>CM056196.1:84226486-86726486 GCA_029692085.1 Gymnothorax javanicus
CACATTATCCTAACATTTATTGATTCATAGATTCATCGCTCATAGCATTCATTGATCAATATTACAACTAACAGTCTCTCCTGGAAATACTAACTGATTAGTAGCAGCAGATAATGTGCTGGGTAAATAAACAGCTGTAGTTCACACCCACTTTACGCTTTCTCAGTGAATATCTGATGATTCACATGTGTTTTCTCCAAATAAGGGCAGCATGACCCTTAGTATTTAACACCTTTCTGCTGATATAGACGCCTGCGGACATAGAGCAGCTCTTTTTATGGACGCAGTAGCACTACACAATCACTAGATGGCACCCCCGGATCAGTTATTGAATATTCACAAGCAAGCAGAGCTGGAACACAGTCTAGAATGTTGACGAGTTCACTCCTATCCCTGTTTTTTAGGAGTTGCATGAATTAAACTCCTCAGCTAAGCCTGATGTGCAAACTGCTTAATATCCTTGCCCATAGTGTCTATCCAGCAGTTTTAAAAAATTATCTCTTGCGACAGAAAAAATCATTGTCCTCTGTTGCATTTACTTCAGTTACAGTGACCCAATGGTATTCCAAGTAGTAAAAAAAAAAAATCAGTTTTCTGAGGCAAAAATCACTATGGTATTGGCACTATGTCATTCTACTATCAATTTCAGTCATCACATATTAAAAACGCTCAATTTCCTATCGTGGATTAACGCGTAAATATGTCGGTTGAAGAATTTAGCTGTCTTTTAGAGCCTCATACAAGCTCTCATGGAAATCCAATCACTTTAATGGTGATTCTGCGTGAATGCCCAGCTGTAGTTCACGCCCATGTGAAATTCTCCTGGTAATTACCAGATGGTTGACACGATTTTTATCCAATTGCAGACAGTATAAGCTTTCCTCAGTAAGTGAAAGACATTGATTGGACCTTAAAAAACATATTAAAATACTTGTGTAATAGGGTTATGTTGTATTCAATTAACTTTATGCAGCTCAGACTGACGTGGTTGCATGGGAACAAAAAACCTTCAGAACTGAGCCTGGAGAGCTGAGCTTATTTGCGGGATGGAAATGTGATTCTGAGATGGAAAATAGCAGTTATTGTGAATGGAACAGACAGGAGGGCTGACAGCATTGATACTTTTGAGGAGCAGCTCAATAATTCTCTTGAAAAGTGAGTAAAGCTGTCTGTGTATGGTGTAGCTCTATCTTACTTTTAGCCTGCTAGCTAACTAGCCAGCCATTTCTTATTTTTGGTTTACCACCGTGATCACAGAGCTACCACCGTGATCACAGAGCTAGTTTGTCACATTGGGTAACAAAAGAGTAGTCCATACTGCAGTGTGCTGGCATTTTTCTTAACTTGGCGATCAGTTTTAGAATTTATATCACATTCAATGAAACGGAATGCCTTGCATTTTCACTCTTTTAAAGTGCGAACTTTATGGTTATACAAGTTATACTTGTTCCATAGAGGGTGTGAAAAGCGCTGTTACAAGCTTGCGTTTCGCTGGGATGATCTGAATTGTAAACAGCAAGCTTTCCGTCCGAGTGAACGATCTGACCGTAAAATAAGCAGTTCCTCTAATGAGTAACTGTGCTTGCTGACGCAGCTTTGTAGATAAATGGACAAGACTCTGAACTTTATCGTGGAAAAAAGGCATGTTTTTGGTTTGGAGAGGTCACTGGTGACCATTGATGTCCAGCTGCGCCTATATTGATAAACTTATGCTAAATTCAACCAGAAAATCATCCATTCATATTGAACTTCATGAGTACAAAGTGGATTTGCGTTAAAAATATGATTTATTAATTGAAAGTGCGCCATTTTCAAGGCTTTCAGAGTTTGGGAGCCACCTGGATAGCTATCTTATTTGGCTTATAAAAAGTGGATAATTTAATGTTCAGATGAGAAGTGCTTGTGGTCTAGGAGTTTATTATCCCAGAAATGTATTGTTTTAACCCCTTGCCATTTTTCAATCCTCAGAATTTTTTTTTTTTACAGTTTCAATGTTGAATTCTCATGAAGATTTTTTTATGTTTGCAGCCCATTTTCTCTTCCAAAATCATGAAAATAAACTGAAATACGATGTAATTCTAAATGCTGTTAGTGTCTTTTCTGAGTTGAGCCACATTCATCCTCTTTATGAAGCTTAAATCTTGATTTATAAAGCATCAAATTGGGTAACCCATAAATAGCCAAATTTGGCTTCTGCGCAAAGGGGTTAAGAGAGTGAGTCCAAAGCAGACTGTACTGGAGGGTTTTCTGAGCCTGACAGTGCTGATTCATTGGAGGAGGAAGCCGGTCATCAGGGGGAAGACTAGCTCCAGCTCTTTTGGAACATGTTGCAGGCATCAAATTCAAAACGAGTGAATATTAAAAAAAAAAAAACAATAAAGTTTATCAGCTTGAACATTAACTATCTTGTCTTTGTAGTGTACTCAATTGAATATAGGTTGAAAAGGATTTGCAAATCATTGTCTTCTGTTTTTCCTCACGTTTTACTCAACGTCCCAACTTCATTGGAATTGGGATTTGTATATGTTACTGCTCCTGCATGGCATTTGTTCATATTTACACATTTCATCATGTGCGCAATATGCAGCCTGGTGTTCCTTGTAAATAGTTAAAATAAAATGGACACATTTCCATGCTTTTTAGTGGAAAAATGCTTTTGGGGTTTTGGAGAGCTTTGTGGTGACTGTTTATGTCCATTCCCGCCTATATTGATGGTCTCTAATAATTTCCACTTGAAAATCATCAATTCATATTGAGCTTCATGAATCAAAATGGTTGATCTGAGGTAAAAGCATGATTATTTTATGATTTCAGTGTGCAAAATTTTCTTAGCCACCAGAAAAGCAGCTTGGAAAGCTTGGAGAGCCACCTGGAAAGCAAATGAAGGGTTGATTTCCAGAAGTGCGCAAGTCTGTTTTCGTCTTCTAAGAGAAACGAGATTTTAAGAATTTGACAACTTTTGGGGATCATGTTACATGTGCTGATGTAAACGTAATGAAATATCAGAAATTGCATCTTAAAGCATATTAGGAGACCTTCTAGCCTGTCTTGATTCTTGGCCCAGATATTTCAAACACCAGTTTGTGGACTTGAGTTCTTTTAGAATCAAATGCTTCAAAATAATGAAAATTGAACCCGATTTAAAAAATTCACATTAGTAAATTTTATTGTTTTAGTATACTAAAACAGAGCATCTATTTGAAAACAAAACACACCACTTTCTAGTGAAAATGAACAGCAAATACTGTCATACCAGTATACTGTAGTCATGGATGTCAAAAAGTTTCTTGAACAAAATTAATGGAAGATATATACAGTCAAATGGAAGGTAAATACAGCTGAACAAAGGTCAAAATAAAAACCAATCTCTATAAATTATGAATGGGCAGTACCACCATCCAAACAGGTGTAAAGACTTCATTCGTCATCAATAGGGATGTGGCATGGTAATTCGAAAGTGCAGCCAAAGAATAAGCAGCTAAAAAAGATTACCTTTTGCCAGACTTCTTTTTCGCTTATTTTTAAACCATGTTTCTGGCTGCCTGGGTCTTTTTTAGCTCTTTTGGGTTGAGTCCATACACACATATCCTGGTATGTAGAGTCAGCCATTTTGGTGAGGTAAGAAAGCTACAGTGGCTGCTATTGTCCAACCAATCTGCTCAGCGAAGCTTTGATTGGCTGACTGGACTTGTGTACTTCTAGAAATTTTAGACAGGACACACACGGTTTTAAGGCACGACGCGGAGGTAAATAACCACCCGACGTGAAGCGGAGGGTGGTTGCCTCCATGAAGTGCCTTAAAATCGTGTGATGCACACCTACGAGTTGATTATCCCACTTATACCATGGTCATTTGCCAGCAATATCAAATCAAAGCATTCATAATTTTTTGGTGAAAGTTTTGCACTTAAGAGTGTCTTTTTCTAAGATCAGCCCGAGGGTACCAACTCACCATCTCCAAATCTCTTCATACTTCATGATTATTGAGTTTGGGGCTGGGAATAGGGAAATCAGTCATGACCTTGGAAATTAACCCCTCCCCTGCTGAGCAGGCCACGCCCACTTTTCTGTGCCGTACTGAGTGGTAACAAATTTGACTGCCCCAAATTTCAACCTACATGGAGGTCCCAAGTTTTTATCAATTATTCTCGAAACTAGAGTTGGTGGACTGCAACTTAAAATGAAAAAAATCCTGGGACCTCCATGTAGGTTGACGCTAGTGCCACCTGAAGTCTTAAGCAATGCCATTTCCGATACATGGAAATTGGGTCCTAGTTCCATCCTACATAAAAGGTCCCAAACAAATTACAACTGTTTTCTAATCTTTGCACGCCAAACATCAATAATCAGCAATAAAAGTTTTGCGACCCTTGTGCAGGAAGGAGAATAAGGGACCAAAAGTGGGGTACATGTGCGTGGTCACCCAACTTCAAGCCATGCCCACTGAAACCTACATGCCCCCCCCAGGTGGACCATCACCAGTATCTGCTTCATCCACGTATGAACTTTCAATTTTGCCAATAAAAAGCCTGGAACCTTTTCATTCCATGCAGATATTAACCCTTTTATTTGTAATATTTGAGTATTTAATCACTATCTGTGTGCACACAAATTCTGTACATTATGTACATGTACATGTATCTTCCATGCCAAGTTCCATTTCATACTTCTCCTTTTAAATCAGAGTTCAATAATCCTCAAAAGGCCATTTGAGCTCCAGTAAATTTTGGCATTCACCCTTTCTTTTTATACATTTTGGTTAAAATCTGGGCACACATCTGGGCCTCTGCCTCACAAGGTTTTTCAGCTGTATCTTTTGGCCCACATCCTGTTTCACACTTCTCTTATCAGTTGTCGAGTCATTTATAAATAGGCTATTCCTAATCTTCCTTTTGGTGTTGCCAACAGGAATGACCTACGTAGCCTGGCTTAAATCCATCAGCACTGGTCTCTTTTACATATTATCACTTGTTGAGGCTAGCAGGGGCCTATTGTTCATGGCAGTACACATCATACATGACTTGGATAAAGAAAAAACGACATGGTATGTAACTCTCGTTCCAAGTGCTTTTTGCCAATTTTATGATGACTGTTTCTTTTGCACGCATGATAAAATGCACATTTCGATTTCAAGTTTCTCTTTCACCAGACAGAGGCTGCATAAATTCGAAATACTTTGTTGACGTGTATTGAAATGCCAACCCCCTGAAACTACTGTTCTCATTAGTCTTCAAAAGATGGCCCACAATAATGGATTTTTTGTGGGGCAGCGAAAATTGTTTTGGCATTCATTACCTCTGTCTTGTGCAGATTTGATGCATGGTTCTTGATGAAATCCTTGTAAAGAAATCTATACAAGGATTTATATCCCAGGCATCACTTAGTGCAGTGGTTCTCAAACTCGGTCCTGGCGCCACACTGTGTACGCTGGTTTTTGGTCCGACCACAATTGTCTTGATTAGGTGCAGTTATCTTTAGAGCAGTTATTTATCCTCTTAAGCCACATCAGAAAAACCTATAAATGCCATGAAGAATAAAAATTTCATATCCACATTGAGATATAGTCGAAACTTATATAAATAAATGCAGAGAAAAACAAATTAACTGAACATTTAACCAACATACAATCAATAGGTGAAACTGTTGACACATAGTTGCAAAAACAATTTATTGGGCAAACAATAGAGTCACACCTGTTTTGCTTCATGTTTATTTTATTAAATTCAGGCAAATTATTTTGAAAGAAAGCAAAACACCTGTGGTCAATTACCAAATTTAGAGCTTACTGATTTTCCTAGAGTCTAATTTGATCTGTTTAGAAATGTTTTTACCTGAAAATCCTCACAATATAGAAAAAAAGCACAATATATTCAACGGATTTTATTCTTCATGGCACAATGGATATGTCCCACAAATATCAACTAACTCATCCTGACAAAAGAATTTTCAATTGTGAATCAAACTTGCATTGAAATAAACAGGAATGTATTTTCTATGTACATAATTTGTATTAATTGTATGTACACAGATACTAATGATATACTCAAATATGACAAATGTCAGGGTTAACATCCACATGGAATGAAAAGGTCCCAAGCTTTTTATTGGTAAAATTGTAAGTTCATATGTGCATGTAGCAGATACTGGTAATGGTCCACCTGGGGGGCCATGTACTGTAGGTTTTAGTGGGCGTGGCTCGAAGTTGGGTGACCACAAACATCTACCTCAATTTTGGTCCCTTATTCTTCTTCCTGCGTAAAGGTCCCAAAACTTTTATTGCTGATTATTGATGTTTGGCATGCAAAGATTGGAAAACAGTTGTAATTTTTAGGGACCTTTATGTAGGATGGAACTAGGATCCAATTTCCATGTGTTGGAAAAGGCATCGCTTATGACTTCAGGTGGCGCTAGGCATTAACCTACATGGAGGTCCCAGGATTTTTTTTCATTTTAAGTTGCAGTCCACCAGCTCTAGTTTCGTGAATAATTGATAAAAACTTGGGACCTCCATGCAGGTTGAAATATGGAGCAGTCAAATTTGTTACCGCTCAATACGGCACAGAAAAGTGGCCTGTTCAGCAGGGGAGGGGTTAAATATCAAGGTCATGACTGATTTCCCTAATTATGAATTATGAAGAGATTTGGAGATGGTGAGTTGGCCAGTTTTGCCAGTATTGGGCTCATCTTAGGAAAAGGCACTCTTAAAACCTAAAGTTTATCAATCAAGAGCTTACTGTCATCATCACGAGGAATAATCTAGTCCGTTTTACAACCACATCAGTTAGCCACAGTTGGACAGGGTGAGGACAGCGATGGTCATTTTTAAAATTTCAAATAAAGAATATCAGATAACAAAACGCTCATTCGTTAATTCATCAATTTAATTGGTTCATTTTTTATTTCAAATAAAGAAAAGCAGATAATGAAACGTTCATTCATTAATTCATCAATTTAATATTTTAATAAATAGAAACGTAATAAATTTCTGTTTTGTTGTTCTCTGCTCTCAACAGTTGACAGTTTGACAGCCACGCTCTCTAACGTTGCTATGCTTACAGGTTGGCTAGTGGATGACTTTCGAATGGTGAGACTACTCCAGCTGAACTACCTGTGCGTTCCACGGTTTTAACGCATACCTGCCAGCCAATCAGAAAAGAGTATTCACCCAGACTATGGTATGAACAATGATACACAATACAATCATTATGCATTATTTATTTTTATTAATTTGATTACATTAAATATGAATAGCTGCTGTCCATTTTGGGCTATTGTTTGTGGGCTCATATGTGAATGTCCTTATACAGTAGTGTGGAGTGATGATTATACACTGAACAGAATGAAGATTAATCAGAAACCAAGTACTGTTCCAGTATTTATTTAATGTAATATCGGATCATATAGATGAAAATAAGTAAATGGATAACAATATGAAGAAAAACAAAAATAATATTGTCTTTTCAGAGAAAAAGTCCAGATCTAGAGTGGCCACCCTTTGCTTCGATTACAGCATTCAATCTATCAGGCAAAGTTTTCACATATTTTTTAATATCCTCACTCGCTAAACCACTCCATATGGTTTGAAGGTCATTCCGAAGAGACTCTCTCAAAGTTACAATAGATTTTACTCGAATTAAGGTCTAGACTTCGAGCAGGCCAATCATAACTTTTATGTTGCCAAATGTTTCTTTCAGACGGAGATAATTCTTACACAAAGTGTGTTTAGGGTCATTATCTTATTAAAAATAAAATCCCTGACTAATCAGTCTCTTTCCAGATGGCAATGCAAGCCTCACAAGGATGCTGTGATGATTCTTTTGATCCATGATTCCATCAATTTTCATGAGATCACCAGCTCCTTTTGAGCAGACTGAACAAAAACTATAATATTGCCACCTCCATGTTTTACTGAAGGGGTTAAACATTAATTTTTGAAACGCTCTCCAACTGTACAGCGCTCATAAGTTCAGCATTTGGGTGAGAAAATTTTGAATTTTGATTCATCAGTCCAAAGGACTTGTTCCCAATCCACTGGTGTTCAACCCTTGAATTTCTGGGTGAACTCAAGCCTTTTTTGATGTTCCTAGCTCTTGGCAGCAACACGACCAGTCAGACCATTTTCACACAGGCGTCTTGAAATGGTAGATTTTGGTACTTTCATTTCACTTTGGGCTGTATCATCACGGAGTAGTTGTGCTGTCAACCGCCGATTTATTTTAATTTTTTTGCTTGTTATACACAGATAACGACCATTAGAGGTACTAAACTTCCATTTTGCTTGTCTTTTACCGCAAGTTTTCAGCGAACCGGTCTCTTTCAAAAGCTTGATGGTGTTTCTTACAGTGCCATGACCGCATTTAATGTCTTCGGCATCATGTAAGGCCACAATGCAGCTAGAAACAATCTCGGAGAGCTCCTCCCATTGTGCCATCATGCTTAACGCTGTGACGCTGCTCAAAATTCATGTTACCTTGTATACTGGCACAACTGACCATCAGTGGTAACTTTGCAGAATTATCTTGCCTCAATCCAATTTTAACCAATTTATTAGCATCAACAATCACGGAATGAGCCTTCAAACATGCGTTCAGGAAATGTGAGAGATTTGTGACACCTTTGAATTGTTATAAAAAATTGATGTTTTCAGTGTTTTTGTTCAATACCCATATTTTTACCTAAATACTGTCTACTTGAGGGAATGTTTTTTTTTTTTTTGTTCTCATTGCCTACAATAGTATTTCAATTACTTATTACTTCAATACATTTCCACCAAAAGATTATTGAGAAGTAATATATTAGGACCCCTTTTAGATGAAAGTTGTGGTGTATAATCATCACTGTACACTACTGTATGCATGTGACCTTATGATTAGCAAAATATCAATCCTTTCCATTCACAACTTTATTTTAATGACACTCCCACTACCTGGTGGCATTTAATTTATACAAACCCCCCTCAAAATGGGAGCCCAATCTCATCCCGATGCGTCATGAAGTGACACTACCTGACCAAGCGTCGATATATGACGCAAAAGGAGGCTTTTTGCGTCCTTATTTGACGCCAGTTTAAAACGAACCCTACCTCCAAACCCCTAACCCTTAACCTGAACCTTAACCCTAAGCATCCAATAAAGACACTACAAGCGTACTTTTGCATCGTATACTCCTTGACTTTTTTCCTTTCCAGCCATTCTGTCATAGATTTGCTTGGGATCATTGTCCTGTTGGATGACCCAATTGCTGCCAAGCTTTAGCTGTCATACAGATGGTTTCACATTTGGCTCTAGAATACTTTGGTACACAGAGGAGTTCATGGTCAACTCAATGACTGCGAGGTGCCCAAGTTCTGTGGCTGCGAAACAAGCGCAAATCATCTCTCCACCACCATGCTTGACAGTTGGTATGCGGTGTTTGTGTTGATGCGCTGTGTTTGGTTTGCGCCAAACGTGGCGCTCTGCATTATGGCCAAACAACTCCATTTTGGTCTCATCTGTCCAAAGGAAATTTTACCAGAGGGTTCATTGTTTACTCAGATGCAACTTTGCAAACCTAAGCTGTGCTGTTATGTTCTTTTTGGAAAGAAGAGGCTTTCTCCTGGCAACCCTTTCAAACAAGCAGTACTTGTTCAGTCTTTTTCTAATTGTACTGTCGTGAACTTTAACATGCTTTAACAGGGCTATAGCAGGTGCAGTTGAGTCAGTCTTTCAGTCTTAAAAACTGTGGAGGTCATATTATGTATTAATATGTGTAAATCAATATGATTCATAATAAAAGTCCAGTTGAAATTTGAAAAAAAAATTGATCGTCTACCTTTTTAACAGCTTGTTTCAATAAATTTGCAAGAGGGTATAGGAACATTCTAGCAAAAATCAAACAAAGAACAAGAACTTATACACAAGGCAACCATCAATGAAATGGAAAGTGCCTACAAAGAAATGGGGAGAGAAATAAGGCAGGAGGGGAGTAGAACGAGACAGTATTTAAATTGTGAGAATCAATAAACAAAATGAAACCAAAAAAGATGCGGACAGCTTGATTGCGAGAAAAACCAATTAGGGAAACTCTCAAGACATGACACAACCTGCTAATATTACAAAAGCAAGTCACAAGTACTGCTTAACAGTTACTTAGAGAGAAAACTATCCCATTGAGAGATGATCTTCTTTCTTCCTGATGTTAAAAATACTGAGATACTGGGCTACTAAAATGAATTGAAAATCAAGTTGTTGGATGTGGATGTGTTTAACCTCTTCAAATTGACTACATGATTTGTCAATTTAAGAACGCTGACACAACTGACTAGATTAGAGGATCCTTCTTTTTAGCAACCTGCAAAGAAAGATCGGAGCAAGTTGCAATTATTTCTGTACAGCAAATGCTGTACATCTTTGATAATACTTTGAGAATACCACCAAGCATTTGGCCAACAGGTGGCTGCTTTGATTGTCTGCACATTGCCTTTTCCATCATAATACAGAATGATCTGCCTTCTCTCCGGCTTATGCACCAAGACCCAGCATAGATATTTCACTGAAAAATCACACGTGGTTTTAACTACCACATGCTAAGCTTTCACGTGGCTTTGTGAGTGTGACCATTATTTTTTCTCCCTCAGACACATGACACCAAAGAGCACTAGTGATGAAGACTAGTACCCTCTCCACAAGATTTTTCTGTGCATCGTTTGTTTATTGTTCAGTATCTTTCTAAGTCCTCCTTTCAAACTGTCCTTTGAGAGAAAAATTTTTGATTCTCCTCATAAAAACACTTTCCTCTTTGAAACCCTTACAAATAAAGCAGTGCTATTACAACCCCAATTCCAAAAAAGTCGGAATGCTTTGTAAAATGTAAATAAAAACAGAATGCAATGATTTGTAAATCTCATCAACCCACATTTTATTCACAATAGAACAAAGACAACATATCAGATGTTGAAAGTGAGACATTTTACCATTTCATGAAAATTATTATCTCATTTTGAATTTAATGGCAGCAACACATCTCAAAAAGGTTGGGACAGGGCCTTGTTTACCATTGTGTAGCATCCACTCTTCTTTTAATAACAGTCTGTGAACATCTGGGAAGTGAGGAGACCAATTACTGGAGTTTTGGAAGAGGGACGATGTTCCACTCTTGTCTGATGTAGGAATCTAGCTGCTCAACAGTCCTGGGTCTTCTTAACCAGATTTTTTGTTTTATGATGCGCCTTATGTTTTCTATTGGTGAAAGGTCTGGACTGCAGGCAGACCATTTCAGCACCCAGACTGTTCTACTGCGAAGCCATGCTGTTGTGATGAGTGTAGCGCGTGGGTTAGCATTGTTTTTCTGAAATATGCAAGACCTTCTTTGAAAGAAACATTGTTGTAAAACCTCTATAAACAACACTTTTCAGGATTGATAGTGCCTTTCCAGATGTGTAAGTTGTCCACACCATAGGCACTAATGCAACCCCATACCATCAGAGGTGCAAGCTTTTGAACTGAGCGCTGATAACAAGCAGGATGGTCCTTCTCCTCTTTAGTCCGCATGACTAGTCCGTGGTTTCCAAAAAAAATGTCTAATTTTGATTCATCTGACCACAGAACAGTTTTCCATTTTGCCTCAGTCCATTTTAAATGCGGAATGGCCCAGAGAAGATGGTGGCATTAATGGATCATGTTCACATATGGCTTCGTCTTTGCATGATGCAGCTTTAATATCTTAAACCGGAATGCCCCGGTACCAGGGGTGATCATAACGTATCATAAATACAGCATGTTTTATCATAGCAACATTGTCATGCGGAATATCCACTTAATGCGAAGAAACTCAGCAAAAAGCTTGTGTTGACCATTTTTACCTCAACCAAACACAATTCAAGCACCAAACAAGTAAATACCATGTGGCAAAACATAGGATAAAATAATGGCAGTGCTCAATCGCTAGTGTTTCTATTGAATTTGTGCTAGGCATACAAATGATACATCAAATGAAAGAGGAAAGTCCACAGAATCCAACGATATAAGCATTGTCATTTTAAATCGACACGACACTCAAAATACAGCAGACATACACTTTACATTCTACAGAGATGAGCAAAAAAAATTTCTTCCAGTTTTCTTTTCTTCCGGAGCACTGCTTCAAAGGATTTCAGCTCCTGAGCATTCGGGTTTCTCGCAATGTATTTTCCTCTCTGTGATCGGCTTGTGATGCTGTCAGTAAGACTTTGAGGGTGGCCACTTGATTCTATGGATTCTGAAATTTCCAACGAGCCCTAAACCACCTTACTCACACAAACCTAGCCTGAGATAGAACCTCGCATTCCCGGTGCGTCAATCTGAGTCCATGGGCCATTTACATGTACTTAAAGAGTGCAACAATATAAACACTTAGCTGGTTTGTTCGTAGTATTTACTGATGATTATCCGCTAAATATTCAACAGTCCTTTTCAAAGTCTTCTCTGACAAAGAATCTTTGCACCATTAAGCACAAGCACTAAGACAGGCAGCAGTACAAACGCTAAACTGGGGTGCATGACGTGTTTTCTTGACTCAGTCTTTATATTGGCAATTTGATGGGAGGTATAATATCAGCTGATGTGGCCTAGTGGTGAAAGCGAAGGGGTTGTACGTCAGAAATCAGAGTTCTAATCCCAGTATGGCGTGCTTTTACTTTGGCAGTAAAAGCATTATTCTTGTGTAAATAATCACTGGGGTTTTTGTTCTTTCTATCTTTGTATTTATAATTTTGTTTATTTGCTTGTTTTATTTATTCATTTTTGTTAATTAATTTATTTATTTTTTAAATAAATCTGCTCCAGTGGAGTAAAACTTCATTTGCTTTGTATGTATTTTCTTTGAGTGGGAAAATGTATATAGGACTGGCCGAAATGATAATAATAAAATATTTTAAAATTTTAAAAACAAAAAAGTGGTTGTACTTGGATGGAATGTATGCCTGTAGTGACATATAAATGAAATTAAATGAGTTCTACAGTTTGGTAAGAGAGAGATCTGAAATGGCACACAAGGTACCTGAACTGCCAATTTGGAGAAGCCACCTAGACAATTAGACAAAATCTAATTTTGCTCTGATTTACGTTATTAGATTAAACTTTGGCACAGATAATGATGAGAATCTGTGCTATAATTGTATCTCCCCGCTGACGGTAGTCGGGAGATACTATGGTTTAGTTCCGGGGCCGCCGCCGCGCCCGCAGAGATTTTTTTCGGGGAGATACACGACTCGGTCCCTGTGGCAACCGAGTTATCTAGTTTTTTGGAGGTTTCAGACTGCAACTAAATAAGTTTACAAGGGATAGAAGTAAAACTTTGTTAGATGCAAATGAGATCTTTCATTTATGTTGTGTTCCATCCTCATTTACTCTGACTCAGTGACATATATACTGATTTTTTTCCACCATGACTGAAATCCCAAACGGTGTTACCTTTATTATGATACCAAGATTATTCAAATGGACCCAGTAGTTGCAGGGATATGCTAATTTCATTTCGGGCATGCCATTTTCGAACCAGAGTCTCAGGGCTTAATTAACTTGCATTTGTGGATTGCATGGCCACCTGTGTTCACAGACAATGATTTCTGGAAGTGTTCCTGAGCCCATGCAATGAAAACCAGTGCAGAATTATGCCTGTTTTTAATGTAGCGCCGTCTGAGGGCCCAAAGATCATGAGCATCAAATATTGACTTTGGCCTTGTCACTTGCGCGCAGAGATTTCTCCAGATTTTCTGAATCTTTTGATGATATTATGTACTGTAGATGGTGGAATATTTAGTCTTTGCAATTTTACATTGAGGAACATTTTTTTGAAATTGTTCCACAATTTTTTGATGCAGTCTTTTGCAGATCTGTCCATCTTTACTTCAAAGAGACTGCCTCTCTAAAATGCTCTTTTTATACCCAGTCATGTTACTGACCTGTTACCAATCAACCAAATTAGTTGCAATATGCTCCTCCAGCTGTGTTTTCTATTAGTCTCACTTACTTTCCCAGCCTTTTGTTGCCCCGTCCCAACTTTTTTGAGATGTGTTGCTGCCATCAAATTCAAAATGAGCTAATATTTTTCATGAAATGGTAAAATGTCTCATTTTCAACATCAGATATGTTGTTTATGTACAGTACTCTTGTGAATCAAATGTGGGTTTATGAGATTTGCAAATCATTGCATTGTTCTTATTTACATTTCCCAACTTTTTTTGAAAAGTTGTACTACATTGTATTTTTGCACTATTACATTAGTACCTACTATTGTGAATGTTGACCATTTGGAGAAGGTTAGTCATGTTATATTGCCTTATGGATCACAATTTTACTTGATGGGTATCAAAATACATCGTTTATGTTTCAGAATAGAATGAGTTTTGGGTTATCAATCATACATCACAGATTTCAATGTATTTTATTGTAGAATTTAATGTATACTCATAAATGGCAGAATACTCTGAGAGGATTTAGGGCACTTCTCTTTTTAATTTGTGAATTAACATGATTCCACATATCTCACTGATGTCAGTGACAGTGATATTGCCAAACATCATTACAGTGTTACATGGTCATTGTGGCAAAGTACCTGGCAAGTTCTCAGCAGGTGGTATGTATATATTACGTATATATTTTGTTTAATTCTTGTTTGCTATGATGAATTTGGGACTCACATTAAGATTAGAGAATGCAAGAGATATTCAATAAAATCAACTGTACCCGTCTTGAGCCTATTAATGCCCTAGGGGGCGAAGGTCATTTTGGCTTAGTGATGTTGACGTTTACAGATATTTGAGTCAGCTTTTAAGTGTGGATCCTTTTCAAGAACCCTTTGCTATGTAGAAGATTTCTATAAGAACAGGTAATGTACATGTAGTTCAATCACGAAGACTTCGGATTTAAGAGAAGGAAATTTATTAACAATGCAATGACGTGAAATAAATTCAGTATTTAGCGATGACTCCGTCCTCGAGGACCCTCAAGCGAGGTGGGGCGCTGATCTGCCTGGGTAGCAGGCAGGGGCGAAGCCATCCCCCATTGGACGAAGGGTCATACGGATGAAGTTGATTTTGAAGAGGCCGGAGTCAGAAATTAGTGGTGGTGGGGAGGCGGTGGGCGATGCGGAATCTGCAACAGCAGACAGGGACACGTCAGAAGCATATATAAAGAAGACCAAAGGCACCGATTGGGTAAGGGTAATTGCTTGAGAATCCTACGTCTGGTGATTGAACTTTGGTTTACACTCCCATTTGTTTGTCAGTTGTCACCTTTGATAATCAAAAAATCAGCTACATTATGAACACTGACAGGAAGGGTAAAATTGAGTCACAGGGAGGGAGCCAGTTTGAGATAATTTGCTCCTGGGGGATTATTTTCCTAACAAAAGTAATTGCTATATCTTTAAAAAAGCCAGTGCACTTTAGTTCAATGAGAAAATAGGAAAAAACACCAGAAATGTAATGAGTCTCTGTGTTTACAGTATTTTGATATCATTCTGCTGAACACAGAGACTCGAGCGATTATTGCTTATAGGAACCAAAAATGTTCAATTGAGACAGCCTAAAAATATAGGTTTAGCAAATTCTTGTGAAATCTTTGGGTTTATTAATGAAAATTTTTCTCAGTGCCTGCTGGCAGAGCAATACAAAGCTATTTTTTGGCCACTTTGATGTAATTGTCAAATGAATGAATAAATAAATAAATTATAACTTGCACTCTGCTGAGTTTGAAACAACACAATACATACTTGCTTGGTATGACTTCAGAAAATGGCTTATTTTCTCTAAATAACATCTGCAAGGTGATTTTACAAGCTCCTAGTATATTTTTAATTAAAATGAAACATTATTTCAATCGACTCCAAAACCTTGAGTATGTATTGATATCCATTCTGCATATCTGTCCAAGTTTTCTAACAGCACATAGTATTTGTGCTCATTAATATTTACCAAAACATTATTTTAAAAGAAGATTCAAGTTATGAATAAGAAGCCTGCTTGGTGATAACACCCCAATTAAAATTGTTTTTGCAACTATGGGAAACATTGCTTTGACAGTGGGCGTAGCAACTGAATATATTAATTACTGCTTCTTCGAGAAGCATTCAATAATTTAAGGCTCAGAATCTTGAGAAATTACAATGTCTCATCTCTATAATTAGCTTTGTCTCCTGGTAAGCAATGCACATCAGGCTTCAAAACTGACTGTTTACCATAGTTCCAGGCAACTGGGTTGTCTAGGGCTCTAATTGCTATTCTTCAGATAATTACCTTGCAAGTTCTGCAAAGTGTCATCCTTTCCTCGGTAGTCAGTACTTTTTCATTGGCTAATTAATAGAGAATCCCACTCAGTTAGCTCTATGTGAACAAGTAAAACATTGCCAAGTTAAACTTTTGTGTATTCTATTCAGTTGCAAGTTACTCTTATGAGAGTTCTACGGAATTGTTTGGATATAAGAGATGCCAGGGACACAGGCACATGCTCCTCCCCGCATTTCCGCTGACTCAATTTTCGAGGACAACATTTTTCTGCCATTACACATGCATCAGGCTGCGCTACGCTTTCTGTAGCAATAAACCCGTGATAATCCAACGAAAAAGAAATAAAAAAGCAGTCGGTACAAGCTGCAAGTGTCATTGTGAACTTGCGACAGTTGCAACCTATATAATGTTGTGGTAATGTAATCACGTACGAATGCAGTGGATGCTCAAGCCGACTTGTACACGGTTGCATATGTAATTGTTCGTCTAGCATGGCGGACAAAGGGTCTGCAGCCACTGTTTTTGATTTTTTCCCACAAAAAACTGGTGTATTGGTTCCATGATTACGATCAATTTTCTGAATTCATTTTCTGAATTTTTTCATTTTATAATTGCGATAAAGATTGAATCACCAGTTGTTAGCTACATTTTGTCCCTCCACTGCCTCCAGTAATAAAACTGTGGTTAGCAAGACTAGTGGTTCTCAAATTTAGTCCTGAGGTATCCCTGAGTATTCTGGATTTTGTTCCAATTTACAAGGCAATCCCAGAATTTTTTCAAGCCTCTAATTTTTTAAACTAGGAGCTTATACTGTGGGATTATTTAAACCAGTGGTCACCAGCCTTGTTTTTGGAGATCTACTGTTATATGTGATTTCATTGCAACCTTTTTACTCCATAAAACATACGCATTCATATATGGGTCCATCAAATTCAACTGCTGTATAAAAACCTGTGGAACTTCAGGCCTATTTTAAATTCGGTGGAGAGTCCAAGATTTTGAATGACCTCAAGTATATCCTGCTGAATTCCCAGTAAATATGTATAATGACGTGCAAAATCTAAATATTTTCCATTTGATACACTGCTGTGGCCAGAGACTCATGGCATCCTGGGTTTGAACATTTGTCTCAGTGTAGTGTGCAGTGATGATTATACACGAAGCTGCTGTAAGTGATTTGAAAAAAGAAAAAGTAAAAAACGAGGTTAAATAGCTCCACATTCTGACAGAGATCATTGATTTGCAGTATTGGGTCCGAAACACAGGTCTCTCTGTGACTGTCCTCTGCAGTAAAGCAGGATATAAAATTCTGGAGTCGCCCACTGCCTCTATCCAATAATGTGAGAGAACGCCATAAATCGAAATCTGTGGCCCATTGGATTCTGTGACCTCAAGAGCGATTTTCTACAGTACCTGTGTGTGCATGATCGACAGCAGTCGAGAAGAAGAGCACTTATCTTTGATAGCCAACACAGCAGTACAGATGAAGCCTCTCATCCCAGCGCTATGAGAGACGGCGTACAGAAGAACCGGTAGAAGGACAGATAGTCAAGGAAGAAAAAACGGGAGATGGCAAAGAGCCGTGTAGATATCAGTGCTGCTTTCGGGAGGTTGAAGAAACAAGGAATCTAAGGGTCTAAAAAGCGATGCGCAATTAGCCTTGCGGCCACTGGACAGATAGGCTATGTTTTACTCTGTAGTAGTTATGCAGTTTTATTCGTCTCGGGAAGTCCTGTTGGTGGTGTTTAATCCTGCCTATGATAGTTTATAAATGTACAGTCGTCGTTTTTGGCCGACTACAGCCTGATTAGCTGTGTAGCAGCAAAACTTGGTAGCTATTGGTATTTGTTCTGACAAAGGGAATCTGTTGTCTAACTGGGCAATGGCATGTATTTATATGAGAAAAAAAAAAACCTGCTTGACAAGGGCTAGCAGAAGAGTGTTTTTGTATAGATTGATATTTTTTCTGTAACAATGATCTCCTCACCGTATTTAGGGACCCCATCAAGCCATTACCTGTTGGTGTGGCTAAAGGACACCAGCTAGCTTAAGCTAATACCTTCAAAAAACCATTCATACCAAAGTTTCTGTATGGATGTAATGTGTCCTTGGTCCTTGTTGTCAGTGTGGCTTTCACACGACAATCACTGAGAGTGTTTTTACCTGCGTCGCCGAAGGCGGCAGGTCTAGTTACCTGCGTCGCCGAAGGCAGCAGGTCTAGGAATGGCTTTTTCACTTCCGGACCCGAACTCTGAAAAATGCTCGGAGGACAAAAATCTCTTGGGGGAGCGCCAAACTCATCAAATAGAGCGGGTGAAATTTTGTCGTCCATTGTCCGTCTATCATTCCGTCCGTCATTCCGTCTGGCCGTCCGTCCAGCCGTCCGAAATAACGACGTTATCGAGATAACTCAAAAAATAATTGGCCCAGGAAGTTGTAATTTGGTATGATGATGTATCTTGACCCAAGGCAGGTCGCTATTGAAAATGGGCGCGCTGCGTCAAAATCCAAGATGGCCGCCGGCGTTTTTGTGAAAACGACGTTACCGAGATAACGCAAAAAATATGTGTCGCAGGAAGTTCTGATTTGGTATGCTGATGGATCTTGACCTAAGGCAAGTCCCTATTGAAAATGGCTGCGCTGCATCAAAATCCAAGATGGCCGCCACCATTTTTGTAAATACGACGTTATCGAGATAATGCAAAAAATTTGTGTCGTACGAAGTTCTGATTTGGTATGCTGATGTGTCTTGACATAAGGCAGGTCGCTATTGAAAATGGCCGCGCTGCGTCAAAATTCAAGATGGCCGCGGCCATTTTTGTAAATATGACGTTATCGAGATAACGCAAAAAATATGTGTCATACGAAGTTCTGATTTGGTGTGCTGATGTGTCTTGACCTAAGGCAGGTCACTATTGAAAATAGGTGTGCTGCATCAAAATCCTAGATGGCCATCGCCATGGATCTGCCAGAACAGTGTCATTGCAATAACTCCCAAAATAAGTGGCCTAGGAACTTTTAATTTGGTATGGTGGTGCATCTTGACCTACTGCATGTTCTTATAGAAAATGATATCACAACATTCAAAATCCAAGATGGCCGCCAAATGACGTTATCGAGATAACTCGCAAAATAAGTGGCTGACCCAAGGCAGGTCATTATTGAAGATGAGTGTGCTACGCCAAAATCCTTTCCAGTTTATCTTTTCCATATGGCTGCATCTATCTATCATCATCATCGTCATCATCATCATAACAATTCACCATCACTCAATCAATGCAAATTTGATTCACCAAAGCATACTTCTACATAACACCCGTGCAGTGACGCAGGTTCAGTGACTTCGCACTTGTTTTATATTTTACTTATATTGTAACTGGGTTGCTGTTCTCAATCTCTGCATCTGTTGGAAAAAGATGCGTGTTCGTGTGTGGCTTGGGGATGGAGGGCGGTGGACTGCTTACTTCAGCGATGGGCAGGAAGCCAACTAAAACGACCAAATCAGTTACAGCAGCTTTGACAAAATTAAGATAAATCAAAAACCAAGTGCTATTTCAGCATTTATTTCATATAATATTGGATGATATAGATGAAAGTAAGTAAAGAGATAACAATATATAGTATTAACAAATATGTCTTTTAGAGAGAAAAAGTGTGGCCACCCTTTGCTTTGATTACAGCTTTTAATCTTTCAGACATAATATTCACATGTTTTCTTTTCTCACTCGCTAAACCATTCCATATGGTGTGAAATTCATTCCAAAGAGATTATTTAGATTATCTGCTCAATGGGATTGAGCACTGGACTTTGAGCAGGCCACGTCATAACTTTTATGCCTTCATATGTTTCTTTCCCACAGAGATAATTCTTGCACAACTTAGGAGTGTGTTTAGGGTCATTCTTGTTGAATATGAAATCCCCGACCAATCAGTCTCTTTCCAGATGAAAATGCTTGCATCATAAGGATGCTGTGATACTTCTTTTGATCCGTGATTCAGTCGATTTTTACGAGATCACTGGTTCCTTTCGAGCAGACTGAATCCCAAACCATGACATTACCACCTCCATGTTTTACTGAGGGGGTTAAAGAGTAATTTTTGAAACGTTCATAAGTTCTGTGTTTGGGTGAGAAAATTGTGAATGTTGATTCATCAGTCCAGAGGACTTGTTCCCAGTCCATTGGTGTCCAATCCTTGAATTTCTTGGCAAGCTCAAGCATTTTTTTTATTTTGCCTGCTCTTGGCAGTAACATAACCAATCAGACCATTTTCACACAGGTGTCTGGTGCTATTAATATCATCACGGAATTGTTCTGCTGTCAACTGCTGATTTTTTATCAATTTATTTTTTTACTTGTCTTGCACGCATAACAAACATCAGAGGCGCTTAACTTCCGTTTTGCACCTCTATTGCCACTAGTTTTCAGCAAACAGGTCTCTTTGAAATGCTTGATGTTGTTTCTTACAGTGCCATGGCAGCATTTAAAGGTATAAGTGAATGCTGTCAACATTGGGGTTGAGAAAGTGTATTATTGTCTGAATTGAATAAATAAATTGAAAAATATCGACTTTACGCAATGGACTAGTTTTTATTTTAAATTTTCTATCCCCAACCACGCCCATTCCATCAGAACAAAAATCTTTGGAGATCTTCGGAAATCTTTGGCGGTGACGTCATCTCAGGAATCCTGAGCGATCTCAGGTACACAATGAATGGCGAATACAATAGATTTACATCTGAATACAGGCTTTTACATTGTGCTGAATATCGTCGGAAATGGTGAATAGATGCGTTGTGTTTGGCTGTAGTGCCACTGTGAACGCAGCCAGCGGTGTGTCAACTCATTCGTTCCCCAAAGTCTGTGGCATATAAGGCGACAGTGGGTGAATTTTGTCCAGACAATGAGGGCCGACTTCGTGTACTCGAAACCCGTGTACTCGAAACCTTAAAGCACATCGGTTGTGATATGTTCACAGCACTTCAAAGATGACTGTTTTGAAGTACCTCCTTCGATTTCTCTGATTGAAAGTGGTTTTATGAGCACTGGTATACACATAAGTTGCTGTTGTACTCAAAATACAGTTCAATCGGGAATTCAGTCTCGGCTTACTACCTGAATTGCCATGGCTTATATTTGTGCAGTGAAGAGATGTAGTAATTTTGTATTGAAAACGAAGGGGTATTTTCATGTTCCATCGAATTCCAGGGGTAATAACAAACAGAGGAGAGAAAGTTCGCCAGCTGAGTTAACCCTTGCTTACCGTAAATATTTGTGCTATTGCAGCATGATATTGCATGTGGATTTTCACCCCCTTTTTCGAACTAAAAACGCCAGAAATGGAGAATTTTATGAACAGAAAACATGTTCAAAATACATTTACCTTTCCATTGACGCATATCTTTACTTAGTTTTTCCAAAAGTAAAAACAAAAAATGAGGATAAAAAACGTATTTCGGTTTGTCAAGACAAGACGATTTCTCCTCTATGGGACTTACGTACAAACGGAGATACACGCGCATTTCTGTACAAACGGAGATACACGTGCATTTGTGTACAAACGGAGATACATGTGCTGCAGCACGCACTGCCTGCAATAACCAGTATAAAATAAAATAAAACTGTGCATAACCGGAGGATTGGGAACTACGGGAAGCCTGATGACATCACTGACGTGTTGTGCGATACCAGACTCGTCCAAAGGGGTGTTTTGTTGCGGAGCTTTGACAGTTTTTGTGAGGGACTTTCTCTAGGCGCAAAACAGCAACAATGGTAAGTGATGCGGGATCGGCGCTGTCGCGGAAATGTGACAATGGTAATGAAAGGGTTAATATCGTCAAAGACGGTGATAGAATACATACTGAAAGGGGCTAGAAGGCAGAAAGGCCGATTACACTCGGGTCTATAGCAGTGGTGGTCCGTCGGCAGAAACACAGAGCCAGCAATAACCTCACCTTTTGCTGCTTTATGACCTACACCTCTCGCAGTTTACCTCTCCCGATTAGCAACAGTTGCTCAGATTAATTGGTAGAATCGACGAGAGTCTAATTTATTTTTGAAAGCCTTGTTATACATTGCACTACTAAATTATACGGCGTTTTCTTCCACACATCAATGACTACGAAAAATATCAATGTCTTTATAATTTCATATATCATATAATATGATATTATATTTTATATAATTTTTCCGGCACATGAGGTTATGCTCGAGAGATGCCAGGAATAACAGGCAGAACAGAGTCCTACAGTTCACCCTGGCACAATAGGTCAGTTCGCCCCGGCACAAGAGGCCAGTTCGTCCCACTACTTGAGGTTAGGCTCTGGAGATGTCTGGAGTAACAGGCGGAAGAGTCCTAGAATTCGCTCCCTGAGCCATTGGTCTGCATCCCCCTTGGCTTCAGCGGTCTGCCCTCCCTGCAGCTGCAACAGCCAGTCACCCCTCGTGGCCACAGCCATCAGCCCAGTTCCCCCTCATTAGGGCTGTGCAAAAAAAAAAAAAAAAAAAAAATCGATATATAGGTTCGTATCGGTTGAAAAAAAAGATAAAATATCAATATTTCAGCCACTAATATCGATACTCCCTCTGACCGCAAGGAGCGCTTTAGCTTCCCCGGCCAGTTCTGTAGATGGGGCAGTCCTTCTTGTACAGTGCGCATCTTTGGGCTCTAAATTCGTTGACCAGGTGCGGTGAATGGGGTGAGCGCTGCGCCAACGGGGTGTATCCAGGCGTATTTTGCAATTTCGTGCTAGGCGCAGCCCGGCGCAAGTACTCCTCTGTCCCGCCTGCGACATTTTTTTTCCCACAAACTTTCTGCCATCATTTGCATAATTTATATTCACGCATGCGCGCACATTGCTTATTATCGTAGTGCGCACGTAGACTTTGTTACTATCGTTTGTTGACATTGCCAACCAACCTCGGACGAACACTGCATGTAGTACAGTGTGTCTCATAAGACTAAAAGTAGACACCTCACAGTGCAGTTTACTGGGACTTTTTTAAGGCATCGGACCGCCATGGGGCGAACATCCGAGTTTAACCGTTTCCTTTATTAAACCTGACGCAGTCTTGAACGAAAGTGCCAAACATCAAAGGGCATGAGAAATGCTTCCGGAAAAAAAACTTGACCGTTTCAGCAACATGCTGCACGGAACAAAATAAAGGACTACAGAATCGTCTCCTATTATGCAATTAGGTTACTCTAATCTTGTCCCTGCTTACTTTTCTCAATTAGCAATCAAACCGGCGATTCTCTTTTTTACTTTGCTGAATGAGTAGAGCTGTTTATTAAGACAGCATGTTTGATTGCCACATTCTGAAAGTTAAATGGTAATAGATTTGCAAGAGCGCATATTTGGCCATTTTGTGTGATTGTGATCATTTATAGCTCACATTCACATTTCATCTGCTTTAATGTTTTCCACCTTGAGTATATTTTAGACGCTTGAAATCCAGGGCGATCCGAAAATAAATCTCTTTATTTTTATCATTATAGATCTCCTAAAAATACCACAATGAGAGATGAAATGCTGAGCTGGGATGTGGCGATGTTGAACAAGGATTTTTTTAAAGTGTGATGAGACAACTTGCCGTCATGGGGTGTGTGGGCAGTCGCGTGTAATTTCTTGAAACATACAAACCTGAAGCGGCTTAAAACGATTTAAAATGCCGTCGGCAAGAAGCCTGAGTTTAGATTTCGCTAATTGCAGGTGCTCCGCCCTTCCTTAAATCTGCTCCCATGTACTTGGCCTAAATAACAATCAAGAAATTTAGCCAGTAGCCTATAACGATTAAGATGTGATGGTGAAAAGCAGACAAACCTAACTGGGCTACGGTGTTAGATAGAAAGAACGCCAATTTGAATAATTAGGAAAAATCTTCCTCTGAATTACATCTCCCATTGTAGCATTTTAGGACATTATTCAAGATTAATTTAAAACAGATTTGTGATTAGATCGACCTGGAGTTTAAGCGTCTAAAAAATACACAAGGTGGAAAGCATTCTGAAAAGCGGATGAAACGTGAATGTGAGATATAAATTATCACAGTCGCACGAAATGCCGTGGCAATGGCAATCGTGTTCAAGCAGTGCTGTTCTATGCCCATTTAAATTTCAAAATGCAGCAATCAAACATGTTGTCTTAATAAACAGCTCTACTCATTCAACTTAAAGAGTAAACGAATCCACCATTTGATTGCTAATCAGGCAAAGTAAACGGGAACAGGTATACGTTTCTTAGAGTTGCCTAATTGGTTAATAGGATGACGATTTTGTTTTCATTTGCTTGGCTCCTCTCAGCACGTAGCCGAAAAAGACTGATGTCAGTCAGGTTTTTTCGGAAGCATTTCCCATGCCCTTTGATGTTAAGCACTTTCGTTTAGGACAGCACGGGGGTTAATAAAGGAAAAGGGAAAGCTCGGATGTTCGCCCCATGGTAGCAGATGGTGTTACTACGCTTTAAAAAAACATCGATTTAGAATCGTTACACCCCTATAAACAACGCTTTGAACAAGTACGCATGAACAGAACAATGGTATATCCAATATACTTACCGATAGATGAAGGTCATCAGCAGAGTCGAATGTATGCGATCGACAATGTTTACAAGCGTTAATGTACGCTTGGTCCTCTGGAGGCCCCTCCATTTCGAAGCGCACAAGTCTATGAGTTGACGCATGCGCATTAGGTAAATATGCAAATGAAGGCAGAAAGTTTGTGGGAAAAAAAATGTCGCGTCCCGCCTCCGTCCCTCCTGCCGGCGCAAGTGGCAAAGAGGGAGGAGAAAAGGCATGAGGGGGTTTAACACAGCCGAGTCAAATCATCACCAATCAAACGAGCTCCTCTCCTCACCTTGAAAATGTTGGAATAAAGAAGCCTCTGTCCTATATCTGCATGATGCGTTAACGCTGCATTTTACTTTGCTGCTTCAGGCATGTTTTCTGCACTGCTTACGTCTATATTAAGCATTACGAATATGAGTTAGCTGGCTAGCTAGGGCATTTGCAAATTATTACCATTAGCGAACTTGCATGGAATTTCAAAACAAAACTACGTCAGATCATTCAAACTTATGAAGTTGGAATGAAATACGACGGTTGCTCATTTACTTCTTCTGCCTGCATCACGGGGAAGAGAAACGATGGATAGCGTGTTCCTATTATTACACCCTGTTGCTGCTTAAAATTTTGGGATTAACATGCATGGACAACAATGCAAGATACGTAGCACATTTATGTTCAATATGCGATTTAACTCAGTTCGAGATCATAGCAATCAGGCTGTATTCCTTTCCCCCACTAAAAACGATAAAACCTAAGTGACAATAATAGTATTAAGCCGCTTGCACACTGGATGCAAAAGGAATTTTTCGCACAACAGATTACATTAATCAGTCGTGCAAAAAATTCGTTTTGCGTCCGGTGTGAAAGCAGCTGAATAACGCATACCCACATAGCCTACACACGCAGTCACGCGCCCACATGCACACACTCTCTCTCTCTCTCTCTCTCTCTCTCTCTCTCTCTCTCTCACGTACGTTGCAGACAGGGGTATTTGCAGTCAAAGCCACTGCCGCAAAAAAGCGGCTACGGCGCTCAAAGTAATTTAAGAGGTCAAGACTAGGTTCAGACTTGAAAAAATATAGTTTTTTCATTTTGTTAAAAATCTTTCAAAACATTCATTAAAGGTGATTTTAAGACCAAAAAACTATCTTTTAAGTGGATTTTTATCATGTGAACGCCTCCAGTGCATTTGTTTCGCGACAAAAACGCGATTTTCTTGCATCGCAAAATTTCATAGTTTATCAGGTTTGTGGCGGGCATAAAATCCACATTTTTCAAGGTATTGCTCTGAAATTTTCACCATAGCATCAGTTTGTTATGTTCTATACAATGACATAGCCATTTTTGGGTAGGTAGATACATGGTGTATTTATGATCCATCTGCCAGGCAGGTTCTGCCACCCATTTCTAAAATTCTATGACCAAATAATTTTTCAAAATATTTTCCCATGAAAATACCCTGAATGAGTATGTCATTGTATAGCTGGTGATATTAGCTTCAAAACAAAAAAAGAATTACAGGAAAATATGGTATAGTTTCTGAGATATTGTTGCCACAAGATTTCACATTTTTCGCCAATAATGTACGGTTTTCACGGTAACAAACTTATTAAATTTGATTAAAATCAAATTCCATTCTGAGCTTTTTTCAGTTGACACAATTTTTATGTGTTTTTAGTGTTTAGAAGTACTTAAATTGAGTGAACCCAGGCTTGACCCCTTAATATCAATACTCACGTTTTATAACAGAAATTCAAAATTTGATATAATATAGAAAACACATATTTAGAAAAAGTCATGGACGGATGGACTCATATCTTTTACTGACATGAAATACCATGCATTACTAACATCAGTGCTGCGGTTCTAGAGTTAAGGACAGAGCTGTGCAGCCAGGTGGTCTCTCCTCTCCCGTGTGCGCAGCTGCTCTCCCTGCCGATACGGCGCATGCAGTTCGGCCTCTCTCTGTCTCAAGTCCTGTAATGTCTCCTGCGTGAGGTCAAATTGACATCCATGGTGTACAGCTATGTTGTGTAGCACGCAACATACCACAGAGAATGCACTGACACTCTGACGGCTGTCAGGTCGAGTTCCCATTATGCGTGCCAACTGCCTTTGATCTGACATCAGGACAATTGATATAGATACTATAATTTATGTGCTGATTCAGATAGTTACATTAAATAGTAGTTGCTGTAATTATTTATTGCATTGAAATGTGCCAAATTACCACTGCACAGAAAGTAAACCAGGTTGGAGCTGGCGAGCTCTCTGCGCACTTTCTGCAGAGCCTTTTGCCACAAAATTGTCACTGCGTCATGATGAATATGTGACACCTCCCCCTACTACGCCGCCATACCCATCTCGGCGCACATCCATCTACCAAATTGCCAAAGTGGCCGTGCACGGTGTTGCACCGCACAAAATTACCACGGCGCGGGCTGCGCCACGCTGCGCAGCGCCAAGAGATTAGAGCCCTTTGTCTTCAGACTGAAAGTAAAGCGAGTGATTGAATGGTATGTTGGACAAGATTCTAGCGGCACCTTCGTCTTTAAAAGCAGATGTTTGGCTTCATTTTTCATTTGAAACGAAAGAAGGGAGCAATGAAATGGACAAAACAAATGCCGTTAGCAAATATTGCCATGCTGCAATACAGTATTCGGGCAACACGACCAATTTGCGACTTCAACTTCAAAGACACCACGCTAAAAATTTATCAGCGCCGCCTCCAAAGAAACCTGTGGACCTGAGGCAAACTACTCTAGACAAAGTTGCCTATAAGCTTCTATCTACCTGATGGAATCAGATTTGTGTCAAAATTATCAAACAAAACTTTTTGGATATCATACAAAAATTTCAAAATTTAGAGAGAATAAAACTCACTGAAGCAAAAAACGTTACCTCAAAAGTAAAACTTATAACTTGTAAACAAATTATTTTTATGATGGAGTAAACCATTGGTCTTTTAGTTTTTGATAAATTGTCCTTTCGTTCAGAGTTCCTTCTGCTGCTTTCGCAGTTGTAAGATTTGCGGTTACGCTCTCTGCTCTCTCGT
This sequence comes from Gymnothorax javanicus, assembly GCA_029692085.1. Lineage (NCBI taxonomy): Eukaryota > Metazoa > Chordata > Actinopteri > Anguilliformes > Muraenidae > Gymnothorax > Gymnothorax javanicus. The sequence goes on from CM056196.1 coordinate 84,254,349, forward strand.
TTATGCTTCTTGATTTTTTTGTTCGCAAGTCTGACTCAAACCTCTAGTTTGGGCGGGATTTTTTATGTGGTCTGACCTCATTGGCTAACGGAATTTTGTAGCTCAGAGCCTGTAGTAATGAATCCACCCATATAATGTAGCCACAAGTCTCATTTCGGACTCCACTCATGAGTGAATCAAACCAGCGATGACAGAAATATTAATTAATTCATTCAAACCTTTATTTATACTCGTAGGGCATTGAGGTTTCCCTCATTTACAAAGTCGACGAGTTTACAACGAGGGACATGCACACAACAACAGCAATAACAAATAAACACAAGGAAATAAATAAACTAAAAATAATTGCAATTCGATGAGCTGAGATTAAACACCAAATGTTTAAAACAGTAGCAGAAGGGAGTACCTCTAACTTTAGGGTTTGTTGCAGTGCGTTCCATGTGCTGGGGCATCGATGAAAAAGGCCTTTTTCCAAGATCCGAATGTGCGCAAGGAACCTTAAGAGTGAGCCAATTGTTGGATCTGGTTTTATAGGAACCAGGATTCCAATGCAGTAGGGAGGAGAGATAAGGAGGAAGTTTACCACTAATGGCTTTAAAAACAAACAAGTGCCAGTGGTAACTGCGCCTCAAAGAAAGAGAGGGCCAGCCAACCTTACTATAGAGAGTGTAGTGGTGTGTATTGTGTAAAACCCACAAAACAATAACTAACGGCGGAAATTGTAGGGCGAAGGTTCAACGTGTTCTTTTGGCCGGTATTAGCACGCGCGACGTCCTGGCTGGTGCGAATCACAATAAAATGGATATATTTTCTCCGTTCGAAGGACGGGGCACAAAAGCACAACGGTTACAATTAATCTGACTCCATAATAAATTTAGAATACCAAATTTAGTTATACCCTCGTTAAATATCTGACTCCAAATTATAATTAGAATTTATAGTTTAGGGACACATGCGTGAATCTCGGGGCAGCTACGTCGCCAGACTCTTCTGTAAAAACCCAGTTACTCAACTGACGCCCCCGGGTAATAGCGCAGTTGCCGGATCTTAGTTCGGTGAGAGCTCTAGAGGATGGAAGAAATTACCATGATAGTAGCAACTTTGGCATAAATATATCATGAACCCAGATTTATGCCCACCACAGGGCCCCTTAAGGGGATCGGCCAGGCACCGGCTTATAAACTCAAGAAAACCCTTAAGGTCAATCCCCAGGACCGATACTACATAATCGCACCACAGGGCCCTTAAGGGGATCGGCCAGGCACCGGTTTATAAGCTCAAGAAAGCCCTTAAGGTCAATCCCCAGGACCGATACTACATAAACCCTTTATATAAGTAGACCGTAACTTGCAATCCAACTTAAAACCCATCACTACCTTTAAAACATCAGCTAGCTAGTCTGGAATGATAAGGACTTACCCCCTAAGTACCGGTCGTAACGTAGCTAGAAAGGATTGGATTAGGAGTCACGGAGACCACGCAAGCTTAAAGGAATAACAATAATTTATTCACCAGGTAGGCAAAAGCTTAAATCAAACAAATCAACGTTAAGCCAATTACAAGTTACACATAATTTAGAAGAGGAGAATAAAGTCATACCTGGAGGAAAAGGATACACGCACTAATGTGCGCGGGAAGTTCGAAATACGATGTTACATCATTGAAAAGGCTACTCACGCACTAGCGTCTGGCGAGGAGAGATCGGATCGATCTTCCCGAAAGGATTGTTTCTCTTTGCTTTAAGCCAAACCATGTCTTTGATCCAGGCGGCATGGCCATAAATACCTGGAAGTGGGGTCGAATCCGGTTTTTGGGTTTCCACCATTGGGAGGATGTAATAAAACACTTCAGCAGAGAGAGGAGAGTACGGTGATTACCAGAGAGGATTCTGACCGAATTCTCAGGAGTTTCCAAAAGGGAATGAACCATAATTTCAATGGGAATGAAACATACTCCATTCAACTCCTTGGATTCCCCTGAGAATAACAAGACCAAACATGATATGAATATGTACTAATATGATGCAGTTGTCATGAAAAAGTCTTAAGATGAATTAATATATAGTTTAATTGGGTTATAAGTATATGAGTGATTTCTTAGAACATGATTTAACATATAAGCACATTATGCACTTCCCAGTGGTTTAGATTATTTGAAACAGATTAATATAACTGGACTTTAACTTAAGACTTAGGCCAGTAATATGACTCGCACAGGGGCATTGTGACAGCCAGAGCCCTGCAACACCCCCCCCCCGTGGTGAGACCATTGCCACCTCCTGGAAGTCCACAAAAGTTTTACTGCTATCTGGCATGGCTCTGGACTAAGCTTATCAGCCATTTGTCGCATACAGTCGCTGGGCTCCCCACGCATCAGCGTTTGCAGATCTTACAGAGGTGCCGCTCAGAACCTAACCCAAAGACACAGACGAATTTTACTGGTTTAGAAATGGAACAATCTTTTGTAAAATGAAATATGCAATGTCTACAGTTCTATTGCCATTTGGCCTGGCTCTGGACCGAGCTTATCAGCCATTTGTCACTTATATTTCCAGATTCTACAATTGTAACTGTCACCGGTGATAAATCTTCGTGCAGAATGATAAACAGAGTCTAATTGTTTCAATGTAGAAATATTACAATGGCTGATGAAGGAAATCAATGTGTGTTCTTGATTCGTTGCCGTGGCCTGCTCTAAAAAAATCTGATAGTAAGTAACACATCGGGCTCCAATTTCTTGGCGCAGCGCAGTGTGGCGCAGCGTGGCGCAGCCCACGCAGTGGTAATTTCGTTCGGTGCAGCCCGCGCAGTGGTATTTTCGTGCGGTGCAACACCATGCGCAGCCACTTTGGCAATTTGGTAGATGGACGCGCGCCGAGATGGGTGTGGCGGTGTAGTAGGGGGAGGTGTCACATATTCATCATGACGCAGTGACAATTTCGTGAATAAAGGCCCCGCCGAAAGTGCGCAGAGAGCTCGCCAGCTCCAACCTGGTTTACTTTCTGTGCAGTGGTAATTTGGCTGACCGGCGCACAGTGTGCACTCGTCACCGAAACCTCACAGGCAGGTTTCCAGAATGTCAGGCACATTTCAATGCAATAAATAATTACAGCAACTAATATTTAATGTAACTATCTGAATCAGGACATAAATTATAGTATCTATGTCGATTGTCCTGATGTCAGATCAAAGGCGGTTGGCACGTGTAATGGAAACTCCACCTGGCTTAATCAACGCAGCTGAATCTGTGATGCAAACTAACGACTTCACATCTTTCTCAACCAACCACAAACTGCCTCGGCATCAGGCAGTGCGTATATATATATATATATATATATATATATATTTAAATAATGCTTGCGTTCTATGCTCAGTAAAGCCGCTTGCACACTGGACGCGAAACAAATTTTTTGCACGACTGATTACATTCGAAGTCAATGCAAAGACGCGAATACAAGTGTGTATTCGCGTCTTTGCACTGACTTTGAATGGAATCTGTCGCGCGAAAAATTTGTTTCGCGTCCAGTGTGCAAGCGGCTTAATACTACTATTATTGTCACTTAGGTTTATCGTTTTTAGTGGGGGAAAGGAATACAGCCTGATTGCTATGATCTCGTACTGAGTTAAGATCGCATATTGAAAATAAATGTGAACGTATCTTGCATTGTTGTCCATGCATGTTAATCCCAAAATTTTAAGCAGCAACAGGGTGTAATAATAGGAACACGCTATCCATCGTTTCTCTTCCCAATTGTGACCCACCCCAGTATAAGGGTCTCTGTATAAACCCACAACCAAACTATTTCACAGGTACAAGGAGAGCCAGAGACGTGCATTCAAGTCAATGAATATTTATTATAAAAAAAAGTACAATGAAGGTGGGCAGTAGTGGACCTGAAGATAAAAGACAATGATGAGTTTAAGACAGGTACCTTTAATGCTACACAATTTATAAGTATTCAAAAATTGTAAAATAGTTGAACCAACTGATTACAATTAAGATAAGAACAGACAGGAGTGTGAGATACACTACCTGCGGAGGAGAAAGTAATCAGACAGGGTACTCACCGCGGGGAGATGCTATCGCAGAACCCAATATCAACCACCACGTGCACACCGTGATCACTGCAAATTATTGCAACACACTGCGAAGCACTGCAGCTGACAATGCAAAAAATGAGGCAAATCTGCCAACTAGTTTGGGTGCTCACTACACTTCAGACCTACCACACTGCATGCAAGGAAGGGTGTGTAACCCACGAATACTCCCCGCGGATCCTCCCACTGCCTGACAAACAAACAGAAAATATAATATTAGTACTCGGTTGGCTCTGATTCACAATGTTACAAGAATCAATATACACAGGACGATAAAAATCAGCAGTCAAAGCAAGAATGTCTGACAGTAAACAGCTTGCGACAAGCTGAGTTTGAGTCCACAACAATAAAAGCTACAGTATGTAGTCACTTCAGCCGGACCTCATAGAACATCGGCCCAGGCAAAACAGCAGTCTGGCACTAAATCTTCTCAATCTGGGGCACTGTGAGACACACTGGCACTGGTAGAGCTGACTGGTTCTACACTAACTCGACAAGAGAAAGGTGAAGGCTGACCGTGTCCTCTTCAGCATGGGCTACAGAGCATGCATCAAACTGGGTTGAGAGAAGAAACAGCTGCAGCACAATTCTGCACAAACAAAGCAGTCCCACCACACATCTACCAGGCCTCAAACGAAGAGGCACTAATTGCTCGCACCTGTCCTTAAGAGGGAGAGCTCTCCCTAACCCTGCCTACAAGGGGTGGTACCCCTAACCTAGGTGCCAGCCCTCACATCTACCCCCTGGTTTTTGCTTTGGTGTCCCAACAATGTACATTTAAATCCAGGGCCTATAGAAAGCTGAAATGGAACTGGCGCTATGCAACCTGGCGGGAGCCGATTGTGGCAAGCGGTGGATATTGGCATTGTGCCCCGCAGTAGAACGTGTGGTTCTTCAAGGAACAGCAATCGGGGGTGCGGGAGGGGAGGCACTAAACGGTACCTGGGGTCCAGCATTGACCTGTGGACCCAGTGAGATGCTGGGTTGTTCTGATGGTCCCTCTGGCTGGGATTCAGTGTGAGTAGGTGGAAAAGGGTAAGTGTTACCTGTTGGAGGCTCAGGTCGTTGCAGCACATAAAAATCTCCATCCTCAGTTTCCAACTGTGGCTGTGGAAGGTTGCTTGGACCAATAGTCTTTTGTGAGTCCCTGTTGATCACAAACTTTTCACAAAGGTTACTTGGAATAGGCTTGATGAACTGTCTATGAATGTGCTTTACCTTTTCTGAGTGATGAATGGGTGCCACTGTATACACTGGACCAGCGCCGTCAGGGACCTTGAGGATACTGTAAGGGATGGGACTCCAGTGGTCTTGGATTTTATTCCTACCCCTGATGTTGTGGTCTCGAAGATACACCAGCTGGTGTAATTTCAGTGGGATAGAGGCTGGTGTGTTTTGTCGATCCGCCCGTTTATGTGCTGCTGCTTGTGTTCGTTTCTGGGCTCCCTCATAGGCAACTTTAAGGCGTTGATGATGATCCTGTACCCAGCTATGAATGGAACCCTGCACTGGCTCCTCCACTCTTCCCAACAGGAAGTCAATGGGCAGCTGGGAATACTCCCCGCGGATCCTCCCACTGCCTGACAAACAAACAGAAAATATAATATTAGTACTCGGTTGGCTCTGATTCACAGTGTTACAAGAATCAATATACACAGGACGATAAAAATCAGCAGTCAAAGCAAGAATGTCTGACAGTAAACAGCTTGCGACAAGCTGAGTTTGAGTCCACAACAATAAAAGCTACAGTATGTAGTCACTTCAGCCGGACCTCATAGAACATCGGTCCAGGCAAAACAGCAGTCTGGCACTAAATCTTCTCAATCTGGGGCACTGTGAGACACACTGGCACTGGTGGAGCTGACTGGTTCTACACTAATTCGACAAGAGAAAGGTGAAGGCTGACCGTGTCCTCTTCAGCATGGGCTACAGAGCATGCATCAAACTGGGTTGAGAGAAGAAACAGCTGCAGCACAATTCTGCACAAACAAAGCAGTCCCACCACACATCTACCAGGCCTCAAACAAAGAGGCACTAATTGCTCGCACCTGTCCTTAAGAGGGAGAGCTCTCCCTAACCCTGCCTACAAGGGGTGGTACCCCTAACCTAGGTGCCAGCCCTCACACAATGATGCAGGCAGAAGAAATAAATGAGCAACCGTCATATTTAATTCCAACTACATAAGTTTGAATGATCTGACGTAGTTTTGTTTTGAAATTCCATTCAAGTTCGCTAATGGTAATAATTCGTGAATGCCCTAGCTAGCCAGCTAACTCATATTCGTAATGCTTAATTTAGACGTAAGCGGTGCAGAAAACATGCCTGAAGCAGCAAAGTAAAATGCAACATTAACGCATCTTGCAGATATAGGACAGAGGGTTCTTTATTCAAACATTTTAAAGGTCAGAAGAGGAGCTCATTTGATTGGTGAAGATTTGACTCGACTGTGTTAAACCCATGCACGCCTTCTCTCCTCCCTCTTTGCCACTTGAGCCGGCAGGAGGGACAGAGGCGGGACAGAGGAGTACTTGCGCCAGGCACGAAATTGCAAAATATGCCTGGATACACCTCCTTGGCGCGGCGTTCCCCCCATTTGCTGCGCCTGCGCTGCGCTTGCGCCTGGTCAACAAATTTAGAGCCCATGGTCTTTAGCTGCTGTTGTAGCCAAGCAGCTCAGGAAGATTGTAACCGAATATGGATGACCGTCCTGCAATTTACTGAGCTTGGGCTATGCTTCCCAAAAGCGTTGCTATTTGCCAACTTTCAACAACTCCCATAGTCCGGTTCAAACTAAGGTTTTATGAAACGTACCCCTGAACGGTTACTTTCAATGTACCTTGGTTCGTTTTAATGCTTTCGCGTATGTGAATACGTAAATAATATGCAATTTTTCCAGGAATGTGGATAAATAAATAGGTTTTTCAGCATGATAATTTAGACTTGTGCTTTATTTGAAGAATGTATGGTCTTGACTACTTGTAAAGTAAATTTTGGCAGGATTCATTGGTTTTTGGCAATGCAGTAGACAAATTAAGGTTAAAAAACAGGCAATTTTAAACATAAATGTGTAAAAAAAAAATTGCAGTGGTTTTTCGACACCAAACATAATAATAATAAATATTATTTATGATGTCCCAGGGTATTTTTTTCATGGTAATATACTTCTTGAGCTTTCTTTCAATGGAAAAATAATCAATATATTCTTATCCATTCCGGAAATATGGCCTTGGCAATACGGGTAACATTGCACAAAGTGGAAATTTTCAGAGGCACTAACATTTAAAGATTCCTGTACAAGTGCAATGTCATATAAATGACATCCTATTGGCATTTTTCATTTCTGTTGAGCTTCCTTTCTCAGACTGTAAAGAAAAGGGTTGTTCCAACATTCCTGCCTGTTAAAGTTTTCGTGATGAACATCGACAAATATTTTCTATCCCCTTATGTCACGTCCGACACACACCAGCTGTAGAAAAAATGTGCGGTGAAAAAATTTAGAAAAAATGTTTCTTATTGAGCGACTAATTACTTATCCCTTTGTGAAAAAAAATTCCAGATATCCCTTCCTTAGATATACAGAGTAAAATGAATGATTTCACCCCCTTTCAATGTCACGTCCGTCACAACGTGACAGACGTAAAATTAGTGACCACAATCATATAAATGCTGTTTCTCCATATTTCCTTCCTTAGTAGAGGGGTAGCTTCTAAAAATATGCTTTTCTAACTTTCTTCTAACTATGCTTAACTAACTTTCAAATGTTGTTCAGTTTTGATGAAGTTCAAAAAACTGGTTAGACAGCTGTGAAATGTTCCTGATGTTGATTTAATACTATTATTTAAAGTTTCAAAGTTGGGCAACTGGCCTTTAGACCATATTTGTTTACCGGGGGTTAATCAAGGCAATCTGACTGGTTTTATTAACCTAGTTCTCGTATTCAACATAAGTCTTGGAGCTTGGTGTAATAATGCATCACAGAAAAACTGACATCTTGTGCAAATGTAAACTTGCAATTAAATTAATGAGAGTTATCATTTCTTGACACTGAATTCAAAAGATAACACATGTATTGTTCCAGGACAAAACATATTCACTTCCAGTTGTCACTCATTATGTCCGTACCCTTTCCAACCAAGTAAAATATTAGCAAGTGACTGAAAACCAAGCCAAGAGGTGAAAGTATTTATGGAGCTCCCTATAAGGACAAGTCCTCTATGAGCATTGATTGATTGCTTGATTGATTTATTGATTGATATCTTTATTTCGATCATGTAGAAGACAACTTAAAAGAAAAGAAAAACAGTTAAAAGAAAAAAATACAATAAGTGCTAATCAAAAAATGAAAAACAAAACAAGACAGTAACTTTAAACTGTAACTTCTTAAGCTTCTCAGCTTACATGAGCGAAAAGGAGTAGGAAGAAGTGTAAACTTATCTAGTCCTACCCCCTTAAATTTTACTATACTTTCTAACTGTAATCATTACACTGTCTTAAGTTTACCAATAATTTTTAAGCATGTATAGTGAACATACAATGTATCACTCATACAGACAAAATTACAATTATACCTATACCTTATTTAGAAATGTTTTTTTACCATTCCCTGCAAAGTTTTCATCCAACTAACAAGCAAGCACTTTGTGGTATCTATTCATCAATATACCTCTGTAAAATCATTTCTTTATGCCTCTTTTTAAACAGAATTATGCTTGAGATTTGTTTTAGTTTTGCACTCAGTCTGTTCCAGTTTAACTCCACTAACAGTGATACAGACACTTTTCAATGTTGTACACATAATTCTTACCTTTAGATTTAATTTTTCCCTTAAATTATAACCCCCCTCTCTTTCATAAAACATTTTCTGAATGTTTTCCGGTAGCAGATTATTCCTTGCTTTGTATAATAGTTGAGCTGTTTTGTGCTCCACCAAGTCAAAAAATTTTAGAGTTTTGGATTTAAAAAAAGAAGTCATTCGTGTGTAACCGAAAATCGGCATTATGAATGATTCTGATTGCTCTTTTTTGCAGAATGAAAAGTGGTTGAAGTGAAGTTTTGAAGATGTTTCCCCATGCCTCTGTACAGTATTCTAAATATGGAACAATTAGTGAATTATACAGAATGTGGAGTGATTTCTGGTCTAGAACATGCTTTGCTTTTGCCAGGACTGAAATGCTGCGAGACAGTTTGGATTTGATATGTTTAATGTGAGGTTTCCAACAAATTTTGTCATCTATTATCACTCCCAGGAATTTATTTTCATTTACTCTTTCAATACATTAAAGAGGATCCGAACATTTTCTTGTCGCTAATGGCCAAAACAAATACAGCTTCAACATTTCAAAGTACCATTTAATTCTATGGAAAGGCGTTGACTCTGTAACATGCCACTTATGTCACGTTGGTCACATCACATGTCACATCAGTCACACTGGTAATTTCATCCCATGGGGTAAAATTAAAGATCAAAATGTATGGATGGAAATAAAGAGAGTTTATCTTATATGCAACTCATGAAGAATTAAACAGCAAGTCAATTTTTTTGGTCATTGGGGACAAATTTTAAATATCATGGTATAATATTATCTGTTCATGGTTGAAAAAGATGTCCTGTCCCTGTATTTCTGATTGCATCTGCCTCCCTGTGCCTCTAAATCCTCAGAAAACACCATCTGGTTAATGTTACGCTGTTGGTGTGGTCTTAATGGTGTGTGACGTATGTGACATAAAAGTTTGATAGTAACAGCTTCAACCACAGCATTTTCCAAGATGGGTCAAAACATTACTTTTCATTATGTTCTCCAAGTATTTGAGCTTGTCCAAGATTAGAATAAGTAAACGGTTCCTTAATTAGCAATAATAAAATAGACATCCTAATTTTTTTTCAGAAGTGTTCCGTTTTTTGTGACTATGCTCATATATGTTTCCATCAAAGGACAGTGCTCTATCGCAAGTAGGATTTAATTACTTGTATCTTAACCTCATTTTCATCGTCCAGCTGGATACATATTGGAAATGAATTGTGATTTTGGTTTCAGAATTTTCCCTGCTGAGCTTAAACACAGTAAAATATAAAGTCATCATCATCATCATCATCATCATGTGCCATCTTCAACGCGAAGGTTGGCCACCATGGTTCTCCACTTAGGGCGATTTTCTGCAGCTCTCTTTGCTTCCACGTAAGATTTTGCTGAACTCCATTTCTTGATGTCGTCACTCCATTTGGTTCTATATAAAGTACCGTATAATAAAGTAAGTATAATATAAAGTACCGTAGTTAATTATAATTTTAAATAACTAATTTTTTTTTACCTTGACAACCTGTCTTTTGTTACCCTGTCTGTACTATGTTTAAGAAGCCATAGCTGATTTAATGAATGAGCCTACTGCCAACTTTCATGAAATTTTCTGGACTTGAACATTAATTCCAATATGGATTCAGCTTCTAAACCTGAAACTGCAATCGTAGACGGCTTGTATTAGCCTTATTTGAAGAGGTCCTGCATTGTCTTAATCAGTAGCTTATGCTTCAGTTTAGTGTTGAGGTTATATCGGCTTTTAACTTGCAGCTTGGGATTTAATACACATTGTTGAAATAGGGTGTACTATTAACCATGCGTCTGCAGGGTGCGGCACTATTTAAACACAGTAGATGCGTGGTTGATGGAAGGATTTGAAGGAAAGTAATCAAGCCAATAACATTTATATGCACAATTTATCTACAGCATATGCCTCAGCTGTACTTTATATTTTACTAAGTTAATTCTTGGGAAAATTCTGTAGGCCTATATCTTCAACATCCAGCTGGACAATGAAAATGAGGTCCAGATACAACTTATTAAATTCTGCATGCGACAGAGCACGGTCCTTCAATGGAAACGTATATGGAAGTGGGGAACACTTTTAATAAGGCGATTGTATATTATTGATTGTATATTATTTGCGTGTTCACGAACGCGAAAGCATTAAAGTATACATTTACAGTAACTGTTCAGGGGTACATTTCCCAAAAGCTTAGTTTGAACCAGACTGTGGAAGTAGTTAAAAGAGTTAGCAACTAGCTACGCCTTTGGGAAAAATACCCCAGCTCAGTAAATTGCAGGACGGTAGCCCACATTCTGCTACATTCTTCCAGTGTTGCTTGGCTACTAAACCAGCAAAAGACGATGTATTATTTACCATCAGATTTTTTTAGAGTAGGCCAAGGCTGTGAATCAAAGACACACATTGATTCCCTTCATCAGCCATTGTAATATTTCTGTCTTTGCTGGTTTGATTCACTTGTGAGTGGAGTCCGAAGTGAGACTCGTGGCTACATTCTATGGTTGGCTCTGAGCTCAAAAACCCAATGAGGTCACACCCCACAGAAAAATCCCGCCCACACGAGAGGTTTGAGTCTAAATTGCAAACAAAAAATCAAGAAGCGTAAATGAGAGAGCTGGGAGTGTAACCGTAAATCTTATCACTGCGAAAGCAGCAGAGGGAACGGTGAATGAAAGAACAAATTATCAAACGATTAAAAGACCAATAGTTTACTCGATCACACAAATAATTTGTTTCCAAGTTGTAAATTTTACCTTTAAGGTTTTTTTTTTTTTTTTTTTTTTGCTTCAGTGAGTTTTAGTCACTCTCAATTTCGAACTTTTTGCTGGATATCCAAAAAGTTTTGTTTGATAATTTTGACACAAATTTGATTCCGTATCTACCTCAGCTTGTGCACAGAAGATTACAGAGTCGGTGTATTTTATCTGACAGGATCTGCGCCCATATAGCATAGTTGAAAACCCAGACTTAAAACGTATAGTGAAAACGATGGAACCATGTTATGTTATCCCAACTTGCAGACACATAACGGACATAGCAGTGCTCAGGATGTACGGAGGAAAAGATGGGCTTTTATTGGTGATACAAATTTTGTTAAAACACTATTACATTAACCAACAAAAGCAAATATGAATTTGTACAAACAGGCCACATTGAAGTGAATTATACAAAAAACACGTAAGACTTAATTCAAAGAATAAACAACATATGACCACAAATCAAAGAAATAAAAAGTACATTACAAATTATATGTATAAATAGACAATCAAAATAACGTATCAAAAGGGAAACTAAACTAAATACAATCAATACTACTAAGGTGAATAAAGAAAGACAAGAAACACCTCCTACATCATCAAAGTAATACAATATTCAGTGTGGAAAAAGAAAAAACATACATTTTAATACAAAAATTGTTCTACAAGAACAACTTCTGCGCATGAGCTGAGGCTTACGGCACTTTTTTCATGTTTCTAGTGATTATGAATGTAAGATTGATCCTTACATGCACTATATATTATTGTTATTATGTGTTCAATATAGTGGGAAAATTAGTTTTTCTCCTTAGCTTCTGTGGTTTAAATTGCTGAATTGGCATGCACTTTATTTTCATGTTTACAGAAAACACGAAAGTAATGTTCATAGTGTATGAAAAATATGCACTTTATCTTAGTCCACTATTATGGTTGATTATTGAGTCGTACACCCCAAACTCCAGCACATCCTTTCCTATAGAAACTCCTTTTGGACATTGAATCCAGTACAGCTGATTTATCGCCTCATTCTGATACTGAGTGCGACCATGCAAAAAACTCCTGAAGAAGTTAATATTCAGTGAGAATTCTGTTGTTTCTTATAGGGAGGTTTATGACTGTTTCAATATATAATAAGGATGTAAACAAACCTCTTGCACGAAACAAACAATTTTTAAAACCCTTTTTCTGCAAAAATAGACTTATTAATCAAAAAACTAATTGGCTGACTTGAAAGTGTACTCAGTATGGTAGCCTGTGAGGATTAAAAAAAAATTCTTAAATTTAGACTTTTTCATGAAAATGATGGGTAGTCACCACCTTAAGTAAAATTCAAATATATTTTCCAAGTATACCTAATGTTGTAAGCATACTGATAGTACAAGCAGTGTACTGGTAAATATGCCACTTCAGTACTTCTTTTGACTAAATTAGTCCAGGTAAAGCTTATAAGATTATATTTTTAAGCATAAATTAAAAGAGAAGTACCGTTTTTACAGTTTTGAAATTATTTGTGGCATAAAATACGATCATTTACTCACCCATATAACTTTCGTGTTACTAGAAGTCCTTCGGAAGATATTTAGATCCAAAGAGAGCTGCGTATATCCGTATAATGGGAGTGAACGGGGCACCGACAGCGCAGCCTCTAATGCCGCATTATCTGTCGCGAAACTCATTCATTTCACCAATATTTTGTTATGATTCGCTAGTGTTGTTCCCCTTTTGAGTCCGGGGTTGCCTGTTATCGTCATCTAGCATCTGTAGCTTAACCTACTAACCTCTGAACTGGACGTTGTCATCTCACGTGCTGCGCGCAGGCGCAGTACGGCTCATTAGCTCAGCGACGGTCGGCTGCTTTACGAGGATTTTGCTACCGCTACCGTTCGGTCATTCAGGCTTTGGCTGGGTCTTCCAGTTTATTTTCGGTACATGAAAAAAAGTCTCTACCACAGCCTGGTTGATCATAGAGGGGAAATCCTCTAGAGTTGTGAGACAGTCATTTCTGGAGACATCCAGACGCGTATCTCCTGGCCTCAAATCCCACTCGGAGCAGCAAAGGCATTCCTCCTCTGTAGGCATAGTCAAACATTGTCTACAAGAACACCACCATTTCCCATCTATTCGTGGACTGCAGCGGTTTGTTGTTCTCTGGCCAGCTGTTCCTCTCTTTGCCTCCGCATCCTCCTTTCAATGAGCTCCTCATCTGTATACTCTGGCTCAGAACGGTAAGAACACCCGTCATATTCGAAGTTGTCGTCCACAACCTCGTTATCCGAAAAATATTCAGCCATGTTGCACAAAACTAGCGGTAGCAAAATCCACGTAAAGCGGCTGACCCTTGCTGAGCTAATGAGCCGTACTGCACTTGCGTGCGGCACCTGAGATGACAACGTCCAGTTCAGAGGTTAGTAGGTCAAGCCACAGACGCCGGATGACGGTAACAGGCAACCCCGGACTCAAAAGGGGAACAACACTGGCGAATCATAACAAAATATTGGTGAAATGAATGAGTTTCGCGACATATAATGCGGCATTAGAGGCTGCGCTCTCGGTGACCCATTCAATCCCATTATACGGATATACGCGGCTCTCTTTGGATCTAAATATCTTTCGAAGGACTTCTAGTAACACGAAAGTTATATGGGTGAGTAAATGATCATATTTTATGCCACAAATAATGTCAAAACTGTAAAAACGGTACTTCTCCTTTAAGTGCAAGGTGTAAGGGGTTGGGCCTGCCGGATGCCTCGCTGCAATCTGGTGGACTATAAAACCTGGATCTGGAGTTAGGATTGATGCACAAGGCTGGGGAGTGATGAACGATGTTAAATAATAAAAGTAAGCAAACACAAACAAAAAAGGGAACAAGGTCCCAATTGAAAATAACATTAATACAAAGAAACACCAAACTGAAGTAAAACCAAAGAAAGGAACAGAGTGACAGCTAAAACCTACTGATCCGCAGTAAGGAGCAAGAGCCTTAAATGCAATTTATCCACATAAGACGCCACTTAGACGTCTGCAACGGAAGCTAAGGGCCTTTCTCAAATCAGCCCCTATTCCCCTGCCCTATCCACTCCCCCTCTGTTTGCATGTTCGCGTGGAGGGTCTTCCACATTGAGTGCCATCCCAAACCAATTAATGCGGAGTGGAAGTGTCTTATAATACCCTCTCTGTTAGTAAATCATTTGTGTCATCTAATATCCTATGAAGCCCTGAAAAAGTGGTTTCATGCTGGACCTTTTGACTTACGGGTTCTGCCAAATAGTTTTTGAGAGATTAATTGTCTTCAAATAATTTTCCTTCTGATTACAAACAATTATCAACACACTGAGAAGCAATTCTTCCACCTTATTCAGCCTCTGAATGCATGCTTCAGGATAATATGCATCAAAGATGAGCAATTATGAGCTCTTTTTTAACAGTCTGCACAAAGCTCTGGGAGGGATGATTGGTCCAGAGACTTTTTACAAATGCTGCTATTAAAAATACTGGCGTCAGCAGGCTTTGAATTTATTGATTGATTGTAGTGAATCGACTCTTCTCTGACAAAAAAAGGGTTTTGTTTTTGCTTTGCAGTTGTTTTTGCTCTCATTTTGAGCCCCAGCACTGTATGTTGCTTTATCATTGTTCAACCAGTTGTCAGTGAGATCAATGTGAGGTCTCGTCAAGACACACAAGAAGGTTCAGTGTATTATTTATCTGCATTTTCTAAAATATTTTATCCTCTAAACTCTGAGTTGACAATTGTAGGAGAAATGTGCTTCTTTTGTCATTATTGTGCTTGTATAGCTTTGGAATTAAGCTAAATTCCCAGCAGCGGTCCCAGTAGACATCAATCCCTCTCATTTGAAAGCGAGTGGACTCTGTTCAGGAGTCGGCATAGAACCAGTCAAATATTTGACAAGAAAATAAGGAAAATCAGCAGCAGTGGGTAGGCACAAAGCAAACAAATGTAAAATTAAAGCGGAGAGTGTTTGCTATTCTGGTGTAAATCTGTGTCTTAATGATGAACCACTCTAGCTCTGTGGGAGGATGAATGCCTCATGTCTGTGCAAGACAGAGCAGCCTTTCATTAACTACAGCTGAGCGGAGAACCCGCAAGCTGGGAAAGTGAATATTCACGGTGCCTTTGGAACCCAAACAGAAAACACTGTGTAAACACAGCTTCTGAACCTAATACCAATCAAAGAATTCAAAATGGTTGAACGCACATACCTATCACGTTATAATTGGCCATATCAGGTAAGACTTCACTTGCTATCTGCTACTGTTGGCCTACCCATGTAGAATTCTATGGTCTCACCTTTCTGATGTCACTGCAGTTCCCAATAGCAATTTAGTCTTGCCTACACACACACACACACACACACACACACAAATACAGCATGTTAGAAAGAAAATTAAACTAATCATGCAATAAGCAAAATTGCCATCATCAAAGCAAAATAATAAATACTTGAAACAAAAGCAGTTTTCTTGATAATATGATTTGACCAATTTTTTAAAATGTCAGAAACAAACCATGGCATTCACTTTCAGCTTGATGTGTAGCAGATTCTAGGTATATTGAATGCAATGATAAAAAGCAGTCATACCCATCTCTGTTCTATCCCAAGGAACATTGAGACATAAAAAGTCCACTGATCATGTCCGATGGAAAACCACTCTTCGTGCGAGCAGTGAGGCAAGATATGGTGGGATTTTAAAGAAAACACATTAATAACAAAGAAGTGAAAAAGTGAGCAGAGCTCACTAATACCCGCCACTGCCCATCCTTTCCCATGTGTCCGCTGGGGGCAGTGGTGGCTGGTAGACATCTTTCAGATAAGGCTGTGCCATATCAAACCAATTTCAGCAAACATCTTACAATGGTTTAATGCAGCAAAAAATTAAGGTATTAAAAATGTATTTCGACTTTGCAGTTAAGTATTTAACAATTATTTTATTCCAGCATGAAAAAGCATTCAATAAAGCATTGACACACACGCAACAGGACATCTTTATTTGTTTATTTGTTTATTTAAAAGGATCCCCATTAGCTGACGCCAAGACGACAGCTAGTCTTCCTGGGGTCCAGACAATACATACAAAACACAATCATTACAGTCTCAATTACTCACAATCTCAAAAAAAAAAACTGAAAGTACTTATTAAAATAAAAACAATAAAATAAGGAAAAGCAACATACCCATCATGAATCATCTGCCAAAACCTCACTCAATCAAATAATCAAGATGATATTATGGTGTTGAGAACAAATACATTCTTAGCCTCTTTTTAAAACCAGTTTTTCCCTTAATTTCACGAACCACAACTGGAAGATTGTTCCAAAACATAGTTGACCTATAGAATACAGTCCTCTTCATAGAGTCAGACTTAGGTAGGGGTAAAGTAATCAGTCCACTATTCGCCCCTCTAGTGTAATGTGGATGTGTATTTGAGCAGTAAATTATATTATCATAAAAAAAATTAGGAGTCTGAGTATTAATAATTCTATAAAAGTATATTAATATATTAGCAGATAGTCTATGCTTGACCATCAGCCAAGCAAGATGTTCATGCATTTCTACAACACTAGTTCTTGAAGAACAACCAAGAACCAGTCTTGCAGCCTTGTTTTGAGCCACTTGTAATTTTCTTAGAAAACAGTTCGATGCAGCAGACCATACAACTGAACAGTAATCTAAATGACATAAAATCAATGTACAAACAACACGACTAAGCAACTGTGAATTGAGAAACGGTACCCATTTACGCGTTATGGCAACAGCTCTACCCATTTTGGCAACAACTTTGTTGATGTGATCAGACCATGACAATGTGCAATCAAGCCAAAGTCCAAGAAGCTTCACCGTTTTTACTTGCTGTATGGTTTGACCATTTACTTGTATATTCATTTTCGGATTAGCTGATAATCTATACTTAGAACCAAATATTATACTTATTGTTTTAGATATGTTTGGAATAAGTTTATTTGTTTTGATCCAGTCATATAATTTGCTGATCTCACAGGACAGAACCTGGTTAAGCTCTGAACATGCAGGGGCTGCATAATAAAGAGTAGAATCATTGGCAAACATAGTCAGTGTAGCCTTACTGAGTACATACGGCATATCATTGGTAAAAATTGAAAATAAAAGAGGTCTGAGGCAGCTTCCTTGGGGGACTCCACAGTCCAGGGACTTACTACAAGATAATGCACCATTAAAATAAACTCTTTGGGACCTCTCAGACAGATAGCTCGTAAACCACTTGATTGCAGAGGAAGTAAAACCATAACTAATAAGTTTGGAAATCAAAATGTCATGGTCGATCACATCGAAGTCAGCACTGAAGTCAAGTAATATTGTACCCACTAGCATTGAGTTATCAATTGATGTTAACCAGCTATCTGACATTTGTGTCATTGCAGTGCAGGTGGAATGACCAGACCTATAAGCATGTTGGAACATTGTAGTTAAATCATTGTGAGAAAAGTAATCTTGCACTTGCTTAAATACAATCTTTTCCAATACTTTACTCGGAATAGGCAAAATGCTAATAGGCCTACTATTCGGACCACAGAAAGTTGATTTTGTATCTTTGGGTAAAGGAATGATTTTGCCCTCCTTCCAAAGTTTTGGACACAACCACTAATCAAACATCTGTTGAATATGTGACAGATTGGTTTAGAAATATGTACAGCTGATAATTTCAACAGCCTACTGTCCAAGTTGTCTGTACCAGCAGACCCACCAACAGTCAAAGATCTCAGCAAGATTTCCACCTGCACAACATTAACCTGATGAAATTCAAAATTATACAGTTTATCCTTCATAATAAATTTTTTTTATCAGCTCATCGGAGTTGGAATCAACAGTACAATCCATTTTCTCTCTAAGTTTAGAAACCTTATTAACAAAATAATCATTGAAATAATTTGCAATCTGTGTTGGCTTAGTCAAATAAACTCCATTCAATTCAACAAAAGAAGTACAGGTAGGTTTTTTCCCCATGATTTTGTTGAGTACATTCCACATTCTCTTACAATCTGTACCACTATCGGAGATTCTCTTTTGAAAATATTTTTTCTTTTTCACTCTGTTCACCTTGGTCACATGATTCCTTAAAGTACAATAAAGTTTTCTGTCTTCAAGAGAGCCAGAAAGAACAGCAACCTTTTTAGCCTCATCCCTTTGAGCCATCAAGCTCTTTAAATCAGTATCAACCCAAGGAGCACTTTTGGCTTTAACTGTAAATTTCTTTAACGGGGCATGCTTGTTAACAACTCTCATAAAAAGATCCATAAATAAATTAAGGGAGGTATCCACATCATCAATGGCACATACCAAATCCCATTTAATGTTATCCAGTTCATTTAGAAAATTCTCCTCATTAAATGCCCTATAAGTTCTTTTCATAATGATTTTAGGACATGCTCTAGGTAGCTTTGTTCTCCTGGAGACAGCAACACAATTATGATCACTGAAGCCAACTGTTACAGAAACGGGTGTTGAGCACATATCAGGATTATTAGTGTAAATATGATCAATAAATTTTGATGTTAAAGATCCTGTACTATTACTAGAAATTCTTGTGGGTTGATACATTAATTGAGATAAACCCCAGGTGTCTGTCATAGAGTTAAGCTTATTCTTCAGAGGACAATTATCAGATAGCCAATCAATATTTAGATCACCCAGCCAGTATAGCTCTCTGTTTTCCTCAGTCACTTTGTCCAGCATATTACATAAACCATTTAAATACTCTATCCTGGCACTAGGTGGCCTATAACAACAGCCAAGAACTATTGGTTTTAAATATGGAAGTTGTACCTGTAACCATAACACTTCAACATCATCAACCATTAAGTCATGTCTCAGTTTCACAGGAAAATGATCACGTATGTAAATGGCCACGCCACCTCCAAACCTGTTTCGATCATGTCTATAAATTGAAAACCACCCTATATCAACATCTGAATTGTCTATGAAGCTGTCCAGATGGGTTTCAGAAATCATAAGTATGTCTATTTTGTTTCATTGCAAAAATAGAGAAAGGTTGTGAATTTTATTCCACAGACTACATATATTAATATGTACAAGGATTAAACCTTTAGGTAGTTTATTTATGCTGGTCATCTTAATTGATGGTAAAGTCAGATATTATAATAATATGTATAATCTATTTGAACATCTTGCACCATAAGTTGTTTTGTCATCATCAAGTAGGCTACATCAGACTTATTGGTCAAGCACACAGACACACATGCATGTACACAAATACTACACTCACAAAAAGATAAAATTGAACTTTAAGGCTCATTAGGCCAGTGACTGACTTTGTCCAGCCCTAGGGGTGATGATCAGTTTATCATACTTCAAGCTCACTTTATCACCTCTCTCTGGCAGCTTTAAACTTCGGCCACAGCTCTTTCCTCCTCAGTTATTGGTAATATTGGTAAACAGGAGAGTGCAAATAAGAATAATGGTGTTAAATCCTTAGTAGTGATGGATTTTAATGGACATTAGCATGAGGATAAATTAGACACCAAGTACTATTCAGGTATTTATCTCATGCAATATTGGATCATATATATGAACCTAAGTAAACCGATAACAATATATAGTAAAAACTAAATTAATTATGTCTGTTTGAGAGAAAAGGTTAATATCTAGAAAGACCACCCTTTGCTTTGATTACAGCTCTTACTCTTTCAGACATAGTTTTCACATATTTTTAGTGCCTCACTCGCTAAACCATTCCATATGGTTTGAAGAGATTCTTTGATGTTGCTGTCTAAATTTGCAGGAACACAGTTGAAATCCCCATCTAACACCAGTTTATAAGATTAAGGTCAGGGAAAATTTAAAAGAGATTTGTGAAGAACTGTGAGTCGTCCCAATTTGGTCCATAGATGCCAGTATCATAGGTATATTAAACAATTTACTTACTGCTATAATATATCTTCTATTGTTATCGGATATAACTTCAGAAAGTTCAAAAGGGATCCCCTTCCTGACTAAAATGGCTGTTCCCCTGGCTTTATAATCAAAACGTGAATGATATATTTGCCCAATCCATTTACTTGTTAATCTTTTTTGGGAATTAATGTTTAGATGAGTCTCCTGCAAAAATACAACATCCGGCCTCAGCGATTTTAAATGACTTAATATTTTGCATCATTTTACCATATTATACAGACCTTTGACGTTCCAGCTAATGAAAGAGATTGTACCTTGTTGCCTGCCTACACTATCAGGCAATAGTATGTGTCTGCAGACCCAGAGACTGCATATTCAGACCCGCAGTTCTAGACCCCTTGTTTTTCGCGACAGTGCCACCTACTGGACGACTGTTCAAACAGTTCATTTCCAACAAGCTAAGCTATTACCTACTAACTTAACCTAGCTAGATTAATTTTTGACGTGACTTTCAGATTATCGTGGTTAAATAGAGTCATATCATTTTAAACTTATCACAGTAAAACGTTCATTTCACTGTCAAATTCAAGTCAACAAAATAGTTTGACGACATTAGACAAATAATGTGATCCACGTTCAATACTTACACTCCGATCATCTTCCATTATTTGTCTCCAATGAAATAGAGGGCGCTGTCGCGAAAAACAAGGGGTGTAGAGCTGCGGGTCCAGAACTGCGGGTCTGAATCATTGACTGTATAAAACATGGACGTAGCCTCCGTGACGTCACCCATAGGTTTCTGAACATAGACATAATATGCGTAGACGCCTCATTACCTGCTGGAGCGTAATCCAGCGTCACCGCCATATTGGATGGGTCTCCCCACTCTAGGCTAGCACCAGAGCCAATCGAAGTAAACGCAAAGAGAGCAACTATGCCTGTATTTTGTGCAGCCTACGGTTGCAATAACCGGCGCAGTATTGAAAGCAGATCACGTGGGATTACCTTTCACAAGTAAGATTGAACAATAATTTTGGGTATTATATGCGCGCGTCTCGCTGACAGTACCAGTACACCCGTGCCATAATGTTCGCCGTTTGGCACTTGGTCGGAACTACTTTCAAGTCGGACGTTTCCGTGCAACACTATCCAGCTGCAGCCCCGGAGCAGAAGCCCCTGACGTGACACAAGCATGGACACAAGCCCCTGGCTTGAAAGAAGTGCCCCTGGTGTGACGGAAGTGAAATAATGGCCATTCACTATTTTTATTCACTTAGCTAGCTGGCTAGCTAGCTATTTCGCTAGCTTAGCTAGTGATATTTATTGGATAGTCATGCTAGCTAGCTTGCTGAATAACAGTAAGTGACGGTAAACTAACCATTTACTGTTTCTATCGGTTTAGCTATGTGCACAAGATGCAATTAGCTCACAAGCTGGCTAGCTAGGTGGTTCGCTAGCGTAAATATCACTAGCTAGGCTAGCGAAATAGCTAGCTAGTTTGCTAGCCTAGCTAGCAAGCTAGCTAAGTGAATAATGCTGCATTCGGTAACACTAGTAAACACGAGTCGTGTCATGAATTAAAGTCGCAGGTACGAGGAAGGGTCATTCGGACAGTGAGGTCAAAAGAACGGAATTCACCAGTCTTGTCTCGAAATCACGGCTCGTGGGACGCGTTACCGAATGCAGCATTAAAACAGTGAATATAGGTTACGGTGCGAGTGTTTGTTGCGGATTGGAAATGGCGCATATAATACATATTTTACCGTGCTCGTGTTTGTAGCGTCTGGAGAATTTCGGAACTCATTGGGCCGACCTTAATACATTTATTAATATGCCATACCATATGTCTGTATTACGCTCTTTAACAAAGACAAAGTATTTCACCATGAAAGCACGTATTTTTAATGTGTGACAGCGTCCTGTATCATTACTACATCTCTGCCGTTTGTAACAAACCAAACCGTGTGAAAATCGGGTAAAATTTCGGGGAGTTATGATTATTGGACTTGGGCGTACACCTTCCTCCATAGAAATAAATGTACTGGGGGCGTATGGGGGACCCATCCAAAATGGCGGCCGCGCTGATACGTCAGGTCCAAAAGGCAGCGTCAGTCTATGAGGTGTCTGCATATATCATGTCTATGTTTCTGAATATCCATTTTGAAGCAAATTTGGTCGCCATCTTGGCACTTACTTGACTCTGCCTACCTCCCGGATAATCCAAAAATGGGCGAAAAGGCAGGCCGTTGCGGGAGCTGACGCAAGCCCAGTGGGCAGGCCGAATGGAGCTTGTTTGCTGAAACACGCCCTCTAAGCTCGCAGCTACCAAGCTAGCTTCGGCTTCCATACTCGACTAAACACCCAATTCAGCTCAATGCTACTTGGTTCGCTAAGGCCGAGATGCAGGGTCATATCTGTCCCAGTAAAGCAATGGATCCTGCCTAGTAGCTTGCGGTGGCGGGTCGAACGCTGTTTATATTCGTGAAGCGGTTGCAGGACGAACATTGTTCGTATCCATGAGGCAGTAGCGCGACAAACGCTGTACACCACTGGGAAGTCGCGGCGGTTGGTTCACTGAGTATCAGTATCCCCCAGAGCGCGAGCGGGTGCTCGTCCTTAGCTCTTGTACGCACCTTAGCCCAGTCCCATGAACGGTAGTATGGCCAGCCGAACGATAACATTGCATTACGTAACCTTAATGACAAACCTGACGGACCTTTATTTTCCTACCACACTCTCGCACATTCTGATCACAAGTATTATCACCCTACATTTTGACTTCGGTGAATGCTGAATTAATTGGTTACTGTAGCCAGCATACGTGGGCTCATCAATACTAACAGCTGGACGTCTGGCTCCTAGGCTCCATGGTTACTTCATCAGCTGCCCAGCTTATCTCTGTCCTTTAGCTAACGACACCACTGCGACGCGCAACTTTTTTTTTTTTTATCGCGTCGTAAAACTGATATTGCTTTGGGGAAAAAGCCTTTACTCCAAGCGACAGCTAATATTGCCGAACTTGGCTGGGTAGTAGCACTTTTTCGTTGCCCCCTGGCTTGTTAGTTGCGTTAATGTGGTTAGCTAGTTTGTGGATGATGGACTTCATGTAGAAACACTTTTAGCGACAGCTAGCTAGCTTGCTAGGTAACGTGGGATATGCTAAATTAGCTATATAGCTAGCTAGCTAGCCTTTCTATTTACAATGATACCGTTCAGTAATCGCACTGAAAATTGAACGAATCCATTGGTGGCAAATGCAGTTCTACAAGATACTGCTGTGTGAATCCACTGAGTGTACAACCACCGCAATCTCCGGTCAAGCCTTCCAAATACTCTGGGGAATCAGCTAAGGAGCCCCGTCATTTGGAAGCATATTATGGTGGTTCTAATGTTGTAGCTGACCAGCCAGTTATGTTGGCAACCTGTTAGGGAAGCCGTGACAGTTTTCCAACCCCGACTGACAGCTTTTGTTCAAAAATATGTTAACCCTAAATTCAAACATTTTTCTGTTTCGCTATTACTTCGCTGCATGCCTGTGTAATGACTGTGGCAGGCGAACACTCCCGCTGGCACAGCTGAACATCTTGGGCAAAAACTAACCGGGGGGGTTACTGTATTAATTCTCTGGCTAGTTGGCTAGAGAACAAACTAACGTTACTTGGTGTTGACATATAATTTTATATGAAATAATATTAGAATTTCATCATCTTAGAAAATAGATCGCAAACTCCTAACCACACACCAAGACATTATCATCCTGATATTTCGATAAAAATCTCCAGTCAGAAACGCGGCCAATGGATCAAGTTTCGTGACTCGAGTGAGCCTAGGTAGGATAACGGCCTAGAGGCGACTGGAAAAGGCCAAGGATTAACGGCTAGGCTAGCTGAGCTGTAGTAACCCCCCTCCCTCAGACAGCCATGCTAGGCCCAGGGTTAGCGGCAGGGCTTGGTGTTCCGACTCCAAAGCAAGGATGTTTTGTAGACCTGTGCTCAAGCCTAGCCACAACATAACCGCATCATGGCTCCTGCCCAGAGACTGTGTAATTCAAGGTTCTGTCACTCAAAGTGGCCATGCCCTTAATTATGCAGAAATTTAAGCCTGTAAATAGTAGAGTTACAAAAAATTGCAAAAAAATTCACTCCCCCCACAGTTTTCACGGAGGGGAAAATTAGCCATTGAGACCAAAACCGTAATTTGAACCAGGCTGTAGACATGTTTATTTTTGCTGTAAAATTGGGCTTTTTAACATGGGGGTCAATGGGGATTGACTCGTTTCTTGCAGTCAGCCTCAAGTGGCCATTCGAGGAACTGCAGCTTTTGGCACTTCCGTATTTGCTTCACTTTTCAGCCCCGCAGGTTGCCGCTTGGTCTGAATCTGCAGTCTCCGGGTCTGCAGACATATGCTCCTCCTATCAGGTGCCATCGATCCATAAGTGAATTTGTAAACTGGTCCAGAATGTTTGCAAAATTTGAGTACATGAGTGTGTGTTTGGGTCAAAGCATAACATATAACCAGACCGAAAAAAAGCAAAGACGTACGAACAAGTAAAAAAAAAACTTCTGACCGCCCTGAGTCCCTGAGCTGATACTCCATGAAACCGACACTGCCCTAATAACACTCATCCCTCTCCTAAGCATTTAACACATCGAGACTAACCTAAGCTCTCACATGAACTGTGCAAGGGCAGAACAATAGAAGACAAGGCCCTCCTAATATTGTCATGGCTGCATGAACAGAGGCACTGATGAGGTCACAGGCTGAAATATCCCTGAGCACTTACTGTCAGAGGATGTGTCAATTACTTGAATATAAAAATAAGTAAATAAGTGATGAACAAAGAAAGGAAATAAACAGAAATAGTGTCACTAATAGTAAAGAAAATGGCTGAGAGCACTCTTTAACGAAAATTTCCACAGGGGGCTTTATAACCTGTTCTTAATATCACCTTATTAGCCACCATAATCAAATGTACTATTGCGACACATTTGTCCATCATGGCTCTTCAATCCACAAAGTCCTGTCTAGGTTATCATATCCATCTTTCAAGGATCATGAAAAATATCACTCCACTTAACCCATAGTCCACACATAAAACGCACCAAACAGTAGTGCAGTATACAGTAAAATATTCGGCCAGCGTGTACCATAGGCTGCAACAGTAGCAGCATAAAACTTCATCAGTACCTGTTATGGCCTGAAACGTCTACATTCACTCTCCCTCTGTTTCCCGCGGGTTCAGATTGTCCTCAATGTATTTCTTTGCCTTGGCAGGGTCCTCAAAAGATGCAGGCTTGCCAGCTGAAGTCATAATTCTGAGAATGGCTGGGAATAGGAGGTTGTATTTCACGCCTGAACATTGGCAAAGTAGCCCCCAGACTGCGGTGAAAGCCACTCTCCATTTCCTGACCATGGTAGAATAATCTGGGTTGATGTGAAAATGCTTACCGTTGTGGAACAGAAGTCCCACGCCCATAGCCTTTCGGAGAATATCAGCTTTCTCCTGAAAGTAGTGGAATTTGATGAGTATCGGCCTCGGGGCATCTCCTCCTTCTGGTCTCGGCTGCAGACTCCTGTGTGCTCAGTCAAGCGTTGGGGTGTCGTCCAAGGCCAGCATCTCCTGCAACAGTTTAGCTACGACTTTCTCCGGTCGTATGTTTCCAAAGCCTTCATCCATGCCGATCAGCCTGCAATTATCTCTCCATTGTCGGGACTCAAAGTCATCGGTCTTGTCCATCAGCCAGGTCACTTTTGAAGACAGAGTGGTAACTTTGGCTTCAAGTTCCACGACCCGGTTCGCATAGCAATTAGCTCCCTCCTCCAGTCCCTCAATCCCAGTTACAAATGTTGTATTGTCTTTCTGTATGTCCTCAATTACTGTTGTCAGCTCGGCACATACAGTCAAGATTTCTGACCTCATGTCACTTCACAAATTGTCGATTTTTCTGTGCAGTTCATCTGCTGCTGCTGTCACAGGTGACTTGATCTTAGCTGGCATAAATTGCTCAGTCCACTGTAAGGTCTGCTGTAACCCCCCTGGGTTCTTGAAATGCGCTATATAAGTTTGATCTACTATTATTATTATTATTATTAAGGCGGCCATAATTACGTCAGTATCCGACACTGACTTTACTCCACTTGGCAGGTCCACGTCAAGTGACTCCGGGGCATAGGGGCTTGACTTTGACTTTGGATTTTTCGGCATTTGTAACCCATGGGATGTCTGTTACTACCCTCTGATGAGCAGGGAATAACGGACGTGCTGAAAAGTTGTTTTTCAGAGATTAATTCGTAATCAAATTATCTTGAGAAAATTTCTTAAGTGCATCTTAAAGGAATACCCCACCTTCATCAAACACTGGAAGGGTTTTGACATAGAATGGCTAGTTAAGGAGCCACGGGAGCTTTCAAAAAGTACGTTCGTAATTACCCCACTCTCCACTAATGTTGCCTTAATGTTATTAAGCCAAAATAACTCCACAGAGGTGTGATGTAGCATTATCAAACTCCCATGTAAATATCAAAGTTGTGTCGTTGAGTTTGTGAGTGGGCAGCAGCTTGTTCAACGTTGATGTCCCGCCATCTTTACGGCTTCAAATTTTCTCATTGAAAAATAATGCAGTGCACCCTCTCCTTATATTTAGACCATCTCTGCTAAAAATATTATTCGCAATCGGAGGGGTGATTCTTAAGGTTAGAATTCAGTAGTCACCCATGCTGGGAATTCAATACCCAGTGGACTATATTTGTTAGAATGTTAGAACCATTTCAATTCAGATGCAAATCGTCACTTTTAAAAAATGTTTATCACAAATCTCAATCACAAATTTATGATACCAGCATTATTTTAACCACTTTATATTTGTTCTACATGTCAAGATGGCAAAATTTAAATAAGCTTTAATGAGATACTGTATGGCCATAAGTACATGTACAATAAATCTTAAAATAGCCTATAGGGAAAAAAACCCAAAATTTCCTTCCTCCCTTTAAATTTGGAGATTAATAATGTATTTTGTAACAAATGCACCAAGCTACTTTATCTCTTCAACCCAAACACCCCCAGTACCAGGGGCAATCATTACACATCATAATTACAGCATTTTTCTAATAGCAACATCGCGATATGGCATATTCACTTAGAGGGAATAAACTCGGCGAAAAGCACATGGTGCCCATTTTTACCTAAACTGAACACAGTTCAAGCATCAAGCAAGTAAATAAGCATGAAGCAAAACATAGGATAAAATAGTGCTTGATCGCCAGTGTTTCTACCAAATTTGTGCTATGCATACAAACGATACATCAAATGACAGAGAAAAGTCCACAGGATCCAACGATATAAGCATGTCATTTTAAACCGACACCACACTCAAAGAACAGCAGGCATGCACTTTACACTCTACAGCGATGAGAAAAATTTTTTTTCTTACCTTTGATATTTTGTAATAAAAACTGTGTTTGACGGTAAATTTGCGCTTGCTATTGTTAGCCCAATGTGTCCATGTTATATTGAAACTAGGGCTGTGTCTGAAAAGTAAAAAAATTACGTCCTATCCACAAATCCACTAAACCACTTTACTTTAACCTTTGTGGAAAACGTCATAAGGTAAAGGAAAGGTGTAAAAGAGAATTCCTAACGGCTTAAAGGAGGACTATCATAGCTGGGAAAAGTGGGTAATATCATTTCAATATATCATGAAAAAAGCTCCCATGACTTTTTTTTCTTTATTTTGCGATTTCTGTAATTTTAATGAGAGATTTTACAAAACTAGTGGACCGCGCCATTATCACCACAGCAGACGAAAATTCAGCCTCAATTTTGAAAGTATCAGCTTGGGGCGCCCCTAATCGTGACGTCAGCGCGGCTGCCAGCGCCATGAATGTCCATTGTCCTGCGGGCCCGCATTTTGATTGTTGAATGACCGAGATATTCCCGCTTCCTCCATGGGGCAGACTGACGAGCTTGATTATTACCTTTTTCTATCCGACGCAACTTTAATTTAGAGGTGAACTAACATCAGAGGCCATTTGAAATACTTCCGGAAAGAAAAGTGCAATTTGAAGTCTGCTAATTATCAGCGAGGCTGGACAGCTGCCGTCACCTTGGCATAATTAGCTCACCTTAAATCAATTCCCGTGTACTTTGCCTAACTTGTAATCAAGCCATTTATTCAGCCAACTGACCAATCAAAACCAAAATCTAGCCAATAATGATTTAGAAGAGATAATGAGAAGCAGACAAACCGACCAGGCTACCGTGTTAGATTGAAATAATGTCAGTAATCTGAATAAATAGCAGACCTCTGAATTCCACCTCTCGTCGGAAAACTTTAACGTATTATTAAAAAAGATTTCTTAAAAATAAAATCATGCTAAGATGGCCCTGGTTTTTAAATTTCTAAAAATATACGCAAAGTAGAAAACATTGTGTGAAGCGCATCAAACGTTAATGTGAGAGAGAAATTATTTTTTGCATTGCAAGCAATGGACAAATGCACTGAAGACTGGGCAAGCACGTTCAGGCAAATCTGTGTCGCAAATTTTTAACATTTTTTATTTAATAATTGAACAAGATTCGCACACAACGGCCAAATGTAACAATCAAGCAAACACATTCAGGCAAATTGCATGATGAACTAAGCAAAGTAAAGGTCTTCAAAATCATCCTCCTCTACTCGACAACTGCTTTCACCCCCTTCCCATTTACTTTGCCCAATTTGCAATCAAACAGTTGATTCGCTCAATGAACAATTTTAAATTGGTTGGTAGTCTAATTTATTTAGATATTCATGTATTCAGACATTTTGACATGGCATGCATCATGCACATGATTGCATGTGGCAGCCGCAGTGACGTCATGATCTTGCAACTTCTCATGCCACGCGTGGCGTTAATGGCAGCCACCTGGAAACAGCCTTAGGTGACAATTACGGCTAATTAATGCTCATTTAAAAGAACAGGGGGTATGTATGGACAAAAAAACGAACGTGGATATTATGTTGGAGTTAATTACTATAAGATTAAGTCAAAACTGGTAGTTCTGCATAGTCCTCCTTTAAGAAGACAACCGCACTAATTAGAGATTCCGAATGCACTTACACTAAGCAAAGTGATCACGAGTCCCCTGCCTGTGAAATACGTTTCTTTATGTGATTGGCCAGATAAGTGGTCGCTGCTTTCAATATTGCTGCTGCACAGAATTGCGCAATAGCATTATCCCCTTTCTTTTCGAAAAGGATGTTTCAGTGTACCTAATGCTAAAGGAGGTAAATTAGGAAGCACTGAGACACCTTTCCTTATCATTTAAAGGACCTGTGTGTAAAATGGGGGGGAAACAGTGACATCCAGCGTTCAGATTCTAGACTGCAGCGCTCACTCACTCACTCACGCTCACCCCTCCCGTCGGCAAAAAGACGGTGGCCTCCGAGGCCCAAAACACTTTTGCGGAAATGGCGTCTTCCACGACTGGGATTTATGCACGTGAAACGCGTTCTCTTGCTGGCTGGATTATCCGGTCGGGCTGCCGTACCAACACGGCGGTGCAAGATGGCGACATCTCTAAAGCAAGGCCCTTGCTATATGTATATATAAACGCATAATTATAAGGCTACGAAAACCAAACGAATTTTATTTTATAGTGATTATACACTTATGTAAACATATTAATGGGTAGTATATTCAGATTTTGCCAATAAACCATGCCAAATATTACACACTGGTCCTTTAAAGAATTTGAATGCTCTTATCATGGCTGCTATGTAATTATTTCCGGATCATTTTAAGGAGTTAGGAACTTTCCTAGGCAAAAAAGACTATTCGGACGAAGCCTAGATCTTCCAGTCTCCATGCATGTTTTTTTCCTGGGCATAGGCTTGGCCGATTGACGATTGAATCAGCAATCGCCCATCGTGATTGCCAATTTACCTGCTGATGCCCTTCCCCCCCTTCACTGTCGCTCTTCCCATGCTTCTGAAATAGCAGTGCTGTGTTTTAGAGCCACGGCAAGCTTTGTTCTGTCCCCGTGGCATTGGCCTGACACTCACACCCTGGCGCACAAAATTATTTTTTCTTTGGGGGGGGGATCTCGCACTCAATGCGCAGGAGCTTTGCGATCTATTCATATTTTGGCCCACAAATTGAGCTTGTAAGTGAGACAGTCACCAAGCCACACCCCTTATATTACCTTCTCTGCGTCTGCAGGAAAATGAATGGGCAAATGTTAAATACGCAATATCTTTTGTTTAAGGACAGGAACCAGTGAGCTGTCGGCATGTTGCACTCGTATTGGGTTTATTGGATTTACAAGTTTTATAAAACTTTTCCACATTCACAAATTAAAGAAATGTAAAAAACCTCTGACATAAATATGTTCTAAATATGTTGCATCTTTATTGAATAATAGTTAAAAAGAGCAATCTTGCAAGATAAAGTCACTGCGACGTTGACCATATGGCAGCACAAGACTGACCGGAGGCGATAGATGGAGCAGGACCTGCCAAGCATCACATCTGTAAAGGGCAGTTTTAGAGCGCCATCATGCGTAACATGACATAGCTTTTATTTACAAGGTATAGAAGCAAAGGGTCGCAGTAGCATGTTGGGGAATAAATTAACGTTACTGTACAGGCTAAATATTCATACTCGCATTTTTTTATTTTTACTAGAGCAGTTATATGACAATTATGAGTTTGCTGCTGAGCAGTCGTCTAAGTTCCCATAGATGTGCTGCACTTGCGGTTTGCTTTTCATCAACTTCTAAATCGGCTTGTCTTTAATTTGGCCGTTGAAAAATGGATGGAGCTTGTTTGTCTGCTTACTTAGCAAAATATGGCATCTTTGAGAATTCTAAAATTTTGGATGCTATTCAAACAAGTAAATTACTCTCTTTTAACTTCTGACTGTTTAACTCTTACCAGATTCCATTTGAGATGATATAGAAAAGTTCAGCTGGTTAAATTTCTCTAAAAGCAGAGTGCTGTCACATTAGCAAAGTGTGTCCAAACTTTTGACTGGTACTGTATGTAAATATAGTACTATCGTGAACATTTTCATTGACCCCCTTCCCTCTGGTGAGCTAATAGTTACCCCGTTGGTCGATAAATTTAATACGTTAAATTTGTTTTTGGCACAGTTGTTTAAAGGAGGACTATCATCAAAAAATTTCTGCCCTCCTGTTATTTCAGTTTGTTAATCTCCTGCTAGTTAAACTGCATTCATATAGCTCAGCTGGCTAATTGAGAAAAAAATCGAATTTAATTGAGCCCCTTGGGCAGCGCCATTATTTTCCGTAGCACCTGTCGCATCTGATTCTGGGGCGCAACATCATGATGTCAGCGCGGAGGTCTGGCGCTTCCAGGCATCATGGCCATGCATTCGATTTAATGAGATTTTCTCGTCAGTGAACAGATCTGAAATCGCTTTGAAAATGCTGCATTGTCAGGCATACGATTGTGTCAACGACACTAAACAGAAGATGGCCAGTGTGACAAAGCACATGTTCCCAAAGGACAGGGGTTTAATTCGCCGTTGGGTTATAAACTCGCACAATGGAACAATGCATATCACTGTTCAGAGATGCTTTGTTTACACACTCAGCCGCCGCATTCACGTCACGATCATGGCTTTCACGGGCCGAAACTCTGTCTCGCGAAGCTTGAGTTCAAAACAATGGCGGCCTCCGTTTTGGATTTTATCATGGAAATTACGGGCAATTATCGCCAATTACGTGGAAAGGAATAATTATCTTGCGGAAATACTTGAAGCGGGTGCTGTTGAACTTCAGTGCAGTTAATATAAGTCGAAACAGGTAAGCGTGATAATCCTCCTTAAAGTGCATCATGGCTTATAAAAAAAGGTTATTTAGTGACATTTAATGCGATTTTGTTTAGCTGTAAATCAATTCTGTTTATAGTAGTCCTCATGTTTTGTTTTCATTATTTTGTCAGCAATCCCTCAGTCTCCTTTTTGAGGTAAGCATTTGTAAGCCACAGCTGCCCGGTTTGCCTGAGGAACTGTCCATGTAACTCCTTTTCTCTCAGCTCCTTGGATCGCTCTTCAAATCTCCTTCTCTTATAATCTTCAGTGCCTTCCAGATTACTTCCAGCACTGAAGCTTGCAGCCACTAGAAGCCTTTCATTACTCTTAGCAACATATCTATTAATTCCCAGAACAGCAAGATCCTCAATGGAGATTAAACCCTGCCCCCCTACTATTCTAGGCAAGTACAGCCACGCTACACTATCTCTTGGGTGGAGTGCATTGTACATATTCATGTACTTCCTGGTCCTTCTATCTAATGCTCTTAAGGGGTCTCCAGGGTAAAAATTTAAATTTTTTTTTTCTAAAATTTCAAAATTTTTGATTTTCACATAAAATAAATAAAGGAATGCAGTGAGATGCCAGTAAACACCAAGAATCTATGTTTTTCCTCTGCCTCAATTGTTACTTGAGACTTTAAATGCAAATTACCGAAAATCACAATTTTGACTGATTTTCAACCTTGTGGCACTCATAAAATCATTCATATTCATCTGATTGACTTGAAATTTGGATTGAAGTTGTATCTGTTGGAGATCTATGAAATGGCATAGGATTTTCTAGATAGGTGCATCCCTAGGGGTTAATTTTGAAAATGAAGCAAGTTGATGATAGTGATTTTCGTTATAGTTCCATAATAGAGCTCATTAAATATTCATAAATGTTCCAAACAAAAAAATTCTGGTCATTTCATAGCACTATCTTAAACCTTTCATATGAGATTAATTTGAGTAAAATCTGACCATGGGTTATTGAAATATCAGCGCCACAAAATATGTTCAGATTTTGTCATTAAAGTGTCATTTCCATGGCAACCGTGTAAATTTTTATCAAAACACTACATTTTATGTGGTTAAAATCATGTTCAGTATGTTTATTTTTTAGTTTTTACATTATTATGGTTATTTCTACACTTTATCCTGAAGACCCCTTAATTCAGCCCAAGTCCACCTGATGCATGGAGCTGAGTACCTAAACGCCGATACAGCCCACGCATTGATGGCATTTACCACATTAGCCCCATTTAGCTTTGACTGCAGCAGCATTCTCAACCTGCAAAAGTATTCCTTTGACAAACTGTTCTTCATTTCTTCATGCTTGATCTCGTCAGTCCTCAAGATTCCTAAATTTCTGTAGCTCTTGCCTTGTTCAAGAGTTTTAATTTCTCTTCCATCTGGTAATCTAATTCCTTTCCCTTCTTAACAACCAACTTCGCACACTTCTCTATGACGAAGTCCATTCCAATATCAGAACTAAATACTCAGACTGTGTTCACCAACGACTCTAATTCTCTCTCAGTTTTAGCATACAGCTTCAGATCATCCATATAGAGCAAGTGACTGATCTTTTCCCCATTAAATTCATACCAGAACCTTTTTCTTCTATGTACCAGGCTTAAAGGATCAAGGAGATGACACAAAGTAAAGGAGACAGGGAATCGCGCTTGAAAATGCCTCTCTTAATATCTACCTCTCCAAGCACTTCCCCCCCCTACTGACAACTGTGTTCTCCAACTTCTCATGCTTATAGTTAGCAGATGTTATCTGCAATTCCAAAGAGGTCTAAACACTCATCAATCCAGGAGTGTGGCACCCCATCATATGCCTTTTGATAATCAATCCAGGCTATTGCGAAGTTCTTCTTATGCATTCTAGCATGCCTCAATACCTCCCTGTCAATGAACAATAAATCACTGGTACCCATTGACCCCTTTCTGCATCCCTTTTGTTCTTCTGGCAATAAGTCATTTCCATCCAACTCATAGATCTCTTCTGCAACTGTCCCTGTCAGCAGTTTCCACATGAGTGGTAGGCTCGCGATTGGTCTAAAGTTGCTTGCAACATTCCCTTTGGATTCATCTTTCATAATAAGCACTGTTCTTCCTTTTGTCATCCATTGCGGAACTCCTCCATTCTCTAAGCACCTACCCAACTGCACCCCGAGCCTTTCATGCACACTTGTGAAGTTCTTGAGCCTGAGGCCTTGTACTAAGTCAGGCCCGGGCGCCTTCCAGTTGGGCATTCTCCTTAAGGTTCTTCTCAGTTTCCCAACATGTATAAACATGTCACTTTGCTTGTCTATCTCGATTTCCTCTCTAACCTTATTCAGCCACTCTGCGTCTCTTTTATGCTGAGCTGAATTGCTCCAGATGTTGCTCCAAAAGGTTGTAGCCTCCTCAGCATCTGGTGTTATCTGGCCCTCAGTACCCTCTATTTCCAGTCCCCTATAGAAATTCCCATGGTTTGTGTAGAAGAGCCGGTTCTGCCTGTACTGTTCTATTCTGTTGGTATACCGCTTTACTTTATTTGCTTTCGCAATAATTCTCTGCTTTATTTCTTCAATAACAACTGCAAACCCCTTCTGTTTCAACCAGTATCTTCTAAGGCATCTTTAAATTTTGCTTTTAAGGGCCTCCCTGATGCCAGCATCTCCATTCTGCTAAGGTCTTTCCGCAAGTCAACAATCTGTCTTTCCAGTCTCATTTTCCACATAGGTGCATTTCTCTTCCCTCCTCTGTTAATTTTGATTCCTGACCTCTCAGTGACAACCACAGCACCTGCGTACACTAAGTCATTGGTGTTAGTAATGTCACTTGTCCTCATCTTTCCTAACACTGTGTTAACTGCCTCGACTTCTTTCAACAAAGTGCGTCTTGGCAAATCCCTCAAAGCTGGTAACCGTGCTCTTTCTGACTGCCTCATCACTTCACAAATTCTTCCTGCTATGGCCTGTTGCTCTTCAGTGAGATCCAAATCTTGCTCACTTGTGAAATGCTGAAACTGGGCTCCAGAGTCAGCTTGCTCATTGGCATTGTCTGCTATTAGTTCATCCACCGCTGGTTCTCCTTCACCCAGCTCCATACCACCACCACCTTTTCTTTCACTGATAAGCTCTAAAATCTTCCCCCGTATCTCTTCCCATTCCAGTTCAGACAACCATCCATTAACCCGGATCTGTCCAGCCTGCTCAGCTAGTCGCTGTTCAGCAACTTCAAATTCACCGAGCTGTTCTTCCCAGAAGTGAAGCATCTGTTTCCGATATCCTCTCTCTCTTTTTTTTTTTTTTTAAATTTGGCATCTCCAATCCCGCCCGAATCTGGAATGCCCAATTGGTGAACTACGTACAAGGCTTGCTCATATGCGACCCCTTGCTGCCAATTCAGGAGAGTGTAGACAGTTTGCAGCTCTCCTCTGAAGCACGCGCCTGTCAGCCTGCTGCTTCTTATACACTCATTGGTTTAATCTTTGCAAGTTCAGAATGAGGGCGGAGGATACCCGGACATGAACAGGCTTAGAATCTTCCTGACAAGCTCCTGTCTGGCCAACAGGAGGCGCTTGAGCAACAAACAAGGCAACTATATTATTTTCCCTTCCCGGCAGTCCCTTCCCAATTTGCAACCCTGTAGCGCAATAGCCAATTGTGCGCTACTCTGAACAAGCTGCCGACCACTGCCAGCTGGTACGAGGCGGGGATCGAACCCACGACGTGATAGTCACTTCTACTTTGCAACTCCATGCCTTACCGAGTGAGCTATCTGGAAGTCCCTGATATCTTCTCTTAACCGGTGTCAGGCTACCAAAGTAACATTCCATGACCATCTTGTTAATCCTGGGACCCCATCCTCTCCTAGCAGTGGCTGAATTACGACCTGGTGCTAGCTGCTGACCCCCGGACACCATGCCGGGCGATGCACCTTCAACACTGGTTCCGGTCCCCTTTATGCCGTTTTCAGGATTCAATGATTTACTTAACATCACATTTATATAGTGAGGATGGTTTTTCTTTAAGGGACTCCTCCCTTAGCCCATGAGTCAACACCCTTCCCTGTGGGCACAGGCGCTTGTCACCCTGAGCAAGGGACCCTAAACAGGTACAAGGCTACCGGGCCAGCAGCCCCCTGGTCCTGGCAAATGGGCAGGGGCAGACCAACCCTGCACAACCCTATTCCCGGGCTGTGTGCTACCCTTATTATTATTATTATTATTAATAATAATAATAATATCAGAAGAGCAAGGGTCTTGTGCGCAGAGATTTTTTGGTCGAATGCCAGGAGGGGCGTGCTCCTTGTGCGCAGGGGATTATTATTATTATTATCATTATTATTATTATTATAACGTTTTGTTATTTTACGATTTAAGTATTTCACTCCACCTGCCTGTAAGGTGTTGGATTGCAAAATAGGGCTATGGTGAAAGGCGGAGTTTCCATTTTGTTTTTCCTTTTATACAGAATGAGTAAAAAAAAACGATACGCTTTTTAACGGGTCATTTTGTGATGGTGTAGCAATATACATGTATACAACATATTTTGTACTTTTGCCTCAGATCTTTGCGCTGATATTGGTACCAGTTACACCTCATTAGGTTTCAGGCATGACTGCACAGAGGACAATTAAGGGACTCAAGTGAAATCTGACTTGTGCCAACTGACCAGGGCTGGATATGAAATTGACCATGCATGTCATAATGGGTTGCATAGTCATTTGAACTTAAAAACAGGCATATGAATCTTACCTGTGCATTGGTCGTAATGACCTGGCACTGCCAAGCATGGTGCGTCCACAGTTTACCCCCAGGCAAAGGGCCTTCTTAGTCACTGAATATTATAGGACACGGAACGTTACAAATGTGCTGCGTAAAAGTTTTATGTTGACTTGAAACTTCACAGAGGGAATTCTGTTTTGTTTGCTTTGTATCAGAGCATGATCAGTTGGCACAAGTGAAATTTCACTTAACTCCTTAAATTGTTCCGCAGCATTAATGGGTTTAATCTAACAAGGTGCAAACTGGTATCAAAAGAAGCAGAAAGAGCTGCTGAAAATGTACATGTAAAAAGATGTTGTATACATTGCCTCAGAATACAATAACTGGACATTTAAAAAGTGTATAGTTTTTTTTTTACTCACTCTGTATAAGACAATATTGGCTCATAATTCAATAGGCTCGAGTGCGCACAGTCACGACAGACAGTCATAAATGCTGTGCGTGCGTGTCGCGCTGGAAAGTCCCTGCCAACAACCCTAATCTAATCTAATCTATTGATTAGAATAAACTTTGGCACAGATAATGGTGAGATTCTGTGCTGTAATTTTTAAAGGTTTCAGACGGCAACAAAATAATTTTGAAGGTGATAAAAATAAAATTTTGTTGGGCGCAAATGTGATCTCTCATTTATGCTGCATTCCATCTTCATTTACTCTGACTCACTGACATATACACTGATTTTTACACCATGACAAAAATCCCCAAAGTGTTACCTTTATTACGATAACAAGATTATTCAAATGGACCTAGTAGTTGCAGAGATATACTCATTTCATTTTGGGCATGTCATTTTCGAGCCAGATGCTCAGGGCTTAAGAGGTTTTAACCTAAAAACCATTCAACATGAGGAAACATCTCTCCTGTTGTTATGGTCTTTTTCAGGATTTGTGGACACCCATTCATATGCTTAATGTAGTTGTGCACTGAAGCATAATCTTGACATTTTATGACTTGAGCCTTTAGATTTTTACATTCACAGTGGCTGAGATATAAATACTGTTTTTCTATTTCAAATAGGTTTTCAGAAAAAAACTTGATTTTTGAACGTTACAGGAAATAAATGTACCTGAGGTCACACTATCTGTGGATGAATTTATCACTTATGATCTGCTGTTAGATTCATAGCAAAGTAATTATGTCAAGTTTTTTTCCCATGAAGGTCAAATAATGATTTTTTAAAATTGGTTTCCTTTTTTAAAATAAAAATCATACTTTTGTATACCTGTATAAGTGTTTTCAAAAGTTATCCTTATACTTTTTCAAGAGCCACTGAGTTTGTGACTCACTGGTCACTGGATTGCCAACTTATAAAAAACACTTTGATGTCTTTCAGGACGCAGGAAAAGCTATCCCATCCTCTCTAAATGTCTGCAGTACTTGCAAGGTGACTTTGTGAGCACACTCTGAAAAATACCTGGCATCTCACCTGCACACAGTAGAGAGCATTTTTCTAGAGATATCCCGCTGTCTGTGCAGACCCAGGGGGACCCTGCTATCAGCAGTCTATCGGCTGTATTCAGCTCAGTTACCACTCAGCAGTGACTACCTGGCCACAAAATGTGCTCAAAACCATATTCTCACAATCTCTGTTAATGCACTGCATGACCACCGGACAGGTGAACTGGCCAGGAATTGGGAGTGCTCATTTGGAAAGGAAAGCCATATTAATTGGCCATGTCATCCCCCAAAAATTCTGAGGACATAAAATGCAGCTTAGTATGCAGACCTATTAAGGTAAATGCTACCTTTGAAATGCTGAAGCTAGCTGTTGATAATGCTTTCTTCATGCTGCTGCTTTAAAATGTGAATCACTGGCAACAAAATGACATTCTTCAAAGAAATGACCGCAATAAGGATAAAAAGAACACTCAAGTAATTATCAGATGTACACATGGACAAACGCATGGGAGACAAAATAATTGAAAAATCAACTACAGCAGTCCTAGTGAAGTGTTGGGCCTTGACAAGCTGCCCAATCAGCATACCTCTTCTTGGCACGACACGTCGTTCCAAAATCTTCCGTGAGTTCAGTTTGACTGAGGTCTGGGAACTGTGAAAGCAGTGGCTTAGGATTACTTTTATATTAATAAAACCATTCAGTAACCCCCCGTGCCCAGTGTGGCTTCGACCGTTGTAATCCAGGAAGACACCACTCCCATTATGATAGGAATGCTTCATCATAGAATATAAAGGTGATTACACAGGATAACACTGTTATATGCAAGTAGGTTCATAAATATTTGTGAAGTGACACCATTTTCATTGTGTTAGCTTTGTACACCATTACAATGGATTTTACAAGAAATCGACTTGCTAGAAGTACAGAATTTCATCTTAAATTTAAGGGTTTGGTCAGAAATGTTGTGTGAACCATGTAGGTATGATCCCCATTTTTAAACCCCTTCCGTACACGGGGATCGGTCATATTTGGACCAACTAACATGGTCCTAAATTAAATTGTCATTTTTGATACTCAGTGGCTTACGCTTTGTTGTCAATGACTGACTGAAGTCTTGAACCCACAGACATCATCAGACAGTGGGTTTCTTCCCCGGTGATGCTCTGACAGGCCTTCATTGCAACTGTCTTTTTCATTCCTACTTAGTTGCTCAGGCTATTTTCCTTCAGTTTTGCCTCCAGCAAGTGAATTGCTGCTCAATGGGGTTCCAGTCATATGATTGACTTGTTAACTGAAGAACATTCCACTGTTGTGCCATTTATTATTCTACTATTATAGTCAGCATTATTATTATATTTTCACATATTTGTGGATCTTTTTAGACTGTATTCCCAATGCATCTTAAATATTTACAACCCCATATCCAAAAAAGTTGGGAAACTGTGTTAAATGTAAATAAAACAGAATGCAATGATTTGCAAATCACTTAAAGCATATATTTAATTGAAAATAGGACAAAGACAATGGCCCTCATTTATCAAACGTGCGTACACCAAAAAAATGGGTGTATGCCAAATCTCCCGCAAGGATCGGCATTTATCAATCTGAATGTGAGGGAACGGTCCGCAAAAATCTCACGCCAGGTCTGACCAGGCGTACGCAGATTTGAAACCAGCGAACAACATGCAGGAACGAGTGCAGCTGTCAAAATGAGTAATAAACCATATGCAGCGATGCGGACATCATGCTGTTGTTTCTCTTATTAGTAAAATGAATAAATAGGCTAAATTAATAAATGAATGAATTAATAAATAAATGATACACCTGCGTTGAGAAATTAATTAAACTTATATTTTGAGACAACCTGCTTGTAAGGCCAGACGGCTGACAATTACAATCAATTTGATTAAGCGCAATGCGTGGCTAGGCAGATATGCAGTGTGGTATGTCAAATGCTCATCCAGTCAGATAACAACAAAAGACACGCAAGTTAATTAAAGGCAGACTGGAAAATAAGTTTGCGCGTAATTATTTTAGACAATCAAATTTATTACTAGCTCGTGTGCATTTACACTCATTTCATCAAACTTTTCTTTATTTTGCAGTCACTTTGACTGAGTAACCATAAGAGTACATTAACTAACTAAGCTAACTTCCGTTTCTTTTGTTGCTCAGTATATATAGGCCTGCAGATACTTTGACCGTGATCACATTTTGACAATGGCAGATCTTCTACTGTTAGAGGAATACGCTTCTGACCAACATGAGAGGAACTTTCGGCACAGAGAAGATCTCCTCCGGGAAAGTGACGAGTGGCTGCTCGTTTTGTGTGGCACCCAATAAAATGTCATGGAGTAATAAAAGTACAATGTAGAGTGATCTCTGCAGACTGTATTTTAACAATTACCCTCATGCAGCTCCAATCGAGGCGGCGGGGGCTCATCCGTGTCCCCACCGCCTCGTATTCCCACAATGGAGGGGGAGCCCTGCTGCCACTCACTCCTCGAATGGTGACAGCTGGAGATTCGAGTCTGGTTGGCCTCCACTGGTCCGTGCGCTGCTGCGCCTGAGCGCCGCAACCCGTTTTTTGGTGGCGATCTTAAAATCGGACCACTTTTTTTTTTTAACCTACATGTAAAGCATTTGGATGGTCAATTATGTAGGCTATATGTGACCCCGGATCACAAAACCAGTCATAAGTCGCACGAGCCCATTTTGCGTTACAGCCATCTAAAGCCGCTTTCACACCGGACGCGAAACGAGTTTTTCGCACGACAGATTACATTCAAAGTCAATGCAAAGATGCGAATACACATTGACTTTGAATGTAATCTGTAGTGCAAAAAATTCGTTTCGCGTCCGGTGTGAAAGCAGATTAATACATTTTACATTAAAATTATCGATTTTTCGATTTGTGCATTAAACGTTAGAAAAATAACTTAACATACCATTCCAAGTGAGTATTTCACAAAAATCCTACCATAGGTGCCTCCAAACTTGATTTTGGAGAAGTGGGTGGTGAAAATCTTTGTGTAATTAGCCCAAAAACAACGAAAAATGCGCCGACAAAAATCGCTGCCAGCACGGCGCCAGTTGGGGATTCCCCAACATTGTTGGTATCATTGCAAAGCGGGGAATTCCCTCTATTTGATTATTTATGCAATGTCTACGTAGGTTCAAACGTGAACCAATAGGAGACGTCAGAACAAGTTTTCCATCCTCAAAATGCCATATCTTGGTCAATTTTTACCTGATGTTGACAAATTATACATTGTTGGAAAGCATTTTTAGTACTCTTTCAGAATATGCATGAATCTCCATATGAAAAAATTTACCTATATGACTGGTTTTGTGGTCTGGGGTCATAACATGAAATATCATGGATCGATAAATTGAATTTATTAAGGCCGATGTTATTCGCACTTATACATGTGGCCAATGCAGAATCTTTTTCTTGGCCACACTTATAAGTGCGCCAGTTGATGACCATTCCAGTGCCGCTTATAGAAAGTATACCGCTTAAAATAAGTTTGGCCAAGAAAAAAATTTTAGCTTTGGATACACTTAAAATAAGTGTGGGCAATGGAGAAATGTGCATCTTGGCCACACTTATAAGTGCGTCTAATGTGAATTTTGATCAATTTTTGTGCTTGGACGCACTTAAATAAGTGCGAATAGTCACTTTGATTTATTAATGAATTAAATCAAACGTCTGCTGCACTCCGGGTTTCCACCTTAACGGTGTTTACTGCAGCAGCAATAGTTTTCCAAACTGCAGCCTTCTGGGCCCCCTTTACGCCACTCTTAAGGCTTCCAAATAAAATTACTTTGTTTTTCTCCACCTCGGATGTGATAATTTATATTTCCTCCTCAATGAAGTTCTTTCTTCTTTGCTGTCTTTTGAGAGTCCATGTCGTAAAGTGGGCAGGACTATGCCTCCCGGGGCAGGAATTTATAGGGGCGTGTCATGTAAATTACCATGGTTTCAGCCGTCAGATTTATCAACGCCATGCCAGTTCTACACCGAAATCAGCGACGTACACACTTTAAGTAAATCAGACGTGACACCTGGTGAACGCTGATAATTACACCAGAATCTACACCAGATCCTACGCAAGTTTGATAAATGAGGGCCAATGTATCAAACGTTGAAACTGATAAATGCTATTGTTTTTCGAAAAATATCTCCTCATTTTGAGTTTGATGACAGCAACATGTTTTTAAAAAGTTGGGATGGGACCATAAAAGACTGGAAAAGTTGCATGATGCTAAAAAGGACAACTGGCAGAACATCTCACAGCTAATTAGATTACTTAGCAACATGTCAGCAACATGATTGGGAATAAAAAGTCTTTCATTCGTCAATATGATGAGGGCTAAACCATTCTGTGAAAGACTGCGCGGGGAGATAGTTCAACAATTTAAGAATAACATTTTCAACTTAAAATTGCGAAGAATTCTGAGATTTTATCCAGTTTGTATATAATCTCATTAAAACATTCCGAGAATCCAGAAAAATCTCTATATGCATGGGACAAGGCCAAAATCCCATTTTGAATAGCTGTGATTTTCGGGTCCTCAGGCGGCTCTCCATTAAAAACAGACAGGATTCTCTGGTGACAATCACTGGATGGACTCAGGAATACTCCTGTAAACCATTTTCAGTAGCCACAGTTTGTCACTGCCTCCAAAACTACAAGTTAAAACTCTGCCATGAAGACATTATTCCATATATAAAAAATATCAAGGAAAACTGCCTTCTTCTCTGGGCACAAGCTCATTTAAGATGTACCGAGGCAAAGTGGAAAACTGCCCTGTGGTTTGACTGATCAAAATATGAAATTCTTTTTGGAAATCATGGATGCCTAATCCTCTGGGGTAAAGAGAAGAGGGGCCATCTGGCTTGTTATCAGCAAATAATTCAAAACCCAGCATCCATGATAGTATGGGGGTACACATGGGATGGGTAACTTGCGCGTCCGTGAAGACACCATTAATGGTGAGCGGCATATACAGGTTTTGGTGCTAAATTTACCGCCATCCAGATGCCTTTTTTAAGGAAAGGCCTTGCTCATTTCAGCAACTCTATACCAAACACTAAACTCTGCAC
The DNA here is from genome assembly GCA_029692085.1 of Gymnothorax javanicus. Classification (NCBI taxonomy): domain Eukaryota; kingdom Metazoa; phylum Chordata; class Actinopteri; order Anguilliformes; family Muraenidae; genus Gymnothorax; species Gymnothorax javanicus. The sequence goes on from CM056196.1 coordinate 84,298,022, forward strand.
TACCAGTATTACAACAACATGGCTCTGTTATACAACATTGTGAAAGAGTCTAGGTGATAGAGTGGTCTGCCTGCAGTCTAGACCTGTCACCCACTGACAATATTTGGCGCATTATGAAAAGAAAAATATGACAAAGGAGGCTTCAAAGTATTGAGCAGCTGAACTCCTACATGAAGCAAGAATGGGAAAATATTTTGCTTTCAAAACTACAGCAGTTGGTCTCCTTAGTTCCCAAACGCTTACAGAGTGTTGATTGAAGACATGATGCAATTCACTGGTAAATATTCCCCTGAGCCAACGTTTTTGAAACACGTTGCTGGAATCAAATTCAAAATTAGCTCATATTATATTTTCCAAAAACAATAAAGTATGTTGGTGTCAACATCCGATATATTGTCTTTGTACTATTTTCAAATAAATATAAAGTTCAAATGACTTGAAAATCATTCTGAGCTGCCAGGTTAGCTCACTCGGTTTAGGCGCTGCACTTGCGGAGCAGTAGTGACTACCACGGCACGGGTTCAATCCCCGGTCGTACCACCCGGCAGTGGTCGGCAGCTTTTTCAGGGCAGCGTACGATTGGCTATAGCGCTGCGGGTATGCAAATTGGGAGAGGATATTAAAAATTGCCTTTTTCGTTTCTCAAGTGCCTCCTGTTGGCCAGCCGGGTGCTCGTCAGTGAGATTCTAAGCTTGCTTATGTTTGTGTATCCTCCGCCCTCGTTCTGAACTCGCGAAAGTTTCGACCAATGACTGTAAAGATGCAGGGGCTGACAGGTGCGTGCTTCGGAGCTGGCAACAGGGGGTCGCATACGAGCAAGCCTCGTACATAGTTCTCAAATTGGGCATTCCAGATTCGGGTGGGATTGGAGATGCCAAATTTATGAGAAAAAAAAAAAAGAAAATCATTCTGTTTTTATTTACTTTATACATAGTGTCCCAACTTTTTTGTAAATGGGGTCGTAAATTACACTCTATTTATGGCCAAGAAGGAAATCAGATTTCCAGAGAAGGAAATCAGATTTTTCCATCATACTATAATATAGTGGGGGTAGTGGCTAGACCCAGCTTGGAGCCAGTCTGTGATTATCTGGATTCTCAGCTAAGCCCTGTGATATTTTTAGATTAGTATATTAACAGTATTGGGACTATATAAAGTCAACTCTTCTTATTAAGAGTGCTTATTATGCCTCGGTGTGCGCATGCGCACAGCGAGCATACGGTACTCAGTCTGTGTATTTGTTTGTCTGTCTGTTACCATCATAACTGCGACAGCGTGTGCATCCAAGCTAAAGTAACAATGCCAACGAGTGACAAACACTGTTCTCTTGATTTTAAATGTGCCAGAATTTTGATTTTTTGTAGCACTTCATGTTTCAGTATACACGTTTTGTGTACATAATGTTAAGCCACACCCACATGATTTTGGCACAAGGACCGCACTCTATTGACTGTTTATGTATTCAAGCTTGCTTTTATGTTACTGTACAACTATTGTACATCAGTAGTGGCTAAGCAATACACACCGAGGCATCAGCACCTCTGGTGCTTTCATTACATATTGAGTTTGTCTCAATTTGGTATTTCATTTTTGTTAACTGAAACTAAGCCCCTGCTAAAAGAGGCTTATTATCCATTTACATAGTTTCCCCACGGTTTCTACTGTGACTGCTGCTTCAGGCTTCTCAGGTTAATAAATTGTGGTTCCTGAGCTTCTGTCTTGGCAATAATAATTTTCTTTGTTATCTAGGGTGAGCAAGGTCATTAGGTAGGGGGTTCAAAATGTGGCCAAAACTATGTGATGGCTGCAGAATGATCGCACTTCTGGAAAGAGATTTCCAGGGTGGGTTTGTCTGCCACTGGTGCCAGCTAATTGAGCATCTGGAGAGCAAGATCCTTGATCTTCTGGGCCAGTTGGCGGCACAAAATAGTTCGCAATCAGTAGAGTTCCTAGAGGAAGTGAGTAGTGTGTCGTTTAGAGAAATGGTGTGTATGCCAAAGCAGGGTGGTGCGGGGACCCCTGAGCAGTCAGGGAGAGAAAGTTGGGTGACTGTGGGACGTCAGCGCAGGAAAGGGTGTGCACGCCGTACAGCGACTGCTCCTCCAGTGGTTGAGGTGTCCAACCAATTCTGGCCCTTGCCGGAACTTGACTTGGCCCCTGACCCTGAGAGTGGGGGGACTGATGAGCATCAGGGCACCCTGTTGGCCTCTACCCCTCAGAAAAGAGAGTTAGTGATAGTGGGGGACTCAATACTTAGAGGAAGAGATAGCTTAGTCTGTTCGCGCGACAAGGAGTCTCGTACGGTGTGTTGCCTGCCTGGTGCCCAGGTAGGAGACCACCTGGAGCGTGTGGACAAGCTCCTGGCCAGAGCGGCGGAGGGATCCAGTTGTCATGGTCCATGTTGGGACAAATGACATAGGTAAGGGTAGGTTTGAGGTTCTGCAAAAGAAATTTGTGGAATTAGCTGAAAAGCTTTGGAGCAGATCCTCCACGGTAGTTTTCTTCGGGATTCTACCGGTACCACGTGCAAGCAGAGGGAAGCAGAATTTTATCTGGAGGTTTAACATGCGGCTACGAACCTGGTGTAGGAAAGAGGGTTACAGGTTTACGGGGCACTGGAACTACTTCTGGGACAGGGGTGACCTGTTCAAGCCGAACGGGCTACACCTGAACCGGAGGGGTACCTTTGCACTGGGTCAGCGTAAGTTGAGGGTAGCACAGGGTTATTTAAACTAGGGACTTGGGGGGCAGGGAGGTTAGAGAGTGTTATGCATAGGGAAATGCAGACTGCCCTGATGGAAGCTGACAGCGTTACATGCATTATTGATGATATATTTTTTAAAGCAACAAAGCGTAGTGGGGGGCTTGGAGCAGAGCATTCGTGGAGAAGAGTATTCGTGATAACCTGAAATGTTTTTATCTAAATGCAAGAAACATAAAAAATAAATTTCCAGAACTTGAGGCCGTTATGATTAGTGAGGGCTATGACATAGTCGGGATTACAGAGACATGGCTTAGTGAAGAGGATGGAGATGAACATAATATAGAAGGTTATAAGCTCTTTAGAGAAGGATAGATGTAATAGGCGAGGAGGGGGTGTAGTACTCTATGTGAACGAAAGCATAAATGTGCAGGAAATTCCTGAAATTGAACATTCCTTGCCCTGTGAAGATATCTGAGTCAGGCTCATTGGCAAACACGAGACAGGTTTAAGCACAGGAGTATGCTATCGACTGCCAGCTTTGGACAGTATTATCAAAGAAATGCTCTTTGAGAGGATTAGGCAAGCTTGTAGAGGAGGAGGGACTATTACAACCCCAAATCCGAAATAGTTGGGACAAAGTGTAAATTGTGAATAAAATCAAAATGCAATGACTTTCCGATCACATGAGCCAATATGTTATTTACAATAGAACATAGATAGCATTCCAAATTTTGAAATTGAGAAATTTTACATTTTTATCCACAAAATGAGCTTATTTCAAATTTTCTGGCTGCAACAGGTCTCAAAAAAGTTGGGACACAGGCAAAAAAGGGCTGAAAAAGCAATTAATATATAAGAGAATCAGCTGAAAGAACATTTAGCAAGTAATTAAGTTTACTGACATCAGGTGTGCAACATGATTGGCTATAAAAGCGATGTTTTAGAGTGGCTGAGTCTCTCAGAAGTAAAGATGGCCAGAGGCTCTCCAACCTGTGAAGGCTTGCATTAAAAAAAATGTGGAATATTTCAAAACAATGTTCCTCAACGTCAAATTGCAAAGGCTTGGAGGGTATCATCATCGACAGCGCTTAACATCATCAAAAGATTCAGAGAAACTGGAAAAATCCCTGTGCGTACGGGACAAGACCGAAGACCTTTACTGGATGCCCGTGATCTTCAGGCCCTCATACGCCACTGCATCACTCACCAGCGTGATTCTGTCATTGACATTACTAAATGGGCCCAGGAATACTTCAAGAAACCTCGGTCAGTAAACACAGTCCGCCGTATCATGCAAAAAGGAAGCCATTGTTGAGCATGATCAAGAAGTGCTGCCGTGTTTTGTGGGCCAAGGCTCATTTAAAATGGACTGTAGCAAAATGACAAAGTGTTCTGTGGTCAGATGACTCCAAATTTGACATTCTTGTAAATCATGGGTGTTGTGTCCTCCGGGCAAAAGAGGAAAAAGACCACCCCTCCTGTTATCAGCGTTCAGTTCAAAAGCCAGCATCTCTGATGATATGGGGATGCATTAGTGCACATGGTGTGGACACTTGCATGTTTTAAAAAGCACCGTGAATGCTGAAAGGTATATAAAGGTTTTAGAGCAACATATGCTCCCCTCCAGACGACATCTATTCCTGGGAAGGCCTTGTGTATTTCAGAAGGACAATGCAAAACCACATACTGCAGCTATTAAAACAGCATGGCTTCGTAGTAGAAGAGTCCGTGTGCTGAACTGGCCTGCTTGCAGTCCCGATTTTTCACCGATTGAGAACATTTGGCGCATAATTAAATGAAAAGTCCGTCAAAGGAGACCCAAAACTCTCCAGCAGTTGGAAGCCTGTATTAAACAAGAGTGGGATCAAATTCCAATGGCTAAACTCAAGAAACTTGTCTCCTCAATGCCCAGACGCCTCCACTCTGTGTTTAAAAGAAGAGGGGATGCTACACCATGGTAAACAGGCCCCTGTCCCAACTTTTTTGAGACCTGTAGCAGCCATCAAATTTGAAATGAGCTCATTTTGTGGATAAAATTGTAAAATTTGTCAGTTTCAACATTTGCTATGTTATCTCTGTTCTATTGTGAATAAAATACTGGCTGGTGTGATTTGAAAGTTATTGCGTTTTGATTTTATTCACAATTTACACTTTATCCCAACTATTTCGGAATTGGGGTTGTATTATGAGAGACTTCAATCATCCTGGCATCGACTGGGAAATGGTGAAAGTACAGGGTAAAGGGGAGGAAGAATTTCTAGATGTTATAAATGACATTTTTTTGGTGCAGTATGTTAATAAACCTACGAGAGAAGGTAATTTTAGATTTAGTGCTCTGTAATGACCCTGATAGATCAGCAATGTTGAGGTACTGGTGCCAATTGGGACAAGTGATCACTCTACTGTTAATTTTGATGTTTCATGGGAAGTTAATAAGGTGTCTTTGAAAACCAAAATTTTCAATTTTAGGCGAGCAAACTCTGACAGGATGCGTTCATATCTAAGCAAAATAAAATGGGAGACTGTGTAGTCTGTAAATGAGACGTGGGAAAGATTTAAGGGCGTTTTACTTGATTCACAATGCAAATTAATTCCAAAGGTGTCCAAAAGTAGGCTGAAAGAGCATATTTCTCAGTGGATGACCACAGCTATTCGTAGGAGTTTGAGGGGAAAGACCAATCTTTATAAGATGTTCATAAAGGATAACAATGAGAATACTAAGGCTGAATACTGTAAAATGCGGGCTATGGTCAAAAAAGAGCTGAGGAATGTTGTTGTCATTGTTGTTATTGTTGTCATTTCTTATTTATTTTAAATTGTTGTAAAGCACTTTGATTGAAAGCACTATATAAATAAATTTATAATAATAATAATAATAATAATAATAATGATAATAATAATTATAATAATAATTATTATTATTATTATTATTATTTATTAATGCTAGAAGACTGTATGAAAGGCAAATTGCAGAAGGGGCAAAAACTAATCCTAAGCATTACATAAATGACATTGTTAAGGTGTCCGATATCCTAAAACTAATTTTATTCGCAGACGACACGACTATTTTTTGCTCAGGTGTCGATCTTAAGCAATTGACAAAATTGGTTAATAAAGAAATGTCTAAACTTCACACGTGGTTTAATGTAAACAAATTATCATTAAATCTTACAAAGACCAAATTTATGATATTTGAAAAAAAAAAGGCCTAAAGGACGACATAGACTTAAAGGTAAATGGTACCAGCATTGAAAGGGTAAACGAATATAAAGTCATGGGAGTTATGTTAGATAATCTCTTAAGCTGGAAACCATATGTAAACTTGGTTCAAAGAAAGTTAGCTAAAAGCGTGTCTATTCTTTGGAAAATGCAGAAATTATTAAAACACAAGTCTCTTAAAATAATCTATTCAGCACTCATAGCACCCCACTTACACTACTGCGCTGAAGTATGGGGACACACTTATAATAATACAATAGAATCATTGTTTAAACTCCAAAAAAAGGCCCTTAGAATTATTCATAACGTTCCCTATGGAACTCATACAAACGACTTGTTTATTAAGGCAAAGTTTCTTAAATTGCAGGATATGATAAAATTCAACTCCTTGCAAATTGTATATTTAGGATACCACAAAGAATTGCCTAGAAATATACAATGCCTATTTTTCCAGCGTGAATGTATTCATGACCTAAGAGGCAGAATGTTGTTGCAAACTAGAAGGGTCAAATCGACTCGGAGTGAGCACTCCTTATCTGTGGCTGGAGTCAGTGCATGGAACATACTTGAAGACAATATTAGAATGGCAGACAATCTGAAGGACTTTAAGTATCTTTTGAAATGTGCATGTTTGAATAACTATAAACTTATCCAACAAAATGGCATTGGATAAATTAAACGGAACCATAACGGGCATAAACAATAGGGGTTGTTTATAGACACTCAGCTATATTGTGATTAAAATTCTTCATGATGATTATAAATCTCTATGATTTTATGTTGTGACGTTTAAATCGTAGTGTAAATGGACACTCAGCTCTGTTGTGATTTATAAATCTTTATGATATCTTAACCATAATCAAACTGTTTTTCTGGGAGTTGGGGGCAGGACTTTGACAAGCGATTTCGCTTCTCCCGCGACCCTTTCGGTCATGATACATGTTGTGTTGAAATTGTCATGGAACGACTGTACAATCATGCCGAAATGAAAAAACAAATAAAATAAAAAATAAGCGCTTTTTTCAGTACTGTAGCAGAAAACGTAAAGTCAAAGAGGAGGTTAAGTGCATAAAGAATAAATATGGATCACTGCTATATGAGAACAAGGATATTGCGGATACCTTAAACAGTCACTTTGTTGAGAATTTTACCTTAGAGCAGGTTTTTATTTGGCCAGAGGGCATGTCCAATGCTCAAGATTATTTAGCGGAAATTGACGTGAGGGATAATGAAGTATTAGACAAGTTGCATAAACTAAAGGCAGATAAGGCGGCGGGTCCTAATGGCTTATATCCTAGAGTGCTCGGGGAAGTTAGTGAGATCATCTTTCAGCTGCTCTCCGCTACCTTCAGACGGTCTTTAGAAACTGGAGAAATACCAAATGATTGGAAGCAGGGCAATGTAATACCAATATATAAGAAAGGGGACCGTACTTAGGCAGGAAATTACAGGCCAGTCAGTTTAACTTGCATTTCATGCAAAATACTGGAATCTATCATAAAAGACGAGCTGGAATTATTCCTTGAACGTAATAATATCTTGAGGGATAGCCAACATCTGATCTGATTGAGGTCTTTAAATATGTTAAATGGATTAACAAAGTGAATTATGTAGGATTCCTTCGACCAAGTTTTGTTAGTAGAACTCGGGGTCACAAATGGAAGTTGACCAAGGGTAAATTTAGCACTGATATTAGGAAATATTTCTTCACCCAAAGAGTAATTTCGATGTGGAATAGCTTGCCTGACCATATTGCTGAGGCAGAGACCTTGGGAATTTTCAAGTGCAAGCTTGACTTAAAGCTAGATACCATTGAGTATCTGAAGTGATATATTTACAATAGTAAAAAGAAACTGGCGAGCCTAGTTGGGCTGAACGGCCTGTGCTCGCCACTCATCTTATGTTATGTTATGTTAAGCCTGGGTGCACACCCGGGGCAGGTGTCAGTACGCCCTTAGCCTCCCCTGGCCAGGGTTACGGCCTTCCCAGTGCACCCTTAGCAGATCTGATATGCCAACTTGGCAGCTTTTCCGGCAGCTGGCAGGTCTGTGAGTCAACTCGGCCGCAGCTGTGGCAATGGCAGTCCTGTTTGTCAACTCAGCATCGGTTCTGGCTAACAGCAACGGGTTCTCTCCTGCGACCGCATCAGCATCACTGTACCATTGGAACACAGGGATTACTCACCAAGGGACACTATTATTTGCCGGTTAGTGTCGTCACCTTTAGGTACAGCCTTACAATTAATGAAATGAGTTATCGGAGCGTTTCGGATAATGCTACTGCGTACGAGGTAACCGACGCGCCACGATCTGTGGCAGTGGTGAAAAAGTGAAGTCCATATGAATTACTTAATCTAGGTGCCCGGAATGTTCGTACGACTAATGATAGTGATGAGTCAACCCAACCAGAACGCGCCACGGCGATTGTATGCAAAAAACTTGAAAAGGCAGGCATAGACATGCGCATTGAGTGAAGTCAGATGTCCAGGGTCCGGCAATATTAAGGAGAGGAGTCACACCATCTTTTGGAGTGGCAGTGAAGATAGGACAGCTGAGGTCGGCTTTGCTATCCTCAACAAGTATGACCACATCATTCCTGTTCCCGTGAATGACAGACTGATGACAGCTAGGATCCAACTTAATGACAACACTCACCTCACCGTGATCAGTGTGTACGCCCCTACTATGCAGTGATCATCTGTCGAGAAGGAGAGCTTCTATGAACAGCTGGGTGAATGCATCACTAAAAGCAAAGGGAGATAGCATCATCGTCTTGAGCAATTTTAACGCTTGTGTTGGCAGAGGCTGGCAGTCTTGGCCAATGGTCATTGAAAGATACGGAGTAGGCAAAATGAATTTGAATGGTCTATTACTCTTAGAGTTCTGCACGCACTTTATGCTGACTATAATGGGAACAATGGTCCAGCTTCAAAGTCACTTCAAAAACACCTGGCAGCATATGAGATTAAAACACTGGCACCAAATACATCATATTCTTGTGAACAGGGAAGCCAGGAACTTCATCAGAGTGACAAAGGTCGATACAAAAGCGGACTGCAAACCACAGACTACTCACATGCAAATGCATTATCGCACCCAAGAAGCATACTAGGGAGGATAAGAGACCACCACCTAAGAGAAATACCACAATGGACTCTGAGAAGAAAGACAGGTTGGAAACTTTTCCGAACGAATGGCTTCAAGATCTTTCGGCAGTTTCATGGGATGACCTTAAAAAGGTGCTTCAGAATGTTACCAAGGATACATCTGGTATGAGAAAGAAGAGAACCCAAGACTGGTTTGCAGATAATGAAGGTAACATTCAGAGCCTTCTCAAAGATCACAGGCTTAGGGGGGACAGAAAAGATCTAAGAGAAGAGGTCAGGAAACTTAAGAACCAATGGTTTCAGCAAAAAGCTGACAAAGCAGAGAGGCACGCAAGGAATATTAATATCAGAGAATTCTATGCTACCCTCAATGCTGTCTACGGCCAGAGGCTAAAGAACCTCCATTCTGTAGGAGAGAAAAGTGGTATTCGTCTCACTTCTCCCGAGAACAATAAAGAGCGATGGGTAGAACATTTCGAAGAGCTCCTTAATCAACCCACTGATGCTGATATGAGCATACTTGATGACCTTGAGCAGCGTCCAGTGATGGAAGACCTTGATGAAACCATAAGAATAGAGGAGGAAAAGACTGCTATTAAGAACACCAGGCTTAAGAAGAGTGCTGGTTCTGACGGCATATTGCCTGAGGTCATTGTTTGTGGTGGATACACTCTGGTATCGTTCCTGCTAACTATTTTCAACCTGTTCTGGAGAACTGCAAAGTTGCCAGCAGACCTGATCAACGCTATAATTTGCATCTTATTCAAGAAAGGTGACCATGGTGACTGTGGCAATTATCGTGGAATATCGCTTCTAAGCGTTGTTGGGAAAATGTTTGCTGATATCATTCTTCAGCGTCTTCAACGTCTAGCAGAGATAGTTTACCCAGAATCCCAGCGTGGCTATAGATGTGGCCGAAGCACAATTGATGGCATTTTGATCCTGCGTCAGATAATGGAAAAGTCTAGAGAACAGCTATGCAACCTTCACATCTTCTTTTTTGACTTCACTATCAATCGGGAGATGCTCTTCAAGATCTTGGGAAAGCTTGGATGTCTCGAGAAATATATTTGTGTGATGAGAGCTTTGTCTTCGGGAGTGCACGCTCAATTGTGTGTTGATGGAGAACTCACTAGACCAATCGAGTACAATAGTGGCATTAAGCAAGGGTGCAAGCTTGCCCCGACACTCTTTGGAATGTACACTGCGGTCATGCTCTACTTGGCGTTCAAGAACATCAGTCCAGAACACTTTGTCATGGCTCGCTTCAGATATGACGGTGACATCTTTGACATCAGAGGTTTAAAATCTAAGAGAAAGACGTTCATCAAGTACATAAGAGAGGCTCAGTGCGCTGATGACATTGCCTTGTTTGCCAACAATGGTACAGCTCTACAGCTGCTGTTATCAGCCTACAGCGAGCTGTCCAAGCAAATGGGTTTAACAATAAACATCAAGAAAACAGAAACAATGAGTGTTGGCGACCAGGTCAATTTCTACATTGAAGGACATAGGTTAAAGAGAGTGGACCGTTTTAAGTATCTCAGAAGCCTTGTCGCTAAGGATTGTAAGATGGATGAGGAGATAAAAGTGCGTATTCAGGCTGCGTCGTGCTTTTGAAAGGCTGAGGGACAGGGTGTTTGATAGCGGAGATCTCTCATTTGAAATAAAGCTTAAGGTGTACAATCAATGCATTAACCCGTTGATGATGTATGCAAGTGAGACCTGAATCCTATACCGGCATCACATTAGACTCCTCAGGGCAGTACAGCAACGACATCTAAGGTCCATTTTGAAGGTCAGATGGGATGACTTCGTCACCAATGATGAAGTGCTGGACCGTGCAGACACAAGGGATATTGAGATCATCCTTATCAGGAACAGACTACGTTGGTTGGGTCATATTGCGCGCATGCCAGATGAGCAACCTGCAAAGGCACTCCTATATGGGGAACTTGCGGAAGGCTCTAGAAAAGTTAGCCATCCCTTACTAAGATTCAAGGACACATTCAAGGATACACTTAAGCGTAAAGGAGCACTCAACACATGGAGAGATACTGTAGTTGACTGCTCCGCATGGTGAAAGCTAACTTTTGACATCTGCAGCCGAATTGAAAAGGATAGACGTGACACGAAAATTGAAAAGAGGGAAAAGCAACATAAAAGGAGAGGAGAGAGAATCTGAACTTATCGTATTTCATTGTGTGATGCCTGTGTCAGGCTTAAGGCGTGTATGTATATATATATATATATATATATATATATATCTCACAAAAGTGAGTATACCCCTCACATTTTGACAATTAATTGATTATATCTTTTCAAGGGACAACGTTACAGAAATGACTGTTCAGTTATTTGGACAGTGCAGTAAATCTACACTGCTATACATATTGTACAATGACTAGTCTAGAAAATATTCAGGTTTCATTTCTGTAACATTGTCCCTTGAAAAGATATAATAAATTAATTGTTGAAGCGCGAGGGGTGTACTCACTTTTGTGAGATACTGTATATATATTATATAGTCCCGACTCCGAAATTAATTTAAGTAGAAAATATGCCTTGATGAACATTGCGATGGATAACATTCATGAAAGGTAACCAATTCGTTCCATATCCTCAACTTTTTTTTGCATCATTTGCCGGGCTGTTCCAATAAAAAGATTTGTGTGCAAGTTTTAATGTCGTCCTCGACCCCTTTCAAGGATAATTTCCGAAGGAAAGCAATCACTCGACCGTTACAATCAGCCATTTTGGCTGCTGGACTGCAGCCATTTCAACACGCCTACTACTTAATAGGCATGAGCGATTTGCTTGAAAAGTCACGTCAGATCAGTCATCAGATTCGACTACTAGTAAATAAATTCCGTTTATGCATTAAAAATTCATTACAACAAGTGGTGCCAGGCAGAAAAAACCCTGCCCCTCGCACATACTTTGACCTACTTTTCCAAAATTCAATAGGCATCTATTCTGGGTCAGTGGCAATCCTAAACCGAATTTGGGGTGAATCTGACAATTAGTTTTGCTGCTAAAGTGTTAACTAACAAACAAACACAGAAACAAATGCGCAAACACGCAAACACAGAAACAAACCGAACCAAAAACAATACCCCTTGCCCTCACCCTTCGTGTGGGGCGGGGTAATAAATAAGTCTTGTTACAAATACGGGATGATTTCAAGTACATTAACGATCTGAAAGTGCTGGGAAACAGGGAAATTGGGCATTTTGCACCAGGCATCAAGTTTACTTACGTATCCAGCAAAAGTTAGGCCACATCTTTATTGGAAATATCTCAAAACCTAGCTTTAAAAGTTTGCCAGCGATCACTTTGGCCTTTTATTTATCCTGGCCTCCAATCAATCTTCTTCCTGGCCTTTTCTAGCACTTTTACAGGCCGAATCAGTCAGATATTTCTTTGGTCGCAGCATTTTGCAGTTGGCAAACTTCTCTTAATTTCTGCGTCCACCGCGCACATTTGCATACTTGTGAATACTAATGAGGTATTTCAAATGACGAGGGGAGTTTTTGTGGGTAGCAAAAACTATTTTCGCATTCAGTATCTGGGGGATTGCAAGCATTCTTGGTGAAAACATTTATTCCCGTTTGTTTTGGTCATATCTATTACATTATATAAAGAAAAGATTGGTTACCTTTAAGACAATTCTGCGGGGGAGGTTCACCACTCTGAACACCAGGTCAATTTTTATGCAGCCAGTTAATGTCTAAGCGTTCAGAAATTATACACAGGGAATATGGGAGTCAGTTTGATTTTTATTCATTCATTTGTTTGTTTGTTTGTTTATTTGTTTATGACTTAATTTGTCCGAACCAGAATTCCTTTGTGCCAGTAGTGTGCTATCAGCGGTTCAGAAAGCCTTCAGTAAACTCACCTTTTAACGCATGATGATTGCTTTCAAGCTGTTCACACTTTCGCCTGATTAATAATCAAGACCAATACATGGCCAATAATATTTAAGAAATGGTTATGATAAAGTGATTGGCTATAGGCTATACTTATATAATGGATATTAAGTAGTAAGGATGGCAATAATCTAAATAAGTGCAAAAAAATCCACAACTTTCTCCAACTTCCATCTCTAGTTTTGGCATTTTCCAGTAGTGTCATTAATCATAAGATTGCGCATGATTTCCTAGAGTGTTATCAGCATTCAAAAGAATGATCTGCAGCAGAGTAAAGCTTAGACATAAAGAACCATATCAAACTTTTGGGCAAATACTTTAATCGCAATATTCCTCACAAACTGCACAAATTTGCCTTATCATGAGCCACATGAGTTCAGAATCTTCAGAAGAGGTATCAACATGTGATGTCATCGTTAAAGTTCAGTGAAAAAAGTCTCATAACTTTGTGATACAATCTACAATAATTCTATCAAAAAATAAATTATTCAGTCCTTAGAAACTGATGCAAATCAGGCAAAGTGAAATGTGACAGGATCAAATAATAAAGCATTGCAAGGTGAGGTTACCAAAGGCCTTTGATACCGCCGAGGGGGTGCCATTGCATGATCCTAAATATGAGGGCATTCATTTAGCAAAAACAGTTATATCCATTTTATTTTCCTAAATCATGTTTTTTTTTTTTTTTTTTTTTTTTTTTTAATTGTGCAGTCCTGGGAGTATCAATCAAACTGGTGTTAGGTCGTTCCAGTCAGATATCTTAATTTTTTCCACTTTTCTTAAATAGTGATTTTTCTTTTGTGCATTCAAATGAATATCAATTAAACTGGTGTTAGTTTAGTCATTTTAAGAATGGCTTTCATCTGTTTTTGCAAATGAACTTTTCAAATGGTGTGGATCTTACTCTCTACTTCTATCATTAGCACCTGGCCTGTTGCTAAGGGGGGGCATCGGGGTGAAATGTTCCCCCCACGGCGCATCTTGTGCCCCCCCACCCATACCCATTTACGCATGTCATGTTGTACTTTCCTTCAGACAAAATTAGTTTTCTAATAAAAAGAAAATAAAACATGTCTATTTTGCATTCGTGATTATATTACAGATTAAAGACCATGGGTGCAAAACTAGATAACTAAGATAACTCTAGTATTCGCTTTCTAGTTTTTTATTTTATTTTTATGCGGTCTAGTCAGCAAAAGTTGTGCATTGGAATCATTGCGGGCAGCATTAGGCTATTGTTCATTGTGCTATTTATAAATCTATTTTGAAATTTGGGCTGGATACCGAATAATTTGAGGCTTCATTCGAAGCATTTATGGACAAATTGTAAATCAACATTCTACTGCTGCACAGCTTTTTTGCACGTAGGCCATTTATATTGTTTAACCCTTTCATTACCATTGTCGCATTTCCGCGACAGCACCGATCCCGCATCACTTACCATTGTCGCTATTTTGCGACGAGAGAAAGTCCCTCACAAAAACTGTCAAAGCTCCGCAACAAAACACCCCTTTGGACAAGTCTGGTATCGCACAACACGTCAGTGATGTCATCAGGCTTCCCGTAGTTCCCAATCCTCCGGTTATGCACAGTCTCATTTTATTTTATACAGGTTATTGCAGGCAGTGCGTGCTGCAGCACGTGTATCTCCGTTTGTACACAAATGCATGTGTATCTCCGTTTGTACAGAAATGTGCGTGTATCTCCGTTTGTACATAAATCCCCTAGAGGAGAAATCGTCTTGTCTTGACAAACCGAAATACGGTTTTTATCCTCAGTTTCTGTTTTTATTTTGGAAAAACTAAGCAAAGACGTGTCCATGGAATGGTAAATGTATTTTGAACATGTTTTCTGACATAAAATTGTCCATTTCTGGCGTTTTTAGTTTGAAAAAGGGGGTGAAAATCCACATGCAATATCATGCTGTGATAGCACAAAAATTTACGGTAAGCAAGGGTTGTCTTATTCCCAGTAAGCGGTAGTGAAAGGGTTAAACCTGATATTTCTGCACAGTTACAGACAAAGAAAAGGCTATTTTAATATAATTTGTGTCATACTTTTGAAAAATTAGGTTGGTCAATTAGAGCATTGTTTCAGACTTGTGATTAAAACATATCTGCTAGGCTGGCTAACTCAAGCTTTGTAAAATCCAAAATTCAAACAAAAAAAATTATTGAAAAGCGATGTTGGGTACTCATTATGAAAATTCAGTTTTGATCTTGCGAAATATTCTGCTGTGTTCCACCAGCATACTACCATGAATTAGGCAGTTCATTTGAAAGGTGTAAGTCCCCTCAGGGAATTAGCCTGCTGCTTGGTTTAAGTTAATTTGGAAAACAAACTCAAAAAAGATTTTGAGGAAGGAGCGTGAAAGATATGACACATAAGTTTGACTCATTAACATAACATAACATAACATGAATGGCGAGAACAGGCCGTTCAGCCCAACTAGGCTCGCCAGTTTCTTTGTACTATCGTGAATATATCACTTCAGATAACTCAATGACTCAATGGTATCTAACTTTAAGTCAAGGCTGCTCTTGAAAACTCCCAAGGTTTCTGCCTCAACAATATGGTCAGGCAAGCTGTTCCACACCGAAATTACTCTTTGGGTGAAGAAATATTTCCGAATATCAGTGCTAAATTTACCTTTGGTCAACTTCCATTTGTGACCCCGAGTTCTACTAACAACACTTGGTTGAAGGAATCCTACATAATTCACTTTGTTAATCCCTTTAACATATTTAAAGACCTCAATCAGATCACCCCTTAGTCTCCTTTTCCTAAGACTAAAGAGATTAAGGATCTTCAGCCTTTTCTCATAGCTTTCATCTTTAATACCCGGAATTAGCTTCGTGGCTCTTCTCTGAACTTTCTCTAAAGCCTCTATGTCTTTCTTAAAGTATGGTCCCCAGAACTGTACACAATACTCTAGATGTGGTCTGACGAATGTGTTGTACAAAAGAAGCATCACCTCCTTGGATTTGAACTCAATACTTTTGGCAATGTATCCTAGCATCCGATTGGCTTTTTTAACTACTACGGCACAATGGCTAGAGCCTGTGAGGGTTTGGTCAACAATAACTCCCAGATCTTTCTCTTGTGGAGCACATTCCAGTTTAAAACCTCCCATGAAGTAATCCCGTCGAATGTTTTTATTACCTACATGTACTACTTTACATTTCGCTACATTAAATTTCATTTGCCACATTTCTGCCCAATTCTGGATTCTATCCAAATCATCCTGAATCACTTTAGTGGACTCTAAACTATTTGCCAAACCTCCCAATTTAGTATCATCTGCAAATTTCACTAATCTGCTCTCAATATTCCTATCAAGGTCATTAATGTAGATGAGGAACAGCAGGGGTCCCAACACCGATCCCTGGGGGACGCCACTCCCCACCATACCTAGCTCAGATGAGATACCACTGACCACCACTCTTTGTGTTCTGTCCTGCAACCAGTTTTGAATCCACTTCAGAATACCTCCTGTAACTCCAATGGAGCTCATTTAAAAAATTAGTCTCTTATGCGGTACTGTGTCAAATGCTTTCTGAAAATCCAAATATATGATGTCATAAGCCCTGCTCTGGTCATAAGTCTTGGTGGCCTCTTCAAAAAATTCCAGAAGGTTTGTCAGGCATGACCTTCCTTTACGGAAACCATGTTTGCTATCCCTCAAGATATTGTTACGTTCAAGAAATAAGTCCAGCTCATCTTTTATGATAGATTCCAATATTTTGCATGCAATGCAAGTTAAACTGACTGGCCTGTAATTACCTGGCTCAGTACGGTCCCCTTTCTTATATATTGGTATTATTTTACCCTGTTTCCAATCATTTGGTATTTCTCCAGTTTCTAAAGACCGTCTAAAGATGGCGGATAGCGGCTTAAAGATGATCTCACTAACTTCCCTGAGCACTCTAGGATATAAGCCATCAGGACCCGCCGCCTTATCTGCCTTTAGTTTATGCAACTTGTCTAATACTACGTTATCCCTAACCTCAATTTCCGCTAAATAATCTTGAGCATTGGACATGCCCTCTGGCCGAATAAAGACCCGCTCTAAGGTAAAATTCTCAACAAAGTAACTGTTTAAGGTGTCCGCAATATCCTTGTTATTATATAGCAGCGATCCATTTTTATTCTTTATGCACTTAACCTGCTCTTTGACTTTCCTTTTTCTACTACAGTACTGAAAGAAGCGCTTAGGGTTAGTTTTTGCCCCCTCTGCAATTTGTCTTTCATACAGTCTTCTAGCATTCCTCAGCTCTTTTTTGACCACAGCCCGCATTTTGCAGTATTCGGCCTTAGTAATCTCACTGTTATCCTCTATGTACTTCTTATAAAGATTCCTCTTTTCCCTCAAACTCCTACAAATAGCTGCGGTCATCCACTGAGGATTCTGCTTTTTCAGCTTACTTTTGGACACCGTTGGAATGAATTTGCATTGTGAATCAAGTAAAACCCCCTTAAATCTTTCCCACATCTCAGTTACAGACTCACAGTCCAGGAGTGTCTCCCATTTTATTTCACTTAGATATGAGCGCATCCTGTCAAAGTTTGCTTGCCTAAATTTGAAAATTTTTGTTTTTGAATACACCTTTTTAACTTCCCATGAAACCTCAAAATTAATAGTAGAGTGATCACTTGTCCCAAGTGGCTCCCGTACCTCAACATTGCTAATTCTATCTGGGTCATTACAGAGCACTAAGTCTAAAACTGCCTTCTCTCTTGTAGGTTTATTAACATACTGCACCAAAAAATTATCATTTATGACATCTAGAAATTCTTCCATCTCCCTCCCGTCCTTTCACCTTTTCCCAATCAATACCAGGATAATTTAAGTCTCCCATAATAATAATCCCTCCTCCTCTACAAGCTTGTGCAATCCTCTTAAAGAGCATTTCATTGACTGTACTGTCCAAAGCTGGTGGTCTATAGCATACACCTATGTTTAAACCAGTCTCATGTTTGCCAGTGAGCCTGACCCAGATATCTTCGCAGGGCAAGGAATGTTCAATTTCAGGAATTTCCTGCACATTTATGTTTTCGTTCACATAGAGTGCTACACCCCCTCCTCGCCTATTGCATCTATCCTTCCTAAAGAGCTTATAACCTTCTACATTATATTCATCTCCATCCTCTTCACTAAGCCATGTCTCTGTAATCCCAACTATGTCATAGCCTTCACTAATCATAACGGCCTCAAGTTCTCGAAATTTATTTTTAATGCTTCTTGCATTTAGATAAAAACATTTCAGGTTATCATGAACGCTCTTCCCCTTCGATTTCCCATGTGCCCGCTGCTCAAAGCCCCTCACCACGCTTTTTTGCTTTAAAAATATATCATCAATAGTGCATGTAACGCTGTCAGCTTCCATCAGGGCAGTCTGCATTTCCCTCTGTGTAACACTCTCTAACCTCCCTGCCCCCAAGTCCCTAGTTTAAATAACTCTCTGCTACCCTCAACATACGCTGACCCAGTGCAAAGGTACCCCTCCGGTTCAGGTGTAGCCCATCCGGCTTGAACAGGTCACCCCTGTCCCAGAAGTAGTTCCAGTGCCCCATAAACCTATACCCCTCTTTCCTACACCAGGTTCAGAGCCACGTGTTAAACCTCCAGATAAAATTCTGCTTCCCTCTGCTTGCACGTGGTACCGTAGAATCCCGGAGAACACTACCGTGGAGGATCTGCTCCTAAGCTTTTCAGCTAATTCAACAAATTTGCTTTGCAGAACCTCAAACCTACCCTTACCTATGTCATTAGTCCCAACATGGACCATGACAACTGGATCCTTCCCCGCTCTGGCCAGGAGCTTGTCCAAGACGCTCCAGGAGGTCTCCTACCTGGGCACCAGGCAGGCAACACACCGTACGAGACTCCTTGTCGCGCGAACAGACTAAACTGTCTATTCCTCTAAGTATTGAGTCCCCCACTATCAATAACTCTCTTTTCTGAGGGGTAGAGGCCAACAGGGTGCCCTGCTGCTCATCAGTCCCCTCACTCTCAGGGTCAGGGGCCAATTCGAGTTCCTGCAAGGGCCGGAATCGGTTGGACACCTCAACCACTGGAGGAGCTATCGCTGCACGGTGTGCACGCCCTTTCCTGCGCTTGACGCCCTACCGTCACCCAACTTTCTCTCCCTGCCTGCTCTAGGGTCCCCACACCACCCTGCTTTGGCATACAAACCATTTCTCTAAACGACATACTACTTAGTTCCTCTAGGAACTCTACTGATTGCGAACTATGTCGTGCCGCCAACTGGCCCTGAAGATCAAGGATCTTGCTCTCCAGATGCTCAATTAGCTGGCACCAGTGACAGACAAACCCACCCTGGAAATCTCTTTCCAAAAGTGCGATCATCCTGCAACCGTCACATAGTTTTAGCCACATTTTGAACCCCCTACCTAATGACCTCGCTCACCCTAGATAACAAAGAAAATTACTAATGCCGAGACAGAAGCTCAGGAACCACAATTTGTTTATTTATTAACCTGAGAAGCCCTAAGCAGCAGTCACAATAGAAACTGTGGGGAAACTATGTGAATGGATAATAAGCCTCTTTTAACAGGGGCTTAGTTTCAGTTAACAAAAATGAAATACCAAATTGAGAAACTCTATGGATAATAAGCACTCCTAATAAGCCAACTTGAATTTATCTAGTCCCGGTACTCTTAATATACTAACCTAAAAATATCACAGGGCTTAGCTGAGAACCCAGATAAAAAAGACTGGCTACTATGCCCAGGAGAAACTGGAGGAGGGAGGAGGCGGAGCACTCCGGTAAAGCTTTCCGTTTAAATTCCAACCAAACCAAATGGACGACTAAAGTGACTGCTGCCCTACTAACTAAATACTAAATCTCAGATCCCCAGCCAAAAATGCAAAGAGTAACTATCTAGCTAGCTAGCCACAAATACAACCAAGGGTAACCGAGATAAGAGTAAAGCCTCGGTTCCCTTTAATTAAAACGGACTGAATTAACAAGTCGTTTACTTAGTGAGCGAACTATACACGGTATCTCCCCAACAAGCTGTCGCTGAGCACTCAAACAAGCAGTTAAACTTTAATCAGCTGATCAAGGCACCGCAACCGGAGGAAAATACAAAGATAACGTATTTTGCAATGTGTTTAATCAGAAGAGCCCTTCGATGATAATAAAATGCGAAAAAAGACAAAAACCCCGGTTTTGCGTTAATATTCAAGCTTGGCAATGCGTTTATGCGGTAATGCGGTCAGGATAGAGAACGAAGGGGACTAAAAAACCCCGGTGAACGTCAATATTTATTGGCTAGAAGGCTGTATGAAAGGCAAGCGACCAAGTATGAAACCAAGCAGGGTTATAGTTAGATATCCCGGTAATTTGATATATTCTTGGCGTTGAGAGCTTACTATAGTTCGTTAGCTAAATCAGCTACAGAAAAAGCAGGCGACAGTGTACCTCAGTCCTTGAAAACAACTCTATTTTACTTTGTATAGCACACAATTCACTTAGTTAGACAATTATTTAGCGTTTAATTTATTCTTTAAATTTAGCGTTTAAATTTATTTTACTTTACCTTACTTTGCTCCCGGGAGACTGAAACCCCCCAAAAAAACCCCAAAAAACCCCCGTCGCCTTTGTTTGACCAGATTAGCGACTTAATTTGGCTGTTTGCTCACCGAGTTGTTCCAGGGGGAAAAAGGGGAAAAAGAAGGAGGAAGATTCTCCCTGCCCCTAATGCGACAAAGGTTATACCTTGGGAGCAAATTGTCTAATCTCTAATACTGTTTGAGCCTTAACAGACGAATTATTTTCAGAAAACTCCGTTTAGACAAGAGTAAATCTTCAGCTTAGATCCCACACGTCTTCTTCTGTCTCAACTCAAGCAGAATGAACACCAACGAACAGCGCTACTGCACAGCCAAGAGGTCAGCAACAGCAAAGCAATCAAAAAATCAATCATGGTTCATACATGCCACTTTTGTAATCACTATGTGTGTATTAGCATTTAATGCGAAGAAAAACTTTATTCAAAAGAAGGATTTTATTGATTGTTTTATTGAGTGATTGATTGAAAAAGGTGGAAGGCCGCAGCATGCAGCTAAAATTTCCATTACGCTAGCATTCTCTGGTGTTGGGCCTGAAGAGCTTGAAACTCTTTAAGCAACAAGCATGATCGCTTCTTAAATAGCTAACACATATAAGTCTCATAACACAGGAAGCTTTGCCTGCTGGTGTAAATTTTTTTTTTTTTTTCTAAATTGGACCACAAAATGATTTTAAACCATCAATTCTTTGTAACCAGTCATGATTTCTTTGGCGAGTAGGTTACTCGTTTACCCAACTGTGAGGTAGTATTAGCGTGCATGTATGGTGATGATGGATATACCAAAGTGGCTTAAAGCAATTCTTACCTTTCTGGCATTTTTACACTTTTCTTTTGTAATCTTAAAATGCTCCTAATAAGTGTATGGCACACTAAAATGTAAAAGAAATCCACCAGGTGTTGAAACTCTTCGATATTCAACTCTCATATATTTTTGATAAAAGTCTGACCAATCATTAACTTCGGTCTGAATAAAATGATTTGCTGAGCTTCCTGTCTGTCATCTGTCGCAGCGCCCCTCCCAGTTGCCTACCGCTGTCACCGCTTGCGAGTCGCGCGCCTCTCTGGCAGGGAAAAAAAAAAAAAACGTCGCATTTGACTGTAAACAAATGGGCGCTGAAATGCTATAATTATGATAATAACATTAATGGTAGTTCGTCAGACTACAAAGGTAACTAAACGTTACGAAGGCATTTTATTTTATACCACATATAGAATTGAATATTATGTAATTACTGTTGGTTAGAATCTGAACCTCCATTAAAAAAAAAAAATTGACTCCGGTGCGAGGAAGTGAGCAGCGAGTGAGACGGGTCAATGGATTCAGATTCAGAGGCACCGGTAAGTGAAAACTAACCAACAGTAATTACGTAATATTCAATTCTATATGTGGTATAAAATACAATGCCCTCGTAACATTTAGTTACTTTTGTAGTCTGAAGAACTACCATATATTGGCTATATTTTTTTTCGTAGGAGAAGTCTGGGAATCGGGGGGAAGAAGGTGGGACTTTGGAGGGAGGCGGAGTTGTTCATGTTCAAATGTTTACTAAGTGCTGTACGACATGCCAGAAAGGTAAGAATTGCTTTAATGTTAATCCAAATTCTAATGGCAAAAATACAGACTCTGTTTTAACAGTGAGTACAGTGGTTTGAAAAAAAAACTGTGGGTGCGTGTTGCAGAGTGCATTTAGAAAGCATGGAAAAAGATGCGATACGCTGGTCAGGACAGATTATAAATGCATTTAAACACAGGTCTTGTTATGTTGCGGCATTTTGGTGAACCTCATCCGCTTTTGCTTCAGTGATGTTCTTGTTTTTATTCATTGACATTATATTTGAATATGCTTGTGCTGTGCTGTGCTGTGCTGTGATGCGCTCCAACACAGACATCGAGTGAACTCAGTTAAGTGCATTCGGCGGTTGCAGAAGCTAGCTACAGACTCCTCCTAGGGCAGGCTAAGTTTCAGTGGTTTCCTTTCTAACAGTACTTGTGACTTAGTTTCATGTTTTTGTTGTTGTTGCTGCAGGACCCTTATTCAGCTTAGTTTCAGATTCATTCGCAGGCGATCAGCTGTTTTGCATAGTAATTAGCGAGCCTTTTAAGCACTGCGTCCCGTTTTGTCCAATCTTTTCCCATCCCCATCTGAGTATGTGCATTCTTCCCATCCCTGTCTGTTCTCTTTCCCTCAGAAGGCAATTCTACCGCCGGGGCCGCCATCGTCACCGCTACCCCGCCAACCTGATCTACCCCTCCTCCACCTCCGCCAGCAACTTCTGAGTTGTCGCTGGTCTTTGGAACTGCCAGTCTGCTGTCCGCTGAGTTCATCTGTGCCTATGCCTCCCTCCAGTCCCTCAACTTCCTCACATTGACGGAGACGTGGATTTCTCCAGACATCACCACAACGCCGACGGCTCTCTTCACCTTCTTCTCCTTCTCCCACACCCCCCGGCCATCCGGGCGAGGTGGTGGGACTGGTTTGTTAATCTCTCCTACCTGTAAAATTTCTCCTCTTCCTCTCTCTCACCTTTCTCTCTCTTCCTTTGAATTTCATTCTGTCTCCATATCCTCTCCAACTAATCTGTTTATCATTGTTGTGTTTCGTCCCCCAGGCCCCATAGGATGTTTCTTCGACGAGCTGGACGTCCTACTCAGCACCTTCCTTGACGACGGCACCCCGCTGATTCTCCTGGGAGACTTCAACCTCCACCTTGAGGCCTCTCAGTCTGCCGCCTTTCTTCCTATCCTCCACTCCTTCGGCCTTTCCCTTTTGTTGCACTTGACTTTGTTGCCCTTTTGTTGCGCTTGACTTTGTTGCCCTTTTGTTGCACTTGACTCTGTTGTCCTCCACTCGATTTTGTTGCCGGTCTACTTGAGTTTTTTGCTGTTTTAGTTGATTTTGTTGTACTTGATTTGTTGCCCTTTGATTCTGTTGCCGTTTTACTTGGTCTTATCATTATTTTTGGTGATTGCTTATTGGTTCAGATCCGTATCAACGAAATGTGTTCTGTCACTTACTCTTAGCACTTGTACTTGTCCTCTAGGAGCTCTGCACTTTTGTACTGATCTTTTGCACTTTTGTACGTCACTCTGGATAACAGCGTCTGCTAAGAACCTGTAATGTAATGTAATGTAATGTAACCCTCTTCTGTTTTTGTGTGTAATTAACAAGTTTGTAATAAATTTTTGTATAATGTGAGGGGTTCTCTTGTCACAAAGTGTTATTGGCATTTTTACTCTGTAAATGTGCACATTTCCAACCATGTTCACAGTCTGGGCCCCCCTGTGAAAACTGACTGTCTCACCATCTAGATTGTTCTGGCTACAGGACTGATTAGCACCCACCCCCACCCCAGCCCAGAATCATTTGCAGCAATGTTTCCCTAGGATGGGAACACACTATTTTTAATATGTAAATATTCCCCAGTCTCGGGCTGTTTTTCATGTTTTGGCTTACATTCCAGATGATTATTACTTGCAACTGTGTGGTGAAAGCACTCTTCAACCTTATCATCCAATATCAGATCCTGAGCTTTACCATTACCATTTTTTTCCCCTGGCAGGCTTGGAATCTAATTCCCAGAGCAATGTTCTAATATTTAGGGGAAAGCATTCCCATCGGGGTGTAAGATTTTATCGCAGCAAAGGTATGATCACCTCCATATTATTAGCCATGATTTTGGAATGAGTATTGGCTGAGCAGGTGTTTTCATGCCTTTGGGCATGTAATCCATGCGTTTTATAAGGATTTTCAGAGTTTCAGTGGAAGACATGCTCATAAAACTTCCCTATCCAGATGCTATTGGGTCCGTGGCAGTTTAAATAATTCATAGTAATGTTTAACTGATTAATATTAAACCGTTGTTATAGTATTATCCTTTAGCCTATGCCCTATATCCCTCAGTTAGTCTAGAAGCGTGTTGCATCAGTTCCAGTCAGCCAATTATTTGCACATATCATTATGCTTGTAAGATGGAGTGACCGTAAGTCCTGGCACCTCTATGGTCATCACTGAGAGAATTGTGCACAAAAGTAATTTCCTTTGGCTTATGAAGATAGAGCTTGTCCAATGCTGAATAAAACAATATGAATAGCTCTTGGAGAGCGGTTTTTAATACAGGGCTGCCTATCATCTGTTGGAGTGGAATTCTTCATACTCAGTCCATTGACATAAATATAGTGTGCATGCCTAGACACTGAGGCGAAGTAGCAATGATGACATCACACAATTTGGCTGCCTTTATTCTAACTGCATTACTGAGCTATTGGCTGAGTATACATAAAGATGAATTATAATGGCAATCACTAACAGGGTCCATGTAATGATCGATTTTTCCAAGGATAACTGCCATGTAGTATATTTAGTATATAAACACAATGGCACAATAACCCTATCATATTACTCTTTTAATGTATATGGTATATAATACAAAGTCTAATGCAGAGAATTCATTTTATTTATGAGGGAAATACATCAAGGAAGTAATCTATATAATATTTTATCCTTTGTGAAACTGGAGATCTGTAAATTCTTAAATTCTTACATTGACATAAGTTTCTAATATCCTTCTTTGTACTTACAACATGGTCGCCTCACAGTGAACTAATATGACACTAACTGGCACAATAGCTAAATTAGTAGTCTTACCTCATAGTTAACTGCTCTATTTTTCACATTTTCTGCCACAAGAGAAAACAAAAATCACCATATTGTAAGATCGGCATTTCGGAGCTTACAGCCACTGTGATACCAAAGACATTCGAATGATTCAAACAGATCCTATATTGCACCCTTTAGCCCTCAAGATAATTACTTTTTTCCATGAGAAAGGCCACTAGGGCACTGCACCGAGATATTGAAACTGGATTCAAGGCAATATTTTAACTACTCAGGAATTCCATCTAATGCATGGAAAAAATACATCAAGTTGTTATTGAATATCACACAGGTTAATACTATTTATGATCAATTAACAAACATGAATTACAATGCATTACCATTCAACATTAGAACCCAATTATTTATTATTTTAAAGTATGAGGACCTCTTTAAAGCAATGTTTTGCAAGCTCTTTTTCACACAAGCACATGCTTTTTTTCACATAAAAATTCAATGGAGCCTTTTTTCTTTAAAGAGTATGTACCATTAAAGAACTATAAGCAGTACAAAATTCATATTTCTGAGTAAAAGAAACATGTTTTTTTAAGTTTCATTCAACAACATTCATTTACACAATGACGCAGCATCTTCAGACTTAAAATTATAAATAAGAATCACCCAATATATTCCTTTCTTTCTTCTAAGAATAACAAAGAACAGATATATCTCTAAATGTGTGTCTGAAATGGGAGTCTGGAAACAAGGAGTTTATGTGATTAGTCATGTTTGTAGATTGGTTAGTCAATGGGACTCGGCAAAAGCTACGGATTTTGAAGATGTGTGCAAAATGTAGCTCAGTCACATTATTACGCTTTTGAGATTTTGGGGGTGAAAGTTTTCAAAACATATTGTAGATAATTTTTTTAAAAATGGTGGCATAGCATGGAGCCCCTTGCTGTTTCCAGGGGCAATTGAGAGCTGGCAAACCCTGTTTTGTGGAAAAATACTTGTGTATTCAAAGTTAACAAGAAAATTAGTTTTGGACTTAAACACTTTTTTCTGCTGAATACCTGGACTTAAACACTTTTTACCACTAAATGGCTGGACTTGGGTACTTTTTAAAAAAAATTTGGCATCTCCAATCCCACCCGAATCTGGAATGCCCAATCCAAGAACTATGTACAAGGCTTGCTCGTATGCGACCCCCTGTTGCCAATCCAGGAGAGTGAAGACAGTTCGCGGCTCTCCTCCAAAGCACGCGCCTGTCAGCCACTGCTTCTTTTTACACTCATTGGTTGAATCCTCGCAAGTTCAGAACGAGGGCAGAGGATACTCGAACATGAACAAAGCTTAGAATCTTCCTGATGAGCGCCCGGCTGGCCAAAAGGAGGCGCTTGAGCAACGAACAAAGCAACCATTTTTATATTACCCTTCCCGGCGGACCCCTTCCAATTTGCATCCCTGCAGCGCAATGGCCAATTGTGCGCTACTCTGAAAAAGCTGCCAACCACTGCCGATTGGTACGACCAGGGCTCAAACCCACGCCGTGATAGTCACTTCTGCTTCGCAATGCTTTAACCGAGTGAGCAATCCGGCAGCTCCTGGACTTGGGTACTTTTAACAGATGAAGCCAACTGTTCAGCCTACATGGTTGCAATTTTCACAACTAGATACGTGACACATTCTAGGATTTTGATTGGACCGTCATGAACTTTCACGGACTTGGGTATTTCTTGCACTAAAATTTAGTGAATTTGACAATGGCAACACACCAATACACAGGACTTGAGTACTTCTTCTGAGAAATCTTTGGTGTCGGATGATTTTCTGGCCATTGTGGCTTTTAATACTAGTGTCAGTTCATTTTTTTGCAAAATGTGACTGAAGTACTTTTTGCATGCAGGTCCGCATTTTACCAGAGGAGGATATTGGGCCAACTTAAAGTGATTCACTTTTGGGCGTGATCTGGAGGATCTAGATCTGGATCAAGGAAAAAAGAATTTAAAAGAATTCTATCACCTCTGCAAGATTACATAATCATGTGCTCCGTACAATGTCTCATTATAAAAGTAATTAAAGCTTATTTTTTTTTAAACTTCTTACATCATTAACATCTCATTTTCTCTGGCCCACATACAATCATGTTGAGAGGATTCTGTTTATCAGACAAAATAAGGACTGAGTCAGCAGATTTCCAAATGAATTTTTGGTTTGCAGCTGTTGAAGTTGAATCTTCGATGTACTTTGTAAGTTATTTCTTAAAAATTAATGTGTATATATAGATTTTAAATAGCAATCAGGAGTCATAATCTTTAACATTTTGTAGTGTTCTTTCGAATCAAGCATTCCTTCTGAACTGCTGAGGGGTGGATTCCTGCTTGGGGTTCCAAAGGCAGGTTGTTGATACTGAAGTCAAATCACTGAAATCCCAGAAAAATTCAATCCACACTTTTAAATTACAGGATTATTATTACCATTGGTGAAATAAAGTTTTATACTTTATTGCCTGACGATTTAATTGTTTTTCATCAATCTTGTGTAGTTTAGCAAATGCACTTTATATTTCAGCTTGACCTTTTTAGGGGTATTGATAATTCTTTCTTCAGCTCCACTAGGATTCTAATCTGTATTTATTCATTCACATTCACAGAAATGAGTTTTGCCATTTCTGACTGAACTGGATAGAACTAGGCAACTGAGAGACATTTATCCAAACAGCAAATGAATACATGACCATATTTATAAACTGGTTTTCAAAGCGATGTGTCTGAGATATTATGGTTTCATTGTTCATGCAAAGTGTGAAAGCATGAGTTGGGAATTATTGCCTTCTCATTAATTATCGAGGGCTCAAATATGATATAACTTGTAAAATACCCAAGACCATCAGAAGTAAAAGGATGTGGATATTGTCAGATCAGAGAAAATGGAGGATAATTTGAGAACATATTTTGATGCTGCCGCCAAATCAAAATGGAAACATAAGTTTTGTGCGTGATGATAAATTTTTCATTATTAGAGCAGAAAAAAAGCCACTAAATTTGTCTCTTTGATTAATTATTTGGTCCTGATGAAGACAGGAAGCGAAGATCCAATTAATTTTTTTCGAAGCGCGTTACTAGATAAATATTTCATTGTATTACATTGCAAAAGATGATCATTGTGTAAAATCTCACTGCAAACCATACATTAAAATGTGAGTTTGTATACACTTAAGGTATCCTTCAGCGTATATGCACCAGTGCCCAAGATGTGCAAAGTTTTGGCGAAATAATAATTGGGTGAACTTAAATTTAGATATCCAAACAGCTATTGGTTTCCTTCGACAAGCCATTTTAAACTTGATTTATAGGTCCAGTGGCATGCACTGAGTAGCATGAAAATGGTTCTTATGTACAAAAGAATATAAAAAGAAAATCACCCCTGATCTTCATATGCCTGCAAATGCATAGCATTACCCATGCCCTGAATTTCCTTTGAGTGTGGCCACAGTTCAGGTCCTCACATACCTACTTGTTAAATAAAAGAATATTTCATAAAAAACAGATGGCAAACATCATGAATTGAAATTAGCATTTTTCATGGTAATAAAAGCTTTACGATATACACCGACTAGCCATAAAATTATGACCACTGACAGGTGAAGTTAATAATATTGATCATCTTGATACAATGGGCACCTCTCAGCGGATGGTTTATATCAAGCAGGAAGATAATATTTTCTCCTCAAAGTTGATGTTTCGGAAGCAGAAAAAATGGGCAAGCAGAAGAATGTAAGCAACTTTTACAAGGGCCATATTGTGATGGCTTGATGACTGGATTAGAGCATCTCCAAAACTGCAGCTCTTGTAGAGTCTTCCCGGATTGCAGTAGTCAGAACCAACCGAAAGTGGTTCAAGGAAAGAAACCCAGTGAACTGGCGACAGGTTTGTGGGTGGCCAAGGCTCATCGATGGTTGTGGGGTGTGAAGGCTGGCCAATGCTGTCTGATCCAACAGAAGAGCTACTGTAGCTAAAATTGCTGAAAAAGTTCATGCTGGTTTAGATAGAAAGGGGGTGAGATTACAGTGCGTCGCAGTTTGCTGACCGGTCCGGGTGCCCATGCTGACCCCTGTCTTCCACCGCTGAAAGTGCCTGCAATGGGCACGTAAGCATCAGAACTGGACCACTGAGCAATGGAAGAAGGTGGCAAGGCCGGATGAATCATGTTTTCTTTTACATTATGGGGATGGCTGAGCGCATGTACATCACTTACTTGAGGGAGACACGGTACCCAGATGCACTATAGGAAGAAGGCAAGCCATCGAAGGCAGTGTGATGCTTTGGGCAATGTTCTGCTGGATAACCTTGGGTCCTGGCGTTCATGTCACTTTGACACATACCACCTACCGAATACATTTTTGTAGACCAGTGTAACCCGTCATGGAAACAGTATTCCCCAATGGCAGAAGCCTCTTTCAGCAGGTTAATGTGCCCTGCCGCACCGCAAAAGTGGGTCATGAATGGTTTGAGGAACGCAATAATGAGTTCAAGGTGTTGACTTGGGCTCAAATTCCCCAGATCTCAATGCAATCAACCATATGTGGGATGTGCTGGACAAACAAGCCCAATCCACTGTGACCCTACCTTGAAACTAACTGGACTTAAAGGATCTGCAGCTAACGTATTGATGCCAGATAGTATAGCACACTTTCAAAGGTATTGAGGGGTTCATACCTCGACAGGTCAGGGCAGTCTTGGTGGCAAAAGGGGGACCTAATATTAGGCAGATGAACATAATATTTTGGCTGATTGGTGTACAAAATGTAAATGATCACTTCAAAAATAGGACCAAGGGTCCTGTAGCTTACCGGCAAGCAGTCTTACAGCGATGATACAAGTTATGAAAATTTCATGTGAAGTTTGACATTTGAATCAATGAAAATCAATGTCAAGGTCACTAAATAAAAGTTCACATACATTTATAAGACCTTCTGTAATACAATCCTAGCTCTGAAGCAGCTTTGGTGATACAAGTCATTAGAATATGTCAATATGTATTCAATATGTCAATTGTGAACTTTAAAGGTCACAGAATGTCAAGTTGTGGTCAGCAACTGGACTTCATATATGACTTTCTAAATGTCTCTATACAAACCTTGGCTCAATCTGTGACCATTTTGGTGATACAAGTCATGTAATTTCACTGTTGAGTTTGACCCTCAAAGGTCACTGACAGTCAAGTTGAATGTCACCAAATGAAAGTTCATATGTGACTTCCTAGATGTCAGTAACACAAACCTAGGCTCCACCTGTGACCGTTTTAGTGATATAAGTCATTGAATTTTCACTAGGTCACATTTGACCTTTGAAGGTGAATACGAAGGTCACCAAATGAAAGTTCATATATTACTTCCTATATGTCTGTAATACAAACCTAGACTCCATCTGTGACCGTTTTGGCAAGACAAGTCATTGTAATTGTATTATGTCAAGTTTGACCTTCAAATGTCATCAATAGTCAAGCTGAATGTCACCAAATGAAATTCATGTGACTTCCTATGTCAGTAACACAAACCTATGCTCCATCTGCGACCTTTTCAGTGATAGAATTCATTGAATTTTCTCTTGGTCAAGTTAGACCTTCGAAGGTCAATATGAAGGTCACCAAATGAAAGTTCATACATGACTTCATACACGTCTCCAATGCAAACCTAAACTCAATCTGTAACGATTTTGCTGATATCAGTCATTGAAATTTCACTGTATAGTTTGGCCTTTCAAGGTCACTGAAGGTCAAGTTCAAGGTCACCTAATGAAATTTCATACATGACTCCTATATGGCCACAATATAAACCTAAGCTCTAACTGTAATAGTTTTGGTGATAGAAGTCATTGAAATTTCACTATGTGAAGTTTGACCTTCGAAGGTCGCCGAAGGTCAAGTTCTAGGCCACCAAATAAGTGTTCAATGAACATATGTTCCCAATCTTCAATATTTTCAAGCCTAGAAACCTTCGAAAATTGTAACATTTTGCTTGACCTCAAGTTTGACCTTTCAAGGTTATCTGAGGTCAACTTTAACACAGCCAAAATATAGGTCATATATTACTTCCTATATGTCAGTAATACAAACTTAATCTCTATCTGCAACCATTTAGCTTCCACAGGCGATTTGGCCCATTCTCCATAAGGCCCAATGTTAAAGTACAGCGCCCCCACTAGACCCACTTGTGTTGATTCAATCAAAATGGCACTCGCACTGTACATAAAGTGTATCAAGGTGAGTTGATTGCCAGATTTAGAAAAAAAAGTTATCAGACGGTTTTTGAGAAATAATTTTTTGAAATTTCAAGTCATCTTTTAACATTGTTAATATATTCCCTGACCTCGAGTTTGACCTTTCAAAGTCATCTGTGGTCACATTTAATATTGCCAAAATATAGGTCATATGACTTCCTATATATAAAAACTTAATCTCTATCTGCAACCATTTGGCCTCCACAGGCCATCTTGCAAATTCATAAAGTACAGCGCCCCCAATAGACCCACTTCCGTCGATTCAATCAAAATGGCGCTCGCACTGTACATTGACGGTACCAAGGTAAGTTGATTGCCTGATTTAGAAAAAAATGTGTCATGCAGTTTTTGAGATATAATTTTTTAAAATTTCTCAGTCCCATCTTTAACATTGGAGCCAAAATTTCAAGGGCCCATAAAGCGGACAAAAATGATTCAATCAAAAATCTGAGAAAAAAGTCTGGAGATATGGTCTAGTAGTATGTTATTGCAAATTTACACTAAAATTCATCGGGCCAAAAAAAAGATAAAAAATGTTCCAGACGACAGACCATGACAATAGCTTATCGGCCCATACGGCTGGTAAGCAAAAAATTCATGGGGATTATACACTACATGGCCAAATGTATGTGGATATGTTGTTGTTTTTCAAGGATTGAGAAAGGCCTTTTGGTTGTGTTGAAGCAAAATCTTGAAACAATGACATTCCAGATGATTTTATGCCTCCAAAGGCTTGGGGATGGCCTTTATCGCTTTCACATGGCAATGCCCTTATGTACAGAGCAAGGTCCGCTCATTGTTCGCCAAGATCCACAAAGAATTAGTAGCCCGGCCTGCAGTGAGCCCTGACATCACATCCATCACCCAACATCAGGGCTCAACCTCTGTAACTCTCTGGCTGGAATGGTGAATTCCCGCAGCAATGATCTAACATGTATTTGAACTTACTTCCTGGGTAGGGGAGCTTACAGCAGCAAAGGGGCTTTCCATTCCACATCAATTCCCATGATCTTGGAATGAGATTGTTAGGTTAACCAGTGTTGAGTTACTTTTGTCCAAGTAGCGATCACGGGTAGTGCACCATGAATGCCACTATGACAGACACTTGAGTCATGCATACAACCCATTTGGCAAAGTCATTCCTACAAGGTATGAGGATGACTTTCTCATAGCTTCGTAATGAGAACTACACAGTGGAAAAAGATGAGCTGGTGTTGCAAGAAAGAGTGAAGGGAATTAAAATTACTTGCACCTGCAAGTAGCCCTGAGCCTGATTCTATTGTGCCCATTTGTTGCATTATTTATACACTACTCTTTAGGAGTTCTGCTGTGATAGTATATTTTGTTGAAGGTGAATGTACGGTCTGGGAAACAGAGAGGATGACAAATGAAGATAAATTAGTTAATTACAGTATTGCTGCAGTCCTGGTCTAGTCTGGAAATAAATTTGTACGGGACCTTTCCACCGTGTATTCAGAGACTACTGCAAAATATGTTGAAATGTAATTACATAGTAATTGCCAAACAAAGAGGCACATATTCATATTTTTGTGAAGATTATGGCTCATGTAGCTGATGCAGTTGTAAAGCTTTGCAGCTCTGAAAAAAATCCCACTGCTGCTCTTAAAGTGAGCGCTCTCGAATGCCAACAGCCTGCCAATTTGCTGCATGTCCCTGGTCAGAACAGCCAATGAGGGGTGATGTCTTTTACTGTTTTAATTTGCTTTGTTTTGAAAACCTGGGGGGGGAATTATGGGATGGATAAATTGAATATCCCATGGCCTCAACGGCAGCATTAACTCATGTTGCTAAAAACAACCTTAGAGTCCTATGACCACTGTCCTCACATCCCAGCCAAAGGACACAGTAAATTTTAAAGAACTTAAATAAGCTTTAATTAAATAAACTACCTTGAAGTCATCGTTTTATTATTTGCTCCGTCATGCTAGGCGATATCTTGCAGACGTATTATACTTCTTCCATTCAAGAAAAAGGAACAAAGCAGATTGTGTGGTCAGACCAGTATAAATATGGTCTCACCCCAATGGCGCACAGCCACATTCTGACACAGCTGGGTTAAGTGGTATATTTCAAGACACTTTCTCAACATGCACACTTCACTCACCGGCCATGAAATCGTTTGTTTGAGGAGAAGAATAAAAGCCACTGCGATTACACTAATGATATTCATCTTCACTGTAGTTTCCCTCATTTTATGAAGCCAGGCTCATGGCGTAATCATCCTGTTGCCATTTCCAATGCAGATTAATCAGCCACTGCTCCTATGCTGTAACATCCTAACTACCTGCGTATGGTACCAGCACAACCCCTGCCTCTGGCGTAGGCACAATGTGGGCTCTGTGGCTGCTGTTCTTGAGACCCAGAAGGTCGCACATGGCACCTCCGGTCCCCTCGACTGCTGCTGCAGATCTAATAAAGGAACAATTCAAGTATACCCAGAGGCGACTGCCATGAGAAATTGTGCTGGGAGTTGCACCATCATACTATGCAGGGTAGAAGTGCTGATTGCAGTGATTTTTTTTTCAGCCATGTTGATTGTTTTTTGTTTTTGCTGTTGACGAAAAATAAAAAAAAGATTAGATCTGCTGAGGCAAACACAACAGCAACCAAGAGCAATTCACCCAGCTGAACTTTCTTCTCATAATTTTCCTCTCAAATATCGCCTTGTTATACATAATTTACGTACAAAAATGTCTTTTTGCAAAATATGGAAACCACTGTTATTATGACAGAGGTCACTAGGTGAGTCGGAATGATGGTCCCACGGGTATTGACAAGCACTATCCACCCCTTTCCCCCTCGGTCTGTATGACAGCAAAATCAATAGTGTTAACTCTCCTCATTAGCCAGTCATGATCTTCCATTTCCTAAATATGTACTCCTATGCACTGCTTGCATTAGTGATGTGTGCCCTTTTCTCCTCAATTGCCATTTGCGTTCTTTCCCAGCTTCAGCAAAGCCTTTTTCCTCCCTCAAGGGAAATCCATCATACAGACTAACTGCAGAATTCATAGGCTCCTTGATTCAAACCAGTATTTCACATCTATAACACTTCTGGGATAAAGGCACCTTGAAATTTCTATGATTAAGAATCTATAATCTAAAAAGTAGTGCTTCTTTATCATTAATGATCTATCAGTTAAATTTCTGCATGTGAGATTTAGAGAGAATCTCTCTATCTGCGTGCAATTTTTCAGCGGAATCATGAGCAAACAAATTAGCCTTGGTTATCCAGGAGAAATGCTTCTGAAATTTCAGACTAAAATTGTTGAGTTATTTATCAG
The DNA here is from genome assembly GCA_029692085.1 of Gymnothorax javanicus. Taxonomy (NCBI): domain Eukaryota; kingdom Metazoa; phylum Chordata; class Actinopteri; order Anguilliformes; family Muraenidae; genus Gymnothorax; species Gymnothorax javanicus. The sequence goes on from CM056196.1 coordinate 84,332,760, forward strand.
TGAGCCCCAGTTTAATTAAACCTGTTCAATCACTGGTTTTCTGTCTCTCACTATCTGAAGGACAACTCATTGTATACCATAGACATTTACCTGGGTTCCAAGCATGCATAAATAGGAAGTTCTTAAGGTATGCCTTTGAGTGTACTATGGCTTAATTACACGCAAAGCCTGTCCCTCATGCCATATTTCTCCAGGAGCAGAAGTGTAACCTCCCACACATTTGCATAAGGAGTGTTTCCCAATCAGATCTCTACAGCAATGCCCCTAGGTGTGGATCATATTATGAAGTGAATAAGTGCTAAAAATTCCACATGGTTTCAGGAATATACACATCTTGAAGCATTGCAAGTTATTAAGAATGCGTATAATAAATGCCATTATACCAAACATGATGAATCTCACTGTATGCATTATTCAAGCCTGAAACTGTCTGGAAAATTATGTGAGGATTGGAAAAAATGAAAATAAATAAATAAATAAATAAATAAAAAGAAAGACAAGCATTTAACAGGGGGTGGGTGGTCAAATTACTGGTCAGTTCAAAGTATTTTACATAAATAAAGTCCAAAACACAAATGCATTTCTATCCATAAACAATTTATCAGCAAGAATTGTTTCAATTTAAGTGCAGGTATGACATTGTTGTTAATACATATTGAAGTATCCCTTCTGGTACTTCTTGATTTTCATTCCAAGACATGTGCTTCTTTGTGCACTTCATAGCAAACAGATTATATTGCAACTTTCCTGAATTCACACTGACATGCAAATAAAACAAATATTTCAAAATCTAAATATCTGACATGAATTCAGTTTGGAATGAATTGTTCAGTATGAGCCATCTCAGTGACGTTTAAGAGCCATTCCACGAGAGATTGACATTCAGTGCGCAGTTGACCCCCCTGGAATTGAGTGAAACTTGGCACATAAGTAGATATGGGTGTCTCACAGAAAAAGCCGAATTTTTAGGTCCGTATCTCACTTTGCCTGCCGATAGCGCCACCTGGAAGCCACTTAAGTGGCTCAGTTTTGCTGTTGACATCACATTTTACATCTACTATCATGACTTAAGGGTACACAGTACCAAATATTTTATGCTTCTATCATGACCGGTGACACTTGAAGTCCGGTTAGACTTCAGCACCACATCAGCGCCAAGCTGGGTAACTACGTTATCAAGCCAGAATTATTTGAGAAATAAGAATAAAAATTGAAAATGGGAATGGGAATAAAATAATACCCCAGACATACACCAAACTAGAACGCTTTATTATGTGTTTACACGCAACAAGACTATCATTTTCAGAGAAAAGTACTTCGGTATCTTGCTGTGTTTGTGCAATGGACGGCCAGAAAGATGGTTGAAATTCATTTTTGGTGCATGTTTGCGGTATATTTTCTCTGTAACCCAGATTTTTACTGTGAGGGTAAATGCTTTTTGTTGTACTTTATTTTCAGGAATGCCAAGCATTTCTTTGGTAGTATCCATGCTTTCAAGCTAGACGGAGTCAAAGTTGGAGGAAAACTCAAAATGGTCAATTTCATAGCAGATTGTGCCTATGTTTAGGTGGCATTATTTTGTTTACCCAGCAACATCGAGATCTGAAATTCTCTGGATACATAGTACCTTTGATGTACATTACAGCATTAGTAAAATCTCAATGGTAGTATTTTCAGTGTAGATGATTTTAAACACCAAAAGTCGGAAAAATTCGCCTCCAGGGGGCACTGTACGCTGAATGCAAGTACTGGCCATCCCCAGCTGAATACCAAAGAAATTGTTTTTGAATTGTGATGCACACAGCTAGTTTTCTCTGAATATGAAGAGTTTAGCTTGGTACTATGCTGGGTAGATAGCTATCTGACCAAAGGTGGTGCTCTAAAGAACTAATGTTCTTCCGACCTAATATTCCTTATTCCCAGACATATACCAAAGTTCTATCTTTTGACATATATAAAGTACATGCACAGTTATACATAAATTTTGTAATCTCTTTGGTATAAAGCTGGGTTGGTTGTAAATTGGAAAAGAATGTTGGTAGTGATTGTAGCATTGTGTCAACATGCAAGACTTTTACCAGTAGTCAGTACAGTGTTCAGTTTTGTAGTGCTGGTCAGTTTCAGAAAATAACAAATTCTCTGCATTTTTGCATTCTATTAGAATCGGAGAGCAGGCTTCAGTGTTAATTCTAGGATTTCCCTTGGGTATGGTGCTTGGGTATGAAAAAGGGCACAGCAGTCGCATTTAGCAAGTGGTTATCCTGATAAAGGGCACAGAGGTCCTAGCAAGCACGCAGCATCCTGCCAAGAAAAGGGCAGTTCATTTGTAGTGGTAACTTGCATGCCTTCATTTCTAACACCTGCCCATGATGCCTAGCCTACGAGATGCCCGATGGTTGGGAGGGCGGGGTTTCTTTTACAGACTTTCCATTTCCGTACATACCAAGCCATGAGTGTTGACGCAACTATTGTGCCATATAGGCTGCAGCCCGCTATTTAATTCAGAGACAGACAAGCTCACTGTCAATGGCCTGTAAGCAGCCCTGTAGAGACCCCGGATGCAGTGTGGTAAGGCTTGCCTCGGGCTCGACTGGCTCCATGGGTAACATCGACCCGGATCCAACGAAGAAGGCCATGGATGGCTGCTCAAGGCCAAGGTCAAGGAGCACCTCTGGTGCGCACCACCAGGTGCCGCCAACCCACAATTGAATTCCAAAAACAGATTGACGGATAGAGCTAGTCACATGCTGTGTTGACATCATTTCGCTTTGGATAACATGAAAGTATAAAACAGTTTTAACTTTTGTACTAGACATTCTGTCTTCATGTACATGGTTGTGTGGCGAAGATTTTTTTTTTAGAGTTCAAATTATGGTCTTTTATTTTATTTAAGTGTACGTATACTGTTGACGCATGTCTGCGTACTTACGGTGGCATGCCTTTTACATTAGTTCTTTTATTGGCATTTAAAAATTTTGGACTGGTCATGTTTTATAACGTGCTGCATGTTTCTGACTGCGCTGTACCTGTACTTGGTAATAGCCCATGTATTGTGCGTTTGATAATGCTCAGTCACCACCAGTTTGCAACCAAACAAGCTTTATGCCAAAGGGATTACAAATTTTATGTATAACTGTGTATGTACTACGTATATTTCAAAAGACAGAACTCTGGTATATGTCTGGGAATATGGAATGTTAGGTAGGTGGGAACATTAGCTCTTTAGAATGGCACCTTTAGTCAGAAAGCTATCTACCCAGCATAGTACCAAACCAAGCTCTTCAATTTCTGAGAAAACTAGCTGTATCACAATTAAAAAAAAAATTTCTTTGGTACATTGCTGGGGATTGCCAGTACTTGCATCCAGCCTACAGCGCCCCCTGGAGGCAAATGTTTCTGACTTTTGATGTTTAAAATGATCTACACTGAAAATACTACCATTGAGATTTTACTATTGCTGTAATGTACCCCAAAGGGACTACGTATCCAGAGAATTTCAGATCTCTTTCTCGCTGGGTAAATAAAATAATGTCGCCTAAACATAGACACAATCTGCTATGAAATGGTCCATTTTGAGTTTTCCTCCAACTTTGGCTTCGTCTAGCTTGAAAGTGTAGATACTACCAAAGAAATTCTTGATATTCCTGAAAACAGAGCTCCAAAAGCACAACAAACGGCATTTATCATCATGGAACATATCTGGGATACTGAGAAAATATACCGCAAACATGCACCTGTTATGACCCCAATTTGTTATGGCGTCAATTTGTTTTGGCCCCAATTTGTTATGGCGTAGCTGACAGCAAGGGATGACAGACAAAATTTTCAAACTTCAACAGATTTAATTAAACAAACACTTAGAACTAATCTACAACCTACTCTACTGACCAAGATTGAAATTTTAAAAAATGAGATATTTACAGTCCCCTGGTAATTGAGATGGGCTGCTGTGTTGCGATGTCCTGGGACAGGAAAATGCTCCAACACAGGCAAAAAATCCACAAAAAGCTTCACAGGTCTTGAAAAGAGTGACAGGTCTGGTCAAATGTATCCTTCCACAATTTCTCCTTGCAATTTCTCCTACTACCTACTCTCTCAATTTTTCTCCTTATATACTCTTTGCCAGCCCCCTCCCATTCTCTGGGACATTCCCCTCTGAGGCACGCCCAGGACATGCCCCAGAACTAGCTCCAGACTGGGCTTAACAAAAAAAATGTCAATACTGCCATCTAGTGGCTTTTTTTTTTTCCACATTACACCTCCATTCCAAAGGGGAAAAATATTGACTCATAAAGGCAAAATTTTTCTTTTCAATACAAAAATGGTTAAGTAGACACTTGTGTGTATATATATATATATATATATATATATATATACATATAATACAATATGCTAATAAACACATGTGATATATATATACACATACTCAAACACGGGATAAGCAATCAGCAATTACATTGTCAGTACCCTTTACATGCTTAATTTCCAAGTCAAACTCCTGTAAAATCAAACTCCAATTCAACAATCTCCGATTCTTGTTTTTCATCTTACTCAAAAACATTAACGGATTGTGGTCAGTATATACAATCATTGGCTTTTGCCCTGTACAAACATAAACCTCAAAGTGTTGTAAGGATAGAACCAGAGCCAACAGCTCCTTCTCAATTGTGGAATAGTTCTTTTGGTGGCGATTGAACTTCCTGGAGAAGTATGCCACGGGATGCTCTATGTCATCAGAGTCACTTCTCTGTAGGAGCACAGATCCACAAGCTTGGTCGCTAGCATCGACCGCCATGGAGAACGGTTTGTTGAAGTCAGGAGATTTGAGCACGGGGAAGTGACACAGCAGAGACTTCAGGCGATCGAAGGCTCTTTGGCATGCTTCATCCAAAGTGAACTTTACGCCTTTCTTCAGTTGGTTGGCGAGACTGAGAGCAATCTCAGCAAAGTTCTTGCAGAACTTGCGGTAGTACCCGATCATTCCAAGGAAGCGGCGCAAAGCTTTTTTGTTGTCAGGAACTGGAAAGTTCATGATGGCTTGGACTTTAGCATTTATGGGTGCCACCTTACCCTGGCCTATGACGTAGCCAAGATAATTGACAGTAGCACAACCAAAGTCACTCTTGTTCAGGTTAACAGTCAGGTTAGCCTGGGTCAAGCGCTGGAACAACGTCTCTACATCTTTCAGATGTTCTTCCCAGGAGTCACTCCATGTGATCAGGTCGTCGATGTACGCACCCGTGTGTGGCAATCCGGCGATTGTAGACTGTATCATCCTTTGGAACGTGGCTGGGGCATTTTTCATGCCAAAGGGTAGGACTTCATACTGGTATAACCCAGATGGTGTGGCAAAAGCAGAGATGCTCTTGGCCCTCTCAGTTAAAGGCACACACCAATAACCCTTCAATAAATCAATCTTGGTCAGAAACTTTGCTTGCCCTACTCTATCGATACAATCATCAATCCTAGGTATTGGAAACACATCAGTTCTAGTTACAGCATTGACTTTGCGATAATCTGTACAGAATCTAGTACTTCCATCAGGTTTTGGAACTAGAACACAGGGTGAACTCCAATCTGAGTTAGAGGGTCTGATAATATCATGTTCTAACATGTACTCAACCTCTTTCTCAGCAATCTTTCTCTTTTCAGGATTCATCCGGTATGGATGCTGTTTTATTGGTTTGGCATCACCAACATCTACATCATAAGAGGCTATAGAAACTCTCTTTGGAACATCAGGAAATAGATCTTTATATTTCTTGATCAACCTCTCAAACTGATCTTTCTGTGAGGGTTCTAAATGCTGGAGTTTTACATCAAGATTTTGCAACACTTCAGAATTTGACAATTTACATGAAAGAACTTCAGCTTTAATTCTAGGTTCATCATCTTGAAACTCCCCCTCATCTTCACAAGTCTCGGCCATAGGAGGATCTGTAGTGACAGCTGCAACCCTAGCATTCCTATCATGATAAGGCTTCAGCATGTTAATGTGACACAACTGTTTTGGCTTTCTCCTATCTGGAGTCTTCACAATGTAATTGAGATCATTGAGTTTTGTCAGAATTTCATAAGGACCATGAAATCTAGCCTGCAATGGATTGGACTGCAAGGGAAACAACACAAGGACCTTGTCTCCTGGTTTAAACTCACGGCTTCTAGCCTTATGATCATACCAAGTTTTCATTTTTCCCTGACTTGATTTCAAGTTCTCTTTGGCTAGGTCACAAGCTGCACGCAGTCTTTCCTAGAACTTGCTAACATAGTCTAACAGACTGATATGCGGCTCTTTCTCTTGCCATTGTTCACTCAACAATAGCAAAAGTCCTCTCACTTCATGGCCAAACACTAGCTCAAACGGACTGAATCCAGTAGACTCCTGCACTGCTTCTCTAGCTGCAAACAACAGCAAATGAACACCTTCATCCCAGTCTTTCTCATGGTCATAACAATAAGTCCTCATCATTGTCTTGAGAGTGGAATGAAACCGCTCTAAGGCGCCCTGACTCTCTGGATGATAGGTACTGGAAAGAATCTGCTTCGCACCTAGTTCATACACAACCTGCTGAAACAATCCGGAAGTGAAATTGCTACCTTGATCTGACTGAATTTCCCTGGGAAGGCCAAACAACATGAAGAACTTTATCAAAGCCTTCGAGACTGCAGTTGCCTTGATGTTGCGTAGAGGTATGGCTTCAGGGAATCTGGTAGATGCACACATGATTGTCAACAAGTACTGATTTCCAGATCTAGTCTTGGGTAATGGACCAACACAATCAACGATGACCTTGGAGAAGGGCTCCCCAAATGCTGGGATAGGCTACAATGGAGCTACAGGTGGGTCTAACCGGTGTTTCCCAACTACCTGACAAGTGTGACAAGTTTTGCAAAAGTTGGAAACATCTTTCCGAAGTCCAGGCCAGAAGAAGTGTTTCATGATCTTGTCAACAGTCTTGTTAACACCAAGATGACCTCCTGAAGGCAAACTATGAGGCATTGTTAAGATCTCATTCCTGTAGACCTTCGGAACAACAGTTTGCTTGACCGCTGCCCAATCTGCATTGGCAGGGATATCAGGAGGGCGCCACTTCCGCATCAACACTCCATCCTTGAGATAATACCCAACTGGAACTGCGTCTATTCATCAGGAAGGGCTCTCTTCTTTAGTACACAAATTTCAAGATCATTGGTTTGCTCCTGAATCAACCGCTTTCTGGACAGAGACAAGTCTCCAGACACATCAGAATCACCAGACCCATCTGGCTGGCTGAACAGAGAACTGATAAAAGTGTCTGATAAGTCCTCAAACGGAGAAACCATAGTAGGCTGAACAGAGTCATGAGGCGAACCACCTGAGTCATGACTATTCAATGTGCTGGACGGCACCACATCATCTTCTTCTTGAGCCTTCTTGGCCATAGCACGGGTCACTGCACAGGAAGGATACAGAGATGGGTCTTCATCGCCATCTTCAGTGCTTGGCTGTGAAGTAAGATGAACAGGGGGAACTACATTGCCCCCAGCCAGGTCATTGCCTTGCAACAGAGAAACACCCTTGATAGGTAGACTTGACATAAGTCCCATCTTTACCTGTCCTGTAACTAAATCTGACTTCAAGAATACAGAGCGCAGGGGGTACAGATACAGTCCTCCTTCAATACCTTGTACAAGTATGAAATCCCCAGAAGCGATCTCATCACGAAACTCCAAGGAGTCCATCAACAAAAGTGACTGTGAAGCTCCGGTATCCCTTAGGATATATATGGGGACAGGAGGAGAATGCTCATTCAGAGCCACAAATCCCTCTGACACAAATGGAAGAAATTCCTCCCTCACAAAGTCAGCAGTATCAGGCTTCTTAACCTCACAAGGAGCAGGCAATTTAGCAGATCGGTCATCTACTATAGGGGTTTCTAACCTTGTCTTCACAAAGGCATTGGGTTTGGTATCCTTTTCTTTTTCTTTCTTAGCTTTAAGGAACCAACAGTTAGTTGTAACATGACCAGATTTCTTGCAATAATTGCAAACTAGACCACTTTTGTCACTGTCAGCTTTCACACTTTGATCAGACCTTTTACTGGATTTCTGAGCACCATCACCAGATTTGTCTTTGTCTTTGGGTGAGGAATCTTGGGTATCACCGTTACCTTTCTTCTGAAATTGGGACCATCTATTGTTACTGCTGGACTGAAATTTGGACTTATGCGTGAGAACATATTCGTCTGCAAACTTGGCAGCTGATTGCAAATTCAGTGCTTGCTTCTCATTAAGGTAGGTCTTAATATCATCCTTGACACAGTTCTTGAATTCTTCAACTAACACCATCTCTTTTAGTGAGTTGAAATCATCCTTGACCTCCATAGAAGTACACCAGCGCTCAAAGCAAGCCTTCTTCTCGTTAGCAAATTCCACATAAGTCTGATTGTCAGATTTCTTCAGACCTCTGAATTTCTGTCGGTAAGCCTCTGGAACCAACTCATAAGCTGTCAAAATAACCTTTTTGACAACCTCATAATCAGAGGAATCATCTGCAGACAAAGCCGAATAGGCTTGTTGAGCTTTTCCCTTGAGGACAGTTTGCAACATCAGAGGCCAGTGTTCCTTTGGCCACTGACAACTCTTAGCTACCTTCTCGAAGCACTGGAAATACTTATCAACCTCCTTCTCCGAGAATGGAGGCACCAGCTTTACCTCCTGGCAAGCACGAAATTTGTTTTCAGCTTCCATTTTGATTTTTAGTTGCTCCATTTGGAGCCTTTCTTCCCTGTCTAACTTCTGTAAATCGACATCTCTCTGTCTCTCTCTTTCTCCTCTTTCCTCTTTCTCTTTCTTTTTCCTCTTCTCTTGCTAATTTTTCTAGCTCAAACTGCCTTTCTTTCTCTCTTTCTGCTCTCTCAAACTCGTTGTTCTTTTTCCTCCCTTTCAATCTCCAGCATTTTTAATTTAAGTTCCATTTCTACATTTGGATTTTCCACTGGAAACTGTTCCAGATCTCCTAGTGCAAACACACTTTCATCCAGGTAATATTCAACGATCTCTAGCCAGTCTTGCTTTTCGCATGGCTGGTTTTACATCTGTCAGCTCTAACTGTCTGCATATTTCTAGCAGTTCTGTCTTTTTAAAAGATTTCAAAACCTCTACGGTTGGTGATGCCAAGAAATCATCCATTGCTGTTGATCTGCCAATATATATCTAGGAAAATTCAAAAAACAATTTCACAATTTGAAATTGTAGATTTTCAATAAATGACTCGCACAATGGTCTATCCCGGACCCGAGCCCCCAATTTGTTATGGCCCCAATTTGTTATGGCGTCAATTTGTTTTGGCCCCAATTTGTTATGGCGTAGCTGACAGCAAGGGATGACAGACAAAATTTTCAAACTTCAACAGATTTAATTAAACAAACACTTAGAACTAATCTACAACCTACTCTACTGACCAAGATTGAAATTTAAAAAAATGAGATATTTACAGTCCCCTGGTAATTGAGATGGGCTGCTGTGTTGCGATGTCCTGGGACAGGAAAATGCTCCAACACAGGCAAAAAATCCACAAAAAGCTTCACAGGTCTTGAAAAGAGTGACCGGTCTGGTCAAATGTATCCTTCCACAATTTCTCCTTGCAATTTCTCCTACTACCTACTCTCTCAATTTTTCTCCTTATATACTCTTTGCCAGCCCCCTCCCATTCTCTGGGACATTCCCCTCTGAGGCATGGCCAGGACATGCCCCAAAACTAGCTCCAGACTGGGCTTCACAAAAAAAATGTCAATACTGCCATCTAGTGGATTTTTTTTCACATTACACACCAAAATCAATTTTGACCATCTTTCCGGCCATCCATTGCACTAACCCAGCAAGATACCAAGGGAATATTAACTGAAAATCATAGTTTTGTTGTGAGTAAACACATAATAAAGCATTCTTGATTGGTATATGTCTGGGATATTATTTTATTCCCATTCCCATTTTCACTGTTTACTGTGATTTCTCAAATAATTCTGGCTCAATAACATAGTTACCCAGCTTGGCGCTGATGTGGTGCTGATGTCCATCCAGACTTGAAGTGTCACAGGTCATGATAAAAGTATAACACATCTGGTACTGTGTACCCTTAAGTCATAAAAATTGATATAAAATATGGTGTCAAAAGCAAAACTGAGACACTTAAGTGGCTTCCAGGTGGCCCCACCAGCAGACTTCATGAGATATGGACCTAAAAATTTGGCTTTTTCTGTGAGACTACCATATCTACCTATCTGCCAAGTTTCATTCAATTCCAGGGGGGGTCAACTCCTCAACTTCTTCAAAAAGTGCCATTTTCTCACAGAATGGCTCTTAAGTGAAGTCTCAAGTCTCCACACACTTTTGGTAATTGAGTTTCTCTCTCTCTCTATGTAAAGCATACTCTTTCTGCCAAAAGATTAGTGCCCTGGGCTGTACAAATGATGTTTAAAATAATTTAAGAAAGAATGAATCCTTGGAGCTCTCAATACAGCACTCTCCAGATCAATATCCTGCAGACTCATGCAAAGCAGGGAAAGGCACCTTCAACAGTTTAATTACAAATCTTTCATTTGAAGCTCAATCTCGCCTAATTATTCCACATACATAATCTTCAATGCTTGATTCATGATAACCGCTTAGAAGCATAAAGTGTTATTTGCTGTCACCAAAGAGGTTCTGATAGCCAAAATAACCACCAACCAAGGACTGCATACTCAAAGTCTTCATGACAACTACAGAGAGCTCTATATTAAACATAATTACAACCAGAAAGAAAATTCCCCCCATATTCAATGACATGTCTTACTGGCCAACTTGCTGCAAGCTTTTACTGTAGTCTGATCCTAATGATGCAATGTGGTCAGTTTGCAAAAGCCTGGCATAGCCTGAATGTATTCAAAAGCATTCAGTTTTCCCACTTCACTTTCCAGCAGTTGGGTGGTGCAGCTGTATGATACAAAATCCTGTAGGCTGGTCATCAATCAGGGCGGGTAACGTGTGAGGAGGTTCGGAACGCCATATTGACTGAAAACCACCCTCCTTTGATGAACTCGTCATCCTTACCCAAGGCTTAATCAGGATCGCCATGCAGCTCCGGGGCCCATTATAAATGATTCAACAAATACCAATAATACTGTCCAGGGGACACTCGTCCGTGTACAAGTGATAGGTGGGAAAGCCAGATGACTTTTTTTCGCCCACAAATATTCTAAGAAACATTGCTTTGCTGTTGAAAAGATCTGCACTGTTGCAGATAGATGCCATTTACCTGTGGTGCACATGCAAGGGACATCAAAATGACTCACACTGAATCATCACTTAAAGGGACAAATATTTACCTGCGGCTCAGCTGGGAAACATCTTCAGTAAATACCGAGATTAAAAATGGAGTAGAATGCCAGTGACAGAAATGTACCTCACAGAGGGTGAAACAAAGCAGGATTCCAAATTGCTTTTGACAGAAAATTTATGAAACCCACACAATTGTTTGAACTATCAAAGAAAGAGTGAACACATGATATATTCTATTTGAATCTTTAACGGAATTTAGCCAAAAAACAGACATTGATATCAATGATTGAGCACCCATTTGTATTTTTGCTTTTCTTTGTGCCAACAGTGGGAGTTACTTAAGATTGATAAATCAATCAAAAAATGCTCAATGCTCTTCCTTTGCAAAGAACATCATTTTACAGGCCAAAACTCTTAAATAAACAAATTTTAAGACATTAATGGATGAAATCTCAATAATGGCTTAACTATGGGGTAAGGTTACTGTCAAAAGTTTCGTGCGTGTACACATAAAAATCGTGCACGTATTAAAAATGTGTGCGCGTTAGTCCATAGTTGTGCATAAATAAAAAATTTGTAAACTCTTGTTCAAGTCAAATCACGCATAGATTATGCAGTGTATAAATTCTCTGTGAGAATACAACTCATAAAGTTACAACTTCACTAAATTACAAGTACGGATTGCAGTTTACCGACGTCGAATCTGAATAGAGTGAAATAACTGTCAAAACTACGTCACGAGGTCACGGGCATTATGTATCCAGTGGAAGATATCATCGATTCTACAAACTGCGCATGTGTCAGAAGTTCGACCGTGGGTTCAATTCAATGAGTGTACATCAATGAGTGTATATAGAACGTGTCTGTTCTGTTCTCTAGCTAGCTGGCATTGGTTTATGTGATCTGTGGGTATTGTGCGGAGAAATAATGATTCCATTAAAGTTAATTGTTTGAAATATCATGTGGCATGCTGGTTATCAATCAACTCAGCTATGCTTGCCATCGCGTGCTGATCGTGCCAGTAAACCTTTGAAACGGTTATAATATCAAAATTGATTAAATCCACGCGTTGGCTTTTAGCTAGCTAGCATGATTACAAACACTCCCACCAAATTAGCTTGCTACCTAGGACAGCTAAAACCCGTCTCTCCGCAGCATACCCATTTCAGAATGAGTCCGATCTGCTGCCAACATTGCCTGCTACTCGCCATTGATCGTTCGCGATGAAAATGCCAATGCATCACACTGCTTGCTCCAATAATGCTTGAAAGACACACATGCCACTTAGCTAACGTTATAAGAACATTGATGAATAATTTAAATAGATCGCTCAAAAATGTAAATGAGCATCAGGTTAGATGCTGAACGAGCGTGGCTGAGTAACTTAGCCAGCCAGCTAACGTGTATGGTCGCTTCGCGTTGAGCTATAGCCTGTACGATACCTGATTTCTACTTGAAGCACCAATGGAGCCCTAATTAGCTAACATGAGCTGGCCAAATGCGTGAACGCAGTGCAGCCATTGTTAAGCCAGCGAACATTATCACCGTCCCCAACGTTTTCAATCTATTGCCTTTTGTTAAAGGTGGCAGGAAGAGTGAGATAATGAATGCGCGGTCGAGAAAATGAGCAAAATTCTCTTAACTGTATTGGACTGATTTTGATAAGGTGGTCCAACCTGACTGGAAACGGGGCCATAGTGTTGCCTACACCGATGAGCTGAAGCCTTTATTATCAGCATAATGTGTGCGAAAATTCCTTAGTGCAATAATTTGTCCATTTTAATATTTAATATGAATGTTAATTAAATCGGCATAAGCCCGTTTTCAGATACACCGTCTGGGCGTAAGATTTGGGTTGGATGCGCAAATAAAAAGGCGGAAGTATCTTTCACCTCGAACTTAACAATGACTGCAACCTGAGATGTGAATAACTAATGCTCCTGTATCATGAACAGCATGTGAAATCATGCGGCATACGTGATAATTCCTCCAAACTTGAAAGAAACAACCCCTATAGTATTTGAAACGAAAATTCTCATAGGAAAGGAAACGGGGCAAGGGGCAGAGATCGAAATCCACCAGCAAACATTGTGAATTCTAAGGCACGAAGGAGGTCTAACAAGCTAGCAGCACGTTAGCTACAGCTTTAAACTGGGAATCGGGACTGCACAGTGACCTTTACCTAGCTAGCTAGCTTAGGGCACGTTTCTCCAAGGCCTCGCTGTTAACCATGTCACTAACATTATGTCAGCAACTTATATAGTTTTTACTAACAGACTGTAAATGGTTCCAGCAATGCAAGGTAGCAATAGTGCTTTCACGCAGTAATGTTAGCTGTGGAAAAAGCCCAGCTACCAAACGGAAAATACAAGGCAGCGTTCGCATTTGCTGAACTCCAAGACCATAGTGCTGGTTGATAGCAATGCACCTCGCTGATATGAGAGAACGACACGTTATACTTCAAACCAAACGTCCAGAAAAAATGTAAACCCGACAGTGACAACAGTCTGTGAGAATTAAACGAACCGAGTGAGAAACTAGTGGGATGGAATGCTAGCCAGCTTTTTCAGCAGGGTGCGGGCAAGCTCCAGAGAGCTAGACTGATGGTTTGAATTCAGTTTGGTGCGCTACATTACAAGGTAATAAATATCTCGCTAACGTTAAAGTTAAATTCACTACCAAGTTGAAGTGTGACATGACCACAGTAACGCGTTCGTGTTGTGATCCTCATTCCAACCGACTGGAAAAACGTACAGAGGCTTTCCCTGTTAACGGTTGGTTACGTACCCATTAGGCTAGCTAGGACAGCGCAAGCATCCTTAGATACGATTGATACCATGCCCATTGGCACAAAACCGCTTAACGGCCATGTTCCCCGTGGGCTATTCACCAGTACCACGCGTTTGACCATTCAGAGTCAGATGTGAGGCATATATTGACCAATCAGTGCCTTAATCGTTGATTAAAAACAACTCCTTATAACTTCGTTCTCGAAAAGTGTCAACCAAAATTGCGCCTCGATCGATTCATTTTTTAATATGTATTCCAGTACTACTTAAGAAGGAAATTCGATTGAATGCTCTTTAAATAACAAAAAAATGACAGGAATTTTTCCATTATAGTCAATGGGAAATTGAGAGGTGCGGTGCACTGGACGCCATATTGGTTTCTTCAACTTTTCGCTCCGACAGCCTCTCCGGTTCTATATACACTCATTGAATTGAACCCACGGTCGAATTTCTGACACATGCGCAGTTTATAGAATCGATGATATCTTCCACTCGATACATAATGCCCGTGACCTCGTGACGTAGTTTTGACAGTTATTTCACTCTATTCAGATTCGACGTCCGTAAACTGCAATCCGTACTTGTAATTTAGTGAAGTTGTAACTTTATGAGTTGTATTCTCACAGAGAATTTATACACTGCATAATCTATACGTGATTTGACTTAAACAAGAGTTTACAAAATTTTTATTTATGCACAACTATGGACTAACACGCACACATTTTTAATACGTGCACGATTTTTATGTGTACACGCACGAAACTTTTGACAGTAACCTTACCCCATACTTAACCAGAAAGGGCTTGTGTAGATGCACGTTTTTATTCCAGCAAAACAGTTACACACCTGATTCTAGTGATCAAGATCAAGCAAAGACAGTATGGGTGTGTCTGAATACCCAAATGTTCACAAGAAAGTGGGCGAGAAGCTGTATATGAAATTTATGAGGATCAGACAATACCCAGGTCGCCAACTGCATTTGGTGGAATTCTGTCAATTATGCACAAAGGACAGTATTCTATCTCATAAGGCTCCAGAAAAACACTTTTCAAGATCATGAAGCAAGAGCTCTCAGAGAATAACAGCAGACAGTTGCACATTAAAAAAGCATAAAATTAGCAGGAACACTCTATTAGCCTGTGTTATCAAAAAAATAATAAATGCCACCAATTCTGAGGTTATGTTACATCTTAAAATTTTGGCAGTGGGAGGGTTATGCAATGTCATAGGTATATAACCAGGTCAGGAAATGGGTGAAATGGCAGCACACATTGTACCTATTGTATTGATGGTTGAGTAGTAGGTATAAATCCAAATTCAACATTCAAATTTAGAATGGGTATTCGGACATACCCTCGTTGTTGATGAGTAGATTCGGGTGGATAACAGCAGGGCTGGAAAGAAAGCCTACACCTTAAACTGCCATTTCAGGATAAGGTGGAGAACCCCAGCCCACAATAATAGAAGCCACATGGCTGCAACACCATCTAGGTACAATCTCTACACATTCACAGGAAGCATGAATCCTTTGATGCTTGTAAAAGTATGCCAACAATAATTAGTATAAACAGCCTTCTCTGCATTCAAATAAAATACATTTAAAAGTTTTTAGTAATAAATGAGAATTCAAAAAAGCAGTCCTAAAAATGCAAAAAAATTTATGTCCTTTAGTTCTGTCACATCAGCTCCATATATCTTGCAAATATCGTTTTTGCTCCCGCAGTCCTGCCAGGATTTTCATGGCCTCCAGTCTATCCACGCGAAGTTCCTTTTCCACTATCTCTGTTAGGGCGTCATTTACATCTTTCGCCATGTTCTTGGCATCTCTGTAAAGATGGTTAAAAAAAAAATTATATAATTCAGGATGGCCTGAAGGAGATCAGTGTTTCATTAAGAAGGAGAAAGAAAACAGTTTTTCCAACGTCCAATATCCTGTTTAAAACAAAGACCCGTATAGCACGGCAAATCACAAGCAAGAGGGGAGTGTCAACATACATCACGCCATTTCTCTCTTAGTCCTGTATAAGCCTAAGCCTCAAGTCATGTTTTGCTTACCCACACACATAAAAGCAGCCGTTCTGTTTCAGTAGAATTTTGGCAACTTGCTGGGCATGAAGGAGCAGATTGTGCTGAACGTATCTGGGCCTGGCTTCCTTTTCATCAGGGGAATCCCGGGAGAAACTCACGAGCAGGTGCGTTAGAGTGCCGTTTTCAACAAAACGCTCCAGCTCCTCCCTGAAAGCGATACAGAAGCTCTATAGAACATCTTCAAAAGAGATTCATTTGTAACCATTTAGCATCCGTTGCCTTCATAGCATTTGCTAAATTCAAGACAGCTTGCACCATTCAAACTCAAACTTCCTACCATAATAGACATTATTTAAAAAGCAAAATTTGAAGATTTGACTAAGAAAGTAAATCATGAATTTAAACCAACAACTCCTGAGGTACACGACTGTTTTTCCTTTACCAAGCTGAAGCAAATTCTCCATTGAAGCAAAAATCACCTTTTCATGACTCCAATTCTGAAAAAGTTGGCGGATCATGGAAAAACCAAATAAAGCTAAAAAAAGAGTAATTTGAAAAGTCAATTCACCTTCTTCAGTATCGAAAACCGTAAAGCACATCGATTGATGTTCTAACATCAGAACTGAATTGTAGAAAATATACAATATAATGACTGAAAAACAGTCTGAAATTGTTAGCAAGTCAACAGTTTACCACTGTGTAACACTGCCACACTCATAGAAGGATCAGTTCACCAATATTTAACCATATATAGTTTCAAGGTGTAGGCTCTATATACGGATCATTCCATACCAAACCAACCACGTCATATACCCTTACTATGCCTAATCTGGATAAAATTTTGAATATAGGGCACTGGCGGCCCCAGAAGCTCCCGCCATTAAGATAAACAAAATGTCGAAGTTTTTGTTGACAGACACACGCACGGATGGAGCCCGATACCATAGCTCCCATGCCACTCGGGAGGCGGGATCTAATTAGGAGCCTGTAACTGAAAATGTTGATAAGATAAAGCAAATTGTCAAAGTTTTTGGTGATATTTTTAAGCCAGTGACTTTGAAAAAATAGGCCAAGGTCACCTTTAGGCACGTCATTTGTAGGCCTTTATGAAATGCATGTCCAGTGAAAATTTGGAGCCTGTAACTGAAATTGTTGATGAGATAAAGCAAAATGTCAAAGTTTTTGGTGATATTTTGAGGCCAGTGACCTTGAAAAAATAGGCCAAGGTCACCTTTAGGCACGTCATTTGTAGGCCTTAATGAGATGCATATCCAGTGAAAATTACGAGCCTGTAACTGAAATAGTTGATGAGATTCAGAAAAATTTCGAAGCTTTTGGTGATATTTTTAGGCCAGGGACCTTGAAAAACTAGGCCAAGATCACCTTTAGGCACGTCATTTGTAGGCCTTTATGAGATGCATGTCCAGTAAAAATTAGGAGCCTGTAACTGAAATCGTCGATGAGATAAAGCAAAATGTGTCGACGGACGCACGCACGCACGCACGGTGGGAGCCCGATACCATAGCTCCCGCTCCGCGAGCGGCGGGAGCTATAAAGATGTTTACCATGGTAAGAAAAAGTTGTATTCCAAATTTCAACTTCATAGCTTCACCACAGGCCGAAAAAGCAGCATTTAAAGATTTTCCCCAGTCTGTCCCAAGCCACAACCGTATAAGCAGTTAAACGTTAATAACTTTAGTTCTCTTTGACCTATTTGGCTCAGCAATAACTTAAGTTTTTTAAGCTTTATTCAAAAATTATAGTTTCTTCAACCTACCCCACCTTACAAAAATTCCATTCTTATAAAGCTTTCTCTGTGCTCCCAGTGAGTTAGTACCTCCCTCCCCCTGACATAAAGTTATACTATAAGCTTCAACAATGTTCAAACAACCTTGATACAAATTTCAAATGCGGGCCCCCAAAGGATGACTAAGGTATGAGCTATTGAAAAACGTGAACTCCATGATACAATAACATAGGGACCTCAAGGTGTTGTCAAGGTATATTGCTTCGCAGTCATCATTGTACGACCATACAATACAAGAATGTTTTAAATCTACTTTACAGTTTACAAGTTTCATCTCTCATGTAAGAAACTGTGATGCGTCAATCATTTCAGCTTCCTTCAATGCATATGTCCTTCCTGTTGCTGTAATTGGAGACACTGCTGAAGGAATAGCAGCATCAGGCGCAGTAAGAACACTGTCCCTACTTGGGAAAAAGAAAGACCTTCCTGGTCCTGATAGATGCAAAAATTTCACCTCAACTTCTCTTGATGCCTGAAATTTCTCCAAAACATATGCAAGCCACCATTTAGCATCATATTCACAAGTAACATAACCGCTAATTTTCTCCCAGTCTAATAAGCTCTTTCAAAGAGATGTTGCGGACGCTACATTTCCTCACAGTTGAGGCAAAGGAATATTCCCAGGCTTTAACCTTTGTCTTGCAATTAGGTATTGAGAGGAAAGCATGAAGCTTTTGAGTCCCCTCCATTGCTTTCCTCTCTTGAATCTTTGTTCAAGTTTCTTCTCTGTTTGAATTATCTCTTCACTTGAGGCAAAAGAGCACATTTTATTGCTATCTTTTGCCCATTAAAAAATGTTGAAAAGGTATTTGTATATCATGTTCATAGGGCCTTTGCAAGCTTGCTCTTGCTGCCAACCTTTTTACGATGCCCCCAACACATCACAAGGACCTTTCCCATGAGAAGTTGCAAAAAAATGCCAGTCTGCAGGTAACCAAAATCAGCTTTGTGATTTGCAAGATTTAAAAAAAATCTTTCTATTCTTGTTCTGAGATGCAGCTCCATCTGAGAAGTGTATCATTCTACTGACTGGAACCGTTTCTTTCAAAAATTGTTTCAGTT
This sequence comes from Gymnothorax javanicus, assembly GCA_029692085.1. NCBI lineage: Eukaryota > Metazoa > Chordata > Actinopteri > Anguilliformes > Muraenidae > Gymnothorax > Gymnothorax javanicus. The sequence continues at coordinate 84,351,747 of CM056196.1, forward strand.
TGCCCTGGAAATGATGCACAGGGACAGTGCCATGTGTTAGATGGTCAGAAATATTCACTGAACAGATTTCTTTTAAGTTATTGGATTCATTACTATTGACAGGGAAGTGATGGTATACCACAAACGGATGAACTGTAGCCTGGCTATTAGTCCAGGCAAAACCTTAAACTTCATCCTGAAGGACGAATGAATACCGTAATTCTCTGAAAAATCACCTATGAAAAGAACCTCTCCATTCACTGATACTTCTTTTATCTCTTCCATGAATCTTGACTGCTGGGTAGCCATCAATAAATGCCACTTTAAATGATTAAGTCTATCAACGAGGTCATTCACAAATTCATAAACATTTTTGACAACTGTTTCTAGATCTGTGCCGTTAACAGCCATCCATAATTTATATGTGACTTCATCTATTGCAAGGTGTTCAAAAATTTCAAAGACGTCAGACTTAAGCTTTTCAGATTCAAAGCTGTTTAACCCTATAACACTAACGTACTTTTGTAACATCATCACTAACGCTGGGAATATTTTACCCAATATAATATACCCCCGACTAAATACTTCACATCAAAATGTATTAAAAAGAACAACAATACATGGTAAATTGAAACTTTCATTTCCAGCAATACAACGTCTCATAAAGCGAACAAAAGTCTCATGGGAGGATCCCATAAAAATTCTGGGTAGTAGTGGCGAGGGCACACAGTCTCGATGGCAGACATGACACCTGTGTCAGGTCTTGCTGTCCGAGCCTTTGGGGCAGTCCGCACACCTCACTAAGGGACCTGTGCTTTCTGCTTCCACTGGTCCTGCCTCACCTGCAGGAGTGCCAGGGGTAGGGATGTCACACACACTGCAGATGAGGATACTGAGCTGACGTGAAAGATTTGAAGAGGGGAGCCTCTGCTCTGCCCTCTACTCTCAAGCACTCACATTGGGTGATTTTCACCCAAACACGTGCCCTTTGAAAAAGCAGGGATGGAAGCAGGGAAACACGCCTACCTTCGATGACATCAGTGAGCAGCCTGAAGCTAGCCAAGGACTCACACATCTCAGTCAGCGGTAACACAGTGTAGATCATGTCACCACAATCGCGTGGGTGAAAATCACCCGACATTAGTGTTCAAGGGTTAAGCTGTTCAAATATACATGATTTTGACCAGTAAAAGTCTGATCATGGCTGTCTTGGCAAAAAAAAAAAAAAAAAAAAAATCATGATTTTTTCCTTTTTATCATCATGTTGTGGAGTGCATGTTTTTCAATAGCCCATACCTTAGTCATCCTTTGGGGGCCCACTCTAGAAATCTGTATCAAGGTTATTTGAACATTGACGAAGCTTATGATATAACGTTCTGTCAGTGGGGGAGAGGTACAAACTCGCAGGGAGCACATGAAGAGGGAGAGTGCTTTATAAGAAAGGCATTTTTTGTCATGTAGGGTAGGTTGAAGAAAGCTTAAAAAATGCTTTGCAGTCAGGTATTGCTGAGCCAAATAGGTTAAAGAGAACTAAAGTTATTAACGTTTAACTGCTAATATGGGTGTGGCTCGGGACGGAACAGGGAAAATCTTTAAATGCTGATTTCTCGGCCTGTGGTGAAGATATGAAGCTGGAATTTGGAATACAGCCTTTTCTCTAAGGGAACAATTCAATGAAATATTAACAGAATCGTAGTTTTTAAGGGCAAAATTGTGCTCTCAGTATGTTGGTTTGGTATGGAATGACCCAAACGGTAGATAAGTTGTGCACAAACCCATGCACATTTTCCACAGCATCTTGAGATGTTTGCACATTTATCACCCCCATGGCTTCCCTACACATTAGTTGTAAAGACATCTACCACAATGCATTGCGCTAGCTCACTACTTCAGACACACCCTCAACCCCTTGTGGATCTGTGACATACAAGTACACAGAGCTGTCATTACACTGCATGAAGCACCGCTCACTTTACTACGAAGAGGACTGATCACGATAATACCAACAGTTTGTTCTGTGTCCAGGGGCATGCGCTACAAAAGGAAAAAGCTAGGGGCATTATCTCTCATTCATTACCGGCAAATAATATATGTTCTATAGAATGGCAACAGGCAATCGCAAACCCTACATAAGGTAGACATGCAAGCTAATAAGTATACAAATGTAAGAGGTTGCAGTGACCATTTTTGTCTTGAGGACTACAAGAAAGATCTCAAATCGAAGTTACTGGGTTGTCCTCTGAAATGAATTCTGAACAACACAGCTATACTGTCCATTTCTCTGTGGCGTGACCCTAAGATATTAACATTAATGACGACTCACTTTTGCTGTAGAAGTTTAAGCTGGAGCAGAGCAGACGACCAATGTACTTACAGGTGTGTAAGATAGCTAGATTTCTAAAATGTCAATGATCACAAAGCGATGTGTGGCTGAACTCAGGACTTTAAAAAAATTTCCATTTGCTAGCTAGCTCCAACCAACTCAAGTCACAACCATGAACAAATATTTAGGTTCCGTGACAGAAATGAAGCTGAGAATGTCAAAACAGTAATGTTATATTGCCGAAAAGGCCAAGTTCTTCAAATTTTCTGTTTCCTTGAGCTCAAGTCTGCTATAAAAACAAGCTGATCGTAAGGTAGCATTATAGAAGGCAGTCAGAAGGGTATACGAAAAAAAGCAAGATTGGAGGGCAAGCACAGTATTTCAAGCCAAAAGCCAGGGTTTTCAGTGACTCAAAGGTAGCTCCCTTTCAACCAGCCACATTAACTCATAGCATCTCTCATTGCAAGTAAAAGGTTTGTCAAGCCAGCTAAAGCAAAGCCTGGCAAATGTTGTATTTGCTTCACAGTGCACCCCTCAGGGCATGCTATCTAGCTAGCTTTCAGTAAAACAAATCCTCGTCCATAACATCCTCTGCAGTCATATCATGGGATGCCATTTCGGAAGTCATAAACATAGCTAGTTTGCAATGCAAGCAAAAACAAAAAAGAAGTTCTGTTTTTGAGCGGCATTTAGAGCGCACCCCCTGGCTACCCAGAGGTGGCAACTAGAAATCTAAGCTGATATAGCTCATAGTTCTTCATTGCCTCCATTGAAGTCACTGTGCTCGTCCGTCAAATCATGGTACTGAAGGGGGAGTATAAAAGATTCTGCAGCTGATTCCCAGAGACAAAGAGAACACTGCAGTAAAACTGAATGCATTTTTCAAATTACGTCCCTAAAATGGAAAGATGGCTTAAGCATTAGAGCACTGATGACACAAGTTGGTCAAGTCTAGTGAGCAGAATTTCCTCCCATTCCTGCATTATACCAGTTTACAGCTACGTTGTAAGGGACCTTCCTTGCCAAATATTTTGCTTCATGTTACACCACACATTCTCCAATGGAACTGATCAGAACTGCAGGCAGGCCAATCTAGCAACCTCTACTTATGCAACCATGCATTGGTAATCCATGCAGAATGTGGGTTGGTGTCATCCCTGGAAAATGCAGGGACAACCTTGGAACAGACACTGCAAAGATGGCAGCATATGTTGCTTCAAAATTCATGAATATCTTTCTGCATTAATGGTGCCTCTCTCAAATATGTGAGTCACCCATGCCATGTGCACAGCCACACACCATGATAGATCCGGGCTTTTGGGAAAATGGTGTTGACTGATAAAGATATGAAAGCATTTCCGCACCCATGTCATGATATACATCACATGATATACATCACATACATCAGTGAAGCCTGAGGGGCGGGACATCATGCGTATTCAGAATTGGTTTTTAGCCTTGCCTGTAACACATCACGATCTGACTGGATTCCTTTAGAATTTTAATTTTTATGCCCTGTAGAGGGTGACATGCCCCAAATCCTGCAGATTTTTGTTTGGATAATGCTGTTCTGAAATCTATGGTTTACAAGCTTATGCATCTGACGGCAAATTTGTAAGCTTTGACCCATCTTTGCGCTTGAGGGACAAGGCTTTTTTGGAGGCTCCTTTTATATTGTAACACAATTAATTCTGCAGTTTAAAAAAAACCTGTTTAACATAACCCTTTTATTGGAACTACTCACATCATCATTCGTCCTAATTTTCCCCTGCAACAAAATTTTTAGTCTGTTGCAGTCTTCGGATTTGAACTAAGCACACTTTTTCAATAAAAGAATTGAAGACCTGTGTGCAAGAAGTACCTAAGTCACTAAATCACATTTTTGTGATTTTTGTTTGTGATTTTGGGGGTCAAAGTTAGTTTTATACACACAATACATTTTGAAAGCTTTGACTCACAAAAGTGTCATTTAGTGACTTAGGTACTTACTAGCACGCAGGTCTTCAATTGAATTCATCCAATAATTGTTCAGTTGTTGTAGTTTTTTCAATATAGTAGCGGGTGAACTGACTTCTCAAATCACTCCTCTTTCATTTGCGTTATCCATTTGCATATGCGCACGGTACATGCCAACTATTTCAAAGCTGGAGTTTTATATATTATCTAAAAAAACATTAAATATGGATTCAATAAGGCGTAACAACTTTCCCCTCTGTCTCATCAACATTCCATTCCACAAAGTTCTCCAGTCTCGCTCTTTCTAAAAGCCATAGCTCGTAAGATGTCTATATTTTGGCTCTCTACAGCCAACACTATAATGGCCATATGTTTAGCAGCCCACCTTCATGAGAGCGAACTGGGTTGGTTACTTAAAAAGATAAAATAAAAAATGAAGGCTCATTTGAACAGATGCAAGACCCTCTGGATGAAAGCGGAGAGTTTCTAAGTGAGAGATAAGGGCATCAGACTCATTAATATTCAGGCTACGCAAGTCCTGATGTTGCACTGTGGCATGAATAAGTATGTCCTCTGCCAAAGTACCAACCTGGGTTTCCTGCCTCTTTTCCCAGATATTCGATCCCCTCACATAAAAGTGTAAGTAGCACTTGACCTTTAACAACATCCCAGCGACAAACTGCCCTTGCCATCTGAAATTCAAATATCCACAGAACTTTGACAAATAGCAGTATAACTGGTCCTAGTAATTGCATCTCTTCACAGCGATGTCAAGTGCTGTGGATGATTATGAAAGTTCATCTGCCTTTCCTTTTCATTGCAGAGGTGTATCTTGTAACATAAGTAGGTTACTTTGACACACAAATCCAATGTTGTGCCTCTAAAATCTACAGCAAACCATAAAGCATTTCTCCCACACCTTTTCCAAATTTAAGGCCAAATATAACAAGCCAATAAGCACAAAATCCATGACTCCAGCAAAATCAATATTTTAACCATTTAATTTGTCATAACAGTGGTCCTAATGGTTGTGTGACAACATTATGCTCCAATACCTTTTTGCAGTTTCGTTTAGATTAACAAATACTGTTTCTTGAGTAAATAAAACCACTGTCTTCCATACCTGCTGCACTGCCAGTGAGCGACTTGTTTGCTGCCATGTTATACCCTCCAGATGACACAGTACTACATAAATATTTGTATTAATTGTAGAAGCCAACATAGCAGCCAGAACTGATCCAGGACTTTAGTGTCATGCACTTCGTTTGTGGTCCCTGTTTGGTACTGCATGCTATACAAGACTGCTTCTTCAGTGCCCTAGTAACAGGCACATTATTCAGCCCCCAACCGGTAAGACAGCATGTGATCTCAGACCTCAAAAAAGCTCCATAAAGCTCTTGTTTCATATGCACTTTCAAAAATGAAGCCCTTTTACTTCATTTCGCCTTCTTTGCTCATGCTCAAGGACAGTAGATTTTCGCTGACAGTGATTCCATTACAGAAGATGGGAAGACATTCTTCACCTATCACTGTTAAAATCAGAGGAAACATGCAGGTCACAGGGACAAGTTGTTATCAGGTAATGCATATACAAGTGGAAGAAAGTAGGTTGCTCAAAAAAATACAATTACCTGAAGAGAAACTCTCGGTCTTCATGACGACAGCCAAAAAATAACCAGGTCTCTCCAAATACAGCATCAAGGTTTTCTTGCCTTTCCTTCTCCCTGAAAGAAAATGTAATATGAGCCTTAATATAATCTAATTTGTACTTGGGGCCAAGCCAATAAGCAGCGCAGTCACAGACATGACTAAAAAAGATTACTGTGCAAATCAGAGGGGAAAAGAATAGCACCGTTAATGTCGAAGTAATAAAATCAAAAGTACTTACAGTTTTATTGATTGACTAATTATCTAGACAGAACAGGCAAAACATTATTTCATTGCTGTGACAAGAAAATCACCTGTGTGAGAACATCTCTACCAGGCAGATAAAGATGGAGAACTCCAAGCACACCATTAATGATTTTGACCAAGTTATCTAGGTGCTCCATCAGTGTGTGTGTGTGTGTGTGTGTGTGTGTGTGTGTGTGTGTGTGTGTGTGTGTGTGTGTGCGTGTGTGTGCGCGTGTAACAGGATAAAGTTCTCATTGATTTTTCCATTGGTGAAAAGCTTTGGGTTGGCTCCCAGGATTCCTCAAAACTAGTGCTTCACCCATGCAGCACTTGGGGTGTCATCCTCTCATCACACCTTCTGACAGATGAAAGCTCCCTCCAGAGAGGACCCGTGTCCTCTGATGTTTACTTTACTTGAAGCAAAGCTGTTAGTATTCTCGTCAAGTCTGTAGTACACTTGGCCAGTCTCAAATTTCCATCAGGTACTGTATATTAGTACAGGCACCAACAATTCTGGAATGTTTCACAATAATCCATTCTTTGACAAATGCAGCAACAGTTATATAGGAATTGAAGATAATAGTAGCCGGATCAAACCAAATGGTTTGCCTTTGTGCAGGTTTCCAATTTTAAAGATTGCGCAGCCTGTATGGCTTCACAGCCATTGACATGCAGAAGAGCGGCAGAGCTAGAACGCTGACAACAGAAATGACAGTCTCAGAACTTTCAGGCAGCAGGCCTGAAATCTGACATCATCCACGCCCTCTGATGACTCATCGCCGCACACTTTTATCCCACAAAAAATGGCCAGGCACTGCACTTTGCAGCTCTGGGTCAAAAATTTTGCCTGTATTCCATTACATCATGTTGCAGTTTGGCACTTCATGGATTTTGAATTTCAATTGATTGCCAATCAACTGTTTAAAAATCTAACAGTGAAACAGCTGTAAACCATTCACAGGAAGAGCTATAAGTGTAGCTTGGCACAGTTAAAGTTGTAGTCTTCTGAAGTAAATGGTATCACTTTTGTTAGCGACTCACGAAGAACTAAACTAGACTAGGTCAAAACCTTGAATATGAGTGGACTGCTTATGGTCTATATCCAAAATTGTGGGTAAATTGTTACAAGGATAGTCAGTAGTATGGTCCCTGTTAATTCCTGCGCTGTACAGGCTGCTACGCATATAGTTAAATTCTATTTGGATCAGTGTGGATTTGCAGTCATACCCCCAAAGACACTTGTGCCAAATCAGTTTGAAAGACCAACAACCAATGGGGAAAGTACACTCAACCGGCCAACCAATGAAGTAATTTCATTGATCAGTCAGTCAGACATTCAGTCAATCAGACTTACTCAATCGCCCACTAGCAGGGTCAGACAATGCCTGTCCAGCCAAACAACAATAAATAATTATGAAATCACAGATCACTGTACAAAGAATTTATTTTCACATTTAGAGTCAGTTGTAACCTCCTATAAAAATACAGCACATACAACACCATTTCTGGATGATATGGGGACAATATGGAGTATGCATATTTAAAAAAAAGTGACCTCTAAATCCTTAGACGGTTTTAAATTGAAAACAGTGCATACAATATATTCAATTTTTTTTCTTTCTGTATTGTTTTTTTTAGAAATAAACATGCTTTCCAAAGTTGGTACCTGCAAGATGTTCCAGGAAAGTGGAATCAGGGGTGAGTTTACAATGGTGTTATGTCATCTTTACCTTGAACTGGCCTCCAAGTAATTGAATTATGGAACAGAGTACACCACTTGTCCCATTTTTAAAGGATTTTTTTCCTGTCCTTCCTTGATATACTTCTCCAGCAGCTCAGACGTTCACCGTCGTATTTTTCTACGCAAGCGCTGCAAATTTTCAACAAGAGGAAGGCACTGTCTGGCAGCTGCACTCTGCAATAAGACAGCCATGCCGCAACATGCAGAATGTGGCTTGCTCGTCTTGTTAAAATAAGCAGGGGTGTCCTGAAAAGATGCAATCTGGCAGACCACACATGTTGCTCCGAAATACTTGCACTTATAGTATTTCCTTGAGAATCAATGGTACCTACACAGATGTTCCAGTAACCCATGCCATAGACTGTAGAGTGCCCATGAAACAGCTGGCAGGGTACCAACTGATTCTGCATATTTACATATTTCCCCTAAAAACATGACACTAGGGAGGCTTCTTTTCTCCCTTTAAGCCCAGTCTGCTCTGATTGGCTCTCAGCAGACCTGAGAAGGTGCTGCCCCGCAAACCTGCAGGTATTTGTGACCAGGACAGCAAGCGCCTAAACGACTTGCATTTTGCCAGTCCGAGTCAACGCACATTGGTTTTTTAGCTGCGTCATTGTGCACAGAAAAGTCAAGCATGGCATGCTATAAACTTTACACATCAAGTCTCAAAATGAGCACTGACCACAAAGCCAACTGTGATGGAAGCACAGAAGGGTGACGGAAGCAGAGGACAACGTGAGGCAGTGCAGCACAACAGCAATCTGTTGACTGCTCCCACGCCGTCTGCTCTGGTCATGACCATCAGCGGCCCCTTAGAGGAGACATTCCATGGTGGGCTCGGATTTTGAAACTGAACTACGTATGAGCAGGTTGTACATTTGTTTTCTTTGAAATCTGATGTTTTCAAATCACAGATAATGATGAAAGGCCTTAATACAGGCATTACAGGTAAACCACAAAATTCATGTAGACTCATAAAGAAAATTACAGTGCCAGTAAACTGAGAAAAAAAAAAAAGAAAGTAGCACACAGTGCAATCTTCGGACAAACATTGAGTACAGGCCTGTTATTATTCTTAAGTCACCTATAACAAATTAATCAAGTGATATTGGTATGGACCTCATATTGCACAAGTTAACTTAAATAATTTTGCCTAAATAACATAGTCATTCTGACACGGAGAAGTAAACAACATTGTTTCTTTCATCTTAACTGATGTTTTTACTGTATAAATGACATGTACATGGTCTTGTATTTTAGTGAGAATTACCAATCCAAGTGCCTCCCCAGACAAGGACAGCTTCATCATGCACACTGGACCACTGGGGCAGCGAGTTTGAAGCGCCACTGCTCGTATCCACACCCTGCTAGCCGTTTCATTGGAAATTTATCAAGCGTTGAGAAGAAAGGAAGAAAGGTTGCGCGAGTTTGCACAACCAGAAACACAGCAATGACAAATAGCAACTAAGAAGCTTGTAGGTTCCAGGCAAGCACGCTACCCTGTGACTGGCAGAATTGATTGGAGAGGGGGCGAAAGCAAAATTAATATACACCCACTGGAAAACATTTTTAACTTATTTTCCAGGGAATGAAAGCTCTAAAATGTACAACCCCAATTCCGAAATAGCTGGGACAAAGTGTAAATTGTGAATAAAATCAAGACGCAATGACTTTCAAATTACACCAGCCAGTATTTTATTCACAATAGAACAGAGATAACATAGCAAATGTTGAAACTGAGAAATTTCACATTTTTATCCACAAAATGATCTCATTTCAAATTTGATGGCTGCTACAGGTCTCAAAAAAGTTGGGACAGGGGCCTGTTTACCAAGGTGTAGCATTCCCTCTTCTTTATAACACAGAGTAGAGGCATCTGGGCATTGAGGAGACAAGTTTCTTGAGTTTAGCCATTGGAATTTGATCCCACTCTTGTTTAATACAGGCTTCCAGCTGCTGGAGAGTTTTGGGTCTCCTTTGTTGGACTTTTTGTTTAATTATGCGCCAAATGTTCTCAATCGGTGAAAGATCAGGACTGCAAGCAGGCCAGTTCAGCACACGGATTCCTCTACTACAAAGCCATGCTGTTGTAATAGCTGCAGTATGTGGTTTTGCATTGTCCTTCTGAAATACACAAGGCCTTCCCTGGAATAGATATCAACTGGAGGGGAGCATATGTTGCTCTAAAACCTTTATATACCTTTCAGCATTCATGGTGCTTTTTAAAACATGCAAGTGTCCCACACCATATGCACTAATGCTTCCCCATACCATCAGAGATGCTGGCTTTTGAACTGAACGCTGATAGCAGGAGGGATGGTCTTTCTCCTCTTTAACCCAGAGGACACGATGCCCATGATTTCCAACAAGAATGTCAAATTTGGACTCGTCTGACCACAGGACACTTTGCCACTTTGCTACAGTCCATTTTAAATGAGCCTTGGCCCACAGAACACGGCGGTGCTTCTGAATCATGCTCAACAATGGCTTCCTTTTAGCATGATAGAGTTTTAGGTGGCATCTCTGGATGGCATGGCGAACTGTGTTTACAGATAGTGGTTTCTTGAAGAATTCCTGGGCCCATTTAGTAATGTCAATGACAGAATCATGCCGGTGAGTGATGCAGAGACGTCTGAGGGCCCGAAGATCATGGGCATCCAGTAAAGGTCTTCAGCCTTGTCCCTTACGCACAGAGATTTTTCCAGTTTCTCTGAATCTTTTGATGATTTAATGCACTGTCAATGATGAGACCTTCAAAGCCTTTGCAATTTGACGTTGAGGAAAGTATTCCACAATTTTTTTACGCAAGCTTTCACAGGTTGGAGAGCCTCTGGTCATCTTTACTTCTGAGAGACTCAGCCTCTCTAAGACGTCCCTTTCATAGCCAATCATCTTACACACCTGATGCCAGTTAACTTAATTACTTGGTAAATGTTCTTTCAGCTGATTCTCTTATATATTAATTGCTTTTTTTTTTTCAGCCCTTTTTCGCCTGTGTCCCAACTTTTTTGAGACCTGTTGCAGCCAGAAAATTTGAAATGAGCTCATTTTGTGGATAAAAATGTATAATGTCTCAGTTTCAACATTTGAAATGTTATCTATGTTCTACTGTAAATAACATTTGCTCGTGATCTGAAAGTCATTGCATTTTGATTTTATTCACAATTTACCCTTCGTCTCAACTATTTCGGAATCGGGGTTGTATTTAAGAATATTTACAAAACTACTTTTTTGTCATTGTTGGGCCAGATATTCAGATGAAGCTGACAGATCACAAGACATGCATGATAAACATCAGTTTTGACTTCATGGGGACTTCACTTCAACACTTTATGTTACTCCCCTCGGGCTGCAGATATGCAATGCCACGAGCAAGAACAAATAGATCCTGTAACTCCTTCTCTCAGTGGCCACTGGGCTCTTAAATAAGTTTTGGTGATTTATTTATTTATTTATTTATTTATTTATTCATTCATTTATTCAAATTGGTGTGCACTTTTGTATCATGTCCTGAATTGTTTTGTAACCGTTTCTTGTTGTTGTCGTTGTGGTTTGTTTGACTGTTGGCTGCAAAACTATTTGCCCCATTGGGGATAATAAAGACTACCTTGAACCTTGAACCTTGAACCTTCAACATACTCCATCAACCATGAGAGATGCTGGATTTGTAACCTCACATTGATAAACCAGGACAGTCCCTCTCTTCTGTGGTCAGGTTCATCAATGCAATGAACAATGTGATAGTTGGTAGGTTGTTTCTCTGGGGTGATGGGCAGAGAAAGGAAGACTGCATCATCGACAGCAGAAAATGTCAACGTGTCATCATGGACGGAATAGTCATGGTAGTTATCAATGAGTGCAGCACATGCAACTCTGCCTCCATTTTCTCAGCAGCATTTTTTCCTCGTCCCACTGGAGCACAACAGGACATGCTAAAGTTGACTTGAAAGTTCAGAAAAACAGCTACTTTGCAGACCAATTCAATAATGTAACTGACAGAAAAATACTGTGGGCCGCACCAAAGTTGCTTTTACGCTTCAACGTTCAATCTGATTGCAGCACCCAAAATCAAGGCCGTTCGCTGGGCATCTTGGCCTTCTTCATTCTTTTCTTTCTTTTTTTTTTAAATTTTGCATCTCCAATCCCACCTGAATTTGGAATGACCAATCCGAGAACTATGCACAAGCCTTGCTCGTATACAACCCCCTATTGCCAGCTCAGGAGAGAGAGACAGTTTGCGGCTTTCCTCCAAAGCAGGCGCCTGTCAGCCCCTGCATCTTTACACTCATTGGTCGAAACTATCGCAAGTTCAGAATGAGGCCGGAGGATACCCGAACATGAGCAAGCTCAGAATCTCACTGACGGGCACCCGGCTGGCCAACAGGAGGCCCTTGAGCAACGAACAAGGCAACCGTTTTTAAATCCCTTCCCAGCAGTCCCTTCCCAATTTGCATTCCCACAGCGCTTTAGCCAATCGTGCGCCGTTCTGAAAAAGCTGCCGACCACTGCTGGTTGGTACGACCGGGGATCGAACCCGCGCCATAGTAGTCACTACTGTAATTTTAATTTTTCAATAATTATTTTTTTGTGTCATTTGGGCTTTACATTGTTTCATTATTCACTAATGTAGATTTACATTTGAGTAAATCATTAAAAGAGAAGGTGTGCGATTTGGCCTGTCATTACTTGCAAAGTACAGGGCCTTTTGTGGACGCATATCCAAGCACGACAGGGTTACCTAGTCAACATCTGTACATCCATTTTTTTTCCTTTTCTGAGTAATCCAGCACTTTGAGTCTTCCATTGTCCCTGTCTCTACTTTTCGAAATGAATTGCAGGCATTGAGTTTGCAATGATCACTTCAAAAAAAAAAAAAAAAAAAAAAAAAAAAATCAGGCCAAGCATGGAATAATTTGTCTTGTACCATTTTCAATTTAATACAAGTAAAATATGATTTACGAAGCACTGCTTTCTTATTTGCATTTTCCATACCATCCCACATTTTTCAGAAACGGGGCTCTATTAGTTAATGTAATTTCAGTTTGAATGCCAATGATATAATTGAAAGAATAACAATCTTCTAATAATCTTATCTCCGCGTGCAGTCCTTTCAAGCTGCGTTTAAGAAAACGTGACTGAGAGAACAGTATGAGCACAGCTGGAGAATAACACAGTCCACATGTACCTTTTCATTTAGATAGGAGTGGGCCACGTCTTGGCAATAAGCCAACATTTGTGAGGCCAATGGGTTCTACTTGTGGTGTCTCATAAATTACACAAGGAGAAAGACGTTCATCCAGCAAATCTGACTGGAATTCCTTCCTCTCTTTGAATACCAAAACTCAAATACAAACAACAAACCCATTTGCAATTATAAATGAAAAAAACTGGCAAAGCCACTGCGCCCGCTTGGCCAAAAATGGCCAACATTGAACTTGGCCTAGATTTTCATCCTTATGCACGCGTATAAAATATGACAAGGATCCGTGAAAAACTGAAGGCGCTAGAGCACTGACAAGGCAAAAAGTTTTCAGAGGCACGGATGGATGCAAAGACGCACGACAGACCACCACCAAGGCATCAAACCACAGCATAAGCCCGATTGGCCAAGAGGCCAAGTGGACTGTAAATGACAGAGACCTCGGCACAAGGACAGATTAGATTAGAATAGGTCACTACATTTTTTAATAGGTTACAACTGTAAGGAGAATGTTGAACTTTTAAAAAAGTGAAATTTTTTGTTAACAGTACGCTGAAACTCTCCTCTATGGAAGCCCATAGGGGACAATATTAAAAATGTAATTCAACTATTGCATTTTAATTTTCCTCTTACGAATGAGTTGAGACAAAATTAAATTGAAAATGCATTAATCCAATTATCACTTTCATTTTCACATTCTAATATGGGAAATCTATGACTATACTCAAATGATCGTGAAAAAGCGGTTTGACACTAAATTTTCGAAGTCGTGCCCCACAATACAATGGACAATATTCAAGTACAATAAGCGAAACAGCACCCCCAGCCTATCGCATTTACATTTACAGTAAAACTCGCATATAACAGATTCAATTGGACCAGATCATTTTGTCCGTTATAAGCGAAATCCGCTATATGCATAAAACGGACAAAATCCATTATACGCAAAAGACAGACTATATCCGCTATATGCGTATAACAGATTACATCCGTTATGTACATGAATGAATTTATATGTATGCTTTGTGTCTTAAGATCAGAACAACTTCATTCTGAAGTGCACAAACCTACTTCTTGTCTTCATTTATCCATCTTTGCCCTGACACAATGGATAACAGCATTGTTATAAATTGACTGAATTTAACAGTTAAATTCATGCATTGTCTCCTTGTTATTTCAACTGTAAGTAGAGTCCTGCGCGCATTTAACTGTAGTTTACAGTTAACATATACAGAAGCTCTGTTATAAACTGTAATTTTTAATTTTGTAAAATTACAGTTAAAATAACTGGCAAAAACAGTGCCAGTTAAATTCACTGGCAAAAGAGGTGCGAGTTTATAGCAGTGAGATGATATTGCATGTTGCTCTAAATGGGATGGAAACCGCGCCAGTTTCAGTTTCCGGGAAGAGAAAAGCCAAAGTTCATTTCGTTGCTCTGTTGCAACTGTGCATGTGCACGGTGCAAACCAGCTTGTCCTGTATACACGAGTGCTTTTTAACGGACATGCATTGTGATGGGACTGGACATTTTGTCTAATGTAAGGGAAAATCTGTTACACAAAATCCAGTATATTCGATGTTAATTTAATGGAAAAACGTGACAGAGAAATTGGGGCTTGAGCTGTTGCCCGGTATGAGCGAGTTTCCGTTTTATACAAGGACGGTTTAGGCGAGTTCTACTGTACATGTCACCACGCTCTTTTAGGGTCAACATGAAAATGTAAATGCTATTTTCTGACTATTTGAAAATGATATTGAAAACGACATTCAACATTTAATTTGCAAAGACTTAACCTGTTCTACTGTGAACAATATTCAAATGCAATAAGCCAAATAGCTCTTCCAGTCAAGTGCATTTACATATACGTCATCACGCTCTTTTCGGGTCAACATGAAAATGAAAATGTTGTTTTCTAATCACTTGAAAATAATACTGAAAACAGCATTTGACATTTCATTTTCAAAGACTTAACCAGCAATACATGGGACAATATTCAAATGCAGTAAGAGAAATGGCGCCTCCCAGTCCAATGCATTTTCAAACGCATGTCACCACGCTCATTTTGGTACACAATGAAAATTAAATTGCAATCTGTCAGCCTTCTCATCAAGGCGGCTCTTCAACTAGGACATCATTCATTCAGGTGCAAAGTCAAACAATGTTCCTCATTTGCATACCAACCAATCAGCTTCTGGGTAGCGCATGTACGCTAAAAGGCTTACTGATAATGTCATGATGGCTAGGCTGCTATTTGCAACGCGTATTAAGTTACGTTGCTCTTTGGATATAGCTAGCTTGACAGCTAGTAAGCTAGCTAATATTAACTAAGGCCAATTTTTGTAAATGATCATTACATTAAAACGATATGATTTGGTTTTTGCCCCAACTTTACAAACTTAGCTGGCAGTAATATACATGAACTTATCTGAGGTTTCATGGCAGTTTCATGCAACCCAACTATACTTTCAGATTTTGGGACATTAGCTAGCTTGTAAGCGAGTTTAAAAGCAATCACTTAGATACAGCTTGCTGGTAAGTGAACCTATGGTAGCTATGATGCCTACTGGAGAAATTCTTACAGCTCTGATTTGTCACTTTCAATGCCATTGCACACACACAATCTCTTTCACCATTGATTACCAACTTCTTTTACCTAAAGAGCAAACTAACAGCTTGGCCTGAGACATGTTATTTCATAGCTAGTTTTAGCTGCATTATCCTTCTGTGTGTGCTATCGCGTATTACGTTACTCTTCAGATTATAAAGCTAGCCATCTTCCTACCTAGCTGACGCTAGTTAAGGGAAATGTCTGTAATCATTGTTAAACTAAAGCGATGTGATTTGGTTTTTGCCCTAGCTTCACAAGCTAGCTGACAGCGATTGCTCTTGAGCTAGCCAAGTAGTTAGCAAGCCAAATCGCAAATTCGCCACTGGCCTCTCCTGAAACATGCACAATAAATCCCCAAGATGCACACCATGAACGGTCCGATGAACGGCTAGCAGGCAGGCTGCCGCTATTCTCAGTTTAATCGTGATTCCCAAGCCACATAGCTATGGGAGAAGTTTTGATGACTGACTGGTGTTCCTCATTTGCGAACTTAGCCTGCTGTAATAGGCATGAACTTCTTTGATGTTTCGCAACACTTTCGCTCGTCCCACCTGAGCAATCGCTGTCAGCTTCCGCGACCATAATCCGATCTGACATCACTCCAGTTTTCGAATCGAAATACAAACTCTCGCTCTTAAATCCACCATCTGCCATGCATGATATACTGGCACTTGTCCATGTGTCACTCAATATGGTTCAGGATCTGGTTGGCAGTCCCCGTTCCAAGATGTCAATAATATTGATAATCTTTGATTGGGGATTGATTTAAGCAGAAAGAAATGTATACTTGATTCCTCAGATCATAGGCGGCGGGTGAGCCTGACGTTTGGGAAGGCTATCTGACCAACTTTTATACACAGCGCCAGGATGAAACTACTGATCTTGAAATATATAATTAACTATATGCAATAGTCTCAGAAAAAATAAATAATATAATAACAACCACAACAAGGCTTTTGTTTCAAAAAACACTTTGCTTTAATTTAATCAATCAGCTGGAATAGTCAGTCTGTCTCTCTCTCTCTTCCCTCCTCTTTGGACTTTGTTGCTGTGGGGGGAGAGAATTAATTAGATAGGCCTACTGTACTATAGCTAATACAAATTAAGTGTTCGAATTAATGATTAATACAAGGAAGGACTGATACCTTAATTTATTATGATATTATTTCGATGATTAGACTTGATAAGAGTGACGACAAAAGAAGAAAGAAAGATTTTTAGAATTTATTCTCTCTCTTAACTCGTGCAGGAATACATGCACTTGCCGCTGCCTGTCGTCAGATCTTTCTATTGCGTATACTGTAACTATCTAACGTTATTACATTTGCGGTTTTGTTTCGTTTTGGCCATTATGGAAGAGGAAGGCCCAGAAGCTGAAGAAAGAACCAATGGAAGAGGTACAACAACTATAAAAAAGGCAATTAAAATTGAATTTCAGTGCATGAGAAGTGCAGGCGGACGATTCAGGCTGCTTTTGAGGTATTGGGTGGAGATATTTGAGGGGTACGATTGTGTTCTAAATGGCATCGACCTCGTCACTCCATATTTCTATGTCAGTCAATCACTGTTATGAGAGTCCACTTGATTGTGTTCATTAAATACTATCTTTTTTGTAGCCCAGAACATTGGCTTATCCAACCTTCCTCGGAATGGTAGCATGACCAATAAAAACATAATTTTCTTTCTAAACTAGACAACGTGTATGTGTAAAGCGTAAAGCCAGCGCAGTGACCGGACTTTTTGCTGCACGGAACGAACCAAAATAAGCAGCATAACGCGTTCTCGCCCCAACTCCTCAACATAGTGACGAACCGGCAGCAGCTGCAGCGACAACCTCATCATGGATCTATTTGCCTCACATACATTATATATAATGTGTGCACATTATTATATATGATTTTCCAGCAAATTTGGGAAGGCTTAGCCTTCCCTAGCCTTCATTATGCGCCGCCCATGCCTCAGATATATTCCAGCATTTTAAAATGTTGGTCATGTCGTAGTGTTTACATACCCTTTAATGTGTCTCCACAGATGTAGACACCAGCGGGCCAGAGCTGCTCTATTTACGCACGCAGTTCCATTATCCTATCAATAGGTCGTACACCTGAAATGGTTATTGAATATTCACGAGGGAGCAGTGCCTGTAGAAAATTCAGTATATGGACGAGGTAAGTCCCAACACTGTTTCCCAGGAATTGTATGAATTTAACTCTTCAGCCAAACCTGATGTGCAAACTGCGTAATATACTTGCCCAAAGTTTCTATCCAGCAGTTAATAAAAATTCTCTCTTACGGCAGGAAAAATCATTTTCCTTTGTTGCGACTAGTTCTGCTATAATAGCCCAAAGGTATCCCAATTAAGTAGTGAAAAAATGTAATTCCTGTGTCATTCCACCTTATTACACATAAACTAATTTAAGGACTCATTTGTTTTGATTTTTTTGTTTGTGTGGATTACTTGAGTTGTTACCAACATCTTGTGAAAATTTAATGTCAATAGCCCCATTAGAAATATATTTACTGAGAAAAATGTTGGCACGTACAATACTTACTTTCCCCACTGTATGTGTGGATTTGCGCCTCTTAGAATTCAGTGGTCACTCACAGCCTCAAAAGACCTTTCACTGAAATGTAGTGAATTGAGGGACTGCTCAGGTTTAGCTGCATAAAGCACAGTTACAGTTACTGCATGCATGAAACTTTCCCAGGAATTACCTATTGATTGGCAAGTTTTGTTATCCAATCCCAGACAGTATAAACTTCCCACGGTAATTGAAAGACATCAGTTGGACGCACAGAAAAGTATCTAAACCCTTGCCTAACAGCAAGTTAGATCACATCCTCTCAAAATCGTGCATCTGAATGATGTGAAATGTGAATATACTGAAAAAAAAATAGGACCAAGGGTCCTTTAGCTTACCGGCAAGCAATCTTATAGTGATGACACAAGCTTTGAAAATTTCATGTGAAGTTTGAGCTTCAAATCATTGATGGTCAATGTCACTAAATAAAAGTTAACATACATTTATATGACCCCCTGTAATACAATCCTCAGCTCTGAAGCAGTTTTGGTGATACAAGTCATTGAAAATTCAATCTTTCAATTGTAAACTTTAAAGGTCACAGAAGGTCAAGTTGAGGTCAGCAAATGGACTACATGTATGACTTTCTAAATGTTTTCACACAAACCTTGACTCAATCTGTGACCGTTTTGGTGAAACAAGTCATTGTAATTTCACTGTCAAGTTTGACCCTCAAAGGTCACTGACAGTCAAATTGAATGTCATGAAATGAAAGTTCATATGTGACTTCCTAAATGTCTATAAAACAAACCTAGGCTCCATCTGTGACCATTTTAGTGATACAAGTCATTGAATTTTCACTCGGTCACATTTGACCTGCGAAGGTCAATACGAAGGTCACCAAATCAAAGTTCATATAGGACTTACTATATGTTTCTAATACAAACCTAGGCTCCATCTGTGACCATTTTAGTGATACAAGTCATTGAATTTTCACTCGGTCACATTTGACCTGCGAAGGTCAATACGAAGGTCACCAAATCAAAGTTCATATATGACTTACTATATGTCTCTAATACAAACCTAGGCTCCATCTGTGACCATTTTAGTGATACAAGTCATTGAATTTTCACTCGGTCACATTTGACCTCCGAAGGTCAATACGAAGGTCACCAAATCAAAGTTCATAAATGACTTACTATATGTCTCTAATACTTTGTACAAACCTAGGCTCCATCTGTGACCATTTTAGTGATACAAGTCATTGAATTTTCACTCGGTCACATTTGACCTGCGAAGGTCAATACGAAGGTCACCAAATCAAAGTTCATATATGACTTACGATATGTCTCTAATACAAACCTAGGCTCCATCTGTGACCATTTTAGTGATACAAGTCATTGAATTTTCACTCGGTCACATTTGACCTGCGAAGGTCAATAAGAAGGTCACCAAATCAAAGTTCATATATGACTTCCTATATGTCTCTAATACAAACCTAGGCTCCATCTGTGACCGACCGTTGTGGCAATACAAGTCATTTTAATTGTATTATGTCAAGTTTGACCTTCAAAGGTCACCAACAGTCACTTTGAATATCACCAAATGAAAGTTCATGCGTGACTTCCTTTAAGTCTGTGATACAAACTTAGGCTCCATCTGTGACCTTTTTAGTAATCTAAGTAATTGAATTTTCACTAGATCAAGTTTGACCTTCGAAGGTCAATATGAAGGTCACCAAATGAAAGTTCATATATGACTTTCTATAAGTGTTCCCAATTATTTGCCTTTGAAGTCTTTGAAAATTGTAACATTTTGCTTGACCTCAAGTTTGACCTTTCAAGGTCATCTGAGGTCAACTTAAACATGTCCAAAATATAGGTCATCTACGAATTCCTATATGTTGATAATACAAACTTAATCTCTATCTGCAACCATTTACATTCGACAGGCGATTTTGCCCATTCTCCATAAGACCCAATGTTAAAGTGCAGCGCCCCCACTAGACCCACTTCCATCGATTCAATCAAAATGACAGTCACAGTGTACATTAAGTGTATCAATGTGACTTGATTGCCAGATTTAGAAAAGTTATCAGACAGTTTTCGAGAAATAATTTTTTGAAATTTCAAGTTCATCTTTTAACAATGTTAATATTTTCCTTGACCTTGAGTTTGACCTTTCAAAGTCATCTGAGGTCAACTTTAACATCGCCAATTTTTGGTCATATATGACTTCCTATATGTTGATAATACAAACTTAATCTCTATCTGCAACCATTTGGCCTCCACAGGCCATCCTGCATATTCATAAAGTACAGCGCCCCCACTAGACCCACTTCTGTCGATTCAATCAAAATGGGGCTTGCACTGTACATCGACAGTACCAAGGATTGCCTGAGTTGATTGCCTGATTTAGAAAAAAATTTATCACGCAGTTTTTGAGAAATATTTTTTTTTTAAATTTCTCAGTCCTCTCTTTAACATTAGGGCCAAAATTTCAAGGGCCCATAAAACAGACAAAAATGATTCAATCGAAAATCTGAGAGATATGATAGTCTGGAGATATGGTCTAGTAGTATGTTATGGCAAATTTACAAGAAAATTGATCAGGGCCAAAAAAAAGATAAAAATAGGACAGAGGGTCCTGTAGCTTACCGGCAAGTAATCTTATAGTGATGATACAAGTTATGGCAATTTCATGTGAAGTTTGACATTCGAATCATTAAAAGTGGGTCAATCAATTTACTAGAGAGCTTTTTCACGCCAAAATTGATGACCAGATTGTCAAATAACAAGCCTGGATCAACATGGAAGTATCTCGTTGAGTTGATATCTTGATCATAAACGTCTTGAAGTTGTCTAAAGCAAAGTTACAAAACCTAATGGTTTGTTCATGTCGTCTAATTCTGTAAAATTGCATTGCTCATATTTGTTAGTAAAGACACAGTGGCTGTGGTGTTTTAGTTCAAACTGCTGGCTGTCACCAAGCTAAAAAAAAAAAATTAAAAATTCATTCAATCTGCTTCGTGTTGAGCTGACATTAAAAGTGGCCGCAAGGTCAGTTTCTCAGTTCTTCTTTCCATGCCCATATAAATGCATTATTTGTAAGTTTGTTGTGTATGTTAAGTGTTATTCTGAGCAAGTTGTTCTATAAAATTAAATGCCACTAAATGGGCCATGTCTTTTCATCATCAAAAAGTGAAAATTAATGTGACTGATAATAGTAGCTGATGACAAACTTTTTACACCCCGTTTGTCAAAATGACAGAAAATGAGAAAGTTTAACACAACCTCTAATTGGACTGCTACAAAAAAGTTAGATAATTTTCAAATTTGAGCTTGGTGAGTCAATAGTTTAAAAAGCAAGTTAAGGGTTGTGGCATTCCCTGTAGGGTCTGTCAGGTAACCAGAAAAACACATTTTTTGGACTTATTTACAATCTAGATCACAAAGGGGATCAATACAGAACAATATTTCATTAGCCGACAAAAGAATGACTCCGGAAGACCTCACTCAACTGCTACAACCCCTTAATTAACAGACCATCTTCCTTCCTCACAGCAAAACTGCCCAGGCTTAAGGAATCCAAGCATACAGGGGTTAATTTCATTTGGCACAGAGTGTGCTAAATGAGAGATAAACTTCATCCTAAATGCACCAGTGTCACTAGCATAACATAAACTACGAGCAATCCAATTAGCCTGGCACTGATATGACAGTTAGAAACATGAGCGACCCAAAGCAATGCTATTAACATGGGGGAGTCCAGTATCCAATCAAAAAATGGCCAACAACAAACTGCGTATAGGGAGTCTTATGCAGCCCCAAAGGAATCAATACCAACATAAAAATCTGGACTCCATTTTGTAATACAATGCAGATCAAATTGTCTCATGAATACAGAAAGAGGCTGTTGCCAGCTGTTGGAAAAAAAAAAGCACAGGAATCAACACATGAATAAAGGTGAAATGATAGTCTTTTGTCCTTAGTGCCAAGATGAACAACATCTCTATCCATCTGGTGTAACAACACACAAAGATACCATAGGCTCTGCCCATATAACATTATAGCTTCTGGTTCAAATCCAGTGTAGCAGCGTGCCAGACAAATAAAATTACTTGTTTGCCGAATTAGAGGGAAACAGCACTCTCATTACAAATTGCAACAACGTATGCAGAAACGAAGCCAGCTTTTTCAGGCAAGGAGATGATAAGCGGTCATACTGAATGCGGGTATTCTGCATTCGTCAAGCTCATGCTAAGGTGCATTGAGCAAAAACATTAAGAACAAGGAATGAGCTGTAACCTACTGTTTTTCTGGGTATGAAACACTCATGACGCATTCACCTGGATCATTCTTTGGGTCACAGACATTGGGCTGACATACAAATGGGACAACCTACCAGCTCTCTTGGAAGCTGCTAGGAGAAGCAAGAAAACACTCCAGCTTATGGAGCCATCTCACAGTCGATATGACTTTATGCCAGAAAAGGGTAAAGATCTCATCATCAGGGGGCCTCGAAAATGCTTAAAAAGGCTTAATGCAGAAAGACATTTCTTGCACCCCCACATGATTTTAACATTTATACAGCCTCACACAAAAGTCCTGTTATTTTCTCATTCAGAGAGATTTCTTACATCAGAAGCCACATTGTTTCGACTGGAAGTCTGATCATCCAATTTCAGGCAATAATCAAATTCAGCAGACCTCAAGAAATTCCAGTCACCACAGAGAGGGAGAATAAATTTGTCCAACATTTGTTATTCACAAATGACCACATGTAAGACTCCATGTAAGAGATACCCCATTGTTTGCCACAAAAAAAGCCACTCCTGTTAGATTTCAATAAACTGAGAAGGTGGCCCAATAAGAGTCATTATGGATGGTCGAGCTGAGTCTGACCTTCAATGGATCCCTTTCATCTGTCTGTGGTCACTGAGGTGTACATGATGGTACTGGAAAGTAAGCGGATGATGCAGGGCCAATTCAAGAACACAAGAGATAGTCATCTATTGGCAGCAGGTAAAAATGAAAGCGGGACATGCCATTTGTAGCTAAAAGGGAAATCTTCACAGTAGCGTCTAAAGCGGCGGCCTGCAGAAAAAAAGCGGTGATTGTAATCTTTTATCAAAGTGAGGCATGGGAGGTGGGCATGCTGTACAGAATCCAAAGTTTAACACTGCTGAGCCTCCCAGCAATGCGACAGTAAAACCCTGCAGGGGACAGAGAGGGATTTGGTTCCCTCGTTCTGTTGTTATTCTGACCTCGGAGGAGAGCCAAAACAAAAAGTTTGAAGATACTGGGAGGTACCATCCCAACAAAGAATAAATGCCCTAAGTAGCAGTTTTCAGCCAAGTAGAACAGAACAAACGTGACATGTCCTCCTGTCCTCCATGACATCGCGAGCAGTGCAGCACTGCAGCTTCCAGGCCTGCACGCCAGTATCTTCGAAAATGAGAGCGGGCGATATCTCTTGTCACTCTTGTCACCTAAGCCAGTCTGACAAGCCTAAACCATGTGAAAACTAACCCAATAAAGCTCGCCTGTTTGCTCATTTCATTTATTAGCGGAATGGGATTACACCGTATGAAACTTTACGTTGCGGATCATTCACCAGGCATGTAAGGCATTTTAGCACAATTTAATTAATAAAGTGACAGCACTCTTAAGTGGTTGAGTTGGGTAAGTTTACTGAACGCTGTTTACGTTCACTCTGCATTTAAGTTTGCCAGTTGCGATTTAGACATCATCAGTGAATTTGCTTTCTCCCATTTCCTCAATAATTTCTTAGATTAGTCATATAGTTATTAATAATATATACTAAATATTGCTTGACTCAGAAAGAACCTCCACTGGTTTATTTGGTAGGCCTATTGCAGCTTCAAATAATGAGGAAAAGCAAAGTATACGCTGCAGTAGTCTGTTGGAATGGTCTGTAACGTAACGGTTTTCTGAAAGCACAAATTAAAAACCCAACAAATAATCGTTGATAATTAATAGCAGAAATGAAAACAAAAGAATCTGATTCAACTCAATTCTTTATTTAATGTTATTTCCACTGTGTGTCTATTTGAGAGCCATTATCACAGTTCAAGAGAATTTTCAACTGCATAATTGCTACAGCTGACAATGGAACGATACTGGGACTAGATGAACCAGTCTATTAAATAACACATAACATGCGAAGTGGAATGTTTTACCCTAAGGTCAAATACTAGCATCAGACTATTGTGTAGTCATACTTCGATCACTCAACTGCAATAGCAGAATCTGCAAGGGCTCTGAACTGAGTTCAAAAAATTTCAAACGATCGGAAAAAACAGCCGACTGTTGGTTGACCGAGATTTCTTTTATAAGGGGACAGCCCTAATAATTTATTAATCAAATCTCAGTAAAAACTGCAGTCGAGATGAGCATCAAGCCAATCTGGCAGGAAAATTAGCAGGAATAACTCACTAATCGCGACAAGTTTCACCATCCAAAAAAAAAAAAAACCGCAATAAAAACTTGCTCACAATGTATAAAAAATGCTTACTTCCGTAACCCACTCCTTCCCGTCCTTTTTGACAATTTTTACGGGTTTTATGCCCTTAGTTTCTACATCAATGTTTTAATGGTGGAAGGCTGGGCGATATACGCAGCCTGCTTCGCCATCTTTACTAGTTGGGGCAACGCGCAGTTCCATTGGTTGAAAAAGTCTCGCATGGCTGAGAATCCACCAATGAGAAACACTTACTCTTTGTCCACACAATTACTCATGAGCCTTTGCGCGCTATGCAAAAGAGTTTGGAAATGTTTAGATGTCAGATAATATTCAATCAGTAACTTAATTTCACTTTGTTTGATTTTGCCGAGAAACTGAAGTGATTTCCACTAGTCCTTCATCAGAGGACTTACGCATTTACACGGTCAGCCATTTTCCGCCAGAATTCCTCTCTGGCCTTACTAGCCGCAACAGCGTTGCTTTTCGCTGTTTTTATATTTTTACATTGTTCATAACTCCCCATAATCACGACCCACTCCTCCTAGGAGATTTTTTTTTTTTTTTTTTTTTTAAGATTTTATTAATCACCCAGCATCCACTTACATTACATCCAACGAACAAGTGCATATATCAACCAATATGAATGCATATACTAACATTACAATTTACCAAGTGTCGACCCGAGTATGCGCGTGCATAATCGTGCATTCCTTCAAGTGTCCAACCAATCAGTGTAAAACTTCACGTCTCCCATTAAGCCGCTGCAGCGCCCCCTGGTGCCGTGGGGGGAGATATCTCGCAGTCTTCCTGATCCTGGATCAGGGATAGCTTCCCCGGAGAAACATACAGCACGTGATCGGTCATTTGACGAACAGAAATAGGGTCAATTGACGCACGGAACGCCCTTTTATTGAGAGCGTGCACGGCGTTGAAAGCACAAAGCCAAGGTTAGCAAAGAAAGATTACAACCACCGTTGTGGTACCAATTATCTCTGATTGCGAGTTCAGGGTTTGTTGAGCCGGCTCACTCAAATAAAGCCTATCTACGTTGAACTTGCTTCATAGTATACCCCCCTTAAAGCAGTCTAGGCGGCAACACAACAAGCGCACCTCCTCCATCTCTGTGCCTTTCGTTTGTTTTTTTTTTTTCGAGGTAGTATAAATACTCGATAATGTAAAATTGCACATCGTCAAAGCAACATTTACGATACTATCGCAGACGATATTTATCGTGCACCTCTACAAGAAAGCAATTCTAAGGTCTAGTATCACTCGTGTTCCTTCTTGTAATGTATTGTGTCCTCACTTAAACTTGTTGTTTCACGCCAATTTCTTTGTCAGATCTAACATAACAGATATTGTGTCCTGTATGAAACCCTCCTCCAGTCCCTAAGATATTATACCCACCAGGCAGATTAAAGAAGTAATGCTGGCTATTGGCCCTGACCTGCTTGCTGTGGTGAACAGCTCTCTCTCTACTGGCTGTGTTCCCAATAATTTTAAGATTGCCTGCTGCTTTGAGTTATCTTGTTCACAAACTAACAGACAAACAAACAAACAAACGGCACCGATCACACAACCTCCTGCCAACTTCATTCGGCGGAGGTAATAAAATAGAAGTCATAATACTTGGTCCAAAGTTAGCGTCAGATAAAATCAAATCATCTCTAGGACCTCTTGCTTCAAATATATGGCCCTTTTCTCAGAATCTCGGCGTGATTTTTGATACTGAACTCAAATTTGAGCTCCACGTTAAAGAAGCTTCTACAGTCATGCTATTTGCAACTCGGTAACATAGCTATAATTAGATCTGTTCTGCCTTTTGAAGATACTGAAAAAATTATTCATGCTTTGGATTCATCAAGATTGGACTACTGCAACTCTTTATTTACCTGTCTGAATAAGAAATCGTTGGTCAAACTGCAAGTCGTTCAAAATTCAGCTGCATGATTGCTCACTAAAACAAATCAAGGAGCCCACATTACTCCAATTTTAGCATCATTGCACAGGCTGCCAATACATTTTAGAAGTGATTTTAAAATTTAATTGATTACTTCCAAAGCACTCCATGGTATGGTGCCAGAATATATAAGTAAGCTTTTAAATCCTTATAGACCTAATAGACTGCTCAGGTCCTCAAAGCAGGCATTATCGGCTGTTCCAGAGTCCAAGTCAAAAACAAAGGGTGATCGAGCCTTTCCAGTTAAAGCTCCATGACTCTGGAATGGCCTCCCAAATAATATTAGGAATGTGGAGTCTTTATCCTCTTTTAAATCTCTTTTAAAGACTCACTTTTATAAGCTTGCTTTCACTGACTAAATTATTTAATTGTACTGGTATGATTTTGTGTAAGTCTGCTTTTAAAATCTTAATTCTTCTTATTTTGCTTCTGAATTCCCTAATGTTTTTTATCCCCATTTTGTTTCTTGCTTCAATGTACATGTATTTGTAACTGTTTGTGAAGCACTTTGTGCTGCATTGCTTGAAAGGAGCGATATAAACAAATGTATTATTATTATTATTATTGTTATCATTATTATTATTATGATGCTGATACAGCAGCCTGGACAAATGCTTCTCTTCATGTGCCACCTTGACCGCTCAGGCATTCTAATAGACAGCATGGGGTTTATTATTTATAGCATGCAAATCTAAAATTTTATATGGCCTGGTCTATCAGATCCCCGCGGTGCCCTCTTGTGGAATCCTCCAGTAGGTGAACAATTCTGTTCATGGCGCAGTCCATTGACAATGTCAAAAAATGTGGCCAAAAAGCAAGTGTGTCTCCAGCTTAACCATAAAACACTGCTACAAATAACTGTAATCCCCCTATAATCTAGTTGTACATAGAACCATTTGATTGCAATTAGCAGTACAGCCATTGCAGACTATTCCACCTTCAAAATCCTACAAATAACATTATGCCAAGTTGCAAATTTTTCCAATTTAAGACTTTTCATATCAATATACAGTATGTCATGCATCAAAGTGTTTTTCATGAGTGATCCCAACAGACTTTAAATGGCTCCGCCAATAAAATGAAACTGAACACACGGCTCACATTTCCAGGAATTTTATTCCTCATCATCCAACAACAAACAGAAAAATCCAAGAATGGCTTTGGCACAAACTCTTCCAATGGCCTTTAATGGTCCCATAGGCATTTCATGGACTCAAAAAGGTTTCAAATGTGAAAATATTTTACATAATGTCATTTTATCAAATTAATGCTGTGCAGCAGGTGAAAAGTTCTGATAGTGATTTCATTTGGCCCTTGACAAACTCCTTGCTTCAAAGTCACCATCACAAATAATATCTCACAAGCATTTATATCTTCTGATTTATATTTACAACGGATTGATAGTTCCTAGGGGTTTTTATGTTTTGGCTTCAAAAATCAATACCAACTCATCTTCTCACCAGACCCCGTTTCACACTCTTGGTCATAAAATACTACTTTCAAGAAGCATAAATCACTTCCTCCTCAGCGTGAAATCCATGTTCATCTCAGCAGTGATCATGATTTTTCACTGTCACATTAATATAATGGAGTAATTGGAGTTTCATCAAATCTGTAGTTTACTTCAATGGATTATGCAATTTGATTATGTAAATATGGCTCTCTGGCCCAGTGTAATAGTCTTGTACTCAATTATTCAGAGGGCTTGGTTTCAAAGAAAACAGTAGCTGCTGCCTTCTGCTACAAGAAATGGGGAACATCACAGACAAAGTTCTGTAAAAAAAACTACAGGTAAAAAAAAGATAGAGAAGACCTCCGTCTCACAATGCAGTTAAAGTGCAATTCCTGCAACTGCAATTAATGTAATCATTTCTTACTGAGAGCAGTAGCATAAATTCCAGCTTTCCTACAACTTAAATTTTAAGGAAGCGTTCGCAGTAAAGGCTAGATTTCTGACCCAGAGCACGCCTTTAAAGAACAAGAGGCCCGTGGGCCTTAACGGTCACCTGAGTTGTATGAAAACAGATGTTATTGATGTCAATGAACCAAGTATACCCAAAAGTATCATTTTCCTATATAAACTATGGTAAATTTCACCCCCTCCCCAGGGGCAAACATGGAGCTCGAGGGTCATGAAGTTCACAATTTTGATAAAGCGTCTCAAGAGCCTTCCATCTACGAAGAGTATTGTTTTTAATTTTGGTGCATATTTGACCAAGAAAGGTTCCAGCAAAATTGTATTTAAATTGGATCAGCGGTTTCTGAGAAGTCGTCGAAAATGTATTGACCAGTTTTAGCCCCGCCCCTCAGAGCCCCTGGGGGTGGGCAGCATTTATTCACAATTTTGGTGCATATTTGACCAAGGAAGGTTCCTTGAAAATTTTATTGAAATAGGATCAGCGGTTTCTGAGAAGTCGTTGAAAATGTATTGAACAGTTTTAGCCCCGCCCCTCAGAGCCCCTGGGGGTGCGCACCATATAATTCACAATTTTGGTGCATATTTGACCAAGGAAAGTTCCTGCAGAATTTTATTGAAATCGGATCAGCGGTTTCTGAGAAGAAGTCGAAAAAATGTATTGAACAGTTTTAGCCCCGCCCCTCAGAGCCTCTGGGGGTGGGCATCATATAATTCACAATTTTGGTGCACATTTGACCAAGGAAGGTTCCTGCAAAATTTTATTGAAATCGGATCAGCGGTTTCTGAGAAGACGTTGAAAATGTAAATTGTTACGGATGCACGACGGACAACGGACGACGGACAACGACAGACAAAAGGCGATTAGAATAGGTCACTTTGAGACTTCGTCTCAGGTGACCTAAAAATGTTCCTCAGGGACTCCTCATAAGCTGTAAAGGCCACAAATACAGTCACTTTGCACAAGAAGCTCATGAAACAACCTGCAGCAATAATTAGAGTTTTCCACAGTTTTCCAGTCATACTGCCCCAATCAGCATGCAGTTTCTGGTGTGCAGATGAACTTGCTGAGCAGAAGCTTTGTGGAAAGGGTGTAAACTCAGTGCTAGGGTCTTAGTAGGGAGAGTGTCTACCTGTGCTGGAGAAAGCCGATGAAAGGCGCCACCCCAGTGCCTGGTCCCACCATGATTATGGGTACTGCGCGGTCACTGGGCAGACGGAAGGTCACGTTCGACCGCAAGCTGATGAAAACCTGAGGGGTATAGAACTACTCAATGCAGTAGGAGTGCCTTTCCAGTGTCACCGTAATGCAGCTTGCTTGTGACAGTGACATCACTGCTGATGTCAGAAGATGTCAGTTTAGGATTTCACTCACCTTCGGAGGGGCAAAGGAGCCAGCTGCCACCCCCTGAGACCCAAAGAGAACAGGGGACACCAGGTCTGAGAGCCAGCCGGTGCACACGCCTCTCCTCCTGACGGGACGCTCGGGGCATGCCGGGAACTCCACCACGTTGAAAACAATGTGCAGCTTCCCGGGGTGAAGGAGGCTGGAGCTGAGGCAGGTTAGACAGGAAGATCAGGGATGAGCGCTGCTCTCTCCTCCCGCATCAGTCTGCAAGCCCTAACCAGGCCTTCCTCACTGATGACTCCACCTCCATCTTCCCCAGCACAGTTACCGTCCACCCCATTCACCCACACCACCACCACCCACCACCTCAATCCCTTCTGCTCACTGACATTTCTCACACCATTTCACTTTGGCAAAGGAACCACTCGGGTTGCTATAGATAGAGTGAGATCAGAGAAAGACATCTGAAAAACTGATGCATTTAGTAAAAACAAACAAACCAAGGTTGCTGATAGGCTTCTAAAGATCCTATTGAGCCAGGTCACGCGGTAACGGAGTCACAAAATTGGTGTATTTTGTATCATAGCTCCAAAACTAAGTAAGATAGAGTTATAATTTAAAGGGCATTGCGTAGGTCTTCCCTAGTACTTCAAACAACAAAATAGAAAGTTTTGTTCATTTGATTTATTTCGGGTGAAAACGGCAAAAAACTGGTCGACAATGGAGTTACAAAATTCCAACTCCGTAACAGACTAGTTTTTTGCCGTTTGACCTTGTCCTATTGTTTTTCTAATTCTAAGGCAAAAAGAAATATTTCTTGACAGATTCACCATTTGCAGTCCCATATCAAGAGGAACACTTATTTTATATTTCAAATGATCAAAACCAGAGGAAATATATATTCTTTTGTTCACATATAAAATTGACAACTAAACGATAAGTCAGATATTTCCAGAACAACAGGTCAATTACAATACCTTGCCACTGAGTAAGATCTTGGCTTCAATTCTGGCAAATGCTCTGTAAGAAAGAAAACTTAGTTGTAATGCAAGATATAAAAGAGGGAATGTGTGTAATTTATATCCCCATCTCAATATTGTGCAATGGCAATCTTGCATATCAATTACATTATTCATTCACTTTTCCCCTGTGACCAAAAGCATAAATAAGGTTTCATAACAATGAACGTTTCCCATGGCTGTCAATTTTCCTGACGACCATGCCATTTCCATAACAACCAAGCCCAATGTGATCTTACCCCATGCAGTAAAAAAAAACAAACAAAAATAACAGTCCTGTAAAACTTCCAAACAAGAAAAGAATCTAGTAAAAGATATTTTGTAGTGTGCGTCAGATTAAAAAAATATTTAGAAATTACTTGGAAAATTACATGACAGTAAAATTACAAGCAAATTAAAGGGAAGTCAAGCCTCTAGAAAATATTTGACAATCCAAAAATTCTCATTTGGACTGAGTAACACAATAATCTAAATCATTCTATTTACCTGTATGATACCAGGTCCACATAGAAGGTGTATTTCTTGGCTCAACATACAAAATACTGTAGCATCAAAAGGATCATATTATGCTTTTTGGATGTTTCCATTCGATTTAGACAGTTAAATGGTTTTTTGCGCATGTAACATGTCAGAAAGTTACAAATCCCAAAGTCCATGCCAAAGGCAGTTGTTCTCTCAAAGAAAACACAGCTCCTGAACTGCCTGTAACACCTCATTTGCAGTCCAGCCTTTTCTTCCATAACATGTCCACGACATGATGCAACACATTTTCATAACTAGATAACTCGGTCGCCACAGGGACTGAGTCGTGTATCTCCCCAAACCCCAAATTTCGAACAAAATGACCGCTGCCATACTGGACGTCCGAAATTGACAAAAATCGGTCTTGAGCATTGTAATATATATATCTTCGCCTGTGTAAAACTTGAAAACATTCCTGCAATAATTGTGGCTTCCAGAGCCCGGAACATAAAAATTTCGGACAAAATGGCCGCCGGCAGCCATACTGGACGTCCGAAATTGACGAAAATCGGTCTTGAGCATCGTCATATATATATCTTTGTAAAATTTGAAAACATTCCTGTAATAATTGTGGCCTCCAGAGCCCGGAACATAAAATCTCTGCTGTGGCCCCGGAACTAACGCATAGTGTCACCCAACTATCGTCGTCGGTGAGATGCAATGACTGACATGCGGCCAATATCACACATCCTCAAACAAAGCTAGGTAAAATGAAAGCAAGAAGGAGTTTTCATTGGTATGTATGCAGGGTTTTTCCAGGCTCAGAATGAGCTGATGGTGATACTTGGTCCTAGGCTCCTGTGCACACTCAGAATGTTGTTGCGTGGGGAGGAGGGGGTTGTTCATTCTTGTCATTTTGTTGACCCGGGGGGGGTGTAAATGCTTCTGATTTCGCCTTTTATTTCGTTGGGGGGGGATGCCTCTCATTTTCCTTTTTATTTCGTTGAGCGAGGGGGGGTTGTATTTTGTCTAGAGCGAGGGAGGGCTAGCCTGCAAATGCTTCTTTTTTTTTTTCAACGGCGGGAACATGGCACTAATATTGCACAAATTCCGCATTTTTTTTTTTTTCTTTCGCGCGCAGAAATGAGAATGCGATACAGAAAATCGCGTTAGGAGCTGGTGGCGGTAAGACATTAGGCGGTGGCGGCCACCACCAAATTCTCTAAACAGGATAGACCCTGGTATCGCCATGTCAAGAAGCCGCTTGTGTTCTGCTGCACAAAGGCAAATTCCCTTTGTATGGACTTCCAAAGGACTGGGTGAAGAGTCAGTGGTTAAAATTAATTATTGCTACTATTCCCCAGCAGTGCAACCAGAAACTTTTTTTGTGCCCCGGTCATTTTATTCAGTGCTGCTACCTGAATCGCAGTTAGTCAATGACGACAGAATGGGAATAAAGGGAGAGGGCCTTAAAGAGACAGGAGCCAAAACAACCAGTTTTAGGCCGAGTTAGCGTGAGGTGTTGCAATCACAGCCTGCACAGTTTTAACTAGATGCTTTTGATCATAAAACACGCACAATGTTGTCAATTGACCACGAAAATGAAAATATTACACTGAGAAATGCACACAATACCACCCCTTTAAATTACATCCAAGTCAGTGCTTGAAGGAACACAAACTTTCTGAATACTAAGCACTTCTTTTAAATTATTACTTTTTGGGGCCATTTGTCCATTTCATGAAGTTTCAAAAAAAAGAAAAAAAATTGCCAGCAAACCTTTAAAGTTTGCTTAGTGAGCTCATTGAAAAAGAAATTTTTATTGGAAATAACTGCTCACTTCCTAAAAATACATGAGCAACTTCAATCTTGGCGTGGTAACTAATCTATTTTTAAGTATCTTCTACAGTGCCAATAGTGCCAATGATTATCCAACCCCATTCTGAAGTCGTCATTACTGTTATTACATAATCCTACTGAATTCAGTTTCAGAGACCAGCCATGTACCTGAGTTTTGGTTTAATGATGTAATCTCTAACCTTGAAGATAAAATCAGAGAAGACACTTTGTTAATTGCAAAAAATCTGGAGCAAGAGAGAGGTGTTGTGTTGGTTTTTAGTTACCTGGAAACGGGGCCAACACCACATGTATTATTGATCCTAAAACGTGCATCCAAAACCTTTTGTCAAATTACAAAAAAGAAATAAATAAATAAAACAAGGCAACATTGTCACCAATATCCTCCGCCACGGTAAGAATGGTCACGGGAGATTCCATATTCATACAAAAAAAAAAAAAAAAAAAAACAGCAATGACATCATCCACTGAAACATATGCAAGGAGATAATAAAATGAAGGAAAAGTTGCCAAGAAAACTTGTCCCCATTGCATATCCCATACACCAAGTCGACGAACAGAAACAAGAACCATAACTCCGTAAAAATAAATTTCTCGGAATCAATTGTTGAACTCATTCAATAATCAATGGGTCATCTGTACTGGCCACCCACAAAATTTCATCCAGGTTGCCGAGAAAACTTGCCCCGATTAACCACCCATACACCAAGTTCAGAGTCAAGGGCCATAACTCTGAAAAGAAATTCTCGGAATCAACTATTGAACTCATTCAATAGGATCATTAGTACTGGTCAGCCACAAAATTTCATCCATGTTGATGCAATAGTTTCCGAGAAAACTTGTCCCCATTTAACCCGGACGGACGGAGGGATGGACGGACGGACGAGCTCCATTCCAATATCCCCCGATCCACTTACTGGCGGGGGATAATAAATCACTCTGTTAACAATACATTCTTTACCTGCTCAAACAACGTTGCTATCACATTCTAAGCAGGAACTGCTCACAGATGTAATCAATGAAGCACTGGATACAACAGATGCAAGCTGTTTAGTATTTAACAGCAAATTTAAAAACAAATGCTTCACAGATCAACCGGATATAAAATCTCAGCTTAGCAAACAAGTCCATTAAATTTCTTCTTGAATATTCTAAAAGTGATATAGAAGTACAATGCTGGGTTTGCACCAAGTTGCGACTAAAACAGGGCGCTTGTCCATTTATCTGAAAACCAACCAGACCTCAAGACTGAAAATTTCAGTCAAAATTTAAAGCAAATGACTCATACTGTTGACAGCGAATAATCTTTTCTGATTTAAAAGATGTAATATATTTTATTTTGGGCATGAAACTTCAATACATTTGCTAGACCACTACTGCGTACTACAGGAAAACATGGCCAGTGAGACAGAGAAGTTGGGGACATGAACAACAATTTCAGCCGATCAAGCGAGCAAACTCTCAGGCAGTAAAGCTCATCAATATAAATGTGACTGAAACATTGGTTTTCAGGAGAATTAGGCAATGGAAAATAATATCTAAAGATATAGATCACATATGACTTTGCAGATACTCAAGAATGATTTCGGTTTGATAAGTGATAAGAATGCATGACTCTCACTCAGGCCAAATTAAATCACTTCAGTGCTGCCAAGGCAGCACAGAAATAGTTTAAATTGTATTTTTTTTTTTTTAAGTCGCAGGAAAACATGTAGACCTGCATAGTGTGGGAGGTGAGAGGTGTTAGGAGGAGAGAAAAGGGGCATACTTAAACAGAGGAATTACTAATGAATTTAAACGAATTACTGGAGACACTTCAAACAAACAAAATGACTGCCAACCTTCTGAGAAACAGAAATGCTGTATGTGATGGCAAGCATAAGACATGTTTGAGAGGTGATGACAGTGAAATTTTTTTAAAGCAACACTGGAGCGTGAAACTCACTCAATTAGAGCCAAAGGCGATGACAGACTTAGTGGGAGACAGTCTATTTTAAAAGGATCTAATGAACATCACTAAATCCTCACACACACACATTCAACAGAGATACTCCAAGATATAATTTAAGGGATATTTTTAGTGCATGCTGTACCATAAAATAAAAGGGGAAAATTACCTAACATCATGCCAAGTGGTTTGGTGCACACACTGAGACATTGGTGAGATAAAGAAATTAACGCCTTTGCGCAGTAGTCAAATCTGGCTATTTATGTGTTACCTTATTTAAGGCTTTATCATTCAAGATTGCTGCTTCACAGAGAGGAAGGGAATGGCTCAACTGAATCAAGACACCTGTAGCATTTAGAATTACACTGTTTTTCAGTTAATTTTCATGATATTGGTTGAGAAAAAGGGCTGCAAACAAAAAATGTTCATGAAAATTCAGTATCGAAATTGTAAAAAAAAAAAAAAAAAAAAAAATATGGAGAATTGAAAAATAGGACCAAGGGTCCTGTAGCTTAGCGGCAAGCAGTCTTACAGCGATGATACAAGTTATGAAAATTTCATGAGAAGTTTGACATTTGAATCAATGAAAATCAATGTCAAGGTCACTAAATAAAAGTTCACATACATTTATAAGATGTTCTGTAATACAATCCTAAGCTCTGAAGCAGTTTTGTTGGTACAAGTCATTAAAATATGTCACTATGTATTCAATATGCCAATTGTGAACTTTAAAGGTCACAGAATGTCAAGTTGTGGTCAGCAAATGGACTTCATATATGACTTTCTAAATATCTCTATACAAACCTAGGCTCCATCTGTGACCGTTTTGGCAAGACAAGTCATTGTAATTGTATTATGTCAAGTTTGACCTTCAAATGTCATCAACAGTCAAGCTGAATGTCACCAAATGAAAGTTCATATGTGACTTCCTATGTCAGTAACACGAACTTAGGCTCCATCTGTGACCTTTTCAATGATAGAAGTCATTGAATTTTCTCTAGTTCAAGTGAGACCTTCGAAGGTCAATATGAAGGTCACCAAATGAAAGTTCATACATGACTTCCGATAAGTGTTCAATGCACATATGTTCCCAATCTTCAATATTTTCAAGCCTAGAAACCTTTGAAAATTGTAACATTTTGCTTGACCTCAAGTTTGATCTTTCAAGGTCATCTGAGGTCAACTTTAACAAAGCCAAAATATAGGTCATATATTACTTCCTATACGTCAGTATTACAAACTTAATCTCCATCTGCAACCATTTAGCTTCCACAGGCGATTTGGCCCATTCTCCATAAGACCCAATGTCAAAGTACAGTGCCCCCACTAGACCCACTTCTGTCGATTTAATCAAAACGGCACTTGCACTGTACATAAAGTGTATCAAGGTGAGTTGATTGCCAGATTTAGAAAAAAAGTTATCACACAATTTTTGAGAAATAATTTTTTGAAATTTCAAGTCATATCTTTTAACATTGTTAATATATTCCCTGACCTCGAGTTTGACCTTTCAAAGTCATCTGAGGTCAACTTTAACATAGCCAATGTATAGGTCATATATATATGACTTCCTATATGTCGATAATACAAACTTAATATCCATCTGCAACCATTTGGCCTCCACAGGCCATCTTGCATATTCATAAAGTACAGCGCCCCCAATAGACCCACTTCCGTCGATTCAATCAAAATGGCGCTCGCACTGTACATTGATGGTACCAAGGTAAGTTGATGGCCTGATTTAGAAAAAAATTTATCAAGCAGTTTTTGAGAAATAATTTTTAAAAATTTCTCAGTCCCATCTTTAACATTGGAGCTAAAATTTCAAGGGCCCATAAAACGGACAAAAATGATTCAATCAAAAATCCGAGAATGCCGCCTGGGGATATGGTCTAGTAGTATGTTATTGCAAATTTACACGAAAATTCATCAGGCCAAAAAAAAAAAAAAAAAAAAAAAAAAAAAAAAAAAATGTTCTGGACAACAGACGACGAATGACTGATGCCACACCACGACAATAGCTTATCAGCTCATAGGGCCGGCAAGCTAAAAATGGCTGGGAGTTAAAACAATGCATTTCTGGGATCACAAACTTCTTGACTACAAATGTTCTTCATCGAAGCACGTAATTCTAAATTATCTACTCTTTCGAAGCCAAATAAGACAGCTCTCCAAGTGGCTCCCCAAACTCTCACATCCCTCAAAATGGCACACCGTTAAATCATAAAATAATCATATATTTAACATAAATCGACTTTTGGCGCATGAAGTTCAATATGAATTAATGATTTTCTGGTTAAATTTAGCATGAGTTTATCGATATAGGAGCAGTTGGACATCAATGGTCACCAGTAACCTCTGCAAACCCAAAACATGCCTTTTCTCCATGATAAAGTTTAGAATTTTGTCCATTTTTTTTAGTGTCCCACAAGCCAGCACACATACTCATTAAAGTATCTGCTTATTAAACGGTCAGAACATTCACCCTGCAATGAAAAGCTAGCATTTCCCACTTCCGAGCTCGCAACCTTATATAAACACTTTCCACACCTTATAAGGAACAAATACATAACACTAACTCAGTAATACCTGAAATATACCTTATTATAACAGACAGACATTCCACTATCAGGAGGAAGCAGTCAATATGCTACCCTAGATTGAATAGCATCGTGCAACGAACGTTAGCCGGGAGGGTCTACCGAAGTGCTTGAGCTGCTCGCATTTTAAATGAGCCAAAACCTTGACATTCGATTTGGTTGAATATGGTATAAAATTCTAAAACAAAGAGCCACGTTGAGCAAAATGCCACAACATGCAGTATTATTAGCAAAGACTAACGGTTACTCTTGCTCACTAATGTGGCAAACAAGCTCTGTGATCATCATGGCTAAAGTAAACAGAGTATAAAAAACAGCTAGGCAGCTAGCCATTAGTTATAAAAAAAAAAAAAAAAAAAAAAAAAAAGCACTGCCATGGCGGTCGTATTTGAAATCGGATCAGAAAGATTTATATACAGTTTGGTGTCCTCTTTAGTACGAACATGCATGCCAACTTTCACTGTCATAGCTGCAGCGGTTTCAGAGGAGATGATGTTTACAAATGAAAATACCTCTTCTGTAATAACTGCTGAAGGTAATCCAATTGAGGTTGTCACCAATTACAAATACTTGGGTTTCCTCTTAGATTGTGAGCTTTCCTTCAAACCACATGTTGAAAACCTGGTCAAAAAACTCAGGCTAAAGCTTGGTTTCTTTTATAGAAATCGCTTGTGTTTCTCTCTGGGAGCACGTAAACTGCTTGTGTTGTCAACTTTTTTACCTTTAATTGACTATGGAGATATGCTGTATATGCGTGCCCCGTCTAAAAGCCTATCAGCTCTGGGCACTGTATACCACAGTGCACTGAGGTTTTTCACTGGCTGTGGTCGCCTTACACATCATTGTCAACTTTATGCCCAGTCTGGCTGGCCATCTCTGAGCGCTCGGAGAGAAACACATTGGATGCTTATAATCTATAAGGCACTCCTCGGTTTGGTCCCTTCTTATTTATGTTCGCTCCACCGAAGAGCAGAAAGCCGTTATGCCTTACGGTGCAGTGACTTCTTTTATTTGAATATTCCATGAGTTCGGACTGAACTGGGTAAAAAAGCATTCAGTTTTGCTGCCCCGTCCTCTTGGAACAATCTTCAGGCCGATCTAAAAATGTCTGAACTTGTTTCTTTTAATGTCTTCCGTCGTCTCCTAAAAGATCAACAGGAAAAATCGTCTGGACAGTGCCTCTGCTTTTAATTATTTCTGTCATCACGACCCCTTTGCACTTTGCTGTTACTATATTCAACTGTGCTCTATTTA
Organism: Gymnothorax javanicus; assembly: GCA_029692085.1. Lineage (NCBI taxonomy): Eukaryota > Metazoa > Chordata > Actinopteri > Anguilliformes > Muraenidae > Gymnothorax > Gymnothorax javanicus. The sequence goes on from CM056196.1 coordinate 84,390,819, forward strand.
TTTTAATGTATTTGTATATTAATTTATTTTATTGTATTTTATGAATGCTCTTTACGATGTGTGCTGCTGCCTTCTTGGCCAGGTCACCCTTGAAAATGAGATCACGATCTCAACGGGATTTTACCTGGTTAAATAAAGGTTAAATTAAAAAAAATAATAAAAAAATAAATACAGAGGACAAACGACCGACGACGAACGACGGACAACCAGACCATGACATAAATACACTGAACCTTCGGTCCAGGTGAGCTAATAACTGATCCGGGAGTGCCATCTAGTGATAGAATAGTGTAACTGCGTGCATAAATAGAGCAGCTCCATGTCCGCTAGAGTCCCTTTATACTGAGAGTAGTGACAACTTATTATTTGAACGCCATCTTGTTTCCATCTTCCAGTGCGAGCGCAAATGACACACTGAGCCGTCAGCTTATTTCCCACCCAGAGGAGCACAGATCAATGTACAAAATAATATTAACAACAAAAATGAGAGTTAAAGAAACTCTTAGTTTGCATGCACAATTCTCTGTATAATGTGATGTTAATTTTTGCATTGTCCTGCACTGTGCTGTATGATAAAGTGCAAAGTGTCTTCTTTACTGATAGGCAAGTATGGTAAACTATGATGACCGTCCATTGCATGGTCAAAGTGACCAAGGCATATGTATGGTGAGGGTTAATTTAGTTATCAAGCTACAACATTCGTATGTAGCATAATAAAAGTTATTTGGATGATGATGATCTTTATTGTTGTTGGTAATGGTTCAGGTATAAATTTTTTATTATCTATATACCGGTTTTACATGGCTATTGATGCACTATCATCGTTATTGACATGTTATCATTCACAGCATATGATTGCAATACAACTATTATTCATCTTAGTCCAACTTATTGTGCTGGACGATATGCCAGACATTTATGATCATTCTGTTGCTTTTATCAATATAGTAGAACAGACATTGCTAAAAGATGTATTATTAGTTTTTTTAAATTATTATTATTTTTTTTTTATTGGTAATAGTAATTTCCTGACTGGCAGCATCACCACCTTGTAAAGCAGCCGTAGAAATTGAGAGGCACAGGGTTCAAAGGGTGGTGCAGTCAGCCCAGTGAGTTATTGGTGCTGTATTGCCTAACCTGATTGACTTACAATATGAGGTGAGGACCCCAGTCACCCACACCATGGCCTTTTCTTGAAGAAGCTGTCCAGACGGAAGCCATGCTACGTGAACATTGCAGCCAAGACCAATTAACAAAGCCACAGCTTCTACCCCAGTACGATCTGTATGCTGACATAAGAACAATAAGACGTGCTCTGCTCTCAGTACGAATTACTAAACCGCCTCCATCTTTTTTCCCATTGCTATTGCCTTTATATTATCTTGTAAATACAAAATATTAGTTTATTAGAGCCTACTTTGTGTTATATTGTTATTATTACTGTATGATGATGATATTTTTATTATTTTTTTCTAATTATTGTTATTAGGGTTTGAATTCTGTAAACTGGTAGAGATGCATATTAATCGCATTAATAACGTAATTTGAAGTGATCATATTTATGATGCCATTTCGTAAAGATGTATAATTATACACACCAGTGCATAATATACTTGTAGGTTGTATTGCAAAGATCATTTTTTATATTCACTGTGTTTGTTTTTTTATAGCCTACTTAGTCTTATATTATTATTTGGTTTTTTATCATAATTTTGTCTAAGTATTTTAATTGGGTTTGAATTTTGTATACTAAAAGAGACTAATTTCCTACTGCATATTCCCATCCCAGCATATCTTTTGGGCAAGAGGCAGGAATATACCCTAGACAGGTGGCCAGTCCATCGCAGGGCACACACCATACGCTCACTCATACCTTTGGGCAATTTAGAGTCTCCAAATAGCCCAATATGCATGTCTTTGGACTGTGGGAGGAAACCAGAGCACCTAGAGAAAACCCATGCGTACATGGGGTGAACATGCAAACTCCATCCAGAAAGGCTGCGGGCGGATTCAAACCCACAACCTTCTTGCTGGGAGGCCGATCATCATGCCACCCTACTGACTAAGATGAATGAGGGAAAACCAAATCTCACTGCCTTGAACGGCATGTGGATATGATGAATCACAAAACTTGAACGATTTGATTATTATGTATGTATTAGATGTATGATTTTTTTTATTATTATTGGTGTTATTATTGTTCTTATCATTCTTGATGATGATATTATTATTATTATTATATTAATATTAATTAATAATGTTATGATGTCAATATAATTCAGAACCCTCCCCAAGAATGCAAGTGTCTATTATAGTTTCTGTGATGATAATGATATTATGAATATTTCTGATAGTGTCATTATCAAATAAAAATAATCAAGTACGGTTGACTGTTCAGTTTTAGTGTCAACACAGATTTCGTGCTAAAGTAAATACTGCGTTACTCTTGCCGATTCTGGCGTTGGTTTCGGGTCTCACGTTTTTTTCATTACAGAGCTGGAAGTTGGAGATTTGGAGCAGCTCATAAAAACAAGTGTTATTTTCAAAATAATACGGATGATTAGTTTTCCAATTTAGAGTTATTTCCAGATTGGTAGCTTTTTTGAAGGATTTTTTTAACGGATTATCAGTCAACATTTCTATTAGATATGGCCTCCGTTGTGTTATAGATGACCTGGATTCTCGCTGTTCAACAGGGATCATTGACTTCTCGACAATCTCGGAACATCCAAAGTCATTTCAGCGGCAAGTGCTAATATAACTTCATTTTAAAGTGAGTACATGACACAGTATGAGTGAGGTCGCGCTGATAGTTAGCGAGCAATGGAGAGTCAGTGGCTATGCATACGAGCATTGCCAAATGTTGTGACAGATTATTAAATGCTGATATTATGGATGTTGTATCCTACGTCTGTCTTGCATTGTTCTTGCTAGCTATCTGGACAATTCTTGTTGGACAGGTATTGCAAATCTAGCCATTTTTCCTCATACATGCAAATATAATATCACTGTTGTGATCGCTGTAATCCTCATAATTATACGGTGTTCTTTGGTAGCTTCTGTGAGTGTTGTGCGCCTCCTGATGGATTTATTATAACTCAGATGACGGAAAAAATTCAACGGGTCTGACAGAAACCTAAAGTCGGTTTGCTTATTTTTGGACATAAAAATTGTCATTCTGTTAAGAGTAAGTTAGCAGTATTTCATGCATGACTGATTTATTAACTGTAAAACTGACAATGTTAATATAGCTATATTCTGTTATACCAACGTACATCGCAGCGATATTGGTCACCAGCTAGGTAACTGGACTTAAAATTTCAATTTCCGATGTTGAAATGAATGCTAACGTAGCATACTGCAGTTTACAAAACGATCGCATTGACGGGATTTTGCATAGAATTGTAGCAGATGTGGTCCGCTTGCCAGCCATCTGGGCTTGCTGGAATCACAGATATTTTTTAAAGATGGTATAACGTGTGATATTGTCTTCTGTGTCTAGTTAGCTCCGTCTAGTATTATGTTTTACCTAGCTGGACATAGGTAAGCATTTTTGTGGTCATTTGTGCAGTATATATGAATTTTACGAATATTACGTGGCGAGCTAGCTAGCTAGATAGCTGCCCGGGAAAAACTAAGCCATGCCCCGGGGACGAGTGCATTGTTCGTCGGTCTTCGTATTAACATCAAGACCGCTGTGGCTCGTAGGCCTATTTTCTTGCTGCCTGTGGAGCCTGGATTGTCCTGTATTATATTGTTTTCTTAGTCTGCTCAGGTTGTCTTTGTATTATTTTAGCGAAATGAACATAACAAAGAATTTTTGTGAACGTTTGTGCTTTATGTAATTATTTTGTTATAGCTAGCTACATGGAACTCCGTGCTGTGACACGGAGCCCTGGAAACCATAATCGCAATGCATTTTCATAAAAACAATATGCTAGTTTGCTTAAGATAATTATGTTTCATAATTGTATGACATTTGTCTGTTGTGATGTTATGATTAAATTTGTGCTTTGACAGCTATTCACTTTGTGTTATTCAGCATATTTTCGCTTGCTTCGGAAGCAAAACAAGATGGCGGCATTTCAATTTTGTTCCGATGCTGTTTAGCCAATAGGAAAAGAGACAGAATGGTCGATGCTGTTTAGCCATTAGGAAAAGACTGAGAAAATGGTCGTGCAAGAGAGTCTTGTGCCCATTGAAAATGAATGGGCTCCATTCATTGTCAATGGGAATTTTTTTATTTTTAATCGCTAATATTTCATAAACTATAATTAATATCGATAAGATTTTGAATAGCAACAATCTGCATATATAGTAGAATCATTTGGTATGGAGGTTGTATGGGTAGCATGAAAACTGTTGGAGGAGATTGTGTTAACAGAATGGGAAGAAAATGAGTTGAAAGATCCTGAGAAATAACAATAGTTTGCATGCTTCACATGCAAACTAATAAGGGTTTTTACACAGCAGATGCTTTTAATTTGTGGGAATAATGCGCACGAAAAAAACATGCATTTATTTTCGCCATCCTTACGATTGTCACTCAGCTGCTCATTGTGCCTAACACCCTTTAACCGTGACTACATTTCTAATATAGAATGGATTCTGGTGTCTTATTGCTAAATGAGCCTCGCAAACTAATTTAGCCAAATCTGTGCTGCTTCACAAGCTAAAGGAGCACAGAATTTAAAAAGATATAGGCCTACTAATATTTTATGTCGTCATTTATATACGAAAGAAAACGCCTCTATAAGGAGGTGAAACTTATATTTTCTATCCCTACTTTGTAGCAGAGGGTGTACCCAAAATTTCCTCTTTATTCTTACATGAGGAAACGATTTTCATAACTGGAGGATGAGACCATTTTTCCTCTTCTTCCCCTTTCTTCCTCTGTCCTCTTCTTCCTCTTCGGAGTGAGCTGTCAAAACTTCGTAAATTTGTTTTCCCGTCTTTCTGTCGCAAAGTCGTGTCAGAGCTGGCTAGCTTTTAATAAGCATTAAATGTGCTCATATGCATAACCAATTCACTTACTCTACAAAAGTGTATACCTAGTCTCTTGTGTGGATTATACTCATCACCCAATTCACTTTGAGGAAAAAACAAATCCACTACAAATACCAAAGCCAAGTAAGCCCGACCAGACAGTGTGTGCAGCACGTCATCTGACACTAGCCGTGGTCACAGTTACAGCACTTGGTTGAATTGGAGAACGGAAGTGGCTATTCGCCCAGCAGTGGGGTGAATTGGGGGAAAGTGATTGGCTATCGGCCCCGCAACGGGGCCAACAAGAGAAGCATTTCCGCTATTCGCAGAGCAGGGGGGCGGATAAGAGAAACACTTCTGCTATTTGCCCAGCAGCTGGGCGAATAAGAGATTTAATTTTATGATCCGCCCCGCTGTGGGGCGAATAGCATCTTCCTTGTAGAAATCCCTGACTACCTCAAAAAATACATTTCATAGTTATCAAATCTTATTTTCTTTTTTTTTGAGTTGGAATTATGTCCAAATGTTCTGACAATCATAGTTTTTCAAGTAAACAATGCGCAAACAGTGGTAACTCACATACACAAATTTGTTTCATCGTCAAGGCAACTTATCCGGCACAAAAACAAAAATGAAGTGGGTTTCCAGCTGGCTCTGCTAACTTTCATTTCCCAAATCTGTCGTCTTTTTGGATCAGAAGGAAATCTTAACATCTTAAACCTCTTCTCAGATCTATTGGTACACCCGAAGGCACAACAACCAGTCATGATTTTCAGTTTTCAAAACACAGAATGCAGGGACGTAGTAGAATTCCTTAGGAAGTAGTATAAATTGATCGACCTGATGGATACAAAATGGATCCATGTGTCACGTGACCAACGTTTTTTGGTACCGCCTATGTCACAACTTTCAGTATAAAGGGACTCTAATGTCCGCTGGCATCTACATAAGCGCAGAGGGGTTAGGATCGAAACATCGAAACTCGATATAATATACAGAACAAAAACCACCCGACCGCATGGGTGTAGCCCCCGAGAGCCCGCTTCTCCCCTCTTTTGCAACCAAAAATCATGGTGTCATAAGTGAAGTATAATACATGTCCATACCACATATGAAAGTAATTGGTCAAAAAGTACAGCCTGTGCAGCGTCCTCAAAAAAGTGTCCACGGATGTGGACACGGCAGCGGAGGCGACATGCGTGAATCCATAGAAGCTGCCCGACTTCGTCCAGGTCTTCCTGAGTACATCAAACAACAAAATAGCCAATTTTGTTCATTTGATTTATTTTTGGTGAAAACGGCAAAAAACTGGTCGGTAACTACCTACACAATGCCACTGAAATTGTTATTCTATCTTACTTAGTTCTGGCGCTATGATACAAAATACACCAATTGTGTAACTCCGTTACTGCGTGACCTGGCCCAGAAGAGCTCAATATATTCCAGATTGAGGGCACAAAGATTACAATTTCTTCTTTCATGCACTGTGTACCTACTTGCAGCACCAGTCAAAACTGCGACGCACTTTGCTAATCTGACAGCACTCTGTTTTTAGAGAATTTTAAACGGCTTAACCACTCCATATTTCCTTGGAATAGGTCAACAGTCAGGAGTTAAGAGAATAATTTACTTGTTTGAGTAGTGTCCAAAATTTCAGAATTCTCAGAGATTTTCCAATATTCAGTAGTATCTCAATAATATATTGAGGGATCAATATTTTGCAAAGAAAACAGTCAAACATGCTCCATCCATTTTCCAACGCCCAAATTAAAGTCAAGCTGTTTTGGGACTTATTGGGCCAAAAAGTCCATGAAAAGCAAACTGCAAGTGCAGCACATCTTTGGGAACTTAGACGGCTGCTCAACTGCAAACTCATAACAGCCATATGACTGCTCTTGTTAAAAAAAAAAAAAAAAAAAAAAAGTGAGCATGCTCAGCAAATCTGACAACAAATGCTGGTTAGTTTGATTTTAGAATTAGATCTTTTTTTGCAAAATGCAGGGTCTTTATTTCTTTATTTACCATGAGTTGAAAGAAAAATGTGGGTAAGTCCAAACTTTTGACTGGTGCTGTACATCAGCCATCTATTTGCTAACACTACAAAAACTGACCTTGTGAAAAAGCACCTAGAGTAGTCTCAAGCGGTGACCCCTCTGACATGCATCATGCATAATGAAATTCATTTTTTCCCCCCCGACACCGCATGCTCCAATAAATCATATCAAAGTGTAGAAGGCAATCAAGAGTTTTTCTCGCTAATGAAGTTAAGTTCTTGTCAACAAAGTTAAAAAAACCCCTTGGCAGTTGATAGAGCCTATTAAAAGTGTCAAGTCACTGCAGAGCATAAGCATTGGACCTACAGTGGACACCGGAGAGGTCAATGATGTCACCGTGCCATCAAAGTTTACATCAACAGGGCTCCAAACTAACTTTTTCCACCAGGAGCACCAGTGCTCCCAACAGAAAATTCTAGGCGCACCAGCTAAAAATTTAGGCGCACTACCTATATTGACATGCGACGCAACACAGCTAACATTTTCAATAATAATTGCATTACTGATAAATATGGTAATGAATAGACAATTTACGAAATAACAATGTGCTGTTTTATTTTAAACAAAAATGTCAAATGAAATACTGTTGTGCTTAGAGAAAAATCATTAACTTATATAGTTCTTCTTTAAACAGACACCAAATAATAAATTAACAAATGTAAAGGTACGTGGTCAGAATTTGCAATCAATACAACACAACCACAACATAACAAGTTAATAAAAAAAAAAACAAAACAAAAAAAAACTATCTGGCTGTCATTCCCTTTATAGCACATCACCCTGAGGACCACTAAGGCTGGGCGGCTCTGAAGGCTAACCCTTGTAGTTGGCCTTCTAGCTCTTTTACTGTTGCTGAACCATATCTGTACAGCCTCTTACACAAACTCCTCCAAGCTTGCTCCCTCAAGACTAAAGGCCTTTTTGGTGGCATCATAGATTCCTTTAATAAAAATTACATATCTGTAATTGTCATGTAAGGGATAATGTACAGCAAGGCAGTCATTATTGTGGATCAAAACCCTCGACAGGGAGATCAGGGTTTTTATCCTGCTTATCACATAGCTACCTACCAAGGAAATAAACTAGTTGACATAAAATATTATTTTTCACATATGATTTTATTGATTTAAAACGAGTTCATTGCTTTTGTGAATGTAAATAGTCACATACGTTGTTATGGACAAAGAACTGCGCGCATAGCAACAGTCTGTTATACATAGCAATGGTCTGTAATTAAGAAATAACAGACTGTGGAATGCCGTGATTGACCAATCAGAAAACGGTATTCACCGTAGCCGTGTAATAATGAATAGCCCCTAAATGTGCCTCTTTTTTTCTGTAAAAACGTAAGTTTCATAGCCTGATGCTAAAATGAACATAACTTAAGCATTTGCATGCTGGACTTCAACATGGCCAATCAAAATATTCGTCAGCCTCCCTTGATGCAGGATCCGTGCATAGACTATCTCACATTCCAGACATCTGTGCAACCATCATCATGAAGGACAGATAGGTGGACACTTCATCTTTTCACCGGTCTTCTTTTTAATCGAATCTGCGATTACTCCAATTAACTGCACGCATGCTGTGTTGTTGCTGTAAGTGGGATTCACTTGAACTCCGTTCTTTTTTAACAATTCAATTTTATTCAGCAAAAATGATGCAGGGTGGTGCTATCCACCAGCGCTTTAAAGCACTGTCCAACCAGTTTTGCAGCATTCAGCTGAATCTGAGCAGATACTACAGCCCTTATACTTCATCCCGCTACTTCAATCCGCAGTCACATCGTCAATAAACACCAGTGACCCAATTCCAAAGGCAGCCATACATGCCCATGTCATAACACTGCCTCCACCATGTTTGACAGATGTGGCATGCATGGGATCATAAGCAATTTTTTTTTTCTCTTCCCATAATCTTGGCACAAGTTAATCTTAGTTCATCTGGCCAAAGAATCTAATTAAGAATCAACCTGTCCAGGCTTTTTTGCTTGTTTTCAGGTAAAGTCTAATCTGACCTTGCTTTTCTTGAGTATCACCAGTGGTTCGCAGCTTGTGCGTAAACCGCCTGAATTTACACTCATGAAGGTGTCTCTTGATTGTCCACTTAGCCAATGATACGTCTACCCGCTGAAGAGTGCTCATGACTGGGCTAGATGTTGTGTAGGGGTTTTCCTTCACCAACGAAAGAACTCTACAATCATAAACCTTAGTTGTCTTCCATGGTCTTCCAGATCTTTTGGTGTGGCTGAGCTCTCCAGTGCATTCCTTTTTTCTTAAAATGTACAAATCTGCTGATTTAGCCCTTGCCAAAGTTTCTGCCATTGCATTGGCAACTCTTTGGACCATACAATCAGTTAGTCTTATAACACTTAAAAAGAATTGTGATTCAGCATCAGATACAGATACATTCCATTTGAAACATTAAATGACTATATCAGCTGTCTCAAATAATGCCATTTCTTCCTTGAATAATACAGCTATTGCAATGGCACATGATTGCACAGCAAGTAGCCACGGTGTGCGCGATGTAGGAGTGCACAGTAGTTGAGTGAAAAATCAAATGCATTGACTATAGAGTCAAGGCTGTTCAATACCAGCAGATTCAGAGTCACAGGAGGATGTTCAGTGGGAACATCAGACAGCACCAAATGTGACAAGAAAAACCACTCATGTGCCCCTGAACTACAACAATTTTATTCAAGGAACTGGAGCAAAAAATTAATTTACCACAACTCCCCAGGAACTAAACAATTAAAAAATAAGTAGTCAGTTCATTCAATTTAAGCACAATATTCAGGGCTTTTATTAGCCAACCTTGCCCATTTTAGCTTACAGAATAAAAGAGTTAAGCAGCTCTGTGAAATAATTACCCTTTGTGTTCTTTGGGCACTATACAAACTTGTGTACACTATGACAACAAAAGCAATTATAAATCAAGCCTTTTCTTCCATGGATAACAAAGCAGTAACAGCACTTGATCAGCAAACCTGCTCGGCTCGAAGCAGACTTCCAGATGCCAGTTTATGTTTGTTAGGCTCCACAGCGGCAGGTACTGAGATAGGACTGAAATCTGATAACAGCAGCCCTTGCTGTTATTATTTTTGAAACCAAATAGATTTTGCAATGGTTCTACTGCCCTCCAATGGTGACACCATTGAATACAACAAGCAGCATTTTGAGTTTCCTTACGTTAGGATATACCATGTATCTGTCTATCAGAAAAGAAAAAGGAAAAAAAAAAAAAAAAAACTAGTGTTATTATAACTGTTCGTACGAACACCTTGCCCTATTCATTGTCATGGCTCAGTTCTGACTGAAGCCACAACATTATAAGGGGTTCAGTTATTTGGACGGCCAATGCCATGCAACATTCTAAAAACACGTCACACACAAACAGTAATTATTAGCAATTCTTGGTACACGCAACAAACTGGTTTTTTGCAGAAAATGGTTGATGCTTCATCACTCACTTGAATGTGTAAGGAAAGTGGCGGGGGAGGATTAGCAGGCACTGACCTATGAGGAGGCTGAGCGGGGGTGAGCACGAGGAAAAGGCACGTAGGATGTCCAGGAGACAGAGGCTGGGGTCCCTCACAAAGCGGTTGTAGTCAGCTGAGCCTTGTTTACTGCACAGCTCCTGCAGGCGCCGCTTTTCGCCAGCATCAGTCGTATAGTCCACAAGGGCCCTGAGGAAAGCCTTGAGGGGACAGAGGAACAGGCAGGCACCATGTCAGTGTGCTCATCTTTCAGGCATCAGTGCTGCAGATCTATAGGACCATGCGAATGAAACCTATAACCTAGGCTTTATCTGTAATAGTTTTGGTGATGGAAGTAATTGAAATTTCACTATGGAAAGTTAAACTTTCGAGGGTCACCGAAGGGCAAGTTCAAGGTCACCAAATGAAAGTTCAAATATGAACTCCTATAAGTGTTCAATACACGTATATCCTCCATCTTCAATAGTTTCAAGCCTAAAAGCCCTGAAAATTTTTACATTTTGCTTGACCTTGGGTTTGATCTTTCAATGTCACCTGAGGTCAATTTCAACACTGCCAAAATGTAGGTCATATGCACTTGCACTTTGTATATGCCGGTTATACAAACGTCAGCTATATCTGCAACTGTTTGGCCTCCACAAGCCATTTTGCCCATCTCCAAAAAACACAATATTAAAGTACAGCGCCCCCACTAGACCCACTTCTAGCAATTCAATCTGAGCAGCACTCGCACTATCCATCCAGGGTACCAAGGTGAGTTGATTGCCCAATTTAGAAAGAATTTATCAGACAATTTTTGAGAAACAATTTTTGAAATTTCAAGTCCTATCTTTTAACATTGTTAACATTTTATTTGACCTCGAGTTTGACCTTTCAAAGTCATCTGAAATCAGATTTAACACTGCCAATATATAGGTCATACAGTAGTGAGCAGAGATGATTATACACTTAACAAAATAAAGATAAATCAGAAATCAAGTACTGCTCGAGTATTTATTTGATGTAATATTGGATAATATAGATGAAAATAAGTGAACAGATAATGATGTATAGTAAAAACAAAAATAATAATGTCTTGTTGAGAGAAGAAGTCAATATCTAGTGTGGCCAGCCTTTGCTTTGATTACAGCATTTCATCTTTCAGCCATAGTTTTCACATTTTATTTCCTCACTCGCTAAGCCATTGTATATGGTTTGAACTTCATTTCAAAAAGACTCTTTCGAGCTTAAAACAGATTTGCTCAATTAGATTAAATGGTTTGGACTATGAGCAGGCCAAGTCATAACTTTTATGTCACTAGATGTTTCGTTTTTTGACTGAGATAATTCTTGCTTGACTTAGAAGTGCATTTAGGGTCATCATATTGCTGAAAAAAATCCCCAACCAATCAGTCTCTTTCCAGATGGTAATGTGTGCCTCACAAGGATGTGGTGATGCTTCTTCTGATCCAGGATTTTGCTGATTTTTATCAGATCACTGGCTCCTTTCAAGCAGACTGAGCCCCAAACCATAATATTTCCACCTCCATGTTTTACTGAAGGTGTTGAAACAGTCATTTTTGAATCGTTCTCCAACTCTATGATGCACATAATGTCTGCATTTGGATGAGAAAATTTCAAATTCTGATTGATCGGTCCAAAGGACTTGTTCCCAGCCCATTGGTGTCCAATCCTTGAATTTCTTGGCACACTAAACTCTTTTTTTTGATGTTGCCAGTTCTTAGCAGCAACGCAACCAATCAGGGGTGCGTTTCCCAAAATCACAGATGCTAACTTTCGTAGTTGGGCCCATTGGCAGTGCACGGACGAACTATGTAAGTTGCTAACTTAGCAACTATGCTTTTGGGAAATGCGCCCCAGACCATTTTCATACAGGCGCCTGGGAATGGTAGATCTTGATACTTTCATCTCTTCTGGTGCTATCATCACAGAGTTGTCGTGCAATTAACTGCCGATTTTTTTTTTTTTTTTTTAACTTGTCATGCACAGATAACGAACATCAGAGGCACTGAACTTCTGTTTTGAACCTCTATTGCTAGTTTTTGGTGAAACTGTCTCTGAAATGCTTGATGGTGTTTGTTACAGTAGCATGGCAGCATTTAACATCTTAACATCTAAATTTTTCTTAGTGACCAACCAGCATCATGGAAGGCCACAAGGAGGCTACAATCTCAGAGAGCTTCCTCTGCCTTGCCAGCATGTTTAACACCGTGACACTGCTCAAAATTTATGTCACCTTATATACTGGAAAAACTGACCATTACAGGTCATTTTGCAAAATAATGTTGCCCCAAACCAGTTTAAACAGATTTCTTAGAATGAACAATTATGGAGTGAGCCTTCAAACATGAATTCATGCAATGCAGGAGTCAAAAAAAAAAAAAAAAAAAAAAAAAAAAAAAAAAATTGCAACACCTTTCAATGGTAATAAAAAAATGATGTTTTCAGTGTTTTTGTTTATTACCCATATTTTTACCCCAGTGTACTTTTGGGAATGATTTTTTTTGTTCTCATTGCAATAGTATTTCTAAATACATTTTCACCAAAAAATTTTAGAGAAGTAATTTATTAGGGCCCCTTTTTTGATGAAAATGGTGGTGTATAATCATCACTGCACACGACTGTAGGTGCATGCAAATCATTAGGAAAAAAGTCAACTCAGAACTGGGCAAAAAGTTGTTGCATTGCAAATAATATGGTGCAAATAAAAAACTCAATATTGCTGATAACATCAAAATATTACTGAAAAGTGAAAATAACAGGTAAGTATTTTTAAAAGGTCCAAGGTGACAAGCAAACAACTGCAAACTAGAACAATCCTGTATCAAACTAGAGTGCCAAAGGCCCTGAAGGCTGCCAGCAGTTACAGCCCCAACAGGAGAAAAGTGACTAGCATCAGTCTGCGGATTCAACAGGAAGCCAACACGAATTCTTGTGAAAGCAACATGTTGTCTGCACGATACTGGCGTTAAAAAGTTCCAGCTCGGACATCCGCGAAAAAATTAAACCAGTTTAATTTTTTGCGCGAATTTCGGCGCTGATGGCGAATGGTCCCGTACCACTGCGAATCAATTCACGGTTCTTCGAATCAATTTCTCGGCGAAAGAAGAGAATGGTTTCATCCGCACACTTCCGCGGGCCAACGCAGCTCAGTGAGAAAGGGGTTTTAGTTACCATTATTGGGCAACTCAACTGAGCGGTCACACTTTTTCATGAGTAACAGACAGCAATATATTTATGTCACTTTTCTGCCATTTAGCAAAAATATATTCTTTAAGAAGTCTACATCATGAAATCCGATCACATTTTTAACTAACCTGAACTTTCACTGTCGTCTGCTGTCAATTTGTGAAGTGCGCCATCTTCTCAATTCACTTCTGGTTCTTGCTCTGCTTTCAGACAATGATTTTTTTTTCACATAACACCGCCACCGAGTGGGTCTAATTAGTATTATTCTTTCTATTCCATGATGCTAATAGGAACAAACATCCAAAAATGAATTTTGACCCGTTTTTATTGCCGCAATTGATCGCGAAAAAAGGTCGACCATGCGGTTACAATGCCCGTTAAAATTTTAATTATATATGGGTTAGTGCCTAATACATACTAATGTCTAAAGACATTATTAAACGAGGAAATAAATAGATTGATTTTGTCACATGACCTTGACCTTGAAGACCAAAGTCAAATCCAATATGATGTGTTTGTTCAGCATACATGATTTGCCATTAGTATCCAATACATACCGAAGATCTAAAGCTAACATTAAAGGACTTCTAGGCCGTTTTTGTCATTACCCGGACCTTGTTGCCCAAGGTCAAATCCAATATGTCGAAAACAACCAGCATACTAGATTTGCTATTAGTGCCCAATACATACCTAAGCTCTAAAAACAATATTAAACAAATATGGGCCATTTTTGTTATATAACCTTGACCCTGAGGCCCAACATCAAATTTGACTGACTGCCTAAGAATGTTCAGCATACATGGTTTCCTATAGGTGCCCCAAACATACCTGAGCTCTAATTGCCATATCAGCAAGTTATAGCACATTTTAGCCATTTGATCTTGACGCCCAATGTCATATTCAACTTGCCGAGAATGTTTGGCTTACATGATTCCCTATAGGTGCCTCACACATACCTAAGCTCTAAATGCCACATTAAGCTGTTATAACACATTCTTGCCATTTGACCTTGACCTTGAAGCCCAAGGTCAAATGTGACTGACTCACAATGACTCACAATAAATATTATTATAAAATAATATTTATGGTAATAATTGATTCAACGATGAAGATCAATTCTAAAATCAAGCATTTTGCCAAAGCTCTGAAATAACAGAGCAGATTGAACTTTAACAACATACGACGTTATCCCAACAAATTACGCAGACTTAACATTAAATGTAGAACACTAAAAGCAGATGTACATTTATCTTGGTCCATTGTTTGCAGCTTTCACCATACAGTAAACCTTAAAGCCCCATTATGAAGGAGGAAGAGATATTTTTTGCAAAACAGCGCCCATACAGTTTGTAAGTGCAACACCACAGTTGTAAATACAAGTCCTCCACTCCACACCCCATCAGCAGTACATGCACATTGAGCATTTATTTATGAATTACTTTGCCACTTAAAGCAGAATATGTGAACAGCTGAGACAATGACAGTATATTCAATGCAAGAAGAATGATCACATAGCTCTAACCAGCACATCTAACTTAAACTCACAAAGGCAACCTTGCAAAAAACCTCAGGATGCAGCCACTTGACAGGCAGGGATATCTGACAAGGGCTGATTTCATAACTGTGCAATAAATAGGATATTGAATCATAATTAAAAGGAAAATGACAACTGATAAAATGCCAATGATATGCATCCGAGTCCAGACCAGAATAACTGACACTGACTGGAGAGACAGACTGGAAGGCTTGTAGTTGGCACTGTCAGGCAGGGGGACCAGCATTCAGCTTAAGCCTTAGTCTTTTTTTTTTTTTTTTTTTTTTTTTTTTGCATCTTTATTGGTGTAAAATGGACAAAAAACAGAAAGTGCTATAAAAACAGGGGACAAAAACAAAAAAATATTCACACATACTCTGCATACAACAACATACACGCATATAGATAAATGACAGACACGATGTAAAGCAGGTATATTTATTTATGCCTGTTGATTCTGTGAGGGTTGTGTGTGTGTGTGTGTGTGTGTGTGTGTGTGTGCGCACGCGAGAGTGGTGGTAAGAGTGGGCTAATAAGGATGGGGTAAGGAAGTATTGTGGTCAAGCATAATTCTGGGTATGTTTGTGTTACAGAATAATAAATAAATGAAATAGTCAGCTAAGGAATAATATTAATGCAAATAGCAGATTATGGTGAAGAGACAACAATGATGATAACAATAATAGTAATAATAGCAATGATAATAATAGAACAACAACACTACACAAAAACAATGAAGTGCACGTGCATTTGTTGACAAGCTGGATTTGAAATCGTAAAAGCCGCTGTCAGAAGCCAAATAACCAGGTCTACTGAAAAAGACTAATATTACAAGATTTCACGCAAATATGACTTTTCATAGTTTTATTTATAATGACATTGGATATGAATGCTAACAGACTAAATGTGGAGTGTGTGTAATCAAATGAAGACCAAAAAGGAAAAATGATCAGTCCAAATTTGGCATTTTTGTACATTTTATATATTATTATAATATTTATAATAGTATTATATATTATTATAACATTTAACATTTTTTTTTTTGCATATTTTTTCCGTGCTTTGTTACCAAGATCGTTTTGAATTTTTAATTCATCATTTCTCCACAATGTGAAAATGTGACTGATCATTTTTCCATTGTGGTCTTCAAACATAATATCGTTGGTGAAATTATATAGGCTACATTGCACATAATACACATTGGACACAATCTAGTGGGATAGGTTTGCAAGGCTGCAAACTTTCAAAGTTTATATGGTGCAAGACAGCCCAAGACTGACCAAACTTTTATGATGTATTTATATGCATGCTAGCCTGAGACAGAACTGAGGTTACATTTGCTAACTTCGAGAGACAGGAATAACACAGATCAAGTAACAGGCAAAGTTACAATCTTTTATAAAAACATTGGAAGGGAATGTACATTCTGCTCTTGGACTGTCCTTGTTTTCCAGTTTGCCGTTAGACCAATAGCGCTGCTGCCAATTCCAGGCTACAACATATAGGAATGCTGGGGAATGCTAATGGACACAGAACACCTAGTCAGCTAAATTAAACTTGCAAAATTTCAGCCCAACGTCCACTGGAGGCGTGTGACACACCTCAGAAAATAGGTTCTATTTAATTCAATGGAGCAACGCCCACTTACAGCGTGTAACGTGCATCGATGCTGACCAGTTTTTCATTTTTCACCGCTGTTCGATTTTTTAAGCATAAACTCAAAAGAAACACATTTGTCTTTCAGGTTATTCAACAATTTTGCCTTTATATGGTTGGTGGCATGCATTAAGCATAAGCCTGACATGTTGTTGAAACAGATGGAACAGGTTTTTAACCCAGTTGCTGTTTCAAAACGGAAATCAATTATTGTGGGGGCATTTAAGTTATCAAGCAATCTACCATTAGACAGCACCTAACTCACCATACACTGGCAAGACTGTAACACCACTACGTTAGTTAGCCAGCTAACTCGCTGCTGGGTGAAGAGAAGTAAATCATAAGCTATTGTTAACTTACTAGATGGCTGTATTTCAGAGATAACCTATGCCCATTGGCGCAAACTTGGGTTTAATATTGGGGGGCAAAAATGTCAGTAATATTTGATGAAGTCATCGTGCTCTTCGTACATTAGTTTCAATCCAATATCGTCCCATGCCCATCTATAGAGCTCCTATTCTGAACAGTATTTGAGGAATTATTTATTCATGAATTAATCGTTTTGGCTTCAAGCACCAGCTAATTAAATGAATGCATGTAAAAATCACTTGTTTATTTGTATTTTCCATCGTGCACCAACTTCTTGGAATCAGGGTTGTACATCCACCAGCTACAGTGCGCGGTTATACCCCCATTCCACACAACCGTTCAAGCTACCGTTCTCAGTCGTTCTAAGCTGTCCTCAGGACGGCTGCCTTTACCGATCAGACGCTAGGAGAACGGCCGTTTTTGGCATTCTTGCGTTCCAGTAGCGATCTGTTAACGACCGTAACAATGCTGTAGGGTTCTAATACAGTTCATGAACCGACCATGTAAGGTCCGTACAGCGTGTCCTTAACGATCTTTACCGTTTTAGTACCAATCACTAGCGTTCCAGCAACGTTCCTTTCAGATCTCACACCGTTGCTGTACCGATTGTACCGTCCTCTACCGTTCATTACCGATTTCACAACGAATGTAGCATGCTGTTAGCAATCCATTAACGATCCAGCAGCGTTATGTTACCATTGCCGTAAAGATCTAGATAGGTTATAAAAGCGAGACACATATCAAACGTATTCAGTTGCTACAAAAAAAAAATTCAATGTATTGGACGACATTTTACATGGCCTAACAAAATACTATAACAAATAAAATAATAATGAACTTGGAAGGAAATCTATGGAGGGAATACCATATATTACCATTTAGTAGTCCGGGCGTTTATTTCGCAAAATCGACTTGGACCCCAGGCTTTTATAAGAACCAGGCGGATATTTGCAACAGGCCATTATTTATTTTTGCACTGACCTGCACCAAGCCAGTTCGGCTTTCCTACACAGTTATAAACTGACTGAATTTAACCGTTAAATTAACGCATTGTCTCCTTGTCATTTTAACTGTAAGTGGAGTCCTGCGCACCTTTAACCGTGGTTTACACTGAACATGCACTGAACTCCGTGGTAAACTAATTGTAAAATTACAGTTAAAATAACTGGCTAAAAGGTGCCAGTTAAATTGGGCTACCTGGCAAAAAAGGCTTCAGTTTATTCGTTTATTATTAACAGTGTATTCGCGGAAACTGTTTCATTTACATACTTTAGTTTTGGGACTTCTACATTGATCCCAGTTGGGGCAACACGCAATATCATCTTGTTATCCACAGGATGGCAGATTTATAACGAAATAAAGAATAAAAATATATCGCCAACAAACAGAACATCCAAAAAGATGGCCCGCAAATAAATAAATCGCAGTGTTCACTGGATGTTCTGTTTGTTGTTAAAATGTTTTTTTTTCGTTCTCAATCTGTTCTAATCGTTTTTTTTTTGGCTGTCGGACACGGAGTATTTTGCATTTAATGTCCAACAGGCATTGTACGGACTTCGTTGTATTTATAAAAAATGGCCCAAATAAATTGATTGCAGTGCACATTGGATGTTCTGATTGTTGGTGATATATTTTTATTCTTTATTTCGTTATAAATCTGCTCTCATATCAATACTTTTACTTTCTGCTGGCTTCCGGACATGGAGTATTTTGCATTTCGCGTCCGACAGTCTTGATCGTGCATGCAATATTTAATTCACAATGTCAATGGTCATGGAATTGATTTGCTCACTGACTACAAGCACTATTTTATCTCTGGTGTGGAAATAAAGCGTGAATCTGTTTGATCCATCTGACTAATTTTCAAAAGAGAGACCGAATAAAGACTTGTCTATCTTCAACGAAAGAAAACAGACGAATAAAAAGACCAAGAAAAGTCGATAGCTATCAATCTGCATTTTGTGAAGGTCGAACACAAACATGGCCAAGTTTGTACTCCAATAATTGCTGGCATACTCGAAAAATTAAAACTTTTATGACTTTCGGACACGGAGTATTTTAGGATCTCTGTCCGGCAGTCGCTAAATTCGTCATAAATGCACAAAGTCCCGCGCCAATGTCGACTCACTTTATTGAGCAGAGCTTAAACAGGAACATGGATTGAAATTCCCGGTACTCATCTTGAAGAACTGAGCCCTCTGATCAAAACATTCACGTTTAATATCTAAAAGACTCAGTAGATTTTAAGAAATTAAAAACAATAATCGACTGTCGGACACAGAGTTATATTGAAACTATCCGACTGTCGGACACTGAATTATATTAAAACCCTGTCCGACTTTCAGACACGTAGACACTGCGTTTTACGAAAGGTAAGGCAATCGTAGAGCTTATTCTTTAGCTTTGCCAAATAATGAGCATAAATATTGTTGTTCAATTACAATTCCTTCTTCGTGTCCTTTTTTAAGAACGAAAAGATAAAAAAAGAACATGGAAAACAAGTCCGCCACCCAAAAAAATGATAATTGTCGACACCCATGTTTACTGTTCTGTGAAGATGTGCGCTCTAGCTCGTGTGAAAATAAACTGATTGGTATTGGAACTTGACACCTATATACACATCGGCTGGCACGGTGCGGCAACGCTAATTCATCGGTATTGGAATGGTTGGGACGGTATCGGAATGCTATTGGAACCTTAATACAACGCAAGGGGAACGTAAGACAATCTGGTTGAAATGGTGAGGTGGAGATTGGGTCGGATCAGAACGTTACCTGATCGGTATGAGAATGGTGGGGAACGGTAGCAACGGTATGAGAACGTTACGGGTGCGGGTCGAATATTGGCGACCGTTCACTCCCGATGCATTAGCGTTGCTTTACCGTTGCTTACGTTCCATTAACGACCCATCAGTTCTTATAACGATGAGCTAAGGATCCATTACAGTTCATTCAAAACGGGAGGGGAACGGCCAAAATTTTGAACATGCAGGCCGACCTCAGCCGTCCCAACCGTTCTTACCTTTCAAAGGAGTTCCGTTAACGTCCAGTGCCGTTCGAATAAGGCTCCATTAAGGTTCCCTCCCGACCTCTCCCGTTCCGGTACCATTCTTGATCGGTATGGGAACGGTAGCTTGAATGGTTGTGTGGAATGGGGGTATTAGAACCAACTGCTGTATCCTCCCCACAAAATACAAACTCCAGTGTGGGTGGGAGTTTTAATTTTAACATGCAAATACAACAGTTAATTTGGACTGCACATTCTTGCTTCATACTGGTTCAACTATTTCACTTAACCCTTAAATGCCCCCTGTGACAAATTTGTCACACGATTTTGGGGGTTGTCAAAACCACTGACCCCACATAAATTTTGCAGCCTAATGCCCATAGTGACATAGTTAGACCATCAGTGCTGCCATCTGATGCATAAAAGTGGAACTGACACGACACTGGCTGCACCAGCTAACCTTTCCAATATGGCCGCCCCCATGGTGGGATCCACACGATAGATCAGCACCCATTCATCACTGGATAAAGTAGACAAACAGGTAAGCTAATGAAAAATAAGCAATGCCTAATACTTCAGCTATATGTCAACTGTTTTATCATTCAAGTCATTTTAGCAATAAGGTCCCCGAAATGCCCATTGTGACACATATGTCACAAAACTAAAATGAGGTCAAAGGTCACCAAAAATTAAAAATTGCTATTGGGTTGTTATTAGCCCCTCCCCAGGACATATTAACAGAATATTTTGATTTTTCTTTCAACTTTTACTATAGTTGGGCATTTAAGGGCTAATATGATGCCCACTGTTCTCGTGAATGTGTCATACAGTTCAGGTTAAAAGTGTGATTTAAAGGCACTCCAAATAAAAAAAAAGAAAAGAAAAATTAATTTGCTTGTTTTCCATCTGACAGCCTAAAAGGACCCATAATTAAGAAACCTTACCTATTTTATGGGGTTGGTGGTAGTCTTCTCAGGTCGTACAGTATGCAGTAAAGAAAGTGTGAATATGCTGAGACTTTTTCCTCTACGTCAATCCTTAACAGAGAACCAACAGGTTATCTGACAATTTAGGGGAGATGGAAGTGGAAACCACGTATGCTGTAAAAACCAAAATACCTAGAAATCCTGATATTCATATGAAATTCCCCTTTAAAGGCGAACTGACGATCCTCCTAAAATTTCCCCAGTTAGCAATGAATTATTACCCATTGCTATAAATAACAACTGTCCGAAATTCCAGAAAAAATTTTCCAACCATAGAGTTTTTGTTGGTGATTTTGTACTCGAAAAGGCCGAATCACCGAACCCAGAAGAGGGACATCTTTCTGAGAATGAACAAAAAGATCCAACATGAATGTGAAGCATATGCCTGCCGTTGTTCGGGTGCTGTTTGAGTGTGGCACTGGCTTGAAGTGACAAGCCTTATCTCATTGGAATCTGTGGACTCTCCTCTTTCATTTGATACATACATTTGTCTCCATGGCACAGATATGCGATCATGCTCTGATATTCCTTTATTTCACATTTTGCTACATGCTCATTTAGTTGCTTGGTGTTTTAATGGTATATTGAGGAGGCAACATGGTCATCACAAGCTTTTAGCTCAGTTTTTTCCGATTAAGTGGATGCTTCATGTGTAGGCTATGTTGCAATTTGGTAACACTGTTTACAATGCCTCTGCTGCATTTACTTGTGTCCATCACTGGCTTTGTTGTTCTCGGTATGACGTTATCTACATCTTGGTTGCTTAGGAAAAATTTATGGTCCAAGATTAAACGTCACACTTTTATTGAATAATAAGGCTGCAGACATGATTAAACTAATATTTAGTAGAAATGTCCCTTCATCTTTAAACTCCTTGAATAGATGTTTCAGCTACAGTAATTTGTACTGTCATGAAATAGCTTTCATTTGCGGCATGTTGATCGAAGGAACATCCAAGTTGTTAGATGGCCCATAGAAACCCTGTCATCTATTTGGAAACAGAATACGGGCAGAGTAAGCTACACGCACGACAAAATAAAATTTTATTTAATAAACAGTCAACTGCTGCAACTGCGTTAACTTCCATGTAACTTCATTTTCGAAGTAACTTAACACAGTTGCACGGGACCATTTGCAAGCCTTCAACATTTTAGTGAATCCAACATTTAATCCGTAAGCATAATAAATGCTGTATCCATCATATTTAGCCTACAATTTAGAGACCATATGGGTTAACTAGATAAAGGCCTTAAGCTTATCCGTTTATGACACTGAGTGAGTGAGTTCTTCTACATTACACACTGTACTGAAATAGCTATTATTAGGAGAGGGCATGAATGCATTGAATAGAAGGCTTAGCTTCATGCGGGACAATTTTGGCTCCAAAATGAGAGAATGTATGGTCACTCACGAGTTTTTAACATGACTAGTTCAGTCATTAGGTGGAACCCCACTCCACCAGAGCATGCAGGGGCAATTACAGTGGCCATTACAGTTAGCCAGTAAAGTTAGGGCAAAAACCAAAACAGTCAGCTCATCATAGACCATAGTGGGCATAGCGTGCATCATTTTTCAGCCAGAGTTGTCAAAATTTATCCCGTAGCTATATAGCTCGGGAATCGCAAATAAGCTTCAAATGCTTATGCCTACATACGGATACCTTGCAGCCAGACTGAAAAAATCCACACGAAAGACATTTTGAGATATCGGCCATTCTAACTTCCTACCTTTAAGATCTGAATGAATAAGCTTGAAAGAGGTCATGTAAAATAACTCACCACACTTTGATGCAGCTCAATAGTCTGTATCAAAACCTTATATTTGTTTTAAGAAGAAAAAAATGTGGATGTTAAAAAACTACTTTGTAATGGTTGGTTCTTTATGGCTCATGCTACATAATATACAGTGAAGTGAAAATGCTAAAGAAACCCACCCCCATGCTATGACGTTTAAAAAAATAACAACACTTTGCTAGACAAAATTTCATGCAAATTAATAGTTTTACACATACTAAACTGAAATGGACAGCTGTTGTCTGCAAGGGAAAATAAATTGCTACATGTATTACCAAATACTTGGCCAAGGATAACAAGAGCCATCAGGAGACGGCCCCACATCAACTTGGGATTAGCAAAAGGCACCACTTCAAGTCAAGATTAAAGTGCGCAAAGTTTTGTTAAGAAATATTGAACGGTTTTCAAGTTATGCTCCGCAAACGAAATGGTCACAGACAGACGGACAGACAGACAGACAGACAACCGCACCCATGACTATATCCCCCGGCATGTAACAAAGGTATCATGTGATGTAACTGAACCACTGAAGTGTCTGCAGTTTCATAAGTCCAACACAAGTTAAACAATGAGTAACTATGCTCAAATGAAAAGTGCATGCCCTCTGGAAAAGACTACTCGATCATGAATTTCACAAATTTGCTTTGAAATTAAATGTAATCGAAGTAAATTACCAATCTTGGCGAGACTTAGTAACATTCAAACATGACTATCTTCATTCACTTTTAACACTGTTACACAACAGTCTTCTTTATGGGAAATTAACAGATTCGTCATTGAAATACAACCACCCTTCCAGGAAGTTTTCACAGCTTCTCATAATTGCTGAACCGAAGTAAACATGGGGGAATTCCTGAGTAAAATGGAACCAGGCTGAGTGTGACTGCAGTGCAGGTGTCACAGACAGCAATCTGATGGTAGGGGTTTTCATCACAGGGTGACTACAGTCTACAGGTATGAACAGATTAAATTTAAGACTTTTTAAGACCTATTTAATACCACCATAAACAAAATTTAAGACCAAACTTGTGATGGAAATACAGACCAAATGTGAAAATATACTCTTTTACAATTAAAGGCATTGATGTCAGTCCAAAATGAACAATAAGGAAAAATGAAAATAATTGGTTGAGTTCAAGAACATTTTTCAAATGTGTTTAATAATGTGAAAAGAGAACAAAAATATCATTATTGTCCTAAATGATATTTATTGGAACATTTTTTGTCTGTGGCTGGTAAATTTGTATACACTGTTTAGACATTTTGGCAGGTGAACAACCAGACTCTACTTGCATAAAGCATAAAATGTTAATATAACTCTCAAAACACATTTCACACTGACAATATTCTGCACACTCATACGACTTGTATGATTTATGATTTCCTTATAAGCAAATTGATAAGTGAAGCACTGTTTCACATGATATGCTCTCCAATTAAACTTGGAAAAATATCTTAATTGCATTACCAGTCTACTACTTATGTACTTGAGCCGCAAAAAGTGCCTGAGTGAGCTGTACTCAATGTAACCATGAATTAACTTACTCAAACATTACAGTTGCTATAGACCCAGGCAGAGAGGTTCCAGCAGCGTAATCCCAGAGATATTCTGCAACTAGAATAGTCATTATTAGCCATAATGTGGTGACCATCGAAGGTAGCCTGACCAGCTATGAGATTGTAAAACAACAATATTTGCTCCATTATAAGCTAAAGGTCCGAGTGAAATCAACCTTGTTTTAAAGGAAACAAGTTTTATTCACGATATCATGGAGAAGTACTACACTACCCACAATCCTAACGACGTCTCTGGTTGGTGGAGCTCGTTGTTACCTTGGAAACGTTTACTGCATCCGCGAATGTCTCCGTCGGCTTGAAAGTTACGTCAGCAATGAAAGAAGCACCGCAAATTTTGCTGCCTTGTCAAAAAGTGCCACCGTAATGCAAAGCGATCGTAAAGTCTTTGTTTTCGCCTTAATATTGCAATATGAATCAGTCTACAGTAGTAATTGTTATTTGTTAGCTTGTTATAACATAAGCAGATGTTATGAGGTGGACAAGTTTGTTTAAAAAGATATATGCGGCATGCCATTATCATCCAATTTCTGCATTTTCAGGAAAACCCAGCGTGTACGTGCAAATATATATACGCTTACAAGTCGAAAGGCGCACTGAAAAAATTTTTTTTATGATTTTTGAAGATACTCAAGATGAAGAAACAGAGCTCAAGATTTTGGGTCAGCGCAACCACACAACCGCGAGGTAGCATATTTCTATAGGGAGCAACAATTGACAGAACACCGGCCGTGTCCATGACTAACGCAATATCACTAAATAAAAACAATATGAAACACTAATTATACTAACATCACAAACTACAATATGTTACATGGCAATATTCAAGATAAAGCATCTATACTGTCGTTAGGTAAGAACTAATGGTCGTAGGAAAGTATCAGTCACAATGGAGATGATTATTCGCGCAGAATATATGAAATCGGTGACTGGTTTGTCCTTTGCATTGGCTGGCTATGTGGGCGGAAGATGATTTATTTTCATAAGAGTACAATAAAGAGCAGAAAAGCTGCGGTTCTTAGATGTAAAGTCTGTTTTTTGGGGTTCCGATAATTAACCCGCGGTCAGTTGAATAGTATTTTGTCGATTGCAGCAGATGTTCAAAATACTGGTTCAGAAAGTAACTGGTAACGCCTCCACAATAATGTTCTCCAGTGACGAGCATCAGCTCAATGCCTCAGCCAGGAGCCTGTGTCACGGACAGCCAGCATCTATGGTCGTGAAGCAGACTGCATTTTGGGCTAATAACATCAGACATCGCAGGGATCCTGCTGGCGCTCGTCATTGACAAAAATAATTCATTGGTGACGAGGAGAAAATTATGAGCAGTCGTCACAGTGGTGAATATATTTGTTTAATGACGAATAAAAATTCAACGGCAAATTGTGGCTTCGTCTGCCCAGAGCATTCGCGGCTGTAGCCCCAAAGATGTTTTCTTTAGTCCCATATGGTTTATATGAATGCATAAATAAATAAAATAAATGAATAGTTCTTAACTTTGGGCAGTTTACTACGTTACTGAATGTCCGTAAAACAGGACAGCACTTACGTATTGTTTTATCTTCAATGAACAGAGCCAAGAAAGACCAATCAGAGAGGGGTTTTATGGGAAAATACATCCAAATGCTGTCTTATTGGCTGACAGGTCTACGTGGAGTTGAAAAGCCGAATGATGTTATCAGGCCGTCAGTCATGTGGGGGAGTGCTTAATCGCGGATTTTAGTTTTACCTGTAAAACGGTGGAAGCTGAAGCACAATCATCCCCTCATAATGAACAAGAGCACTCAGAGAGCGCACCTCCGCCACGCCAAGGCAACTCTGTGCATTAGTTATTTTCGTTGGCTGATATAGGGTGTTGTTGCATTCCACCACCAGGTGACAGCAAAACCCAAAAGCACGCAGATTGGAAATCCGACCCATTGGAAAGACTTCAAATCTCTGCCAGCATAGCTGGATTTGAACTTTGGCCTATATCTCACCTGTACTTTGGCCTAGATATGCCAAAATTTAATCACTTGTTCCTCTTGTGCTACTCTAAGATCCTGCAAAGTTTGGTTAAAATCTATGTGGCCCTTTTTGAGATATCCTGCTAACAGACAAACAGATAAACGCCGGCAAAAACATAAACCTCCTTGGCGGAAGTGAATTTCTATATGAGTCCCTAGTTACGTAAACGTGATCGGTATGAGCAGATATGAGCGCATCTTTGCACGGCATATATTAGTTTGATTAGTCTTTGACTTAACAATCGCTTGATGCGTACAATCATGTCATTTGTTGCCATGTTTTCTACCATGGTATGACTGGTGATTTCTGAGCTAACGTTATGCAAAACATGGTACTTCCAAGTTAGCTTTAAAGGCACAAGATAGTGCTATACAATACCTGGTTCATCATCAATAATGATCAAAACTTCGTATTGACAACAAACCGTTCCTACACGGCTGGGCTGGTTGTCTGTGAACTCATCGCTGTTAAAATATGTTTAGGTCAGTGCGACAATTAGCTGGTAAGGTAGTTTGCAGTAGCTTAACTCCACGGTTCTCAAACTCGGTTCTGGGGTGAACGCTGTGTGCGATGGTTTTTGCTCCAACTGGAATCAGGCAAATGTGGCTAGTAAGCCATGGTTCTTCACGAAAATCTTCAGTTACATTTAACGACCTTTCTACTGTGAAAGTGTAAATTAAGCTCTAGTTTGTGGTCTAGTGGACTTATACGATGCTGAAAGTAAATGCGCAATCTTCGGTGCAATTTACCTTGCGTTCGCCAGTTGCCTTTGGAAAATAATGAACAAACAGCGAAGGAAAAAAAAAAAATCCGGACGGTTTTTCTTGAAGCCCAATTGCTTAAAGATTTTTCGAAACCTTCTCTCGTGGATTATTATGATCCTTGACCATTTACCATGACATGTTTTAGCCAAATGTAAGTGAATGAACAGTTGAACACAACTCTTAAAATGTTTCTATATTGGCTTATAACTTGATTTTTTGACAGGAACAGCGACTTGGTTATCAAAAATGGATGTCTCTAAAGGATACTGAATTATAATATTGATGCTTTGCCAATTATATATTAGTGTTTGACTGAATTATGTAAATCCCGTGGCGCTTTCTACCGCTGGGGGGGTTTGGGTTCACCAGCTTAGCATCACATGGTGGTTTCCCTAGAGAGAAGTGGATGAGGGTGCCAGTACTGAGACTTGTTTGTTGCTGGCATCAGAATTAGTGATTATCTGAGATGTTTAACATGTTACGACATGTTTGAAACCCTAAACATTGAGATTTACTTAAAGGATTCCAATAAATTGTGCACAAAACATTGAACTTGCCTAAAGTTCAATTTGGAATCAGTTAATGGAAATCTTAAAAGTTAAACATTTTAAATAAACATTTGACAATTCCACTAATTCTGATTCCAACAGCACAAAATTTTGACCTCACCCCAAGTCCAATTTAGCATTTTTGTCAGGCCTCTCTATTGCCCTTAAAGGGTGTGTCCCTTTTTAATTTTGGGATGCCAAAAATGGCTGCATTGATAAAAATGTTAAAGAAAAAAATAAAGAAATTAAGGGTTTAAAGGGATTTCTATTGCCAGTCTTTTGAATAAATTCCATGCTAAATGCTCAAGGGGTTTTAATTCAGCTTTTATGGTCCACAGGGTCCCCATTATTAGAGGGTGAACTTGAATGGACCAAATATTATATATACAATCAAAAGTATGATGGAGAGACCTGTTATAAGGCAAATATTTGAGGTTTGACCTTGTTCATGCTGCATGCACTTTGTCCGCTTTAAAAGCTTTTCAAAGTTTTATAAAGTCCATGAGCGACTAATAAAAAATGACGACTATGATAAAGTGAAGAATTTTTTTTTACTTTATTTCTCGAGGGAGAAAGTGAAGAATATTTTTCAGAACCCAGGGGGAACTCTGCATCATCCTCACTTCCTGATATCACAACATTTGCTCTCCAATCTGCAGTATTAGTCATTGAAGCCAAGGCCAAACAAATGGACTACTGGACTTCTGCAGCAGACCTGCTAGTTTAATTGTAATTCAGCGTATTGTGGAGCACTTAAATCATTACTGATGTACATAATAGTACCAACTGACCTTCAAAAAAAAAAAAAAGGGGGGGGGTGTCAAAGTAGTGCTCTTTCCCCGCATACCAGAAATTCTCGCGGTGACGTGACTAAAACACATTTAAGACCTATCTGATCTGAACTTAAGACAATTTAATACTTTTTAAGGCCTTTTAATTGTACATTTGTATTTAAGACTTTTTAAGGACCCGCAGTCACCCTGCATCAACATCATTCTAATGCTCTTAACACTGATGCAAGCAGTATAGTCCACTGTCAGGGACTGCAGATGAGGAAGGTTGACCACTATGCTCAATATGTCTTTTCAGTTAGTTCATCACTGAGATGTCTACGCACTGAACAGTAATATTTTGCAGTCCAACTTGAAGAGAGTGGCCCATCAATGTTATAACAGTCAGTCAGAACTATTTTTTTTCATACAAGTCATGAACTTCAAACAGATGGCAGATTTAATATAAGGATTATGCAGCAGATATGATGATCTAAGGTTTCTGAAGCAAGTAAGCTGTGTCTCAATGTAGAATGGAATGGTTGGTTCACTTCAGCATTTCAAAATGTTGATAGGAGCTGACAGTTCTCTTTGGCATCATCATATTGGCCTGTTTTGGGCTCTGTGGGCCGCTGTTTTTAAGAGTTATTCGCTAATCATTGCCATCGTGACCTATGCTGTTTGGTTTAGCAAAGTTCTCAGGAGTCAATGCCATCTCTGATCAGGACAGGGCAGCACGGTTCAGAGAACATGACAGTTCAGTTTCAAGGTCTGCTTAACAGACCTTAGGTGCAGATTAACAGGGCAAAACCACACCATGCTCACTGCTCGCCTCAGTGCTCTTAATTGTGGGGGGTTTTTTTTGGGTTATTTTGCAATGCAACTTAAGAAACTAGAAAATTTGTGTCCGTAGCAAACCCAACAAAGTTTACCTAAGTTCAAACACCTGAAAAATTGTCAAGATTTGGAAAAATTCAGAAACAAAGTATGAGACGCACAGGTTTTGGGTCCCTACAAAGCTCATGTATAAGCACAACAAATTCTGTTGAGCAGTTTTTAAGAAGAGGTGGATAGACTGCACCCCTTATTACACCAAAGGGACACTGAAACTCTACGAAATTTACCCACGCTCAAACAACTGAAAAATCATCAAAATAAAAAAAATTCAGAAACAAGGTACGAGATCCACACCTTTAGTGTCCCTACAAAAGATCACATATAAGTTCACTGAATTCTGTGGACCGCTTTTTGAGAAGTGGATAAACAACAACCCCTTATCAACATTATCAACCCCATACATACATACAGTACATACATATGTACAAGGGTACCCCTAGATGCCCCTAGCCATGTATGGTGGGGGCATAAAAATGCAGCTTCATTACCCGCTTTCCATTTCAAGGTGCTTGACAGCGAGAGTAAATGTTTCCCAGTACTTTTTCAGTGAAAAATACATTAGGCAATGATAGGCTGCAATTAATCCACTTCCATGGTTTGTCCTCATCACTCAGTGTGAGACTCCCTGTCATTGAGTGGCCATGGAGGCTTCCAGTGACAACGGACAGTTCGATGGATGAATGGTCATGATTTGCACGAAGAACAATCCATAACTTTCTGATAATAACCATCTTGGCGAGCTACATAGTACCATCTACTGTCAAGTTGGCCAACAGGAAATGCACAAAGCCCATTTTATACAGTTGAGTCAGAAAGAGCTAAAATCTATTCCCAATATCCATCACCATGACGATACAGTCTATGTCCCCCCCCCCAACTACCTCGTATATTTGGTGCTGCCAAAATCCAGAAAAAAGTTCAAAGCCTAGAAGCATAAGGTCGAATAGAGTTGGATCAGTATTCAATTATTTTATTTTTAAATCGGATGAACCAAAACTTTAGGGTTGGCGATTTTTAGGAAGGGTCGGTCAGGTTCCAGAAATACAGGATTTTTTTTTTTTTAATTACATCTAATCATTAACATTTTCAGCATCTTTGGCCACAGTAGGCCTCCTGTTGGTTTGGACCAGACAGGATGGCCTTTGTTGCCCTCATGCATCAATTAGCCTGGGACACCAAACAACCGCTGTAGGCGCTGTATTTTTAGACCTGCGAAAGGCATTTGACACTGTTAACCACCTAGTACTCCTCTCAAAGTAAGCCCAATTTTAGCTGTCCACAAGTGT
Source organism: Gymnothorax javanicus (assembly GCA_029692085.1). Lineage (NCBI taxonomy): Eukaryota > Metazoa > Chordata > Actinopteri > Anguilliformes > Muraenidae > Gymnothorax > Gymnothorax javanicus. The sequence continues at coordinate 84,421,738 of CM056196.1, forward strand.
ACTAAATTGGATTCATTCTTATTTGTCTGATCGCTCTCAGTGCGTTAGGATAAAAGACAAAACATCATCTGTAAGATCGTGTCCTATGGGAATACCAAAAGGTTCCCTGTTGTTCAGCGCATACATCAATGACCTTCCAACAGAGTGTAACAGAGTGGAGATCTTGATGTATGCTGATGACGCAGTGATATTTTCACATGGTAAAAACCCTGAACAGGCGGCTGTCAAACTCAACAACCATGCAAAAAGCGTCAAAGTGGTTGGGTGATTCATGTCTCACACTGAACATAGAGAAAACAGTCACCATGTTCTCAAGAAATAAATACAGGGGAAGTACAACCCCAAATCCGAAATAGTTGGGACAAAGTTTAAATTGTGAATAAAATCAAAATGCAATGACTTTCAAAATCACACCAGCCAGTATTTTATTCACAATAGAACAGAGATAGCATAGCAAATGTTGAAATTGAGAAATTTTACAATTTTATCCACAAAATGGGCTCATTTCGTATTTGATGGCTGCTACAAGTCTCAAAAAAGTTGGAACAGTGGCCTGTTTACCATGATGTAGCATCCCCTCTTCTTTTTAACACAGAGTGGAGGCGTCTGGGCATTGAGGAGACAAGTTTCTTGAGTTTAGCCATTGGAATTTCATCCCACTCTTGTTTAATACAGGCTTCCAGCTGCTGGAGAGTTTTGGGTCTCCTTTGACAGACTTTTCATTAAATTATGCGCCAAATGTTCTCAATCGGTGAAAGATCTGGACTGCAGGCAGGCCAGTTCAGCACACGGACTCTTCTACTACGAAGCCATGCTGTTGTAGTAGCTGCAGTATGTGGGTTTGCATTGTTCTGCTGAAATACACAAGGTCTTCCCTGCAATAAATGTCGTCTGGAGGGGAGCATACGTTGCTCTAAAACCTTTATATACCTTTCATCATTCATTGTGCTTTTTAAAACATACAAGTGTCCCACACCGTATGCACTAATGCATCCCCATACCATTTGAGATGCTGGCTTTCGAACTGAACGCTGATAACAGGAGGGGTGGTCTTTCTCCTCTTTAGCCCGGAGGACACGACCCCCATGATTTCCAACACGAATGTCAAATTTGGACTCGTCTGACCACAGGACACTTTGCCACTTTGCTACAGTCCATTTTAACTGAGCCTTGGCCCACAGAACATGGCGGCACTTCTGGATCATGCTCAACAATGGCTTCCTTTTTGCATGATAGAGTTTTAGGTGGCATCTGTGGATGGCACGGCGGACTGTGTTTATAGACAGTGATTTCTTGAAGTATCCCTGGGCCCATTTAGTAATGCCAACGACAGAATCATGCCGGTGAGTGATGCAGTGGCGTCTGAGGGCCCGAAGATCACGGGCATCCAGTAAAGGTCTTCGGTCCTGTCCCTTACGCACAGAGATTTTTCCAGTTTCTCTGAATCTTTTGATGTTATGCACTGTCGGTGATGAGACCTTCAAAGCCTTTGCAATTTGACGTTGAGGAACATTGTTTTTTAAGTATTCCACAATTTTTTTACGCAACCCTTCACAGGTTGGAAAGCCTCTGGCCATCTTCACTTCTGAGAGACTCAGCCTCTCTAAAACAACCCTTTTATAGCAAATCATGTTACACACCTGATGCCAGTTAATGTAATTACTTGCTAAATGTTCTTTCAGCTAATTCTCTTATATATTAATTGCTTTTTCAGCCCTTTTTTGACTGTGTCCCAACTTTTTTTGAGACCTGTTGCAGCCAGAAAATTTGAAATGAGCTCATTTTGTGGATGAAAATGTAAAATTTCTCAGTTTCAACATTTGAAATGTTATCTATCTTCTATTGTAAATAACATATAGGCTCATGTGATCTGAAAGTCATTGCATTTTGATTTTATTCACAATTTACACTTCGTCCAAACTATTTCGGAGTTGGGGTTGAAAATTCCCAAACATTTATGTGGAGGGAAAACAATTAAAAAATGTTGAGGAGTTTAAATACTTAGGAGTTATTTTAGACTCAAGACTCACCTTTAAAAAACATATTAAAAACTTAGCCATACACTGAAATACAAGATAGCTAATTTTATACATATTAGACATTCATTAACACTTGAAGCTTCCCTGACATACTTCAATGCATTGATCATGTCACACCTCCATTACTGTACGTCGTGCTGGTCACAAGCTAACAAGATTGCCTTGGGATCTATTCAATCACGTCACAAGCAAGCACTTAAAGTTTTAGACAAAAAATCTATCCAGTTCCATCATTGTGACATACTAGGCAAGTAAAACTTGCTTGGCTTTGATAATGTCCAATTGTATTCTAACATACGGTTGTTACATAAGATAATACATAATGCTGCTCTGCCACCGTTAAAAACATTTGTCAAACTTTGCTCTGAGCGAATGGGCAGAGCGACTAGATCTATAACAAGGGGAGACTGTAGTTTGCCTGAGCGCTGCACTACCTTTGCGCAAACAGCCTTTTCTTTTAGAGCGATTAAAGCACGGAACGCTCTTCCTAGCAGCTTAAAAAACTGTGCAGATTTCTGTGTTTTCTCTGGAGAAGTGAAAAAATGGATTTTAAACAGCCAGTCTTGTCAGCACTAATCATACACTTTCATTTATGTGTATGTTTTCTAATATTTATTGACTTCATACTGTTTTGTGGGGTGGGGTGAAGTGGGGGGGATTTTTATTTTGTTTTGTGGGGTGGGGGGGCGGTGTTGATGCGGGGGTATGTGAATATATGCTTCTACCTCTTTGTTTTACCTGCTCAGGGACTGCAGATGGAAAATAGCTTTTAGCTAAATCTGGTACAAAGCATCTCTTCTGCTATGATTAATGTTTTTGTACAAGGTCCCTGAAAGAAATAAACCAAAATAAAAAAATTTAAAAAACCAGCTGCCGGTGCAATGCTTGTCACTCTTCAGACCAACGGTGGTAGGTACTCACTACTGCTGACTATAAGCACCCTACAAGCCTTGCCACTTTGAAGATGCTTCGACTAAGGATTTGGCCCGATCTTCGAGTCGCTAAAGTGCTATTTCTCCTCCATTCAACATATGAAATCTGACTGTTCTCTTACAATCTACGGTTCGTTCAGTCCTTGATAACTGCAGTTGCGATAACATAATCCCTCTATTCCCTTCATATGTGAAAGGACAAAATGTTTGGGTTCTACAGTGTTTGCGTGCTGCTCATGAGTATCATTACCTTTTTTGGCACACTTCGGATCTCCAGACACCTGGTCAGAAGATACTGCAGAGTGCAATTCTGTAGAATGTAAGACGGAATCTGCGCAACTGTTGGGAGACAGGAGGAGGAAAAAAAGAATCAGTCAATAAAATACAAAGCGCCTTCATCTGACTGTTAAAAAAATGATTCCTTTAAGCTCATGAAGGGGGGATAAGGTGGCTTATCCATGCTGGGCAATGGCAATTCTATCTGAAATCACTGGAGGCCTCCCAACTGACAACTTCAGATTTGCTTCAAATTTACAGAGCATAACGTTCTTGTATCCAGTGTATTGTGTGCAAAATTTTAGACCAAGACCTTTATTCGTCTCCTTGGGGAAATCAATCTGAACAGATCTGCACCTTACAGGCAGAAAACATACACAACATGGTTAAATAACACTCAGCACAGGACATCCAACAGCAGTGCAACACTTCGCAGCAGTAACAAGGCAGCCAGCAGTACTATTCAAGCAGTCTGTTCAGCGTGGCCTCTTATTTAAGGCTGCTATAGCTGCACAGATCAGGCTCTTCCCAAAGCGATCCCTCCAAAATTTCAGAGTCCTGTACCTGCACCATGAGTGCAGCACGGTGAGGTGTTGGTTGAATGAGTGCGTAATGTCCTGTTCTACTGAGTTTGCAGTGCATGTGATGGACCTGTTATTTAGCTCTGTCAGGTTGCATGCGGGGAGATCAATCATCTTGGCAGCGGTCTGTGTTATGTGCGAGTTTGGACCGGTTTGTGACAGATGGCACCGTGAAGAAACAGGTGGAAAAGTACAGTGGGATGGGCTGAATGATGCTCTGGTACAGCTGGTTGGAGCAGAGACCCATATCTTCATTAGTTTTTGAGATATCGAGACTTCAAAATGGGGGTGTGGCCCCAAATTTGCATAGAAATGAGTATTACTTCACAATATGCCAACATCAATAAGTCATAACTTTTGAACCATCAAGAATCAATACATGCATTTTGCAGGATTGGTTCTTTGGTATGTCTCAGATTACCAAAAATCAGTGCCGTAACTTATATGTGTGCCAATTTGTAGCCTTCCCTGAATGACTGACAGAAGTTTGGTTGTGCGCATGAGCCAGGTTTGGGCCTCTTCACCTCTGGAATAAAATGAACCAAATCTTTCTAGTGTCAGAGATTATTACTTATGTTATAGTACTTTCATAACTTGGTATTTTTGCCAGGGATTTTGAACTTTCTGGTTTTGCCCCTTACAAACTGAAAAAAAACCACGTCTGAACCATATTTCATTTGTTGCTATTGTACGACAGGGTATTGCATAAAATAAATTGCATCATTGGAAAGAGCATTTTAATAAAATATATTAAATATTAAGTTGGCATCTTGAAGAAAACCATTTTTTTCATAGTTTAAATTACACTAAGTTTCACAACAGGCGGAAATGTTATATACAGAAGCCCACATTTTCGAATGAGTGAATTAATTACTTCATTCATTAATTCATTCATCTATGCAGCTTAAGTGGGTATATGACTATTTTGCTACAAGGCAACCATGCCCCTGTATGGCATTTCTTGCAGGATGCACCGCTACCCTGGGTACCGGGGGAGTTCGGGTTCAAGAGGTTAATCCATAGTAATCTTGCCTTTTGAGTTTCTTCACATAATCCATTTTGTGACAATCATCACTACAATTGAGCTGCTCTCCAATGCAGCATGGTGCAAAAGATGAGGCCATTTTACTTTCACAATCAGGCATGTGCAACAGTGATAAAATAATAGCAATGTGATAATAAAATCATGCCTGCGACTACATCCATGTGACTAAAGGATTGCTGACATCAGCCACCAGTGTATCTCGCAAGCAGAGATGTAAACAGCTGGAAATGACATCAGCTACCAATTTTGGCTCGTAATTAAATAAAGCAACAGGTGAGATCAGCCAGAAATTCAGTATGGCACATTTCAGTGCTTCTACAATACAACTATCAAAGCAAAAGAAGCATTATGTACAAAAATAAGTTTTACTGGGGGATTGTACATACTGCTCATCATACGCTCATATACCAGCATATTCGTTGTTGCAAAACATTGTGTGCTTTGATACGGTTGCAATACAGTTACAAGAAGAAGAGAATTTGTTTATAGAGCACACTTCATATCAAAAGCAACCCAATGTGCCTTACAAGAGCAATGCACATAAAAGTATGGGCATAAAAAGGCAACAAAAACAAACAAATGGTCATATGCATAAAAATTAAGGAGCACAATGGTTCAATTAAAAACAAAAACAGACGATGCAGGTCATCTCGTGAAATACAGGAGAAAAATAAAGGTTTTAAGTCTGCTTTTTAAAAACGAAGTGCTGGGGCATTCAAAATATTGCCTGTTTGGAGCATAGTGACAGAGGGCTGCTTCATCTGCTTTTATTCGAACGCTTAAACACTTAATTAAGTTAAAACAGTTAAACAGTTTAAAAGAATTTTAGAATCAACTCTGGTATGAACTGGGAGCCCGTGCAGGGACTGTCTGTAGAGCTGGAGTCACATGCAAGTTTTTCTCGGTCTGGGTTAGAATAGCAGCAGCAGCATTCTAGATAAATTGTAGTCGTTTGATTGATTTTTTTGGGGGAGGACGGAAAATAGTCTATTGCAGTAATCTAATCTGCTAATGATAAATGCACGAACCAGTTTTTCAGCATCTGAGTTTGACAGAAAGCCTCTGATTTTCGAGATGTTTGTGAGAAGAAAGAAACATGATCTAGTGACGCTATTAGTACAGTGGTGGAAGTTAAGATCGGTGTCAATGATGTCACTGATGATACTGACAATATAGTTTCCCTTAAGATACCAACCTGATAAAATGGATCATTTGACCTTGTTCTCAATCTAGGAAAAGGGTAGGTTAATCTTTGCAATGCATGCTTATGACAAGCCTACCTTTCTTCTTGGTGTCTGTGCGCAGCTGAAGCTGAACTGCAAAGTTCTTCTTTGCCTCCAATCCAATCCTTTGCAAAAGCTCCTCCACCTCCTCATCGTTGTTTGGGCAGAGTATTTCAAATGCATCCCCTGGTTCATATGTTATCCTTTGTTCCTTGGGATAATTAAACAATCACAAATATGGATTCATATATCAACTGTAAAGTATGCTTAACAAGCCTGTACATAAAATGTGCCAGAAGATGGCTTCGGTGAAGAAGAAAGCCCAGACCACAGACAAGAAGGAAGCTTACTGAAATATCCAGCTCAAGCAAAAGAGCCATTTTCACAGCATCCCCTCGTGTGAGCTGAGATGCTCTCGAAACCGTCACTTGGTGATAGTTAGCCTCGAGGGACTGATTATTTCTCTGAAAAGGAAAATAAATAATCTTCAGATTCAAACTGCTAATATACAGAAGTGTGCAGTGATGATTATATGCCACCACTTTCGTTTAAAAGAGTTCCTAATATACGACTTCTTCATAATTTTTTGGTGAAAATGAATTGAAAAATATTATTGTGGGCAATGAGAACAAAAAAATAATTCCCACAAGTATACAGAGGTAAAAATATGGGTAATAAACAAAAAAATTGAAAACATTAATTTTTTATAGCAACTGAAAGGTGCAAATTAGATTTTTTTTGACTCTTGCATAGCATGAATGCATGCTTTAAGGGTCATTCCATGATTACTGACGCTAACCAATTTGTATAAACTGGTTTGAGGCAACGCGATCTGCAAAATTACCTCTGACGGTCAGTTATTCCAGTATACAAGTGACAGGAACTTTGAGAAGAGTCACGCTTTTTAACACGAGGGCATGAGGCAGGGAGCTCTCGGAGACTGTTAATAGTCGCATTGTGGCCTTACATGAGGCTGAAGATGTTTAATACTGCCATGGCACTGTAAAAAACACCATCAAGCATTTCAAAGGCACCAATGTGCTAACAAGACTAGGTGCAACCTAGTATATGGCTGGGCCGCCAAGTGCTGTCTGAGAATGTGCGCCCAAGAAAAGGGTGCGCATTGACGATATTAAATATTAATCTGAAATGATAAACCTCCCTTCTTCCTCCAAAAAGGGCGCCCCCTTTTAAAATCGTTCTGGCGAGTAAAAAGCGAAAAAAGTGGAGGTTTGATACGTAATTCTTTCCCTTTCTCTGAATCCCATCTCCCATTTCAGCATTTTTTACATTTAAAACAGAAACCTCTTCCTGTCGCACCCTATGAAACATCGGCGCAGAAGGACCAAATAATCCTCGGACAAAATCCAAAATTTTAATTAAGCGATTCATCGCATTATAAAGGACTTACTTTTTTAATTCAATCAACTACCTTTAATGAATGTAACTTGTCACTTCCGCCAACAGAAATACATCCAGGCAGCAGGCTAATCCCAAAAGGCATAAAATAATGATAGCCTGATAATCGTTCCCTTTGGACTCATCACCAGCATTCTTAAAATGCTCCGGAACCGGCGATTTTATTTTAGGCCGATGATATTCGCATTTATAGCCTAAGTGCGGCCAATGCTGAATTTTTTTCTTGGCCACACTTCGCACTTATACCTGTGGCCAATGCAGAAATTTTCCCTTGGCCACAGCTTAAAAAATAAGTTTGGCCAAGAAAAAAAATTTGGCTTTGAACACACTTAAAGTAAGTGTGGGCATTGGAGCAATGTGCATCTTCGCCACACTTGTAAGTGCGTCTAACGCGAATTTCGATCAATTTTTGTGCTTGAACGCACTTAAATAAGTGCAAATAGTCACTTTGTTTATTTTATTTTCATATTTTTACTGCGGATACCTGAAAGCCATTCTCAAGCTTTCGGTAACGAGTGCATTCTCTCAAACATAACTGACACAGTAGGCGATGACTGTGCCCTCTGGGTGGTATTCCTTCATGGCCCAGGAATTAAGCAGATTTGAATAAATTTTACAACTGTTCTAGCGAGTAAAAAGCAGTACGTAATTCTTTCCCTTTCTCTGAATCCCATCCTCCATTTAAGCATTTTTTACATTTAAAACAGAATCATTTTCCTGTCGCACCTTATGAAATATCGGCGCAGAAGGACGTGACTTCTTAAGCTTAGCCATCATGTGCCGTTTTATGAGCTATTCGAGGTCTGCAGTCCAAAAAAATAAACAAATAATCTTCGGACAAAATCCTAAATTTGAATAAAGTGATTCATCGCATTATATATGACTTACTTTTTTTTAAAATTCAATCAATTATCTTTAATGAATGTAACTTGTCACTTTCGCCAACATAAACATCCAGGCAGCAGGATAATCCCATAGAAGACATAAAATAATGACAGTCTGATAATCATTCCCTTTGGACTTATCAGTATTCTTAAAATGCTCCAAAACCGGCGATTTTATTTTATTTTCATCTTTTTACTGCAAGTATACGTGAAAGCCATTCTCAATCTTTCGGTAAGCTGATCAAGTAGCCTACTTGTCGCGATGACTGTGCCCTTTGGGTGGTATTCCTTCATGGCCCAGGAATTCAGACGATCTGAATAAATTTTATTGTTTAAATATTTTAAAAATAAAATATTTAAACTATATAAATATTGAAATTTATAAAACTTATTTTATAAATTTAAATAAACACTGTCCCAGCAGTATGTTGATTCCTAGCTGCAAACTCCCACAGCATAGCGCTGATTAGTTACTGAAATCATGGCGAACACATGTAATGAATCAGAGTGCAGGCCTGACAACTTACGCTGACCAAGTTTTTCTTTTGCCTTTTCCCAGTTGCTCAATCCCCCCGTAACAAAATGTCACCGTAGTTGAGCAGATAAATCAAAGAATACCGTCGGTTTCCTTAACACAATGCAACTTTTGCCATTTTTCAAACAAACCTAATTGAAAGTATCTGTCAAATCACACCGTGCCGAATTTTCTTCCAGAAAATTCAATGCTTGGTTGGAAGAATCCCAAGTGCACGGCAGCGCTAAAGTTACTGATCCACTGCTGATGCTCTTCACCGGAGCGACAAGCTAACTGGTGCTCGGTGCAAGCCATTGCGGTGACAGTATTTTTGCTTAATTCTATCATCTGTAGTGTTATTTTCATGACTGTCCTTCCGTGCACAAGTAACGTAAGTGTTTGCATCAGTTACTTTAGTTTTCTTTTAAGTATTGTTTGGAGGGGAAAAACATATCCCTCTCTGCTTGCTGTCGTTCGCCGTTTTCGCTTCCCACTGCGTTTGTGCCAGCACCTTCCGTTACCTCAATACATAATTTAAGATGTGAAAAAAATTCAACCCAGATTTTTTTAAACAAAGGTTTAGACGTAGATTGTACTAAACAATTTTAACCCAATTCATGTTTTTATTTTTCTGTCTTAATTTTTCTGTTTAAAGTTACTGTTACATTGAGAACGAAGTTTGCAGCCGCCACCGGGAAGTGCTGCAAAGGGAGGGGCGCACTTGTACACGTAAACATATTAAATACGAATGACGTCAACGCCCAGCCAGCCAGTCAGCCGTCGGCCAACCAATCGTTGAAGTTCTTCCCCGCCGGCCAATCGCTGAGCAGCCAGCCAGCCAATCGTCAGCCAACCAATCGTTTAAGTTCTTCCCCGCCAGCTGACCAATCGCTAAACTTCTTCCCCGCCGGCCAGCCAATCGTTAAACTTGATCACTCAGGCAGTCAGTCAGTCAGTCACTCACTCACTCACTCAGCGACATTCGCGTTCAGCCCAAAAACTAGTGGCAAAAGAGGCGCTAAATGGAAGTTAAGTGCCTCTGATGTTCGCTATCAGTGAATGACTCGTAAAAACAAATAATAATAAAAAAAAATTTATAACCTATAACTATAACAACTTGAAGCACCACTTTATCAGTAGGCCATCTACCTTCATCTATCTGCAACTTTTTCTCAGCTAAGGTAGCTTCTATGGCCTTTTATAGGGGAGAGAGAAAGTGTGTTTGTGTGTGTGTGTGTGTGTGTGTGGGGGGGCAGGGGGTGTACAGAGTTCAGACTTCAACTTTCTGTCCTATCTTTCTCAAGCAGCAACACTGGCAGATTTACCTTCAGAAATATGAACATATCTGCATTTTAGCTGTTTGCTTGTTCCTTGTCATCTACAATATCTCCTGCTGCACTAAACAGTAGCTCACTGTCTACGCTTGTGCACGGTGCAGAGAGGTAGGCTAGTGCTGCTTGTGCAAGAGATGGAAAGCGACTTTTACTGTCTTGCCAAAAAGGATGTTCCAACGCCTCATTCCGGTTAAACCAGTTATTTTTTCTGCACAATTGGTGACGAAGATTTATCTACACGGTAGGCGTATTATTAGGATTATTAGTCTAATTGTATTAGCCTATTATTAGTAGGCTATTATGATTTTAATCCAAACTTTTAAGTTCCATTAACTCCAGATCATTATAAAATACAACAAGTGAAAAAGTAAGCAGAGCTTACTAGTACCCCCGACGTCCCCAATCATGCTTTTTCCGTTGGTGATTATAGAAATTATCGCATTCCGAAAATCAATTTTGACAAAAATAACAACACATCTATGACACATAGCACTGCACCTCTCCATATGTTAGAAACTATGTGTGGCAGATTTGAAAAGAATCCAATGTGCAACATTTACGATATCGATCGGACAAATTGACACTGAACCCACTTGAAAATTTCTAAGTCCAAAAACAGGAAAACAGCAATATTTTGGGTAGAAATCATCAAGATGGCTGACACTTTGCACTGCACCTCTCCGTGTGGTAGAGAATGTGCGCACCAAATTTAGAAAGAATCCAATGTACAATATTTGCTATATCAATCAGACAAATGACATTGAACCCACTTGAGAATGTCCAAGTCCAAAAAAAATGGGAAAACGGTGATATTTTTGGGAGAAATCATCCCAGATGGCCGACACTTTACACTGCACCTCTCCGTGTGGTACAGAATATGTGTGCCAAGTTTGAGAAGAATCCAAAGTACAACCCCAATTCCAAAATAGTTGGGACAAAGTGTAAATTGTGAATAAAATCTAAACGCAATGACTTTCAAATCACACCAGCCAGTATTTTATTCACAATAGAACAGAGATAACATAGCAAATGTTGAAACTGAGAAATTTTACAATTTTATTCACAAAATGAGCTCATTTCAAATTTGATGGCTGCTACAGGTCTCAAAAAAGTTGGGACACAGGCAAAAAAGGGCTGAAAAAGCAATTAATATATAAGAGAATTAGCTGAAAGAACATTTAGCAAGTAATTAAGTTAACTGGCATCAGGTGTGTAACATGATTTGCTATAAAAAGGATGTCTTAGAGAGGCTGACCTCTTAGAAGTAAAGATGGCCAGAGGCTCTCCAACCTGTGAAGGCTTGTGTCAAAAAATTGTGGAATACTTTAAAAACAATGTTCCTCAACGTCAAATTGCAAAGGCTTTGAAGGTCTCATCATCGACAGTGCATAACATCATCAAAAGACCCAGAGAAACTGGAAAAATCTCTGTGCGTGAGGGACAAGGCCGAAGACCTCTCCTGGATGCCCGTGATCTTCGGGCCCTCATACGCCTCTGCATCACTCACCGGCATGATTCTGTCATTGACATTACTAAATGGGCCCAGGAATACTTCAAGAAACCACTGTCTGTAAACACAGTCCACCGTGCATTCCACAGATGCAACCTAAAACTCTATCATACAAAAAAGAAGCCATTGTTGAGCATGATCCAGAAGCGCTGCCGTGTTCTGTGGGCCAAGGCTCATTTAAAATGGACTGTAGCAAAGTGGCAAAGTGTCCTGTGGTCAGAAGAGTCCAAATTTGACATTCTTGTTGGAAATCATGGGCATCGTGTCCTCCGGGCTAAAGAGAAGAAAGACCACCCCTCCTGTTATCAGCGTTCAGTTCAAAAGCCAACATTTCTGGTGGTATGGGGATGCATTAGTGCATATGGTGTGGGACACTTGCATGTTTAAAAAAGCGTCATGAATGTTTAAAGATATATAAAGGTTTTAGAGCAACATATGCTCCCCTCCAGACGACATCTATTCCAGGGAAGGCCTTGTGTATTTCAGCAGGACAATGCAAAACCACATACTGCAGCTGTTACAACAACATGGCTTCGTAGTAGAAGAGTCCATGTGCTGAACTGGGCTGCCCGCAGTCCTGATCGTTCACTGATTGAGAACATTTGGCGCATAATTAAATGGTAAGCCCGTCAAAGGAGACCCAAAACTCTCCAGCAGCTGGAAGCCTGTATTAAACAAGAGTGAGATCAAATTCCAATGGCTAAACTCAAGTAACTTGTCTCCTCAATGCCCAGATGCCTCCACTCTGTGTTAAAAAGAAGAGGGAATGCTACACCATGGTAAACAGGCCCCTGTCAACTTTTTTGACACCTGCAGCAGCCATCAAATTTGAAATGAGCTCATTTTGTAGATAAAATTGTAAAATTTCTCAGTTTCAACATTTGCTATGTGATCTCTGGTCTGTTGTAAGCAAAATACTGGCTGGTGTGATTTGAAACTCAATGCGTTTTGATTTTATTCACAATTTACACTTTGTCCCAACTATTTCGGAATTGGGGTTGTATAATATTTGCGATATCGATCGGACAAATTGACATTGAACCCACTGGAAAATGTGTAAGTCCAAAAACAGGGAAACGGTGATATTTTTGGGAGAAATCATCCCAGATGGCCGACACTTTGCACAGCACCTCTGCCTGTGGTAGAGAATATGTGTGCCAAATTAGAAAAAAATCGAATGAATTATATTCGAGATATCGATCAGACAAATAATGTCTTCAGACGGAATGACGAACAGACAGACGGTCCCAGATGGCCGACACTTTGCACTGCACCTCTCCCTGTGGTAGAGAATATGTGTGCCAAATTTGAGAAGAATCCAATGAATAATATTCGAGATATTGATCGGACAAATAATGTGACAGAATGACAGATGGACGGACAGTCCCAGATGGCCAACACTTTGCACTGCACCTCTCCCTGTGGTAGAGAATGTGTGTGCCAAATTTGAAAAGAATCCAATGAATAATATTCAAGATATCGATTGGACAAATAATGTGTTCGGACTGAATGATGGAATGACGGACGGACGGAATTCTTGGTATAAAACTATATACCCCCAACATTTCGTCGTCGGGGGTATAACAGTCAAAATTTCCAAAAAAAATAAAAAAAAATAAAAAAATAAGATGGATTTGATCACTTAAGCAGTGCGTTTTACTGCCGATGGCTAATTTTTATTCATTGACTAACGTGTTCATCAAGCAAAATGATTGACAACAGGTCAAGAATTATTAGCGCTCATTTTAACTTAACAATGAGAACTGGTGACACCTGATTGTTCTTAGGATTTTTGGAGTTTATGTGAAGTCATTTTACATAGGCCTGGCGGCTTTTATTTTGCCGTGGCGGTGCTCCACGATCAATTACATGTAGCGGAAACCCTGGGGAAAGGACTGATACCTTAATTTATTACGATATTTTTTGTTGAGTAGACTTGATAAGAGCGATGACAAAACAAGAAAGGAAGATTTTTAGAATGTAGCTCTCTCTTAACTCGTGCAGGAATACATTGTTCATGCACTTGCAGCTGCCTGTCGTCAGATCTTTCTATTGCGTATACTGTAACTATCTAACGTTATTAGATTTGAGGTTTTGTTTCGTTTTGTTCATCATGGAAGAGGAAGGACCAGAAGTTGAAGAAAGAACCATGGGAAGAGATACAACAACAATAAAAAACAATTAAGACCTGAAATTGAGCTTGAGTGCATAAGAAGTACAGGCAGACGATTCAGGCTGCTTTTGAGGTATATGGTGGAGATATTTGAGGGGTATGATTGCGATCTAAATGGCATCGATCTCGTCACTCCATATTTCTATGTCAGTCAATCACTGTTATGAGAGGCCACTTGATCGTGTTCATAAAATACTATCTTTTTTGTAGCCTAGCTTTGGCTTATCCAACCTTCCTCGGAATGGTAGCATGACTCCAGTAAAAACATAATTTTCTTTCTAAACTAGACAACGTGTACAACGTGTGCGTGTATAGCGTCTAGCCAGTGCGGCGATCGGACTTTTTGCAGGCACGGAACGAACCAAAATTTGCAGTAAAACTAATATGCATCGAAGAAAAAAATCACCTTTATGCGACAGTAGCTTTAAAAAAAAAAAAAAAATTTAAACATGGGATTTAAAACTATGAACTACTGGAAGATCTGGAAGAAATCTATTAAGAGTTCTGACTCGTCAGGCTTTAAAAACAAAATTGAAAACAGTTTTCACAGTGTTCACTGTATTATAACTATGGAACATCTGGGTACTTTCAGAGTACACAACCCGTATGTGACGTCACGGAAAATGAGACTGTCGGCGGACTGGTTAAGGTGGAAAAGGAGCAACATTTGGAAAGCGAATATCAAGTCGCAAGAAACTTTTCTCTTGTTATATGAGTGCATACCTTCAACCTATCATGAAATCGCCATAACGGACCAATTTTATGGGTACTTATTTTCTTTGAATCCCTACTTTAACTGGCGTACAATCATGTTTCAGCGAACATGGCGACTCATTTGAGAGGTTTTCTGAATTCGCTCCGCTTAGCTTAAGAGATAAACTACATTATGTCATCTATTAGGCTACTGGTTAAATTGTTAGTTTCCAAAATAGCAAGCCTGAAGTGAATAAATAGACCAACTCTGCATAGGAGTAGCAAAATATGTAAATCTTTTTTTTTTTTTTTTTTTTTACGAAATATGGGTGCGTTGCTTGCAACAGACTGCACCTGCTACAACGAGCCAACGAACCCTGGAGCAGGTGATGAAAAACTCTTGTTTGCTGGAGAAGAGGAGAAAGGAAATAAAAGATGCGCTTGTGATTGCGATGGACATGCAGCCAGTGAATACTGGGCAGGGTGAAGGTTGTAGGAAATTTTTGAACAATTAAGAGCCGGGGTACACAATTCCAATTCATGAAAAAAATCATTGAAGGGCTAACCAAGAATACACAGCAGTGAGAGAAATTCTGTGATATTATTAAAAACTCTGCTTCAGGTTTAACTATAAAGATTTGGACAACCCAACAAATCGAAGCTGATATGAGTGTTCCAGCCCATCTGATTACAGAAGACTGGGAACGTAGCAATAATGTGCATGAAACAGCTTAAATGACAATGTCACACCGCGGCAAATTTAGCACATTAACTACGTTGCAGTGGAGTTCGCTGATGCTTTCCAGATTCCAGAGTCTTAAAAAGTCCCTGAATTCCAGGACAGCACAGCCATCGTGACTGTCGGCTTCTAAATTGGTTACATATGCGTGAAAAATATATATAAAATGTAAATGGGTTATTTTGCTTGATTAGCTTGTTAGGGAAAAGTGAAGTTTTATTTCATCATTTTCTAGTTGGGCCACAGTAGGCCTTGCGTTACGCACCCGTCCCTTTCACAACGAGTGCATGTTTGTCATGTATGTTCTGTGCCTCACAGTTCAAATTAAAAACACTTTAGAAATGTTCTGATATATTTTCTTAGGTCCCATTTTTGTCATAGTGCAACTGCCTATTGCTAAGCCTCTGAGGAGAGCACATTATCAAAGCGCATTTGTTGCATCTCGGGTCCGTATATGCGTGTGTTTGGGCGGGGGGTGTAATTAAATGCTTCATTCAAATATCTCTGTCAAAAAATACAGCCCTAGCATTAATGGTCTTGCGCGTTTTGTGTCATATGATCGGCTCTTTTTTATCGGCCTAAATGACAACTCCGATCAACTCCGATAGTACGCAAATCGGACGATCAATCAGAGCACCCCTAAGATCAACAATTTCCAGACGCCTGAATAGTACCTTGATTTCTCATTTACCTTAATCTCGTTAAGTGTGTAATCATCATTGCACATGACTGTAAATACAGAGGCAAAATTTTGAATTTTGAAAGCATTTTACCTTTTGTTTATAGGTTTTTATCATAAATTCATCATGGTCCTTCATAAAATTTTAAGAAAAACACAGCAAGTTGTGAACAGGACTTGCTAACTACCTGCTCTGTTGGCATATCCAGAAGCTTGACACTGATGAATGGAGAAGGCAGTGCAGGAACATTAAGAGCAGACTCTGACAGAGGAGGCAGTGATTGTGTCAGGGAGGCCTCCAAGGCAACAGCCTTGCCCTCAAAAACTAATTTGGCAGGTTCAGGACTTTTTTCCATCGAGTCACTGATCCTTAAGAGTTGAATCTTCAAGTCCACCACTGAATCATCAGTGCTTTCCTTACAGTGTCCAGTGTCTGCATTTTGAAACATACTTCCACTCTTGGGTTCATCTTGTGGGGCTGCCATTTCTGCTTGCAGTTTCTTTGTTGCCTCCCACAGCCCCTCTATCCATGGATCAACCACTAATTCCAATCTGAGGAGAATGATTAAAAAAAAAAAAGTGAAATTCAGTGAACACACTATGCCACAAAATGCTTCTATAGCCCTACCAACGCAGCACAGATAATGCTGTTCAGCAAAAACAGAATCCCATCTGATGAATTAGCGGAAGACTACTGCAACAATAATGAAAATAGGTCATTCCATGGAAAGTGGTCAAATGGCTCCCAGGTGATCATCTCAGATTTTGCTTATAGACTGTCAAAATGAACCTTAAGGTGTATAATGAACACCTGAAAGATTTCACGGTCCAACTCCCACTGATTTGGATTTTATAGCCCATCAAATTTTGGGTGCCATGCCCACTTTTTAGAATGCGAATGCAAAAAGTGGTTTTGGGAGGTCAATATCTCCATAAAGGAAAGTCCCAGAAGGCTGAAACTTGGTAGTCTAGCCAACTCTGGTCCAGTCTTTCACAATTTGTGCTTAGATTTAAATTTTCTTGCACCATTTAGCCGTTGTGGCAGTGAACAACGAATCAATTTTTTGACTGCTTGTCCACGGACAAGCTCTTCAATGAAAATCAGTTGCCGGTCTGGAATGGTGGTTGTCCGTATATCAAATCACCAACCAATAGTATGCCAGGTTCCGTGTTGACCAATGAAATTATCGTTGCCTCGTTGCAGGTCCATTCGTTTAACATCATACAGTGTACCGTGGGGGCGATGACGTTTACACAGACCAACTCCGAAGATTCGGCGGAATGTGTGGGTATGCCGCGAATGCGCAATCGCTTATTAAACTATGTTACTCTGTAGATTATGTAGCCATCTAGCTAGCTAACAAACGTTAACTATGGAGAATCTTTGTAATTGATCGTCCTAATTAAGCGGCGTCATTTGTTTTTGCCCTAATTTAACCCGCTTGTTCGCTGTACCAATGATTGCTCTTGAGGGAGCATACCGTGGGGGCTGGGGGCGGTGACTCCCAGACCCACTCCCGAAGACACTGCAGTATCTTTGGCTATATGCTGTGTGACCGATCGCTGATTAAACTGCAGTACTCTTGATTATTTAGCCATCTGGTCAGCTAATGTAACGGACTCAGAAGGATGCCAGCCACCTCAGATGCATACAGTAGACTGTTATTTGCACCTCTGTGGCAAAGACAATATATGCCACGGCTTTAATTACAAACACGGCCCCGAGGTGCACATTCACTGCTGCATATACCATATCAGCATGAAGGCATTAGACAAAACGGTCTCTCAACCTCACTGATATCTCCTGCTCTCATTGCATCCCATGGCAGACTGACTATCGAGAAAGAGTAAATGCAATCGTTCCAATTAACATATAACTGAGTGGGCACCTTCAAGTCCAATCTAATGCTTCAAAACTTGGACAACTTTGTCTCACATGGAAGCAACTTCTATACAAATTGCTACGAGCTGCATTACAGGCATAGCTTAGGTAAAATGGCAAACATTACAGGGAACTACAAGGCAATAATGGTGAAAGATCTACACCTTCTGCTGAGAGTCGATGGATTTAAAAACCACTCTGTCACACTAACATTAACTGTGGAAAATCCTGTTTAAGCGATATGATTTGGCCATGACTTTACTATCTTAGCTAGCTTCCGTGCGTCCAAACTGCATTTTCACATTTTTGGGACATTGGCTAGCTAGCAAGCTAGCTCAAAAGCAATCACTGGTACTGCAAACTAGCTAGTGAAATTAGGGCAAAAACAAATGACACTGCTTAATTATGATGATCATTTACAAAGATTCTCCATAGTTAATGTTAGCAAGCTAGCTAGATGGCTACATAATCTACAGAGTAACATCTATATTATAATAGCCGAGTGGCCTCTGTGTGTGTGCGTGTCCGGCCACTCAGTGCTAGATTCCACCGGGCACGTATCTGCAGCATAACGTGAGCGCCGCTATTTGGCTCCGTCTTACAGGCGACTGTGTCCGGCCAATCAGTGCTAGACTCCGCCGGGCGCGTATCAGTGCTAGATTCCACCAGGCGGCGTATCTGCAGCATAGCGGGGCGGCGCTGTTTGGCTCCGTCTTGCAGGCGACTGTGTGCGGCCAATCAGTGCTAGACTCCACTGGGGGCGTATCGGTGCTAAATTCCACCGGGCGCGTATCTGCAGCATAGCGGGGAGCGGCGCTGTTTGGCTCTGTCTTGCACGCGACTGTGTGCGGCCAATCAGTGCTAGACTCCGCCCAGCGTATCAGTGCTAAATTCCACCGGGCGGCGTATCTGCAGCATAGCGGGAGCGGCGCTGTTTGGCTCCGTCTTGCAGGCGACTGTGTGCGGCCAAAGTGCTGAACTCCCGCGTATCAGTGCTAAATTCCACCGGGCGGCGTATCTGCAGCATAAGCGGGGCGGCAGCTGTTTGGCTCCGTCTTGCAGGCGACTGTGTCCGGCCAATCGGTGCTAGACTCCGCCGGGCGCGATCTGCAGCATAACGTGAGCGACACTATTATAATATAGACATGCAAGGGGGATTCTCCTTTGTCCTCTCCTGGGGATTCCCCCCTTTTGAACCCAAGCCAATTCATCCACAGGAGTCCTGAATCCCAAAAACAGATGCCAGGCCGCAAGAGAAAGTGCTTAGCGTAATCTGCAGCATAATGAGAGCGGCGCTATTATGCTCCGTCTTGCAGGCGACTTTGTGTTCCACTGAGCGCGGAATGTCAGCGCAGCGTATTCCCCTTGATGGTTACTTAGTTTTAGTTACTATAAAAACATCGGTCGCGTGACAGCGACCTTGGTGTTTATGGAAACACCGTAGCAACTCCATAGCAACGTGATGACATCATAATGCTGCACGAAGTTACATAAAATAGAACCCGTGGATCCCCACGGTCAGAGTGCTATAGTTTAATAAGCAGTCGCGCATTCGCAGCATAGCCACAGATTCTACGCTATCTTCGGAGTGGGTCTGTGTAAACATCACCGCCCCCACGGTACACTATATGAAGTTAAACGAATGGGCCTGCAGGGAGGCAGCGATTATTTCATTGGTCAAAATGGAACCGGGCATTCTATTAGTTGGCGATTTTTGATAGGAACGTACCGCAGAAAAAATCCGAGCACGAGCATCACGTTTCGAGTGCAAGCAAAAATGTTTCAAGCGCGCAGAGGCAGTTGTCCGACGGGCAACTGATTTTTCATTTTTACTTGTCCGCATGAAAAACTGATTGTCCCAGGCGCCTGGGCAACCGATTTGTCGTTCACTGCGTGGGCTCCCAAAAAAAGAACTTTCGCAAGATGGACCTTTGGGCCCTGGGGGTTTGGAGGGACCCAGAGACCACATATTGGCCCTCATTTATCATATCTGCGTACACCAAAAAAATGGGTGTACGCCAAATCTCCCGCAAGGATCAGCATTTATCAATATGAACGTGAGCGTACGGCACGCAAAAATCTCACACCAGGTCTGACCAGGCGTACACACATTTGAAACCAGCGTACAACGTGCAGGAAAGAGTGCAGCTGTCAAAATGATTAATGAACCATATGCAGCGATGCGGATGTCATGCTATTGTTGTTCTTACTAGTAAAATGAAAAATTAGGCTAAATAAATAAATAAATAAATAAATAAGACACCTGTGTTGAGAAATTGATTAAACTTATATTTTGAGACAGCCTGCTTGTCAGGCCAGACGGCTGACAATTACAATCAATTTGATTAAGCACAATGCGCTTACTAATAAAAGAACAATGAACAGTGATCTTTGCAGACTGCATTTTAATATAATTACCCTCATGTAGCTCCGATCGAGGCAGTGGGGACTCATCCATGTCCCCACCGCCTCGTATTCCCACGATGGAGTGGGAGCCTATCAGTGCCGACATGCGCTCCTCGAACGGTGACAGTTGGAGGTTTGGGCCTGGTTGGCCTCCACCGGTCCGTGCGCTGCTGCGCCTGAGCGCAGCAACCCGTTTTTTGGTGGCGTTCTTTAAATCGGACCACATTTTTTTAACCTACATGTAAAGCATTTGGATTGTCAGTTATGTAGGCTATGTAACATAAAATATCATGGATCTATAAATTGAATTTATTAATGAATTAAATCAAACCTCTACTGCACTCCGGTTTTCCACCTCAACGGTGTTTACCGCAGCAGCAATAGTTCTCCATACTGCAGCCTTCTGGGCTCCCTTGCTGCCACTCCTAAGGCTTCCAAATAAATTTATTTTTTTTTTCTCCACCTCAGACGTGATAATTTCTATTTCCTCCTCAGTGAAGTTCTTCTTCTTTGCCGTCTTTCGAGAGTCCATGTCATAAAGTGGGTAGGACTATGCCTCCCAGAGCATGAATTTATAGGGGAGTGTCATGTAAATTACGGTTGGTTTCAGCCGCCAGATTTATCAATGCCACGCCAGTTCTACACCGAAATCAGCGACGTACACACTTTTCGTAAATCAGACGTGACACCTGGCGCACGCTGATATTTACACCAGAATCTACGCCAGATCCTACGCAAGTTCGATAAATGAGGGCCATTGTGACATAACATCAATTTCTTTGCAGGGATATCAAATATTGGTACAGATCTATGAGTAAAAGGCTTATGAACCACCCCTAATAGTGTGTTCATGGATTGGTGGGGGTCTAAAAAGGGTCCGCAATTGAAAATTTCCAAAAATGGCGCCTCTAACGAGGACCAAAAACCCATGAGGGACAGTACCCAGCCTTAAACTTTTTTCCTCTGCTTCATCTGTTGATAAGCTATGTTATTGCAGGTTCTCAGCTTTGGTTCTCTCCTCCTTCCCTTCTTTTTTCCAGGTCAAAGTTTGCTGTTCTGGGGGGTAAACGGTATGGTTCAATGTACATGTAATGTACATAAAATGTACACAAAATGTATACGAATCATTAAATTTCATATTTTTCAGGTGTTCATTATAAACCCTAAGGTTCATTTTGACAGACTTTAAAGGGGTTATGTGAAGTAAGCAGACAGACTCATTTTCATTCAGTTTTTCTGTTTGTTTGTGACGAGAAACTCATTTCAAAACATTCTGAGTTGGAATTTTTCCAAAAATCCCTCCAGTTTACGAGCAATGGCCCTAGCAACGCCCTTAGCAACGCAGACAAAATTCTTTGGCAGTACTCGGTAACCTCCGATAGTTACGTCAATTCCAGAACAGCAATTGTCATGATTCAGTGTACGCCATTGAAATTCCTGTGCATTCTTCGCTGTTTTGGTGGCTTTGTGTCAAAATTCCTAGGATGCCTCAGCGGGGTGTGGCGATGTATATTGTTCTCATTCAGCCCAACAGTTGTTTGAGTGGCCGAAGGACAAAGATCGGGCCGTAAATGGACCAGTTTTGTCAGAGCAAAGAGAGTGAATTTTACAGCAGTTCCGACGAGTGTGCTTTAATAATATTTATTATTATATTATTATTATAGTAACATTAATATTAATTAATTACATTTATAATGAATAACGCATACCTGTCAACCAGTAGCGTAGCCAGAACTTAAAATTGCGTGGGCAATAAACATCTCTTTAAAACAATTATTAGTTCTAACTCAATCGCAATTATTTTTTCTAATTAGCTTTGCCTTCAATCCGAAAACAGTCCGCATCAGGTGTTGCTCGTTCACCTCGTCAAGGCATAAGGACAATCATTCATTTGGACGCGCAATTTTGTGCATTTCAAATCTCTGTCTTTGGTTCAATTTGAATAACTCAATCGATCATGAAGCACAGGTTAGACCGCCCGATGAGCCGAAAAGGTAGCACGGAAGTTCCTGAGCAGTTTACCTCTCGAAAAGTATTATGAAAAGTATTAAATTGCAACTTATTGGTAACTTATTTTTCTGAACTGAATTATGCCTATTGATTAGTCGCCCTAATTAGTTGCAGTACGAAAGTAGCCGTGTCTTAAATTACCAATTGATTATTCATATAAATGGAAATTGTTTTAACAAAGGAAATGGCTGAGAACAAGTTAGGCATAATAATTGAAGTAAAGCGATGTTGTGAGGCCGCTCAATTTTCAGGTGTGGCTACGCCACTGATTTGAAATGCACAAAATTGTGCGTCCAAATGAATGATTGTAGTCTTGCCTTAACGAGGAGAACAAGCAACACCTGATAGTGCAGAGTGTTTTCGGATTGAATGTACATTTAATTAGAAAAAATGATTGAGATCGCGAACTAATTGCGAACTAATAAATGTTTTAAAGAGATGTTTAGTGCCCACCCAATTTTACATTCTGGCTAAGCCATTGCTGTCAACTCTCACGCATTCGGTGAGTTTAAGTGGCATATTTACGCTCCTCTGCTGTAGTGAGCAATTATTCAATCAACGCATATGTAAGAGATTCTTGCGCTGAAGTCCTTATGCATAGAGGGGTTGGAAGCAATGGAATTGCATAAAGACGTTTTAAATGATATTATTAGCACGATAATGAAACACATGCATTCATTCCAACCCCTGAGTAAAGAAAAGCGTGAGAAATCCGGAGTCGTAATCAGTATGCCTTGTAAATGAAAATTGGCTACATCTGACAATGTTGTGAGTTTTCGGAGTTTCTATAATTGCCATTTAAATGAATGATTGAAAACAGGTCATGATCCATCATTAATTTTAAGGGATTGTTTGAGCTTCCCCCATTGCCAGTTCATAAGCCGCCACTGACGCCGATACATGCATGTACATGAATACGGATGCATTAGGCACACCGCCAAATGACCGTAGATACAGGGTATTCATTTACGATAAATATGACTTTTTACACAAACATCAATAAATTTGCTTTCAATGTCGCATTTGTATGTATGTTTATCAACGACAGACGAAGTCATACGATGAAACAAGTCAGCAAGACCATTCACCCACTCTCGCTTGGTCATTGAAGATCGGGTCTTTCAGGGGCAATACATACATCAATGCATTGCCCTTTTCCTCGTCTGTCTCCTCAAACACTTGAGGCTCATTGGAAACTTCAGAAACCTCGGAAAGGAAGGTTTCTGTCTCGCTCTCCGAAAAATCTTCCGTTTGTTCCGCTATTGGTTTCGCTGTGTTGTTCTTGTTTTGACGTCAGACTTCCGGGTCCATCGTCTTTCGCGGGAAAATTTTAAAAAACTTAGGAAAATTGGCATTTTAGCCCCAAAACACATTAATTACCACCTCTTTTTTATTTTTTTTCAACTGATACCTATTATTTATCATCTTTCACACTAGAAAAAACCATTTATTCAACATTTTGCTAAGATACTTCACACACCTTTAAGCAAAATCTGAGATGATCACCTCGGAAGTTTTCAGAAAATGTGATCACTTGGTATGGAATGACCCAAATGCCATTTCTGGAAACAAACTACAAGACTGTGTGCACCAATACTGTGTACTAGCTAAGCATGCTTCCAGGAAAAAAAAAATCAAGATAAACACATGGATACAATGCATTCAAGTCTCCAGCCACATTATTCGAAAATGTTTTACCCAACACCATCATCTGCAAAGCCAGTTGCATAGAAGCGCTGTCCACCAAGTTCTTGAAGACGGCAGTCAATAGATTTCCCACAGTTGCAGAAATTGGCATAGTTTGTGTCCCCCAATGCTTTGTACCGCAATGAAAATAAACAAAAGTCATGTATTAAGACCACTTTTCAATGCTCAGAAATGATTGTTTAAGGCTGCGATTCTCAAACATGGTGTATGCTGGCTTTGTTCCGATTAATCTTTTACCTGATTAAGGCTGACAAACATTTATTTTTACATTTAATTTCATAATTTTACCTTAAAATCGCATGTCCGACTCATTTTCTCAGGCTTCTATAATTTCCTTCACTATCAATGTGTTCGTTTTAAGGGCCACTTGGCTTGAATATTCACCAATTATGATTTACCTTTGTCTTCCATATGACACGGCGTGGTAAGACGATTACCTTGTGAAAGTGAAATACTAATATTAAGCTTTATTAATAATATCAAACTATAATTCTTGGGAAGCATCATTAATAAGGCCAAAAGGATAAAATCTAGTGCAACAAATCTCTGTATGTGTACGCTTGCATGTCCTTTGTATATCTCAGCAGCTGTTCATCCAATCTACGTCACATGAGGCAAGTGTATTGCAGGGGATCCAAGGACGTGCTGTGTTGAAACTATCATTTCTTAAGGGATAGAGATCATACTATGACTGGAATTAAAACAAGCATCCAAATGGGTACCAAATTTGAGAACCACAGGATTAGATTTCCTACCTAGGACTGCGTAGCGCAGATGTGCATAGTGATCACTTGGCAAGGTCTTGGCTTTAATATCCTTTACAAATTTAAGGGCAGCGTCAGGAGGCTCCCCATCTCCAGTGGTTGACACAATGAAAACGACAGGTGTCCTTTCCCTCTCCAAGTTATACTGGAAAGTAAATGGGACACAAACATTTCACATGCTTACATTTCAAATGTTTAAGAGGACATACTGTGAAAAACTCACTTTTTCAGTTCTTTTGCACATACTGTCTATTTTGGTACCTGCAGCGGTTACCAAACCCCTACAAGTGAAGTAGATCAACTCTGTCATTTGTTGTGAGCTGCTTTTTCCATAAAACATGTCATTCAGCATGGCATTCATAGGTGTTTCCAATTGCTGTTAATATTCAAACTGAATTCCAAGTGTGACCT
Source organism: Gymnothorax javanicus (assembly GCA_029692085.1). NCBI lineage: Eukaryota > Metazoa > Chordata > Actinopteri > Anguilliformes > Muraenidae > Gymnothorax > Gymnothorax javanicus. The sequence continues at coordinate 84,446,959 of CM056196.1, forward strand.
TAGTTTAATGTGTATAGCTTGGTTGTTGATGTAACCTGCTCGCGAGCAAAGTGTTACTCTCAAAACTAACTTACTAAACTTGCAAGCATGCATTATCTTTCTGTAAGCATTGTGTGGTTCATTAGCTAGCTAGCAAGCTGTGACCGTGAATTTAGAAACCATTGTTAGTTCAGCCAGCGGCAATGAAGGAGACGCTTTAATAGGATCAGATAGAATAGGTAACCATTTTTTATCAAATTCAGCCCATCTTTAAAGGAGTAGCTTGGGCAGTAAATGGAATGTTATCTTATAATTGCTACAATACAGACGCAAGCTAAGGATCATTCTTAGCGTTAGAGACTCAATCATAAGTGTAGTAAAAACTATGACCTAGCATGAGATTGTGGAATTTCGAGAAGTCCAACAACTAAGTGTCAGGGGCCAGGGGGCCGCATAGGCCCACAGCGGGCACAGAAAGAGCACCCCCGTGGGGTCCAGAGGACAAGGCCCCCAGAAGATCTTAAATTATTAGATTTTTAAGGAGATTTTTTTTGGCTCTAGCAGGCACCTGAATTTCTTTTCCAACTAATAAGGAAGGCTAGTTGAATGAAATTATCCTTTTGCTGATAGCTGGTAATCCCTAACAATCTATGCCATGCTCTGTTATAACTTTACCTTCTTTAGTGAGATGGTTATGTTTTTGACTATTACCATACACAAAACTTGTGTCCTTGAGCAACAATTTTTTTCAAGACCATCTTCCAGGAGGAGACAAGAAAGTATGGCTCCATACATGTCGGGCCATGAAATCAGCACTTTATTGAAAAGACGATTCATATGACCACATGTTGCCAAATTTTCTAGTCTTTATCTAAAATGATGCAGATTGAAATTGATTTTTAAGAATTTCTCCCCGATATGTATTTTTGCCCTTGAGGACCAAAAGTACATTTGCCTATCTCAATACTTTCACCTCTGTAACAGATGCTCTTCTGCTTCATTGTAGATGCTTATAAGTAGAACTGACCCCATTTGGCTGGTTGCTTATTTGGTTGATGGCCTGTTGGTCAAACAGGATTTGTTTTGATCAAGCAATCACAAATAATCCATATCCATAGAATAACCCACTCTTGATGCTGCAGGTATGGCAGTGAGTCCTTCAATCTTGGCCTACATTCTCTTCAAATAAATTATAAATCAGGCAATTCTACAATGAAATGACAAAAGGAAGCAAGTCTCAAATTCAAATTTTGAGAAACAAGCGAGTACTTTTCATTATAGCCCTGCAGTGGTTAAAACCAAGTTAATGTTTTGCACTACGGCAATAAAATACTTCATGTTTGCCCCCATCACATCATGACCTAGCAAAGAAAACGGCCAAGCTGGAACAAAAGTTTGTCAGATGCCTACCTTTTTCAAATAACCAGCAACACGATATTGAAAACACGCCACATTCCCGCAACACATCGCACCAAAACACTTTAAAGTCGATCATTTTCACCAGAACCAAACTCATAAATCACGCGGCCTGTGACAAACCCAGAAACAAACCAACTGCGCATGGGCACTTACGCATAACCTACGATAAAACAAAATTGCAAAACAGACTTTAAATCCCAATGAAACCAACAAGGTTTATTAAAACATTGGCTACGCATTGGAATGTGTTATGGTTTGGTCAAATAAAAGCATCAGCCTATTGCGTGGTCATAATGAAGCTTCACAAGTGCAACAGCAGAATCTGCAAGGGCAGCAAGAAGAGAATGCTCCAAACTAGGGCTGTGCGACTGCCTCTAAATTTCAAATTGTAGATTGTCATTGCTCTAGATTGCCAATACACTATTAAATCGGCAAGGGGGGGGGCGAGGGCAGCACGTGTCCTTGGCACATGTCTTACGTTGATCACTACCAGTCAGCATAGCTGCCAACACTGACACCGCCGTGGCTTTGGTAGCAAAGAAAAACGCCACATCTTTTTTTGGGTTTATCCCAGATGCCAGAGGTGAGCAGAAGGACACAACAAAGCCTATCTGCAAAATATGCAACAGATGTGTGTATGTGAAAAATGTTCAGACAACCAATTTATTTGCGCACCTTCGTCTTCATCATCCCGCTGAGGCCGCAAAACTCCCGCTCCCCCAAGCTAGCACTTCAAGCACTGCAGGTGCTGTTGCTCACAACAAACCTCGCCAGTCCACCATCACTGCTTTTACCAAAGGCTCAACATACAAAGTGGACAGCAGTCGATCGACACAATGCACAATGGCTGTGGCAAAATATATTGCAAAGGAAAACGTTGGCTTTAATACAGTGGACAGCAAGGCTTTCAGAGAAATGGTGGCGACTCTCGATGGGCAATACGTCCCTCCCAGCAGGACATATTTTTCGTGCACCACAATTCCTAAACTTTATAATCAAATGAGAACTGATCTAGCCTGTGAATTGAAAGAGGCCCGCTTCATTGCACTGACTACAGATATGTGGTCCAGCTGGGATATGTCTCCCTACATGTCCATCACTGCTCACTACATTTCTCCGGACTGGATATTAAAATCTAAATGTCTCGAGACCACTTCATATTGGAGAATCACACCGCTCAGACACTTGCTGGTGCGCTCAGAGAAGGAATGCAAACACGGGGAATAGAAGAGAAAAAGATAGCCTGCATCACAACAGACAACGGTGCAAATATCGTTGCCGCTGTGAGAGAGCTACAGTGGCCATGGCTCAACTGCTTCGGGCACAATTTAAACGTGGCGGTCAACAATTCACTGAGCAAAGAAAAAGCAAGAACCGATCGGGCTTTCGGTGTGTGCCACTCAATCAATGCAGCCTTCTCACACTCCTTGTAGAGACGTCAACTCTGAAAAGCACAAGAGGAACTGGGTCTGCCAGATCACCGTCTGATAACAGTATGTAAAAAACAAATAACAAATAAATAAATTTAAATAAATGTATGTTTTATGGTTATGTAGTGGTTATGTGGTGGTTATTTAAGGGTTATGTGTTGGAGCTAATGCAAAAAGCGACCCTCCTAGACCCGCGGTTCAAAGCTACACACATGAATGCTGCCACTGCCGACAACATCCGAAGCAAAATTGAGGATGAGATGGTGGTTGTCTGGGGAGAAGTTACCAAACCACCTGTCACTATCAGGGTAGAAGACGAGGAGGAAGAGAGGGGAACAACAACCAGTAAACCAGCTAAGAAGAAACAGACTCTGGGGTCTCTCCTTAGCAGAGTCGGCCCCGCAGTCACCTCAACACCAGAGCAACGCGCACATGCTGAAATGGCCATTTACATGCAAGAAGATGTAATTGTGGGCAATGAGCGGCCCCTTAGATGGTGGCAGGTGAATGAAAGCAGGTTCCCCTTACTTGCAAACGTGGTACGGAAATATTTGCCCATCCCCGCAACCAGTACACCTTCCGAACGCATCTTCAGTCGAGCAGGTCAGGTTTAACTCCACACCGCAGTTGTCTAAAGCCCAAAAAAGTCGACATGCTGGTTTTCCTTGGAAATGACATGTAGGCTAGTAATCCTACCAGCACGGCAATAAGAAATAAGAAGGTTTTTCTGTTGGTATTTTTTTGTTTTAAAAGTTTATTATCGGCTGCGCTACAACAGTTTTATTTAAATAATCAATGAGCAAAATGTAAAAGCGCAAGCTATGAAAGTAAGATACCTCCTCTAGTGCAGCTTTTCAAGTTTGTTTTATTACATTGTAGCATATTGTTATATTGCTTGTATTGCTACTGTAACTTTATACCTGGCCTACATCCAGAGTTCAATGATAAAACGAGTTTTATGTTTGAAAATAGAAAATAACAACCACATTTTATGTTGCAAGCAGTTGGTTTGCTTTGCTGTTGTCCATTTATGTCAGGCAAGCTACCTCAATAGCCTATGTTTGTTTTGCTAATTTGCATTGCGAAAGGCTAAGTTATTTTGTGTTTTGGATTAATAAACTGACTTGTGAATAATCCGAATTTGCTTGCATGTGTGAATTGTTTATGCTTGAATAATTAGGAATAAGGAAATATAGAACGATTTTACTATTACAATGTCTTATTTGTATGGGCAGCAAGCAGCAGCATCACTGAGAGCAGCACCAGTGGGTGGGGCCATCGAGTTAGAAAACTATCTTGGAGAGGCCCTATCTAAACAGGATGACAAGCCACTGCAGTACTGGGGAGTTAACAAAGTGAGGTTTCCCACTCTTGCCAAAATCTCTCGCAAATATCTGTCAGCACCTTGCAGCAGTGTGGACAGTGAAAGGCTTTTTAGCTCAATGACGCACATTGTTGATGAAACCAGAAACAGGATCACACCTGAGCACGCAGAGATGCTTCTCTTTATAAAAAAAAAAAAAAAAAAACCTGCCTCGCACTTTTCCCCAAGAGGCCACTGAAAAGGCTTAGCCCCCTCACAGATAGCACTACACAATATTTTGATTTTCAGTTGTTCTACAGTTTCAGACAGTTGTTGTACAGTTGTGTGATACTGAAGGTTACAGGTTACTTGAAATGTGTAGCACTACATGTAGCATGTTGATTCAGGAAAGATGTTTTATTTTATTTATTTTATAATTATCAGCACATGCATAGATTGCCCAGGCTAAATTTGAAATGTTACAAGTGAAATCTGTGTGGCAGTGGTGTCATGTTTGTTCAGGGAACATGTGCTGAAAAAATAAAAAATCATAATTTAAATTTGTTGTTATGGCATTATTAATTACTCGTATCGGTACTCGGTATCGGCAAGTACTCAAATGTCAGTACTCGTACTTGTACTTGGTCGGCAAAAAAGTGGTATTGGGAGATCCCTATTCTTGTTTAACACATTTTCCAAAAATATGAAAAATCCATTTGCAGTTAAGTACACAGTTTCCCTTTTAATGAAATGGCAAGGCGAGTGAATAATAAATTCAATAAAAATGTTTAATTCACGTGCCTTAATAGGTAACCCTTCACGAAAAAAAACCTGCTGTGGATTTTCCGCATTAACTTTTGAACACATCTTACAAAGCAAGAAATGAGCACTTTTTTGCCTTCAGTTGATGCGTTTTATCTCTCGTTTTAATGAAGACAATTAGCTACACCTGAGAAGGGAGAGTTAAAGTATCTTATATCAAGGAAAATGACTGAAACGGATCAAGACTAATAAGCAGTTTAAAGAAGTTGATCGCACTCCTTGTTCTCTGTCCAACGGGCGCCACTGTAGAGATGTTTGAAACATAAATAACAGTCATATTCAGAAATTTAAACAAAAGTATTTGGATACAAAATAGAAAAATAGCGCGCTGTCGCGAGCGGGACCCCTCAGACTTGCGCTTTATTGGTGGCCATATTGATTATTGGAGCAGGACACAAATCAATAGAGAGCTTCCTGTAACCACCCCCAACATACCACCAAAAAATGAGAACATTTGGCCAAGGGGTTTTTCAGTTATCGTCCGGAAACGAAAATGAAGATGGCTGCCGTGGCGGCCATATTGATTATCGGAGCGGGACACATATCGATATGGAACTTCCTGTAACCACCCCCAACATACCACCAAAAAATGAGAACATTTGGCCAAGGCGTTTTTCAGTTAACGTCCGGAAACGAAAATGAAGATGGCTGCCATGGCAGCCATATTGATTATCGGAGCGGGAGACAAATAAAGAGCTTCCTGTAACCACCCCCGACATACCACCAAAAAATGAGAACATTTGGCCAAGGCGTTTTTGAGTTATCGTCCAGAAAGTAAAATGAAGATGGCTGGCGTAGCGGCCATATTGACTATCGGAGCGGGACACAAATCAATAGGGAGCTTCCTCTAACCACCCCCAACATACCACCAAAAAATGAGAATATTTGGCCGAGGAGTTTTTCAGTTATCGTCCAGAAACGAAAATGAAGATGGCTGCCGTGGCAGCCATATTGATTATGAGTGCGGGACACCAATTGATAGGGAGCTTCCTGTAACCACCCCCAACATGCCACCAAAAATGAGAGCATTTGGCCAAGGCGTTTTTCAGTTATTGTCCGGAAATGTAAATGAAGATGGCTGCCATGGCGGCCATATTGATGATCGGAGTGGGACACAAATCGATAGGGAGCTTCCTCCAACCACCCCCTACATACCACCAAAAAATGAGAACAATTGGCCAGGGCATTTTTCAGCCATCGTCCAGAAGCGAAAAGTTAACGGACAGACAGACACCGCGCACCACGACAATACGCCTCGGCCGACGAAAGGTAAAAACAAGTTTATGAATATGGCATCTAGTTATGAAAATTAGAGGCATCTCGCTACGCACCGAGGACCACATCAAAGAAACACAGTAATCTGGTGACTCAGAGGCAATATCTGCTTTCAAATTGACGCAAAAATTTTCCTGCTCGCGCATACGAACAATTCTCCCTACCAGCACTCCTGCGTATCCTGGGCAGAACCCTATGTATCTATGTACTAATTTTATCCCCTTGTATGTGTAAATAACACTTTTACAAAATGATTCATTCATACTGAGCTTCTTGAGTCAAAAGTTGATTTGTGTAAAAAATAAGGCAGTCTACGATCTTGGCAGTCTATGATCGACAGTCAGCCGTTTTTTCCAACTGATCGATTAGTCGAAATTTTTTAACTTCTTTCAGAGCCTTCTCCTTATGCTGCCCTTGTAGATCCTGCCGTTTCACTTGTGAAGTTGAAGTATGGCCACATTATAGGCTGATGCTTTTATTTGACCTAACCATAACACGCTCTAATGTGTAGGCTATTTATTATTCACTAAACCTGGTTGGTCCCATTAGGATTTAAAATCTCGGAGGCAAAAATATTGTTTCATCACAGGCCAAAAAAGTCTTGCCATCTAAAATTCTCATGCACTCGGATAGTGCCTCATGAAGATAAGTGGAAATAATGTTAAATAAAGAATAGGATTCATTCAAGAAGTTCTTTTTATATCCATGTAGGTTTTTAATTGTTTATAGTGTAATTTGTTGCATTTCAATTTGTGCTTAAATAAACAAGAGGCCTGTCGGCCCAGAGAGCTCCGCTGAGGATGACTGAAATGTCCATGCCATAGCTTTATTTCAGAAATCCTTGAAAAGTATTGCAATATTAACACGACACATTAATGAAAGACTGAAAAAATGAGCATAAACACTGATTTCCTAAGTCCAAAATGCTGAATTTCTCAAAAACCGGGATGTAGAATTTTCTCATTTTCGCAAGGGACATTCAGAACATCATACGAAAGGCTCACAACAAATTAGACAAAAAGTTATCAGTTTTTGAGATATTAATGAAAGACTGAAAAAATGAGCACGAACAAAATGCTGTAAGTCCAAAATGCTGAATTTTTCAAAAACCAGGACATACAATTTTCTAATTTTCACAGTCAATATGCAGAATATCATAAAGAAGGCTCACACCAAATTAGAACAAAAGTTATCAGACGGTTTTTGAGATATTCAACTTTGAAGTGAAAAGTTGATGCTAGACGTACAGACAGACGCCGGACGACTCGGCGTTAGAAAAGCTCCGCTGACTGCTGACTATGGTCACAGTGGAGCAAAAAAGTTACCTGACAGTTTTTGAGATATTAATGAAAGACTGAAAAAATGAGCACAAACACTGATGTTTTTTAAATGTAAAATGCTGAATTTCTCAAAAACCGGGATGTAGAATTTTCTAATTTTCGCAGGAGATCATCAGGACATCATAAGGAAGGCTCATAACAAATTAGACAAAAATTAATCAGACAGTTTTTGAGATGTGAATGAAAGACTGAAAAAATGAGCACAAACACTGATTTTCTAAGTCCAAAATGCTGAATTTCTCAAAAACCGGGACATAGAATTTTCTAATTTTCACAGTGAATGTGCAAAATATCATAAAGAAGGCTCACACCAAATTAGAACAAAAGTTATCAGACAGTTTTTGAGATATTCAAATTTGAAGTGAAAAGTTGATGCCGGACAGACGGACAGACGGACGGACGGACGACAGACGACTCAGCATTAGAAAAGCTCCGCTGACTGTGACTGTTGTCACAGCGGAGCTAAAAAGCTGAAGTTAATGACCATTCTAACAGACAACCGTAACGGATGCCTTGCTCTTCTACATTAATTGAAGCCACAATACAAACCAGACCAGTAGAAGTACAGTCGAACAATGTTAAGTAGATATTATTAATAATGAAACAAGAGTCATCAAAAGATGACATATCCCCCCGGCCCCTCATTATTTGCGAAAGTCATGTCAATCCTACACCTTCAAAGAAATTCAAACACGAATGTTGAGGTGATTTTCCTCTAGAATGATCTGGAAGCATGTACTGGCAACATCTAGCAAAGACTACATAGCACACGCTGGCAAAGGCAATAAAAAAACAAGGGTCATTAATGAACACTGTTTTAGTTCTGCTCCGGAAACAAACCCAGCCCTGCGACTAAGTCCAAATCCATGTCGCTTCAATTGAAAGGAAAAAAAAAATAATTTCAGAAATTTGAAAATATGAAAAGGCACCACTTCAGTACTTGGGTAATACACATGCAAAGTTTCAGAAAGATATAATGAACGGTTTTTGAGTTGTGCTCCGGAAACGAACCTATCTCGGTACAGAGTCCAAATGCAACTGGTTTCCATGGAAATGAAAAAAATAAGATTTTCAGAAATCTGAAAATATCAAAAGGCACCACTTCAGTATGTGAGTAATACACATGCAAAGTTTCAGTAAGATATATTCAACAGTTTTTGAGTTCTGCTCCGGAAACGAACTAGGCCTGATGTGCACTACGAGGGTCATTCAAAAAGTTCTAAGCCTCGCCCAGAAGGAAGAGCAATAGCTGAACCTTTTTGTTGTGGTAACATACTACAACTTCACACAAGACTAGAAACAAGTAATCAGAATTTTGTCTTCATTACAGTGCAAGTGAGACCTTTTTAAAGTTGTCAAGTGCAAGGTAAATGTGAAAATGGACAAAAAAGAAGTCCGAGCAGTGAAAAAGTATCCGCAAAAGAAAGGTATGACGTCCAAGAAAATCCATAAGGACATGGTAAACACACTAAATGAGGACTCCTCTTCCTATTCCACTGTTAAAAAGTGGGCTGCTGAATTCAAGCGGGGCAGGGACAGCACAGAAAATGACCCTGGGTCAGGAGGCCCAAAAACATCAACCACTGATGAACAAGCTGATGCCATTCACCGCATGGTGTTGGATGACAGATGTTTGACTGTCCAACAGATAGCTGAGGCCACAGGCATCAGTGCTGGCTCAGCGCACACCGTTTTAACTGTGATCTTGGGGATGAACAAGCTGTCTGCAAGACGGGTACCGAGAATGCTGATGCCAGAAAAGAGTGGACATTTCCAGGACACTTCTGACTCACTTCCAGGCTGACCGAGAGAATTTCCACTGAAGACTAGTGACCCAAGATGAAACATGGGTTCACCACTTTGAACCTGAATCAAAGCTTCAAAGCAAATAGTGGAAAACCTGAATCAAAGCTTCAAAGCAAATAGTGGAAACACTATGGTTCTCCAGCCCCAAGAAAATTCAAGCAAACAGAGTCTGTTGGCAAGGTGATGGCCTCTGTTTTCTGGTATTCTGAAGGCATTATTATGAAAACCAACTTGGAGAAAGGTAAAACTATTAAAGGACAGTTTTATCCATCAGAATTGCAAGAACTGAAGAAGCAATCAAGGTGAAATGCAGAGGAAAGCTGCGGGTGGGTGTGCTCTTGCTCCAGGACAATGCACCCATTCACACTGCACAAGTGGCAGTGGCCGAAGCAGCCAACTGCGGCTTTGAATTGTTGCCTCAGGCCCCTTACTGACCGGACTTGGCTCCATCTGACTTCTACCTGTTCCCTAAACTCAAATTCCACCTGCATGGTCACCATTTTGGAAGCAATGATGAAGTCATACGCACTGTGGAGGTGGTTTTGGAGGACCAGGACGCTACCTTCTTCCGTGATGGGATGCTTGAGCATCGTTGGACCAAGTGCATTGAAGTTGAAGAAGACTATATTAAAAAATAATGAAAAAACTGTCTTTCTCCTGTGACTCTTTCTAGGCGTGGCTTAGAACTTTTTGAATGACCCGCGAAAGTCCAGATTTGTTTCCATGGACACGACAAAAGTAAGAACCCTGAAATTTCCAAAGTAGCAAAAGGCACATCTAGACTATACATAGAATACATGTACCGAGTTTGGTGCTGATATCTTGCATAGTTTCCGAGTTCTGCTCCGGAAACAAAATGATTACAGACGGATAGATGGACGGACGGACGGACAGACGGACGAGGCAATGCCTATATCCCCCCGCATTCTATGCCAGGGGGATAATAAAAATGACTAATGAGTCATTCCAAGTCAATTCAACAAATGGTTGTTGCACCACTTTCTCAGAACCTCCTCAAATTTTTTTGGGCATTATTTGGGTAATTTTATGAACAAATGCAAAGTATTATGGTGATATACATACAGAACAAGCAGTAATGACCTAATCTGATACCCATAGTTGGTCTAAACTTCACCCTCACCTAAAATTTTGGGGTTTTAAATTACTGAACAAAGCCATTCTAACTCTTTTTACAAGGTCAGAATTTTTTTTCCTTCCAAAATTTTTACTCTACTGGTGAGAAAAGTACAGAAATGTATGAAAATCAATAAATACTGGACTGTGGAATTTCCCCAAATGTCCTTATAATATCATGGACGACTTTATTTTGGGTCTTACACACCTATATTCTATGGCTTATTCTTGTGAAAAGACAATGAAAGGATAAATTTTCTTCTTTACTGATGAAAGTTGCATTAGACAAACGTTTTAAAACATTGAAATAAAGCTTAGTTATTGATTTATAGGCCAGTGAAGTCAGGCATAGACCCAAAATAGCCTAACTTTAGGAATCTAAAAGTGCATGTGGGACACATGGTATGGGGTTCAAATTTTTTTTTGAAGGAACTAATATGTGTGAAGTATTTGTGAACTTTCATATTTGTTTCTTGTTCCTGAGATATGCAACAGCTAAGGGGTCATTCCATGTGAACTCAACCGAAGTACAAGAATCTTCCACAGTCGCCAACTAAGATTTGGCTCAAATTTATTTTGGGAGTACCTCTATATTCATAATGAACACATGCAAAATTTTAGGGTCCTACTCCAAGGCGTTTCCAAGATATGGCCCCCCAAAAAACGAGGGCCATGCCCAAGCGAATCGCAAACGTTAATTTATAGGGATTTTGGAGCCAATATCTTCGGAACAAATCATAGGTTTGGGCTGAAAATTGCTTTCCAGAGTAATTTGGGTGCAGGCTTTCGGAATCTCTTGTCAAAAATTCTCTCTCTCTTTTCATTTTCAAGATATTGGCCTCTCAAATATGAACTCTTTTTGGTGGAAATCAAAAATTCAGTTTTCAATGGCCCCCTATGAGGCCAGGATCCCTTACAGAGGCTAAATTGTGCCGTATTCCTTCTATTTGAGGACAGGTCTGTCTGCGCAAGGAAGATTGACTGCATCCAAGGCATAATAGTATAGATAGGAGACCCTGAAAAGGGTCCTAGCTGAAAAAGTCACTTTTTTTGCCAATTTTGGATTGGCAAGATCACCATGTGGGCAGTTACCCATGGTAATGAAACTTGTTCCACATAAATGTATATATCTTGACTTTATTTGTTCAGAATTACAACTTGTTTTCTCATCTCCTTCACTATTTAGTCATGCTATGAAATAAAGAATATATCTGGTGCAGATGGTGACCTGATTACAGAGAAATTCAAGCAGTTCAAAGGACAGTAATAATGATGTGATAAGCTGTGCACATATTACATGTATTACATGGGTCCTAAGGCAACACTTTGCTTATTCATGCAATATATATTAGTTAGACCTCCAAAAAACACCTATAAAAACATCCTGTATTTCTTAGTTAAATTGGCCATGAAAGATTCTAGAAAGAAACAATGTCCATATTTGAGATATCAATTTTTCAGATGTTTCTTGTTATACAGACTAAGTTTTGTTTCTACTCCATGTCCCACATTGGTTTCTGTGCTTAAATATGTATGGTATTTTTCAGTCTGTTTCATAAATAAGCATCTTCGAGATATTTGTAACATAAAAATCTTGTTAGTTATTTAAACTTGTGAAAAAAATGCTTTAATTCTTGAAAAATGCCATTTTCACCATATGTTTGTATTGCCTTGTGCCACAGAGAAATTAGTGTATTCATTCAAAAATTCTTTTTCTGCTCTTTATTTTTCAATCATTCAGATCACTTGTAAGTCTATATCATCACAAGTTCCTAGTATTATCTTCCAAAATCAGGCCTTTCTACATAAAATGTCAATTTTCGAGTGGGGAAAATAGGGATTAAAATATTCTATAATTTGGAAAATAGCAATCATGTGATGTTAAAACTTTGCAAGTAATCCATTCTTAAATTGGAGAAACTAGAAAAAAAGTTTCGAGATAATCAGAGGAGGTCATGCAACAAATGTTCTCAGATTTGTCGAAATGAGATGGAATGACTCTAATCAAAGAAAGTGCTACAGAAATAAATAGAATAAAACATATTAGAAAGATTAAAGTATATCTATCCATCCATCAATCCTCCCAAAGGGAAATTCCATTGTTTCAGCAGCCTTAAAAAAACAGAAACAAGCACACATACACAAACAAAAAAAAACTTTCACCAACAAGATATAGCCTGAGGTAGCTGTCAAGGCACAATGCACATCCAAGTGCTACGTGAGACCATAACTGCCTGGTAAGACATTAATCAGCACAATGCAAAAGAGTAGTCCACAAACAGAATATATATGTACAGTATAAAAATGAAGCCCTCCCAACCAGGGAGAGTTAGAGTGCATTGAATCAAGATTTAAAATTAAAAGATTATTCTTCTCTCTCTGCTCAGAGGAGAGTCATTATAAAGTGCTATTGCTCTGTAAGAAAGTCCTCTTACATCTGTCCTTACTACAACCGAGTTGGTCAAGCCTCCAACTGAAAACACTGTGTTGCTTTGCCAGTGTACTGTGTAGGGGATGTGATGTATTGTCCATGATGTGTAACAGTTTCTGTAACATCCTCCTCTCCACCACCAGTTCTAGGGGTTCCAGAGTAGTCTTCAGCACACAGCCTGCTTGTTTAGTCTGAAAGAGTCACTGGCCCCGACACCGCTACCCCAACAGATGGCAGCAAAGAAAATTGCACTTGCCACCACAGACTGATAAAACATTTGCAATATCTTAGTACACACATTAAAAGACCTAAGCTTCCTCAAGAAATAGAGCCTGCTCTGACCCTTCTTGTAGACTGCCTTGGTGTTGTGCTTCCAGTCCAGTTTATTGTCTATGTGAACCCCCAGATATTTATAGCTCTCTACCACCTCTACCTCTTCCCCCAGGATGGAAATGGTGTTTGACTTAGCCCTGCTCCTTCTAAAGCCCACCATCATCTCCTTGGTCTTGGCTACATTTAAGAGCAGGTGGTTGCTACCACACCACTCGACAAAGCGGTCCACCAGTTGCCGGTACTCTGTTTCCTCTCCCCCCCGACACACCCAACCAATGCAGAATCATCAGAGAAATTCTGCAGATGACAGAACTCAGAACTGCCTCAAGGCTTGAGCTGCCTCAAATTGCAACTTTAAATTGCAATGCTGAGTGAACATAAATCGTTCTCTATTGTCAAAACATACCCAATTCTGCCACTTGCTAATAAAAAGTGCCATCACATACAACCCCAATTCCGAAATAGTTGGGATAAAGTGTAAATAGTGAATAAAATCAAAACGCAATGACTTTCAAATCACACCAGCCAGTATTTTATTCACAATAGAACAGAGATAACATAGCAAATGTTGAAACTGAGAAATTTTACAATTTTATCCACAAAATGAGCTCATTTCAAATTTTAATGGCTGCTACAGGTCTCACAAAAGTTGGGACAGGGGCCTGTTTGCCATGGTATAGCATCCCCTCTTCTTTTTAACACAGAGTGGAGGTGTCTGGGCATTGAGGAGACAAGTTTCCTGAGTTTAGCCATTGGAATTTCATCCCACTCTTGTTTAATACAGGCTTCCAGCTGCTAGAGAGTTTTGGGGATCCTTCGACGGACACTTTGTTTAATTATGCGCCAAATGTTCTCAATCGGTGAAAGATCAGGACTGCAGGCAGGCCAATTCAGCACAAAGACTCTTCTACTAGGAAGCCATGCTGTTGTAATAGCTGCAGTATGTAGTTTTGCATTGTCCTGCTGAAATACACAAGGCCTTCCCTGGAATAGATGTCGTCTGCAGGAGAGCATATGTTGCTCTAAAACCTTTATATACCTTTCAGCATTCATGATGCTTTTTAAAACATGCAAGTGTCCCACACCATATGCACTAATACATCCCCATACCATCAGAGATGCTGGCTTTTGAACTGAACGCTGATAACAGGAGGGGTGGTCTTTCTCCTCTTTAGCCCAGAGGACACGACGCCCATTATTTCCGACAAGAATGTCAAATTTGGACTCGTCTGACCACAGGACACTTTGCCACTTTGCTACAGTCCAATTTAAATAAGCCTTGGCCCACAGAACACGGCGGCGCTTCTGGATCATGCTCAACAATGGCTTCCTTTTTGCATGATAGAGTTTTAGGTAGCATCTGTGGATGGCACGGAGGACTACGTTGACAGACAGTGGTTTCTTGAAGTATTCCTGGGCCCATTTAGTAATATCGATGACAGAATCATGCCGGTGAGTGATGCAGTGGCGTCTGAGGGCCCGAAGATCATAGGTATCTAGGAAAGGTCTTCGGCCTTGTCCCTTACGCACCGAGATTTTTCCAGTTTCTCTGAATCTTTTGATGATGTTACGCACTGTCGATGATGAGACCTTCAAAGCCTTTGCAATTTGACATTGAGGAACATTGTTTTTAAAGTATTCCACAATTTTTTTTACACAAGCCTTCTCAGGTTGGAGAGCCTCTGGCCATCTTTACTTCTGAGAGACTCAGCCTCTCTAAGACATCCCTTTTATAGCCAATCATGTTACACACCTGATGCCAGTTAGCTTAATTACTTGCTAAATGTTCTTTCAGCTGATTCTCTTATATATTAATTGCTTTTTCAGCCCTTTTTTGCATGTGTCCCAACTTTTTTGAGACCTGTTGCAGCCAGAAAATTTGAAATAAGCCAATTTTGTGGATAGTAATGTAAAATGTCTCAGTTTCAAGATCTGAAATGTTATCTATGCTCTGTTGTAAATAACATATTGGCTGATGTGATCTGAAAGTCATTGCACTTTGATTTTATTCACAATTTACACTTTGTCCCAACTATTTCAGAATTGGGATTGTAATTAGGGGTGTAATGATTCTGAATCACGATTTTTTAAAAGCGTAGTACCACCACATACTGCCATGGGGCGAACATCCGAGCTTTCCCTTTTCCTTTATGAAACCTGACGCAGTCTTGAACGAAAGTGCCAAACATCAAAGGGCATGAGAAATGCTTCCGGAAAAAAAACTTGACTGACATCAGTATTTTTCGGGTACGTGCTGAAAGGAGTGAAGCAAATGAAAACAGAATCGTCTCCTTTTAACTCAACTCTAAGATAAGTATACCTGTTCTCGTTTACTTTGCTTGATTAGCAATCAAATGGTGGATTTGTTTACTCTTTAAGTTGAATGAGTAGAGCTGTTTATTAAGACAACAATGATTGCTGCATTTTGGAATTTAAATGGCCATAGAACAGCAGATTTGCATGAACACAATTGCCATTGCCACGCCATTTCGTGCGACTGTGATCATTTATATCTCACATTCACATTTCATCCACTTTTCAGAATGTTTTCCACCTTGTGTATTTTTTAGACGCTTAAAATCCAGGGCGATCTTATAGCAAATCTGTTTTAAATTAATCTTGAATAATGTCCTAAAATTCTACAACGAGAGATGTAATTCAGAGGAAGATTTATTCAAATTATTGGCTTTCTTTCAATCTACCACCGTAGCCCAGTTAGGTTTGTCTGCTTTTCACCATCACATCTTAATCATTATAGGCTACTGAAATTGCTTGATTGTTATTTAGGCCAAGTACACGGGAGCAGATTTAGGGAAGAGCGGAGCACCTGCAATTAGCGAAATCTAAACTCGGGCTTCTTCCCGACGGCATTTTAAATCGTTTAAGCCGCTTCAGGTGTGTATGTTTCAAGAAATTACACGCGACTGTCTACACACCCCATGACTGCAAGTGGTCTCATCACACTTAAAAAAAATCCTTGTTCAACATCGCCACATCCCAACTCAGCATTTCATCTCTCATTGAAGTATTTTTAGGAGATCTACAATGATAAAATAAAAATAAAGAGATTTATTTTCAGATCACCCTGGATTTCAAGCTTTTAAAAAATACACAAGGTGGAAAACATTCTGTAAAGCGGATGAAATGTGAATGTGACATAAATTATCACAATCACACAAAATGGCCAAATACGCGTTCTCGCAAATCTGTGCTGTTCTATGGCCGTTTAACTTTCAGAATGCGGCAAACAAACTTGCTATCTTAATAAACAGCTCTACTCATTCAGCAAAGTAAATAAGCGAATCCTCTGTTTGATTGCTAATTGAGTCAGTAAATTAAACAGGGACAGGATTAGAGTAACCTAATTGGTTAAAAAGAGACGATTCTGTAGTCCTTTACTTGGCTCCGTGCAGCATGTCGTCGAAAAATACTGATGTCAGTCAAGTTTTTTTCCGGAAGCATTTCTCATGCCCTTTGATGTTTGGCACTTTCGTTCAAGACTGTGCCGGGTTTCATAAAGGAAATGGGAAAGCTCGGATGTTCGCCCCATGGCAGCATGTGGTGGTACTACGCTTTTAAAACATCGCGATTCAGAATCGTTATACCCCTACACATAATAAACAATGATATTGTAATGTGGTAAATAGCCACTAGATGGCAGTATTGACTTTTTTTTGTGAAGCCCAGTCTGAAGCTAGGTTGGGCATGTCCAGGGCATGCCCAGAGGGGAAAGTCCCAGAATGGGAGGGGGCTGGACAAGAGTATATAAGGAGAAAAATTGAGAGAGTAGAGTAGTAGGAGAAATTGCAAGAAGGATACATTTGACCAGACCTGTCACTCTTTTCAAGACCTGTTAAGCTTTTTGTGGATTTTTGCCTGTGTTGGAGCATTTTCCTGTCCCAGGACATCACAACATAGCAGCCCATCTCCATTACCGGGAATTGTAAATATTTCATTTTTTATTTTCTTTTCAATCTTGGTCAGTAGTGTAGGGTGTAGATTAGTTCTATGTGTTTGTTTAATTAAATCTGTTGAACTTAAAGGATTTTGTCTGTCATCCCTTGCTGTCCGTGACGCCATAACAAATTGGGGCCATAACAAATTGGGGGCTCGGGTCCGGGGTAGACCATTGTGCGAGTCATTTATTGAAAATCTAAAATTTCAAATAGTGAAATTGTTTTTTGAATTTTCCTAGATAGATATTGGCAGATCAACAGCAATGGATGATTTCTTGGCATCACCAACCGTAGAGGTTTTGAAGTCTTTTAAAAAGACAGAACTGCTAGAAATATGCAGACAGTTAGAGCTGACAGATGTAAAACCAGCCATGTGAAAAAAAGCAAGACTGGCGAGAGAGATTGTTGAATATTACATTGATGAAAATGTGTTTGCACCAGGAGATCTGGAACAGTTTCCAGTGGAAAATCCAAATGTAGAATTGGAACTTAAATTAAAAATGCTAGAAATTGAAGAAAAAGAAAAACAAAGGCAGTTTGAGTTAGAAAAATTAGCAAAACAAAGAAAGTTCGAGAGAGCAGAAAGAGAGAAAGAAAGGCAGTTTGAGTTCGAAAAATTAGCAAGAGAAGAGGAAAGAGCAGAAAGAGAGAGACAGAGACAGAGAAATTTCGATTTAGAAAAATTAGACAGAGAAGAAAGGCTCCAAATGGAGCAACTAAAAATTAAAATAGAAGCCGAAAACAAATTTCGGGCTAGCCAGGAGGTAAAGCTGGTGCCTCCATTTTCAGAGAAGGAGGTTGATAAGTATTTCCAGTGCTTCGAGAAGGTAGCTAAGAGTTGTCAGTGGCCAAAGGAACACTGGCCTCTGATGTTGAAAAACTGTCCTCAAGGGTAAAGTTCAACAAGCCTATTCGGCTTTGTCTGCAGATGATTCCTCTGATTATGAGGTTGTCAAAAAGGTTATTTTGACAGCTTATGAGTTGGTTCCAGAGGCTTACCGACAGAAATTCAGAGGTCTGAAGAAATCTGACAATCAGACTTATGTGGAATTTGCTAATGAGAAGAAGGTTTGCTTTGAGCGCTGGTGTACTTCTATGGAGGTCAAGGATGATTTCAACTCACTAAAAGAGATGGTGTTAGTTGAAGAATTCAAGAACTGTGTCAAGGATGATATTAAGACCTACCTTAATGAGAAGCAAGCACTGAATTTGCAATCAGCTGCCAAGTTTGCAGACGAATATGTTCTCACACATAAGTCCAAATT
The DNA here is from genome assembly GCA_029692085.1 of Gymnothorax javanicus. Lineage (NCBI taxonomy): Eukaryota > Metazoa > Chordata > Actinopteri > Anguilliformes > Muraenidae > Gymnothorax > Gymnothorax javanicus. The sequence continues at coordinate 84,465,452 of CM056196.1, forward strand.
TCAGTCTAGCAGTAACAATAGATGGTCCCAATTTCAGAAGAAAGGTAACGGTGATACCCAAGATTTCTCACCCAAAGACAAATCTGGTGATGGTGCTCAGAAATCCAGTAAAAGGTCTGAACAAAGTGTGAAAGCTGACAGTGACAAAAGTGGTCTAGTTTGCAATTATTGCAAGAAATCTGGTCATGTTACAACTAACTGTTGGTTCCTTAAAGCTAAGAAAGAGCAAGAAAAGGACACCAAACCCAATGCCTTTGTGAAGACAAGGTTAGAAACCCCTGTAGTAGATGACCGATCTGCTAAATTGCCTGCTCCTTGTGAGGCTAAGAGGCCTGATACTGCTGACTTTGTGAAGGAGGAATTTCTTCCATTTGTGTCAGAGGGATTTGCGGCTCTGAATGAGCATTCTCCTCCTGTCCCCATATATATCCTAAGGGATACCGGAGCTTCTCAATCACTTTTGTTGATGGACTCCTTGGAGTTACGTGATGAGACCGCTTCTGGGGATTTCATACTTGTACAAGGTATTGAAGGGAGGACTGTATCTGTACCCCTGCGCTCTGTATTCTTGAAGTCAGATTTAGTTACAGGACAGGTAAAGGTGGGACTTATGTCAAGTCTACCTATCAAGGGTGTTTCTCGGTTGCTAGGCAATGACCTGGCTGGGGGCAATGTAGTTCCCCCTGTTCATCTTACTTCACAGCCGAGCACTGAAGATGGCGATGAAGACCCATGTCTGTATCCTTCCTGTGCAGTGACTCGCACTATGGCCAAGAAGGCTCAAGAAGAAGATGATGTGGTGCCGTCCAGCACCTTGAATAGTCATGACTCAGGTGGTTCGCCTCATGACTCTGTTCAGCCTACGATGGTTTCTCCGTTTGAGGACTTATCAGACACTTTTATCAGTTCTCTATTCAGCCAGCCAGATGGGTCTGGTGATTCTGATGTGTCTGGAGACTTGTCTCTGTCCAGAAAGCAGTTGATTCAGGAGCAAACCAATGATCCTGAAATTTGTGTACTAAAGAAGAGAGCCCTTCCTGATGAAGAAATAGACGCAGTTCCAGTTGGGTATTATCTCAAGGATGGAGTGTTGATGCGGAAGTGGCGCCCTCCTGATATCCCTGCCAATGCAGATTGGGCAGTGGTCAAGCAAATTGTTGTTCCGAAGGTCTACAGGAATGAGATCTTAACAATGGCTCATAGTTTGCCTTTAGGAGGTCATCTTGGTGTTAACAAGACTGTTGATAAGATCATGAAACACTTCTTCTGGCCTGGACTTCGGAAAGATGTTTCCAACTTTTGCAAAACCTGTCACACGTGTCAGGTAGTTGGAAAACACCAGTTAGACCCACCTGTAGCTCCATTGCAGCCTATCCCAGCATTTGGGGAGCCCTTCTCCAAGGTCATTGTTGATTGTGTTGGTCCATTACCCAAGACTAGATCTGGAAATCAGTACTTGTTGACAATCATGTGTGCATCTACCAGATTCCCTGAAGCCACCCCTCTACGCAACATCAAGGCAACTGCAATTTCAAAGGCTTTGATAAAGTTCTTCACGTTATTTGGCCTTCCCAGGGAAATTCAGTCAGATCAAGGTAGCAATTTCACTACCGGATTGTTTCAGCAGGTTGTGTATGAACTAGGTGCGAAGCAGATTCTTTCCAGTGCCTATCATCCAGAGAGTCAGGGTGCCTTAGAGCGGTTTCATTCCACTCTCAAGACAATGAAGAGGACTTATTGTTATGACCATGAGAAAGACTGGGATGAAGGTGTTCATTTGCTGTTGTTTGCAGCTAGGGAAGCAGTGCAGGAGTCTACAGGATTCAGTCCATTTGAGCTAGTGTTTGGCCATGAAGTGAGAGGACCTTTGCTATTGTTGAGTGAACAATGGCAAGAGAAAGAGCCGCATATCAGTCTGTTAGACTATGTTAGCAAGTTCAAGGAAAGACTGCGTGCAGCTTGTGACCTAGCCAAAGAGAACTTGAAATCAAGTCAGGGAAAAATGAAAACTTGGTATGATCATAAGGCTAGAAGCCGTGAGTTTAAACCAGGAGACAAGGTCCTTGTGTTGTTTCCCTTACAGTCCAATCCATTGCAGGCTAGATTTCATGGTCCTTATGAAATTCTGACAAAACTCAATGATCTCAATTACATTGTGAAGACTCCAGATAGGAGAAAGCCAAAACAGTTGTGTCACATTAACATGCTGAAGCCTTATCATGATAGGAATGCTAGGGTTGCAGCTGTCACTTCAGATCCTCTTATGGCCAAGACTTGTGAAGATGAGGGGAAGTTTCAAGATGATGAACCTAGAATTAAAGCTGAAGTTCTTTCATGTAAATTGTCAAATTCTGAAGTGTTGCAAAATCTTGATGTAAAACTCCAGCACTTAGAACCCCCACAGAAAGATCAGTTTGAGAGGTTGATCAAGAAATATAAAGATCTATTTCCTGATGTTCCAAAGAGAGTTTCTATAGCCTCTCATGATGTAGATGTTAGTGATGCCAAACCAATAAAACAGCATCCATACCGGATGAATCCTGAAAAGAGAAAGATTGCTGAGAAAGAGGTTGAGTACATGTTAGAACATGATATTATCAGACCCTCTAACTCAGATTGGAGTTCACCCTGTGTTCTAGTTCCAAAACCTGATGGAAGTACTAGATTCTGTACAGATTATCGCAAAGTCAATGCTGTAACTAGAACTGATGTGTTTCCAATACCTAGGATTGATGATTGTATCGATAGAGTAGGGCAAGCAAAGTTTCTGACCAAGATTGATTTATTGAAGGGTTATTGGTGTGTGCCTTTAACTGAGAGGGCCAAGAGCATCTCTGCTTTTGCCACACCATCTGGGTTATACCAGTATGAAGTCCTACCCTTTGGCATGAAAAATGCCCCAGCCACGTTCCAAAGGATGATACAGTCTACAATCGCCGGATTGCCACACACGGGTGCGTACATCGACGACCTCATCACATGGAGTGACTCCTGGGAAGAACATCTGAAAGATGTAGAGACGTTGTTCCAGTGCTTGACCCAGGCTAACCTGACTGTTAACCTGAACAAGAGTGACTTTGGTTGTGCTACTGTCACGTATCTTGGCTACGTCATAGGCCAGGGTAAGGTGGCACCCATAAATGCTAAAGTCCAAGCCATCATGGACTTTCCAGTTCCTGACAACAAAAAAGCTTTGCGCCGCTTCCTTGGAATGATCGGGTACTACCGCAAGTTCTGCAAGAACTTTGCTGAGATTGCTCTCAGTCTCACCAACCAACTGAAGAAAGGCGTAAAGTTCACTTGGGATGAAGCATGCCAAGGAGCCTTCGATCGCCTGAAGTCTCTGCTGTGTCACTTCCCCGTGCTCAAATCTTCTGACTTCAACAAACCGTTCTCCATAGCGGTCGATGCTAGCGACCAAGCTTGTGGATCTGTGCTCCTACAGAGAAGTGACTCTGATGACATTGAGCATCCCGTGGCATACTTCTCCAGGAAGTTCAATCGCCACCAAAAGAACTATTCCACAATAGAGAAGGAGCTGTTGGCTCTGGTTCTATCCTTACAACACTTTGAGGTTTATGTTTGTACAGGGCAAAAGCCAATGATTATATATACTGACCATAATCCGTTAATGTTTTTGAGTAAGATGAAAAACAAGAATCGGAGATTGTTGAATTGGAGTTTGATTTTACAAGAGCTTGACTTGGAAATTAAGCATGTAAAGGGTGCTGACAATGTAATTGCCGATTGCTTATCTCGCGTTTGAATATGTGTATATATATCACCTGTGTTTATTAGCATATTGTATTATATGTATATATATATATATATATATATACACACACAAGTGTCTACTTAACCATTTTTGTATTGACAAGAAAAATTTTGCCTTTATGAGTCAAAATTTTCCCTTTTGGAATGGAGGTGTAATGTGGTAAATAGCCACTAGATGGCAGTATTGACTTTTTTTTTTTGTGAAGCCCAGTCTGAAGCTAGGTTGGGCATGTCCAGGGCATGCCCAGAGGGAAAGTCCCAGAATGGGAGGGGCTGGACAAGAGTATATAAGGAGAAAAATTGAGAGAGTAGAGTAGTAGGAGAAATTGCAAGAAGGATACATTTGACCAGAACTGTCACTCTTTTCAAGACCTGTTAAGCTTTTTGTGGATTTTTGCCTGTGTTGGAGCATTTTCCTGTCCCAGGACATCACAACATAGCAGCCCATCTCCATTACCGGGAATTGTAAATATCTCATTTTTTATTTTCTTTTCAATCTTGGTCAGTAGTGTAGGGTGTAGATTAGTTCTATGTGTTTGTTTAATTAAATCTGTTGAACTTAAAGGATTTTGTCTGTCATCCCTTGCTGTCCGTGACGCCATAACAAATTGGGGCCATAACAATATTGTGTTTAAAAAATGCCATATGTATACCCGGACAATGTAAATGATTTGGTTCGCATTACTAATAGCAAACATTATAACAACTCAATCTTAAAGGTTCACCCATAAAACACATAGAACACGTTTTTGCGCAAAAAGAATATGAAGCAGGCCGATTTACCTTTTTCAGGTGGTAGCCTCGGGCATGTTCGTTTTTTGAACTGAGGTACCGTTAAGCGAAACTATGCTGACAAAGTCATTCCAGTTTTTTGATCGTCTGCGACTACAACAAAATGCTGTCATGCTTCAGATTTTTTATTTAACATAATGTTGCTAGGTTATATTGAAATGAGCAATCAAAGTATGCCATTTCACTATTCTATATAATTGGAGCTTATGGGTAATCTTAGGCGGCAACTAAAATGCACATTCAAGTGCCTATAAGAGGGATACAATGTAGGCATAAAATGGGGTGTTACACGATAGATTTACATATCGTCGGCCTGCTGATAAAACCTCGTATCTCCAAATTGATAACAAAAACTCGTATGTCCACTATTCTTACATGCAAAATTAAACATTTTTTATTTTATTTATATTTTAAATTATATTTATATATTTATATTATTTTATTATTTTACATTTATTTTTTATTTTTCTTTAGGCAGTGGATATTTTGCCGTGAATCGGTTTTACATTTCTATTTGGCCGTGACCTCCGGTACACATGCGCAGTTGTATTATTTTTGGACTTAGACACAGAAATCAATGGAGTATCTTTGGCCAACGTTAGTATAAAAACCAAGGATGTCCATGGTAAAATCTCGGCAGCTAGCGAACAACTAATCAGCCTCGTCAATGCACAACTGACCTAGCAACACAGCTAATGCAAAATAATTGCAATTCACTGTTTTTTTATTGATTTATATGCACCGCAAATAGGTAGCTGAGCAGGCAAACTAGCTTGCTAGCCTAGCGTGCAAGCTAGTTTGTTGGTTTCTTAGTCAATGTTAGTTGGCAACCTTAATATTCAATGCATATTAGTGCCAGCTAGCGAGCTAAATGCTCGCGGTGCAACTCCAGCCAAGTTAGTTGGCATAATAATGGCTATACACGTTTTAAATTGACTTGCATGAAATATAATGTTAGCTAGCTAGCAAGAGAGGCTTTATGCTGACTTGGCAAGCTATATTTAATGTATAGTAAATGCGAGCTAGCCAATTAAATGGCGAGGTTATAACTATTCACTATTATCCATTGATTTCTATGACCTAGTCCAAAAATAATACAACTGCGCATGTGTACCGGAAGTCACGGCCAAATAGCCATAGAAATGTATAACCGGTTCACGGCAAAATATCCACTGCGTTTTCTTTAAAGTTTATCATTTTGAAGATATGAGGTTTTATCAGCAGGCCAACGATATATAAAAACAATACCTATAAAATGATGCTTTTACTAGTTTTTGTGAATTATTCACAACATTAATATTACTTTTATAGCCTAATGTAATTAATTTTAAGAGAAAATGGGCTGAGTTAAGTGTGAAGGACTGTGACTGCCATACCCACAGCATCCTGAATGTATTCTATGGATACAGATAATTTCAGATAGACCAATCAAAACAAATCCTATTCAACCAACAGCCAACCAACCAAACAATCAACCAGCCAACCAAATGGGGTCAGCCGTAGTAAAAAATACGATTATTTTATGATTTTACAGCGCACAATTTTGAGGGCTCAAAGAGCCTGGAGAGCCACTTGGATAGCCACCTTATGTGGCTCATAAACACTAAGTAATTTTGAATATCACACAAAGATGTTGCACACTTGTTGTCAAGGAGTTTATGATCCCAGTATTGTTTTCACTCGCAGCCATTTTTGAATTCTCAATATTTCTTTTTTTTTCCCCCAATTTCAATGCTGAATTTCCAAGGAGATTTTTTGTGTTTGCAGCCCTCATTCTGTAAAAAAATAACAAACATAAACTGAAATACAATGGTATTCTAAATGCAACAAGTGTCGTGATTCATTTAAGACATTTTGCCTCCCTCTGTGATGCTCAAGTCTTGAATTATAAAGCCCGAAATAGGTTAACGAATAAATTTCCATATTTGGCTTCTGCGCAAAAGGGATACGCCAGGCAAAACAACCTGGATATTGGACGGTAATTTTTCCCAATTGCTGACGTCACCCTTTTTAATAAAGGGAGAACATTAGGCATCTTTCATTCCACATAAGAAAGACATATGAAATATATGAGCCAGAAGTTTGACAATGGGACTGAAGATAGGGATATAGCAAGTCAGACCCCATTTCTTTTTAACATAAATTCTATAAACACCTTCAAGCACTTTCCTAGTAGAAACACAATGTTACATTATCAATATTCACCAACTTGAAAGACAAGACACATATTACAAAGCATGTTATCTCGGTTCATTTGGGTCTGCCATTTTGTTAATCTCGAAGTGATAGCCCGCAGAAACATAATTCTGCTTCCAGGCATCACTTATTTCAACTTTTCTCATAATCAATTTCACATTACAAACAACATGTTATGGAAGAGGAGTGGAACTCAATTTTTTTAGTATTTGACCTTTTCCCCAAATTTGAGTACATTTTCAATTAGCTGTTAAAATTCATACATGAACATCAAATGATGTGCTGATGTGATGTTTTAAATACAGTATAGGGTGAATTGACTTTTGCATCCCTTCTTGATTTGATTTGTATTTTCCTTGGTGTACCATCTAATTCGAAATAGGGGTTTCACACTGCATGAAAAATCGCTAGGCGCTAAAAATAAGAACTGTTGTTCGTGTAATTTCAAACACTTAAGAGCCATTCCACGAGAGATTGACATTCGGTGCGCAGTTGACCCCCCTGGAATTGAATGAAACTTGGCACATAGTTGGATATGGGAGTCTCACAGAAAAAGCCAAATTTTTAGGTCCGTATTTCACTTTGCCTGCCAAAAGCACCACCTGGAAGCCACTTAAGTGGCTCAGTTTTACTGTTGACACCACATTTTATATCAACTATCATGACTTAAGGGTACACAGTGCCAAATATGTTATACTTTTATCATGATCTGTGTCACTTCAAGTCCGGTTAGACTTTAGCACCACATCAACGCCAAGCTGGGTAACTACGTGATTGAGCCAAAATTATTTGAGAAATAACAATAAAAATTGAAAATGGGAATGAGAATAAAATAATACCCCAGACATATATCAAACTAGAATTCTTTATTATGTGTTTACACACAACAAGGCTATCATTTTCAGTGAATAGCACCTTGGTATCTTGCTGTGTTTGTGCAATGGACGGCCAGAAAGATGGTCAAATTCATTTTTGGTGCACGTTTGCGGTATATTTTCTCTATAACCCAGATTTGTACTGTGATGGTAAATGCCGTTTGTTGTGCTTTTCGAACTCTATTTTCGGGAATACCAAGCATTTCTTTGGTAGTATCTATGCTGTCAAGCTAGACGGAGCCAAAGTTGGAGGAAAACTCAAAATGGACCATTTCAGAGCAGATTGTGCCTATGTTTAGGTGGCATTATTTTGTTTACCCAGCAAGATCGAGATCTGAAATTCTCTGGTTACATAGTCCCTTTGGGGTACATTACAGCATTAGTAAAATTTCAATGTTAGTATTTTCAGTGTAGATGATTTTCAACATCAAAAGTGGGAAAAATTCGCCTCCAGGGGGCACTGTAAGCTGGATGCAAGTACTGAGCCATCCCCAGCAATGTACCAAAGAAATTGTTTTTGAATTGTGATGCCCACAGCTAGTTTTCTCTGAAAATGAAGAGTTAAGCTGGGTACTATGCTGGGTGGATAGCTATCTGACCAAAGTTGGTGCTCTAAAGAGCTAATGCTCTATCAACCTAATATTCCTTATTCCCAGACATATATCAAAGTTCTGTCTTTTCACATATATAAAGTATATGCACAGTAATACGTAAAATTTGTAATCTCTTCGGTATGAAGCTGGGTTGGTTGTGAATTGGAAAAGAATGTTGGCAGTGATTGTAGCATTGTGTCAACATGCAAGACTTTTACCAGTAGCCAGTACAGTGTACAGTTTTCTAGTGTTGGTGAGTTTCAGAAAAAAAACTAATTCTCTGAATTTTTGCATTACTATTAGAATCGGAGAGCAGGCTTCAGTGTTAATTCTAGGATTTCCCTAAGGTATGGTGCTTGGGTATGAAAAAGGGAACAGCAGTCGCGTCTAGTGAGCGGTTGTCCTGATAAAGGGCACAGAAATCCTAGCAAGCAAGCAGCACCCTGCCAAGAAAAGGGCAGTTCATTTGTAGTGGTAACTTGCATGCCTTCATTCCAAACACCTGCCCATGATATCAAGCCTATGGGATGTCTGCTTGTTGGTTGGGCGGGGTTTCTTTTACAGACTTCCCATTTCTGTGCGTACCAAGCCATGGGTGTTGACGCAACTATTGCACCATATAGGCTGCAGCCCGCTATTTAATTCAGAGACAGAGAAGCCCACTATCAACAGCCTGTAAGCAGCCCTGTAGAGACCCAGGATGCAGTGTAGCAGGGCTTGCCCCAGGCTCGACTGGCTCCATGGGTAACATCGACCCAGATCCAACAAAGAGGGCCATGGATGGCTGCTCAGGGCCAAGGCCAAGGAGCACCTCTGGTGCGCACCACCAGGTGCCGCCAACCCACAATCCAATTCCAAAAACAGACTGATGGATAGAGCGAGTCACATGCTGTGTTGACATCATTTCGCTTTGGACAACATGAAAAGTATAAAACAGTTTTAACTTTTGTACTATACAGTCTGTCTTCATGTACACAATTGTGTGATGAAGATTTTTTTTTTAGAGTTCAAATTATGGACTGTTATTTTATGTAAGTGTACATGGGTCAATGACGTGACATTGTCCAAGTGCAGTACTTTGGTTTCAAATAATTTTAAATGATTCAAAATAAGCACCATTTTATTCCATAAAACCTGTTTAATTTGAACAAATTTCCAATTTATCATTAAAAAATTATACATATTTTATGTTTTGCCATCTCAAACCCTCAAAATGTCAGGTGGCGCAACTGTCCGAACAAGTTAACACTATGTGAAATGTATTAAATATGCAATTTAAAATATGAATTAATATAATATTAATATGGGGGCATAATTTTATATTGAAAACCTTTCAAATTAACAAAGTTTAATAGTTTAATTGTTCTTAAATTGTTTGGAAAACCAAAATACCCGCCCCCTACAATAAAGAATCCATAAGTTACTTTTAATACCCAGCTCAATTACAAAATAGTAATGTTTTAGGCAGAACAGACACTCTCAGGTATACTTACTAAAAATATCACTGAGAAAAAAAAAAAAAAAAAGAGGGAAAGGTGTTTTTTTTCAAGAAACTTTTGATTGCGCCACGTGACATTTTTTGGCTGGTGAAATTGCAAATACAGTCTAAAACTGTACTAAAACCCTTTAAATGTTGTGCAACCATTAAGACTTGCTTAAACACACTCTTCCAACTTCTAATAAGTGTATTCTGTAGATTTTTAAAGATTCATTGAAAAAAAAAAAACATTTTTAAAAGGCTTATTTGTCATTGACCCACGTATACCGTTGACGCATATCTGCGTACGCACTTATGGTGGTACGCCTTTTACATTAGTTCTTTTTTGGCATTTAAAAATTTTGGACTGGTCATGTTTTATAACGTGCTGTATGTTTTTGACTGTGCTGTACCTTTACTTGGTAATAGCCCATGTATTGTGCGTTTGTAATGCTCACAGTCACCACCAGTTTACAACCAAACAAGCTTTATACCAAAGGAATTAAAAATTTTATGTATAACTGTGTATGTGCTTCATATATTTCAAAAGACAGAACTTTGGTATATGTCTGGGAATATGGAATGTTAGGTTGGCAGAACATTAGCTCTTCAGAGCACCACCTTTATTCAGAAAGCTATCTACCCAGCATAGTACCAAACCAAGCTCTTCACTTTCTGAGAAAACTAGCTGTGTGTATCGCAACAAGAGGCTCCTCAGAGCCTGTACTCGGGCCGGGCCTAGGCCTGGGCCAATCGCGAAACCGCGGACGCGCATGAGCAGGACAAGTGTGACCCCGAAAAAAACAAGAGGCTCCTCAGAGCCTGGGGGGTTTACTATGAAGCAAGATAAGTGGGTCAGCTAGGTATGTCGAGCCTAAACCTAGGCTTTTCAATGTCACGAAGGTGCCTCTCTTTTAATGTGGCTAGATTACCATGGTAACTTACGCTGCGAACTTAACCTGGTCGGGAGCAGGTTATGTGCCGAGTTTCGGCTTAAATCGGGTACACATGTGCTGCCTTATGACTAAGCACCTCCTTTGAAGTTGGCATCACCTTTCTTGAGTAATCCTGTGGACTTTGGTGCCCGAAACTAACGCGGTTCTCTTCAGAGGGAGACTGGCATGACCTGTTCGCTTTTTCTGACGATTTTCTCTATGAACGCTACAGATTCTCAGCTGAGGGAATTCGTTACTTATGCGATCTACTGGAGCCATATATTGGCAATGTAGCACAGAGAGGCACCTAAGTTGCACGAACAGTATGCATATCGTTGCGTTTTTTTTTTTTTTTTTGCCACGGGAACCGACAACATTCAGGTGGTGATGCAGAAAATATGAGCAAGAATATTGTATGCCGCGCTGTACATTTTACACAGCATACCATAAAAATAATTTAAATAATTATGAAAGCAAAGCAGCATAAGGCGTACTACTTTGAAAAGTGTTCTCATGCTTTGTTTTAACTTGCTGCCATGTCCTCTTGACAGTGCTGGTACTGCTACTGCTACTGCGTATTCAACTATTAAATAGTATTTTATGCCACGGGACTACTGTAAATTTGCAATGGTGCAACTGGTTAGGGTTAGTGGTGGAATACAATTTTATTAAAATCATGCTGTATAAAAGAAAAGCAATGGAAAAAATACTTTAAACCAAAAACGAAGAAATTAGTAAAACGGAGTTTACTATTGGTATTCATCAGTCAGATAACATTCAATCTATAATTTAATTTCACTTTGTTTCATTTGGCCGAGAAACTAAAGTGATTTCCACTTGTCCTTCATCAGAGGACTTACGCATTTACATGGTCATCAATTTTCTGCCAGAATTCCTCTCTGGCCTTCTTACAACCAACAAGAATACATATACTAACATAAATCTCAATGACAATTTCCCAAGTGTCTATCCGAGCAAGCGCATGCATAATCGTGCAGTCTTTCAAAGTGTCCAGCCAATCAGTGTAAAACTTCATACGTCTCCCATTAAACTGCTGGGGCGCCCCCTGGTGCTGCGGGGGGAGATATCCCGCCGTCTTCCTGATCCTGGATCAGGGATAGCTTCCTCGGAGGAGCCTGTCTATGTTGAACTTGCTTCGAGGTATACCCCCCCGTACTCGGGCCGGGTCTGGCCCAGGGCCAATCGCAAAACTGCCCGCGTGCGCATGAGCAGGACAATCGCGACCCCAAAAAAAAAAAGGAACGGAGCCAAAACTTAGACTCGTGGCCTACAGGCCTGAGTAATTTAAAAAATGTCTTTGGTACATTGCTGGGGATGGCCAGTATTTGCATCCAGCCTACAGTGCCACCTGGAGGCGAATTTTTCCGACTTTTGATCTTTAAAATAATCTACACTGAAAATACTACCGTTGAAATTTTACTAATTCTGTAATGTACCCCAAAGGGACTATGTATCCAGAGAATTTCAGACCTCTATCTTGATGGGTAAACTAAATAATGCTGCCTAAACATAGGTACAATCTGCCATGAAATGGTCCGTTTTGAGTTTTCCTCCAACTTTGGCTCCGACTAGCTTGAATGTGTAGATGAAGAGTTTGGTTCCAAAACGCAATAAGTGCCAAAATTACAAAAATAGAGATAATACCATAGGGCAATAGCCCTGTGCTTCTTACACATGGTGCAAATTTTCATTTTGAGAAATTCATACTATAGAGTGTATTTTATCATGGTCAAAGTTTGTGTTTCTCTATAAAATGCTATAGGCGCCAACATAGATAAAGTTGATTTACTCAAAGTGAGTAAAATGGATATATTGCGTTTTGGAATCAAACTCTTCATATACTACCAAAGAAATGCTTGATATTCCTGAAAACAGAGTTCCAAAAGCACAACAAACGGCGTTTATCATCATGGAACATATCTGGGTTAATGAGAAAATACACAGCAAACATGCAGCAAAATCAATTTCGACCATCTTTCCAGCCATCCATTGCACTAACCCAACAAGATACCAAGGTACAATTAACTGAAAATGATAGTTTTGTTGTGAGTAAACACATATTAAAGCGTTCTTGATTGGTATATGTCTGGGATATCATTTTATTCCCATTCCCATTTTCAATTTTTAATGCGATTTCTCAAATAATTCCAGTTCAATAACATAGTTATCCATCTTGGCGCTGATGTGATGCTAATGTCTATCCAGACTTGAAGTGTGACAGGTCATGATAAAAGAATAATACATCTGGTATTGTGTACCCTTAAGTCATAATAATTGATGTAAAATGTGGTGTAAAAAGCAAAACAGCCACTTTAGTGGCTTCCAGGTGGCGCCACCGGCAGACTTCTTGACATTCGGACCCAAAAATTTGACTTTTTCTGTGAGTCTACCCTATCTACCGATCTGCCAAGTTTCATTCAATTCGTGGGGGGTCAACTCCTCAACTTATTCAAAAATTGCCATTTTCTCACGGAATGGCTCGAGTGAACACGTCACTTACCAGATCTCCTTGGCTGAGGCAATACAAATCGGCGTCAAATCCATGTTCTCCTGCCTGCTCACAAATATCCTCAGCAATTGATTTCGCCTGCCCACGTTGGGAACCGTAAAGAAGTAAGAGCCGAGTCTTCCCTCCACGAGGCATGGCAGGGGTGCTGGAACAGCAAATTATTTGAAATATAAGGCAAGCAGCTTAATCAACTCGGCTTAACACGTTCAAATCAGGCGGAACAGCAGTCAGTAGTAAGCTATACAAAATATGGTTTCCACTCGCTATGTCATGTTTCACTTAAGTAATAATTTTATTTCGCTATATTTATGTCCCCCGCGAAAGCGGAGGACAGATCGTTTTACCCTCCGTCCGAGAGTCTGAAACACTATCGTTCCAACTCTGTAGATTTTATCTGGTGGCGGGGAACATCACATGCATCACTGTAGTTAGAGAATGCACACAGCGCGCAAGTGAGCTGGACAGAAATAGTATTCCGTTAATAGAAGAAACAATTTGACCATTATGGTAGCAATACGCTTGTTGGCTGATATCAGCGCCGTATTTTTGGTTATGAATACAATGACATCTGAAATAACTACCCGCAATCCCCCTTACCTGGCTTGTACAATTCCAAAACAACCAGTCCTACTCCAAAATCGCTTACGTAGCGCAAAATACAGTACAGCAGTTCTCACATACTTCACACATGTTGTATTCCAGCTGGGTCCCATACAGCGGAAATGACTCAATGAGACGTGCAAGGCTGCGATCCAATCCGAGAAAATGCTTCCTTCGTCATGTTCACTCGCCCTCCAATCGAGGGGGGAATCCCCAAAAAATCCCGGATGTAAGATCTTCTTCTTCTTGTCTTGCTGCAGGGTGAAGTTGCATTCAGACCTCGACTTCCAGGCTGCTCAGCCTGTCAGGCTGCGTAAACACCGCCCCCAAGTACAACCAATCAGATCGTGAGCTAGAATACAATCAATCCGCTCACGAGGCAGCCAATTCAATTCGGAAGCCTTTACTCGGTTAATGGGCTTAAGAACATTAATATTGTTAAAAACGAATACATTTAATCGTGAGTTTTCTCATGAAAGGAACTGATTCGGGAGGTAACGTTAGATATTTCAGCTATTTTGATTATATTAACCAATGCAAACAAGTGCTATTTTTTTGTCTTACAGTGAACTTATAGACCTTCAAGACCTTAGCTAAACAGGTCATACTTGATAACTTAAACACTTCTACAATATAACTTTAAGTATAACTCTGTTTGAAACATAAAATTGGCCTACTTGTGAGATTTTGTTCAATAAGCTGTCTAGTTGAGCTGTTGTGGTTTCCCGACCAGATGTTTACATATTTTTGAGGTTGCCTTGTTCGTGAATAATTGGAGGGAGACAAAATCTTCAGAAGCCATCTTTATTCCCACGGTGAGCAGTCCCTGGCCAGGCAGTGCTAACTCGGCATTCTTTACAGAGCAATATTTATGGGAAAAACTCAACCAACTTTGCTCCAATCAAAATACATGGGTTGTAACCATCTTATCACTAACAAACTTTGCTCCAATCACAATTCATGGGTTGTAACCATCTTATCTTTAACTTTTTTTTACTCTCCAACTTTGTTTTGTTAAACCATGGTGGAATATAGAAGTATAGGATTTAAAAAAATAAAAGGAATATATACTAAAATGGACTGGAAAATTACAGTCAAGAGAGGAAAAATACAGCCAAAGGAATAGGATACAAGTAGATACATAAATGATTCAATTGATTATGTTTTTTTTTCAGTAACAACTAATGATTTTACTGAACAAATATTGATCAAAGCTACAGAAATCAAATGCATCACCTGATTATGTTTTTGAATCAACTAAACAGAAGCCTGCTTACTAATCAAAGCTACAGAAGCGTGCTGCTTATGTATGAGCTGCTCATGCATGTGTGAATTGAATTGCTTGTATGTGTGTGTGTCTGTGTGTGAACTGCTTGTATGTGTGTATGTGTGTGTGCATGTGTACGTGTGCTCTCTGTGTATGTGTGAACTACATGTGTCTGTGTAAACTGCTTGCATGTGTGTGTGTTATGTTAAGTTATGTGTGTGTGTGTGTTACTGTGTGTGTGTGTGTGTGTGTGTGTTACTGCTGCTTACATAATATGGTTATTGATTATGATTATTGATTATGGTTATTCAACATGCCAATTGATCTACTGATGAATATGATGAGAAATATTGAAATATAATCCACAACAGAGCTTCTTAAAAAACTTCAACTGCAAGTTGCTGTAACATTAACTGTCTTCAAGGCTGATTGTAGATACTAGTGCCTTGCAGGCTGGTTAGAAGGCTAATGTTGATTTGATATTGTATAATCTTCAATAGTATTGCCTCAGATGTCTTCAAAGCTGATTGTAGAGCACTAGTGCCTTCCAGGCTGACCGTAGAGACTAGTGCCTTGCAGGCTGGTTAGAAGGCTAATGTTGATTTCATATTGTATAATCTTTGATAATATTCAGTCAGATGCCTTCAAGGCTGATTGTAGAGACTAGTGCCTTCCAGCCTGACAGTAGAGACTAGTGCCTTGCAGGCTGGTTGGTAGGCTGAAGATTTCATATATGTGTGTGTGTGTGTGTGTGTGTGTGTGTTTACAATTCTGATGCCTTCAAGGCTGACAGTAGAGACTCCCTCAGCATTACTGAGGGGGTCTCTACTGGGAGTCTCTACTGAGTTGGAGCCTTCCAAGGCTAATTTAAAATCTTTTATTTTTCAGCTCATAGATTTAATACAGTTCGAAACCAACCACATTACCTCAGAAAACTGACCGAGATGTTGTTGCATATTGATGTTGGTTTTACTTTTTACACTTTTAGGAGTTGAAACAATGTCTCGGTGCCATCGTGGAGCCCTATCTACCCGCCCCGCTAAAAAAAAAAAAAAAAAACAGCCCCAGCACCCACCCCGGGCCCTGATGCTCCTGCAGCAGGTCCCGCCCCAGCACCCACCCCGGGCCCTGATGCTCCTACAGCAGGTCCCGCCCCAGCACCCACCCCGGGCCCTGATGCCTTGAAGGCATCTGACTGAATACTATGAAAGATCATACAATATGAAATCAACATTAGCCTTCTAACCAGCCTGCAAGGCACTAGTCTCTACAGTCAGCCTGGAAGGCGCTAGTCTGTACAATCAACCTTGAAGGCATCTGACTGAATACTCTTAAAGATTATACAATATGAAATCAACATTAGCCTTCTAACCAGCCTGCAAGGCAGTAGTCTCTTCGGTCAGCCTGGCAGGCACTAGTCCCTTACAATCAGCCTTGAAGGCATCTGAGGCAATACTATTGAAGATTATACAAAATCAAATCAACATTAGCCTTCTAACCAGTCTGCAAGGCACAAGTCTCTACTGTCAGACTTGAAGGCACTAATCTCTACAATCAGCCTTGAGGGCATCTGACTGGATACTATTAAAGATTATACAAGATGAAATCAACATTAGCCTTCTAACCAGCCTGCAAGGCACCAAGTCTCTACAATCAGCCTTGAAGGCAGCTAACGTTACAGCAACTTGCAGTTGAAGTTTTTAAGAAGCTCAACTAAACAGCTTCTCGAACAAAATATCACACAAGTAGGCCAATTTTATATTTCAAACAGAGTTATACTTGATGTCATATTGTGGAAGTGTTTAGGTTAACAAGTATGACCTGTTTAGCTAAGGTTAGGTCTATAAGTTAACTGTAAGACAAAAAAAGCACTTCTTTGCATTGGTTAACATAATCAAAATAGCTGAAATATCTAACATTACCTCCCGAATCAGTTTCTTTAATGAGAAAAGACGATTAAATGCATTCGTTTTTAACAATATTGATGTTCTTAAGCCCGCTTCGCTTTGAGGAGAGGAATTTGAATTGAATTGGCTGCCTCATGAGCGGATTGGTTGTACTCTAGCTCGCGATCTGATTGGCTGTACTTGGGGGCGGTGTTTACGCAGCCTGACAGGCTGAGCAGCCTGGAAGTCGACGGCTGAAGGCAACTTCACCCTGCAGCTCTTGGCTTCATCTTCGACTTCTTCTTCTTTTTTTATGGTGGTTTTAACCAGCTTATATGGAGCATTACCGCCACCATCTGCACTGGAGTGTGAATCAGGAGTTCTAACCATAGAGATATATAATAGAACCAGAGAGAGCGAGGAAGTACCTTTGCTTCAGCCAGTTAGCATGTTAGCTTCCTGCTTCCGCGTTTCCCAAGGATGCAATTTTGTGGCCAAAGATACGGAAGCTCCATAGACACCAATTGAAAAGTGTGCATTTTTTTCTTGCCAAATAAAGCAAAAACAAAAGAAAATGTATTCGGTAATCCTTCATTATTTTGCTCTTTGTCTGACGCAATTGTTCGACGTTTTCAAGAGGGCCTGTAAATTAAGAACGGATACTTAGAGCTTGATGACAGCTCGTGCACGAGTTTGGTTGTCCAGGGTGCGTTCAAAGTTGGCAACACGTAGCAAAACGTATATTTAAATGGCAACAGTAGTGCGCTGAACACCTCGTTAGCATTGCAAGTAAGGTAGCTGAGAGGGCCATACAAAACAAGCTGCAAGAGATGCATTTATATACTACCCTCGATGGATTCATTGTGCCACTGCCCTTTTAAGATGGCGCGGTTTATATACATGTTGCAGCTGATTGGATAACACCCCTGGCACACCCACCAAACAGGAGAAAACATACCTCAAACGCCGTTGTGCACCGTTGCACACCTGTTGGGGGAAACAGGTCGTTCAACCCGGAAACCGTAACAAAACGATGTGCACTGGTGTGACTTTGAACGCACCCCTGCTGTTGCTCTGCCTGCAGCAGTTCAGCCAATGAGTGTATAGTGCGTGCGCGTTCCGGATTAACAGCGTTGCTCATCATTTCCCCTCGAACTCATTCACCAATCCGCACAGACGACACATTTTCTTGGCCATTTGTGCTGTGTAATCAGATTGGCAATCTTATGAAATGGTGCCGGAAATAAGCACCCATGGAACACCATTTTTATAGATGGCGTCGGTCAATTCCATACTTCCTGGGCTGAAGTAGCTAGCCTAGCATCTCCCATTGAAAGTAATAGGGGCGGTACTTCCTTGCTCTCTCCAGTTCTATTATATTACCTCCATGGTTCTAACATCCCAAAACAATAAAAAAAAAAAAACCTAGATTTACACTCTGTTAAGTAACCCCCCAAAACCCTTTTCTAGCATCTCAACTACCCATCTTGGAGTGTTATACATGCTTAAGTATTAAGTGCCGCTCGACTCCCTCCAGACCCTTTCTCTAACATTTCCTTGGATTTCTTCTCCCTTAACTTCACTAACTCCTAAGAACTCACTGGCTGCATAAATAACCATCTTTATGCGCTCAGTTTTTGACTCAATTTCACTTGCACAGTTAATTACCATTGCTATGAATGCTAGAAACCTTCTTTTTTCTATACATATATGATCTTTATCCAAACTCCCCGCCATCTCCTCGGTGTATCGAACTTCATCTGCCTTCACTTGTCGATCCTTCTCTACAACTCCTTTTTCTTCTCTCACTCTCTTAACAGCCTCCGCATACGAAATTTTACTTTGTACACGTGTCCATACAATCTCACCCTCAAATTTCCTTCGCTCACACTGTTTTGCACCCGCTTCATGATTTCCCCCACAGTGAAGACATACAGCTCTTTCCTTTGTCAATTCGCACTCTTCCTCATTGCACCCATCCTTCCCGCACCCTCTACAAAGATAAATCCTTCTCCGACAAACTGCCGCCACATGGCCGTAATCTTGACACCAAAAGCATCTTAATGGAGTCCGTTCATAAGCCCTCACTCTATAACTAACATAATCCAAATGTACTTGTTCCGATAGTTCCCTCTCAAACTCTAATAAAACTGATGAACTATATCAGTTTCTTTACCGTCTCGATAATTTTTTAAGCGTCTAGCGCCACAAACACCATCTACCTCCATAAATGAATCAGCTTTCACCGAGTGTACAACGCCGCTAATAACTCCCTTAACAGTAGGCTGATTGCGCATTTTGAAACATGTAACATCATTCAAATCAAAATCTTTAATTTTCAGAGTTCTATCCCTTTGACGCTTTGTTTTACACTCAATTATTACCAGGCCGCTTCAGCAAACCCTCACTGATTTAACATCACCCACTTCTTGCTTGATAAATCGACCTATGAAATGACTGTCATTGAATACATGATTTGTTTTATGATACGGTCCCACTAATTTCAGTCCGACTACATATACTTCCTCCTCCTCTCCTTTTTCTGTTTCTTTTTTCCTTTTCTTTTTCCCTCCTTCCTCCCCTTCCCACTCCATTTTCTCCCAATTAGTTTCTCCACCTCCACGAAAAACCTTCCAATATTCGCAAACAAACCCCCCGGATGTAAGATGGCTGCCACTAGCATGGTCGTTCCAATCCAGTTTTGCGAAGGGAAGGGCGCATTTTCATTTGCTCAAGCCCTCGATTATTCTCCCTCAAACAAAGCCAACAACGAACATCCCTCCCAGCTTTGATATTGCCCAGAATGCTTTGCTCATTCTCTCTCGGTAAAAGAATTCACGTCTGCCATTTTTCTCTGCTGGCAAAAGGAGGAATTATTGCAGGGAAATTACCATACAAATGTAAGAATTGTGTTCGAGTAGTGTGTAATTTATGACAGAGTTATATGCAAATAGCGAAGTTTGGGGGTGAGGGGCAATGGTTTCGCATTATTTTTAAGACTGTAACTTTACGTTCATTTTTGCTGCAGCTAGCCTGTAGCATCCGCGAGGACTGTTGCGGAGCTTAAAGCAGCTTTCACACTGGATGAGAAACGAATTTTTCGCACGACAGGTACATTCAAAGTCAATGTTAAGACGCGAATACACGCGTCTTTGCATTGACTTGAATGTAATCTGTCGTGCGAAAAATTCATTTCGCGTCCAGTGTGAAAGCAGCTTTATTTTCCCATATAACAGTCGCAAGTGCCGCAGCAATCTAACGAGCACGCCGTCTTCTTCTTGCTATAAACATGCGATACAGAGTCCACGTGAACTGTAAAAGGGAAAACGTACAGGCAATTAACTCAGTCGGCTCCATGGCAACACAATCCCGTTGGCTTGTTGACAGATTTTAAAGTGCGGAAAAAACGCGGTGAGGGTCATTCCAATCCGATTTCCCACAACCCCCGCCCTTAAGTTCCCTCCATTGCCCTCCCTCGCTCGGGAAGGGCTTACTCGCCTGCTACGTCATACGGAGGGCTCACTCGAGTGGAGGGAAGAAGTGAAGGGAGTATCTTATTACGGATTGGAAGGCAGCCCGGGGCTGCGTCCGAATAGTCCTTTTTGCCCAGGAAAGTTCCTAACTCCTAAAAAATGATCCGGAAATAATTACGCGGCAGCCATGACAAGGGGATTCGAATTCTTTAAATGTTAAGGGAACGTGCCTCAGTGCTTCCTAATTTACCTCCTTTATCATAGGGTACACATAAGCATCCTTTTAGAAAAGAAAGGAGATAACGCTATCCCACAATTCTGCGCAGCAGCAATATTTTAAGCGACGACCATTCATCTTGCCAATTGTGTAAAGAAACATATATGATGGGCAGGGGACTGGTGATTACGTTGCCTAGTGTAAGTGCATTCGGATTCTCTAATTAGCGCGGTTGTCTTCCTAAGTCGTTTGGAATTCCCCTTTACACCTTTCCTTTATCTCATGACGTTTCCACAAAGGTTAAAGACAAGTGGTTAGGTTTTAGTGGATAGGACGTAATTTTTTGACTATTCAGACGCAGCCCAAGAGTTGTGAATCCTAGCGCGCAAGCGAAAAAAAGTCCTTGGCACACTCGGAACTTAAGAAAGAATTTGACGGAACCCCTCAGCCATTTGCCCGTAGTAGTTTTATTTTATTTTATTTTAATTTAATTTAATTTCAGTTTGTAGTTCGTACAATCAGTGTCGACAAACATTAACATATAGCACAAAAACAAACAGAAGAATGTCGAGGGACTACAGCCTAATAAACAAAAATGTTATGCAAAAAATGCATATATCAATAGTTCTGATGGCTTTACGGTTTCTAGAATATTTGACTGTCAATGTATTGTTTGAATTCCTTTTTGAAGACTAAAAATGACGGGCTGTGTTTGGAAAATTTGGATTTGTGTAAATGATATTTTACAAGTATTAGAATTAAATTAATGATATACAACGTTGTAATATTGGTTCACTTCATTGGAGACAAAAGAGAGAAATCCAAACAATTCATTTTCACAAGACAGTGAGAAATTAGGATCAATATTAATAGAAATAAAAGTACATAAATCTTGCCAAAAAACACATGATATGGGACAGGACCGAAATAAATGACACAGGTCTTCAGGGGATTGATTTTAAAATGAATAATTCAAATCAATGTCCTTTTTGTATTTTTATTTAAAAAAAAAAGAAAAGATGAATTATTTTGAAAATATGCTCTCAGCAGTCTGTGAAGACGCTGAAAAAGTGTGACGTCACTTTCGCTGGGGTCAACACTCACTTCCTTGACAATGGTTCACGCTCACAGCATAGCAACACATTCACTCGTACACTTAACGCACGGCACGAAATACCTAAATATTTGACGATCAAAAATATGGTGAGAAATGCTTCCTGTTCTTTTATAATAACCATATTTTGGGTTTAAGATAGCTGAAAATAAAGCTTAATTCCATACATAGACACGAGGACCATGGCAATAAAGACTGTTCTAGTTCTTTACTTATGGTTTGTTTCGTTCGGCATGAACCAGTTGCTATGGCTACGGCAAGTTGACCTCAAAATTACGTCACCACTTTTCCAGCCAAGTGGGGGGAGCAATGACATATGACACGCCAACATGCAATTGAATGTCATGTTAACATTTAAGTCGATAATTGCTCAAATAGCCTTCCATAATAACAAGCATGGTCGCGAAGCCCGTGTCAGGTCTAGTGGCATTGATTGTGTTCTCAACTGTGGCTCGAAACCACTGAACAAACTAAGGTGAAGGAGTGCCGTGTTTTCAACGGATTAATCTTGCATGACAGCATTGCCGTCACTAGTGATTTAAGTAAAGAATTTAAGCTCTAAATATCTTCTGGGCAATGTGTGGACCTCTCGGGATTTTTTTTTTAACCCCCACCACGACAAAGTGTTCCACCTTCAGAGCATCAAAAAAAAAATCCTACCCTATGTTTGCTTCAGAAAACCAACATTTATTTACAATCTAGTTTCCAAAAAAGTTGGGATACTGTAAAATGTAAATAAAAACAGAATGCAATGATGTGTAAATCATTTGAACTCTATAGTAGTGTGCAATGATGATTATACACCACCACTTTTGTCTGAACGAGGTCCTAATATATTACTTCTCTGTAATGTTCTGGTGAAAATGAATTGAAAAATACTATTGTAGGCAATGTCAGCAAAAAAAAAAAAAAAACCATCCCCACAAGTGCTCGAAAGGAGCCAGTGATCTCATAAAGATTGACGGAATCGTGGATCAAAAGCAGTATCACAGAATCCTTGTGAGCCATGCGTTACCATCTGGAAAGAGACTCATTGGTTGTGGATTTTATTTTCAACAAGGCAATGGCCCTAAACACTCTTCTTAGTTGTGCAAGAATTATCTCAGCTGGAAAGGAACATCTGGTGACATAAATTATGACCTGGCATGCTCAAAGTCCAGAACTTAATCCGATTGAGCAAATCTGTTGTAATGTCAAAAAAAATCTCTTTGGAATGAACTTCAAACCATATGGAACGGTCATGGTTTGGAGGTGGAGTGCCTCATTTCTTCTCCTGGAGGGCGTGGTTTTGGTTTGTGTGTTGTGACAGGTGATTTCAATCTGCGCTAGTCTATTTAAATCACACTTTGTCCTTTCTTCGGTGCTTTAGTGTTGCCATTTGGGTCGTGCTCAAGCCGGTTTTCGAATGTTCTTTTTGTAAACTCCTCCAGGTTTAGTCCTCGTCTTTTTACGAGTCCGCATTATAGTATCTAGGATTCGCCTGACGTCTTTGTCAACCCTTGTGGCTCAGAGTCTAGGCTTATGTGCTTGTTGCAATATATACTAATTTCGTTTAGAAAGAAATCCTTCTTCACTATTCAGCAATCGGGAACAGCAGGCTATTTTCTTCCCGAGTCGCTTAATTTAACCAAACTCGTAGTTTGTTTTCTTTTCGCTTTCCCCAAGCCTTGCTCTGTAGTTTTGGGTTTTAGTTATTTTAATTATTTGTCTTTCAGGCAAGGTTGTGGCTTCTAAGTTCCCTAACATTATCCTTTTTTAATCAATTTTTCCCTTTCCTCTTAGTCTGTTCGCAGATCTAGTGGCTGCCTTGTTTTTATGTGGCTTTTAGACTTCCTTATTCTGCGCACGGATCCGTGTTCACACACAATCCCGCTACAGAACACTAAAGCCAGTATGACGGATCCAGCAGATCGTCAGGGTATTGAACAAGCTATGGCAGATCAGCTCTCTATAATCCACACACACGATTAAGCAATAAAACAGCTTCATAACCAGCATTCAAACATGGGCGAGACTCAAAATGCTATGCATGAAGAGATACATCGCATGGGAAATGTGTTACGAGAATTATACGAGAACTTCGCCATATTGATGTTCTGCAGCGACGTCACAAAATCACGTGACCATTTTTGCTGAACCGCGGAAGTGCGGAATTGTAAATAGAGAGCTAATGGAGAGCGGCGCAGTCCTGACAGAAAAATTAGGAAAACAGACTGCCTCTGTCGATTTTGAGAGATATACACCCGGTATGTCTGTTCCATTATTGGTGGAGGTGAGCCACCTTGAAAGTGTCCACAAAAATCGTTACTTTGATAAAGTAAATCTCGCTGGATTACTGACGGACCCCTATCTTCTCCCGTCCGAGAAGTTCACTGATTTAACAAATTGCCATCGTTGCCGGACTTCACCCCACATGACTTGTATCAATATGTCGTTAATGGCATATCCCCTTATACTGGAGCGGATTTAAAAGCGTATAAAAGCCTTGATGCTTATCAGTTCTTCATCGCTGGCTGGGTGACATCTGCTCGATGCTAGTGCAGTGATGGCGGCAATTACCTCATCATGGCACAGGTAAGATAATTGTTAACTACAAAACGCTCATCCCATTTTGTTAATTTAGTTTTAGCCAGTCATTTTTACACTGCATACTGTACTGATGATTTAAACCTGTATAATACGCACAGGCACTAAAGCTATCTATGACAAAGAATTACTCTGAACACATCCTTATTTTCATCTCAGACTTACTGTGTAGGCTAACTTGGTTTGCTAACCATAACAATATATGTCAACAACTGCGCTATGAGATGATGAACATGATGAGCATGACGAATGGGGTTAAGCGGTAAACCTGGGTTTAATTTCCCAAATAGTCAGGCTAAGTATGGTAACATATGCTCTGAACACAAGTAGGTTTTTGTTCAGGTTATCGGGGTGTTTGGCGACACTTAACGTTACGTTACACGGGTGTTCCTTTCAAGGAAGGATATGAAGCCCAAATTGTCCGTGCTCTTAACCTTATTCGTTCACCCCTCACATTTCATAAATGAGTTAAATGCAGCTTTTAACATACCAAAATCTTACAGCATTGTCAATTTTTACAATTCAATATCACTGCTATTGCTATACAAACATTGGACAATGACTTTCCATCATCATCAAACATCGTCTGCGTCTTTTTTTTCTTTCATCTGATGGCGCTTGCTGTGGCCTACCTTACAGTGATCACAAAAATAGTGTACCTACACCACCTCTTATTTTACCCCTACAGCCCAGAGTACAACTGTACAATCTAATCATCTAAAGATCATACATATTAGAAATTGCCATTTGTCATGCTTTGGGCGTCTGTACCCTCAACTTGCCTTTTGATTATGCTGTGTTAACTGGCTGCCACACAAGAATTTAATCTGGTCATTTTTTTATTTGAAGGTTCATCATAGTCAGTCTCTGTCAGCACCCAAACTGAAACCATGGGTCGCTGTGAAGAAGGACGGGGCACTGTACATGCAAAGCGGGCCTTGGTGAGGTGTGCTCACACATTACGGCTTTGCTGTATGCTTTAGAGTCTGCAGTCAGACACCTTGAGGATAGAAGCTGCACTGATGGGCCCAGACAGTGGGGACTTCCTCTGGTGAAACCTAGCAAAGATCTGTTTGAGGAGGGATCAGGAATTGATTTCTCGAATTCTGCCAAGCGTTGCTCTGGACAACACCAGAGAATCCATCCCAGCAGCGCATGCAAAGAAAAGGTCAACATCTCCACAGAAGCCATTGACAAATTGTACAGAGACTTGGACAATTCAGCACAAAACCCTAACGAGAAGAGTGGCCTCGTATGAATACTGCTGCAGTATTGTCATCAGTTTCAGCCTAAGGTGGTGTCTCTGGGGCTACCACAACCTCTTACTGAGCTGTACAATGCTCAGTTCCGCAAATTGTCTGACCCTGAGCTTGCGAAAAAGTGTGATCCTGCCTTCGGTGATCTTAAAGTCACACAAGAACAGGTAGGCCTATTTGTTCCCCTTAACCTCAAATGACCATAATTTGTATCAATGTACCATGTTACTCATTTTATTTGTGATAATTTTGAATGTTGTAGGCAGAGACATGGAGCCAGGGACTGTCAAGGCTTTGGCATGACTTGAGGGCTGGTAGAGTGACAGCATCCAGGTTCAAAGCAGCTACTAGGACAGACCCTTCAAATCTGTCAAAATCTCTCATTAGGCAGATTTGTTATCCAGACTTGTGCAGGTTTTCTTCAGCAGCTACAAGGCATGTGTCGCACAGTACAAAAGAAATATCGTCACCTTCCTAAAATAACCACCAAAGTCATTTTTTTGCAACAGTTTGTTTTTGCCCAAATCATCTGAAAAATAAGTTTTTTGTAATTCCTGAAAAACCTGAAAAAATTACTAATGTGATTATTTTAGGAAGGTGACGATATACAGCTTACCATTACACAATAGGTACCAGGATACAAGGAAGTTTATTTGTCGCATGCATATAGTTACTGGGTGTAAGAAATGCAGTGAAATTGTGTCTGGTGTCAGCCTATTTGTGCATTAATGGGGGGGGGGGGGGGGTTAGGAAGAGGCGGTATGAAGTGCAGATGTGCAGTAGGAGAGGGATTGGTTTTGGGGTAGTGGCTAGGGGCTGCATAGGGATGGGTTTTAGGGGGGGGGGTAGATTGTACTAGAAACGGTAACAGTACTGTAAGAATGTATGACTAGATTCATTTAAATAACATGTTTTTCCTTTTTCATCAGATGGGGATGTCAACATGAAAAGACCGCCAGACAGGCTTATGCCGCTTGGGCTTCGCAGCAGCACCAGGGCCTGATAGTCAATGATGCTGGTTTCCACATCCACCCTTGCTATCCCTGCATTGGAGCTTCTCCTGATTCCTTGGTCTCCTGCACCTGCTGTGGCAGTGGTGTCCTTGAGATCAAGTGCCCACACTGTGCTAAAGACACTGGAGTCCTCAGCGCAACTGCAAACAAGCATTTCTGCCTCGTCAACACAGAAAGTGGATTTGGACTGGACAAAGAACATCAGTACTATTATCAGGTGCAAGCCCAGTAATTCGTGACAGGACGAAAGTACTGTGACTTTATGGTGTGGTCTGCATCAGATTTTTTTGTGCAGAGAATTTTGCCTGATGCTGAGTTAATGACAGAAGCCATGCAGAAGGTTGAAGCCTTCTTTAGGTCAGGGATTCTGCCAGAGTTCTTGGCCAAGAAGTATACATGCCCAGTTGGTAGGCTTGCACAGCACACAGACAAAGCAACAGAAGAGTAGTCAATTATTATTTTTAATAGATCTACGACAGAACACAGCACACAGACAAAGCAACAGAAGTGTAGTCAATTATTATTTTTAATAGATCTACGACAGAAATGAGTTAACATAACATTGTAAAATAAAAATACACTTTGTACACCCCCCCAACCCCACACACACACACACACACCTCCCTCCTCCCCTCCCTAACATCACCACACCTAGAATGTCTTTGTATGTGAAAATAAAAGTATTTGTATGTGAAAATAAGTCTTTGAGCCCTTGAATCAACTGATTACTACATTGTAAAACACAGGAGGTATACAGTATATGTATGTATACAGTAGTTAGTGTGCTAAGAACATAATGTAGTTTAGTTTCATCAACTAATCAACTGGTACCACTGAGGGACAGAGATTTGTGAGTGCACATGCTACTCTGACCATTTTATCTGGAGTGGTATAACCTGCATCAGAAGTTTGGAGAAGAGTTATTGGCACAGGCCCTTGCAGCGTCCTGTATTTAGATCTTGCCAGCCCAATTACTCTTTCTACATGTATGCGGACTGCTGCTAGTCTCCTGGTGTCTTCTATTTCAAGAGCACTTAGCTGTTTTTTGCCACGCGTGAAAGCTGGTGTTTCCACTCTTGCACAGTACAGTCCAACATGGTCTTTGATGGTAAATCCCCTGTCAGCAAGGACCAAGTCTCCAGGTAGGAGATTATCCAGGAACCCACTGTTGGCAGTTATGTGAGGGTCTGTTGTCCGACCACCCCAGCCCTTTGAAATGAAAGAAATCACTCCCTGTGGTGTAATGCCTATAAGATATTTCATTGTGTTATGTGACTTGTACTGGGAGTATGTCTGCGCTCTTGCTTTCAGATCTTTTGGTTTTTCAGTGAAGATTTCAAAGCAGTCAATAATTGCCATGCATCTCTTGAAGTTCTTGCGAAAACACATTGGTAAGGAGATTTGCACATGGTCTCGTGTAGGCCACACTACAGACACAGGCACTAGTTGCTCATTCAGCCTATTAATTACATTTGTAAAAACTCTAGAAACTGTAGAGTTGTGTACCCCAACTAGATAAGACAAAAACTGAATTGGTAAATTGAGCTTGTCTCATTAATGTCAATTTCAGTTGCTGGAAACCTGTCAATTGTGGTGTATCCTTGAGAGAGGGTTTCATCAAATTAAACACTGCCATTAACACCATAAAATTTGGAAAACCAGTTATGGCTTTCACCTTCTCATCCTTTGTGAAAGAGTCCTGATCAAAAAGATCTGCACTTCTCCTTCAGCTCAATGTTTTCTTTACGTAATTCCTGAAATTCAACCAGCAGTGTAGATATGTCCTCTGATGAGAGGTCTGTCTGACACATTGCATCACACACATTGCTCATACTGACTTCTGACTGGTCTTCACAATCCATGACATCCTCAACAAGAGCTCTTGCTGACTGCAATCTGGAATCTTCCTGCCTCTTCTTCTTCATGCCTTCTCGGAGTTGAAATTTCTCGAGATTTCTGAGGGCTCTCCTCTTTTCTGGTGATTTAGTGTGTGCAAAGACTGTGGGTACATAGTTAGGAGACAGCGGATCATCGCTCTTCTCACCTGGAGAAAGATTAGAAAAGTCAGTCGCTGTCAACAGATGTAAATGTAGCCTAAGGGCCGTTTCATAGTCAACGCAAGTACGCAAAGGTCGCAAGCTCATGCGTACATGTACGAGCACGAGCAGCACAGGCTGCTCCATTGACTCAATGTTGTCACACGCGTCGTTGCGTCGCGTCAGGAAAGTTTTCACTACACACTTTACGACGCAAGTACACATCATGCCGTCCTTGCGTTCGCGTTTGCGTTGCTTGCGTTGACTATGAATCGGCCCTAACGTTAATACCTGCTGTCCCAGACAGACAGACAGCAGACTGTCTCCTTGGTTATCCAAGAGGCATGGGGGTATAAAATTTATGAATACTTTGATATTATTTTGGAAGGCAGAGACTATTTTGTCAAAATTTCCTACAAGAAGAAATCCACTTAAGTTATCCCCATCATCTATCTAGTCAGCAGCACCCCTGATCAAAAACGTTCCTGCACGCCACAAATGTTGACATGGGATGGCACCTAATGACCAAACAGGCTAAAATAATGTAGACACTACATTATCCTACAAGCTAAATAATGCAGACATTACATGTGTTTCAATAACTCCGCTGGTCCGTCCAAAATTAGAATCCTGGAATACCCCACGGACAGATAACGATAGATGGTTAGATTGAACAACCACTGATCTCTGAGGAGATAACGTTAGCGTTAGCTTAACTTCAACCTTACTTAACTTGAGGAGTTGTCTTAAGTTAGAGGTCGGTGGTTAACCTTACTCCTGATGCTATCTGAAAGGAAAACTAGACTTTCCCGACCTAGCGTTTGTAAATGAGACCATGAAGGTGTAGCCTAAATAAGATGTTAATAGAAAAACTTACCGTGTAAAAAATGCTCACTACATAGCCGTGAGTAGTTGGACGGCTGCCAGTCCTTGCGGTTGATTCCCGCGATCCACCTCAGCCTTCTCTCTGTATTTTCAAGGATCCTGTAAAAAGCCACGCCAGGCTTGTAGCCCTGTCTGTTTGCGCAACCCACAGCACAGCAGGAGATCACCATTTTTTCTTTCTCTCTATCACTGCGATTAATGTGTTACGCTCAGGTTACGCTCAGTATTACGCTAGACTTCCATTCGAAAATACTTCCGCCGTCCAACGCTTTAGGCACGAGAACACGTGACGTCACATGAATAGACCTATTTGGAGCGGAAGTCACGGTTACGTCACTTGTACTTGCGTGCACATAGTGGTGGCAGAAAAACAATAGAAGATAGTCACATTGCCAGAGGGAGACTGGAGGCATCCACGAAAACAATGAAAGACGTCTTTTTGTGCCGTAGGATGTCTGAAAAGAAATGCAAAAAAAACGACCTTCACTTTTATAGAAAACCGCCGTCCAGGACGCTATTAGAAGCCAACTGTAGATGTTTATGGTTGCAATCAATCGAAAGGGCGGACTGGGTAGATGAAATTATCCGGAATTCTCGAATCTGTCGTGCTAATTTCATAACTGGGGCGACATACTACGAAGCAAGAGTAGTGGGATAGTGTGGTATATCAGGCTTAAAGCCAGGCTTTTCAATGTCACGATGGTGGCTCTCTTTAACGTGGCTAGATCACCATGGTAAAGTACGCTGGAAACTTAATAATAATAAGTTTTATTTATAGAGTGCCTTTCTCAGACCCAAGGTCACTTTACAATGGAAACAAACAGCAAATAAAACTTTTAAAAAAACTTACCGTAATCTGGTTGGGAGCAGGTTATATGCCGAGTTTCGGCTTAAATGGGCTATAAATGTTCTGCTTTGTCACTAAGCACCTCCTTTGAAGATGGCATCACCTTTCTGAGATGATCCAGTGGATCTTGGTGCCCGAATAGGACGCGGATCTCTTCGGAGGGAGAGAGTCTACAGAGACCGATAAACTGTTATAAACTGATTTTAACAGTTAAATTAACGCATTGTTCCATGGTTATTTGAACTGTAAATGGCGTCCTGCGCGCATTTAACTGTGGTTTAGACTTAACATACAAGGAACTCTGTTGTAAACTTATTGTAAAAATATTGGGCACTGGCGGCCCTAGAAGCTCCCGCCGTTAAGATAAACAAAATGTCGAAGTTTTTGTTGACGGACACACGCACGTACAGAGCCCGATACCATAGCTCCCGTTGCCACTCGGGCAGGCGGGAGCTAATTAGGAGCCTGTAACTGAAATAGTTGATGAGATAAAGCAAAATGTCGAAGTTTTTGGTGATATTTTTAGGCCAGTGACCTTGAAAAAATAGGCCAAGGTCACCTTTAGGCACGTCATTTGTAGGCTTTTATGAGATGCGTGTCCGCTGAAAATTACAAGCCTGTTACTGAAATAGTTGATGAGATAAAGCAAAATGTTGAAGTTTTTGGTGATATTTTTAGGCCAGTGACCTTAAAAAAAATATGCCAAGGTCACCTTTAGGCGCGTCATTTGTGGGCCTTTATGAGATGCATGTCTAATAAAAATTAGGAGCCTGTAACTGAAATAGTTGATGAGATAAAGCACAATGTTGAAGTTTTTGTTGACAGACGCACGCACGCACGCACGGACGGAGCCCGATTCCATAGCTCCCGCGCTTGGCGGCGGGAGCTAATGGTAATTACAGTTTAAGTAACTGACAAAAAAGGTGCCAGTTAAATTGACTGGCAAAAAAGGTTAAAATTTATATTAGTGTATGACCCGTTGGCTTTTTCTGACGATATTCTCTATGAACGCTACAGATTCTCAGCTGCGGGAATTCGTTACTTATGCAATCTACTGGAGCCATATGTTGGCAATGTAACAAAGAGAAGCCATGCGTTTACAGTTACACAAACGGTATGCATAGCGTTGCAGTTTTTTTGCCACGGGAAGCTACATGCTTTCAGTTGGTGATGCAGAAAATCTGAGCGAGAATATTGTATGCCGCGCTATACATTTTAAACAACATACCATTAAAATAATTATGAAAGCAAAAGAACATATGGCGTACCACTTTGAGGAATGTTCTTATGCTTTGTTTTAACTTGCTCCCATGTCCTCTTGACAGTACTGGTACTGCAACTATTAAAGCACCAATTACAAAATAAAGTAGTATTTATCATACTTACCATTGTTTTGATATGCCATCGGCTTATTTTAAGTTTGTAATGGTGGGGTTATTGGTGGGATAGGATTTTATTAAAATATATTATGCTGTATTTTTTTAAAAAAGTAGCAACCAAAAACAAACAAATAAATAAAATTGAGTAGACTATTGATATTTATCACAGTCAGATACTACTCAATCTATAAATTAATTTCACTTTGATTTGGCCTAGAAATTAAAGTAATTTCCACTTATCCGTCAGTATTGGACTGACGCATTAACACGGTCAACAAATTTCCGCCAAAATTCCTCTCTGGGCTTATTAGTAGCAAGAGCGTTGCTTTTTGCTGTTACTATATTTTTATATTCTTCATAACTGTCCATAATTATGACCTGCTGCTCCTTGGAGAAATATACAGCATGCGATCGGTCCATTTTTGGGTGAAAGAAGAGACAAGTGATGCGTGGAGCGCCCCTTTTATGGGAGCGCGCACAGAGCCTAAAGAGCCTAAAGCACAAAGCCTAGGTTAATAAAGAAAGATTACAACGACCGTCATGGTACCAAGTATCTCTGATTTTGAGTTCAGGGTTTGTTGAGCCAGCTTACTCAAACAAAGCCTGTCTATGTTGAACTTGCTCTGTAGTATACCCCCTGGTAAGGTTTTCTCCACTGTTTATCACACACAGAGGCAAAATCAATAATGAAGTTACAAACGAAAAATTAGTGACAGCAGCAATCATCAAGCTGGCATTCTCAGTACGCTATTTAATAATTGTCAACACTGTTTACCAACGTGAGCATTATTAACATGAAAGCTAGCATGTGGCTAAACAAACCAAATTTTTCATAGACGGTTTAGCTAACATTACTCAGTATCTATGCCACTGTTTAATCAACGTTAACAAATGAATCGTAATATTATAACTGTCTTGTGTCGGCAAACTCTTAAAATAATCGGAAAAGACATCCGTATCATCCTTGTTTGTTTTTGCCGCTCCTGACACCGGTCCGGAGAGCTGTCACTTTCTGCCACCAGTTAAGCTCCGCCCACAAAAAACGTCATCACTGTTCACAAACATGAAAGGGGTCTATTGGTGAATATACAAACTTCCCCAATGTTGCACCAAGCACCTCGCAGTTTTCAGTATTCCACTGTCTCACACCACTCTCCCCTCCTAATATGAGAATCAAAGATACAGATTCCTTCTTGATATGGTGGGGAGTCAGGAAAATGTCTGGCTTTTCTGTCGCAGTGTATGATCGCGTTTAAAGTGCAACCCTCTTGCTACCAAACGGAGGAGGCACGAGTTGCATTTACGCTGTCTCTTCTTAGTGGGGCAGCTCTTGAATGGGCTAACCCTCTCATTCGTTCACCATAACTGATTCTCTCTGATTCAAAACGGCTTATGAAAGAGATGGAGGTTGTGTTTAACCATGAATTAATGGGCAAGGAAGCGCCAACAAGATTAGTTCAAATGCGGCAAGGAGGGCGTAGTGTAGCAGAGTTTTCTATCTCCTTTAGGTCATTAACAGGGGAGACTCAGTGGCCAGAGGGTCCACTTATGACACTATTCACAAATGCTCTGTCTGATCCCGTCAAGGATGCATTGGTGTTATTGGAAGCACCGGCAACTTTTGATGCATTGGTATCTACAGCGATACGGATAGATGACTGTATTAAGGAACGTGAAAGGGAGCGACGGAGAAGGTGAGAGCCCGTTTCTGAGACCAGGTTGCCTCCGCCATCTACCAACTCGCTGAGTACATCACAGATTAGAGCAGGTGAGCCAATGCAAATTGACAGTTTGTCTAACAGGGAGCTAGATCTCGCGAGCTTTGGTATCGCTATTGCTGACAGAAGGGGCACTTTAAGCGATATTGCCCCAAACTTGTGGGAAATGGACAGTCTTATTGATTGACCGAAACCAGTCAACGAGACTGTGCACTTCAGTCTTTCGTACCTTTTTGCCAGCACTGTCTTGGAACTATTGTTTTGTTAAAATAAAAGTGTTTTTGGATTCAGGGGCAGTTGACTGCTTTGTGGACTCTAAATGAGCAAAGGGAGTAAAATTGCCCGTGTATCCACTCTCTCACTCTTCGTATATCACGGCACTAAATGGATGACCGTTGGGCACTGGGTGCATTAATGAGAGCACGGGGTATGTCTGTATGCAAGTTCCATTTGAAGGTCATTTGGAGCATTTACATTTTTTTTGATGGACTCCCCCACTTATCCCCTTGTTTTAGGGCATTCATAGCTCATCAAACATAAGCCTCAAGTCAATTGGGGAGGAAGGAGTAATACCATTCTGAAATGGGACCCTCAGTGCTCTACCCATTGCCTATCTAGCTCTCGCTTACCGCCATCTGACAGTCACTGCGGTATGAGTGGGACCAGTTCTGTCACCGAGGAAGTGACCTATCGTGAAGGTATAGGTGTGCCTCCACCCTTGTCTGAGAAAGGAGAAGAGGAGTTCAAATGGGACTTGATGTGGGATACTGAGCCCTTAAGTCGTGATCCCTTTCAAGATGATCAATCAGATGCAGGGTCTTTATTTGAATCTGAGTTTGGTCATCCAGACAATACAGAGATCTTGGGTTCTAGTTTGTTTCCACTTCCCTCTGGCGTGCCTGATGTTTATTCAGACTTAAGCAAGGTATTTAGTGAACAACAAGCAGCTACAGTATGACTGCGCCATTAAGCTACAGCCTGGCACCATTCCTCCTCGTGGTTCCTTATATTCACTTTCGGGTCCAGAGACCGCTGCTATGAATGATTACATCGCCAAATCACTGGCTAATTGGTACATTAGACCTTCCACTTCCCCTGCTGGTGCAGGATGTTTTTTGTGGGGAATAAAGATGGTGGTCTTAGACCCTGTATTGACTACAGGGGTCTAAATAAGATAACGGTTAAGAACCGCTATCTTCTCCTGCTCATGAACTCCGCTTTTGAACATCTCCAGGTGGCTTCAATTTTCATGAAGCTTGGTCTCCGTAAAGCGTATCATTTGGTACGGATAAGCGACGGAGACTAGTGGAAGACTGCTTTCAATACGCATACAGGCAATGATGAGTACCTTGTGATGCCTTTAGGGCTTACCAACACGCCATCAGTCTTCCAGGCGTTTGTTAATGATGTGCTCCGGGAGATGTTGGAAAAGTTTGTGTTTGTCTACCTAGATGACATTTTGATCTTTTCCAAGAGACTCACGGAGCACGTAAAACGTGAGAAGGGCGTTACAGTGTCTCTTAGATGCACGCCTATATGTGAAAGCAGAGAAATGCATTTTTCATAGCTCATCAGTTTCCTTTCTAGGGTTTATTGTGGCTGAGGAGAAGGTTCAGATGGACCCGAAGAAGGTGTGCGCTGTTGCTTATTAGCAAACTGCAACTTCTGTGAAGCAGGTCCAGAGGTTCTTAGGCTTTTCCAAATTTCTACCCACGTTTCATTCGCAATTTTAGATCTGTGGCCACTCCAATTCCTGCTTTGACAAAGAAGGCAGCTACAGCCCACTTCCAGTGGAATGCTAAGGCTGATTCAGCATTTCAGGAGCTTAAAAAGAGTTTCAGTTCAGAACCCATCCTTATTATGCCCAAATCTGAACTAGGGGTGGGAGCTATTCTGTCCCAGCACTCACCGTTAGACCAGAAGCTACCCCCACGTGCTCATTTCTCTAAGTGGCTTTCTCCAGCTGAGAGAAATTACGATGCAGGTGACAGGGAACTATTAGCTGTCAAACTGGCATTAGAGGAATGGCGGTATTGGTTAGAGGGTTCAGAGCATCCCTTTACCATTTGGGCTGACCATAAGAACCTTCAGTATATACAAGAAACTAAGCAACATAATTCGGGTCAAGCCCGTTAGTCGCTCTTCTTTTAAAGGTTCAACTTCCTGCTAATGTACCGCTCTGGGTCAAAGAACATCAAACAAGATGCACTGTCACGAGTTTATGATAGGACTGATGAGCTTCCTCCAGAACCAGTCATTCCCTCTGCCCAGATTTTGGCTCTGGTGACTTGGGACATTGTATTCAGTGTGCTGGAGGCTCAAAGTCGGGCCTGTGGGGCATCTATTTATGCCATCTAAAGTACGGGCTCAAATACTGGAATGGGGTCATGGTTCCCATTTAATAGGGCATCCTGGAATTCATTGAACCCTTGACTTTCTAGCCGGATGATTTTGGTGGCCTTAGATGGAAAAAGACGTGTGAGAGTTTGTCTTAGCCTGTGCAGTTTCTGCCCGAAATAAGGGGTCACACCAACCGCCATCAGGGCTTCTGCATCCACTGCCAGTTCCTAGTCGCCTGTGGAGCCACATTGCTCTGGATTTTGAGACTGG
Source organism: Gymnothorax javanicus (assembly GCA_029692085.1). Classification (NCBI taxonomy): domain Eukaryota; kingdom Metazoa; phylum Chordata; class Actinopteri; order Anguilliformes; family Muraenidae; genus Gymnothorax; species Gymnothorax javanicus. The sequence goes on from CM056196.1 coordinate 84,501,511, forward strand.
GTTGCCACTGTTTAATGGGCACACAGTTATTCTGGTGATGGTAGATCATTTTTCTATGACGGCACATTTCATTCCCCTTCCCAAACTGCCATCAGCCCCACAGACTGCACAGTTGATGGTTGACAACATTTTCCGCCTGCATGGCTTACCCCAGGATGTGATGTCTGATCGAGGTCCACAGTTTGTTGCTTAGTTTTAGCAAGCATTTTGCTCTCTCCTGGGCTCTTCTGTGAGTTTATTCATCAGGTTTCCATCCTGAGTCTAATGGTCAGACAGAATGCAATAACCAGTCCCTGGAGAACACTCTGCGTTGTCTAGCCTCCTTCAATCCCCTTTCTTGGAGTAGACATCTTGCATGGGCAGAATACGCGCATAATACGCTGTGCAATGCTTCCACTGGTCTATCACCATTTGAAGCCCAGTTGGGGTAACAGCCCCCTCTTTTCCCAAGGTTGGCGAAGGATGTGGGTGTTACCCTCCGCTGTGGCTTTTGTTCGGCACTGCCGGACCACTTGGAGGAGGGTTTGTGCATCCCTGCTAAAGGCATTGGCTCGTCAAAAGAGAATAGCAGATAATCATCGCCGTCCCACTCCTTCCTATTGTGTAGGTCAACGAGTGTGGCCCTCCATGCGGGATCTTCCCTTGTGCGTTGAGTCTTTGAAGCTCGCTCCTTGTTTCACTGGTCCGTTCAAGATCCTTCGCAAAATCAATCCTGTCAGGGTTCATCCTCAGCTTCCCAAATCCATGAAAATACACCCCACATTCCACGTCTCCCGACTCAAAACTGTTCAAGTATTTTGGCTCCAGCTGAGCAGCCCCCTCCACCACCTATCCTCATCGAGAGGCAGCCGGCGTATACAGTGCATCGCATCCTGGCGAGTAGATGTGCTGGGAGAAATATGCAGTATCTTGTCGATTAGGAGGGCTATGGCCCTGAGGAGCGCTGTTGGGTTCCGAGCAGGGACATTCTGGACCCTGAGCTTATTCGTGACTTCCACTGGCATAGTGCTGAAGGATCGCCTGGGGTCATTCCTGAAGGGGGGGGTCCTGTCATGGTTTGGAGGCAGAGTTCCTCATTTCTTCTCCTGGAGGGAGTGGTTTTAGTTTGTGTGTTGTGACAGGTGATTTCAATCTGCGCTAGTGTATTGAAATCACACCTTGTCCTGTCTGCGGTGCTTTAGTGTTGCCATTTGGTGTCATGCTCAAGCCGGTATTCGGAGGTTCTTTAAGTCCTCCAGGTTTAGTCCTCGTCTTTTTGCGAGTCCTCGTTATAGTATTTAGGATTTACCTGATGTCTTTGTCAACCCTTGTGGTTCAGAGTCCAGCCTTATGCGCTTGTTGCAATATTTTCTAATTTCATTTAGAAAGAAATTCCTCTTCACTATTCAGCGATCGGGAAGAGCAGGCTACTTTCTTCCCGAGTCGCTTAATTTAACCAAACTTGTAGTTTGTTTTTTTTTCACTTTCCCAGAGCCTTGCACTGTAGTTTTGGGTTCTAATTATTTTAATTATTTGTCTCACAGGCCAGGTTGTGGCTTCCAAGTTCCCTGACATTATCCCTTTTTTATCTGTTTCTTTTCCCTTTCCTCTTAGTCTGTTCGCAGATTTAGTGGCTACCTTGTTTTTAGGTAGCTTTTAGACTTCCTTATTCTGCATGTGGATCCGTGTTTACACTCAACCCCGCTACAAAAACATCTGGCGGCATGCCGTCAGATGTTCAGAGGGCCTTCAGTAACCTCACCCCTAACTGTTCGATTGCCCTCAAGCTGTTCCCATTTAAGTTCGCCTGATGACAATCAAACAATTTATCGACTGAACAACCAAGACCAATATATGACCTATAATAAGAAATGATGATGAAAAAGTGAATGCCTATTGCCTACATTTACATAATTGACATGCCATTGTAGGGATGGCAATATAAATGTAAAAATGAAAAATTTTTGCTGACTTCGCAGCATTTATTTTCGCCATCCTTACAACTGTCACTCAGTTGTGCATCGTGCCTAACAATGCTCTTTAGCCGTGACTTCATTCAGAATATGGAACGGATTCTTGTGGCGTATTGCTTAATGAGCCTCGCAAACAAATTTACGTAAATCTGTGCTGTTTCATGAGCTACATGAGTGCAGAAATTATCAAGACATATTAATATTATACATTGCCATTTATGTGCGAAAGGAAACGCATCATAATTTTGTGGTGGGATGTTTAGCAATACTATCAAAAATAAATTAAACTGTCATCGGTTCTACCAATTAGTCTGAGCAACTGTTGCTGATTGGGAAAAGTAAACTGCGATAGGTTAAGGTTATTAATCATTGAAAGGTGAAGTTTCCGAAGGCCTTTGTTACTACCGACAGACCGCTACTATGAAAGATTAAATTCTGTAATCAAAGCAAAGGGTGTCCACACTAGATGTTGACATTTTCCTGCAAAAAGACATTATTCTTTTTGTTTTAACCATATATTGTCATCTGGTTACTTATTTTCATCCATATGATCGAATATACATGACATAAATACTTGAATAGTACTTGGGTTCTGATTTATCTTCATTTTGTTCAGTGTATAATCATCACTGCACACTACTGTATACAGAAAATAGTACAAAGACAACATATCAGATGTTGAATTCAAATTGTATGTTTTTCCAGCTCAGTCTGAATTTGATGCTAGCAACACGATTGAAAAAACTTGGGACAGGGGCATCAGTAGACTCGGAAAGTTATATGATGCTGATGAAACATCTCACAGCCATTTAGGTTAATTTGCAAGAGATCAGTAACATGATTGGGTATGAAGAGTATCTCAGAGAAGCTGAGTCTTTCAGAAGTAAAAATGGCAGGGTTATGGCTGCTGTTACAACTTTTGTGTATCTCTGCGCAATTCAGCAGCTTGAGTGTTTATTTTGTGTCTCTCCCTGCTCAGCTGAATCGTGTTCCATGGTTGTTTCCTAACGAGTGAGTGACAAGTATTAATGCCCTTCATTTCATGTGCAAGCTGTTGGATTATACAACGCATTCTTACTGAAATCCCAGTCATATGTACATTTGTATAACTTCTTCATCTTTGTCTTATGTGACTAGTACTTTAGTGACAGCCTATTCTCTCAGTAACCTTTACTATCATTTAGTTAATTTGAACAAGTTTCAAATCTTATCATGGTCCAGCACTGGGACCGAGTTCAAGTTAACTCTACTCAAGCCTGTTCATCAAGTCCAGTTTTTAAGAATATGCTTCCACTCCTGATCAAGGTCCAGGACTCGGACCACGTTCTTGTTAACCCTTCCAAGTCTGCTCTCTTTGTCAAGTTTGTCAGGAATAAGCTTCCAACCCTGATCCGAGTCCAGGACTGGGATTGTGTTCCTCTCAAGCAACCTCCTCCTCATTGTGAGTAGTTCAGTGCGGTTGGAGCCAACATCTAGCAGCACCCCGGAAGCCACCAGCCAGTGACTGCAGCCCAGCAAAGCCTACTACAACTGTGCTGCTCCTCATTATCCTGGGGTTCCGTCCCTGCTTATTCTCTCCGGGGTTTCGTCGTCATCATTACTGTACTGCTGTCAAAAAACAACGTGTTGAATTGCACGTCTGACTCTGCACAGGATTCCTGGTCTGAACCATAACAGTAGCCTCCCTTCATATCATCCAGGGACAGGTATTCCAGAAATATGCAATCAATAAATATTGCATACCAGAGTTAAAATTTGCTTTTCTCATGTAAACTAGTGCATATACAGTAGTGTGTAGTGATGATTAAACCAAGTACTATTCAAGTATTCATTACATGTAATATTGGATCATATAGGTGAAAATAACTAAACAGATTACAATATATAGTAAAAAAAAAAAGTCTTTTTGAGAGGAAAAGATCAATATCTAGGGCCCTATTTCAACAATCTAAGCGCACAGACTGAAGCATGTGGCGCACGTGCATTCACGGAGTGTCCTAATCCATTTTTGCTAGTTTAATGGCGGTTTATGTAATGCCATGCCTCCAGCACCCTCAATCATCGGCCTGTTAAGACCCGGCCCACATTCCGCTCTCTCCTGGAATCATCTGCATCTGTTTCCAATTGTCATTGTGCTAGTAGTCTGTGTATGTAAGCACGAGCTCCACACTCATTCGGTGCGAAGTCTCTTAAGCCTTGTGAGCATGTTGTCTAGTGCTACTCTTGTGTAGACATTATAGCTGTATACTTGCGTACTTCTGAAAGCCCTTTAATAATACTGGTGTCCTCTTTTAAATGTACAGCGCAGTATAATTGTTATATAAGGATCAATGTTTCCTGTTTGTTTTTGCTTACTCAATAGCGCTGAAACTTCTGTTATCATTCAGCGCATGATTGTAGTAGGATTTAGAACCTTGTTTCCTATTTGTTTTTGTTTCTGCCTTTTCTGCCTCAGAAAAGGCATAATAAAGCCCATTTCATCTTTGCATCTGAATCCAATCCGCACTTTCCATTTTTTCAGTGCACTTTACTCAGTGCACTGAAAAAGCCATTACAGAAGATTTTGCCTTATTATGGATTCAGCGAAAATCCTCTTGCCTGAAGATGCTGAAGGATTTTCTTCCAGCCCTCCTGACCTCTTCAGCCTGGTGGCCGAGCAACAGAGGGAGATTGCCCGACTGGGGCCACATTGGAAGACTTGGTCCGTGGCTTCCACGAGTTCACCATCTCTCATGCTCCATCGCCAGTACCAGCTCCCGTCTCTCCGACAAGCCTGCAGGCCTTCCAAACCGCTCCCCAGGGTGAGTTCCCAGTGCGTCTACCCAACTGCTTCGTGCGTTCCCCCACCGCATGCTGAGGATTTCATCTCCAGTGCTCCTTCTACTTCAAGTACCACTCCACTCTTGATGACGCAGAGAAGATTGCTGCCATCATCACCCGCTTGTCGGGCAGAGCACTTGACTTGGCCACCGCTGTCTGGGGACCAAGCTGCCTTCACCAACTATGATGGCTTCATCCAGCAGTTCCAAGTGGTGTTTGACCACCCTGGGAAGAAGGCTGGGGACCGGCTGCTGGACCTGTAGCAGGGTTCCCGATCAGCAGCTGACTACGCCCTAAAGTTTCGGACTCTGAGCAGTTTGAATGACTCTGTCCTCCTTACCACTTTCTGCAATGGGCTGCGTCCAGACCTACAGGCGGAGATGGCATGCAGGGACCAGGAGATGTCCCTGACCTCCTACATCGACACCGCCATCCGTCTGGACCAGCTCATGCAGAGAGGCAGCAGAGCCAGCCCAGAGACCCCTTCCAGCTGCTGAGGCCAGAGGAGCCCTTGGAGCTCGAGTTCTCCAGATCTCCTGACTGTTGCAACTGGAGAAAACCTGGTCCTTGTGCCCAGTGTGGGGAGGAATGTTCTACGCATGGAAAGGTCACAATATCACCCTTTGCATCTCTGGTCAGAGATTCAAGATCTCTGTGCAAGTGGCATACAATGACCTACACCTCTGTACAGATGCCTTGATCGACTCTGGTGCGGCAGGGAACCTCATCTCCTTACAACTGGCACAACAACTGAAAGTCCCAGTCCACCTGCTCCAAACACCCCTTGCTGTGGCAGCATTGGATGGGAAACCTATAGGCGGCGGAAGCACCCTCCACCAGCCGGCCTTCATCGCCCTCTGTATCCAAGAGTGCCACCAGGAGAAGCTCCCACTCCTGATCCTGCCTAACTCCAAACACTCAGTGATTCTTAACCTACCATGGCTGCTTCGTCACAACCCCACCATCTCCTGGCACATCAGATGGCTCCAATTCCGGTCTCTATTGTGTCAGCGGCACTGTGGCCCCCTCCCCGTGGCCTCCATTACCATCAAGAGCCCTGACTAACAGACCGGACAGGATCCCACCAGTGAGTGCTCATGGCTCCAGGGGGTGTGCGGGTGGGACCAAAGCCACGTCTACCCCCTCGCGGTGGCTGAAACCCAAGGCACAAGAGGCCAGTTCTCCCTGGCACCAGAGGCCAGGCACGAGAGGCCAGTTCGCTGCAGCACCAGAGAGGTCAGTGATGGCGGGGTTGCGGGCGGAGGCTACCACCCCCCCGTCGTTTATTTGTGGCCTCTTCATTTTTTAGCCAAACTATAAATAATAATGAGGACATTTCAAATTAAATGCAGGGTTTTGTATTTGAATATACAACAGAAGTGGGACAGATGGGTTGCAGGCACTGTATTAATGAATCAGGTCGGATTCAAAATTGATTTTTCAGATAACTGCGGACAATGGGTTGTCCCTTGCAGGACTTATCCAATGATCTGAAGTGCATTTTCAGCACTTCAAACATTTGATCTGTTACAGTTTGTATTTTGTATGATGGAAGGAAAATCCACACACACTGTTTTAGACGATGAGTTATGTAATGAATACATAGGCTAACCGTTGTCCCTGAACAGCCACCCCTCTGGGAGGGATCTTCTGGAGAACAGCAGGAATGACAGAGCTTGACAATATCAAGGAGTCGTGGCTTTATCCAGAAGAATTTGTGAAACCTGCATGCATAACCACACATATTGAATTGCATATTACCAGATGGAACAGGTTCACTGACAAATTAAATAGCCTGTATCACAGCATGCCCTGATATGCGAACATCGGTCGCAATAATCATTCTGACTTACATTTTGAAATATCTTGACAAAAATCTTTCACATCGTAATCTCTTTATTTTCAATGGGTTTCATGCGCTGCTGCTCGTCCCTGCATGGGTATTATGTAACAAGCAGAGTGTAGGTGCATTGTGCGCTCACCTGCAAAAACGCATAATATTATCCGACTATCCGCCCTGAAATGAGCAGTCAATAAGTGACCATTGACTTTAGACCAGGTTTTTGTCGGTCAATGGCGCCATTGCTTTTTTCGGTAGCAATGCGCCTGACCACAGCTCATTTTATGAACAACGGTCATGGGCGCTCAATTTGGCACAAAGGAATTGGCTATTTATGCAGCGAGGATGCTGGATAGGAAATTGGTATTTTCGTCTGTCATAAAATAGCAAAGACAGTTGCACTACGTTTTGCGCCCCACTGCGCTGGGTGAAAGAAAGAGGTCCTAGTGTGGCCACCCGTTGCTTTGATTATGGCATTTAACCTTTCAGTCATAGTTTTCACATATTTCTCATTATTTCCTCACTCGCTGAACCATTCCATTTGGTTTGAAGTTAATTCCAAAGAGATTCTTTCGATGTTACAGCAGATTTGCTCAATCGGATTAAGGTCTGGACTGTGAGCAGGCAAAGTAATAACTTCTGTCACCAGATGTTTCTTTAAAATTGAGATCATTCTTTCACAGTTTAGAAGTGTGTTTAGTGTCATTATCTTGTTGAAAATAAAATCCCTGAACAATCAATCTCTTTCCAGATGACAATGCTTGCCTCACAAGGATGCTGGGATACTTCTTTTGATCCATGATTCTGTCGATTTTTATGAGATCACTGGCTCCTTTTTGAGCAGACTGAACCCCAAACTATAATTTTACCATCTCCATGTTTTACTGAGGGGGTTAAACATTCATTTTTGAAATGTTCTCCAACAATACGGCACAGATAAATTCTGCGTTTGGATGAGAAAATTTTGAATTTTGATTGTTCAGTCCAAAGGATTAATATTAATATCATCACAGAGTTGTCATATTGTCAACCGCCATTTTTTTTTGCTTTTCATGCACAGATGATGAACATCAGAGGCACTTAACTTTCGTTTTGCACCTCTATTTCCACAAGTTCTCTGCAAACCAGTGTCTTTGAGACACTTGATGGTGTTTCTTAGTGCCATGGCAGCATTTAATGTCTTTAGCATCATGTAAGGCCGCAATGCAGCTACAGACCATCTCAGAGAGCTCCTTCCATTGTGCCATTATCTTTGACACTGTGACGCCGCTCAAAGTTCATGTCACCTTATATACTGGAACAACTGACCATCAGAGGTAATTTTGCAGAATAATGTTGCCTAAAACCAGTTTAAATTTTTTAAAATGTTAATAGTCGAGGATTGAGCCTTCAAAAATGCATTCAGGCTTTGCAAGAGTGAGTCAAAGACATAAAATTCGCGACACCTTTCAATCGTTTTCAGTCTTTTTGTTTATTACCCATATTTTTACCTCATTATACTTGTGGGAATTTTTTTTTTGTTTTAATTTCCTACAATTTTATTTTTCAATATATTTTCACAAAAAAATTATAGACAAGAAATATATTCGGACCCCTTTTAGACGAAAGTGGTGGTGTATAATCATCACTGCACACTACTGTTTCGTTCTCCTTTCGATCTTTTTTTATGGAAGAAGAGAAGTTTCCAAGGACTTTCAAGCATTTTCAGGGTACAATAGATTTAACTGAGTGATTTGGGCCAGGGGTATTAATCTTCTATTTTTAAGGCATGTTACAGGATTCGGCATGGTGACGGTGCTGAGCATCACTGTACAGTTGTAATGGCTTGGGTACCAATGATCCCTATTCTATTCCACCATGCATTGTGGTAAACACCGTACTACATCATTAGTACATGGGGCAATTGGTGATGCGACTGTAAAGAAGCGAGAGCTTGTAGGCATGCAAATCAGAGGAATTGCGTGCCATGGCATCTTACCCGATTACTAATAGGAGTACATCCCACTGCAGTGGACTAAACAGTTCGGCTGTGCTTAAAGTAGAAAAAAAGAGGGAAAATCCAAACAAAAAAAAACACAAACAGGCTAAACAAGGGATCAAACTATTGTTTGATAATTGTGGAGTTTAATGGTGTGAATACTTACTGAGTCATCTATATTTAGAAACTTGCCAGTAGCTGGGGGATTTTGTGACTGACTGACTGACTGAGACGCTTGCCCTCCATTAACGCATGGGGCCAGATGCTTTGATCACCAGCCAATCAGAGCACAACTCATCTCATTGAGAGGACGCCCTCTCAGAACAGCCTGTTTTTCATATTTTTAAGAATGACATCAAATGGACTTGAAATCCTAGAAGTTTATTTTTTTGCTTGAAAGTTTATAGACCTCCCTTTCGGACATTTAAGACATCAAAAAGGTTTTTCCAGTTTGAGGCTAAGGAACGCCTTGGCAGTGACATCGACTGACCATAGCTTAACCAAAGTCTGTACAGGCTTAATGTGACGGTGCGTTCAGGAACCACACGCAAGAGGGAAATCCAAAAAACGTATTCCTTTAATGAGTTCCGGGTCAGTACCAAAAAACGCAAGAATTGCCAAGCCACAAAACGAAATCCAAAAACAGAGTCGACTAGACAGGCCGGGGTCAGAACCAGTAAATCAGAGGAGCAACGGTATGTAGATGGTAGGCAAAAAGTCGTAGTCGATAAACAAGCCAGAGGGTCATACACAGGGCATCCAAACACAGGAATCGTGGTCATACAAAAATAGGTCGAAATCCAGAAAGACAAAACAATACAAAAAAAGGCAATGGCAAGAATCTTGGTCGGACGAAACAGTCGAAGGAAAACAATACTCAATGGCATACGAAAGGCTCTGCACAAAGAAATATTGATCAACGTCCTGACAAAGTCAGAACAGCAATGAGGACTCTAAATAGACGGGAGGGAAGTCACATGCTATGCAGGGAACAGGTGAGCTGGATCAGACTAATTACAAAGGGAGGAACACATGAGGGAAATCCTAACCACGAACATTGGCGAAAGCCAAGACACGGACGGGAATCACGCAAACAGCCTATGACATTTAAACAGCTCCGGTCAAGGAGTTCTAAGTGCACAGACAATGAGTGGAGGAAAGCAATTAACACGTCGAGAGATCTCGAGAAACGCAGAGGGAGATAGGTAAAGCTGAGCAAGAGGCGGAGATTAGAACAGGGCGATTGCTGAGAGGGAATTAGTACTAATTAGTAGCGGTGCAACTTACAGATTTAACTAGAGTGCTCGTTAGTGAGTTAGTAATATATACATGGATTAGTTGGGTTAGTAGACTATGATACAAAATACAAATGTTAGTCTTGTTAGTAATCAGAACAGCAAGGCAAAGGAAGTAAACAAGAATTGAAGGAATAATCTGAAACACCAGAAACCATTGAAATCACCCGAAGCATGTGAGCACACAGGGTGCGTGGAATGGCGTCTGCAAGTAAGCCGGCTGTCGAGAATTCGAAAAAATTCGCGAGAATCTCGCCGAAGTTGCGAAGCCCTCCAAACCCTGCGATAGCTGCAGGATCTTGCAGCTATCGCAGGGGTTGAGGGCTTATCGCGCAACCGCAAGATTCTCAGCGTAATTTCGAGGAATCTCGCAGCTGGCTTACTTGCAGACCCGCTCGAACGCACCCATAGACCGGGGAGACGGACTGAACCAACTAGATCACAAGACAGGGGAGACAAGTGCAATGGAACTGAAAATGGACTGAACTAAAACCTGAGAAATACAATAACAAAAAAGAATAAATAAAAGACAAAATCATGAACATAGGACATGAGCATAAACATGAATAAAAAACCAAAACCATGACACTTAACACATTTAGGACTGAATTCCCACTTGTTTTAAACTGCTTTCTCTGCTTAAATAGGTTAATGCACAAGCTAATGCTTCCCCTTCTTTCCTGTGTTGGTTGTCTAGCAACTGGAGATACGTCTATGATCTGTTTTTTTCTCTCATTGCTAGTTTATGTTCTACGGAGTATGCAACAGTGAAACGTGAGTTGTCTTTTGTATTCATTACTTTAAGTGAATATTTACATTAGTGCAGGTATTACCATTACCAGCTAAATGTTCCTCCTTTTATAGTTCAAGGATCTGCCACAGATTCTGTTTGCCACAGATTTTATCATTAAACACTGCTAGCATGTTTAGCAAATTCATTTATGTTTTAGCTTACATGGTTAGTGGAGTTGGCAACATTGTTAGATTACTACAGTTGTGTCCAAAAAAATCGCAGTGCAACATCAATAACCTGTTAATAGTAGAAATGATATTTCTGCATGGCAAATAATCAACTTGTAGATGTAGCAGTGTAATCAAAAAACAAGAGACCTTACTGTCATGACATGCACGCTGCTTGTTCTGAGACATCTTATCATTCAGGGGCATTTTCAAAATAATAGCAGTATGGAGTTTAAGTGGAGAATTCATTCATTCTGCGAAGAAGCAGGTGTCATTAATTGTCCTTTATTAAGGAAGAGGGGAAGAAAATGTTTCACACATTAGTATAAAATATATTTCTTTCTGAACTGCGCAGTAAAGTGGGCCATTCCAAACATTGTTTGGAGGAAGTATATAATTTGATTAAAAAGGTGATTAGAGAAGGGAAAACGTGTAAAGAAGTGCAGAAAATTATAGGAAGCTCAGCTAAAATTATCTCAAATGCTTTAAAATGGCAACAAAAACCTGAAACACGCGGAAGGAAATGAGCAACTACTGGTAAAATGGATCAAAGAATGGTCACAAAAGCAAATATTTAGCCAATCATCACGTCCAGAAAAACCAAAGACAATATAAAATTAGCTGTAAGTGCTGTTACAGACAGAAGACGTTTGATCAAAGCTAAGCTGTCAGCAAGAAGCCCCCATCAAGCACAATTGTTGAAAAACGGCATGTGCAGAATTGGTTAAAACACATCGACTGGCCCAAAGAGAAATGGCGTAACATTATGTGGACTGATGAGAGTAAAATTGTTCTTTCCGGGTCGTGTGGTCATCGAAAGTAGACGACCCCTGGGTACTGAATTCAAGCCACAGTACACTGCGAAGACAGTGAAGGATGGTGGTGCAAAAATCATGGCATGGGGATGTTTTTCATACTATGGTGTTGGGCCTATTTAATGTATACCAGGGATTATGATTGCTTGCTGCCGCACCTCTGGAATCGGTAGGGCTGCACCTTCACCACCACACCGGGACAGGTCTTTATCCTGTGTGTCATTACTCCAGTCTGGCCAGGGCAAGAAGAAAACTCATGATCGTACTTTGTGATTAGCTCATGTACCACGTGTTCCTGCCAGGGGGTCAGCTCTGAGCCCACCTTGATGGCCTTGGTTCCCACGGGGTTGGCGGTGGTGGTGAACAGTGCAACCAGGGCAGCCGCAGGCTCCTCAACCCACTTTTTCAGTAGGTTGATGTGGTGCACCTGCTGCGGTTTCAGCCGGCCCGGCTGCTCAACTAAGTAGTTGACCTCTCCCACCTTCTTCACTACCATGTAGGGGCCCTGCCAGGAGGCTAAGAATTAGTTCTCTGGTATGGGGATGAGCACGAGGATCTGATCTCCTGGCAGGAACTCCTGCGACTGGGCAGCCTGATTACAGATCTGCTGTTGGGCGCACTGGGCTTCTCCCACATGCTCTTTTACCACTGGCATCATAGCTTGGATTCAGTCTAGCATCTGGTGGACGTGTTCCACCATCGTTCATAAGGGGTCAGGCTCGGACTCCCACGACTCCTTGGCAATATCCAAGAGCCCTCTGGGCCAATGTCTGTACAGCAGTTCGAATGGCGAGAATCCAGTGGAGACCTGAGGTACCTCTCGGATAGCGAAGAGCACATGTAACACCTCCCGCGGTCACGGGTGTGGGAGTACAGGTCTGGTATCCTAAATAGGATTAAAAACCTTTAAATAAAAGAGACGAGGCGAGGTGCGTCTGGTTGATGGCTGGTCTCAGTCTGGAATCAATTTATTCACAATCGCCAGAGCATGGCAGTTATCTCTTCTCTATTTCTTTACAGAAAGGCACATTTGGTAGTATTTCATATTCTGTATTCATTGTGCATACAGTAGTCACATTCTCATTATTAAAAACATATTTGGCAATATTCATATTTTCTGGTGTTAACAGTATTCACATTTTTAAAATATAAAATTACACCATTCTATTTTTCTCAAATACAGAAATAAAATCTTTCATATTCCCTTTTATCTTTAAAGATATGTACTGGTTACTTAACCATATAGTAGTAAAACAGTCTTACAATGTTGTGTATTTTCCCATATGATATGGCAAGAGACAGGACCAATTCTACTGTACATGAACTGTAAATACAAACTCAATAAATCAAGCCAGAATAAAATACCTTCTAACAAAATGTATTCAAAATACTTAGAACTTTACAGCTTAGTACATAAATAATTCAAGCACAAGTGTCTCTTTCATTAAACTGTAGTGTTTCAGAATACAAACTCTTTTTGACATATTTGCCAACTAGGGACCTGTGGATGAACCGGAACTTCCTGTCCCCTGAGAGTGGCCTAGAGATCTGTAGCCACCAGAGATCGCCCAGACACAAATAATCCTTCAATTACACATTTCACCTTATGTATTCATATGGATGAACTTCGAGAATATTGCCGAGGGTGGCAGCTTTACTTATTGCTGCTTATTTACCCGGTTAAAAGGCAGTTTTTCAGATCGTTAAGTGACGCCTGCCATCTTGGCTCAAATACAGTGGGCTGCGCGCTCGATCAGTTTACACCAAAGACAACATTTAAATATATAAAAACAAAATCAACATTTACTGGGCCAAAATGATATCTACATTACAGGAGCACTTTTCAGAAACATTCTTAAAATAAAAGGTTTTACATTTACAATAAGACACTACACATGACCGTTACTGGTCACTAATACAGTTCAGTGCTAGGCCACATAGCAACGTGTTCATAATGATATAATACAGCAACACACTTTTTTGGTAAATCTACACCCATAAACATAAATGTTACAGTACTGTGATTATGTCTAGTGCTTGTGTACACCTCTATCCACCTAAATAGGATTAAAAACCGTTAAATAAAAGAGACGAGGCGAGGTGCGTCTGGTTCATGGCTGGTCTCAATCTGGAATGACACCGCAAGCCGTTACCGCCTGAATCCACAGACCAGTGACACACCTGCAGTCTCGAGACACAACATAAACTCAAGCACTCCAATGCAGTTGAACCACTTCCAAAATAAATATACACAAAAATGTGGCCAAACATTTAGTGTGCGTCACACACAAGGGAGCAGTTGGTCCCGGTTGCGCCCATCGGCAGCCGCTACCCGTCGGAGCATGCGCTTCTACCAGGCCTTCCGTCTGAGGATGGTACATGGAGGTGGGAAGGTGTTTGATCCACAGCAGGTCATGCATGTTAGCCATAACCTTGGATACAAAAGGAGTTCCTAAGTCAGTCAGAATGTCAGCGAGGATGCCTACCCGACTCACCAGCTACACCAACACTCGGGCCACATTCTTGGTAGTGGCTATAACGGCACGGGTAGGTCCTTCAGCACCCCTGCTTCCACAAGGCCTGCACCTCGGGGGTGTTCCACAAAGATCCTCACCGTGGGCACATTCTAGACATCACAGTGGACGCATCTTACCATGATGGCTGGCTGATGGGGCGTCTGAGGGCACCAGCCAGGGTTGGATAAGCGTGAGGGTGCTGCCAGAGTCCAGGATGGCCCACAACTTCCAACCATGGACCTTGACCCAGTACCTTTGGGGTGCTGCTGCCTTAGGGACTGGGGCAGGCTGGGTCATGAAGCACTTGGGAGGCCAGCCTGGCTGGGGGCCTGTGGCTCCCGGGTCGGTGGGCATGGGGATGGCGTCCAATGATCGCAAGGTTAATGGCTGAGGAGGAGCCTGTTTTGGTGGCAACACAGCCGAGAGGGGTCCCTCCTTCAGCTTGGATGGGGCACTGCTGTCCCCCTTGGTTGGGCCAGGATGAGTGGGTTGTCTCTCCAGGGTTCTTTGCACCCTCAGTCTCTCAGGCATTTCCTGGGTGGCCTCTACCCACTCCGCGAGGCTAACCAGCTCATCTGGTGAGGCTGGAGCCTGCTACCCAACCAGCTTTTTCATTTCGTGTGGTAGGGCTCGCATAAAGTGGTCCATTCACCCAGTGAACGATCTTGCTGGCAGCCAATAATTCAGGCTGCAGTCATCGCGCTCCAATCCAGGCCAGCTCGGCTTGCTGGCTACGTGCAGGGAGTCTGGGTTGGTACAGCCGGGTACTGAACTTCTGAGCTGCAGCAAACACCGAAAGGCCTGAGCGAAGGAGGATTTCTTCTTTGAGACGCCAAGAGTTGTGGTTGTCAGAGGGAGGTAGATCAAAATACGCCTGTTGTGCTGTTCTTATCAGGAAGGGAGCAATTATGCCAAGCCGCTCATCCTGATCCCACATCTCTCTCTGCGACTCTCTCAAAGACCTGGAGTGTCAAGAAGTGGTCGGGGGGGACACCAGATGCAGGAACAAAGAGTTTACTGAACACCAAACACTAAATGAGAAAAGCAGGCAATCAGGCCAGAAACAAAACACCGTGCCAATGCACTGAACAAATGGGAAAAACTAAGGTACACTGCCCAAGGCAGGGGGGAAACAAATGTACACACTCAAAGAGTGGCTAAACTAAAAAACAAAAACTTCACCTAACTAACTGACAGAAACACTGGGAGACTTAGACAAAAGGGGAGACAAGATGTGAGCGCAGCAAACACACAAGACTCGGGAATGGCTCAAAGGAAATACTTGGGAAGGCACAGAAGCTGAGATTTCACAATGTAGCACAAAGTGCCATCTGAAGATCACTTCACTCCTGCCCACAGATATACACACGGAAGGAGGCGGGGACTCAGAAGGCAATCTCAGAAGGAAACAGAAACACATGGGATTAATAAACAAATTCATGAGAACCGGGTTAACAATCATGACTCGAGACAAGACGCTGAGAAAATCAATCAAACTAGACGGTTTATATCGAGGTAATCTAAACGTGAATAGTATAAAAACACCATGAGAGAAGCAAAGGAAAGCATAGCTTTAAACGTAGTTAATCAGGGAAAGTTTAGGAAGAAATTACAAAAGCTAGAAACGCTCGCACACGCTAATGAGTTAATTAAGGCTAATACTACGTGACAAAATATAAACAATCACCCTCAAATAAGTGCTGGTGAGTACGGGGTAGTAATGATCCTATCAGAGAATGCATTCACTCAGAGTTTAGCGAGACCCAGAATTAAGCACAGGTGGAAGTAATGAATGAAATACCACAGCCGATTCCAAATAAGGAAATGTGATCGGACAACGAGACGCAGGCATGCTCAAGGCTGTCAAACGACATCACAGGAGTTTGGGCAAGAGTGAATAAATCCTCAGACGGCAGAATGAAAGCTGAAAAATAAATCAAGACTAAGGCACGGGAGAAAAGGCACAAGCACAAAAATAAAAGTAATAAGCACGATGACAAAACAGCACACGAGGCAGAACCATAACATGGAGGTAGGCCGCTGCCTCATCTTCTTCCATCATCTCCGTTAATAATTCCCGGGGTCTTCTCATCCCCTGTTGGGGTCGTTTCTGCAGTGTATCCTCTAATTGACCCATCTGCCTTGCTACTGCCTAGGAAGCCCGCTGGGGCCCAGGTTGGTTTCCACCAATGCCCATATCAGGTCCTCCATTGTAGCTCTGATGGGTAATCAGAGAAAAAAAAGAGAGAAAAAAAACTGCAATAATGCCAAAGAAAGTGCTTACACCTGGGCTAGCACACTAATCAACGCCAGCCCAAAATGCGTAAAAGATTACCCTTTTTTTTATACCCGCGTCAGTGCCTGCATTCTCCCCCTGTTGTGGCGAACCACTAGAAAAGCAGGCACAGACAGGGCAACAGGTTGGCAAGAGTCCAGCCCCCCGTGCGGTAATTTTATTAACAGAAATACACCGAAAGACAATAGACTTCGTGAGCCTGAAGACATTTAGGGGCATTAGCCGCTGTCACATGGTAGAGTAGTGGCCAGAGCAAGGCTTTCGGGAGGGAGTGTAAACACAGGATCCCGTGTCTCTTTGCCTTCGGACTCTGATAGGAAAAATAGAGAGAACAGCTTTTAGTAATGCACTTGCAAAATGCACTCTCAGCCAACCTGTCCCCATCTGCTGCCGTGCCAGCTTTATATTATGCTCCCATATAACACAGACGGGGATCAGGTGTGTGGCCTCATGCACAATGTGCCTGGAGAGCCCTTCTGGCACGCCTGACCAGAACTGGCGGGAGCTGTACAGCGTAGAGCGGCAGCCAGGAGTGCTCAATAAAGTCCTGTCCGACATGCACTGTCCATGGTGCTGCCAGAGGAGGACCATAATAGGAGAGGAATCGATGGCTTCAGGCAGTGTGACGTGAATGGTGGGCATCTATTGTTCCGGCCGCCACAGCATCAAAAATCATGGAATGAGCCTTCAAACATGCATTCAAGCTACGCAAGAGTCAAAAAAAAAGAAATTTGTGACACCTTTCGTTGGTTATAAAAGTTTTCAGTGTGTTTGTTTATTACCCTTCTTTTAACCGCTATATACTTGAGGGAATGATTTTTTGTCCTCTCTGCGTACAAGAATATTATTCAATACATTTCTACCAAAAAATTAGAGATGTACTATGTTAAGCTAGTGTCTCACTGAGTGGCAAATGCTTACGAATGTTGCGAATTTTGGCTTCGCCAACTTTTCTGACGAAAATTGGCGAAAATCAGGAAAGACCTAGGTGTCATTAGTGACACTTAGCAACGTTTAGCGTCAGTTAGCAACATTTGCGTAAGTTTTTGCAAAAGAATAGGAAATGGCTTTCTAGAATATGAAAATGAACTCTTTGCGACCCTAAAAACCGTTTGAAAACTCTTTTGCTATCTCGACGAAACCTTGATGGTATCCTCACGAAACCCAATATTCGTCTACATTCGTCAGCATTCGTAGCTCTGTTGTATAGTGGTCACTACTTCGCGAACCAAAAAGAACTTTACCGACACGTGTTACAACCGTTTGCAAACGCTTACAACTCTTTTACAAACGTCTGCAACTGTTTGTGAGAAAATAAATCGCGCAAAAGAAATTTTGAACATGCTCAAAATTTCTCTGCGATAAGAAAAAAACTGTTTGCGATCCTAAAACTTTCAGCTTAACTGCTTTTGCGCCATTTACTTAACTCTGACAAAACTCAAAATTCGCTACATTCGTAAGCATTCGCCGGTCAGTGAGATACTAGATTAAGGACCAATTTTAGTCGAAAGTGGTGGTGTATAATCATCACTGCACACTACTGTACAATGATAAATATTTGTGAGTGCATCAGAAAATATTTTTGTGGAGAGTCATTTATATATGAATCCCAAATTGTATTTGTAAATTCTTCTGTGTGTATTGATTCATTATTAGACTGATCTAAATCCACACTTCCTCACTAAGGTCACAGGTGAGCTGAAGCCTACCCCAGTTGACTATGGGTGAAAGAAAGAGTCCAACCATGGACAGCTCACCAATCCATTGCAGGGCCCACACACCATTCTCTCACACACTCATACCTATAGGCAATGTAGAGTGTCCAATTAGCATGTCTTTGGACTGTGGGAGGAAACCGGGGTACCTGGAGGAAACCCACGTGAGCACAGGGAGAACATGAAGATTTGAACCCCTGACCTTTTCGCTGTAAGGTGGTAGTGCTACCTACTGCACCACCATGCTGTTGTGCTGGATTGCACAAACACCACCTGAATGAAAAAGACTACAGCCCTGCAGTATTCTAGGCCTCACTTGTCAAACCCAATCAATTAATGCATACACTACAGTTTGCGCCATGCATTGATGTAAGCGATTGGTTGTTCAGAGGTACACATTCCAGCTGGGGGTTGGAAAGTAAAAGTCTTCCCATTTCTTACTTCCACCAACAAACTCAACCAGCTGATTTCACAGATTAGTTCAGCCCGCAGACTGAAATGTTTTAAGGTTATTCTATTTGGCAAATCCACGTAGTTGGAATATAAGACTGTAGAACACTTTTCCTTTCTGAAGCTGGATTATCGACCTTTGGGCTTCAGGACATGTCCTTTCTTAACCTGGCTTGTCCTCCTTTGGACTTGATCATTACACATGTACATGTGCACATAGCAAGCTAGCGCAATGCATATTTTTGGCCAGAGGTTTCATGCACTTTCAATCTTCCATCAGAGGTTACTATTCATGAACTCAGCCATCTGTGGAACCCCTACCTCCAGTGCAGTTTCTATCAGTGCCTGTGGTCCAACAGTCAACCATGCATCAGATACAATAGAATAATCCACTAAAATAGCCTCACTTACCATTCATTTTAAACCTGAAACCTCAAGCCAAAACAAATCTGAATTCTTTTAGATATACGCTACCAATTGGAGGAGCACTCTTGAATCACATTAAGGATGAGCAGACTTGTGCTACCCCAAATAAGAAGAAACTGGAGCAGAATGTTAAAATTAAAACTCGGAACAGTGATTTGCAGATTATCCTTGACCAATATTATGAAAACAATACAACAGCACATTATTTAATATTTCACCACATCATGACCCAGCTCGAAGGAAGGACAAAATGTGGAAACTAAGCAACTCTTTTAAATTAACTGTAATTTTATTTAAGAAAAGTGAAGTAAGTATGCAATCAGTTTATCTGTAATGTGTGTAGTTGTGGACCTGTAAGGATGTAAGAAAACAAAATCAAATCAAACAAGCCAAGTGGCCTGTGTGACTTCTCAGGCACCCATATATATAGGTCAGTAATCACCACAGCCCAGGGGTCAGCAATCACTCTCCAATCAGCCACTCCCAATCACAGGCAATTGGTCTTGAGGCCTAGGGGCCACCACAAACTTCATTGATTTTTCCAAAATAAACACATTTTAATTTTGACTCCTGCAACATTTTTTTCCCCAAGTCAGGACTGTGGTGTATTTATCCATTTGTGATAGGTATTCCTTCCCACATCACATCACTTCAGAGACTGAAGGCCCAAAGTGATTCAGTGTTTTAGGCGTCATTTTGTCCCATTCTTCCTGCAAACTAGTCTTAAGGTGAGCAACAGTATGGGGTCTTTATAGTCAAATTTTTCCTTCCAAAATGCGCCACATGGTTTCCGTTGGGGACAAGTCAGGACTGGAAGCAGGCCAATCTGGCAGCCACTCCCTCTTCTTCCGCAGCCATGCTTTTGTAATGAATCCAAAATGCATGGGTGTCCCGAAAAGATGTCATCTTGAGGACAGAATATGTTGCTCCAAAATCTGAGAGCACTGTTCAGTATTAATGGAGCCCCTACAGAAGTGCTAGTCACCCTTGCCAAGGGCACTGACACAACACCACACCATGACAAAGGATGTTGCTGGTACATGGCATCCATTTAATTGGATAAAAAATCATTCCACAATACATGTGTCCGGTGTGTGGTGGTCCATTGCAAATGCCTCTGAGCCTAGAGAAGTTTAGAGCGCCTCTGTACATTGAGAAAATGCGGCTTCCTTCTTGCTCTGTGAAGTTTCAATTGGCATTAGTAAATGTGGCCACGTATTGTAGTGCTTGACGAGGGTTTGCCAAAGTAATCTTGAGCCCAAATGGTTATATCACTGACAGATAAATGTGAGTTCTATATGCTGTGCTATCTGAGTGATCGTAGATCAGGGATATTTTGCATTGGCCTGCATCCTTGTCCTTTACACACAGAAATTCTAGATTCTTTGGTTCTTTTTATTAAATTATGCACTGTAGAGAATGAAATATCCAAATCCCTTCCCATCTTTCTTTGAGGAACATTGTTTTTAAACCTTTCAATAATTAGGTCACCTGAGACGAAGTCTCAGGTGACCTATTCTAATCGCCTTTTGTCCATCGTCGTCCGTCCGTAAACAATTTACATCTTCTCAGAAACCGCTGATCCGATTTCAATAAAATTTTGCAGGAACCTTCCTTGGTCAAATATGCACCAAAATTGTGAATTATATGGTGCCCACCCCCAGGGGCTCTGAGGGGCGGGGCTAAAAGTGGTCAAATTGGCTGAAATTTTAAAAATCTTCTTCTCCAGACCCAGATATGCTGGAAACCAATATTTTTCATAGATGGAAGGGTCTTGAGATGCTTTATCAAAATTGTGAATTTCATGGCCCCCGGGCTCCATGTTTGCCCCTGGGGAGGGGGTGAAATTTACTATAGTTTAAATAGGAAAATTATACTTTTGGGTATATTTGGTTCATTTTCAATTGGAAATGATTCAAACTTGATAGGCATTATAACTATGAAATGACAGTTTGATACTATGACAGTTTGGGCCCTGGCCCGCCCCCAACGGCTAAGGGGCGGGGCTAAAAGGGGACAAATTGGCTTTTTTGTATACAGTTCATTTTTGTACACCGATATGTATACAGTTATTGTATCTCCCCGACGACGATAGTCGGGAGATACTATGGTTTAGTTCCGGGGCCGCAGACGCCGCCGCAGCAGAGATTTTATGTTCCGGGCTCTGGAAGCCGCAATTATTATAGGAATGTTTTCAAATTTTACACAGGCAAAGATATAAATATGACAATGCTCAAAACCGATTTTTGTCAATTTCGGATGTCCAATATGGCTGCTGGCGGCCATTTTGTCTGAAATTTCTTCCTGGCTCTGGAAGCCACAATTATGATAGGAATGTTTTCAAATTTTACACAGGCGAAGATATATATATGACAATGCTCAAGACTGATTCTTGTCAATTTTAGACGTCCAATATGGCTGCCGCCGGCCATTTTGTCTGAAATTTGGGGATTGGAGAGAAACACGACTCGGTCCCTGTGGCGACCGAGTTATCTAGTTAGCATGTGATTTTGTGTTAGAATGTGCTGTTACATTTATTTACATGAATAATATACCTTTTACATATGTTGTTTCTTGGCACCAAGCCAGTTCATCATTGTACTTAATGCTGGTTTCAAAATATCATGCCACTTTCTTTCACAAACAAATGTACTACAAGAATATGATATGAATAAAATGTTTAAAGAATATATTTGTTCCTAGTTCGTTTAACTGTGCATCAAATATGAAAAATGAAAAAATATACATTAGTTTGCTTCTTTGAAATTGCATTTGGACAAATGCAAATAAAGAAATATCTTGAGGTAAATATTAAATGCATGCTGTCGCAACATCAACAACATCAGTTTTTATACAACTCAGGTGACCGTTAAGGCCCATGGGCCTCTTGTTTTCTTTCGCATTTGTGGGCAAATTAGTGATCCTTACCTCATCTTTGCTCCTGAGGGACTAGGCCTTTCCTGGATATTGGTTTTGTACCAACTCAAGATTACAATAACCTGCTGACAGCAGTTTCAAAGTACATTTTACATACATTTTATATATATATATATATATATATATATATTCAGTGCGTGTCAAAAAAAAGGGTAATCCAACTTCAACGGGTTAATATACCACGTTTATATCCTTTCACCATTTCTATGCAATTTGCCAAGGAAGAGAACGTCCTCAGCTCTTCATGGATACCACTGACTGCAACTGCATGCCTGATTATAAGTCCTTTGAAAATGGCAGATTTGAATTTCATTTTTATACACTACCGCTCAAAAGTTTGGGATCACTTGCAAATTTCTTTGTTTTCCAAAGAAAAATACATTTTCATGCATTTCACAAACATTTTTTTCAATTTCACAAACATTTTTATCCATTTCACAAACGATTAAAATTAATCAGATGATATTCAAAGAATGATCTACATTTTTGCATAGAGGCCTATTATCAGCAACTGTCAGTCCTCTGCATCAATCTGCTGGTATGGCTGCTAATCCAAGTTAAGCATTTTATAAGGCTAATTGATTATTAGAAAACCCTTCTGCAAATATGTTGCACAGCTGAAAACCGTTGAACTAATAACGGAGCGCAAAAGGGAGCATGGCATTCTTGAGGTTGGTTTAGTACCTGAAGCATCAGCAGTTGTTTGTTTGTTTACAGGCTCAAAATGGCCAGAAAGAAAGAACTTCCTTTAGAGACCTGTCAGTCTATTGTTGTGTTTAGAAAAGAAGGCTATTCAATGCGAGAAACTGAAAACTTAAAATCTCTTACCATGCTGTCAACTACTCCCTTCAGAGAGCAGCACAAACTGGCACTAACAAGGACAGAAAAAAGGAGTGGGAGGCCCCGATGCACAACTGTGCATGAAGACAAATATCTGAGAGTGTGTTGTTTAAGACTAAGATGCCTCACAGGTTGTCAACTAGCAGCTGCGCTAAATAGTTCCCGTCAAACACCAGTTTCAGTATCAACAGTGAAGGTGGTTTTTTTTGATGAAGGCAAAGTTTGAAGTACATTTTCATCATTTTCCATTAAAATCATTATTTCTAACTCAGACAATGTCAGCATTTTCTTTTCATTTGCTATGTTTCCTATTCAGACTAATTTCATGCGTGTTTCCATGGAAAACAAGAAAATTTCCAAGTGATCCCAAACTTTTGAGCGGTATCTGCAATGAAATCCAAATCAAAGTAAACTTAAAAATTACTTCTTTCTGTTGTTATTGGCCTTTTCCATACCGTCCCAACTTTTTTCTGAGTTGGGGTTGTTTTTTTGTGAGACTACAGGGGTTTACTGACACAGAAGCACAATTTCTGTGCCTGGAAAGCCCTTATGACTACCAGCGCAAGTTACATTGACAAGTATTTTCCTTAGCAGCTGTCACAAACCTCACGTGTTTTTTAATCAGTCCCTAACCTGTTCCAGCAGTCTGCCTTGGTTTATCCCCTTTAACTGATTTTTCTCATGTCCTCCCTTGCTCCCTGGTGTAATAATTCACAAGCCTCGCTCATTTTGTGAATGCCCAGTCTATGTATAAACTCATTGTGGCATCAGTGTGGTAGCTGGATTGCTAGGGTTCATACCCTACTTAACCTTCAAGTCAGTTTTTGTCTTCTAGTATTGAGCTATGCTCTTCTTCTGTGTGTTTTGGTACATTAATGATAAAGAAAACATAATTACTCTTCCTAGTCAAATGAATAGGAACAAGCTCCTAACGGTCTCCAGGATTGGGACCTCCCTCTTGTTAATCGTCTGTGCCTGCCTGTTCCTCTGAGTTAGTTTATTAGGAACACCTCCAAAGCATTCATTGGTCTCCAGGATTGGGATTGTGTTCCTCTAAACCCTTCAGTACCACTGTCAAGCAGTCCCGCTTCTGCAAGGAGGACTCTCCACCTGGCTTCTGCCCAGGACAGCCACGGGCCTGAGTGCAGACACACCCCTACCCTCTCCAGTCACTGCCGACTTAGCTCGACTACCCCTCTACAGATCTGGGCAATGGCCTTTCCCTCCTCTACTACCTCCTCCAGTTAATAAATACTCCCTTATGGATAGTATGCTGAATCTGCACTTGGTTCCTTATCTGGATTACAACAAGAAGTTTTGCCACAGATGAACTGTTTCCAAAATTTTGCAGTTCCACCAATTATTGTCACAGACTGAGAAGCACTATAAATGACATTTCACAATAAATTAGGCTGCTCTAATGTAATCCTCACTGAGAAGTTACCTATTGTCAGAAAGTACAGAATTGACTCCACTGGCTTATTTTCATCAAATGATAAAGCATTTTATCAGGAGTAGTACATTTAACAGATCTAGCTATAAGCAGAGAATATATTAATAATGCATTCATTGTGTTTCAAAAATGATGTGCAATTAGTGGAATATTCCAAATAAGGAAAGTACAAGGATAACCGGTTCTCAGACTTATTTAATAAGAGCTCAAGATACAGAATTTACAACAAAACATTTGCCAACTTAATATCAAGGAACATATGCCGCCGTAATTATCTCCCAAATGTCCCAACCTCTGGTTATTTGAACTTCTAAGATTCTGATATGAAGATCATCTCAATTTATTCTGATGATACAACTCTCCATTAATTTTTTTGAAATAGTGCAAGACATACATTATAATTTATTATGTTAAAATCTTAATATAACATCTAATAACTACAACTGCAGGTACATACTGTGGTAACCTGTGAATGAACATGATAAATTTAATAGATGGGCATATTCTTCTCGCTAGATGAGTAATAATGTGATTAAGACCCTAATGGGAGAAAAAAGAATCATAATACCTCTTTGGCCACTTGCAAACATGCAAACATGATCCAACTTGAGCAAAAATTTTACACATATTTTTTCAGCCATTTAAGCATGTCCATTCTGGCCTCCTCAATGAAAGGTTTATCATTTGGGTTTATATCTTCTCGCTTGCGATGAGCAAATGCATGAGTTTGTCCAGGGAAGACCTTAACTTGAAAAGTGACAGAACATTTTTCTTGAAGTCTCTTCTCAAGGGTGGTCACCTAGATCAGCACAAATACATTTTTGTTCACTTCGAGGGAAACATTTTTGTAAAACTACAAGAAAAACATTTGCACATCAACATACCTGATCAAGTGGTATGATGTCATCATTCTCACCAAAAATAAACAGAGTGGGGATGCGTAGGTTATACCTATCCTCAGTGTCCCTAACTATTCCTATGACAAGACAAAAATGGAAGATAACAGAAAAGCCTTAAAAAAAAACTAAACTTCGTCACAAAACAAGTCGCCATGAGAATTACTTTTGCAACATAACTATTTTTAAGAATACAGTGACAATTAACAATAATTAATTTAAAACAATAAGAGTTTACACCTCACCATAAAAGGAGACCCCAGCTTTCAGTTGTGGATACTGCAGAGCCAAGTTGTGAACAGCAGTCCCTCCCCAGCAGAACCCCACCGCAGCTATCTGACTCGCACCACACTGTTCCTTCAGGTACTTCAGAACAGCATCAACTTCTCTATTGAAAGTACACAAAAGGCGTAATCAGAGGGTCTTTTTCTGACGTGCATTTTCGAAATTCATTGATCCATCTTGTGATGTGAATTGCTTAACGGCAACTTTTTGACCTCTCACCTGTGAATTATCAGTGTGTGTTTTTCTAAATTTACGCCATCTCTGGCTCAATGGTGAAAACTCTACTATGAGGATACAGAGAGGAAAAATAACGTGCAAATTAGAGGTTGCTTTGTAACGAGTGACAGCCAAAGTGACAGCTGTGGGATATCCGGCAGCAGTTGGTAGTGACATGCTGTGTTTTGTGAAAGAAGATTATAAATATAGCAATTCAAAAGTTGATAGTCTTTACCACACACCTATGCACTCAAATAAAATTACCTGTTTATATGGGCAGCACTTCTGTTCTGCAACCAGTCCTGAAACGTTGACCAGTCTCCGGAAGGGTCCCACGGTTCTTTTCCGACAAAGAAATCTGGGCAAATGGCACTATTAAAACAGAAACAGTTTCTGACATTTGCATGGGGCAGATAAAGCAGAATTGACTAAAGATCAGGAAATTAATTCAAGAAAAAAAGCAGATTTAATTTAAAATGTGACCAGCATGTAATTAGTTTGATCCCTTGTGTAAACTGTTTGCATTTGTCATTAGTTCCATCACAAATTCACAATGAAAACGAATGAAAAATGTCACATATTGACAAAAAAATGACAAAAAATTACATGTATCCATTTGATGCAAGTAAATCGGCCATGTATCTGGTGTTGGGTAGCTGCCATCCATAAATGTCATGGATGACAATGATTGCTTTTTCAGAAGATGAAGCTGGATTCACGATGT
Source organism: Gymnothorax javanicus (assembly GCA_029692085.1). Lineage (NCBI taxonomy): Eukaryota > Metazoa > Chordata > Actinopteri > Anguilliformes > Muraenidae > Gymnothorax > Gymnothorax javanicus. The sequence goes on from CM056196.1 coordinate 84,527,925, forward strand.
AAGCCTTGATGTGTTCGATCTGCACTTCCTGTCCCAGCTCTCCATAATCCATTTTGTCTCCAATGTCACATGGGCACGGTTGAGCCTCGTTTGCCATCTAAGAAAATTTGGATGACATAATGGCAACTTTCCACAACAAAATGTGTTCAAATATGGGTCCATGACATCATTTTTCCATTTTTTTAACGAGACACAAAAATGAAAATATGAGTTATCGTCTTGATTACAGATACAAAAACAAAACTGACAGTGGAAGAACTGACAAAAGTTTTTTTTTTCTTGTTTCCTCGATTTCCACAGCAAAACAAAATGACAAACTCAATTGGCTATTCCACCTGAGGGTGGGCTTGCTCCTAATGGTTAGCAGCAAAATATGTACCAGGTGGTGAGTTTGAATTGATGCGTGCAGGCAGCACCGACAGTTTTCACATTCAAATAAACCACGACAACTACATTGACCAATAATAAGTCAATATTTTAGACATCATGCGGTTCTATGAAAGTAAAAACTGCTGGTGCTGCATCAATCCGAACTCAAGTGAGGTGCAAGATAAAATGTGCTGATATTGGATAACATATTTTCACAACCTTACTGTCTCAATTGTCCCCTTCCCTTTTCCAGCAGCCTGCTTGTCTTTTAGAAGTATTGTCTCCTTAACTGGTTTAGTGTCTTCCTTCCAGGTGCAATCCCTTTGTATGCCCCACTCCCTCGTGTTCCCGCAGTGTATATAATCTTACTTCGCATTTATCGGAGTCGCTGGATTGCCTTTGCTTTATGCTTTTAAGCAACCGTTCAGTTAATTCCTTCTAGTAAAAAGTTTGTCTTGAGAAATTATTGTTACCTTTATGTTAGTGAAATACAAAGAACTCTTCAAAGCTGTATTAATAGGAACAAACTCTCAAACTTTATTCTGTCTCCTGGATTGGAACTACGTTCCTGTAAACCTCTTCCACCCGACACCAAGGGATTATATCCCTGCTCTCTCCTCCCCTTCACAAGTGACACCAAACTACCGAAGTGTTAGATTTGGTAACGAAACTTGCTGCCAATGTAGCACTGGTTCCTCTACGATTCGTTCCTACCAGACCGAATCGCAATGCAGATTTTAGCGCCTCGTTGGTGCTCCGAAACAGATGTTACAGGCAAAAGAAACTAGCAGGTATGCGAGCAAAATTAATTCAGCATGGTTGTATCATTACTATGCTCTGTCGTCTCAAGAAAATGATATGCATGATGGCGAACTTATGTTGAGTGACTGGAATAAATTACTAACGTTAACGTTTGATCGTCTGACCTTTCCGTCTTTTTCAGTGGGCATGAGACCCAACTTCAATGGCCTCATGTTCGCTTATCCACTGACACACCAAGCGCATCTTGACACATCATGTATCAGTTTGATTAATCTTCAACTTAACAATCGCTTGATGCATACAATCAGGTCATTTGCTGCCATGTTTTCTACCGTATGACTGGTGATTTTTGAGCTAATGTTATGCGAAAGATGGTACTTCCAAGTTAGCTTTAATGGCACCAGACAGGGCTATACAATATCTGGTTCATCATCAATAATAATCAAAACTTCGAATTGACAACAAACTGTTCCTACACGACTGGGTTGGTTGTCTGTGAACCAATTACTGTTAAAATATGTTTAGGCCAGTGCAATAATTAGCCAGTAAGGTAGTTTGTTGTCGCCTAACTCAACAGTTCTCAAACTCGGCCCTGGGGTGGACACTGTGTGTGATGGTTTTTGCTCCAACCAGAATTGCTATCACAGAATTTTAACGAGCTGCGGGCAATAATTTTTCTTAATGAGTGGCTTATAATGTTAGTGGGACATTTCACTCTTTTAAACTCTATTATGACTCAAATGGCTATGCATTCAATGATTTTTAAAAGCTCAGTGTAAGAAGGAGCAATGTGTTTGTAAAAATCGACTACACCTTATGACCTAATGGGCGCCAAGCTTTTGACCAATAACAATAAGTCTTAATCAGCTAGGCTTGGTGGTGTAATTATCCATGCCTGAGCCGAACAATTTTGATGTTTTGCCAATTATATATTAGTGTTTGACAGACTTATGTAAACCCTGCGGCGCTCCCTACCGCTAGGGGGGTTTGGGTTCCCCAGCTTAGCATCACATGGTGGTTTCGGACAGTACAGTAACCAGAAAGCACTCCTCAGAGAGAAGTGGATGAATGTGCCAGTACTGAGACTTGATAGTTGTTGGCATCAGAATTAGAGGTAATCTGAAATGTTTAACATTTGAAACCCCAAACATTTGAGATTGAAATTAAGGATTCAAACAAATTGTGCACAAAACATTGACCTCACCCAAAGTTCAATTTAGAATCAGTTAATGGAAATCTTAAAAGTTAAACATTTTAAATAAACATTTGACAATTCCACTAATTCTGATTCCAACAGCACTAAATTTTGAGTTCACCTCAAGTCAAATTTAGCATTTTTGTCAGGCCTCTCTACTGCCCTTAAAGGGTGTGTCCCTTTTTAATTTTGGCTGTATTGATAAAACTGTTGAGAAAAAAATAAAGGATTTAAAGGGATTTATATTGCCAGTCTTTTGAACAAACTCCATGCTAAATGCTCAAGAAGTTTTAATTCAGCTTTTATGGTGCACAGGGTCCCTATGATTAGAGGCTGGACTTGAGTGGACCCAAAATTACATTGAAAGTATAATGGAGAGACCTGTTTTTACGCAAATATTTGAGGTTCGACCTCTCAGTCCATGAGTAACTAATAAAAATTGATGACTAGGATAAATTGAAGAATTTTTTTTAACTTTATTTCCCGAGGGAGAGAGTGAAGAATATTTTTTAAAACCCATGGGGAACCCTGCTTTTACCCTCGCACGGATACTGGAGGGGTCATGGGAGTTTGCCCATCCAGTCTATAAGTGTTTTGTGGACTTGGAGAACACTTATGACAGTGTCCCATGAGGTATCCTGTGGAGGGTGCTGCGAGAGTATGGGGCTCCAGGGTCATTGATTCGAGGCATTCGATCCCCGTATAACCAAAGCCGGAGTTGTGTCCGCATTCACAGCATGAAGTCGCACTCATTTCCAGTTGGTGTTGGACTTTGCCAAGGGTGTGCCTCGTCACCTATTCTGTTCATGATTTTCATGGACAGTGTATCAAGATATAGCCACAGTTTGGAGAGTGTCCAGTTTGGTGGCCTCAGGATTGCATCTCTGCTGTGTGCAGATGATGTGATCCTGCTGGCTTCATCATGCTGCAACCTCTAACGTGCAATGGAGCGGTTCGCAAATGAGTGTGAAGCAGTCAGATTGAGGATCAGAATCTCCAAATCTGAGGCCACGGTTCTCTCCTGGAAAAAGGTAGATTGTCCCCTTCAAATGGGGGGTGAGTTGTTACCCCAAGTGGAGGAGTTCAAGTATCGCGGGGTCTTGTTCAAGAGTGAAGAGTGAATTGACAGATGGATCGCTGCAGCGTCTGCAGTGATGCGGGCATTGTACCAGTCCGTGGTGATGAAGGAGCTTAGCATAAAAGCGAAGCTCCCGATTAACTGATCGATCTACATTTCAACCCTCACCTATGGTCACAAGCTTTGGGTAGTGACCAAAAAAAATAAGATCCTGAATACAAGTGGTCAAAATAAGCTTTCTCCATAGGGTGGCTGGGCTGACCCTTATAGATCGGTTGATGAGCTCGGACATCCGGGAGTGGCTCAGAGTAGAACCGCTGCTGAAGAGGAGTCAGTTGAGGTGGTTTGGGCATCTAGTCCAGATGCCTCCTGAACGCCTCTCTTTAGAGGTTTTCTGGGCATGTCCAGATGGAAGGAGGCCCTGAGGCAGACCCAAGACACGCTGGAGGGATTATATCTCCCGGCTGGCCTGGGAACAGCTTGGGGCCCTCCAGGTAGAGTTGGAGGAAGTAGCTGGGGAGGGGGGTGCCTGGGTCTCTCTACTTAGTCTGTTACCCCCGCGAACCGGCCCTGGATAAGCAGCAGAAAATGGATGTGTGGAGTGTCCGATAGGCTTGATATGGCTAAGAAAACATTTTAAAAAATGTGGTTTGCTCATTCAGGTCCGCCTCTTAAGTTTGCTTATGTAAAAATAGAACTCAGCCTACAGCCAGTGACATTACCATAATGGAGATTAGGTCTCAACGTGTTTCCACTTAAGAATTGGACAATTCATTTAATTAATTCACTGAGCAAACAAGCTACCAATAAGCTGCGTTGCCATTACTAATTAAGTCAAATAGCTTTGAGTCAAAGAGGGAGGCAACGATATGAGATTGCAGGGCAGCAACTAACTGAAATTTCTCAAAATTCTGTCTTGAAGTAGAAAGCTATGCAGTAAATGCTGTTGAGGATGGTGTTTAGTTAAGGATTTGAGTTTCTGATTAAGTAGAAAATTGCCATTCATAAAATCTCATACTGTAGCCTTTTCACTACTTTCCCAGAAGCTGGACAATAAAGACCTCATCAAGGATTGTGATACCATGCAAGTTCAACATATGGCATGCATTGGATATAATTTTAAGTACATGTCATGCGTTGAACTTTCACAATGCACTAATAACCTATTTACTAAATAATTCCAATACCGATGCTTGGAGGTAAGATGCGGTAATAATTAATCTATTGACTTATTAACGCATTGCGGCACCCAGTGTGCAACTGCGCTTCCCCGCACATGAAGCCTATTCTTTAGAACACTGGAAGCATTTTGATGAGGAGAAATCTGATAAAAAATTAGGTTGCACTGCTGAAAAAAATAGCTAAAACAGGAGATGAAATTCGGGAAAGTATTGGATCAATTATTTGTTTTTTTTTTCCATCCCTACAATATCACAATTAAGTATATTGTTAATGTAGCCCATCAGTGATTGCTGTCATTTCTTAATAATTTCTTCATTATAACGGGCTTATACATTGGTCCTGATTATTCAGTAAATAAATTGTGTGATTTTCAAATCAGGAAATCTTAAACAGAAATAGCTTGAAAGTAATTTTGCATTTAAGGGTCAGACACTTATGGTACACAATTGAAAATCGCGTAACGCTGGCGTTACCGCAAGGGGGACGCTGGGCTTTAGGATGTTAACCAGCCTCTCCAGTTTGTTCCTATGCCCAGTTTGTTAGGAACATCTCCCAAGCCTCCATCAGTCTCCAGGACTGGGACTGCCCTCCTGTTAAACCCTTTGGACCTGCTGGCTAATAGTCCTGCTCTGGTGAGGGTGCACACCACCTGGCTTCTTACCCGGGATACCACTGGTTGGGCTCAGCTGCACCCCTATCCTGACCGCATGCCATCTGAACTGGACTGTGCACTTGCAATTCAGGGCTTTGCCCTTCCTTACCTGTATTCCAATCAGTAAATGCCTTCAGTGGGTTGAACTCTGAATTTGCATCAGCTTTCTAGCCTGGATCATAACACAAATAACGAACAGTACGGCAATGTTGTTCAAAATAAGATTTCTAATAAAAGTAGTATGACCACTCTATTTCACAATGTACAATGAAATGAGAACATAAAATAATAAAATAATAATAATAATAATAATAATAAAAACTAGATTGAAGACACAATGCAGCTTCGAGACTTGGATCCCCAATATTTACCTTGACCAAGAATTCGTCAAGGTCAAGTTACTGAACAGAACAGTTTTTACATTGTAGAATTGATGGATAAGATGATAGCATTTCTGGATTGTATTTCCAGCTCCCTACCAAGATTATAAAGTTCCATGATGATAGGTGACAGCTGAAGTGAGTATAAGGGCAACTGAAATTCGATTGGCTGATGTCGGCCATATTGTTTTAGTTACCACTTTGTTCTTATAGATTTTTGCAGCGACCCCAACCAACATGAAGCCAGCAAAATTTCAAGTTGATTAGACAATTGGTTTGGGACCGGGATACTTTACTCTAAACCAGAATGAGGCGGTGTGGGTGCAGGCTATCATTCTAACCATGCAGTTTCACACCACAAATTTAATTCCACAAATTAAGAGTCTATGGCAGAAGCTTTAATGGAGCTGCACTCTGAAAAGAGCACTGAGCTGCAAAAAAAAAAAAAAAAGACATGATGAAACTTCAAACCATGATGCTGAATTTTGCTTGAAATTTTTGTTTTTTTTCCCCCCTACACAAATTACAAAAGGTACCTTCCTTTCCCAATGTTGGACTCAAGCCAAAAAATACTACTGCTTGTGAGCTTACATAACACTAAAGCCTGAAATAAACCAAGTGAGCTGCAGTGCCCAAGGCACATTTTTTTATGTTTAAAGTTGTAATTGGAAAGCAACCTCTCTACATCTCTTCGCTTCTGGACTGGAATTTTGGAACCTATTTGACTACATCTAATGACTGGATGGTTCTTATGGTCCTTAATGTACAAACCCCAATTCCAATGAAGTTGGGACGTTGTGTAAAACGTGAATGAAAACAGAATACAATGATGTACAAATCTCATAAACCCACATTTTATTTACAATAAGACATACAACATATCAGATGTTGAAAGCGAGACATTTTACCATTTCATGAGAAATATTAGCTCATGTTGAATTTGATGGCAGCCATGTCTCAAAAGAGTTGGGACAAGGGCTACAAAAGGCTGGAAAAGTAAGTAGTACTAATAAAAACCAGCTAGAGAAGCATTTTGCAACTAATCAGGTTAATTGGCAACAGGTCAGTAACATGACTGGGTATAAAAAGAGCATTTTAGAGGGGCAGAGTCTCTCAGAAGTAAAGATGGGCAGATGTTCACCAATCTGTGAAAAACTGCATCTAAAAATTGTGGAACAATTTCAGGAAAATGTTCTTCAATGTAAAATTGCGAAGACTTTGAATGTCTCACCATCTACAGTACATGATATCATCAAAAGATTCAGAAAATCTGGAGAAATTTCTGTGCACTAGGGACAAAGCCGAAGGTCAATATTGAATGCTCATGACCATCGGGCCCTCAGGCGGCACTGCATTAAAAACAGGCATGATTCTGCTCTGGAATTCACTGCATGGGCTCAGGAAAACTTCCAGAAATCATTGTCTGTGAGCACAGTTTGCCGTGCAATCTACAAATGCAAGCTAAATCTGTATCATGCAAAGAAGAAGCCATATGTGAACATGGTCCAGAAATGCCACCGTCTTTCTGGGCCAAAGTTCATTGAAAATGAACTGAGGAAGAATGGAAAACTGTTCTGTGGTCAGATGAATCAAAATTTGAAATTCTTTTTGGAAACCACAGACGCCGTGTTATGTGGTCTTCAGAAGAGAGGGACCATCCAGCTTGTTATCAGCGCACAGCTCAAAAGCCTGCATCTCTGATGGTCTGGGGTTGCATTAGTGTCTATGTCGTGACCAACTTACACACCTGGAAAGGCAATATCAATGCTGAATAGTATATAGAAGTTTTACAACAACATACTGTCCCATCCAGGCACTGTCTCTTTTAGGGAAGGCTTTGCATATTTCAGCAAGACAATGCTAAACCACATACTGCATCCATCACAACAGCATGGCTTCACAGTAGAACAGTCAGGGTGCTGAAATGGCCTGCCTGCAGTCCAGACTTTTCACGAATAGCAAACGTTTGGCGCATCATAAAATGGAAAATCCAGCAATGAAGACCCAGGACTGTTGAACAGCTAGAATCCTGCATCTGACAAGAGAGGGACAACATTCCTCACCCAAAACTCCAGCAACTGGTCTCCTCATTTCCCAGACGTTTACAGACTATTGTTTAAAGAAGAGGGGATGTTGATGGTAAACACAACCCTGTCCCAACTTTTTTGAGATGTGTTGCTGACATCAAATTCAAAATGAGTTAATATTTTTGATGAAATGGTAAAATGTCTCACTTTCAACATCTGATATGTCTATGTTCCATTATGAATGAAATATGGGTTTATAAGATTTGCACATCATTGTATTCTGTTTTTATTCACGTTTTACACAACGTCCCTACTTCATTGGAATTGGGGTTTGTAAATACTGAACTTGGAGAATCAGCTTTTTATTTTGATGCTCCAAAATCTTGGAATGCCCTTAAACACTCCCTTAGGTCAGAGGTTCTTCCTTTCTTGGTAGATTTCAATGGTCCCCGATTATGTCACCATGTGCACAGCCAATCAGACATAACAAGCCATTTCAAAATCACATGGGGAAGTAACCAACCAGAGGCAAGGAGAACTGTTCACTTTCAGCCAAGCAGTCAATCAGATTTTATTATTCTGGGTAGTCACTCCCCCTTGTGCTGTCAGGAAGGGGAGATTTTGAACTGGCTTATAATGGCTGATTAACTGTGCACCTTGTGGCATAAAAGGGGACCTTTAAGCATATGATCTCAGATTTCTGCATGGCCTCCTGTTATTGTTTTAGCTGGATGAGTTATTTATTTTTTACAGTGCCAGCATGAGACTGTTTTTAGCTTGTTCTGACCCAATTACCTCCTCCACGGAGGTTATGTTTTCACCCATGTTTGTCTGTTTGCCTTCCTGTTAACAGGATAACTCACAAAGTTATGAATGGATTGGCATGAAATTTCGTAGGATGGTAGGTGGTAGTCCTAGGATAAGTTGATTCAATTTTGGAAGTGAACCGGAACATAGTCTGGATTCTAGATCTGGAAGAAGTTAAAATATACCTGAATGGAATCATTGTCCCTCAGTAATGAACTAGATCTTCATAAAATTTCGCCATTAAGTAGAATCTACATTAATGTAGAGTTGATTATACTTGTTGGTGATCTGGATAATGAACAGTAAGCATGAAACGCGGCAGTAATTCAGTCAGGGAACTCTTTGCAGCTGCAGAATCGCAGAATTCGGACATCAAATGTCTGAAGTTCACACATAAGCTTATTTGCACGCAAAACGGCCTGATCGTAAAGAACCAATTATTTTTATCAGTGAAAGTTGAGTGCCTGGATACTCTACAAAGTCAAATTTGGAAGTTTTACAAAATCTGGGGTGATTGGCAGTATAAATACGTGTGTTAAAACTGTTGAAAACATACCTGAGAACGTCTCGTCCAGTGCAAAGCAATCGACCTTGATAATTGGTCTCCGCTCGTTGTTTTCTTCTAAAAATCCAGCTAGAACAATTTATCTAAACTTACTTTAACTATATCTGGAAAACCAAGCCGTCAACTAAAATAAAAATTACAGAAACAGACTCTGAATTTGACTTTGGAGAGTATCCAGGCACTCAACTTTCACTGATAAAAATAATTGGTTCTTTACGATCAGGCCGTTTTGCTTTTTAAATAAGCTTTTTTTTTGTGGTCAGACGAATCCAAATTTGACATTCTTGTAGGAAATCATGGGCGTCGTGTCCTCCGGGCTAAAGAGGAGAAAGACCACCCCTCCTGTTATCAGCGTTCAGTTCAAAAGCCGGCATCTCTGAAGGTATGGGGATGCATTAGTGCATATGGTGTGGGACACTTGCATGTTTTAAAAAGGACCATGAATGCTGAAAGGTATATAAAGATTTTAGAGAAACATATGCTCCCCTTCAGACGACATCTATTCCAGGGAAGGCCTTGTGTATTTCAGCAGGACAATGCAAACCACATACTGCAGCTATTACAACAGCATGGCTTCGTAGTAGAAGAGTCCGTGTGCTGAACTGGCCTGCCTGCAGTCCTGATCTTTCACTGATTGAGAGCATTCGCTGCACAATTAAACAAAAAGTCTGTCAAAGGAGACCCAAAACTCTCCAGCAGCTGGAAGCCTGTATGAAACAAGAATGGGATCAAATTTCAATGGCTAAACTCAATAAAATTGTCTCCTCAATGCCCAGATGTCTCAGCTCTGTGTTAAAAAGAAGAGGGGTCATTCCATATGAAATCACCCAAGCTCCCAGCTTGATGGTCTCAGAAATGCTTCATTTGGTAATATTTTGTTGCATGTGATGAGCAAATTAAATCGCAGGTGGTTTCAAGTTGATATCTCGTTCCGTTCTCATTTTATGGGCCCCCGAAAAAGGGGGCGTGGCCCACGTTAACTCTCTGGTCACAGTTTGTGACCATTTTCAAAGGGTTATAACTGATGAACTAATAAGGATACAAATTTCATTTGTTCAGGATATGTTTATTCTGTCTGATAGTCTGCCACAAAAGCTTGAACAATAGTGTTTAACCCTTTTTGTGCTTTGTAATTAACCCCTAAACATTGAAATTTGGTGCCAAACATGTCGATTTCAAATGACATATTATGCAAGTATCCTTAGAATGTCTCCTTTGCCATTTACATTGTTGATAGTATACCTGATTGAGTTTCAAATGAAGGTAAAAACATCTTTCTATTTTCATCCAATTTGGAGAAACATTAACCCCTTTTCAGCTAATTACGAAGCTTGATTGCACTTTTTGACCCTCATTTTGACCATGTGGGCCTGTTTTGATTTTCAAAAAGTTGGCCTCAAATGAAAACTTATACAAAGTACTACAAAATGCAACAAAATCAAATTTGGAACAAATACTCCTACTTGGAAAAATAATACCCCTTTTTAGTGCTACTTGCACATCGGCACAACTACTCTCAGTGTACAGGTAAATGTACATAAATGGACAGGGAAATGTAGAGAAGAAAGATAGATATGACAAACATGAAACAAATGTTTATGCATATTATTTTGCTAAATCCAATTTTTCAAACCACACTGAGATTCGGTCTAACTCTTTCTTGGCGATTATATAATTCCTGCCCTTGCCACTCCTGCTAGGAGCATCAACCAACATGATATGCTTCAGTGGTACCCAACAAAGATCCTGCCTTCGTGGCCAAGAGAATTATGGTGCAGGGCCATTTGGATGCATAAAAGATACTTTAACATCCTCGTTTTCAAGGAATTGCTCTAAGATATTGGCCAACCACCACTGGCCATCATATAAGCAGGCAACAAATTGACCAGGGGTACAATATTTAAGCTCCACAGGATCGTCCTTTTCGCAAATAAAGGGCATGAAGGGGCAGGTACGGTTGGAAGGGTTTCATCCACATTAGTAACAATTCTGCCTAGTCTATCAAATTATCTTGAAATTTCTGGGAAAACAAATACAAGAAAATGACACAGGCTGCAAATGATCAAAGAGCATGCAACTGAAAGTAGAAATAAATGAGTGGAGTTCAGTATTTCCTGTACATTATTGTACATTTACATACACTGAGAGTAGTTGTGCAGATGTGCAAATAGCCCTTAAAGGGCGTCTTATTTTTCCAAGTAGGAGTATTTGTTCCAAGTTTGATTGTGTTGCATTTTGAAGTTTGAAGTTTCATTTGAGGCCAACTTTTTGAAAATCAAAACAGGCTCACATGGTCAAAATGAGGGTCAAAAAGTGCACCGTTTCGGTAATTAGCTGAAAAGGGGTTAATGTTTCTCCAAATTGGATGAAGATAGAAAGATGTTTTTACCTTCATTTGAAACTCCATCGGGTATACTATCAACAACGTAAATGGCAAAGGGGACATTCTAAGGATACTTGCATAATATTTCATTTGAAATCGACATGTTTGGCACCAAATTTCAATGTTTAGGGGTTAATTACAAAGCACAAAAAGGGTTAAACACTATTGTTCAAGCTTTGTGGCAGACTATCAGACAGAATAAACATATCCTGAACGAATGAAATTTGTATCCTAATTAGTTCATCGGTTATAACCCTTTGAAGATGGTCACAAACTGTGACCAGAGGGTTAACGTGGGCCACGCCCCCTTTTTCAGGGGCCCATAAAATGAGAACAGAACGAGATATCAACTTGAAACCACCTGCAATTTGATTTGCTCATCACATGCAACAAAATATCACCAAATGAAGCAATTCTGAAACCATCAAGCTGGGAGCACCCCCCATTTTGGGTGATTTCATATGGAATGACCCAGAGGGGATGCTACACCATGGTAAACAGGCCCCTGTCCCAACTTTTTTGAGACCTGTAGCAGCCATCAAATTTGAAATGAGCTCATTTTGTGGATAAAATTGTAACATTTCTCAGTTTCAACATTTGCTATGTTATCTCTGTTCTATTGTGAATAAAATACTGGCTGGTGTGATTTGAAAGTCATTGCGATTTGATTTTATTCACAAATTACACTTTTTCCCCAACTATTTCAATATTGGGGTTGTGTGCGTGTGTTTGTGTGTGTGTATATATGTATATATATATATATATATATGCTGTATGATGAAATCATCAGCCTACCAACCAGCCTGCAAAGCACTAGTCTCTACTGTCAGCTTGGAAGGCACTAGTCTCTACAGTCAGCCTTGACGGCACTAGTGCTCTACAATCAGCCTTGAAGGCATCTGAGGCAATACTATTGAAGATTATACAATATCAAATCAACATTAACTTTCTAACCAGCCTGCAAGGCACTAGTCTCTACAATCAGCCTTGAAGGCAGCTAACGTTACAGCAACTTGCAGTTGAAGTTTTTAAGAAGCTCAACTAGACAGCTTATTGAACAAAATAACTCACAAGTAGGCCAATTTTATGTTTCAAACAGAGTTATACTTGAAGTTATATTGTAGAGGTGTTTAAGTTGAGTACAAGCATGACCTGTTTAGTTAAGGTAAGGCCTATAAGTTAACTGTAAGACAAAAAAAAATAGCACTTGTTTGCATTGGTTAACATAATCAAAATAGCTGACATATCTAACGTTACCTCACGAATCAGTTTCTTTAATGAGAAAACTCACGATTAAATGCATTCGTTTTTAACAATATTGATGTTCTTAAGCCCACTTACCGAGTAAAGGCTTCCGAATTGAATTGGCTGCCTCTGTCCCTCATGCGTGGATTGGTTGTACTCTAGCTCGCGATCTGATTGTATTGGTTGTACTTGGGGGCGGCGTTTACGCAGCCTGACAGGCTGAGAAGCCTGGAAGTCGACGTCTGAAGGCAACTTCACCCTGCAGCCCTGGGCTGAGCACCGTCATGTGTGACCGGACTTTCAAAGTGCAAAGCGAAGTGGTACGCCTTCCTTGGATCAAATTTTCTCCCCTTTTCGACTCAGTTATGCGGATCGGAATATTATTTTTTAAATACTTCATGGGTTGTTTTGCGTTTTTGTAGTGCATCCAGTCACAGAACAACTGTCAGGCGTTTTTATTATTTCAGGAAGCAGACCAAAAAGACACAACCACCGTCATGCGGCAATAGTGGGTCAAGGTTCGTTTTCCCCTGGGCGGAACTTTTGTGCGTATGTCCGTGCCATCAAAACTCACATGGACCAAATGTACAGTTCCCTCATTTTAAAACGGTTTCTCTCTTTTTTCGCAATTTAGATATTACGAACTCAAGATTGCGCATTTCATGGTTTAACGTTCAGATAAAATTTACTGAAGAGATACAAAATGAGTGAACGTTTCTGAAATTGTAAATTAAAATAGCCTATACGAAGTGTGCTCACAATGTCCACTAGCTCAAAACAATTTACGAGAACTCGCCTTGGGGAGACTGTAAAAGACTTTAACAAGCAATTCTCACTATTTCAGATTCCTGTACACGATATTTTCAGAACATTCTTACCTCAGTGAAAGCTTCTCAGCTGGACCAAGAAATGCTAAATTTTGTCGACTTGAGTTACACCCCTGCAGTGAAACGCTCTCCCTTACAATGTAGCTTACTATTGGCCGATTCCTGCAACGCCCCAAGTGAATTTGTCATTTTTCCCTAAGTGGAGTCCAAAAACAGTAAAATAAAAGTAGCTTAGAATAACTACTTCAGTTACCATATTGTTTCCCATGGCCCGAACAGAGAAAAGTGCTAATGTGTTCTGTGGGATACGTATTCTACTCGCATACAAAACGAAAAATTACTGTCGAACTTGCATAAACTATCGCAAACATGACGAGATACACATATAACACTGCATGCTGAGAAGAAACGCTTTTATAGCACCGAAGTTTGGCTACAGCGGGAATCGCGCTACTAACTACAGCACTGTGATAAGCATTCACTTGAGTTCAGCGTAGTGCGATGAAATCGTCCTGAAAAGTCACCGCTGGGATTCGAACCCAGGATCTCCTGTTTACTAGACAGGCGCTTTTACCAACTAAGCCACGGCGCCTGTTGTTCCTACTGCACAGATGTCTCAAAGTGCGCAAGGGTGTAGGTTCGAGTTCCGCCATGAGCATTAGATTGACCTTCAGGCAACTTAATACTTGTCTCGGATGGCTGAGAGGAGCATGCTGTCCATGTTCCCATGCTGCGAGGGATTGTGACTTCCAATGTAACCGATGGTTGCACACAAAAGGGTGATAAGTTTCCCCTAAGTGCCTGGCGAGACTGAGGTCATTTCACACGATCATCCTCATCATTCATACGCCTCAGTTAGCCACTATACGAGCACAAATATGGGGCATTAAACAGCATTCAACCAACCCTGTATTTTGTGCATTGAACAAGCGCTGAATGACAAAACATGGAGAAGCTTAACCAAATGCAGTCATTCATTCGTTGCCACTGATTTATGGATTTATTGGGACACTGTTGCAAGTTGTGATTGTATTAAATGCTCCAAAAAAGTGTGTACTTGGAGACCCAGATACTTTGGTCGTCCAACAGTAGCATGAAGCTGTCACTGTTGGACACAATTGTGAATATAATAGATCTGAGGAGAACTCTACATTTAATAAGGCATGCTCTATTTGTACAATGGAAATTTGCATTACTAATGGTAACCAACAGTCACCCAACCCTGGTTAGATGCACAGCGAGATTCAAACTTCTAACTTCCAAATCTACAAAAAAGGTTCTAATTAACTTCTATTTCCGTTTGATTGTTCATGTCATTTTATATTTTGTCTCTAAACGCCAGGGGGTGGAGAAACAATGTTAAGCATCAGGCTTTACCTTTATTTGCTAAACAGTATAAAAGTGATTTGGTTTTTTTCTCAAGAGTCACACTCCATTGCAAAGGACTATACTTTTTGGAAAACTCTGTGGGGCAATGACATTTGCCTTTCCCATTGTACAGAACGTTCTGCAGGGGTGTCCACTTTTAAAAATGCTTTTGGTGGAGACATTCTGCATTCAGATCGTGACATTAATGGTCACTTTGTCTGTTTGGTTATTAAGACAAATAAAATATTTATTGTCATCAACATTTACGGTTTCAGTTGCAAAACAGATAAGGATCAGCTACTGGACTTACTGGGAGTTAAACTTACTGGTGAGCTAAATTTCCTGATGCTTACTTGTTGATTTGAGGTGACTTTAATATAGTTATGGATGAGTTTCTGGACAGATGGCCCTCAGGTCAACTGTCACACTCCATCTCTGCTCTTAAGTTACTCGTGAATAGATTTGATTTAATGGATATATATAGAGAGAAATTTCTAAATAGACAAATTTACACATGGAGTGACAAAGATTGCTCCAGACGTTCTCGTATAGACTTTTGACTCATATCTAGAAGATTTGATAGAGGCAGTATCACAGTTGAAGTCTTAACTACACCATTGACAGATCACAAGGCAATAACTATTGAGGTAAACTTTCTTCCAGATAATTCTGGTTTTAAGAGTTTTTCCTACTGGAAAATGAACAGCTCTCTCTTAAGTCACAATTGTGTTAGAGCAGAACTGGAAGGGCTTATTATTACTCGGAAAAGGCTCAAAGGGAGGGGATTTTTGGAATTAAGTGGGAATTTCTTAAATTTGAAATGGGTAAATATTTGAGGAAGTATGGCAGTCTTACAACCAAATCGAGACGAATCTCTGTAGAGGAGTTGATTTGAGAGATTACGTCCCTTTCTAATATGCTACCGGAGGGATTAAATGAAGAGGAGACATTAAAATTAATCGAGTTTCAAAACAAATCGGATGACCTATATAAACTGAAAGCAGAAGGAGCTTTTGTTAGGTCTTGACAGAGATGGATGGAGTATGGTGAACAGACATCTGCAAATTTTTTTAATTTAGAAAAATCATGTGCCAAATACAATTCTGTACTGCAGTTAAGGGGTCTTCAGGGTAAAAATTTCAATTTTTTTTTTTGAAAATATCACTATATTTGATTTTCACATAAAATAAATAAAATAAATTAAGGAATGCAGTGAGATGCCAGTAAACACCAAGAATCTATGTTTTTCCTCTGCCTCAATTGTTACTTGTGACTTTAAATGCAAATTACCGAAAATCACAATTTTGACTGATTTTCAACCTTGTGGCATTCATAAAATCATTGATATTCATCTGATTGACATGAAATTTGGACTGACGTTGTATCTGTTGGAGATCTATGAAAAGACATGAGATTTTCTAGATAGGTGCATCCTTAGGGGGTTAATTTTGAAAATAAAGCAAGTTGATGATAGCGATTTTCGTTATGATTACATAACAGAGCTCATTAAATGTTCATAAATGTTCCAAACAAAAAATCCTATGTCATTTCAAAGAACTATCTTAGACCTTTCATATGAGTCTAATTTGAGGAAAATCTCACCATGGGTTATTGAAATATCAGTGCCACAAAGTATTTTCAGATTTTGTCATTAAAGTGCCGTTTCCATGGCAACCATATAAATTTTCATCAAAATACTACATTTTATGAGGTTAAAATCATGTTGAGTATGTTTATTTCTTAATTTTTACATTATTATGGTTATTTCTACACTTTACCCTGAAGACCCCTTAAATGAAGTCAGGTCCACCAAATTCATGGAAAAATGCACAATGCAAATTAAACATACCCTCTGTTGGCCAAAACATAGTGACAGATGACTTTCTGCCTTGCTGGCCAAGCAATTCTAGTTTGGCCTTCCAATACTCCATTACTTAACTGTGGTGTCTCTCTGGTCCCTCAAAGCTGCCAGTTCTTGCCTGATCCCCCTGATTTCAGAGATTTTGGTCCTCTGTGGCTGAAGTAGCTTCTCACTGCAGTTGCAATGTATTCAAATTTTTCACCTCCTCTTCCCAGATGGCTGGGCTGCTGAGGAGCTCCCAGACAGAGAGGACTCAGGGGACACAGGACAAGATGGCAGCCTGAGGTAGCTTGACGTTTCCATGCTAGCTGCTGCAGAGGATGAATATCGTAGGGGAGGACCAGCTGCTGCAGAGGATGGATATCGTAGGGGAGGACCAGCTGCTGCAGAGGATGGATATGGCAGGGGAGGACCAGCTGCTGCAGAGGATGGATATCATAGGGGAGGACCAGCTGCTGCAGAGGATGGATATGGCAGGGGCGGACCAGCTGCTGCAGAGGATGGATATCGTAGGGGAGGACCAGCTGCTGCAGAGGATGGATATCGTAGGGGAGGACCAGCTGCTGCGGAGGATGGATATCATAGGGGAGGACCAGCTGCTGCAGAGCATGGATACGGCAGGGGAGACAGATGCTGACAGAGGGGGGGCAGACCCAAGGGATGTTTTCAGCAAATCAATGCCCCCCAGAACTCCCTCCAGGACCATTGGCTCCGAAATTCCCATCTCCTTCTCCTCCTGTGAGGTGAGTGGGGCAGTTTTGTTGGCTTCTCTATTTTTTTGGCAGCTGCTTTCTGGTTTACCACACTGCTGTAATCTTTCCACTTCTTCAGGATGTCCCCTGTTGTCCAGCTGCATCCCTTGCAAACTGCATTTATTTTTTCTGTGATGTTTTCCTATACTTTCTTTTTTTCAGCATTTGTTGCATTGTTTTCAAATTTGGAAAAAAAAAAAACTATTTTGTTCTGTTCAATCGCAGCGAGTAGGACCTCTATCTCTGTACATGAGAATGGTGGCTTCCTTGCCATTGTTTCCTCTCAAGGCAGAGTGCCAACCCAAAGGGACTTATATAAACGTCTCTGTTAAACTGCAAATTGTTCTGATTCAATGTGTTCTTTGAACTGTAACAATTCCAAAACCATGTTTGGTCTATTCAAGCAGTAAAACTTTGTAACCAGCCAGGCCTCTGCAGTTTCATGAGCTCCCTTTTGAAATGGTTAATGAAAAACATCACATTAATCAGAAGCAAACACAATGTTTACTCTCTGATGCCTGAGTCTTGGACATTGATCTCTGTGATATGTGTATGTACCTATAGCTCAACTGGCAGAGTATACTGCCGACAAATTCAGGATCAGTGGTTCAAAGCTGGGGAGCACTCTCACATACACTTGGAATGTACATGGAGATATCTGTTGCCTGATCATATGTCAAAGTTATACAATGACTTGCAGCACTTATTTGCCACTTTGAACACATATTATGAATTTGGAATGAGGTTGTAGCTGTCAAAAATATGAGGACAAAAGCTTAGTAATGCTGAAAACCTTGCACTAATTTTACAATTTCATGAAAGATCATAAATTACATAGGCCTACTTTGATTGGACCTTTTTTTACCTGAGAATTCTGACATTAATTGATTCAACCTCAGTGACGGCACTGCGCAGGATTCAGTATTGTGAAGTGACAGACTAAGTTCATATGACCAATAAATTAAGAATGTCTACAGCCACAGTATGTTTGAAGATATGTTTTATTTGACTATGCTCTCTTCTGTGGCAAAGATAGCAATGCCAAAATTACTGAAGAAAAATCAAAGATGACTGGAGGGGAACCTTGCTTGTCACATTGTCATTGCATGAACATTACCATTACTCCATCTAGGGGTGTAGATTTTGAAGGGGTTATGACAACATTTTATTGGTGTATTCCTTCTTGTTAGGCAAACAAATCTTAATAAACAAGTGGTGCCAGGCACAACAAATCCCGCCCTTCGCACATACTTTGACCTACTTTTCCGAAATTCAATAGGCATCTATTCTGGGTGAGTGGCAATCCTCTAACCGAATTTGGGGTGAATCTGGCCATTAGTTTTGCTGCTAAAGTGTTAACAAACAAATAAACGCACAAACACACAAACAAACCGAACCAAAAACAATACCCCTTGCCCTCACCCTTCGGGTGGGGCGGGGTATTTAGTTAATAAAGTAGTTAATAAAGTTAGAAATGTGAACTAATTACTGTTATATGCATTCATTTCCAGTTAAAAGGATACAGTTGCAGATTTGGAAACAATTATTTTTGTGAAAGGCAATGACCAACAGAACTGAGTTAGGCAAAGCGACAAACACAACTAGGCAAAGTGTTCTGACCACTGCTCCTTCACTTTGCTATCAATCACTTCATTTTGCAGTGAAATGTTATGAAGGCTGTTTAAGTAGAGTAGGTTAAGACAGGAAAATAGGATACATATTTCCAATAAGCACGCTACAAGTGATTGCGTCATCTACGACCATGTGGCATCCAATTAAAACAAGGTAGTTCCAACGACGGACATGCTGAACTGTGACCGAGCAACAACCCTTCTTAGAAACAGTGGTGAGTGGGTCATATCTTGAGCAAAAGTTAGGTCTTAAGACCGTCGTTAAATTAGCAACAATGCAAACTTTCAAGAAACACACCCCAGATTAACAACTACTCTGTACTCTGCACTACTAGCAAGTATGTACAGAACAGTAGCAATCCTCATCTGCAATGGTATTGGTGCTTGGATAGTCCCGTCTTGGGGGCTCATATCTTCCATTAATCCGCATAATTTATCGAATGCAACCCTCCAGACTAACTTTTGGACATAGGAGCGCATGCTGTTACGTATGAGTATTTTGTGTACAGCACTGTACATCATTTGTAAATGGAGATTTGTTAGACACTATTTAAATGCCAATTATGACTGGTCAGCGATTTATTTATTTTGGTTATCATTTAGCACCCTCTGGTGGTATGTCTGTAGAAAAACATGATCTGATGCAATACCACTTCTTTGTGATGAAATAGACTAGTGCTTTCTAGAAGCTTCTGGCATCTTCCTGCCTGGAGGGGGCGGGATTACCCAGGAATCCTGTAGATCTTTCCAGAATGTTGCTAGTCTATATAAATGCTGTGATTTTGGTCAGTAGAGGTAGAGTTTTTGTTTTGGCAACAGAGTTACATAGTGGCATTAGAGTGTTATTAAAAGATTACAGTGGATTATTTGTAGAAGTTTTTTTTCCTAATCAGTGAAGACTAAATTTGTTTAAGTTGTCATTGCTGGTTTTCTTTGTTGTGATTTTCAAGTCATAACAAATTGGAGGTTCCACCGAGATTAACCATTCATTGGAACAACGATTGGATTCGCCAAAGATTTAAGCTGATCTATCATTTTTAAATCTTGTGACTATTTGAAAAACCAGCAATCATGACTTTTGATGTTGAAAATGTTTTGAAAACTCCAACCCAGGAATCCATTGTGCTGGCAAAGAAGAAGGACTTGCTACAAATAGCCTCAACCCTTGGATTATCTGATGTGAAATCATCAATGAAGAAACAAGAAATATTCAACATTTTGGTGCAACATTTCACCGATGAAGATATCTTTGGGGAAGAAGTAGCAGAATTGATTAAAGATGTGGAAGTGTCTGCAACAGAGCTGCAAAGACTTGAGATTCAGCTACGCCAAAAACAACTAGAACTGGAAGAAAGAAGGTTGGAGAAGGAGATAGAACTGGAAGAAAGAAGGTTGGAGAGGGAGAAAGAACTGGAAGAAAAAGGTTAGAGAAACAACTATAACTAGAAGAAAAAAGGATGCAGTATGAATTGGAAATGAAGAAAATGGAAGCAGGTACTGTTACAAAATCTTTTGGACTTTCTGATCATTTGATTTGGTTAAACACATCAGACTTGTTCCTCCCTTCCTAGGAAATGATGTAGACCAATACTTTACCCATTTTGAGAAAATTGCTGAAAATTTGAAATGGCCAAAAGAGCATTGGACAGTGATGTTACAAAGTGTTCTTACTGGTAAAGCTGGGAAAATCTATAACCAGTTATCTGTCCAACAGTGTTCTGATTATGATTTTGTCAAATCTGCCATTCTGAAGGGTTATGAATTGGACCCCGAGGCTTACAGGAATTCTCGCAAGGAAGCCAGTCAAACTCATGTTGAATTTGGCAGGTTGAAGGAACAGTTGTTTGATCAGTGGTGTAATTCCATGAAGGTTGAGAAAGATTTTGACAGAATGAGGCAACTTATTTTGGTTGAGGAATTCAAAAGCTGTGTCCAGCCTGATATTAAGATTTTCCTTGAGGAGAAACAAGCCAATATTTTGCAAGATGTTTCCACCCTGGCTGATAGTTATGCGTTAACTCATAAGTCTTCTTTTGTCCAAAAATCCACTTTTTCTAAATTTCAAAACTAGTCTCAGTCCAAGACTTCTTCTTATAACACTTCTAATGATTCTAAGGCCACTTCTGAGAGGAAACCTTCCAGTGAGAAGCAATCCTCTGATTCTTTACCTTCTGTCTTGCCAATACTGCAAAAAGCAAGGTCACCTTATTTCTGAGTGTTATGCTCTCAAGAAAAAACAACAACGAGAAGAAGCCAAGCCAACTGCTTTCGCTAGGAGAGAATCTCTTGTATCAAAGGTCAGTTCGTCTGATCTTCTACCTTCTGTGTCTGATTCTGTTATGGAGGGTTTTGAGCCATTCATCACGATGGTTTTGTCTCACTTTCACATGATTTTTCCTCATCTGCTCCTGTGCGAATTCTAAGAGATACTGGGTCTTCCCAATCTCTTATTCTTGCAGATATTCTGCCTTTTTCGGACAAAACGTCTACTCAGGCTAATGTCCTTATTCAAGGAGTAGAATGTGGTTTCACAAGTATACCTCTCCATAATGTTCATCTCAAATCAGACTTAGTCTCTGGGCCTGTTACTGTTGGTGTTCGGTCTTCTCTTCCTTTCAAAGGTGTTCATTTGCTTCTTGGTAATGATCTTGCTGGGGATAAGGTTGTGCCCTACCCTGTTGTAACTGACACTCCTTTGATTGATCAAGAATCTGACTCTATAGAGGAGGAAATTCCAGACCTCTATCCTTCATGTGCAGTTACTCCTTCTATGGCCAAAAGGGTTATTCAAGATGATGCTGACCTGGACTTCAACCTGGCTGACACCTTCATTGGGCAGTCTTTTCATCAGGAACCTTCCAGTCCTGAGATGTCTGGGAAATCTTCAGACTTGTCCTTGTCAGGTCATTCTAATGACATTCTGTCTCGGAAACAACTTATTCAGGAGCAACAACAAGCTTGTGATCTGGTGCATCTTCTACCACAGGCTGCAAGTGAACTTATTCAACCCTTATTTATTTAACCCTTATTTAACCAGGGAAGTCCCGTTGAGATTTGAAATCTCTTTTTCAAGGGAGCCCTAGAGGTTGAGGTGGAGAGGGAGAGGGTAATTTGCGCAGCCAATTAGATCAGGGGATGATTAGGTGGCAGGTCGAAAGAGCCAGGTTGGGACGTTTGCCATGACACCGGGGAACCCCCTACTCTTATCGAAAAGTGTCATAGGATCTTTAATGACCAAAGTGAGTCAGGACCTCGGTTTAACGTCTCATCCGAAAGACGGCGTCTCCTTCAGTACAGTGTCCCCGTCACTGCACTGGGGCATTGGGGATTATTCCACCAGAGGGAGGATCGCAACCTACTGGCCCACCAAGACCTCTTCCAGCAGCAACTTGGTTTTCCCAGGTGGTCTCCCATCTAAGTACTGACCAAGCCCACACCTGCTTAGCTTCAGCCATGCGGCTGGAGCAGATCGAATAGTGGTATGGCTGCTGGCAAGTGGCTACTCAAGTTCCTGTCTGTTTTTACATCAAAAATGGTGTGCTTATGAGAAAGTGGCGTCCACCTGATGTTTCTGCAGATGAAGAGTGGATGATCACCCATCAAAATGTTCTTCCAAAGTCTTATCGTCAAGAAACTCTTAGTCTGGCCCATGACAATCCTATGTCAGGTCATTTGGGCATCAAGAAGACCCTTCAACGTGTCCGGAATCATTTCTTTTGGTCTTCCATTAGTTCCGATGTACAGCAGTACTGCAAATCCTGTCATACTTGTCAATGGTTGGGAAGCCAAACCAGAATATTCCAAAGGCTCGACTTAAGCCCATTCCTGCTTTTGAAGAACCTTTCAGTCCAATCATTATTGACTGTGTTGGACCATTGCCAAAGACTAGATCTGGTTGTGAATACCTACTGACTATCATGTGTGCTTCCAACCGGTTTCCTGAGGCAATTCCACTTCGTAATATCAAGGTGAAGACTATCATCAAGGCTCTTACCAAGTTTTTTTGCTTTGTTGGTCTTCCTAAGTCTATTCAGTCTGATCAAGGGTCAAATTTCATGTCTGGCATATTTCAACAAGTTATGCATGAGCTTGGTATTAAACAATACAGGTCATCCGCTTACCATCCTGAGAGTCAAGGTGCTTTGGAGAGGTTCCATCAAACCCTGAAGAACATGATAAGGACCTACTGCCTTGACACAGAGAAAGACTGGGATGAAGGTGTCCATCTTCTTCTGTTTGCTGCCCGTGAAGCTGTTCAGGAGTCTCTAGGGTTCAGTCCTTTTGAGCTTGTTTTTGGGCATACCGTCTGTGGACCTCTAAAGCTTCTGAAGGAAAAGTTGCTGGCCGAAGATGATGTCCCAATGAACTTGCTTCAGTATGTCTCTGACTTCCGTAATCGTCTCTCTAAGGCTTGTGACTTTGCTAAGTCTAATCTCAAAGAGGCTCAGGGCAAAATGAAAGCCAGATATGACCTTCATTCCCGAGACAGAAGTTTTAAAACTGGTGACAAAGTCTTGGCGCTTTTGCCAGTTCCTGGAAACCCTCTAAAAGCCTGATATTTCGGCCCTTACACTGTCCTCAAAAAGGTCAGTGATCTAAATTACGTCATTTTAACCCCTGGAAGGAGGAAACAAAAACAAATGTGTCACATCAACATGCTGAAAGAATACATTGACAGAGACACTCAGCAAAAGCCAGTCAACGTGGTAAATACAATTGAACTGGAAAATTCTGAAGAAGATTGTGACTGCCCCTTGGAAAATGAACCTGGTCCATCCAAACTTGAAAATTCAGACATTCTTCAAAATATTGACAGCAAGTTGTCCCACCTGGACCCTTTTCAACAACAACAGCTAAAGCAGCTCATGTTTGAATGTGGTCGCATGTTCCCTGACGTTCCATCAAGGACTGATGTAGTTTGCCATGATGTCATCTTACGGGATGGTGCTGGGCCTGTGGAACAGCATCCTTGCAGAGTGGATCCGGAGAAGCAGAAATGCCTTGAATGGGAGGTTGGATGCATGCTTGAAGATGACTTTGTTGAACCAAGTAAAAGTGACTTTTGTAAAGCTGCAGTTGTTTACTTAGGTCATATTGTAGGACAGGGTCAAGTCAAACCAATTGATGCAAAAGTAAAAGTTATCACTGAATTTCCTGAGCCTACAACTAAAAGACAACTAATGAGATTTCTAGGGATGGCTGGCTACTACAGAAAATTCTGTAAAAATTTCTCCATCATTTCTGAACCTTTGACAAATTTACTGAAGAAAAATGCAAATTTGTTTGGGATGAAAAATTTCAAAATTCATTTGACCAACTGAAAGCTATCCTCAAAAGTGCACCAGTTCTCTTATCTCCTAATTTCAAAAAGGAGTTCAAGTTGGCTGTTGATGCCAGTGATATTGGTGCAGGCGCAGTTTTACTGCCAGAAGACACTGATAGAGTAGATCATCCTGTTTGTTACTTTTCCAAAAAGTTTGATAAACATCAGAAAAACTATTCAACAATTGAAAAAGAATGTTTGGCTTCAGTGATCACAATCCCCTCACATTCTTGCATAAGATCAAAAACAAGAATCAAAGATTACTAAGATGGAGTTTACTGTTGCAAGAGTATGATTTGGATATTTCTCACATCAGGGGAAAGGATAGTGCATCTGGAATAACTCTTTGTCGCATGTAATTTTACTTTTCTATTTGATTGTGAAAATTGCACTGGTTGTTATGTATATGATTGTTATAATGATCAATGATACTTTATATGTAAAGTTTCAAGATTATACCGATTATAAAGCTGTGTTAATTTTAACGAAAGAAAGGCGATCGCAGGTAGCCGATCATTGAGCGCGGTGGTGTTTTTTTTTTTTCCTGCTGTTTGTGTGCATTGCTGGTCAGCTGTGGGGAGTAGTGAAGGGGAGGGGATGGCAGATTATGGCTGCGTTCGAGCGCGTCTGTAAGGTCTGCAGCTGCGTCACACTGTACCATGACACGTTTCCTTGGGCGGTTCGCATCTGCTCAAACAGCTCACTGAAATGCTGCGCAGCTCATCACGTGAATGATCACATGAGACATTATGCCAGAAAAGAATGGCGACTTACTTGGCAACGCTGGAGCTAATCGAGGAGATGGATGTTCTGAACATTTCTCTCCTTATTTATGGACTTATTGATGAAAATTTTGACCAAAGACGAAGGTATGTTAAATATGATTCTGTAAGGGGAAGGGTTTTTTGGCGGAGAACCAGAAGCGACCGTCAATAGGGCGTCAGAAAGCCAATACCTGATCAGCCACTAGGTCCCGTAGGACTAGGGATAAACCAGACTAAACCAAAAGGAGGAAGAACGGAAAACAACCCTATAAGGGCGAATAGGACTCCAAAAGGGGGTGCAGCTTAGGCATCAGCAAAGGGGAAATAACAATGGCCAAAACCAAAAAGGTAAATTAAGCTAGGGAAGCTTTTCCCTACAGTGCCAAAGACTAAACAAAAAGCTGCTCAGAGGAGTCTAGGTGTGGGCAAACCGAAACTGAAACAAAGGCACTGCAATACTGACTGAGATTAGACTCAGAGAACTGAAATAAAGTAAAGGCTCTGAATCTAGTGGCCACAACAAAGAAATAAGGGAAAAGAAAAGCCACACTGGATATGAGAAAGACCAGAAGAATCTTCTCAGAGCAAACTTAACAAAAGGGAGAGATACCCCTAAAAAAAGAACTCTTACTGGGAAGTGAAAACAGAAGAAAAAGCCACTAAATGGCTGCAGAGTTCCCAATCTCTTCTAAAAGTTTCTCCTATACCGAAATTACCGGTTTAGTGCATTGCAAGGTTACACAGAAGCACAGACTGGGGGGAGTCAGTGCTTAAATAGAGGCCTGTCCATAGAAAGAAGTAAAGAGGAACACCTGCTCCCAATTAAGGCATTCCAGTAGGCAGATTGCCAATTAGTGGCTCTAACAAGGAACTACTCCCAGAACCACGACAGGCTCGACACTTTGTGCATAATTGTCGCAAATGCCGGCTATTTCTGTTTCTTTCTTATTTTTTGAATATCAGAAAATTTACGTGTTCGCAAAAAAAATGTACTTGTATCGCATTTGTCAAATGAAGGCAATAAATGGTTAGATCGGAAGCTGCTGGTGGCTTGGGATTCTCAGTTTTTGTATATAATAGGTAAATTCCATGCACTGTCTGTTTGATGCTTATGCATTGGCGCCACCTACAGGTTGCATCCTGAACGTACGGTTGTCGTCGTGTAATGGTTAGTAAACACGTAAATTTTATTATTATTATTATTGTTGTTGTTGTTGTTGTTGTTGTTGTTGTTGTTGTTAAGATGTACAGTCCAAGTTCGTCATAAAATGCTTTATTTACCCTGGGATATTCCCAAGTTAGCTTGGCCCCAAGTTAGCTTGGGTTGTTGGTTTCAGACTTGCAAGCAAAGAATACATGACAGCAAGAGTAATAGATAATGTGAGTATAATGTTTCGCCACATTTACACCGTGACATATTTTAGGTTCTTGATGTAATGAGGCCATGCCTAAAATCAAATTCATGTGACAGTAAATTCTGTGGTTCACTAATTGTAATGTATGAATATAATTTAGACACGTGCCAAAAACGTGGGACTTTGTGTGGGCAACAGTGAGGGCATACTCTCTCAGTGATTTCAAAGCCCATTTCAGGCTCTCCCGAGAGCAAGTTGAGGTGAGTGATACATGAAATTTAACCAAAATTTGTCATTAGTTGCTGAACTAATACCTATAACGTAAAATCTAGTTGGTGCAGGCAGTTCTTGGACCACATTATGAGGATCTAGTAGGGCAAATGTGGCCACTGCAAGACGCTCTCCTTGCCACACTCTGGACTCTGGCAAATCAAGAGTCATACAGAGGGGTGGCAGACTGGTTCAATTGCAGCAATCCACTCTCTGCCTCTGCCTGCACAGTTGCTGCCACCTCATTGTAGAGCACCTGGCCTTCAAAATTTCCTGGCCCACTGGAACAGCAGTCTAGGAAATTGTTGCTGGCTTTGAAAGAGCTGGGCTCCCAAGAACCCTGTGCGCAGTGGATGGGTGCCATATTCCCATCCAGAAGCCTCTGAGGGTAGCCAACCCAGAGGCCTTTATCAACAGGAAAGGCTTCTATTCGCTGAACCTCACTGCCTTCTGTGACCACCGAATTAGGTTTTGCCTTATAAATTTTGGCCATCCCGGGAGCTGGCATAACGCAAGAGTCTTCCGCATGACTGCGGTTTCAACAGCCCTTCAGGAAGATCCACAGTCCCTTTTACCTGGGGATCTTCACATTATTGGTGATGCTGCCTATCCACTGTCTCAGTACCTCCTCACTCCATACCGAGACAATGGCTATCTCACAGCCCTCCAACAGCGCTTCAATCAGAGGCATTCAATGGCCAGAATGGTGATTGAGAGGGCTTTTGGAGTACTGAAGCAGCGCTTCCGAAGGCTGAAGGGACTGCACATGCAGGACCTCAGCAACATCAGTCAGGTGGTAACAGCAAGCTGCATCCTCCATAATATCTGCCTGCAGGGTGAGGATCCTGTGCTCCTGGAGGCAGAGGAGGTAGAACAGCAAATTGAGCCTTTATTGCAGGAACAGAAGGGCCAAATCAATCAACTGGGCAATGCACGTCGGCATCTCATCTCTCATCTGCTGTAGCTCTCCAAGTCCACATCTTCAATAGCCATTTCACCTTTCATCCACACCACACCCCCCTCTTGGGCTGTCACCTTTTTGTGGTGAGGGGGCTTGTATGCCTCTATGACCTTACAGCTTTGCTTTCAATGATGCAAACTGCAGACAGATCTGACACTGCAAAATTGAAAAATGAGCGCATGTCATTGAGACTTATGCTATAAAAGTGGGTCTTGGGTTGCCACCCTGAAAATTATTGGTTCCCATCAGGTCATGTGCCAAATTGCAGACATATGCGACCACACACACCTGTACTCTTGAAGGCACAAATACCGTCAATGCAAGTATGTCCACAGGCAAAAATGCTAAGTGTATTTAATCATGTTATTCAGAAATGGCTTTGTGCACCCTCACCCCATTTTTGGGAATATTGAAGGTGCTAAATGTCTTACCACAGCATGAGACCCAGTAACAAAGGCTTGTCATGTAGAAACATGTTTTATAAATTATGAGGTCTCACGCTGATCAGCATTAAATCCAATTTTGCAGTGTGGCTCTGGCTCAGTTCTTGCAGAGCTGTTAGGTGGGAAGTTGAACCAAGAACAGTCCATCTTTTATCCTCATATTTCAAGGATGCAAAGTGCCCCTTCAGTGCCAGGACCACTTCAGTATTTAACCCTTTAACTGAATAGCAAGTGACATCACTTAGCTTAATTTGCCCATTGTAATTGGGGACCTGGTCCCAGCAGTTAAGAATTACAAATGCAAAGGCAAACACTTTGCACCCTTCATTGAATTTTTCGAATAATGTCATCTGATTTTCAATGATCAGATCTTGATTTCTGGATATGTCTTGCAGTGTCGTCGTCGCTATTGCTTTCAAGATGGCGAGCATGTCCTCATTGCTCTTCCTCTGTCTCCTTTCCTGCAGTCTCTGCCTTTTCTGAGATGCTTCTGAGTGCTGAAGGGACTCCACCGCAGCTGTTCGCCTTTCAGCGTGGTATTGGTACTCTGCCAGGAATTCCTGTGCTGAACAGCTGTTGCGAGTTCTCTTCTGCACTGGTGGCCCAGCCCTGGGGTTCCTGGGCAGAGACAGTGAGGCAGTGGGGGAGCCAGTGGTGGTGTTGGTGGTGGTGGCTGGACTATTGGCAGCTTGAGGTGCACCAAGCAGCGGGGTCGACACAATCAACTTGGGAGCTGGTCTCGCCCCAGCCGTCTCCCCAAATAAGCTGTCCATGAGCTGCAAAATATCTGCTGTTAAACCATAAGCATGCAAATATGGAGCAGTCTTGGAGGACATCAGTTAGCAGCACATACCTCGAAGTATTCCCATATTGTTCTGGCTTGCCCACTCTCCCTTATTCGGTCCTTGCACCTTTTGTCTGCCACCAAAAGATTGTTCCATTTTTTTCCTCAGTTTCTTCACCTGGATGTTGTTGCCTTGAGCAACAAAGGTTTTTTGCATCTTACGAAAAATACTGCTTTTATTGCTTTGGTACAATTCCCAGTGGAGTCGAGTATTCTCTTTGAAGAATTTGTTGAACTTTGTGTGAAGTCTGCAAGAAACGTACAGAATTAGTCATTGCAATTCTGTCATTGCAAATCATGAATCTCACAATGTGACTCACCGTCTGTTAAAGGTGGCAGATCTTGGTGTAATGGCTGGTAAGATTCAGAGGCCAAGTGCAGCGGCCAGAGAGAAAAGACCAGCACGGACACAATACAAACAGAGAATTATACAGACCACCGGAAAGTACTCACGCTTCCAAAGGATGTATAATAGTCCGAAACACGGAAGCAACGCAAGAGAGAAAAAAGTAGAAAAGGGAAAATCCTTAAAGAGGAAGGAACTCCAATGATTATGAGAAGATAGAAAGTCACACAAATGCTGACTACAGATATCTTTGGCTATAGTGCTTAGCTAAAAACAGACACTCTGGCAAAGGAGGCGTGGCGGACTTCCGGCCTATATAGAGTCCGGGGAAGCGCCGCCCCAATTCAATCAGCCAGCTGGGTAAAGAATCCGATTGAAAATGAATTCGATATTGTCCCGGGATGAGAGCCACAAAGAAAGGTCTAAAACACACACACACCTCACAAACCATGACACTTTGGGAGACTGGGAGCCAGTACTAGGGCCTGCTTCAGCGTGAGCCCCTGAATAGAGAGCGCATAGAAGTTTGCAAGTCTGTCGGAATGCACCAAGCTCACTCGTGGCACAGTTAGAAATGCATGGCCTTGTTGAACACTAATTACCTGATGTAATGGGTTGAAACAGAGTTGCTGGACTTTGAGACAGCTCTGCTGAAAGAGGCAGGTAACTGAATAGTTTTTGAAGGAACTTCTCACAGTAGCAGTCTGTAAATGTAGTTCACGCTACTGTGAAAAAACTGTAGCAAAGAACTGATCGCTATCATTGGCGGAGAGACTAACTGTTGTCACAGGTTCACATTGCACTGCTTTAGTAGTTACAGGAATGCACTGGCCAGTTGAGTACATGCATGGCACATGTCATTGGAAAACGAAATTAAAAATCAAACTTCTTACGCTTTTGTTGGGCCAGTGTGATGCATGGAATTGAAAGTGGTGTTGTAGTCTCAGCACCTGTTGGTGACAAAAAAGCAAGTTGCCAGATTATAAGTGTACCCACATGGATACACAGGTGCCAAGACATGTGCATGCTGCTCTTACGCGTTTGTTGGTGCAGTGTGATGTTTGGAGCTGAACCTGCTGGTACAGTCTGAGCACCTATTGGCGACAATGCAAACAAGTTGCTCAGTTACAAACATCCATTTGGAAACTCATGTGCCAACACATGTACTTGCTGTTCCTACCTTATGTAGGCATCATTAAGTACTTACACTCTTTTTGGGCCTCCGTGAACATTTGCCACGCATTTTTGAAAAGGTCCCCTGCGAATGATGGGTCTGCAAAATGCAGTTTCTCATTGCAGTTAATAATAGTGCACAAGTAACAATAATTCCTCAGTATTGGTCTCAAATGTAGAAATATGACAAGTTTGTGGGTACCACTATGCTATAGATGGTATAAAACCTCAAGTGTTTTGTAGATTGTACTTACCTGATTGGAGTCTTTGAAATATGTCCTCTGACACAAGCATTTCAACAGAATTGATATCATCGCACAACTCGATTTTTCTATGTGCTGCCATTTTGACAATATAATCACTTTTTTGAACTTTATATACCTTTCTCCCGCCCTCCAGGTGTTACTAAAGCCCCAATCAGTACCCTTAAGTGATGTATTACCCTGTGCTCTGTTTTTCAGGTGCCATCTGCTGATTCCCAATGACATACTGGAGGACTGATTGAAAGGTTTATTAGAACATGGCCTTCAAAGTTAACTGCAATGAAGGGAGACCCTCTTACCAATTAAGATTTACCCTTGCTTCCCATTTTAAATGGAGCTGTTATATTAAGTGAGTTACATACAGAGACCTGAAACTAATAAATTTGGCCTAATTCTTCATTACATGTACCTCTTGCCCAATAGAATGAGCCCGTTTGCCTGCTTTCCACCACTGCAGACACTTAAGCTTGAAAATGTGTCAGGGTATGATGATAAACAAACACTTCAGTGTCCTTTCAGTCTCCATAGGCTCATTGCTGCTCTGTATTTTCCTTTTCTACACTCAAGCCATTGGTATTCTTTTGCCCCACATGATAAATTGAGTATACTCTGTACCTTTACAATAAAATGCACTGGGCTCCCCACTTTTAAAAACCAGAGGAGAGTACATCAGCATAGTTCACAATTGTTAAGGGAATTAAATGTGAACTAGAGGCACTTGTAGAGTGCAAACCTCCGCCAAGGCAGCACAATCCAAATCTTCATGAGGGGGAGCAAAGTTGAGTTATTGCGTGTCATACGATTTCAAGATGGATGCAGTGGCGGCCATATTGTTTCACTGATCGCGGTGAAAATCAAGAGGGTCCATCCTTGGTGTAATAGCAATGCACCCACAAAATTTCAGCCAAATCCGTGCATTACTTTTTGAGTTATGTTGTTCACAAACAGACAGACAGACAAACAGGGGTGAAAACATAACCTCCGCCCCAACTTTGTTGGAGGAGGTAATAAATATTAGTGTTGTAAATGGTATGGTGTTGGATATTATATGCAAAATGTTGTCAATCACCAGAAGGAAGGTGGTTGTGGTATGATATAGAAGGTAGCCTCTCTATGATCCACTTTGTGTTTCATGTCTTTATGATTTTTACAAAGCTTTGTTTTTTTTTGTTGTTGTTTGGGTTTTTTCTAGGTTTTTTTTTTTCATGCTGTGGAAATTGTTTTTATTTTGTCTTGATTTCTTGGGCTGTATGTATCTTCTGTTAAGTGTGGACCCCAGGCAGAGTAGTTGTTGCCCTGAGTAATGGCTTATGGGGACCGTAATAAACTAAACCAAACTGAATTCCAGTTTTGTGTCCACTCAAGTCTTTTTCCATGGTCTACCAGGGAGTTTTTCATTACCAGGGCCTCCTGTGACCTCCTAAGTTACTACTTTAACCATGAAGTTGATGAGTGCAACAAAAACCTCCAAGATATGTAACTGTTTGGCATGGGGCAATCTGAAGATGATCATTTACTCAAGAAAGATATTCTGCATTTTGCATCCAAATTACAGAACTTAAATGGCCCTCCTATGGAGACAATGATGTAGGACTAATGCATATTGCAGAAGGGAGGGGAACATGACTGCATGCCTTGTGTATTTCAACTGGCAGACATAATCAATGACCACCTTTTAATCCTCTTACATCTGCGTTTTTGTAGGATGCAGAATATTGTGGGATTGCATGAATAATTCAAGAATGATGTGACATTTGCCAGTCCGTGCCAATTATTTGTTCATTTCGATGATACTGCCAAGATTTTTGGTTATCCACTTACTCAGTATCCCTCCAATAAACATTTGTGTCCCGTCTACCCTGCAATATGGCCCCTCTCAGTTAAATGGACAGACATTTATGAGAGTAGATGAATATCACAAAAGTCAATGACTTCTCATCAGGATCTGCCTCTCCCTAAAATCAAGGTTTAAAGAATAAAGGGCCAAACATAGCAAGTGCAGTGAGTAGGCAAAAGAAAAACAAAAATGGAACTTGAATAAGATGCAGACTGATGCATCATTGTTTCAACCAATTTCAACCATTGAATCAACCACAAAAAGTGTTTTACATCTTTAAAAGACTTGACAGTTACAGTGGGTAGTTAAGGAACGCAGAGAATTATTATTTGACAACTGAATATTTGAAGACAGGATGCGAGTAGGAATCAAACACCGACAACTTTGTGAGACAACGCTGAAAATGACATGCTGTCCAGCTTCTTGAGTTTTATTCCAGTGGACACATCACCATAACGACATTGACTTTCATAGACAATTACATTGTCCACATAAACAAGCATTGACAGGAGAAGCATTCCATCTGACTATGACAGTCTTTATTATACATCACCATTGAGGTTATTCTAGAATAAACTTGGAAGATGTACAAAGTAATGTAAAGCAAAGAAGTATGTAACATATGGGAATATTAGCCAGGGGTAGATATGAATTGAATAATAATGCACACAACTGATGAAAACAAACCAGAAAACAAGGACCTGGATGTTCACTCATGCATACTTTAGTCAATTCTTTAATAGGTTTAATTTAGTAATATCAAGCGTCAATCTCATTGAAGTAACACGTCAAAGTGGGGTTGTTTCATTTCCAAGTGCATGTGTAGCTATGTGATATTGGCAACAAATACAAGTCAGATCGAACAACATCTGAAGTGTTCTTATTCAAGGTTTCAATCAATTACATTGTAACAATTGAAATATTGATTTAACAACATAAATCTCTTCCTTCATTCTCAATGTATTTTCCTACACAATGGAAAATACACAATAGCGCGGGCAAACAGGTATAAGGACAAACAAATATTTATGAATGAAGTACTGCTCTACATTTGTTCTCCCATCAGGTAGCCCTATCAGCAGCACTTATCACCTGTTACAAACGCGAATCCTCTCTTGCCCTGTGCCGTTCTCTTTGTTCGCCTGTAACCTCTGCAGCCGAGCGCAGCACCTCTCCAGGGTCTGCGGAGATACGCAGATTTTTGGTTGCACCTTTGTTACATATTTCCTGTCAAAGGTCACACAGCCGGGGTGCTCGAACGATTTTCTGCAAGATCCTGCAGCCATCGCGGGGTTTGGAGGGCTTATCGCGCAACTTCGGCAAGATTCTCGCGTAATTTTTCGGGAATCTCACGCAGCCGGCTTACTTGCAGACGCGCTCGAACGCACACCATATTTGTGGTAATTTAGATGCAGCGAGCCGCCTTAAAGATGGCTTATGAGCGGGAGAGAGAGACCCGGGGAGCTGCAAGGCATGCTAAATCGCGCGGTAGCTAAACTCATTCACTCGCGGTAGGCTATCTTTCACACACGCTCGGGCACACTCCTCTTCACTTCGTACATACAGTTTATCGCAGAGCCACACACCAACCTTCTTAATCACATTCATATGTATATAGGCCTGTGTGCATGCCTTATCAAAATACGAGTGCCTGTGGACTAACCAGCTAACTACCTGAGTAAGAGCTAGAGTTAAGACTGACTAAACCATATCAGTTTGATGATTTAAAGCCACTGATCTCCGTTGTTCAAGCCAAATATAACTTACTTATGAAAAGTTATGTTTTCCACTTTCCCTCTCCTGTTACTGCAGGGCCAGGTCACGCGGTAACAGAGTTACAAAATTGGTGTATTTTGTATATCCAAAACTAAGCTCCAAACAATTTAAATGGCTTTGTGTAGGTCTTCCCCTAGCACTTCAAAAAAAAAAAAACGGCCAATTTTGTTCATTTGATTTATTTTGGGCGAAAATGGCAAAAAAGTGGTCAGTAACAGAGTCACAAATTTGTAGCTCTGTTACCGACCAGTTTTTTGCCATTTTCACCCAAAATAAGTGAAATGAACAAAATTGGCCATTTTTTTTTTTTGAAGTGCAGGGAAGACCCACACAAAGCCATTTAAATTGTAACTCTATCTTACTTAGTTTTGGAGCTATGATACAAAATACACCAATTTTGTAACTCCATTACCGCGTGACCTGGCCCCTCAGTCATTCAAGCACGATCTTCAGCGAAAGTGGAAGTGTAAACCATTTCCAGACGAGAGCTCAGAACCTGGGGCCTGTACCACAAAGCAGGATTTGGGCTTATCGCGGTAACTTCAGGTTTAACCTTGGGTTTTCAGTACCACAAAGGCGGCTCACTTCTTACTGAGGTATATCACCTTGGCAACATATGCTGAACAGCTAACCTGCTCCGGAGCAGGTTAAGTTCTAGATTCAGATCACAGCATGTAAAAGCACCACCTACTGACCAATCAGTTCTCTTGGAAATGGCATCACCATCCATAGAGGTTTCAACGGAGTTCAGTGCACGGATGAATACCAAAATGTATGATACAGGTTCTCATCTGAGGGTTTGACATATATGGCGAACGCAGCGAAGCTGTGCGCATATAGTTCCACAACGTGTGCATCACAATGCTATATTTTTCCATGGGCAAAAGCACTAAAGCCTTGTACTAGTTGCACTTATGAAAGTAAGCCTATTGACCACTTTGAATTATGTTTTTGTGTCAATTCATTATTTGTTCCCTGGCTCTTTTGACACCACCGGGGTTGCAGCTGGAAAAAAAAAAAAAAAAATCCATACACACCATTAGAATACATCAAAATAGAAACATTTTATGCGGTCATTGGCAAGCTAGTGGCATATCTTGAACAATGCTTGAATGCTTACGAGCACCTGAGTAGTCTCTTTGGATTTCTGTTTATGTCAGATCATTTGTCTGGCAGATATGTCATCGTGGAAAAGGAAAATGCACTTTCTGCTGCATATCCTTCAGATCTGGACATGACCTTTGCCATTGAACTCATCCATGTCTGATTCTGTGAGTGAAAAGTGCCTATCTCAAATGCGTGACATCTTGCTGGCCCTTAATTTACAGTCTGTTCTGGCTCATCGGATTTTTTTTTTTTTTTTTTACTTTTCCAGTGACAAACTGCCAGGGTGAGCAGACATTTTCCCTTCTTGGCAGAATACAAAATGAGTTGCGAAGTAGTATATGCCAGTGGTTCCCAAAGTCGGTCCTGGGGACCCACTGTGTATGCTGGTTTTTGTTCCAACCAGAATTACGATCCCAAAATTTTAACAAGCCATTTTTTTAATTAGTTGCTTTTTCAGATGAGAGGACATTTTACCCCTTGAACCACATTATAACAGAAATGGCTATGCATTCCATGATGTTTCAAAGTCCAACATTCATATTTTGTTTTTTGATGTATTCCAACTAAGCATGGCAAGTGAAGGGAGCGATGTTTTATGTGATCAAATGCAAGATTGTGATCAATCAAAAAGCTGCTGATTAGGTTTCTGATTGCAGGTGCTGAAGTTCTTTCCTGAAACAAACAAGTAACATTTAACAGGTTTGACTCATTATTATATGCTTTGTCTTCAATTCTAAATTGCCTATTGATAGTTAGTTTAAGTGACCATGTGTCCTAAATTTTATAAATTAGAAGCCAATTCACAGTTTCATGTCATCAATTGCAAATTTCCACGTTTTTATGTCAGAAAAGTAATTTCCAATATAGCACACTATGAAATTTTTTTTTCATCATGGCCATTTTCGGCATGTTTTCTAGAAGGGTAAATAATCAGGATTAACAATAATAGAGCAATTAAAAAAATTAACAACTTGTTAGCATTCTGAGATTTGAGCTGTGGTTTGAGCAAAAACCAACCTACACAGTGGGTCCCCAGGACCGAGTTTGGGAACCACTGGTATATGCCAAACACGTCCCAGCTGTTTATCACTTCTATCAATAGAGTCAGATCTTGTCAGACAGCTAGATTTTGATGATATATTTGATAATTTTGCAAGGAGGAAGGTGAGAAAGGTGCCATTATAGGCTGGGCTGGACTGGTCATCTGGTATACTGCCCGGTGGGCTGATAGATTTTAATGTAATTAGGGGTCCAAGCAGCGATAGCTAGTGGTGGGCTGCTTGGCCCACAATGCTTGGGCTAATTTTTGTCTCATTCTAGCCCTGATTATAAGAAAGTACAACCCCAATTCCGAAATAGTTGGGATGGAGTGTAAATTGTGAATAAAATCAAAATGAAATGACTTTCAGATCACATGAGCCAATATGTTATTTACAATAGAACATAGATAACATTTCAAATGTTGAAACTGAGGCAGTTTACATTTTTATCCACAAAATGAGCTTATTTCAAATTTTCTGGCTGCAACAGGTCTCAAAAAAGTTGGGACACAGGCAAAAAAGGGCTGAAAAAGCAATTAATATATAAGAGAATTAGCTGAAAGAACATTTTGCGACGGTGCATTTAGGAACCAGTCGCGAGAGCAGGAATTCCAAAAAAATCGTATGCCTTTGAGAGCAGGGTCAGGACCAGAAGACACAAGAATTTCCAATCTAAAAACGAAATCCAAAAAGCAAAGTCGGCTAGACAGGCCGGGGTCAAAACCAGTAAAGCAGAAGTGCGACGGTACATAGACAGCAGGCCAAAATCGTAGTTGAAATCCAGAGCAGAGGGTCATACACAGGGCATCCAAAACAGTAAACATGGTCGTACAGAAAATAGGTCAAAAATCCAAAAAGACAAAAACAAGAACAGAAGGGCTTAGGCAAAATCAAGGTCAGACAAAATAGTCGTGGAGAAACAATAATCAATTGGCATACAAGGAGCTCTGCACAAAGGAATATTGATCAACGTTCTGACAAGGGCTGAACAGCAGTGAAGACTCTAAATAGACAGAAGGGAAGTCACATGCTATGCGGGGGAACAGGTGAATTGGATAAGAACTAATTACAGAGGAAAGCACACATGGAGAAGTCCTAAACCACAACAATTGGCAAAAGCCAAGACACGGACAGGATCCACGCAGACAACCTATGACAGATAAACAGCTCTGGTCAAGGAGTTCTAAGTGCACAGACAATGAGTGCAGGAAAGCAATTAAGCACGTGCGAGAGATCTCGCGGAAACGCAGGGAGAGGCAGAGAAAGCAAAGCAAGAGGCGGAGACTAGAACAGGGTGATTTCTGAGATTGAATTAGTAATAATTAGTAGAGGTGCAGCTTTACAAATTAACCGAAGTGTTCATTAGTAAGTTAGTAATATATACATGGATTAGTTGAGTTAGTAGACTATGATACACAATATAATTGTTAGTATTATTAGTAATCTAGGAAAACAAGGCGAAGGAAGTAAACGAGAATTGAAGTAATAATATGAAACACCAGAAACCATTGAAATCACCTAAAGCAGGTAAGCTCACAGACTGGGAAGACGGACTGAACCAACTGATCACAAGACAGGGGACAACAAGTGCAATGAGACCTAGAATGGCAGGAACAGAAAACCGGAATATACAATAACCAAAAAGAATAAAGAAAAGACATAACCATAACATAAGGCATGACATCAAAACACATGACCATGACACATTTAGCAAGTATACTATTCAAAAAAAGTAGGGGATATTTTATTTTGAGATCAAAATTTTCACATATACAAAGGGATACGAAACCATGTTGTATAGTTCCTTACTGAGGAAGCATTTCCAAAGAAATTCATCACCCAAACACATCAATGACACTCTCACGATCTGCACGGGATGCTATTGATGATCAACGGGGTTGTGCCACAAATTTGCATGACTCTGAATTGGAAGGTTAGAGCCACTGTAAAGGAAGATTTTGAAGAGAAAGCATCAGATTATCAGTGGTTGAAGTCGTTAATTAAACAGAGACCATGCGCCGTCTAACACAGGAGGAGAGGTTACGTGCCCTTGGCATGCTACAGGTTGGCACAAGACAGGTCGTTGTGGCAAGGGCAATGAATGTTTCCCAGTCTGTCATCAGCAGATTATGGTCCAGACATCGTGCTACAGGGTCTGTTCAGGATAGACCACGATCCGTCGACTAAGGGCAACAACTCAGGCTCAGGACAGATTCATCCGCACTATTGTCTTGAGAAATCGTATGGTAACAGCAAATCAGATAAGGTCTCAACTTCAAAGGGATACTGGCTTGGTAGTGAGTGGCCAGACCATCAGGAATCGTCTGCACAGATTTCACTTACACGCCCGACGTCCTCATGTCATTCCCTGTTTGAGGGATCGTCACATTAGGGCCAGACTCAATGGTGTCGTCATCATCAACGCTGGGATAATCGCCGATGGAACAACGTAATGTTCTCAGATGAGTCGAGGTTCACTGTGGACTTCCTTGACAGACGCAGGAGGGTTTGGCGCTGACGTAACGAACGTTTCCATGACGTTAACGTCATTAGACATGATCCGTATGGGGGTGGATCTGTAATGGTGTGGGGAGGCATCACTGCTGCCGGCAGAACAGACTTGCATGTTGTTGCTGGACGTGTCACAGGGCAGTACTACCGGGACAACATCTTGGCACCCCATGTTGTGCCGTTTGCGTTGTTATGGCCACCGTTTCATTTTCCAAGATGACAATGCCAGATGTCATAGGGCCAGGATCGTTATAGATTACCTCCAGCAGCAGAATATCACCACATTACCATGGCCAGCACTCAGTCCGGACCTTTCCCCATCGAGCATGTCTGGGACATGCTTGGACAGCGGCCACGCCAACGTCAACAACCTCCTGCCAATGTCCAAGAACTTGCTGCAGCATTGCAACAGGAATGGAATAACGTTCCCCAAAATGGCCTGGGGACGTCTTGTTAGGAGTATGCCACGCCGAATTCGAGCTTGTCTAGCCAACCGAGGGGTTTTACCGCTACTGACTCTGTTTCACAATGGTGGTAAATTTGCTGTGTGACCCTGTGTTTGTGTTGACCCTTATTCTGGAGAATCTGTCCTTTACTGACTGTACACAGGGTTTCGAATAAATTGACAAATGTTTCCTTAATGTTTTTATGTCATTTGTTTCCTTCCTGACCTCATGATCTGCATTTCATGGTGCTTGTAAATCCAATATCCCCTACTTTTTTTGAATAGTATAATTAAGTTTACTGGCATCAAGTGTGTAACATGATTGGCTATAAAAGGGATGTCTTAGAGAGGCTAAGTCTCTCAGAAGTAAAGATGGCCAGAGGCTCTCCAACCTGTGAAGGTTTGTGTAAAAAAATTGTGGAATAATTTAAAAACAATTTTCCTCAACGTCAATTTGCAAAGGCTTTGAAGGTCTCATCATCGACAGTGCATAACATCATCAAAAGATTCAGAGAAACTGGAAAAATCTCTGTGCGTAAGGAACAAGGCCGAAGACCTTTACTGGATGCTTGTGATCTTCGGGCCCTCTGACGCCACTGCATCACTCACCAGCATGATTCTGTCATTGACATTGCTAAACGGGCCCAGGAATACTTCAAGAAACCACTGTCTGTAAACACAGTCCGCTGTGCCATCCACAGATGCCACCTAAAACTCTATCATGCAAAAAGGAAGCTATTGCTGAGCATGATCCAGAAACGCCGCCGTGTTCTGTGGGCCAAGGCTCATTTAAAATGGACTGTAGCAAAGTGATAAAGTGTTCTGTGGTCAGACGAGTCCAAATTTGACATTCTTGTTGGAAATCATGGGCGTTGTGTCCTCTGGGCTAAAGAGGGGAAAGACCACCCCTCCTGTTATCAGCGTTCAGTTCAAAAGCCAGCATCTCTGATGGTATGGGGATGCATTGTCCATATGGTGTGGGACACTTGCATGTTTTGAAAAGCACCATGAATGCTGAAAGGTATATAAAGGTCTTGGAGTAACATATGCTCCCCTCCAGATGACATCTATTCCAGGGAAGGCCTTTTGTATTTCAGCAGGACAATGCAAAACCACATACTGCAGCTATTACAAAAGCATGGCTTCGTAGTAGAAGAGTCTGTGTGCGGAACTGGTCTGCCTGCAGTCCTGATCTTTCACCGATTGAGAACATTTGGAGCATAATAAAACGAAAAGTCCGTCAAAGGAGACCCAAAACTCTCCAGCAGCTGGAAGCCTGTATTGAACAAGAGTGGGATCAAATTCCAATGGCTAAACTCAAGAAACTTGTCTCCCCAATGCCCAGACGCCTCCACTCTGTGTTAAAAAGAAGAGGAGATGCTACACCATGGTAAACAGGCCCCTGTCTCAACTTTTTTGAGACCTGTAGCAGCCATCAAATTTGAAATGATCTCCTTTTGTGGATAAACTTGTAAAATTTCTCAGTTTCAACATTTGCTATGTTATCTCTGTTCTGTTGCGAATAAAATACTGGCTGGTGTGATTTGAAAGTCATTGCATTTTGATTTTATTCACAATTTACTCTTTGTCCCAACTATTTCGGAATTGGGGTTGTATGTTTGTGTGCCAGGGGGTAGGGTGGGCCGCTGGTGGCCATGGGGCCTTGAGGCCACGGTGGGGGGGTGGGGGAAGCCCCCAATAGACATGCCCCGGGGTCTCACAGGACCTTGATCTAGCCCTGTGCACAGGTGTAGGAGGGGTGTATAGACGATGACTGTAGTTTGGCAAAAGTATTCTTCCACTGTGGGAGAAATCATGAGATGAGACCACTGCACTGCACTGCAAAAGAAGGAAAATGAGAGAGGTGGAAAGGACAAGAGCAGGGTATGAAATCTCATATGCGGTGGCAGCTGGGAGCAGTGCCCAATGAAGAAACTGTGGGGAAAAAGCAGGCCAGAGCTCAGCCAGTGGAAAAGAAACAAAAGGAATATGAGGAAGATGACATTATGATGGGCAGAAGTGGTGTCTTGACTTTTATTTCAATGGTTCTTAACTGTGCTAGCAAGACAGAAAGTAAAACGAAGAGAATAAAGGTGGTGGTGGTGGTTGCAGCGAGAGACATTCTTGGTGTATTGGATGTTTAGGGGGAAGATATGCAACGAATTTTGGTTTGAGGATTCGGTGATGGTCAGATTCTCGAGAAGTAAAATGTTGAGGAATGAGGCTGGTTTAGGAATGAGAATTATTAAAAGAGGGTTTTTATATGCCATCTTGCAAATGGTGTTTCATTAGCAGACTCCCACACAGTAGGTGGCGACATACACAAATGAATTGGGTTACCACCAGAACAAAAAGAAAGAATGATAGGTTTCCAGTAATATGCCCCTGTGCTACTGTTCGTTTCATAAC
Source organism: Gymnothorax javanicus (assembly GCA_029692085.1). Lineage (NCBI taxonomy): Eukaryota > Metazoa > Chordata > Actinopteri > Anguilliformes > Muraenidae > Gymnothorax > Gymnothorax javanicus. The sequence goes on from CM056196.1 coordinate 84,569,876, forward strand.
GTCTGGTGGTTACATCGAAGTCTGCTTGTTAGCATGTTTCACGGTACCTTTATTCCCCTCGGTCAATGGACAGGTCATCAAGCGATCAATTAGCAAATGATTGATGTTCGAACCAAGCGAAATTTTGTATTTCAATGTACAATTATTGTTTGAAGTGCTTTGATCGTCAGGCTCCCAGATGGTCTGTTTGACGTGTTGACGGCCGCTCACTTTAAGTGTTGTCGAACACCACACAAGATGGACACCGCCGAGGAAGGTAGCAAGCTAAAGAAACACGACTCATCACCTAGCTATGTTGCCTGCCAGTTAGTTAAGATAAGCATTTCAGGCTAAATAAAATGTGGAACATTTTATTTTTAAACTCTGTACTGATTTTCCTCAATATGCTTAGTTTTATGACTCAGAAATGCCATACGTTTTCGCAGTATAAATATTTATGGATAATTGGCTACAGCTAATTATGTAGGCTAGCTAACGATAGTTCGGGGGTAACCCTACTGCAGGGCTATTCAACATTATCCTGCAAGGGCCGGTGTGGGTGCAGGCTTTCATTCCAACCCAGCACTTACACACCTGACACCACTAATCAACCCCAAGAGTCTTGGCTAAAGAGATTGATAAGTCGTATCACGTGTGTTAGTGCTTGGTAGGAATGAAAGCCTGCACCCACACCGGCCCTTGTTGAATACCCCTGCCCTACTGTGTCGTATTGGGCTTGCTGACTAGCTACTATACTTTGACTTAGTTTAGAAATTATAGCGACCATTGCTGTTGTTGGTTTGAAAACTAACTATCGCTGGCTGTATAATGTTGTTTACAACGGCGTGACCACATCACTCCCGTGCTAGCCTCATTGCACTGGCTTCCTGTCATTTACAGGATCCAGTAAAACATTTTATTATTGGTTTTTAAATCTCTCAATGATCTGGCTCCTTCTTATTTGTCTGCGTTTCTAGCAATTACAACCCATCCAGAACAATGAGGTCCACTAATAAGCTGCTCTTAGATGTTCCACGCTCTAAATTGAAAACTAGAGGTGACAGAGCCTTCTCTGTGGCAGGTCCTAATCTATGGAACGGTCTTCCTCTGCACATCTGATCAGCTGACTCAGTACTGCACTTTAAATCCCTTTTAAAGACGCACTTTTTTTTGCACTGGCTTTTAACACAACTTGAGCTTGATTATTTGTTTTGTGTAATGTTTTTCAGATGTAATGTTCTTATTTATGTCCCATCTATCTTTTTATGTCATTTTATTGTGTGTTTTATTTATTTTTTTCTCCTTTTCTTAATTATACATCCTGTACAGCACTTTGGGCAGCGATAGTTGTTTTTAAATGTGCTTTATACATAAATTTGACCTTGACCTTGTTAAACTGCTGCTGGTGCTCTGTCAAATTTTGCTCCCTTGTCAAAAAATGCTACCGTAATGCAAAGCGATCGTAAAGTCTTTGTTTTCACCTTGATATTGCAATATGAATCAGTTTACAGTAGTAACTTTGTTATTTGTTAGCTTATTATAATATTAGCAGATTTTGTAACGAGTTGGATAAGTTTGTTCAAAGATATATGCCCATATACGCCACTATCATCTAATTTCTGCATTTTCAGGAAAACCCAGCGTGTACATGCAAATATATGTATGCTTACAGGTCGAAATGCGCACTGAAAATTAATCTGTTTTTATGATTTTTTGAAGATACTTAAGATATGAGCAAGGAAACAGCCCGAGATTTTAGGTTTGCGCAAGCGCAGAACCGCGAGGTAACATATTTTGATAGGTAGCATAATTTGTCAGAACACTGGCTTCCAAAGTGCACCGAGCTTGGGTACGTTATTGTGGAACTACGTGGCTAATTAACGATGCTCACTGTTGAGTTGGAACTTAACAAGCCAAGTGACTTCACTGCAGTGCCTCCCCCACAATTAACGTTCACTGACGTTGGATTGGTATTAAGAGCCATTGTCTGTAAGGTTCAGGCAGATGGTGATAGTCACGTTCTTCAATTTTGCTGAAACTTTGGTGGTTTTATGTCCCTGCCCTAACTATAAAATTCCGCAAATTTTTTGGCCCTACCTGCACCGGTTTGGGTTTTAGGGGTCAATCAAGTAACATATAGGAGGCGCTCCAGTATGGCTGCAATCCATTTTCGTCACTAGTTTGCACCCCTTATACTCTGTGTGTGATCAGTGCCCCAGAACTTTTACAGCTGCACCACAATGGTACACTATCGCTCAAAAGTTTGGGATCACTTGCAAATTTCTTTGTTTTCCAAAGAAAAATACATTTTCATGCATTTCACAAACATTTTTTTTTCTTTTTCACAAACATTTTTATCCATTTCACAAACGATTAAAATTAATAAGATGATTTTCAAAGAATGATCTACATTTTTGCATAGGGGCCTATTATCAGCAACTGTCAGTCCTCTGCATCAATCTCCTGGTATGGCTGCTAATCCAAGTTAAGCATTTTATAAGGCTAATTGATTATTAGAAAACCCTTTTGCACATGTGTTGCACAGCTGAAAACCGTTGAACTAAGGGAGCGCAAAAGGGAGCATGGCATTCTTGAGGTTGGTTTAGTACCTGAAGCATCAGCAGTTGTTTGTTTGTTTACAGGCTCAAAATGGCCAGAAAGAAAGAACTTCCTTCAGAGACCCGTCAGTCTATTGTTGTGCTTAGAAAAGAAGGCTATTCAATGCAAGAAACTGAAAACTTAAAATCTCTTACCATGCTGTCAACTACTCCCTTTAGAGAGCAGCACAAAATGGCACTAACAAGGACAGAAAGAAGGAGTGGGAGGCCCTGTTGCACATCTGTGCAAGAAGACAAATATCTGAGAGTGTGTAGTTTAAGACAAAGACGCCTCACAGGTTGTCAACTAGCAGCTGCGCTAAATAGTTCCCGTCAAACACCAGTTTCAGTATCAACAGTGAAGGTGGTTTTTTTTTTTTGATGAAGGCAAAGTTTGAAGTACATATTCATCATTTTCCATTAAAATCATTATTTCTAACTCAGACAATGTGAGCATGTTCTGTTCATGTGCTATATTTCCTATTCAGACTAATTTCATGTGTGTTTCCATGGAAAACAAGAAAATTTCCAAGTGATCCTAAACTTTTGAGCGGTGGTGTATGTAGTTAGACTATCTATTAGAGTTGAGAAAAAGTTGGGTTAAAGTATGCGCACACCAACAGGTGGCGCCGAACATGGCAAAATGGTTAAATTTGGCGTATTTCAGCGCCACCTGGTGGCGTGCGCGGTCGATTGACAGGGCAAAGGTTTCTTGCATAATGAAGTATAGAGGTCACCCTTTTAGTTTATGAAAGCCATTTCTTGGGATAAGGACTACTGTCGATAATAGGTGGCGCTTTACTAACAGATGTACTGGTACACGCGTAAAGCAATATCCACTCAAAATTGCTTGTGATTGGTCTAACTGAAATGCGCGGTGAAAATCCCAAGGATATACTTTTATATGAGATGTCCTTCACCCTTAAACTTGCAGTTATTGCAAAGGGAACAATGGGATCATGACTGCGCAAGTCAATACAAGGGGTGCTAAAATGCTACTTCCATGGAACACGAGTTGAATGGAGCATTCAAGATTGTTGTTCATTTGTAAAATTTTGTTCTGAACCACTTGAAAATGGGTACAAATACAATAAAATGGAACGCAAGAAATCAACTATTATCCAAAACATGGAACAAGGTCAAACTCACAGTTACATGTAGGGATTACAATGCTGCTGATTATAAGAATACATGATACAATGGGGATGTTGCCACTCAGAATCAGTCGCTGGATGGCGCTGCGACTGTATGAGCACTTCTACTGTGATCTCGCAGGGAACGTCGAGGATGACACAACCATAATGATTTGGTGTCAGTCATGCCCACTATGTCGTATCGTCACGAAGATGACGCTGTTTGCCTGTAAAATGGCCTCATGTAGTCATACAGTCGCAGCAACATCTATCTGCGGAGATGTGGCGACCTCCCCATTCCACCCTAGTCATACATGAACAGTTCATCACTGGTAAAATGGGCCTGTAACTATACAAGAAGTTGTTTTGTGAAAAAAATGCCAGTTTCGTATACATTGGGAATGTTTGTATATTCATCTGGCACTTTAAGAGCGTTTACGTACGTGGATGATTCTGAATAAAACCTCAGAAGTAAAAAGTGGCTTTTCAATAGTTTGAAACAATGGAGTAAACAGGAAATACTAGTGGTGCCCTCAATCAATAATTGATGTAACTAATGAAACCACACATATGCCAGAGATGATTAAAAAATCAATAATCATTACCTGAAATAAGGTCAAGTCCATCACAGGGCCTGTTCTACTGGGACACACCATCAAAATGCACCTATAGCAGCTCATATTGACATGCGCAAAGAATATCCAATGATTTTTATCATTGGAATTTCATTGATAAAGGCTAAAGACATAATTCATGAAAACACATCCTTGGGATAGTGGCTGCGCATTTCATAACTTGACCAATCATGAGCAATTTTGAGCGGATATTGCTTTACACGTGTACCTGTACATCTGTTAGTAAAGCACCACCTTTTATCGACAGTAGTCCTTATCCCAAGAAATGGCTTTCATAAACTAAAAGGGTGATCTCCATACTTCATTTTGCAACAAACCTTTGCCCTGTCAGTCAACCACGCACACCACCAGATAGCGCTGAAATACGCCAAATTTTACCATTTCGCCATGTTCGGTGCCACCTATTAGTCTGCGCATACACTATCCCAACTTTTTCTCACCTGTAATGGATAGTCTAACTACATACCAATGTGGTGCAGTTGTGAAAGCTTTGGGGCGCTTATCGCGCACAGATTATAAGGGGTGCAAACTAATAACAAAAACGGATTGCGGCCGTATTGGAGCGCCCCCTATATGTTGCGTGAAGAAGATCCCAGGCCGAAAATCGCTCTTTCCACTGACCATCCCCCCTATAATTCAATTTTCCAACTTTTACTTTGGGATAAAGTTCGGGCAGTGAATAAGAGCAACCCAAAAATCAAATTTTGGTAATTTGGCATTTCAGGCCCTATTTCGGCTTACACTTGATTGACCCCTAAAACCCAAACTGGTACTGGTAGGGCCAAAAAATTTGGGGAATTTTCTAGGTAGGGTAGGGACATAAAACTACCAAAGTTTCAGCAAAATTGAAGGAGGTGACTATCACCACCTGCCTGAACTTTACAGACAATGGCGCTTAATGATTACATGCATATGTTTACTACAGGGAAAATTTGTAGAAATGTTTGTGGGTTGGGAAGACGACCAGCTTAGTCTTCTTGCATGAAGTTGTATTTTGGCATTTATTGTCATTATTTTATAAATGAAGGGAAAGAATTCCGTGTCTCATTTCCACTTTTTGCAGCTTTTATTTGCCAAAATGATTTGTAAAGGGGGCGCCAGTATATTTTGGGGGGTTTTATTAGTGGGAACGGGGTTGAGAATGTACTATTAAATTTCAATATCGCAAATGCATACGCTGGGCATGCCTACCAACCCGGTGTGTCATCAGTAACATGGCTGCCACCGTTATATGCTATTATCACGTATAACAGCACTAGAAATTGAACTACAGATTTTCTTGACTGGATGTTCACTTGACGTTTTTACACTCCTGAATGTTTCTCTGGGTACCCTGACATCAAGGTGAGCTGAAAAAGTATTGATTTCATTTTATATTGGTGGAGTTCGAATGCGGAATTCTTTCCAATGAAGGAAAATGATGCAAATGAGCTCTTAACATTCATGAGTTATTCTAATAATTTTCTTTAGTGGTGAAGTCTTGCAGTGTGATACTAGCGGTTATAAAATAAATTATTGTAGACCCCAGACGAAGTCAGGCGCTACTATGGATTTATGCTTGTCGTCTCCGCCGCCACGTCCGTTGACACTTCCTTGTGGACGCTGTACAGGCTGTAATTTTTGACCAATTACCTTCATATGTGATATGGACATGTGCTATACTTCACTCATTACACCTATCGATTTTGGTTGCCATGGCGTCAGTATTGGCCCAATAATGCGCAAATTTGTGCTGAAACATAGAGATTTTTTTACTTGTGGATGCAGTACAGGCTGGAGAAGCGGGCTTTCGGGGGCTACACCCATGCGGCCACGGGCAACCGGAGTGTTGAGTTAACAATGGTTCTCAAACTTCTGAATTTAGATACCGAAATTAGACATAGAATAGTTTTCAGGGACCTGTGCAACAGAATACCACAGTCTAATGTTGGTAGATGACAGACTTATACTTGGACCCACCCAATTGACTCCCTAACATTCTAGCATGCTCATCTGCGGAATGTCTTGGCGAGGGAAACAGTTTTGCTACTCTGTATCTGTACTGTTGTGCAATTTCCTATTCATTGCAAGATTTTTTTTTTTTTTTTTTTTTTACAGTTTCCTTTTGTTCACCTGTGGATCACTGTGCAGGTCTCATAATCACAGTCCACACATATAATGAATGAATTCAGCGTAAATATTGCCCTTTGGTAGGGCTCAAAATGTTGGTCCTGAGCCCTCGTGTATGTAGTTTCTTGGTCCATAGCATGCATAGACATTTCTGGAAAACTGTGGCTTAAGCAGATAAATGGCACCATTTAATGAGCTGCTTGTGAAAATCCTGTGATGATCAGTGTGGTTGGAACAAAACTCAGCATACTGGGGGGCCCCTGGGCGGACATTGAGAACCACTGACCTAAAGGATAGCTGAAACTTCAGAATTTCATAGCAGTACTTAAAAAAGTAGTCTATCTGTTGGTTCTTGTTCATTGATTTTTTTGGGCGAATTACTAATATGTTTCGTTTGCTTTGCAGCGGACATATGCAGGGTTTGCCGGTCTGAAGGAACCGCTGACAAACCACTCTATCACCCCTGCGTTTGCACCGGCAGCATTAAATTCATCCACCAAGAATGGTATGTTCATCTGCCATCAGTTCAATAATGCTTTTTGCCAAACTGTCCCAAAAATTAACAGGTGCCAGTTGCATTGAAAAATCTCTTTAGACCGCTTTGAGAACAGAGGAGCTGGTTACTTTTGCTTGGTGCTCTCTGTTTACCTCCTGCCAGGTTTCTTCTATTTTCACTCAATTTGCGCTGAAATCATTTGAAACTACATTTTCTTTTTGGGCGCCCTGCTTGCAACTGATGCCCCTGTGATTAGGCCACCACTGTTGGTCTCTTTCACTCCCGTTCCCTACCAACGATGCGCCCATGGGTTAGTTGAGCGGTACTGAAGGCAGAGGATGTAGACCCGTTATGATGTTAATCAGCTCCAACTCGTCCAGTTTTTTTTTTGATAAATAATTTCCAGGTTTTGAAATGGAATTTCTGCTTTCCTCTAAAATTTTTCTGAAACTGAGGTGTTGTGGGAAATGGTGTCCTTGTTACATTGCTGAAATTATGTTTGCTCTGTCTGAGTAAATCAGATTTGCATCAAACAATTTTCCCACTGGCCAAAGTTTTGTTCCAATACTGTGTGATCTCTCATGATGTGCCTGTAAGCATTTAACTATGAATGGATGTTGAAAAGTGGTTGTATGTACTTGATTTTTTTTTTTTTTTTTTTTTTACATATAATAATACTTTTCTTCCATACATCTATTTTTTGTTGCTTCACATGCTGTAATTAAATCTCTGTTTTACAGCTTGGTTCAATGGCTTAAGCACAGCCGGAAGGAGTACTGTGAATTGTGCAAGCATAGGTTTGCGTTCATGCCAAGTAAGTTGCAAATGTTGCCTTGTGTACTATGATGACAATGAATAACTTTAAAGGCAAAAGAAAACTCTTGTTACAGCAGATGCCCGATAAAAGTGCACTGCCTCTACGATGCAAGTATATTTTTGAAATTTTTTTTAAATGACTAAATCAGCTCGAGAAGATCAGATATATACATTGTTGGTGGTACGCCACGTTTGTTGGAATCAGGGTAGCTTTCCACGTCACCCGGACACCGGTACACTTTGGCGCATTGAGGTTATAAATGAAATAAAAATGGCTACTGTCAGCAAGAGTTTGTCCGATGAATCGTGTGAATCAGTATAACTACAATGGCAAATTATCAGCTGACATAAGATTTGGAAAGCGCACCTTTTCTAACTGATGTTGTCATTTCTCTAGCGTAGATAAAGTTGACAGGCGCTTTGGTTTGGGAGCTTGCCGATGACTGAATTCCATTGGCACGGCGTCATCTTTCAAAATCGTCCAATATTTAATGGGCGATTCAGTTATATATTTTGCATAAACTTGCTCCTTGAAACAACTGTATAACTCTTCGTTCGGATGACGTCCCGTTGTCTGATGTTGTGCAGCCACTGTCAGCAAGTCAGGCTTCGCCATGGTTAATCTGTGCAAGCTTTTGCACGCGGTTAGGTTCAATTTTCCAGTTTTGTTGGAGCAACCAACAGCTGCACACTGCGGCATTATGACTGATTTTGTCACTTAGGTTATAATTATGATTGATAATATTGAACTTTGATCATACGGCGTAAAATTAGGCTGCAGCACGAGTGATGATCAAGACTAATTTTTATACATTTTACATAGATCAGCTGATTTCCTGGTGTACAAGCATCTCATAACATCCGGGACATTGCCACACAAAGTTTTTTTTGATTGGCTAAAATAAACGGAATGTCAGCATTCGTGAACCTGTGCTAATGAGTTGTATTTCAGAGGTTTGACATTTGATTGCTTGGTACATAAAAATTTGCAAAAAATATTTATGGAACGAGAAGAACATGTACTTTTATTGGGTAAGAGTTGAAACATGTTTTCTTCGCCTTTAAGGTTGCTGATTGGTTGAAATGCAAATTCATGCAAGGGCTTCTAACGAGCATGAAAAAGGCAGGCAGCACCTGATGGTTTTGGCCCTAACTGTCGTCCTCTGTCAGGCTCAGCTCAAGGTCTGGCTGAGCCTGTCCTCCGGCCTGGGGCCAAATGCATGTTGAGCGTGACCTACTGCAAAAACTGGCTAAGCTATAGAAGTGAGGACATGTATGCCTCAACACCTGTTGGAAAAGTGGAGTGTGAAACAAGGCAGCAAAGGTCTTGTGGAAATCTGTTGTCATTTGGACAAATTTTAATTTTTTTTTTATTTGGCATCTCCAATCCCGCCAGAATCTGGAATGTGTAATTAGCGAACTATGTGTGCAAGCATGCTCGTACGCAACCCCATGTTGCCATCACGGGAGAGCGAGTCGGCTCGTGGCCTTCCGCCGATGCATGCACCTGTTAGCTGCTGCCTCTTTTCCACTCGTAGCTTGAAACTTTGCAAGCTCAGAACGAGGGTGGAGGATACCTGAACATGTGCAAGCTTAGAGTTTTACTGATATGGGCCTGGCTGGTCAACAGGAGGCACTTGAGCAGCGGACAGTTGCTTTAATCCTTTAATCCCAAACTGGCAGTTCCTCCTTACTTATTTCCCTGCAGCGCGAAGCCAATTGTGTGCTGCTCTGAAAAGGCTACTGGGCATTGCTGGCACAAGCGTGACCTTAGCTCTGACCCGGATTGTTTTGCTCACTACTGCTCTGCAAAACGGCGCCCTAACCGAGTGAGCTACCTACCCAGTAGCCTGGACAAACTTTTATGGGATTTTTAACATAATTAAACATAAAAGTATGAACTTAGTTACATGCAAACACAGTCATACCCTGCTACTGTATGGTAGCAAAATGAGAATATTGGGTCTTATTTATAAAAATTTTGAGGATTTGAAACCTAAATATTTTGTATACTCAGACGCTGCGCGATTAACCGCATCGCGATTATTTTAAGCGCAATAAAAGTAACTGCCACTATGAGGTAGACAGACGTGCATGCTTATTACCTTTTCTATGACACATACCTAATGCGGTCATTTGAAATGCTTCCGGGAAGAAAACTGTGATTTGAAGTCCGCTAATTACCAGCGAGGTTGACAGCCTCCATCGCCTTGGCATAATTATCTTACCTTAAGTCAATTTCTGCATACTTTGCCTAACTTGCAATCAAGCCATTTATTCAGCCTGCTGACTAATCAAAACAAAAATGTGGCCAATAATGATTAAGAAGAGATAATGAGAAGCAGACGGACCTAACCAGGCTGCCGTGTTAGATTGAAGGAATGTCAATAATCTGAATAAATAGCAGACCTCTGAATTCCACCTCTCATCAGTGAATTTTGTATGTATTATTAAAGATATGCCTTAAAAAATGAAATTATTTTAAGATGGCCCTGGTTTTAAGCGCTTAATAAAAATATAGGCTACGTGAAGTGGAGAACATTTTGTGAAGTATACCGAATGTGAATGCGAGAGCGAATATGTTTGCATTGCACGCAATAGTCAAATGTACCGAAGATTAGGCAAACAGGTTCAGGCAAATCTGTCATGTTTCATTGTTATTTAAATTTGAAAATGTGACAAACAAAAATGATATCAAAATAAATCAGACCATCTACCAATTTAAATCGTTAGCCTAATTGAGCAAATCAACTGTTTGATTGCAAATTGAGCAAAGGAAGTGGAAAGGGGGTGAGAGCAATTGTTGGGTAGAGGATGATGATTTTGCAGACCTTAACTTTGCGTTGTTCAGCACATAATTTACCTGAATGTGTTTGCCAAGTGTTCGCTGAATTTATCTATTGCGTGCAGTCTTTTCTCTCACTTCAGGTTTGATATGCTTCACAAAAAGTTCTCCACTTCGCGTATGTTTTGAAACGCTTAATGACCAGGACCATCTTAAAATGATTTTATTTTTAAGAAATCTTTTTAATGATATGTAAAAATTATATGAGAAGTGGAATTCAGAGGTCTGCTATTTATTCAGATTATTGACATTCCTTCAATCTAACAGGGCAGCCTGCTTAGGTCTGTCTGCTTCTCATTATCTCTTCTTAATCCTTATTGGCCACATTTTGGTTTTGATTAGTCAGCAGGCTGAATAAATGGCTTGATTGCAAGTTAGGCAAAGTACACGGGAATTTATTTAAGGTAATATAATTATGCCAAGGCGATGGAGGCTGTCCAAACTCGTTGGTAATTAGCGGACTTCAAATCACAGTTTTCTTCCCGGAAGCATTTCATATGACCGCATTAGGTAGGTGTCATAGAAAAGGTAATAAGCAAGCACGTCTGTCTGCCTCATAGTGGCAGTTACTTTTACTGCGCTTAAAATAATCGCGATGCGGTTAATCGCGCAGCCCTAACTCAGACTTAGGAATCTAGTGTAGAATGAAAAATAGCCTCTTTTATAAGACCATGGGTAAGCTATAGTGCATGCATTTTTATAAAATTAGTCAGGATTAACAAAGAAGTTTTTGATATTTGCATCATCTGACCAATTTTGCATGTTTTTATTGCCAAGTTTTTTATAAATGCAAAATCTGCTGATAAATTGGCGTTTGCATCATTTCTGTGCCAACGCTCCATTTTTAAATGAGATCCATTGACACCACAGTGGCATAAAGTACTGCACTGTGTCATTTATTTTAAATGTAATCTTGTTGACTTCAGCCATGTTTAGGCTGCTCTGAGATAAATGACCCAACCACAAATACTACGCTCATTCATGCCAGGTGGCTTCATGGTAGATTTTCCAGTGCATGATTTTCGACACCCCATGTTGGCCAATATTCTGACAAATTATGTTGCCTTGGTGGAAAAAGCTACGGCTGCACAAAAACGACCGCAGAGTCTTTGTTTTTGCCTTAACATTAAAATATGAATATGCTTACACTGGCAACTTTGATATTTGTTAGCCTTTCATACGGACATACAGCGCCTGACAAAAGTCTTGTCGCATAAGGACATAGTAACTAAAAATAGCATATAACTTTATTTCTAACCAATCAATTGTTATATAAATGGTCCATTTTAATGTCAAGGGCTTTCACATTAATAATTTGGTGCAAAATGAAACCGTCAAAAAGTGTTCTGATGTTCACAGCTTGGCTAAGCCCATAACATCTGTTTTTGCTAGGACAAAAGTCTTGTCGTCTCTTCAGATGATGCAACAAGTCGCAGATTAGAGTTTAACCTATGACAAATACTGTAATTAATACATTCCCAGATGTGTATAGAAATAACCCCAGCACACCAGACTTTCATATGAGGTGCGACTAGACCTCTGACAACATACCAAAGATTCAACCACAGACCAAAGTGCTGATCATCAAGAGCCTGAAGACTGAGTCTGCTGCTGAGGTGGCAGACATCTTTAATGTATCCAAATGTCAAGAGGAGGGGATGAGAAAAAGATTTGAAGAAACTGGTGACGTTCATGGCAAGCGCAGGTCAGACAGACCCCGGTATGACAACTGTTTGAAAGGACCGTTTGTTGCTTCAACTGTACAAGGCTAGCCCTTCTTCAACTACAGCGGGTTACATGAGGAAATGTCACCAAAAATCCCGGTATCTACAAGAAGAGTTGGTCAAATTCTCTCTCAAAGTGGTTTTCATAGCCAAATTAGTACACAGAAGTCTGCATTAAACAGAAAACAAGAAACCTGCATTGCATTTGCCAAGGCCCACAGCTCGCAGAAAGGATTGATACTGGAAAAGTGGCTGAAAGTTTATTTTTCTGGTGAATCATCCATTGAACTGCATGCCAGTCACCATACAAGACCTGTTGGAACCCTCATGGACCCAAGATTCTCCCAGAAAACAATCATGTTTGGTGGAGGAAAAATCATGGTTTGTTGTTACATCCAGCATGGGGGTGTGAGAAAGATCTGCAGAGTGGATGGCAACATCAACAGGCTGAAATATCAAGAAGTTCTTGCTGCCCTACTCATACTGCTGCTCCTTCTCATTCTTCTGCCTCCATGTCACAGTTCCTGAAAGCGAAGAAGGTGAAGGTACTCCAGGATTGGCCAACCCAGTCACCTGACATGAACATTATTGAGCATTTCAGGGGTAAGATGAAGGAGGAGGCTTGGAAGATGAAACCATGGAATCTTGATGAACTCTGGGAGTCCTGCAAGACTGCTTTCTATGCCATTCCAGATGATTTCATCATCAAGTTATCTCAGTCATTGCCAAGACGTATGGATGCAGTCCTCCAAGCTCATGGGAGTCATACGCAATATTAATTTTTTTTCCAAGGCACCATGGCTTTATGTTCTGATATTATAGTGGCATATTTGTGTATTCAAAATAAAGTGTATGTATAATTTCACATTTTTTTCAATGCGACGAGACTTTTGTCCAAGCAAAATCTGACCTTTCTGTACAAATTAAATTATAAAACTCAATCAATGACACAAAACTCTATTTTGGTATATTTCAAGATAATCTAGTGGGCTTTGCCTTTCATATAAGCCATTTTTGATTCCAATTGATCAACTACAAGTCAGGTTATTATTTGTTGTTCCTACAACTTGGATAAGTGACAAGACTTTTGTCAGGCACTGTATAACGAGCAAGCAAGCTTTGTTTGAAGGTAACGTGCTGCATGCCATTATGATCCAGTGTCTGACAGTCACATTTTCTAGCAAATCCAGCGTATACATACAAATATTTGTAAACTTGCATGTAGAAAGGTGCAGTGTAAAAAATGTATTTTTAAGATCTTTGAAGATATTTAAGATATGAGAGAGGAAGCGGTCCCAAGATTATGGGTCTGCACGTGTTGATACTGTTAAGTAGCACATCTCGATCGCTAGCACAAATTGATGCGCCATGCATTTGATATCTGAATTTTCAACGGTTGGGGCTCATGTAGCGATTACTCCTATGAACACTAGCCATGGTACTGCTCTCCGTTTCAATATCCTTCTTAAATCGCAGGCTTTCAACGCCTCTCCCACTTTCGATGCCGTGCCATCTACGATTCTTGTTTATACTTCTCTCTCTAAAAGTGGAGATTTGTTTACATGGGAGTACACAGAAGTGATGTTTCTCAGAGGGAAAATCAATAAAAACCTGGAAGCGCATTGTATTTGTGGATGGATCGTTTTGTATCCTTAATTGTTGTTTGCAGTGTATGTAACTGAGGCGGTAGAGCTCATGGACAGCTTATGCTGGTATTACAATAGTCAGGCACACAATTGTCTTATTTAGCCAGCTGATGATTTTGATTTGTGGGTTGGTCTATTAAAGTGAAAAATGAAGCCTCAGTACGGCCTCAGTGGGCTACTGACACACTTGTTAAATTCAGATTCAAATCGAGCCCACTGGATTAAGTTTGAACTGTCAGAGCGGGTTGAATTTTTTGCCTTTTTGATGTACTAATTCCCTAATGGTTGAAACTATCTTAGGGCTTGGGTTTATTGTTCCCATTTCATAGTGATTTATCGAATATTTATGAATGTTTACAAAATAGCATTATTTTACGCGATTGTGAGTGACCATTTTCTGAAGCTGCACACACAGAGTAAGTCACGTCTGTCAAGATGGATCTATGGCAGCTGTGTTTTTGGGATCTCGAATAGAAAGGTGTAAATATTTTTGTGTATTTTTGTCATTTTCAGTTTATTCCCCAGACATGCCGTCTCGGCTTCCTATTCAGGATATATTTTCTGGACTGGTGACGAGTATTGGCACAGCAATACGATACTGGTTCCACTACACACTGGTGGCCTTTGCCTGGTTAGGAGTAGTTCCACTCACTGCATGTAAGTACTGTATAACCCAGCCTCCACTTAAGTTGACCTTGAATTGTCTGTTCTGTGTTTTATTTTGAAGTTTTCTACCTGCAATAAAGATATCCTAGCCTAAGGAAATATTTTTGGTAATGTAGAATGTTTGTCAAAAGCGGTCTAGAATTTGAAAGTTACGCAGGTGGACAATGTATCAGAGCTGTTTGGGTTGTAGTGTTCTGTTCTTTGTACTAGCTACTGTCTAATTTGTTCAAAGTGAGTGTTGACTTGTCAGAGATCTGCAGCAGGTACTACTTTGCTGACTGGCGATTCTCAGGAAGGCAGTTCACAGTCAACAAAGGTTATTTGGTAATCTAATGTGACAACATCGTATTCACCATAATTGTATTGTTTTTTTTCTTGAAGGTCGCATCTACAAGTGTCTATTTACCGGCTCTGTGAGCTCGCTACTGACGCTTCCATTAGATATGTTGTCCACGTAAGTTCTTATAACCCCCCCAACTATGTTCCTGTACTACATCACCTTTTCATTTTCAAACACGATGTGTTCTTTCAGGTCCTTTAGAGTCCTGTAAACTGTTTTAATGAACTCTTGGCTACCTGTTATGGAAGAGATATCTGTGTGAGTAGGTATAAGATCATATAGATTCCTGCCATCAACGTATGTAGTTTTTAAAGGGAGAGGGTGACTTATTGTTTGGCTTTATTGAATTGATTCAATGTCATTTGTTTGTTCTGTGAATGTTTCGTCCATTGTGCTGAGGAGATGCCCATGCTACAGGCAATCACTGTGGTTGATAAAAGCTGAAATATGGCTTGCTACATTCCCAGGGTCATCTTAAGATGTGCCCTTTGTGGAAGACACCTCCTCTGGAAAACCATCATTGAGCATTGGTGTGCTTCACAGATTCATCAGCGACTAATACCTGAATCAAATTTAGTTTGGTTCCTTCTTTCTATTTTTACTTAGTTTCCCTTTTTATTTAAAGGAGCCAGTGGGTTTATTTAGTTTAAGTGGGACATAAAGTGTTGGGATTTTGCAGTTTTAAATTCCCATTAGCAGCTTTGATGTCTTGCAGATTTTCATTTAGATATTTGAATCGGTGCATGAACCATTCCTTTCAGAGCTATAGCATTTGATGTATGTGCCTGTGGTAATTTTATCGGGCATGGCTATGGGTACGGATGTCCATAACAATTGTCCTCGGGCTGAAGGTACGGAGCCGTAACCAAAGTTAAAGGCTGCACAATTATTGCCTAACCCTAGCCCTAACCCTAATGCATCATTTTAGATGTTCAGATGCGTCAAAAGTTATGTTTCCTTGCAAAGGCTTGTTTTCTTCAAGTTGCTCCTCCATCTTTTTCAATTCACAAAACTAATGACGCGTGATAATGGGATGGGCAGCGTGAGACTGCTGTTCTTACCTTAGCCTATGAGTGAGAGCAGTGTGAGACTGCTGTTCTTACCTTAGCCTGTGAGTGAGAGCAGTGTGAGACTGCTGTTCTTACCTTAGCCTATGAGTGAGGGCAGCGTGAGACTGCTGTTCTTACCTTAGCCTATGAGTGAGAGCAGTGTGAGACTGCTGTTCTTACCTTAGCCTATGAGTGAGAGCAGCGTGAGACTGCTGTTCTTACCTTAGCCTATGAGTGAGAGCAGCGTGAGACTGCTGTTCTTACCTTAGCCTATGAGTGAGAGCAGCGTGAGACTGCTGTTCTTACCTTAGCCTATGAGTGAGAGCAGCGTGAGACTGCTGTTCTTACCTTAGCCTATGAGTGAGAGCAGCGTGAGACTGCTGTTCTTACCTTAGCCTATGAGTGAGGGCAGCATGAGACTGCTGTTCTTACCTTAGCCTATGAGTGAGAGCAGCGTGAGACTGCTGTTCTTACCTTAGCCTATGAGTGAGAGCAGCGTGAGACTGCTGTTCTTACCTTAGCCTATGAGTGAGGGCAGCATGAGACTGCTGTTCTTACCTTAGCCTATGAGTGAGGGCAGCATGAGACTGCTGTTCTTACCTTAGCCTATGAGTGAGAGCAGCGTGAGACTGCTGTTCTTACCTTTGCTTGTTAGCGAGGGTAGCGCAAGACTGCTGTCTGTACTTTAACCAAAGAGTGAAAGATTCGGATGTATGTGTTTTTAGACTGAGATATATGAGGCACAGATGTACATACCTGTAGCCACTTCGAATTTTATGAGCATGTTAGAGCCTAGTGCTGGTAATAAATGTATGCAAAACATTTTCCCAATCCTGGTCATCTTATCATTTTCTGTCAGTGCTCCCTTGGTGCTGGACCCTTTCTTGTTCATGTTTCCCAATTTGTAAAGAGCTAATAATCAAAATCTCTCCATGGCTGAAAAGCAACTTTCATTTTAAGTCACTTGAGGAAATATGAGTGGACTGTTGCAGATGATGTGGTTTTTGCTCTGCTCTTTTCCAGTGAGAACCTGCTGGCAGACTGTTTGCAGGGCTGTTTTGTGGTGACTTGCACCTTGTGTGCATTCATTAGCCTAGTGTGGCTACGCGAGCAGATAGTCCATGGTGGCGCCCCCCAGTGGTTGGATCAGAATCAGCAGCAACATCCCAATATGCCTGGGCAGCCCAATGAGGTGCCCCACTCTGTCTCACTCTCAGATGTGTCACTCTCATATTGCCTCAGTGAAGGAGGGGGTTAGGATTAAATGAGTGAAGTTGAAATTAATTTTATCTCCACAAGGTTCCTGGTGCTGGTAATGGAGCCCCAGAGAACCAGGCTGCCCCAGCTCCCGCCGACCCCCCGGCTGAAAATGAGGCGGCAGCTGACAACCCCAACATCCAGATAGACCCGGTGGAGGAAATGGATGTTGACAACGATGATGAGGATGATGCAGGCGCTGAAGATGCAAACAATGGGGCCCAAGGTACCACTGAGGCAACACCTGAGGCTCTCATCATTGTTGCAGTCGGATTTGACCGTGGGCTTGAATGGCCAAAGTGTGCCATTTTAGATCAATGTTTGGCATGGTTTTTGGTGACTCTAGGTAGTTGAAACTGGGGCTGGGGTGACTACTTCATCTGGTTGACTTGTTGCAGATGACATGAACTGGAATGCGCTTGAGTGGGACCGAGCAGCTGAGGAACTGACCTGGGAGCGGGTAAGTGTGCAACTAGCCCTGCATTTATTTTCTGCAGCACTCAGTGCAGTCTTGTTTAAGATTTAAACATACAGTTCTCATGTAATTTTGTGTATTTTCAGATGCTTGGTCTTGATGGCTCCTTGGTTTTCCTGGTATGTAAATCTGAAATGTGCTCCTTTAATTTCAGCATTAGTGGTTAGGAAAACTGAACATTGATTTGTCGTCTGTTTCATTAAGAAAATGAAATGGCAGTAGTATTTAATGGCAGTGAAACATGACTTGTTGGAGTATTACCTACCATAGGGGATATAGTTTTTGAAAAATGGTGTACCTCAAACTTAAGACCAAACATTTGCTCTTTTTTAATTTCTCAGGAACACGTCTTCTGGGTAGTCTCGCTGAACACATTGTTCATTCTTGTGTTTGGTATGCATCTAGTCTCTTGTTTCGTTCTTCATATTTAAACATTTTTGCATTTACGTATGATTTTTCACTATTAGTAACCTGAGTGACTTGCTTGTGTTACAGCTTTTTGCCCCTATCACATTGGTCACTTCTCTGTTGTGGGACTTGGTTTTGAGGAATACGTAAGTGCTGCCACATTCAATGCTGCCTTATCACATGATAACATTTGTAAAATTTTCAATCTACAGAAATTACATTCTAAATGGCTTTTGAAACTGGGAAATGGCTAAGGTTTATTTTTGAAGTTTAAATATACCAGATAAAGCTGTTGCAAGCTTGTGGTGAGGAAATGTGTCCTTGGTGCTGCAATTTCTCATAGTGGGGACATATTCACTTGATGCTATGGTTAAAAAAAGGATTAGGAGAAGATTTGTCAAAACCAAAATAGTCTCTTTTAATGTCACTTTTGTCTTCCAGGTCCACGCCTCACATTTTGAGGGCCTGATCACAGCAATTGTGGGCTATGTCCTCTTGGCTGTGACATTAATCATGTGTCACGTATCCTTTTTTTTGTTCTGTGTGTGTGTGTGTTTGTTTTTTGTTAGTTTTTTTACATGCATTTGTAGCAGTGGGATTTACACTACAGCTGCATTGGCTCATTCATGCTGACAAAGTCCTGCACTTGCATAAGGATCTGCCTTTTTTCCTGCAGCCATTTTAGTGAGGGTGGGTCTTTATGCTTAAGTAAAGGTTATTTTAGTTGCATAGAAAATTTCCAATGTTTACCTGATTAGTGAATTGAAATTAACGTGGTTTCAATAAGAAACTAGACCTGAAGTTATGTTTTGTCAGGTGGTCTGTTGTCTACCTTCAGTTTTGGATAATCTGATTGTTTAGAAATGATATATCCACAGCAGAGAGGGGAGACATCACTGTAGTAGTTAGAAGTGGAAGTAAATGGAACTGTGCCAAATGCATCAAAGTGCCTTCAACAAACTGTATAAATACAGGGAAGAAAAATATTTTCACGTGCTCTGTCCTGCCTTGCAAATTTTTTTTCTCAGGTGACTGCTCACCAACTTGATGAAGGAAAATATTTATCACAGCTGCTATTTTAAAGTCTTTTTTTTTTTTTTAACAATTCTTGAATGTGCAATAGTCTGTTGCACTGCAGTGGATACAAACAGTAAATAATTCCTTAATGAATGGCCCCAGGGTTTAGCAGCATTGGTGAGGTTCCAAAGATCACGTCGGCTGTTGGGGGTTTGCTACATTGTCGTGAAGGTATCTAGTTTGTGAACTGTTTGATTACTATACGTGTGTGGTCATTTCCAATTTTCAGATTTAATTTTTATTCATTTTTAAGCTAGATCGAGCTTTGCTTGTCATGCAACTACATTCAGCTTCAAAGTAGTCCAAATAATGATGATTTTTGTTGTTAGACTTTATTTGGGAAAAAAAAAAAAGGTGATTGTTCTTGGGTCAGATACAAGCATGCAAAGCCTGACGGGGAAATGATAGTCATTGTGTTCCACAAAAAAGAATTCATTTCTGGACTGCTGGGTTGGCTCGCTTTGTAAAGGTGCTGCTTGTGGTGCAAACATGACCACCGAAGCCGTGCCAGCGCAACAACAATCTCACAGGAGCTGCGCATAATTGGCCTCTCGCTGCTCTGAAATATGGGAGGGATATCGACAGTTGTGCTCACAGTGTTAGTTGTTCCAGCGCCTCCCTTTGTGATCTGGGCGCCCATGAATTGCTCTCTGAACAAGCACATATTCGGGTTTCCTTTGCTCTTGTTCTGTACATTTTAAGATTTTGACTGCAGTGTGAAAGCAGGAGCTTAAGAGAATTGCAAACTGTCTATGCTCTTCCCGGTTAGCAGTATGAGTCGTGTATGAATGTGCTTGTATATAGTTTGCCAAGTGGACAATCTCAGTTTTGGTGGGCTTAGAGATGCCAAATTATTATTAAAAAAAAAAAAAAGAATTTGTTTGATCTGATTCTTCGAATATCATGCGGCATGGCATTTTCTTCTGGAGATGTGCAGTGTCGCTTTATAGTGGGCTTTCCTGTTAAACAGAAGGCACAGCTCATTATTGCATTGCATATAATTCTATTTAATATTATAAATTTTGTTGTTGGAACTTTTATTTTTTGTCTGCTGCACTTAATTTCCTGTAATTAAATATCGGTGCATGGGGAAGTTTTGTTGCTGAGTGTTAATACTAAATCTGTTTTTCCAATGATCCATTAATAACTGAAGGAGTCATTCTCTGTCATCTCTCTGTTGTAAGGATTTTCACATTTGGGGTAGGACTTGAAAGTTGCGTGATGGAAGCCTTGTTTTTGTTGATATTGTTGACAATGGGTGAAATTGTCTTTATTGTTAACTGTCAGGACAGTTTTAGTCTACACCGGTTAAAGGAGAAACTTAATTTGGTGAAGTGGCATATTGGCTGCATGTATTGTTTGTGTTAAATTTCAAGACATGTTATCTTTCATTGAAATACGTGGCTTTTTGCCTAGAATTAGCCACATTATTACTATATTAAACTTGCTTCCTTATGAAGGATTTTATCTTTCTGACAATGTTGAATCGGGAATTTAATTTTGAGCTCTGGATAATTCTGTTTGTGCCTTTTTGTTACAGTATTTGGCTGCAGTGCGGGTATCATTACTTACTGGATGCTTTGTTACTGTCAAATTTTAATGCGGAATTTTAATGCGGTTTTCTTCTCTTTTCAGGTTTCTTTACTAGTGGTCGTAGAGATAGGTGTCTTCCCTCTCATATGTGGCTGGTGGCTCGACATTTGTTCGCTGGTATGTACTGCAAGCACTATAAAAATGGCACCGCGTCCCCAGTGATCTTAAACCTGCGTCATTACTCGCAAGTAAACGAGTTGAAGTTTCATCTCGTGTTTATCTTAGTGCTGCATCAAGTTCAATGTTTGTTCACTTGTTCAAACTGAATAGTAAGATAAAACATCTGGCATGAATTATGTTACCTGATAAAACATGACATGATCCAATTCTCTCTCTAGGAAATGTTTGATGCTTCTTTGAAGGATAGGGAGCTAAGTTTCCAGTCAGCCCCTGGCACTACCATGTTTCTTCATTGGCTTGTAGGAATGGTCTATGTCTTCTACTTCGCTTCTTTTATTCTCTTACTTCGAGAGGTAAGAAGCTGTCTTTTTGTGTCTTCATTTAAAAAATATTCAGAATAAATAATCTTTCAACCAGAGCAGAAAAGGATGTGTTTTCTGTAACTACACAGCCCCTCATTTGAAGTGCTACCATGTTTCCTTCTTCAATGTAAATGATTTCTCTCGCCGAATTTTTGTATGTAAGTGGATGGAAATTGATCTTGTCCTCAGGTCTTAAGGCCAGGAGTATTATGGTTTCTAAGAAACTTGAATGATCCTGATTTTAATCCAGTCCAAGAAATGATTCATCTGCCAATCTACAGACATCTCAGAAGATTTATTTTATCAGTGGTAAGTAAAAATGTCTTCACTCGCCCATATTTATTCCTCACTGCATAACTTAGCCTGGATACTCCATAGAATTGGATGTGTTCCATCCTCTCCTCACAGGTTGTGTTTGGTTCCATTGTCCTGCTCATGTTGTGGCTTCCCATCAGGATAATAAAACTGATTCTTCCAGATTTCCTTCCTTATAATGTAATGCTATACAGGTAAGTTCATTTTTTATGATAATTCGTGTGAAAGGATAATTTGCTTTTGGCCTCACAACATATTCTCCTCTGTGCTGCTTTGATGTATTGTACGTGTCAAATTGTTTTTTTTTTTTTTTTTTTTTTAAATGTTTTAAATGTTTTGTATGTATACATGTGAAACTGTCAAGACTCCCTGGAAGAAGAGATCTTGTATCTCAATGGGACCTTCCTGGCTAAATAAAGGATAAATAAATACATATTAGTTGCATTTAACTTTCGGGTTGGACTTATTGTCTTAATTCATACTCGCTTGGTGATGGGGTCATTTAGTACAGTAGCATGGGAATGTTAGCTATTCTCCACTCCACATGCGACATTCCTCCTCCCCTTAAGAGTTTTTATTGCGTCGCTCTGAGTGTAGTCTGTGCTCTGAGGTCACGGGTTGTTGTGAAGACTGATAATCGTGAGGATTGGTCGCCTTGTGTCCCTCCTCGTAGCGATGCCCCGGTGAGCGAGCTGTCTCTGGAGCTGCTGCTGCTGCAGGTGGTTCTTCCGGCCCTGCTGGAGCAGGGACACACGCGGCAGTGGCTGAAGGGTCTGGTGCGGGCCTGGACCGTCAGTGCTGGTTACCTTCTGTGAGTACGCCTCCATTCTCGTCGCACAGAAAATTCCGCCCTCTGCAGGGATGCTCTGCATAAAGAGATTACGTATATGACCAAATAATCGCCCGTGTGCAAATACACGCCTGTGTGCAAAAAGCCGCTGGGGATCCGACCTCATTTTCAGTTCAATTAAACGCCCAGGGTTCAATTAAACGCCCGGGTGATTATTCGCACTATTGTATATAAACGTCTGTGTTACCCCGTGTTGCGGTAACACAGACGCTAAAACAAGCTTCGGTTTGTCTTTGTATGTATATCTGATGTCAGTAAAGATGTGGGGGAAAAAATAGCAGACGGTCTTTGGCACAGAGATATAGTAAAACTGGAGTGGACAACGCCACTGGCTGGACCAAAGCGCACACGGCAGAATAGCTCTGCCATCTTGTGTATGTATAAATGTCCAATGAGACGCATGTAAACAGTAAACATGGGTGTGGACAATTATTATTTTTTTGCGTGGGGGACTTGTTTTCCGTGTTCTTTTTTATCTTTTCATACTTAAAAAAGGACATGAATAAGGAATTGTAAATCAACAATATTTATGCTCTATTATTTGGCAAAGCTAAAGAATAAGCTCTATGATTGCCTTTGAGTATATAATCGCTCAGTTACCTACGTTTTCGTTTCGTTCAAAGGAAAAGCGTTCGCATTCAGCTGTGCCTGCGAGTCTGACTCAGGTCTATACCTGGAAGAAACTAGTCGTTATATGCATATATGAATTTATATGTATGCTTTGTGTATGAAGATCGGAGCAACTTCATTCTGAAGTGTTCATACGTACTAGTTTTCTTCATTTAGTCCGTCTTTGCCCTGACACGATGGATAACAGGATGATATTGTGTGTTGCCCCAACTGGGATCAATGTAGAAGTCTCAAAACTAAAGTATGTAAATGAAACCACGCCAGTTTCAGTTTCCATGAATACACTGTTAATATTAAACGAATAAACTGAAGCCTTTTTTGCCAGGTTATTTAACTGGCACCTTTTAACCAGTTATTTTAACTGTAATTTTACAGTAAGTTTACCACAGAGTTCAGTGCATGTTCAGTGTAAACCACGGTTAAATGCGCACAGGTCTCCACCTACAGTTAAAATGACAAGGAGACAATGCATTAATTTAACAGTTAAATTCAGTCAGTTTATAACTGTGTAGGAAAGCCGAACTGGCCTGGCGCAGGTCAGTGCAAAAATAAATAATGGCCTGTTGCAAATACCTGCCTGGTTCTTATAAACGCCTGGGGTCCAAGTCAATTTTGCAAAATGAACACCCGGGCTACTAAATGGTCATGTATGGTAATTTTGCGGAGCTCTAGCAGAATTGTTCCTCTGAACCCTCAGTAAAGGTGTGTGCTTGTATTGAGCATTTTTATGCTCCAAGTTGGGGTTTCTCAATGCAGGCGTTTTGAAAGATTTGTGGGGCGCTGGGAGCAGGATCAAATTTAAACCAGCTTGCTAATGTTACGGTTACTGTAAAGTCAGTGAGGCAGTGCTCTGTCAGTGCAAGATTCAGGCTAAGCATTTGCAGACCACTGTGTAAGTAGCTGCATGATGAACTGGTATTGTGTTGCGTGACCATTGATTCCCTAAGCGTTCTTCGATATGAAGTAGGCTGTCATGACCTAAGTTGCTTGATGACACCTGTAACTCAATGACATGCCATGTGTGTCTTGTTTTGCCCTTATTTGCAAGAACTTAAACACCTGAATCCAGAAATCGAATGAGCAGCTTATTTATTCATCAATGTCTAGGAAAATATCGTCTCCAGTAATGCAATTAGTCCTCCTAAAATGGAGTAACATTATACAATATCATCATTAGGCTTTTATTCTTCATGAAAGGCATTGGCCTAGTTATTTTTTTGTCATGAGGTTTTTTTAGAGAGCAAACAATGCCTCTACATATGAACATCAAGTAATTGAGAAAATAATAACTCATAAATTTTGTAGTTGCTGTTGAGGTTGGATCTAAAACCAGTTTGGGAACTGCTGGTATTGGCAATATTTGAAATGCAGCCTTAGCCGTCTGTTTTTGAAATGTATGTTTTTAGATATAAATTTGCTGCCACAGCAAAAGAACAAAGCTCGTACCTCAGGTACTCTTTCATGTCGGGGAGGAAATTTGAGGATAGCATTCCAGCAGTGGCTACGACTTGTCGAATCTGCTTGTTTGAAATGAAACATGGTTCAGCGTGTACCCATAATTCAAGGTTTTGTTGGCATGTATGCCCAGTATGGGGAATATTCATCGTAAGAAGTGTTATTACAACCCCAATTCCGAAATAGTTGGGGCAAAATGTAAATTGTGAATAAAATCAAAATGCAATGACTTTCAAATCACACCAGCCGGTATTTTATTCATAATAGAAGAGAGTTAACATAGTAAATGTTGAAACGGAGAAATTTTACAATTTCATCCACAAAATGAGCTCATTTCAAATTTGATGGCTGCTACAGGTCTCAAAAAAGTTGAGACAGGCCTGTTTACCATGGTGTAGCATCCCCTCTTCTTTTTAACACAGAGTGGAGGCATCTGGGCATTGAGGAGACAAGTTTCTTGAGTTCAGCCATTGGAATTTGATCCCGCTCTTGTTTAATACAGGCTTCCAGCTGCTGAAGACTTTTGGGTCTCCTTTGACGGACTTTTCGTTTAATTATGCGCCGAGTGTTCTCAATCGGTGAAAGATCAGGACTGCAGGCAGGCCAGTGCAGCACATGGACCCGTCTACTACGAAGCCATGCAGTTGTAATAGCTGCAGTATGTGGTTTTGTATTGTCCTAATGAAATACACAAGGTCTTCCCTGGAATAGATGTCATCTGGAGGGGAGCATGTGTTGCTCTAAAACCTTTATATACCTTTCAGCATTCATGGTGCATTTTACCCGAGGCCAAATTATGGCCATCGGGTATTACGAAGACCTTGCGTCCGTTTGTCAGTCTGTCTGTGAGTCTATGTAGACAATAACTCCTTTCCTTTTAATGTCAGGGTAATGAAATTCACAGGGACTGTTCTTGGGACATATAGCATAGACAAGTTCGAAGATGGGTCACCTTGACCTGCTTTAAGGGCTCAAAACGTCACATTCTTTGTAAACACTGTTTCCTTGATTACATCCACTATTTTTGTTGTAGCCGCGTAAAATTTACAGTGTGTATGTTCTGGATAATCAACTTGCAGAACATTAAAGGTGGATGACCTTGACCTGGTTAATGGGGTCAAAAGGTCACATTGTTTCTGAACAGTGTTATTTTCATTACGCCTTTGCACTACCATGACGTTTTTTGGTGTAGCATTGTCAAATTCACAAGGTGTACTCAGTGGATAATCAAGTTGGAGGACATGGAAGCTACATGGCCTTCACCTACTTTAAAGGGGTCAAAAGGTCATATTCTTTGTCAGGAGTGTTTCATTGATGACATCCACTATTGTTTTTTTTTTTTTTTTTGTGGCCTCATCAAGTTCACAGGGTGTATGCTCAGGAAGTCGACTTGGAGAACATTGGATGTGGAATGTACACCTAATGTTACAACCCTTCCATTGTGATTTACCATATATATTTCTAAGGAAGCAACCAGTTGCATGTTCATATCGTCATTTCCTATTAAACATGCCTTTTGCAATTCAATGTTTCTTTATTGATTTCATCCATAAAACTTAAACCAACTCTATCCAGAAATTGCTACTTGATAAGCTTGTAAATATCATACAATACCTTCTAATAACAATTGATGGAGCAACATTATCAACCAAACTGTTCACTCACCTTCAACCTAACATCGAATTTTGATGACTGCGCATCATGTCAGACTTCATATTCTGAATGCCAAACGATGTAAAGTCCCAGCTGTCCTGTTCCACACTTTTCCATATAACCTGCCAAGTCCTAGATGAAATTGGACAATTACCTCTGTCTTCCTTTTGACTCTTGAAACTTCTCTCAAGCCCAAAAGTATTAACCACAGTGTGTTACATAGGCATATATTAGAAAACCCTTTATATGTTGTTATTCCTTGTCTTATGCCCAGACGACCGAGGGTACTTTTGCATTGCATTCTGTGTTAAAACATGCAAGTGTCCCACATCATATGCACTAATGCGTCCCCATACCATCAGAGATGCTGGCTTTTGAACTGAACGCTCATAACAGGAGGGGTGGTCTTTCTCCTCTTTAGCCCAGAGGACACGACGCCCATGATTTCCAACAAGAATCTCAAATTTGGACTCGTCTGACCACAAGACACTTTGCCACTTTGCTACAGTCCATTTTAAATGAGCCTTGGCCCACAGAACACGGCGGCGCTTCTGAATCATGCTCAACAATGGCTTCCTTTTTGCATGATAGAGTTTTAGGTGGCATCTGTGGATGACGGCGGACTGTGTTTACAGACAGTGGTTTCTTGAAGTATTCCTGGGCCCATTTAGTAATGTCAATGACAGAATCATGCCGGTGAGTGATGCAGTGGCGTCAGAGGGCCCGAAGATCACGGGCATCCAGTAAAGGTCTTCGGCCTTGTCCCTCACGCAGAGAGATTTTTCCAGTTTCTCTGAATCTTTTGATGACGTTATGCACTGTCGATGATGAGACCTTCAAAGCCTTTGCAATTTGACATTGAGGAACAGAACATTGTTTTTAAAGTATTCCACAATTTTTTTTACGCAAGCCTTCACAGGTTGGAGAGCCTCTGGCCATCTTTACTTCTGAGAGACTCAGCCTCTCTAAGACATCCCTTTCATAGCCAATCATGTTACACACCTGATGCCAGTTAACTTAATTACTTGCTAAATGTTCTTTCAGCTGATTCTCTTATATATTAATTGCTTTTTCAGCCCTTTTTTGCCTGTGTCCCAACTTTTTTTTGAGACCTGTTGCAAACAGAAAATTTGAAATGAGCTCATTTCGTGGATGAAAATGTAAAATGTCTCAGATTCCCCATTTGAAACGTTATCTCTGTTCTATTGTAAATAATATATTGGCTCATGTGATCTGAAAGTCATTGCATTTTGATTTTATTCACAATTTACACTTTGTCCCAGCTATTTCGGAATTCGGGTTGTATAATGTCACCTTCGCAACACTAATGGCCTAAAATAAAATGACTTAAGAGCCATTCCGTGAGAAAATGGCACTTTTTGAAGAAGTTGAGGAGTTGACCCCCCTGGAATTGAATGAAACTTGGCAGATAGGTAGATAATGATAGACTCACAGAAAAAGCCAGATTTTTAGGTCTGTATCTCAAGAAGTCTGCCGGTGGCGCCACCTGGAAGCCACTAAAGTGGCTCAGTTTTGCTTTTGACACCACATTTTACATCAATTATTATGACTTGAGGGTACACAATACCAGATGTATTATTCTTTTATCATGACCTGTCACCCTTCAAGTCTGGATAGACATCAGCGCCACATCAGCGCCAAGCTGGGTAACTATGTTACTGAGCCGGAATTATTTGAGAAATCACGGTAAAAATTGAAAATGGGAATAAAATAATATCCCAGATATATACCAATCAAGAATGCTTCATTATGTGTTTACTCACAACAAAACTATCATTTAATATTTCCTTGGTATCTTGCTGGATTAGTGCAGTGGATGGCCGGAAAGATGGTAGAAATTGATTTTGCTGCATGTTTACTGTATATTTTCTCAGTAACCCAGATATGTTCCATGATGATAAATGCTGTTTTGTTGTGCTTTTGGAGCTCTGTTTTCAGGAATATCAAGAATTTCTTTGGTAGTATCTACACTTTCAAGCTAGACGGAGCCAAAGTTGGAGGAACACTCAAAAGGACCATTTCATAGCAGATTGTACCTATGTTTAGGCAGCATTATTTAGTTTACCCATCAAGACAGAGATCTGGAGTTCTCTGGATACATAGTTCCTTTGGGGTACATTACAGAAGGAGTAAAATTTCAATGGTAGTATTTTCAGTGTAGATGATTTTAAAAATCAAAAGTTGGAAAACTTGGCCTCCAGGGGGCACTGTAGGCTGGATGCAAGTACTGGCCATCCCCAGCAATGTACCCAAAAAATGTTTTTAATTGTGATACACACAGCTAATCTTCTCAGAAAGTGAAGAGCTTGGTTTGGTACTATGCTGGGTAGATAGCTATCTGACTAAAGGTGGCCCTCTGAAGAGCTAATGTTCTGCCAACCTAATATTCCATATTCCCAGACGTATACCAAAGTCCTGTCTTTTGAAATATATGAAGCACATGCACAGTTATACATAAACTTTGTAATCCCTTTGGTGTAAAGCTTGTTTGGTTGTAAACTGGTGGTGAATGTGAGCATTACAAACGCACAATACATGGGCTATTACCAAGTACAGGTGCAGCGCAGTCAAAAATGTACAGCACGTTATAAAACATGACCAGTCCAAAATTTTTAAATGCAAAAAAGAACTAATGTAAAAGGCGTACCACCATAAGTATGTATGCAGACATGCGTCAACAGTATACGTACACTTACATAAAATAACAGTCCATAATTTGAACTGTAAAAAAAAAAAAACTTCGTCACACAATCGTGTACATGAAGACAGAATGTATAGTACAAAAGTTAAATCTGTTTCATAATTTTCATGTTATCCAAAGCGAAATGATGTCAACACAGCAACTAGCTCTATCCGTCAGTCTGTTTTTGGAATTCAATTGTGGGCTGGCGGCACCTGGTGGGACGCACCAGAGGTGCTCCTTGACCTTGGCCTTGAGCAGCCATCCATGGCTTTCTTCGTTGGATCCGGGTCGATGTTACCCAAGGAGCCAGTTGAGCCTGAGGCAAGCCCTGCTACACTGCATCCTGGGTCTCTACAGGGCTGCTTACAGGCCCTTGAAAGTGAGCCTCTCTGTTTCTGAATTAAATAGCGGGCTGCAGCCTATATGTCGCAATAGTTGCGTCAACACCCATGGCTTGGTACGCACGGAAATGGGAAGTCTGTAAAAGAAACTCCGCCCTCCCAACCAGCAGGCATCCCATAGGCTAGGCATCATGGGCAGGTGTTTGGAATGGAGACATGCAAGTTACCACTACAAATGAACTGCCCTTTTCTTGGCAGGGTGCTGCTTGCTTGCTAGGATTTCTGTGCTCTTTATCAGGACAACCACTCGCTAGACGCGACTGCTGTGCCCTTTTTCGTACCCAAGCACCATACTTTAGGGAAATCCTAGAATTAACACTGCTCTCTGATTCTAATAGTAATGCAAAAATGCAGAGAATTTGTTTTTTTCTGAAACTCACCAACACTACAAAACTGTACACTGTACTGGCTACTGGTAAAAGTCTTGCATGTTGACACAATGCAACAATCACCGCCAACATTCTTTTCCAATTTACAACCAACCCAGCTTTATACCAAAGAGATTACAAACTTTTTGTATAACTGTGGATGTACTTTATATATGTGAAAAGACAGAACTTTGGTATATGTCAGGGAATAAGAAATATCAGGTCAGTAGAACATTAGCTCTTTAGAGCACTAACTTTGGTCAGATAGCTATCCACCCAGCATAGTACCAAGCTAAACTCTTCATTCTCAGAGAAAACTAGCTGTGGGCATCACAATTCAAAAACAATTTCTTTTGTACACTGGTGGGGATGGCCAGTACTTGCATCCAGCCTACAGTGGCCCTGGAGGTGAATTTTTCCGACTTTTGATGTTTAAAATCATCTACACTGAAAATACTACCATTGAAATTTTACTAAGCTGTAATGTACCCCAAAGGACTATGTAACCAGAGAATTTCAGATCTCGATCTTGCTGTGTAAACAAAATATTGCCACCTAAACATAGGCACAATCAGCTATGAAATGGTCCATTTCGAGTTTTCCTCCAACTTTGGCTCCATATAGCTTGTCAGCATAGATACTACCAAAGAAATGCTTGGTATTCCCGAAAATAGAGTTCCAAAAGCACAACAAACAGCATTTACCCTCACAGTACAAATCTAGGTTACAGAGAAAATATACCGCAAACATGCATCAAAAATGAATTTGACCATCTTTCTGGCCGTCCATTGCACAAACACGGAAAGATACCAAGGTACTATTCCCTGCAAATGATAGTCTTGCTGTGTGTAAACACATAAGAAAGCATTCTAGTTTGATATATGTCCGGGGTATTATTTTATTCCCATTCCCATTTTCAATTTTTATTGGTATTTCTCAAATAATTTTGGCTCAATCACGTAGTTACCCTGCTTGTCGCTGATGTGGTGCTGAAGTCTAACTGGACTTGAAGTGTGATAGATCATGATAAAAGTATAACATATTTGGTACCCTGTGTACCCTTAAGTCATGATAGTTGATGTAAAATGTGGCATCAACAGCAAAACTAAGCCACTTAAGTGGCTTCCAGGTGGTGCTATTGGCAGGCAAAGTGAAATACAGACCAAAAAATTTGGCTTTTTCTGTGAGACTCCCATATCCAACTATGTGCCAAGTTTCATTCAATTCCAGGGGGGTCAGCTGCGCACCAAATGTCAATCTCTCGTGGAATGGCTCTTAAGATGCTATGTGAAGATCTTATCATTTGCAAAAATATCCCCCCCCACACACACACACACACACACACGCACACATACTCTCGCAAACACACACACACACATGCAGAAACATCCTGTATTTTATTTTTATTATTATTGTTGTTGTTGTTATTCAAATTTTTTTTCTGTCATACTTTTCAGTCCAAATCTCATAACAAATAGAATAAAATTCGATTAAGGTGCTGTCACAAGCTTTGATCAGTGGAGTTTAAGCAAGGATCAAGCTGCATTTACCAAAAGTGCACTGCGAGGCCAAAAAAAGTCTCACACTCTTATTTCGTTGGACTACCTTTAGCGTTTATTATGGCCTGCATTTGCATTGCATCGTTTTGATAAGCTTATGCAATGTCACAACATTTATTTCTGTCCAGAGTTATATTATTTTTTCACCAAGATCTCGTATTGATGATGGAAGAGTTGGACCATTGCGTAAAGTTTTATTTATCACATCCCAAAGATTCACAGTAAGGTTAAGGTCTGGACATGGCCAATCCATGTGTGAAAATGGTGTCTCATGTGCCCTGAACAAATTCACAATTTGATCCTGATGAATCCTGGCTTTGTCATCTTAGAATATACCCGAGCCATCAGGGAAGGAAAAAAATCCATTGATGATGGTCATTCGGTATATTCAGGTAGTCAGCTGACCTCATTTTTTTGGGCACATATTTTTGCTGAACCTAGGCCTGACCAACTGAATCAACCCAAGGTCATAACACTGCCCCCTCATGCTTGTACGGTGAAACTAGGCATGATGGGCACATTGCTTTATCCGCCTCTCTTCTTACCCTAATGTGCCCTTCAATCTTGAACAGTGTAAATCTGGACTCAGCAGACCAAGTCCTTTTCCCTTTCCTCCAGAGTCCAATCTTTATGCTCGCTGGCAAATTGAAGCCTTTTTACCCTAATTAACCTCACTGATTAGTGGTTTTCTTTTGGCTACACAACTGTTTAGTCCCAATCCCTTGAGTTTCCCCACTCACTGTGCTTGTGGAAATGCTCTTACTTTCCCTGTTAAACATAGCCATGAGTTCTGCTATTGATTTTTTTTCAATTAAATTTCACCAAAAGTCTAACTGATTTCTGATTACGATCATTCAAGATTTTTTTCCGACCACATTTCTTCATCGAAGATAACGGTTCACCATTATCCTTCCAGATTTTAATGATGCGTTGATAGTTTTAACCCTATTTTAGTAGTTTCAGCAATCTCCTTAGTTGATATCTTTGCTTGATGCAGGCCAATAATCTGACCCCGCTGAAACGGAGTAACATGTTTTGCTAGACCACAGGATGTCTTCCAGCATGGTCCTTTAAGGAATGAGAAGCTACTCACTGCATCAGTTAGGGTTAACTTGTTGCCAGTTGAAACGTACTAATCACTGCAGTGATTATCCAATGGAAGGCTCTAGCCCATTTGCACAGTTAAATCCATGAGGTGACTTTTTTTATGGCCAGGTAGTGTATTTTTGTCGTAAAGGCTTGTGTTGTTGGCGATTGGATGCTGTGCATTGAGAAAGACATGACAAGTGTTGCAGTGTCTCAAATTGTATGGAACAAAATAGAAGTAAAGATCATATTTGATTCAACCACACAGTTAGATTATGATGGATTAATGCGTACATCTTGTTAAAAAGAGCAAAAACACTGTAGAGAAATAAACACAATAGCCAACGCATTTTGGGTAGGGGGGGCAGTAACAATGGTCAGTATTGTGTAAGGGGCCATTGGTCCGAAAAGGGTTGAGTACCAGTGCTCTAAGTTTTTGTATTGTGGACTGAGCTCATCCCTCACAGAATGTCTTGTTTTGAGAGGTGTTATGATCAATTTTAGCACAGTGACCATTAATCTTTCTGATGGCCTAATTCTACATATTGCATCATATTTTTTTATCTTTAAATTGATTGGTTCAATTACTAAATTTCTTAAGCATAATCTCTATCTGGCTTTTGAGTGTCGATTTTATGCTTGGTAAACCACATGCGTGGAAAATCAATCCATTGTTGCTTGTTAAATATTCCTTCTCAGTTTCTTATTTCAAAGCCTGTTAAAGACTGTTTATAATTTCCTTCACAGAGACCTCCATTCTTATTTGCTGGGTGACCAAGAGGAGAATGATGACAATGCAAATCAGCCTGGTCACAACAACCAGCAGGCTCACAACAACAATGCTATCCCTGTGGTAGGGGAGGGACTGCATGCAGCCCACCAGGCCATCTTGCAGCAAGGTGGCCCAGTGGGTTTCCAGCCTTACCACCGACCCATGAGGTTCCCTTTCAGGGTGAGCCTCCTGCATACATACAAAAAACCATTCAGCTTGCTCATCACAGCTGTAGCCCTTAGGCTCATTGCACATGCTGCCCATTGCACATGGAAACCATGCTGGCTTCGGAATGTCTTTACTTTCAAGAAATAATTCTAGCTCATCTATAATGATAGATTCCAATATTTTACATGCAATGCAAGTTAAACTAACAGGCCTGTAGCTTCTTGGCTCAGTGTGGTCCGCTTTCTTACATTATATTATCCTGCTTCCAATCATTTTGTATCTTTAATTTCTCAACGCTGCCTTAAAATAACTGACAGTGGTTTAGAGATGATCTCTCCTACTGCTCTGCGAAATCTTGGGTATAAGCCATCAGGGCCAGCCATCTTAATTGTCTGTAATTTATGCAATTTGTCTAAGGGGCCAGGTCACGTGGTAACACAGTTACAAAATTGGTGTATTTTGTATAGTAGCTCCAAAACTAAGT
This sequence comes from Gymnothorax javanicus, assembly GCA_029692085.1. Classification (NCBI taxonomy): domain Eukaryota; kingdom Metazoa; phylum Chordata; class Actinopteri; order Anguilliformes; family Muraenidae; genus Gymnothorax; species Gymnothorax javanicus. Next base: position 84,603,648 of record CM056196.1, read on the forward strand.
AAGAGAGTTACAATTTAAATGGCTTTGTGTAGGTTTTCCCTAGTACTTCAAACAACAAAATAGCTAATTTTGTTCATTTGATTTATTTTTGGTTAAAACGGCAAAAAACTGGTTGATAATGGAGTTGCAAATTTGCGTCCAAATGAATGATTGTCTGCTGACCTAAACGAGGAGCACTAGCAACACCAGATAGAGAGGAGTGTTCTTGGAGTGAATCTATTGTTAATTATGAAAATGATTGAGAACAAGTCAGGACTAATAACTATTTTAAAGGCATATCCTCTGCCCCACCAAATTTTCAGTGTTTTCTGTGCAACTGGTTTTATTGTAGCCCCCGGACGAAGTTGGGCAGCTGCTAGGGATTCACGTGTGTCGTCTCTGCCGCCGAATCCGTTGACACCTCTTTGTGGACGCTCTACAGGATGTACTTTTTGACCGATTTCTTTCATATTTGATATAGATATGTGTTCTACTTCACTTATGACACCTATCGGTTTTGGTTGCCATGGCGACAGTATTGGCCGAATAATATGCAAATTAGTAGCAAAACATTTAGATTTCCTTGTGGACGCAGCACAGGCTGGAATTTTTGACTGATTACTTTCAAGGGGTGGGGAAAATAATCGGTTCTACGATGCATCGCGAGGCTTTGTTGAATGATTCAGCATGGATGCAGGAAAGTCCATCATCGATTATCAACGCAATTTTCAATTGACTGCCTCTCCCGGAGTTTGGAGTAACGCATTATAATGGCACTCACCTACGTTCTTGCAAAGACATGCCTATCCATCAAGTGCTATGATTGGCCAGTCAACCTAGCGCCAGGATTAGCCAGCCATTCAGTTCTAGGATTGGAATCCTACCGCTTGAACGGCTGGCCAATCCTAGCGTTTGAATGCCTCAGAGTGGCGTGTCTTTTATGCAGAACTTGTGCGCCGTGTTTACAATCCGGATTGCGTGCGAGAGGTGCGGATGCAAGAGAGAAAAGAGGTACAAGGCCGCCGGCTTTTTAAAAAGCTGCAGTTTGGGAAAACTTTGGATTTCGTGAAGTCGATGGTAAAAAACAGAGCTAGACAAGACTTATGCAATTTGCAAGACGTATAACGCAAAGATCAAGCACATAGGCAACACAACAAATATGAGGAATTATCTTGCCCGTTGCCACTCCAAGCTAACTTTAGAAGGGAAAAAAAAAACTTTGTTGTATCCAACCAGAAAACCATTGAACAGACACTTGTATCAAAGCTGGCATCCAACTCTGACGGGGCCAAAAAGATTACAAAGGCTGTCACAGTTTTATTGCTAAAGATCTGCGCCCTTACTCCGTTGTGGAATGCGAAGGCTTTCGTTTTCTCCTGCATACCCTGGAACCGAGGTACAACGTCCCGTCCAGGCGATTCTTCACAGACGCGGCTATCCCAAAGCTTTACTGCGACACCAAAGGTCAGCTAATGAAGTCATTGAGAAGTGCGAGTCAAAAGCCGCTTTCCCACTGAAATTAGCGGGTCGACGCGGGTTTTTTCAAACACGGGTCGACTTGCTCACAATCGGCATTTGGCTCCTGTTGGCAAAAAAGCCGGGTCTGTTCCCAAACTTGGGCCTGGGCACCCACTGTTTCTGCTGGTTTTTGTTCCAGCTACAATTGCAATCCCAGATCTTTAACGAGTTGCAAATTTTTCTTAACTGCACTACCCATACTCATATGGATTGTTTACACTGTTAAGCCACATTGTCAGAAACAGCTATTTGAGCTGTTGCTGAAGAGCCGCATTATTAACCTTTTCCAACCCGCAAAATGAGTAGCGCTCAGTTTGCAACAGCTGAATCACCGGCGTCAGCATCCTTTTTCCGACTCATGTAAAGATATAGCTCCAGTAAATGATAAAAACCATATCTAGTTAGAAAGGTAAGACATTTAAGTTTACTTTCACACCATTATATTGACTGAAAACATTAATTTTATTTTTGTATTTTAAGGTAAATTTCAATTGAATGTCTGCAAAGAAGTAGCCTATCCCACTCAGGAAACGGTTCCGTTAACTGATGGTAATCAAAATGTTCGACATTAAACGATGGTTCTTTTTAGATATAGCGAGAAATAATACATCTTTACCTTTCTTGTTAAAGAAGGACAATACTTTGGTGGTTTTTAGTTTTATACTTACGCGGGTTCAGCCTTCTCGTATCCTCGGTCATATGGCGAAGCGAATGTAATGGCTGGCTGCCCGTGCGTGCAAGCATCTCTAGTCTTTATCAAAACCGTTTCAGGAAGAAAATTTAATATGAACGCTGCATAAGGAGGCTGCGCCAGGATCGTTCATGCGCAATAAAGGTAACCACAGTGTCTTACTAAAGCAAGGAAATGATGCAAAAGCTCCTTCTTTAATCGAAAATATTGCTTGGTTAAACAAACGAGGAAGGTGACCTGAAGAATTTCGTAATACGTAAATTAGCGGGTTGACCCGGGTCTGGCATTCCCACTGCAAGCCGATCGGAGCCGAGCCGATTGAAGGCAATTTTAACCCGCATCGCTTGCCGAGTCGTTTGACGCGGGTCGGTGAGCCTTTCCCACTGCCACCAAAAGCCGGTTGTTAGCGGGTTTAAACGGGTTTTTTGGCCAGTGGCAAAGGGGTAAAAGAGAGCGAAAGTGGAAGGGGAGCTGTTGCCACATGTTTACTGAATGTAAGAAATGCGCATTACATAATACAGCCGCTAAATAATTATTTTTTCACTGTAAATCGGTTTTATTTTGATGATTGAAAATGTAATGCACGATGAAAGAGGTTGAGTTTTTTTACTATTTTGGAGCACTATGCAGTCTTATCAGGTGGATGGGAAGATGAATATTTTATTTATTTGAAAAGGGGCAGCTGGTCATGTTAAGTTATTTGTTACAAAAAGGTATAAATAAAAGGGTTTTAATTTCACCAGATAGTTTGTATTGATGGGGAAAAATAAATCATGCACAAAAATCTGAAATTGAGATGCATTGAAAATCGTTTGATAATTGAATCATGACTCTCTGAATCGTCATCAAATATATGGTATGGATGTGTGTTACGCTTCAATTAGGTCACCTTTTGATTTTGGTTGCCATGGCGACAGTATTGGCAGAATAATATGCAAATTAGTGGAAAAACAGAGAAATTTCCTTGTGGACACAGTACAGGCTGCAATTTTTGACCAATTACTTTCATAGTTGGTATGGATATGTGTTACTCTTCAATTGGATATGTGGATAATGTGTCACATTTCAATTATGACACCTATCGATTTTGGTTGCCATGGCAACAGTATTGGCTGAAAAATATGCAAATAAGTGGCAAAACATAGAGATTTCCTTGTGGACGCAGTACAGGCTGGAATTTTTGACCGATTACTTTCATAGTTGGTATGGGCATGTGTAACACTTCACTTATGACACCTATCGATTTTTGTAGCCATGGCGACAGTATTGGCTGGATGATGTGCAAATTTGTGCTGACATATACACTCTTCCTTGTGGATGCAGTACAGGCTGTAATTTTTGACAGATTACTTTCATATTTGGTATATACATGTGTAATACTTCACTTACGACATTTATTGATTTTGGTTGCCATGGCAACAGTATTTGCAGCATCATACACACATTAGTGGCAAAACATAGAGATTTCCTTGTGGATGCAGTACAGGCTGCAATTTTGGACCAATTACTTTCATATTTGGTTGGGACATGTGATATACTTCACTTATAACACCTATCAATTTCCGTTGCCATGGCGACAGTATTGGCCGAATAATGCACAGAAAAGTGGAGAAGCGGGCTTTTGGGGGCTATACCCATGCGGTCGCAGCCAACCGGACTGTAGTTTTTTTTTTTTTTTTTTTTTTTGGGTCAGAGCTGAAAAAAGTGTTTGTTTTGCCTTTAAGAAAGCAACTTTATCAGTCAGGATATTGGGGGATGAAAAGGCTTCAGTTTGCTTGGGAGCATAAAGATTGAACTCTGGAGCAATGGAAAAAGGTGGTTTGATGAGTCCAGATTTACACTATTCCAGAGTGATGGGCTCATTAGGGAAAGAAGGCAGGCAGATGGAGTGATACACCCATCATGCCTAGTGCCTACCGTGCAAGCCTGTGGGAGCAGTGCTATGGTGTGGAGTTGCTTCAGCTGTTCAGGTCTAGGTTCAGCAAAGATACATGCCCCAAAAAAGAGGTCAGCTGACTACCTGAATAACCAGGATTTTCCATCAATGGATTTTTTTTTCTTTCCTGATGGCACGGGTATATTCCAAGATGATAATGCCAGGATTCATTGGGCTCAGATTGTAATAGAGTGGTTCTAGGAGCATGAGAGATCATTTTCATGCATGGATTAGCCATCACAGAGTCCAGACCTTAACCCCATTGAGAATCTTTGGGATCTGCTGGAGAAGACTTAACGCAGCAGTTGGACTTTCCCATCATAAATGCTAGATCTTGATGGAAAATTAATGTAACTCTGGACTGGAATAAATGTTCGGACATTGCATAAGCCTATTGAAGCAATGCCAAGGGGAATGCATGCTGTGATCAAAGCTGCTGGCTGTCCAAAAAATTATTTGGGTGAGTGAATTTTATTTTTTTTGGCCGGGTAGTGTATGTACAAGTCCAAGTCACTCGCCGAAAGCTGCTGCCCGGGAATTGTAAAGTCACTCACCTGGGCCACAGGCAGGGACCTGTAAATCACTCACCTGGCTTTTTCAAAAACTAAGGACTGACTTACCACTGATTAGTATGAGTACTGTTTGTTATCCATAAGCCTGAACATGACCCTCTCCAGAGCAGGTTAGTTTCACAGCCTAAGTTAGTATGGCAGTGTAACTTGCATAGATGCCGGCCACCATCATGCCCTTGGAAATTGAAATTTGTGTTCAACTCCGCTTTAACCTATCCTGCTAAGCAGGAAATTGAGCTGCGTGTAACAGGCCTCTGGGGTACTGTGTTGCTGTTGACATTCGTGCTGAGTGTATTTCTTGCGTTCAGTACAACGAGTATATGTCAGTCCTCAGCAGAAAATGATCCTTTTGGTAAGAGGGAAAAAAAAAAAAAAAAATTGGCCAAAATTTTGGTGAAGTCTGTGAAATCTGACTCACAGATGGACGGATTCATCATCCCCACTGTATTCCACTGCAGGTTTCAGTGGGGCTAGAAGATAAATTTATCGCGATAATTTAAAGCGCAATAATAACTGCCACCATGGGGTGGACAGACGAGCTTGCTTGTTTTGTTTCACTTGACTCATACCTGATGTGGTCTTGAACAAATGGCTTCCAAACATCAAAGGCCATATGAAATGTTTCTGGAAAAGAACTTCTTGGACTTCAGTATTTATCAGTGATGTGCTGAAGAGAGCAACGTTTAGGTCTGCAGAATCATTACCTCAGGGCCGGCTCTAGCCATTTTGGTGCCCTAGGTGAGATTAGGATTTGGCAGAAACATTTAAAATGGCATCTGATGTTTGACTGCCATTTGTTCAAGACCGCATCAGGTATGAGTCATAGAAAAGAAGCAAGCTCATGTATTCGCCTCATGGCGGCAGTTATTTTTATTGCTCTTAGTTATTGCAATTTATTTTTTGTCCAGTCCTAGTATTCAGTCTTTCACATCACTGTGTTTTGTGGCTTTACTAGTATTCTTACTCAACACCAAACCCTTACTTTATGCGCCAAAAAAAGTGTACTGAAAAGCAAGTGGATCTCTTTTATGTGATGAATGTTTATGGTCTTAAAGCTGAAGATAAATTTTATTAATTGGATAACACCATTTTTTTACATTGTTATTTGTTACCTTGCCAATTCAGTCGGTAAACTGTTCATATATTCAAACACTGATGTTCTCCTTGTTTCCAAGGTGCTGTTAAGTTGCGCTTTTGAGTTGTATCATTTCTCGTCATGTGTACTAGATTCTAATCACGTTTTTTTTTTTTTTTTTTTTTAAGGTCATGTTGCTGATAGCTTTCATGTGTGTGACTCTGCTTGCAGCCAGCCTGATTTGTTTGACGTTGCCAGGTGAGCTGTTGATGGAAATTATGCCCTTTTTGCTCAGATTTTTACTTGTCTCAGCCTTCCTCATCCCCTTTTCTCTTTGGGCAAGGACAGTGTTTGCTGGCCGTTGGCTGATGTCTTTCTGGACGGGTAGCGCCAAGATCCACGAGCTGTACACAGCAGCATGTGGCCTGTATGTATGCTGGCTCTCCATCAGGGGGATCACCATCCTGCTGGCCTGGATGCCTCAAGGCCGCACGGTCATTCTTCTCAAAGCCCAGGAGTGGTCTCTCATGGTAGCGCTAATGCAGTCACTTCATTACACCTTCTTTACTCTTTGGTTATTGTTAGACTGTTGCAGCACTGGGTCCATACTGTCAGAATCTTCACAGAGGGATTTCCATCTTCTGTGATATTCATTAAAGTTGGCGAATGATGATGAAAACTAAGGGGTACACTGCTCTGGGAGCAGCATGAAAAGTTCAATTAAATGTAGTTATTTCACTTAATAGTGACAGTATTTGCAATGCATGATCAGCATTAAGAAGTGGGTTCATATTTGCTTAATTAAAATTGATGTCAGAGGTTTACATGCATCTTTGCCAGATGCATTTAAATTCAGTTGTTTTGAAATTCCTCACTTTTAAACATAGTAAATATTCCCTGACTTTGGATCAGCCCAAAAGGGTGACAGGGAGCCGCCTCTTTATGGGCTCACCACCCACAAAGAGAGAAGTAGGGGTCGGGAGCCTTGTGGACAGGGTGGCAGAAGGGCGTGGAGGGCCTGGTGTTCTGGGCCCCGGTCATGGAAATAGAATTTGAATCATTATTAGAAATAGTAGAGAGAATAATTTAGTTCGGCTTTTATTGCTTTCATCACATTTCCAGTGGGTCAGAGGTTTACGGACACTTAGTATTTGTAACCTTGCCTTTAAATAGTTAAACTTGACTCAGATTTTTTGGGTAGCCTTCCACAGGCTTCTCACAGCAAGTTGCTGGAATTATGGTCCATTTCTCTAGACAGAACTGATGTAACTGAATCAGATTGGTTGAGCTCCTTGCACGCATATGCGGTTTCTGTTTTGCCCGCAAATTTTCTATAGGATGGGCTTTCCACTGGTAATTATTTTTTGGAATCAGGCGTATTGTAGGGTTTGCACAGCCTTGAAAAGTCCTTGAATTTAATATGTGATGTTAACTGGAAAACTATTTGAATTTGAAAAGGCATATAAGAGTCTGTATAGTGCTGGAAAATTTAGAATATGTTCTTGAAAATATGAGAAATGTGCTTGAAATTTTTCTTTTGTGCTTAAACTTGCAGAATTGAGAAACCATTAGTATGGGGTCATTCCATGTCAAATCAACCAAATTTTAGGAACTTCCCCGCCAAAAAAAAATTTTTCGTTATATTCCCCACAGTGGAAGATTTATATATCTGGTGTGAAATGGTGAAATAATTAAGCTCAGTTATTGCCAGTTCCTGAGATTTAGCTTCTTTTAGGGAAGGGGGGTCAGTTTTAAGAAAATCGCCATAATTTTGGAGTAAGTTTGAGGGCCTGAAATATGCATTTGCAGAGCAAACAGAGCCATAAGTTTCATTTTGTCATCAGAAAAGTTGCTGAACTCTTGGCTTAAGCTATTTTTTTTTTTACTCAGTGTGTTTAGTTTACCTGTACTGTGGCCTGGAAAAAACAAAAAACACCAATCATACTAATTTTTTCAAAATTTTATGTATTTATTATTCTGTAACTAATTAAGATAGAGCCCTGAGACTTGGTATGCGAACTGTTGGTCGACTTTCTGAAGACCACAAAAAATATCAAAGTCACAATGGTTGTATTCAATGTTTTAATCACCTTAGAAGTTGGCTTCAGAATGAAAAGTGCGTATTTTGGGTCATCATAGTGGGTACATATCTCAAAAGGGACACAAGTGATCCATGTCATATTTTTAGTGCTTGAAGGCATGGGTCTTGGGTCTAACATATTAAAAAACTGCAGATGTAAAACTATTCTTTTTGATTTTACATGATGCCCATCATAAAAGTGGTTTGGCATTCGTTTAAGCCTAGATACCATGATTTGTGACTGAAGAGCACACTGGTAAATTTTAATGATCACACTGTTTCATTCACAGAGCACTATTGCATCATTATCTACTCTTACCAGCACAGTATTTGACACACGAAATAATTGTTATTATATACCGGCGCTGCTATCAGATTTATTATAGTGTAATAAAGGGAAACTGGAAAAAAATATTTTCTGAAAAGATGACGGTGTAACCATGGTAATAATTACTGTGTAAAAAGAATTTTCCAATGATTTTAATACACAAGACCTTTCCAGGGTTATAAATGGAACTTTGGAATTCCCCACTCCTATATTAAGCAACATATAAACTGAAACCTCCAATAATCCCATATCTGAAATTTTGGGTTTTTCCGCCCCATGGCCCTATATATAGATAGCAGTGGCAGCTCGTGAACTGGCAACTGGGGAGGCTCAAAACAATTCCTTAAAATTAATGATTGGTCACGACCTGTTTTCAGTCATTCAGTAGTTATTCTGATGTTTCTTTATATGTTAGCATATTTGTAATGTGACCAACATGTCTCATAACAGTGCCTATGTACCCAATTCATTATGAAACAAGAGCACTCAGAGAGCGCAGCACCTCCGCCATGCCAAGGCAACTCTGTGCATTAGTTATTTTCGTTGGCTGATGTATGGTATTGTTGCATTCCACCGCCAGGTGACAGCAAAACCCAAAAGCATGCCGATTGGAAATCCGGCCCATTGGAAAGACTTGAAATCTCTGCCAGCATAGCTGGATTTGAACTTTGGCCTATATCTCAGCTGTACTTTGGTCTAGATATGCCAAAATTTAATCTCTTGTTCCTCTTGTGCTACTCTAACGTCCTGCAAAGTTTGGTTAAAATCTATTTAGCCATTTTTGAGATATCCTGCTAACAGACAGACAGACAAACAAACTAACCAACCAACGCCGGCAAAAACATACACCTCCTTGGTGGAGGTGAACAAGTGTTTGTGTCACATTCATCTTTTCACTTACACCATGGCTAAGGTGCTCCGAAAATTAAGTTAGACACCTAATGTGATTGGCATACTGTACAGTCTAAAGGAAGAGTTTTACATCTTCAGTTTTTTAATATGTTAGACCAAGACCCATGCCTTCAAGCACTAAAAATATGACATTGATCACTTCCTTCCCTTTTGAGATATATACCCACTATAATGACCCAAAATACGCACTTTTCATTTTGAAGCCAACTTCCAAGGTTATTAAAACATTTAATACAACCATTGTGACTTTGATATTTTTTGTGGTCTTCAGAAAGTTGACCGACAGTTTGCATACCAAGTCTCAGGGCTTTATCTCAATTAGTTACAGAATAATAAATGCATTAAATTTTGAAAAAATTAGTATGATTGGTGTTTTTTTGCTTTTTCCAGGCCACAGTACAGATAAACTAAACACATTGAGTCAAGAACAGTAGCTTAAGCCAAGAGTTCAGCAACTATTCTGGTGACAAAATGAAATTTGTGGGTCTGTCAGCTCTGAAAATCCATATCTGAGGCCCTCAAACTCCCGCCAAATTAAGGCGATTTTCTTAAAATTGACCCCCCTTCCCTAAAATGGGCTAAATTTCAGAAACTAGCAATAATTGAGCTGAAATATTTGACCTCAGTACTGCCAATGCATATCTCTTGAAATGTGCAAAGTTTCATCAAAATCAAAATTTTGATGTGGGGGGCTCTGGTTGAGCTGACACGGAATGACCCATGATATTTTGTTGCGTACCGATGAAAAAATACGAACTGGGAAGTGATGAGGAAGTTTATAAGCAAGATCACGGTTCCAAATGCGCGTGTCAGCAGAGTTTGTTTATGCTTTGCTAGGAGGCTGTATGAAAGGCAAATTGCGGAAGGGGCAAAAACTAATCGTACACGTTTTTTTCAGTACTGTAGTAGAAAAAGGAAAGTCGAAGAGGAGGTTAAGTATATAAAGAATAAAGATGGATCGCTGCTGTATGAGAATAAGGATATTGCTGATAACTTAAATAGTTACTTTGTTGAGAATTTTGCCTCGGAGTGGATTTTTATTAGGCCAGAGGGCATGTCCAATGCTCAAAATTATTTAGCATAAATTGAGGTTAGGGATGATGAAGTATTAGACAAGTTGCATAAACTAAAGGCAGATAAGTGGGCAGGCCCTGATGGCTTATACCCTAAAGCGCTCAGGGAAGTTAGTGTGATCATCTCTGAACCACTCTCAGCTATCTTCAGACGGTCTGTAGCAACGGGAGAAATCCAAATGATTGGAAGCAGGGCAATATAATACCAATATGTTAGAAAGGGCACTGTACTGAGCCAGGACATTACAGGCCAGTCAGTTTAACTTGCATTGCATGCAAAATACTGGATTCTATCATAAAAGACGAGCTTGAATTCTTTCTTGAACATAATAATATCTTGAGAGATAGTCAACACTGTTTCCATAAGGGGAGGTCATGCCTGTCAAACCTTTTGGAATTCTTTGAAGAAGCCACCAAGACTTATGATCAGAGCAGGGATTATGACATCATATACTTGGATTTTCAGAAAGCATTTTATACAGTACGGCATGAGAGACTAATTTTTAACATGAGGTCTGTTTGGAATTACAGGAGGTATTCTGGAGTGAATTTGTACTGGTTACAAGACAGAACACAAAGAGTGGTGGTCAGTGGAATCTCATCTGAGCTAAGCATTGTGGAAAGTGGTGTCCTTCAGGGATCGGTGTTGGGACCCCTGCTCTTCCTCATCAACATGTATGACCTTGGTAGGAATATTGAAAGCAAATTGGTTAAATGTACGGATGATACAAAATTGGCAGGTTTGGCAAACAGTTTAGAGACCAATAAAGTGATTCAGGATGATTTAGATAGAATTCAGAATTGGACAGAAATGTGGAAAATGACAGTTAATGTAGCTAAATGTGAAGTTCTACATATAGGTAATAAAATCATTGGACAGGGATACTTAATTGGAGGTTTAAAACGGTGAAGTGCTCCACATGAAAAAGATCTGGGAGTGATTGTTGATCTAACCCAGTGCCTCCCAAACCTCTCCTGGAGGCCCACCTGTCCTGCACGTTTTAGATCTCTCCCTGCTCCAGCACAAGTGATTCAAATGATCAGGTTGTCATCCATCATCTTTAGGGGGTGATTAAGGAGCTAATCATTTGAATCACCTGTGCTGGAGCAGGAAGAAATCTAAAACGTGCAGGACAGTTGGGCCTCCAGGAGAGGTTTGGGACCCTCACGGGTTCTCGCCATTGTGCCGTAGCATTTAAAAAGGCCAATAGGATGCTGGGATACATAGCCGGAAATATTGAGTATAAATCCAAGGAAGCTATACTTCTCTTGTACAACACACTCGTCAGACCACACCTGGAGTATTGTGTACAGTTCTGGGGGCCATACTTTTAGAAAGATATAGAGGCTCTAGAAAAAGTTCAGAGAAGAGCCACTAAGTTCATTCCAGCTGTAAAAGGTGAAAGCTATGAGAAGAGGCTGAAGATCCTTAATCTCTTCAGTTTTAGGAAAAGGAGATTTAGGGGTGATCTGACTGTGATTTTTAAGTATTTTAAAGGGATTTACGAAGTAAATTATGTGGGATTACTTTGGCCAAGTTTTGTTAGTAGAACTGAGGGTCACAAATGGAAGCAGGCCTAGAGTAAATTTAGCACTGATATATTAGGAAATATTTTTTTCACGCAGAGCGTAATCTGTGTGAAATGGCTTGCCTGACTATATTGTTGAGGCAGAAACCTTGGAAATCTTCAAGAGCAGCCTTGATTTAGTGTTAGATACCATTTAGTCTTTGAACTTCTGAAGTATTAGATTGACCATGGTAATAAGAAAATGTCGAGCCTAGTTGGGCTGAACGGCCTGTTTTTGCCACTCTTGTTATGTTATGTTACTTCCACGTCAATAGTCAAGGCACATAAACAAACTCAGACGGTTGTGTTTAAACCATGGCGGTAAACCAGTCTTTAGGCAGTATGTGTCTGGAAAAAAGAAACTGCAGCAACACTTGTGTGACCAGGGGTTGTCTGTTACTGACAAGGTAGAGGAGCTTAGAGCTCGTGTTTCGGGAGCAACTGTTCAATTTGGCACCAAAAATCACAGCGAAAGAGGCTAACAGTCATCTTCCGCGACGTCATAAATGCGTGGCCAGGTGCAGAAAAGTAATATCTTTTATGCAAAGAATTCGGCCTGACACATGACCAAAACAATAAAATGGAAAGATGACTATCGAGTCCACGAAATTGACAAAGATGTGAAGAACCATTTCACATGGCCCTGGATGGAACAAGAGGTCACAGTGAATGGTACAGTGTCATCATTAGGCGAGTTTTTACAGAAGGTTGAGGTTCTGGGAAAAGACTTGTGCACGTTGTGCTCAAACCTGATAAGTGAGGTCTCTCGTGGAGCAAAAGCATTGGAGGAGCACTGCCAAACAAAGAGGCATGTGGACAAAGTTAAAATGAAGAAATCATGTGCTCCCGGGAGCTAGTGTGGCCAGCAAAGAGCCTTCCATCCACGTACGGATTACACCCGATGTTGATGTAACTGGGAGTCCAAAAGGTGTAGACGACAACACAACCCCCACTTGTATCGGTCAACAACTGGGTATCAAATTCTTTGGTATGTGTCCACTAATCTTTTCATTTAAGAACTGTTTGGATCAGTCTTAAGACATGGAGGGTCTTACATGAGTGTTTGTGTCATATGAAAGTTATGAAACGAGATGAGTACATTTTTTGTTTGTTGCAAGCTTTAGCGAGCGCTAGAGCCTGGTTGACAATGCTATTTGTGCCTTATGAATGTCTCATTGACCTTTGACCTTTTCCTTCATGACCTTGACTTTGTCCTGCAAATTACACTTTCAATGTAGCATATCAAAACCTAAGTTTAGGTCAAGGAAACCAATGCAAGTAAACAAAAATCAAAACATTAAAATAAATAAATAAATAAATAGACCTACAACCTTTACAAGACATTTTATGTGACTTTTGACCTTAACCTCCGTTCCATTTCTGGAGAGTATCTCCCAAACTGCTTGCAGTGACCTTTTCAAAATTTCATCCTAGTCCCCGCCCCTCAGATGGGTAGATTGGGGGTCTATTGATTGAGACCATGTCTGTCCATCTATCCGTCTGTTCGTGTGACAGTCTCTAACCAGCTTGTTTATCCATAATGTGATGCAATGAGGGAGGGAGTGTGAAGGTAGAAAAATACATTCGTAGGTGCACCTGAAATTGAAACACATGATGTCCATTAGCCTATCAAAATTCTAAAGCCTGGATACCATTTTCTGTAAATTTCCGAAGTGTTTAAAAGCACAGTCAACTAAGTGCATATATACTTCTGACCCGCTGGAATTGTGATATAGTGTATTACAAGCAAAAATTTCATCTGGAAATGCCTGTTTGAAAATGTACTTGCGTAATGTAGGATCAGTAGATTTCCTGACTGACTTGCTGAAACTGTACAGTTTGTTAACATAAGATCTGTGGAATAGTTCAAAAATGAGTTTTGATGACTTCAATCTTAGTCTATCCAAGATCCTGTACCATTGTTGGCCATTTTGATTATGTGTGGCCAGGCTTATTAAAAAATGTAAGACCATTCCAAACAGTGACGGAGATGTCATTGGTATGTGGATGCCAGGCCTGGAAATATCTTATTTCAGTTGCGTGTTGTCTTGTGTTGTCTTCTCTGCAGATAATGAAGACCCTTATAGTGGCAGTGCTGGTTGCTGGAGTGATTCCGCTGCTACTGGGCCTGCTGTTTGAGCTGGTTATTGTGGCTCCCCTGCGAGTCCCCCTCGACCAGACACCACTCTTTTATCCTTGGCAGGTGTGTATGGCTGGCCTTATTGGCAATATTCAGATTTCAGCGCCATCCAGATGTAACATGCCCCTCCCACCGAATTGCAGAAATAATGGGTTATTCATAAAAGCAAACGATTTCATCAACTTGTCTCGCAAAATTTGAGTGACTGTACTTTTATTATTGATCCATTGAAATGGAAATGATTACTTTGCAAATGTTGTCTTATTACAGCATTACTCATCCCAGTACAGTAATATCCTGGCATAAATGGCAAAATAAATCATTTGTGCTGGGTTGATTGTAATAATAATGTGAAGTTCTAATTAGTGAGAGTGAAAGATGTTTGTGATTCTGAGGGAAGTTGTGAGGCATTTTTATTTGAAGTTTACTTGAGCAGATTGGCCAAAAACCAAACTTGAAGAGACTTCCAAGGCCGAAAAAGCAACATTTTTCCATGGTAGTAGAGGCATGCACATTGTGTGGGAAATGGATACTGTAAAGCCTCCATTTTAAGAGCCAGTTTTTGAGAGATTCAGACAAAATCAGACACCTTGAATTGTTGACCCCCTGATTTGGCTGATTTTTTTTTATTATTTATTTTTGAGATGGTATTGGTGCCCAAACTTCAAAACCCGATCCGTTCCTCTGTTGACCCCCTTTGTCCTGAGCTACGGCGACCCCGTTTTGGCTGACTTCACAAAATTGGAAGTTCCCACCTCTCCAAGCTTCCGAGCTTCATTGGTGTCTCAGGTCAAAGTTTATTGAGAGTGGGTCAATAGGGAGGATAGAGTACCATAACGTAGTTGTCCACCTGGGGCACCACTGAAGTTAGCCAATAGGGGGTGCTCAAATGCTCCGAGCCATTTTTTGTCTCAAGTTTGTCATGGATTTTCTTGAAAATTCAAGGACATCCCAGCAAATTTTTTGCAGGGATCTTTTAGTTGGAAGGACCTTTATTCAAATCCCTTGTTATTTTGGTGGGACAACCATGAAGTTTGGGAGGGAAAGGACCAAAGAAGGGTCACGGACCAAGAAAGGGGTCATTTTGGGACCCTTTTAAGCCCGCTTGGCCTTCAGTCCAGTCGGGCTTATGCTGTGGTTTTGTGCCTTCATTGTGGTCTGTCATGCGTTCGTCTGTCCGTGCGCCCGTAAACTTTTTGCCTTGTCAGTGCTCTAGCTCCTTCAGTTTTTGACGGATCCTTTTCATATTTTATATTCATGTATATGGAATGAAAATCTAGGCCAAGTTCGATTTTGGCCATGTTGCAATAGACCAAGCGGGCACAGTGGCTTTGCCACTTTTTTTTCTCTAAACTTTAGAGGTCAAATCAACTCAAGTCAACTTTATTTCTATAGCACATTTAAACACAACAAAGTTGATCCAAAGTGCTGCACAATACAAACCACATACTATAAATAGAAGTAAAAAAGAAATAAGGCTATTAAAAGAGACCAAAACAAGCACATTTTCTCAGAGGGGGGAAAAAAAGGTAAAAGAGGTAGCCAAAAACTGCTAATTACATGTGAAAGTCACAGACCTAGATATTACAATAAAACAATAAAACATCTGGGATCTTGTCTTATTTGTTTATAATGAACAAAAACAAAAATCTAAAAATAGCTTCGAGATAGGGGCACTGATCCTTGAAATACACTGACAGTTGTGCATACTGGGAAATCGATCAAGAGCAGGTGTGCCACTTTCAAGGCTGCAGCGCTGCTATGCAGTGATTTTTTTCCTTTAAAATGTGATGCTGCCACCTAGAAAGTGGCACTGGCTCCTGACGAATTTCAGAGTAAGCAGTGTCCACGTGAATTCATATGCTTACAGTAAAACCGTGAAGTCTTTGTCAACTTTTAAAGATTCTGCTAACATGGTCATACACATACAAATACACATACAGTGCTTTTTCTCAGCAGAACTTGCATAATAACAGATAAAATGACTAATGATTTTAACAAACTACCACTGCGTCAAGACATGTAGTGCAAGACCCCAAATCTACACTGACTGGTTACAAATGAACTGGATTGGTATGACTGGTTGACATACAGTAAGGCAACACTTCATATGAACTTGTCAATTTTTTTTAAGTGAAAAACGGTGGTTCCAGTAAAAGGGCGAGTAGTGTCTCTGGGTTAAATTTTTAGGGGGATTAGTTTCATAGACCCATACTGTTTATTGTGGAGTGAAGGATCTAAGTGAATGCCCATCGTGTTAATTTTACATTGTTTTGATCAAAGCACGAATGTTTTTGGGCCATCCTGTGATAGAAACAATGGTAAATTGCCAATGCTTAGAAATTTGACAAAAAATTGTTAGGGTACACCTATGTGGCTCTTTCAGTGAATTAACAACTGTGGTCATAGTCAGTGCTTCCAAGGAAATGAGGAAAAATTCAAAGACAATGACAGTTGTTTATCCATTTGTGGTCAGTGACCTGCTTGTTTACCCAAGTGCACTGACCTATCTTTATCAAAACAAGATCAATTCCAAACCTTCTTAAAATTTATCTTAAAAGATGACTGAAGAAAAGGATCTAGGCCCAGGTGTACTGTGGCCCAGCTGCATCACTATTGATGCACAGAACTGCTGCCTAGATCCCTATTTTTGTATCTCCCCGACAACGATAGTCAGGAGATACTATGGTTTAGTTCCGGGGCCGCCGCCGCCGCCGCACCCACAGAGATTTTCTGTGCCTTTGGACTCTGGAAGCGACAATTATTACAGGAATTTTTTCTAATTTTGGACAGGCGAAGATATTTATTTGACAGTGCTCAAGACCGATTTTCGGCAATTTTGGACGTCCACTATGGCTGCCGGTGGCCATTTTGTCTGAAATCTGGGGATCGGGGAGATACACGACTCGGTCCCTGTGGCGACTGAGTTATCTAGTTAGATTTTTGTTTTTGTTACATATAAACAAATGTGACAAGATCCCAGCTGTTATGTTGTTTTATTTTTATATCTAGGTCTATGACTTTCATGTTTAGTTAGCAGTTTTTGGCTACCTCTTTGAAGTTTTCAGAAAAAAAGGGCGCCAAAATGACCCCTGTCTTGGTCCGTGACCCTTTCTTAGCCCTTTTTCCCCAAACTTCATGGTTGTCCCACCAAAATCACAAGGGATTTGAATAAAGGTCCTTCTAACTAAAAGATTCCTGCAAAAAATCTGCTGCGATGTCCTTGAAGTTTCAAGAAAATCCATGACAAGCTTGAGGAAAAAAATGGCTCGAAGCATTTGAGCACCCTGTGTTGGCAAACTTCAGTGGTGCCCCAGGTGGATAACTACGTTACGGTATTCTACCCTCCCTATAGACTCACTCTCAATAAGCTTTGACCTGAGACACCATTGAAGTTCAGAATTAGAGAGGTTTGAACTTGCAATTTTGTTAGGTTGGCCAAAAAGGGCCAAAAGAAAGGGGTCGCTGTAGCTCGGGACAGAAGGGGTCAACAGAGGAACAGTTCGGGTTTTGAAGTTTGGGTACCATACCTATCTCAAAAAATAAAATTCAGCCAAATCCAGGGGGGTCAACAATTTTGACTGTCTGAACTTCTCAAAAATAGGCTCTTGAAAAGTATATTCCATTGTAACTTGATTTCAGAGGACATTTTGAGTTAGAGTGGCACTCCTGAAGAAAAACCTCTGAAGGTGATCATAAGCAATGTGAGTCTATATAATACCACGCTGCACTCTATTAACTGTATTTTAAGGGGTCGCTCAGCAATAAATGAAAGAAGGCGTGTCAGAGTACTCTGTAAGACCAAATGGTTTCTCTGAAAGGCAGACTCCATGTAGCCCTCAACGAGTTGGAAGTTTTGGTTTGAGTTGCTGTGAAGTTTTTATGATAAAACTGTCACTGTCATATCCCTATTACCCAAGGTTCATGATGGCCCCCTGCATTATAATTTTATGTGGATGTTAAAACCGTTGCTGTACCACAGTAATGCATTTCTTGATGAAACCTTGCTCAAATGAAGTTTTGCATGTTCGCGCATAAAAATAGGGCTGAATTTGGAAGGAGACATTGGTGTTAAATATTTTTATTTATTTTAAATGCTTTTTTGGATTTTTGAGACTACTTGAAGTCTGACCTGGTGGGTATATTTTATGAGGTTTACCTGCAGCCTGTTTCCAGAAAATTTATGCTACTTTTTGTTTGGACTGATAAATGCCTTTTCTGAAATTTTGGGTGAACTGCCCCTTTAAAGCTTGAGGAAAAGTAGAAAGTATTGACGCATTCGTGAAATGAGCATCTTCCACAGAGCAGCCCTGTTGTGCAGTGGCTGGGCAGTTTTGACTTGGATGCAGAATTTTAAAGTTTAACTTGCGCACCTTTTTGTCAAGGAAATGGTAACCTTTATGAGTAACCAATCAGATTACCATTCAAAAAATCAGCAAGATCCAGGGTTTGAAAACTTAATAAAGTAGGTGGGTCTTTCTCTTTTAATGTTTTAAGCAGTAAAGATTTAAGTTTCATTTAATGTTATGCAGGACTGGGCTCTTGGAGTACTTCATGCCAAAATCATTGCTGCCATTACTCTCATGGGTCCTCAGTGGTGGTTGAAGACGGTGATTGAGCAGGTTTGTGAATCCTTGCATTTTTTAAAAATAATTTTTCCCCTAGTGCTGTACCCATTTTGAAAACTAAAAACTACCTTCCAAACTACTTGTTTTACATGCAGTATTAAACCTAGAGCACTCCAAATAATTGAACAACATAAAAATGTTAAATTGGGTCCTTCTGTAATGTTTTTAGTGGGTTTCAGCAACTTTTATTTTTGATCAGTTCTGAGTTGCACAAATTTATTTGCCATGAATGCACTCATACATACCGAAGATTACGTTCTTGCAAACCAGTTGTATGCTTTTCTCCAAATTTTTGAAGTAGGGATTCAAAGAAAATTAATACCCATAAAATTGGTCCGTTATGGCAATTTCATGATCGGTTGTAGGTATTCGCTCATATAACAAGAGAAAAAAGTTTCATGCGACTTGATATTCGCTTTCTAAATGTTGCTCCTTTTCCACTGTAACCAGTCCACTGACAGGCTCATTGTCTGTGACATCACATACGGGTTGTGTACTCTGAAAGTACCCAGATGTTCCATAGTTATAATATAGTGAACACTGTGAAAACTGGTTTCAATTTTGTTTTTCAAGCCTGAAGAGTCAGAACTCTTAATAGATTTCTTCCAGATCTTCCAGTAGTTCATAGTTTTAAATCCCATGTTTAAATTTTTTTTTTTTTTTTTAAGCTACTGTCGCATAAAGGTGATTTCTTTCATCGATGGATATTAGT
This sequence comes from Gymnothorax javanicus, assembly GCA_029692085.1. NCBI lineage: Eukaryota > Metazoa > Chordata > Actinopteri > Anguilliformes > Muraenidae > Gymnothorax > Gymnothorax javanicus. The sequence continues at coordinate 84,622,860 of CM056196.1, forward strand.
TTTACTGCTTATTTTGGTTCGTTCCGTGCCTGCAAAAAGTCCAGTCACCGCGCTGGCTTTACGCTATACACGTACACGTTGTCTAGTTTAGAAAGAAAATTATGTTTTTACTGGAGTCATGCTACCATTCTGAGGAAGGTTGGATAAGCCAAAGCTGGGCTACAAAGAAGATAGTATTTTATGAACACGATCAAGTGGCCTCTCATAACAGTGATTGACTGACATAGAAATATTGAGTGACGAGGTCAATGCCATTTAGAACACAATCGTACCCCTCAAATATCTCCACCCAATACCTCAAAAGCAGCCTGAATTGTCCGCCTGTACTTCTCATGCACTCGAGCTCAATTTCAGGTCTTAATTGCTTTTATAGTCGTTGTATCGCTTCCCAATGTTCTTTCTTCAACTTCTGGTCCTTCCTCTTCCATGATGGACAAAACGAAACAAAACCTCAAATCTAATAACGTTAGATAGTTACAGTATACGCAATAGAAAGATCTGAGGGCAGGCAGCTGCCAGTGCATGAACAATATGTATTCCTGCGTGAGTTAAGAGAGAGAATGCATTCTAAAAATCTTCCTTTCTTGTCTTGTCGTCGCTCTTATCAAGTCTACTCATCGAAAAATATCATAATAAATTAAGGTATGAGTCCTTCCCCCCTGGGTTTCCGCTACATATAATTGATCGTGGCGCACCACCACGGCAAAATAAAAGCCGCCAAGCCTATGTAAAATGACTTTACATAAACTTCAAAGATCCTAAGGACAATCAGGTGTCGCCAGTTCTCATTGTTAAGTTAAAATGAGCGCTAATAATTCTTGACCTGTTGTCAATCATTTTGCTTGATGAACACGTTTTCCAATGAATAAAAATTAGCTATCGGCAGTAAAACGCACTGCTTTCTTCTTAATGCAATGTGTGCAACGATTAGAGAAAAAAATATTTCATTCACTTTGCAAAACGATGAACTACGATTTTAACTTCCGTGTTTGCTGTGAGCACATCCTGCTGTACCTAATTGTATCGTTATGATTATTTAATTCCAAATCCGGAGTCCGGAGTCATAATCGGTTTTCATATTATATGTGAAATCCACCATAACGCATGTGAAACTGATAAACCTCCGTGCACATAGACTTCAATTATTACATCGCCTACGTGCTGATTAATGAAAACCGGCCACACCTGATAATGCTGAGTTTTGACCCGACGCTGAAGCCCTCCGCCACAGTTTCAAAAAATCCTGGAGGAAACCCTGCCTTCCCCGTATTTACATGATTTCCGTCAGATCGTTTATATGTCCATGTTAATCTTCAATGTACTAGGCCTATATAGAAAAATATGAGTTTAAATAAAAAAAGACAGATAAATGTTTCTCCATTATAATTTATCCATCTCAAGTAAAGTACGACTCAATTTTAACATTTAACAAAATATAAAGCTTAGAGAGAGACATAGTATTTCTATTGACATGTAACAGAGCAGAGCTCGCAAAACCCGTATGTGACATCAGCCAAAACGGGCCTCTTTCCTAGCCTCACGGAAGTATTCACGCTCAATAAAGTACTGTCGTTTCGTGCTTGTTTCCATTTTCTCGTATCGATAATGTGACGGAATGACATTACATTGCATTCTTTGCGTTTAAGCTTTCCATTGATGTCGAAATTGCCATATTTCAGTTTTTCCTTTGCAATTTTCCTAAAAACTGACAATTATTTCTATATACATTGTAATGATTTGTCCTAAAAGAAAATAACTGATTAATACTCTTTATTCAGAACACTTGATTTAATTCATATTAATATATTTGGTGAGAGCCATGAATTTTTCAGTGCTAGCTCCTATCTCCTGCCTTGAGCCACCTCCTAAGTACTGGCATGGCACTGAAGTGATTCATGTCTAAACCCTTCCAAGAATCTCGCAGAGCATTTTAAAAACTTGCTGCTGTGATTTCTGCTATGAAACCCTAAGGACAATTTTGAAATCCTTCTTGGGAAATTTTCTGGTTTTTTTTTTTTAATGCTCGACTCTTTCGAGGTCGGGGGCATTATGTTTTCCACCCCTTCCATCCGTCCGTCCGTCTGGGGGTCCTGTCGTGAACTTTTCCTTTGTCGCATTCTAACGTGAACACCGCTCGACGGAGGTTTATGATTTTTGGTGGGGTGAATGGTCATACATAGGGGGTGATGCCTATCGATTTCCAGCTCACTCTGCCAACCAATATGGCTGCCACGGCAGTCATCTTGAAATCCTTTAGCGCACTCGCCGGAGGTTTTTGCTTTTTGGTGACCTGAATGGTCGTACATGGCAGATGATGCCTAACACTCGCTTTCTGTACATGTTCTTCAACTGTTTCAGTCAGGGGCATATGCCACGCCTTGCGTTGCTCTTGTTTTTAATTTTTTTTTTTTTACAAGTATATTTTTCCATTTATGAAGGAGAGCCGGTAATACCTTATTGTACTTCTAGTTAAAATCTATCCATTTCACTAAACTATGTTTGAGACTTAATTACAGTATAATTATGACCTTACTGTGTGCACATGAGATACATGTAGGGAATACATATGTAACTATTCTTAAAATACAACCTTAAGATAGACCGAGAATGTTTTTATTTACTGACCAATTAACTTATTTATTGACCCCTCTGATCCCCACCAGGAAAACAAAGAAACAATAAATTTTAAAAAATCTTAAACTGATTTCATTTCAGCTCAGTGCGAGTCTGTACTGTGTGGTCTCCGCTCCGTTTCACCGCATATGTGCGCGTGTCTATATCACTATGTTTGATATGGGGAAAGAGCATTACTCGAGTTGATAACTTGGTACAATACTCCTTTTGCAATTAACGCGTCCAAACAAGTGTTAATAGTTGGTTGGTCTGCTATGTTTACAAGCCAGCTAGCTACAAAACCACACAGCAAAAATGTAACTTTGCACTCCATATCCCTTACCTCTCTTAGTAATTTAAATACCTGCAAGATGTAGCTTCAGCTAACTTGGCTAGCTTGGAGCGGGTCAACACAATGATATATCTGGAGCCTTCGCAAAGAAACCATCATTGTCTGTTGAGGTAACGTTTGCTATCCTTCTGTTAATCCTATGGCTTGCGCTGTCAGACAGATCAAGAGGTTGACTAGCTAACCTTTGCAAATCACTACATTGATCACCAATGCAGCGTTATGAGGAGCCAACAGGCAAAAGCGCCGATGTCGGAAGTAACATCACTCTGATTTGTCGCCTAAAATGCAACATTTTTACGTTCATTTGGTGCTGCACCAAAGCCTTTCTCTGGCAGGGAAAACCATGAAGTTACTGCAGCGTGTTTGGTAGCTGAGTAACTTAACGTTATCTTTGACATGCTAACAGTGATGCTGAGACCGGACATCGGTTTTGTTCTTCTTGAGACAAGCGATCATTCTCTCATAAGTGGTGATGAGAAGCTCACTCTCTTCGATGTGGTAAGCAACGTGTATTAACTTCTCCGCCCGCTGGATTGTCTTTGTTTGTCTGCTGAGTCCAGACATGATGTGGCTAAGCTGACATTGTCCAGCCCGAGCTAGCACACATTGTAAAAGTTGGAGTAGCTTGTCCTGAGCATTTTTGTGGTTACCACTCCCCTTAAAAATGACCTCCCTTGGTTGGCCTTGGCTGGGAATAGCCATCAGCTGAGAAGTTGGTACAATCTTTGCCTCCCTCCACCCAGGTATGCTGCTTTTTCCTTGAGTCTGAAGCCTTCTCTCTTACAGTAGCCTCGTAGATGACTTTTACTCATTGAAATTTATGACCGCAAGAATAAACCTTTCAAGGAATCGAGGGTTAGCCTTAGCCAGATAGCATCAAGTAATCTGACAAGTGACTGTGGTTAGCAAAAACACTGTTACTGGCCCGAACAGGCCAGCTACCTGCCAATCAACTTGCCAGACATACTTTTATTTATTTATTTATTTACTTACTTACTTACTTACTTTTTCACTGGCCCCAGCAGTTGGTTTTATTGAACCCTGCATCCACCCCGTTTAAGGTATAGCTGAACCATGCACCCTGTCCTGGAAGATTGAGCTGACTCCTGCATGGTTGAGGCAGGCAAATTCTGGTATACTGGAGCCCTCCCACACTGGGAATATTTGTTGCCATTTGTTCAAATTGCCCTGATTACATGTCCAGCTGCATTTGACATGGATTCAGTCAGGATTTTCTTCCTTACCATGGGGAATGCCTCCCTTCTTCATAATTGTAGGTTATACAACTCACTTGATTCACTTCGCTCTTTGCTTATTTAAACCTTTGTTCATTGAAACCTTGTTTTTTTACTAGGTATATGCAAATGGGATCCGCAACATTGACCTCCATTTCATAATTCGCAAGCTGGCAGCTCCAGCCATTACAGTCTTGCTCCTGTCCCTATGTGTGCCGTATGTCATTGCTGCTGGCATTGTCCCAATCATGGGTAGGTTCATAATAACTTCCTTTTTGTACAAATGGTACAAACCCCAATTCCAATGAAGTTGGGACGTTGTGTAAAACATGAATAAAACAGAATACAATGATTTGCAAATCCGTTTCGACCTATATTCAATTGAGTACACTACAAAGACAAGATATTTAATGTTCAAACTGATAAACTTTGTCTTTTTGGAAATGTCCACTCATTGTGAATTTGATGCCTGCAACACGTTCCAAAAAAGCTGGGACAGGGGCAACAGAAGACCTGCAAAGTTGAGGAATGCTCAAAAAACACCTGTTTGGAACTTTCCATCAGTGAACAGGTTAATTGGAAACAAGTGAGTGCCATGATTAGGTGTAAAAGGAGCATCCCTGAAAGGCTCAGTCGTTCAGAAGCAAAGATGGGGCGAGGTTCACTGCTTTGTGAACAACTGCGTGAGCAAATAGTCCAACAGTTTAAGAACAACGTTTCTCAACGTAGACTTGCAAAGAATTTAGGAATTTTATCATCTACAGTCCATGATATCATCAAAAGATTCAGAGAATCTGGAGAAATCTCTACATGTAAGTGGCAAGGCCGAAAACCAACATTGAATGCCCATGACCGTCGGTCCCTCAGGCGGCACTGCATTAAAAACTGACATCATTCTGTAAAGGATATTACCATGTGGGCTCAGGAACATTTCAGAAAACCATTGTCAGTTAACACAGTTCGTCGCTACATCTACAAGTGCAAGTTAAAACTCTACCATGCAAAGCGAAAGCCATATATCAACAACACCTAGAAACGCCGCCGGCTACTCTGGGCCCGAGCTCATCTATGATGCACTGACGCAAAGTGGAGAAGTGTGCTGTGGTCTGACGAGTCCGCATTTCAGTTTGTTTTTGGAAATCATGGACGTCGTGTCCTCCCGGCTAAAGAGGAAAAGGACCATCCAGATTGTTATCAGCGCAAAGTTCAAAAGCCAGCATCTGTGACGGTATGGAGATGTGTTAGTGCCCATGGCATTGGTATCTTGCGAATCTGAGAAGGCACAATTAAGGCTGAAAGGTACATACAGGTTTTGGAGCAACATTTGCTGCCATCCAAGCGATGTCTTTTCCAGGGACGTCCCTGCTTATTTCAGCAAGACAATGTCAAGCCACATTCTGCACACGTTACAACATCATGGCTTCATAGTAAGAGGGTGCGGGTAATGGACTGGCCTGCCTACAGTCCAGACCTGTCGCCCATTGAAAATTTGTGGCGCATTATGAAGCGCAGAATACGACAAAGGAGACCCCGAACTGTTGAGCAACTGAAGTCATACATCAAGCAAGAATGGGAAAGAATTCCACCTACAAAGCTTATACAATTAGTGTCCTCAGTTCCCAAAGGCTTATTGAGTGTTGTTAAAAGGAAAGGTTATGCAACACAGTGGTAAACATGCCCCTGTCCCAGCTTTTTTTGAACATGTCGCAGGCATCAAATTCAAAATGAGTGAATATTTCCCAAAAAACAAAGTTTATCAGTTTGAACATGAAATTTCTTGTCTTTGTAGTGTACTCAATTGAATATAGGTCGAAAAAGATTTCCAAATCATTGTATTCTGTTTTTATTCATGTTTTACGCAACGTCCCTACTTCAATGGAATTGGGGTTTGTTCTTCATTTTCGAGGATTGGGGGTTTAACACTCTTCGCAGAAAGTTCCATGAAATCTGAGTGCATTGTCATTTATCTGCAGGGGTTACCATGGAGATGCAGAATCTTGTGCAGCGACGAATCTACCCTTTTCTTTTAATGGTTGTGATGCTAATGGGAGTCCTGTCTTTCCAAGTTCGGCAATTCAAGCGGCTTTATGAGCACATTAAGAATGACAAGTAAGTCTTCCTCTGTGGCAACAACGATACTAGTATGCTGGCACTTGGGTCTAAAGCATATCCCGTTTCAAATGACTCTCCTGAATGCTTCTGCAGTGAGAGCATACATTCGTAGTCATAATGCTGATGAGAAACGGGCTTTAGTCCCTCCATCAAATCATGCTAAAATAGTGTATTTTTAAAAATGTGAAAGCAGTGTTCTTTTGGTGGGTTCGCATTGAGCTCTGCAATGGAAGAAGAATAGTTTCAAATGGCCTGTAGGGTCCTGTACTTAAGTCTAAGTCACTGCCTGGTTTTTGATGATAAGTGTTAATTTTTTAAGTGTGCTTGCCTTGGGAAAGAAAGGTCCGGAGTTTGAGTCCTGGCCACGAGCTTCACTGTGTGTTCTTGGGCAAAACACTTCACTCCCTTAGTGCCTCACTCCACCCAGACGTAGAATTGACCTATGGCTAAGCCCTGCCCTCAAATGCGATGAGCCAATCACAGTGCGTATTCTCTCCCCATATATTGGACATTCTGAGCCTGAACTTCCATTGAAATGTATTATGGAAACTCTGAATCGTTCGCTTTTATGGGGTTTTAAAATGTTTCTAAGTTAAAAAACGGTCAAACGCTGTGCTTGGGTTAAATGTAACTCCGATACGGGGTATCCCGAGAGGCTGGGCGATGGGGTGTATTTTATACCGTTCCCAAAGCCACATCATAACCGAGAGAAGTGTCTCCTCTGGATAAAGCTTTGTGGAAGACCCCGCTATCAGCTTAACGTAGCTAACAAAGGTCAAGAAGGATGTCAACATTTGTTCCAAGCTAAGTCATGTTGTGGGAATTTTAAATTGTATTCCTGAAAGAAATCAGACTGAGACAGATGAGAGTTAATAGGATCCTTTACTACGTACGCAGTAGGGTCTTTGTTACAGGCAAGAACAAAGACAAAGGAATCTCTCCTTTGCTTTGGATATATGCAAAAGCAGAACGTCATGATGTACGCCCTCTGCGTCAGCTGCGTGCGTGCGCATCCCACATAAGTCTGGCTCCAGTAGTCCTAAAAAGTTTCTCCCCCCGCAGAAATTTATGTTACCTTGGGTCTTATCTAGAACACTCCAGGCTCAGAAGGAACACACTGTTTCAGTAACTCACTTCATGACGCTTCTACATAGGAACAAGCTAGATTATAAAAGTTGCAATCACGCATGGCCTAGGTCACCTAGGCCACTCGAGAACAAGTAAGGATAAACACTTAATGACTGAATAAACAAGTAAATCAATACTAAATCAAGAGCAAGCAAGGATAAACAATTAATAACCAAATAAGCAATAATAAGGAATTTAGGACTGAATTCCACCAACAGTCAACATCGTGTTTAAGGCGACATCTTGTCACTTCGCTGGAGATTAATGTAAAGTTATCTTTTACATCGCTGAGTTAGCTAACGTTAGCTAAAGTTGGTAAACTCTATGGCTAACTTCAATGCTGACGGACATTGGCTTAACGTGAGCTCCTGGCTGCGTTGTTCACCATGTCACCTTGTTTATTTAGGAGTTCAGTCACGTCAGGTTAGATTTCTTAAATTCGGTAGCAATAATAATACGTAAATTAAATTTATTACCCTGCAGTGCACAAATAATGTTGATCCTCTATCTTGTTGTGTGAGAGTGACGGAAACGAGATGTGGTTGATCGCGTTTGCACTAAAGACCTGAAAATTTTAGCTTCTAATTTAAACTTTTTGTTGACCTTCTCCACTCTAAATTCATTAATGTATCCCTCCAATGCATAGTGTAACCCTTTTTGCTGACTTCTTGATGATATTTGAACCTTCTGTTGCCAAAAATCATCAATAGCATCCTGAAAAATATCTCCGACTGTGATACCAGCCATTAGCGCCTGTTCGAAAATGTTGATTGTTTGTCCAAGTCAGTGGAGGGGGCGGGGCTTAGCCATAGGTCAATTGGGTAACAGCAAATTGTCAGAGAAACCTGACTACATGCTGGGGGAGTAACCTTCGATGGACTAGCATCCCATCCAGGGGGAGTAGCAATACTCCTAGTCGCTTCATGCTACAGAAACCGTGGTTAAGCACGGAGTCTGATGAACCACTTTGCTCGGAACAGACTTACTTCCTCTACTGCTTTCCTCTGCATTGGTTTGTCTGTAGAAATGAGTAAATTTCCAAAGATACATTGAGAATTCTAAGCATTGACTTTTTTTTTTTTTTAATACTTACATATTTAAAATGCACTTCCATTTTGTTTATAGAAATGATTTAGAATGCCTCAAGGTTTTTCACAGACCTATATGAAGTACATGTCCTGTTTGCCATCTGTTCGGAAGACTTTTTTTCACTGGCAAATATTTTCCTCCAGATACCTTGTTGGCCAGAGACTAGTGAACTATGAGCGCAAGACTGGCAAAATGAGCACATCCTCACCCACCAGCTCCCCTCAAGAGTAGGGTTGTTGGTGACATCAGCTGGCGGCGAACCAACCTGTTGCCCTCCTCTTGTCTGTCGCTCCTCCACCAAATGCCTGGCTCTCTTCCCCATGTCTTTCTCTTGTCCTGTATTGAAGTAATGCTTGAGTACTGTATATGTGTAAATAAGTGAGAATTAATTTAGACAAACCAACGAACTTGGGTTGAAAGAATGAATATTGTACATCTTTGGCAAATAATGTGTTAATTTATTAAATCACTATCTTTTGGACTACTTGTTCTTCAGTCTCAAAGTGACCCAGTGCCAATAACTGATTTCTGTCTGTATCATCTGTGTCTGCTTGAAGCATAATGTTGTCAGTTGCTTGGATTTGTAGACCCCAAGCTCCCATCTAATGCACTGAGTAAATGATCTAATTTGGGAAATTTCAAAATGTGTTTGCTCAGGTGAAGTGCAGGAGGAAATAATAGGATTTTTCATACTCTATCTTGTTTGTATATCTGTATTTTGTGGGGAGAATAATGCCTAAACACAAGAACACTGACTGAGACAATCATTGGCTTGAAGGCCAATAACATCATCTTACCGTATCGTTACTGAAGAAACTATTTCAGCTGTGTTTAGAATAACATGCAGTTGCATATCATATTGCTTTGTAGGAAGCTGTACAAAAAGTTGGGAATTTGAAAAAGAATAATGTCCTTCAGAATTGGAAATGGTCTAGATAGTTTTCACACTGGGTTGCCGTATCAAACCATTAATTTTGAACATTTCAGTGGCAAAAACTCACCCTGCTGTCTGCTGTATTGACTTGCAGTTCGGCAAGCTTTGACCTTCATTTCAGTGTGAACAAACACTTAGACAAGTGTTCTTCATCCAGATTAGCTGTAAAGCGAGTCCACGAAGAACCACTGAGTAATGAGTGGTCTTGTGTTCTCCAAATAATTTGGTCAGTAGTTAATTTTGTACATTATTTGCATAAATTTAACTCAAACTAACATTTCATGAGTTAACTCTGTAGTGGAAGAGCTGGGAAAATTTTAAAAACTTTCTCTTGATCAGTATTACTTAGGAAAGTAGGTGGCATTTGTCAATGAGCTTTTTTCCTGTCATTTTCAGTCTCATTTCAAAGGTGAATATAAGCCTTGCGTGTCATGGGGCTCATTTGAGATGGAACATGACATTCAAGTGAGAATTTTCTGTAAGTGACCTTATGGATTTTTAACTGTAAAAACTCATTTCTGGGATGCTTTATTGGGTCAGTTTTGCATCTTTTCAAGCAAAATGTGTATTCTATTTTTATATGTATGTATAAATGGCATGGCAGTTATTTTTTCTCAACTTGGGATGTTATGAATTGGTTGGCTGTTGCACTGCACATAGGTTTGTTGCCTGAATGACATGCCTAAACAGTAGCTTATCGGTGTGCTGCAAGACTTTGGCATACACCCAAACTGGAATAGTTTTTTTTTTTTTTTTTTTTTAACTGTGCTCTGATACATTTCGTCTGTTTGCCTCTCTCTAAGCAGTAGAGATGAATGTTTAAAAACAAACAGCTGGGGCGTCATTCGCAGTTTGGCACAAATATGTTGTGCAATACAGTTTACTTAAAAAAATAAAAAATAAACCCATTATGGGCTTTGAATGCAAATGATTACTCTTCTACTGATGAGACTAAAGAAATTACATTCATTAAAATGAAAAAATTACAATAAATTCAACTAATTTCACTGCTCAGCATAATGGAGTACCCACCCTTTGAAAATTAAGACTTTTCTCCATTTCCCAGTGAATGTGAGAACATTTCGTTGTATTTTGACAAGACTGAGTTTTATTAGTCATTCTATTTGCATAAGTGCTGACACACACGATTTAAAAAATCATTTTCTTCAAATGAGGCGTAGCGAAAATGATTACACTCTTCAACAAATTCTATGAAATTGAATATTTCATATGGCCTTGATTTTTATATAGTCATCAGTTTGTCCATGTGTGTGTCCGTCCATCTGTCTGTAATCATTTTGTTTCCAGCGCGGAACTCTAATTCCAGGCAGTATTTATTGAATAAACTTGCTGTGCCTGTTATTCCTAGACTGGTGCCTTTTGATATTTTGGGAATTCTGAGATTAGATTGCGGCGGCCGGGGGGTGATATGTCATCTTCTGATGACTGTTGTTAAGAATAGCACCAACTGTTCTCGACAATGAATGGACAATTTGGCTACATGTACTCTCCATTCTTGGAGAATGAACTCCTTCAGATCCTGGATGCTGGATTGAGAGTGACGCTTAACTTTTCAGAACTCCCCACAAGTGTTCTATTGGGTTGAGGTCGGGTGACATGCTTGGCCACTGAATCACTTTCACTCTGTTCTTCCACTGAAATGAAACCATGGCCTTATATGTATGTTTTGGGTCGTTACCATGTTGAAAGAGTGCCCGGTGACCAAGGACACAGTGATGATAGCATCCTCTCTTCCAGTATTTCGCAGTACATCTGTGAATTAATGCCTTCAATGAGATGCAACTCCCTAATGCTGCAAGCACTCCTCCAACCCCATCGAAGAACACTGCTACCCCCATGCTTTACTGTGGGTACCATGCATTTTTCATTGTACTCCTCGCCCTTGTAACACCAGACAGTTTGGAACCCATCAGTGCCAAAAAGATTTATCTTTGTCTCATCACTCCAAGGTATAGTCCCAATAGTCTTTCCCTTTATCAACATCGGCCCTGGCAAATGCTTGATGGGCTTTTTTTGTGCTTTGGCTTCAGCAGGGGCTTCCTTCATGGACAACACCCCTGGATGTCAGTTCTCTGCATTGTACATCGAATTGTGTTATGGGAAACGCTCACCCCAGTTTGCAAGCCGATTTTCTTCAACTCTTCTATCACAAAATGCTCATATCTAGGCGTTAACTTCCATGGACGGCCTTGTCGTTTCGGCGAGCTTCTCCCAAGTCCATCCTTTTTTACATTTTTGGATCATTTTTACTGTATTCTGACTTACTAGCAACACTTTACTAATTTTCTTGTAACCATGACCTTTTTTTGTGTAAAGAAATTTTCTTTCAAGTCTTGTGACATTTCCATATGGTGCCATTTTTGTGAGCATTGAATGGGAGTGGATTTTCCTTAGTTAATACCACCCTTATTTGTCAATTATCTGGTGGCTACGTGTGTGATGATTAGCCTCATCTGTTGCTGAATTCTGGGTAATCAGAATTTTATCAGGTTTTACTCCTAGGACACCCATTGGGGTGTACTCATTGTTGCACAATGATCATAAACCATTTTGCCAGAAAAGTTCAATTTTTGTTTTTGGTTATGACAAGTCTCATTTAAAACCAGTAAACCAGATTTGCGTGAATATCTTTGTATTGGATCCCTTAGAAACTATTAGTTCTAAGGGAAAATAGTCGTTTTTCTGAGAAATCTGATGGGGTGTACTCATTTATGTTGAGCACTGTATGTATGATGGTATAGGACTTCCAGCAACAAACATTAGCAATTGTTTGATAGGTATTGCATTTAAAAACTATTAAGCAATGTTTACCTGTTAAATTTTAATCTACTGGCAAAACCTGCAGACTAAACGTTAAAGAGTGATGGGGTATGGAGCAAGATCATCATCTTTTGGACACAGCTCAGAAGTAAGTACTATCCCAAATTTCTCCATCAGAATTCCAGGAATTTCTTCGTCTGTTATTTCAGTGGTATGCTTCGTAGTATGTCCACCTTCCTGGAAACTGGTGACAACCAGTTTACGGCCAACATAGGTGATCCGGCCCTTAGGCACCCTCTGGGTACAGAGAGACTTGCAGTAGAGCAGTGAGGTTGGAGAATGATGAATGTAATGTTGTGTGGTCTTGAAATAATCCCACTGCCGAGACTGAAGGGTGAATTTGTACATTCCAGTCCAGCAATTCATTTTTATACCCTGCAATATCTTTTCCCCGTCACGAATATCAACTGAGGGTGGTGTATTTGCTTCCTCCCAAGTTTCCAAAACGAGGAATTCCTGTTCGCGTCTGAGCCGATATACCTCGTGATCCTGTTTCTGAGGCTCATTTGTTTCCATTGAAAGTGGAAATGAAAAGCCTGAGCCAATGCCCACATCACAGAGCCATCGGTGCTTCTGCAGAGTCACCATTAAGATACAATGATCGTAGGGTGGTCCATAGTGATCACTGTTAATTCGTTTGACGTGAGCCGAGAGGAAGGTGACCTTAAATCCCAACTGCAACAGTAGCCAGGAGAAGAGTCCATTGTTCTCAAAGCAAATCCCCCCTCTCCGATGATGGACAATTTTGTCATAGATCAATGGAAGATCCATTACAATCTGCCCCCCACAATGAAAGGTCAGATTTTCAAAGGGGACTGATAACACATGTCTGCGATGAAGATGTTGCAGTGTCTCCAGCGTAGGTGTCACTGGTCCAGAGTAGTCAATCCTTGATAAGTAATCGCTGACGTTCATCCTGTGGAGAACACAATTGTACAAAATGTGATCCTGTGCTGACATAGGCATTTACATACAGCCATACCCTGGGTTTTTGGTTTCTCAGAACAAAGGATTTGTTCTGGATGCTTACTTCTTTGCACAGATGAGTGGTAAAGTTAAGACACTATGGCTGGATTTACACTGCAAGTCTTGTTGCCCAGATCGGATATGGATCGGATTTTGAGGCCCATATCCGATTTGTTCAACTGTGTGTTTACATCTTGTTTTGAGTGTGAATGATGCCCTTTTTGTTTCGATTCAGTTTGTTTGCACCACTCACTACCTGGCCATTGTCTTGGGTGATCCACATGCGCACAGTTGAGAAGGCTACCGAAAATAAAAGCAAATGTGCGTGCAGCGCTACAAAAGCATGCAGGCCTAGCAGTAATCGAAACGATCAAAACATAAAGCAAGCTCTCAACATTTCACTGGATAACCTGACATGTGATTCTCCTGTTAAGGCCTTTTACACGTATCACCTGCATCATTGCAAATGCGTAGGCAGACTCCGCCTTAGTCTAGGCCTATATTTGGCGTATAGGCGTAGGCAACACACTTCACTTTGTAAACAATGGATGACATTGAGCTTGGCTTGATGTTTAACATGCGATGCATGAAAAATCCCTGTCCAATTCAGAGGATTCTGGGGAAGAGAAGGAGAAGAAGGGCTATAATCGCCTCGTATGCCTATGCCGCGATCATCGCTTACTCCACTGTTCAGAGGAGTGTGTGGATGCGAGAGAGATCAAGGGATTGGTGGGAGCAGGTTGTACAAAAGTTTGATGATGAACAGTGGGTTTGAAAATTTAGAATGAGTAAACATACATTCCACATGTTATGTCAGAAACTGTTGCCATTTCTGACGCACCAACACAATTTTTCACAAAATATCCAATCTGCATGTTAACATGCATTTACACAACGGGCACACTGGCACATATCCGATACACATCAGATACATATCCGAACAAAAACCACATTTGAATGAGGCCTGAATCCGATCTGACGGATCCGATCGAGGGCGAAATCAATGTTTTTTTTTTTTCTGTTTACACAGCCACGTGACAGATCGGATATTGGCCGCATTTGAGCAAAAGCTCCGATTCATGTCACATTTTTCCGGCAGTGTAAATCCAGCCTTAGTGCTTAAATGATGAAGTACTTGTAATTCTCCCAGGAATACATGGTTAAATTTAATATTTATGAGGGGTAATGCCTTAGCGTTATTCAAAAGATGGGAGTTCTGAAGTCCAACGGTGGTACAGACAGCATGAATCAAATCTGCTATCAGTTTGGCATGTCTCGTTGCAACATCTACCTGGAACTATTTAATAAGATACACTGATCAGAAGACATTTGTCCAGGTTCATGGAACAACATTAAGCCATGCTTAATCAATGGAATACAGTAGTAAAATAACAAGATAAATTAAAGACCCTGTTGCTGAAGGGTAACTATAAAATACATTTTCCCAGCCTTACCTCAGTTTGTGAAAATGTGACTTAATACTTTTAGCCCCAGGCCCTTCAATTCCTGTTTTCAGTCAACTATCAATATTTCCTATTTTATAGTCATAATCTCTATTAAAGACCACACCATCAACGAGATGTGTTTATTTATACTGAACAAAAATATAAAGGCCCCATGTCAAATTTTTGAGTTTTTATTAACAAAAAACTGGAACCGGGATTCGTCTGTGAATAGCACTCTTCTCCAGCGTGCCAAGGGCCATCGAACGTGTGCGTTTGCCCATGCAAGTCGGTTCCGACGCCGGACAGCGGTGAGATCTAGACCACGGTGAGGACGCCAAGCGTGCAAGTTGGCTTCTCGCAGGCGGTTACGGACTGTCTGTGGTGTGATGCATCTGTTGTGCAGACCAACAGTCTCATCCGCTGTGTGTGTCGCTGATCTGAGCCGATCCCGCTGGTGGACGAGCCGGATGTAGCGATCTTGTGCTGGTGTGGTCACACGTGGCCGACGTGGATGAGGTCAATTTGCAGTACTGCCCGTCTGTCGGAAACGAACTCTCAAACGGCCTATTGTCCGATACTTAACATTCAGCTGCACAGCGACCGCTCTGGTGGACATCCCTGCATCCAGCATGCCAATGGCACGTTCCCGCATGACCTGGGACATCTGAGGCATGGTGACTTTTGACAAAATTTGACATTTTGGGGTGGCCTTTTATTGTCCCCAATATAAGGAGTGTCTGGGTACTGCTCATTCTGTCTGATCACCGTCTGGAAGTGCCACACCCATGTACTGAGTGAAATCACTGCATCACTGAGCAAATGCTCACTGACAGAGAGATGGATTAAAAAATGGTACACAAATCAAGAGAAATATCCCCATTGTACAAGTGAAAGTCAGCATATGGCCACTTAGAGTTGTTAACTCCATGTGGCATCAATATTTGACATGGGGCGTTTATATTTTTGTTCAGTGTAGGTTATAAGT
This sequence comes from Gymnothorax javanicus, assembly GCA_029692085.1. Classification (NCBI taxonomy): domain Eukaryota; kingdom Metazoa; phylum Chordata; class Actinopteri; order Anguilliformes; family Muraenidae; genus Gymnothorax; species Gymnothorax javanicus. Next base: position 84,638,560 of record CM056196.1, read on the forward strand.
TTGTTGAAGAGAATGTGGTTGATATACAAAAGGGGAACTCTCATGAAGCTCTTCTGCCTTATCTCCTGAGAGTTTGGGGAAGCAAAGACAGGAACTTTGCCATGGCACCCTGGCATGATGAACCCCCCTAGGACCCTACGGAAAGGACAGTGAGAGAGGAAAGGGACAGGATGGGAGAGGGGGGCGCATAATACGAAAGTGGAACAGAAGGAGTGGGTTCGGCGTGTCTTTTTCATTACCAAATGTGTCACGGTTGAAGTTTGGTCCTGTTCTGAAACTCTGCTAGATTGCCTCAATCAATTCATAATTTTATATTTGGTAATGCATAGAGAGGTCTTTTACAAAATTCAGCTTTCAGTTTTTTCCCACCATTCATGAGCCCTCCAGGAAAAAAGGGCAAAAAAAATGCAGAGGTAAGAGTCCAAACATTCCCTTTCTTAGCACGTTCTGCCCTTTTAAAGGAGGAGACAGCACCCTGGCAAAGTATATTTCAGCGGAAAGTAGAATTCTTGAAGTGTCTAAAATGCATAGTTTTATACATTTTAATTTGGTAATGATCCAGTGCGACGCATTTTTAAACCGAAAAGTCTTCAAATTGGCGTCAATACCAGGGGGCAGACATTTTTACTTGGGGAATCTAAGGCTGCGTTCGGAATGCACACTTGTCCACTCGCTCGCTCACTCTCTATAATAGAGGCTGCTGGAAACTGTCCGACTTGATTGCAGCTTGTTGTCACCGCCCCCCGCTGCAGCTGCCTGCTCTCGTTTACTTCCAGGCGAGGCGCAGTTCATCTCGAACGAGCCTATTCTCTTATGTGACGTCAGTTGTTCTCTTTCCTTTCATCCGGGCCATAGAGTAGTTCAAAGGGCTTTCAGTAAGCTCTCCCTTCACGGATTGGCTGCCTGCAAGCTGTTTTAATTAAGCTGGCCTGATTAACAATCAAACAATTTATCGACTGAGCGACCAAGACCAATACATGACCAACAATTAGAAATGGTAATGAAATGTGAATTCCCATTGACTACATTTATATAATTGATATGGCATTGTAAATCCAAAACTTTCGCTGACTTCGCAGCATTCATTTTCGCCGTCCTTGGGATTGTCACACAGCTGTGCAACAACCTTACAGCGCCCTTTAGCCGTGACAACATTCAAAATAAAGAACGGATTCCCGCAGCCACGCAAACTAATTTCCGCAAATCTGTGCCACTTAACGAGCGCTGAAATTATAAACGCATATTGATATTTTACGTCGTCATTTATGCGCAGAAGACGCCTCATAATTTTGTGGTGCAATGCATAACAATGCTATCCAAAGTAAATTAGACTGTCGTCGGTTTTTACCAATTAGTCTGAGCAACTGTGGCTAATCGAGAGATTTAAACTGCGAGAGGTTAAGGTTATTAAGCATTATTAAAGGTGAGGTTTCCGAAGATCAAATTCAAAATCAGAAGATTCCCCAAGTAAAAATGTCTGCCCCCTATTTGAAGCCAACTTGAAGACTCGCTGGTTTAAAAATGCGTCGCACAGGATCATAACCAAATTAAAATATGCGTTTTAGACACTTCAAGTATTCTACTTTCCGCTGAAATATACTTCGCCAAGGTGCTGTCTCCTCCTTTAAATGTTTCTCCTTTGACTCGAAAAGCTCCATGTATACTGGAGGCATCAGGGATGCTGCATGAAAGACAAAAGTTAGCGCTGCAGTGCCCACCGGGTGCAGCTGCGGCTCAGTTTCAACACAGATGTCGTTCAGTTTTTGCCGTTCTGTTATTTTTCCATATCTGATCAATTTTTTTCTGGATAATCTCGCGGCTGACTAGTATGAGATGCAATTTGTTGTCTCGTATATATCAAAAGACAACTATCATAGCTACTTGTCGGTCGAGTCAAATATGTAGAATTTCGCCAGACGATTGCGGAATGGTTACTTCCTGCCTATTTGAACGTACTAGATTTGCAAAAACATTTAATTTGAATAAACAGTAGAATCACAAAATGAATAGGCTGCGGGCAAGATTGCCTACTGTAGTTTTAAAGATCATTATTTATCATTATCATGTCTGTTTACCAGCTAATCACTTATTATTACCTATTTGCATCCATGTCACTTTGAAAAAGAATTGCAGAAAGGAATTCAATTGCGTACATTGAATTCCTTTCCGGAGTCGCTCTGATGCGATGACTTGGTAATCTCACTTCCGTACTGAAACAGTACATTGGCCTCAAAATTCATAAGGCCTGGTTTTTCTGCATGGGCTACATCTGATGATATATGCACAGACCGATTGGTATGCCTATACCCACAAACCCCAAATCCAATGAAGCTGGGACGTTGTGTAAAACGTAATGCCCCTGTCACACTTATGCAAAATCAGCAGGAATCAAGCAGAACCAGCCGGAATATAAAATTCGCGCAACATTCGGGCGGGAATTTCAAATTGACCAAAATTCTTACAGCTTTGAAAGAATGCCGTTCGAATACTTGTAGAATGCGCTTCGAGCCCGCCTCAAATGATTCTTGCACATTCTGGGTGTATTAGCCCTGGAATGCAGCTTGAATGTAGTTGGAACGCAGTAGGAATATTAAGAATGCTGTTAGAATGCAGTCAGAATATTTAGAATACACTTTGAATGCCGTACGGGTGCGGTTCAATTGCTTGCTGAACACCACCCGAAGTCTGGTTGGAAGGTGCCTCGAATGCTGCACGAATTCACCTCGAATGCAGTCAGAACGCTCCCGGATTGGCCGCCGAATATGGGTGGAGCGTCCAAGAATTCAAACAGAATGCAGCTCGAATACTCAGAATGTACTTAGAATGTAACACGAGTGTCCCATATGCGTTGATAGAGTAATTGCTGACTACAGCAGGGGAACGTAAATATGCCACTAAAACTGACGCCGAATGTGTGAGTTAACAGGTATGCGTTATTAATGAAAGCTGGCCTGATAATGTTGAGAGTTTTCGGGGTTTCTGTAATGACCAATCATTATTTTTAAGGGATGGGTTTCAGCCTCCCCTATTGCCAGTTCACCAGCCACCACTCATTCCAGCGGGAATTGAAAGATTCCAACGGCATTCGAAGTGCATTCCAGCTGAATTGTTTTAATATCGAAAGAGATTCCTGCAGCAATCGAGATGCATTCGAGGTGCATTCTGGCTCATTCGAGGCGCATTCAAGACATTCTGGCAGGAATTGACGTGGCTTGCCATTTCGATTCTCCCTCAAATGCAATCAGAATGTTTTGAATGCTGTTGGAATGCCGTAAGAATATTTATAATGCAGTCAGAGTGCAGTTAGTATACACTTCGAATGCCGTTCGATATTTCTCCACTTCGAATGCACCTGGAAAGTTTTGAGCACAAGCAAAACATTCGGGCCAGCCACCAGAATGGCCCCAAATATTAAATTGGCATGCACTCAGACTGCTGTCAGAATTTTTAGAACGCACTTCAAATATCCAGGAATAGACAAAGAATTTTCATTCCGACGGCATTCCGGCTCATTCCGCCTCTAGTGTGACTAGGGTTTAAATAAAAACAATATCATGATTTGCAAATCCTTTTTGACCTATATTCAATTGAATACACTACAAAGGCAAGATATTTAATGTTCAGACTGATAAACTTTATTGTTTTTTTGGAAATATTCACTCATTTTGAATCTGATGCCTGCAACACGTTGCAAAAAAGCTGGGACAGGGGCATGTTTACCACTGTGTTACATCACCTTTCCTTTTAACAACACTAAATAAGCCTTTGGGAACTGAGGACACTAATTGTTGAAGCGTTGTCGGTGGAATTCTTTCCCGTTCTTGTTTGATGTATGACTTCAGTTGCTCAACAGTCCAGGGTCTCCGTTGTCATATTTTGCGCTTCATAATGCGCTACACATTGTCAATGGGAGACTGGTCTGGACTGCAGGCAGTCCAGTCTATTACCCGCACTCTTTTACTACGAAGCCAAGCTGTTGTAACACATGCAGAATGTGGTTTGGCATTATCTTGCTGAAATAAGCGGGGACGTCCCTAGAAAAAGACATTGCTTTGATGGCAGTATATGTTGCTCCAAAACCTGAATGTACCTTTCAGCATTAATGATGCCTTCACAGATGAGCAAGTTACCCATGCCATGAGCAATAACACATCCCCATACCATCACAGATGCTGGCTTTTAAACTTTGCGCTGATAACAATCGGGATAGTCCTTTTCCTCTTTAGCCCAGAAGACATGACATCCATGATTTCCAAAAACAATTTGAAATGTGGACTCATCAGACCACAGCACACTTTTCCAATTTGCATCAGTCCATCTCAGATGAGCTCGGGCCCAGAGAAGCTTGCGGCGTTTCTGGGTGTTGTTGATATATAGCTTTCGCTTTGCATGATACAGTTTTAACTTGCGCTTGTAGATGTAGCGATGAACTGTGTTAACTGACAATAGTTTTCTGAAGTGTTCCTGAGCCCACATGGTAATATCCTTGACAGAATGATGTCAGTTTTTAATGCAGTGCCGCCTGAGGGACCGACGGTCACGGCATTCAGTGTTGGTTTTTGGCCTTGCCGCTTACGTGTAGAGATTTCTCCAGATTCTCTGATTCTTTTGATGATATTATGGACTGTAAATGATGAAATCCCTAAATTCCTTGCAATTGCACATTGAGAAACGTTCTTCTTAAACTGTTGGACTATTTGCTCATGCAGTTGTTCACAAAGTTGGTGAACCTCGCCCCATCCTTGCTTGTGAACGACTGAGCCTTTCAGGGATGCTCCTATTATACCTAATCATGACATTCACCTGTTTCCAATTAACCTGTTCACCTGTGGAATGTTCCAAACAGGTGTTTTTTGAGCATTCGTCAACTTTTTCAGTCTTTTGGTGGCCCTGTCCTAATTTTTTTGGAACGTATTGCAGGCATCAAATTCGAAATGAGTGAATATTTATAAAAAACGATAAAGTTTATCAGTTTGAACATTAAATGTCTTGTCTTTGTGGTGTGCTCAATTGCATGTAGGTCAAAAAGGATTTTCAAATCATTATATTCTGTTTTTATTCACGTTTTACACAACGTCCCAACTTCATTGGAATTGGGGTTTGGAGTTTCCTCCAGCCGCAAGAACTTTTAACCTTCAGGGATATTAGCAACTGGGTGGGAAGATTAATCCTTTAAGTGCTATTTGTGGCTATAGCCGTGATAACAATAATCATAACGGCTGCTGATCAAAGCTATTGCCATAAGAAAGTTTCCAGCCACAACTGCTAGTAGCAGCAAAAGACGTTTTGAGGGGTAGGTGTGTTTCACTGCATATATAACCGATCAGATTTTAGTATTTACGCAGCCACGTATGTCACTGGTTGCTAGGGGCCCTGGAGTGTGCATTGTAACAATTTATTTGAACTGTGTAGTCATCCTATGAATGAATCATTACATTAGTCTTGTTTTGTTCATTTTGACCACGCGTTGTTTCAAAATGGTGGCTTTCGAGACCTTGTCAAGTGATGGCAGTGAGTTTAACAATGATATTGCTGAATATTTAGATAAATTGCTTCCTGAAAGTGATAGCGAAAATAAAGCTGACTTTCTTGGCTTTGTGGACCACAAAATTCTGATGAATGCGGGCCAGCAAAATATGGGAACACCTGAAAATGACCGGAACTTGTAATTTCTTTATAATTTCTTAAAAAAAATAATTTAGCACTTAAAGGGTTAATACTGTGGGCATATTTACATTGCAGTGGGTTTTTTCCATTTAAATAAGATGACACCAGCGGGTGTGTTATTTAATTGAGGTTGTGCAAGGCAATAGGTAGTATCTATCTGATCCAGGGGCAGACTGCGACAAAAAACTGGCCCAGGAATTTGTACCTGACCGGCCCACTCTCCAGGGGGTGGGGTGGGGGGGGGGTAGTGGCCAGCTGAAAAAATTTCATGTTATTTGACAAAAAAAGTATGCATTTTAACATCATATTGGACCATAGTTTACATAACACATTGATATTATTACAAGTTCAAAAAACAATGTTGCATTTTTTTTTTTTTTGCATAGGGCATCACGACAATAAATAATGGAAAAAAATCGTGGCAAAGCCACTGTGCCTTCTAGGCCAAACATGGCAAAAATCAGGTCTTGATTTTCTTCCCATGTACGCGCACATGAAATATGAAAAGGATCTGTAAAAAACTGAAGGCGCTACAGCGCTGACAAGGCAAAAACTTTACGGACGCACGACATACCACCACAAAGGCATCGAGCCACAGCATAAACTCGATTGGCCAAGCGGGCTAAAAATTCAAAATTGCGACAGATAGATCAATAGATGTGTGTGTACTGTGTGTTTGTGAGTGGTATGAATATTGCAAGTACAACCCCAATTCCGAAATAGTTGGGATAAAGTGTAAATTGTGAATAAAATCAAAACGCAATGACTTTCAAATCACACCAGCTAGTATTTTATTCACAATAGAACAGAGATAACATAGCAAATGTTGAAACTGAGGAATTTTACAATTTTATGCACAAAATGAGCTCATTTCAAATTTGATGGCTGCTACAGGTCTCAAAAAAGTTGGGACAGGGGCTTGTTTACCATGGTGTAGCATCCTCTCTTCTTTTTAACACAGAGTGGAGGCGTCTGAGCATTGAGGAGAAAAGTTTCTTGAGTTTAGCCATTGGAATTTGATCCCACTCTTGTTTCATACAGGCTTTCAGCTGCTGGAGAGTTGTGGGTCTCCTTTGATGGACTTTTAGTTTAATTATGCGCCAAATGTTCTCAATCGGTGAAAGATCAGGACTGCAGGCAGGCCAGTTCAGCACACAGACTCTTCTACTATAAATCATGCTGTTGTAATAGCTGCAGTATGTGGTTTTGCCTTTTCCTGCTGAAATACACAAGGCCTTCCCTGGAATAGATGTCATCTGGAGGAGAGCATATGTTGCTCTAAAACCTTTATATACCTTTCAGCATTCATGGTGCTTTTTAAAACATGCAAGTGTCCCACACCATATGCACTAATGCATCCCCATACCTTCAGAGATGCTGGCTTTTGAACTGAACGCTGATAACAGGAGGGATGGTCTTTTTCCTCTTCAGCCCAGAGGACACGACACCCATGATTTCCAATAAGAATGTCAAATTTGGACTTGTCTGACCACAGGACACCACAGGTCCACTTTGCCACTTTGCTACAGTCCATTTTAAATGAGCCTTGGCCCACAGAACACGGCGGCGCTTCTGGATCATGCTCAACAATGGCTTCCTTTTTGCATGATAGAGTTTTAGGTGGCATCTGTGGATGGCACGGTGGACTGTGTTTACAGACAGTGGTTTCTTGAAATATTCCTGGGCCCATTTAGTCATGTAAATGACAGAATCATGCCGGTGAGCGATGCAGTGGCGTCTGAGGGCCCGAAGATCATGGGCATCCAGTAAAGGTCTTCGGCCTTGTCCCTGACGCACAGAGATTTTTCCAGTTTCTCTGAATCTTTTGATGATGTTGTTGGGAAACAGAAATTTGTGCTTCTGAATACAGTGGAGAGACAGACAGATTTGTGTATTAGGCCACCTCACATGTATATGTTAATGACTGCTGGCAGCTCCACCTTTGGGAAATTTCCACTAGTCCACAGGGGAGAAGAGGGCGAGACCCCACAACCATTCAGGATTTGAATTATCCGATCCGCAGTGCATAAATTTGAATATATGCAAATGTAATGCTATAAAAAGTGCTTCAATGAACATTTTTCGCCGAATTCTGAATCCGTGCTACGTAATAAGTACTTTCCTGTTTTTTTTTTATACAAGCATCGGGTCTGCTTCTTTTGGACGACGGTTATAATGTTCCTGCTAAAACTTTGAATTTACTAACAAATTTGGCGTTGCGAAGCAGGGTGGATTCGTTTCCGGACCTCCGTGAGTTTCCTGACTAATTCAAGAAGAGTGAGTACTTTATTTTATCACAATATTGTTTGGAAGGCAAAATTATGGAGATCTGGCACACTCCACCCAGTGGTACGTTAACCTATAAATTATAATTTGACCGGTGTAGAAGCGATCAGTTGTTCGCGCTTAAAAAACTGCGTCTTTGTGTAACGTGTTTGTTTGGTATGGTTTTTAGCACTGCTTGTGGTACCAGTGCTGTTGTGTAATACAGGCCCATGTATTGAAAACATAGGTATATTGTGACGGGGTGAATGTTGGTCATCCCTGCCTGCGTTGAGTGAGAATTCAGGCCAAAAAGGCGAATACGTGATTGCATGGCTGTGGCAAGTGTATGTGGGTTGCCCACGGCACAGACGTGACTAATTATTTTCAGGACTGGGTATTAGGTAGCCTATCTAAGAAGCGCATATCGTGTCTTTGTTTCTTCGGTTCATGTTCCGGGAGAGTTAGTGTTAGCGCCCGGGCCCAGAGTGAGAGATAAGAAGCGTCTTTCACTCGGGTACTTTTTTGTCTTGTTATAGGTTGAGAGAGAGCGCTTGTGGCGCGCCTCCGACCCGTCTCGTGGGTATTTGAGAAGCCAACTCGTGCCCGCTGTGAATCTCATTGTTGTCGCATTCTAAGTTTGATGTTGTCCTGAGTCTTTATTGTTTCCTATTGGTTTTATTCTTGGCTGTACGCTTAGTAAGCTGCGGGCTAATAACGCACGTTTATACATGAATAAAGGCCAATCTTGACAAGATATTAGGCTACACAGAGACGAACGTCGTATAAATTGCAATTAAACATGGCAAACAAGGAAAATTCAAACGCCTTTAAATACGCCGGGAGTATTACTACTTATTTACAGGAAAAATATGTAAAAGAACAAAAGGAAGTGGGTAAGGCTGGTTGGGATCCGAATGGATCCACTCCGGAGTCACTAGAATGGGGACCAAACAGAAAAATAAGAGAACCGCATGTGGTACGCGCTTATCCTAGTAACCGAACACAGAAGGCTATTGAAAAATGCGATAAATTACAAAACTGCGTACGAACGCAGAATTAAAAACTGGACGAATTGCGTAAAAGATAGATGAATTAGAAGAAAAATCTAAAAACTCTGAGCTCGCATGTGTCCCGACTGAATTGAAAGGCGTCCAATGTTTGTACCCCGATTTCAATTGTCCAACCTACTCACCCGCGATACTTGGAAAATAAAGAAATGAGTAACACCGCCCCCATGGCTCCAATGGTAACTAAAATTCGCGGTAGAGGAAGCGAACAGCGGCTTCACGTTGACCATATACCGTTAAGCGTAACTGACATGAGGGCATTATTAAAAGACTTGCCAAGTCAGACCGTGAATGACGATAATATACCATTTTGGCGACAGCTAACCGAGTTGCAGTGAAGTATGTCCTTACACCCGCTAGACATGTTTTCTATTGTACGAGCTAAGTGTCTCACTTCGAGTTGGAATGCAATAGAACCGGAAAGCCTCAGGCAAGAAATGTGGGCAGCTGGGCCCTGGGCAACTCGTACTGAGCTTCAAGCTCGATCATTTCTGTGTTGCTGTAAAAAACGAGTTGGGCAAAGGCACGGCTAAATGGCGTTTATTTACGGCAGTAGTACAATGTAATTTTCCGTTCGCAGAATACGCTGGTAGGAAATACGAAGCATTTGAAATGCACAGCGGCTTCCCTAACCCCAATAGAGATGTTGCTGTATTTGTTCAACAGTTGCTGGCGGATGCAGGAGCACATGTACAGAATGTTTTGGCAATTGGCGTAAACCCAGGTAACACCTTTAATGATATTGTTGCGTGGGCTTCACGCTTAGAGGAACAGATCCGTAAAAATGCGTCTACCCCTCATCCCATTGCGGCCGTGCGTGAAAATATTTCGAATGGTAAAATACACTGCGATAATTGTGGAAAAATAGGTCATCGGGCTAATCAATGCAGAGGAAGGGACCACAGCAAACAGGCCTTATTCTTATCAAAACCGGGATAAGGATCAATGCTTTCGCTGCGGAGAGAAAGGACACCGGGCACCACAATGTCTTACTGCCCTACCTAAGGCGCACGCTTCCAAAAGCTATTATGCCCACTTGAACAGAGAACTGCTGTTGCCACTGCTTTGTGTCCCCGCACTGTACGAGAGGTCTGTAAGATTCTGGAACTTTAACTTCTGCAGGAACCACATACCTGACTCTTCTGTTATTGCAGCACCGATCAATGCTCTTTTGAAGGGCTCGTGTCGCCCACTGGAGACAGTTCATTGGACACGTGATTGTGAAGATGCATTTACTGCTCTGAGTCCGCTCTTTGAGTTACAGACCGGTCTGGATCCACCACTCTCGTGCTGAGCCGTGCCAATCACCAGCAGAGACCACCAAAAACTACTGAAGGCTGACTCAAACCCCGCTGCCTGGGACACCCACAGCCTTCATTAATCAGGTGCATGCGTTCTTGATTGGTTGCCTAACTATTTGGGTAACTTGGGTAAAATTGTGATTGAATACATTTTTCTAATTAACTGGGATTAGGTATACTAGTCTTGAAATTCATTTGTTCAATTAATCTGTGGTAAGGCTAGGAAGGAAGTGGCACAACTTGTTCACTGTGACAGGACTCCAACAGCAGTCATAATATAGATCCAAGGTGTAGTGAATCAGGTGTACTTGAACAACACCCTCACATTATATTCCCATTCTGTTCAATTAATCTGAGGACACCTGGTAAGGCTAGGACAGGACACTGCTGAGGACACAACTTGTTCACTGTGACTGAGGACACCTCCACCAGACCACAGTGAGGACACCTACCATACTGCTGAGGACACCTGCACCAGACCACAAGGTGTAGTGAATCAGGGACACCTATTCCTTCTCTCACTCAGACACACTGCTGAGAGGACACCTGCACCAGACCACACTGCTGAGGACACCTGCACCAGACCACACTGCTGAGGACACCTGCACACCCAGACCATACTGCTGAGGACTGCACCAGACCACACTGCTGAGGACACCTGCACCAGACCACACTGCTGAGGACACCTGCACCAGACCACACTGCTGATGGGACACCTGCACCAGACCACACTGCTGAGGACACCTGCACCAGACCACACCTGCTGAGGACACCTGCACCAGACCACACCTGCACCCAGACCTGAGGAGGACACCTGCACCAGACCACACTGCTGAGGACACCTGCACCAGACCACACTGCTGGGGACACCTGCACCAGACCATACTGCTGAGGACACCTGGACCACCTGAGGCACCAGACCACACTGGGGACACCTGCACCAGACCACACTACTGAGGGACACCTGCACCAGACCATACTGCTGAGGACACCTGACCATACCGCTGGGACACCTGCACCAGACCACACTGCTGAGGACACCTGCACCAGACCATACTGCTGAGGACACCTGCACCAGACCACACTACTGAGGACACCTGCACCAGACCACACTGCTGAGGACACCTGCACCAGACCATACCGCTGAGGACACCTGCACCAGACCATACTGCCGTAGACAGGACGCCTAACTTCTGGACCACGCTGTTGCGGACTCCTGCGCTAATGCACTGTCGATGATGAGACATTCAAAGCCTTTGCAATTTGACGTTGAGGAACATTGTTTTTAAAGTATACCACAATTTTTTTACGCAAGCCTTCACAGGTTGGAGAGCCTTTGGCCATCTTTACTTCTGAGAGACTCAGCCTCTCTAAGACATCCCTTTTATAGCCAATCATGTTACACACCTGATGCCAGTTAACTTAATTACTTGCTAAATGTTCTTTCAGCTGATTCTCTTATATATTAATTGCTTTTTGAGCCCTTTTTTTTTTTGCCTGTGTCCCAACTTTTTTGAGACCTGTTGCAGCCAGAAAATTTGAAATAAGCTCATTTTGTGGATAAAAATGTAAAATGTCTCAGTTTCAACATTTGAAATGTTATCTATGTTCTATTGTAAATAACATATTGGCTCATGTGATCTGAAAGTCATTGCATTTTGATTTTATTCACAATTTACACTTCGTCCCAGCTATATCGGAATTGGGGTTGTATAATAACCTTTATTTAGGAGAGTGCTACTAGGACCTATAGTCCTTCAGCCAAGGGTCACATTTTTGACCACTGGTACCAATCAAGATGCCCAGGTTATACTAAATTTTTTTATAAAGTTGATCATCTTAAGGAGTCAAAATCACCTGATAGCAAGAAAAATATGGGAGCTTTCTGTGCTAAATGCTACCATACATGCATGACCCCTTTGTGACCCCTTTTTTATTTGTCAAATATATAAATGTGTGGCTTTCAAATACAGAATTATCAGTTTCAGACAGTATTAAGTTGATGAATGGCAAATAATTTGCAAAAATAGGAACATATGACCTTGTAGGTCGTAAGCTATGTACATCAATGTCTGTATCTTTATTTCGTACTTTTAAATTCTGCGTGATGATTAACTTGGAGACTGCTTAGGCTACAGGGAAGAATAGACAAACTCATATGCAGGTTACATTGCATGCAATACAAAAACAAATGACCAGCAATGAACTGTGATATGACAAGCTCTAGCCTACCATTAGGTTTAACATGTTTCTTAAAAGTCTTCAGGTTCAGAGTCCTCTTCACTGCTTAATTCCCATTCACTATCACTTCCTGTTGCCTGATTTTCACAGCCTCTCAAGTTGCAGATCTTGGAACATTTCAAGTCATTGACAACACAAGGACACTGAGGAGCTTCACAAGATTTGCGGCATTTGCAAGACAGCATCTCGAGAACAGCATCCGGTGCAGATGCACCATTCATCCAATCAATTGCCAAGACTCTGTCATCATCTTCGGTGATAAATTTCCAGCCAAGTCCAGCTGGACTAGGTGTGTTTGGGTCATTTATCAAACATCGTCTCCAAATGGCTGTCTGATAATTGTCTCGTTGGGAGTGTTTGTGAAGGCAATCAGCACAAAGTGGCAAATGTTAAGACTCCACTTCACCTGTCTAGGCACAAAATAGTTTGTAGCGGAATTCATTGACTGATGCTTCTCTTGACCTGGACCCATACATGGCTCAAACAAAAGTTTCCAAACCCAGCTGCAAGAGTAGGAGAAAGGTCCCATTGTTGTCCTGTTTCCTTGAAGAGTGTCTGGTAGTCATCACTTGCCTTGAGTAATTTCAGTGCCTTCATTTTGCCACATCCTGCAAATGCACTAACAGAATCACAGCCTGTGAAAGCATGTAAACCAATCACAGCTTCAGAGACATCTGGTCCACATGCAGTGACAACATTTGTGACGTCTATGTAGTATGTTCTTGTGCTTGTTCCACATTTCTGGTAAATTACATGGATTCATAGGCATGTCTTTCAGCCTCATTGTAAAGGTATTCCTCTTCTGATAGGAGTTTGGCAGCATGCATACCTTGTTCTGAATCTGTTCCCTTTGTGTACAGTCGGTAACAGGAGTGATGATAATGAGCCTCTGCTGCAACAATATCCCTTAACATAATTGCCATTATTCTGTCATCCTTTTTCAGAATTGCACATTCCCGTATTCTTTGGTCGCATCGGAGCTCCGTGCATTTAACAATAGGCTCTCTTGTTTTCATCCCTTTCTTGTACTTCTCCTTTTTGCAAAAGATGCATTTTTGTGCATACACCCTGGAGGTTGATTGCTTTGATCGTGGTAACCTTTTTCCAGCACAAGACATACTGTCATTATCGTTATCTCCACTAGTCCCTTGCAATAACTGGAGATCAGGTTTGAGCGTAAATCGAGACTGACATTGTCGATGATACAGGATTTCAGGGATCGTTCCCTTTGGCAAATCTTTTGCTGTGTCAAGCAATGGCCTGTACTGTCTGATTTGTGCAGCGTTCAAAAGTGTTTCCCATGACGAAATATCTTTTGGTGAAATGAGAGGAGCTCGTGAGTCTTTGTCTGAGCAATGAATGATACATGAAGGACCTTTCTTGATTTTCTTGTTTGGGGGAGAGTCTGTCTTTAAGGTAAACTGTGAGAAGCCTTCACCACCATTAGGAGCTTGCATGATGGCTGTTAGATATTAGCAGATTCACTATCACGTCTGAAAAAAAGTGAACAGCATATATAAGTTAACTATTCACGACAAGGAAAGCAAAAGTTGTGAACTATTCACTATAAAGAAAGCAAAATATGTTGGTGGCACACATCATCACCTAGCTGGCTTAAAGGAAATGAAACTAAGCTGAAAAGCAATTTAATTTAATATAAATTAACACTTAAAACACAAACACACACACACACACACACAGAGAATTTCTTATTCTGTTAAGTATGGTACGAGTACCAAAATTGCCACCGACTGTCGTACAAACATCCCCAGCACAGATTGCTTATTTTATTTCCTTAAATATGTGTGCACACATTATAGCTAATTCGGGGTAATCAGAGCTGAAAGTAGGAGAGTGAGGGTAAGTACATATGGCACTGAATTCATGGTGGCACCCTCAGATTCAAGACTGATGCCAAGAACAAACGGAGGATCAAGTTCCGCATGCATGCTGCAAAGTGCACAAACCTTCGCAACACATTCCCACCTACCCCTACACTCACCTCACCCCCACAGGATGACATCTTGCAAAGTGTAGACTCACTTAAATAATAATTATATATTAACATATTACTGAGTGTGTTGCCAAAATTCTCACAACTTTCGCTAAAATGTACACTGGTGGATTAATCATTTGATATGCTCTATAGCTCTTAAGCTACTCTGTTTGCTTGCTATCATGCGTTTTCAGTATCCTGAGATCATGACCTTTCCATTGATTCCACATAATACTGGGCACCAATTTGGTACCACTATGGTGGTCGGGCTGATGGACTACTAGGGCAGACTAACCAATCAGAAGCAAGGGGGCACTGATGGCCCACCCACTAATAGAAACGTTATTTCACGGCAGCTGCCGGATAGCTCACTTGGTTAAGGCACTGCGTTGCAGTGCAGAAGTGACTATCACGTCGCAGGTTTGAGCCCCGGTTGTACCACTGGCAGTGGTCGGCAGCTTTTTCAGAGTAGCGCACAATTGGCCATCGCGCTACAGGGTTTCAAATTGGGAAGGGAAATAAAATAAATAGCTTTGTTCGTTGCTCAAGCGCCTCCTGTTGGCCAGACGGGCGCGCGTCAGGAAGATTCTAAGCCTATTCATGTCCGGGTATCCTCTGCCCTCGATCTGGACTTGCAAAGATTCAACCAATGAGTGTATAAGAAGCAGTGGCCAACAGGCACGTGCTTCGGAGGAGAGCCGTGAACTGTCTTCACTCTCCTGAACTGGCAACAAGGGGTCGCAAATGAGCAAGCTTTGTACATAGTTTACCAATTGGGCATCCCAGATTCGGGTGGGATTGGAGATGCCAAATTTATGAAAAAAAAAAGAAACGTTATTTCAGTGGTAAGTTCGTTTTGGCAGTAAGCACAGAAAAACGCGAAATCGAGTTGAATTGTTGATTTTTCATTTTCTGTCATAAGTTAAGAACACAAAAAACCGACCTGTTTCATGGTTTTTTTGTTTTCGGTCCAGTAGTTGGAAAACGAAAAAAAAAAAAAAATCAGTTTCTGGTTCCCTGCCTATGTCAATTCTATCAAGAAAACAAACAGTTAAGGCGTACCTTGTTCTGGGTAGTTCTCTCTGAATGTCATTGTTACCACTCTACAATAACTGTCTAGCTAGATTCGCCTCAGAATTTTCTTCCTGGTCCACCTTCTCTTGTCCTTGCGTGTCATTTGATCTGCGTCACCGTGAGACGTCACCCAAATTATGATTTTTAACCAGTGGAAATTCCTTTTTTGATATCTGAAATTCAATTTGACTAAATACAAAGGGAACTGTACATATCCAGGGTTCCCCCTGGGTTTTGAAAAATATTCTTCACTTTAGTCTTTATTTTTTCTTAGTCACTCGTGGAATTTACAAAACTTCAAAAAGCCTTTAAAGCATACTAAGTGCCAAAAGCATGTATGAGGAAAAGGTCAAAGCACAAATA
Source organism: Gymnothorax javanicus (assembly GCA_029692085.1). NCBI lineage: Eukaryota > Metazoa > Chordata > Actinopteri > Anguilliformes > Muraenidae > Gymnothorax > Gymnothorax javanicus. The sequence continues at coordinate 84,654,534 of CM056196.1, forward strand.
TTTGTGCACAAACAGGCCTCTCCATTATACATTCGATTGTATGTATAATTTAGGCTCCACTCCAGACCAGCCTCTAATGCACCCTGTGCACCATAAAAGCTAAATTAAACCTCTTTTGAGCTTTTAGCATGGAATTTATTCAAGAGTGATATTAAGAATCCCTTTAAACCCTTTATTTCTTGATTTTTCTCGGCACAGCTTTATCAATATGACCATTTTGGGCATCCCATAATTAATAAGGGACACACCCTTCAAGGATCTCAACTGTGTAATAAAGAGGCGTGACAAAAAATGCTAAATTAGACTTGGGGTGAGAAATTTTGTGCTGTTGGAATCAAGATTAATGGAATTTGCAAATGTTTATTTTAAATGTTAAACTTCTGAGATTTCCATTTACTCTGATTCTAAATTGAACTTTGGGTGAACTCAATGTTGTGCGCACAAACAATTTGTTGGAATCAAAATAAATGGAAATCTCAAATTCTTAGGGTTTCAAACGTTAAACATTTCAGATGTCCACTAATTCTCATTCGAACAACTTACAGGTCTCAATGGTGGCACCCTCATCCACTCCAGTATTCTCTCACAGGGGAGTGTTCACCGATTGCTGGACTGTCCTCAACCATCATGCGATATCAAGCAATTGGGCTTCAAGAAACGCCGTTTGGATTTTAAAAAAATTTATTTGCTGTTCATTTTTATCAGATTTTCCAAGGGCAACCAGCGAACGCAAGGTAAATCACAATGAAGACTGCGCATCTACTTTATGCGTTGTATACATCCATTTCACCACAGCCTAGAGTTTCACTGATTTACGCCAGAAAGGTTGCTGAGTGTGCTTGGAGATGTCTGTGAATAGCCATAATTAATTCACTGCGCTTGCCTACCTCACATTACATCCATAGTAGTGGACACGTCTTTCCATTTGCGTGGTCACATAGAAATGCATCCCTGTCACTCCTCAAAATCCCTGTATGTGCAGCCAGATAGCTCCTAGAGCAATCAATGTTTGCATGTAGGTTGGTTTTTCTGGAAATCTTGGTGAATTTTCATATCTTTGACTCTCCAACTTTGCATCGGAATGCACTGTTTCTCCGTGCGATTGTGCCTTTATTTAGAAAGTTTTTACATTTTGTTATCCTGTTGTATTTGCCATCGTTGTTGTAGCAGTTGTTCTGCCATTTATCCACTTCCTGCCAAAATTTCACTCCCCCTCTCGTGAACGTGGTTTCACTATACACTTCTATAAGCCAGAAACGCAGTCTCACGGTTTCAGCCATCCGACTTCATTGGCATAAATGGCGACAAGGATATGTTTTATTATGTCATGCAAATGCGATAATACAAACTACTGCAAGAAATAAATACGCAAATAAATAAATCACGATCTCCCGTAAAACTGATTAGTGGGCTATTTATACTTTTTCATATTGTGCTATACTGACATCAATTCTATTTGATCTAACATTATAACTTCCGTGGTGGAATTTACGCATCCATGAAACGATGGCTTTAACTAAAGGTATCGCTTTTGAATATTTAACCGAATAAATTGACATGTTCGAGTTATGGAAGCGCGACATTACAGAGGGAGAAAACCCTATGTAATAAATTTAATACCAACAACAATAAAAGGAAATCATCAGCCAGTATACAGTGGTGTGCAAAATGTCAGAAACCCTTGCATAAGGTGATATTTAGTAGCAATAGCGGGCCCACCCTTTGACTTCAAAGTCTTAAGTATGATTTTTGTACTGTGCCTGGTGGGATATTGGCCCATTATTTCAGGACAGTCTCCAGTTTTCAAGGATGAAGGAGGAGGTGATCAAGTTGGCACTTTGCACTCCAGAACTTTCCATAGAGGTTTAGTTAAGTTTGGATCGTGCTGGCCATGGCAGACATTTGACTCCAGACTTGCGTTCTAAGAACATTCTTTAATATTTTAGCTTCGTGTATGGAGGCACTATCCTGATGAAATATGGAACATCATGAGGGAATGTGAACCCATCCAGATGTATTAAAAGAATAAAAGATCACTTGTGAGATATTATTTTCCTCCATTGCTTGGGGAGCCAGGTTTTGTGTTCCTTACTCCAAGTTATGCTTTACTGTTAAAAAAAACAAAAAACTTGAAAAACAGTACCACTTACTGTTTTCTGTGGAACTGTGGTCTAAAATGATGAACACACTTAACATTAGAGGGAAAAGTTAAGACATGCAGAGGGCAGTAAAATTATATCAGAATGAATATTTCCCCTGGTCAAAATTCCAATGACCCACATATCCTCACTGGAAGCAAAAGAAGACCCCAGATTTAAAAACCAAAATGTAGAATAGAGGTGCAACAGCACCTGACAGTTGAGGCAACAGTGCAGAAATGGTGAGGACAGTGTAATTATGATTGCTAATTCAACTCTCCCGAGATGTTATAAATGCAAACACAGGAGGACACCAGATCAACTGAACTAACTCATCCCAACATGAAGACTATACAATACAAATAATAATTAAAAAAAAAAACTGAAGAGACAAAAATCAGAAATAGAGAGGGGAGTGAAATTATGGCAGCATGAATTTTCCCCTGTACCATGATTCCACTCCCCCCAGATCTTTTTAATGCAAACACTGATGGACTCCAGATTCACTGTAGTAACATCTCCCAACAGGTAGACTAAAATTACGAAAGAACTTGACTGGGGAGGAAACAGATCGGAAATGGGGAGAGGAGTGAATTTTTGGCATAATGAATTTCCCCCTTTGCCAAAATTCCACTCCACCAGATCTTTTTAATGCAAGCATTGACGACCTTCAGATTTACTGCAGTTACATCTCCCAACAGGTAGACTAAAATTACGAAAGAACTTGACTGCGGAATAAATAGATCAGACATGGAGAGGGGAGTGAATTAACTGTATTAACTGAATTCACTGTAGTAACATCTCCCAACAGGTAGACTAAAATTACGAAAGAACTTGACTGGGGAGGAAACAGATCGGAAATGGGGAGAGGAGTGAATTTTTGGCATAATGAATTTCCCCCTTTGCCAAAATTCCACACCCCCAGATCTTTTTAATGCAAGCATTGACGGACTCCAGATTTACTGCAGCTACATCTCCCAACAGGAAGACTAAAATTGCAAAAGAACTTGACTGTGGAAGAAAAAGATCAGACAGGGAGAGGGGAGTGAATTTTTGGCACAGTGAATTTTCCCCTTTGTCAAAATTCCACTCCCCCAGATCTTTTTAAAACAAAGCATTGATGGACTCCAGATTCACTGCAGCTATATCTCCCAACAGGTAGACTAAAATTACGAAAGAACTTGACCGCGGAGGAAATAGATCAGATATGGAGAGGGGAGTGAATTTTTGGCACAGTGAAGTTTCCCCTTTGCCAAAATTCCACTCCCCCAGATCTTTTTAATGCAAGCATTGATGGACTCCAGATTTACCGCAGCTATATCTCCCAACAGGTAGACTAAAATTACAAAAGAACTTTACTGTGGAAGAAAAAGATCAGACATGGAGAGGGGAGTGAATTTTTGCCACAGTGAATTTTCCCCTTTGTCAAAATTCCACTCCCCCAGATCTTCTTAATAAAAAGCATTGATGGACTCCAGATTCACTGCAGCTATATCTCCCAACAGGTAGACTAAAATTACAACAGAACCTGACTGTGGAGGTAACAGATCAGAAATGGAGAGGGGAGTGATTTTTAGCGGCATGAATTTTCCCCCTCTGCCAAAATTCCACTCCCCCAAATCTTATTAACCCCTTTGTGCAGATGTGTCTGCCAGCGGACATGGAGCTGGGAATTTATGCACGCAGTTTCAATATTCTATCACTAGATGGCACACCATCTTTTTTCCAGCAAGCGGCATTTCAGAATTCTTCAGCGAATGAATGTAATTTCGGTGACATGTACGTACACCTGTTTTTTGCAGCACTGTCACCACAACTTGCTCCAGAAAAAAATAGACAGCTGTCTGTAAAATGGACGACACCACGTATTTGTCACCGAAATTACCTCAATTCGCTGAAATAAAAAGCCATGTCTTCAATAGGCCTATCTCACAATATGGCGCTCATAACCGGATGTGGGCGCCTTGCTTTTCCGGTTAGCTTCTGTGGTTGTAGCTATACGGCTTCTCAGCATGGAATTGGCACATTTCATAAAAAGTCTTATTTTGCTCCTAAAATTTTGCACCACTGATGTGGTTGGCATTATTAAAAACAAGTCAAAGATCAAAAGTTCGGTTGAGGTACACAAGTTCTTCGAAAATTTCATTTACATTTGTGATGGTTAATGATCGTGAAATGCAGATGTGGCGCTGAGACAAATGCTAACAGGAAGCAGCCACTTGGCTAAGTTACTAGCTAGTAGCTTTGATCACAAGTAATTTAAAGGAACATTATAACCTTAGCTAAAGCAAAGTTCTACGGATTTTGTTTTGGTTGTATTTGAAGAGTTTGGTTCCAAAGCGCAATAAGTGCCAAAATTACAAAAATTGAGATAATGCCATAGACCGGTAGTCCTGTGCTTCTTACACATGGTGCAATAATCTGTTTTTAGGAATTCATACGATAAGGTGTATTTCTTCATGGCCAAAGTTTGTGTTTTTCTATAAAATGCAATGGGCGCCAACATAGAAAAAGCTGATTCACTCAAAATATGTAAAATGTATATATTGCATTTTGGAAACAAACTCTTCATTTACAGCAAGTTGTTTGTTTGCTGTGTCGTGTGATACTGTGAAACTTTCGTTGCTGGCTGTCCGTTAGCATGTAGGCTACCTTCCTAATTTCGTAAATGGCCCTAATTTCCTTAGTTGGTAGGATTTCAGGTCCAGCGGGACCTACGACCTGAAATCTTACTGACAAGCTAAATTATGGCAATTTACGAAATTAGGAAGGTACATGCTAAACCTGCATTAGCTATCACCTGGTGGCTACACCTGTCTGGCTTGATGCATGCAAGAGAGTATGCTGGCTTGGCTAACTAACCATAACTTCAGACAATGAGCGTAATGTAGCAAGCTGTAAGTTAGAAGTACGCAAATTTTGTGTTGGCTAGGTCACACAGCAAACATTTTTACCATTTCATCTTCAATCGTGAAACCTTCCTTTACCTATTGCCAAAAAAACTTACATTTTCAGTCAAATGTGTCTGTGTGTCTCTCTTTGCCATCGTATACATGCTTAGTGTAAGACGGGGGATCAAGCTGGGATGTCGCAAAAGGCTGGCAAACTGGGGGAGCCCAGGAACTGAGGCTCGTTCTGCACTTCAAAGAACTCAGAGGAGTCCTGCAATATGACAAGTTGTTCGGACTTCCTCTGGATGAGTGGTCCGTTAACTCCCCAGAATGTTTGCGCAGCTGAAGTACAAGGAAGCAGAGTGTGTTTATGGCTGTGCGTCTGTGAGGGACTAGGGGCTTGATGACGGCAGGGAACGATAAGCAGGTCTCTGGCGATGCGAGGGGGGTGACTATCACAATTCTCCCCCCGTGAACAATCTTTTTCTCCCCTAGTTATGTCTTTCATGAAACTGGACCTTAAACTCATTTGTTTAAGTATTCTAAAACTCTGGAAATGTCAAAACCTTCTCATATATTCATTATGCTACTGTAAACTGACTTATGCACATATAACCTGATTTTCATGTAAAGTGATTCAGCAAAAGAGCTTTTCATGACAACTGCATCATATGAATACATTCTCTTTAGATGTTTGGCATGTTTCTGTTCAGAATAATTCAAGGAATTGAATGGAACATATTTCATTCCAAATAAAATTGTGGTTTATTCAATTTCAGAAACTCCATACAAAACTATCAAAGTAAAATATCCTCTCTGGTAATCATCTCGTTCTCCTTGCCCTCTGCTAAATTGTTTTATTACATCCTCCAAACGGTGGAAACCCAAAATCCAGATTTGACTCCCCTTCCAGGTAATTTATGGCCATGCCGCCTGGATCAAAGACGTGATTTGGCTTAAAGCAAAGAGAGACAATCCATTCTGGGAAGATCGTATCCGATCTCTCCCCAACTACGTAAGTGCGTGTGTAGTCTATAGTTATGGAAGATCGCAGACGACTTCCCTCACGCTTGTTTTGTGTGTAGCCCTTTCGCCAGGTATGACTTCACTCTCATCGTCTAAATTGTTTGTAACTTGTATTTGATTTATTCATGATTTGTTTGATTTAAGTTTTTGCCTACCTGGTGAATAAATTCTTGTTATTCCTTTGAACTTGCGTGGTCTCCATGACTCTAATCTTTTTACATTCTTTCTAGCCACGTTACGGCGCCGGCGGATACTTAGGGGTTTTATCCCAACCGAGGACTGACTGGCCAGCGGCCCGGGATGGGAATTGGTTTTATTGAGTTGGAGAGGCTATTACGTTCTACTCATTTAAAGGGTCTATGTAGCGCTGGTTCTAGGAATTTAGCCATAAGGGAGCCCATGGACGAAAAGTCGGTTTCCGTTAAATTCCCTTAAGGAACACTCTGGGTGTCTGCATAGACCTGGGTTCGTAGTCACTTAGCCAAAAGATGCCTTTGCTGCGGTGATTCCCTCCATCCTCTCGTATTTCCAACGAACCTAAGATTCGGCAATAATGCTAAAACCCGGGAGCATATATTGAGTAACGGAGGTATTCATTTACGAGTCCGAGGTGCAATCACCCCGTGATCCACGCATGTTTTCCCTAAACTATGAATTCTAAATTCTAATTGGAGTCAGATTTGAAACGAGAGTAAAAACAGTAACTGTTACACTTCTTCTGCAGTGATCACTGATGTGTCTGATCCCCCGCTTCTTTCTGGTGTAATATTCTAATGCTCGCATTGGATTATTCACCGCAGGGCGGCAAATCGGATATATCCGTGATTACAGCATGGCCCCGTTTGCGAACGGAGAAAGTTTATTAACCCATTAATGACCATAGTGGAAATTTTGAATTTCCTTTACAGCACTGAAAGTACTAGCTGAGCATAGCACAAATCAGTTGGAATTTTTCAAATCGGTCAAAGTATGTGGCTACAGCACCCATTTTCCTTAAAGTACTATTTTTAGTATTTGGTCAAATATGATAGCAGTTTTTTTCAATTTTCATTAAACAGTTCTAGATGAACAGGTTAGGAATGTCGGATCATCACAAAACTTTACACACACTTTGCACCCACTCCCATGGTGCATTTTCTGAAGAAACAAATACCATATGTTACTTCCTCTTGGCTCAGTATTACATCTTCTCAGCCCTGACACACATTTTCCATTGTATTCCTATGGGAGTTTCAATAGGAGTAAAAATGCATTATCAAAAGGGAGTTAAACTCTTTATCTGCGTTCCCCTCCTTTCACTATCACCCCCCCCCACACACACACACACACACACACACACACACGCACTCTTCAGAGAGTATTAAAGAATCAATCAATTCTACTTTATTAACACCTGAAGACTCATTACAAAATCTAAGTTGTATGCAACAGCATCTTAAAAGTACTAATGTAGAATGTACAACCCAAATTCTGAAATAGTTGGGACAAAGTGTAAATTGTGAATAAAATCCAAATGCAATGACTTTCAGATCACATGAGCCAATATGTTATTTACAGTAGAACATAGATAACATTTAAAATGTTGAAACTGAGACATTTTACATTTTTATCCACAAAATGAGCTTATTTCAAATTTTATGGCTGCAACAGGTCTCAAAAAAGTTGGGACATGGGCAAAAAACGGCTGAAAAAGCAATTAATATATAAGAGAATCAGCTGAAAGAACATTTAGCGAGTAATTACATTAACTGACATCAGGTGTGTAACATGATTGGCTATAAAAGGGATGTCTTAGAGAGGCTGAGCCTCTCAGAAGTAAAGATGGCCAGAAGCTCTCCAACCCGTGAAGGCTTGTGTAAAAAAAAAATTGTGGAATACTTTAAAAACAATGTTCCTCAACATCAAATTGCAAAGGCTTTGAAGGTCTCATCATCGACAGTGCATAACATCATCAAAAGATTCAGAGAAACTGGAAAAATCTCTGTGTGTAAGGGACAGGTCAAGACCTTTACTGGATGCCCGTGATCTTTGGGCCCTCAGACGCCACTGCATCACTCACCGGCATGATTCTGTCATTGACATTACTAAATGGGCCCAGGAATACTTCAAGAAACCACTGGCTGTAAACACAGTCCGCCGTGCCATCCACAGATGCCACCTAAAACTCTATCTTGCAAAAAGGAAGCCATTGTTGAGCATGATCCAGAAGCGCCGCCGTGTGCTGTAGGCCAAGGCTCATTTAAAATGGACTGTAGCAAAGTGGCAAAGTGTCCTGTGGTCAGACGAGTCCAAATTTGACATTCTCGTTGGAAATCATGGGTGTCGTGTCCTCTGGCCTAAAGAGGAGAAAGACCACTCCTCCTGTTATCAGCGTTCAGTTCAAAAGCCAGCATCTCTGATGGTATGGGGATGCATTAGTGCATATGATGTGGGACACTTGCATGTTTTAAAAAGCACCATGAATGCTGAAAGGCATGTAAAGGTTTTAGAGCAACATATGCTCCCCTCCAGATGATATCTATTCCAGGGAAGGCCTTGTGTATTTCTGTAGGACAGTGCAAAACCACATACATACCAAAAACCACATATAACAACAGCATGGCTTCGTAGTAGAAGAGTCCATGTGCTGAACTGGCCTGCCTGCAGTCCTGATCTTTCACCGATTTGAGAACATTTGGTGCATAATTAAACGAAAACTCCGTCAAAGCAGACCCAAAACTCTCCAGCAGCTGGAAGCCTGTATTAAACAAGAGTGGGATCAAATTCCAATGGCTAAACTCAAGAAACTTGTCTCCTCAATGCCCAGACACCTCCACTCTGTGTTAAAAAGAAGAGGGAATGCTACACCATGGTAAACAGGCCCCTGTCCCAACTTTTTTGAGACCTGTAGCAGCCATCAAATTTGAAATGAGCTAATTTTGTGGATAAAATTGTAAAATTTCTCAGTGGCAACATTTGCTATGTTATCTATGTTCTATTGTGAATAAAATATTGGCTGGTGTGATTTGAAAGTCATTGCGTCTTGATTTTATTCAAAATTTACACTTTGTCCCAACTATTTCAGAATTGGGGTTGTAGTTTATACTTGTATGTATAACAGCTTCTCAAAATGTGAGAGAGAGAGAGAGGTCATTAGTTCACTTGAATGCATTTGTTTGTCAACCTCAGTGAAATGCATTGAAATCAATGGTCATGGAGACATCTCTCCCATCATGCCACCCCTCAAAACAGCAAATCAAACCTTTTCCCAATTGATTCTTACTTGTCTGTGGGTGGAACAAAAATGCCTCAAATCTTTTGACCATGTCATAACCGGAACTTATATTTCCAAGGCATTTTATAGGAAATTTGAAAAAATCCGCTATCATATTTGACCAACAACTAAAAATAGTACCTTAACTTAAAGGGCTGTATCTCAGGATCTGTACAGAGTTGAATCAAATGCTTGGTATCATTGGATTCAGGAGAAGTTGTGCTATAAGCTTATTTATAGGACTTTAGTGTACATCTGATACATAACTTGTCAAATGACTGTTGAACTTATTTTTGTGTTATTTTGAGTTTTTTTTTCCAAAAATCAAAGTTTGACCCCTAAATATGATATGATAAATATGTTCGATCACAATTTTGAAATTGGACATGTGTAGCCACTAACCTCAAGATGCCACACACCAACAAGCAAGTTCCTACCTCATTCAGAACTCAAACTGTGGGGTTTTTCCTTAAGGTACTATTTTTAGTTTTTGGTCATTAATGGGTTAATATTATTCCATTTGCTTCACAGCAGCCTGAGTACACGCATGAGCCTTCACTCCCAGCTCTTCCATCATTGGTTTTAGCTGTGTGAGTTTTACATGAGTCTAAACATTGTAGCTGGCTAGGTGTTCGTAATAACCAGGCGCTAAAGATCTCTGAGGAAAAGCAAGGAACTTTATTAACTTGAGGTTAATAAGTCTGCGATGTGACATGTTTTATTAACATGTATTACTATTACTGAACGGAATGCTTTGCTTCGGTATGTTTACAACGGGGTTCCTATGCAAGTATGGAAAGTATGGAAAAGTGAATAAAAACAGAATACAATGATTTGAAAATACTTGTTGACCTATATTCAATTGAGTACACTACAAAGACAAGATATTTAATGTTCAAACTGATAAACTTTATTGTTTTTTTAGAAAGATCCACTCATTTTGAATTTGATGCCTGCAACACGTTCCAAACAAGCTGAGATAGGGGCAACAGAAGACTGGGAAAGTTGAGGAATGCTCAAAAAACACCTGTTTGGAACATTCCACAAGTGAACAGGTTAATTGGAAACAGGTGAGTGTCATGATTAGGTATAAAAGGAGCATCCCCGAACGGTTGTCGTTCGCAAGCAAGGATGAGGCGAGGTTCACCACTTTGTGAACAACTGCGCGAGCAAATAGTCCAACAGTTTAAGAACAACGTTTCTCACCGTGCAATTGCAAAGAATATAGGAATTTCATCATCTACAGTCCATGATATTATCAAAAGAATCAGAGTATCCAGAGAAATCTCTACACGTAAGCAGTAAAGCCGAAAACAAACATTGAATGCCTATGACTGTCGGTCCCTCCCCCCGACATCATTCTCTAAAAGATATCACCATTCGGGCTCAGGAACACTTTGGAAAACCATTGTCAGTAAACACAGTTCGTTGCTACATCTACAAGTGCAAGTTAAAAGTCTACCATGCAAAGCGAAAGCCATATATCAACGTCGCCGGCTTCTCTGGGCCCAAGCTCATCTGAGATAGACTGACACAAAGTGGAAAAGTGTGCTGTCGTCTGACGAGTCCACATTTCAAATTGTTTTTGGAAATCATGGACATCGTGTCCTCTGGGCTAAAGAGGAAAAGGACCATCCCAATTGTTATCAGCGCAAAGTTCAAAAGCCAGCATCTGTGATGGTATGGGGATATGTTAGTGCCCATGGCATGGGTGACTTGCAATTCTGTAAAGGAACCATTAATGCTGAAAGGTACATACAGGTTTTGGAGCGACATATGCTGCCATCCAAGCAACGTCTTTTTCAGGTACATCCCTGCTTATTTCAGCAAGACAATGCCAAACCACATTCTGCACATGTTACAACAGCGTGGCTTCGTAGTAAAAGAGTGCAGGTAATTGACTGGCCTGCCTGCAGTCCAGACCAGTCTCCCATTGAAAATGTGTGGCGCATTATGAAGCGAAAAATACGACAACGGAGACCCCGGACTGTTGAGCAACTGAAGTCGTACATCAAGCAAAAGTGGGAAAGAATTCCACCAACAAAGTTTTGACCATTAGTGTCCTCAGTTCCCAAACACTAATTGAGTGTTAAAAGGAAAGGTAATGTAACACAGGGGTAAACATGCCCCTGTCCCAGCTTTTTTGGAATGCGTTGCAGGCATCAAATTCAAAATGAGTGAATATTTCCTAAAAAACAATAAAGTTTATCAGTTTGAACATGAAATAGCTCATCTTTGTAGTGTTTTTATTCATGTTCTACACAATGTCCCAACTTAATTGGAATGGGGGTTTGTAATTTATGGCAGCAGGAGTATTCAGGACTTACAGGATCTATGGACAATATTCCACCTGGTCCTAGGAAAACATTCCTAATGAAGTGACTATTGAGTAGGTGTTGTCACAATCCTCGTGTATTCCTTGTGTGTCTCCCCTGCCCTTGGCTACATCTCATTAAATAGTTATCCTGTAATGGTCATGTGACAGGAATTCATGCCCTCTGCTTTTTGTACAAGTCACTGGATTGTAATTCAGCATTTGTGGGAAGATTCCCGTCAGAATTTATTCGATCAGTGTATGCATTTGGATAAGCATGACAAATCTTTAACCCGCTCTTGCTTCTTTCACCTTAGAAACATTGCCAAATTACGGTCCATTATATCACACTCTGAACAGGAAATGTCTGTTCGTGCATTTATTTCTTCACGACTTGATTACTGCAATTCTCTGTTTACCTGCCTCAACAAATCTTCTGTAGACCAGCTACAACTTGTCCAAAATGCTGCAGTAAGACTGCTCACTAGATCGGAAAAGTCATGTCATAACACTGCCATCCTAGCCTCTCTACACTGGCTCCCACTGCACACCCGGATCCAATTCAGGGTCCTGACGCTCACTTACAAAGCCCTCCACAGAGAATCCCCAGTTTACATTTCTGAGCCTCTCTGGAAATACTCGCCCAGCTGGTGTTTGAGGTCAACCGACCAGTTGCTCCTGGCATTGTCTCGGACTAGGTTAATGACCAAGGGTGACAGAGCCTTTGGAGCGGAGGCCCCGAGTCTCTGGAATGCCCTCCCCTTGGACCTGAGAGCCTCACCCTCTGAACTTATCTTCAAAAAACGGTTAAAAACACTCCTATTTAGTCAGACTTTCGGCCATATTTAGCCTACTACATGCTTTTTCCTTGCTTATTGTGGGTTTTTTTTTTTTTATTGTGTCTGCCCATGTAGTTTTTGCATGTTCTTATCTTTATTTATTTTACCTCTGTGAAGCACTTGTGCTGGGAACAGTGCTATTCAAATGAAGTTTTACTTACTTACTTACTTACTTACAATATTGTCAGTAAAAACACATTGTTTCTGTTAAATGCAACGCACATGCAATGCTTACTCCGAAAGCCATATTTGTGATTTGAACAAACTTCCAGTCCTAATTAGGCTTCAGGATTGGAACCGTGTTCAAGTTAACCCATCTTTAATCAGTTCATCAGACCAGTTTAATAGGAACAAGCTTCTAAGCCTAAGCAGGGTCCAGGGTTGGGATCACGTTCTTGTTAATTCCTGTAAGTCTGTTTATTTGTCCAGTTTGTTCGGAAAAAGCTCCCAATCCTCCAACGGTCATCAGGATTGGAGCTGAGTTCCCCTCAAGTTACTTCATCCTCCTGTGGAACAGTACAGTGCTGGCAAAGACTGCACTTTACCTAGCAGTAATCACGGAAGCCACTGGCCAGCAATTGACAGCCCTGCTTTGTCTATAGCAGTGTTTCCCAAACCTCGCCTGGCATACCCCTTGTCCTGCATGCTTTAGATCTCTCCCTGCTCCATCACAGGTGATTCAAAGGTGATCAGGTCATAATTAACCCCAGAAGCTGCTTGATAATAAGCAAATCATTTGAATCATCTGGGCTGGAGCAGGGAGAGATCTAAAGCATGCAGGACAAGGGGTGCGCCAGGAGATGTCTGGGAAACACCGGTCTATAGCATCTGAACAAAATTGTGCTATCATTACCGGGGTTCCGTCCTCACCTCTTCTTCAAGTGTTCCATCCCCTGGGTACCGTATTGGTGTTGCTAATCTTCTTGTTGGATTGTACACCGCCTCTGCTCTTGGTTTCCTGGACTGTACCCTAAAAAGATATAGTTGGCACACATGCAGCACCTACTTTTACAAAATGCATCAATGTCTGGGTAAATTGCACTATAACAGATTTTTTCTTTGCATGAAAGACAAAGGCTCAAGTAAACTGAAAATGCAACCATCATTAGGCACACTGACAGCAAAACCAATGAAATAACTGTGGCATCTCAAAAAAGTTGGGACAGGGGCAACAAAAGACTGGAAAAGTAAGTGGTACAAACAAAAAATAGCTGGAGGAGCATTTTGCGACTAATTAGGTTGATTGGTAACAGGTCAGTAACATGACTGGGTGTAAAAAGAGCATTTTAGAGAGGCAGAGTCTCTCACAAGTAAAGATGGGCAGAGGTTCACCAATCTGCTAAAAACTGCATCTAAAAATTGTGGAACAATTTCAGAACAATGTTCTTGAATGTAAAATTTTGAAGACTTTGACTATCCCACCATCTACAGTACATATTATCATCAAAAGATTCAGAGAATCTGGAGTAATCTCTGTGTGCAAGGGACAAGGCCTAAGGTCAATATTGGATGTCTGTGATCTTTAGGCCCTCAGGCAGCATTGCATTAAAAACAGGCATGATTCTGCACTGGAACTCACTGCTTGGGCTCAGAAACACTTCCAGAAATGATTGTTTGTGAACACAGTCCACCGTGCAATCCATAAGTGCAAGTTAAAGCTGTATCATGCAAAGAAGAAGCCATATGTGGAAATGATCCAGAAATGCCGCCGTCTTCTCTGGGCCAAAGCTCATTTAAAATTAACTGAGGCAAAATGGAAAACTGTTCTGTGGTCAGGTGAATCAAAATTTGAAATTCTTTTTGGAAACCATGGACGCCATATCATGCAGACTAAAAAGGAGAGGGACCATCCAGCTTGTTATCAGCACTCAGTTCAAAAGCCTGCATCTCTGATGGTATGGGGTTGCATTAGTGCCTATGGTATGGGCAGCTTATACATCTGGAAAGGCACTATCAATGCTGAAAAGTATATGGAGGTTTTACGACAACATATTGATGCCCTCATGCAAAAAGGGCGTAAGTGACATTTTGGGCAAAAATTATGTTTTTCACTCTTTAGATACATCCATGTAGGACCCATCTTCCGGCAAAATTTTAGGTCTGAGTTCTTATCCTTAAGGAGTCAAAACCCTTTTTTAAAAAGGCATGTTTGCCAGTAAAATTTTCCCACCAATGTTTCTTACTTGCTTGAAGGGTGTATGTAACGATTCCCATGCTAAATGGGTGTAAGTGATAGTTAACGGCCTTTTTCACAAACAATATGCATTTTCAGTCCAGGCGTATCTGCCTCTTGCACCTTTTTTTGCATGTTGCTAGTCTTAGCTGGTACAGTCATAAACTGTACATACACCCATAGTCAATGCACACTGTATTATCCCTTGTTGTATCATCTGTTGTTTATGGCTTCAAATATCAGTGTCAGCCCAGAGGTGGCATAGTGACCTTAATTCAGAGGTACCTTGCATTGGTTTTAGCCTCTGGGGTGTATAGTGTATCTTTAGATCTGGTGATTCACTTTTACATGCTCAAGTTTTCAGCAGTTTGACAGCAATTTCATGCAATATAGATAGACCAGCTGTTTTACAAAATACTTCAAAATTTTGGCAATGGAAACAAAAATGTATATCGTGCCATATCATATCCATGTATTAAAACGTTTCTAACATTTTTAAAACATTTACTTGGGAAACAGGAAACTATTATGCATATTTTGAAATGAGAAATTATGAACATTGAACAGACTCTCACAAGGTCACCTTCATTTCTGTTAGCAGAGTTCTGCAGATACACCCTTTTAGGATGTGTTTCTCATATATTGAACTCTTCATCCCGACTCATGATAAAAGGGGTAAGTGACATAATCTAGATTATCTCTTCATTGGCTAATGATCTTTTTCAGGCTTCAATATCATCTAATGACTCACTCATTCACCATGGACATTTTAATCCATATGGTAGAGATTTACCTGGGGCAGTTTTTTGCCTCTCCTGTAAAATTTGTAAAATGTCCCTTTCGCCCTTCTTGCATGAGGGTATCGATATGCTCCCATCCAGACAACGTCTCTTTCAGGACAGGCCTCGCATATTGCAGCAAGAGAATGCTAAACCACATGCTGCATCCATAGTCACTGCCTGCCTGCAGTCCAGATCTGTCATCAATAGAAAACATTTGGTGCATCATAAAACAAAAAATCCGGCAAAGAAGACCCAGGACTGTTGAGCAGGTAGAATCCTATGTCTGACAAGAGTGGAACAACATTCCTCTCCCAAAACTCCAGCAATTGGTCTTCTCACTTCCCAGATGTTTACAGACTGTTGTTAAAAGAAGAAGGGATGCTACACAATGGTAAATATGGCCCTGTACCAACTTTTTTGAGAGGTGTTGCTGCCATCAAATTCAAAATGAGGTAATATTTTTAATGAAATGGTAAAATGGCTCACTTTCAACATCTGATATGTTGTTTATGTTCTATTGTGAATAAAATATGAGTTTATGAGATTTGCAAATCATTGCATTCTGTTTTTATTTACATTTTACTCAGCATCCCAACTTTTTTGGAATTGTGGTTGTAAAATTAACTAAAATCTTAGTTATTAAATTAACTAAAATCTCCGTCGGACCAACTGATTTAGCCATAAACTCAAATGGCTCAGTATGACTCAGCGATATTGTGGCCAAGCGGTAGTGTGCATATCTCGGGTACAGAGCATTAGTGGCTCGATTCCGCCATCTGCAGGACTTTCTCAAGCCTCAGCATTATCATTGGGCCTAATTCACCAACCATTCTTAAGAGGAAATTTCTTCTTAAAACCCACTTATGCACTTTTTACGAAAATTCTGACATTCACAAATGATTTCTTCTTTGGAATTTGTTCTTAGGTAAGAACAGAATCTCCGCAAACTGAAGAGCATTCTTACGCACATTCAAGTGCTGACATATTTCAGCAAAATAAGTGGTTATCGCATTGTTTTCGGTTCTAAAGTTGTGTAATATCATATCATTTGAATTACAATAATATTTTTGTAATTTATAATATTTTTCAATAACTTGTTGTTTTTCAAGGAATTATGGTCTTTCAAAATAAATATGAACATTACACTGCACTTCAACTTATATCAATCATGGTCATTGGGAACCATATTCCATCCATTAGTCAGTGATTGTCACCCCATTTATTGGCCAAAAAGAAGGACTTCTACACCCTGCTCACATAATGGCATATTTACTGCTACTGCAAGATATTTCAGATGGTGCCCTATGGAAGGAACAAATTTTCCATGACTATATGGATGTATTCACAGAGAGTGGGAGTTACTGGGAATCTTTAGGCTTCCCAGAGCTGTCCTCTTGAACCTTTGTGATCATTTGGAGCCAGCACTTCAGAACCATACAAGACAGCCTAACCCTGTGTCCCCACAATGTGAAGGTATTCTCAACCTTGGGTTTTTTTAGCCACTAGGACCTTACAGCGGGAGCTGGGAGACAGGAGGTACTGCTGTGGGGAGGCACTGACTGCATTGGGTTGGACTGCGAGGTTCCAGGTTACACTTCAGAGGGTGGTTGGCTCAGGACTTCATCTGTTGATAATCAACAATTAAAACACAGCAGTGACCTTTATCTGCGATCGTTAAACAGGTCCGAATGTCTTGATTTTGAATACAAGCAGGCATTCTTTTTAAATACGATGTTGCAAGTTAGACCTGCCTTTGGGACACACTCGCTATAAATTATATTATCAGAGAGAAATAGCGTGCCCTCTGATTTCTCTTGGATAGGAGATAGACAAGGAGGAGGTGAAGGCATTCACTTGGGGCCCAAGTCTGTGTCCAGACTCTCAAATGATGGCACACCTGATAGTGCCATCTATCCTACAGTGGCTCTGAGGCGCTGTGTCATGGTTATGGTTTTGGTCATGTTTATGTTCATGTTCAGTGTTCATGATTTTGTCTTTTATTTATTCTTTTTGGTTATTGTAATACTCAGGCTTTTAGTTCATTCCATTTCTCAGTTCCATTGCACTTGTCTCCCCTGTCTTGTGATCTAGCTGGTTCAGTCCGTCTTCCCTGTGTGCGTGCTCACTTACTTCGGGTGATTTAAATGTATTCTGGTGTTTAACGTATTCCTTCGATTCTCGTTTACTTCCTTCGTCTTACTGTTCTGATTACTAACAAAACTCACATTTGTATTTTGTATCATAGTCTACTAACACAACTAATCAATGTATATAGATTACTAACTTACTAATGAGCACTCTAGTTAAATCTGTAAAGTTGCACCGCCACTAATTTATACTAATTCCCTCTCAGCAATCGCCCTGTTCTAGTCTTTGCCTCTTGCTCAGCTGTACCTGTCTCCCCCTGCGTTTCTGCGAGATCTCTCGCACGTGCTTAATTACTTTCCTGCACTCGTTATCTGTGCACTTAGAACTCCTTGACCGGAGCTGTTTAAATGTCATAGGCTGTCTGTGAGACTCCCGTCCGTGTCTTGGCTTTCGCCAGTTTTCGTGGTTAGGGTTTCCCTCATGTGATTCTCCCGTTGTAATTAGTCTGATCCAGCTCACCTGCTCCCAGGGCCGTCGTATAGGGGGGAAAGGTGATGACAATTATAAGGGCCCACAGTCCATTGGGGCCCACAAAACCCACAGTAACCGCCATGACTAAATTATTATGCATAGACCTAACTGCTATTCATACTAATGCACCAGAGTTAATCACAAAGCCACAAAGGCATGCAATATTGATGAAATAAATTTCAACAACCCCCTTCTTAAAAAATGGTTCAGTCCATGCATCGTGCTCCTCTTGGAAAATTTTCTGTGCGTTTTTGCTTATGAGGTTCGCGAACCACGGCAGTCAATAGTACGCAGAGCCCACACACACAAATCTGGACACCAGAAAAGGGGGGGAGAGAGAGGCCAGCAGAGCAGGGGCCCAGAAAATTACAAAAAAATTCTTTTCAAAGAAAGGTGAGAGTATTTAACTAGCTTGCTATGTTAGCTGTTCAGGCTGGTTATTCAGCTGCTAACGTTACGTTAATGTAACATGCGGTCAGCTGAGTAAATAATCGCCTGACAAGAATGACATTACTCCGTTATTAACGGTATCCTCTACAGAAAAGATCGGTATGGTCATCATTCGCCAGCCATTATAATATACCGTCAAAAAATCCGGTAGCAGCAGGACACATTCCTCCATCCTTATTATGAGTGGTTACTGCATACTTGGCTCTCGTGACTGTACAGGCTAGGTTTGGCTAGCGAACTAAATGTAGTCAGTGTGGTAACCTTAGGTGTAATGGAAACAATCGCTTGACAAGGCTGACATTTTACCTTCTTACAAAAGTGTTCACTAAAACTAAAATGCTACTTTATTCTGTTTCCATAAGTCTTGTTAATGCAGGGGGGTAATTTTACAGAGCTTGCCCTCATACAATATCAAAGTGAAGCTGTGTGCTTAGAGCTATGGTACTGAGAGAGAAGCCCATCTAAATTTGGTTTATTCCAAGACTAGGTATGTTAGTTCTTTGTTATGGCCCCAATTTGTTATGGCATCAATTTGTTATGGCGTCACGGACAGCAAGGGATGACAGACAAAATTCTTAAACTTCAACAGATTTAATTAAACAAACAGAACCAATCAACTCTCTACCCTACTGACCAAGATTGAAATAATAATAAAAAAAGAGATAGTTACAGTCCTTTGGTAATTGAGATGGGCTGCTATGTTGCGATGTCCTGGGACAGGAAAATGCTCCAACACAGGCAAAAATCCACAAAAAGCTTCACAGGTCTTGAAAAGAGTGACAGGTCTGGTCAAATGTATCCTTCCACTATTTCTCCTTGCAATGTCTCCTACTACTCCACTCTCTCGATTTTTCTCCTTATATACTCTTTTCCAGCCCCCTCTGAGATATGCCCGGGACATGCCCAAACCTAGCTTTAGATTGCTTAACAAAAAAAAATGTCAACACTGCCATCTAGTGGCTTTTTACCACATTACACCTCCATTCCAAATGGGAAAAATTTTGACTTATAAAGGCAAAATTTTTCTTTTCAATACAAAAATGGTTAAGTAGACACTTGTGTATATATATACATATAATACAATATGCTAATAAACACATGTGATATACATACACATACTCAAACACGGGATAAGCAATCGGCAATTACATTGTCAGCACCCTTTACATGCTTAATTTCCAAGTCAAACTCTTGTAAAATCAAACTCCAATTCAACAATCTCCGATTCTTGTTTTTCATCTTACTCAAAAACATTAACGGATTGTGGTCAGTATATACAATCATTGGCTTTTGCCCTGTACAAACATAAATCTCAAAGTGTTGTAAGGATAGAACCAGAGCCAACAGCTCCTTCTCAATTGTGGAATAGTTCTTTTGGTGGCGATTGAACTTCCTGGAGAAGTATGCCACGGGATGCTCAATGTCATCAGAGTCACTTCTCTGTAGGAGTGCAGATCCACAAGCTTGATCGTTAGCATCAACCGCCATGGAGAACGGTTTGTTGAAGTCAGGAGATTTGAGCACGGGGAAGTGACACAGCAGAGACTTCAGGCGATCGAAGGCTCTTTGGCATGCTTCATCCCAAGTGAACTTCACGCCTTTCTTCAGTTGGTTGGTGAGACTGAGAGCAATCTCAGCAAAGTTCTTGCAGAACTTGCGGTAGTACCCGATCATTCCAATGAAGCGGCGCAAAGCTTTTTTGTTGTCAGGAACTGGAAAGTCCATGATGGCTTGGACTTTAGCATTTATGGGTGCCACCTTACCCTGGCCTATGACGTAGCCAAGATACGTGACAGTAGCACAACCAAAATCACTCTTGTTCAGGTTAACAGTCAGGTTAGCCTGGGTCAAGCGCTGGAACAACGTCTCTACATCTTTCAGGTGTTCTTCCCAGGAGTCACTCCATGTGATCAGGTCGTCGATGTACGCACCCGTGTGTGGCAATCCGGCGATTGTAGACTGTATCATCCTTTGGAACGTGGCTGGGGCATTTTTCATGCCAAAGGGTAGGACTTCATACTGGTATAACCCAGATAGTGTGGCAAAAGCAGAGATGCTCTTGGCCCTCTCAGTTAAAGGCACACACCAATAACCCTTCAATAAATCAATCTTGGTCAGAAACTTTGCTTGCCCTACTCTATCGATACAATCATCAATCCTAGGTATTGGAAACACATCAGTTCTAGTTACAGCATTGACTTTGTGATAATCTGTACAGAATCTAGTACTTCCATCAGGTTTTGGAACTAGAACACAGGGTGAACTCCAATCTGAGTTAGAGGGTCTGATAATATCATGTTCTAACATGTACTCAACCTCTTTCTCAGCAATCTTTCTCTTTTCAGGATTCATCCGTACGGATGCTGTTTTATTGGTTTGGCATCACCAACATCTACATCATGAGAGGCTATAGAAACTCTCTTTGGAACATCAGGAAATAGATCTTTATATTTCTTGATCAACCTCTCAAACTGATCTTTTCTGTGAGGGTTCTAAGTGCTGGAGTTTTACATCAAGATTTTGCAACACTTCAGAATTTGACAATTTACATGAAAGAACTTCAGCTTTAATTCTAGGTTCATCATCTTGAAACTCCCCTCATCTTCACAAGTCTCGCCCTAGGAGGATCTGAAGTGACAGCTGCAACCCTAGCATTCCTATCATGATAAGGCTTCAGCATGTTAATGTGACACAACTGTTTTGGCTTTTCTCCTATCTGGAGTCTTCACAATGTAATTGAGATCATTGAGTTTTGTCAGAATTTCATAAGGACCATGAAATCTAGCCTGCAATGGATTGGACTGCAAGGGAAACAACACAAGGACCTTGTCTCCTGGTTTAAACTCACGGCTTCTAGCCTTATGATCATACCAAGTTTTCATTTTTCCCTGACTTGATTTCAAGTTCTCTTTGGCTAGATCACAAGCTGCACGCAGTCTTTCCTTGAACTTGCTAACATAGTCTAACAGACTGATATGCGGCTCTTTCTCTTGCCATTGTTCACTCAACAATAGCAAAGGTCCTCTCACTTCATGGCCAAACACTAGCTCAAACGGACTGAATCCAGTAGACTCCTGCACTGCTTCTCTAGCTGCAAACAACAGCAAATGAACACCTTCATCCCAGTCGTTCTCATGGTCATAACAATAAGTCCTCATCATTGTCTTGAGAGTGGAATGAAACCGCTCTAAGGCACCCTGACTCTCTGGATGATAGGCACTGGAAAGAATCTGCTTTCGCACCTAGTTCATACACAACCTGCTGAAACAATCCGAAGTGAAATTGCTACCTTGATCTGACTGAATTTCCCTGGGAAGGCCAAACAACGTGAAGAACTTTATCAAAGCCTTCGAAATTGCAGTTGCCTTGATGTTGCGAGAGGGATGGCTTCAGGAATCTGGTAGATGCACACATGATTGTCAACAAGTACTGATTTCCAGATCTAGTCTTGGGTACTGGACCAACACAATCCACAATGACCTTGGAGAAGGGCTCCCCAAATACTGGGATAGGCTGCAATGGAGCTACAGGTGGGTCAAACTGGTGTTTTCCAACTACCTGACAAGTGTGACAGGTTTTGCAAAAGTTGGAAACATCTTTCCAAAGTCCAGGCCAGAAGAAGTGTTTCATGATCTTGTCAACAGTCTTGTTAACACCAAGATGACCTCCTAAAAGGCAAACTATGAGCCATTGTTAAGATCTCATTCCTGTAGACCTTCGGAACAACAATTTGCTTGACCACTGCCCAATCTGCATTGGCAGGGATATCAGGAGGGCGCCACTTCCGCATCAACACTCCATCCTTGAGATAATACCCAACTGGAACTGCGCTCTATTTCTTCATCAGGAAGGGCTCTCTTCTTTAGTACATAAATTTCAGGATCATTGTTTTGCTCCTGAATCAACCGCTTTCTGGACAGAGACAAGTCTCCAGACACATCAGAATCACCAGACCCATCTGGCTGGCTGAATAGAGAACTGATAAAAGTGTCTGATCAGTCCTCAAACGGAGAAACCATAGTAGGCTGAACAGAGTCATGAGGCGAACCACCTGAGTCATGACTATTCAATGTGCTGGACAGCACCACATCATCCTCTTCTTGAGCCTTCTTGGCCATAGCACGGGTCACTGCTCAGGAAGGATACAGAGATGGGTCTTCATCGCCATCTTCAGTGCTCGGCTGTGAAGTAAGATGAACAGGGGGAACTACATTGCCCCCAGCCAGGTCATTGCCTAGCAACAGAGAAACACCCTTGATAGGTAGACTTGACATAAGTCCCACCTTTACCTGTCCTGTAACTAAATCTGACTTCAAGAATACAGAGCGCAGGGGTACAGACACAGTCCTCCCTTCAATACCTTGTACAAGTATGAAATCCCCAGAAGCAGTCTCATCACGTAACTCCAAGGAGTCCATCAACAAAAGTGACTGAGAAGCTCCGGTATCCCTTAGGATATATATGGGGACAGGAGGAGAATGCTCATTCAGAGCCACAAATCCCTCTGACACAAATGGAAGAAATTCCTCCCTCACAAAGTCAGCAGTATCAGGCTTCTTAGCCTCACAAGGAGCAGGCAATTTAGCAGATCGGTCATCTACTACAGGGGTTTCTAACCTTGTCTTCACAAAGGCATTGGGTTTGGTATCCTTTTTCTTTCTTAGCTTTAAGGAACCAACAGTTAGTTGTAACATGACCAGATTTCTTGCAATAATTGCAAACTAGACCACTTTTGTCACTGTCAGCTTTCACACATTAATCAGACCTTTTACTGGATTTCTGAGCACCATCACCAGATTTGTCTTTGTCTTTGGGTGAGGAATCTTGGGTATCACCGTTACCTTTCTTCTGAAATTGGGACCATCTATTGTTACTGCTAGACTGAAATTTGGACTTATGTGTGAGAACATATTCGTCTGCAAACTTGGCAGCTGATTGCAAATTCAGTGCTTGCTTCTCATTAAGGTAGGTCTTAATATCATCCTTGACACAGTTCTTGAATTCTTCAACTAACACCATCTCTTTTAGTGAGTTGAAATCATCCTTGACCTCCATAGAAGTACACCAGCGCTCAAAGCAAACCTTCTTCTCATTAGCAAATTCCACATAAGTCTGATTGTCAGATTTCTTCAGACCTCTGAATTTCTGTCGGTAAGCCTCTGGAACCAACTCATAAGCTGTCAAAATAACCTTTTTGACAACCTCATAATCAGAGGAATCATCTGCAGACAAAGCCGAATAGGCTTGTTGAGCTTTTTTACCCTTGAGGACAGTTTGCAACATCAGAGGCCAGTGTTCCTTTGGCCACTGACAACTCTTAGCTACCTTCTCGAAGCACTGGAAATACTTATCAACCTCCTTTTCTGAGAATGGAGGCACCAGCTTTACCTTCTGGCTAGCCCGAAATTTGTTTTCCCCTTGCATTTTGATTTTTAGTAGCTCCATTTGGAGCCTTTCTTCTCTATCTAATGTTTCTAAATCGAAATCTCTCTGTCTCTGTCTCTCTTTTTCTGCTCTTTCCTCTTTCTCTCTCTCTTTTTCCTCTTCTCTTGCTAATTTTTCTAACTCAAACTGCCTTTTTTTTTTTTTTCCTCAATTTTCTTTTCTCTTTTTTTCTCTTCTCTTGCTAATTTTTCTAACTCAAACTGCCTTTGTTTTTTCTTTTTTTTTCCTCCCTTTCTTTTTCTCTTTCTCTCTCTCAAATTCTCTTTGTTTTTGTTTTTTCCTCCCTTTCAATCTCTAGCATTTTTAATTTAAGTTCCAATTCCACATTTGGATTTTCCACCGGAAACTGTTCCAGATCTCCTGGTGCAAACACATTTTCATCAATGTAATATGCAACAATCTCTCTAGCCAGTCCTGCTTTTCGCATGGCTGGTTTTACATCTGTCAGCTCTAACTGTCTGCATATTTCTAGCAGTTCTGTCTTTTTAAAAGACTTCAAAACCTCTACGGTTGGTGATGCCAAGAAATCATCCATTGCTGTTGATCTGCCAATATATATCTAGGAAAATTCAAAAAAACAATTTCACTATTTGAAATTTTAGATTTTCAATAAATGACTCGCACAATGGTCTATCCCGGATGAGCCCCCAATTTGTTTTGGCCCCAATTTGTTTTGGCCCCAATTTGTTATGGCGTCAATTTGTTATGGCGTCACGGACAGCAAGGGATGACAGACAAAATTCTTAAACTTCAACAGATTTAATGAAACAAACAGAACCAATCAACTCTCTACCCTACTGACCAAGATTGAAATAATAATAAAAAAAGAGATAGTTACAGTCCCTTGGTAATTGAGATGGGCTGCTATGTTGCGATGTCCTGGGACAGGAAAATGCTCCAACACAGGCAAAAATCCACAAAAAGCTTCACAGGTCTTGAAAAGAGTGACAGGTCTGGTCAAATGTATCCTTCCACTATTTCTCCTTGCAATGTCTCCTACTACTTCACTCTCTCGATTTTTCTCCTTATATACTCTTTTCCAGCCCCCTCTGAGGTATGCCCGGGACATGCCCAAACCTAGCTTTAGATTGCTTAACAAAAAAAAATGTCAATACTGCCATCTAGTGGCTTTTTACCACATTACATCTTCATTAGTTGGTCCATAAAATATAATTTTAAATGTTTACAAAAGCAATATGAAATGGAATAATTAAACCTTTATGCACTGCTACTCCAGAATCAGCTGTGATCACTTCATCTGAACCTGACCCAGCGACAGACCGTCACCACCAGCAGTCTGAAGATGTTTTTGATGGTGAGTGAGTGAGTGAGTGTGGCAGAAACTGGTTGGCTGTTTAGATTTATTAGTGAACTGCTGTACCAATGGCAATTACTTACGTATTGGTCAGTCTCTCAGCCATTTGAATTTTCTAAATAAATGGCAAAATTGACTGGACTTATTTATTCTGAACCCCGAACATACGGGTGACTCATTGCATTATGTGATTTCACAGCTTGGCAACCCAGCTGGCGGCTGAAAACAGCAGCGTAGCAACCACTGAACTGATAAGACATATCTGACTTTCCCTCACTGTATTATCCATAAAATGCCTAGAAGCTGTGTTGCAGTTGGCTGTACCAACCATGATATGATGGTGGGTGATCAGAAGAAGTCATTCTTTGAATTTCCAAAGAGAAAGATTGATTCAGAACGAAGAGACAGATGGCTCAGTGCCTTGCACAGAGAGAATGAAGATGGGTCAACATAAAGTCCACCAAAGTCTAGGACCCTCTGTTCTGACCACTTTGTGAAAGGTGAATTCATAAATCATAGCTTTATTTTTGCCCTTGATCACAATTTGGGAGACTTTAGATTAAGATTTGTGCAGAAAAATCTGTGTTTTGCACCCAAGTCTGCTCATGTTCAATGATGATTTAGTGGCAAGTTGTGCTCAGCATGATGGCATTTACTGCTCACTTGACACTTGCCTTTTTGTCTTAAACTCTTCAGTTGAGTGTGAAAGCTAGTTGCCAGACCTGATGGTTTTATCAGTTATCACACATTTACTTTTCTGGTCACAGACAAATGATAAACTTGTCATGTGTTTTTCTCACATTTTATCTGCCATTCATCAACATCAAATGAATATCTCTCCCAATGTCAGAGTGTGAAGTGAAAACCATTTGACCATCCTAACACAGTTAAACTAAAATATTGAATGACATTTGAACACTTTGTGTTAACCCCTATAATTTTAGTTCACAATATTTTTTTTTTATTTTAAAAGGATAGAATATTTTACAAATTCAAAAGGATAGAATATTTTACAAAGTCACAGAAGGGTAGAATTAATATTACTGATTTATTCATTTTTACAAATTTATTTTGTCATCTGTTTCATATATTTTTCAATGTTCTGTATTTTCAGGTCACACAGTGTCAGCTTGAGTGGTGTTTGATCATGAAAACATTTTAGGGCATGTCACGAAAAAAAAAACAGTTGAAATCACTGATTAAATAAAACAGGGCCCAAAACAGATTATCAAAGAACACATCAGTGACACCTGTTACTTGTCATGTAAGTGCCAAAGTGTTACATTTCACACCTCTGAGTTGATCACGAACTGACAGTGACAGGGAGCAGATTTTGGTTAAGGCCAAGTAAGGGTAGCTAAGTGCACATGCACCTAACAGGCTAACAACTAAGCTCTTTCTATCAAATGCAAAGTTTTCGCATAAATCAAAAGCCACATTATCTTATCTTTGTTATTATATAGGCATGGGCAACGCTCTGCATAAACTCTAATGGAATGCGTAACAGCTGAACTGGGGCGGTAAACAAGCCTCAGAAAACTTATAAAAAAATGATGTAAATACCATTTTCATACAAAAAGAACACCATGGTTTGATTAAAAGCAACCTTTTCAATAGGATACCCGCATTTCATACATGAACTCTGCCTATTACGGCCAATAACGCGATTTGAACAGAGCTATTATTCGCCCGTTGGATGAATGCGTGACCTCAATTTGCGCCGTGTTTACAAACTTTCAAGTGCACGGCGTGGCAAAAATATCCATTTTGGAGGTAGATTTCAGACAGCCCGCGCTGACGTGATATCCCAGCTACGGCCCTTATTGCCTTACAGCCATCTAATTTGAGAAATTACGAGTCTGTTCGTCCAGTCTAGACCTCCAGGGGATGTGAAATTAGTTCGACAGAAGTTGTTGAAGTTCGTCGAGAGTTCGCCGTGACTTCTTCTCAACAATAGCAAGAAAGGTGAGTGTATTTTTACTGCAAACATACATAGTTAGTTGACAGAATATCCTGTGACCCTATTTGTGAAGTTTCAGTAAAATATACCAAGGAATAAACCAGCGCCAGGCGTTCAAAACCTACCAGTGTTCTGACGAATTTTGCTACCTATGCCACCTCGCGAACACCGGTCACAAGATTCATTCACTTATACCCTTCAATTCGAGACTGAGAGGATGGAAATCTGAATAATCAATTAGGAAAAATTCTCGGCTCTCGGTAATTCTGTATATCGTTTAAACATTTTGTTAATCGGATTATGAAAGAAGACTGAAAATAAGCGCCCGCTTTTTTGTTTGGGTGTAAAAGCGCGTATTTAAAGGAGAATAACATTGTATATTGATTAAGCATTGAACTCTGCATAAGTCGAACTGTTTTAATATTTGTTGATGACATTGCTTCGGCTTCCTGGAAGCAAGTACGCACAAATCTGCTGTCCTGTGAGCATTTCAGGTTCGATATACTGAGTAATTACGCCGCGGAAACCTAAACTGGCCCGTCATTCTGCCAAATAGTCTTACTAAACTAGTTAATCGTCTGATTGCTAATCAAGCAAGGGGAGGTTTCTGCCTCGCCAAACTAACCTCCGACTGCACGTCACTGTGTTTTACTATGAATTATTCACAGTAGCTCATTGAAACTATCATGGGAGGAGGGTATATGGACATTATAAAAACAGTGTAAAGTTTTTTTTTTTTTTTTTT
This sequence comes from Gymnothorax javanicus, assembly GCA_029692085.1. Taxonomy (NCBI): domain Eukaryota; kingdom Metazoa; phylum Chordata; class Actinopteri; order Anguilliformes; family Muraenidae; genus Gymnothorax; species Gymnothorax javanicus. Next base: position 84,682,484 of record CM056196.1, read on the forward strand.
TAATCACCACGGGTTATTGAAGGGGGAACGTTTCGTAGCAGTGGGAGGGCAAACAACTGCCGGCATCAGCGACTTCACTGCATTTTATACAGTAATGGGCGAGTAGCGTTAATGTTTGCCCTCCCACTGATAATTTTGACATTTTTGCAGGCCATTGATCCAAAAAAAAAAACTTCACAGGCAACCCATTCATACCATTTTTTAATATCAATGCAAAACCTAATGTTTGTTGAACATAATTGGGTGAAATTCAATGCATTTTCCATTAAAAAGGGCCTAGGGGGCGCTGCTGTACTTCAGAAAAGGGGTTGATGACTTCAGCATCAATTATTTCTGTTAGGGTACCCTAATGGATAATTTGGCCAGGTTTATCTCTGAGTAGACTGCATTTTCGAAAATGCCCTCAGGCTTCACCCCCAATTTTCACAATGGGTTTTGTTGATAAATGCGAAATCAGCCATTTTGGGACCCTGTGGCTCTGAGACCCTTTCCTGTAAAGGCGTTGGACTTGTGGCAAACTCTTCGTCTGTGTCTTCTGTACTTACTTGCAAAAAATCATAAAAAAATAATAATAACTTTTTTCTCAGCAACTCAAGAAATGTTGTCATTTTATTCATTTGTATTGCCCATGCCTATATTATATATTTATTTACTTACCTGGTTTGTTGATGAGATAGTTGTATAAGTCTGCATTCTCTATTGATGGCCACTGTGTTGGGTCATCTTTCCACACATCAGCTGGCAGTCGATATGGACACTTATCTAGCCCTGACAGAGTCAATTTCTCTCCATATCTCGACCTAGCCTCATTACTGAGGTTGTCCTGATATTCATACGACATTTGGGTGAAATCTAGAAGCAATGAACAGTGATAAATGTGATATACTCTATGTACTTGCAATACACGTCCTCACTTTGTTTTCAGCGGCCGACACGGTCGCGAAGGAAGTCATGTGACCTGTGACGTTGCGATAAGGCCCAGAATAAGTCTACTTAAGTCACTATCCATCCTGTTGACAGAGCCAGGCCCATCTCCCCAAAGCAAGGCTACTTCAGATAGTGAAGGGAATAGTGAAGCAGATCATAGCTGTAGGCTACAGCTACAACAACCCAAGAGAGGCGTAATAGCCTTGCCAGACTTTCAATTGAAAGTCAGTTAAGCAGACAGTTGGACTTCAAAGACCTTAAGCAGTGAACAAACAAAATAACTAAAGCTCAAGTTGACATAAGGAAAGACTTAAAATTATAGTTTTTGATCTTTATTTTACAAGAAAGTATTTCATTGTGTTGTCAATATTACTTGCAAGAAATTCAAATAGTAAAGTTACATAGCTACCTTTTGTGATTTCACTATAACAGCTCCACCTTGTGTTGTATCTTTAGCCAGTATACTTTGAGTTATTGTCTGTTGCACATTAGTGCTCGATGTTTTACAATAGAATACCCAGTACCCATTTGCTGAGTGGTTAATTGAACATTTATTTCTGATCAGACTAGGTGTAATAATGTGGTTTCAGGTAGCCTCTTTTGTGAATATGTGCCACATCTAATAATTCAGAATTTGCATAATAATACTGTGGCTCTGTGTTGAGTGGTTAATCGTAAAAAAAAAAAAGGAAAAATTGGGTGTATTGCATCTAGCACTGTCAAGAACACCGAGAAACAGAAAAATGAATAATAGCCATTGTCGTAAAAAAATGGCAATGAAATGTCGGGGGCGGGGGCCCACACTGATATTCTTTCAGGGGGCCCAGAATTCCTAGCAACTGCCCTGCCTGCTCCCTGCATAGCATGTGACATTCCTCCCGTCTATTTAAGCAGTCTTTTCACAGCCAGCTCCTTGTCAGAACGTTGATCAATATTTCTTTGTGCTGAGCGCCTTGCATGCCATTGAGTATTGTTTTTCTTCGACTGGTTTGTCCGACTTCAATTCTTGCCATAGCCCTTCTTGTATTGTTTTGTCTGTTTGGATTTCGACCTATTTTTTTGTATGACCACGATTTCTGTGTTTGGATGCCCTGTGTATGACCCTTGGCTTTGTTCATCGACTACGACTTTTTGCCTACCGTCTATGTACCTTTGCTCATCTGTCTTCCTGGTTCTGACCCCTGCCTGTCTAGTTGACACTGTTTTTGGATTTCGTATTGTGGCTTGGCAATTCTTGTGTTTTTTGGCTTTGACTTGGACTTCATTAAAGGCATACGTTTTTTGGATTTCCCCCTCTTGCGTATGGTTCCTGAACGCTACGTCACAGGCTGGTCCAGCTCCAACAATTTTTTTTTGCCTGCTATCCCCCCCCTTCAGTGCTGTGCATCTTTTATCTGAATTTTGAATGAAATTATTTGTTTATCATTTTTTTTTGTGTCGTATTTCAAGTCAAAGTATTTTTATCTTTTTTGTGTGATTTTATATCCATAATTAACAACACTAAATATCACCGTTTGTTTGCGGTTCACTTCCTTTAGCAGTACCTCAGCTTCAGACCTGCTATTTGCGTTTTGATTCTGGTGCTCCTTTTTAGATTTTAGTTTTGGCATTTCCTCCACTCTCCCCCAAGGAATCTCTTTGTCACTTTTGTCAATATTTGCACACGGCCCTTGCATTTCAAGGAAAGTAAGAAGCACAATGATTCCAGTGCAATTTGGCCAAAAGTGCACTAGGATATGTCATAAGTACGTATAAGTTGCGCTTAATTGCATTAGGTCACTCAAAAATTACATATGTCGCAACGATGCGCTATGGACAGCGAATCTTGATGGACAACCTTTGCATATAAAATGTTTCATTGCATCTGTGACTACTCCGTAAGCTAGTATCTCACTGAGGGGCGAATGCTTACAAATGTAGCGAATTTTGAGTTTCGTCAGAGTTCGTAAAAGGGCGCAAAACAGTTCGCTAAAAGTTCTTAGGATCGCAAACAGTTTCTTGTCACAAAGAATTTTGGAGCATGTTCAGAATTTCCTTGCGAATTTATTTTCTCACAAACAGTTGCAGACGTTTGTAAAAGAGTTGTAAGCGTTTGCAAACAGTTGTAACACGTGTCGCTAAAGTTCTTTTTGGTTCGCAAAGTAGTGACCACTATACAACAGAGCTACAAATGTAGACGAATGTTGGGTTCGTGAGGATACCGTCAAGGTTTCTTCAAGATTGCAAAAGAGTTTGCAAACGGTTTTTAGGGTCGCAAAGAGTTCATTTTCATATTCTAAAAAGCCATTTCCTATTCTTTCGCAAACAGTTACACGAATGTTGCTGACGCTAAACGTCGCTAAATGTCGCTAATGACACCTAGGTCTATCCTGATTTTTGCCAACTTTCCGCAGAAAAGTTGGCGAATCCAAAATTTGCAACATTTGTAAGCATTCACCGATCAGTGAGATACTAGCTTTATACATCAGCTACATTCGCTTATGTAATAATTACTAATAGAGTCTTAACTGTGTGACATTTGCGTTATGTTTGCATTTTATAATACATCTCTCGTGTCCCCACATGACCACACTCACATATATACATATATCAACGCTTCCTAGTTTACATTGCATTTATTTAGCTGACACTTTTATTCAAAGCGACTTACAGCAAGTTGCAACCGGTGTCAAGATATAGTTCTCAATATATTCCAACATGGACCAGCTCATGGAGGTAGACAACCTGGAGGTTGAAGATGAAGAGGACACGTTTCATGAGGAGTGTCTAATGCTTGCCTCTGCTGGGTTGCTACTGGTGTCAAGTATGCAAAGTCAAGAACAAGAAAAAAGAAGAGCAGAAAAGAGAGAGTGGAAGAAAAGCAGGATAGTGAGACCAGAGTATGGCCAGTATGAAAAACTTGTTGGAGAGCTCCTGAGAGAAGATGAGGCGGGTTTCCAGAACTTCCTCCGAGTTACGCCTGACATGCGTCCTTGTGCTTTCCTGCGAATGAAATGCGAATCTTGCGTATAGTTTACGCTTCTTACGTGGCAGTTACTTATATTTGCGCAAAAGTTACAATTTAATCACTTTTTTGGCTACTTGCGAATTGGCTGAAAATTTTTGAATATTTAAAAAATTCTCTGGCGTATCTTCGCGTTTTGGTTGCGTTCCTTGCGAATTAATTGCGTCGCATTTCTCAAGGACAAAGATAAGTGGGGTAACGCAAAGAGATTCGCGTACATGTGAACTACGCATTAAGAACATGTTTGTGAATCTGACTAAGAGTTATCTTGATAAATTTCTTAAATTCCTTCTGAAATCGTTCTTAAGTAAATACCTAGGAAGATATCGGTGAATGAGGCCCATTGTTCCAAGAAAGATTGATAGGACTATAAGACAAGGTTAACGAGGAAGAATTTGAGTTAGATCGAATTATATACACCCCGGTTCCATGTCCATTGTTGTCAAGTTGCTAGGAATGTCATACATGACAACCAGGATCCAGGCATCCATAGAGTACTAAAGTGATGATGTCACCGCTACGTAGCTTCTGGTGTCGGAAGTAAAATCCCTATGGGAATTTATAATGGGGTTTGGACACTTTCCAGCATTGCTCGAACTCGTATCAATTTTAAGAGCCGCCTCGCTCCGAGATTAGCCTACAGGGTATACAGATACATATGATCACATCAAATTTGTAGTTTATTGCCAAAAATTATATGCTTTTGCACTTGTAGTCCAGTTTCTAGTCCACTTCTCCAAACTACATATCCACCACACAAGTGGGCGAGTACCCCGTGATTTGTTTCAAGCCAATGAGGTACCTCAGTTTCAGCAAACATTCATAACATACCACAACAGTAGCTGAGCAGTACCCTAAATTGCCGCATGTCCGTGCACCCGTTCCCACATAGCGGGTCACTATTAGCTAGCTACATACCTAGAAATGAATGGATCACAATGAATAGTTATCTTGCCATTTAGCTAGCTAGCATTAAGCTATGCTAGCAAACCACCTAGCCAGCCAGCTAGTGAGCTTATTACATCTTGTCCACATAGCTAAACTGATAGAAACAGTAAATGGTTAGCTTACCGTCACTTACTGTTATTTAGCAAGCTAGCTAGTATGATTATTGAATAAATGTCACTAGCTGAGCAAGCGAAATAGCTAGCTAGGTAGTTCACTAGCCTGGCTAGCTTAGTGAATAAAAACAGTTAAGAGCCATTATTTGGCTACTTAGCTAGCGTTAAGCTGCGAGCATTTCACAAGCTGGCATGTAACTAAATGCGCCAAATGTGAAGTTAGCCAACTACTGAAGTCGGTAAACTAGCTCGCTGGCTAAGTTAGCCTGCTGACAGCTAGTTCGCTGTCAGTTATGCGTTGACAAGGCTGATAAGCTCGTTCGCTGACTACTGAGTTTTTAAGAAAACAAACTTTGGCCTAAGATGCCTGGCTATTAAAGTAAAATGGCGCTAATTGTAAAACTTCATATCTAGCAAGGAAAACGTAACCAAGTAAAATATAGAGTGGCCATCTAATTAAGCAAACAAACGGCTGTGGCAAGGCGGGGGAAAATTTGAGATGGGAGTCTTCTAACGCGTTCTGAACTCCGTCAGCCCTGGAATCAGGAGGATCATGGGATGTGTAGTTTTTAGACTACAAAGAGGATTAGCATGTTGGCGAAAAATTAAAATGATTTGAAATATAGCTGATTCCGGTCAAGAAAAAATATATTTGTTCTTAGTCGGAAATATAAGGCAAAATCTCGAAAAAGATGGAGGCTTGAAAACAATGGGAAGTGACTAAAAAGTGAACTGAAAAAACAGTCTATGGGTAAAATGAATGGAAAATTTTACTTCTGACACCAGCGTGACGTCATCACTTTAGTGCTCTATTGTTCACTGAATAAAATTAGAGAGTGTTGCCACGTCAAAAGTTCTTATCAGAATAAGCTGCAAATCCAATCAGTTTTGCACCATAGTTTGAAAATGTAACTGTGTGAGTGTCAAGTAATTTGGAGCATTTTGTCAAGAGTTATCGCAGGCAACTGAAATTAAGTAAAGTGTTGCTTTGACAACAGGAAAAATGCCAGAGCTTTTAAATTTGTGTGAAAAAAATTCCCCAAGCCTAAATATTATAATATAACGCCGGCATTACGGGACTTTCAAATGATGTGCTGTGAGTCTCTGACCCTCAAATGGATAATTGCTTTCAAGCTGACCCTGTTTAAGATCGCTTGATCAATAATCACACAATTTATTCACTGAATAATCAAGACCACTATATGAGCCTGTAATCATTAAAAAAGTATTAAGAAATGACAGATCAATGAAAGGTAACATTGATAACAGACTTAATACTGGTATTGTCTGGATGGAAAAAAAAAAATTAATTAACCCAGTGCTTTCCCTGAATTACATCTCCTGTTCTAGGATTTTTTTAACAGTGCAACCTAATTTATTTTAAGATAGTGTTGTGTCTTTCCAACCAGATGTTTGCATATTTTTGAGGTCCCCTTGCTCGTGAATAATTGGAGAGAGACAAAATCTTCAGAAGCCATCTTTATTCCAGCCTTGAATCGTGCAATAATCCAAACCCGGAGAGCAGTCCCTGGCACCAAGAAGTGCTAGCCCAGCATTCTTTACAGCACCATATTTACTGGGAAAAACCCAACCAACTTTGCTCCAATCACAATGCATGGGTTGTACACACCTTTATCTCTAAAGTTTTTTCTTTCCCTATGACTCTCTGAGAAACCATGGTGGCGCACAGAAGTATTGATTTCATAAAAAATGAAAGAATATATACAAAGGGAGAGGAAATTTACAGTTAAGAGAGGAAAAATACAGCCAAAAGTGTAGGATACACATGCATACATAAATGACTCAACTGATTATGTTTTCAGTAACAACTAATGATTTTACTGAACAAATATTGATCAAAAGCTAAAGAAATCAAATACATTTAAATATCTCACCTGATTATCTTTTCAAATCAACTAAACAGAAGCTTGCTTACTAATCAAAGCTACAGAAGCCCGCTGCTTGTGTGTGTGAGCTGCTCATGCATGTGTGAATTGAATTGCTTGTATGTGTGTGTGTCTGTGTGTGTGTATGTGCATGTGTACATGTGCTGCTTGTGCCTGTGCATGTGTATGTGTGTGTGCATGTGTCTGTGTGCACTGCTCATCTGTGTGTGAACTGCTTGTATGTGTGTCTGTATGTGAACTGCTTGTATGCGCGCACGCGTGTGTGTGTGCGCGCATGTGTACGTGTGCTGCTTGTGCGTGTGCATGTGTCTGTGTGCACTGCTCGTGTGTGTGTGAACTTCTTGTATGTGTGCGTGTTTTATGTGTATGTCTGTGTGTGTATGTGCATGTGTGCGTGTGCCTGTGCGTGTGTGTGTGCGTGTGTGTGTGTGAACTGCTTGTATGTGTGTGTGTTTTATGTGTATGTGTCTTTGTGTCTATGTGTGTATGTGCATGTGTACGTGTGCCTGTGCCTGGGCGTGTGTGTGTGTGTGTGTGTGTGTGTGTGTGTTACTGCTGCATACATAATATGGATATTGATTTACTGATGAATATAATGAGAAATATTGAAATATAATCCTCAACAATAGCACTTAATCGTAATGTTTTCAGCATTCAAAAGAATAGGTTGCATTTGCAGGTAAGCGTAGTTGCACACTGGTTGCCGCGCAAAGCCATGATAATTACAGCCCCAATTCCGAAATAGTTGGGACAAAGTGTAAATTGTGAATAAAATCAAGATGCAATGACTTTCACATCACATGCGCCAATATGTTATTTACAATAGAACATACATAACATTTCAAATGTTGAAACTGAGACATTTTACAATTTTATCCACAAAATGAGCGTCTTTCAAATTTTCTGGCTGCAACAGGTCTCAAAAAAGTTGGGATACATCCAAAAAAAGGGCTGAAAAAGCAATTAATATATAAAAGAATCAGCTAAAAAGAACATTTAGCAAGTAATTAAGTTAACTGGCATCAGGTGTGTAACATGACTGGCTATAAAAGGGATGTCTTAGAGAGGCTGAGTCTCTCAGAAGTAAAGATGGCCAGAGGCTCCCCAACCTGTGAAGGCTTGCGTAAAAAAATAATGTTTCCCAAAGTCAGCTTGCAAAGGCTTTGAAGGTCTCATCATCGACAGTGCATAACATCATCAAAGATGCAGAGAAACTGGAAAAACCTCTGTGCGTAAGGGACAAGGCCGAAGACCTTTACTGGATGCCCATGATCTTCGGGCCCTGAGACGCCACTGCATTACTTAGTTATTAAGAGCCATTGTCTTCAGGCAAGGTGGTGATAGTCAGCTTCATCAATTTTGCTGAAACTTTGGTGGTTTTATGTCCCTACCCTAACTAGAAAATTCCCCAAATTTTTTGGCCCTACCTGCACCGGTTTGGCTTTTAGGGGTCAATCAAGTGCAAGCCGAAGTAGGGCCTAAAATGCCAAATTACCAAAATTTGATTTTTGGGTTGCTCTTATTCACACTGCGCGAAGTAAGTTGGAAAATTGAATTATAGGGGGGATGGTCAGTGGAAAGAGCGATTTTCCGCCTGGGATCTTCTTCGCGCAACATATAGGGGGCGCTCCAATATGGCCGCAATCCATTTCCGTCTGTAGTTTCCACCCCTTATATTCTGTGCGCGATCAGTGCCCCAGAACTTTTACAGCTGCACCACACTGGTATGTAGTTAGACTATCCATTACAGGCGAGAAAAAGTTGGGATAGTGGATGCACACACCAATAGGTGGCGCCGAACATGGCAAAATGGTAAAATTTGACGTATTTCAGCATCACTTGGTGGTGTGCGCGGTCGACCGACAGGGCAAAGGTTTGTTGCGTAATGAGGTATGGCGATCACCCTTTTAGTTTATGAAAGCCATTTTTTGGGATAAGGACTACTGTCGATAATAGGTGGCGCTTTACTAACAGATGTACTGGTACACGTGTAAAGCAATATCCGCTCAAAATTGCTGATGAATGCTGATGAATTGCATGATTGGTCAAGTCATGAAATCCGCAGCCACTATCCCAAGGATATGTTTTCATGAATTACAGTTGCATGAAAAAGTATGTGATCCCTTTGGAATTACCTTGATTTCTGCATAAATTGGTCATAAAATGTGATCTGATCTTCATCTAAGTCACAACAATAGACAAACACAGTCCTCTTAACTCTTTACTCCCTAGTAGCTATCTTAGACTGCTGCCCTAGCAGCCACTGACCCCTGGTGCCCTAAGACAATATGGCTACTAAAATACCACGACTGTAGTCGGGATTCGCCGGCAGAAGCGATGTGTTTATCACGCCTGTAGTCGGGACTCGCCTGCACAGCGACCTAAATTATCACGACTGTAGGCGGTATCAGGGAGTAAAGGGTTAAACTAATACCTCACAAACAATTACATGTTTTCATGTTTTTATTGAACACAACATGTAAACATTCACAGAGCAGGGTGGAAAAAGTATGTGAACCCCTAGGTTAATGCCTTCTACAAGAGCTAATCGGAGTCAGGAGTCAGCCAACCTGGAGTCCAATCAATGTGACGAGATTGGAGGCGTTGGTTAAAGCTGCCCTGCCCTATAAAAAACACACACCAGTTTTGAGTTTCCTATTCTCAAGCATTGCCTGATGTGAACCATGCCTCACACAAAAGAGCTCTCAGAAGCCAGAAGACTACCTGTAATGGGTAGTCTAACTACATACCAGTTCTGGGGCACTGATCGCGCACAGAGTATAAGGGGTGCAAACTAGTGACGGAAATGGATTGCGGCCATGTTGGAGCGCCCCCTATATGTTGCGCGAAGAGGATCCCCAGCCGAAAATCGCTCTTTCCACTGACCATCCCTCCTATAATTCAATTTTCCAACTTTTACTTTGGGATGAAGTTCGCGCAGTGAGTAAGAGCAACCCAAAAATCAAATTTTGGTAATTTGGCATTTTAGGCCCTATTTCGGCTTGAACTTGATTGACCCCTAAAACCCAAACCGATGCAGATATGGCCAAAAAATTTGGGGAATTTTCTAGTTAGAGTAGGGATATAAAACCACCAAAGTTTCAGCAAAATTGAAGAAGGTGACCATCACCACCTGCCTGAACCTGCCTGAACTTTGCAGACAATGGCTCTTAATTTAACCGTACTTGACTCGCGCTCCCCTCGAAATGGTTGACTGGTCTGATTTGCGATCGCAATCATCGACCTATCTGCATTGAGACCCAATGATAATTTTTAATAATTCATTTATTGGCCTTCAGTTCATGCTACAGTGCGGATAATTTCACAAGTACAAAACGGCAACAAACCTTAACACTCTGGCTAGCTTCAAATCAATGATCGCTTTATAACAATGTGTGCATGTAACAACTGAACGGATATCATGCATGCGGCGGGCCATCTGCACGTTATTAGCTGCGCTGCACTGCATGCACTGTGTATACTGTGCGAGGAGCTCGAGTGGAAGTGTGTGTGCGAGCGATCGCGAGCACAAGGCAGAGAATTTGGACCTGAAATTCAAGATTTCGATGGAGAAATGTGAAAACAGCTCCAGAGGGACACTTAAACTGGATATTTTTCTTTTGCAATGTCAACATAGTCCATGTGCATTTTGAAAAATGTATTTCTTTTTTTTCCTTTTTAGTTTTTTCCCCTTTTATTTATTGATATTTACCAAAGCAATAGCCGGTAACTTTGCGTTTCACAGCCGGAAAAAATAACCAGTGACCGGCTATTAACAAGAACCCTGGGTATGGGGATGCATTAGTGCATATGGTGTGGGACACTTGCATGTTTTAAAAAGCACCATGAATGCTGAAAGGTATATCAAGGTTTTAGAGCAACATATGCTCCCCTCCAGACGACATCTATTCCAGGGAAGGTTTTGTGTATTTCAGCAGGACAATGTAAAACCACATACTGCAGCTATTGCAACAGCATGACTTCATAGTAGAGGAGTCCGTGTGCTGAACTGGCCTGCCTGCAGTCCTGATCTTTCACCGATTGAGAACATTTGGCGCATAATTAAACGAAAAGTCCGTCAAAGGAGACCCAAAACTCTCCAGCAGCTGGAAGCCTGTATTAAACAAGAGTGGGATCAAATTCGAATGGCTAAACTCAAGAAACTTGTCTCCTCAATGCCCAGACGCCTCCACTCTGTGTTAAAAGGAAGTGGGGATGCTACACGATGGTAAACATACCCCTGTCCCAACTTTTTTGAGACCTGTAGCAGCCATAAAATTTGAAATGAGCTCATTTTGTGGATAAAATTGTAAAATTTCTCTGTTTCAACGTTTGCTATGTTATCTCTGTTCTATTGTGAATTAAATACTGGCTGGTGTGATTTGAAAGTCATTGCGTTCTGATTTTATTCAGAATTTACACTTTGTTCCAACTATTTCGGAATTGGGGTTGTAGTTTATTAAAACACCAACGCTTCTTACATCGAAGCATTGGTAACTGAATGATTAAGTAAATTGGATATTAGTGCATCATGAAACTTTGACGCATGGCATGCATTTAAAATCATTTGCCAAGTCATTCAGAATACATGATGTGGAAATATCGAGAAGGAATTTTAAATAGGCATTTTAATAAACTGAATTGAATGAATTGATAATGACATGAAAATTGTTATTTTTATATCCTGTAAGTTCAGCCGTTTTATATTATTAGGCTATCAGAAAAAAAACAGTAAGTGGGTTTTCTCGCGGCATTCCTAGGAAGCTCTCACGGCACACAGTTTGGGAAACACTGCATTAGGTCTTTGCAGTTCGGCTTCCGGGAGAGTTGTAGGAAGGCTATAATATGAGATCATATGAACGGCAAGTATCTAATTAAACAAAATCTAAACCTTATCTAACAACCATCTTCAGCAGCATTTAGGCTACTACATAACACTCTACTTCAAGATCGAATTTCGAGAAATACTGTATCACAGAGGTGGACAATCCAGCCCCAGAAAGTAAAAGTCCGTCCCAGTATTTTGCTGCAACTGCCTGGATCTAAGAATTGCAGCAACTCTTCAGCCCAGAGTTTGAACTAATTAGGAAAATTCAGCTGCCTGAGCTCATGGCGGGAGGTAAAACATGGCCGGACTTTTACTTTCTGACCCCTGGAATGTCCACCTCTGCTGTATCACTTAATTACCGTCCATGCCTCCTCATATTTTAGCCTCATTGATGGAAAGCTGTATGTCATAATTATTATTGGCAATGCAGCAGCTTAATGGAAGCCCATTTGCTCAGTAAATTAATTCAATTTATTATCTGATTCTTACTCGGAAATAGGTTGAGTGTTAACCTGCATTTTGGTAATGTCACTGGTTGTAGGTTGTAGTTTTATTTTTACATGAGTAGCCTCAACATGCGCACCTAAGTCGGCAAACCCGAATTTTTACTCCTGGAGAAGCGAAGCTTAGGAAGGAGTGTTGAGATGACACTGGAGCTTCACTCACACATCAATCAATCAATCAATCAATTTGCCGTTAGCACGACCACAGGCAGTAAGATTCACAAACAGCTAATCCAGGAGTTAACGATAGTGTCACTTCGATTAGAAACATTTTCTTAGGCGTATCAAGCCGATCGGACCAGATCCGATCAGAAATAAATATATTCCATTTTGTGAGCTGCAGGAATTCAGAAGCTTAGTGAGACATTGACGTTTTATGTCTCCATGAATGTGGATAGGAAAATGCTAGATAATTATACAATGAACTGTAGCGCAACCTGAGGGGAAATGGATACGGACTGATCTTTGCAACTGAACAAATTAACGCTAGGTTGGTAATTAGGAAACCTAAAGGGGATCGAGTGAGAAGATAAAATGTGCTTTAGGGTGAGGTGAGAGCAGTGCCAATATCCCTCCAATGACAACTCGAGTTAATAAGTCAGCTGTACAGCAGAAGGCACAAATGTAGAAATACAAAACAAGAAGGAACAGTGGTTCCTAAAAAATGAGCACTATGAGTGATACAAGGTCTGGGCTACGCTACAGTAAAATTGTATTACAAATACACAGACTTCACAATGGGACTGAGGGCAGCTCCATCTTAAATACCCACTGCTACTACCTGTTGGTAATGAGAAACGGGTGTTGATGATAATAGAATAATGACTGAAGGGCGATCTGAGAGTTAGTAGACCGGTGAGCTGGTTGGCTGGAGGCGTAGCCTTACAGCATTTTCCTCTGTCAGTGGCCATATTACTAAGCCTGAAATTAGGATTAGGCATAAAATGTCTTTAGAATCATTCACACATGTGAAATTCAGCAGAAAATTGAACAAATAGTTCTCATCTGGCTCTGATGAAGATGACAATCACATCTTTGTGGCAGTTTTTCTGGTAATTAAGGGATAATACAAGATGTCTTTACCTTACAAGTGGTTGTCGAAAGTGACAATGCTATGACATTCACATCATACATTGCGAGAAAATGTGACGTGCTGGAGCAAAACAGTCATTATTTTTGGAATCAGCACCCCAAAATTAGTAAGAAATAAGTATTAGATTTTTTTCAATATTTAAAATGATGCAGGGCAGCGTTTTAGGCGGGGCCTGGTCATGCCTTGCTACTGTCAGTTCTTGACTGAGTCATTTACATGCCTTATTACTCAATATAAGGGATATACTTGTAACCTGTAGGCCCATGTCTTTAATATTGTACATTCATTTCTGAGAAATTTTGTTCCCAGCTATTGTTGCTAGATTTTAGGTGAGGTTCAGGCGTCCTTGGTGATACAGTATTTGTTCTCTACCAGCTCATTTGCATATCTCATCACGGCAAGAACTATAAATTGTTACCAAATGAAAGGGGGTATACATTAACATACAGTGCTGTGAAGATGTATTTGCCCCCTTCCTGATTTATTTTTTTGCATATTTGTCACACTTAAATGTTTCACATCATCAAACAAATTTTAATATTAGACAAAGATAACCCGAGTAAATGTAAAATTCAGTTTATAAATGAGGATTTCATTTACTGAGGGAAAAAGCTCTCCAAACCTACTTGGTCATATGTGAAGAAGTAATTGCCCCCTAAACCTTATAAGTGGTTGTGCCGCCCTTGGCGACACCAACTGCAATCAAGCATTTGTGATAACTGGCAATGAGTCTTTCACGTCGCTGTGGAGGAATTTTGGCCACTCTTCTTTGCAGAGTTGTCTTAATTCAGCCACATTGGAGGGTTTTCGAGCATGAACGGCTTGTTTAAGGTCATGCCACAGCATCTCAATCGGATTTTAGTCCGGACTTTGACTAACCACTCCAAAACCTTTATTTTGTTTTTATTAAGCCATTCAGAGATGGATTTGCTGGTGTTTTTCGGATTATTGTCTCCTGCATAACCCAAGTGCGCTTGAGCTTGAGGTCACGAACTAATGGTCGGACATTCTCCTCCAGGATTTTCTGGTAGAGAACAGAATTCATGGTTCCATCAATTACAGCAAGTCATCCAGGTCCTGAAGCAGCAAAGCAGCCCCAGACCATCACACTACCACCACCATGTTTGACTGTTGGTATGAGGTTTTTTTTTTGAAATGCTGTGTTAGTTTTACGCCAGATGTAACCGGAGGCACACCTTACAAAAAGTTCAACTTTTATCTCATCAGTCCATAGAATATTTTCCCAAAAGTCTTGGGGATCATCAAGATGTTTTTTGGCAAATGTGAGATGAGCCTTTGCGTTCTATTTGGTCTGCAGTGGTTTTCGCCCTGGAACTCTCCCATGGATGCCATTTGTCTCCTTCTTATTTTTAAATTGTGAACACTGACTTTAACTGAGGCAAGTGAGGCCTGCAGTTCTTTAGATATTGTTTTGAGTTCTTTTGTGACCTCCTGGATGCGTCATCGATGCGCTCTTGGAGTAATTTTGGTAGGCCAGCCACACCTGGGAAGGTACACCACTGTTCAAAGTTTTCTCCATTTGTGGATAATGGCTCTTACCATGATTCGCTGGAGTCCCAAAGCCTTAGAAATGGCTTTGTAACCCTTTCCAGACTGATAGATGTCAATGACTTTGTTTCTCATCTGTTCTTGAATTTCTTTAGATCGCGGCATGATCTGTTGATTTTTAAGATCTTTTAGCCTACTTCACTTTGTCAGACAGGTTCTATTTAAGTGATTTCTTGATTCAACGGGTCTGGCAGTAATCAGGCCTGGGTGTGGCTTGTGAAATTGAACTCAAAAAAACGTGGTTAATCACAGTTAATTCATGATTTAACAAGGGGGGCAATTACTTTTTCACATGGGGCCAGGTAGGTTTGGATAGCTTTTTTCCCTTAATAAATGAAATCATCATTTAAAAGCTGCATTTGCGTTTACTTGGTTTCTCTTTGTCTAATATTAAAATTTGTTTGATGATCTGAAACATTTACGTGTGACAAGTATGCAAAACAATCAGAAATCAGAAAGGGGGCAAAAAGTTTTTCACAGCACTGTATAACCTATACTATATAACCTATAACTCACCCACCACAATGGGCAAAAACTAACAAGGACCCTCCATTGACCCTCCATTGATGGTGCCTTCTTGTTTTTTTGGTCTGCTAGCAACAATAAAAATTCCCAGCAGCTGTTATGTGACAGACTGCTCCACAAACAAGTTAAAGTCTGTCAACATGGAAGCAGCCATGTTGTCTTGGGGTAAAACACAATATCATCTGGTTGGTTGGCTCGGAAGTCTTTCAGTAACCTGCTATTCACATTATATTAAAAAATTGCATGTGTAGCACCCCACTGCTCTACCTGACAAAATTACCCTTTAAGTAGAAGGAGGTGTTTCTACGATTATGGTTAAGGTTTAGGCCAGTTCTAGGTTCGGCATTAAGGGGGGGAGTAAGTTGACAAAGACACTGTTTAAGTGTAGAAGAAGACAACAGACATTTATTAATAATAATATTCTGGAAATATTTCCTTTCTCGGGATACAGAGAATATTCAATCAATTTTTATAAATATCAAGAATAATAAATACCAATAAATAAGTACATACATAAAATAATAATAAAATACCCCAAAGTATCAAATAAAAGCAAAGTTTCAAATAAAATGTTTCACAGAAAAGAAATAATCCATTACCCGGGTATGTAAGGTGTAATATCAGTGTATGTGTGAAGGCTTATCTGTGTCCAGGGAACAGAACAAGGGTTGGTCCAAGGGGGTTGAGTTCAAGGGGGTTGGGAATCCAGTTCAGTATGGGCAGAACAGTTCGATCGGGATCCAAGGGGACTGACTCACCATCCAATGGAATCCAAAATCAAGAGTACATAAAAAACCAATCTGCATACAGCAGGTTGAGAATAATAATCAATATCTAATATCAAATATCAAAGTTATCAAAGTTATGAGATCTCATCATGTTCCAATTCTAAAATATATACAGGGGTTCAGTATAATTACTGTAACCAAATAAATATATACAAGTAAGGGAGGTTACTTGTAACCACAGTTAAACAATACTGTGTCAATTAGATCTGGCACAAACTACGACGTTGGCGTCATTGGTAGTGAGAGAGAAGAGGTGCCGTTCTCACACACACACACACACACACACACACACAGGCTACTGTGTGCGCACCTCAAAACATTCTATTTTTAACGTCTCCTAACTAGGAGTTCCTTACCATCAACGGTTAAAATCATATAATTCGATTTATTCATTAATTACACTTATCTTCTCCAATAACATACATAAATACAATATTAATTCAATAACAATATTTGGAAAACAGTACACTAAAAGTCAGTCTCCGATTGGTTTTTAAATGGTTCGCTCAGTTACCCTCGGTTGCTAGTTATCCCATTCAAACTAATGAACTAGAAGCCAACAGTGCCGACACTCGCCAGCGAATACCAGCGAAAGGGTCTTCTAGCTTCAGAAAAGGGTGAAAAAAGATGAGAATAGAAAAAGAAGATGATTCGATAAAAAGGGCTTTGAAGAGAAAAGTGATTTTAAGTTTTACGAGTATTTGTACAGGACAGAGATGAATAGCGTTCATTCAAGTGATTTCAAGTCGTTCAAGTGAAGTCTAAAAAAAAAAAAAACAACCCCGTCACCTAGGAGATGACTATACATCAAAATAGAAGTCTTTGAGAGTACATTCACTTTCAACCAGATCAAGAAGATGATGAAAAGAAAATAAATATAATCATGTAAACTCAGCTTCTTGTTATTTCTATTTAAGACATATTTATTCTATTTATTCATATTTATATATTTATCTATTTATTGGGCACTGACCATTACTAAATTTATGGTCCTAGTAACCAAACCTTAAGGTGGGTTACACATGGCATTAATGTCAGTCGCCAATGGATAAAATCCATCCCAAATTCCCAGTGGCATTGTCAATCGGCTCAAGCCTACATGCTAGTTGACATGAGGTGAACTAAACTTGCATGGGTAGATTTAAATTAGAACTACTTTCCTTTCAGATAAATCCATTTTCATAATCTGTTTCTCATGTGGTTGCGCACCCTGATTTTGCTGTCTTAAAGCCCGACTCTTGATATTTGCAGGCTTCTGTTAGAACTGTTTTATACTGATTATGTTTGCAAGATGTTATAGTTGAAGTCAGCTGATCTTGGCTGTTCTGAGAGAACCGGTTTGCTGCCGGTTCTTGTGCCAAGAGGTGAGGTGAGGGAATGTTGTTCAAAACAGGATTAATACAAGTTGAATGCCATGTGTTACACCCTGTCCACTACCCCACCCTCCTAAGGAGTTAATAATATTCAAAAGTACATTTTTGCTATAATCATGTCCACTTACAATGCACGCTACACCATGCATTTATTCACAGTCTATGCAGCTCTATATTGTAGTGATGTTGTGTCGGTCTCTACTATAGTGTTTACCTGAAGTTAAAAAGTTAAGACTGTATTTAAGCAGTGTCGGAGATTTGATTATTTTTATTTGTAAAATATAATTTGAAAAATCAAATTTTTTTCAGTGTCCCTGCCCCCCACCCCTCCACCACCACCACCACCAACAACACCACCACTATTCGCCTTACAAGAACTTTTAACCCAACAGAAATGCAGGAATTTGAATGTAAGTCTGTTGACTCTTAGACTGCTACAAACTATCAATGAACATTGTAAACAGACAAAAATATCATTATATTGTGACAATTATAACAATTAACATATATTTTTGAATATTAATAGAATTATTTATAGCCCATGAAAAATCAATACAGAATTTCTGCACTCAGAACTTGCTGATCAAATGTAAATAGACAGCCAATGTGGCATTTCAAAACCTTACAGGAATAAGCAGCACAAAAATAAAATTTTAATAATGTGAAAAACTTCCACTGTGAACTTACCAATGCCACAGTCCAGTTGGTCTTGTACTAACTTTGTTCAGGAATCCTCATTAAAAATCATGAATGACAGACAGAAGACTGCATCTAAGCTTTAAATACATACCGCACCCTCTAATAGTCTAGACTCTCGACAAATAGGATGTTCAATGCTGCCACCGTGATGTTCACCTGACTGCACTGCAGTTGGCAACTTCCCTATACGCCCTCTAATTAGCCTTTTATGCACGTTAGTTGGCTTAAAGATATTATACTGATGTAATTTGAAAGTGTCGAGCATGTTGGCTGTAGGCCTACTGCAAAATTAGTGAAGATGACTGTGTATTAGTAGTGAACTAGTTTAATAAGTTGGCTGACATCCAGATTGTACTAGTTAACATCACGCCGTTTATATGTCACTAGCGAACTAGAGCCACTTAAATTGCAAGGCTTAAGAGGCCACTGGGCTGAAAGACTAACTGGTATGGCATAAAACCTCAACATTGAAGAACCTTTCTCCCTCATTTTGAGCCTATCCCTGCACACAATGGGTAAAAGGCATAGTAGAGCATGCATTTAGTAAAGCAACAAAAATGTTTGTGCCATTAGCAGAGCATTGTCATTGCCTTGCCCTCTGAAACTGCAGGAGGAGAAATACATTATGGACTATTCGTAAAATGTTTTCCTCGATGTCAGGCTTGTTTAAGGTCCTGAATCTTGCAATCCATTGGAAACAGTGTGGTTTTATTAAATCAAAAAATAAAAAATGCAGACTCATGAAAAAGTAAAATTCTTAAATTCTAATTTGTGTCGGTGTGTTTGTTTTGTGTTAAAAAATCAGCGCAATGTCCTATAATCTAGTCTATTATAATAAATGGTTCACAGATGGTGTAAAAAATGCAATCACATTGAAATCTCTTTTACTCATGAATCATAACATCACTTGTGCATAGATGATTGCTGGTTTCATGAAACCTTAACTGACCTTCTGAATATCAGTTGTTCGTATCATGTAATTTCTTCTCACATTAATATTCCCAGTAAACTTAAGCTAAGGCTGAGACCATAAATAGCTTATAGCTTAGACTGCATTCTTTGTGAATACGTGCATATATATGTGTGTGTGTGTGTGTGTGTTTTCACGATACTGACTAACAAAAAAGTGGACTTGAAACAAGCAAGAAAACACAGATTTATATTTAATTTCAAAAGTCGCCATCACTGCTTACGGGTAACATCAACTGTAGAATTAATCCATGCGATATTTTATGGGACAAAGTCAAAAGTCAAGGCCGGCTCCAGAACTGAAAATTCAGGGGCAAAGGTCCATCCCTTTATGACAACAATTAGTCCTAGCTAGTTCTAAATCGTTTTCCTTTATTAACCCCTTTGGGCAGAAGCCAAATCTGGCTATTTATGTATTACCTAATTTAAGGCTTTATAATTCAAGATTGCAGCTTCACAGAGAGGAAGGGAATGGCTCAACTGAGTCAAGACACTTGAAGCATTTAGAATTCCATCGTATTTCAGTTTATTTTCATGATTTCGGCAGAGAAAAAAGGCTGCAAAAATAAAAAAATCTTCATGAAAATTCAGCATTGAAGTTCTAAAAAGAATAATACTAAGAATTTAAAAATGGCAGAGGGTTGAAACTATACATTTCTGGGATCATAAACTCCTTAATCACAAGTATAATTCATTGCGCATTACATTCTAAACTACCTACTCTCTAGGAGCCAAATAAGACAGCTATCCAGGTGGCTCCCCGAACTCTTAAAGGTGCACTATGCAAGTTTGTTTACTTTCACATCTGTTGACATTCGAACTCAAACAAAACAGCCCGCCCCTCCCTCCCATAGTTCCCTCCTTCCCATGTTTCCATAACTGTCAACTCTTGTCGGTGATTGGCCGGGATGGTTTGTTATGTTATGGGGCACAGCCTGTACCGCTTGTGTTTATTTGCAGTTTGTGATGCCCGTGCGGTCTCTAGAGCCTAGGTTTTTTTTTTTACTGTGAATTTAGAGGCAGGCAGCTAGCGGATCGTGGAGAGATGTCGGCGAATTGAGACAAAAATATAATCGCGCAGAAAGTAAACAAACTTGCATAGTGCACCTTTAAGATACCTCAAATGGTGCACTGTCAAATCATAAAGTAATCATATATTTAACAGAAATCAACTTTTGATGCATGAAATTCAAGATGAATTATTGATTTTGTGGTTGAATTTAGCATGAGTTTATCAATATAGGTGCAGTTGGACATCAGTGGTCACCAGTAACCTCTCCAAATACAAAACATGCCTTTTCTTCTCCATGATAAAGTTTTGCTTGAATTTTGCCCATTTTCTTCAGAGTCCCACAAGCCAGCGCACATACTCATTAAAGGAACTGCATATTTAACGGACAGAATATTCACCCAGCATTGAAAAGCCAGCAGTTCCCACTTCTGAACTCGCAACCTTATATAAACACTTTCCACACCTTATAAGGAACAAGTATAACTCACTAACTCAGTAATAAGTAAAATATACCTTATTATAACAGAACAGCACTTCCGACCTGAGACAACCTTTTAAGCCAAGAAATTGTCTTGGGCTCCTGCCTCAACACAATTTCAAATATAAGAAGGAAGGTCCAGCTCTTGTAAAGCACTTTTTGACTCATGTCATCAAAAAGCCCAGTACCAAATTTTGCCATTAAGGTGAAGTGTTTGTGAGGCATGTGATCACAACTATTGCAAACAGCACTTGTTTATGTGGTAAAACTGCTTTCAGTGGAAAAATGCCCGGGGGCTGAAACATAAAACTAAAGAGTGGAAACATACACGTTAAATAATAATAATAATAATAATAATTATTATTATTATTATTATTATACTTAATTATAACGAAGGAAATTTGTTGCACATCACAGGAGATCTCAGCAGACATAAAAAGACATAACAGCATAGGATTAAGACAGCAATGGTCGGGGCTGGGCAATTTTAGGCAATTCTGAGCAACAAGCAGTGTCGGAAGATGAAAAAAAGGTGGCATTCTAATGTGCATTTTACATCAGTTGAGGCTTGAACTCACAATCTTCAACACCAAGAAACATCCTCTATCTCACTGAGCTAATTGGCAAATGGAAATGTCACATGTAGCTTCACAAATTGACTAAGCCAGTCACCTGTGTGCAAGACAGCAGCTGTTAGCGTGTAAAGCAGTGATCTTCAACGTTGTTCCGGGGACCCACTGTGTATGCTGGCTTTTGTTCCAACCACAGTTGCAATCGCAGGATTTTAACGGGCTGTTCATTTGTCTTAATTAAGTGTATTTAATGTTTACAGCAGTTATTTGCCCTCTTAATTCACAAGATAACAGAAATATCTATGTTTTCCATAAAGAATAAAAAAAAATGCCATACCCACATTGCTATGCATTGGAAATAACAGCATAAAATGGGAGAAAACAATGTAACCAATCAAATTAAGGATGTACTTGGCTCCTAATTGGTGAAAACTAATTGGCACATCATGACAAATTTGTTCGTCAAGGAAATGGTAAAGAGTCAAACAAGTTTTTGTGTTATGTTGATCTAATTAAGTTCACCTGAAGTTTTTTGAAAGAACTTGAAACAATTGTGTCCCTCAGCCTAATTGGGGGTTTACTGAGTTCCTCAGTGTTTAATTTGATCTGTTTCAAATGTTACAATGCTTGAAATTTCTTGCAGTATAGAAACTAAATAACTCGGTCGCCACAGAGTCGTGTATCTCCCCGATACCTAAATTTCAAACAAAATGGCCGCCGGCAGCCGTATTGGACTTCCGAAATGGATGAAAATCAGTCTTGAGCATTGACATATATATATAGATATATATATCTTTGCCTGTGTAAAATTTGAAAACATTCCTGTAATAATTGTGGCTTCCAGAGCCTGGAACATAAAAAATTTCGGACAAAATGGCCGCCGGCAGCCATATTGGACATCCAAAATTGACGAAAATCGGTCTTGAGCATTGTCATACATATATCTTCGCCTGTGTAAAATTTGAAAACATTCCGATAATAATTGTGGCTTCCAGAGCCCGGAACATAAAATCTCTGCGGCGGCCCGGGCAGATTTCAAACGGCTGTCAAAAATTCAGTTATTAAGACAAAAATCTGAAAATACATAAATTGCTTCTAGACAGCATGGAGATGTTGGTCATTTGTTTTTAACAATGATTTATTGGCTCCATAAGTGAAAAACTGATGTTTAAAAATACCATTTTTGCATTGACTCCAACTGTTCACATGAGAGTGAAATTCAAAATGCTGTAAAAAATTCAGTTTTTGAGATAAAGTTCTGATATTTTCCAAATGTCATCTACCATGACTCCAAAATTTTGTCAATTTTTTAATGAACATTGAAAATGTATTTCAATGCAAATGAAGCGATTCCTTCCCTTTTCACCCAGTCACAATTCTACCCAGCCCAAATGTATTTTGAATTCCAAAAATGGTGCCAAAAAGGTTCTCAGCCCGAGGCTGCACCATGGGCCACGTTTAATATGAATCAAAACGGACATAAACCGAGTAGAGAAATGGTTCCCTGGCGACCAAATGCTTTTTTTAAACTCGGAAACAAATAAGAAAACCATTCGCGGCTTAGACCTTTGCGCAAATATGCGGGAAGTTCAATGTAAATTTAACAGTATTACTCATGTTGGACCACTCAGTAGTGCGTAAGATGGCCTGCACGATCATGATCTACCCAGTTGTATTCTTGCTTTTATTGCTTTCGAAATTTGCACTGCTGCTGTTTATAATCCCGCAACTATAGGCTAATGTTGACGTTTGCTTCGCATCTGTCCAGTGGTTCAGATTCGTGAACGTGGTTTTCGGTAAACGTTGATTAAACCCACGGTTTATTGGCCTCTAACATATCTGCCCACTAACTTTACTGATATAGATTAATGCACATATTCGAAGCTAATGTTTGGATAGAATTTATGCGAATATTAACACGGCCGTGGCTAGAGGGCGCTGTGGAACCACCTGACCACACCCAATCCAATATTAGCATATATTTATACTTGCGAGGAGACTGTTACCAAGCTTGTAAAGTTTTGTGTAAATCTCACAAAGTATGTGTGAGGAAAACCAACTTCTTGTTTCATGGCGGAACATCGAAATTCGCCACAACGCCACAGATACATCGTTCGATGAATACAAAAAAGCTTTGCAATTTAACAGTGGAAAGGTGTTTAGATGTCGCATACCAAATTTGAAGTTGATCGGATAAAATCTCTAGGCGTTTGTTAAAGTACGACACCTGTTAATGGCAAAAAATTTTAAAAAGTTGCAATTTCAATTAAAAATGGCAGACTTCCTGTTGAGTCTAGGTCGTGACTTTTTTTAGGTCTCAGCATAGTCTACATGTCCAGCGAATTTCGTACATGAAGGTAAAACGGGCTGCGAGGGCTGCTTCATTTAAAGTTTCTAGGGGGCGCTATAATGCCATTTTGCCATGTTTGTGTAAAAAGCTTATATCACAGTAAAAGGTTTGAATGGCTTAATAGGTCTGCAAAATTTTGTGAGTTTTCGAGCATGCTGAGGCCCTCAAAAATGCAATTCTGTGTTAGGGGGCGCTGTAAAGCCACCGTGTCACACTGAGTGCCAGTTGGGATATCAAATTGAAGAGCATCATTTTTTTAACCAATGCGCCAAGTTTGGCAAGTTTTCGAGTATGGTTAGGCCCTGAAATATGTCTTTGTAAAATCTGGAAAAACGCAGGAAATGGCTCATAGCTCAGTTCGTGTGAGGTGAAAAAATTTAAAAAAAATTGACAGAAAACTTCATTATGACTACTATGGCCTTACCGAATTTCGTGAGAATCCGAGCAACTGCGTTCCAAAATGGCTGCATGTTTGGTGGTGCTATAGAGCCACCGTGGCACATCCAAGAACAAGAATAACAATAGTTTGTAATTTTTCACACGATTGACGTGTCTGCAAATTTTCGTGAGTTTTCGTGCATGGCAAGGCCCTCAAAAACGCATTCTCGCAGCAGAATAATAATAATAATAATAATACGGTAATAATAATAATAAGAAGAAGAAGAATAATGAAAATCCCATCAAAAACAATAGGTTCCTCGCACCTTCGGTGCCAGGACCCATTCAGGCCCTGGCACTGGTCGGTGCCTGGGCCCTAATAAAGGACTTTTCAAGTATCATCAATAGCCAATGTTGTAAGCCAGTAGATGGCACTAGTGCAGCTGAACTTCCAGAACAATCCAAGTGGGCTAGAGCAAGGTAGACATCTCTCAAGGAAAGGTACATGGCTTAAGCATCCATAAATTTACTTGATGGGTCGTTTTAAGAAAGGCCGAAGGCACAAGAATCAAGACCTCTGGAAATTAGCTGGAGGTAGGGATGCTCTTGTGAAAACCTTAATCAAAAACAATTTATTTCACAATGTGGCACCTGAGCAGTGGTTGGCAGTCACACTGGATGTCTTCAAAACCAGTAGCAAAAAATACAGCGCATGGTTGAAGGTCATCTAGACGGAGGACAGAGGAGGACTGCGGACAGAGGTGCTTGAAGGTAGGCTACCATTAAAAAGTTACTATGTAGAGTTGTAAGAAGTAGATCTGGAGTTCTCAACGGGCCTGAAAATTAGTGATGCGTTCAATCATCGAATATATTCGGTGATTGGTCGTTTGATCAAATGACCAAGCGTTCGATTACAATATCTAATAATCGATGATTCTTCACAATAAAAATTGCGGGCGAATTTCAATTATTCCCAACGAACTTGTGAAACATTACGATCGTGATCGCCCTTATGCTGCTGTTGCTAGCACCAATAATAATGCTATTCAGTCGTCTGGAAAATACGGCAAAAGAAGTTTCCATCAATTTCCACGAAATAGTGAAGCCCTTTTGAAAGAGTGGCTTGTTAAATTAAGAAGAATTGACCGTGGACGGCCTTACAAACTAACAAAACATTCAGTTCTTTGCTCAGAGCACTTCGAGAAAAGCTGCCTCACATACCAGAAGTTCACAAGTAAGTCAACGGTTTTGTTGCAATAAAAACTGGTTTTAAAGTGAAGGTTTAAAGAAATTAGTGTTAAATATATATTCTATACAAATATTAACCTTAAGTCTGAACGCCCCCATAACGGGGGCAATGAATTTGCATAATAAATACAGCATGCTTCCTAATAGCAACCTCGTCATGCGGCATATCCTCTTAAAGCTAAGAAACTCAGCGAAAAGATCGTGATGACCGTTTTTACCTAAATCGAACACAATTCAAGTACCAAGAAAGTAAATAAGCATCTAGCAAAACATTAAATAAAACAAGATAAGTGCTCTATCGCAAGCATTTCTGCTGAATTTGTGCTATGCATACAAACGATACCTCAAATGAAAAAGGACAGTCCACAAATTCCAACGATATAAGCCTTGTCATTTTAAATTGTCACCATACTCAAAGAACAGCAGGCATACACTTTAAATGCTACACAGATGAGCAAAAAAATTTCTTACCTTTGATATTTTGTCATAAAAGCTGTTTGTGGGTAAATCTGCGCTTGCTATTGTTTTAGCCAGTCTATCTGAGAGTCCTCTCGCCATTATGCTATGCACTGGAAGACCTCAGCAGTATAATGGTTTGTTTTTTGTATTTTCGCAATAATTAACCGCTAAATATTCAACTGTTGTTTTCAAAGCCGGTTTATGACTGAGAATCATTGCGTCAATATGCTCAAGTTCAAACACAGCAGAGCTATACAAGTGCTAAATCGACCAGTGAATATATAGCCTGTTGAGCTAGTGTCGTGGATAAGGCGGAGCACTTGGACCTGAGGTTCAACATCCGGTTATACATGCGACCTTCCAGAGCAAGGAAATAATTCTTTTTTTGTATGAATAAATAATAATTAATCGATGAATCCCCATTCAATCAAAGCTATCTTCCTGGGTTACTTCGGGGATCACGTGACTTACACTACGGTTTCTGCATCCAGTGCAACGCCTCAATTGGGAATTACATACATCCCGTAATAGCACAAGATTTCCCCGTATTCACTATGCTGAAATCAACCTTGGTGTACATTTTGCTTCGGGGATCACGTGACCACCTGCGTAACTTGCAACGAGCTCATTCTCAACAACATGAATTGTCTTATTGTGAGTAAACTCATATGTTGTATAAAACTTGCATATTGTATAGTACGGTAATGACGTAATTTCTATAGATAGATTGTTTTCACGTGCAGCGCAATGCGCATGTGTCAAGGACGTCACGTCTGCAAAGTATTAGCTTTTCTATCACTTCTCACAACTGTGTCTCCGGGAAGGGACAAAAATGGAATAAATCAAATGGAAAGCACAGCACTGTTTGTGACTTTGTCCTTCATCCTTGCGTTACTCGGCAAGATGAACACAACCTCAACATCTTAAATATTTGTTTGTTGAACTCAGAGTTGTATAGTAACGAAGTACATGTACTTCGTCACAGTACTTAAGTTTTTTTTTTTGAGGATTTGTACTTTACTTGACTTTTTTTTTTTAAACAGGACTTTTCCTGCTACTCTACTACATTTGAAATATTAAACGTATACTTTTACTTAGTTACTTTGACATTGGCCACTTTGTTACTCGTTACAAATTAAAATATGAATGTAATTCATCATTTAGGGATCATCTGGATTTGGCGCATTTGAGAAGAACAACGGTGCTCGGCAGGGTATCTTTGTGCAGATGTGTCCGCCAGCGGACACGGACCTGCAAATTTATGAACGCAGTTACAATATTCTATCACTAGATGGCACACCCGGATCAGTTATTGAATATTCACAAGCAATCCAAGATTGAACCGGTTAAGATTATGGATGAGTTCACTCCAATCCCTGTTTTTCAGGAGTTGCTTGAGTTAAACTGATTTGCAAACTGCTCAGTATACTTCCCCATAGTATCTCTCCAGCAGTTAAAAAAAAAGATCTCTTGCTACAGAAAAAAATCGTTGTCCTCTGCAGCAACCACTTCAGCTACAGTGAGCCAATGATATTCCAATTAGTAGTTAAGAAAAATCAGTTTTCTGAAGCAAAAATTCGACGTGGTATTGATACTATGTAATTCTACCATTAATTATAGTCAATTATAGTGGTTTTTTAAACTTCCTGTATACTCGAAGAAGAAGAAGTATAATGCAGAGACAGCCTGTTTGTTTTTTGAAAACTGCATCTTTCATTCACCTGAAAGTTGATTAAAGAGAACAAAGCATGGTTGCTTTGCTTCTTTCTAAGAATACTACAACCCCAATTCTGAAATAGTTGGGACGAAGTGTAAATTGTGAATAAAACCAAACTTTCAGATCACATGAGCCAATATGTTATTTACAATAGAACATAGATAACATTTCAAATGTTGAAACTGAGACATTCTACATTTTTATCCACAAAATGAGCTTATTTCAAATTTTCTGGCTGCAATAGGTCTCAAGAAAGTTGGGACACAGGCAAAAAAGGACCGAAAAAGCAATTAACATATAAGACAATCAGCTGAAAGAACATTTAGCAAGTAATTAAGTTAAGTGGCATCAGGTGTGTAACATGATTGGCTATGAAAGGGATGTCTTAGAGAGGCTGAGTCTCTCAGAAATAATGATGACCAGAGGATCTCCAACCTGTGAAGGCATGCGTAAAAAAATTGTGGAACACTTTAAAAACAATGTTCCTCAACGTCAAATTGCAAAGGCTTTGAAGGTCTCATCATCGACAGTGCATAACATCATCAAAAGATTCAGAGAAACTGGAAAAATCTCAGTGCGTAAGGGGCGAGGCCGATGACCTTTACTGGATGCCCATGATCTTCGGGCCCTCAGACGCCACTGCATCACTCACCGGCATGATTCTGTTATTGACATTACTAAATGGGCCCAGAAATACTTAAAGAAACCACTGTCTGTAAACACAGTCCGCTGTGCCATCCAGAGATGCCACCTAAAACTCTATCATGCAAAAAGGAAGCCATTGTTGAGCATGATCCAGAAGCGCTGATGTGTTCTGTGGGCCGAGGCTCATTTAAAATGGACTGTAGCAAAGTGGCAAAGTGTCTTGTGGTCAGACGAGTCCAAATTTGACATTCTTGTTGGAAATTATGGGCGTCGTGTCCTCCGGGCTAAAGAGGAGAAAGACCACCCCTCCTGTTATCAGTTATCAGTTCAAAAGCCAGCATCTCTGATGGTCTGGGGATGCATTATTGCATATGGTGTGGGACACTTGCATATTTTAAAAAGCACCGTGAATGCTGAAAGGTATATAAAGCTTTTAGAGCAACATATGCTCCCCTCCAGAGGACATCTATTCCAGAGAAGGCCTTTTGCATTTCAGCAGGACATTGCAAAACCACATATTGCAGGTATTACAACATCATGGCTTCGTAGTAGAAGAGTCCGTGTGCTGAACTGGCCTGACTGCAGTCCTGATGTTTCACCGATTGAGAACATTTACGAAAAGTCCATCAAAGGAGACCCAAAACTCTCCAGCAGCTGAAAGCCTGTATTGAACAAGAGTGGGATCAAATTCCAATGGCCAAACTCAAGAAACTTGTCTCCTCAATGCCCAGACGCCTCCACTCTGTGTTAAAAAGAAGAGGGAATGCTACACCATGGTAAACAGGCCCCTGTCACAACTTTTTTGAGACCTGTACCAGCCATCAAATTTGAAATGAGCTCATTTTGTGGGCATTTGTAAAATTTCTCAGTTTCAACATTCGCTATGTTATCTCTGTTCTATTGTGAATAAAATACTGGCTGGTGTGATTTGAAAGTCATTGCGTTTTGATTTTATTCACAATTTACACTTTGTCCCAACTATTTTGGAATTGGGGTTGTATGAAAAATACTTTGTACTTGCACTCTTGATACTTAAGTTTAATTTTTCGCGAGATACTTTTGGTACATAAGTACATTTAATGTGAGCTACTTTAAGACTTTTACTCAAGTAATTTTCTTATGGGTGACTTCAACTTTTAAAAGTTTGAAGTAACTTTCAGTTATGGTACTTCTACTTTTACTTGGTTATTTTTTTGAGTACTTAATACCCCTCTGGTTGAACTCCAAAAGTGGCAATATTTCACTACCATAAGTATGATCTACTCAGCATTAGCAAACTACGTACACGCCAGTACATGTACATTGTCTTTGATATATGCACATAATTGTACTGCATGTCCCACGGAGCACGCGGTGACACAAAAACCGATTATTAATCAATCATCGGTTACATAAATTAAACCAATCATCGAACATGAAGTTACAACCAATTCCAACACTACTGAAAATTAAAGCCTGACCCCGCCCACCCCACCAAGCGGGTGTTAAAGCCGACCCGACACGAGAAAAATATCAACATATCAAAAATGGCTGTAAAATGAACATAACATGGCTCAAGAGGAGGGACTACATGCATAATAAGGGCTTCAGTCTTCAATACAGTGAATTGTTGAATATTTCACCATGGTTGTTTTAACAAACTGTTGAATGATGTTTAGGTTTTTCTTGTCTCATTGTAAAGATCAGAGGTATATCCAACTGTAGAATTTGATTAATGACTTCTTGAAAATGTTTATGTGTAGGAGGAGATGTCAGTGGGAGAGAAAAGCTTGAGACGTCTGACAGAACAGATAACGACAAGGATAATGAGGAAGAGTGTGAACAGGTGAACTTAGACCAGACCAGATCGGCAAGTGGAAAAGAAAGGGAAAACACACAGGATGACAAACAACCATATAATGTACAGTCATATGAAACAAAATCATCCAGCCCTGTGCCTCTGGTGGAAGAGTTAATAGCAGATGCAGCGCATGAAACCAATTCAGGCCCATCTAGCTGGGAAACTGAGGTGAGCAGCGCTGATTCCAAAAATGGCCCAGAGTCTGACTCGGCCAGCTCTGTGTCCCTACTGGAAGTCAGCAAAGGCAATGACCCTCAATACTCCTCGACAGATGACAGCGAAGAGGTAAAATTTAAACAATTTGAAAATACGTGTATCGTAAAGAAGTAAATACTTGAAGTAACAGAAGGTACATTAACTACATAGCTATTCCTTTTAAGATATACATTATAGATTAACAGCTTTCAAATGTGGTGATTAGCTTTTTTATCCTCCGCCACACGAAGTGGCCGGGGGATATTGATTTGACCTCCGTCCGTGCGTGCGTGCGTGCGTGCGTCCTTCCGTCCGTCCGTGCGTCCGTCCGGGATAAAGGAGAACAACTTTTCACAAGAAATATTCGAGATAGGATAACCAAATTTGGCATATAGGTTCAGACCATGAAGGCCTTGACCGAGTTCGAAAAATGAGACCAGCGATTATTTTTTCCAGAGTTATTGCCCTTGATTCGCATTTTTGAACTCTGACTACGGTGTCTATAAAGGAGAACAACTTTTCACAAGAAATATTCCAGATAGGATAACCAAATTTGGTGTGTAGCTTAAGACCATAAAGACCTTGATCGAGTTCGAAAATGAGACACGCGTGATTATTTCTCCCACAGTTATTGCCCTTGATTCACTTTTTTCAACTCTGTTCACGGTATATGTAAAGGGGAACTACTTTTCACGGGAAATATTCCAGATAGGATAACCAAATTTGATGTGTAGCTTAAGACCAGAAAGACCCTGATGGAGTTTGAAAATAAGAAGCACACTATTATTTTTCCCACAGTTATTGCCCTTGTGGCACTTCTGGGAGCCTCTGTTCATAGTATCTTTAAAGACGACAGTTTGGCGGGGGATGTTGTTGACCATGTCTACTTGTTAAATTTAGAATACCAACTTATAAGAGATTTTTATGGATTCACACATGTTGTTACAAAATGATTAGATTTTTTGAATTATTTGAAAATAATTATCCTTTCCTTCTATTATGTAGTTTGTAGTGTGCAGTTGAACCATGGATTGGACCATCACAAAAATGTACTTTTGTTATGTTTTTATTTTGTAAACAAGTATTGTTTTTGAAAACAATTTAAAGTTACTGCTTCAAATGCTTTTATTGTATTTAGAATGCTTTATGAAACAATTTGTTAATTCTTTTTACCTGTCTGCCGAATACCAGCAGTGCCTCCACTACATCATCAAAAAAGAATGCTGAAAGACACCACTTTTTCACTCACAAGTTGCCCAATGAGCCAGGTTTTTTTTTTTTTTTTTCACGCGCTGATTGGACTAAACTCAGACAAAAGCAACAAAAAAGCCAATTCAAAACTTTACACTGGACTAAGGTAATTGCAAAAGGCATAAGAAGCGTGCACCCATTCTGCTCTTTTGCATTACCTGCTCTGGAACATGGCTTTTCAAGGAGTGTGGTGTCCAGGTGGACGTGTGGAGAGTGAATCCTCATTCAAGGCTCAGGTCTTTTTCAAGGGGGAAATGGTGCGGCACAGATTGGACGTGCTCAAGAGGAGGCCAATTAGAGCAGATGACAGAGAGAAAATTGCAAAGAAACTAGCTGAAAGCTTCCAAGGCGCCTTCATCTAGAGAGCTTAATGAAGTTGGAGGAAGATGTTGTTAAATCTGGATGCAGGGATGAAGTGCCAACCCCAGGAGTTTTGAAAACCATCAGCTATTCAGAGAGGAAAAAAAAAGAGGCTGCACAGCAATGAGATGATCAGCATGCTGAACAAGAAAAAGACGCCGAGGACAAGTTGATACAAAAAATTATTCTTCAGCCAAAAGGAATGATGCTCTGGTCCAAGAAGACAATCCATCTCTTCCATCAATGGTCAAAAAGCGACATAGTATATTTGGACGCAACAGGCAGCGCAGTAAAAAAGGCCAAAGGAGAGAGTTCACCATTTTACATTTATGAACTTGTTATAAGACATCCCCTGAAAGGCTGCTCCCCAGTGCCTGTAGCTACATTTGTGACCGCAGAACATACAACAGCATCAGTATCATACTTTTTAGGGTCCTTCATCACAGACTGTGTGAAACTTCATGGGACGAAAATTCGAAAAAGACCTGTGATGTACATATGTGATGGCTCAGCAGTTTTAATGCAGTCCATTGCACAAAACTTCTGTGGCCTGAGTCTCACAGAGCTCCTCACACAATACTATTACATCGTGACAGGACAAGGGAAGAATGATACAATTGATCTTCCGATCCTACATCGGTGCTTGAGTCACGTTATGAAAAATGCCAAGGAGTGAGGACCTCTGCAAAAAACAGTCAGTGATGCCTTCTACTTAATATGATTTAGTTTTAATTATTATCATTATGGTGCAGTATTTGCAATATTGATATTTATTTTTAAAAATCTTTCCCACAGTGCTGGAAAACACTATCTCCTCTGTATGCATGTGCTCGGGCTGATGACTCAGGCTACTACGCTCAAAGAACTTGATAAAGTTGTAGTGAGTGCTACAGTGGTGTTCTCCAGTCCAGCCAGTGATGAAAATGTTGAAAAGCATTTTCAAAACCTCTAAGCACTTCTCACCTCAACTGCGCAGCCAGTCATTAATGACACTGACATAACAGAGGAAGACTACGTGGTAAGTTATCCTGTTGGGAATTTAAAATTTACCTGTTTAGTTTTTCTGTGTTGAGTTGTGGATTGTTAAGATCTTTGGCCATGTGTGTTTGGAAGAAGTTACTGGTGTTAATTTTTCTTTCTTTCTGGCGCTTTTCCACTACACGGTACCGGCTCTACTCTACTCTACTCGCCTTTTTTGCTTTTCCATTAGGAAAAGTACCTGGCACCAGGTATAGTAGGTACTTCTTCTGGTACCTGCTCTCCTGGGGTTCCAAAAAATGGCCGACCAGGTACTAGTCAGTACTAAAATGTGACCTGCAACATTGCTGCCCACTGATTGGACAGAGAGAATCGTCTCTGTGAAAGTCGACTCCGTAGTCGACCTTGGATTGAAGAGTCTCAAGATAAGCGTAGTTATTATGATCATCAACTTATATTGTTTTAGGCTACTTGTTTGATATACTGTGCGTTGCCTTACCTTTCAAACACGGTTTCGCTTGTTCACCAAATCTGCTACATTCATGAAATGCGTTTCTTTGCCTGTGACCCTGCTCGTGGCGAAATTAAGTGACGGTATTGTGTCTAGTTATGTTCCCCTAAATAATTCCCTTTGAGAAAGTTATGTGATGCTACCCCCATTTAAAGAAAATTGCGCAGAAAAATAACTACACGGGTGTTGACGAATCATTTTTGTCTTAAATCTCAGATGAGATGACGCAACGTAAAGCGATAAATTCTAATACTCTGCCATCTCCTGCGATTTGCGCATTTGCTGCGTGTTTTGCCTTCAATTTCAAAGTGAAATGTTTTGTTAAGCCTGAATGTCAAGATAATAAATAATAATCGTTTTGTATGTGTTATTTGCTTCTTTGTTATGAAGGAAAAAAGGTAAATTAACATCCTTGGTGTGTGGTGATTCCATATTTTTTGCGAGGGGTTGTAGTTACATTATGGTATACTGCTGGTACACAAATGCCTTGAGAAAATATTGCCTTTTTCCATCAGTACTCTATGCCTTTTACGGATATCACTGCTTTGCATTTTTAGGTGGTACTAGGACACAACACCAGCTGCTATCCTATGCATCAGGACAATGTCAAACAGAAATTACAATTAAACACTCATGCACTTTAGTGCCATAATGCGGTGACGGTAGTGCGCGTGCCCTGATTTAAACACATAAATATTTAACAAAATCGATGGAATAAAAGTAAACTTGATATAACTGAGTATGCCGTCGCGGCAGTAACATGCTGCGTCATAACAACAAGTAGGTAACATGGAGGTGGTACTATCCTCTAATAGAAAAGCAACCCCAAAAAAGTACCCAGTGCCGAGTAGAGCCGGTACCAGGTAGTGGAAAAGCGCCATATCAGTCTGGAAAGGGCTGCTAAGTCATTTCTAAGGCTTTGGGACTCCGGAGAATCACTGTGAGAGCCAATATCCACAAATGGAGAAAACTTGGAACAGTGGTGAACCTTCCCAGGAGTGGCTGGCCGACCAAAATTACTCCAAGAGTGCATCGACGACTCATCCAGGAGGTCACAAGAGAACCCAGGACAACATCTGAAGAACTGCAGGCCTCACTTACCTCAGTTAAAGTCAGTGTTCATGATTCAACAATAAGAGAGAGACTGGGCAAAAATGGCACCCATAGGAGAGTTCTAAGGCAGAAACTACTGCTGATCAAAAAGAACACAAAGGCTCGTCGCACGTTTGCCAAAAAACATCTTGATGACCCCCCAAGATTTTTGGGAAAATATTCTGTGGACTGACGAGACAAAAGTTGAATTTTTTGGAAGGTGTGCGTACCGTTACATCAGGCGTCAAACTAACACAGCATTTCATAAAAAGAACATCATACCAAAAGTCAAACATGATGGTGGTAGTGTGATACTTTGGGGCTACTTTGCTGCTCCAGGAACTGGACGACTTGTCGTAATAGATGGAACTATGAATTCTGCTCTCTACCAGAAAATCCTGAAGGAGAATGTCCAACCATCAGTTTGTGATCTCAAGCTCAAGCGCACTTGGGTTACACAGCAGGACAATGATCCGAAACACATGAGCAAGTCCACCTCTGAATGGCTTGAAAAAAACAAAATGAAGACTTTGGAGTGGCCAAGTCAAAGTCCGGACTTAAATGTGATTGAGATGCAGTGGCATGACCTTAAACAGGTTGTTCATGCTCAAAAACCCTCCAATGTGGCTGAAATAAAACAATTGTGCAAAGAAGAGTGGGCCAAAATTCTTCTACAGGGATGTGAAAGACTCATTGCCAGTTATCACAAATGTTTGATTGCAGTTGTTGTCGCCGAGGGTGGCACAACCAGTTATTAGGATTTAGGGGGCAATTACTTTTTCACATAGGGCCAGGTAGGTTTGGATAGCTTTTTCCCCTTAATAAATGAAATCATCATTTAAAAACTGCATTTTGTATTTACTCGGGTTGTCTTTGTCTAATATTAAAATTTGTTTGATGATCTGAAACACTTAAGTGAGACAAATATGCAAAAAAATAAGAAATCAAGAAGGGGGCAAATACTTTTTCAGGGCACTGTATGTTGTCTGTTCTGATTATTAGCTGCTAAGAAAAAGGCTCATTTATTTGGCACAGGGGGTGGCCGACCAACCCAGGACTTCACTCCAGCAGAGGAGCTGGCCCTTGACATTAACTAAGGGAGACCTGTAATGGAAGGGATCCAGGGGGAAGAGCCACTTCCTGTCACTCCTACAGAAACTGTCCCCTTCATACAAGGCACATTATTCCAATACTGCAAATGGAACTCAACCAACCATGTATATGGTGTTATGTGGACTGTCTGACTTTGGTTTGTTTCGCAGTGTCTGGCAACACTCATTCTTCAGGAGCCACCAGACGATAGTCCACTGTGAGAATTATTCATTAGAAGCATACAGTGGGGTACAAAAATTTGGGCACCCCTTGTTAAAATGTCTATTACAATTAATCTCCAAGTTATTGAAAGCAAACCTGAACACTAAATGCTGCAAAGTTAAACATGAAACCTTTCTGCAAATTTAAAAGCAAGGTTTCTTTTTATTTTAATTTCTCTGAGTTTTTAAATGATAAGAAAGGAGAAAGGGCCCTGTGTAAAAGTTTGGGAACCCTTTTGGATTATTCTTCGTTACCTTTTAAGAAGATGATAACTAAAGCCCAGATCCAGGTAATTTACTCGTTAGGGCTTCAATGAGTCAGGTGAATATAATTCAGGGTTGAACTATATATTCTGAAGTAACTCCATTCCTTCTAAAGAATCCGACTGTGGTGGCGGTTGTGTCTGGTGTTAAAAAACATGTGTTCCTCTAAACGGTTGTCCAAGAATATCAAAATCAAGATAATTCACTTCCACCAACTAGGAGAGGGCTACAAAAAACTCTTGCAATGTTTCACACTACCCATTTCTACTCTCAGAAACATCGTAAGAAAATGGAAAATAAATGGAACAATTGAAGTCTTGGAAAGATCTGGAAGACCAAGAAAAAATTCAGATAGAATGGCCCAAGATCTGGTGAGAAATGCTAAGAAGAACCCACACATCGCTGCAAAAGAGCTGAAAAAAAGAGTAGCAGACACAGGTCTAGTTGTTCACAGGACAACAATACAGCGTACCTTAAACAACAAAGACCTACATGGCAGAGTTGCAGGAAAGAAGCCTTTCCTACGACCTCAACACAAAATTAAGCGTCTGAAGTATGCAAAAGAAAACCTTGAGAAACCTCAAGCCTATTGGAACAATGTGCTTTGGACTGACAAAACTAAAATTGAACTTTTTGGCCACAACCAAAGAAGGTATGTTTGGAGAAAAAAAGGGTGAAGCATTTGTAGGGAAGAACACGTTGCCAACTGTTAAGCATGGAGGTGGATCCATTATGCTTTGGGTTTGCGTAGCAGCTGGGGGCACAGGCAATATTGTGTGGGTGGAAGGAAGAATGGATTCCACCAAATATCAAGATATTCTAGAGGCTAATGTTCAAAGCTAAGTCCAGAAATTGAAGTTGAAGAGAACGTTGGGTATTCCAGCAAGACAATGACCGGAAGCATACCTCAAAATCCACCATGAAGTACCTCCAGGAAAGATGGATGAAGGTTTTG
This sequence comes from Gymnothorax javanicus, assembly GCA_029692085.1. Classification (NCBI taxonomy): domain Eukaryota; kingdom Metazoa; phylum Chordata; class Actinopteri; order Anguilliformes; family Muraenidae; genus Gymnothorax; species Gymnothorax javanicus. The sequence continues at coordinate 84,719,348 of CM056196.1, forward strand.
GAATGTCCATCACAGTCCCCAGACTTGATTATTATTGAAAATCTGTAGAGAGACCTCAAACATGCTGTGCATGCAAGAAGGCTGAAGAATATTTCTGAGCTAGAGGTGTTCTGTCAGGAAGAATGGGGAAAAATTCCAAAGACAAGAATTGAAAGACTCTTAGCTGGCTACAGGAAGCGTTTGCAAGCTGTTATAGCTGCCCGAGGAGGAGTTACAAAGTGCTAGCTGACAGGGTTCCCAAACTTTTGCACAAGGCCTTTTTCCTTGTTTTATTATTTTGAAACTGTAAAAAGTTAAAAATAAAAATTATTCTTGCTTTAAAATGTGATGAAATGTGTCATGTTTAACTTTGTAGCATTTAGTGTTCAGGTTTGCTTTCAATCACTTGGAGATTAATAGTAACAGACATTTAAACCAGTGGTGCCCAAATTTTTGCACCCCACTGTAGGCTTGACATGTCCTGTCAATACAAGTTTTATTGCATATGGCAGAAGGAGGGTACTTCTGCTGCAGCAGACGATGAGGAGACTGTGTCACTTGACTCCAGAATGCTTGAGGTATCATGTCAGTCTTGTGGAAATACTTATTTTATCCATAATGGCAATAAAATCTGATATGATGGCCATAGCAAATATATTTGTAACAGGACCCAGATGCTGTACAACCTGTACGCTAACCTGGCAAAATAGTGAGATTGCCTATAAAAAACCACATTATGCACAATTCCTGCAGTGCTAATTGGTAGGTATTTTACCAAGTTCACAAAATGTCAGACATCTCTACAGGCAATGCCTAAAAAGACCAGCAGAGCTGGCAGATGTGAAAATGAACATGCAAAAGAAACTGCAGGACATGAGTCTGGACCAGGAAATTACAAAAGGACACAGAAAACTGGACCGAGAAATCTTCATACTAGAAAGAAGTGATTTCAATGAACACTCTAAGCATGACTAACACAGTGTATTAATCATTGTTGTTCTCTCTCCCAAGCTCCAAGCTGACAAGTGACAACCACAGAATAAAAGGTCAAAAGCCATTGGTATCCTCCCTGTTTCATGAATGTTCAGTTAACTATGTGGTTACTGGATCCAGTAAAGCGGGAGTAATTTTGGAAGATTATGCAACAATAAAATCTAGTAACCACAACCTGTGTGCTATCAATGGCAAATAATATACACAAACATATGGAAGAGTGACATACACTATGCTTTATAACTAAAGGATGGGCTATGTCAAAGAGAAAATCAACCAAAATAATTAACAATGCATTGATCTCTATCCAGTCTGCCATTAACATTGTCCTCACTACTGTCTAAATTGAAACCATCTTTGCAACTTCATCAGCTATTTCTACTCATCTCATCAGCTGCATTATGTATTCATCAGATCTCTGACAGCAATATGAAAAGCAATCCTCATAACAGTATGCTGCCAAACACAAAAAAATGACTCAGATGAATGATCAATACAATTAAAATAACAGTTGGCATTCTTAACGGAATGATAATGCATCTAATAATGCTAATAAAAATGAGGCAAAATACAGAGGACCATGGAATAACTTTAAAATACATTTATTTCCACTCAGAGTGATGGCAGACTGAACAGATAAAGCACCAGGATTTACAAAGCCTGGCTGTTAGCCTGGTTTAGAGCACGCTAGCTGTACAGAATAAATCTCCATGGTAACTTATGTGCCCTTGCTTTCGTCCAACTGAGTCAGGGCTAAATTAAGCCGGGATAACTGAAAAATCCTGGCTTAATTCCTTATCTTGGTTTTGTGCAATAGCCCACTGATGTTGAATTCAGTCCTTTTGTTAAATATTGCCACTACCACACATGGCTGAAAATGTGGAGTTTTGTACTCCAATGTACGGGGTTGTCTATCGGTGTGGTTTCCTACAGCAAATAGACAACAAGGATAACATTAGTTGACTATCAACAACTAGCTCAGGGATGGGCAATTCCAGTCCTGAAGGACCAGTGTGTATGCAGGTTTTCATTTCTTCCAATTACATTGGCTAATTGAACAAATTGGTTGTATTCAGAGACATGGATTTGCTCATACAGTAGGTCTAAGAGAAATGTTTAATTTAGGGAGACAAGTACAGTGTTTGTTGGTCAATCGTGAGAATTTAAAGAGATGCAACAGAAACGTCGGATTTCATAAATGCTTTCGCTAATTAAGGTAATTAATAAAGGCCAGAAACTGGTCTCAAAACCAGGGACAGATACGGCCCTCGTTGCCCACCTCTGAACTAGCAACTATACAGAAGGAACTTTATAGTTGGAAAGTACTTTTAGTACACAAAATTGACCACAAGGTGGCTCTCTCGCATTACAATTTGAGCAGCATTATGATGAAATTGCCAAAGAACAGATGGTAATTTTTATACAAATAGAGAAAGATCAATGCGACACCAATATATAGGCTTAACTACATCAACATACTCTGTCAACGAGGCAAACACCAGAACCCATTGACTACTCTATAAACAGGTCTTTAGTTGTAAATTGTTTAAATGAAATAAGATCATTTGAAACGTCTTTATGCAATTCCCTTGCTTCCAATGATCTTATTTCATTTAAACAATTTAACGATCATGAAACACATGCATTGCCTCCAACCCCTGAGTAAACAAAAGCATGAGAAGTCCGGAGTTATAATCGGTTTCCAAGTACAACCCCAATTCCGAAATCGTTGGGACAAAGTGTAAATTGTGAATAAAATCAAAATGCAATTACTTTCAAATCACACCAGCCAGTATTTTATTCACAATAGAACAGAGATAATGTAGCAAATGTTGAAACTCAGAAATTTCACCATTTTATCCACAAAATGAGCTCATTTCAAATTTGATGGCTGCTACAGGTCTCAAAAAAGATGGGACAGGGGCCTGTTTACCATGGTGTAGCATCCCCTCTTTTTTTAACACAGAGTGGAGGCGTCTGGGCATTGAGGAGACCAGTTTCTTGAGTTTAGCCATTGGAATTTGATCCCTCTCTTGTTTAATAAAGGCTTCCAGCTGCTGGAGAGTTTTGGGGCTCCTTTGACGGACTTTTCGTTTAATTATGCGCCAAATGTTCTCAACCGGTGAAAGATCAGGACTGCAGGCCGGCCAGTTCAGCACACGGAATCTTCTACTGCAAAGCCATGCTGTTGTAATAGCTGCAGTATGTGGTTTTGCATTTTCCTGCTGAAGTGCACAAGGCCTTCCCTGGAATAGATGTCGTCTGGAGGGGAGCATATGTTGCTCTAAAACCTTGATATACCTTTCAGCAGTCATGGTGCTTTTTAAAACATGCAAGTGTCCCACACCATATGCACTAATCCATCCCCATACCATCAGAGATGCTGGCTTTTGAACTGAACGCTGGTAACAGGAGGGGTGGTCTTTCTCCTCTTTAGCCTGGAGGGCACGACTCCCATGATTTCCAACAAGAATGTCAAATTTGGACTCGTTTGACCTCAGGACACTTTGCTACAGTCCATTTTAAATGAGCCTTGGCCCACAGAACACGGCGGCACTTCTGGATCATGCTCAAGAATGGCTTCCTTTTTGCATGATAGAGTTTTAGGTGGCATCTGTGGATGGCACGGCCTTCTGCGCTTACAGACAGTGGTTTCCTGAAGTATTCCAGGGCCCATTTAGTAACGTCAATGACAGAATCATGCCGGTGAGTAATGCAGTGGTGTCTGAGGGCCCGAAGATCACGGGCATCCAGTAAAGGTCTTCGGCCTTGCCCCTTACGCACAGAGATTTTTCCAGTTTCTCTGAATCTTTTGATGATGTTATGCACTGTCGATGATGAGACCTTCAAAGCCTTTGCAATTTGACGTTGAGGAGCATTGTTTTTAAAGTGTTCCACAATTTTTTACGCAAGCCTTCACAGGTTGGAGATCCACTGGCCATCTTTACTTCTGAGAGAGTCAGCCTCTCTAAGACATCCGTTTTATAGCCAATCATGTTAAACACCTGATGCCAGTTAACTTAATTACTTGCTAAATGTTCTTTTAGCTGAATCCCTTATATATTATTTGAAGACCTGGGTGCAAGAAGTACTTAAGTCACATTTTCCAAAAAATGACCTGACACTACTACCATAAAGTAGGGTGTCATGTGCATCATTTAAAGCCAAAAAATTCCAAATATAAGTACTCAAGTCCTCAATACCGATATACGGCCTTCCCTGAATCTACTGAATTTTTGTGCAAGAAATACTCAAGTCTTTGCAGAAGTACTCAAGTCCTTGACGTCATCAGGAACAAGTACCTAAGTCCATGACTGTCCAATCAGCTGCTAGAATGTGTCATGTGACAAGCGTAGCTAAAATGACTGTTTGGCAATCAGAAAATGATGGAAACGGCATTTGTGTGGTAAAAGTACCGAAGTCCATGCATTTTATGGCAATAAGTACCGAAGTCCGGGCATTTTATGGTAAGAAGTACCAAAGTCCGAAACTGATTTTCTTGTTTTTTTCATAATACAGCATTATTTTTCCACAAAAACGTGTCTGTCTACTTTGTATAACCCCTGGGACTAGCAGCAGGCGCCACTGAATGTTATCTTTTAAAAAAAGTATCTGCAGCATGTTTTCAAAACTTTGACCCTTAATATCTCAAAAGTGTTATTTTGTGACTAAAGTACTTCTTGCACCCAGGTCTTCAATTGCTTTTTCAGCCCTTTTTTGCCTGTGTCCCAACTTTTTTGACACCTGTTGCAGCCAGAAAATTTGAAATTGGCTCATTTTGTGGATAAAAATGTAAAATGTCTCAGTTTCAACATTTGAAATGTTATCTATGTTCTATTGTAAACGACGTATTGGCTCATGTGATCTGAAAGTCATTACATTTTGATTTTATTCACAATTTACACTTCGTCCCAACTATTTCGGAATTGGGGTTGTATACAAGGGATGGTTTGAGCTTCCCCTATCGCCAGTTCACCAGCTGCCACTGGTCGTTTAAGGGTTCTCAAGCGACGAAGGAAAAACAATCTTTGTTGGCCTTTCTTAAAATTGAAATCAGTGTTTTCAGTAAAAGACAGTTTCACAGTCGTCGGGTCATCCAGATTATTACATGGGCTTTCAAAAGTTTCCCAAATCGTACAGTCAAAACACCCTTTCAATTATTCTAATGATTCACTTGAGCACGATTTGACTTTCTTGACGATAGGTTTATGAGACTTCAATCCCTGCTTGTAAGCTGACATAAGATGAATAACGTTGTGATCTGACGTTCTGATTCGTGCTTTAACATATGAGCATTACGTATATTACCATAACGTAGTCCGATCGCGTCTGGTAGGGCAGTCTACATACTGGTAGAAGTGAGGTAGCACATCCTTTAAAGAACACTTGTTAAAATCTCCCATGATTAAATAAGGAGCTTCAGGCGATAGTGCCTGTAGTTTTTCACCCACAGTTGCACGGACATGTTCTGATGTAATATTGACATTAGCATCTGGGGGAATATACACATCCCTTGGTAGATAGAAAGGTCGAAGTGAAAGAGAAAGTATTTCAATACAGTGCACGTCGAGTCCCTCATAGCATCATTACACCACCTCTCGTTAATGTAGAGACGAACGCCCCCGCCACATGACTTCCCAGAAGTGTCCAGATTTCGATCGAAGCCAGGGGTGTGCATGCAGGTTTTTATTTCTATCAATTACCCTGACTAATTGAGTAAACTGATTGCATACACAAATTTTGATTTGCGCAAAGAAAATGTTTTATGAGGGGGAGACAAGAACAGTCTTTGGTGGTCATTCATTATATTTCAAAGAAATGCGCCTGAAATGTCAGGTTTCATAAATAGCTTTGTTAATTTAATCAACTAATTAAAGGCCAGAAGTTGGCGTGAAAACCAGGGGCAGATACGGCCCTCATTTCCCACCTCTGATCTAAGCGCATAGGGGTTCCAAAACCACAGATGGCAAGACTTTCATTGTTAACCGAGTCATTTGGCCACGTTTCCTTGAGACACAGACGGCAGCTTTCTCTGTATTCGAACATGAACTTGCAGCACGCTTCAAGCTCTGTTAACTGTATCCGTAGGGATCGCGCATTAGAAAGCAGCAGCATAGGTAGTGAAGGCGTGTTCTCACGACCTTGAACTTAACGCCTCAATCCACCTCTCTTATCCCTTTTGCGTTTCCGTGGCAAAAACAAATTGTGACAAACACTATTATTTCCATGTTAGTGATTCTCTTTGTTGTTTATGTATTTAATTTTAACAGTGGGCTGAATATTGTTTAGTTGGCATAATTTGTTGGTTATGAAGCATGTGCGGCGTTCTTCATGGAGCAATCTAAATGGGATGCTGCACGATGTGCATCTGAGACCTCGGTCAGTGGTCTCATACAATTGTCTATAAAACTGTTACTCACAATCACAGTGTAGACGCGCGCACACACACTTAAAGAAAAAAAAAATCCCCGAAAAATGTATCGGGTTTAATTAATCAAGGATTTCGAAAACTGGATGGCAGGGACCGCTTGACATCAGCTGCAAGGTGCTCGGCAGACAGCCTGGTTGCTAGGAGATTGTAAACAGGGTTAAGTCACAACTTTGAACGTACCCAGTATTACTAAAGCACCTAAGGCGACTGCTCTGAAATATTTGGCTAAAGGTAAATTTGAATACTCCTATGCGAGACATTATGCTAAATGCCGCGACAGTAATCATAACTTGGTTGAGTGGTCGAAACCAAGCTAGTCAACACAAGAGCTTAACAAAAAGAGCTGGACAACATCCTTACCAAGCTTTAGCCTGATCGAAGTTTTAAGTGAGCTAAGGTTAGCCAGCGACCTTTCATTGGTGAGCCAGCACCAGAGCCGGCCGGCGGCTTTGCTTGTGAGTTTACGGTTGCTTAAGTGTAATGCTGATTCTCTTGCAATTTACCTAACCTTTACTTATTCGATGTCGAAACGAACCTTGGATGGACAAGCTACGGTACACCAGCTAATGATCGCGTTTGCTTTTAGATACAGCGGATGACCGTGTGATTACACCAACTAGCTATCTAATTAGCTATTTATCCAGTCTGCTTGCTCACCCAAAAAAGGAATTTCTTGGCTGTTTAACATTTATGCATCCGTATAATGTAACTTTAGTAACCATTAGCTAATGTAAAGATTACGTTAGTTATTAACTTGGTAATGTGCTGCTCATGTCTCATTTTATTTGGTTTTAGAAACCATGCCCCTACCGGACACCATGTTCTGCGTCCAGCAAATCAACATTCCGCCTGAGTTTCCTGACATATTGAAACAGTTCACCAAAGCTGCTATCAGAACGCAGCCGCACGACGTCCTGCAATGGTCCGCTGGGTAAGTTAACACTGGATTACAGGATATGATTCATCACGTCAGATTACCTGGCTAACGCATCTTTTTAAGAACTGGATCATTCTCTGGATTGTTTTCTGGAGCAGGCGCGAATTTTTGAACTTGGACGGACTGGTGTATTATCGACTGTAGGCTAATTGTATTTTTTAATTCGGATTTTGGATTACGGACGGATGGAGTATGACGAGGTGGAAGGGGGGAAAGAAAGGAAAAAAGGAAAATGAAAATGTTAGTGATTCGAGGAGATTTGTCGTTGGAATAAAAGCGATATGAGCTAAATGGGAAGTCAGCCGTGTGTTTTACTGATACTCATTATGTCGAGATATTCATAAAAAATGTACCACAGTATGTACCTTAAAAGCTGCGAGGGTGCGCGGAAGTGGCATTGTGATACTCATTATGTCGGGAAATTAGTAAAAAAAAAAGAAATTCTTGATGTAAAAAACTGAGAGGGTTAGCGGAGGTGGTATTGTGATTATGGAATGAATGACAAAGAAACAAAGGGGAAAGGCTTTAAAAATGATAAAATTTGATATTATACCGGTCATTTGTTTTCAAACGAACCACCCGTCTGCAGAGTAGGGTGTTATCAGAGGTGTCCCTTATAGCAGGGATTGTCAACCGGTGGTCCGCAGCCCTCAGGTGGTCCGTGGCGGTATTGCAGGTGGTCCGTGAAATTGGAAATGGAAAAAAAATAAAATAAAAAATAATAATAATAATAAATAATTGATTTTTAGACTTAATTTATTTTCCATTTACAATGCATTTTTGTGAATAATTTACCCATCCAAATTATTTCAAATGGAGTTGATCGAGATTCTCCCAAGCCTCATGTCACCACTGACGTCCCATCTTGGCCGCACAGGACCACGGACCAGAAGCAAAAAACAAACCCCCGGAAAAAATTAGATTGTTTCTTTGCATGACTTCGTGCCGAGCCCTGCCTAACGTAACGTAGGCAAACTGTTCAGCACAATCTAGCAAAATCAAGTGACTTTGCATAAACGTTAGATTTTTCTTTTTGCAACATGGCCAGTTTAATTTATTGCCGCGAATAGACAGATTGGGTCTCATTCATGAAACGTGAGCAGAACTAATTTGTATGTAAACTGTTCGCAGATGGAAATTTACGTGCATCTCCGCATTCATCAATATTTCAGTAGCTCCGATCTTTTCGTAGCTACTAACAAAATCTACACATGCTGCTGACCACGTGTAGTGCTTGTGTAAATTTAAGAATGCACATAAATAATAGCTGTCACTATTGGAAATTACAATTTTAATTCATATTGTGCTCTGTTATGTACACAATAAGCAGATGCCTTTGAAACACGCGATATAGCCTAAACATGATAAACGATTAAAAATTAAACTCATTTAGTTAAATTAATTGGCAATTGGCAGGTTTAAGATCCCGATTAGGTTCAAGAGTGTGAATTGTCTATGTGAATCGACTCAATAGATGACACGTTCTTTCTACATGTTGAATGATGATAATAAAAAAAATAAAAGTGGAGGCATGTCTCTGTCTCCGTCAGGTGTAATTCCTGACAGTGAGGTCTCCCCAATTATGCCAGCGATGCGCACGTCTGCAGTTGATAGTTCGTCCCATGAATAACAAAAGGTCGCAAGAGACATTCCTGATGAAACCTGTTTTTCTGCACCACGAAGTACTACAGCCGCTGGGACGATTCATGGGACCAGTTGTGACTGTCAGCCTCCTCCTCCTGTGGCTGATGTATTTATTTATTTTTTTTTTTTTTTGTGCGATTATGCGTTTCTTTGCCTCCAGTTTCATGTCGAACCATTTGCGCTTCACCTCGGACATGGTTCTTTGGACTACAGAGACAACATTAACGGCATCTGTCACCTCCCTCCAGGCCTTCGCTTTTCCTGTCCCTGTCCCTGTCACACCACTGCTAACAGATGAAAATAAAATGTTTTTTCTTAACTCCACCCAAAATTATTTCTATCTCCGCTTCGGAATAATTCTTTTTTTCTTTCTCTCTCCTTCTTTGTTCACGCCATGACTGACAGGTCGACTGGATGCATCTACACCTCCTTATATGGTGGTTATTGGCAATTCATGGGCGGGGATTTATGCTAATAGCTGATTACTGGGAGCGCGCTGTCACTTTACGATGGATTGGCATTAATGATCATGCACACGTGTTTGCGATCAGATCTGAGTTTCCCGTGGCGTTCATGAATCCGGAGTAGGTTTTTAGTGGCGTAGGCTTTTATGTGCAAATCAACGCACAAATTTACTAACGTTTCATGAATGAGACCCACTGTGTGCAAGTCACCATGCCCAGAAATCTCACTGACTGGTAAGAAAGCTATAACCTCAGCCCTTGTTCCACAGAGTGAGAGTGAACTTTGAATTATTATAAGTCCTCTAAGCTTCCCACATACTAGTGTTGTTCATTATTAATTTACTGTTTTTATTTTTATCACAAGGTGTAAATAAATAGACATTGATGCAAATAAGTAGCCTTATTTACATATATAGGCCTATATACTCTTCTATTTTAAGCATGGTGCAAAATAAAACAAATATCCCCCAAAGCAGTGGTCCCCGAGTTGCTTCTTGGTTATAATGGTGGTCCCTGGGACAAAACCAGTTGAAAACCCCTGCCCTATAGGAAACCTGATTCTTTTTTGAGGGTGAGGGATTCTGTGGAGCTCGACGCTTGAAAAGTTATCGGGACGGGAATGAGTAAGATAGCATGGCGGTGATTCTTAAGTTTGAGCTGGGGTTACAAGATAGGGATTTGTTTGATTACTTGAGCTATAGGGTGAGACATTTGAAAGGGCTCCACTTCGATTCTACTGGTGTCAAGAATATGGACATTTGACAGCAGTATGCAAGGAAAAGTATGTTTCGATGAAGGTGTGGTAAATTTCATGGCAATATGACATGGTATAATTGTGTGCTTGCTTCAGCGAAGCAGCACACTCTATTCTCTTACTACTTTTTCCTCTTCTTCTGCCTAAATTTGGCCCACTAACTCCTCCGACACCGTTTAAGCTGTTGATACCGGTCAAACTTTAAAAAATTCAGCTTGTTCTAAAATTACATTGCATTCCGAGCAGATTTTTTATTTTTTTTAGTTTTTGAGATATTTAATTTTAAATGTCATTTTTTGGTCTCTTATTAAATCAAGCCATTTATGTGCTGAGTCAGTAGATTCAGCACAGGGAGTAGTAATACGCCTTTGCTGCATCAAGCCTGCCAAATCCAGAGAAGAAGAGCCTGTTGGTGTTATTAAGAAGTGTTTAGCCTACTTAAAACCATGAGTGCATCTCAAAGCATAGGCTGCATCCTTCGAAGGCTGCATTTTTAGGGCTCATCACTTACTTCCATCTGTTGAACTGACATTTAGGGTAAGGGACAATGTTAAATTTCTGGTTAGGGGTTTGAGGTAAGGTTAGGGAAACCAGTGACGACTCGCTAAAACCAAAGCTGTTTAACTGAGATGAAAGGATGTTACGTCAGGTCTTCGGATGGAATTAAGTGACGACCCCTAAAAATAAAGCCTTCAAAGGATGCAGCCTATGCTTTGCGATGCACCCAAAATCTATGCTTAAAACACTGTTAAAGGCTAATGTTAAGGTTGGCTGATGTAAGGCTAATAATGTTAGCAATAGGCAGTCGCTAATGCCGGCTAGCGGCTGTTGCTCAATCATAATTTATGCCTGTTGCCGTTGTTTGGAAGGGTTGACATTTGATAATATAGTAGCGTTAGGGTTGGCCAATCACTCTGCTACCATGACAGCTAGCAGAGTTAGCCGAACAATCACTCTGCTATCATGACGCTAGCCGGTTGGCTGTCAGGCTAACAGTTAACCGCCAGCTCATGGTTATAGTAGGCCTAATCAGTTTTCAAGCATGGTTAGTTTGTTCAAGAAATATGCTTTATAACTGTGTCTAGAAGGATTAGTGGATAACGTATAGTTTTTTAGCGAGCTAGCAACTCCATTGACCTTGAATCTCGTATAAACGTGAATGGGTGAGCAATGCTAGCGCCGCATATTGGGAGAAATTAGCATCGCGATAATATTTGGGGGATTCCACAGGTTTTGTCCCTGAAGGGTGCAATGAAGAATAAACACTGAAAAATCAGAAACTGTTGTCCTGTCAATTATTTTTGTGTAGCTTATTGTAGAAGTTAATGGTTGGACATAATAAAGATACCTTTAGCCAAAGCGTTTGTCAGTAACAAGACTTCATTTCATTTCCGTCCCCTGAAATCATGGGTGTCTGTGTTGGACATCAGTGCATTGTCGTTCTTAAAACTGAGCTGTTAATGCCCTCTTAATAAAATCTTGACTTTTCTGAGTTCAGTAAAGAGTTTGAAATACCTAGTGTAGAATGATCACATTTCCGTGGAAAATATAATTTCCATTTTCATATTTGATTGGTTGGAAAAAAAATGGCTAACGTACAAACAACTTATGTCAAATCTGTTACGAACATTAATTTGAGTTTATAAAAAAAATAGAAACCACTTTCTGTCCCTATAATTACTGTAGAAGAAAATTGATAATGATGTTCATCATAGGTTAAAATGTTATTGGAAGGCTGAAGCCTTCAGATGAAATTGGCGTACCACTGTTCTGTCCAAAAATCATAATGCTCGTAACCTATCCGCAAACCAGCCTGCTCAAATCCTAAAAACTCCTGACAGGTCACATCGAGCCCCACACTGTCCTCATTTTGCATGCTCTGTGTGAACGATAGCAGTGATGGCGGCCGAATGTTTTTAGCTGGTGAATCGAGATATTTTCTGGATTCTGTTGAAAAGGTTTGAACGTTAAAAATGTTGCGAGTATGGTGGATTTATGTGGAATATGCAAGGAATACGATGACATCGATAATGTAGGATTGAAAGCTGGAGGAAGCTCATAATTAGTGTCTGTTTAAGACCAAAATCACGTGTGAATTTGCTTGTATTGCAGTTCGTGCATGCTCGTTTTGTGCATTTTGACAGATCCTGAACATCGAATCCCATTCGTAATTTTGACAATAATATTTGGTCTGACCATTGTTTGAACGTTGTGTTTTCATTGTTTGGTCTTTAAAAACTAATTGAAGCCTTCCCCCACCCAGACATAGACTGTATAAAAAGGTGGACACAGCACCTGGGTCTGAAAAGTGAGGCTAATGCGGAAAACTCTTAAAATTGCATTCAAATTAATGGCCAGCAGATGGCGACATTGATGGTTGCATAAAGAAGTTCAATGTTCACATTGTACCTGCTTCCCCTTGGCGATATCATCAAGAGGCATGGGCTGTCGTATCACTGCTATGCAGATGACACGCAGCTGTACCTAAAAACCAGCCACTCTGCACCCTTGTCATCTGCCACTCTCACCACCTGCCTGGAGGAGATAAAGGCGTGGATGAAGCTCAACTTTTTGCAGCTAAACAGCTCCAAGACTGAGGCCATCCTAATAGGCATTCCCCACCAGGTCCGAAAATCCACCATCACCAGCATCACCTTCTCTGGTCAAGACATACCTCTATCTCCTGTCATCACCAATCTCGGTGTTAAAATGGACCCACATCTCGCCTTCAATGCCCACATTCAACATCTTTGTAAAACCTCCTTCTATCACCTCAGGAACATCGCCAAACTCCGTCCAACACTAACCCTGACAGATGCAGAGAAACTCATCCATGCCTTTGTCTCCTCCAGGCTGGATTACTGCAACGCACTCCTCATTGGGATCCCCAGCGAGAGCATTCAGAAGCTCCAATACATTCAATACTACGCTGCTAGGATCCTGGTGAGGGTGCGAAAATTTGACCACATCACTCCCATCCTCAAAACTCTGCACTGGCTCCCCGTCTCACTCCGGATTGAGTACAAGGTCTCCCTCCTCACCCACCAATGCATCCACGGAATTGCCCCCACCTACCTCAAGGATCCCCTCACTCCTCAGTCAACGTCACGCTCCCTCCGCTCCACCTGCACCTATCGCCTTAAACCCCCCAGGACTAAGCTCCACACCATGGGGGATCGGGCTTTCAGCTCTGCAGCACCCCGCCTGTGGAATGCCCTCCCAGACCACCTGAGGGCACCACAGACCACTGACTTTTTTAAACGTGGCTTGAAAACCCACCTTTTTAAGAAAGCCTACTTGTGCTGAAGTTTTAATATTGTTTTTATGAACTGTATGTGCTGTAGCACTTTGAGATTATTTTATAATGTAAAGTGCGTTACAAATAAAATTTATTATTATTATTATTATTATTAATGCTATTGAAGTCTATTAGAAAATGACCCTACTTTCCCACCTGATTTATTATTTCAGTAATGATTTTCCACATTATTTTATGGTATCCATTGCACGTTTCAAGCCCTCTTCGATACATCATGATGTTCTTTTTTGTAAATTATGGTCCCAAATAGACTAGAATAAAGGATAAAGCCAGATATGCTTTTGGGGGCGTGGCCTCGTCAGATACAGTCAAATCCACCCATAGATCCACCCCTTGCCCCTCCCTGGATCTTCAATTCACGCTGTCGTCCAATAGGAATGACATCCGGTTTCAAAATGACAAAATGGCGCTGTTCAAATTGCCAAAATCGAGGCTTCATAAATGATATGCTGAAACCAATGTGTGACGTCATGGTTGCTTTGTCTGTCTTTTTATACAGTCTATACACCCAGATAATATACCAAAAGTGATGACCGTTGTCCGAGTTGCAAGGATTTTCTGTCCATTTTATTTTTTTGATATCTTTCCCTGTAACATTTACAACGGTACTCAAAATTAATTGTACTCTGAAAACTAAACCAAGTTACAAACATCATCTTTGACCATGTAACATTCTTAAATTTTAATATTGAGTAATGTAGTGTTGTTTGATAGTTTTCTAGTCGTTCTGGTATTTTCAAATTGATGAAATACTCTTGGGTCATTCCATTTAATTTCAACAAATGGCTCCCGCACTACCCCTTCAGATTCAGCTGAAAGTTCAGCACAGTAACTACGACATATTTAATGAACCCATGCCAAATTTTTCTTTGATCATGCAAAAAATTTTTGAGTTACTGACTTTTGAAGTACACGGGTGAAAGTCGAAATTTGGGGGCTTTATTTTTTCCGCCATTTTTGAGTCCTCTTAACTTTGTACGTGATGTAGGTAGATGAACGAAAATTTCAGGATTGAAAGCCACATATCAGCTCTGCTAAAAACATCAATTATAATACTGGGCAATTCCACGGTAACAGAATTATGATCAAGAGTAATTTTCATGTCATTTTTACCTGCCATCTATTACTCTAATGCAGTAGCTACTTGCCTGTGCTTTTATCACTTCCACTGGCTTGCCTATTGAGCTGTATAACACAAAGTTTGGGGTAATCTATTTTGTCGAAAGCTATACGAAAGTGAAAGTGTCGGTAACGGAATTACGGCAGAAAAAAAAGCCACTATTTTTGCCTTTACTTTGACAGGCATTTCTCTGAAATCTGGCAATGATTGGCCAATGATAGGTTTAAGCTTAAGTTGGTGGCCTTGGATGTTGACCAGGCCATGGTAAGTTTATATTGACTGGTATGTTCACAGATATTTTATAGGATGCCATTTATGAGAAAGAGACAGCGGTAACGGAATTACAAAATGGTAACAGAATCACATTTTCTGATGATCTACTAAATTTATTATTCTCAAAACAACAAAGCAATTGAAAATTGGTATCATAAATTATGTTTGTGTTGCTGACCTCCTGTTGAACCAAAATTTTGATCAACCAGTCTGGGCAAAAGGAAGGCAATACATGATATTGATGAAAATAACTCATTTCTGAACCAAAATGTGAGTTTATGATGAATATCAGAGGTCACATGCATAAAAATTGTTCTTCTTTCACTGACTGGATCCTGAAACATTTGTTTTTACTTTGTAACAGTGTTCCAGCATCATTCAATGGGTAAATACTGTGAGTAATGAAGTCGGTAACGGTAACGGCTCGCTCTCAAAGTTTAGTTTCTGTCGAGGAAAGCTATACAACCACCGTTTTCACCCAGCCCAAAAACACATCTTTACTTGACACCAACAGTATTTAATTGCTTGCGCTTAAAACATATACAAACATGAGCTGATTTTTCTCAAGGCGGAAGGATGTATAGTTGTCGGATACGAACCTCACACAACGTTGCCGTATTCGTGAGTGAGTGGGCGTGTCGTTGGTTGCACAAAGTGCTCAGAATTCCAGCGCAGCGTGATGACGGGAGCCGCACAGCTCAGTCACTTTGTCAAAAATCGCCACTTTTGGTAATTTTTGGGAACCACGGCCACTTGAAAAAAGGGCTAGCCAAACTGGCCGTTTGGGTAGTCGAGCATGACGGCCACACAGGGGGGCAACCACGGCAATTGCCGCTGGGCCGTGGTATAATTCATGCGCTGGTTATGGAAACTTAACTCACAGGAAGAAACACTCAACTATAGATGTCCAAAACAATGAACCACTATGCTCCATAAAGTTCTCATGCCACCTTGTGCTATCTCCTGTTTTTACTGGCTTTCACAATAATTGTGTAATTCCGTTACTATGTAATTCCGTTACCACAAATTTTCCAGGATTACGGCTAAGTATTAGAGAGGTTAATGTCTGAAATTCAGTATAGACATAAGAAGGAAGAGAATTCTTAATAACAATAAAAAAAAATGCAGAAATAAGATGATGAAGAGAACTGTACTGCAATTTTGGTAATGGAATTACGTTGAAAAATGACAAATTTCACAATGAGCCACTAGAATTGTGTGTTTCAATCTCCTGCAATGACTTCCAATCTCAAATACTTTGGCTACCAATGTATGGAAATACAGTAAATACCAGGAAATGGCTAAATATCTTTTAGAAGTTGTCAGCTTTGGAAAAATTACCTTTGATCCTTGTCGTGGAGCTAAAAAAAATTACAAAATTCAAATCTAAATTTTGAGAAGACAGTCAGATATTTCAAAACGGTTTTCAGTGTCTGATTTGGTAATGAGTCATCTACATGCAGTGTTCTAGCCAGGATTTTTCCTCAGAGTGGTGCTACTCTGGTGTTCTAGCAGTTGCGACTCTCGAACCCCGGAGGGGTGAAGCCATACCGGGAGGGGGGGTGTCCAGGGGAATGCCCCCCAGGACATTTCGATAAAATGGAAGTGATTTTTTGGTGCGTTTTGGTGAAGTATTTTGCAGTAAATCTTTTACCAGAATCTCCCTTTGTCAAATGAGTTTTTCCTAATACAGAAAGGCAATCTAAGCCAACATGTTCAGAAGTCGTTTTTCGTGTGCCATATAGCCTTGCAAACAACACATATTAACAACGACAAAAGGGGGATTTCACATTTCATAAAGTTTTGTGTTTTGTGTTTTTTATTGACTTTTACCTCGTTTTTGCATTGTATTTCTTCACAAATGCCAGAAAAACACTGTTGCTAATGAAAACAATGTAACCAACGCCAGATTTGGTGAGAATAACACATTATCTACATGACCACAAAATCTATGTGGACATGAAAACTGAACAGTTAACCATTGGCGCCACATGTGCCTGTGGCCTGAGACTGACTTTACTATCCGATCATGCGACAGTGATAAGGTCTAAGTAATGTTATTTTTAGAGCAAGTACATCCATGCTCATTCGGCTACCTGCCTTGTTTGAATTCACTCAATCAACTTTATCCGTGTTTACAGAAAGAGTCTCCATAATCTGCTTTGAATCAAGGCATATTTCAATCTAAATATTCAACTTACTTTAACTTTTTTTCGACGTCCGAGCGGGATTATCCGGCAAGAATCGCTGACCCATGAATGCTGCAGGAGCCAAATGTCCATTCTTGGCGCGCGTCAAGCATGAACAACATGTAGGCCTAGATTACGTGAACAAAAAATTCAAACTCCACCAATACCAGTGCAACTGGCACCCCTGAAGAGTGCTTTAAAAACACTTTAAAATGACACCATAACCATTCATATTGGTTGAGTATGAAGAAAATGTTACGGGTTATCGTTAGATCGATGATATCCGTTAGTCAGACTGGAGAATGGACATTACCCCTGATGTTGGCGCACTGACCGGCATTCATATACTCAGTTGAATAAAAAGCCTCCGCTGGACACGAGCATTTGACATTCTTTGTAATATTCTGCCACAAACAGAAAAGCTCACACATTTTATAATTGGTAACTTTATTTTTTGAATGGGAATGATTTATGATTTTGGACCAAAATTGAACATTTTCGTGGAAAATGTCTTATTTCCATAACTGGCTAATTATTTAGAGCACTTGCCCACTATGGGATAGATCTGTAAGTAGTGGTGATAGAATAGTCTCGTGTAATTCCATCGCGCAATTAGCTACAAATCAGTGATTTAAACAAGCACGGTTCCAGTTAAAAAAGGCCTCGAATTGCTGTAAAGTAAAGAACACACAGCCGCCAGTCTACGGACAGTGGATTGTTATTGGATGAAAATAGCTTTTTTCTGCATGGGAAATTAGATATACTGTAATACGTAACTAAGGATGTTAGATATAGGCTAACATTGCGGATTTATTATGGAAAATTCACATTAAGACACTTGAGTTTAAGCTTGGGTTATGAATCTTCTGAAAGGGATATGAACGTACGGTGGCCCTGAAGGCCAATGGTAATAAATATTTCAAAAGCGCAAAATACATTTCACAAAACACAAATACATTTCACAAAACACAAAAACGTTTTACAAAACACAAATACATTTCACAGAACACAAATCAATTTCACAGAACACATACATTTCACAAAACACAAAAACATTTCACAGATTACGAGGAGAGCATTACAAGAATCACACTATATATATGTCCCTTGTTGTAGTATTGCGCTATCAACTCAAGCTCCCCTTCCATCCTGGTAAACACTTGAAATTTCGCGCTGTCTCTGCTATTGCGGTATCCAGTGTAAACAGGAAATGATAAATGACTGATGCCGGACAGACTTAGGTTTAGCCAATCACAAAGAAGTACCATGGTCCTACCCTTTCTGGTTTCGTGAAATGTATTTTGTGATCTGTGAAATGTTTTTGTGTTTTGTGAAATGTATTTGTGTTCTCTGAAATGTATTTTTGTTCTGTGAAATTTATTTGTGTTCTGTGAAATTTACTTGTGTTTTGTGAAATGTATTTGTGTTCTGTGAAATGTATTTGTGTTTTGTGAAATATATTTTGCGCTTTTGAAATATTTATTACCACTGGTCTTAAGGGCCACCGTACGAATGCATCGGTGCCATCATTGAAACGGGGAAACACTTGCTTCTAAGTCAAAAAGTAAGCAACTCGCATGTAGCATACCGGGGATTTTGAATATTTAATAGAGGCCTGTGCTGAGCTTTTATGTCTTGTGTAACATCATCAACCCGGGGTGTCCTTTTCAAAGTATTGTCTAGCTAGCTCATGTAATTTTTGCCGCATTAAATTACCCAAGAAAATAATATTTCGGGATTCGGTCATGGTTCGGTAGCCTCCGGAACCGAGTCGGTCAAAAGAGCTGCTGATGAAATTCGATGAAATTTCACCAAATTTAACCCTCTGTTAACCAAGTACCTTTCCAACTGTGTAAAAATCATTTCCTTAGGCAAATATGTTGATTATGGGCCAATATTTGGAAAAATAGTTAAAAAAAAAAAAATTCGACCCTTTGGCCCACCTTTCCAAATTGTAGCAGATCTGCTACATTGGGTAATAATGCGAATGGAAAAATTGAAGTGACGGACCATTCAAGTTATTCTCAAATGTTTATTTGGCAATAAGAAACAAAACCAGCAGGGTGTCTAGGCTGTTAACCCTTTCACTTTATGTAGCAGATATGCTATGGTGGTTAATAGAGGGTTAAACTGAAAGATTAAAGACCACGTCTATTTCGTTTTTAATGGTGTCTGATCAGTAGCCTATTCGGCGTAAATTTTACACTTTGAAAACAAACGTATGCTTCCGTTCATTGAAACGGATAATGTGCGCAGATCTTTAAAATTCAAAGACTAAGCTAAAAGGCAGTTCCCAGCAACTCTATATTCAAGTAGTTCTGGGGAATACCCAGACAAAAGCTGACGAGGACCGAGTAGCTCTGGGCGTGAACAGCAGTAGGGATGAAAATACCTGATGCGGACCATGCGTATTTTCACATAGTAGCTACAGTAAGGCAGCTTCCATGTCGTGTGGTAGTTCAAGAAAGGCAGCGTGTTTTGGCCAAAAAAGGTTCGTTTAGATTGATGCTAACCATCATAACAAGTTACTGATCCTAGAAAGCAAACACCTGGGGCCTCATGTATCAAAATTTGCGTGGATTTTAAACTTAAATATTGCGTACGTTCATAAAAATAAAAGTAGTATTTTGTAAAAAGTAGAAAATTTATAATATAGTGGGCTACCAAATCTGCTTGCAATTTTGAATGAAAAAATCTGAATCAACTTTTAATTTTGCAAAAATGCAAAATCCTATTACTTTAATGCATTTTTTTTAACCCTTTAAGGCCTAATGCAGAAATCCCAGCAGAGAATCATGCTGCCATGTTTACCATAGTAACCTGTATTTGGGCTGAAGCACACCTTCTCAGCTTTCAGGAACAGTTGGAATTTTTTTCTATTGCGCAAAACTTACAGTAATTACGGTACTTTCAAAATTACACGCATATCTGTGTCGACAACGACACGTTCTTAAAATGCGCACATGCTGTCCCGGTTTAAATGGGTTAAAGTCACGTTTGTTTTCATAAATCTGAAATCTGCAAAAAAAAAGTGGCGTACGCATCTTTTCTGTTCGTATGCTCTCTTCATACATGAGGCCCCTGGACCCTATTTTTGAGTTTTCTCAGCGCGGCGGAGCCCCGCGAGCGCCGCGGCTGGCTAGAACCCTGACATGAAAACCTGTATATTTCTAATATAAAACACTTTTTAAAAATGGCTGTTTTAGCAACTCATGTGGAATTGCCCTACTACCATGTGCATTTGTGGCCCCACAGCATGAAGTCAAACTTTGAAAATTTGTGATTGCAATTTTCTTGGCAGCTAACTTCAAGCATCTATATTTTTGTAAATATGTTAGTTTGATAACATGGCTATGATCAGATTAATGCCTAGGATACAGAAAAATAAAATAAGCATGATTTGCCTGCAATAAGGATTCATTTTGTAATTGCAGGAAGATCTGAAAACATGAAAAACCTAATTTTGGGCAAGTTTGGAGAACACATTATGCCATGTGGGATATCTTATTGGTCAATGGAAGTTAGGTAATTTGAAAGAACTCATCTTTATCTACATTCTGATACTGAAATAAACTTCTAGCCATGAATCCTTCTGTGTCACAAAAACTTTACAAAATTAGCTGATTATCATTCTGTCCATGGTGTTTCCATGTTCATGATGTTCTAAGAAAGAGAAAGCAACATGAATTTAACAAGTTTATTTACACATCAACATTCAATAATATCATTTGGATTCACAATTCATATTCGCACATTAGCTTTAGCCTTTTAGTATTTTTTGAAATTCACTTAAAGTCCTCATTTATCTGAAATTTTGACTTTTGACTCACAATACATGTATTCAGCCACTGATTTTGCCATTCAGTTTTTGAAATTCCGTTTTATTTTTCAAAGTGATGTCATGCAAGCATGCTGGCTATGGTTGTAAGGGTTTGCTCCTTACAGCCCTTCCCCTTCCACGTTCTTTCACCTCCACCTTGACGGGCCACAGGTGCAGCCCGTTAAGGAGGAGGTGATTGCAGAGTATTTAGGGCTGGCAGGTGCCAGCCAAAGTTGTCTCTGCATTCCCTTCCCACTGCAGGTCAGTGGGAATGCTAGCTGTCTCTCCTTTTTCATTTGTGACTGCTGTTTTGTGTATTTCTTTGGGTTTTGTTAAATCTATTCTTATAGGCAGCCAAATCCTGGGAATATCAGCGATAGCTAAAAATCACATATCCGAGATAATATACCTGTCATCTGCTCAGCATCCGATATAGACTGATAAGTTACAGAAGCAAATCGTTAATGTTGAAGCAACCCTGCATATTTCAGAAAGTACTTAACACCATCTCGTGCAACTAGCCAATGGGCCATATTGAACGATCTTTTGTCATAAAATAATGGGCTGGGACAATCACACTACCCAACACAATAACAGCGCATACCTCTGGGCGAAGGGCGGCGTTTCGTCATTCTCGGGCAACGATACCTCATTATCACACGACCGTTGAAGCAGACGACAACTAATTAGGGGGAATAAAACCTCATTTATCTCGTCTTTGAAAACAAAAATTCCACATTTTTGTATTTTACAATATTTATTTACTAATTATGTTTGTATAAAACAGCATTATGATTTATCCCTAAGTTCCCCTTTAAAGTCTTGTGTTTACATTTCAGCAGTTTTTCAGCGTTTCTTCCACAATGTTCTTTGCCTCTCAGTTTCCAAGAACCTTCATTTTATAAGCCAACCTCTTCAACTTTTCACGCTGAAACAAGCACACAAATTTTTATCAGAAAATTTAGTCTTTTCTTGTCTTGCCTTTTTTTATTAAAATGTTTATTGCCGTCAAATGTTAAATACCAATGTTAAATGCATGCTGAATCATTATCAACCTATAAATCAAGGTTGCCCACTCATCACATTGCCATCCATGCCACCGAATAAACATTGATTTATGGATTTACGGCTGACTGGGTGATCATCTCTACCAGTGGATCATTGTATGTGTGTATATTTGTCCTACACACTGCTGTCACCGCTCCTGAGCTTGAGAAGTTCAGCTATCGTCTTAATTCAGGATATGACGGTGCAGATGGTGGTAAGAAAGCTAACATAGTAACGAACTGAATCAGTCATTTTTTATCAGTCGTAACTTTCTTCACAGTGTGAAAATATATTTCCTGATGTGTCAGATACTAGCTATGTCCCAGTTATTGTTGCTCGCTAATGTTTTCCCGAGGTCTTTTATTTTTTTCAGTTTGTGAAGGTAAAGAATTACATGGCGTTAACGATCAACTTTGCTCATGGTAGCTCGCTACTAGATGGAGAGGGGTAGCAATTCTCACCCAGCTATTGCATCGCTTGAGCCTCAGAGACCGAGGGGGGTTCATGGCCACGAGTCACGGAGCCACCCGCTTGGAAACGTCACTGTCCGGGAAGCACCTGCCTGGAAGTGCCTCTAGGGATCTAATGAAATGCAAGCCAGAGGAACTTGCATTGTGCGTGAAAACGAGATTAAAACATTGCATTTACACCGCTTTTTCAATGTAGTTGGCCCACATAAAAGCTTACATCTGTTTTGTTTTGTTCTTTAGTAGATGCCTCAAAACAAGTGATAACTGAATCTGCATTTACAGAGGTTGCTAAATTACAATGGATACGATTTGCACCTGACTGACTGAGGTGAGCTTGTCGACATGTACTAACAAACGGATGAAAAAAGGACCGTTTAAAATGGGCTACTGTTAACAATAAATTATGATTTGACTGATTAAATATCTTGAATGTAATAATATGTTGGCCTAATGAAATGAACAATTAATAAACATATTTTGACTGATTAAATTTAAATACAAACATACTGGACATGCCGGACTAATGCAGACGCTGACAAGACGAGACAAAACTGGACAGGACAGGGCAGAACAGGACAGGACAGGTCCGACAAGACAGGACAGGACAGGACAAGACAAGACAAGACAAATCACAACATTACAGAAAATATTCAAGTGAAAGACAAGGATAGGTAGCCTAAACAAAATCAAATAAAGCGAGGTACATAGGGAAAGCCAAGCAGGAAAAAAAAATCAATAAATGAATAAAATAAAAAAAACTAAATAAGTAGAAAAAAAAGCAGAAATAAAAAAATAGAATATTGATAGAGAAATTTATAATGATACTAAAGAGAAAGGAAAATGAAATAAGTAAAGGAGAGAAAGAAAAAGAGAAACTTCTTTCTTGATTGTTGTAATTCTGTGTGTGCGTGTGTGTCTGCGTATGTGTGTGTGTGTGAGAGTGTGTGTGACTGTGTTTTTAGTTGAGTTGAATGTTGCGGACAAGATGAGGAGAGTGGGGATGGGGTAGAGGGGGGAAGGGGTATGGAGCGAAGTGGATGCTGTCATGGTTGGGGATTATGGTCATGTATGTGGCTTAGGTTATGGTAGAATTCAATAAATAGATTATAAATGGGTCCCAGGCTTCTTTAAAGGCTGATGTGTTGTTTTTTTGATGAGCAGTTGTTTCTTCTATGGAAATGTAATCTGAGATGAGATTGATCCAGTGGGAGTTGTGGCAGAGTTTTCTTGATTTCCAGTTCTGAAAGATTATTTGCTCCCGCCGCTCGCGGTGCGGGAGCTAAGGTATCGGGCTCCGTGCGTGCGTGCGTGCGTGCGTGCGTGTGTGCGTGTGTCCGTCAACACATTTCGCTTTATCTCTTCAACGATTTCAGTCCAGATGAGCTTATGTCATGGCCTGCTTGTCCGTCGTCGTGCGTCGGCGTCTGTAAACAACATCTTCTCCGAAACTACTGGGCCAATGAAGCTGAAACTTGGCATGCATGTTCCTACCCACAAGGACACCAAAGTTTGTTCGAGGCGTTCCGATCCAACTTCAAATATGGCGGCTTTGGCAGCCATTTTGAAAATGCTATTTTGGCTCATTAGTCACTCATATCTGGAGCGATTCAGCTGAAATTTGCTTTGTACGTGCCAAACAGCAAGACTGAACATATATATTACAGGTTTAGCTGTGCATCGCATTTTGACCTTCATTTGACCCGTCATTTGGCCACGTCCCTTAATTTCAGAAATATCTTTAAAAATCTTCTTCTCTGAAACTACAGATTGATGGAGCTGACACTTAGCATATATCTTTCTACCACTAAGGAGACTAAAGTTTGTTCAGAGCGTTCCAATCTGACTTCAAATGTGGCGGCTGCGGTGGCCATATTGAAAATGAAATTTTGGCTCATTAGTCCCTCATTTCTGGAGCGATTCTGCTGAAATTTGCTGTGTATGTGCCAAACAACAAGACTCAACATATGTAACTCCGGCTTCACTGTGCATGGCATTTTGACATTCATTTGACCTCTGTCATGGGGCCACGCCCCTTAATTTCAGAAATATCTTTAAAAATCTACTTCTCTGAAACTGTGTGACTGATCGAGCTGAATACACCTTCCTGTAGCTAGGGAGATTAAAATTTTTTTTGAGGTGTTCTGATTTGATTTCAAATATGGCAACAGCGGCAGCCATATTGAAATTTCCTTTGTAGATGCTAAGCAGCAAGGCTGAACACATGTTACAGGTTTTGCTGTGCAGTGCCTTTTGACCTTCATTTCACCTCTTCATTTCACCATTGGGCCACACCTTTTTATAGAAAATACCAATAAAAGCCCTTTTTCACTGATCATGCTGATAGTGTTCATCTGTATGAAAAGTATATTATTGCTACAGGAAAATATAGATCTAGACTAAAATTCACAATTAAGCCAGCTGTTGTGGGAAGCCTCAGGAAAGAATATGGTGTGGTACAGTGAAGCATTAATTGGAAAGTAAACTGTTGGATGCCTGTTGGAAATGATTAGCCTACCACAGAGCATCCCATCTGTCCTCTTTCTTTCGATCCTGGAGAGTGTATGAATCTAATAAATATACTTTTCCAAACATGTTACATTTTTTATTTTTTACCAATGCATTGAGGGTTATTTTAAATAGACCAACAAACATGATCACTTACTCTTTTTAATTTAGATGTATGGATCTGGGAACAGAAAATATTTGCAAAACAATTCTAATTGAATTTTTTTTGTTTCCAAAACATTTTTATCAATTGAAAATTGTGCCCAGCTTGTAATGTACGCTGTAAGTTTTTATTTCAAAAATATTTTCAAGGTAAAGTGTAGGGGAGGTAACTCGAGTTAGGGGTTTTAAACTGGGCGCCTGTCTAATATAATAAGAAAATATCCGCAATACTTATTGCGTTAGTCAACAAAGCAACCAGTTCATTCCGCTACAAAGGTAAAATGGCGTCATGAGGCACTTAGAATTTTATTCAAGGTATTCATTGCTTAAACCATGTTTGTTGTTGTTTTTTCCTACATTCAACTTGACTTCCTGATATAAGCAGTCCTGCTAGGGAAATGTAATTTTTAACTTATTGTTAATACAACGATTTCATGAAACTATGCAATGAAATAGGGCAGACAGAACGACTATATTACCACATGGGCCGGTCGACTCAGACTAGAACTTTCGTCGTTTCTATTTACGGAATTCTGTAATATAAACTCAGAGGCAATGAAAACGCAACACCAGTTTGGATTCAAATAATTTTGTGACTCAAATTTATTTTCTTATTTTAACAATTCAAATATGTTGGGTGGGTTGACTTTGATGAATTAAATGTGTTAATGGGCCGATTTGGACAATAATAAACAGATGCATTAAACATAACGAGCACAAGTTGAAAATGAAAAATCGCAACAAGACTGAACGGAACACAGTTTTAAAAATGAACTCAAAAGAACAGTCAGTATCCGGTGTCACCCCCACGAACATCCACACAGGCAGTACAACGTCTCCTCATGGACCTGACTAAGCGTCTTAGGTTGTCTTGGGGAAGTTGTCGCCACTCTGCCTGGTGTGCATTCTGGAGTTGCTGCCTGGTTTGAGGTCTGGGTACTCTTGATGAAAGAGCTCGTCCCAGTTGGACGTACTACACCTAAAACGTACTGATGCTGGACGTACTATACCCAAAACGGTGAGCCACTTGCCGGGCACTTACTCCCGCCTCTAGCATACCCAAGGCTCTGTTCCGTTGTTCAGTCTACAGACGTGGCATTCTGACACTTAAAAATGTTTTTTTGTGTGGCTTTTATAATGCCTTTATATAGGGAAGACAACCCCTCCTTCATTTCAACCACTGTACTTGCACAACTCCTAATCCCATATGTTGTATACTCAATATGGATTAATGAGAGTCCAACTCACACTGTTGAGTTACATGATGATCATTCATGTGTAACGAGGTACACATTGTGACCCTAGTGGTCACTTAAGAACTCAAATTGGACTACTCAGGTCCTGAGCAAAAATAAACCAAAATTTAGAGTGTTGCGTTTTCATTGCCTTACAGATAGGCTAACTAACTGACCTATTATTTGTTGATGTTTACTGCATATTTCACAGAAAATGAGGGTAACAATTGACATCTGTCTGAAACATTTGATGTATTACTGAAATGTATTCACTAGGGCCTAATGTAAACACGAAAGTGAATGAGATATTGTTTCACTCATAGGAAGTCAGTGTATCGGGCACCTGACTTCAGTCTTTGAAACATCATGAAATTATTGGCCAAAATTTGAAAATGTATGAACAAAAAT
Source organism: Gymnothorax javanicus (assembly GCA_029692085.1). Taxonomy (NCBI): domain Eukaryota; kingdom Metazoa; phylum Chordata; class Actinopteri; order Anguilliformes; family Muraenidae; genus Gymnothorax; species Gymnothorax javanicus. The sequence goes on from CM056196.1 coordinate 84,746,098, forward strand.
GAATATATAATAAGAAAATGCCAAAGTAACTTAAAATGATGCTATTTTATATAGGTTCAGGTTGTCAGATTGTTAAATGAAACAACTGTTTATTGATAATAACATAACCTCGGCAACGTTAGACCATGTCTAAGGGATTTAACTCTTACAACTCATCTGAAAGATCAGTTGTTGGGCTGGGCCGCGAATAGCAGCCAGGCCCCTATAAACGCGAATGTCGCCGAGTGAGAGAATGAGTGACTGCCTGAGTGATCAAGTTTAACGATTGGCTGGAAGAAGTTCAGCGATTGGTCAGCCGGCGGGGAGGAACTTCAACGATCGGTTGGCCGATGATTGGATGGCTGGCTGGCTGGCCGGGTGTTGACGTCATTCGTATTTAATATGTTTACATGTACAAGGGCGCTCCTCCCTTTGCAGCACTTCCCGGTGGCAGCTGCAGACTTACAGCATTCTCAATGTAACAGTAACTTTAAACAGAAAAATTAAGACAGAAAAATAAAAACATGAATTGGGTTAAAACTGTTTTATACAATCTATGTCTAAAACCTTTGTTTAAAAAATCTGGGTTGAATTTTTTTCACATCTTTAATTATGTATCGAGGGAACGCTTTCTCAAGGAAGCGGAAGGCGCTGGCACAAACGCAGTGGGAAGTGAAAACGGCGAACGACAGCAAGCAGAGAGGGATATGTTTTTCCCCTCCAAACAATATTTAAAAGAAAACTAAAGTAACTGATGCAAACACTTTCGTTACTTGTGGACACAAGGACAGTGATGAAAATAACATTATAGATGATAGAATTAAGCAACAATACTGTCACCGCAATAGCTTGCACCGAGCACCAGTTAGCTTGTCGCTCCGGTGAAGAGCATCAGCAGTGGATCATTAACTTTAGCGCTGCCATGCACTTGGGATCCTTCCAACCAACCATTGCATTTCCTGGAAGAAAATTCGGCACGGTGTGATTTGACAGATCCTTTCAATGAGGTTTGTTTGAAAAATGGCAAAAGTTGCATTGTGTTAAGGAAACCGACGGTATTCTTTGATTTATCTGCGCAACTACGGAGACAGTTTGTTTGTTAAGAGGGGATTGAGCAACTGGGAAAAGGCAAAAGAAAAACTTGGTCAGCATAAGTTGTCAGGCCTGCACTCTGATTCATTACATGTGTTCGCTATGATTTTAGTAACTCTAATCAGCGCTATGCTGTCGGAGTTTGCAGCTAGGAATCAACATACTGCTAGGACAGTGTTGTAAAATTTATTCAGATTGTCTGATTTCCTGGGCCATGGAGGAATACCACCCAGAGGGCACAGTCATCGCGACACGTACTGCGTCAGCTTATGTTTGAGAGAATGCACTCGTTACAGAAAGATTGAGAATGGCTTTCACGTACCTGCAGTAAAAAGATGAAAATAAAATAAAATCGCCTGGTTTTGAGCATTTTAAGATGCTGATAATAAGTCCAAAGGGAACGATTATCAGACTGTCATTATTTTATGCCTTTTATGGGATTAGCCTGCTGCCTGGATGTTTATGTTGGCGAAAGTGACAAGTTACATTCATTAAAGATAATTGACTGAATTTAAAAAAAGTAAGTCATATATAATGCGATGAATCACTTTATTCAAATTTAGGATTTTGTCGGAGGATTATTTTATTTTTGGCACTACAGACCTCGAGTAGCTCATAAAACGGCACATGATGGCTAGGCTTACGAAGTCACGTCCTTCAGCGCCAATGTTTCATAGGGTGCGACAGGAAAATGATTCTGTTTTAAATGTAAAAAATGTTGAAATGGAAGATGGGATTCAGAAAAAGGGAAAGAATTAACGTACCAAACCTCCACTTTTTGCGGATTTTTACTCGCTAGAACGATTTTAAGTAACTAATCAGCACTATGCTGTCGGGTTTGCAGCTGGGAATCAACATACTGCTAGGACAGTTGTAAAATGTATTCAAATCTGCTAAATTCCTGGGCCATGAAGGAATACCACTCAGAGGGCACAGTCATCGCCACAAGTACTGCGTCAGCTTATGTTTGAGAGAATGCACTCGTTACCGAAAGCTCGAGAATGGCTTTCACGTATCCACAGTAAAAAGATGAAAATAAAATGAAAAGTCATTCATAGAATGACGGCTTGCCGGAATCATGCACAGATCTCAGAAACAGAATGAATGGAATGGAGTTGGTTTGAAGTCTCTAGCTGTAATAGTAGCAAAGTTATGAACCAAAATGTGTTTTTGACCTTTCTGGTGACCTTGACCTTTGACCTCGAAAAGAGACCGGTCTGTAGCCACAAGGCTAGTGAATGTTGTCACCAAGTTTGGTCAAGAAAATGTGAAAATTGTGGCCTGTAGAGTGCACACAAACAGACAAACAAATAAACGAAAACAGAGCGCTGCTTAGGTGACCTTGACCTTTGACCTAGATTTACCAAAATAGTGCAGTGCTTAGGTCAGGTAACGCAGGCCTTGACTTTATCAACAAATTATGCACTTGGTTTGAAGTCTCCACACCGATTAGAACTGAAGCTATGGCCACTTATGTGTTTTTGACACTTTGTGTGACCTTGACCTTTGATCTAGATTCACCAAAATAGTGCAGTACCTAGGTGAAGTAACATAGACTTTTCGTTTATCAACAATATGCACTTGGTTTGAAGTCTGTACGAGGATTAGAACCAAATATATGGCTTCTTATGTGTTTTTGAACTTTTGTGTGACCTTGACCTTGACCTTCGGAAAATAACGTTTATTTGTTGATAGTTATTGTTTCTGGGCCGCATCGCAGGGCAGTGAAAGAGACGTCTGGAAATTTTGAATGGAAAACCTACGGGCAGTCCGTGCAGCTGCATGCAAAAGGCACAGGGGAATTTCCGGACGTTGCTTTCACTGCCCTGCGATGCGGCCCAGAAACAATTACCATATATCAACACATAAATGCCGTGTCTGGGCTGTAATATGTGGCTAAATACACATCCATATTCCAAACAAATCACAGACAAAAACATGAAGATATATCACCTTAGGAATGAGAGTAAAAATGATAAGAAAAACTGATAAAGTTTTATATATTCAAATGGAGATTTGGTAGGTGTCACTGTGACCTAAAAGCAATAATTTATTTTCCAAATTAAGAAAATTAGCTGAATCTTTTTTAAATAAATTGTAAAAATAACTTAAATGTGTTTGTGTTTAATTGGCAACTGAAATGATACCATTCAATGGCTGACTTAAACAAAAGGAGTGAAAAACTTTGGTGGAGTGAATGTCCAGGTGAGCTACAGTGCCATGGCACTATTTTTGCTTTAATCCCTTTATATAATGCACCAGCTGATCTTGTTCAGACTTGCACAGAATATGAAATACCTTGTTCTTACATCATAAGACTGTCTCCTAATAAGGCAGTAGAGCTGTCTGACATCAGCTTTCTATGACTTGTCATGACATGTGAATGAATTCAATATTAAAATCTTATCCACAGAAAAATGAAATTAATGAATTATGAAGTAATTTAGCTCAACATATTTATCTTGGAACAAACAAAAAATAAAATAAACTAAAAGCATTGGCAAAATAAGTATCAGCCAATTTCATATAATGTTATAACTTAGAAACTTTGACCAGCTTTAGCTTCAATGTCAATTTGAATTTTAATTTGAACAGAACAGTTGCAATAGAATAACTTCCAGCTAAAAAAGTTACAGCTAGAGGTACTCTGAAATGATTTCTTGTGATTGTTTTGTGTTGTCACGTACTTAAAATACTATATTTTGAACTGCAATAAAGCTTATTTTAATTTCCATTTTCAAGCTTCAATATCTTTCCATATTCTAGTGTGAATGTGACTAATATGTATTTAAAGTTAATGTCAAATGGTTTATAAGAGGCACTGTACAAAATTTGAGATCTCCGACATAATTACAGAGCTGTCCACAAGACTACGAAGCTGTAATCGAGAATTAGCCTTTCAATATATAACATAACTTTAAAAATTCATATTGGGAAAAAGAGAAAGAACACCATCACAATTTTTGGATATATCATTAACAGAAACCTGCTCTTTAAGGTGAACTTGATTTGGATTTGATACATGGTGTCATTCAACGGGAATGTAGCTTCAAATTTGCAAGAAAATGTGTTTTTTTCTCATTTTTGATCGGCAATATCTCAGATGCTATTTACTTCACATCAGTAATTTTTCAGAAAACCATGTACCTAGTCCAAAAGACACCCCCTACAAAATATCAGCCCCCTGTCATAAAAACTGATGAGTTTACAGGCCCTTAAAAGTGCTGCCACAGTTCGCAAATAGAAATTTTCAACAGAATCTAGGGGCCTATTACTGCATGTTACACATGAGCCAGACTGCTGAAAGTTAAATTATGTACAGATGTAGCACTAGATATTTGACATACAAACTTTGGAGGTCCTAGCTCAAGTACTTTTTAAGATATTCCAGCTCAAAATTAGAACTTCAGAAGACGATGCTAAAAAAAGGCTAAAAATCACCCAAATCTTTGTCCTTTTAATAATTTTTTTTGTGGCCAAACTATTGGCAGTAGAGACCTTCAATTTTGGGATTATTCTATTAAGAAGTGAATCCGCCAACCTGTATTTTTTCAAGAAAATCTGAGGTGGTTATGCAAGAAGATTTTCTGAAATTTGGTGAATTGACACGGAATGACCCAAGGATGTGTTGAAAATTATTGAAGATAATACTTATGTGAGGCATAATGTTGGCCAAGTAAGGCAACCTAGCAGGAGCTGAGCTGAGACGAGATGCGCTGAGCTCATCCATTGAAAATACAGTTTGAATCAACCTTTTTCTGCTGATGGAAAAAATGTTTCATTGGAAATACTGCAAATTTTGCTGAACTGGGACCTGTGGCCTAAAATTATATTTCATATTTGTGTACTAGTTCGTGATGAGTTTGCTGAACTGAGGCCTACATTTTTGTGTACTCACACTGGAGATGAAAAAAGTGGAGATTATTTTTGTTGAACTGAGGGCTGTACATTCTATGTTAATAGGCCTAATTGAGATTAAAGTATTGAAGACAGTTATTACTCTACAGATCTATTATTAAGCAACACAGATAACATATACAAAATCCGGGGATGTTATACGGATGTGAGCCACTGTAAATTTTCAGGCTGAAGGGGTTTCGAAAAGACTGGGCAGGTGAAATTTTAAGGTGGGCAGGTAGATTTCAAGTCTACCTGTCTGGGGGCTGGTTGATCATTTGGATCTTGTCACACCCTGCAGGCTGCATAATTTTTCAGAATACCGGCCAGCCTGGGGTGTCGATACTCTGCACCAGTGTGCATTGGGGTACTACCATGATGCCACCTGGAGCATGTTTTCGCGATCAGAACCAGAAACATGTTTGTGACATCAAGTGGATGACCAGAAACGTGCGCGAAAATATTGGACCAAAAGTTTTTGTGGACGTGTTTGTGTTGTAAACAAACATGGTGCAGAGCGATGTTAAGTGTCAAAATATGTGTGCATTTCCTTTCCGCCATCTTGAATTGGTGGTGAACCCACATCAACCTTTAGTTCTCCTTTTGTTGAAAGAATAGCATTACTCACACAGAGCCAAAGTCGTCAAAACGTTCAACCAACTACAAGCATATTTCTGGTTATGGTCGCAAAAACATGCCCCTAGCCTTAATGAGCACAGTATTTGTGGATGGGTCAATTACAAAAAATTGAAACTTCCCATGTTTACTATTTTGAAACACAGGTGCATCACAGTGTGAAATGTGTTATAGGGCTGTTTCAAGAAAACTTGCCATTTTGCTAAAATGGCTGTAACAGGGGTCAATCTCCTACTTTGTACATGATGAAGTATAATGACTTAATATTCCATTGCTCTTTTATCCAAGGGTTTGCCTTGGACGTGCATCCATGAGAAACTCAAATTGGTTGGCTCAGTTTTTCAAAATCACTCATTTTGTGTCCCGTACATTACCATTTTTAGCCATTTTTGCGTCAACCTGGAGAGGCAGGTAAAATTTAGGCCTAATCCTTCACTGTAGCTTATTCATCAAACATTGGATTGTGAAATGCCCAATTTTGTATTCTGTGGCTAAAGGGCTATGTGTTGCATCGTTCATTCACTCTTACGTGGGTTTATATCATCACAGCAAGGATTTTTTTAAAGGGCGTTTTCGTAACACCTAAACTATGATTACAGTGTTCTTTGATCTGGACAGTGTAGCTAAGTAATTATGGAGGTCTTCCTGGGTCTTTCTTGCCTAAAATACATTAATACCCATTCACAATTGAAAGAAACTTGTCCAGTTCTGATCTGGGTTCTGATGCCTGAATACCAACCATTTTGGGGGAGGCTTCTGCACTGTCCCGTACATAACCAATAAGTTCCCCTAACTTCAGTGTCACATTTGGTAAGCAAAGCAGATGAATAAGGTGATAATAGACTTCATTAAACACTCCATGTGATCTTCGAAACTGGGCTGCCAAAGGAAACATGCATGGGTGTTGAAATGTAGCACCAAGAAAGCTACAGCAACATCAAGGTGTGAATGTCCCATATATAACCCATTTTTGAGAGGACATACATTTTTGGTAGCTCTGGTGCTAACTGCCTGACCCAGTATTTTGGAAATGTGCTGTCTTTTCTCATGTAAGTACAGTTTATGTCAAGATCTGTTGCAGTGTTTTGGGTGGAGCACAGATTGTGAGTCTTTGATGTGCCTTTGAAATCCTACTACTGCAAATTTAATACCATATTGGGATGTCCTGAACATAACTGGTGTACTGATTTTCAAATATTATCTTCAGTACACTGCTGAAATCTTGCCTGTACCAAGCTGTTGTGTTGGTCTTGGAATACTACTAGGAAAGTTCAATGAAAACTCTTTCCTTGGAAAAACTGGGCAATGACAATGAATTGGTGTCCCGTACATAACTCCCATCAGCCATGGGTTACATACAGGACAACACCATTTTTATGTACATAAAAGCATTCCTTTTTGTATTGCAAGACCACTAGTCCTAGAGGCAAGATATTTCCCATCTTCTTTTGGCATTTCTAAGCTGACTTGAATTATCCACAGCCAGTTTATAGGTTAAAGCCAGGGATTTTGAAGTCTATTTGTGAAGCCAGAGGTCTTTAAAGTCTATACAGATTATTGGAAATGTATTTCATCACTATAATTCAAACATCCCTGTAATCAACAATACGTTCAAGTGCCTAAAGAACTAATGGACTATAGATATCCTTTTCATGAAAATGAGTGACCCCATGCTTGCACAATGAGTTGGAAGTCACAGTTGAGGAAAGAGTTAAAGCCTTAAGAAATCAGGTCATCAGTATGTCAAATGGCAATTCACGATGAATAATGATCGGTTACCCAACAAATGAAACTGCAAATAAAAGTGTGATATCCGACTCATTTTGCAATAACCAGTCAGGTTTTCAGATGTGTTACTTTTAATTGTTCATGTTTTACCATGTTAACTGTTCATTGATGTTCCTTGTTCCAGGATGTCATGGGAGTATGTCTCTTGAATATTATTAAGTTGCTGAAGTGGTGGCAATACAAAACTGCCTTTGTTTTGTAATGCTGTCCCGTACGTAACCCATAAATATAAAACCCCAATTCCGAAATAGTTGGGTCGTGTAAATTGTGAATAAAATCAAAATGCAATGACTTTCAGGTCACATGAGCCAATATGTTATTTACAATAGAACATAGATAACGTTTCAAATGTTGAAACTGAGACATTTTACATTTTTATCCACAAAATGAGCTCATCAAATTTCCTTGCTGCAACAGGTCTCAAAAAAGTTGGGACACAGGCAAAAAAGGGCTGAAAAGCAATTAATATAAGAGAATCAGCTGAAAGAACATTTAGCAAGTAATTACATTAACTGGCATCAGGTGTGTAACATGATTGGCTATCAAAGGGATGTCTAAGAGAGGCTGACTCTCTCAGAAGTAAAGATGGCCAGAGGCTCTCCAACCTGTGAAGGCTTGTGTAAAACAAAGCGTGGAATACTTTAAAAACAATGTTCCTCAACGTCAAATTGCCAAGGCTTTGAAGGTCTCATCATCGACAGTGCATAACATCATCAAAAGATTCAGAGAAACTGGAAAAATCTCTGTGCGTAAGGGACAAGGCCGAAGACCTTTACTGGATGCCCGTGATCTTCGGGCCCTCAGACGCCACTGCATCACACACCAGCATGATTCTGTCATTGACATTACTGAATGGGTCCAGGAATACTTAAAGAAACCACTGTTTGTAAACACAGTCTGCCATGCCATCCACAGATGCCACCTAAATCTCTATCATGCATAAAGGAAGCCATTGTTGAGCATGATCCAGAAGCGCCGCTGTGTTCAGTGGGCCAAGGCTCATTTAAAATGGACTGTAGCAAAGTGTCCTGAGGTCAGACGAGTCCAAATTTGACATTCTTGTTGGAAATCATGGGCGTTGTGTCCTCCGAGCTAAAGAAGAGAAAGACCACCCCTCCTGTTATCAGTGTTCAGTTCAAAAGCCAGCATCTCTGATGGTATGGGGATGCATTAGTGCATATGGTGTGGGACAATTGCATGTTTTAAAAAGCATCATGAATGCTGAAAGGTATATAAAGGTTTTAGAGCAACATTATGCTCCCCTCCAGACGACATCTATTCCTGGGAAGGCCTTGTGTATTTCAGCAGGACAATGCAAAACCACATACTGCAGCTATTACAACAGCATGGCTTCGTTGTAGAAGAGTCCGTGTCCTGAACTGGCCTTCCTGCAGTCCTGATCTTTCACCGATTGAGAACATTTGGCGCACAATTAAACGAAAAGTCCATCAAAGGAGACCCATAACTCTCCAGCAGCTGGAAGCCTTTATTAAACAAGAGTGGGATCAAATTCCAATGGCTAAACTCAAGAAACTTGTCTCCTCAATGCCCAGACGCCTCTACTCTGTGTTAAAAAGAAGAGTGGATGCTATACCATGGTTGACAGGCCCCTGTCCCAACTTTTTTGAGACCTGTAGCAGCCATCAAATTTGAAATGAGCTCATTTTGTGGATAAAATGGTAAAATTTCTCAGTTTCAACATTTGCTGTGTTATCTCTGTTCTACAGTGAATAAACTACTGGCTGGCGTGATTTGAAAGTAATTGCATTTTGATTTTATTCACAATTTACACTTTGTCCCAACTATTTTGGAATTGGGGTTGTATTAGGATATTGAGATAATTTTCTTTCACACTTAGATTACCAGTGACTGTGCTTTTATTCATGTAGTTTGCATGACCCCCACATAATACTGACAAAGCATTACTCATCAAGAATCAGGAGAATCATTTTGTCCTGTGCATAACTAACTGTGCTGTACATAACCTCATGAGTAATGGTGTAATAAATCAAAAAGTGCTTCTGCAACTGGCAGTACAGGGCCAACACTCTTTATACTTTAAATAGACACACATGTCTGAACAAATCAATGTATTATTCAAAGCTATTTATTGGCTCTTTCAAAAATTAGGATGAATGATTATTGCCTGATCTCGAAGATTGATACTCAAAAGTAAGCAAGCCACTGCAGTTGAACAAATTCTGAAAATTGTTGGTTAATACTCAATAGACGGAGTCTGGCAGATCTGAGGTACAGATTGCAGTTGGTTGTGAGGACAGGTTTCACTACTGATCACCATCACTACGATTAGGGTTTGTCCCGTACAAAACTGTAGCAAATTGAATTTTTTGAACTCCCACCATTTTTAAATAAAAGTGTTTGAAAATCATTGTTTGGTTGTTAATTCCTTGGTACCAAGTTAAAAAATTTGAACAATTATGAGCATTTTCATGATGGTTGAAATTTCTTCCCTCTGGTTGACACTGATGGCAGGTTTTCTTGAAACACCCCTATAGTGAGTGAGAGTGAGTTTTGCAAAAAGGGTGGATGAGGTTTGCAAATGGTGTCTGACTTCATGACCTTGTTTAAGGTTTTGCCAAAAGAGTGATTTGACAAAGGGGTGTAGGCCACTCAGCATTTGGTTTAGAGAATGGGGTTTAGTGTCATAGCAATTCAGAAAAACTGTAACTTGAGAGGTGAACTGCTGTTGCCTTATTGATAACAAATGATCAACCATTTGGAAGTGGACAGTTGTTTTGATTTTATGTTATCTTTAGGTATACCATTCTTTTTTTGCAGGTATTTCATTGCTTTGTCAAGGGGAGAAACTCTTCCGGTTAAAGAAAGACTTGAGATGGCGGTTGCAACCCAAAAGACAGACACTGGGCTCACTCCAGGGCTTCTGAGGACTCTACATAAACAGGTGCCTGGGGGAGAAAAGCAACAGAGCTATGAAGCTGCTGTCCAAAATGCTTGGATTTTGGGAATTTTTAGATTAAACACTGTTTTTTTTTGTTGTTGTTTTTGTCCCCATTGTATTATTGTAGCTTGCACCAAAAGAGGCTGTTTCTAAAGATGAGTTGCTTGAGAAGTGGAAAGTTCTATGCCTTCCAAAAGAACAACTGGAAAGTATTCTGACACTTGGAGGCTTTACAGCCACTGTTGACTGGATGAAGTTCTTGGCTCTTGGATGCAGTGCCCTTGGTGGGGTGAGTGTGTGAAAACATTCGCAATACAGTGAAAACATTCTTGCTCAGTTGAAATGCCAGTGACATATACAGTTGTGCTCGAAAGTTTGCATACCCTGATTGAATTTGTAAAATGGGTAACATTATTTCAAGAAAACATGTACGGCCAGGCAAAACACATTTCTTTTATTTCTTATTTGATTCATATTCAACTGTAGGTCATGCAGAATGGCACAATCATCAAATAAAGCATGGCAATAAGGGAAAAAATGAACCTTGTTCAAAAGTGTGCATACATTTAGTTTTATTACTGTGTATTGCTACATTTAGCATCAATAACAGCATGCAGTCTTATGAGATAGTTGTCAACGAGGGCCCTAATTCTCTCAGATGGTATAGCTGCCCATTCTTCCTTGTAAAATGTCTCCAGCTCCTGTAAATTCTTTGGTCGTCTTGCATTAACTGCACGTTTGAGATCTCCCTAAAGTGGCTCGATGATATTGATTTCAGGAGACTGTGATGGCCAATCCACTGGAGGGTTAACTTGGCCTTTTGCTTTGGATCATTGTCATGCTAGAAAGTTCAAGTGTGTCCCATGCGCAGCTTTCGTGCTGAAGAATACAAATTTTCTGCCAGTATTTTCTGATGGCATGCTGCATTCATCTTGCTATCAATTTTCACAAGATCCCTTGTGTCTTTGGAGCTCACACACCCCCAAAATGTTAGAGAGGCACCACCATGCTTTACAGTGGGAATGGTATATTTTTCACCATGGGCCTTGAAGGCTGCTCTCCAGACTTGGCGCTTATGGTTGCGACCATAAAGCTCTATTTTGGTCTCGTCACTCCAAATGACAGTTTTCCAGAAGTTGTGAGGTGCGTCAAGGTGTTGTCTGGCATATTTTAGGCGGCCTTTTTGTGGGATTGGTGCAATAATTGCTTCCTTCTTACAACTCAACCATGCAGCTCATTGTTGTTTAAGTACCTCCTTATTATGCTCCTTGAAATGACCACACCATCTTTTTCTAGAGCATCCTGTATTTCTCTTGAGGTAGCTTGTGCATTTTTCTTTGTGTCCCAAAGAATTCTCCTGGCAGTTTGGGCTTACCTCACCTTGGCTTGGTATCAACATATCCCCTAATTTTCCACCTCTTAATCACAGACTGAACAGTACTGACTGGCATTTTCAAGTCTTTGCATATCGTTGTATATCCTTTCCCACCTTTAAAAAGTTGAACTACCTTGTTACAAAAGTCCTTAGACAGTTCTTTTCCACTCCCCATGGCTCAGTGTCTAGCCAGATCAGTGCATCCACTCGGGAGCCAACAAAGTCAATGACTATACAGACACTAGTTACAATTTAAAAAGCCTCACAAGTGGAAAATAAACCCTTAATAGCCATTTAAACCTGAGTGAGTGACCTTGTGTCTATATAACAAGGTCAAACATTCAATGGTATGTAAACTTATGATCAAGGCCGTTTGGGTGATATCAGTTATTATAATTTAAAACACCTACGTGATGATAAATGAATTCACATGATCACTTTCCTTAAATAAACAAATAGTTTTTTTTTGCATGAGTCCTATTTTCCAAAATAAAAAATGGCAACATTTCACAAATTCAGCTTGGTTATGAAAACTCTTGAGTGCAACTGTATTCCTAATGGTTGAATTATGTTTTTATGCATAGCATTCTTACCACATGAAATGCTGTGTACATTCTGAATTGGCAACTATGCCCTTTGTGTTCGGAGTGGACATTATAATGTTGCTCATTGAGTTAATGGAGGTGTGATACCATGCATTTTGTGAAACAATTGATTTTTTAAGAAGTTTAAAGTAATCAGGATGTATATTTCTTGGTGAATTACAGCGTCTAAGTTGTGGGGATTATAGGCACCTAAGAGACTCATTGCCACAGAGATTTCTGGATGTAAATTTTTTGGTAAATTGAGGGACAGCAGTGTGTGTGAACGCATGCCAGAGTTGGAATGGCTGGTAAACCCCACATCTCACTGGAAGACCATTCTGCTGCGATCCCAAAAAATTGACAAAGCATGGTGGATCGTGGCATGATCTTTTCAGTCTTCTCCATCGTATCTTGAGCCTTTCTGAAGCATCGAGGATTGCCACCATCTCCTTTGTCGCTACAAAATGTTGAACATGTTCAAAACTTTCTTAGTGAAAGTGCGAAGGAGCCAAAGCATATCACAATCGCTCAAGAGCGTATTAAAAACGACATATTTATAGTTCTAACGTGACAGCAACACCAAAAGCATATTACAAGCACATTGAAAGCGGCTCCAATCGCCCGGGTTTTCAGGCCTGTTCCCGAGACAATACTTGATTACTTAAATATTCCTTAATAAATGTTGCATGTTGTTTTTTTTACATGTGAAATGGTGCTTGTCTTTATTTGTGCGCTGTAGTATATATTACACTTTGCCCCCCCCCATCTGCCCAAAATTTTAATTGTGTGTGTGTTGTATTTGAGTGTTGTGTGTGGTTATACTTTATAAATATGCCCGGGCATAGATTTTGACTATAATATAAGTTACACAACATCTCCCCAAATTTGAAAATAATTTACCAAAAACAGTAGTGTCTGAACATTCACACGTTTACTCTTTGCCTGACTGACTCCACAAAATTACTCGCCAATCACAAGCATAAACATTGACTTATTAAATATACAACACACATATATCATAACATGTATGAACACAACACACAGTTAACAGTGCAATAACATCTGAACTTTTATTTCCATGTTCAGTCATGAACACAACAATTACATAACATTCCTATTACAATATTTTTTATTAATCCTTATTGTGCTGTACACACATTTTTAATCTTCCAGTAACATGCCACATACACCTTTTGGCGCATTCATAGAAACTAATCTATCAAGCTCTAATCCTCTTAATCCTCACTAATCCTTCACCATTATAACCTTGCACCTTATTTGCCAGTTATTTTAACTAATTTTACAATCATTTGATAACAGAGGTTCCGTGTATGTTAACTGTAAATCACGGTTAAATGCGCGCGGGGCTCTACTTACAGTTAAAATAACAAGGAGACAATGCATTAATTTAACTGTAAAATTCAGTCCATTTATAACAGTGTTCTAATCCTGATGGTTGGGGCTTATCTATAATTGTGTCAAGTGTAACAGAAATTGCAGTGCCTAAGGTTTGATCAATGTGGGATAATACAATTATTGACTCAACTGAAGAAGTGCCATCGAGTGTCCCGATTCATTTTCCGATGGCCTGAAATCGTTGCAGAAGCCCAACGTGAACCTATCACAGTCGACCCGCTCGCAGCGCGACTGCAGGGAGGTCTTAATAAGCGTATGAACCTCGTATTACGATCGCTTTGATCGCAGAAGCAGTGCATCTCATCAGCCTCGAAATGGGGCGAGAAAGCGGCAGCGTCGTACTATCATCGTATTGCCATCGCCTTCAGCGCAGGCAGATTGCAGCAAAGCTGTAGTGTAATCGCCTCACAGGCCAAAAATAAGGTTGGATGGAGATTCTGTCACGCTTTATGAAATTTACACGGATCGTCATAGTCGCCATGATCGCCTTTCTAGTGAGTGGGCCGTAAAATAGATCCTGAGATGAGCTGCGTTTTGGGGATCAGTCCCTGAACATCTCTGTGTGGGGGGGAAAACCTGGAGCTGATGCTGAAACCACGGAGCTTCCAGCCATCTGAGCTGATGATGAAATTGGTCTGCTCGCCGGGTACGGTATGTAACACAACTGTTTACAAAAGGATTACAAAAAGAACTAGAGGCACTCCTAGAGTGCAAACCTCTGTCAAGGCAGCACATTAGAAATCTTCGTGAGTGGGAGCAAAGTTCAATTATCGCGTGTCGAACGATTTCAAGATGACTGCCGTGGCAGCCATATTGTTTCACTGATCGCGGTCAAAATCAATAGGGTCCATCCCTGATGTAATAGAGACCCACCCATAAAATTTCAGAAATATCTGCTCATTAGGGCCTGGCTACACATTCGCAGATTACGGCGCGTGTTACGGCCGTGTGAAACGCGGCGTTAGAACGCTTTACTTGGTGTAATTGATTTATAATGACCGGGTCTACACATCTGCGGGCCCGGAAAACAAGAACGCGCTGTCACTGCCGCGTGAAATTCCGGAAACCTCCGAAGGGGTTTCTGAGCGTATCACGCGACACGTCCAGTCAAGCGTGTTCCATAGTCAGCCAATAGAAATTCAGGAGACTCCACCACTTGATGATCTGCAGGCCTGACATACTTTTGTTTTAAAAACCTAGCTAATATCCTGTCAAACTGTTCTAGGTTACTAGGTTACTAAGCACTAAAGTACCTACCTACAGTAGTCACCATGAATACCCATTCTTTTTTTTTCTTTTTACAGCAAGTTAATTCTCACGGACTTCAGTTTTCTCAGTTTCATGAAAAAGTGAGTGACTAGGTTTTACCAGATTAGGGGAGGAGTTTCCATGCCAACTCAGAGAACAAAGGGTGTACACCCACTTTTTCTGCCAAGGTGTAGCCAGTTCACTGCTGCATATTACGCAGTGTATGCTCCGAGCGTTTTTCGCGGCTTTTCAGGTGGCGTTAACACGCGCTGTAAACCGCCAATGTGTAGCCGGACCCTTACTTTTTGAGTTATCTTGTTCACAAACAAACAAACAAACAAACGGCACCGATCACATAACCTCCTCCTGCCCACTTCGTTTGGCGGAGGTAATGAAAAGCAGTACTTTTCTGTAGAGAAAGCACTGATCTTTAGTAAATTGAAGGCACTGCAATAAAACTTCCATGAAGTAAATGATTATAAAGGCAAGAACAGTAGGTGACGACTAGACTGGATCGACAGAATGAGGTATGTGGTTTCAAGAGCAACGAACACAGAAAAAGCCATAAAATTTGGGTTTTATGGAACTTTCCCGGGATGTAGGTGAAACACATTACATGGGAAATATAAGGGAAAGGTCTGGCAGGGTCAATAAACAACATTGTTGGTGGAAGTTTTCTGCAAATATTCTGGAATCTCTGTGGAAAGAGCCCACACATTTGTTGGTGATGCAGTTCTGTTAATCTCCCACACAGGCAGTGCAGTGCTGCAATTTAATTTCATTCTATTATGGATTCCTCTTTAGTAGAAATTCAAAATTGTCATTTCTTCAAAGACATTTTTTTCTGTGATTGTCACACACTGAAGTCTTCCTAATGCAGTATCTAGGGCATTGACTTTAACTTTTCTGTAGATTGTTTATTCTGCTTATTCTTCATCTGTGTTTTACTCTCAAACAATGAAAGTGTTTTTGAGTATTGTTAAATATAAAACTATACTTGATTGCTGAAATGTTCTGGTAGGGAAACCTAATTTTGTGACAGTTTCCCCCTGTTGATGTTGTTTTTGTAGACTATTCTCAGTGCTATGAAGCAGGCCTGTGAAATTCTCACTCAGGATCCTGAGGGTGGTGCAGCTCGCATTCCCTATGACACCTTTGTCAGTCTTTATACATATCTTGCACATCTGGATGGAGAGATCCCCCCAAATGAGATTGATAGCTTCCTGGCTGGCCTGCAGGAGGATGTGTAAGTGATTTTACTCTGAGGGTGACCTCCCTCTGGTTGGGATGAAAATATTCATACACGAATGTAGCCTAGTGCTAGTTTAAAATTATTTTTGTGATGGTTTAGAATTATTCCAGTACAAAATTAAAAAGTGGGATGGAACAGTTCAACTGTCGTAATAATACCTATTAATTTACATCCAAAGGAAGAATTATGACGTATTAAAGGTTAGTTCTGCCCACGGTGGGCGGCGCCACCCAGCAGCTCTTGTGGCCGCCATAGACTGTATAAAAAGATGGACGCAGCACCCTGGTCTGAAAAATGAAGTCCATGCGGAAGTACCGTAAAATGGCATTCTATTTAATGGCCAGCAGATGGTGACGTCGTTGATTGCAGAAAGAAGTTCAATGCTGTAGAAGTCTATGAGAAAATGACCCTACTTTCCCACCTGATTTTTCATTTAAATAATGATTTTTCACAGTATTTTATGGTAGCTATAGCAAGTTTCAAGTCTCCTGATGTTCATTTTTGTAAATTATGGTCCCAAATAGACTAGAATAAAGGATTAAGCCAGAATATGCTTTAGGGGCATGGCTATCCTCTGGTCCTCGTCCGATACGGTCAGATCCAGAGCCACGGTCCTCCCCGGATCTTCAATACACGCTCCCATCCAATAGAAATCACATCCAGTTTCAAAATGACAACATGGCGCAATTGCCAAAATCGAGGCTTCCTTTATGGTATGCTGAAACCAATGGGTGACGTCACGGTAGCTTCGTCCATCTTTTTATACAGTCTATGGTGGCCGCACAGCACTCAAGCTAAAGAGCTAAATCGCCGCCCGGCGCTAAAAATAAAAATTCATGCAGTTTTCACGATTTATTTTCTCCATTTTCTCTGCCTGCCATCAACCAAAACGGTGTGACAATCATATTTAGCTAGTCCCCACCAGGTGCCACTACTTGCATTCATTTATCAGAGCAGTCCAAAAGCAGAGTCTGGACAGCTGGTTGAGTAGGAGCCATGTTGTTATCCTGTTATCAGGTAGAATGGCTTCGGTAATACTTATGCTGTGCAATTTTCTTGTACGCTCAAACTAACCAAAATTTTACGGTAAAAATCCCTGACTATATAGACCAGGGATGGCCAACTCTGGTCCTGGAGAGCCACAGGATGTGCTGACTTTGGTTTTCTCCACCCAATTTAAACCTAAGACACCAGGTGAGATAAGTTAAGGGGAGGAGAAACCCAAAAATCACTTCAATCTGCTCAAGAACAGGACAATCAATCTGAGGGAGCAGGAGGGAGAAGTTTATGCTTCAGGGTCATTTTATTGTTCTAAGTTGACTGTTACAATGATTTGTAGGTGTACTTTGACTTGAACCTGGATTTTCTCAAAACCTGATTTTTTGCCCCGATTGCTATCATTTAAGGCACTATATCTCACTTATTTGTGGAGCTTTTCTCATGAAAGTTTGAGAGAAGTCTGTGTACATATCAGGAAGTCTACTGAACTAAAAGTTTTGGTTTAGCACTTTGGGTCTGTGAGTTATGGTGATTTACATTTCATATAGAGGGGGCGAAAAATGGCAAAATCCTCTTTTACCCCACTAAATCTCTAGTATTATGTGTAAATGCTTTATTCTAGTTCAGAAGAAGGTGTAAACATAACTAAATCTAATTTTTAAAAAAAACCTGATTCAAATATCTTGCTTCAGTCCTGAGATATAAGGCAAAGAAATAATGGTGAAATCGGGGTGGCGGCCATCTTGAATCACATGACCTAATTATGCAAATCAGGTCAAATTAATATTTTGTGTATTTCAGGTCATATGCTGTCAATACACCAGTATGAACGATTTCTATCCAAAAATGACAATTTTTTCCAAAAGGTTTCTCCTCCCCTTAAGAGTGTAATCAACTGCATTAATTCATCAATCAAGTACTGAGTTACACCAAAAACCAGCAGACCATGCGGCTCTCCAGGACCAGGGTTGGCCACCCCTGATATGGACTGAAAGTTGCTGTACATGATGGGATACTGCTGGAGTAGAAGAAATCCTGTTTTCTTGAGGCAGGAAATTGACACTCGGAAACTCCATTCCACGGTGGTCTTGTTTAAATGCGCATGCAAACTACAAGGATGAGCCCTGTCTCTATCCGCACTTAATTTTATAGGATTTTGGGCAGTGTTGGGGAAAACATGCGACTGATTAAGATAATACTTTTATTTGCTCCTTCGCCGCAAAATGAGACAATGACCATGTGAGTATTCACTTCAACTTTCTCACAATGGACCTCATCATCATTGAGTTACTTCCCAGCAGCCCTTTCTCACTACTAAGTAAGACATTATTTATGTTTATGTCCGTACAAAGTGCAGTTTGTTTTTGCTCTCTGTTGGCTGCTAATTCAGTGAATTTTGGTCGTAGAGCGATAAACCTGACATGGTTAGAATCTGTTGAGTCTCTGCTTTTATATGATATATAGTTTGTGTGGTAAAATTAAGTTACGGAGTAGGTAGTAGAGAATATTTGAAACATGCATTGTTTGCATGTTTTTGTTATAAGCTCATTTAATAGCTTGATGTTGGAATTGTGTTTCGTTTTGGTAAAAATGGTTATCATGAGCTTTTAGCCGAGTTTCCTCCCGTTAAGTGGGTTTATACCATGACTTTGGTGATTCACGCTATGCACTCCCACTGATACCAGGGGGGTTCAAGTTAAAGAGGTTAAATATCAGCTGTAGGCTCGTTCCCCTCAGACTTGACCGGAAATCCCCGCGCATGCACCTTCCACCACTCCTCTATCTGTGCTGTCGTCAAAGGGGAAACTTTTAAAAGCCACGGCGGAAGCATCAAGGTTGAAGAATATGACTCCCTTTTTCTGCCCATTATAGTAGTGAGCAGAGCAGTTCTTTGACACCCCAAAATTTATGAAAAAATAATGTGCATAGATTAATGAAAATGCTGGCTGAATGTTGCTTAACAGGTGTTTGCTAACTCCTGAAATTTCACTTATTTGTGATTACAATGGACTGCCCCTCTATTTGGCCTAACGGCAGAGTGTTTCTAGCGGTTGGTTAGGTGGTCAGTTTATGGTAAGTATTTCAACAGTGACACAATTTTCATTGCTCTGTGCACCATCACTATGAATTTAATAAGAAGCCATTAAAATATATATGAAATGTGGACTTTCAGCTTCAATTTAATGTTTTTTTTTTTTGTTTATTTGTTTTTTTTTCCCCAAAAATATTGTATAAACTGTGTTGGAATTACTGCCGTTCTAACATGTTAACCACTGTTTCACGAGAGTGACATCCTATGGACAGATGAGACAAAGATCAGCTTGCGCCAGGAGGATGGGAAAAGTGTGGAGATGGGAGGAGTTTAATTCCTGCAACTCCTGAAAAACAAGGATGGGACTGAACTCGTCCATGTTCTAAACCATGTTCAAGCTCGGCTTGCTTGTGATTATTCAATAACTGATTCGGGTGCACCATCTAGTGATGGAATAGTGTAACTGCTAATGATTCAAAGAATACAACCACACTTGAGAAGCATGGTCAAAGTAGTACTATGGTGTGGGCATGTCCCGCTTCCATAAAACACCTAGCAACTGGGGATTGCACATCTTTGTTGTGAATCGCACATTTATGCTCAGTAACTCTGAGTCTCAACTCCCTAACTGTTTTGCCTATGTAGTGGCGGCTGCATGGGCACTTCAAGAGATAAACAACATATTTAGTTTTGCATGTAATTCTGCCTTTTACATTTATCTCTTTGCCAGTATGTCGGTGTAAAAAATGACTACCCTTGATAATTGTGTTACGCTTTATACGGTTGTGGCTTGGAAAATTTCCCCTGGGCAAGTTGAACACAAAATGTTTAGGGCGAGTGTAAAAATCAGTCTTGGCTAGAGAGTCTCTGAAGTTGCTGGCGTGTTTATGTGAAAAAATAGGTAACTGGTTAGATACGTGACCAACATGAGATTCACTGGATAGAAGGTTCCAATGTTTAAGTACCAATCTTTTAAGTTCCTTGCTGATGGGAGTAAATGTAGTGGAGAGTACAATTCTGGTGTCATTAGGTTGGGGGGGATTAGGGATAAGTAGGTTAGACCTCTTTCTGTCCACTGTTATCTGTTGGCAAACATACCACAGTTTCCGACTGGCCTTTCTAACACAGTGGCTTGTTTATTAAAGGCCTCATCAGAACTGCAAATCCTCTTTACACGTAAAAATTGGCTAAACGGTAATGCTAGGTTGACATTATGTTCCCGGTGGCCACGGAAAATTACCTTTCAGGCCACCGTGGACAAAACGGGATGGACATGAGACAATGCGGGGGGCAAACGTGACAGGCCGTGATTGCCGTGGATGCCGGGCCAGATTTTTCAAATGCAAGGTTGACATTATGTTCCTGGCGGCCACAGCAATCACCTTTCAGGTCATCGTGGACAAAACGGGATGGACATGAGAGAACGCGGGGGGACGGGATGGGCAAACGTGACAGGCCGTGATTGCCGTGGATGCCGGGCCAGATTTTTAAACTGTCAAAAAATTTGCCACGGCAATCACTGTGCGGAGAAACCTAGTAAAACTTAGTAAAACGGGGTGAACGCGACAAAACGTGACAGAACAAAACAGGCCATAACAAAACTTGGCAGTCCGTAGTGGGACGGGAAGCACGTATATTTCCCGGCATCTCACGGTCCTTTCAAGTTTTGTCACGCTCTGCCGCGTTTAATGCGCATTTTGTCATGGTTGCTTCGTGGTTGCTGCGCATTTTGTCCCGTTTTGCCACGGTTCTCCCGGCAAGCTAGGGTGTATGGTAGCCATTTTGTCGCATTCAATCACGGCGCGTCACGTCCTGGCGTGTCACGGTTTTCTGGCTGGCACACTACGACGCGTTGCGTTCTACTACGGTCTGACATGGCGTGCACGGTCTGGGAGGGAGTATATAGAAGCCGGGACTGACAGGGGAGCTTCATTCGAGTCTGCGCATTCGCGACACATAATATTTGATAGATTACTGTATATTACTGTATGATATTACTGCACTCTGGCCTTCCCTCTCTGCAACTGCTGCTGGCCTTCTTCTTGCTGACGCAAAAACTGGATGTATGCACCCAGCAAACATGCAAACACAAAATCTTCTTCATCTTGGGCATTCATGATGTTGTCTCGTCGAAATCTCAGGATACAATGATTGCAGAGGTGTATAAAGTGCTGGAAAAAAATAACTAAGTAAAAGTAGAAGTAACATAACTGAAAGTTACTTTGGTAAAAGTCGAAGTCACCCATAAGAAAATTACTTGAGTAAAAGTCTTAAAGTAGCTCACTTTAAATGTACTTAAGTACCAAAAGCATCTTGTGAAAAATATACTTAAGTATCAAAAGTGCAAGTACAAGTAAAAAGTCTTTTTCATAGTACGCATAGAAAGAAGCAAAGCAACCACACATTGTTCTCTCCTCGTGCTCTTTAATCAATTTTCAGGTGAATGAAAGCTACAGTATTCAAAAACGAACAGGCAGTCTCTGCTTTATATACTTCTTCTACTTCTTCTTCTTCGAGTTTACTGGCAGTTAAAAAAACCACTATAATTGACTATAATTGATTGTAGAATTACTATCAATGCCATGTCGAATTTTTGCTTCAGAAAACTGATTTTTCTTAACTACTAATTGGGATACATTGGCTCACTGTAGCTAGAGTGGTTGCTACAGAGGACAACGATTTTTTTCTGTAGCAAGAGATAATTTTTTTGAACTGCTGGATAGATACTATGGGCAAGTATATTGAGCAGTTTGCACATCAGGCTTAGCTGAGGGGTTTAATTCAGGCAACTCCTGCAAAACAGGGATTGGAGTGAACTCGTCCATATTCTAAACCGGGTTAGAGCTCGGCCTGCTTGTGAATATTCAACAACTGATCCTGGTGTGCCATTTAGTGATAGAATATTGTAACTGCATTCATAAATGTGCAGCTCCATGTCCGCTGGCAGACACATCTGCACAAAGTGCTTAAGATACCCTGCCGAGCACCGTTGTTCTTCCGGAACACGCCACATCCAGATAATCCTTAAATGATAAATGATAAATTACATTCATATTTTAATTTGTAACGAGTAACGAAGTGGCCATTGTCAAAGTAACAAAGTAAAGGTGTATTTTTTTATCTTTTGAATGTAGCAAAGTAAAAGTCCTGGTTTTAAAAAAAAAAAAAAACTCAAGTAAAGTACAAATCCTCAAAAAAAAATTACTTAAGTACTGTAATGAAGTACATGTATTTCGTTACTATACACCTCTGAGTGATTGCTATTGCTTGGGAGGCCTTCTTTTTATACCGTGGGCACAAACGTGCTCCAAAGCTGCCCGGCGTCCACGTTTCATCCATAGAAAGCCTTGACAGAACGTCAAAAACGTGTCAGACCTTGATCAGAACGTGAGAAACGTGTCAGACCTTGATCAGAGCGTGAGAAATGTGAGGGACCCCATCAGAACGTGACGGGCCGGGAGGGAACGTACTGGCATCCGTGGTAGACTGCGGGCCAAACCATAGTGCGCCTTGGAGCCTCCGGGACTCAGCAGCCCCTTTCTCCCCACGGCCCGTCACGTGTACCGTGATAGACCGTGAGAAAACTTGCCAAGACATGAATACCGAGAAAAAATGGCCAAAATCCCACGGCGCCCTACGTTTAGGCCAAACAGGGCTGCCATGGCCGCCGGGAACATAATGTCAACCTAGCATAAGCTTTTCTTTAAACCGGGGGGATGAAAACTGGAAAAATGTTAGTAGTTATTTCTATCTGTTGGTTTTCTGTACACATCAGTGGATAGACCCTCCTCCTCTTTTTTGAACCAGTAAATTCAAAAATGAGACAGAATCCATACTGTATTCTAATGTACAGTTGTATGCGAAAGTTCGGGCACAACTGATCAAAATTTCTGTTACTGAGAATAGTTAAGCAAGTAGAAGATGAAATGATCTCTGAATGGCATAAATTTAAAGATACAACACTTTTTTTGGACATTTTAAGCAGTATTGGTGTATTAGTTTTGTTTTGTACAATTCAAGAGCAAAAAAAAGTAAATGAGCACCGTGCAAAAGTTTGGGCACCCCAAAAGACTTGAGCTCTCAGGTAATTTTGACTATAGTCTCAGATCGTATTTAGCTTGTCAGGGCTATGGCTTGTTCACAATCATCGTTAAGAAAGCCAGGTGATGCAAATTTTGAAGTTTATAAATACCCAGACTCCTCTAACCTCGGCCCAACAATCAGAAGCCATAGGGTCCTCTAGCTCTCTGAAAATGAAAATAATGAATGCCCACAAAGCAGGACAAGGCTATAGGAAGATAGCAAACGTTTATGGGTCGCGATTTCCTCAGTTCATAATATAATTAAGAAATGGCAGTCAAGAGAAACCTTGGAGGTCAACTTGAGGTCTGGAAGACCAAGAAAACTTCCTAAGAAAACTGCTCATCACTAGAAAGGTAAATCAAAACACCCGTTTGGCAACAAAAGACCTTCAGCAAGATTTAGCACACCATGGAGTCATGGTGCACTGCCCTACGGTTCAGCGACACTTGCTGAAATATGACCTTCGTGGAAGAGTCATGAGAAGGAAACCTTTCCTGCATCCTTGCAATGAAATTCAGCATCAGAAGGTTGCTAAGGAACATCTGAACAAGACTGATGCATTTAGGAAACAAGTCCTGTGAACTGATGAAGTTAAAATAGATGTCTTTGGCTGCAATGAGCAGAGGTATGTTTGGAGAAAAAAGGATGCAGAATTTCATGAAAAGAACCCCTCTCTAGCTGTCAAGCACATGGTTGGATCGATCCTGCTTTGGGCTTGTGCTGCAGCCAGTGGCACGGGGAACATGTCACTGGTCAAAGGAAGAATGGATTCAATTAAATTTCAGAAAATTCTGGAAGCAAACATCACATCATCTGTAAAGAAGCTGAAGATGAAAAGAGGATGGCTTCCACAACAGGATAATGATCCCAAAAACACCTCAAAATCTACAACTGACTACCTCAAGAGGTGCCAATTGAAGGTTTCACCATAGCCCTCAAGGTCTCCTACCTCAGCATCATTGAAAATCTATGGATGGACCTCAAAAGAGCAGTGCATACAAGGCAGCCAAAGAATCTCACAGAACTAGAAGCCTTTGAAAAAGAATAATGGGCAAAATACCCCAAACCAGAATTCAAAAACTCTTAGCTGGCACCAAAAAGTGTTTACAAGCTGTGATACTTGCCAAAGGGAGTGTTACTTAGCACTGACCATGCAGGGTGCCCAAACTTTTGCTTTGGACCGTTTTCCTTTTTTGCCATTTTGAAACTGTAAAATGATGGGAATTAAAAAGTAATATTGCTTAAAATATAAAGGAAATGTGTCCTCTTCAACTTTATGCCTTTTGGAGAGCAGTCATCTTTTACTAGCTTAGCTATTCACAGTAATAGAAATTTTGATCTGGGGTGCCCAAACTTTTGCATACGACTGTAAATAGTACTACTTTGACCATGCTTCTCTAATGTGGTCGTATGCTTTGAATCATTCTCAGTTCCTTCCAATCTCCACACTTTTCCCATCCTCCCGGCACAAGCTGATCTTTGTCTCGTTTGTCCATAGGATGTCACTCT
Organism: Gymnothorax javanicus; assembly: GCA_029692085.1. Lineage (NCBI taxonomy): Eukaryota > Metazoa > Chordata > Actinopteri > Anguilliformes > Muraenidae > Gymnothorax > Gymnothorax javanicus. The sequence continues at coordinate 84,770,908 of CM056196.1, forward strand.
AGAAATGCACAGGCAGTAATTTTTAGATGCTTTGTGGCAAACTCTAATCTGATCCTTCTGTTTTTGTAGACTTACTGATTGTTTACATCTTGTGGTAAACCCTTTGTATTTACTATGGTGACATCTTCTCTTGATTGTTGACTTAAACACAAATTCCTCCTAGATGGTGTTCCTCATCTAGCCAGCTATTTTGTTAAAATTTTTCTTCACCGGGGAAATAGTTCTTCCATCATACACAGTTGTTATCCATGGTTCTCTCAGCCTTTGGGTTTTGCTGAGTTTAGCCAAGTGTTTCTTTTTTTTAAGCAGGCATGAGATTCTCCCATCTATAGATGGAATATGTTTTTCTACCCCTCGGCCGACTCCGGCCCAGAGGGGTATTGTCGTCACCTGCGTGTCCGTCTGTCGTCCGTCGTCTGTCGTCTGTCGTCCGTCGTCCATCCATGATTTTGTCCGGGCCAGTACTCGGCAACTAATTATCGCAGCTTCACCAAATTTGGTATGGTAACTCACTAGGACCCATAGATGTGCAACGTCAGGTTATTTGCTTGATTTGACCTTTGACCTTAGCGCTGTGACCTTGAGCCTGGAAATCTTGTCCGGGTCAGTACTGGGCAACTAATTATCGCAGCTTCACCAAATTTGGTATGGTAACTCACTATGACCCATAGATGTGCAACGTTTGGTTTTTTTGCTGGATTTCACCGTTGACCTTAGCGCTGTGACCTTGACCCTGGAAATCTTGTCCGGGTGACATTTTCCGGGCCAGTACTCAGCAACTAATGATCGCAGCTTCACCAAATTTGGTATGGTAACTCATTATGACCCATAGATGTGCAACGTCACATTTTTTGCTGGATTTGACCTTTGACCTTAGCGCTGTGACCTTGACCCTGGAAATCTTGCCCGGGTCAGTACTCAGCAACTAATCATCGCAGCTTCACCAAATTTGGGATGGTAACTCACTATTACCCAAAGATGTGCATCGTCAGGTTTTTTGCTGGCTTTGACCTTTGACCTTAGCTCTGTGACCTTGACCCTGGAAATCTTGTCTGGGTCAGTACTCGGCAACTAATTCTCGCAGCTTCGCCAAATTTGGTATGGTAACTCACTATGACCTATAGATGTGCAACGTCAGGGTTTTTGCTGGATTTGACCTTTGACCTTAGCTCTGTGCCCTTGACTGTGGAAATCCTGTCCAGGTCAGTACTCGGCAACTAATTCTCGCAGCTTCCCCAAATTTGGTATGGTAACTCACTATCACACACATATGTGCAATGTCATGTTTTTTGCTGGATTTCACCTTTGACCTTTGCGCTGTGACCTTGAGGCAGGAAATCTTATATGGGTCAGTACTCAGCAACTACTGATCGCAGCTTCACCAAATTTGGTATGGTAACTCACTGTGACACATGGATGTGCAGCGTCACCTTTTTTTCCTGGATTTGACCTTTGACCTTAACGCTGTGATGTTGAGGCAGGAAATCGTGTCCAGGCCGAGGGGTATTCAGCAACGCGTTATGTTTATGAAAATGTGATGATTTTGTTTTCCATATTTTGAACTTAGAAAATTGACCACTGCAAATGTTGTCTGACTGATTTCTCAAACTGCTAATCAGATTGTTTTCAAATTTCAGTCATGCATTCTATACTTCATGCAGAGGTGCAGTGCCAGTTTATATGAAAATATGCCATAATCTCTTCATTGCACAAGGGTCAGGGGTATTAGTGAGCTGTGCTCACTTTTTCACTTGTTTATTTCAACTTTTCTTCTATTCATTTCGCCATATGTTGTATAATTATCGGAGAATCCGTCCCATCTTGATGCATGCTTCCAAACCATTGTTGCCTGATTGTTGGCCGTATGGCTTCCAGCCCAAAACTGATTCAAAATCTGCCCAACTGTATAAAAAACCTGCCAAAAGAACACTTATAAAAGCTTATGGTATTTATCCATTTATTTATTAAGCGCATCTTATTAATTTTTAACTGTTAATCTTGAGCCATCTTATATCAGCAAATGCATGTAATAATACCTTGTGTTCTTTGGGGTACTTGAAGATACACCTGATGTCCATGAAGGCGCTGGGCTGGGAAATAAATTTAAAAATTCATTGACTTATAAAACAGTGACATGCATTTTGGCCACTCTACCTGAGAGGACTTAGCCAAGGCCATGTTGTCATGCCTGTTCTTTGAGAAGGCCTACGTAAGGGAGCTCACGTCCCCCCTCCCCCTACTCGGACAGATAATGTGAGTGCATGGTGTTATTCCAGTGAGGAACACCTGTGCAGTTGCCTAGTCTTTGCCTGCGGCTATCGAATCTTACGACCCTGACAAGACAATAGCCACTAGCATACTCTATTAATATCGGCAAACAAGTGGGCAAAAAAAGCAGAAACTCACCTCAAAACATGGGAAAATGACGTTGAACTAAAGCAATGGGTACTGTCTGTCTAAGCAATTGAATGTAAAGCCTATTGCAAAATCTGGAGCACCTAGCTATATTAGCTCTCTACAAAAAGACCCAAAGGATCATGTTGTAAGTAAATACATTGATCTGAGGTCTTGCTCACTGTAAAAACGTTTAAGTTACTGTGCCAGTGACCAAACAAGTGACATCACAGATGACGAGCAGAAACGATGACAAGCAGAAATGTTGTGTATATATATATATATAGAGTCAATAAATGCCTCGGATGATTCATAGCTACTTTGCTGTGAAATTGGAGGGTTTAAGTTGTTCAGAACTGAGTGCAAGCTATAATTAAATCAGTTCTGGCGCCATATTTCAGGAGAGAGCATAGGAAGGGTATTGGTGAGTCCCTTATTCTAAACAGCACATTTTCGTGAATGAGTTAACCGTTTATTTGCGTGTGCATGAAGTATTGCTCAAAAAACATAATATTAGTTTTCTTGGCTAAATTAGGGTAAGTTGGCTGCTAGTTCGCTTTTGATTGCAATTTTCTTTCTTCAAGGGTTTGTCAACATCTAGAGACCTCTGCTGTTCTGAACCATTAGGCTAAACAATCGATTTTCTGGACGGCTCTAGCTTTTCATTTTGGTTTTGACAGGCTAATAAAAGTTACTATTGTGTTCTCTCTCTCTCTTGCTCTGTGTATGTCCTTGTGTTTGTGTGAATAAATATAGCAAGCAAGGCTATAGGTTTCAGCCCAGCCCCTTCGTGGACTTCAGGTGTATCGTCAACTACCCTGAAGAAACACAAGTAATTATTACATGCATTTGCGGATATAAGCTGTTAATGATTATATGATGTGGATGCAAATACCTTCAGTTTAAAGTCTGTGCCAAAGTCTGTGCTCATGATATTCAGTTACTCATTGTGTTACTGGACTAACAATAAAATCCAAATATGAGGATGAAACTGTGTCAAGAAAATGCTGCCTTTTTTTTTTTTTTTTTCAGGGAACGCCAAAGAGGCATGGTGCAGCCATCAAACTTCAGTGGTCCCAGAAGTGTTGCCATTTTTGAGTCAAGCCTTTGAGAGGTTGTATCCTGCATTGGCTCAAATTATTAAATAAACCATTTGTGAAATTCTCTACGTGAAAGGAGAAAGCTGTGTCATTTGGATGTTTGTGGCCGGCATCATGACCAGAAGCCTGTACTTGTGAGCTGAGTTGTAGTGAAGGCAAGGACTCATCTACGGTGCCTTGTACTGCAAATGTTCTTCGATGTTGATTGATCCTAGAATTTGCTGTATCTAACTGCAAGTGTACAAGCTGCTCGCGTATAGCACACACAATGTCAGGGAATTTGAGAACTTTTTATGTAATTCATTGGAGAACATATGAAGGGAACCTCAAAGAAAATGTTGGATTAACACATCTGAAAAATCTGCATCTTCCTTTTGTACATTCATATGTCATCATGCCTGATTGTGTAGTCGCAATTTCCAAAAAGTTAGCACATCATGGAAAATATAAATGAAAACCAAACTTAGTTGAAAGGTCCATTTATACTCTACTAATTTGAAAACTGTAGAATGTCCATTTATACTCTACTAATTTGAAAACGGTGGAATAGCACATTATTTGATATTATTTGAATTTTATAGCCTGTTGAAAATGCACTATTTGATTACTGCAACAGAGTCCAATAAAGTATGCAGTCAACTGTTTTCCACTGTGTAATGTCACCACCTTCTCTAATCACACTCATTGTTTGGACGTTTACAGAACCATTGGGTTAAGTCTACCAAGCTGAAATGATGCTGATAAAAACTTGGTTTGTCCTTGTCATCTTTGGTCCAGAGAGCGCAACGGCTATTTTTTTGTGAAACCACTTAAAAAGTTGACTCGTCAAGCACAAAGTATGCTTCCACTGTGTTACTGTCCATCTCAGATGATGCAGGGCCCGGAGAAATCAATGCCAACTTGTATCTGTAGACGCAGCAGAAAATGCTGTCGGCTGACGTAAGATTATCGCAGTATTTTTATGGGACTTGTTGCATGAAATAACTGTATATTATCAGTTAACAATCAATAAATAATTGAATTCACAAGTTAATGAATCAATTGGTATGTCACTGTTGTGTTTGCAATGCACAGTTTAAGTCAAAGGTTTTCATACACTTGATTGAAGTCGTTAAAATGCTTTTTTTTAACCAGTTTACAGACTTCATGTTAACAAACCATCGTCTTGGCTCGTTTGGACACCTACTTTGTGCATGACACAAATAATTTTCCCATAATGATTTCAGATAGATGATTTCACTTATATCATAATTTCAGTTGGTCATAAGTTTACGTGAACGAAGTTGACTGTGCCTTTAACAAGCTTGAAAAATACCAAAAAATTGTCTTGGCTTGAGAAGCTTCCAGTAGGTTCAATGACAGCATTTGAGTCAATTGCAGCTGAACCTGTGGATGTATTTTGAGGCCTATCTTCAAACTGACTGCCTCTTTGCTTGACATCATGGGAAAATTAAAAGATATCAGCTAATACCTCTGTAAAAATTAGGGGCGTTCACAAGTCTGGTTCATGCTTGGGAGCTGTTTCCAAACGTCTGTATGTACTTTGTTCAACTGTATAAACAATAGTATACAAGTATGTATGCACCATGGGACCATGTAGCCGTCATACTGCTCAGGAAGAACACGCAATTTGTGTCTTGGAGATGAATGTGCTTTGTTGCAAAAAGTGCAAATAAATCTCAGAACAACAGTAAAGGACCTTGTGAATATGCTGGAGGAAACTGGCAAAAAAGTATCTGTATCCACCGTAAAAGGAGTCCGATATAGACATAACCTAAAACACAATTCAACGCAACTCAGCAAGCCACTGCTCCAAAACCACCATAAAGGCGAGATTTTCAACTGCACTTGGGATCAAAGATCACACTTTTTAGAGAAATATCTGGGGGTTTGATGAAACTAAAATTGAACTGTTTGGTCATGATGATCATCATGTTTGGAGGAAAAAGGGGAGGCTTGCAAGCCAAAGAACATCATCCGGACTGAGAAGCATGGGGTTGGCAGCATTATTTTGTGGGGAAACTTTGCGGCACAAGGGAGTGGTGCACTTCATAAAATTGATTGCATCATGCAGAAAAATAATTTCTCCGATATACTGAGGCAAAGCATCCGCCAGGACATTTAAGCTTGTTTGAAAATGGGTCTTTCAATGGGACTGACCCTGAGCATACTTCCAAAGTTGTAGCAGAACAGCTTAAAGTCAAAGTACTAGAGAGGCCATCGTGAAGCCCTGACTTCAGTTCAATTGAAAATTTGCGGGCAGAAATGTGAAGCAGGTGCAAGTGAGGAGGCCTGTAAAGCTGACTGTTTCACCATTTCTTTCAGGAGGAATGGGCCAAAGTTCCCAAAACTTTTTGCAAGAAACTTGTGGATAGCTTACCAAAAGGTTTGACCTGAACTAATCAATTTAGGCAATGCTACCAAATACTAAGTGTATTTGAACTTTAGATCCAATGGGAATGTAATGAAAGAAATAAAAGCTGAGATAAATAATTCTTTCAAGTATTATTCTGACATTTTATATTTTTAAAGGAATATTACACCACTGGAAAGAAAGGCCTTTTCATGAAACTTTGTTCTATATGCATTAGAAAGGCGAAAGAATTCTTGACATTGGTCCTTCATGACCTGATAAAACATAAAAATAGAACCATGGGCATTTTAGCTCACTTGGTTGATTTTGGGCTTTAGTGTTATGTAACCTCACAAGCAGTAGTATTTTTTTATGCTTGGGTCCAACATTGGGAAAATGATGACACCTTTATTAATTTGTGAAGAAAAAAAAAAAATTTCAAGGAAAATTCAGCATCATGGTTTGATGTTTTATCATTTCATTTTTTTTTTTTTTTTTTTTTGCAGCTCAGAGCTCTTTTAATGGTGCAGTTCCATTGAAATATCAAGCTCCACATGCCAGATCATTAAACCCAGCATTATACACTGAAGAGTTAACCTGTTGACTATTGGGCTTAAGGGGATTGCTCAAGGGAGTAGTATTGTAGCAAATTAAGAGCTAAGCTTTTTATTTTTATGTCCTCCAAAGTATGTGTGTACCAAGTTCCAGCATTCTAGCTGCCTTCAAATGCTCTCCAGCATGATATAAGCAATTTTAAATATGGCCGACTGGCGGACATGCTCGATGTTGAGTTTTGACACCTTGAACAAATTTTAATCTTTACATCCATATGTACCCCCCCACCACCCCCACCACCACCACCAAATTACCAAATTTCACAAGTGGTTTGGCAGAAGAAGATCAAAGTTAAAGCAGACGCCGCGCGTGATCTCATAAGCTCCCTTTGGTCTGTGGTATTTAGTTTTACATAAAAGGTAGAAAAACTGCAATAACCAGTATGCACTGGGCTCGTTGCTTTCCTAGAATGGAAAATTGGGTAGGCACAGAACATCACTTTAGAACAATTACCAATGCTGACTTGTTCTCAGTCATTTTCCTTTATTAACACCTTTTCCATTGATAAGAATAATCCATTGGCAATTAAAGACTGCTTTCTTAATGTGATCTAAGGGCGATAAAATAACAGGCTACATTTAGTTCAGAAAGATGGTTTACTCCTTAAAAGCCCTATGCCTTATGAAGGGCAAACTGCTACGGAACTTTTGTGCTACCTTATTGGCAGATCAGGCAATCTAACCTGCGCCTTATGATTGTTTAAATCAAAGACAAAGATTTGAAATGCATTTGCACAATTTTGAAGGCGACTTTTTTTTTTTTAAGATTATTTTTTTGGGAATTTTTCCTTTATTTGACAGTTATACAGTGTAGAGAGACAGGAAAGTTGAGGAGAAGAATGGGGGAAGACATGCAGCAAATGAACTGAGCTGGAATCGAACCCAGGTTGCTGCGGGAAGGACACAGCCTTTATGGTACACGCACTTAGACCAATGAGCCACCAGGGCAACCCTGAAGGCGACTTATTTAAATGCACCAAATTGCATGTCCAAATGAATGATTATCATCTTACCATAACGATAATCATGATGGTGTGAGGAGTTTTCAGAGTGAACGTATTGTTAATTAGGAAAAATGATCGCGAACAAGTCCGAAGTGATAATTATTGTAATGGTGTGTTCCACAGAGCTAAAGAAAACACTAGAGTGGACAACGTCATTGGCTGAACCAACCAGAAAATGTGAGATGCGTCCGCCATCTTGTGTAAGGAATTGGCAGGGTAATTGCGCAATCAAACGCTGTACATGTGCATATGCCACTAGATAAAATGAAATGAAAAACACTTAATTGCTTTCACAGTAAAAATATTATGTATGATAAGTGATAAATCTGTTAACTGTAGTATCATCAGCATCAAGTATACTTTCGGATGTATTTTTCACAGATGTTCAAATACAAACTTCACCTTGGTTAATATACCCTTAGAATCTTACTTCATGTAAAAATCATCAACATAATCTGTGTATTCTACCTCTAAACTACCTTGGTCAAAGGTTTCTCACAGTTCCATATGGGACGCGATCCTTTGGTAAGATGATGGACACGAATCTCGCCAAAACTGGTCTCGTGTCCACTCTGTTTTCTTTGGCTCTGTGTTGTGCTCTGTGCCTACCCAACCTTCAGTTCTCGCTACGCCACTGTTGCAAAGTACCAAGGTAGTTCTGATCTCATAAATAAAAATGTGTACTGTGTGATTTCATTGGCTATTGTAATGCTGCCATGTTGATCAGAAAACACTGTTGCTACTGCACTTACTCTACCAAAGATGTCAGTTTGCCCAGCAAGCTTCGGTGGTTTATTCTAGTCTCCATTCGGGATCCTAAAGTTTCCAAAAATGCAGGAAGTACAATTCTCGGTCCTGGCAACACTGACGAAAATTAAACATTGTTCATTTGCATATACTCACCATGATGTAATTATACAAAGCCAGCTAAAAATCGGCAAAGTATCTCTTTAATGTAATGATCTTGACTGGCCTTATACAGGGATTGTTTACACCAACTAAATGTCAGAAATTGTGCATAGCTGAGTTTGAGTTGGGATAAGGTGCATGTAAACTTCTGACTTCAACTGTGCCTGAGGGTGAATGGACTTTTCAGATCACTCCTTTTTGATTTAATTTTTCTTTTCCATAATGTGACAACTTTTTGGCAGATGGGGTTGTATGTGATTTATAATTATAGATGACTGAAATTTCAAGACAGACAGGACCAACTTCGTGAGCAATCTCAAATGTACTCCGCGCTTTAGATTAATTATGTGGTGCCAGTGTGAGGTTACGCTCAGGAACCAGACGCGAGAACAAAGTAATCCAAAAAACTTGTGCTTTATTAGGAATGGGGGTGAACCCCCGCAGAGCAGGATGCAACGGTACAAAGTCCACAATCCAAAAATCAGAATCCCAGGGACGTAATCCTAGTTGTAACCAGGGCAGTAAACACAAAACTTGTGGTCGGGCAAAAAAAGGTTCGATACACAGATGCAAACAAATCCAAGTCAAAGCCAAAATCAGAATCAGGGACGGTCCAGTCAGAAGAGAATCACAGAGAGTACAAGGCATAAACGATCGCTGCACAGGTAAACCAAGGGAAACGTTCTGACAAAGGCAGGTTGTGAAATGACTGCTTAAATACACAAACGAGAAGTCACATGCTACAATAGGAAACAGGTGAGTTGGATCAGACTAATTACAAAGGAATGAACAAGGGGAAGTTCCTAACTACATGAAATTGGCGAAAGCCAAAACGCGGACAGGGATCACAAAGACAGCCTATTGACAGACATACGGCTCCGGTTAGGGAGTTCTAACGTGCACAGATAATGAGAGGCAGAACAGAGTCTCACAGGTGCGGAGGATCCGCTGAAGCGCAGCAAAGTAGATTGAGTAAAGACAAGGGGTGGAGACTAGAATAGGGCGAATGCTGAGAGCTCGTTAGTCAATTAGTAAAGTGCAGCTATACAATCCCTAGTGCTCGTTAGTAAGTTAGTACTATAAACAATGTTAGTCTTGGTTAGTATCTTTAACTAAAATAACAAACTGTTAGTACTGTTAGTAATGATAGAACAGCAAGGCGAAGGAAGCAAACGATATTTAGAAGGAATAATTGAAAACCCAGAAACCATGAAATCACCCGAAAGTGTGGCACACAATACTGGGGCAATGAGCTGTCACATGACATAAGACCAGACAGGGGAGACAAAGTGCAATGCATGGCAAGATACAAAACAATGACCGGAATCTAACAGAGGGAATGAACTATGGCAGAAAATACAGACAAAACAGAAACAGAACATGGCATGGAGCAGAATCTTAAGCAAAACATGGTCAGACAAGGCAGAATCATAACAGCCAGCTGTGTTAACTGTTCGCAGAATAGACTGTTCATAGATATGGACATTGTGCATTTATACACTTATTTACTCTAACATCCTTTTTTCAGTAAATGTCAGCACTGACAATGCAGCACAAGAACTCAGCTTTGAAAGTTCCTTTGGTTTTAACTGTAGCCTTCCACAGTTTCTTTTTTATACTACTTAAGGTGGTGACTACCCGACATTTTCATGAAAAAGTAAAAATTTAAGAAACAATTTTTTTCCTCCCAGGCTACCATACTGAAAACACTTTCAAGTCAGCTAATTAGTATTTTGATTAATAAGTTTAGTGTTGCAGAAAAAAGGGTTTTTAAAATTGTTTATTTCGTGCAAAAGGTTTGTTTACATCCTCATTATATATTCAAAAAGTCATAAACTTCCCTCAGAAACACCAGAATTCTCCCTGAAGATTAACTTCTTCAGGGGTGTTTGCATGGTCGCAATCAGAATCAGAATGAGGCGATAAATCAGCTGTACTGGATTCGATGTCCAAAAGGAGTTAACATAGGAAAGGATGTGCTGGAGTTCGGGGTGTACGACTCAATAATCAACTATAATAGTGGACTAAAAGCCAGCGGTGATGATCTAAAGCACACAGGACTTGATCCAGGGTCACACTGTTTGGCAGGGTATAACGAAAATGATGGCAATAGGCAATACTAGGCTGAGCATAAAGTCTCTGAAAAGGAATTCAGAAAATCTCAGATGGAAAAAGAAAGGCAGACAGGACTGGCTTCAAGAAAAGGGAGCAGCACTGTACGAGCCTGGGGCATTTTGAGGCCAAATCGTTGCATGTTGCATGTTTGGTAAGATCTGCACAAACTTCCAATGCCTTTTTCTCTCAAACTTGGTTTTATGACTTCAAACAGTAATGTTGCCAAAAGTGTTAGTCCCACTGACTTGAGCTTTGGACAGAGGCTAGAATTTATGGAGTTTTATGAAACCTACCAAACTGATCAAGCTGAAGCAATACTGCATGCAATCATGGCTGCAGTTTTAATTTCTTGTTCAGGTATAACATCTGTACACCCAATCAAACATACTGGCATGATTTTACTCTTTGGTAAATAACTAGCTATCTGAACTGCAGTAAGCAAACTATGAAATACTGTATGTACCCTAAACCACTCTGTATTTCAGCACCTCTTCGAAACCAAAATAATATAAAACAATAATGGTTTACAATAATACGGAACAATAAAACTGTGGCCATGATGGATTTTTGTTCTAGTCCGAGACATGGCTATTCCTTTGTACACCACCTTGCTGATAAACCAAGTAATGCACGATAGCACAGCAGTACCACCATCATAATCTTTCCTGCTATGATGTTAAGAGCAGTTACAAATTGTCCCATTCCTTGTTTGTTTTTTGTAATGCCTTTTCAAAGCTGTTGCTCTTTCTTTGTGGCATTATCTGTAATGGTTCACATGGGCAAAAGAGTTATCTTTATATGGGCATGTGCTTTGTAAATGTATGTTACAGGCAAACTGTGTATCAGGCATTTCATGAAGTGGCTTGAATTTTAAATCGGTCTTTACCTACCCTAAATGTGTGACATCGCAACATTTCCAAGTTGCATTAATTTTTCGTTAACATCTTGCATGAATGACAGGAGGGTCAAACCACTCCCTAAAGTCTTCTCCACTGTAGCTCGAAGAGTTTTGAGATTAATGATGCATTGGACAGTTCCTAACCCAATGCCAATGATATCAGCCATCTCCTTAATTGTTTTCTGTGCTTAATACAGGCCAGTAATTTGCCCCTTTGGAAACACAGGAACATCTTTTTCACAACATCCACTGTCATGGTCGTTGAAGAAATGAGAAGCCCCATCAGTCAGGGTTAAAAGAATTATTGGCAGTTAAAACATATTAATGGGGGACATGGTGGCAGAGTTGGTCACGCTGCTGCCTCACAGCAAGAGATGTTGTGCGTTTGAATCTGGCTTGGGGCCTTTCTGTGTGGAGTTAGCTTATTCCTCCTGTGTTCATGTGGGTTTCCTCCTCGTATTCCTGTGGTCTCCTACAGCCCAGAAACATGGACAATTTTTGCTATAGCTAATTGGAAACTGTAAATTGCCCATGGGAGGGAGTGTGTAAACAAATGGTGTGCGAATGGTGTATCCGCCTTGCAATGGATTGGCAATCTCGCACTCTGGGACAGGCTCCAGCTTCTGCTTCTTATTTAGATCCAAAATTTATTTATTTGTTTATTTATTTTGGCTTAGCAATGTGTATGTATGTGTGTGTATACCAGTGACAACTGCTTGACTGAAATTAAAAGGGATTTTTATTTCCTCCTGTAATTAACAAGTAGTTGTGACCTGTCAAGTTTTTCTATGATTAAAATAATCCATTGGCAGTCAGATGCACTAAGGCAATGAACTGATAAATTTATCTCAGAAAAATGTTTTATTCACCTTTCAAAAAATTATCGACTCTGTTTACCTCCACATTTGCTTTTTGCACATTCTGCAATGCAGACAAACCTGCCCATCATGGTTTAATTTCAACAAAGAAAATGAAGATTAGCTGCAAGTGTCCTCAATGGAATAGTGTTGATTGAAATGCAATTTTACTTTATGATGATGCATTTTATTTCTCGTCTTACCCTAAGAAGGAAAACTGGCCACACTTGATAATGTTGAGTATTTTCCAAGTTCACTTAATATTAATTTAAATAAAGGAATGAAAACCGGTCAAGACCAATTGTATGTTTAGGAGTATGTTCTCCTCCTTCCCAATTTTTTTGCCCACCAGTGGCCACTGATGAGCCAAAACATTGAAACCACTCATCACAGTTGAAGAAAATAACCTGAGTATCTCATAAAAACAGTGCATTTCAAGGTCTGCAGACAGACCCTTAGCCGGTTTTAGACTTGGACAAAAGCACAATCTTACTAGATCATTGCATGTCACATTGTACAAGAGGAGCCCTCTAAAGTCTTTTGCATCACGCATCAGACTTTAAAATTTCTAAGTCTCTGTATGTCAGACTGTCTGACATATCCTGGCATATCTTGATTATTAACACTGAAAAACGTACCTTTTATTGTCACAGTGCGTGTCCTCTATTTGCACTGCCTTACTGCTGTGACGGTGAACGTTTGAAAATGAATTGGAAGGAAAAAAGCAATGGGCACAATAAAATGACAGACACGTGGTTTAACGCAGGTAGTAACTAAACCTACTAGTGTGTGTTTAACGAGGGATGGATCAAAAACATCTACGTGTATTGACCATATCTTCACTTACACACTGGAGCTGTATTCTAAGGTAATATCAATGCCAATTGGCTGTACTGATCATAACTTAGTAGCAATAGTAAGGATGGCAAAGGCTCCCAAAGCAGGTCCTAAAATCATTGTTAACCCCTCTGTGCAGATGTAATTGCCAGCGGACATGGAGCTAATCCATTTATGCAGGCAATTACACTATTCTATCAATAGATGGCACACCCGAAACGGTTATTGAATATTCACGAGGAAGCCCAGCTTGTTACCGAATTAGAATATAGACCAGTTAAGTCCCATCCCTGTTTCCCCGGCATTGTACGAATTAAACTCCTCAGCCAAGCCTGACGTGCAAAGTGCCAAATATACTTGCCCATAGTATCTATCCAGCAGTTAATAAAAATGATCTCTTGTGACAGAAAAAATCATTGACCTTTGTTGCAACCAGTTCAGCAATAATAGGCCAAAGCTATCATCTGAGTTGTGGGAAAAAAAAATAAGTTTTCTGAAGCAAAAATTCAACATGGTATTGATATTATATCATTCTACAATCAATTATAGTCATCAGATATTAAAAACGTGTGATTACCTTCCATTGAATTATGCGTAGATTCACCCCGCGACGAATTCAGTGGTTCCTCACAACCTCATACTATGCCTCACTGATATCCTCTCTCTCTAATGCTTGCTCAGGCTTATCTGTGTAAAGCACAGTCATAGTTTACGCCCAACTGGACTATAGCCTGGTAATTATCTATTGATTGACATGTTTTTATCCAATTCCAGACAATAATTTAAAATCTAATTTCCACAGTAATTTTAAGACTTTGATTGGACCCTCAGAAAAGTATTTGAACCCTTGCGTAACAACAAGTTAGGTTGTATTCTCTCAACTGTGTGTAGCTGAATGCTATGCATACAAAGAAAAAAAACTTAAAAACCAATGTAGAAGTGCCTAGGCTACATTCACGTAATGGCAGTTTGATTCTGACATGAAAAATGGGAGTTATTCTGAATTAAACAGTGCGAAGTATGAAGGTTCCTCGTACTAGAAGGCTCTGTTTATCTGGAAGAGGACTGCAATGATGGAGAGTTTTGCTTCATTTTGAGTGAATAGAATGGAAACATAAGGCATTTTTATGGCTAGCTGGCTAGCTGTTTTTTTTATTTTCAGTTTACTCTAGCCATGATGATCTCAGAGCTTGTTTGTCACATTGGTTAGTATGAATAACCATAAGCCTTTGCTAATAATACATGGTGACATTTTGATCAATGTAGTGATGCTTTAGAATTTATATCGCATGCAATGAAATTGAATGCCAAGGTTTTTGTTTGTTTAAAATTAGAACAGCTGCGGGACTTCAGTAATACCCCTGCTACATTCATTGCACCGATTCTGTTCAATCTAGAGTAGCATATTTCCTGCTTTTTACTGATAGTGGTATGTCTGTTTTGTTAAAATGAGGTATATTTCAGATATTACTGTGTTAGTGAGTTATATTTGCTCTTTATTGGGTGTGATAAACATTTATCCATGCTTGCGTTTTGCTTGGATGATCAGAATCGTAAATGGATAGCTTTCTGTTGCAGGGTGCACGTCCTGACTGTAAAATAAGCAGTTAAGTAGAGATTCAAAGAAAATAAGTATCCATAAAATTGGTCCGTTACGGCAACTTCATGATGGGTTGAAGGTATTCGCTCATATAACAAGAAAAAAAAGTTTCATGCGACTTGATATTCGCTTTCCAAATGCTGCTCCTTTTCCACCGTAACCAGTCCACCGACAGGCTCATTTTCTGTGATGTCACATACGGGTTGTGTACTCTGAAAGTACCTAGATGTTCCATAGTTATAATACAGTGAACACTGTGAAAACAGTTTTCAATTTTGTTTTTAAATCCTGACGAGTCAGAACTCTTAATAGATTTCTTCCAGTAGTTCATAGTTTTAAATCCCATGTTTAAATCTTTATTTTTTTAAAGCTACTGTCGCATAAAGGTGATTTCTTTCATCGATGCATATTAATTTGCTGCTTATTTTGGTTCGTTCCGTGCCTGCAAAAAAGTCTGATCGTCGCGCTGGCTATACGCTATACACATACACGTTGTCTAGTTAAGAAAGAAAATTATGTTTTTACTGGAGTCATGCTACCATTCCGAGGAAGGTTGGATAAGCCAAAGCTGGGCTACAAAAAAGATAGTATTTTATGAACACGATCAAGTGGACTCTCATAACAGCGATTGACTGACATAGAAAAATGGAGTGACGAGGTTGATTCCAAGAGCAGCCTGAATCGTCCGCCTGTGCTTCTCATGCACTCAAGCTCAATGTCAGGTCTTAATTGCTTTTTTATACTTATTTTATCTCTTCCCATGGTTCTTTCTTCAACTTCTGGTCCTTCCTCTTCCATGATGGCCAAAACGAAACAAAACCTCAAATCTAATAACGTTAGATAGTTACAGTATACGCAATAGAAAGATCTGACGACAGGCAGCTGCAAGTGCACGAACAATATGTATTCCTGCGCGAGTTAAGAGAGAGAATACATTCTAAAAATCTTCCTTTCTTGTTTTGTCATCACTCTTATCAAGTCTACTCATCAAAAAAATATCATAATAAATTAAGGTGTCAGTCCTTCGCCCGGGGTTTCCGTTACATGTAATTGATCGTGACGCACCGCCACAGCAAAATAATAGCCGCCACACCAATGTAAAATGACTTTACATAAACTCCAAAAATCCTAAGGACAATCAGGTGTCGCCAGTTCTCATTGTTAAGTTAAAATGAGGGCTAATAATTCTTGACCTGTTGTCAATCATTTTGCTTGATGAACACGTTTTACAATGAATAAAAATTAGCCATTGGCAGTAAAACGCGCTGCTTTCTTCTTAATGCAATGTGTGCAATGATTAGAGAAAACCTATTTTGTTCACTTTGCAAACGATAAACTACGATGTTAACTTTTGTGTTTGCTCTGAGCACATCCTACTCTACCTAATTGTATCTTCATGATTAGTTAATTCCAATTCCGGAGTCCGGAGTCATAATTGGTTTTCATAGTATATGTGAAATCCACCGTGATGCATGTGAAACTGAAACCTCTGTGCACATAGAGTTCAATTATTACATCGCCTACATGCTGATTAATGAAAACTGGCCACACCTGATAATGCTGAGTTTTGACCCGACGCTGAAGCCCTCCGCCACAGTTTCAAAAAATCCTGGAGGAAACCCTACCTTCCCCGTATTTACATGATTTCTGTCAGATCGTTTATATGTCCATGTTAATCTTCAATGTACTGGGCCGATATAGAAATTAGTTTAAATTAAAAAAAAAATAGAAAGACTGATAAATGTTTATCCATTATAATTTATCCATCTCAAGTAAAGTAAGGCTCAATTTTAACCTTTAACAAATATAAAGCTTAGAGAGAGACATAGTATTTCTATTGACGTGTAACAGAGCAGAGCTTGCAAAACCCGTACGTGACGTCACCCAAAAAGGGCCTCTTTCCTAGCATTACGGAAGTATTCACATTCGATAAAGTACTGTCGTTTCATGCATGTTTCCATTTTCTCGTATCGATAATGTGACGGAATGACATTACATTGCATTCTTTGCGTTCTAAGCTTTCCATTGATGTCGAAATTGCCATATTTCAGTTTTTCCTTTGAATCCCTACTTTAATGAGTATGTGTGCTTGCTGATGGGGCTTGCTTTGTAGAAAATGGACAAAACTCTGAAATTCATCATGGAGAAAAGGCATGTTTTTTGTTTGGAGATGTTACTGGTGACTATTGATGTCCACCTGCACCTATATTGATAAACTCATGCTCAGTTGTACTAGAAAATCATGAATTCATGTTGAACCTCATGATTCAAAAGTTGATTGGTGTTAAACATATGATTATTTTATGATTTGTCAGTGCGTAATTTTGAGAGCTCTGACAGCTTGGGGAGCCACCTAGTGAGCTGTCTTATTTAGCTCATAAATGGTAAATAATTTTAAAAAAATCACTGTCAGATGAGTTACCCTTGTGGTAAAGGAGTTTGTGATCCCAGAAATGTATTGTTTTAACTCCCAGTCATTTTACAATTCTCAGTATTTTTTTAATGATTTCTTTGCTGAATTTTCATGAACATTTTTTTGTGTTTGTGGCCCGTTCTCTGAACAAAAATTAAGAAAAGAAACTGAAGTACGATGGAATTCTAAATGCTACAAATCTCTTGTTTCATAAAGCCATTGTCCCCCTCTCTCTGAAGCTCAAATTTTGAATTATGAAGCTTAAATAGGGTAACGCATAAATAGCCAGATTTGGCCTCTGCGCAAAGAGGTTAAGAGATCATACAACCACTTCCATGTAGAATGTTTTATTGGAGATGTTAGAAATATAAGTTGGGAAAAGTGTGTTAATGAAAGATGACCCAGACAAAGCACTTGAAACTTTTAATAAGTTTTCTGTGGAAGTAATTGATAAACATGCACCTGTAAAAAAGAGAACTCTCAGAAATATTAAATCACAGTGGATTGATGAAGAATTAATTAAGTGGCGAATAGATCAAGCTTCAGGTTAGATTGGAAAATTTATTGCCAACTAAGAAATTATGTGACAAAGATGAACAAAAAGAAGAAAAAACTATATTATGAACACTTGATTAATAACATCAAGCATGACAGTAAAAAGATGTGTAATACTCTCAATAATATGGCCAGAAAATCTAAATCAGCTCCACCAATCTTGAATTGCATGGAAATTTTATGTCAAAGTAATTTGATATTGCAAATTATTTTATGAATTATTTCAGCAGCAAACTAAATAAACTGAGGGAGGAGATGGGCAAAACAAACAATATGCCGTCAGATGCCCTTATAAGAGATAAAATTATGAGAGATGAAAATTGTAAGTTTGAATTCAGCAAGGTTACAGTGAGCTACGTGGAGGAGTTTTCATTAGGATGTAAAGACAAACCACCTGGGGTGGACAATATGGATGGGAAATTACTTAGAATGGTGGCAAACTTACAAGTAATTGCCACTCCAGTTTGCCATGTACAGTATTTAACTTGAGTCTGGAAAAATGCGTCTGTCTGCAAGCTTGAAAAACTGCGAAGGTTACTCCATTGCCTAAGAATGCATCAGTACCTTTTCCGGGTTCCAATAGTCGACCAGTTTGCCTTTTACCTGTGCTAAGTAAAATTATGGAGAGAATTTTTTTTAAACAAATACAATGCTATTTTTCAGTTAACAGCTTAAATACAGATTTTCAACATGCTTATAGAGGAGGGCACACCACATGTACTGCCCTGACTCAGATGATTGGTGATTGGCGAAGGGAAATTGAAAAGAAGAATTTTGTGGGTGCTGCACTATTGGATTTTAGTGCAGGTTTTGATATAATTGATCATAATTTATTATTACAAGAACTAAAATGTTATGGCTTCAGTCCGACGGCAATACTCTGGCTGGAGCACTATCTGACAAATAGGAAACAGATGGTTTTCTTTAATGGACGTTTCTCCAATATAAAACCCGTCAGTTGTGGGGTCCTGCAGGGAAGCTGTCTGGGTCCGTTGTTTCATGCTATATTTACAAATGAACTACCCTTAATCTTAAAAAAAGCAAAAGTAGCTATATATGCTGATGATTCTTTGGTATACATTGCAGAATCCACAACTGATGGACTGGAGCGAGCTTTAAATGAGGAATTGCAGTTGGTAGTTGAATGGGTAACAAATGGACTAATTCTTAATGTATATAAAACAAAAAGCATTGTATTTGTGACAGATTCCATGCTAAAGCAAGAGCCTAAATTAAATCTGGATATAAAAGATGTAGCAATTGAACAAGTTCTGGAGACCAAACTTTTTGGGCTAACAATAGATAGTAGCCTAGCTTGGTCTAAGCATATTGATAAAGTGGTAAGCAAGATGGGGACGAGTCTTTCAGTCATTAGGAGATGTTCAAAATTTTTACCTTGAAGTATAAGACAAGCGGTGAAAGCATTAGTTCTGTCTCGGCTGGATTATTTTTCAGAGATATGGTCCAGTGAGTCCATGACACAGATTAAGAAGCTGCAAATTGCACAGAAAAAGCAGCACGTTGTGTCCTTCCATGCTCATACAGAACTAATGTTAATGCAATGCTTGATAATCTATTTTTTACCCTGCCAAAATAGGCTAACGACTTCATTGCTTAACCCCTCTGCGCAGATTTAGACGCCGATATCCGTAAATTCTGAAATGTAATTGCTTAATAATTCTGTAACTGAATTTCCAAATGTCTTGCTTCACTGGAATAATTTTCCAGTCTCTGTGACACAAATACTGTGTTATAAAGCCTAAAATAGGCTTATGCACAACAGGAAAAATTGGCATTATTTGTATGCTGCGCAAAGGGGTTAATTTTATCTGGAATATTTGTTACAAATCACCAAAGGTATTATATAAAGAGCTATGTTTTAGCTCAGATGTGCATGTTTATGACACCAGGCACACTGCTGGAGGCAAATTCATAGTACCCAAGGTGAAAACAAGTACTGTATAATGACACTGTAATGTACAGGGCAATGGTTACAGGGAATACTCTGCCTGAGAATATAACTCAGGAAAATAGTAAGGAGAGATTTAAAATGCTTGTAAAACCACCTCTCCTGGCTGAACAGCTCCTCCCATCAAATGGTATGTAACTGCTGCCACCTACTGGCAGGATGCATAGAATTAGTGAGATAAAGATGGCTAATCAAGCCGTCACTGAAGGTGAAGGAAATGAAAATGGTTGCTCTGTCAAGGAAATCTTATAGGGTATTTGTGATGTGGTGTGATTAGAATGATGGACTTGTAAAGAAGTATCATTGGAGTAGAACTTTGTAATTGTTTTATTTGTTTTATTATTGATTTATAATATGCTAAAGCCTGATCAATATTGAACTGTGTATAATAATATATCTTGGAGAGTGCCTTTGTTTCTTGATAATTAGAGCTAGGTCCTGTGTGATGTGGTGTTTATATGTTGTTTTTGTGATTGTTGTTGTTATTATGGAGTAGCTGTTTATGTGGATTGTGAACTGTCATGAGATTGATTGTTTTGTGTGGACTCCAGGAAGAATAGGTGATGCTTTGACTGAAGCTGATGAGGATCTGAATAAATAAAAGAAAGAAATAAAAGCAATCTGTTGCGTTTCATCTCCACATTTGTGCTTGCACGCTTTTTTGTTTTGTTGACGCGTTGTGCTGAGTCAGCATATGTATTCTGCATGATCCTTTGCTGTGTTCCATTTGGATGCTTGATAGACGTGTGTCGTAGCAGGAGTCACATTGTTCGATTATAAATACAAATTTCTGACAATGTTTGAAGTTTGACTCAACCTGTCTTCGGTCACATTTGACCCAAATCTGCAGTTGCTAAGCATGGCACAGTGCATTCGAAGACCAACGCTTTGAAGTGATAACCAAAAATTTTGTCATGTTTTGTCAAGATTAACCTGTGACGGCAATATCGTTCAGAAAATCTTTAGAGCTGTTGGAAGGCAAATGAACCATTGGTTTTCGTAGCGGATGTGGGAAAAATGAGACATGAGTGATGTTGACAAGGGCCAAATCATTATGGTCTGATGAGTGGGTCAGAGAATCTCCAAAGCGCCAAGGCTACTTGCAATCGACAGTGCTGAGTATCTTCCAGCAGTGGTCCAAGGAGGGACAACCATGACCCCGCAACAGGGTGTTGGGTACCCAAAGCTCATCGATGCATTTGGCAATGAAGGCTATTCCATCTCGTCCAAACAGACATAAGGGCTATCGTCGTGCAGGTTGCAGATAACTTTAATGATATCTACTATGTGCATTAGTATATATACAAAGGTCAATCTCTCTGTCCTCCCATTTCTCCACGGTCCTATCTGCTGAGGCTGATTAGATTATTGACCCCAGAGTGTTAAGTGGCAAACATTTGCTCGATATTTTATTACAAACAGCTCATTTTTCAAATATTATATATTTTTCTATCAAGAGAGATGCATCATGGAGACAGTTGTGCAGTTTACTGGCTCTGGAATTTGATGGGTAAAGCTCTTGTGTGATATTGGCTTTGGCCGTGAACAAATTGTAATACATAATTCCACTCTTTTAAAAGAGAATAGTCCACCAAAGCAATTACTTTTGAGCTTGTCTGAATGAAAGAAAGGTTGTTTTTATTCAATCTTTCCTTGACACATCATCTGAAACTGACAATTTGAATTTGGATATTTTTGCATGCTTTAGAGATCTGCACAAACTTTATGTGCTTCATTTCCTAAATCTGGATCCCCCATTATCCCCAGCTTTTTTATTTTAAATATTTACATTTGATAAGAATCTCTAGAATCTCACGTTATTGGCATATCTTATCATGTGATAAAACCTGTAAGCCTTTGGGGCCTTTTTTGAATTCACGTGGGGTCACACTTTAGATGAAGTGTTGCTCATAAAGGCTTTGTACAGCATGTATAATGCCTTCATAAATGAGACATAATGTCTTCATAAATCATATGTTAGCAAATGTCATGCTTTGTAAAGGGTGAAATAACACATCCTTATTCAGCATGTGATGTCAGATGTGACAATGACAATGTCACTTAGCTGACAGTGTCATGCTTTATAGTATTCTAGCCACTAGCTAAGTGACATTGTCAGTTATATCACATCTGGCATCACATGCTGAATAAGGATGTGTTATTTCTCCCTTTACAAGGCTTGACATTTGCTTATGTATGATTCGTGAAGACATTATGTCTCATTTATGAAGGCATAATACATACTGTATTGAACCTTTATGAGCAACACTTCATCTAGTGTGACCTCACGGGGAATATCAAGGGCAGACTTTGAGATGGTCCTTTTCAGGATGTGGAGTGGGTTAAAATTATACAGCTGGGAAGCTTGCTTGAATTTGCAACAGCTCGAAAACAACTGCCATAAAGCTTATAACGGTTGATAATTCCTATGATAAATGATAACTGTACCTGCCATTCAGTTACTATTAAAAGTTCCATCACACACACAGCAGCACATTTCCTCACTATAATTGGTGTTTCAATATTTTTTTTTTCCTTGCCAGCTGTATTACATTTTTTTAAAAATGCTCATCTAACTAAAATTTGTGGGGAAAAATTTGGTTTTACATAAATCAGCATAAAATACACCATTGTATTTGGAATGCCATAACATTCTCAAATCTACATGTTTTGTCAGCTGGACAGCATATTTGTAACTGTACATGAAGCTTGCATTACTCTTGACTCAAGTTTGAAACTTTCTTGGAGGAGACGCCCTGTCTTTATTTGTCTTATGATTGAACTTCAGATGTAAACTATTGCATCTCAAAAACCTTTTGCTTTGTGATGAGCACAATTCAGAACTGGTCCACTCAGCTGAAATTTAATTTCCGCACAGCGCTGAGACTTTCAGTGCTTGTAATAATGCCAGACATTCTCTCCCAAGAGTCTAACATTAGAAATGTACTAGCAGAGTGAACCAACTTGTTGTATGCCATTCTCCTTAAGCAGGGCCCAGAATTACAGTGTTTTGGATGAACTCGTGTAATGTGCACATATGCAATCAGACACAAAGAAAGTGTGTTGACATGGGTTGTAAAGAATATAATCAGTTGTAACTTGCTTTTTAATAGGCTACTTCACATTAAAAGCAGGACAGACTGACACGCTTTGATGAGCATGATTAAAGCCCACGTAATGAATCCTGGAAAAGAAAATGAGAAAAGGGCCTACTCAACAGCGCAAATTCTTTCTACAGAATCCGATTATTCATCTGCTAAACAATTAGGCTAAAGATGAAAACTGTACCAATGAAGGATGAAGGTCAAATTTGAGCCCATCTCTCAGCACAGTCACCTATATTTTTGCGTCAACAGAATTTTTAATTTATGTTTTTAATTTTAAAACTGCTATGTATCTTGAGTTTAAAAAAAAATGAGCGGAATCACACACTCGCACACACCACCCCCGTCTCCTTACCCGCGAGACAGTTAAGTGGCGGCAGATAATTGGTTTAAATTTACCGCATCAATTTATGCTGAAGTGAGAGACTCTTTGGAATGAGACAGCTTTAGGTGCCTTATTGCAATAAACAACATGCCCTTCAAGCTGGAAAACATACACGATAACGTAAACATTTCGGGATTCCCCGACAGAATGAGTCACTTTCTGTTTTGTTCATTTGGGGAATTTTCATGAGAGTAAAAAAGTAGATAGCGAATATGTTTTTTAAACTTCCAAAAATTCCGGTAATCCGGGGATTTATGAGAGAGAGAGAGAGAGAGAGAGAGAGAGAGAGGTGGGGCGTCACTAATCGGGTATTGTAGAGCTTCAGCTTTGTACTGGCCCATTGAAGCGGTCGCTGTGAGTGTGAGTTAACATTTTATTTTTAATTTTTCTAACCTGCGCTACAAATTCAGTTACTTTATAGATCGCTTGAAATTGGACTTTTCAAGAATCGACCATGAGTTCTTGTGTCCAGTGCGCACATTTCTTAGTTTAACTGCTCGAGAATAAATGACAACTACCTCGAAAAACATGTAATATTTTTAAACTTTTTCGAAAGCGACTATAATGAATAACGAGCCTCCTTGGCTATGTAAAATTGTGACATTAATTATTGAATTATTGCGTTCTGAATGAACACACAACACTTTTCTTTTTGTCAAAACAGTGGCTATACCAAGAGCCATCCTGGGATGAGAGGCTACAGGATAGCCCGTTTTTTCGGGACCACTTGGGTTTGCAGCGTCTTTGGTCCTGGCACGACGTAATTTTAGGCGGTATTTATCAAAATGTTGACTGCCATTCAAGATTCAAGAGTTTGATAGTAGTCGATTGATTTAAATGGTGTTGATCACCGACACCAGGGAAGCTGGGGGGTCCTCTCCTGTCAAACTAAGACAAATCCATAGGAGTAGAAGTCGAAGCGAAGTACAGGTGCACCCCACAGCAGCCGCTGGACATGAAATTATTTTGAAAAAAGACGAATACTCTGAATTGTGTGAAGAAGGGGACAACGACGAGGGTGATTTTGAGGACTACGATGAATTCTCCGAGTCAACTGGTACAAGGATTATTGCCTCGGATGACTCATTTTATCTACCAGATCAGTGCTTTGCGGAAATCGACAGGACTCCATCTCCTGAGGATCCTGAAGGCCTACAGCTCTCCTTCTTCCATGCATGTTGCAGCAATAAAGCTGCCATTGTTCAAACGATGATACGGCAAGGAGTGTCTGAAGACGAAGTCAGGGAAACAGACAAAAACAATAGGGTAAGTAGGCCTATATCAAGGGCGAGGATGGCCAAAGCCAGTACTGGTACACAGTTCAGCTGGAAATATATCCTTATCCCAAAATGTTTAATTACTGCAACTTACCCAGGAAAAAAAAGTGACCTGACGCATACTTAATTTGTGTACTTAGTGTACTTCCTTGAGTACATGATTATTATAATGAAAGTGTGCTATTTTTTGTTGAACTAATAATGCTAAGTATGTTAATGGTGTATCATTAAGGCTATTAAATATATACTTAATTACAATTAAGTGTACTTGACTGTACTATTTTGAGACACCATTAAGCTACACTTGAATATGCTTAAGTCCACTTTACATTGTATGCTTCCCCAGGTAAAAAAAAAAAAAAAAAAAAAAAGTGTACTGAAGTGCACTTAAATCATTGTATAAATAGTGTACTTGCTTGAGTACATGATTATCATAATGAAAGTGCGCCATTTTTAATGTACTAATAATGCACTAAGTATGTTAATGATATATCAGTAAGGCTATTAAATATATTGAATTAATTACTATTAAGTGTACTTGACTGTACTATTTTGAGACACCATTAAGCTACACTTGAATATACTTAAGTACACCTTACTGTCATGGTTTGGTCTCGCCGGATGCGACCTGCAATCTGGCGGGCACTGGGACCATGGACCCAAAAGCAGATAGGCAGGACCTACGCACACAGGCTGATACAAAAATAGAAAGATTTTAACAAACATATTAAAATACAAAAACTCAATCAACATAAGTGGAGCAGCAACACAAAGTTGCAGACCTAAAGCCAGAATGCAGCTGCAAATGCCAACTGGCAATTGCAGCTCTTAAGAGCCATTGTCTGTAAAGTTCAGGCAGGTGCAGGCAGGTGGTGATAGTCACCTTCTAAAATTTTGCTTAAACTTTGGTGGTTTTATGTCCCTACCCTAAATAGAAAATTCCCCAAATTTTTGGGCCCACCTGCACCGGTTTGGGTTTTAGGGGTCAATCAAGTGCAAGCCGAAATAGGGCCTAAACTGCCAATTTACCAACATTTTATTCTTGGGTTGCTCTTATTCACTGCGCAAACTTCATCCCAAAGTAAAAGTCGGAAAATTGAATTATAGGGGGGATGGTCAGTGGAAAGAGTGATTTTCAGCCTGGGATCTTCTTCGCGCAACATATAGGGGGCGCTCCAATATGGCCGCAATCCATTTTTGTCACTAGTTCGCACCCCTTGTACTCTGTGCGCGATCAGTGCCCCAGAACTTTTACAACTGCACCACATTGGTATGTAGTTAGACTATCCATTACAGGTGAGAAAAAGTTGGGGTAATGCACGCGCACACCAATAGGTGGCGCCGAACATGGCGAAATGGTAAAATTTGACGTATTTCAGCGCCACCTGTTGGCATGCGCAGTCGACCTACAGGGCAAAGGTTTGTTGCATAATGAAGTATGGAAATCACCCTTTTAGTTTATGAAAACCATTTCTTGGGATAAGGACTACTGTCGATAATAGGTGGCGCTTTACTAACAGATGTACTGGTACGCATGTAAAGCAATATCCGCTAAAAATTGCTCATGATTGGTCAAGTTATGAAATGCGCAGCCATTATCCCAAGGATATGTTTTCATGAATTATGTCTTTAGCCTTTATCAATGAAATTCCAGTGACAACAAGTGTTCAGAGAATTCATAGTCTCGCCCAACAGCCCGAAATTTATGTCATGCCGTGAGGTCAGCCCAAGGTGTTTACATGTGAAAGATGAGTGAAATTGGTCAAGTGGTTCTAGAGATATCTGCCCAGAAACGGACAGACAGACAGACAGACTCACAAGGTGATTACAATAGTCTCGCAAACCCCTCCGGGGGCTCGACTGAAAATCATGGGATATTCTTTGTGCATGTCAATATAAGCTGCTATAGGTGCATTTCGATGGTGTGTCCCAGTAGAACAGGCCCTGTGATGGACTTGACCTTATTTCAGGTAATGATTATTGATTTTTTAATCATCTCTGGCATATGTGTGGTTTCATTAGTTACATCAATTATTCATTGAGGGCACCACTAGTACTTCCAGTTTATTGCATTGTTTCAGACTATTGAAAAGCCACTTTTTCAATCTGAGGTTTTATCCAGAATCATCTACGTATGTGAACGTCTTTAAAGAGCCAGAACTGGCTTGGATGAATATACAAACATTCCCAATTTATACGAAACTGGCATTTTTTTTTCACAAAACAACTTCTTGTATAGTTACAGGCCCATTTTACACAGGTGGATAGACTTGCATGCAGTCTAGGCTTGGGCTCTTGTGTTCCATTTTATTGTATTTGTACCCATTTTGTAAGTGGTTCAGAACAAAATTTTACAAATGAACAGTCTTGTATGCTCCATTCAACTCTTCATGTTCCACGGAAGTAGCATTTTAGCATCCCTTGTATTTTGTGTGATGAAGGTTTAAGTACCGAAACGTCACAATAAAACTTTTGCTATTTGCAAGTCAGTGATCCCATTGTTCCCTTTGCAATAACTGCAAGTTTAAGCGTGAAGGACATCTCATACAAAAGCATTTCCTTGGGATTTTCACCACGCATTTCAGATGGACTGATCATGAGCAATTTTGAGTGGATACCGCTTTTCGTGTGTACCAGTACATCTGTTAGCAAAGCGCCACCTATTATGGACAAGAAATCCCAAGAAATGGCTTTCATAAACTAGTAGGGTGACGTCTATACTTCATGATGCAACAAACCTTTGCCCTGTCAATGGACCGCGCACGCCAGCAGGTGGTGCTGAAATACGCCAAATTTTAGCATTTTGCCATGTTCGGCGCCACCTGTTGGTGTGCACATACATTATCCCAACTTTTTCTCACTCAAATAGATAGTCTAACTACATACCAGTGCGGTGCATCTGTAAAAGTTCTGGGGCACTGATCGCGCACAGAGCACAAGGGGCGCAAACTAGTGATGAAAATGGATTGCGGCCATATTGGAGCGCCCCCTATATGTTGCACGAAGAAGATCCCACGCCGAAAATCGCTCTTTCCACTGACCATCCCCCCTATAATTCAATTTTCCAACTTTTACTTTGGGATAAAGTTTGCGCAGTGAGTAAGAACAACCCAAAAATTAAATTTTGGTAATTTGGTGGTTTAGGCCCTATTTCGGCTTGCACTTGATTTACCCCTAAAACCCAAACCGGTGCAGGTAGGCCCAAAAAATTTGGGGAATTTTCTATTTAGGGTAGGGACATAAAACCACCAAAGTTTCAGCAAAATTGAAGAAGGTGACTATCACTACCTGCCTGACCCTTATAAACAATGGCTCTTAAATACTCTGCCCTCACCTCCACCTCGACGAGCAACACCTGTTGCTCGCTGAAGTGGAGGCGAAGACAGCAAGAGGGGAGGTACTGCAAGGCAAAACCTTTACACCTTACATTGTATGGCTTATGCTCATTGCTGAGTTGACTTCAGTATGTATACCTCACAGATATTATCCAAGGAAAAATTGTGTTGGTCACTCAACTTATTGCCTGACACTGTTAAAATGACTGCTCATGTAACTATTGTAGCCAGGGGTGCACATAACTTTTTTGGTGTGGTTCTCAAGAGAGCACCTGGAGCACCTCTTCACTCACCCATCCTACACGTTGTCATCATCGCAGCCATCCTTTCTTGCAGAGCACTCAAAACGCATGTGCTTTCAATGCAAATCAGCCCATAAAAGAGGAAGTTGAGTAAAAAAGATAATACAATATTCCTGAATGTATATACTTCGACTTGGAAAACAGTATATCTTTCTTATGTTCAATTTCATCAAGCAAGAGGAGGATTTCTTCCATTGTGAATGCTAACTTTTGTGTCCTTTTCCCCTTCATGACCACCACATTGTCACATGCCAATTTATTGGAGCAATCAGGCTCTGGATTGAATAACAATGAAACGAGAAGACAAAGGAGAAATGAGTTTTACGTCATTATTTAGCCTTTTCTTAATTATTTCTGCTCTAGTAATCATTCGTTGTAATATTTCTGTAGGCTAATTTAATTTTAAAAAGACACCAACTCAATTAAGTTATAGTAATGATGATGATGATGATGCTGATGTGTTTTTAACCCTTTGTCGCATGTTGTCCAATATTTTGGACATAAGTTAAGTGGGGTTTATTTTCGCACTTTGGGTGTGCTTGTACAGAATTTCAGTGACGTGAATGAAAGGGATTTACGATTTCCTGATCCCAATTTGCATCCAGTGGCTGTTTTTCCAAGCAAGTTAGATTTGTAACTTGTGGGGCAAATTATTGATGCAATTTTGGACAGCTTTCCTCCTAGCAGAATATGCAATTTCTGACAAGTTTTAAATACTGTCTGGTTCCATGTATAGTTTTACATGTCTGGCCTTCATATCGTATTCCCTGGGATTATATTCATGTGTGACAGATCCATGACCTGGATTTTTTTATTTTCCAATCACATTTTATATGTACAGTATATTCTTGTGTATTAAGCAGACTACTAGAAATGTTAGGATTCATGAACGGCATAACTGTGTTTATGTACAGTAGTGTGCAGTGATGATTATACACTTGAAAAAATGAAGTCAGAAACAAAGTACTATTTAACCCTCGTCCAACCAAGGGTTTTTCTACTACAACCCCGACCTGATTATTTCGAAATTAAGCGATAAACATCATCTTGTTTGGTATCAGTGTACAGCTACAGATGTCTTCAAAATGTTACACACTTGCATAAAAGGTTTATCTATGAATTATGAGAACAACTTTATGAACAATTCGATGAACTTATATAATAGTAGGCCTTTTGCACAGTATAAAAATAGAATACAGTACAGTAACCAGTCAAACACACAAGTAGAAGTATGTCGGTCATGCACTTCTAATATTATTAGGTGAAGATCACTTCAAGGTTACTGGTCACTGCTGGTCATTGTAATTCCAAGATTTACTAATACAAGGACAAGCTACATCAATAAATCAAAAAGGATGACAATCAGTGTGGTCTACAAAGTTCATTGAGCATGAAACATAATAATAGCATATCATTTGCAACTAATTTGTAAGCATATTATGTATCAAAAACAGGCAAAAATTGACACTGGTGGCAACCACTCCCCCCCCCCCACCCTTCGACTTTGACGCCTACCCCTACCCCCTGGGGGTGAGGTACCCTCATCGTTTTTCATGAAAATGAGCGCAAAGGATGAATAAACAATTACCCAGAAGCATTAGATCATATGTGTTAACGTTTTTGTGCAACAGGAAAAAAATCTGTTGGGGCCGGGTAACTACCCCCCCCCCTTGGTTGGATGAGGGTTAAGTATTTATTTCAAGTAATATTGAGGTCATTCCATAAGCAATCACCAGTCCTCCCAGCTCCATGGTATCAGAATTACTCTGTTCTTTGATGTTTTAAAGCTTTTGCGGCAGAAGAAAGTTGAAGGTGGTGTTTAAGTCAATATCTCACTCCATTCGGTTTTTATAGGGGTTTGAAAAAGGGGGCTTGTCTGCGTTAACCATCTATGACCCATTTTAAAGAATTTTCAACTGCATCTGTATAAAAAATTAAGTAAGATATCAACTTAAATTCTTCAGGATATCTTTATTTTATCTCAGACTTTTGCTACATAGTACTTAAACTCACGTTGACCCTGTTTGGGCAATCGACAACCAAAAAGTGAAATTTGAATGAAGCATACTGAAAATGATCCTGTTTGAGGGTGGATTTTCTCACTTCACAAAGATTGTTAGAATTTGAAGTTGATTTTGGCTGAAGTATGCATGAAGGGCTGTCAAAAAGTGCAGAGACTTTAAATGTCATTCATACATTTTAAGTAAAATGAACCCCTTTCTGGGCAGTCCCTTGTTGCCCTTTTTGAGTCCAATTTAGAGCAGTGTGTTCCCTTTATTGTAGTGTGAAAACACAGAGGCTCTGAGGAATTGGAATAGCAAGTCCTTGCGCTCAGGTATCCTTGAACTTATGTATATGGCTCTCCAATCACAGGATCATATTCATCTTGATGGCTTTTACCCTGCAAAAGGCCCTCTGGGGCCAGTTTCACAAAGACCGCAAAAAATTAGCGATGCGAGGGCTTAGCGAAGCGATTGCAACCAAGCAACCTCAGCAAAGGGAGGGATTCACAAAAGCCTTCGCTAACTCTCCGCAAGACCGTCGTTTTTAGCTGTCACAATGCGTGCTTGCCTCGTCTTCCTACAATTTTCTAGCCCAGTCTCATCCCGACGCGTCATATATTGACCCAACCTGACCAAGCGTTGAAATATGATGCAAAAGGACGCTTTTCGCATCCTTATTTGACGCCAGTTTAAAACGAACCTTACCCCCTAACCCCGAACCCTAACCTTAACCGTCAAATAATGATGCCAAAAGCTTCCTTTTGCATCTTATATCGACGCTTGGCCAGATAACGTCACTATATGACGAGTTGGGATGAGAAT
Source organism: Gymnothorax javanicus (assembly GCA_029692085.1). Taxonomy (NCBI): domain Eukaryota; kingdom Metazoa; phylum Chordata; class Actinopteri; order Anguilliformes; family Muraenidae; genus Gymnothorax; species Gymnothorax javanicus. The sequence continues at coordinate 84,801,754 of CM056196.1, forward strand.
TAATGTCACGCCCATTTAATTTGTTCATTTAAGTGATGCAGATAGTGTACCTGCAACAGGCCTACACAACTCGGTTCAGTCCAAGCATAGATGGGGTCGTGGTCCCTTGTATGATGACGAAACAATTGCAACAAAAATGATTAAATTGATCAATAATGCCTTGTCTATTAATTGCATGGTACATCTTGCGACAAATTAAAATGTCTTTATTTTTGGACAGTCTCTTTCTAGTAACAAGGCTCTTATCTGTACATCCAATGATGTTTGCTATTCGCCAACGCCGTTCATCGAAATGCCCCTCCTTTATTTCTTCTTGGCGATCATGTTCGTGCGGGAACTTGAAGAAAAGATACGCCTTCCTCGCATGTGTACAGGAAATGCCCCGTGAAATAAAACCAAAGTGCACACAAGACCTGCAAATGCACGAGAATTGCACTGGACCTTTGTGTTAGGCTTTCCAGATCGTCCTTAATAAGTTCAACCAATTCAAGCATGACTTGTCTTGGTAACTGAAATCATTTTAGAAGCTTTGTGTCATTCAGAAACTCCACTCACGTTCATGTTTTGACCCACAATCACTGAGTCTGGTAACATGAATGGCTAGAAACTCAATTTTGTTCTGGACTGATGATAAAGCCCGATTCCAAGACCCTTTATCAAACTTGAGATGCTTATATTGTTACACAAGGATCACACACTCCCAGTTGCTATACAGTATAACTTAATGATATGTCCATTGATGACTGGGGGTTGTGACCAGAATTTATCACTTCCATTGGAATACACGTATTTAACACAGCTGCCATGTTGAAATAAAGAATACATTTAACTTTGATAAATGGTTGCAAGTTACAGTTTGCTTATTTTTGTTGAATTTCATGAAAAATTTTTTTTTGGATTGAGGGCCACTTTTGTAACATTAAAACAAACCCTTTTTCCTCTGATCTATTGTTTTGGCATAAATGATATGGTATGCACTTTTAGTAACTCTTATTTTTCATTTTACTCAGAAAATATTTAATTTCATTCATCATTCCCAGAGCAGACCTGCATGACCTTATTTTCTATATTGTCGGTTCTGCAGTGCGTCAACTCACTTATTTTGGCTGTGTTGGATTGAGCAGAGAGTAAATCACAACTCTGCAATCAGTGGCTTATCCTTTCCATTTCGGGTGCAGAATATATTACAGATTACTTGGAGGCTGAGACCCATGATAAGGCGCTGGAGAGAAGATTTGATTGGTGTTCTGCAGGGACAGTGGTCAGCTGACTAAGATATCTGTCACCTAAATTCACACCATGGCATGTCCTAAGTTACACAGTTGTAAGTAGGTCCTGTCTGTAATGTGTTGTCATACAGAGAAGCAGGCTAGTGGCTACCCAGTGCCCTACAGCCACGTCTCTATATAATAAGGGATTCCAATTGCAAAAATAGCCAGAGACCTTTCACAAAAAAGCGGCAATGATTGGAGAGGGTTACTGTCTTTATGTTTTGTTTATTACTCTGCAGAGCAACAGCAAATTTGAGTTTGTAAAATGATTCCATGAATCAGTACTCAAAACCCTGCATCATCAATATAGGTCACCTAAGTTAAATATGAGAAGTGGCAAGTAGGAATGATGATCACATGTGCGACTGTGCCTTGACATGTGCATTGTTTTCATTTGTCACATGCACGACTTGTCACATGCACGATACAAAAGTTACTTTCTAGTCTAGAGCATTTAAAATCTATTTTGACATACTGTATAGATATCAATACATGGCCTGAAAGTGATGGAACTGAAAAGGGCAGTCTCTGGATTAATGTAACACCACAACATGTGAAAGATTACAACATGTATTTGATTTCAGTTGCCCAGACTGTAAACTTAAATTATAAAATATGGATAGGTTGACCAAAATAAAAAATTAAGGAGCTTAGATATAATTTGGTAATTTTAAGAGGTCATTTAATTTGCATACAACAACTGACAACATCACATGAGTATTCATATTCCGGTGCAGCAAATATTTATACAGATTATCTGACATAGGGCTCTATTTTTGTGCAAATAGAAACAAATTTGGGGATGATGTTATGGACAATTTCATCTGTCCTAAATGGCATATTTATCGCCTTGTCCAGGTTGGTTGTTTCCTGTTTTGAAATAAAGCCTTTTGCATCACAGTGGGTTGAACAGCCCAATAGCATGTGTAATGTATTGAGCTGGAGGTGTGCAAGTTTCACATCATCATACTTTTTTGGATTTTGACTCGCCAGATATCCTTTTAATGTACACACTGTCACTGTGATGGTTTCATGGGATTGAATCCCAGCTAGCGGACCTGTTTGACAATGAACGCAGCTCGTTCATATTATTTTCCTCCCCTTTTTAATTATCACTTTAATTATGTACCCTATAAATAAAGCCTACAAAAGTATGATGGGGTCTAATGGGAAAGGGAGGGCAAAGGGGAATTTGTGCACGTAAATATTTTCTTTAAACTCCAGATTCACCCTTGTTTTAATTCCATGAGTGCTATTTTGCACGTGGTTTAAGAGCCATTCCATGAGAAAATGGCATTTTTTGAAGAAGTTGACGAGTTGACCCCCTGGAATTGAATGAAACTTGGCACATAGGTAGATATGGGCGTCTCACGGAAAAAGCCAAATTTTTAGGTCTGTATCTCACTTAGTCTGCCGATGGCGCCACCTGGAAGCCACTAAAGTGGCTCAGTTTTGCTTTTGACACCACATTTTACATCAATTATTATGATTATGTTTTTGATTATTATTATTATTATATATTTAAGTACTGGCCATCCCCAGCAATGTACCAAAGAAATTTTTTTTGAACTGTGATACACAGTCACAGCTAGTTAAAAAATTTGGACTGGTCATGTCTTATAAAGTGCTGTACATTTCTGACTGCGCTGCACCCATACTTGATAATAGCCCATGTATTGTGCGTTTGTAACGCTCACTGCCATGACCAGTTTACAACCAACCCAGCTTTATACCAAAGAGATTACAAATTTTATGTATAACTGTGCATGTACTTTATATATGTCAAAAGGCAGAACTTTGGTATATGTCTGGGAATATGGACTATTAAGTTGGTAGAACATAAGCTCTTTAGAGCACTACCTTTGGTCAGATAGCTGTCCATTCAGAATAGTACCAAGCTAAACTCTTCATTTTCAGAGAAAACTAGCTGTCTGCATCACAATTCATTATTGTACATTGCTGAAGATAGCCAGTATTTGCATCCAGCCTACAGCACCCCTGGGGGCGAAACATTCCGACGTTTGATGATGAATATCGTCTACACTGAAAATACTACCATTGAGATTTTACTAATGCTGTAATATACCCCAAAGGGACTATTTTTCTTAGATAATTCAGATCTCTATCCTCCTGGGTAAACAAAATAATGCCACCTAAACATAGGCACAATCAGCTATGAAATGGTCCATTTTGAGTTTTCCTCCAACTTTGGCTCTATCTAGCTTGAAAGTGTAGATACTACCAAAGAAATGCTTGGTATTCCTGAAAATAGAGTTCCAAAAGCACAACAAACAGCATTTACCCTCACAGTACAAATCTGGGTTACGGAGAAAATATACCGCAAACATGCACCAAAAATGAATTTCGACTATCTTTCTGACTGTCCATTGCACAAACACAGCAAGTCAGCAAGGTACTATTCACTGAAAATGATAGTCTTGTTGTGTGTAAACACATAATGAAGCATTCTAGTTTGGTATATGTCTGGGATATTATTTTATTCCCATCCCCATTTTCAATTTTTATTTTTATTTCTCAAATAATTCTGGCTCAATAACATAGTTACCCAGCTTGGCGCTAATGTGGTGCTGAAGTCTAACTGGACTGAAGTGTCACAGGTCATGATAAAAGTAAAACATATTTGGTACTGTGTACCCTTAAGTCATGATAGTTGATGTAAAATGTGGCGTCAACAGCAAAACTGAGCCACTTAAGTGGCTTCCAGGTGGTGCTACTGGCAGGCAAAGTGAGATACGGACCTAAAAATTCAGCTTTTTAAGTGAGGCACCCATACCTGCCTATGTGCCAAGTTTCATTCAATTCCAGGGGGGTCAACTGCGCACCGAATGTCAATCTCTCATGGCATGGCTCTTGAATCAACCTGGAATGGAACGCTTCAAAAAGAGCTTTGTCCCACTGCTATTCAGACACTCAATGAGCTGGCATGTTGAAGGTTACTGTATGTGTTATATGTGTTGGATGCATTGTATGTCTCCATATTATATGTACAGTATATTGGATGTTTTATGTATTTATGTGAGGCTGGCAAGCTGCGAAAACAAATGTCCCCTTGGGGACAATCAAGTATTGTATTGTACCCACCCAAACACCACCATTCTCTCCATGGTGAGGCAGTTGTCCTCAGCTGGCATGAGGCGCTCACTATTGGATGCCCCGGCTTCTCCAATAGAATGGGTCTCCCAATGGCTCAATGCTAGTTTTTGCTTTTCTCTTCATTTCACATCAAGGAAGTGCTTAATACATCGAAGAGCGGTTCTCAGAGGCCCAAGGAAGATGGCTGTAATGCAAATTAGGTGCTTTTTCTTCACTCGATGAAGCTGCCAGTTCACCAATACGTCAATGCATTGGTTTTAAAGGGAATAACAATAACTGATGTGGGTAGCCTTTATGGAACCAAACCCCCACGACACCAACAGGAAATTCAGTCTCAGACCAATCCATTTGACAACAGCAACACAGTTGTGCGATCATCTCCTGTCACAAAAATATAGAATGAGTGAGTTAAACCTAGTTTTTATCTGTGATCCTGTTACAGTTTGCGTTTGTCGACTGCGTGTCGGTTGTCGAATTGCGGCCCTTAATCTTTTGGGATCTCTAAGATTTCTGTAATCATAAAGCGATGTACCTGATTGTAATTCCCTTAATGAAAAGAAATTTGCTGCCAAGATTCTTCTGATAAATGTTACACATTTGCATTGCTGCAGCAATCAGCAGCGACCATTATTGACTTGGAAAAATTAGCAGAGCAATAATTATTTAAATTTAGAATTTTATTGATTTTTTTCATTGCTTTAAGTTGTTCTCAGAAATATGCAATGAGAAAATAATATCTTTTTGCTCTTTTCTAAAGGCAACTTTTTATAAAGTCTTTGAATGGCATTTTCATGTCTGTACATATTGCAATTATCTGATTAAGATCACTGGTTGGTGTTGAAGTTTTCACTTACTTTACTGTGATGTTCCCATAATCATAAACTGGTGATTTATCTTTTCACTCTTTTCTAGAAGCCAGTGATTGCAGTTTTTGGAACTGTAATGGTAACTTTGGATGTCTTTCATGGCATTTTTGTTCCCGTTCATGCTGCAGCAATAATTACTGTATTTAATTTAGGAACAATTTTCTGATGGAGACTGCTGAAATTAGAAGAAAAGAATGGTGGTAAATGTAAAATATGGCAAATGAAGCCCTAATTTAGATTTTTATTTTAGGTCCAAATACTGCCTTGTGTGAGAGCCATTTAGGCACATATTAATAATTTGTGAATTGTTTCTGTTATAATTACGTGTAACATATGTCAGCTTTATTTAGGTTCATAAAACCGTTAATACTCAATATATGTATAGATCAAGTGTATTTTGAGGATTATAGGTGTAAATATTTACATTTTGTGCTCGTTAATTGCAGAACATGATCTGTTCTTCAAGCTTGCTCTGGCTCTGGTCGATATATGTGAAAAGCTTGCCGATTTGAAAATTGCCCTGTCATACCGGTCAGCTTCAAATGCATATCTCAGCTATTGAAGTAAGTCATGAGTTCAGATAGTGTTAACCTGACAAGCTAAAAGGAGAAACGTTTTCTTGTTGATGACGCGTTTACGTTATACGGCAAAATATATGCTATTCTAGGATGTTTTTGGAGATTTGATGCTTTTACCACTTGGGAGTGCTTCAGACAGTATGTGTGATACGGTCAAGCAACCAAATGACATCACACTCCCAAGATGCTTTGTGAGCTTACAAATATGGTGGCCCCCAGGAAATTCAAACAATGATACTGCCTTACTTTTGCAGTAAATAAAAATTAAAGGCCAGAAAGTGATGACTTTGCTTGAAGGTATTTATTTACAGTCTGACAAGAACAATAGGTAAGATTTTTCTGCATTCCAGAGGTTTCCTTTAATGAGCATGCACAGGGATTGAGCAAGAAAATGTGCTGCTAGGAAGCACGGGAATCGACGAATAAGTTAGGTTCAAAATAAGTTTTGGACGTTGTACAACATGTAGGCTAACGTGCACATTGAGATAGTGGAAATAACGTTTGTTTTTTGAATATGCACTACAGGCCAAAATATTACGAACACCGTACATTTTTCAGAATTTGGCTGGTTTTTGTCATCTTAAAGTTAATTTTGAGCAGCAAAGGCACACAAAATGCCAAAGGGACATTTGTATTGACTAAAAATGTTGCTTGTTAAATACTTTACATCTTGAAATTCAAATCTTGAAACATCTTGAAAAAGAGCTCATGTAGGAACATTTTAAAGCCAGGAGTGAGATATCAGGGAGTTGTCGACTTAAAGAATGCCTCGGATATGTCAGGCTGTAATCAAGGCGAAGGGAGGCGATTTTGTGGAAAGCTGAATTTGAATATTTACAGTATATCTCTTAGCAAATAATTTTGCACATTTCTAGTTACGATAGGAGGGTTGGGTTGGTGGGGTATTGTTTGTATATTGTTTTTCATTTTGTAAAGCACTTTTGTGTGCCACTATGTTTGGATGAAAAGTGCTATATAAGTGAAGTCTGATTGATTGATTGATATGTATTGCTGTTATTCTGTTTTTTGTTGTTGCTGAAAATAGTTTGAGAAACACCAGCCAAATTTTGAAAAACGCAAGGTGTTCTTAATATTTTGGCCTGTAGTGTAACATCAAGTTGGTAACGGACCGGGCTTTTTGTGACTTAGAAATAAATTGTATTACCTCGCAGCCCTTCTGGGCTGATGGGGTAATGTTACCTCCGCCTCCAACAAAGTTGGAGCGAGGAGGTTATGTTTTCATGTCTGTTTGTTTGTTTGTTGGTTTGTGAACAGAATAACTCTAAAACTTGGGGGTGGATTTGGATGAAACTTGGTGGAAGGATGCAGTATGGGTCTAGGATGGGCCCTTTTTAGTAGTGACCCTGGGTTTATGTGTTGCCGGCATAGCATTAGGACCCTGGGGTAAGCAGGAGAGGATAAAGAGGGCGTGAGCTGGGGCGCTCCGGTGGCTCATCGGTCTGGGCGCGCGTGCCATGGGGGCTGTGTCCTTCCCGCGGCGACCTGGGTTCGGTTCCAGCTCGGGTCGTTTGCTGCATGTCTTCCCCCATTCTTCTCCCCAGCCTTCCTGTCTCTCTACACTGTATTACTGTCAAATAAAGGAAAAATTCCCAAAAAATAATCTTTAAAAAAAAAAAAAAAAAAAGAGGGCGTGAGTTAATGGCGATCTGCTTGCATTCAACGAGTGGATCCGGAGAGTAACAGCTCGTGTTTGTGCTAGTGCCCTAATAGGTGTGTGTGGCTTTAACACTGGTAGCGCTATTGGTGGAGGTATGCGCTCGACTGAGTGCTTTCTAGTTATACCCTGTGGCATCTGAGCAGGTGGCGGCTCCAAAATTTGTCCGGGCCAAATCTGAAAGCGTTGGCCACAGGAGCTTCAAATTTGGTATGCAGGTTCTTTGTGAGGGATGTGTGTGAAAGGTACGGGTCATTACCGAATTTGACCTTTGACCTTGGCACAGTGACCTGGTACTTGAAAACTGTGTTCGGACCATAAGTTCCAAAAGTACGGACCACAGCAATTAAAAATTGGTACGTATATATCTTGTGAGGGGTAGGTGTGCAACGTAAGGGTCAGTAGTGGATTTCACTTTTGACCTGGACACAGTCACTTGTGCCTAACTTTAGGTGTATGCTGCTATTTATTAATAGTCAGTTAAGGGCTGTGGGGTTCTCTCGGCGCTCAGCGTCAACTTCTTTCAATGTTTTCCCTGCCTCCTGAGGACTTGTCAGTATATTGGGTTTCACAAGAAAAGTGGATTTAATGCAGTGGAGCACAAGTTAAAACTACAATGCTTTGCAGAAAACATGGCCCAAGAATTTGGATCTTGGTAAAACGGCCACAACACCTCGAAACACTGAAAATAGCATTTCTGAGCATCTACAATGGGCTTCAAAATTACTGGCAATGTACAAATGCACCCCTGATTGGCAATGCACAGACAATACTTAATTCTTGGGTACTTTGTTGCTTCTTTCACCCAAAGTATAGCTCGAGATCCACAAAGAAATGGTTCTGTAACAACAAAGTCAGCATTCTGCAATGGCCATCTCAGTCGCCGGACTTCAAACCAATTGAAAACCAGTGAGCTGAGTTGAGGGCAGTTGATTGACGCAAACCCAAAAATGTGAAGAATCTTTAAAGGATCTGCTTAGAGGAATGGTCCAAAATCCCCCCAAATGTGTGCCTTAATCTTGTCATAAATTTCAGGAAAAGACTCCATGCCATTATCCTTACCAGAGGTGGTTGCACAAATTACTAAATGGAGGGTGCCAATAATTAGAAAATCTTGATTTTGTTGAAATTTATTTTATATTAAAATCCCATTTCCAAAAGAGTTTGGATGCTGTGTAAAATGTAACTAAAAACAGAAGGCAATGATTTTTATATCATTTGAACTTTATTTGAAAATACAGTGCTGTGAAAAAGTATTTGCCTCCTTCCTGATTTATTTTTTTGCATATTCGTCACACTTAAATGTTTCAGATCATCAAACAAAGTTTAATATTAGACAAAGATAACCCAAGGAATTAAATGCAGTTTTTAAATGATGATTTCATTTATTGAGGGGAAAAAGCTCTCCAAACCTACCTGGCCCTATGTGAAAAAGTAATTGCCCCCTAAACCTAATAACTGGTTGTGCCACCCTCGGCGACAACAGCTGCAATCAAACATTTGCGATAACTGGCAATGAGTCTTTTACATCGCTGTGGAGGAATTGTGGCCCACTCTTCTTTGCAGAATAGTTTTAATTCAGCCACATTGGAGGGTTTTTGAGCATGAACGGCCTGTTTAAGGTCATGCTACAGCATCTCGATCTGACTTCAGTCCGAACTTTGACTAGGACACTCCAAAACCTTCATTTTGGTTTTTTTAAGCCATTCAGAGGTGGACTTTGTGTTTCTGAGTCATTGTCCTGCTGCATAACCCAAGTGCGCTTCAGCTTTAGGTCATGCACTGTTGGTTGGACATTCTCCTTCAGGATTTTCTGATCGAGAACAGAATTCATAGTTCCATCAATTACGGCAAGTTGCTCAGGTCCTGAAGCAGCAAAGCAGCCCCAGACCATCACACCACCACCATCATGTTTAACTGTGTGTATGATGTTCTTTTTAAGAAATACTGTGCTAGTTTTACGTCAGATGTAACGGGACGCACCCCTTCCAAAAAGTTCAACTTTTGTCTCGTCAGTCCACAGAATATTTTCCCAAAAGTCTTGGGGATCATCAAGATATTTTTTTGCAAATGTGAGACGAGCCCTTGTGTTCTTTTTGGTCAGCAGTGGTTTTCACCTAGGAACTCTCCCCTGGATGCCATTTTTGCCCAGTCTCTTTCTTATTGTTGAATCATGGACGCTAAATTAACTGAGGCAAGTGAGGCCTGCAGTTCTTTAGATGTTGTTCTGGGTTCTTTTCTGACCTCCTGGAAGAGTCATCGATGCGCTCTTGGAGTAAATTTGGTAGTCCGGCCACACCTGGGAAGGTCCACCACTGTTCCAAGTTTTCTCCATTTGTGGATAATGGCTCTCACTATGGTGTGCAGGAGTCCCAAAGCCTTAGAAATGACTTTGTAACCCTTTCCAGACTGATAAAGTCAATGACTCAGTTTCTCATCTGTTCTTGAATTTCTTTAGATCTCGGCATGATGAGTTGCTTTTTGAGATCTTTTAGCCTACTTCACTTTGTCAGACAGGTTCTATTGAAGTGATTTGTTGGTTCAACAGGTCTGGCAGTAATCAGGCCTGGGTGTGGCCAGTGAAATTGAAGTACAAAAATGTGGTTAATCACAGTTAATTCATGATTTAACAAGGGGGGGGAGAGAAGTACTTTTTTTTTTACATCGGGCCAGGTAGGTTTGGATAGCTTTTTCCCCCTCAATAAATGAAATTATCATTTAAAAACTGCAACTCAAGTTATCTTTGTCTAATATTAAAATTTGTTTGATGATTGGAAGCATTTAAGTGTGACAAATATGCAAAAAAAAAAAAAAAAAAAAAGAAATCAGGAAGGGGCAAATACTTTTTCACAGCACTATAGTATAAAGACAATATATTGGATGTTGAAACTGATATATTTATTGTTTTTTGGAAAACAAGCACTGGTATTGAATTTGATGCCAGCAACTTGTTTCAAAAAAGTTGGCACGGGACATGTTGACCACTGTGTTGCATCACGTCCTTCGCAATCAACACTCTTTCAGCATTTGTGAACTAAGGAGACCAACTGCTGTAGTTCTGAAAGCAAAATGTTTTCCCATTCTTGCTTTATGAAGGATTTCAGCTGCTTAATACTTTGCAGCCTCCTGTCATATTTTTTGTTTCATAGTGCCCCAAATATTGTCAGTGGGTGACAGGTCTGGACTGTAGGCAGACCACTTTAGCACCCAGACTTTTTTTTTTTTTTACAACAGAGCCATGTTGTTATAATACATGCGGAGTATGGTGTTGGGCATGGTGTCGTTGAAATCAGCGAGGCCTTCCCTTAAAAACGGCATCTAGATGGCAGTAAATGTTGCACCAAAACCTGTATATATCATTCACCATTAATGTTATCTTCATGGAGGTGCAAGTTACACATGCTATGTGTACTAATGCACCCCATACTATCATGGATGCTGGCTTTTTTCTGATAAAAAGCCGGATGGCCCCTTTCCTCTTTAGCCCAGAGGATGTGGTATCCATGATTTCCAAAGATAATTTCAGATTTGAATTAGTCCAACCACAGGGCAGTTTTCCACTTTGCCTTAGTATATTTTAATTGAGTTCAGGCCCTAATATTTCTGGATTCTTGTTTATATATAGTTTAATCTCTACATGGTAGAATTTTAACTTGCATTTGTAGATGCAGTGACAAACTGTGTTCACTGACAATGGTTTACAGAAGTGTTCCTGAGTCCATGGAGTGATATCCACTGCAGAATCCTGTCTGTTTTCAATGCAGTGCCATCTGAGGACCTGAAAATCACAGCCATTCAAAATTGGAATTTGGCCTTGTCCCATTCATACAGAGATTTTTTTTCTAAACTTTCAATCTTTTAATGATATTATGTATCATTTAAAATCGCTGATTTTTTGCGATTTCAAGTTGAAAAGGTTATTCTTAAATTGTTGAACTATTTCCCCATGCAGTTTTTTATTGAGTGGTTTAGCCCTCACCATATTTACATATAAAAAACTTTATACCCAGTCATGTAACTGACCTGTTGCTAAATAATCTAATTAGCCCTGAGATGTTCTGCCAGTTTTAGCATCAGTAGCAAACTTCTCCAGTCTTTTACTGTCTCATCCCAACTTTTTAAAAACATGCTGCTGTCATCTAATTCAAAATGAGCAGATATTTTTCAAAAAAAAAAAAATTGATCAGTTTCAACATCTGATATATTGTCCCACTACTATTTTCAAATAAATATAAAATTCAAATTCCTTGAAAATCATTGTATTCTGTTTTTATTTACATTTTACACAGCATCCCAACTCCTTGGGATGGGGTTGTAAATGATTGTTATGATTTTGGTTGTTTCTATCGAAACATTAATTAAGTATTTCACACATTGGTATATTCCATTTCTCTATAATTATATTGTTTATATATTCTTGTATTGTTAGTGCATTGCCAGTCAGGGGTGCCAGTAATTTTGGAGCCCATTGTATTTCAATCAGCCGAAACATTTTGACCACTTGCCTAATATGTGTGCCCTTTGTTACACAAATGGCTCCGACCCATCAAGGCATGGACTCTATAAGACCTTGAAAGGTGCCCTTTGGTGTCTGGCATCAAGAAGTTAGCATAAAATCCTTAACTGTGAATTGCTTGGTGGAGCCACTTGTTCCAGCGCATCCTGCAGATCCTCAATCAGATTGATATATGGGGCATTTAGAGATTAGGACTACACCTTGAAGTCCTCATCATTTCCCTCAAGCCTTTACCAAACTGTGCGTCCAGAGTGACCGGACGCAGTATCCTCCGGAAAGATGCCACTACCATTGGAAGTTCGTAACACTGTTGTAATGAAGAGGTGCACCAGATCTGCAATGATTTTGAAGTTGGGGGCACAAATTAAAGATACTTCCACCAGAATGCCTTAATCCAGGGTTTCCCAAAAGAACACTGTCCTGAGCATCACACTTTCTACCCAGCAGCAGGGTGCAAAGCGCTGTGCGTGGTGGCACATTTTTCCTGCAACCGCCATTAATATTTCCTGCTGCTCATGCCGCAGTTTCCCTTCTGTCAATTTGGACCAGAAGAGATGGGCTTCATTGCCCTTGTACATTAAAGAGCTTTGGGTGTCCTACACCCTGTCACCCGTTTGTGGTTTGTACCTCCTTTTACCTTTGTTGGTAGACAGTCACCATTGCTGACCAGGAGCACCCCATAAGCCTTGCTCTTTCTGTGATGCCATGATCCAGTCATCTGGCTGCAACAGGTTGGCTCTTGTCGAAGTCCCTTTGGTCTTTTCGCCTGGATATTTACCCCACATTAAATGGTTGAATTTTCAGACTGACCATTTGCTTACAGTCCAATATGTCCTAGACATTGACATGCACACTTATCCTCCTCATGTGTGAGCTATCATAATGTTGTTGCTTGGTAGTGTATGAAGCATATGGTTTTATTTTTTTCTTTCAGAAAAAGCAATGTATTTTTTAAAAAGTATAAAGCACTATTTGCATCCTTTTCCTTTTCAGACAGGATTGATAGTTGCCTGTTACCAGGGATATGTGGATGTAGTCATTGCCCTTGCTGAATGTCCTTACATTGATGTGAACTGGCAAGACAACGAAGGCAACACTGCCCTCATTACTGCTGCTCAAGCTGGTAAGAACTGCAATTTGCCCTTCATCAAACAGGATTAGGTAGTGTGGTCAAATGCTTCCCCTTTTTTAATTTACTGTATATGCATTTATACATGCGCATTAAGAGGACTTTTACCAGAAATAATCGCAATATCTGCTGGAACCAGTTAGTACAAGGGTCTCAAACCAAATTCCTGGAGTGCAGCTGCGTCCGCTGGTTCGTGGTTGGTTCTAGCACTTCAGTGCTAAATTAGAGTAATTGCCATGGAGTCACTATTTTTATGAGGCCTGATTTAACTGCTGATTGAATGGAAATCCCAAACATTATCTGAAACTGCAGCCTGCAAGGACTATAGTTTGAGATCTATGATACAACTCAAAAAGTGTCTGTCTTTACAAGTAATTTAATTTTATTGTGAGACATTACCCCTCATTTTTCCTCTCAAAAATTGGGAATATTGGTTAATGTAACCTTTTTATATGCTGGGCATGTCAAAATTATCTCACATCAGTGGCAGAATTTTTGTTTTAATGAGATGTTTTAATGAGAATAAAAGGCAATAGAGATAGGTGTTTTAGGACAAAATACAATATAAAAATGCTTGGTAAGGTCTTATAATTTTTTTTTTTTTTAGTTTTAATATTTTGTAGTGTAGCGATACTGTAGTTTTACAAGCTGGGCCGGACAATTCTATATTCAGAGAAATGTCCATTTTAAAAGATGCACTGAGCTCAGGATAACAAGGGGAATTTCAGTGCAGGAGAATATAATGGTAGCCATGTCTTCTTTGCATCTGCAGGACACATCACAATCTGTAACTACCTGCTGAACTACTACTCTGGCCTTGATATCGAGAGAAGGAACTGTCATGGCTTCACAGCTCTCATGAAGGCCGCTATGCAAGGCAAAACAGACTGTGTCCGAACTTTGATGCTGGCAGGTGTGCAATCTTCTCAGAATGCCATTTTTTTCGGTTTTCTTTCCTATTGTAAGTACTTAGGTTAGGACATGTTTAAAATCTTAACAGCAAGCTGAAGGAGTGGGCCATATTGCTTTATGATTAAACTACATACTGAGCAGCATATACTGACCAAAATGAATTGCTGAAACTTAACTAACTCTGCACTGAGTGTGTACTGCAAGTATCAACTTTCATTTGTGCCGTTCCATCAGGGGCGGATCTCGAGGCCCTGGACGATGGGCGGAAGCTAACCCCACGGCAGTGGGCCCTCTTCACGGCACGTTACGAGACAGCCCACCTCATGCTGCGTCTGATGACCCAGCCCTGTCCGGAGCAGTACAGAGACTGCTACCAGCCTGAATGGTCCAAACTGCCAGAGCTTGTGGCCAAGGCAAGGGAACCCAAGGGCTGTTTGCGGAGGCTGTCTGAGATGGTGCGTGGTGTCTTTTCATGCGGTGGCTTGGAGCCCGAGGAGGGTGGAGTGATGGATCACATGGTGCGTGCCACCACTGGCCTGCCAAGCCCCTTCGTCACCCTTGCATGCAGGACAGTGTGCCCGGGAAGCCCACCCTGCGTGGGAAAGAGACGTTATGCTGTGCAAGAGATACTCCTGAAGCAGCAGCAGAAGGAGCAGCTCAAGAGCCTCCAGCCGGAGCACCAGGGAAGCCTCAGGAAGCTCTTCCCGCACTGCCACATCACGCTGGGCCCCAGAAAGAAGAGCCGCCGCTCCAGTACCGATAACCCAGTGAATGGGGTCCCTGCAACACAGAGGCGGAGCAGCCAGCTCCACAGCCACCCAGTGAGGAGAAGCATTGTGCAGCCTGTTATATCCCTGCCCAAAATACGGGTGACCAAGGCCTCCACTTCCGACTACAAACCAGAGAAGATGCGCAAGAAGAGCAGCTGCAAGGAAGGGAACTTCCTTCAGATCCCCCAATGGAGGTACAAGGAGCTGAAGGAGGAGCGGAAGAGGGCAGAGGAAGCAGAGAGGAGGAGGAATGAGGAGGTCGAGAGGGAGAGGAAAGAGGAAGCCAGGAGGAAGAGGGCTAAGGCAGGCATATTGAGAAGTTTGTCCCCGGGGATGAAAAAGTGAGCTCACCTCACCCAAAGCCGCAGGGAGCTCCACCAGCTGCTGAACTGAGCCAAGTAACTTCATCCTTATTTGTATTAACTTATATTCATATTTATTGCTTTTAACCAAGAAGGACAGATTTCATTAATGTTCAGTTCTCTGATAAACACTACCAGCAAACCTGTTGTGGGAGCCTGTAGCATTTATTTTTATACCAGTAACAAAGGAGATGTAAGGCTAATTTTCACAATAACAATTATAAGCAATATTAGTGCATTTTATTCCTTTTCGAGATGGAGAAACCAAAGTTACACAATACAGATATTTTTAGTGCAGAATCTTACTAATGTGAGGAAAAAATTCAAACACAACTGAGTGGCATACAAAGCCCATCACTTCCAGATGAGAGAGGGGAGGGATTTAGCTTGAGAATGATTTTTAAAAAATGTTTTAAGCTTTTCAAAGAATTTTGCAGTATGAATGCATCACATTTTGCAAAGCAAATAAATTGTGCATATTTTCAGACTTAAGTGGGCTACATAACAACAGTACTATTAAACTGTCAAGACGTGGGCTTTATACTTCATGTTTACATGAACTGAAATTGATTGTTGTTATGCTAAGTTCTATAGCAAAGCATTTCTTTCTTGATAGCTGTATTAAAAAGCATTGTTTTCTTGCTAAAACAGAACATACTTATGTGGGAATGCTGAGAGTCTGGAGGCCACAAAAACACTATTTTTATCTTGAAGTTGAAAATAAATTACTGGGTGGACAGGAAACATACTAAATTCAGCAAAACCATGACAAAAAAAATTATGGCGAAAAATGATATTCATTAAAACATGTTCTGTTATGATAAGTATTAACTTGCAGCCTGTAATGTGTTCAGTTTTGCCTCAGCCTACACAGCAAAGATAAGTTTTCTCTGTTCCATTGAAGCAAACTATGCAGCCTACTTTATTAAAACCAACAAATCCATGCATGGGTCTGTCATGTGCAGTTTCTTTATTAACCTCTTCCACCTGGGACTTGCCATCTGAGGGATTATAGCCCTGCTCTCACCTCACCTTAAAGCGCAATACTTCTTCAAACCTGTTCCCATATACGTTTCCTAATCAGCAACTAAGTGTTAATTTGTTCAGTTGCAAGGGTCACTCGGCAGAATTACTGTCCATTTCCCCTTAGCTTGCATTATTGTTCATTGCAATAGTTATCTAGCATTTTCCTATCTACGAAGAAAGAAAAGCATTTTTTCTTATTGTCGGACAATGTCACATACATATTCTGTATCTGCTGGTTGCATTGCCTCTCTGAAGCTATATCACAGTTATATTGAAATATTCAAAAGTAGCATTCCATATTTTTATGGCTACAGCATTACATCAAATTGAAAATATCTTGATCTTGTTTATCATTTTATACACATTTTGCTGCAATTTAGCAGGATATATTGGGGAGTGTTGAAAACCTTTCTCTGTTCCATCTTGGCTTTCACCTAGGGATCCACACACCACAAACCCAGGTATACTCACTTACACACTTAATAAATTCTCTGTGTTGGTCAAATCTGATGCTGACTACCGAAATACAAGCATAGTTTGTTTTACTGAAACGTGGTTATCTGAGGACAGTGAGTTTGGATTCATATGCTTTGACTGAGACATAAGGAAAACAGGCATTGTGTGGCCGTTAACAACAAATGGGCAACACACTTTATAGTTCTTGAGATCAGCTGCTCGTGGCATCATGAAATCATGACCATGTTGTTCCATCCCTACAATCTACCATGCGGGTGAACACAATTGAATGGGATTCTTGCGTATGTCCCTGGCTCTGACTACATGTTCGCAGCTGAATGCATTGCTGACAGCTACAACAATGCTGTCTCCAGAGCGGCTGATCAGCCAGTTTTTGTGGGTGGGGATTTTAATGGCTGTGACATCACTTCATTACTCCCACAGCTGGGGCAGTATATCACAACTCCAATGCAACAGGACACAATGCTGGATCTACAACCCCAATTCAGAAATAGCTGGGACGAAGTGTAAATTGTGAATGAAATTAAAATGCAATGACTTACAGATCACATGAGCCAATATGTTATTTACAATAGAACATAGACAACATTTCAAATGTTGAAACTGAGACATTTTACATTTTTATCCACAAAATGAGCTTATTTCAAATTTTCTGGCTGCAACACGTCTGGGACACAGGCAAAAAAGGGCTGAAAATGCAATTAATATATGAGACAATCAGCTGAAAGAACATTTAGCAAGTAATAAAGTTAACTGGCATCAGGTGTGTAACAATTGGCTATAAGAGGGATGTCTGAGAGGCTGAGTCTTTCAGAAGTAAAGATGGCCTGAGGCTCTCCAACCTGTGAAGGCTTGCGTAAAAAAAATCGTGGAATACTTTAAAAATAATGTTCCTCAAGTCAAATGCAAAGGCTTTGAAGGTTTCATCATCAACAGTGCATAACATCATAACATCATCAAAAGATTCAGAGAAACTGGAAAAATCTGTGCGTAAGGGACAAGGCCTTATGGAAATGGAAATACACAAAGTATCAAAAAAGTACCAAAGTACAGACAAAAACGGAAAAGATATAAGAACTTCTCAAAAACCATCCAAGTCTGAAATAATGACTCTGTGGAAGCACTGAAGGGGTGTTTTGTGCTCACTGGCTGGGAGGTGTTCTTCCAGAGCAATGAGGGGGACATGAATGCGCTTAATGATTCCACCAGCTGATACGTCTTTCTGCGCTGATGGTGTCATTCCAACTAAACAGGTCTAACTCTAGACTAATAAAGACCCCTGGATTTTAAGAGAGCAGAAATACTGTCTCAACCTTAAAAAAAAGGGCATTTATACAGGGAGACAAAAATAGGCTAGAGAATGGAAGAGGGAGCTGAAGCACAAAACTAAGCAGGCCCAGCTCCAATACAAAAATAAGATGGAGGAGAGGTTCATCAAGGGAAATACAAGGGAGGCATGGCAGTCTCTCAACACCATGATGGGCAGAACCCAGAAACCAGCAGAGATATACAGTGCCGGACCCCACCTTCTTTGCAGGACTGGGTAATTCAAACCCAAATCACCAGATTTCAAAAAAAGTTTAGGATTGACTGCCTCAGATTTGTTTCAAATTTGCAGAACATGATGTTCTTATATCCAGTAGACTGTGTGCAAAATTTTAGACCCACATCTTCATTGTTTTTCAGATACTGAGACTTCAAAAAGGGGGCATGGCCCCTAATTTTGTGCAAAAACAAGTTTTGCTATACAATATGCCAACTTCAATGAGTTATAGTTTTTGAACTATCAAAGACAGCTGCTAAAAATTTCCAGAATTGGTTCTTTGGTATAGTATGTCTCAGATTACTAAAAATCAGTACTACAACTTGACTAAGAAGCTGTGTTGTGGAGGGCGCAGGGCACCGGAGGCCCCTCACCCTCTCTCTGAGCCACTCAGGCTGGAGGGGCAGGTGGTGGAGCAGGTCGAGTTCATTGAGTACCTGGGCACCAAGATTGACCACCACCTGTCCTTCACGCAACATGCAGACAAGGTTTATAAAGAGGCCCACCAGCGCATGTTTCTCCTGAGGAGGCTAAAGGGTTCTAAGGTCAGTCAAGGCATTTTAATAGCAGAATACCGGTCACTCAATCAGTCCTCACTTTCATGTCGCAATGAGAGTCACACTGGGTGAGAAAGGACAAGTTTCTCTACGTTTGGACATATAAATTGTCTCTGTAGGTTGATAATTGGGGGGGATTTAATCGAGGTTGACAGATTTTTTGGAAGAATTTGCAGGTCCGGCCGTTAGAGTGTAACCGACATCTCCCACTCTGGCCCCGAAAATTCCGTCCCATTGAAACCCATTATAATTTCAAAAACTCTTTGAAAAGAACACTTAAACTGCCATTACATAAAAATTATTAAAGCTATGTAAAAATGGACTTAAAGCAAAAAAGGTTTCAAGCCTTGTGACCCATTTAAAGTTCCAACTGTCTTTCTATGTTAAAGTATGGCGATGTAATGAGACTCCAAAGAGGGCTGGATTTGATCACTTTTTCGACACCTCCCCAGGCACTATAAATGTGAATTTCTTTTTGCAGTTTTTTGCAACTTGTCGCAAAAAACAGACTTCTTCGCCGGAAGACATAGCACACTGATCCTGATCAAGAGAAGGCTTGATTTAGTGCTAGATGCCATGCAGTCATCAAGTAACATCTGAAGTTTTAGATTCACTTAATAATAGGAAAATGGTGAGCCTTGTTGGGCTGAATAGCCTGTTCTCAACACTCATCTTATGTGACATTAAGTATGGCTGAGATCAAGTATTGACGACGAGATAGTTGAACCACTCTGTAGTTTTATCCAGCACATCAATGCGGTTCAGGTCAGGACTTTGTGACGGCCAATTCATGTGTGAAAATGATTCCCCATACCTGCTTCTCTCATTCCTCGTTTTCTTTGCTTGATGCAGGCCAATAATTTGCCCCTTCTGAAACACTAACATCTTTTCTGCCACCAAGGGATACAGTACTACATCTGACAATTCTTTTGGAAATGAGAAGCGACACACTTCGTCAGTTAGGGTTAAAATAATTATTGCCAGCTGAAACAGATTAATCGCTGCAATAATGATCCAATCATAGCATTTGTTAATTTAAATCTAAACTGTCTTTTTTTTTGGGCAGGCAGCACAAAACTGATGGGTAACATTCACTATCCCTTTTAACCCTAGCCTGTTTTTCAGACCTCAACTTAAAAAAATTGCATACCCAAATTGAAAAGGGCATATCTCTGCAACCATAAGGTCAATTTGAATGATTTTGGTCTCAAAATGAAGGGGACACTTGTGAGAGTTGTTCAGATGTGTAAATAGTCTTGTTTTTTTATGAACCCATTTCTGTTGTTTTTCTTCTTTTGCTGATATCTTGCAGATGCTTTGGAATAGAGTAAAGAGGAATCTGTCCAATATCAATATCCAGTATCATTGGAATCTGTGGAGTCTCAGGTTTCATTTGAGCAATTGGTTGTGCATGTGGCATAAAGCAGCAGAGCGATAGCATCGAAATTGTGGTGAGTGCGTTAACTAGGTGGCGCTGCCGGGATTTTGGTGTTTGGCAATTCATTTCGGTGTTGGAATTGCATTTGGAGCATGTAAAATGGCTTATATATTCTATTTACTTTGATATGTAGCATGACTATATTGTTACATGGGTAATGCTTCATTTTTTGCCGTTTCTTCTGGTGTGTTCTCAGGGTCCCGGGTATAAAGGTTTAAAAAAAATTGATTTAATAAGAAGGCAACTCATTCAACGCAATTAATCGCTTCATTCAAATTGAGGATTTTGTGAAGACTTTCTCTCTTTTTTTGGGGTGACGACGTCCTGTAGCTCATAAAACGGTTAGCTTGTTTATAGGCCTACGTGTTGCTGTGTTGTGCAAGTGTTTCATAGGGTCCGACACACTAAACGTTTCCCATTATCAATGTAAAAATTGCCAAAATGCGAGAATTCAGAGAGCATTTTTGATTAATTAATTACAGTGCCACGAGAAAGTATTTGCCCCCTTCCTGATTTATTTTTTTGCATATTTGTCACACTTAAATGTTTCAAATCAAACAAATTTTAATATTAGACAAAGATAACCCGAGTAAATACAAAATGCAGTTTTTAAATGATGCTTTCATTTATTAAGAGAAAAAAGCTATCCAAACCTACCTTTGAAACTAAAATTTCACATTTCAAAGAAGTGACTAATGCAAAAACCGTATGTGATATTGGATACAGTACTGCACGTAAACATTAAATGAAAAATGCCATGATGATTCCATGTCTTTTTAATGTTTGCTCTAACGACCCTGCTATAATGTCTGTATTAAAGCCCTCCTAAATCATTTAAAGCCAAAAAATGTTGATTTACATCACCATCTTTTTGAGAGACATCGTGCACACAATCTGAAAGTTGCTCTAAATTATTGTCCCTGGCCTCATCAGCCACTATAGCATACATGCTGGATTCTTTCAATTCAGCCACAAAACTCCGACTTCTTCAGCTCAACACTGAATCATCTGTGACATTTCATACAGGTTTTCAAAATTTGACTGGTTACCAGGGAAAAATGAGGAACTAATAAGGAACTAACTGTCCGTGAACCACAATGGGCAGTTCTTGAGTTACTGTAATCAGATTTTTAGAAAATGATTAGTTCATTGAAGAACAAATAAGGAATAAAGTTTGCTGATCTCTAAAATTTGATTGGGAGTTACTCAAAACCTGCCTATTAACTAATGGTGTACCGCCAGTTAGTTCCTTTTCTGTTCCTCAAATAATAATCATTAGCAACTTTTTTTAAAGATGACTAGGAGTTCAAGAATTTCCATTTAACTAATGGTTTACAAGCAGTAAATTCCTCATTTCCTCCTTACTTGTTCCCTGGTAACTACTCAAATTATATACCTTATTGTAAATTGAAATGAAAAAAAAATGTCAAGTCTGTGATGTGTTTGAGAGGCAAGTGGCATTAGAGGGCATATGATGCTGAAGCAGAAAAACTATTCTGGGACTTAGAGTCAACACAATTTACGGTGTATATTTACATATTTCGACAACAAATATAATCCTTGATGTCTAATCAGCTATTTTTACATGTTATTTTATACCAATTCAATAAAAAAATGCAATTTTTTTGTACGCCTCGCTGCTGACAGTCCCCGAACTCGTAGCGTGAATAGGGGGAATCGAGTCAAGTGACCCCTATGACATATGAACATGAATCCATATCCACAATCCATATCCAATCCATGATCCATAATAAGAAATTATGAAAAAATGGGACCGAGGGTCCTGTAGCTTACCGGCAAGCAGTCTTACAGCGATGATACAAGTTATGGAAATTTCATGTGAAGTTTGAATCAATGAAAATCAATGTCAAGGTCACTAAAAAAGTTCACATACATTTATAAGACCTTCTGTAATACAATCCTAAGCCCTGAAGCCGTTTTGGTGATACAAGTCATTATAATATGTCAATATGTATTCAATATGTCAATTGTGAACTTTAAAGGTCACAGAATGTCAAGTTGTGGTCAGCAAATGGATTTCATAGATGACTTTCTAAATATCACTATTCAAACCTTGGCTCCATCTGTGACCATTTTGGTGATAAAAGACAGGGTAATTTCACTGCCGAGTTTGACCCTCAAAAGGTCATTGACAGTCAAGTTGAATGTCACCAAATGAAAGTTCATATGTGACTTCCTAGATGTCAGTTACACAAACCTAGGCTCCATCTGTGACCGTTTTAGTGATGCAAGTCACTGAATTTTCACTAGGTCACATTTGACCTTTGAAGGTCAATACGAAGGCCACCAAATGAAAGTTCATGTATGACTTCCTACACATCTCTAATACAAACTGAAACTATCTGTAACCATTTTGCTGATATAAGTCATTGAAATTTCACTGTGAAGTATGGGCATTCAAGGTCACTGAAGGTCAAGTTCAATGTCACCAAATGAAACTTCATACATGACTTCCTATATGCCTGCAATACAAACCTAAGCACTATCTATAATAGTTTTGGTGATAGAAGTCATTGAAATTTCACTGTGAAGTTTGACCTTCGAAGGTCGCCGAAGGTCAAGTTCAAGGCCACCAAATGAAAGTTCATACATGACTTCCTATAAGTGTTCAATGCACACATGTTCCCAATCTTCAATATTTTCAAGCCTAGAAACCTTTGAAAATTGTAACATTTTGCTTGACCTCAAGTTTGACCTTTCAAGGTCATCTGAGGTCAACTTTAACACAGCCAAAATATAGGTTATATCTTACTTCCTATGTGTCAGAAATACAAACTTAATCTCTGCCTGCAACCATTTACCTTCCACAGGCGATTTGGCCCATTCTCCAGAAGACCCAATGTTAAAGTACAGCGCCACCACTAGACCCACTTCCGTCGATTCAATCAAAATGGCACTCGCACTGTACATAAAGTGTATCAAGGTGAGTTGATTTCCAGATTTAGAGAAAAAGTTATCAGCTTTTGAGAAATAATTTTTTAAATTTCAAGTCATATCTTTTAACATTGTTAATATATTCCCTGACCTCGAATTTGACCTTTCAAAGTCATCTGTGGTCAAATTAAATACTGCAAATATATAGGTCATATATGACTTCCTATATGTCAATAATACAAACTTAATCTCTATCTGCAACCATTTGGCCTCCACAGGCCATCTTGCATTTTCATAAAGTACAGCACCCCCAATAGACCCACTTCCGTCGATTCAATCGAAATGGCGCTCGCACTGTACATTGACGGTACCAAGGTAAGTTGATTGCCTGACTTAGAAAAAAATTTATCACGCAGTTTTTGAGAAATAATTTTTTAAAATTTCTCAGTCCTATCTTTAACATTGGTGCCAAAATTTCAAGGTCCCATAAAACGGACAAAAATGATTCAATCAAAAATCCGAGAACAACGTCTGGAGATATGGTCTAGTAGTATGTTACTGCAAATTTACACGAAAAATTTATTGGGCCAAAAAAAAGATAAAAAATGTTCCGGATGACAGACGACAGACGCCACACCACAACAATAGCTTATCGGGCTATAGGGCCGGTAAGCTAAAAATGAATGCCTATTGCCAACATTTATATAATTGATAAAACATTGTAAGGATGGAAACAAATGCAAAAAATCCAAAACTTTCGCCGACTTTGCAGCATTTATTTCTGCCTTCACTGAGCTGTGCATCGTTCCCAACAACGCCCTTTAGCTGTGACAACATTCAGAATATAGAACGGATTCTCAGGGCTTATTGCTTAAGGAGCCACGCAAACTAATATATGGAAAACTGTGCCGTTTTACAAGCGAAGAAATTATCAAGACTTTGATGTTTTACGTAGTAATTTAGGTGCAGAAGAAAATGCCTTAATTTTGTGGTGTAACGTATAACAATGCTATCAAAAATTAGACTGTCATCAGTTCTACCAATTAGCAACTGTTGCTAACTGGGAGAAGTAACCTGCGAGAGGATTAGGTTATTAAGCAGTGAAAGGTGAGGTTGCCGCTGGCCCTTGTTCCTGCCGACGGACCGCCTCTATAAATAACAATTCCTCTAAAGCTAGACCAAGAGCCAATGAACATGATGAATGGATCAACAGCACTGCTGACATGGCTGGTGCTTCGTAATGTGCCGCAGATTCAGCCAAGTATTATGCCCAGCACTAATTTTATTTATTTATTAAAAGCAAAACGTTGAGACCTACCCTTTTCCTCTCTCTCTCTTCTCGTATGCCTGACTTGTCCTTGGTGTCTTGGGGGTGCGGGATTAGGCTGTGCCCACTGACATGACTGGCTGCGGTCTCGGTGGCCGTGGCAATAGGGTCGTTGAAGGTTTTGCATCCTTCACAAGCTTCCACGTCTTGGTAATTCCCATGGTCCCCTGCATCACTGTTCCAGGGTCAAACGGTGTCTGGCCGAAGTGGTCACTGCCAAGGAACGATGAAGTTTTTCTGTAGATGAAATTGGCCTGCGTAGTTCTCACAATACGGGTCCAAATTCAGTGCCGTTCTGAGGACTGGTCGGGGCATGGGCAGCTGAATACTCCCACCCCATTCACGCTCGGTTTTCCGCAGAACATCGCCGCACACCGCCATGCAACACTTCGCCTTGCGCTTGGGGAGGCATTCTTTTTCAAAGTGATGATCATTCACGGCAATTTGATCCATTTTATTAGGTTAAATGTGCCAATTATTCAGAGCTATACCTACACGCAATACAATAGCTACGGCGCGTGCCATGTTCGGGAGATTCACGTTCATACGTCATCATGGGGAAAAAAAAAAAAAAAACGATGATTTCCTAAAGATGAACTAGGTTAACAGACGACGCAACTGGCGGCATTTTTGAGTTACAAAATCATCATTTTTTTCACAGAAGTGATTTTTTCCCCATAAAACCAAGCTTGTTTTATTATGTAGGTATACTAAAGACATAAAACAGCTGCAGGGCGTGGCTGTATTGTAAACCAGTGCTGACTCTTTAAGGGTGGTCTTACCATGGGCTTTAAAAGCGGTTCCTAAATTCAGGGAGGAATTCACTGTATTTGTAGTTTCATGGGAGACGCTAATGAAGTAGACTTTAAACCGCATTGTTCACCTCCGCCAAGGAGGTGTATGTTTTTGCCGGCGTTTATCCGTTTGTCTGTTAGCAGGATATCTCAAAAACAGCCGCATAGATTTTAACCAAACTTTGCAGGATCTTAGAGTAGCACAAGAGGAACAAGTGATTAACTTTTGGCATATCTAGGCAAAAGTACAGGTGAGATATAGGCCAAAGTTCAAATCCAGCTATGCTGGCAGAGATTTGAAGTCTTTCCAATGGGCCGGATTTCCAATCAGCGTGCTTTTGGGTTTTGCTGCTACCTGGCGGTGGAATGCAACATTACCCTA
The DNA here is from genome assembly GCA_029692085.1 of Gymnothorax javanicus. Lineage (NCBI taxonomy): Eukaryota > Metazoa > Chordata > Actinopteri > Anguilliformes > Muraenidae > Gymnothorax > Gymnothorax javanicus. Next base: position 84,827,386 of record CM056196.1, read on the forward strand.
CATCAGCCAACGAAAATAACTGAAGCACTGAGTTGCCTTGGCGTGGCGGAGGTGCTGAGTGCTCTTGTTGGGATAGGATCTAGAAAACATCTGGAGTTCTTCTTTTCCTTTAATCACAAGACTGATGGCTTCCACAGATATAATATTCAAGGGTGACATCCTAAATAAAGGCACATGGTCAGGGAGATCCAAGGGAGCAGGAACAAGTAACTTGACAATTTCTCTGATGGAAATGACTTTTCCCTTAAAAAGACAGTAAATTCTTAAATCTAGTCAGTTGGTGAGTCGCTATGGAGACAAGGAGCAAGTGACTGATTTTGAAGACTTTTGGGTTATTTACTGAATTGCAGCACAAATTTGTTTCACTTTAGGTTAAGACTTTATTTTGGAACCACAGACAGGACAGCCACACTTCTAATTCCTAATAAAATATTCCAAACTACACAATTTGTACAATTTACATAATTTCAGACAATTTTTTAAAATAAGAAAATAAAACCATTTAATTCCACAAATCCCATTAATTTCAAGAGGCTGATTTCCTCAGTATTTTTAAAGCTGAAATATATCATTGCACAATCAAGAGCGCAAATGAACAATGGAAACGAGAAAGACGATTGGTTCTTCGAGATCTCAGGGCAAGTGTGCACTTCCTGGGGATGTGCTGGGCGGGTTCTCCCTGGTCCGCATTATGTGACGTTCTCCTTGGTAACCTGAGTGTTGGCGGGATATTGGTGTGGTCTCTGCTCAGTGTGGGTGGAGCTGCAGGTGGGCAGGGTGGGCTCACTTGCGGGGCTGGTGGATGTGATGGTTGCATTGGGATCCCTGGTGCAGCTTCTCCACCGAGGGCTGGGGTTTCTGGTGAGCAACCTGGGCAGCTGCTGGCGTGAAGTCCTTGTCACCCTGCAAATCAGAGAGCCCGTTCACAGCCATGCAGAAAAAGTAACATGTCCTGAATCAGTAACATCTCTCCCCATCTCTATGAACTCTTGCTGTGTTTTGTTGTAATAACTAGCTCAGAACATACAGTACAGCACTGTTCGAAAGTTTTGGCAAACCCACGTTATTCAGTCAGGCAGAGATTGAAGAAACAAAATTCCTTTTAGCATATATGATCCAGATCTTGAATTAATCAAAATAACCATGATTTGCCATCATTATTGCTGAGCATACTCATACAATTTTTCATCTGAAGTCAAATACAGTCATGTTGGTTTGAAAGCTCAGGACTCAAAGTTCCCACAACTGTACTGCACTTGTGGTTCACCTGTCCTTTCTGTCCAATAAGTCTCAAATTAGCTTGTTCTTAATTCACATTTCGGAGAAGCAAATTTGCCCAAATATGGATTTTTATTTGATCCCAAAATATTGGGGACTGTGAAGTAAATTATTCTATCTAATCTTCAGACATTTACTTCTTACCATGTGCTATGAGAGGTTATTACAGAGGTTTAAGCACTGAAATCTCACTAAAGATGGAGTACTACAAAACAAGTAAGCATACCCCAGCTTTTGACTGGAGTGGAAGTCAATAAAAATAAATCAAGAAGTGTTCCTCAGTCACTTCAGCACTTAATCACTAAAAAAAATATCCCCCCAATCAGCAGTAACACATTAAAAAGCCAGTCAATATCGAAGATGCAAATTGGATAGCTCAAGAAAATACTACATACCTGTCTTCCTGCCCATTTCAATCTGCGTACCTTAAAAATAGGACCAAGGGTCCTGTAGCTTACTGGAAAGCAGTCTTACAGCGATGATACAAGTTATGAAAATTTCATGTGAAGTTTGACATTTGAATTAACAAAAATCAATGTCAAGGTCACTAAGTAAAAGTTCATATACATTTAAGACCCTCTGTAATACAATCCTAAGCTCTGAAGCAGTTTTGGTGATACAAGTCATTGAAATATGTCAATATGTATTGAATATGTCAATTGTGAACTTTAAAGGTCACAGAATGTCAAGTTGTGGTCAGCAAATGGACTTCATATATGACTTCCGACAACGTAAATGTCTCTATACAAACCTTGGCTCAATCTGTGACCATTTTGGTGATACTAGTCATTTCAATTTCACTGTCAAGTTTGACCCTCAAAGGTCACTGAGTCAAGTTGAATGTCACCAAATGAAAGTTCATATGTGACTTCCTAGATGTCAGTAACACAAACCTAGGCTCCATCTGTGACCATTTTAGTGATATAAGTCATTGAATTTTCACTAGGTCACATTTGAAGGTCAATACAAAGGTCACCAAATGAAAGTTCATACATGACTTCCTATATGTCTGTAATATAAACCTAGACTCCATCTGTGACCGTTTTGGCAATACAAGTCATTGTAATTGTATTATGTCAAGTTTGACCTTCAAATGTCACCAACAGTTAAGTTGAATGTCACCAAATGAAAGTTCATATGTGACTTCCTATGTCAGTAACACAAACCTAGGCTCCATCTGTGACCTTTTCAGTGACAGAAGTCATTGAATTTTCTCATGGTCAAGTTTGTCCTTCGAAGGTCAATAAGAAGGTCACCAAATGAAAGTTCATACATGACTTCCTATACATCTCCAATACAAACCTACACTTAATCTGTAATGATTTTGCTGATAAGTCGTTGAAATTTCACTTTATAGTTTGGCCATTGAAGGTCACTGAACGTCAAGTTCAAGGCCACCCAATGAAACTTCATACATGACTTCCTATATGCCCACAATACAAACCTAACCTCTATCTCTAATAGTTTTGGTGATAGAAGTCATTGAAATTTCACTATGTGAAGGCTGACCTTGGAAGGGCACCGAAGGTCAAGTTCAAGGTCACCAAATGAAAATTCATGTATGACTTCCTATAAATCTCCCATACAAACCAAAACCATCTGTAACCATTTTGCTGATATAAGTCATTGAAATTTTATTGTAAAGTTTGGGCATTCAAGGTCACTGAAGATCAAGTTCAATGTCACCAAATGAAACTTCATACATGACTTCCTATATGGCCACAATACAAACCTAAGCTCTATCTGTAATAGTTTTGGTGATAGAAGTTTCATATAACCTGGTATATATATTATATAACCTGGTTTCCCACTATATTAGGACATGGTCGTGTTGTGGTGTACTAGGGGTTAAAGTCCCTTTTTGGATAATTTTGGATACTTACCTCAGGTGTTCATTGATAAATACCTGTATTAATGTTATTATAACTGATTTTAGACAGTTTGGTCAACTCTTTCTACGTAATCCTGTTTCTGGACTTAAAAATTTCTGCCGAATAAGGGTCTCAGAATGCCTTTTTTCGTAAAATGCGTTCATATAGAAGGAGGTTGATAATCGAAGTTTTTATTTCAGTAAATGAATGTTTAAATATGTATATTTGTCTAGTTTAAATGCCATTACCATCATCCAGTGCCCACAGGGTCATCTGGGTGTCTGAAGTCCAGGGTCTGAGAGGATCATTTTGGTCCGAAGTGGTTTTCTGACCCCCACAAGTCCCCCACCAATGGTACCATTCCCAAATATGAGGGACAAACACATTTTGAACAGTAACATTCACTGAACTGAATCCTAGGAACCCCCAAAGAGAGAAAATCACTGCTGCCTTAAAAAACATTTGTATTTTGGGGGCCCTCCTCTCACCCCTCTGATCTCTCATGGTGATTCTGGCTGCAGAATCCTGATATACTGACCAAAAATAGAAACGCAATTACATAATCCGTTGCCAAATTTCAACAAACCCATTGAGAAAGATGCTTTTGCTCTGAGTTATTTTTGGAGGTGAGTACTTCTACCATACAAATTTTTGCGGTCACAGCGCCTATTCTGGAGCTGCCATTCGTCCGGAACCAAACATTGGCAGTACTTGGGTTCGAGTACTACCATTGTCCTAACACTCCCAGTTTTGTTTGGAGTTCCTCGTAGACACCGGGGCCCATAAAAGTCCGACCAAAAATGAGTAAAAATCAGAAGGGTTATAATGCCAAGACAAACGGAAGTTCAACGAGAACGCGCAATTGAGATGCTACAGGCCGGAAGTCAGGTAGATAGAGTTCCCGTCAATTTGGCGTGCATTCTGCGACGATTAGTCGCCTCAGAACCAGGTTTAATGCCACTGGACACACGGCCGATCGCCCCAGATCCGGTAGGCCATGTGTAACGACTCCAGCGTATGACCGTCGTATCTGCTCGTTACATCTGCGGGATCGCTTCTGGTTGGCAACTCAAACTGCCGCTGAGATGCGTTTCTCAACGCCGTCCGTTACCGCAATGAAATTCTCCGTCCACTCATCCTTCCGTTTGTCCGACGTCACCGACTTTCCAACAGGACAACGTGCGTCTGCACGTGCACATATCTGTATGGAGTTCCTTGGGCCGAAAACGTGCAAATCCTTCCCTGGCCAGCGTTTTCTCTTGATCTTTCACCTATAGAACATTTATGGGACATTCTGGACAGCGATCCGGAGATGTCAACCACCGCCAGCTTCAGTGCGTCAGCTAAGACAAGCGCTGACTGACGAGTGGAGCAGCGTTCCACAAGCAACAATCAGACGTTTGGTGATGTCTATGAAATGCAGGTGTACCGCCGTGTGCGACGCTAACGGGGGACATACGAGATACTGATAGTGTCATTTGTGTTTAGTAATGTCAAACTTCACCTTGTTAAAGAAAGAAAGCCATCATGGCGATATTCCAACCCGATTTTTTGTTATATCTATTATCTGAGATTCCCTCTTTCATTTGATAAGTGTTGATTAAAAACAGTTACACTCGATAAAATCAAGAAATAGAAAAATTGCGTTTCTATTTTTGGTCAGTATATATGGGCCAGAATGCACCAGCACATGAAATTTCAGCTTCCTGTCTCTATTACGTGAGAAGTTACGATCCTTCCAAAATGCTACAAAACGAAATGACCATTTCACATAAGTCAAAAAGGGGCATTTCATCCAAATTTCAGGAAATTTTCACACAAAAACTGTCAGAGATACTGACATGAAACTTGGGATTCTTTTGTTTGGTACCATAAAGTATTTTTGGACAAAGTTTGAGTAAAATCTGAGAGGTGTCATGTATATGGGCGGCTGAGTTGACATGGAATGACCCGGCGTTATATCTCCCCATAAAGGCTGATCTGCTACCTGGCCTATGTGGCTACAGAAGTGACAGGTATTATTTCATTATATTATATTTAATTATTATATATTTCATTATATTTTATGTTTATGAAAAATTTGTCTAACCGAAAATGGTCTCCTTCTGCACATCTTGTCCAGTAAGATCTTAATCACAGCTCTGTGAAGAGTGCTAGCTATTTAATCTAACAGAGGGCAATGTTCATTTTTAGAATAAAAGCCTGGATAAGATTCATACGACTGAGCCAAATGGTAAGTTGTTCTGCTTACTCTCCTTTAATCATTTCCATGACAGAATTACTTTTCATATTTTTCTGTTAACTATGGTTGTAAAAGCCAACTCGCGGCTTTTGCCCCGAGTTGTCCATTTTTCCTGGTATATAACACGACCCCTGCACGCACTGATAATTTGAAAGAAATAGTGGGAACACATCATGTCCGAAATTAGCGTTAATTTGCCAATGGAATGATTGGAAATAGCGACATTTGTAAAACTTCATGCCTTTACAGTGGATATATGATCATATAGTTGAGTATTGTATTATGTACAAAGAACAATGACGTCATCGGCATGTATTGCCACCACAAGACTGTTAGAATAAGTTTGCATTATTTCTTATTCTGGGGACTAGATTACATCATATTGGATGATTGTATCAAGTTTTTATAGATGTACAACTTTCAGTTTGTTTTCTGTCTAGTTTGGAGCTAGCGAATAGACTAGTATTATGCAAGTAGCCCTCATTTTGACTGAGAAAAACGTTAAGAAACAAGATAGTTCGGTCGCGCACAACCGCATGGGTGTAGCCCCTGAAAGCCCACTTCTCCAGCCAATACTGCATCCACAAGGAAATCTGTTTCAGGACAAATACAGGCATTATTCGGCAAATACTGTCGCCATGGCAACCAAAATCTATAGATGTCATAAGTGAAGTGTAACACTTGTCCATACCAAATATGAAAGTACTCAGTCAAAAAAATTATAGCCTGTACTGCGTCCACAAGGAAATCTCACTGTTTTACCATAAATCTGCGCCTTTTTCTGCCAATACTGTCGCCATGGCAACCAAAATCTATAGGGGTCATAAGTGAAGTATTTCATGTCCATACCAAATATGAAAGTAATCTGTAAAAAATGACAGCGTCCACAAGGAAGTGTACACAGACGCGGTGGCGGAGACGAAAAGCATGAATCCATAGTAGCCACCCGACCTTGTCTGGGGGCTACAATAATAATATTCACTTGCATTTGATGCAAAATGTGACTGCACTATTTATAATTCACATTAAAGCAAAAATCTCACTATTTTTAGCTGTTTGGAAAAGTAGGAGGCAGCTTGTATTTTGTTTCACAGATTATTACTGGCACCGAGTAACACTGTCAGATTTAGCTGACATCTGGTCAATGGGTTCATTGTATAACACATTTCCATACCAAATATGAAAGTAATCGGGCCAAAATTGCAGCCTTACTGCGTCCACAAGGAAATCTGTTTTGCCACTAATGGGCGTATTATGCAGCCAATACTGTCGCCATAGCAACCAAAATCGATAGGCGTCATAAGTGAAGTATAACACATGTACATACCAAATATGAAAGTAATCGGTCAAAAATTACAGCCTGTACAGCGTCCACAATGAAGAGTGTATGTTTCTGCACAAATTTGCGCATTATTCAGCCAATACAGTCGCCCTGGCAACAAAAATTGACTGATGTTATAAGTGAAGTGTAACACATGTCCATACCAAATATGAAAGAAATCCGTCAAAACTTACAGCCTGTAGAGCGTCCACAAGAAAATGTCTACGGACGTGGACGCGGCGGCGGAGACAAAAAACATGAATCCATAGAAGCTGCCCAACTTCGTCCAGGGGTTACAATTATTGCTTTCACCCAGTTCCCGTATCCTTTCAATTAGCAATTAAATCGTTGATCTGCTTGATTACCAAACTGAGTCAGTAGGCATATCAATTTATTTAAAGCATTTTTTCCGTTTAAAATTTTGAAAATTTTAAACATTTAAAATGGCCATTTAACAGCCAGATTTGCCTATGTTTGCTAGATTTTTGTAGGCTCACATTTGGCCATTTTGTGCAAATAAAGCTAAACTATCCATTGATCTGCTCAATTACCAAGTGGAATTGGTAGAAAGTCCAATTTATGGATTTTTTTTTTGTTGCATTTTGAAATTTAAATGGTCATGTAACTACGCAGATTTGCCTATATGTTTGCTGGATTTTTTTTTTTGCAGGCTTACATTTGGCGATTTCGTGCCAATTCGAAAATAATTTGCATGTCACATTCAATTAGATGCCTAAAATTCAGTGGGATCATCAAATGTGTTTATTTTCAATTAATTTTAAATATTATGCAAAAATGTTGCAATGAGTGATAGAATTAAGAGGAAGTTTTTTTTTTTTAATTTTCTTTTTAATACCAATTATTCAGATTATTGACAGCCATTTAATCCAACAATGATAGCCTAGTTAGGTCTGTTTGCATTATCATATCTAAATCATTATAGGAAACCTATTGGATTTGATTAGTGGGTTGGCTAAATAAAGTGCTTGATTGTTACTCAGGCAAAATACATGGGAACAGATTTAAGGCGGGTCAATTATGCCTTAAGAAAGGTGATTAAGCTGTCAAACCTTGCCGGTAACTAGCTAACTTCAAACAATTTTCTTCCCGGAAGCATTTCAAATGGCCTCTGACATTTGACTGTCATTTGTTCAATACCGTATCAGGTAGGAGTCAGGGAAGAAAACGAGCAAGCTCGTTTGTTTGTCCCATGGCGGTAGCTATTGCACTTCAAGTTATTGCAATTCAATTTATCGTCCAGCCCTGGACACACCAGCACATCAGGAAGAGGAAGAATTAAAGGTACTGCAAGTGATGTTTTGGAACACTGCTATTAAGCACTTTCCACAAGCGGCTGTTAACTTCCTACGCACAAGCTGCAACTCCTCCAATACACAAACTAGAGAAGTGTCATCAGCTCTGACTGGGGAACTCACAGATGAAAAGAAGAGGTTGAAAGTGTGTATGTGGTAAAAGGAGTTTGAAATTGGCTTCAACCAAATTGAAAATACATTAAAGCAAATAAGAGCCGGGAAGAGCCAAGGCCTCACTGGCTCTACTAAGTATGGCTTGGTTGTCAACTTTAGTGCCATGATACAGGTTCCACACAACTGAAACCAATTCTGCCTGTCACCCCAAGCTCATTTTTGCCAAAATTGCACTCAGAAAACCAACAAGGGCTTTTTCCAAACTAAGACCAGCTAGGAGTTTTAACATCTGTGCATTTCATTGAAAGATTTTGCCATTTTTTGTTTCAGAAATTGTGATCTTGGCCTACTTTAGGACAATTTAATAAAGTACAACCTTTGGTTTAGCGTTTTCTTTCTTTTTCTTCATCTTTGATTGTTCAAGTCTTTTTAATTCTTTAAGGTAGTATACCCTCGTCTGTAGAAATAGACTTTGTATATTCTGTTGCAGCTTTTATCATTTTCCTTCTTTTGAATCTGACTCAGAGTTGTTTTTTTGATAAAGGCTGGTCCAACAGATTGCTCTGCCTATCAACGAATTCTGCAATTTAACGGTTAATTAAAATCTTAGGTATTAATTAATAAATTAAACTCAATAAATTTTTATTACAGGTTGGATAAGTGAGGGGTTTTAACAGCTGAAGCAATTGTGTTCGGTATTCAAAGTATCGGATGTTAAGCGAGAGCATCCAACTGTTAAAACTGCTGGATTTGGACACATAATTCAATTGCACTTCACTTCCCCGACAGCGTGGTTGCCTATTGTCCACAGTTTGAGACCCTTTTTCCCCTTGCAGAATAGGTGGCCCAATGTACTTAACCATTCTTCTAGTTCAGGGACACTTCCTTAATGAAAAAGTCATAAATTCCATGGGCACTCCATTCTGTCTTTAGCTAGGGCCAAATACCTTGGATGCACAATTGAAGTTTTTTTGTAATCCAGGTGTCGCTAGCTTCAAGCAGAAACATTTGCCCACAATTTTTTTTCAATAGAGATGGTACACCTTGGCCATGGTAGTACCCTGTAACAGTGAAAATCACGTGCCAACAGTTCTGTTCAAAAATAAATGCTCTCAAACAGCTAGGGTTGTTAAACTACAGCAGGGGAGGGGTCTTGGAACAGACGTGTAATTTTTCCATTCCAGGCATAGCGCTTTAAATTTGTTCATATTTTACAGTTTTGGAGATGGTGAGTTTCCACCCCTGTGCTGATCTAAAAAAAAAATAGCCTCTTAAGGTCCCAAATGCTAGTCAATGGAAAACGCGTCAAGAAAACAAACACAACAGCTAACAACAGGCCGGGCCTTCACACAATTATAATGCATCAAAACAGACTAGCAAGTGAAGGAAATATGCTGAAGCAAAAAACAATTAGCTACTCGATAAAATTTGCACTACAAGTGTGAGTAATGCAACCACTTCAGCTTTAAATCAGAGATTCCATTGACTGATAACACATTGCACTATTTTCCCCAAAGGAGGGTGCGACTGAGTAAAATCCAGTTTGGGGTGGAGAGCAGAGTGCAGCTCTGAGCTGCTGAACAGCTCTGACCTCAGGTCATGTTTCACTCATCATCTCACATATGGCCGATATCCCAGCAATGGGACAGGGCGAGGATAAGCCCAGCAGAAACTCCCTCCCCAAGTCTCCACTCTGTCCCTGGACATCCCCGAAGAGTGAAAACACTGCTAGATTAGAACAAGTCTAATTGATAACAGATCTCGCTTAACTATGACTCACAGGACTGCAGATAAATAAAATATCACACTCTCAGAAATGCAAAGAATTGCACCCTGCTGCTGAACTAATTTAAGATGATTAGATGGCAAGATGGCTGGCTTGCTACAGAATTGAAAGTTTATCAAAATTTTAAAATTTTTATGTCTATAAAGATGAGCCTGAGCAAACCGTCTTAGTCTTTGAGCTTCAGTAAAGACATGCAAATTAAGCAGCCTGCACATCCTCTGTTCTGCAATGTTAACAAATGCCTACTGTTAATAGAAGTGGATTAGTCGAGATTAGAGCCAACTTTTGGAAATGATGTGTTCATGGGCTGATCTGTCATGGCTGAGCAGCTCAAACATGACTTGGTTGTTTCACGCGTCAGAGGGAAATACTGAATGTACAAAAGTTTTCAAAGCAATTTGAAGAAGTTAATGTGCCATCACCAAAGGGGATACTCATGCCCTTACTTTGCTGAGATGAACTGCTGCAGACAGAGGCAGATGAAAGCAATCTTCCAGTGTTAATATCATGATCAGAACGAGCTGGGGATTATGCAGGAGATTTAGGACCTCACTGGCAGTTATATTTAGCTGCAGGACCCAATAATGCAATCGTCCTCAACTACAGGAAACACTAACAATATTCATGAGCAATTCTGACCTATAGTGTTCTTCACGCAGGGCCACACTAGGGCACATTAGGGTAACTTTCAGACTGAGGAAATTTAATCCCTAAACCATAGCCTTTCTTTCAATCTCAAAGACACCATATTCCGTCATAGCCAAAGACCAGACTTTACCAAAGACAAATCCTCTTCTCCGGCAAGAATCGCTGACCCATGAATGCTGCAGGAGCCGAATGTCCATTCTTCGCGCGCGTCAAGCATAAACACTATGTAGATTATGTGAACAAAAAATTCAAACTCCGCCAATACCAGTGCAACTGGCACCACTGAAAAGTGCTTTAAAAACACTTTAAAATGACACCTTAACCACTCATATTGGTTGAGTATAAAAAAAAATGTTAAAGGTTATAGTTAGATCGATGATATCCGTCATCGGCTAGTCAGACTGGAGCATGGACATTACCCCTGATGTTGGCGCCAACGAGCTATATAAACTAGAGGCGCTCTGTTACGATTTCAATGTGCAAGTCTGGCCGGCATCTTGTGACAGGCGTCCATCACAGAAAAGTGCAGCAAAGTGGATTCATGCCTTCCAGAAATTTTGATTTCAACTGAGAGCCATACAGTCCTAACAAGCAAAAATACCGCAGTACTTTGAATCACTCCCGACTGAGTTAGGCACATCCGAAAACCCGCTGAAATCAGCAGTCGCTGTCAGTAGACGCGAATAGGTTTTAGTTGTTACAAACTAAATTACAAACCATTTTTTTTTTGTTTTTCTTTTTTTAATAGATAGGCCTAAGTGTCAGATTCAATTACAAGCCAGTGTTTTTTTTTCTACACAAGTAAACTATTTTCACGACTTGGCTGCAGTCACAATAACACACTTGTTATCAAGGTTCACCGGCATTTGCGATGATAATTAATCTTACTAGTTAACAAGTGCCCCGTCCTCGATCGTACTGCTCGAGAAATAGACCCGGCCTGACAGAATGAGATCAGTCATAATATTACCGGCCCGAAGGGGTTTTAAGATGGCCTGGATGTATTCCAGCATATTTTCAAACATTCCCTATGGAAAAATATCAATCGCTCAGGGGTCCGTTTCCCGAAATCACAGATACTAACTCACGTCGTAGGAACCACTGACAATGAATGGACCTACTATGTAAGATGTTAACTTAATTAGCAACTACGCTTTTGGTAAACGCAATGGGGCGATAATAGACAGAAATGGTGCTTCAAGCTGACTCTTCTCTAGTTATCGGTCAGAAAAAGGCCGGAAATCAAAACGTTGCTGAATGGTTATTATTGCTATTTACCGAAATATTAACCAGAGCGTATTTGTTTACATGGGTTCCAGCGGCAGGCACGCCCGTCATAAGGAGGCGGCCAGCTCTGTACACATTGGCTGATCTGGAACGAACAAAGTAGCGCCTCTAGTTTATATATCTCGTTGGCTGGCGCACTGACCGACATTCATATACTCAGTTGAATAAAAAGCCTCCGCTGGACACGAGCATCTGACATTCTTTGTAGTATTCTGCTACAAACAGAAAAGCTCACACATTTTATAATTGGTAATTAGACTTTATTTTTTGAATGGGAATGATTTATGATTTTGAGACCAAAATTGAACTTTTCGGTGGAAAATGTCTTATTTCCTTATAAATGCCCAATTATTTCGAGCACTTGCCCACTATGGGATAGATCTGTAGCCTAAGTAGTGGGGATAGAATAGTCTTGTGTAATTCCATTGCACAATTCGCTACAAATCAGTGATTTAAACAAGCATGGTTGCCAGTCAAAAACGGCCTCTAATTGCTCTAAAGCAAAGAACACACAGCTGCCGGTCTACGGACAGTGTGGATTGTTATTGGAGGAAAATAGCTTTTTTTCAGCGTTGGAAATTGGATATACTGTTATACGTAACTAACGATGTTAGATATAACATTGCGGATTTATTATGGGAAATTTCCATAAAGACACCTGAGTTTAAGGTCGGATCACGAAGCTTCTGAAAGGGATATTAACGCACCGGTGCTTTCGTTGAAATGGGGCAACACTTGCTTCTAAGCCAAAAGTAAGCAATTCGCATGTAGCATCCCGGGGATTTTGAATATTTAATCGAGGCCAACGGTGAGCTTTTATGTCTTGTATGACAATGTCAATCCTAGGTGTCCTTTTCAAAGTATTGTCCAGCTAGCTCATGCAATTTTTGCCGCATTAAATTACCCACGAAAATAATGGTTTCGGGATTCGGTCACGGTTCGGAAGCCTCCGAAACAGTCTGTCAAAAAAGTCTCCGATAAAATGCGATGAAATTTCACCGAATTTAAACTGAAATATTAAAGATCACGTCTATTTAGTTTTTAATAGTGTCTGATCAGTAGCCTATTCGGCGTAAATTATGCACTTTGAAAACGTATGCTTCCAACTGTTCATCGAAACGGATAATGTGCACAGATCTTTAAAATTCAAAGATTAAGCTAAAAAGGCAGTTTCCAGCTACTCTAGATTCAAGTAGTTCCGGGGAATACCCCGACAAAAGGGCGGAAACAGCATTTGGAAAGAATATAACTGATGCGGACAAAGCGGATTTTCACATAGCTACAATAAGGCAGCTTCCATGCCGTGTGGTCGTTCGAGAAAGGCAGCGTGTTTTGGCCAAAAAGGTTCATTTATATTAATGGTAACAATCATAACAAGTTACTGATCCTAGAAAGCAAACACCTGGACCCTATTTTTGAGTTTTCTCAGCGCGGCGGGATGAGCGTCGCGGCTGGCTAGAACCCTGATCCATTGGCAATTGAAGACACGGCTTCTCTCCCCATGCGATCTAATAGCGACAAAATAATGGGCTACATTCAGTAAAGGAAAATAGTTAAAGGGGACCTATTTTGTTATTTTTCCAAGTTTATATTTTGGTCTTTGACTCACCTAGAGTACTCCTGATCAGGCAAAGTAAAAAAAAAGGGTATTTATTTCGCTCATACTGCCATCCTCAAAAAACTGCATTTGTAGTACATTGTAGTCTCTGCCTGAAACGCCTCACTGGGGTGGCTCTTCCGCTTATGGCCCCCACTCCCGTGTGCCCACTTTCTTCTGACTGGCCAGCTCTGTGGAGGGCGGAGTTGGGCGGGACGAGACTGCAGAACGCAGTTTTCCGTGTCCGGCTCCCCAGAGTGAAACCTGAGACACGTCTGCAATCTGATAAGGAAGCGGCGGGCAAATTCCGCAATCTAACGTTATACTTGAATATAGATCTAATGACATGATCTTGTTCTAAACAGACGAGCGGCGAAAGTGGAGGACGCAAAGCGAATATCCGTCAGCGCAAGCTCAAATTTGCTATCGGCTACAGTTTGCTACGGCAACAGTTGGTGAGTACCGCGGTTTTTCTAGTCCTAGCTAGGATGCAGGGGAAGTTAGAATCCACCCCATATAGACACATTTGTAGAACGGGTCGACATGCCCAAGTGTAGACCGGAGACCGTAGAAATCCGGTGGGTCTGAGTTTAGAGGGAAACATGGACAGTGAGGAGCAGCTAAAAGTGGACCAACAGCTTATGGACTGCTTCGGTGTGTATTAGGACCTGCTGGGTCGTGTGCATAGCTGTGGTGTGTTGTTAGCGTGGAGCAACGAACAGCTTCCGCGCTGGTATATGACGGAGGGGCGAAAGCTCCAGGCTAAACGGCCTTTTCGGAAATTGCCTGTGGTAATGGTTTACTTACTGCGTCGGAATGACAAGCGTTTCCTCGCGGAGAATGGGCGCGTTATGGATTGTGCGCGAGAGCAAGCTAGAGCTCCGGTATTGTTATGAGCATAATACAGGTTTTACAGACCGTAAGTTCCGTCTGCGTGAACCGTTGCTTATGTGGAGCTAGCGAATCGATCACTTTTACAGGAAATAATTTAATATTCAGTCGCCGATTTAATATTCAATCGACAGCAATGCAGAGAAATCGTTTGTGATTCCATACACGTTATAGCCTGTGCTTTTCCCTATTGCTTTCACCGGTAGCATCAGAGAGCTTGCTCAGACATTGGGGATGTATCAGGCTGACCCCGGTCATGGATAAGTAAAGCGATCGTTTCACAAGCACCCAAAACTCACCCCAAGCTTTGCAAAACCTACGTCTGGTCTAACTGCAGCCCAACTCGGCAGACACATACAGCACCTTTCCGGTTAGCTTCAACTGTAGTGGCTACAATCAGGCAACGTTATGATGAAACTGCCACATTGATGTTTACCGAAGTAACACAAGCATACCGATCAGAATCGCTGCATACAAGTTAACCAGGAGCCTTTTTAATTAGTAGAGCAGGGGAACTAACATGCAGTAGCTGATTAGTGGCCATGACTTTGAATGTAATCTGTCACGCGAAAAATTCGTTTCGTGTCCGATGTGAAAGCAGCTTTATGGATAGTACGCGACAGCTAGAGAGAGCTCGGTTATGTTAGGAACATAATACAGGTTTTGCAAACCGTACGTTCCGTTAGGGTGGACAAGTTGCTTATGTAAAGCTAGCGAATCGATCACTTCTACAGGAAAGAATTACCTATTTAATCTCCGCCTTTTTCGGCTTTTTATTAGCCACGACAATCTCTAAAGGGGGATGAAATTATGTCAAGGTAGTGCAGAGAAATCATTTGTAAACCGGTAGAGCTTCTGCATTTCGCATTGCTTTCATGATAGCACCAGAGAGCTTGCTCAGACATTTGCGAAGTATCCTGCTGATCCCGGTCATGGTTAAGTGAAGCGATCACTAACTGTAGAGCCTACAATCAGGCAACATTATGATGAAACTGCCACATTGATGCTTACCGAAGTAACACAAGCATACCAATCAGAATTACTGCATATAAGTTAACCAGGAGCATTTTTAATTAGCACGACACGCAAACTAACATGCAGTAGCTGGTAACCGAGCGGTCATCACTACAGAGACAAACCCTTGCAATACAAGTTTTACAGACAGTAAGTTCTGTTACTGTGAACAGTTGTACCAAGCATCCAAATTACAAACAAGTATTAAAAGTTAGCTTCAAATGAGGTTTATGTTCACACACCTTCTGTAGAATTTCCCCTGATATCACTCTTGCATATTTAGGACACAAGCATTAGCAACAGTAACTTGGCTACATTAGCCGCTGTGCTACAGCCACAATCAACTGGCTATCACGTCAGGTTGGCCTATGCAGTAAAAGCAACTTACAGCTTCTGTGTCTGTGAGTCATGGACAGTCGCGACCGATACAGGCTTTATCTTCAGATATTTTACCAAGCCTGCCTTTGAGGCCAGTTGTTAGTGCTAACTATCGCTAGCGGTCCTGCTAGCCACCCGTAACACGTCAGCTTCACTTACATTATTTGCTGTTATATGGTTACTTACAGCTTGTGGCTCCGAGCGCTTGAGGGCCATTCTCAGTCACGTGTGTGACCAAAAATGTAACAAATAGTAGAAAAAAATCTCCAATTACAAAAGCATTGGAGGTTCATGATTGTGGACCTTGTATAAGAGTACTACTTATCCAAGTCTATCAAGTAAAAATGTTATTTGTTACATTAACTTTAACTACTTAAGGTCAGAGGTCAAATACGACTGGTCACGTGTGTGACTTTTTTATAACTATTTGACTTCAAAAACTCTGTGAAGTTGAAAAATCTAGAATTTTCATAGATTTGGGGTATGGAGAATAGCAAGGAATAAATTTGATACCTTTCATTAATTTTCAAAGTATTTCTTTATTTGATGACATCTGGTCATGTGTGTGACATTTTGGTTCACTTCTCAAAGAATGGCCCTTGATCGATGCAGCTGCTTCAGGTTTGAGAAGCAGCTGAAACGCTTATCCTGTGTGGAATTATCCTTTATTGACAAAGCTGTCTTTGGTGAAATGCTGAGCACAAACAGCTAACACTCCATTTGGCCGTGGCTGTTTGCTGCTAGCAAACAAAAAAAGCTACCCACTGATTTCTGGTGGCATCGTCTTTTCGAAGAGAAATATTTGTTTTTCTTCGCGTCCAAAAGTAAACGGACAAGTAGCTTTGGGAGAGATACTAACAAAATTGCAGCTCTAATGATCTGCGGTTCTTCTTTTGTATTTCCAAAAGTGTCAACGCTACTGAGGCATAGTATGATCTGCCGTTGTTAGTGCCTGCTAGAATAGTTTCCGGTATGGGCAGGTCCAGCGCCATGATTGGCTCTGGCTAGGTCTGTACTAATTGGATGGCACAACCTGACGTCAGGTTTTACCCAGATCTCGTGAAGATCTCGGGAGGAGCTGTTCAGAGAGGAAATCATGCTTACGAAATCACGTTCTTGGATTACGGCAAAACCGCTGTATCTTATGTTTAGAAACTTTTCAGAGGTTGAGCATGGACAACCAACATTATTACATTACTAATATGTATTAGAAGAAGGATCAGCATAATAGGTCCCCTTTAACTCAAAATAGGCCCATGCTTTACGAAAGACAAACTGCT
This sequence comes from Gymnothorax javanicus, assembly GCA_029692085.1. Lineage (NCBI taxonomy): Eukaryota > Metazoa > Chordata > Actinopteri > Anguilliformes > Muraenidae > Gymnothorax > Gymnothorax javanicus. The sequence continues at coordinate 84,844,406 of CM056196.1, forward strand.
CTGAAAGTTCCGCGCTACCTTTTCCACACATCAGGCGATTTAACTTGCGCCTCATGATCATTTAAATTGTTTAAAGAAAATAAAAGACTACTTGAAACGTCTTCAAGCAATTTCATAGCTTCCGACCCCTGAGAAAAGACAGGCGCGAGAATTCCGGAGTCATAATTCATTTCTATGCTACAAAGGGTGAAATTTACCGATACCAAGCGGCAACCTGCGGGGCTGAAAAGTGAAGCAAATACGGAATTACCAAAAGCTGCAGTTCCTCGAATGGCCACTAGAGGCTGGCTGCAGAAACGAGTCAATCCCCATTGACCCCCATGTTAAAAAGCCCAATTTTACAGCAAAAATAAACATGTTTACAGCCTGGTTCAAATTACGGTTTTGGTCTCTCTGGCTAATTTTCCCCTCCGTGAAAACTGTGGGGGGGGAGTGATTTTTTTTGCAATTTTTTGTAACTCTACTATTTACAGGCTTAAAGTTCTGCATAATCAAGGGCGTGGCCACTTTGAGTGACAGAACCTTGAATTACACAGTCTCTGGGCAGGAGCCATGATGCGGTAATGTCGTGGCTAGGCTAGAGCACAGGCCTACAAAACATCCTTGCTTTAAAGTCGAAACGCCAAGCCCTGCCGCTAACCCTGGGCCTAGCCTGGCTGCCTGAGGGAGGGGGGTTACTACAGCTCGGCTAGCCTAGCCGTTAATCCTTGGCCTTTTCTAGTCGCCTCTGGGCCGTTATCCTACCTAGGCTCACTCGAGTCACGGAACTTGATCCATTGGCCGCGTTTCTGACTGGAGATTTTTATCGAAATATCAGGATGATAATGTCTTGCTGTGTGGTTAGGAGTTTGCGGTCTATTTTCTAAGATGATTAAATTCTAATATTTTTTCATATAAAATTATACGTCAACACGAAGTAACGTTAGTTCGTTCTCTAGCCAACTAGCCAGAGAATGAATACAGTAACCCCCCCGGTTAGTTTTTGCCCAAGATGTTCAGCTGTGCCAGTGGGAGTGTTCGCCTGCCACAGTCATTACACAGGCATGCAGCGAAGTAATAGCGAAACAGAAAAGTGTTTGAATTTAGGGTTAACTTATTTTCGAACAAAAGCTGTCAGTCAGGGGTTGGAAAACCGTCATGGCTTCACTAACAGGTTGCCAACGTAACTGGCTGGTCAGCTACAACGTTAGAACCATCATAGCACGCTTCCAAATGACGGGGCTCCTTCGCTGATTCCCCAGAGTATTTGGAGGGCTTGACTGGAGATTGCCGTGGTTGTACACTCAGTGGATTCACACAGCAGTATCTTATAGAACTGCATTTTCCACCTATGGATTCGTTCAATTTTCAGTGCGATTACTGAACGGTATCATTGTAAAGAGAAAGGCTAGCTAGCTAGCTATATAGCTAATTTAGCATATCCCACGTTACCTAGCAAGCTAGCTAGCTGTCGCTAAAAGTATTTCTGCATGAAGTCCATCATCCACAAACTAGCTAACCACATTAACGCAACTAACAAGCCAGGGGGCAACGAAAAAGTGCTACTACCCAGCCACGTTCGGCAATATTAGCTGTCGCTTGGAGTAAAGGCTTTTTCCCCAAAGCAACATCAGTTTTACGACGCGATAAGAAAAAAAAATGCGCGTTGCAGTAGTATCGTTAGCTAATGTAAAAGACAGAGATAAGCTGGGCAGCTGATGAAGTAGGCTAACCATGGAGCCTAGGAGCCAGAAGCCCAGCTGTGTTAGTATTGATGAGCCCACGTATGCTGGCTACAGTAACCAATTAATTCAGCATTCACCGAGGTCAACATGTAGGGTGATAATACTTGTGGTCAGAATGTGCGAGAGTGTGGTAGGAAAATAAAGGACCGTCAGGTTTGTCATTAAGGTTACGTAATGCAATGTTATCGTTTGGCTGGCCATACTACCGTTAATGGGACCGGGCTAAGGTGCGTACAAGAGCTAAGACCAGCACCCGCTCGCACTCTGGGGGATACTGATACTCAGTGAGGCCACCGCCGCGACTTCCCAGCGGTGTACAGCGTTCGTCGCGCTACTGCCTCACGGATACGAACAATGTTCGTCCTGCAACCGCTTCACGAATATGAACAGCGTTCGACCCGCCACCGCAAGCTACTAGGCAGGATCCATTGCTTTACTAGGACAGATAAGACCCTGCATCTCGGCCTTAGCGAACCAAGTGGCATCGAGCTGAATTGGGTTTTTTAGTCGAGTATGGAAGCCGAAGCTAGCTTGGCAGCTGCGAGCTTAGAGGACGTGTTTCAGCAAACGAGCTCCATTCTGCCTGCCCGCTGGGCTTGCGTCAGCCCCAGCAACGGCCCGCCTTTTTGCCCATTTTTGGATTATCCGGGAGGTAGGCGGAGTCAAGTAAGTGCCAAGATGGCGACCAAATTTGCTTCAAAATGGATATTCAGAAACCTATGGGTGACGTCACGGAGGCTACGTCCATGTTTTATACAGTCAATGACCGATACACATGTGAAATTGAAAACATTCCATGCACAAGGACTTCAGTTCCGCGTGAGAATCCCTTAAATACTCGTTGATTGAATAATGACTGATCCGCGTTCCAATAAAATCCGCGTTCACTCTCCGTACATGTGGGTTGATTAAAAAGTGGGACCCGGCAAATAAATATAATTTTATTTTCTGAATTAAAATTTTAATTTATAACTTTTGTTTTAACCCCTCTGCGCAGATTTAGACGCCAACGTCCGTAAATCCAAAGTTTAATTGCTAAATAATTCTGTAACTGCTTTCATCCGCTTCGGACAAGAAGCTACGAAAACGACCAAATCAGTTACAGCAGCTTTAAGACAGGATAGCAATAAATTGAAACTTAAAACAAATGTTTTGAATGGTCCTAACATAGCGACTGAGAGAGGAGGTAATGGGTTAAGCACAGAAATGCCGCTCTGGAGTTCACTCGCAATTAATGATCTTATCTTTGAATTTATTTCATAAACATCAAGCAATTAAAACAAAACTGTTAGCCAATCAGTGACACTATCAAAACTACCAGCAAAGTATTGTGTTATGTCCCCATTGTGCCGCCAAAACGGCTCCTTCAATCTGGCGTCCACTTCAATTCCCAGACCTAGGGTTTCCCAGCTGAATATTTCCCAGTGCATCACACTCCCTCCGCCAATTTGTCTTCTTCCCACAGCAAATCCTGATGCCCTCTCTTGCCCAGGTAAATGGCGCATACATACCCAACCTATACATATGATGTAAAAGAAAATGGAACAAATTGGTCAAGGCCACATTCTTCCATTCCTCCAGTGTCCACTTTGGACGCTCCAGTGCCCATTGTATGTGCTCACGTGGACTGGGGTTCAAATGGGCACTCCGACTGGTCAGCAGCTGCAAAGCACTATACGCAGCAGGGTGGGATTCACTGCGTGTTGTGACACATCCCTAATGCAAGTATCATTAAAGTTATCAGCGACTCCTGCCACAGTTGCCCTTCTGTCAGTTTGGGCCAGACAGGATAACCTTTGTTATCCTTGTGCATCAATGAGCCTTGACCCCAGCATCCTGTCATCAATTCACAATTCGTCTCCCCTTAGACCACTGTCGGGAGGTACTCAACTGCGGAATGGGAGCACCCCAGAGACCCCGCTTATTGCTCTAACCCAATTTGGCCCTTGTCAAAATCGCTCAGGTCCCATTTCTCCCACATCAACCATGTCGACTATGAGGACAGATTATTCACTTCCCATCCAGAATCTGTCAGCAGACCTTCACATGCACCTTTGTAACAAGATAATCAATGTTATTTTCATCATCGGTGACAGGTTTTAATATTTTGGCTCATTGGTATATATAGGCCTGAAATTCATTACTATAGTAATGATGATTTAGAATAAGGATGGATAAATGTAGGCACTAGGGCAGGTAAGAAAGAAGTGTTTTACAACCTCCAAGACTTTTCAAATACATTTCCAGTCAGCGAGCAATTAATCCTATAGCAAATTTCCTTATCCTTTCTTTCACTCAACTGAAAACAAACTATACAAGTTTCATTCAAACCTCATGAAACAGACAACTCACAAAATATCAGTCATTCTCTAACGCAGTAGTTCTCAGCCTTGTCCAGAAAGGGCCTGTGGATGCAGGCTTTCATTACAACTAATCAATTACGCACTTGATTCTACAAACCAAGGTCTTTTGCATAAAAACTCTAGCGGTTGATTACTAGAATCAGGAGTTTCACTACACGGCTGGAACAAAACCCAGCAACCCACATCAGCCTTTCCTAGAAAATACTGCTTTAAAGCAAGCAGCTCTGATGTTCCTTTATTTAATTCTGGAAATCCTGCATACCCTTCAATCCTGGAAATTCCCAGGACTAAGCAGGGTTGTAGGCCTGTTCAACAGCCAAGGTTCTCTCTTTCACACTAACAGCCAACCAGGGACTTTCCCTGGTTCTTCAGTACAAGAGGGGTATTACTTTCAATTTCACATTGTGAACAAATATAAAGTTATATGCACTGGTAGGACCAAGCAGCCATAAATCCTGCTTGATTCAACTATGAAAATCTTTTTATGAAGCAACACACAATCACTGGACATTTTCCAAGGCATCAGAAATCCTCGGGAACCTTAACAAAAGCTTACAAAATCAGTTACATAAATTAGCTTACATAACCTTACTAACGTGCACTAAAAGTATAAGAACTTGAAGTGTAGAATCAATACAAGACTTTTTGGCCAATTTTTCATGGGGAAAAGATCTACTTGGGCAACTCCACAGAGACCGACCTTACATTCAGAGAGGGTACAGGTCCTTTAGTATGGCCTAACAGTAAAACTTGCTCTCCTTGGATGTTCATATTTTGTGACAAGCATACTAGGGACTAGGTCTACTTGAAGGTGTTATGGATAAGTTAGTAGGATGTGAAATTATGAGCGTGACTGATGTTACACAAAAATGGTCATTAAGAAAATTCATCAGCTTTATAATTATGCGTGACTGATGTTTCATGACTGACATTTGTTTGTCACTCAGCGTTCAAAGTTACAGAGAATGGATTTCTGTTGATAAAACAAGATAATCTGACAAGCAATTGACATATTCCACATATTCTTTTACTGTGACATCTTACTAAATGGTAATAATGGTATTTGAATGTTTTCAAGACCATACCAGGCACAGTGCTGACAACAGCTTCTGGCTTCAAGTGAGATGTGAAAACTCAGTCACTTTATTGACACAGATTTAAATTGTGGTGTTTACTAGCATCACAGGCCTAATGTAAAGCTCTATAGGGTAAAATAAAAAAATATATAAAGATTGTCAACTGATATTGTAACCAACTACCACCAAAAAACCCCAAAATAATGGTGAGGAAAAAATAGGCCGAAAAAGAAAGAGTTGGGTGAGTTGAAAAGCCTAGTATTCCAACATGAAGTCATTCTGCTGCACTAAATGAATATTATGCATGAGGTGAACCCAACTCAGTATTGGACATTTTAGAGGCCCTGGCATTTTTATTTAAGTAAAATGATCTTTTCTTGGCTGCTCAGCAGCCCAGAGGTTGCCTTGGTATGTCTGAAACTTTCCCAGGTGGCATGGTCAACAGTACACATGTGCTTTGTATTCATGATGAGATCATCTTCCTTGAGTGTATTAACCTACATTAATTGGTGATAACCAGAAAAACTACCGCCAGATAATGAAAAATATTGATATAACTATCTGTGATAAATTAAATGGAGTACTTAACAAACCTGCTCATCAAGGATGGAGGTAGACTTAAGAGATTTTTCTGCAGTCTCTTATTTCTTGAGATGAAGCCAGGAAGAGGAAAGGCATCATGGAAAAAAATCACAAATATTCATGTTGATGCCGCTGCCATCAAGTGATAATAAACAACACTAATCCAGTGTTGTAAAGGAAGCTTGTCAGAGACAAGTATTTTGCTGCACAACTTGGCTGCAGCTTGTTGTGTTGAACCGTGACTGATGTTACAGGCCCTGGTTTACATGTGACTGACAGAACATGTGAATAACGTTACCAGCTTTGTTGCATTCTCAGGCAAGATTGATGCATGAAAAGCAACAAATTAATTGTGTTTTAGGTTAATGTTGACTAACTAACAAATGTGCGGATAATAGTTTACAATATTAAAAGAATTTTTTTTTTTTACAGCACTATGTAATTTGTCTTTTGTGACTGACATTACAGCCATGAAACTAGTTTATATGAAAGGAATTTTGAACCTAATGCTTTGAACAAGCCAGTTTCTGCTGTTGTCACCTTGCCAATGTGGACATTGTACAAAACTAAAGCACTGGATAAGAAACATGTTTAGGCACTAGATATAACGTGAGCCTAATTCATGCATATTTTGCTGGCAGAAAAACATGAAAAAGCAGGTCCTCTTCAATGCACCATAGCTACCTTCACCACATTATCCCAACCAAAACAACTTTTGCTCCACAAAGCTGAACATCTGTTCTGTTTCTTTCAAGCACTGTTTTCCCCAATTTCTGGGAAATAATTTTTGGCCTCTGAGCTTCTGCAAAATGGAATTTAGCCTGGAATCCATCCGTATCAAGCTTTGGTCGCTCCCAACGGTCACTTGCTTGTACGTCTGGCCTCAGTCGGTAGGCCAGCATTTGACTTTCAAATATTCGCACAAAATCCATGCGAGATCTGCGATTGGCTCACAGTCGCAAGGGTGCCCCCCTCCCCCCTTTAGACAGACTTAAAAATAAATAAAAATATCACAGTTCTGCATTCAACGGAAGTCCCGCCTCCTGGCTCGTGTTTATACGAGTATTCATCTGAGTGGCATCAGATGGGAAATGAACGAGCCGGGAGGCTGGACCTCTGTTGAATGCGCGAGCTTACTTGAAGCAGAACTGTGGCATTTCATTATTTTTAGCGAAAAATAACCCTGTTTCTAGAGTTCTGAGGATACGAGTGGACAAAGCTGACTTGGATTATACTGGACGATGCGTTGGACGATGGTTTGAAAGTTTGTCAACTGACGTTTTGTGGAGTTTCCCCATTGCTACTGTGTGACCCCATTTGCTTCCAGCAAAAAAGGAATTTGGATAATTTTTCAAAACTCTCCAGTGGCCATAAAGTTGCGCCAGGTGAAGAACAACTTTGTCCGTTCAAGACATCTAGTGGCGAGTAATTTATATACAAATTATAGTTTTTGGGTGGAGTATCGCTTTAATCTAGCTGATGCAATCATGCCCTTCGAGCTATAGCTAATGCCAATTACAGTGAAATACGTTACGTAACTTGAGTATTATTTAATTTAGCCTTTATTATACCGGGGAATCCCACTGAAATAAACAAAATGCAGATATGGCCAAACATTATCCTGTTCAAAACATAACAACCACTCCAAAGAGTAAACGCACGCGGGGCGCCCGGGTGGCTCATCAGTCTAAGTGCGCGTACCATAAAGGCTGTGTCCTTTCCGCAGCGACCTGGGTTCGATTCCAGCTCAGGTCATTTGCTGCATGTCTTCCCCCATTCTTCTCCCCAACTTTCCTGTCTCTCTACACTGTATAACTGTCAAATAAAGGAAAAATTCCCAAAAAAATAATCTTTAAAAAGAGTAAACGCAAGCAAGCCACAATCTAATTTTTAAGCTCATGTCAAATAACATTCACGAATGCTGTTGCTGGCCAGCTAACTCATACTCGATTGGTGGTTCTCGCCAAGAGCAGAAAACATGAATATTCATATATTCACTTCATTAGTGACGTAAGGGCTAAACGCTGGCTATACGACTGAGGCCAGACTGATAAATCAGTGACCGTTGGGAGCGACCAGCACTTTATCAGTATGGATTCCAGGCTAAATGGAATTGGCCATTTATAACAAACTGTTTTGCCGACCCAGGCAACCCCATACCAGTAATGTTAAGGAAAACATAATTCATAAATGGGCCATTCCATCTCAAATGGACCAGTAGCCTGGGCATTTGTAACCACCATCTCTCAGATTGTCCTGATTTTTCCACCAGTAGTTGCTATATGTACATAGACAAAAATCCCAAAATTTTGGCTGCCAACTCCAACTAGTCACAAAATGGCAGCCATTTTAAAAATTGCCTTTTACGCACATTGCGACGTGCCCTCCCACTTTTTCAAACCCTTTTTTCGCAATAAATCAAAAACTATAGCACCTATTGGCACCAAAATTGGCACTCTTATGAGTCATTTTTCATGCTGATTCTGAATCTGCAGTCAAAGAAATGATAGCTCCTATGATTCAGAAACTATTGGATGAAAACCCTAATTGGGGGTACCGAACTTGGGCCCCCCTTATCTCAATGCTGCCACCTGATATCAAAATGGAACTTGTTTTATGCTCATCGTCATCACTTCAACTCTATAATATCAAAAAATTAGAGAGATGTTCTGCTTTTCTTTGGATGTAATCCTCCAAAACGGAAAATAGATATTCTGTGAAAACAATATTGCCATGTATACACACATGTACAGAGTATATAGTAGTATCTATAGGGATATTGCAAAACTATGGTAAAAGGTCAGCAGTTTGTAGCCTAGTAATCTAGCATGGATTTGATCTGCACAATCTGTACCCCAGTACCTTGCTGACTCTGTCAGAGGTCACATAAATAGCACTTGCTTACTGCCTTGAAACAAAAACATAGCATCAGTTGAAGTGGGCTCTCTCATTCATTAAGCCAGTGGTCTTCAACGTCGTTCCTGGGGACCCACTGTGTATGCTGGTTTTTGTTCCAACCGCAATTGTAATTGCAGATTTTTAACACGCTGTTAATGTCTTAATTAGGTGTTTTTCATGTTTAGAGTTGTTAATTACTCTCTTTAGCCAAATGTTACATAGAAAGATCCATACATGCCATGAAGAATAAAATACGTGAGAAGATAGTGTGATTATATCCATACTGCAAAAAAATTGAAGTAATATAACATTTCAAACAGATCAAATTAGACACTGAGGAAATCCATAAACCCCAAATTAGGCTGCTGGACACAACTGTTTCAAGTTATTTCAAAAAACTTCAGGTGAACATAACACAAAACTGGCTTGACTTTTTACCATTTGCTTGTCGAATAAATGTGTCATGATGTGCCAATCAGTTTTCAAAAATTAGGAGCCAACTACATCTAGAATTTGATTAGTTACATTGTTTTCTGCTGTTATTTCCAATACGTCGCAATGTGGGTATGGTATTTTTTTTTTTTATTCTTGATGGCAAACTTAGATATTTCTGTTAACTTGAGTTAAGAGGGCACATAACTACTCTAAACATTAAATGCACTTAAAGACAAATTAACTGCTTGTTAAAAATCTGCAATTACAATTGCTGTTGGAACAAAAACCAGCATACACAGTGAGTCCCCAGGAATGACGTTGAAGACCACTGGCTTAATGAATGAGAGAGCCCACTTCAACTGATGCTATGTTTTGCTTTCAAGGCAGTAAACAAGTGCTATTTATGTGACCTCTTATAGAGTCAGCAAGGTACCTGGGTACAGATTGTGCAGATCAAATCCATGCTAGATTACTAGGCTACAAACTGCTGACCTTTTGCCATAGTTTTGCAATATCCCTATAGATACTACTATGTACTCTGTACATGTGTGTATACATGGCAATATTGTTTTCACAAAATATATATTTTACGTTTTGGAGGATTACATCAAAACAAAGCAGAACACCTCTCTAATTTTTTTTATACTATAGAGTTGAAGTGATGGTGATGAGCATAAAACAAGTTCCATTTTGATGTTAGGTGGCAGCATTGAGATAAGGGGGGGCCAAAGTTCGGTATATTATTATTATAACTGCATATTCAGAATCAGCATGAAAAATTACATGAGTGCCAATTTTGGTGCCAATAGGTGCTATAGTTTTTGATTCATTGTGAAAAAAGGGTTTGAAAAAAGTGGGAGGGCACGTCGCGAAGCTCGTAAAAGGCGATTTTTAAAATGGCTGCCATTTTGTAACCAGTTGGAGTTGGCAGCCAAAATTTTGGGATTTTTGTCTATGTACATATAGCAACTGCTGATGGAAAAATCAACTAAATCTGTCACGGGGTGGTGTCACCCCCTGGTCCATTTGAGCTGGAATGGCTCAAATGGATGTCTCTCTTTGGACGGACAATGACAAGTAGCCTACCTTTGTGATGACTCCAGAAACAATTACAGTTGGCTTTGGTGGGCTAAAGAGAAGAGAAAAGAAAAAACCTTTTAGTTCCAAGCAGTTACGTTTTGAAATGACAAAAAAAAAAAATCTCCTTTTTATAGCACCTTTCCATCTACAAACGATGCAATGCATACTAACCCAAGTCATTATTGACAACTCTTCAACAGCTTAGAATTGTGACACTTTAAAGAATTTTCAAGTGCTTTGAGAAAGCACTTTTTTTTAAATGTACGCACATTAACAGAAGTTCCTATGACAGACTGTTTAATGAGGGCAGCGGTTTGGCAGGTAAAATACCTTGCATGTTTAAAGAATACTCCCTATGATGCAAAATAAATAATATGAGACAATGCACTCATTTGACCGATGCGAACATAAAATAAAACAAAATGCCCCAAAACGAGCAATTGCCAGGGAATACCAGAACTATCTGGGTCTTCCAGGGGTTTTCACAAGACTGAGAAAGTACCTTTCAAGGATAGAGTTCATGGCTTTCTAAATGCTGATACTGAACCATAACAAGAGCAACTTGGCATATTATCCAGTAATGACAATAAAAGCTGCAAATACAATACATGGCTGGAAATGAGAATGTACATGTCCTCTGAGATATTCTACCAGAATGGACACTTCTAAAGCATAGCGTAAAACAATGACTAATAGAGGAAATTGAATGAAGAATCATATAATGGCCAAATAAAGCCACAGAATGTCCAACCATGCACACATACAATTGATGGTATTGAATGCACTCAGTACATAATTGAAAGAAGAAGGACTTAAAAAAAAAAAAAAAAAAAACAGCCAAAAGTGACCATAAAATTACTCCATACAGCTGCTGCACCACAATGCAAGAATCTTGAGGCCAAGTGATTGCACTTTGACTGGACAACGCCTGTATCACACCATTATTTAGCCACCCTTCCAGTTGATAACTATGTTTAACTGAGCTGCGTTCTCGGTAAGTCAAGTTCGTCAGTACGAATCTCAACATACTACCTATGTACAGTGCATGGGAGGCATTGTCAGGCTGAAACAGGACAAAACATGCTACAACAAGGACTGCTCGATTACTCGGGGCAAGAAAAATGCCACATCTGACTAGGAAATCTAGCAGAAAAAAAACCACTAAAATAACATTCTGAATTAAATGCATTGCTTATTTCAGAGCTGATAATGGAAGCACCTAACATGGGTTGAAGCTGGAAGGGATCTCAATCCCACCTAACATGACATTATTCTCTCTTCATTCCATTCTGGCTGGGAAGGAAAGCAGGATAAGCCAAATTTCAAACTTGAGTTTGCCCTAACAAGCAGTCATTCATAAAGTCCTGGACATATACTGTCCATATACTTTTGGCCATGTAATATCTGTCCAGGATACAAAAAGCTAAGACATTAAAATTGCAGTCAGGACTATTTAGGGAAAAATAAGATTCAGTAATGACAGCTAATAATAATAACAACAATATATCTTATTTAAAGCGCCTTTCAAATCACCCAAGGACACTGTACAACTAGATAACTCGGTCGCCACAGGGACCGAGTCGTGTATCTCCCCGATCCCCATGAGAGATCACTTGCAAATTTTTACAGCCGCAATGTTACTGTTTTTACTCTCGCTATGACATTAATATGCATCCCTGTACATGTATATATATGTAAACCTGGCTCAAAATGAGCAGAAAACACAAAATCCGCAAAAAAAAAAAAAAAAAAAATTCGACAATATGGCCATTGGATGTCGGAAATTGCAGAGAATTGATCTTGAGCATTGCCAAATAAACATCTTTGATAATGCAAATTTTGAGAAAAATCCTATAAACTTTGAAGCCTCCAGAGTCTGGAACAGAAAATCTCTACGGCGGCGGCGGCCCCAGAACTAAACCTTAGTATCTCCCGACTATCGTCGTTGGGGAGATACAAGTATACCAAGGATTAAACAGTCATAAAAGAAACATATAGGGACAATGTAGACTTGGTAGAAGACAATACTTTCAGCACAAAACAAAACGCAATAGCAGAGCCATACAGAAGAGGATCACACTGAACAGGCTGAATCAGTATAGGAAGGAAATTATAAAAACAAGGGGAGAGGATGACATGGAGGGGACAGTTAAGAGTAGGAGGGAAAAGCCAGAGTAAAAAGGTGTGTTTTAGCATAGATTTGAAAGTGGAAAGTGAAGTGCGTTGACGTAAGGCACGTGGGAGGTTGTTCCAGAGTTTAAGGCCAGTCAAGCTAAACGCCCTGTCACCCATGGAACGAAGATGGGAGTAGGGGGTGGATAGGATGTGAACATCAGTGAAGCGTAAGGTGCGGGTTGGTAGGTATGGGGTTAGGAGATTTGTGAGATAAGCAGGTGCTAGATTATGTTGGGCTTTGAAAACAAGCAGAATGATTTTGAATTGAATACGTTAATGTGCAGGGAGCCAGTCTACTTGATGGAGGATGGGAGTGATATGTTGCCAGGGCCTGGTATGGGTGAGAACTCTTGCAGCAGCATTTTGTATGTATTGTAGTCTGTTTAATCTCTTTGCAGTGACACCAAAGAGCAGGCCATTGCAGTAATCGAGTCTAGAGGTTATGAAAGCATGAATGAGGGTGTCAGCAGCGGAGGAGTCAAGTGAGGGGAGGAGCTTGGAAATGCTTTTGAGGTGGAAGAAAGCTGTTTTAGTAATTTTTTTAAGTGAGAATCAAAGGAGAGGGTAGAATCAATTATGACACCAAGGTTTTTGACTTCAGATGTAGTGGTGGTGAAATAGCCAGGAATGGAAAACTGAGAGCGTTTGAGTTCTTTCAACACCACTGGTGTGGCAATGAAAATGGCTTCTGTCTTGTTATGGTTGAGTTTGAGAAAATTCTTTGTCATCCAGTTGCTAATGGCATTGAGGCAGGTGGCCAGATTGGAGAGAAGGAGTGTGTGAGAGGGCTTTGTGTGAATGTAAATTTGTGTCGTCGTCAGCATAGCAATGAAAGTTCAAACCATACTCCCATATTATGTGACCAAGGGGGAGGATGTAAATGATGAAGAGCAGGGGACCCAGGACAGAACCCTGGGGGACACCATGCGAGAGGGGTGAACTGGAAGACCTGAAGTTACCAATGGAGACATACAGTTCCCTAGCCGTGAGGTATGATCTAAACCAGGAGAGTAGGGTGCCAGTGATACCTAAAAGTGTTTCCAGCTGGGTGAGTAGAGTGTTGTGACAGACCGTATCAAAGGCAGCTGTGAGGTCCAGCAGTAAGAGGATACTGACATTGCCTGTGTCAGCAGCAATGAGTAAGATGGTTAACAACCTTGACCAGGGCTGTCTCAGTGCTGTACTTAGCCCTAAAACCGACTGAAACACTTTCCATAGACTGTAATGGGTCAGATGTTCTCGCAGCTGTAAGGCTACAGTGCGCTCAAGAGGTTTGGTGATAAATGGCAGGTTGGAAATGGGACGATAGTTTTTTAAGTCATCAGCAGCTGCTCCAGGTTTTTTAGAACTGGAGTGATAACTGCAGTTCTGAGAGAGCAAGGGACGGAACTGGTAAAAAGAGCTCAGTTTATAATACTAATGAGAAGGGGGCAGAGAGCTGGCAGGCACATCTTGACTAGTGGGGTGGGTATAGGGTCCAGGAGGCAGGTAGTGGACCAAGCCTTAGTGGCAAGGTCAAGGACAAAGTGCCCGTCAACAGGTGTAAAGGCAGAAAAGGACTGTGCAGGTACTGCGAGGGGGGTGGGGGCGTCACTAACTGTAGTAGCAGTAGGGAGTAATTGGAGCTGTCTCTAGATGGCACCAATTTTATTTTGGAAAAAATTAAACTCACAGCAGAGATCAGTTGAGGGGTTAAGTGGGAAGGGTTTGGCAGGCTGGAGTAACTTGTTGACTGTGGAGAAGAAGGCTCTAGGGTTACTCAGACCTCTGGCAATAATGGTAGAATAGTTTCGGGATTTAGTCTCATTAAGGGGTCTTCAGGGTAAAGTGTAGAAATAACCATAATAATGTAAAAACTAAGAAATAAACATACTCAACATGATTTTAACCTCATAAAATGTAGTATTTTGATAAAAATTTACATGGTTGCCACATGGAAAGGCACTTTAATGACAAAATCTGAAAATATTTTGTGGCACTATTATTTCAATAGCCTATGTTCAGATTTTACTCAAATCAGTCTCATATGAAAGGTTTAAGATAGTTCTATGAAATGACATAGGATTTTTGTGTTTGGAATATTTATGAATATTTAATGAGCTCTGTTATGCAACCATAACAAAAATCCCCATCATCAACTTGCTTAATTTTCAAAATTAACCCCCTAGGGAGGCACCTATCTAGAAAATCCTATGTCATTTTATAGATCTCCAACAGATACAACTTCAATCCAAATTTCAAGTCAATCAGATGAATATTAATGATTTTATGAATGCCACAAGGTTGAAAATCAGTCAAAATTGTGATTATCTGCAATTTGCATTTAAAGGAAAAGTAAACGCATGGTAAACCTTCACTGCCAGATAAAGTACATAATCTCTGCTATCCAAAATGATAAGCCATTATTTTTTTATTTTGTTTACATCATGTAATCTGCTTTCAAACATCGCAGAAACCTAGAAATGTTAAAATCTGCCATTGCCGCCATAGAAAATAATCGACCAATCAAACAATAGGAAATATTCTGCCCAGACCAGTGCGTGACGTCACATGGGCTGATCATGTCTTTCGAGTGTATGAAGTCAAAGTATATGTACTGAAAGATGAAGGAACCCCTTGCGCTTCAGCCCCTCTATCAGCGGAGGCTGGTGCTCTCAGAACGGACAGTACATACTAATAAAGAGCCAAGGGCACCTAAATAAATTGATGCAAGTGATTCGAGTGCGCCAGTCTCGTCTTTTGTGCATTAGTATTGAAAGTTGAGTCGATGATTAAGAGCAGTGACGTGCCATTGGAGCTCAGTTAGGTGAGGCAGAATCCTCACCGTTAAACAAACAATAACTCCCTATTAATTTGCTTGATTCACAATCAGAGGATTGATTAACTAATTTACAAGACTTAACTGCAGAATTAGCCTGAGTCCGCCAGCCCACGTACTTCCACTCAATTTCATTTGGCTTCACCTGTGTACGAAGCAAAGCGAAGTAGCAGAGTCTGGCATTACCAGGCTACGGCAGAATGGCGTACCGTGCCAATTTCATCCATGACATTATTGCTCAGTGCATCAAACTTAAAATGCCCACGAGACAGCAAATTTGTTCATGTTTGTTTAGAGTGCCATTAACAAATATCAAAACCTTTCTTATGCCGCGTTCACTGCGTGGGCAATATGTTCACGATAATGTTTCTCCTCTAAAATATATACTTTTTTAATGCCATTCAAAAATTATATATAAAGGGAGTTTATTTTCAGTCCTGTCTCATAATCTGATAAACAAAAGGTCAAAACACGGAATTACACGGTGCACAGAATTACCAACAGAGTTGAGATTTTTTTCTAATTAGCCTAATTATTAATATTTCCATCCTTGCAGTCTCCAATCAAAGCATAAACGTAAATGAATCTTTTTGTCACTATCACCTCGTAATCATTACAGGCTGCATATAGCCTAGGCTCGGTCTTAATTGTTTGGTAAAACAAACAAAAAAAGTTAAAATTGATTGATTGTCAATCAGGAAAAGTACGTGGAAACAGGTTGCGCGGCTGTTGGTTGTTCCAAAGAAACAGACGATCCAAACCTGACTGATGTGAGCCCAAGTGATGCAGGCATTCCCTTCTAGCCGAACGAACATGGCTGCTTGCTTGAGCGGTCCAATAACAGACATTTACACGCAGATTACTTGGTATAAAAATAATAATGGCTTATCGTTTTGGATAGCAGAGATTATGTACTTTATCTGGCAATGAAGTTTTACCATGCGTTTACTTTTCCTTTAAAGTCACAAGTAACAATTGAGGCAGAGGAAAAATATAGATTCTTGGTTTTAACTGGCATCTCACTGCATTCCTTTATTTATTTTATGTGAAAATCAAAAATATTGAAATTTTTACCCTGAAGACCCCTAAAGAGACTCCTTGTAGGCCAATACATGGACTTTATATGCCTGTGCATGGACTATTAGGCGAGTCTTTCTGCTAAGTCGCTCCAGTTGGCAGCCAGCGGGCTTCATTTTGCGCAGCTCAGGTGTAAACCATGGAGCAGAGCATAGGAAGGAAACGGTGCGTGTTTTCAAGGGGGCAAGATGATTTAACGCATTAGATAAATGAGAATTGTAAAGTAACACAAGATCATCAGTGCATATGTTTAGTGGTTTACCCATGAGTTGAGATTGCAGTGTGTCTAATAGCTCAGCACAGTATTAATATCCTCTGGGTTCCTATACGTGATGGAGCGTGAGGCAGGGAGACGGCGGTGAGGTTCAGGAACAGCAATAATGAACAGAACAGCGTTATGGTCAGAGACAGAGAGATCCTTAAGACAAAGGTTCGATGGAGAAATACCAGTGGTGCAGACAAGATCTAGAATGTGACCTTTTGAGTGGGAAAGTTTACATGCTGAGTAACATCAAAACAGTTGAGCACATTGAGAAAATTATCCGTAAAGTTACAGTTGTTTGAGTCAACATGTATAATAAAAAGTCATCCAAAACCAGGATAGATGAATACATAGGGCAAACAGAAGATGGCAGTTCAGCAAATTCATGAAAAAAAAACAGAGGATGCTTTAGGAGGCCCGTAGATAAGTAAAAGGAGTATTGGAAAACCACCAGTGATTTTCAGAGCAAGACATTCAAAGGATGAGAAATCCTGCGGGGGCACACAACACAACCTTAAAACATGAGCGACAGAGCACAGCAAGTCCTCCCCCACGGCCAGTCAAGCGTGGCTTAACAATAAATTCATACACAGGTGGGGTGGCTTCGTTTAGTGTGATTAACTGAAACTCGGAAGGTACCAAATGAGGAAGGTCATGCCAAATGAGTTTAACAGTAAGTTGACAAGAAGTCAAATTTTATTTGACAGGTTTACAAACAATGTCCAGAATTATTCATACCCTTTTCTCAGTAATTTGCCTTTATTCATGATTACAGACTCCATTTTGGGATCACAAGGTTTTTCGCGTTCCATGGGGATTTTGGCCCCTCCTCTTTGGCAAACTTCTCCAGGTCCTTAAAGTTTAAGGTTTCCTTGCCATGACAAATCAGGTCGGATTTATTCTTGCTTGGCCGCCCAAAAATTCACTTTGTTGTCCACTTACCACCTCTTGTTGGCCATGTTGACATCAGATCTGGATATACTGGTCCTGTTCCATAAGGATAACGGGCCAACCCAGAGAATGATTCGTTTTGCCAAACAAAAAAGCCCCATCTCTGTGCCTAAACAGCTCCATCATTTTTGTTTCATCTGTCCAAAACATAACAGCCAGAAGCTTTTTATCTTCATCCAGGTGAGCTTTTGCGAAGGCTAGACTAATTCTTGTGTGTCTGGGTTGGAGAAGTCTAAGTGGCGTAAGAAAGGTGAAGTGTTCAACCTGAAAAACACGGTCCCAATGGTCAAACACGGTGGCGGGAGTATCATGCTCTGGGGTTGCTTTTCAGCGAATGGGCCCGGAAACCTTGTTAAAGTGAATGGCATTATGGAACAGGACCAGTATATCCAGATCCTCAGTGAAAACATCAACCAATCCGCCGAAAAACTTGGTCTTGGGCAGGAATGGATCTTCCAACAGGATAATGATCCTAAACACATGGCCAAATCGGTCAAGAAATGGTTAGTGGACAGCAAAGTGAACGTTTTGGAGCGGCCAAGCCAGAGCACCGACCTCAATTCTATCGAGAATCTGTGGCGGGAACTGAAGACCAAGGTCATGGCAAGGAAACCCTCAAAACTTAAGGACCTGGAGAAGTTTGCCAAAGAGGAGTGGGCCAAAATCCCCGTGGAAACATGTAGAAACCTTGTGATCAACCACAGGAAGCGTTAGGAGGCTGTAATCATGAATAAAGGCTCTGCCATCAATTACTGAGAAAAGGGTATGAATAATTCTGGACATGGCATTTTTTGTAAATCTGTCAAATAAAATACCAAAGAGTATTTATTTCTCAAAAGATTATTTACTGTAATTCTTACAGCCTGATGTCAACTTACTGTGTCATTTGTGCAAGAATAAATTTGATTTGTCAAAAAATACCTCAAAAAAACTCAAAAATGGGTAGGGGTATGAATAATTTTTGGCATGACTGTAGGTAATTACATCATAAATAAAAGGTGCTTTATTGTTAAGAGATCGGACATTAAGTAGAGTGAAGGATGCGTTCTTAGGAGCACTTGCAATTAGGTTAAACTTACATTCACTTCTACAGTAATGCATAGCTCAACAGCGCATCCCAGTGTAATCCAGTCTCTCAGTAGAATGGACTGCAAACCTTCATCAACAATTAACAATTGTAAAGCATTGGTGGTTTACTTCATTTTTCCTGTGCCACTTTTCCTGAGGTATAGTTATGACTGATGTGGGAACCATCAACAGGAGTGGTTCTTCACTGCCCCAACAGGAAAGGCTTTGACCCCCTCAAAGTAAATCCAGATGCGGAGCAAACAACCACTGAGTCGCATCAAGCTCAAAAAGGGCCGAATACATTAATAGGCCAGAAAATGGACCAAACCACTAGCACAGGAAGCTCAACCCCGTGGGCATAATAACTGATGAAAATACAGCTTGCTGTGGTGATATTCAGTGTAGAAAGAGCAATAGAGAAGTTATATAAGCAGGCCAGGAAGTTCTCTCTTCCTGTAAACTGTGCGGCAGAAGGGCACTCGGGAAGCCCTGGGTCCGGCAGCACACAAAAGGTCTGGATGCTCATCACGTCACGAAACAAGAAGCCAGGAACAGACTCGGTGTTCGGCTGCTGCGGGTGCATTCATCTTCTGAATAAGGCGGCTCCAAGAAAACAAGGTATGGAAGGCATTACTCATCCCTGAGCATCGACATGGGTGGCCAAAGACTCAGGCCAACTAAAGCCTGCGCACAGGGAACACAGCACTCTCAAGATACTTGGATGGACATAGGAACAGAGCATACACACATCACCCCCAATCACTGACCATGCAAGAATATGGAGAGATGCCATGACATCACCACATGCACTGCCTTTAAACACTGCCAAAGCATCGTTAATAAATGTGAACAAGGTAGAAGCAATGAAAAGCACTGATTGTCATGCTTCCGTCTGCCATAGCTTCATACACCCAAAAAGTTGATCATCAGTGCCTGCAAACAGTTGACCTTTTTTGACCCTGACCTTTGACCCAATGACTTCCAAAACCTAATCAGCTCGGGTACCATCCACAGGGAGTTAACAATTTTTGTGCGATTTGGTCGAAACCCCTTCAGTAGATATCGCACACACAAGGTATGCGTGACAGGCAGACAGATAAACAACGAATGGACACACAGAAAACTGGAAAACAGCATGTCTATAGAAGGCAGTTAACATGACTAGGACCAGCGTATTACGCCCTCAAATTTGTCATTTCCATCCGACAAGAAAAAGGGCATTTTGAATAACACCCACGATCACTGGCAAACAGATTTCTTGATTTGACAGCACTAATTCAAGGTCAAAATGAAGTTGACATAACTGTGCAGTGACAGGATGCAGAAGTTTTGTCCCCCTTTTACTGAAGAGAAAATTAAGATGTCTACCTTTTTCCCCATAGCACTGGTAAAACTGCTCAGAATACAGCTGTATAAAGCACAAACTGTGTATTATCTGCTTGACAAATTTCATTGTATGAGTGAACAGATGGATGTCAGAGCTTGTAATGTCCGTATAAACCTTGAATTAAGCACAAAAAATCTGAGTGCGTGCTGCATGTCTTGAAAGCCGCAGACACAACTAATCTTATGATGCACACTAAAATCTTTTGAGGATTCCATAAAGGAGAAATACTGTATATAAGCTGCTAAATTTTCCTTAACGCCCCTTTCAAGACAAGAAATGCACTCCATACTTTTACAAAAGGCAAGATCAATGGCCGACCAAAAGTAACAGTATACAACAATGCCGTAATGAGTCAGTTTTTTGGTCAAATCAGCATTGCAGTCAGTCATACAGCTGACTGGTGCATTTGAAATGCTGACGAGTGTGTGAGAGTATAGCAATTTTTCATTGAGCACTTATTGTTCCCTCAAGTAATCCATCTTGCTGTAATCTATATTGAGTCATCCAGATTTAAAACTCCCCATTACAGACAGCTAGAACTAATATTGGTATTTTTATTACTACACTACAAGTGATAGAACATTCAGACCGCTTATTCATTACGTCCTTTCAGCAGGAGCAGCTTGAGAATTATTTCAACCGAGCCATGTCCGAATAATTGAAATTCTGTCACAATTCAAGGCCATTTGAGCAAATGCAGCTGACCTCCAATAACTCATTGCCTGAGAATCAAACAGATCCATCTGCATTCCCTTCAAAATCGTGTTTTTCATACAAAATCCGCTCAGAGTTAACTTGATGTATCTGCAAAACTTGATCCTGTTTTTTACAGCCACTCATTTCTTATCCAGGCCACTGTGACAAAGGCACATCTTCATACACCGCCTGCCTAAAAAAGTCGCCTTCTGGTAATAAATACATACTCTTGCTGGATCATGATCGCAGCAATTAAGTTTCAGCTGGCAATAATTATTTTAACCCAAAATGATGAAGCATGTACCCTCTCATTTCTTAAAATATGATGTCGGAAGACTTATCCCTTGGTGGAGGAAAAGATGCTACAGTATTTCAGAAGGGGCAAATTACTGGCCTGCATCAAGCAAAGAAAACAATGAATGAGGACAACAAGCACAAGGAATCATTTTCCCACACAAACTGGCCACCACAAAGTCCTGACCTTAACCACATCAAAATTTATTGGGATGTGCTGGGGAAGACTACAGAGCTGTTCAACCATCTCATTGTCAAAACAAGATCTTGAGCCAAAAATTAATGCAACTATGAAAATAAATGTCCTGACATTGCATATGGTTGTCAAAACGAAGAAATGATGAATTTGCACTACAATCAAAGCTACGGTGCTTCCAACGAAATATTTGAGTGTGCGACTTTTTTTGGCCAGGCAGTGCGTTTTGAAATTAGGTCTACCTAATGTCACTATGTCATTCAACAGTACAACATGTGGTCAGAGATTCAACAAGGCAGCCTGCAGGCATGTTCAAGCAAAGTTTGTTGTCAATGACAAACTGTGGATGTTTTTTGAGGTGAGACGATTATAATTACTTCATAGTTTGACTTTAAATTGCCAAATGATTCAGATTTACTCAAGCATACACTAGTAAAACCAATGAAACCAGGCCTACTTTTAGAACAGCGTACTCCCTCTCCAAATAGGTAATATTAATAAGCACAGTCACAGTAGTAAATATTTAGTAGTAAATATACTGGACAAAGAAAGTTAGGGATCACTCAACTTTTCAATATTAAAATATGATATGGAAAAAAATACAAACTATCAAATATTTCAAATTCAAAATTTGGGGTGATCCCTAACTTTATTTGTCCAGTATAGTTAGACTGAATTATTTCTCACAGCCTCAATGGAAATGGCAGCATGTTAAGTTTCTCCCCTTTCACTCTTACAACACTCCCACTACTTTCACTGTTACTGTGGAAATAAATGATAATCCATGCCAACCGCAGAAGGTATTCATGCCGAAAGTCACAACAAAAACTTCCTGAGGAAAACAAGACCATTAGATGCCTCATTAGGCATTTGGCACTGGAAATAGCCTTTATCTACAGGCTATGTGGATCGAGGTTATGCCGAAAGATGTAAGAATAAGAGTTTAATATTTTTGCGGTGGTCTTAAATTATGTTCAAAATTTTGAAATACTGTAATAATTGGTCTGAAGTTCAAGGTGGATTGAGGCCATGTCATAATGGTTAAGAGCTACAAGTTCCATATTTTGATTTATTCAAGAGTTACCACATTATGTTCAACATGCTGTACTCATGTCTAGTCCAAAGTGGCTTGAAAACTGAAAAAAGCAGGCATTTGAAAAAAGGAAACCTTATGGGACTTGAAGTAAAATAAATAAATAAATACATAAAAAAGCAATTTTTGAGAGCAGATGCTGTGCTGATCTTTTAATGCACAATGCATATAGACCCATGTTGTAATGAAATTTCATTCATTCTGTAACTGCAAAGGTCAACATGCAAAATAAAACATGCATAATTCAAAGTAAACTGACAGACAGGAGTGTCTCAATAGGCTAATTTTGACTGACTTCTATAGTACTGTACAAAAGCCTTAGGCACTCTAATTGTTTTTTTCATCTATATTTGATGTTGGATATTGATTATTTTTTTTCCATATTAGAATGGCTGTAGATGAAAAACACATTTGAAGCATCAAATGTCAATTTAAAAAAGTATAAATCTTGCCTAAGAACTTTGAATTTCACAAAATGCAGTTGATAGAAATAATACTCCATGACAGAACTCTGATCTCATCATCAAGGCTGTCTGGGAATACCTGGGGAGACAGACTCAAGTGAGACTGTGAGCCTGCAGAGGAACTGTGGCATATTCTTAGAACAACCAAACAGCCAATTGATAAAACTGCAAAACTGCAAGACAAACGGTAGACACACTAAACATTGATTTTAGTTAGTTTTTAACAGTTCACAGCACTTAACAGTACATTATTCAAAACTTAGAGAACTTTAATTTCATGATTTCTGAAAGCATCTTTGCCTTGCATGGAATTGTGTTACATGTGCCTAAAGCTTCTGCACAGTATTGTAATACATGTGTATCACACAAGAAGTCTGAAAACAAATACAATAAATCATAAATGAATGAGTTTTTATTTTCAATGGTTTCCTCAAAACCAGCAAAAGTGAACACAGACCAAGTTCACTCTCAGTCGAGGAACGGTGGAACTGCTGGGCTTTGATCTTTCAAAGCTGGGATTATTTTTGTTCAAAGGAGTGGGTGGTGAAACCGTGCAAACCTGCCGTTTGCGTGTTTTGAGTCACAAGTCACCCATGGACCTGGGCCCGTATTCACAAAGCATCTTATCTTACCGCTAGGCGTACTCCTAAGTCGCGCTAAAACATTTTATGTAGGAGTAAAATCTTAAGTTATTCACAAAGCCGCTGAGAGCAACTTTTAGTTCAGAAAACTGGTAACTCCTAGAATAGGAGTAGCTCTGAGATAGGCGGGAGTAAATCTCCGTTGCTATGGATGACGTCAATTCTCATGCACGAGTCTTGAGACAATGAGCACGGTGATTGGTTGTTTGGTGACAGGGCGGCCCATTAAAAAAAAAAAAAAAAAAATATCCCACATACAACCCATGGAGGAAAAAATGAGGGAACAGTCCGAGCGGCTGGTTTGTTCCATAAAATAACATATTGAGCACTCCTGAAAATGCACTATGCGCAGTCCCCACATATCACGCTCTAGGCAAATAAATATACATAGGAAAGAGAGTTGTAAAAACGCCAATAGCATAAAACGAGTCAATAATAACGCGTCATTTGCCCCAATAATTAGCAACTTATTACCCAATGAGAATATGTTGCGATCATGTAAATGTCGAGCCGTTCAAGTTTGTTTGCCCTAAACTGTCATCGATGAAAGTTCAGAAAGGACGCGAAAGCCCAACTGGAGCCACGACCTGTTACTGCTGCTGGCCCAGTTGGTGCTGGAGCGAAAGCATGTAATCAAAGGGAAATTTGGCTCGGGGGTGAACAGCAAATCCAAGCGGGATGCATGGGATAATATCAGCCTACAGATCAATGCCGCATTCCCCACGGAGTCTCGGACGCCAGACGACTGCGAGAAGCAGTGGTATGGGCTGCAATCGCAAGGGAGGTCCGAGATTGCAGCCTATAAACGGGCTATCGTTCAAACAGGAAGGCATACTAAGCTTGGTTTGTAATTTATAGCCTACAATTTAAATATGCATACAAAATATGACATAGGCTGGTATTATGATGATCCATTAAATGTAACCCTCGCTCAACAGCCTAATAAAATAATTCATGCATAGCAGTGGGAGGTACAGCACCAAAGCCACTGTCCCCTAGCAAGTGACATCCCGCAGGCACATAATGCCTGTCAAATAATTGGCATAAGCTGCTTTCCATTAAAATGCGAGAGTCATGCGTGGATCCTGGCCATTTCGCAACAATGTCCAAAATATTGTATTCGGCATCAAATGCTGTCTGGGTGTAGATGGAATGAACTTTTTTTCTGTTTACAAATACCTCTTCATCTTGGATCGGAGAAATATTAAAATATGGGTCCCGTCAATAGCACTGATGATACCAGGCATAGCTGAGATGTGCATGAATTCAAGTTTGATTCTGTTTTGTTAGTGAATGTCCACTGGAAACCGGATAAACTGTCGGATGATATGGGGTTCACAGAGCGCATTGATTGTTTGTTGAATTGAGCGACTGACAGATGATTGTGAAATCCCCCAAATTGTCGCGTTGTAAAGTTGCATTTTTCCGTGGCCAAGTAAAGAAGTGTTGTCAAACATTTTATTTTGGGGGCTTACTGGGTTGTTTCTCATGGTTGGAGACGTAATTCTCTCCCTCACCAAGTCAACAACAAATAAAATCGCTTCACATATCTTTTCAACAACTGCGCATCATTCAGAATTTCAAAGTCATTCTGTCTTTCAACAGCAGCAGCCATTTTCCAATTCTTTGTGAATAGGTTTTAGCGAGTTAGGAGTCCTCTTGACTACTTTTAAGCTCTCCCAGACTTAGAAGCTACTTTTAGGCCTAAAATGCTTTGTGAATAACACTTAGTGAAAATAATTAGGAGTCCTAAATTTACGACTGACACGCCCATTTTTTTTTTTAGGAGTTTCTCCTAAATCCGGCAGTTAGGACCTTCTTTTAGCGCTAAGATGCTTTGTGAATACGGGCCCTGAACTTCAGGCAGTGGGAGAAACAGCAAGTGGCTATAGGCTAAGAAAGCCCTGCAGGGGGCAGCATTACTCCTCACATCACCCAAAACAGAGCTGTCAGCAATGAATTAATTCATCATGGACTACATGATGACTACAGCCATGTATGATTTAAAGGGATACAAAGGAATATTTCATGGTGAGCCTGTGACACAACTGCCTTATCCCATTAAGCCTGGATTGGAAATACTATTATGATGGGTATTCAGGATGCACAATTTTATTATTATTATTATTATTACTACTACTACATACTGCCATAATGAAAATCAAATGTTTCACAAACCCAATTATGAATTCTGGATGCTATGCTATGTAACTATCCTGCTGTCTAAACTCGTCAGTGAGGCAGAGTTTGATCAATAAAGTGACATTTACAGCAGCTCAACCCGTAACTTTTTTTTGGGGGGAGGGGGAGCATTTATGTCGCAGACAGGATAGCATGTCCTTTGAGAAAATTAAGACTGACACATAAATTACAATACTTATTTTTTGATATAAGGACAACTATACACTTATGCTAGGCTGACGTGAGCAAAAAACAATCACTCCTTCAGTGCTGGCAACACACATCCCCAAATAGGCCAGTTAGAAAATGACTGTTGGTGACAGAACTGTCAATAATATTCATGAGTCTCAAGAGCCCCCCACCCCTTAAATACATTTCATAACTGATGAATTCAAATGAGCTTGAATCTGTCTAGCTCCCCTCAAGATCCCACTATGGTGTGAGGTCATCTTCTGAAGCCAGAGCTGTAGATGACAAGAAATAAGCTCAAACCCAATTGCAATATCATTTTAAGATATCCATTAGGGCACTTAGGCATGCTACTGACCCTCCCTGCAATATGTCCGAGTGAAAGGTGATATAGTGTACAATGAGTGAGGGAATGCCTGAAAGGACATGCCATCTCCCTCATGCACGAGAGATAGTTTGTGCCAATCAGCAGCTAACACCTGTAGGCCTTTTTCTCCATGGTAACGGCTCGTAGCCCTCATTTGCCATCAACGTGCAGAAGCAAAGAAGGAACTGAGACAAATCTCCACAGTAGTAGAATGGAAAGACTCTCCAAGATGAAGTGGACTGAATCACCAAATCTAGCTCACACCTATAGTTTTCTCTGAAATGCAGACTGCATTCACTTGGTGTGCATCCATGACAGAGATACAAATTAATTGTATCAAGATAAATTCACCCCACTTTAATTACAATACACACAGGCATATGCACAATAAGGCCTTCAAAAAGCCTGACCTTGCGTAAATTTTGGAGTGGCACACAGCTAGATTTTGTCAAGGTTTACACACTCCTGCCTAAAATTCCTGACTCTCACTGCAGACCCCAGTATCCTCTCATCAGCTATGTGGCAGAGCCAGGCACGCAAACAGGACCACCTGCTCAAAAACTGTTTCACTTTTCCCCTTCTGCAAAGACAAACTCTCAAGCAAAAATTCCATATCGTTATTTGCAGTGAATGACAGCTACAGCATTCAAACACTTCCCCTGCCTGTACCTGACTCTTTGAATAACAAACAGAAAGTCTTCTGTTCTTGGCAAGTCTGCACCTCTCCATAGGAACTGCATCTACATTCAGCTTAATGCATATTACCCAAAAGGATGGAATTAGTTTTAAGACAATATAATAAGACATGCCAGCTTAATAGATTTTCCTTCCAAACAAGGCTAATGGCCAGCGTGAAGAAAGTTTTAAAGGAGATATGTATTGATTTGCAACTTCATAAAAAATTGTCGTATTTGGTATCATCCGAAAGGTCATGCAAAACTCTCTCAAACTATCAACACTTCTTACCCAGAGATGATGGTGTAATAGAGTAATCAAGGATGCAAAATGGGCTTTTAGAAACCCCCAATATCACCCTTGAAAAGCACTGTGAATCAGGCCAAGAGCTGTGACATCACTTGTGGGATCAGTTGTGACACATAGGCTATCGTATGTATTTTACATTGCAAGCAAGATGTCAAAATCCTCTAAAAATGCCAGAATTTTTGCTTGACTTGGACATCGAAGTTGAAGTGGATGATACAAGTGCAAGTTCAACAACTAGCGACAGTGATGATGACGATGGAGAGTTAGGAGAGATGGAATATGAGGAAGATATTCGCAATGATAGCGATGCAGCTGAACGCCAACAGCTACCGCATGTGTGCCAGCACAAACCAGAGCCTGGAGCACGGATGGAATATAGTTGAATTTTGCTCAATGTGGCAATCTGTTTTAGAATTTAAACTGCTCTCAACTAAATAGAATGTCAAGGTTCACGCAATTTTATTTTGCAAACTGCTTAAGGACTTCAGTATACCCGCTGTAATGTTTGATGCACAGATTTCTAGTCGATACAGGGTAGCATATTGCTTTCCTTTTCCTGGTGGTGGAATATCTTTGTAAATGTGAGGTACAGTTCCGATATTACAGTGCTGGAGAGTGATACTTGCCTCTTATAGGGTGTAGAAAGTGTTTATACGAGCTTGCTGTTCACTTGTGTGCCAGGTGAATACTAACAGGTCAGGTAAATGGGGTCAAGTCACGGGCATGGCCAGTGAGGGAAGCTGGTTCAGCGAATTTTGCCACAGCAGGAAGCAGCTAAACAAGACATTGCACAAATATCGTTCTTGTGATGTCCCTCTCTGCACTGTGGCTGATAGCATCTGTTTCACCAATTGGCATGACCTACACAGGAGCAGTCTTTAGTTTTTGAGGCATGCGATCTCTCCTGCAGGCCATAACATGCCTAAACAGCTGAAGGAAGGAGCTGTAGATCACATACCTGAAACCAAGTGCTTCATAAAGCCTAAGGCAAAATGGCACACCTCCCGATTACTAAACCACGCACAAGGCCAACCATTTGTTCAACACAGACAAATCAAACACTTCAAATAGCCTGTAGCCACGTAATGGTTATTTCTGTGGTGATTTATTTGGTAAACCATGATTATTGGATGAGCGTAGCCAGTCACTTTGACACTGACTAATTGGAAAGCATTTTACATCTGAAGTTAGTTTGGCGAAACGAGGCATTGTCATGCCTGAAGGGGAATAGACAAAGGGGTTCCATTCCACTAAAAAGCAGTAGAAAATAGGGCATTGGTCAGCTTTAATGGTACGTCAATACATCCATAGCCTCATTTATAAACGCATTTTTGATCAACTGGGGCAAATTTGTAAACACATTTTCAACATGCCTCAATTTGATAAATGAGCCCCTGCAGTTATTCATTACATAGCTTAATGCGCACAAGAATAAAGCATTTTCTCATGGTTTGCCTCAGTTTGGTGTTGATGAAACATAAATACTGTTTAATTTGGTTGACTTCTTTAATCATCCAATTATCACAATCTTCAGAACACACGGGAGTATACTGCACATATACGCATTTTTAATCGCACATAAAACTAAATGTAAAATGACAGTACAGTTGCCCAGCTGAATTGAAACCCCATCTAATATTAAGTAATAAACCACAGCTTATCTACAACGAAAATGTTAAGTTTCTTTGAAATTAAGGACAGTATTCCCAGTTCAGGTTGTCTTTCAAGGGACCCGTTCTTCCCAGTCAGTTTTAATTCACCCTTGCAAAGATCACTCAAGCAAAAGAAAACAACAGTTGGTAAAGACACTCGTTTTCTTGACGAGCTAAGTAATCAATTACAAACCATCCCAACTGCAAACAACACTTACAGCCAAGAGGCCAAAAAATTCATGGTTGTGATAGAGGAAGTAGGCTAGCACAGGAAAGAAAATAAACCTACCATGCACGACTACGCCAATATATAGTTTTCCTGCCAAATGTCATAAACTGATCAAACCAGACAGTCCGGTCGGCTGCGACCGCATGGGTGTAGCCCTCAAAAGCCCGCTTCTTCCCTTTTTTGCGCTTTATTCGCCAATACTGTCACCCTGGCAACCAAAATCGATAGGTGTTATAAGTGAAGTATATCACATGTCCATGCCAAATATGAAAGTAATTGGTCCAAAATTACAGCCTGTACTATGTCCACAAGGAAATCTTTGTTTTGTCACCAATGTGCGCATTATTCGGCCAATACTGTCGCCAAGCAACTAAAATCGATAGGTGTCATAAGTGAAGTAACATGTACATACCAAATATGAAAGTAGTCAGTCAAAAATTGCATCCTGTTCAGCATCCACAAGGAAGAGTGTATGTTTCAGCACAAATCTGCATATTATTCTGCCAACACTGTTGCCATGGCAACAAAAATTGATAGGCGTCATTAGTGAAGTCTAACACATGTCCATTCCAAATATGAAAGTAATCGGTCAAAATCTGCAGCCTGTACTGCATCCACAAGGAAATCTCTGTTTTGCCACTAATTTGCATATAATTCAGCCAATACTCTTGCCATGGCAACCAGAATCGATAGGTGGCATAAGAGAAGTGTAATACATGTCCATACCAAATATGAAAGTAATTGGTCAAAAATTACAGCCTGTACAGCGTCCACAACGAAGAGGGCATGTTTCAACACAAATTTGCATATTATTCCACCAATACTGTTGCCATGGCAACAAAAATTGATTGGCGTCATAAGTGAAGTGTAACAAGTCCATACCAAATATGAAAGGAATCGGTCAAAAATTACAGCCTGTAGAGCGTCCACAAGAAAGTGTCTATAGACGCAGAGGTGGAGACATGCGTGAATCCATAGTAGCTGCCCGACTTCGTCCAGGGGCTACTACACCACCCTTCATCATTTTTGCTGTATAAAATCCAATTCTTGTTTCTTACTAACTTTAGGGTGCCAATTCCAAAAATAGTGTCAGTTTTGCTCTAGCATGTCACATTTTCTCACAATGTATGATGAGCATTTCATAGTATTGTCACTTTCGACAACCACTTGTACGATTAAGAAGTGCTTAACCACTGGAAAAACTGCCACAATGAATGATTTCTATTTTCCTCTGAGCCAGGTGAGAACTATTTGTTCAATTCTTGGCTGATTTTCACATGTAGAATGATTCTAAGGACATTACTTTGTGCTTAATCCTGATGTCAGGCGTAGTAATATGGCCACTGACAGAGGAAAATGCAGACATGATACAGATGTTTTCTGCTACATCTGTTGGTGTTTCACTACACCCAAATAGTTGTTGCTGTTTTGATCGGTGCATAAAAGTCGAAATATGATATAATAAAGGAATATCTTCATTTTTATTTTGTGAAAAAACAGTGATAGAAACTTTTTACTCACATTTTTTAATTCAGCATCCCCAAATTACGTATGAGGCCTTTTTTGGGAAATCAGCAGAAAATTTTTTTCAACATGCAGCGTGGTGTTGCTGTTGGTGCCTACAGCGAGACTGCCCCGAACGAAATTCTCATAAATCAAAAAAAAGAAAATGTAATCCTTAGGTAAGCTGCATTTTGTTTTATTACATCTTGCAGAATACTTAAAATCTAACTGTGTCATTTTGCTTTCATTTATCATAGTGTATTCATAGATAAATCAAACTGAAAAAAGAATTCGCAATTTGTCAAAAAACCTGACGTTATACACAAATTTTTAGGGCAAATTTGATGTCAGCGCCTTCGAATTATATAAAATCAATACAGTTTATCAAATCAGCAGAGAAAAAGTTTCAAAATGCAGGGCGATGCAATAATACAAAGCCCAAAATCAAATCAGTTCTGTGTTTTGATAAGCTCTAAAGACATAAAATTTGAAAAGAACCCCTGTAATTGTTTTAGTGTCATCAACATGAAGGATCTGCGGCGGGCACGGTGGCGATGATGATTCCTTAATACTGACTTGCATGACTGGGGGGGAACAATGGCAAAATTTCAATTCCAGTAAGTGTCAAACCACTTCAGTTTTAATTCAGTTTTTGAAAAATTGAAAGATTTGTCAGTTCATTTAGTCAAACGTGGCTTCTTCTGTAATTGAATTTCCAAATGTCTTGCTTCACCGGAATAATTTTCCAGAGTCTCTGTGACACAAGTCGAGTTTGGAGAACAACAGCTATATGTTCAATTTTAGAGGTTTTGAGAAAAATTGATTTTTAGGTTTGCAAATGTTCTATTTACATCTTTTTTTACGTCAGTCACTCTTTTACTGCATGGTTCAGAAGTATACTGAACATGTAAGTTTTCATAAGTGTGGTACTGTGACTTCATGGCCAAAATTGCCAAAATGGACATGTCACCTCCGTGCTCCAAGAATTCTAGCACTTGATGTGACATAACACAGTGGTGATAGACTGAAGTTAAGTTTGTTTGCAATGGAAGACAGATGATTCTGTAATACCATTTATGTTTATTCATCAAAATATCAATGTTTCATTCATATAAGCAAATTTTATTGGACATACCACAAAATGAAAATGTGAATTCTGTTTAAAACTGAGGCGCATAGACATGTAATTATTGTGCTCCAAGAATAAGCTAATAGAAATGAGTGACAAGAGGCAAAAATCTCAAAATCACAAAATTTGGACATATCACCATTGTGCTCCAAACCCTTGAGGTACTGAGTTATAAAGCCTAAATAGGCTCATGCATAACAGGAAAAATTCCCATTTTTTTTGTTTTCTGCACAAAGGGGTTAATGAATTCAAATATATGAATTACATCCTGTGTAGTAAATTGTTCCTTAGCTTTTGACCATTTTCCTCTTACTTTACACCAAGTTATTTACAGTAGTTAATCAACTTTAATTCCGCAAAAAAATAACTGAGCTCCTGAGCTCCATAACACAATTGAAGAGTTCACAAACTATTGGCTGCTGCTGTAACTGTAAAGGCTGGAGGCACCAAGTTGATTCATAATGGTTCCTCCGTGAGCAAGTTTGAACGCATGACCTCTGGTAACATCATGAGACCTGTACTTCGTATGCAGGCTCTTGGTTTTGCAGCTGACCATTAGTATTGGGGGAGGAGGGCAACTCCTGACCTCCATTAAGTCAGCAGGACAAGACTCAGTTGGACCATCCCAACATTCTTTAAATAAAAAGGAAGGGGATGGCGCTGCTGTAAACAATAATATACAAGAGTTGGACCAAACAAAATCCTGTGTTTCTGGTAACGTCAAGATTTTGGGGTAAGGGTGGGCATTTCCCGCCCCACCTAGAATGTTCATGTTGACTATATAAACATACAATAATGTAATCTGTATTGTCAAATGTGAAGCACTGGAAAATTCAGAAGACAATATTCCTGGTGATGACTGAACAATGAGGATCAGTTCAACAATCGAGTGCTTTACCGAGGGCCTAAGAAATAAAACTGATTTAACTTGCTGAATGTCATCTAATGTTGTCCCAACAAATCGTGTCACATTAAATGCCTAACACTAGAAGTGGATGAAGGTCCATTTTGCTTCATGGCTCGTGCGCAGCTTTCACAATGTACTAATGTTTCCTTGCAGATCCATCCAGGGAAAACACATTTAAAATAATGGTACTGTGAGATAGTTTAAGCCAAGTTGACAGTTGAAAACTAATCAAATGGAATTTCTTCATGTATTTTATAACCTTCATTCTAAGGTTCAAGTTGTTATAATTTCAACATTAAGACTGCAATTTGCCACAAAATTACACTATGTAGCGAATACGCCACATTTTTGTTAATAATCAGCCATTCATGCCCCATGTCTCATTTAGCGAAGCAATCGGGAGCAATGCAGTTTCCGACCAGGACAGGAAAGGACAGTGCTCGCCGCAAGTCTCTGCGCTCTTTTCAGGGCTTTTATGGTGTATTTGGTAAAATGCAGCTTTGCTGCCTCTTTTTGACATTAAGTCGCCAACTTCCAAAGGTAAATGCTTGCCAGTTATTGTATGCTTATTCTTTTGTGACAAATGGTTGGGAATGACAGGCTGTGATTAGTCCACTGCCTGGTTTAACCCCATCACTGAAAGTGCAGTGAATGGTCACTGAAGCCAACAATGATGGTGGACAGTTCGATGGATGATGGATGGTTAAATGCATCTTGTGATTTGCTCTTGGGACGATCCACATCATATTTCCGAAAACACTGATGAGCAACATCGTACCTTTTACTGTCAAGTATTGGAATTAATTTTCATCAGTAACAGAGATAAAATGTACCCCTGCTGCCCATCGCTGTGACAGCACATTCAAGGTTTTATTTCAATTACATTATGTGTTTGGTGCTGCTGAAATCCATTAAACAAGAAAATTAAAAAATTTACATGCTGCATAATGAGGAATAGGGTGGAATCGGAATTCTTGTTTTTTTTTTTTTGAGCAGTGAGCCAAAAACTTTAGGATCAACAATTTTTGGAGGCTCCGTCGGACACCAGGAATAGTTTTTTTTTCTTTTCCTTTTTTGTTACACCTTGCAGGATCCCTGAGCTTGGCCCAGCCTGCAAGTCTCCAGAGAAACACAAGATCTCCCAAACCTCAGGAAGAGGCCCCTCCCTTTTGAACCTACCAATCCCATTGCTCACCTGGCTGAACAGCCAGCCAATTAAGAGAAGGAGAAGAAAGGTATCCAGCACCATGGCTTCCATCCGGAGCACCTTCCTCGCTCCGCTCCCCTTCACTCTCAAACCAGAATCCATCCGAAAAAAGTCCAAATTGATTTGACAGGCAGCCTCCAGACAATGCTGCTCGGCTTGCTGAAACAAATGTGCAATTTTTCCAGCAGCCATTGGACCAAGACTATCAGTGTTTTTTTTTTTTTTTTTGGGTTGATGCCTACATGATGGGGCACCGTCTTGGAGAAGAGGGACCAGCCAGCAGGCCCAGCCACAGGACAATGCCCACAATAAAGCCAAAATAAGAGGGGCCAAAAGAGCAGGGCCCACTGTGCGGCTGACAGCTCTCCTCAAACAGAAGTGCTGCGATAGTTGCCATCCTCCCTTTCAAAAAATAACCAGCTTCACAAGTCTCACTACAGAATTCCACTCCAAGAAAGAAAACCAATCGCATGCTTCACTGACTTGTTTTACGACTAAATTTACAGACTTCAAAAAAAAAAAAAAAAGAAGATACTAAGCCACTCTAGGAAAAAAAATTCAGTTTAGCACAACTCTAGGATGCTGATATCATTGGAGTACTGTTGTAAACACTGTGTTGATTTTCACCATGCCATCCTACAATCTGGGGACTGGGTAACAGTGTAACACAGGATGTTCTCCATCTTTAAAGATCATACTAAGAGCAAAGCTGCTTTATTCTCTTAAATCAGCCAATTTCATGATGGCTTAGCAGTGATTATGGACAATAGCTTGGCAGCAAATTGGCACAGGGCCAGAGGAAACTGGTGCTGCTACTTGTATTCCTGTCCCACCAACTCATGTTGCAGTCTAGTGTCAACATTCACACAGAAAATTCTGCCAATTTTGATGTTTATAGTGTACACAAGTATGATACAACCAAATAACATGATGACCAGCAACCATGAAGGCCATTAATACAGCATAACACTTCAAACAGCACTTGTACTGCTTTTTACCAAGAGGCCCAAGAAACACAATGAACAAAGAACTATTTGCAACAACAATTTAGAACACTCTTATCATTACTTGAAAATTTGCTATTTTTTCACCTAACTGATGCCATCTGGTCCTGCTTCAAAATGACCTTAAAAGGACACACACACAATCGAACGCACACACATATACACATTTACAAAAACATATAGCGATTTCAAAATAGAGGCTGTAAAAGCCTCGCTCACTTGTGAAATCTAATGATGCTAGTGCCACTGACAGGTAATAACAGAACAGCTGACCTGACAGCATTTCAATAAGCAGCTTAAAGTAATGCCAAGTTCATTGCTGGCATGTGTGTGCAGACAAGGGAAAGACAGGAAGGTTTGGAAAGGCCTTGACAGTGCGACAGTATCGTGACTACCCAAAATTCATAAAAGGAAAAGAAACTCCCCGATATCTGTAGGAGGCGGTTATGAAACCAACCACCGCTGTAACAGAACCTGTTGCTAGGGGTTTTGGAATTCAGAAATAGACTCTAAACAAACCTGCATGAAGTAACACTCCACAGAAGAACACTTGAAAACCTCTTCGCAAGTTTGTTTTTGAAGAATACCAAAACAAATAAGCAGGGGGCAAAAGCCAGTGTCTCAGGGGACTGGTTTTGCATTTCAACCTGGCTCTTTTGTCTTTGTGTCAACATTCTCAGAGAATCAGCTCCAGTGTAGCAGGCTCCTGCTGCAGCGAAGAGAAAGCAACTAAATCACATTCTTAGCTTTGCAGATACAGATGTCAAGATTTCCTTCAGTGGCCATGAGGCCACGCCACAGTCATACACAGATAAGACCAAAACCCAGGGCCCAGGCTGCTCTCTTGTAGATGAAAATCAGCAACTCGGTGCAGCGATTGTGGAGAGAAATTGAACGCGAGGGGTAGACCCAACCTTCTGTGAGGCGAATAACAGGTCCTATATAAGGGTCTTCAAAAACCAAAGCACTGATCTTTGGACCAGTTTCCCCAAACCACCTCGTTACCATGTCCACTACGAGCAAAACTGATATTAGAACAGTGCATTTTCGCCGAAAAGTATTATAAATGGGGACCCTGACCTGTTGGGCGCAAAAGTTAACCACATTTTGGTGCATGGGCATTAAATAACACTAAAGGCAACGGCTGTATGGAAATAAGACAACAGTCCAAGAAGTGGAAGGCAAATATTTGCCAGTCGTAAGGCTACTCAACTGAGAAGGATTCCATTGGTTCTTTTATTCCTCTTTCCAAATAGAAAACATGCATCTACCGTAATGGCTGGCCAGGCCTTCAGGCCTTCATAAAATCAAAGGAATTTACAGTGAGGAATCAAAACATAATGATCTCTCAGATACATCATATAACATTGACTATCCTGCAACTGTGGGTGTCAAGGTCACGGTATTCCATCTCAAATCACCTAAAGAAACAAGTCAAGTCACCTGTTATTTTTTTGGGGCAGGAGAATACAATCTCTAAATCCATCACCTTTAATACGCAGACCCAACATAGTCCACTAGATGTCCCCAGTGGACCATGTAGGTACTACAATGATCATGGTAATAAAAATGTTAAATCTGGCTCTTAAAA
The DNA here is from genome assembly GCA_029692085.1 of Gymnothorax javanicus. NCBI lineage: Eukaryota > Metazoa > Chordata > Actinopteri > Anguilliformes > Muraenidae > Gymnothorax > Gymnothorax javanicus. The sequence continues at coordinate 84,880,629 of CM056196.1, forward strand.
TCTCCTGACACAAAAAAAAAATAACAGTTCTCAACAAGAACAATCCATCAAGTGTACAGAAATTCATTTCAGCTCCGTGTGTCTTGTCCCACATTGTTCAACTGCATTGCATACAGGTAAATATCTAAAAAGTGGGTTCAGAGGCTTAATGAAGGTTGTCTGGTTGTTGTTCAGATTCCTTGCTCCCAAATCAGTAATACTGCCGAAGCAGGTCCAAATTACAGGCATAATTTTAAAGTTATTGAGTGTTTAAAAACCATCTGCAGTTTGGCCAGACATGGCCCAAATACATTTACTATTATTTATGAAAAAATGGTTGAAGAACACTTCTATCATCAATGTACACCATCTGATAGGGTTTCTGCAAAACTCTGGGTATGGGGCCCAGGTAGTCATTATGTTTTGGCTCATCGGTGTACCTAATGATCTCTGAGACTCACATTACACCTAACTCTTTCCCCAAAGAGACCCACTTGAGCGGGTCCATAATAAAACTTTTTTTTTTTGATTGACAGGACATTACGTTACCAAGGTGGCACACAGGATGGGCATGAGACCTATATGTTAAATGCTTAACTATTCAGGATCAAGTACTTTAAACTCATCCCAGAAGTGTTGTTCTCTCTTGTCTGCAACTAGGAAAATTTGAGATCAAATTTCTTTGGAAAACTTGGGAGGGAAAAGGTAAATTGAAAAAAGTTCTTGCAATACAATGAATATCAAAACTGCCTTTACTCAAAACCAAGTAACTTAAACTGTAGACAGATCTGAACTAGAGGGGCACTCGGTACAGTGCATCGGTCTGCCCGCACCACGATTTTTCACCATTCCGGCAATTTTCACTCTGACCTTTACCTGCGAAACGTAATCACTTAATACGATTGTAATATATACCCTTACCACAACGTTTCATCAAAAATGGTCCAGAATTTTTCCCTTAATCCTGCTAAGAAATGGACAGAGAGACAGACACACACACACAGGAGCAAAAACATAACCTCCATCCAACTTGTTGGCAAAGACAATAAATCATCCATTGATACTTACAAATACAAAGCCTATCTAAATATTATAACATGCCATTAGGACAAGCTAATGGCAACCAGAAGCATCGACATTTGTAATAGGCCCGTATTACACAAGCAAGCAGGAAACACAATTAATAACTACCAATTGCAAACCTTAAGTTAGTGGAAACTTTTTCCTCATTCCTGTATTTTAAAATTTTAGTGTGGACTGTATTCAATTAAACAGTACAAGACACTGACTTACTCCTGCTCTGGTCTTACAAGTCTAAGCACCATGCATAAATCCTAGTGCCTATTGTTTTGATTTATACAACAATTAAATGCACAATGCAGAAGAACTACGTTATTTGTGTGTGTGTTCCACTGACTAGATTCTATAAACTACTTTCAGCAGTTCCTAAGGAAACTGACTAACTTAAATGTCCACCTTGCATAGTACGGGTGTATTTCTGTGTTCCAGTGATTCATTTTGAGTAAGACATTTATAGCTCAGCCAAAATTTCCTCATCCTCTGGGGACACACCCTTCAATGTCCAACAGCAGTACAAAATGTTGGAACCAGGGCAGACCAAGGTTAAAACAAAACTAAATACTTCCTCAATAATTAAAAAGCCAACCAGTGAAGTTACTTTTTTTTAATCAACTGTAAATAGATTTTTTTAATTTCATTCTCTTCAGAGTTGGAGAATGTTAATGGTTAACAGGAGTAAACCTGCCCCTTGACAGAAGGTCGGAGACATGAGGTTAAGGCAGCCAACAGATGGACATTTTCCCTCTCTCCTTCTCCCTTCGACAGATCTTATCTTGGTGGACCAGGTGGGAAGCGCTCACCTGCATCACTATCAAAACCCTTGGTCAAGGCTCGACTTAGGCAAACAGAAAAATACCAAAAATAATTTCACTCCATACAATGAGGTTAGCTAGCACTCCTGTAACATTATGCAGACTTTCCCCAAAACTCAAAAAAAAAAAAAAACACTTCCAATAAAGATATGCACAAGGAAGATGTAATTGTTTGGTATTGAATCACAGCATGAGGCTCTTTCACCACTGACCACTGAAAATCCAGAAAGAAGGAAAATGTACAGGCCAATATTGTAGAGCCCACATCAGAGGTAGGAGCCTTTTTAATATAAATAAACCTACATTTTAAAACAATATATAATATCAAGTTATAACATTGAAAAAAAAAAAAAAACTGAAAAAGGGTACATTAACCCAATAGCACTAAGTCTCATTATATATAAATTACCTCTGTTCCCTGGAAAATCCAGGTAATTTCCATATTTTTGACATTGGATTTTGGAGTCCACTTTTGACCGATATAAATTGAAAATCAAGTGTTTTAAGTTACATTTATTTTAAAGCTTATTACCTCTAGTTTCTAAAAATAGTTTACCACAAACTCCCCAAAATGTTGACCTTCACCCCACAAAACCCAAGGTCATTATACGGACTCAGAATTATTGTCAATTTCTGAATATTGTCGGCCTGCTGATAAAACTTCTTATCTTTAAATTGATAACAAAAACTCTTATGTCCACTATTCTTACATGCAAAATTAAACATTTTTTATTTTATTTATATTTTAATTTATATTTTTATATTTATATCATTTTATTATTTTATATTTGTTTTTCATTTTCCTGTGAAGTTTATCATTTTGAAGATAGGAGGTTTTACCAGCAGGCCGACGATATATTTCTGAAGGAAACAAGCAAGCAAATGAATAACAAACACTGAATATTATATGATGATAAAATATATTCTGAAAATAACAGAAATTGAGCACTTTGTGCATGGATAATACAAAAATACTGAATTTAGTGTCAATAACAAACGTCTGACACATGACTCAGAAGCAGAGTTTTTGGCACAATGCAATATGGAAATTGTCTTGAGAAAAATGAATGAACTTTACTAAGATTAGGCATCCTACCACTGATTGAACAATAAATAGCAGATAGCGACCCCTATGTTTTATCTTGAATTTAGGTCACTGGGGAATCCCTCTTGCCGATTTGAGCCATTTTAAGCTGATGACGTAGTCCAATGTGTAACCCTAGGCAATCATGTGACACGGGCTGTTTGAGGAGGTCTAGGGAACAGAAGTTTCAGGCGGTATCGGTCGGTCCAAGTGCTGTTGGGTTAAGAGGTGCTAGCAGACGTATGAAAAATGGGGTAAACTTAAGGAATCACATCACACATTTTAGAGAGAAATACAGAAAATTATTGTCCTTTCCCAGTGCAGCATTGTATTTTTGGCATACAGCCCTGTTCTCCAAATCGCGGTCCTCAAGGGCCGAGAACAGCTGGTATTCCACGCTCCCTTTGAAGCCAGTTGTTGTCCAAAATAATACTAAATGCATTTGCAACTTTCGTTTAAGAAAGCAGGCCGAAGAATCACTGATGCGATAAATGCTATAATTATAAACACTTCAAAGGTTATGGAATTTCCTTTGGATAAGTACCAATGTTTTGGTGGGCAGAATTTAATTTATAGAGCATTATGAAACAGGGGTGTTTTACTCATGAGGAAATGGCTTAAACAACCAAGTCAAAGCAAAAACCTAAATGGCTATTTAAAAAGCTTAAAATGACCTGGCACAAGAGACAAATATTATCAGCTGAGATGATACTGCATACAGCAAATGTAGCACAGTCTAAACCAGAAGATAATGATCAGTCAGTGTTCAAGATGATAATGCAAGCAAATGTTGGACCATCCAAACTGAAGTAATTGATCAGGCATACTTCCATGATACAGGGTGATAAAGTGTACAATAGATGTAACACAATCCACTCCAGAAGCTATGTCAGTCAAATTCCAAACTACAAGGAATCTTGCCAAACTTTTTATTCTTTATAATTATTGGAAAGGACTCCAACAGTGAAATTCCACAACAAACAAATATCAAACAGCAGAATTATACAAACTGTTTAAGTGTGAGCCTACATAGTTTTATTGAATTAGAATAAAAGACACATTAAAGTCTATTTGAGCCCCTACGAATCATACCGGGCCATCCTGCACTTTTGGCAAAATTGAGTTAAGGTAGTCAGCATGTGCAGAAAACTGAGATCTACATTTCCTAAATGGACCAACCCAATCTACCCACATGGATTGTTAATACAAGCAAATGCCTTCTCTGCCACTGTACACATGCACTGCACTGCCTAAGCCATAGTGGGCCGTCCCACAACTTACCCATGATTCATTGTAAACACGGCAGCTAGACATCTCACTGATGAGGAGCTGCTTGCTATGATTGATGATGGCGAAGTGGAAGACGACAGAGACCCAGAGTTTGTCCCAAATGAACGGGAAGATGATGGCTCCTCTTCAAAAAGAGGTAGGTTTCACTTTAAATGACGATTATGCATCAAAAACCTGCATAAGAAGTGTATGTACATAATTGTACATATATCTTGAGTTTGTAACATATGCAGTGTTTTTTGTTGCCAGCAACTCTAGATGTCACAGGAGGCTGGCAACTTTGAGTCCCATTTTCTCAAAAGTACCCCACCATGGGTTGGCCCGGTATTGTTCTTAGGGGCTCATTTGTGGCATACAGGGTTTCCTCCAGGATTTTTTGAAACTGTGGCGGAGGGCTTCAGCGTCGGGTCAAAACTAAGCATTATCAGGTGTGGCCAGTTTTCATTAATCAGCACGTAGGCGATGTAATAATGGAGGCATTGCATTGGATGCAGAAACCGTAGTGTAAGTCACGTGATCCCCGAAGTAACTCAGGAAGATGGCTTTGATGGGATGGGAATGCATTGATTAATTATTATTTATTTATACAAAAAAAAAAATGTATTTCCTTGCTCTGAAATGTCGCATGTATAACCGGATATTGAACCTCAGGTCCAACTGCTCCGCCTTATCCACGACACTAGCTCAACGGACTATATATTCACCGGTCGATTTAACACTTGTATTGCTGTGCTGTGCTTGAACTTGAGCATATTGACGTAAGGATTCTCAGTCATAAACCGGCAATGAAAACAACAGTTGATATTTAGCGGTTAATTATAGCGGAAATACAAAAAACAAACCATTTAAGTGATTATATTGCTGAGGTCTTCCAGTGCATAGCATAATGGCGAGAGGACTCATAGATAGACTGGCATAAACAATAGCAAGCGCAGATTTACCCACAAACAGCTTTTATGACAAAATATCAAAGGTAAGAAAATTTTTTCTCATCTCCGTAGCATTTAAAGTGTATGCCTGCTGTTCTTTGAGTGTGGTGTCAATTTAAAATGACTAGGCTTATATCGTTGGAATCTGTGGACTGTCCTTTTTCATTTGAGGTATCGTTTGTATGCATAGCACAAATTCAGTAGAAATGCTTGCGATAGAGCACTGATCTTATTTTATTTAATGTTTTGCTAGATGCTTATTTACTTGCTTGGTACTTGAATTGTGTTCGGTTTAGGTAAAAACGGTCATCACAAACTTTCCGCCGAGTTTCTTCGCTTTAAGAGGATATGCCGCATGATGAGGTTGCTAGTAGGAAACATGCTGTATTTATTATGCAAATTCACTGCCCCCGTTACGGGGACGTTCAGGCTTACAGTTAATATTTGTATTGAATACATATTTTCCACTAATTTCTTTAAATCTTCACTTTAAAACCAGTTTTCATTGCAACAAAACCGTTGACTCACTTGTGGACTTCTGGTACGTGACGCAGCTTTTCTATAAGTGCTCTGAACAAAGAACTGAATGTTTTGTTGGTTTGTAAGACTTTCCACGGTCAATTCTTCTCAATTTAACAAGCCAATCTTTCAAAAGGGCTTCATTATTTTGTGGAAATCAATGGAAAATTATTTTGCCGTATTTTCCAGACAACTGAATGGCATTATTATTGGTGCAAGCAACAGCAGCACAAGATTTCCCCATTTTCACTATGCTGCGATCAACCTTTGTGTACATTTTGCTTCGGGGATCATGTGACCATCTACGTAACTTGCAACAACCTCATTAGTCTATGTGAACGGAGGTTTATCAGTTTCACGTGTGTCACGGTGGATTTCACATATGATATGAAAACCAATTGTGACTCCGGACTGCGGAATTGGAATTAAATAATCATGAAGATACAATTAGGTAGAGCAAACAGCAAACACACAGAAGTTAACATCGTAGTTTATCGTTTTGCAAAGTGAACAAAATATTTTTCTCTAATCATTGCACACATTGCATTAAGAAGAAAAGCAGCGTGTTTTACTGCCAATGGCTAATTATTATTCATTGTAAAACGTGTTCATCAAGCAAAATGATTGACAACAGGTCAAGAATTATTAGCGCTCATTTTAACTTAACAATGAGAACTGGCAACACCTGATTGTCCTTAAGATTTTTGGAGTTTATGTAAAGTGGACTTTAAGTGCCAACTGTCCAATGAGTCAGGGGCTTTACATCCAGGAGAATTACACAATTCATTTTATTGATCTCTACCATTGACGTGGATGTAATTTCATTTGACAGTAGAGAGAGCTGGTAACAAAAAAGCGCATTAATTGATAATAAGCAAAATGCATCTAACAAAACACAATATAACTAATTCTGATTCCATGCAAGTTTGTCAATTTTCTTCATCTTTTTTTATTACTTAGTGCATAATCTGCATAAATGGACAAGCAGCCCCGGGGATATACATATAACTTTGCTCAGCTGTCAGCACAAGATAAAATCGGTCTAGAGAAATTTGAATTTTATGAATTCTCTATATTAAAAGTAGACCTCACCCAGCCAAAGTAGCCCTCACAGGCAACAGTCAATAGTTGATTTTGACAACCCTGGGTATAAAGTATGTACTACTACTTGTATGCAAAAAATAGAGGAAGGATACAAACATTGGTAATTAATGAACGTTTTGCGAGTAGAAGTCAATGACACAGCCATGAGTAGAATTCATAGGAATCGGATTCTTATGACAAAAGTGTTTAAAAGCTCTAACAAGCAGTGCCTGGCACAACATAACTCACCACAGGAAGCATTTCAACGCCTTTGTGTTGACCAAGTTTGAACAATAAACAGCAACTTCTATTTCCTACCTGGCAACTGGCAGATATTTTACTGCTGTGAAATAAAGCCCCATTGCTCACATGAAAAAACACTGTTGCCCTGAAAACCAGAAGTTAATGGGCTTATTATCTCCTTATGAGAAACTATTAACATCTCCGATATGCCACAGATCAAGTTTTAGCATTATCAGATAAAAATCGATTTTATGGACAGGACATTTTTGACCAAACCTGCTGGTTATTTAGACATACCGCTATGGAGAGGGGTGCCCCTGTTAGCATATTGCTACATTTGAGGATGTAGAATAGCAGGCTGGATTTTTTTGAGCTTGGTTTGAATTCAATTTGACTATTACAAGAGAGGTTACGGCAAAAAAAAAAAATCTAAACGTCTGCTTATATTGCCGTTAAACTTTAACCTACTTCCTCCAAAATGAAACTGCTTCCATTCAGGACCAAGACTGACTTGTGTACCAAGTTTGAAAATGATTGCTGCAGCTGCCGGATAGCTCACTCGGTAAAAGCATCGCGTTGCGAAGGCGACGTAACTGTCACGTCGCGGGTTCGATCCCCGCCTCGTACCAGCTGGCAGTGGGCGGCAGCTTTTTCAGAGTAGCACACAATTGGCTATTGCGCTACAGGGTTGCAAATTGGGAAGAGACTGCCGGGAAGGGAAAATAATGCCTTGTTCGTTGCTCAAGCGCCTCCTGTTGGCCAGATGGGCGCTCGTCAGGAAGATTCCAAGCCTGCTCATGTTCGAGTATCCTCTGCCCTCGTTCTGAACTTGCGAAGATTCAACCAATGACTGTATAAGAAGCAGCAGGCTGACAGGCGCGTGCTTCGGAGGAGAGCCGCGAACTGTCTTCACTCTCCTGAATTGGCAGCAAGGGGTCGCATACGAGCAAGCCTTGTACATAGTTCACCAACTGGGCATTCCAGATTCGGGTGGGATTGGAGATGCCAAATTAAAAAAAGAAAATGATTGCTGCAATATTCTAGGCACAAAGTTGTGAAACAAAAACACACAGAACTAAAAACCATGGCTCCCCCAGATCCCAGAGGGTGAGGTAAAAATCATGGCAACTACCAGCATATGAAAGTTTGTACTCGCATGCACTGAACCAAAACCAATGAAAGTGTCTGATTTTGTTGAATACCCTGTATAACATTGTTCACTTTATTACAGATGCCTGTGCACATGCTTATAGTTACCAAATCAGCAAATCACGTGGCGGCAGAGCACATAAGACCATGCAGGCTTAGGTCAGGATCTTAAACAAATGTTCACTTGAAATATCAGAATCAGGTAAAAATGCGATCTCAGGAACTTCGACTGAGGCATGGTAGTTGGTGCCAAAAGGCTGGTTTAAGTATTCTCAACACTACTGATCTCCTGGGACTTTCAGGATCACCAGCCCCAAGAGTTTACACAGAATGCTACAAAAATAAAAACACCAAGTGAGCAGCAATCCTACAGATGGACACGCCCTGCTGAAGGGAGCGGTCAGAGGAGATGACAAGACTGGCTCAAGCAGACAGAAAAGCTGGGGCAACTTCCATTCCCATTCTAAACAAATGTGGAGAGCAGAAGAGCCTTTCTAAATGCATCACGTCAAACACTGTGGCGCATGCATTACAACAGCAAAAAACCACTCCAATCAGCCAAGAACACAAATCTAAGGCTGCAATGGGCAGAGACACATAAAAAAAAAAGACAGACGAAGACTGGAAAAAATGCAGCCATTCTGATTATAAACTTGATCTGATGAATCTTAATTTCTGCAGCGAGACACAGGTGGCAGGGTCACAAACATTTTGATATTACATTTTAATAAAATTTCTAATTTTGCTTCATCTGTCCAGAGGACTTGTTCCCAGTCCATTGGTGTCTAATCCTTGAATTTCTTGGCAAGCTCAAGTCTTTTTTTGATGTTGCCAACTCTTGGCAGCAAAATGACCAATCGTGCCATTTTCACGCGGATGTCTGGAAATAGTAGATCTTGATACTTTCATCTCTTCACTATTGGCACTATTAGTATCATCACAGGGTTGTCGTGCTGTCAATTTTCAAGATCAATAATCCAAGATCAAGGATATCCTTCGGTTTATCTGCATCAACTGCCCTCTGCAGTCCAGCCCACACACACATTTTCAATAAAATTCAAAACCAGAAACAGATATGGTCAATGCAGAATGCGGAAACATTTTCCCTTTACCATAAATAGTGCACCAGGACCACTGAAAGGAAATCCCCTGTTAATATTACTAATGCCCTATCTCCATGAGTGTTTACGGTGCATATCCTAGCAAGCATTCCTTTCTTGCTGTCAAACATCCCAATGGCGGCTATAACCCAAAAATATAAATTTTGTGACACTGGACAAAACACTCAAAATTTCTTATAATCATAGTTCCAAAGTGGTTTGGCACTCCATACATATGGTTTTGTTTCCAGGAAGAACATTCTTTCATGCAGCCCTTCCAAAAAAAAAAAAAAAAAAAAAAAAAAAAAAAGGCTTGTAATGTACTGAAAATGATTTTATTGTTTCTGAGACCAATATTGTTGAATATTGAACCGTGATTCTAGGATTCTTTATTGCCTCCTTTACCACCTTCCTCACCATACACAGGGACAACATGGACAAGCATTCTCTTCCAGGCAAGTTAGCAGCCACTCTATTTTTTTTATTCTCTGATGACTGCCCTTTTTGAGCGCAGAGTTACGCATATCGATTTTATCAACATAGTTTTAGGACTCATCACTTCTGAAGGCCAATTACAGTTTGTCAACCTTAAAATTAATCATTCATGAACTTTTTCATACCGATGGTTGACAGAGAATAGTTTATAAAGACAAAGAAACGTTTTCAAAAAATGGATTATTAACAGTGGTAATTATACTGTGTGTAGCCCATTTTTTTTTTTTTTTTTTTTTTTTTTTTTAAAATCAAGAATGCTTAGAATTTTGCACCCCACTGTATATCACCACTAAGCAATTTACACCACCACAACTACTTAAAAGTATTAATTTTATTATGAAGAAAAGTTGGATATTAAAATCACGGCACCATCACGCTTTCTCACAGGAGGCACATGAGTCACAATATGCTAAACAGGGATTTTTTGTAAGGAGGGGGTCAAAAAATAAAAGTAGTCATTTACAAATTTGAGCATCTATAAATGTTAGATGAGGCCTTCATCTCTCACACTTTATGCATCAAAAGGCAGCTATGGTTGAGAAATTAACAAAATTTCACCTTATATTCAGGCTGCACACCCTCTGCATACGTTAGATTCGACAGACGGAATGGTACGTATTTTCAAAATGATAATTTTCAAAATCAGTGTTGATGCCTGCCGTGTAAAATCATAAATCTTATTATAAATGTTTGTTGCTTCAATATAAATCTTTCAATGCTTCCTGAGCTGTAAATCTTGCCATGATGGTCAACTGTCAATCTTGCACCATGAGTTTGACAGAGGTCCTAACGTACGTGAGGGGTAATTTGAAAACAGTTTCTCTGGCAATCAGGCATTGTTTTGAATATTGTTTCCAGCTTTTTCTAATACCTACTCATCTGTACTTTGCACTGCATCATTGTTTTTCTTTTCCCAGCCGTTTCTTTTGGTGCATTTAGGTGTCCCAGATGGACACATTTGAGATGTTAAAAAAAGCAGGCTTTCAAGAGGGGTACTTTTTCAACTTCAAGTTGGTATAGAAGAAAAATGAGTAAAGTAACCCAACTGATACTGTCCATGCTGTCTCTTTATTTAATAACCAACATTTATGCACAAGAATATATGGGTCATTCCGTGTCAACTCAACCAGAGCCCCCCACATCAAAATTTTGATTTTGATAAAACTTTGCACATTTCAAGAGATATGCATTGGCAGTACTGAGGTCAAATATTTCAGCTCAATTATTGCTAGTTCCTGAAATTCAGCCTATTTTAGGGAAGGGGGGGCAATCTTAACAAACCGCCTTAATTTTGGAGGGAGTTTGAGGGCCTCAGATATGGATTTTCAGAGCTGACAGACCCACAAGTTTCATTTAGTCATCAGAAAAGTCGCTGAACTCTTGGCTTAAGCTACTTTTCTTTATTCAGTATGTTTAATTTACCTGTACTGTGGCCTGGAAAAAGCAAAAAAACACCGATCATACTAATTTTTTTCAAAATTTAATGTATTTATTATTCTGTAACTAATTGAGATAAAGCCCTGAGACTTGGTATGCAAACTGTCGGTCAACTTTCTGAAGACCACAAAAAATATCAAAGTCACGATGGTTGTATTAAATGTTTTAATGACCTTGGAAGTTGTCTTCAGAATGAAAAGTGCGTATTTTGGATCATTATAGTGGGTATATATCTCAAAAGGGACAACAAGTGATCAGTGTCATATTTTTAGTGCTTGAAGGCAGGGGTCTTGGGTCTAACATATTAAAAAACTGGAGATGTAAAACTCTTCCTTTAGACTGTACAGCATGCCAATCATATTAGGTGTCCAACTTACTTTTCAGGGCACCTTAGCCATGGTGTAAGTGAAAAGATGAATGAGACACATAAACTTGTTCACCTCTGCCAAGGAGGTGCACGTTTTCGCCGGCTTTGGTTGGTTTGTTTGTTTGGTTATCTGTCTGTCCGTCTGTCTGTTAGCAGGATATCTCAAAAACGGCCACATAGATTTTAACCAAACTTCGCCGGTTGTTAGAATAGCACAAGAGGAACAAGTGTTTAAATTTGGGCATATCTAGGCCAAAGTTCAAATCCAGCTATGCTGGCAGAGATTTCAAGTCTTTCTAATGGGCCGTGCTTTTGGGTTTGCTGCCACCTGGCGGTGGAATGCAATAATACCCTACATCAGCCAATGATAATCACCTAATATGATTGGCATGCCGTACCAGTCTAAAGGAAGAGTTTTACATCTCCAGTTTTTTTATATGTTGGACCCAAGACCCATGCCTTCAAGCACTAAAAATATGACATTGATCACTTGTGTCCCTTTTGAGATATATACCCACTATAATGACCCAAAATACGCACTTTTCATTCTGAAGCAAACTTCCAAGGTTATTAAAACATTTAATACAACCATTGTGACTTTGATATTTTTTGTGGTTTTCAGAAAGTTGACCGACAGTTTGCATACCAAGTCTCAGGGCTCTATCTTAATTAGATAGAGAATAATAAATTCATTAAATCTGGAAAAAATTTGTATGATTGGTGTTTTTTGCTTTTTCCAGGCCACAGTACAGGTAAACTAAACACACTGAGTAAAGAAAAGTATCTTAAGCCAAGAGTTCAGCACCTATTCTGATGACAAAATGAAACTTATGGCTCTGTTTGCTTTGCAAATACATATCTCAGGCCCTCAAACTTACTCCAAAATTATGGCGATTTTCTTAAAACTGACCCCCCCAAAAGAAGCTAAATCTCAGGAACTGGCAATAATTGAGCTTAATTATTTTACCATTTCACACCAGATACACAAATCTTCCACTGTGGGGAATATAATAAAACATTTTTTTTGGTGGGGAAGTTCCTAAAATTTGGTTGATTTGACATGGAATGACCCATATGCAGTTTCTTAAAAAATGATGTAATCAATACAATTCTAGTGCTTGCACAAAATCCCAGTTTAGCATATTCTGACTCACATACTCACAGATGTCCAAGTTTCTTTAAAGGAGTCCCCTTACCTGCAGCTTTCATACTCTTCACTGTCCTTGTCCTTCTCATGCGCCACTTCAGTTGAACCCTGATGTTTCCGGACTATTCTCATCCCACCTGCCTTCACTGTCAGACAGGGAAAACGAGCACTTATCTTCTCTCAACCAGACATTCAAATCTAATGGAAAACTGCACGCACCCCATTTGTTGGAACTACAATGTAGCCCAATTAACCATTAGGAACAAGGGTCATTCCATATGAAATCACCCAAAATGGGGGGTGCTCCCAGCTTGATGGTTTCAGAATTGCTTCATTTGGTGATATTTTGTTGCATGGGATGAGCAAATCAAATCGCAGGTGGTTTCAAGTTGATATCTCGTTCCGATCTTATTTTATGGGCCCCTGAAAAAGGGGGCGTGGCCCACGTTAACCCTCTGGTCACAGTTTGTGACCATTTTCAAAGGGTTATAACCGATGAACTAATAAGGATACAAATTTCATTCTTTCAGGATATGTTTATTCCGTCTAATAGTCTGCAACAAACCTTTTCATATAGTGGTTAACCCTTTGAGTGCTTTGCAATTAACCCCTAAACATTGAAGTTTGGTGCCAAACATGTCGATTTCAAATGAAATATTATGCAAGTATCCTTAGAATGTCCCCTTTGCCATTTACATTGTTGATAGTATACCTGATGGAGTTTCAAATGAAGGTTAAACCATCTTTCTATCTTCATCCAATTTGGAGAAACATTAACCCCTTTTCAGCTAAATACCGAAACGGTGCACTTTTTGACCCTCATTTTGACCATTTTGACCACAATTTAAAAGAATAAATTAAACTCCAGTTCAGACGTATAATTTTGATGAAATCTTGATGAAACAAGGCCTAGGCCTACTACAGTGGGGTGCAAAAATTTGGGCACCCCCGGTCTGTTACAATTAATCTCTAAGTGACTGAAAGCAAACCTGAACACTAAAAGCTACAAAGTTAAACATGGCACATTTCATCACATTTTAAAGCAAGAAATATTTTTATTTTGAACATTTTACACTTTCAAAATAATAAAACAAGGAAAAAGGCCTTGTACAAAAGTTTGGGAACCCTGTCAGCTAGTACTTCGTAACTCCTCCTCGGGCAGCTATAACAGCTTGCAAGCCCATGTTACTGCGGTAACATGAAAGACAACATGAAAAAAATAAAAATGCATTTCCTCATAATTAAAGATAGTTCTTGCATTGCAGATTTGTAGAATCCTTAGAAATTCACTGAGAAAACAAAATAAGGCCAAATTATGGGGGAAAAAAATGGGTTTGATTTTTCAAAAGTGTCTTTCATGTTACTTGCACACTTGGCTGAAAATCGCCCATTTGTTCCAAGTTTGATTGTGTTGCATTTTGAAGTTCTTTGAATAAGCTTTCAATTGAGGCCAACTTTTTTAAAATCAAAACAGGCCCACATGGTCAAAATGAGGGTCAAAAAGTGCACCGTTTTGGTAATCAGCTGAAAATGGGTTAATGTTTCTCCAAATTGGATGAAGATAAAAAATGTTTTTACCTTAATTTGAAACTCCATCAGGTACACTATCAACAATGTAAATGGCAAAGGGGACATTCTAAGGATACTTGCATAATATTTCATTTGAAATCGACATGTTCGGCACCAAATTTCAATGTTCAGGGGTTAATTGCAAAGCACTCAAAGGGCTAACCACTATATTAAAAGGTTTTTTGCAGACTGACAGAAAAAACATCCTGAAAGAATGAAATTTGTATCCTTATTAGTTCATCAGGTATAACCCTTTGAAAATGGTCACAAACTGTGACCAGAGGGTTAACGTGGGCCACGCCCCCTTTTTCGGGGGCCCATAAAATGAGAACGGAACGAGATATCTACTTGAAACCACCTGCGATTTAATTTGCTCATCACAGCCAACAAAATATCACCAAATGAAGCAATTCTGAGACCATCAAGCTGGGAGCTTGGGTGATTTCATATGGAATGACCCATAAGACAACACTACTCAACACAACGTCAGCACTTGTCCACATCTGCTTTGGCTGCGTTTACCGTTAGTTAAAAAGCCAAATCTGGACCATCTGCGACAGCAACGTTACCGTAAGCGTAAAGATGTTCCTGAATATGAAACTGAATAACACATCAGCAGTAACCAGAAATTGTAATGCCAGACATAAACCAGACACTTTATCTGATCATAATTACAACGTTTTTATGGAATATTATATTGCCGATGCACAGTTTTATGCGAATAAACGGGCGTTTTTCGACTGACAATTTGCGGGAAGACACCAGTTATTACAAAGCTAACTGGTCAGGAGGTCGGAATGCAACGTATGAGGTAACGTTAGCTGCTACGCTAGCTAGTAAGCTGCGTTAACGTTACTGCGAAATACTAAGCAGCTAACAGCAGGTTAACTAGCAAGCTAAAATAACAATGAACGTGAACGACCAGCGAAAGGAACAACTTGCAAACAAAAACATCAGCTAGCAACAGAAACTTTTGTCCAAGCCCAGAATCCCATTTTCAGAATGCAAAACTGTAGCTAAATGGCACAAAATATAAGAAAAAGAAAATACATCAGTCAGATGTACTGATAGGTTTGATACTGACGAAGCAGTATTTTTAGGAAGCCAACTGAAACATTGGCCAAACGTTAAAAGGCGAAAGCTTGAGTTTTCCCAATGGAACCGTTAGCTAACTGTTAGCCAGCTAGGTTAGCAAGGCAAAAGCACACTTTTAACAATTTAGCTGGCTAATCACAATCCAATAGCGTAAACTATTTGCTTGCTAGCTCGACATTGACTTGCATAATTTAGCTAGCCATCCGCCCAGCTAAATAAGAATCTAAAAGAGCGATGTATGCAATAATACCTGCAGGGGGATGTCCAGCTTTAGTTTCAATTTTCTCTTTTGGCGGTGAAGACATATCTGCTCAGTTTAACTTGACCCTGGCGTGCTTAGGCAGGTGAGCTAGCCCGTCTTCCTTGCTATCAGTCTTCTGGAAAGTTACGGAGCAAACTTCAATCGAAGTCGCAAACGTGGCTTTTTTTCCGCACATATTGGCATGAATCCGAGCGTGATGACGCTTCGATACGTAGTTGGCAAATTAAACGTTCTCCGTGCAGTTTGGCCTCACATGACCTTGTGAAAATATTTCCACACTAGTGGAAAGTCGCTCAAGCCTGCCAGAGGGCACAACGAAAGTGACCACCTTACAGATACAACCTCGTGCACACGCAGCCAGGCGCGCGTACCCGCATACATCATTGCAGAGCCAAAGGATTGCAGGTATTGGTGGTTTTGCATCGCAGGAATTTTGATGGTCGATGATTTTTTTTTTACCTCACTTATAGTGACATAGTGAAGAAACGCAGAAAAAAGTACACTGTTCGCTGGATTCTGTGGGGGCTTGTTCAGCGTTCAATAAAATAATGAAACAAAATAATCGCGAATTCTCAATGGCACATTCATTTACGCTACTGCCTGAACTTGGCAAAGAAATAGAACATTTTTGCTCTCCCAAGACGTGTCGGGGTGAAGCACCCGGAGGTGTGTACATGTTTGACAACCAAAGACCTCTTGGGCCGTGGCAATACCCCGCGTATTTTGATTTCAAGCCATACAATTAAAAATTGTGTCTGTATCTTATTTTAATTTTCTGCTCTCACACATGGCTCACACGCACATATTATTAATGGCAAAGTTTAGTAATGCGAAGATCTTGTAATTCATATGATCTTGAATCACTGGTTTTGTTAGTTACAGTTGTGTGTAGTGATGATTATATACTTAACAAAATGAAGATAAATCAGAAACCAAATACTATTCAAGAATTTATTTTATGTAATATTGAAGCATATATATGAAAATAAGAAAACATAATTTATAGTAAAAACAAAAATAATGTCTTTTTTTAGAGGAAAAAGTCAATATTAAGTGCGGCCATCCTTTGCCTTGATTACAGCATGTAATCTTTCAGGCATAATTTTCACATATTTTAATGATCTCACTTGCTAAACCATTCCATATGGTTTGAAGTTCATTCCGAAGAGGTTCTTTCAATGTTACAACAGATGTGCTCAATTGGATTAAAGTCTGGAAATTGAGCAGGTCAAGAAGTTATAACTCATGTCACCAGATGTCTCTTTTCAATTGAGATAATTCTGGCACAACTTAGAAGTGTGTTTAGGGTCATTGTCTTGTCGAAAATAAAATCCCTGACCAATCAGTCTCTTTCCAGATGGCAATGCATGCCTCACAAGGATGCTGTGATAATTCTTTTGATCTATAATTCCGTTGATTTTTATGAGATCACCAGCTCCTTTCGAGAAGACTGAACCACAAACCATAATATTACTGCCTCCATGTTTTACTGAAAGGGTTAAACAGCCAGTTTTGAATCATCTTTAACCGTTAAATACGGCTCAGAAAAGTGGGCGTGGCCTGCTCAGCGGGGGAGGCATTAATTACCAAGGTGATGACTGATTTCCCTATTCACAGCCCCAAACTCAATAATTATAAAGTATGAAGAGATTTGGAGATGGTGAGTTGACAACCTTGGGCTGATCTTAGAAAAAGGCACTCTTAATATACTCGTGGGAATTATTCCTCTTTTTTTTTTGTTCTCATTGCCTACAATAGTATTTTTCAGTACATTTTCAGTTTTCACCAAAAAATCATAGAGAAGTAATATATAAGAACCCGTTTTAGATGAAAGTGATAATATATGATTACTGGGCACCACCGTACATGTCAGTCAAAATACACCTGTGACAGAGGAACAATCCATTGCAAGAGCCTCATACCATTCACTCACACATTTATGCCGACAGCCAATTCAGTCTGATGTATGTCCTTTGGGCTCTGGAAGGAAAGTCTTTAAGTGGATGAGCTGGCTCAAATAATGACTGACACAGGAAGAGCATACACCATACACTTTAGATTTCCACTTAAATGACCTCTTCACCATTGTTTTCAGTGCTTGTTGGCAAGTTTGCAATACTCCTTTTTTTGTTTAAAGCCAGCCTAATTGCAGTTGATATTTTGTTCAGAAAGTTGCCGCTTTAGCCGTAAAGGATAACATTGACATAGCCTAGCCTTGAGTGTCAGCTTGCTTTATATTGACAATCACCTTGTTGATAGGATCATCCAGTGAAAATGGCAAAAGGCAAAGGGTGGCCCAGCCAGAGATTAATGAGTGTGAGAATTTGAATGCGGGTTCACAGAGTCTTGTGAGGGCACATCTCCTGGTACAGCTCGACATTCAGCCATTCCAGTAAATTAGAGAATAATTTGTCATTTACCTCTCTCTCCCTCTCCCTCTCTCTCTCTGTCTCTCTCTCTGACTGGAGGCTTTGGCTGTGGACATTCAATATGACTGTAATACTGTAATTAAAGAGAAAACTCAAAGGTCTTGTAGAGTAACCTGTGATTAAATTCCATGACCCCCACATGAACTTCCATCCAGTCCTTGACTAATTGCAGACATACTATGCGATATGACAGAATCTTTCTGAAATGTGCATCCAGCAATACACTGTATTTGCCCCATCATAATTATGTCTCCCCCCAGGAAGGAGAGGAAACATATTGTTTTTGTACAGTTTCCCATCCAAGTCCATGTTCGCATTTACGTCCGCATCCGCGTCGGCATTCCCACTGTTTCCGGGCCGTAACTCGGAAACCACTTCAGATATTTACATCAAATCTTGCACTCTTTTTCAACATTGTATGTAGAAGTGCCTTTTACTATTTTTGCTATAATTACTTCTTTAATTTTTCTTGTTTCTGTGGTAACAATTCAAACTTACTCTCAAAATGGGGTTATGATTCATTTCCGGGCTATATCTCAGGAACTAATTCATATAGTTACCTCAGACATTGCACAGGCTTTCAACACGGCATATAGATGTGCCTTTTGCCATTTTCCTCCAAATTACTTGTTTAATTATGTCTCCCCCCGGAAGGGAGGACGGATATATTGTTTTTGTCCGGTTACGCGTGTGCGTCCGCATTCCCACCATTTCCAGACCATAACTCAGGAACTGTTTGATATGAGCCCCTGAGGACAAGAGTGGCCTAACTCCGTTTTTCATAGTTTTAAGATAATCTATGCCAAAGTTCAAGCCCTGGATAAAATTCAGGACACATGTAGGGTATGCCATCTATTGTTAACCTGAGAGTTTATGACCATGTTTTTCAAGATAACACAACTTTTTCCCGCAAAAGTAATGTTTCAGAGGTTACTTTCTCTAAATTTTCTGAAAAAGGCCCTTTTTATAAGTTAGACCACTCTTGCACTGGCTTTCTTAACAAATTTAACTGACTTAAGACAAGTAAATTAATAACTCAATTTTAATAACTCAATAATAGCTTTAATTTCCGGCATCCTTGGAATTCGAAACACAAAATAACAAGAGAATACAGATCAAAAGTGAAACACTGTATCGCAAACTGCTGACCACTGAGAAAGTCATCCATCAGCTAATCTTGTTCCTCACAGCTGTCTTCGCTGTCATCATCTGGATGAAAGTTTGGGCCATCTTCATCTTTGATCAGACCCAGATAAAATGAGTGGTGGACAGGTGGTACAAGATTGAGAAATCCTTGACTTTTGAAGGGTTCAAAGAGTTAGACCACTGTTGCACTCACGCTTTTTGTCTTAATGGAAGTGAAAATAACTAAAAATCTCTGTATAGTAAGATGCAGCACTTTGACATTTACACCACTTATGCCCTGAATAGATTTTACCTTTAACTTGCGAAATATTGGTCTAACTCAAAAATGGGAAAATTAGAGTTAGACCACTTTTACACTCAGTGACTCATATATGTCCATGCAAATTTGCACACATTTGCATCAGGTCGTGCAGATGTGCCTTTTGCTATTTTGAGGTTATTCACTTTTCTAATTTCTTCCTAAATGTCTGTGAACATCAATGAGGGGCGGCTGTTTTGGGCTGGGGCAGACATTTGTTTTTTGCCTTGACAACTATCCCTAGTTTCTACTATTTTTGCTTATTCATCATGTATTAATGTTTCAGGTCATCCAGCTGGTCTTAATGGAAGACAAAGACAATGTGAGTAAACGCAAAATGCAGCATTTAAATGATCGTTTCATTTATTAAAGGTTTGATTTGTATTAGTAGATGTAGTGCCTCTTTGCCTCTAGCATGCCTACTCAGTTGGCTGCAGGGTCATCATCCCTGGAGCAACTTTCATGGATGTTTCGCCCCTTATCCCTGAACAACTCCTGATGGTGGGGCAATGAGCAGGGACATCTCCCTGACACCCCGTGCAGCCAACCTGTTTCAGGAGTTGCCAGCTCCCCATGCCTTGTCACGCCTCCTCAGCCAGAGCCAAAAGCTTGCCTTCCCTGCCTTTCTGGCCACCTCCCTTGTTTCCTTGCTCTGTGCTCTTCTCCGTTATCGTAGATCTTTGAGTAAGCGTGTCGTTGAGCCCTCCACAAAGCCTATAACGCTGACTTCCATGGGATTGAGCCTTACGTTCTATCCGCCTTCCCTGCACTCTGCAACCAAGTCTGTGTTCTTTGCCTTCTTCCTTTTATGAGCTGCCTCAACCCCCTCCTCCCATGATGCTGTGAGCTCGACAAGCAGTACTGATTTTTTTGGCTGCGGCCCACAGCACTATGACTAGTCACAGTGTAGTGCTGCATATTTTCCTGGGAAATGGAGTTGCCTGCCCAGATCCACTTCCATCCTCCACTCCAGCCCTGGCAATGGAGCACAGGTGTTGGTCTCCTGCAGATGGACTCTGCAGATTCTTTGGTGCCTCCTGGTGTTCCGTGGTGTGCTCCCCCACTTCTTAAAATAGCACTACAACCCTGTTTGCTCTCCCATGGATGCCATTTTTTCCCCGTCTCTTGTTGTTTAATCATGAACACTGACCTTAACAAAGGAAAGTTAGGCCTGCAGTTCATTAGATGTTAATTTGTGTTCTTTTGTTACATTATGGATAAGTCTTCGATGCACTCTTGGAGGAATTTTGGTGGGCCGGCCACTCCTGGGAAGGTTCAAGTTTTCTTTATTTGTAGAGAATGGCTCTCACTCTGCTTTGCTGGAGTCCCAGAGCTTCAGAAATGGCTTTGCAACCCTTTTCAGACTGATCAACAACTTTGTTTCTCATCTGTTCTTGAATTTATTTAGATTGTGGCATCATATGCTGCTTTTTGCCTACTTCACATGACCAGACCGGCTCTATTTATGTGATGTTTGATTCAAGAGGGCTGTCAGTAATCATGCCTGTGTGTGTCTGGTGAAATCTTACTTAATTATTAAATTTGTTCAATTTATTGATTTAATGACGGGGCAATTACTTTTTTTTTTTTTTTTTGCATCGGGCCGGGTAAAGTTATATAGCTTTTTCCTTCAATAAATGAAATCACAATTTAAAATCTGCATTTTGTATCAACTTAGGTTATCTTTGGCAAATGTTAAAATCAGTTTGATGATCTGAAATATTTAAGTATAACAAATATGCAAAAATAAAAGAAAATGGGAAGGGGGCAAATACTTTTTTCACCTCAATGAATGCCAGAGGGCAGAACTACTTGCATGTCAAATCAGTTGTCATTCCACTTGCATGCCTAATATTGTCAATTAGCAGTGAGTTTAAGAATACATGCAGTCACTTCTTTCCTTTCACATAGAGAACATCTGCCTATAGTTTACATTATGCACAGCAACAAACAAAATTCAAGTTTTTGGATTCTAATGGCTTCCCTGGAGTCTTGATACTATTGACTCCATGCATATCCCATTAGATAAACCGTCAATGTACATTGTTCTCTGTGTGAAATGAAAAGGGTTTCATTCTATCAAATGTTCAGGTCCATCTGTGCCACAAGCTGCAGTCCTGCAACTGTTTGCAAACTATCCTTCATTCACACCGAGAATTTTGCCATTCCTGCTGTCTTCCAGGGTGCTGTACTGTCGGGGCAGTTGGCTGTTTGGAGATTATGTCCACACATGATGCACATTGCTTATCAGGCCACATATTACTCTACTAACCCAATGGCAACATAGATTCAAGAACGCTAACATGACTGTTATTGAGAAAACTTTAGGCCATTTAGAAACATATTTCTGGTGCCTAGGAAGATCAGGCAGAACATTACAATTACAACCCCAGAGTGTATGAGTGTTTTCTTGCATATTCTATTTTTCACAATATAGCTCTGGATCATAGACAGCACTCAGAAACTGCACAGGACATAACAGAAAGCAAGGTAGAGAGAAGGTGAACTGAGCATGTCAATTACAGAGGCTGGCACAGCACAGAAGAGCAGAAGCAGATGTTATTGTTCTCTACGTGTGTGCAGTGCATGCAACCGATCTTTCTTTTATTAAAAGACATATATGTTCCACAGAACTTTCATTAATAAAATTCTTCATGAATGTCCTGAAAATGAAGGCAAGCACCTTAACAGAAATTAACAAAAAAAATTTATTTTTCTGGTACCCTCCTTTTGAAAGTGCCCCAGGGTCCTAACAGAGTTAGGCAGTATTACATCTGCCCCCTTACATATTGTTTTTGGCTCAGTTTCTGTCTGAGTCCCAAACAGTGCATTTCCATTGACACAGAACCGGCACTGTGCCGGTTCCCGAACCTAATTTTGAACTGTTCCTTGCATTTCGACCAAAAATAAATAGGTTCAGAATCCGAGAAGTTGGTTCTCAGCCGGAACCAAAAAATAGTAGGTTCTTTGATGCAAATCATTATATACAGTGAGACACTGCCAGGAAGCGCTCACAACACTTCACCACCACAACCTGTTGTATTTGGCGCATGCTACATCTGTACCTATTTCAAGAACATCTGTTTTTTTGGCATGGATCCAAATGTCGACTGCACCGAAAGTAAGAAATGATAGTTTATGTACATTTTTGTTCAACCCCAATTCCAAATAGTTGAGACAAAGTGTAAATTGTGAATAAAATCAAAATGCAACGACTGCCAAATCACAACAGCCAGTATTTTAGTCACAATAGAACAGAGATAACATAGTAAATGTTGAAACTGAGATATTGTACAATTTTATCCACAAAATGAGCTCATTTCAAATTTGATGGCTGCTACAGGTCTCAAAAAAGTTGGGACAGGGGCCTGTTTACCATTTACCATGGCGTAGCATCCCCTCTTCTTTTTAACACATAGGGCTCTAATTTCTTGGCGCAGCGCAGGGTGGCGCAGCGTGGCGTAGCATGGCGCAGCCCACGCAGTGGTAATTTCGTCCGGTGCAGCCCGCACAGTGGTAATTTCGTGCGGTGCAACACCATGCGCAGCCACTTTGGCAATTGGTGAGCGGACGTGCGCCGAGATGGGTGTGGCGGCGTAGTAGGGGGAGGTGTCACATATTCATCAAGACGCAGTGACAATTTCGTAGCAAAAGTCTCCGCCGAAACTGCACAGAAAGCTCGCCAGCTCCAACCTGGTTTACTTTCTGTGCAGTGGTCATTTGGTTGACCAGCGCACAGTGCGCACACGTCACCGAAACCTCACAGGCAGGTTTCCAGAATGTCAGGCACATTCTAATGCAATAAATAATTACAGCAACCACTATTTAATGTAACTATCTGAATCAGCACATAAATTATAGTATCTATATTGTTATGGCCCCAATTTGTTATGGCGTCAATTTGTTATGACGTCACGGACAGCAAGGGATGACAGACAAAATTCTTAAACTTCAACAGATTTAATTAAACAAACACTTAGAACTAATCTACACTCTACCCTACTGACCAAGATTGAAATTAAAAAAAAGATAGTTACAGTCCTTTGGTAATTGAGATGGGCTGCTATGTTACGATGTCCTGGGACAGGAAAATTCTCCAACACAGGCAAAAATCCACAAAAAGCTTCACAGGTCTTGAAAAGAGTGACAGGTCTGGTCAAATGTATCCTTCCACAATTTCTCCTTGCAATTTCTCCTACTACTCTTCCACTCTCTCAATTTTTCTCCTTATGTACTCTGTCCAGCCCCCTCTGAGGCATGCCCAGGACATGCCCAACCTAGCTCCAGACTGGGCTTAAAAAAAAAAATTGTCAATACTGCCATCTAGTGGCTTTTTTTTTTTTTCCCATTACAATATCGATTGTCCTGATGTCAGATCAAAGGCGGTTGGCACGCGTAATGGAAACTTGACCTGACAGCCCTCAGAGTGTCAGTGCATTCTCTGTGGCATGTTGCGTGCTACACAACATAGCTGTACGCCATGGATGTCACTTTGACCTCACGCAGGAGACATTACAGGACTTGAGACAGAGAGAGGCCAAACTGCATGTGCCGTATCGGCAGGGAGAGCAGCAGCGCACATGGGAGAGGAGAGACCACCTGGCTGCACAGCTCTGTCCTTAACACTTGAACTGCGGCACTGATGTTAGTAATGCATGGTATTTCATGTCAGTAAAAGATATGAGTCCATCCGTCCATGACTTTTTCTAAATATGTGTGTTTTCTATGTTATGTCAAAGTTTTGAACTTCTGTTATAAAACGTAAGTGAGTATTGATATTAAATTACTTGGAGCGCCGAGGGCGCTTTGCAACAGTGGCAGTTTTGACCGCAAATACCCCTGTCTGCAACGAGAGAGAGAGAGAGAGAGAGAGAGAGAGAGAGATGCGTGCATATGGGTGTGTGAGTGCGTGTGTAGGCTATGTGGGTATGTGTCCTTCAGCTGCTTTCACACCGAACGCGAAACGTATTTTTCACACAACTGATTACATTCAAAGTCAATGCAAAGACGCGAATACATGCATGTATTGGCGTCTTTGCATTGACTTTGAATGTAATCAGTCGTGCGAAAAATTTGTTTCGCGTCCAGTGTGCAAACGGCTGAATACTATTATTGTCACTTAGGTTTTATCGTTTTTAGTGGGGGAAAGGAATACAGCCTGATTGCTGTGATCTTGTACTGAGTTAAGATCACATATTGAAAATAAATGTGTAACGTATCTTGCATTGTTGTCCATGCATGTTAATCCCAAAATTTTAAGCAGCAACAGGGTGTAATAATAGGAACACGCTATCCATCGTTTCTCTTCCCAATGACGCAGGCAGAAGAAATAAATGAGCAACCGTCGTATTTCATTCCAACTTCATAAGTTTGAATGATCTGACGTAGTTTCGTTTTGAAATTCCATTCAAGTTTGCAAATGGTAATAATTCGCGAATGTCCTAGCTAGCCAGTTAATTCATATTCGTAATGCTTAATATAGACGTAAGCGGTACAGAAAACATGCCTGAAGCAGCAAAGTAAAATGCAACATTAACGCATCATGCAGATATAGGACAGAGGCTTCTTTATTCCAACATCTTAAAGGTCAGGAGAGGAGCTCATTTGATTGGTGAAGATTTGACTTGGCTGTTTTAAACCCACTCATGCCTTCTCTCCTCCCTCTTTGCCACTTGCGCCGGCAGGAGAGGGACAGAGGCGGGACAGAGGAGTACTTGCGCCGGGCTGCGCCGGGCTGCGCGGGGCACGAAATTGCAAAATACGCCTGGATACACCCCGTTGGCGCGGTGCTCCCCCCATTCGCCGCGCCTGCGCCTGGTCAACGAATTTAGAGCCCATAGTGGAGGCGTCTGGGCATTGAGGAGACAAGTTTTTTGAGTTTAGCCATTGGAATTTGATCCCACTCTTGTTTAATACAGGCTTCCAGCTGCTGGAGAGTTTTGGGTCTCCTTTGACAGACTTTTCGTTTAATTTTGCGCCAAATGTTCTCAATCGGTGGAAGATCAGGACTTCGGGCAGGCCAGTTCAGGAAACGGACTCTTCTAGTACGAAGCCATGCTGTTGTAATAGCTGCAGTATGTGATTTTGCATTGTCCTGCTGAAATATGGCCTTCCCTGGTATACAGTAAATGTCGTCTGGAGGGGAGCATATGTTGCTCCAAAACCTTTATATACCTTTCAGCATTCATGGTGCTTTTTATAACATGCAAGTGTCCCACACCATATGCACTAATGCATCCCCATACCATCAGAGATGCTGGCTTTTGAACTGAACGCTGATAACAGGAGGGGTGGTCTTTCTCCTCTTTAGCCTGGAGGACACGACGCCCATGATTTCCACCAAGAATGTCAAATTTGTACTCGCCTGACCACAGGACACTTTGCCACTTTGCTACAGTCCATTCTAAATGAGCCTTGGCCCACAGAACACGGCAGCGCTTCTGGATCATGCTCAACAATGGCTTCCTGTTTGCATGATAGAGTTTTAGGTGGCATCTGTGGATGGCACAGCGGACTGTGTTTACAGACAGTGGTTTCTTGAAGTATTCCTTGGCGCATTTAGTAATGTCAATGACAGAATCATGCCGGTGAGTGATGCAGTGGCGTCTGCGAGCCCGAAGATCACGGGCATTCAATAAAGGTCTTCGGCCTTGTCCCTTACGCACAGAGATTTTTCCAGTTTCTCTGAATCTTTTGATGATGTTATGCAGTGTCGATGATGAGACCTTCAAAGCCTTTGCAATTTGATGTTGAGGAACATTGTTTTTAAAGTATTCAACAATTTTTTACGCAAGCCTTCACAGGTCGGAGAGCCTCTGGCCATCTTTACTTCTGAGAGACTCAGCCTCTCTTAGACATCCCTTTTATAGCCAATCATGTTACACACCTGATGCCAGTTAACTTAATTACTTGCTAAATGTTCTTTCAGCTGATTCTCTTATATATTAATTGCTTTTTCAGCCCTTTTTTGCCTGTGTCAGAACTTTTTTGAGATCTGTTGCAGCCAGAAAATTTGAAATAAGCTCATTTCGTGGATAAAAATGTAAAATGTCTCAGTTTCAACATTTGAAATGTTATCTATGTTCTATTGTAAATAACATATTGGCTCACGTGATCTGAATGTCATTGCATTTTGATTTTATTCACAATTTAAACCTCGTCCGAACTATTTTGGAATTGGGGTTGTAGAAAGTAATAATTTGAGATGTAAGCAAGTACACACCTAAATCTCATCTTCAGCAACCTGAACATTTGTTCTACAAAACTGTGAGTGTGCATATGAGACCGAATGTACACTTTCTTCACTCTCATGTCTCAGGATGGAGCACAGGGGTTAAGAGATAACGTTCCAGGGCAAAGCTTGTATAGGAAAACAATAAAAAGCATTATAATTAAAGGATGCATTTATCATCAGCATTGTTGTTGTTGTTGTTGTTGTTGTTGTTATTATTACAAACCCCAATTCCAATGAAGTTGGGACGTTGTTTGAAACGTGAATAAGAACAGAATACAATGATCTGCAAATTTCATAAACCCACATTTTATTCGCGATAGAGCAGAGACAACAAATCAGAAGTTAGAAGTGGGACATTTTACCATTTTATGAAAACTATTAGCTCATTTTGAATTTGTTGGCAGCAACACGTCTCAAAAAAGTTGGGACCAGCGCAACAAAAGGCTTGAAAAGTAAGTGGTACTAATAAAAACACCTGGAGAAGCATTTTGCAACTAATTAGGTTAATTGGCAACAGGTCAGTAACATGACTGCGTATAAAAAGAGCATTTTAGAGAGGCAGAGTCTCTCACTAGTAAAGATGGGCAGACATTCACCAATCTGTGAAAAACTGCATCTAAAAATTGTGGAAAGATTTCAGAAAAATGTTCCTTTATGTAAAATTGCAAAGACTTTGAAGGTCCCAACATCTACGGTACATAATATCATCAAAATATTACCAAAACATTCAGATAATCTGGGGAAATCTCTTTGCACAAGGGACAAGGCCGAAGCTCAATAGTGGATGCTTGTGATCTTTGGGCCCTCAGGCGGGGTTGCATTAAAAACAGGCATAATTCTGCACTGGAATTCACTTCATGGGCTCAGGAGCACTTCCAGAAATCATTGTCTGTGAACACAGTTGGCCGTGCAATCTACAAATGCAAGCTAAATCTGTATCATGCAAAGAAGAAGCCATATGTGAACACTATCCCAAAACGCTGCTGTCTTCTCTGGGCCAAAGCTCATTTAAAATGGACTGAGGGAAAATTAAAAAAAAACTGTTCTGTGGTCAGATTAATCAAATATTTAATTTTATTTTTGGAAAACATGGACGCCGTGTCATGTGGACTAAAGAGGAGAGGGACCATCCAGCTTGTTATCAGTGCACAGTTCAAAAGCCTGCATCTCTGATGGTATGGAGCATTAGTGCCTATGGTGTGGGCAGCTTACACAACTGGAAAGGCAATATCAATGCTGAAAAGGAAATAGAGGTTTTACAACAACATATGCTCCCATCCAGACACTGTCTCATTTACGGAAGGTCTTGCATATTTCAGCAAGACAATGCTGAACCACATGCTGCATCTATCACAACAGCATGGCTTCACAGTAGAAGAGTCCGGGTGCCGAAATGGCATGCCTGCCTCCAGACTTTTCACCAATAGAAAACATTTGGTGCATCATAAAGCGGAAAATCTGACAAAGAAGACCCAGGACTGTTGAGCAGCTAGAATCCTTCATCAGACAAGAGTGGGACAACAGCAATTGGTCTCCTCATTTCCCAGACATTTACAGACTGTTGTTAAAAGAAGAGGGGATGTTACACAATGGTAAACACAGCCCTGTCCCAACTTTTATGAGATGTGTTGCTGCCATCAAATTCAAAATGAGCTAATATTTTTCATGAAATGGTAAAATGTCTCACTTTCAACACCTGATATGTTGTCGATGTTCCATTGTGAATAAAATATGGGTTTATGAGATGGCACATCATTGTATTCTGTTTTTATTCACGTTTTAAACAACGTCCCAACTTCATTGAAATTGGGGTTTGTATTATTATTATTATTATTATTATTATTAAGTGGTTATGTTTTCAACATTACTTAACCAGAATCACCAAGCAAATGGTAACCGTGGGCATGGCCATTCTCAAAACCCATGTACAGATCTCTTTTCCGAAAACAGAATGAGTCATGAACAGAACTGGGCATGACAGTGTGCGCGAAGGTTATGCGCAACTTATTATCACATATATAAATATATGGGAATACAAATAGTAACATTTAAAAATAAGTGCATATCAATATTCCATTCATGCAAGATCTGGAACCCCAAATTAAGTTCTCGTTTTTGTTTACATGCACTTGCTATATTGTTGTATATTACAAAGTAACATTAAAGTAATAATATAAAAAGGGGGACATTAACATACTTACAATTGCATTCAATGAATGATTCCCTGTCCTACTCACAAACAAGTGCTCATCAGTGGTTGGAGACTTGATTGGTACACGGCACCCGTCAATGCATCGTATTGTTCTTGGTATCCAATGCAGCATGTAAAATTCATATGCCAAATCAGCGTATTGGTTTTCACATGGCCAATGGACATATAATTTGTGGTTTTCCGGTAGGAATTCAGTGAATGACAGAACAGCCCAGCACACTGATTGTGATAACGAAACATGCTGGGCATCACCAAAAAGTGAATACAAACCCCCAGATGCATAATAGTGTCAGAAAAAAACTAGAAAACCAAGCAGTTGTTCTTAAGAAGCAAGTTATAGATAACATGAAAATAACTATGCAGCTGATGCGGTAGAACCTATATCGTGAAATGAATTTCCAAGGGGTGTATGCCTCAAAAAGATTTACAATACACTTTTGCATTTCTTTCATTAAGGCCACCTCCATGATGCCCTTCCAATTCAAGCAATCGTCGATACAAAAAAAAAAGAACACCCTGATGTTGCAGTCACGCCCCATTTCCAGTGCTTTATGGGATAGTTCAGTGGCCGAGTCGCTTCCGGTCTGGCAGAGCTGCGGAAGGTTGCGTTAGCATGCTAGGTTACGGATACTTAGCCGAATATCGAGCGTTGAAGCTGTACTAAGAAGCTTTCAGCTGGGGAACGGTCATTTTCTTGAAGTTTCGAGAAGGGCCTTCCATGCCGATATTCAGAAGATTGATATCATTTCGAGTTTATTTTTTGGCGTTTCCGTCAACAATCACAGATAATGTAGATCAGTGCTCCTCAAACCTCTCTTGCAGTACCACCTCTCCCGCATGTTTTAGATCTCTCCCCGCTAGCACGGATGATTCTAATGATTCGCTGATTATCAAGCATCTTCACGGCTAACGAGCTGATCATTTGACTCACCTGTGCTGGAGCTGGCAGAGCTCTAAAACATGCAGGAGAAGAGGTACTCCAGGAGAGGTTTGAAAAGCGCTGATGTAGATGATAAAATTGCTTTCGTTCTAAGATTGTTATAATGCACATGCAATAGACCTAAGCACTAGCAAGCTATGCACCGGAAGTGTGGTAGTCTCGGACGTGTAAGAAGTTTTGGCAAATAAGCGAGATTTGGCTATTTTTTTATATTGACGATTGCTCGAATTCTTCTCCATTATCTAGAATATGTGGATTTTGGATCGCATTACGCCTGAGTGACACTGTCCTACCCGCTGTATTTGTTCAATGTAAATTATATGTTAATTCACGATATTGTTCGTAAACAATCGTTAAGAAGGATAAATCACTTACCCACCCTTTAATGCGCACCTTTTTTGTCAGCGCTAAAAGAAGGGCTTTTAAGGCTTCAATTACGCAATAGTTCATTAGTAAATGCCCATTATTAGTATGCAACAGTTTAGCACCTTTTTCTTAGTTCACGCATTTGACACCCTAGCGAGCATGTACACTTAGTTGTGAAATGGGCCCCAGGGTTCAGGATTGGGACTTAGTTGAAGTTCACCCAACCCAAGTCCGTTCATCAATTCAGTTATCAAAAACAAGCTTCCAATCCTAATCAGGGTCCAGGACTGGAACCACGTTCTTGTAACCCTATCAATTTTGTTCTCTTTGTCCAGTTTATTAGGAACAATCTTCCAATCCTAATCAGGGTCTAGGACTTGGCCTGTGTTCCTCTCAAGCAACCCCCTCATCCACTGGAACAGTTCAGTGCTGACAAAGTCTGCACAACATCTGGCTGCATCCCAGAAGTCACTGACCGAGGATTGTCAGCCCAGCGTTACATCTGCGCTGAACTGTGCTACCGTAGTCTGGGGTTCTGCCTCCACTTCATGATCAGGGGTTCTGTCCACAATCTGTACCTTATTGCTGCCAATAAACTATGTGTTGGATTACACGTCTGACTCCACACTTGATTTCTGGTTTGGACCATAACATTCTGTGGTTTCTACAAAAGTTGATCTGTTCAGAACGAAAAATTCAGCCGAGAAAACTTCTCTTTCATCCAAAGTCACAATTTTTTCAGTATATTTCCTAAGACATTGTAGCATAATATTTTACATTTTCTGATTATGTTTTACGAATGTCAACTTCAAATTGAAGTTTGAATTAAGGACTTTCACGTCACCATGACCTTTATTTGGCTTTGCTGCTTGTGTAAATGCACCACTGGCACAGGTCCATTTTGCATGAGGACAAACTGTGCTGAGTGAGGCTAGAATCAAACTTGAATAGACTGAGGCACGGAGTCATCTGACATTAAAAATTACAGATGGGAATTTTCTTCTAGCTGTATCAAGAATGTTGATAGTTCTGAAGAAGAAAAAAAAGAGCTTGTAAACATGAAATGGTTTAAATCATAGTATCTGCAATCAGGGGTCATATTCATGAAGGGACCACAAAGGCACCTAGAGGGCTATTCATAAAGGGGCAACAAAAGAAGAAATCACATTTTCCCCATTTCTTCCTGCATTTGAGTGTGGATCTGTTCACCACTTCAAACGACAAACACAACTACTGCGAGATTTTCTTCCGCACTTCCTTTCTCTCGGCAATACCTTGTAATCCCATTGTTCAGATAGCCATTTTGAATCACCATTTTGTTTTCTGCAGTTCTGTCTTAAATTTAGTTTTTTCTGCCCCATGAAAACCTGGCCACAGATACAATTCAATAAATAAACAAAATGTGTCGCATTGCAATTTAAAAAAAAAAAATCTTTGATGGTGTATTCAAGGCCTGAGCGTGCATGATGGAATTTTTCTGTATATTAGGTGTTAGAATAGTCAGTACATTTCCTTCTATCATTTTCATTCAGTTCTTGAGTTAGCCTGTTAGTGCGAGGTACTTGGTGAAGCATACAAGGATGAATCCAATTCATCCCTAAGACTTCTTTTATGTCGAAAGCAAAATGTAGATGTGGAAGAGGCAAGGTCCGCTAGTTTAGGGTCACATTTCAAGATATCTCAATGTCTCAAAACAGTCCGTTTGACAATATTTTGTCACATTACTAAACATGCATTACTTTCACTTGTGCCCCTGCAAAATTGACTTTTTTATTTAGTTTTTGTAAAAGTGCTTACTTATGTTTTATGGACATTCATGAAGCATTTTATTCAAGAAAGCTATTTAATACACTTATGGCTCTTGCAAAAGAAAGAACAGTTGCATGCTGTACACTCAAAGAGAACAATGACACCTGCCACTCCTCTGCTATGTGTCTTGCTTGTATTTGCAAGTGACACAAGCAGTTCATCTTTTCTCTGTCTCGCTCTTTCTGGTATGTCCGGTGCAGTATCAGAGTCCAATACATGGTCCAGGGCTATATAATGTGAAACACAGTATGCTACAAAAACCATTGAAAATTCATTTTCTGTAGCTTCAAAAATGGTCCAAAAATTAAACACATGCAGGGGGCTACCATATGCCCCCCAATTTCATAATACAACTAAAACTGATACAATTAATCTCTCATAACATGCCACACTGTGCAAACTTTTAGTAAGATCCATGACGTTAATTGGGAAAATGTTTGAAATGTGGATGATTTATCATGGAATGATCCAATAAACCCTGCATGTATTCCATACGATAGAGAAAGTTAGTATTTTCTATTAGTATTAATAGTGAGTGTACCATCTTTGCATGAATTTCATATACTAATTTATAAAAACAAACAAAAAAAAAAAAACAATGGATTTGTGTAAGTCATGGATGACTTGTAGAGCAGTCATTGGCTACACTCTACAAATAATTTGTTTTGCCTCGTGCTCGCAGAACATTTTTTCCTCAGAAAATCAAATGTGCTGTTCAGTAATAGATTAACAGATGGAATCGGTTGATCCCTAATTGTTGAAAATATGAGCAATTATTTAACTTCTAAAAAAGAAGAGAAGTTTTTAAGTCCATATTTTCAGCCATTCTAAATTGATCAAAAGATGGGCGTTAAAAAATGTAAATGAAATGCATGAATCCACGCAAGACTAAGTTTAACTCCTGGGCCTGGTCAGATGTGACCACTAGAGGGGAGGCTTTCTCAAAATATCAATACACCATAGAGTCTTCTTTCATTGCAGAATGTGCATTTTGTTATTTTGAAGTACACTGCTCAAAAAGAAAATTAAGGGAACACTTACTCATCATAGTATAACACCAAGACAGTTAAACTTCAGGGATATTAATCTGTCCATTTAGGAGGCTCAAGTGATTGTGAATCAATTTCAACTGCTTGGCTGCAAAGGAAATTGACAACAGGTGCAATGGAGAGGCAAAAGTAAGACAACCCCCAAAAAGGAATGGTTGTGCACGTGGAGGCCACTGACAATTGCTCTCTCCTTATCCCTCCTAATAGATTATTCTCTTGTTTTATGTTCCACTAGCGTCCTTGTCACAACTGGTAGCATGAGGTGGTAACTGCATCTCAATCAGGTTGCATCGGTGCTCCTTCAGGATGGCACTTCCATACATGCAGTTGTAAGAAGGTTTGCTGTGTCTCCCAGTGCAGTCTCAAGAGAAGGAGGAGATACCAGGCAACCAGCCATTACAGGAAGAGAGCTAGAGCCGTGGAAGGGCATCAACCCAGCAGCAGGACCGATATCTGCTCCTTTGTGAATGAAAGAATAGGAGGAGCACTGTCAGAGCCCTACAAAATGACCTCCAGCAAGCCACTGGTGAGCATGTTTCTAACCAAACTGTCATGAGGGCCTGACGTCCTCTAGTGGGACCTATGCTCACAGCCCAGCATTGTACAGCTCGATTGGCATTCACCAGAGAACACCATGGACCTTTCCGACCTGTCAAACACATGTAAAGCAACAACAATCAAATTGCCTTATCTTACTAAGGTCCTGCCTACCTTGATAGTACCACCATATTGTCCCACGACCAATGCAATCATTAGCTGTTTGTGCAACGATACGCTCAGAGGAACCAATCGCAACTCAGGGATAATCCAAAAATCGTAAGCCTTTATTGCAAAAAGGGTCAGGACCAGAAGACAAAAGAATTTCCGAGCCAAAAACAATGTCCAAATAGCGAAGTCGACTAGACAGGCAGGGGTCAAAACCAGTAAGGCAGATGTGCGACGATACATAGACAGCAAGCCAAAATCGTAGTCGAAATCCAGAACAGAGGGTCATACACAGGGCATCCAAAACAGTAATCGAGGCCGTACAAAAACAGGTCAAAATCCAAAAAGACAAAACAGGAACAGGAAGGGCAAAGGCAATCTCAAGGTCGGGTGAAACAGTCCTGAAGAAGCAATAGACAAAAGGCATACAAGGAGCTCTGCACAGATGAATACTGATCAACGTTCTGACAAGGAATAAACTGCAGTGAAGACTTTAAATAGACAAGAGGGAAGTCACATGCAGGGAACAGGTGAATTGGATAAGACTAATTACAGAGGTAAGCACACATGGGGAAGTCCTAAACCACAAACAATTTGCAAAAACCAAAACGCGGACAGGATCCACGCAAAAGGGAAAGCAAAAGGGGCGGAGTTACAGAGCAGAGCAGAGCAGGGCAGAGTTAGTTATATTAGTAAACAGTGATATCTACACACCTAATCAAAATACGTGAATGTTAGTTGGTTAGTTTATGTACAGACAAAGGGATTAGTATACAGTAAAATTACCAGTACTAACTAAGCAGCCTAATTAATATGGTAATTTCAGAAAAGCGGGAAGGAAGGTAAAAACGAGACTTGAAGGAAGTTCGTGAAATACCGGAAAACTTCCGAAATCACCCGAAGCGTGTCTACACGCAGACAGGGGAGTGCACTGGCATGACAACACAAATCACATCAGACATTACAGGGGAGACAAAGTGCAATGCAATAATGGAATGGATGAATAAACATGAAAAATAATAAATACAAAACCAGACAGATACAGAATCATAACAGTTTGTAATGTGCAAGGTTGCTGACTTTTTTAAAAATGGTTCTTAGATGCGCTAAGGGAACCCGTAATTCCGACTAAAGATACCCTGCCCGGCTACAGGGAGCTCAATTTATCCTTTTTCTAATGCCAAAAACACAGTTTTTGCGATGGATTAAGGCATGTGGATGGCCTCACACGCAACTCAATGTGACCAAGATGGACAAACACTCGGCTTTGTTTGCTCAAAGGTAAGCAAATTAAGTTTTTTGCCATTTCACCTTCAGTATTCCATTGAAGTTGCACAATTTCAACCCTTGCAGAGAGTTAACTGGGCCGACAATATGTGAACTGTGTCCACTCATCCCAAATGGAAACAAACAAGTTCCAAATGGTTGTTGTTAAATATCATTACATGTTAAAGCAGCGAGAATGAAACAGCGCTTAAAAACTGATAAAGATCAGGGGTCAATACAGCCAAAATAACATTACATGTGCTGCATTATTATAGCTCCGATGATTTCAGTAGAATGAAACTACGTGATCTGACCAGCGCGAAAGAAAAATGGGTTTTCTGGTTCAGACTGAGTTGTAGTTGACTAATGCATGCACTTACATACCCAAAATGAAAACTCATATGAAATGAATACAAATCTATCCGTATGACAACTGCATACTAGGGGTGCTCCGATCGATCGGTGACCCGATCGGCCCTGGCTGATTTGCATACTATCAGAATTAATCGGAGTTGTCATTTAGGCCGATAAAAAAAGAGCCGATCGTATGACGCAAAACGCGCCAGACAATTAGTGCTAGGGATGTATTTTTTGACAGATATTCAAATGAAGCATCGAATAACCCCCCAACACACACATACGGACCCGAGATACAACAAATGCGTTTTGATAATGTGCTCTCCTCAGAGGCTTAGCAATAGGCAATTGCACTATGACAAAAATGGTCCCTAAGAAACAAAATATATCAGAACATTTCTAAAGTGTTTTTAATTCAAACAGTGAGGCGCAGGACATATGTGACCAACATGCACTCGTTATGAAAGGGACGAGTGCATAACACAAGGCCTACTGTGGTCCGACTAGAAAATGATGAAATAAAACTTCACTTTTCCCTAACAAGCTAATCAAGCAAAATAACTCATTTACATTATATGTATTTTTGACGCATATGGAACCAATTTAGAAGCCGACAATCACATTGGCTGTGCTGTCATGGACTTCAGGGACTTTTTAAGACTCTGGAATCTGGAAAGCATCAGCGAATTCTACCAGTTAATGTGCTAAATTTGCCGCAGTGTGACATTGTCATTTTAGCTGTTTTGTGCACATAATTGCTATGTTCCCAGTCTTCTGTAATCAGATGGGCTGGTACAGTATATAAGCTTTGATTTGTTGGGTTGTCCAAATGTCTATAGTAAAGCCTATAACATAGTTTTAAATAATTATTATCACAGAGAATTCCTCTCACTGCTGTGTATTTTTGGTTAGCCCTTCAATGATTTTTTTTTTTTTTCGCAATTTGAAATTGTGTTCCTCAGCTCTTACTAGTTCATAAATTGTCTTCAACCTTCACCCTGCACAGTATTCGTTGGCTGCTTGCCTATCGCAATCACAAGCGCATCCGTTATTTCCTCTTTCCTCTTATGCAGCAAAGGAGGTTTTTTCATCACCTGCTCCAGGGTTCGTTGGCTCATTGTCGCAGGTGCAGTCTGTTGCAAGCATTGATTTACATGTTTTACTTGCTAACTTTATTTTGCTACTCCTATGCGGAGTTAATCTATTTATTCATCATAGGCTTGCCATTTTGGGTACTAACAATTTAACCCGTAGCCTAATAGATGACATAATCTCATTTACTACTTAAGCTAAGCGGAGCGAATTCAGAAAACTTACATTTCTGAGTCGCCATGTTCGCTGAAAAATGATAGTACACCAGTTTCATCTTGCATAACTGCCGCTTCATTTTTTTTTTTTTTATCATCATATATCTTAAAATGCTCCCAAACTGCTGATTTCTTTGACATTTTGTCTTGGTAAGTCCTTCAAGGAGACATATTATGCTGATCCATGCTTTTTGACATTCTGAGAATGCTATAAGCTTCCATCTCCATGCTGAACGTCGAAAAAGTTGTCGAAAATGACACAGAGGGGTTCTGCCGTAATTCTCAAATGGGAATTCACGTGATTTCCTGCCTCTCGGAATGTCTCGTAACGAGAACTTCACGAGATTTGTTGAAATTCTTTCATCACGATTTCAAGCCAATCAGGAGGAATGTATAAAACCTGTGATGAATCAAGAAGAGTCCACTCTAAACACGCCCTCGACGCCCACCCTCAAACCGCCGAGAAGCACACAAGAAGCAGACCAAGTCAGTGTCTTTACCCAGACAGCTGTGATTAAGACCTCAATAGGCACACAGTTTACACCGTCAGGATGCACCAGCAGATCCATAGCGACCCAGTTGGCTTAGGGAATGTTGAAACAACATGCGCGAAGTAAAGGTATGTCTGGAAACTTGTAACTTACTCACAGGTGTCTATTTGCTAAATCCAAAATTGTTGTTGGCTACTACACTTGATATAGCAGGGCTCTCAAGTTTTGAACGCAGGCTAGAGTGAGATTTTCTCCGGTGGGGGGTGCATGATACTCCCATTTTCCACCGTGGGTGAATGAATAATGCAGCTTTTAGAACGTTGTTGTTGCAGGATCACGTAAATAATTGCAGGATAACTGTGTTTTTTTTTTCATTGGTTGTTGCCCTAAATCTAATTCAGATACGATAGTGCTATTATCTGATTGGCTATTTTGTAGCCCCTTTCCTTTTTTTGATTGGCTAGCAGGTGGCAAGCTGCCACCGAGAACTCCATGGGAGACGTGTTTGATTCCTGCCAGTTTCCACAGTTATAGCGGTGCTGCTGCACATATAGGCCTACTGTTGGAAGTTGTTTTCGTTTTAATCTTTTTTTTTGAGTGAGAAATACTATGTGTGGCGTAAGTGTGTGAAATCCGACTGAAATGAGTGACAATCACGCTCATTGCGTGAGACTTGAGAGCCCTGATATAGTATAGAGTATACAGCTTGTAACCCCAGATCGAGTCAGTGCGAGTGAGGGCGAGCGAGGGTGAGCAGAGCCCAATTTTCGCTCACAACTCTGTCATGAGTCCGTTGTAAACCTGGTGTAAGTTAACTAGTAAACAAGAGCACGTGGTGGGGGCGAGCCTTGGAAACCTAGGTCTGCCCCTTCTGCCTCTGGTTCCGCCCCTGGAAGGCTCCGCTAAACTGACCAATCATGGCAGAGTATCGTCCAAAACCGACCGTTTTCAGGAAGTGGCTGCAAGGCTGTTAAAATGGGTACTTTTCTGGGTACAGCTCCGAGAAAAGTAGGGAGTTTCTTGAACTGAAAGTCGTACTAAACTACTCAGTAGGTGTTCAGAACTGACACAATGGGAACATTAGCATAGTGAAAATAGCGTAATATGTCTCCTTTCATGAGTCCTTGATGCACTTGATGACCGACTCGATGACGGAGCACCAGCACCAAATAAAAGCAGATACATTCAATTGTCTTTTTTGATAAGTTGAGTCAGCTACCAACGATAACACAGTTGGAGCTGAAAATGATTTTAGTTACTGTGGTTGTATAAATGACATATTATGGCTGTTGCAGCTAGACTGCTTTGCTGAGGTGTCAAGTGCAGTGTATAGAGCAAAAAGCATTTCACTGCACGCAGTGAAGATGTGGTTTCTGACAGGCTAAACGCTAACAAATATGGACTGAAGCAGAATAAATTGTTAGATAAAAATATGTCGTGAATTCAGAAAGTTATTACATCCATCTTTTTTTCTGAAATTTTGACTGTTGGATTTTATAATGATCTGGAGTAAATGGAACTTCAAAGTTTGGACTAAAATCATCATAGCCTACAAATAATAGGCTGATGCAATTAGACTGGTAGGCCTATTATTATGATTACTATGTAGATAAATCTTCTTCACCAATTGTGCAGAAAAAATAGCTGGTTTAAATGGAATGAGGCGTGGGAACATCCTTTTTGGCAGGCAAATGAGTCGCTTTCCATCTCTCGAATAAGCAGCATGAGCCTACCTCTCTGCACCGTGCACAAGCATAGACAGTGAGCTACTGTTTACTGCAGCAGGAGACATTGTAGATGACAAGGAACAAGCTAATTGCTAAAATGTAGAGATGCTCATGTTTCTGAAGGTAAATCTGCCAGTGTTGCTGCTTGAGAAGATCGGACAGAAAATTGAAGTCTGAACTCTATACAACCCCTCCCCCCGTTTCTTGCCCTGCTCTTTATTTGGACATTTGTCTTCTGTATATTCTTGCAAATAAGAGTCATTAATTCATGATACTCTCTAATCTGTTCATTTAATAATGCTGCATATACAGTGTTAAGAATAACTTTAATAAATAAATGAATAATTAATGCTACACTATAAAAAGCAAGCTTCAATTTCAAATAGATGCTGTGTGATCGGTATCTGTGTCGGCGATACTGATTTCAGTGGTCGGCAATTGGTGATCAGCCCCAAAAACCCAGATCGGAGCACCCCTACTACATACCCTGCTTCACACGCACGGTACGATTCCACCATTTTGTCTAGTTTGATCTCAATGTTAAGTTTATGGGGTGTGTGGCTTTTCTGCATCGATTGCCAGCACTTTGCTGTGACTCTTGTATCTCCACCTGTTCCATAAAAAAATTTGATTTCATGGATATATCCTTGTGTAAAATATTTAAGGTCTCTCTGGATAACTTTGCCGCACAAGTTGGACGCATTCGGTAAGAAACAAACCGCAATATTTTCGTAATACGCGCGAGAGACTGATGCTCAAACTTCTGTGGTGTTCTCAATGTGGAACTTAGCTGTGTTGCATGGTGCCCATAGTAACAGTAACTAAGGGGGGCGGAACCGGTTGAAGCAAGTCAGAAAGGTCCATTAATTTTAAGATTGCACTTAATCCTAAAATTTTCAGCTTTCCAAAGAATAGGTCGCATTTGCAGGGAAGCATGGTTGCACACTGGTTGCCGCACCAAGCAATAATAAATAATGCATTAAATCACCAGCACTTCTACCGTGGAAGTGTTGGTAATTGAATAATTGTGCAAACTGGTTATCAGTCCATCATGAAAGATCAACGCATGGCATGCATTTAAAATCATTTAATATGTATGCCATGCATTAAACTTTCAAGGTAGCAAAGTCATTCTGAAGTATTTACAAACTAGCTTCTGAAACAGCAATTATCTAATTAAACTAAATCTGAGCCTTATCTAAATACCACCATAAGCAGCATTTACTACATAACATTCTACTTCAAGACGGAATTTCCGGAAATTTCAGTTAACTACCATCCATGCAATCTCACATTGCAGCCCTCCTCGTGGACGCAAAGCTGTATGTCTTTATCTTAAGCTAATTGGAAGCCCATTTGCTCTGTAAATTAATTCAATCTACAGGGTTCACCCTGGGTTCTGAAAACATTCTTCACTTTCTCCCTCGAGAAATAAAGTCAAAAAAATATTCTTTACTTTATCATAGTCGTCATTTTTTATTAATCACACATGGACTTTATAAAAGTTTGAAAAGCCTTCAAAGCGGACAAAGTGCATGCAGCATGAACAAGGTCAAACCTCAAATATTTGCGTTATAACAGGTCTCTCCATTATACTTTCGATTGTATATATAATTTTGGGTCCATTCAAGTCCAACCTCTAATAATGGGGACCCTGTGGACCATCAAAGCTAAATTAAAACCTCTTGAGCATTTAGCATGGAATTTTTTCAAAAATTGGCAATAGAAATTTTAACTTTAAACTTTAAACCTTTAATTTCTTTATTTTTTTCCTTAGCATTTTTATCAATGCAGCCATTTTTGGCATCCCAAAATTAAAAAGGGACACACCCTTTAAGGGCAATAGAGAGACAAGTTTTCGAAAAATCTTTAAGCAATTGGGCTTCAAGAAAACCTGTCAGATTTTTTTTTAAATTTCTTCGCTGTTTATTTATTATTTTCTGAAGGCAACTGGTGAACGCAAGGTAAATTGCACCGAAGATTGCGCATTTACTTTCAGCGTTGTATAAATCCACTATACCACAACCTAGAGCTTCATTTACACTTTCACACTAGAAAGGTCGTTAGCCTAAATGTAACTGAAGATTGCTGCTACTTGCACTGAATTTTTGAAAATCAACGAATGCATAGCCATTTCAGTCATAATAGAGTTTAAAAGGGTGAAACGCCCCTCTAACATTATAAGCCACTCGTTAAGAAAAATAATTGCTTGGAGCTCGTTAAAATTCTGCGATAGCAACTCCAGTTGGAGCAAAAACCATCACACACAGCGGTCACCCCAGGACCGAGTTTGAGAACTGTTGAGTTAGGCTTCAGCAAACTACCTTACTGGCTAACTATCGCACTGGCCTGAACATATTTTTACAGCGATGAGTTCACAGACAACCAACTCAGCCGAGTAGGAACGGTTTGTTGTCAATACGAAGTTTTGATCATTATTGATGATGAATGAGACATTGTATAGCACTGTCTTGAGCCTTTAAAGCTAACTTGGAAGTGCCATGTTTTGCATAACGTTAGCTCAGAAATCGCCAGTCATACTGTCAGTGCAGTGGAAAACATGGCAACAAATGACATGATTGTACGCATCAAGCGATTGTTAAGTGGAATATTAATCAAACTAATATATGCCGTGTAAAGATGCGCTCATATCTGCTCATATCAATCACATTTACGTAACTAGGGACTCATAGTTTTCCTAGTTCATTATGAGGGGATGATTGTGCTTCACCTTCCGCTGTTTTACAGGTGAAACTAAAATCCGCGAATATACACTCCCTCACATGACTGACTGCCTGATAACATCATTTGGCTTTTCAACTCCATGGAGACCTGTCAGCCAATAAGACATCATTTGGACATATTTTCCTGTAAAACCCCTCTCTGATTGGTCTTCCTTGGCTCTGTTCATTGAAGATAAAACAATAAAAAAGTGCTGTCCTGTTTTATGGACATTCAGTAACGTAGTAAACTGCCCAAAGTGAATAACTATTTATTTATTTATTTATGCATTCATATAAATTTTATGGGGCTAAAGAAAATCTTTGGGGCTATAGCCTCAAATGCTCTGGGCAGACGAAGCCACTATTTGCTATTGAATTTTTTTTGGGATTTTTTCCTTTATTTGACAGTTATACAGTGTAGAGAGACAGGAAGGTTGGGGAGAAGAATGGGGGAAGACATGTAGCAAATGACCTGAGACGGAATCAAACCCAGGTCGCTGCGGGAAGGACTCAGCCTTTATGGTACGCGCGCTTAGACCGATGAGCCACCGGGGCGCCCCTTTGCTATTGAATTTTTATTCATCATTTAAACAAATGCATTGGCCACTATGACAACTGCTCATAATTTTCTCCTCGTCACCGATTGACAAGCGGCAGCTGGAACCCTGAATCTATTACCGGATTCTTACTTGGAAACAGGTTGAGTGTTATCCTGCATTATGGTTATGTCACTGGCTGTAAACAGAGTTTTATTTTCACATGAGCGGCCTTAACACGCGGACCTGAGTCAGCAAACCTGCATTTTTGGAAGGTTTTCTTAGGCGTATCAAGCCGATTGGACGCAAAAGAAAAGAAAAAAAAAAAAACCGTTTTGTGACCTGCAGGAATTCAGAATCTTCGTAAGACATTGACGTTTTATGTTAGACCTACCATTAATGTGGTTAGGGAAATGCTTGATAATTGTTGCAATGAACAATAATGCAAGCTAAAAGGAAATGGATACAGATTAATCCTTGCAACTGAACAAATGAATGCTTAGTTGGTGATAAGGGAACGTAAATGGGAACGGGTTTGGAGATGTAATGCGTTTAAAGGTGAGGTGAGAGTAATGCCAGGATCCCTCCGATGGCAATATCGGAGTGGAAGAGGTTTTAAAGGGTGTCTTCACGGATGCGCAAGTTACCCATGCCATGTGTACTTATGCATCCCTGTACTATCATGAATGCAGGCTTTTAAATTGTTTGCCGATAATAGCCTGGATGGCCCTGCTCCTCTTTAGCCCAGAGAACGTGGCATCCATGATTTCCAAAAACAATTTCACATTTTGATTAGTAGAACCACAGGGCAGTTTCCTACTTTGCCTCAGTACATTTTAAATGAGCTCGGGCCCAGAGAAGAAGGTAGTGTTACTGGATCTTGTTTATATATGGTTTATCTCTACATGGCAGAATTTTAACTTGCATTTGTGGATGCAGCGACAAACTTTGTTTACTGACAGTGGTTTACAGAAGTGTTCCTGAGTCCATGCAGTGATTTCCACCACAGAATCCTGTATGTTTTTAATGGAGTGCTGGCTGAGGACCTGAAAATCACAGCCATTCAAAATGGGATTTTGGCCTTGTCCCGTGCCTATAGAGATTCCTCTGGACTCTCTGAATCTTTTAATAATATGTATCACAAAGGATAAAATCTCCAAATTCTTTACAATTTTAAGTTGAAAACATTATTCTTAAATTTTTTGAACTATTTCCCCATGCAGTCTTTCATAGAGGGGTTAAGCCCTCTCCATATTTACAACCCCATTCCAAAAAGTTGGTATGCGGTGTAAAATGTAAATAAAAACAGAATCCAATGATTTGCAAATCTCATAAACTGACATTTTATTCACAATAGACCACAAACAACATATCAGATGTTGAAAGTGAGACATTTTACCATTTCATGAAAAATATTAGCTCATTTTGAATTTGATGGCAGCAACACATCTCAAAAAAGTTGGAATAGGGCCATGTTTACCATTGTGTTGCATCCCCTCTTCTTTTAACAACAGTCTATAAATGTCTGGGAAGTAAGGAGACCAATTGCTGGAGTTTTGGGAGAGCAATGTTGTCCCACTCTTGTCTGATGAAGGATTCTAGCTGCTCAACAGTCCTGGGTCTTCTTTGCCGGATTTTTTGTTTTATGATGTGCCAAATGTTTTCTCTTGGTGACAGGTCTGGACTGCCGGCAGGCTATTTCAGCACCCGGACTCTTCTACTGCAAAGCCATGATTTTGTGATGGATACAGCATGTGGTTTAGCATTGTCTTGCTGCAATATGCAAAGCCTGCCCTGAAAGAGACATTGTCTGGATGGGAGCATATGTTGTTGTAAAACCTTTCTATACATTTTAGCATTGATAGTGCATAGGCACTAATGCAACCCCATACCATCAGAGATGCAGGCTTTTGGACTGAGCACTAATAACAAGCTGGATGGTCTCTCTCCTCTTTAGTCTGCACAACACGGCGTCGGTGGTTTCCAAAAATAATTTCAAATTTTGATTCATCTGACCACAGAACAGTTTTCCATTTTGCCTTAGTCCATTTTAAATTACCTTTGGCCCAGAGAAGATGGCAGCATTTCTGAATTGTGTTCACATATGGCTTTTTCTTCGAAATGATACAGCTTTTACTTGTATTTGTAGATTGCATGGTGGACTGTGTTCACAGACAATGATTTCTGGAAGTTTTCCTGAGCCCATTCAGTGAATTCCAATGCAAAATCAGGCCTGTTTGGATCACAAGCATCCAATATTGACCTTCAGCCTAGTCCCTTGCGCACAGACATTTTCCCAAATTCTCTGAATCTTTTGATGATATTATGTACTGCAGATGGTGCGATATTCAAAGTCTTTGCAATTTTACATTGAGGAACATTTTTCTGAAATTGTT
The DNA here is from genome assembly GCA_029692085.1 of Gymnothorax javanicus. NCBI lineage: Eukaryota > Metazoa > Chordata > Actinopteri > Anguilliformes > Muraenidae > Gymnothorax > Gymnothorax javanicus. The sequence continues at coordinate 84,925,260 of CM056196.1, forward strand.
CCCCAGTTTTTAGATGCAGTTTTTTGCGTTGGTGAACCTCTGCCTATCTTTACTTCTGAGAGACTCTGCCTTTCCAAAATGCTTTTTTTACACCCAGTCATGTTACTGACCTTTTGCCAATGAATCTTATTAGTTGCAAAATGCTTCTCCAGTTATTTTTTATTGGTAACACTTACTTTTCCAGCCTTTTGTTGCCCCTGTCCCAACTTTTTTGAGATGTTTTGCTGCCATCAAATTCAAAATGAGCTAATATTTTTCATGAAATGGTAAAATGTCTCACTTTCAACATCTGATATGTTGCCCATGTCCTATTGTGGATAAAAAGTGGGTTTATGAGATTTTCAAATCATTGCATTCTGTTTTTATTCACGTTTTACACAACTTCCCAACTTCATTGGAATTGGAGTTTGTACTTATAAAAGACTTTTTATACTCAGTCATGTTACTGACTTGTTGCAAACTAATCTAATTAGCTGTGAGATGTTCTGCCAGTTGTCTTTTTTGGCATCGTGCATCATTTTTTTTTTATTGTCCCGTCCCAACTTTTTAAAAACATACTGCAGCCATCAAATCAACATGGCGCAGATATTTTTCAACAATACAATTTATCAGTTTCTCACCTTCTGATATATTGTCTTTTTACTATTTTCAAATCAAAATAAAGTTTAAATGGGGGCGCCCCGGTGGCTCATCGGTCTAAGCGCGCGTACCATAAAGGCTGTGTCCTTCCCGCAGCGACCTGGGTTCGATTCCGGCTTGGGTCATTTGCTGCATGTCTTCCCCCATTCCTCTCCCCAACCCTCCTGTCTCTCTACACTGCATAACTATCAAATAAAGGAAAAAATTCACAAAAAAATAAAGTTTAAATGATTTGAAAATCATTGCATAGTTTTTATTTACATTTTACACAGCGTTCCAACTTTTTTGGAGATGGGGTTGTAGACTAATAGAAGGCTCAGGTGAATTCTACTGTATATCTCCCTGTCAATTAAATAAAAATGTAAACTAAGGAACGTAAACTAAGGGTTGTAGTACAATGCGTTTGGATGGTTTCATTCGTTACGCTACCCACTGGTGTATACGTGTATACGTGGACTGTATCAGGACAGTCCTAGCTGAGGACAGTAGTCAAATAGGACCATTAGCAATTTCTGATTTTGTTTGCCAAAGTATTTCAAGTGGCTTGGGATTCACATTCAGCAAAATCAAGTAACTCCTCCTGAATGTTCTGCTATAAATGGACACAGTTGCAGTCACTTTAAAGGTAATTCTCAATACAACTTAGTCCAAGCTTGACTACTGTTTTTGTTGTGAAAGAGAGGCAATTATTGACACCATTCTGTCAACTGTGGTTGCCTAAATGTAAACAAAACAATTTTAAAAAACAAGGCACACGCACAAGCACACGCACACGCACACGCACAAACACACACGCGCGCGCGCGCACGCACACACACTCACAAAGCTTGGGGGGGCTCATTCAGTCAAGAAACCAAGCATAAGCCCAACAGTCTGTCACTGAATCCACACCATAGAATAACTCACTGCGGCTGGAGCCCCAGCGCTGGCACAGATCTGGCAGTTGAGTCAGAAACAGGTTCACGTTTCCTCACCATTTATTGATCGCTGCTGGTCAATCAAGCATTCATTGACTGCATGCCAAAGGTTCATATAAATGGTCTTCCTTGACTGCAGTTCTATGATAGATTGGCCGTGGGTTGAAGTATGAAAAGACGCTGACCTGTCACAACACATATTTTGGGAGAGCTGTGAATGTTTCTACTCTCCAACAGCAGTCGATCCATGTGCGGTATAATATGGCTGCTTTTCCAAATAATAGGGAGCAACAAATTATGGCAAGAAACCCTAAGTCATAGCTTGGGAGCCCATGTGTAATCAAGTACAGGTTCTAAACTGACCATTCACATCTCAATATGAACATCTCATTTTATTTTATGATGTAATGTGTTAATCTCTCTTTTTCGCTCTTCTGTAGCCCATTGAAAAAAGACCTCACAAATTTACACATTAGAGACCAAATGAGACAGCATTTTGAGAGTATCAAGCGTCTGCATCATGACGTATATCAGAGTGTAACAAGATCAGCTGGTGGGACAAAATGTTGGGAGGAATTTTATTTGAACATTATAAAGTGGGTGCATCATGTCTAGCTGCTACTGGCTGGCTAACTAATGAATCTTAGCCCTGAGCTGCTTTAGGGTGAAAACTGATTGAGGGGTGGATGACATGAAATTTTTGCTTGAAATTGGTTAGTACAAGCCTACGTACCTGCCCGTCACATTTTGTTTTACAAGGAGATGATCAGATTTTAATCTAAGAATACAAAGAAATTAATTTTATTTTGGCATATGTTGTTAAATAGGTGCACAATATGACCGGGTATGTGATCTGGAACGTTTAAAAAAGATATTTTTCATTTAATCTCAACTTTGCAGTGCGTGGCTAAATAGGCTACATTCAGGTATAACATTGAAGGGTGCATTTCCAACAATACTTGATTTTGTCATCGTTGGTTCATATGGACTGAAGCTTTTTGAATTTCATTCGTGTTTCACAGTATTAATCCTGAACCCATCCCATTTGATCAAATATTGACTGAGGTACAGTGCTGTCAAGAGTGCAAAATAGTATGCAAACTGTCAGGAAATGGAGGATAGAGACACTAGAGATTTCAAACAGGAGTATTTGTTGGACATCACAGCAATGCCATCTCACAGTATCACTGTAAGCGTGGGGTGGTGAAGGAGGGGATGCCTATTCCCCGCTGTAACTAATGAGTCTAGCCAGTGCACGCTTTTCTGTGTCCTCAGAGAACAGATAGTGTTTTGTGAAAAGCCGAGCCCTTGGTAAAAGAGAAATGAGTTACACCTTCTCCTCAGGCCCTTTTGAATGCTGTTGACTGCTGCAGACAACAATGTAAAGCCCTATTGTATATCACCAAGGCCTGGTGGAGACAAAACATTTAAGGTAACACGCAGGGCCACAACTGAGCTGTAGATTACGGGCTGTATTAAGGTTTTGGGCCCGAGGGTGTCGGCAGGCTACTGAGATCATGCTCCATGGCTCTCTGCTTTATAGAGCTGAGAGGCAGCTGCTGGATCCCAAGGATTTACTGCTCCAGATCACATGAGAGCAGACAGCTGCACCTTGCAGGAAAAATTAGCAACAGGTTGCACTATGGGCAGAAATTGTTATATCTTAATATGCACACTCAACCTCAAGTATTACAATAATTCGATGACAGAATTCAATATTGGGGCCTTGTGTCTGTGACTAAGAACTGACAGAAATATAGGAATTCATAATCTAGATCTGAGCAGAACATGTCATTTTAACACAGCTTTGTTTCAGTGTCAATGCTATTTGGCACTTTGAATGTAAAGTACATTACCAGTCAAAGGTTTTAGAATACCCCAATTTTTCCAGTTTTTAATAGAAAATTATGCAGTTTAATGTCTCATTTTACTCTGGAATAAAAGCATAGACATGATAGAACAAATAAACAATTGAAGTTAAAAATGACATCATGGAATCAGTCTATAAACTAAAATGTATTCTAAAGTTTTGACTCAAAGTAGCCACCTTTGGCAGATATAACAGCAGAACACCCTCATGGCATTCTTTCTACAACTAAATCAAATATTCTTCAGAAAGTTCTTCCCAACTCTGTTGCAGAAGTTCCCATAAATGTGTGGCACTTTTAGATTGCTTTGCTTTTACTCTTCTGTCCAGTTCATCCCAAATCATCTCAATGGGGTTTAAGTCTGGAGACTGTGCTGGCCACTCCATGTTTTCAAGCTTACCATCTTGTTCTTTTTTCCTAAGGTAGTTCTGGCAGAGCTTGGACTTAAGTTTTGGGTCATTATCTTGCTGTAGGATGAACCCCTGACCAACTAGGCGCATACCAGAGGGTACTGCATGGTGCTGCAGAATGCTGTGGTAGCTATTTTGGTTCAGGGTGCCTTTCACTCTAAGTAACTGACCCTGAATCCAGCAAAACAGCTCCAGACCATCACGCTTCCTCCTCCATGTTTGGTAGTTGATGTCACACACTGAGGAACCATCCTTTCACCTACTCGACGGCGTTCAAAAAACCTGCGTAACCTTACCTTTTGTTTAAAACTTCTGGTAGTTCACCACTTACCTTTGTACCATTTCAAGCTATTCATTGGACTGGAACTGCATAATTTTCAGTAAAAAACTGGAAAAATTGGGGTGTTCTAAAACTTTTGACAAGTAGTGCAATACACTGCATGTGCTAGACAAGGGACATTTCACTAAGTCTAAATCAAAGGGGACACCGTTAGAGGGTCAATGAATCAGCTTACTCCCTCCTGTTGCCGTCAAATTACAAAATCAATAACACCTTTCATGTGTCTCTCAGGCCTGTGATTGTAGGGCCGCTGGCAGAAACAACCCCCCTTAAAAACCCACCATGTGTCCTGGAGGTCAACGGACACTGCTAGACTCCACATGTCGTGGAGGAAAGCCATAGTACCTGATGGACTGGGAGGGGTACGGTCTGGAGGAGAGGTGTTGGGCGGCTTTGCAAGACATCCTGGGCCCCCAACTCCTGACAGAGTTCCATTGGACCCATCGGACCAGCCCGCTCCTCGACCCCAGTGCCGCGACAGTCAAAACAAATCCAGCTTTCTTTCATGTGATCTGCGCAAAATATTTATGAAAAAAGAGTGCTGCATTATTAGGCAATGTCGTGGGAAGGAAATTTTGGTTATATTTAACTTCCCGAGGCCAAAATATGGCTTTGAAGAATCCAAATGTGAGACGAGGCATTATCTTCAGACGAATGCTTTCACCCGATCACCCTTTCAAAACTAGGAAAGCATGGGGAGACAGACTAAAGGATATGGATTGAAAAGGAAGTATTTACAACTTGGACAAGCCTCAATAAGACCTGTTTGTACAGCACTGTTTTTGTTTTTGCCAGCCATTTGCTCTCGCTGGAGTTACGGAGAAGAGAGAGGTGAGTGCGGAGGCATTTCCATATGGAACCGCGTTGCTAGCGCTTGCGCAGCATATGCATTCGCGATATTAACATTCAATGTTAATATTCTAAACCCCTTTTCACTCATAAAACCCCCAAAATATATTTGTGCCTCCATTTGAAATTGTTCCGGCGAATAAAAAGATGTAAAAAGTCAGGCTTACATACGGAAATGTCTCCACACTCACCTGGTTTTGAAAGGGTGATTGGGTGAAAGCATAGGCCTGCCGATAATGCCCCTTCTCACATTTGGGTTCCTCAAAGTCATATTTTGGCCTCGGGAAGTTAAAAAATAACCTAAATTTCCTTCCCACGACATTGCCAAAAAATGCATCACTCTTCTATTATAAAGATTTTGCCCTGACGGCATGAAAGAAAGCTGGATTCATTTAGATTGTTGCGATCCCCCTTTGCAATGGCAAACGCCAGACTTTTCCGTGGCCCACGGGAAAGATAAGTTTCGCAGAAGTTTCAAGACCAAACCGTGCATGCCCAGCTTTTGGCATAGCCCGATTAAGGCTGCTCATGTAACAAAAAAAGACTGTCTGCAACCAATGACGTAACCATAATGCAGGTTAACACTCAACCTTTTTCTGAGAAAGAATCAGTTAATGAACTGAATTAATTTGCTGAGCAAATGGGCTTCCAATAAGCTGCATTGCCATTAACGATTATGAAATACAGCTTTGCGTCAACGAGGAAGGCTACAATGAGATTGCATGGACGGTAATTAAGTGCAATTTCTCGTTGCTCTCGTTTCTTGTTTAATTAGATAATTGTCATTTGTACCATCTCACATTATAGCCTTTCAACAACTTTCCCAGTAGCCAAACTGCAAAGACTTGATGACTGACTTTGCTACCATGAGAGTTCTATGAATGACATGCACACTAAATGATTTTAAATGCATGTTATGCGTCAAACTTTCACAGTGCACTAATATCTCATTTACTAAATTATTCAATCACCGACGCTTTGACGTAAGAAGCGTCAGTAATTTAATAAATTAATAATTTTTGCTTTGCACGGCAACCAGTGTGCGACTAAGCTTCCTTGCAAAAGCAACCTATTCTTTTGAATGCTGAAAACATTATGATTAAGTGCAATCTTAAAATAAATTAGGCTGCACTGTTAAAAAAATCCTAAAACAGGAGATGGGATTCTGGGAAAGCACTGGGGTTAATTAAGTATTTATTATAATTATTATTATTATTTTGTCTTTGTTTTACCATCTATACAAAATCAATGTTAAGTCTGTTGTCAATGTTACCCTTCAATGATTTATCATTTCTTAAAACCTTCTTAAAAATCACAGACTTATATATTGGTTTGATTATCCAGTAAATAAATTGTGTGATTATTTATCAAGCGATTTTGACCAGGGTCAGCTTGAAAACATTTGTGCGTTTAAGGGTCAGAGACTCACAGCACGTCATTTGAAAATTCCGTAACGCCGGCGTTACTGCCAAGGGGACGTTAGGCTTGAGGGAGTTAAAAATCCTATGTTTGAGATACCACTGCTTTAAAGGTATTTAATCTCACAAATGTGTATAACTTTGCTCATGTAAGTTGAAAAAGATGTTTAAAGAGTCTGCTTGTAAGACCACACCTCCAGCCATTCAGCTCACCGGTCTACTAAGACCCAGGCTGCGTCTGAATAGCCAAAAAATCATGTCCTACCCATTATTTCGTAACCACTTTTCTTTAATCTTTGTGGGAAACATCATGAGGTAAAGGAAAGGTGTAAAAGAGAATTCCTGAAGGCTTTAGGAGACAATCGCGCTAAGAGAATCTGAATGCACTTACACTTGCAACGTGATCATGTGTCCCCTGACCGTCAACTAAGTTTCTTTTTGCGATTGGCCGCACGAATTGGCGTCGCTTTAAATATCGCTGTTGCGTGGATTTATGGGATAATGTTATCTCCTTTCTTTTTGAAAAGGATGGTTCTGTGTACCCTGTGCTAAAGGAGGTAAATTAGGAAGCGCTGAGACACCTTTCTGTAACATTTAAAGAATTTGAATGCTCTTATCATAGCTGCTACGTAATCATTTCAGGAAAATTTTTTAGGAGATGGGTACTTGCCAACAGATAACCAGAATGTAGTTTTCCACCTGGGGGACCCTTGAAGTTTGTCAAATTGGGGGGGGGGCTCAAAATGCTCCAAACCATTTATTTTCTTAAGTTTGTCATGGATTTTCTCCAAACTTAAAAGGTATCGCAGTTGCCTTTTTGCAGGAATCTTTTAGTTTAGTTTTAACTACAACCCCAATTCCGAAATAATTGGGACAAAGTTTAAATTGTGATTAAAATCAAAACGCAATGACTTTCAAATCACACCAGCCAGTATTTTATTCACAATAGAACAGAGATAACATCGCAAATGTTGAAACTTAGAAATTTTACAATTTTATCCACAAAATGAGCTCATTTCAAATTTGATGGCTGCTACTAGTCTCTAAAAAGTTGGGACAGGGGCCTGTTTACCATGGTGTAGCATCCCCTCTGTAACACAAAGTGGAAGCATCTGGGCATTGAGGAGACAAGTTTCTTGAGTTTAGCCATTGGAATTTGATCCCACTCTTGTTTAATACAGGCTTCCAGCTGCTGGAGAGTTTTGGGTCTCCTTTGACGGACTTTTTGTTTAATTATGCGGCAAATGTTCTCAATCGGTGAAAGATCAAGACTTCAGGCAGGCCAGTTCAGCAAACGGACTCTTCTACTACGAAGACATGCCATTGTAATCGCTGCAGTATGTGGTTTTGCATTGTCCTGCTGAAATATACAAGGCCTTCCCTGGAATAGATGTCGTCTGGTGGGGAGCATACTGTATGTTGCTCTAAAACCTTTATTTACCTTTCAGCATTCATGGTGCTTTTTAAAACATGCAAGTTTCCCACACCATATGCACTAATGCATCCCCATACCATCAGAGATGCTGGCTTTTGAACTGAACGCTGATAACAAGAGGGGTGGTCTCTCTCCTCTTTAGCCCGCAGGACACGACGCCCATGATTTCCAACAAGAATGTCAAATTTGGACTCGTCTGACCACAGGACACTTTGCCACTTTGCTACAGTCCATTTTAAATGAGCCTTGGCCCACAGAACACGGTGGCGCTTCTGGATCATGCTCAACAATGGCTTCCTTTTTGCATGATGGAGTTTTAGGTGGCATCTGTGGATGGCACAGCGGACTGTGTTTACAGACAGTGGTTTCTTGAGGTATTTCGGGGCCCATTTAATAATGTCAATGACAGAATCATGCCGGTGAGTGATGCAGTGGCGTCTGAGGGCCCGAAGATCGCGGGCATCCAGTAAAGGTCTTTGGCCTTGTCCTTACACACAGAGATTTTTCCAGTTTCTCTGAATCTTTTGATGATGTTATGCAGTGTCGATGATGAGACCTTCAAAGCCTTTGCAATTTGACGTTGAGGAACATTGTTTTTAAAGTATTCCACAATTTTTTTACGCAAGCCCTCACAGGTTGGAGAGCCTCTGGCCATCTTTACTTCTGAGAGACTCAGCCTCTCTAAGACATCCCTTTTATAGCCAATCATGTTACACACCTGATGTCAGTTAACTTAATTACTAGCTAAATATTCTTTCAGCTGATTCTCTTATTTATAAATTGCTTTTTCAGTCCCTTTTCGTCTGTGTCCCAACTTTTTTGAGACCTGCTACAGCCAGAAAATTTGAAATGAGCTCATTTTGTGGATAAAAATGTAAAATGTCTCAGTTTCAACATTTGAAATGTTATCTATGTTCTATTGTAAATAACATCTTGGCTCATGTGATCTGAAAGTCATTGCATTTTGATTTTATTCACAATTTACACTTCGTCCCAACTATTTTGGAATTGGGGTTGTACAGTCTGGTACTCTGCCCCCCCATAGACCCACTTTCAATGGACTTTGAGCTGGGACGCCATTGAAGTTCAGAATTAGAGAGGTGGGAACTTGCAATTTTGTTAAATTGGCCAAAAATGGCCAAAAAAAAAAGGTGTCGCTGTAGCTCGGAACAGAGGGGGTCAACAGAGGAACGGTTTGGGTACTGTACCTATCTCAAAAATAAAATATCAGCCAAATCTAGGGGGGTCAACAATTCTGACTGCCTGAACTTCTCAAACATTGGCTCTTAAATGTACAACGTATATACCCTCATGTAAATGTTTTCGAATGACTATGTATTTTTTTTGTTTCCAGATTTATTACCTTCACTAATGAGGTTATACTTTTGCCGGCATTGGTTTGTCTGTCTGTCTGTCTGTTGTGTACAAGATAATTTAAAAAGTAATGAACCGATATCTCTGAAATTTTGTGGGTGGATTGCAATTACATCAGGGATAGACCCTACTGATTTTCACCGCGATCAGTCAAATGAGTGGCGTGGCGGAGGGATGTGCTCTACCAAGTGCTCTTCTAGTTTTCATTATTTACTTTTGTTTCCATGTTCTCATTTCCCCATTTATTTTTGGATGAGCTATATGTTATCCCTTTGTCTGTCTCGTGTTGAGAGTTCGTCACTGCTGCTTAGCTCAGTGGCTCACTAGCCTTCTTTCTGAGTTTGATTTTCTGTGTTTGACTTCCTTTGTTTACCAGTTTCTGACAGTGGATTGCCCCTCGTACATAAGTGATTATGTTACAACCTATTGCCTGGATTTTTGAATTCCGACCTCTGATTGTGATTTTGTCTTGCATTCTGCCTTCCTGGTTTTTTGACCCTTTGCCAGTTTTTTTGGATTACGGCCCTGTTCTGTGTACTGCAATCCTGATCTCTGGATATTGACTCGGGCTGTCCGACCATTCTCTCAATAAACCTTGTGCTCATTCAATCTGCCGCCTGCATTTCAGTTCTTGAGTTCTCTCGGACAAACTGAGGATGTGTAAAAAGAAACGTGACATATCTTAGTGCTGTGACAGTCATCAGTGTAGAGCTTAACATATTCAGTGCTATGAAATAGTATTTGCCCCCTCCTGATTTCTGCTATATCTTGCTTTGTGTGTAATTGTTTCAGAACTTCAGACTAAATGTACTACAAGACAATGGAAACATGAAGAAACACAAAATATGATGTCCTCTGCTGCCTGCTATCGTTGGCCTGCCTGTGTAGAATTCTATGGTATTACCTTTCTGATGTCACTACCATTCGCAATAATGATCAAGGGGGTAGGAATACACCCAGAGGTTGAAGCTCAATTGAACGCTCTGGAAGATAGCAGATGATCACCTAGCGGTAGCTTCTCCATTCACCCTCATTCATTTTGTCTGACTTTTGACATCAAATAACTTTACACTAAATACATTATGAGCCTTCATGTCAGCGACAATATTTTCTACGGAGAAACTACATTTTGTAACAGATGTCTTTACTACGTATGTAGCGTTATGGTCTAACAGTAAGCATTTTAAGCCGATGGCACCAGGCTAGGCTAAAAGTAACGTGAAATGTCGGCGGCTTTCTGTCGCACAGGAGGTAAATAACTGTACTGTTTAGACCAGAAGCCCATAGACGAATCATAGACAGTAGATGATTGAGCCACATCGCTAACGAAGTACCAATGAAGTAATAATTTGCAAAACATAATAACACCGAACGGAATCAGACTATACTTACAGACGCAATCGCTTGCTCGTTGGGAATTATGTGTAGGGTACATCTACCAGACGAGTTACCGCTTCTCAGGACGTTGGTTTACGTCAGTGAGCTGACTTCGAGCCTGCGCAGTAGGCGTGGTGCTCAACTGAAAACTCGTTCAATTGAGCTGCATCGCTCTCCCGTTGAGAACAGCTTCATCCTGCCGTCCACTTCTTTTACTGTCTATGATAATGATACGGACTTACCCTTTATGGAGCCCATAATTAGCACATTCCAGATCACAAGAACTCCATAACAATTTATTCTATGGTTTTTAATTCTATGGAGAAAAGATTTCCAAAACCTTCAGTAAATCACCCAAGTAATACAGTAATTCCCCCCTGAAAATGAATAATTGTGCCACTTTTAGCTGAGTCAACTACAATTAAATGCTTCAAACTACAAGAGATGCAGTCTTTCACATCTCTGTGAAGGAAAAATCAACCCAGTCTTCTTTGCTGTTTATGGTTTTGCCACCGCAACAGAATGAGAATGAAGTTAGATTGGAACACTCAAATCTTAATTTTGGGTCTTTTGAGCTACTCAGAGGTGAACATGCTCTTGTGCGTTGTATTGTAGTCTTGTTGCATCACCCATTTGCACTTCAGCTTCATATTACTGACAGATGACTTAAGTCTCCATTAGAATTTTTTTGGTATGGGACAGAATTCATGGCTCTGTCAATAGGAGCGATCTGATATACAATACGGCACATCACAAGGCGCCCACACGGAAAGAACCTATATAAACATATAGGTTTTAATAGGTACATATGTATAGGTACATATACATGTGATGAATACGCCAATTTTATGCCATTTTCATGTATTATAAACCTATGTACCTTCTATATTAAAACCTATATGTTTATATAGGTTCTTTCCCGTGGGAATTTAAGAATCCTTGTTATTTCATCCCTGTAGGAAAAAGTCTGGGACCTTTAGTTGCTATACAAGCATCTCAGATAAAAGACAAGTGTCTGTTCATTAAAACTGTGAACAGAAATGTAGACTTTGTCTTCAAATTCATTAACCACAGTGAAATGCTCAGATAGATGTGGGGATGAAAATGACTTTTGACAGGCATGTTTACTTGAATGTATGTTCTTCTATGTACTTTTATTTTGTTATTTTTGTTTTGTTTTGCTACATTTAGACTAATGACCTCTGAGCCATATTCATCTAGAAACTGCATTACAGACAAGATAGAAAACATTGCATTTGGTGAATGTAACAATGTAGTGTATTACCTTTCAGTGGATGTGTATGAGCTGTAATGATGTGAATCCAATTTCATCTAATGTGGTGAATCTGGCAGTGACTTAAACTTGAAAAAAATGCTTAATTGATGAAATAAACATAATCAAACCATTTTGTTTTTATACATTTCCTCCTCTTCCACAATACACAAGTCAATCTTCATAGAATGGAAAAAAGTATGGTCAAGAAAGAATTGATGACCTTGTTACTGTTAATGTTTCAGGAAAAAAATGGAACAAATTGTATTAGATATTTGTGTTCATATCATAGCTTTTTGTCTCCTCTCACTTGCCATAGTTAATAATGACTGGTTTACACATAACATGCCGTTGTCACATGTCAACATGTATTTAGGATCAAATGTGATGCCAATTTCACGTGTTCACATGCGATTAATAAGTTATTGCGTGAAATTCTTGTTATTTCTGTAAGGGACTTTGGACTAACATGCAGATATTACCTTGAGAATAAAAATATGAGCTAGGCATCATGTATAACAGTTGCAAAAGTGAGATATGAGCTGTATAATACGTGTGACAAACAGAACCTGCCGCTGGGTATATGAGCTATATAGAAGACATATACCTTGTATGTACATATAGTGTGATGGTCGGATTTATGAGACGCCAAATGCTGTGGCCGGAACGAAATGAAGGATGACAAAATATGAGACAAACACTGACAGAAATCAGAGAGGGAGACTCGCGCTTCCAAAGGACCTAGATCTAGTCCGTGACACAATAAGGAAGCAAAGCGAGTTCGACAGAACGAATTGAAAGGGAAAAAATCTTGGAAACAGAGATAAAAAGAATTAGCACCAGATGGTGCCCAGAAAGAGGAAAAACAGAAAGATTCCCTTGCTATCTGGCACTTTCCTCTTTTGCAGCTAATACCTCAACAACTTTCTCACTAGAGACCTCACCGGCTAAAGTGCAAACAAAACACTGATACTCTAGCAAGGGCAGCGAGGCGGAACTTGGGCTTAAATAGAATCCGGGCGACGCCCCCAATTAATGCCAGCTGGCCCAAGAATCCGATTGTGGGCAAACCGATATCGTCCCGGACGAGAGCAACCAAGAAAGCTCTCAAAGCCACCACCAGCCTCCAAAACCATGACATATAGGGCCTATATGTGGATATAAAGAAGCGATATGGGAGACCTTTATGCCCTGTATATGCACATATATGTACCTGAATTTGGCCTATATGCAGCTTACATGCAGCACATATATGTGGCATATAGGTTGCATATATGCGCATATATGTTCACATAGATTCTTTCCATGTGGGTGGATATGCCTGCCGATAATGACGGCTCAACGGTCAAGATGTCGACGAGTGAACTTCCGCTCATATCCGCGCGTGGTCGAATGCTGGCTAATATAATGGCGATTTATAGCGTTTAGTTCCAGGACGTGAACTCCGGCTTTGACTCGAATGTAGCGTTTATTTGAATTTTGCGGTATTTTAATATTCATATCTGTGTATCCACGATGGTATTCGACTGCGAAGCTGCGCAATTCTCACTGCATTTCGTCATGCATGCATTGACTTGGCGAAGCTGGTCTTATTACCGGAAGTGCGGACGTCGACAAAAAATCCCCTTCCTTCATCTCATCTCCCGATTTACGACAGTTTTGCACTATATCAGATGGCTCCAGGCTCTGAAGCAGCAAAGCATCCCTACGCAATCACACGACCATGTTTGACTGATTGTGGAATGCTGTTTAAGCTTCACACCAGATATGAAGAGGCCCATGTCTTCCAAAAATTCCACTTTGGATTAAACATTCGACAGAGCATTGTCAAAAAAGCTTGGAGGTAATCAACGTGTTTGGCAAACATGAGAAGAGCCTTTATGTTCCTCTTGGACAAAAGTGCTTTTCAACTTGCAACTCTCCCATGGATACTGTTTTTGCCCAGCCCCTTTTAATGGTTGAATTATGAATGCTGACCTCATCTAAGGTGAGCATGGCCTGTACTTAAATGTTTGTGTGGGTTCATTTGAGACTTCTCATGTGAGTAAATGATGCACTTATGGTTAAATTTTGGCTGTCCTGGGAGGATTCCCCACTGCAGATAAGAAAGATGATCTCCATTGTTAGCCAGTAATGATGTAAGTGGGATTTGGACAGTCAACCATCCGGCTGTCAGTCGTACATCTTTGCTTTGGGCCTACCAGGCGCCACAAAATGGTTCTAAAGAAATTATATTCTGATAAAAGAGGGCTGTCAATAATTCTTTTTTGAATTTATCTTGGGAAATTGGCTACTCCAGTGATTAAGGGAGTAATTACTTTTTTTCACACAGGGTCAGCAGGTGTTTGATAATGTTTTTTCTTCAGTTAATGAAATAATTTTAAAGCTGTTCTCATATTTATTCAGGTTGTCTTTCTCATATTAGATTTTATTTCAAGGTCTTAAACAGTTACGAGTGGCGAATATGCAAATACTCAAAAATCAGAAAGAGGGCAAAAACTTTTCCATGGCACTGTATTTAAATAGCACCTCTTTCAAAATGCATCATGGTTCACATGGTCCGTTGCAGACTCGATAAATTGATCTCTTCCAGAGAAGAGGGACAAAAAAAATCTGGTTAACAATGAAAACATCCAAAATTGTACGTCCTTAACCCCTTTGCGCAGAAGCCAAATATGCCTATTTATGCGTTACCCTATTTAATGCTTTATAATTCAAGATTTAAGCTTCATAGAGAGGAGCAATATGGCTCAACTGTGACAAGACACTTGCAGCATTTTGTATTCCTTCGTATTTCATTTTATTTTCATGATTTGTGGAAGAGAAAAGGGGCTGGAAACATAAAAATGAATGAAAATTCTGCATTTAAATAACTAAAAAAACTGAGGATTGAAAAATGGCTGGGGATTAAAACAATGTATTTCTGGGATCATAAACTCCTAGACCACTAGTATTCTTCATCTGAGCTTTAAATCTTATTTGGCTTCAAAAGAGGAAGCCAAATAAGATAGTTCTCCAGGTGGCTTCCCAAACACTCACAGCCCTCAAAATAGCGCACAGTCAAATCATAAAATAATCATATATTTAACACAAATAAACTTTTGACACATGAAATTCAATATGAATGAATGATTTTCTGGTTGAATTTAGCATGAGTTTATCAATATAGGCGCAGCTGGACATGAATGGTCACTAGTAACCTCTCCAAACTAAAAACATGTCTTTTCTCCTTGTTTAAGTTCAGAGTTTCGCCCATTTTCTGCAAAGCCGCATCAGCAAGCACACATACTCATTAAAGGCACTGCTTATTTTACGGTCATAACTTTCACGCAGACAGAAAGCTTGCTGTACAATTCCGATCATCCAAGCAAAACGTGAGCTTGTAACAACGCTTTCCACACCCTATAAGGGGCAAGTATAACTCACACAGTAATAGTTGTTCGCATTTTAAACGAGCGAAAGTCCAAGGCATTCTATTTTGTTGAATGTGGCATAAATTCTAAAACAGATCGCCACAATAAGCAAAGCAAAATGCCAGCACACTGCAGTATCGACTACTCTTGTTACCCAATGTGACAAACTAGCTGTGATCACGGTGGTAAACCGAAAATAAGAAATAGCCGTCTAGTTAGCCAGCTGGCTAAAAGTAAGGTTATGAAATACAGCTTTGCTTCAACGAGAAAGGCTACAGTTTTACTCAGTGTTTTACTCACACTTCAAGGGAAATAACTCTCCATCAATGGACTGCTCCTAAAAAGTATCAATGCTGTCAGCCCTCCAGTCTGTTCCATTCAGAATAACTGCCATTTTCTATCTCAGAATCACATTTCCATCCCGCAAATAAGTTCTGCACTCCAGGCTCGGTTCTGGAAGTCTTTTTTTCGATTCAATCACATCATTCTAAGCCGCGAAAAGTTGATTATGCAAGTGTTTAAATATGTTTTTGAAGGGCCAATCAACGTCTTTCAATTACCGAGGAAAGCTTACACTGTCTAGAATTGGATAAAAATCGTGTCAATCAATAGGTAATTTCCGAGAGAGTTTCATGTGGGCGTGTACTATTGCTTTGCTATTACACAGATACCACTGAATAACCATTGAAGTGATTGCATTTCCACGAGAGCTTGTGTGAGGCTCCAAAAGACATCTGAATTCTTCGACAGATGAATCTACGGTTAAATCCACGGTAGGAAATTTCGCGGTTTTCATATGATGACATAATATAAATATCATGGCAAATTTTTTCTTCAAAAAACTGATTTTTTAAACTACTTAATCAGGAAACCATTGGCTTACTATAGCTGAGGTCGTTGTTACAAAGGACAACGATTTTTTTTTCTGTCGCAAGAGATAATTAAAAAAAACTGCTGGATAAGTACTATGGGCGAATATATTGAGCAGTTTGCACATCAGGCTTAGCTGCTGGAGTTTAATTCGTGCAACTCCTGGGAAACAGGGGTGGAACATGACTCGTCTATAATCCCAACCGTGTTCGAGCTCGGCTTACTAGTCAATATTCAATAAGTGATCTGGGTGTGCCAACTAGTGATGGAGTTGTGTAACTGCGTGCATAAATAGAGCAGCTCCATGTCCGCTGGCGCCTACATCTGCAAAGGGGTAAATGGTGAGTTTTTACCTTGGCAATTAAAGTCTTGAGGCAACAAACATTCAGTTATAAACATATCCACTGCAAACACCTGGCCTGAATCAACAACATAAAAAAAAAGGACCAATGGTCCTGCGGCTTACCGGTAAGCTAAAAAGATTATGTGTGCATTTCTCATTCAGATGATCAGGAATTGTGAGCTGATATCCACAGGAAATGCACTTTCTTTAAAAAGTAAGATCATGTGGGTGTTAAGAGCAGGATACGCAGCAGGAAAGCTCTGAAGATTGCACAGAATAATTTATTTTCCTGGCATCCAAACTTCATCCAGATTTTAGAGTGATATCTTGGAAACAACAAAATTCAGTTCAGGAGGTCAATATCTTCAAGTGTTTTCCCCCATGGGGATCAGAACATTAAAGAGAACAGAATCCTATTTTATACATCTTTTTTGAAAACATTGTTGCCTTTAGAGAGAGACACACACACACACACACATCTGCACATAAAAATTATATATTTATATCTATATATATATTTATATTTTTCATTCTCTATAAACATTTTAGTTTACGATGATTTACCTTGTTTGCAACGTAAATTCCAACAGAAGAAGCCCCTATTATTGAAAATCTCTCCTCTTAAACACTGATAAACTTATAACACGCGCTCAGCTAACATTGAGTGACAGATTTG
Organism: Gymnothorax javanicus; assembly: GCA_029692085.1. Taxonomy (NCBI): domain Eukaryota; kingdom Metazoa; phylum Chordata; class Actinopteri; order Anguilliformes; family Muraenidae; genus Gymnothorax; species Gymnothorax javanicus. Next base: position 84,942,462 of record CM056196.1, read on the forward strand.
TACATCTTTGGAGGGAATTAAGCTCTCAAAGATTTTGCCCTCCTGGTAGTATTCCAGTGTAGTCTAAGTATAGCTTAATTCCATTTAACACATTTAGAAACAAAAAGCATTTACAAACTGACATCAGTAGAACAATTACCCAGTCATTAAATGTAAACCTCAACTAAAGTTCCAAATTATCTCTAGTTTGAAGTGATACTAGAGATAAGTAAGTTTGGCACAATGCTAATCTTATTTTAAAAATAAGCACAGGTGACTGTGATACTAGTATAACAGACAGGTTTTATGCCCATATGGATGACAAAGTGGCATTTATTATCCTTTAACAGTGTCATCATAAAGAAAACCTGGTATAAATGAAAAAATACAAATAAAAAAACCTATTCCAAATATGTACATCTAAACTTTTTTCAGGCAGTGAAAAAGCACTTCATTGACACCGAGTGTGGAATGATGTTCTATTAACTGTCTTGAATTGCTTAAAATGTTTGTTTAATTGCCACAAACAAATTCACATTGTCAGAACAAACAATACTGCTAAATATGTCTTCCTTGCCATCAAGACATACATTGCTTATAAAGGATAGGTTGGCGATTCGCAAATCTTTCCATCATTTTTTCATTTTCTTGCACCCAAAGAACAATAGCGAGAGCCACTGAAGAAAGGACACAGTGGCATCTGTGTAATATACACAGTGCACTTGTATCTCTGCAATGTACATCAAATACTTTACATCAAAGAATAAAAAAGGTACAAATAAAAAAGTAAATACAAATAAGAGGTTGGAGGTGTCACTCCTCTGCAGAGGACTTTCCAAAATGCAGGCAGAAGCCTTAATACACAATGAAGATAAAGTAAATCTAGCATAAAAAGCTATCCCCTTTGCATAAACAATTTAGTTTTTCTTGTGCTTCACATATTCATCCACCAGCCATCTCTCTAATTTGCATTCTCTTTTCATACTCAACATTTCCAAACACCCTTAACGTAAAATCACCTTGACTCCAAAGGTCAAGATTTCCTCGTCCCACTCCATAACACGCTCTATCATCTTTCATTTGCTCCCTTCAAGCTTTTATCCATGGTCTCTCCTTATCCTTTTTCTCCCTAATGTTTGACATGCTTCTCCAAACCCACCCACTCTTCAGTGGAACCTCACAATGGGACAACCTTTGACAAACAAAAATTCACAGAAATGCCATGTGTTATGCATGCACATGCACGCCCTAGCCCCCTCATCAGGCTCTGCCATTGCGGCGGGACATGAGTCCCTAGACCTGGGATCACCAAATCTGGACCTCAAATCCAAATCCAGCCCTGGTTTTCTTTTCTTCTTTCTCTTTTCTCTTTCTGATTAGCCAGACTATCTTTATACCTGACTCCCAGGTAAAAGGAGGGCGGAAAACCAGCAGGACTCGGACCTCCAGGACCATGATTTGATTATCCCTGCCCTAGACCCAGGAGTCAGGTGAGGCTGGGTAGTGACTTGTCTCATAGTTGAGTTCGCTGTAGGGCCGGGCTGCTGAGTAGAAGTCCACATAGTTTCCGGTCGACTTCAGTCCCAGGTGCATATTTAAATCAGTAGCAGGCGGGGGGCGGTGATGCACTTGATCCTCAAAGAAAGACTCCTCAAAGTTTCTAGCAGGGTTCTGAAATGGAGGAAATGTTTCATAGTCTTTCAGGGCAGTTTCTTGTGGACCAGGCTGGGCAGGGACCTATGACACAGGAGGGAACGGGTGCAGGAGTTCAGTTTTCAGCAGGAGCAAACAGGATGAAACCTTAATGCGGTAGTGCACTCAGCACTGAGCCAACTGACACTTTTCAGCTTTTACCGGTCAGCTGACTGACGCTGAAATCAAATTCAATCAAAGGCTTTGCTGGCAATGCTTTACCTTAGTGCTTCTTTTAAAAGCAGACCCTGATTTAAGCTAAAACTAAAAATGACGTTAATTACAATGCAAATGAGAATGCTAATTGGAAAAAGTGGCAGTGAAACATGCTGTCTGCTCACAGAAAACATATTCCATGCCAGATTGGTGCTGATCATGTGGCAACTGCCTGCCACCATTTGCAGTGGAGTCGGTCGCTGTCCACTGAGTCATTACTATCATCCTGTCTGGTTGAAACTGATTCAAGCAGTGACACATGCTCACCATGTTGTACAAAACAAGAGGATGTGAAATGCACACGTAACAACAGCCAATGTTCCTCCACCTCAGTATCGCAGTAATTCCTTTCATTAGCATTTGAAAATAGGAGGCTGGAATTGATTAACATGAGCATGAAACTTCTTAAGGCACATCCAGTTCCAAGCAGCAAAAATTTCAGAAGGTGATATCACTGGTGCTGGCATTGTCCCATTACAACGATTTTCACCGAGAGCATAATGTGCACAAATGCTATGGTCTTGCACTAATGAATTATTAATTTCATCCTATGATGCCAAATCTATCTGAGAACTGCTGCAACATTTTAGGGCTTTTTGAGCCATTTAACAAATTCACATATTTACGATAAAATTAGTAGGTAAAATATTTGGTAGCCTGATGAACAATGTCATGTCCAAAAAAAGTTGAAACGATTGGCATAAGCAAATAAATAAGGAAGCCCTGATTTGTAAATCATTTGCAATTGCTAAAGGTTTTTGACTTTGTCCTTTATACACAGAGATTTCAGCGAACTCCCTGAATTGTATGCAAATATTATGTAAAGTGGAGGGTAAAATCTTTAAATTCCACACATTAGCACCTCAAGACACATTGTTCTTAAACTGTTGGATTATTTGATCACACAATTTCATTTCCTCAAAGTGACAAGCCTCGACCAGTTTCTGCTTGAAAACACTTGGACCTGCCATTGATGCTCCTTTTAAAGTCAAGGATTGCATAATAACCCATTCAACACCAGTTCGCCCATTTTGAACACTCCACCACTTTCGTAGTCATATACTGCCCCCGTCCCAATGTTTTTGTCTGCAGGCCTCAAATTCAGAATGAGCATATACTTTAAAACATTAAAATTAAGAAGGTAAAACATTAATTTGTATCTTGCTGTGTTCAATTTTCAATTTAATGCAGGCTGAAGCTGATGTACAAATTACGTATTTATTTTTTTGTTTGCATTTCCATATTATTCTAACTTTTTCACTCATATAAACCCTTATGTAATAAGCTGCATGAATCAACAGTAATATATATATATATATATATATTTTAAAATTCTATAGTTTATTCATTGTGAGAATGGGTGTGATTTTTTGCTTAATCTTCTGATTCCTTAGTCTGCTTTCTGATGTCAAGAAAATTTTAAACAATGCCTTCGAAGATCTGGCAAGTAAGGTTCTCTGCTTCTATCATGAAATAATTTCTATCCTTCTTTAACCTGTAAAGTACAGGACATTCACTTTCAGTAGATGTAGCTGATTTAGTTTTATTACAAGAAGAATCACCCTGCTGAATAAGATTAAAATGACATAAAAAGGGGGTGCATAATGTGTTTACAAGATTCATTCATATAATTTTTCCACTGAGTGTAATTACTATCGCTGAAACTAATATATCTTGGTTATTCCCCTATTGTCATACCCATCATATTATGTTTTTATTAAAGCCAGCCATCATCACTAGCTCATTATATGTAAATGAAAATCATTCCTTCAGACTCTCAGCCATCAACGGCACAAATCCACTTCCAGATAAATGAGAGCACTGTTTGGGAGACTTTTCCAAAGTGGCTTAATTCTGAGATAACCTTTAGGGGTTCTGTCAGGACCATGAACTGATTAAAACTTCTGCACAGGAAGAACTCAAAGCTGAACTTCACAACTTTTATTTAAAGTGAAGCTGAAATAGGGGTGTGCTCGACGTTGTGCCACAGAACACCATTATTTGCTGCTGGACATAAACTAAGATAAAACATTTGTTGCAAAACAAATATCTCTCTACGTAGACTTAATCTAAGAGAGTTTAGGTAGTTACAGTATGTGTTTCCTTTTTTTATAACATGCTTGAATCTTTACCAAGGTTCACTGCATGTTTTAAAATGCCATTTAAAATCATAGAAGTCTCACACTTTCTCCAGAAACCACTTTTCAAAAAGTTCCACCAGCAGCAGTGACATAAAAAATGCCCTATATTTCTTTAATTAATATTGGCTCATAATTAGTGATGTCATTAGCAGATCCCAGGGGCAAAATATGCGGTGAGGAAATTGTCATGCATTTCCACAACAAAGGATGCATTAAGATCAGAACAGATAAAATCAGAGAATAAACAGATATATAGAACATGCAGCACACAAGGGACCTGTTTTTTGCGTCATTACCTGATTGTGTTTGATGTCTTCATTAGGAGTAACGTATGAATTCCGGAACAACGTAGCGGTCCCACTTGAGATTTGTACTAAAGGATATGAGAAACACAAAAAGGTTTCACAGAGCACGATTCCGTAAGCCATTCACAAAAAAAGAGTACAGAGAGTGGATTGGAGAGGAAAGTGAAAAGGGAGAAAGATTGCACAAGCGTTCTGTTATGGAATGGTTCATGGACGGCTAACCATTGGTGAGGGATGTGTCACGAAGGGCAGCAATGGCAAGGCCCTGTAATGCTGACATGCTTAAAAGGCTGCTGAGCATCAATCCCATTTAAAGCTCCTGATTGGTTGAGCAGTGATGGAGATATCTACAGTACAGGACGACTCCAGCAGAATTATACATCATCACTCCACCCCCCCAGGCTTTGACAGAGACTGTGATTGACTGAGGGCATCTCTTGGCGGGGGCACATAATCCTCTTTCAATTCTCAGTGTATACCGCCATTCCTGAGGGTTACAGATTTAATGCAGTGTCAAAGCCTGGTGACAGGTAAAGATGTGTGAATCCTAAGATAGAGCCCCTCATTCTACACTGAGGTTGTGTGTGTGTGTGTGTGTGTGTGGGGTGCAGGGTATTTGGAGAGGAGGAAAAGCCAGGGGGGGTCATAACCACATAAGAACAGATATGAGCAAACTGTATAGTTGAACAATTTTTCTCTAGCCCAAGTAAAGACACCTCCTCCAATAAATTAAGCATAATCGTATTGCTGTACACACCCTGCTTTTACAGTATTATGGTTTTTTGGAAACTTTCTTTTTGTATATTTCATCTCAGATTGTTACAGGTCCTAAATTGATTGACTTTCGATTGGTCAGCGATGATGCAGTAGCAGCCATTCCTAAACTGCAGTGTTCTCTGCTAGCCTGTACTCACATTAGGAGCATTCTGCAATATAAAATGCTAAATTTCAAATGAAAGTTTAAAGTTTTCAATGCAAAGAACATGCTAAGGCAGCACGGTGTAACAGCTTATTAATTTCCTTAATTACTAAATGTTTTATTGTCATTATTGGATTTTAATGCAGTCATGAGCCAAACCAAGAGCCGATATTTGGCCTATTTTGCCATAAACGAAACATTAGCGCATTTATTCAGCCCTGAATGTACTAGAATTTTATATAAAATAACAGGGGAAAAGGCCTGCTCTGAACTTATACTGTAGTTTTAGCAATTCATCATAACGCATTGTCATTTCTTCTGCTGTCATTATCAATTCAGAAAATTTTCTGACCTTGAAAACTCAATGATCAAAAACAATGAAAAAACAAACTCAGCAAGCCAAGTCCCTCAAAATATGTGTCACTATCACCGTGTGTGTTTCTAGTCTTTCTAATCAGCCTTGAGAATAATATAACATGCCCCATTGCTTGGTCTTGAAGCTTGAGGCACGGTCTACAATCTTACCACAAGAGCATGTGTGCCAAAACTCACCTGCTGTAGTGTCTTTTCTGGAAGTGTGCTCGCCTTTGTTTCCATGGTAACTGGCATTGGTTCCAGTGGACTCATAGTCAGTCTTCCTGTCCTTGAGGCTGATCATCTCTCTGGGTGAGGCAGGGGCACTTGCTACAAATAAAGCAAATCATCCACATAATTCTCAATAAGCATTTGGAGCTGGTGACAGTGTGTGCCACTCTGACCTGTATTCCTTTGTCATTAATCCAAAAGACCTGTCTTTCTGTCTCCACTAATGTAAATTCTATCTTTCACTGTCAAGGCCTGGTTAACCCTGCATTCAAAAAGGCATCATGCTTCAAATCCATATCCATTATATATAAATTAGCACTAAGGAGGCAATATAATTATATTCTCTACATTCCCAATAATTTTTATATATCCAATTATCCTTTTGAATAATAGGATTTTGTACTATGTTTGCCAACTGGAGATGAAAGAGTATTCATAGCAGGAGAGGAATGTTTGAATAAAGGTTTTGTCATGACACCAAACAGTGATGAGAAGAGAAAGCCTGCAATGGAGAAACAAACAGAGCCATGGAGATCCCACCAGCTGCACGGCTCCAGAAGTACCAACTTTAAGGCTTCTGCTAAATGTGAGGGTCACAGCCGTGCTCCCTCCTAAATAGCAATTACACCCACACCATGTTTTCAAGCTAGCGATTACCTCTATAAAATTTGACTGTCACCAAAACACTGAGGAATATGGTCAATTCCATGAGAATGTGGACACAGGACAAGAAAATTCAAATTGATTTTACAGTATTTTTGATTTGTTCAAGGCAAAACTAGGATATCAGAGGCTCAGAAACTGATGCTGCTTTCTTGGTTTCATTTGTATGTTCCAAGTACCAAATGTTTTTACATTCATGTTATTTTCAGCATCTTGGAGGCACAAAATTTGCTGTAATTGGGAGAGAGTCTTGTCCATCATTAGTTGTGATATATCTCCAAACTCAACACATTTAGATAGTTCAAGACAAGCCCTTTCTAGGTATGAAGTCCATTTTCATTGATCCTTCATCATTTTGGGCATAATGGGCCACAAACTTGGCAACACTGAATGTAACATGAGTTACCAAAAATAAGGTATTTTTAATCTCCAGCCCACATCTCTGTGAGTTAAATCTTCCTCTGTTGTGGGTGTAACCTTTATGTAGGTACCTGAAAAACAAAGGGTGTCTGAGCAGCATTGGCCCTATTATTTGGCTGTTATTAAGAGCAGACTTTACTGTGAGTTACCCACCCTCCTGGACTTTCTTAAGCCTCAGTCCATGGATAGTTATGTCAGTGTAATTTTATTACTTACAATAGAACCTCCAGAGTGATGGTTATCGATTATATGATTTTCAGTTCTGTATCAGTTCTATCTTTTAAGAAATTTTGATTTGAAATGAAGTGATGTTTTTGTGTGTCCTTTTTGCGTAACATGAGTTACCAGGCTGTTGGTGCCTCCAATTCCCACATTTCAAGGGACAGCACTTTTCTTTCCCACTGGTGTATGTATATGGGTGGGATCTACCTATGTACAGAAAAACACTTGCCACAGGTGACTGACAATAACATGACAGCTTATTGAAAATTGATATTAGCCTTAAAATGTAACGTGAGTTACCATGGAATTACCCATATGCTTTTCGTCATTGTTGATGCAAGTGTGCCAATATATCTTTGGTCAAATGAAAAATATCTATAATGACTATGACAACATTTCCCTCCTCAAATAATTCAACGCCTTCCCAGCAGACTGTTACTGGCCAGCTTCCCTTAGTCTCCCCAGTAGAGCTTCTCTGCCTTTGTGGTGGAGGGGATTCTGTGTAGGAAAATGGTCCAGTATTCACCCACTGCTAAGCATTTTCCCTGGCCGTCGAAAGTAATAACTGCTTCATTAAGAGAAGAGTAGCTGATATGCTTCTGCTGGGCCCAGCAATTCCCTGGCCTGCAGTTAAAGGCACTGTGCCCCGGTGATAGCAGCCAGTTGACAATAGCAAGTGACGGCAATCCACCTTAACCTCTATCCATGGGCAAAGCCATCAGAACCTGGTCCCAGGAGGTGGATAAAGATTCATCAGCACGCTGCAAGGCCCATTTGGGAACCCCTTCCGGAGGGAACCTGTGCCCAGTGCACAACGGGGATCAGAACAAACACCTCCTCCATCACACAGGCATCTACAGGACTCTAACAGTGCAGCTGCCCATGACCGGAACCTCTCTCTGTACTCTCACACACAGTGCATCCACCGTGGCAATTTAGCTTGCCAACCCATTTCCAGCAATAATTACATTTGTTTTGCAGGTGCATTGGTCTGTTTCTGTTTGCTCAGCTTCTTCCAGTCTGAGAAATAAGTAAATTGTGTGTGTGTGTGTGTAAAATGTATCAGCTGGTGGTCATTCGAAAGTATTAAGTAGAACAATAAGGACCAAGAACATCAAGGGCGGCCAGAAGACTTACTCCCAGGGAATTTTTTTTTTTTTTGCTGAAACACTTCAAAAAGTCACTTCTGGGGACTTTTCTACACCATTAAACTGAAAATTTTTGCATTTAAACAAATTAAACAGGGCCCTGTACCTCATCTCTGATAAGTACAAATGGTAATTCCTATTTTAAAAACTATTTAACAAAGACGTCTCGTTTGCACTATACAGTATGTAGCTCCATAACCTGTATACTGTATATCGTTCAGCATGAATGGTGCCTTCACAGATGTGAAACTTACCCATGCCATCTGCACTAATGCACCACCATACTATAAAGGATGCTGGCTTTTGAACTGTGTGTTGATAACATGCCAGATGCTCCCTCTCCTCTTCAGCCCAGAGGATGCAGCATCCATGATTTCCAAAAAGAACGGGTCAGTTTTCCACTTGCCTCAGGACATCTTAAATGAGCTTGGACCCAGAGAAGGTGATAGTAGTTCTGGATCTTGTCCATATATGGATTTATCTTAACACGGTAGAGTTTTAACTTGCATTTGTCAATGCAGTGATGAGCTGTGTTTACTGACAATGGTTTTAAGAAGTGTTTAGTAGCCCAGACTTTCTCAACCTCGGGGTCCCGATCCCCACGGGGGTCGCGAGATGATTTTCCGGGGGCGCCGAATGATTGTGGAAAAAATATACATTAACATAGTAAATACTAAATTACATTATTTTAAATGGGGAGTTTTACTCGTTTTCCATTTCATTATTTGTCCAGAATTCATTTTTTATCAACTGAGTTTGTATGAGTTGAATTGTGCGCGCATGAGATTCTGTTCCGACACGCAGCAGAAAAAATGAAGGGAAACAGAGGTCGACGAAAAGTAAATATCTTCGCTTTCGCAGGGAACCTGGCAGAATGAGTTGATTTTAACTAAAAGATTTACTGAGACCAAAAGGTTATTAGCTTCAGTTTGAAAGACCTAAGGGTTATGACTCGTTCTTTTTTATGTTAACAAGCAACATAAATATTAAAAATGAAACGTGAGCTTTTTATTTTTCTCATCGTGTTTCGTCAGGATTTAAATAAGTATGTGCTGATTGTTTTTGTTTTATCATAAAAAAGAAGAAGAAACGTAAAACAAAATTTATGTTGTATATTTTATGTAAACGGGTTATCAAAAATATTTGATGTAATGCGATTGTCAGTCTATTGGTCACGTTGATTGGTTATTGTGATGTGGTTTTCTGTTTTTCAATAATTAAAAATTAATTTAACAATAATTGTTAAATTAGGTGTTATGTCTTTGGGCAAAACCATATGTCTCGCTATGTGAGTTTGCTGGCAAAAGTGTGATATACTATTCAGCGCTTAATTTGTAGCTTAAATCAGAAGATTACAAATGGTATTTTGGTCCAGCGTGTCAGTGATAGAAAAGGACACGGAACGCTGTTAAGCTAAAGTTACAAAATTAAACAAAATGTCCTGAAAAAAGTAACAGTTAAGAATTATGTACATTTATTCATCATATCATTCAGAACGCTGCTCAAAATCCTGAGGGGAAGCTCGTCCACCAAGGCAAAGCTGCAGTTCTCTTTCTCCAAAACGTTTTCTCTCTCACGCTTTTTGGCTATCGCTTCACTTAAGCTGTTGTTTTTCCGCTATCTTTCGATTTCTGCAATGAGAGGGGTGTGTAATTAGAGCCAGATTTTATTTACAACCATTAAAGGGAGAAGACTAAAATATCAAAGTGAATTTCTCAGTTGATCTTTCAGTCTATCTGCTCTGCTTTTGCTTTCGGCCCCGGACAGCGCTGCATTCATTCACACTGGGAGGGAGGAGAGAAGGGAGAGTGGGCGCGTGCGGTGGGGGTGAGGGGTCGCAGACGCCAACTAAAGTTATCCTGGGGGTCGCGACTCAAAAAGGTTGAGAACCACTGCCGTAGCCTATGCAGTGATTTCTACCCCCCAAATCCTGCATGTTTATAACAGAGTGCCGCCTGGGGGGCTGTAGATCACATCCATTCAAAATTGGTTGTCCCTTGCGTACAGAGATTCTCTGAATCTTTTAATGATATTATGCACCGTAGATGATGAAATCCCCAAATCCTTTGCAATTTTACCATGACAATTTATTCATAAATTGTTATTCGGAGTATTTCAAAGAGCGGTGAAGCCCTCACCATCTTTACCTCTGAAAGACTAAGCCTCTGTGAGATGCTCTTTTTATATCCAATCATGTACTGACCTCTTGCCAATAAACTATTTGGCTGTCAGATGTTCCACCGGGTGTATTTTTTTGCATCATACAATTATTCCCGCATTCCAACGTTTTTGAAATGTGTTAATCAAATTTAATCTAACTCAAAATGAGCAGATATTCTGCAAAAAAAAAATACAAGTTCTCAGTTTCAACATCTAATATGTAGTCTTCTATTTTCAATGAAATACAGAGTTTAAATGATTTGCAAATGATTGTATTCTGTTTTTATTTACATTTTACTTTTCTTTTAAATGCCACTGCATTTTGATGTCATTTAGAGCAGCATAAAAGCATTGACTAATTAACACTAAAATATGTGGTTGACTTGTAACAAGGTACACCAATGCCATAAAATATTACATTTGGGCATCTTGCGTATAATTTCTGAACCATGTATCTTGATGCACCTGATACTGATGCAGTGAAACTGCTGTTTCTATGCTTTGCAGTAATGCCATCTGGAATTTTCAAATGGGCAGCTGCTTTATGAATGCTCTGCTTGCTAGCATCTTCAGCAAGAATCCCAATCAGGCATTATTGTTCTTGTAGTGGCATTCATTCATCTGTAAATCATGCATTGCTTTCACTGCAACATTTACAACATACGCAGCTACAGGATTTCTCCATAACCAAGGAAGTGTCAGCTGCGTTCTGTGTTTTACGATGACCTTCATTTCCTCTGTTTGAAAACTTAAAGCCGGATCCAGGCAAAACATCAACTTAATTACCGTATATTAAGTAAATAAACAAGATAGACAAGGCTATATATTTTATATTTTGGCTACGCCTGTGTGTGTGTGTGTGTGTGTGTGTGTGTGTGTGTACTTCATTCTTACCTCAAGATGCTTAAAAAAGAGCAAACAAATTCTGAACTGCACAAAGCATAATATCCAAAACTTCAAACTAAACTGCATCCTCCCAAATTAATACTACCCCTATATTTAGGATTTAATCATCCAAAGTAGCAACCAAGAGTGTGTGAATAATATATGTGTGAGAGAGAAAACCTTCAATTGACTCGTAAATGAGAAAATAATTAATTGTTTCACTTGAAGCAGCTTGGTGTGTTCACTTCAGCCTACAAAACATCATTACCAGTAAAGTCATAAATCGTCGAAAAGGACTTAACCGCTGCATGCAATCCCTCTTGCCGATTAGGGAACCAATGCTACTTACACATTTGCAAGAAAATTTACTGTCTTTAAAATTAAAAAGCAACAAAACATTTGTGCAGCTACACAGGAGAAGTTATGAATTAAGATTTACCTATAAAAATCCCTCAGCTGTTAAAGGAGGCACTGGCATCAGAAAAGAAGGATGAGTGAAAGGGTCCAAAATGCCTCACAGGTGAGAAGACTTTTAAAGCCATTTATTTATAGTTATTTCTTCCATAACTGGCAGAGGCCTTTTTAACCATCCGCATGAACCTGGCTTTAAAAACAGCCACTCCTCAGACATGTGAGTGTTTTATTAACTGGCCTTAAGGGTCTCACATCCTTAATTCAGCCCTCAGACCAGGTAAGGATTTTCTCTGAAGGTGATCATTACAGCTGGTGCAGGAAGTGTAATATAACGACAGCCCACTCGAGAGCATTGGCTTTATGGACCTCGATCTTTGGGAGCGCTTTGGATTGCTTTCAAATTTTACGCTCCGCTGTGCTGCTCGCACCTTGAGCGCTTAGACTCCACCCCCCCCCCCCCCCCCACTCAGCCATCCCCACCTCCGACAGTCTCGCAGCCCTGGTGCTGTCTGGATATTGGCGGCTGTGGTGACAGAGCGAGAGTGAAGGCAGTGATTATCAGCGAGCCAGTGGAGGCTGGCCGCTATCACAGTGTGGCCCTGCCTCTCCCTCCCTTCCCCTGCCCTCCCGGCTGGGGTCTCTCCACTGGAGCACAGAGGGTTTTTCTGACGGGCCTCTCCACAGTGTGGCCCTGCCTCTCCCTCCCTTCCCCTGCCCTCCCAGCCGGGGTCTCTCCACTGGAGCACAGAGGGTTTTTCTGAGGGGCCTCTCGCCACGCACCCACTCAAAACGCTGCTGATAAGCTGCTCACTGCAGCGCGGCTTATCGGTTTCAGCTCCAGGTTATGTGATTGTGGCTCAGCGTACAGAATCAATTTCTGCCTGCATCTCGGTTCATTTCTGCCAATTTAAACACGGGAACAGCGGATAAATATTTTTAATATGATGCGCATGAGCAACAATAATGAAAATACACGCCACTAATCACCTCATTCAAATGTGTCACACCTACACTATCAGAGAAGGTAATCTGTTAATGCTCAGATAATGCCATTTTTTTAGGAGGAACAGAAAGCCATTGGATGTGGACTAAAATTCCCAGGAAACTGCTCTTATAACAAGAACAAATATGTGCAGAAATAACGCACAATATCAGCTGTTAGTCGATGTCAAAATCCAGATTATGAAACCTGCACATTCATCAACAAAAAAGACAGAGATAAATGCCTCAGATTCCTTCTGTAACTTGACCACCACTCAGCGTGTTTCTTCCAGATAATGGTGATTTGCTGTTTAGGGGCTCTTACTCTGCCTGCATGAGAACGACCACAAAGCAGCAGAGAGCCACGCGCCCCTGACAGACTTCAATGTTTCTATAAGGATTAATTATTAGAGAATGTAATATTTCAGTTAACTATACAACACTGCTCCACACATATATTACCACCATTTTATCAGTGCAAATAAATAGTGTGCAATAAATTGACTAGATATTGATTGTCAGAGGTGATTTTGTGAAATGGAGAGGGGACTAGAAGCTAATTCCCTCCAACCTGGCGGTGCCTTTCAGTGTGGCAACCGTCCGATACAAGACTCTCAAAGTATATGAGCAGCCAGCTGACAGGGTGTGGTGTGTTTGAATTAATGACTGCAGGGAGGGCAGGAACAGTGGATTATGAAAGAGATCAGGATTGTTATTTTTCTCAATCCGTTACTGAAAATCAGGGCCATTCGGTTTCTTTGCAGGAACAAACCATCAAGGAGTCATCAAATAGTTAAGGGAGATGTGGTCTGCAATTATGCTGGTCGGCACAATCTATTTAGCTGACATGTTTTAGTGTCTGAGCACAAATCTGTTGCTCCAAAGTTTAATTGTGTTGCTAACTGGGGACAAGGTCTGTGGCCATGATGAGAATCTACAGGTACAAACAAGCTCCCCAAACATTCAAGCTCAAGTGCAAGTTCAAGGTTTCTTTATTAACCCCAAGGGGCAATTTGCTGCACAGCCAGCAGATAGAAACAACAATCACAACAACAGTGGACAATACAAAAATGGATAAATAATACAAAACCCAAAACCAGTGAAGTTGGCACATTATGTAAATCGTAGATAAAAACAGAATACAATGATTTGCAAATCCTTTTCAACTTATATTCAATTGAATACACTGTAAAGACAAGATGTTTAATGTTCAAACTGAGAAACTTTTTTTTTTTTTTTTGCAAATAATCATTAACTTAGAATTTAAAGGCAGCAACACATTGCAAAAAAGTTGGCACAGGGGCCTTTTTACCACTGTTTTACATCACCTTTCCTTTCAACGACACTCAGTAAACGTTTGGGAACTGAGGAGACCAATTTTTGAAGCTTTTCAGGTGGAACTCTTTCCCATTCTTGCTTGATGTACAGCTTAAGTTGTTCAACAGTCCGGGGTCTCCGTTGGCGTATTTTACGCTTCATAATGCGCCACACATTTTCAATGGGAGACAGGTCTGGACTACAGGCAGGCCAGTCTAGTACCCGCACTCTTTTACTACGGAGCCATGCTGTTGTAACACGTGCAGAATGTGGCTTGGCATTGTCTTGCTGAAATAAGCAGGGGCGTCCATGAAAAAGACGTTGCTTGCATGGCAACATATGTTGCTCCAAAACCTGTATGTACCTTTCAGCATTAATGGTGCCTTCACATATGTGTAAGTTGCCAATGCCTTGGGCACTAATACACCCCCATACCATCACAGATGCTGGCTTTTGAACTTTGCGCCTATAACAGTCCGGATGGTTCTTTTCCTCTTTGGTCCGGAGGACACGACGTCCACAGTTTCCAAAAACAATTTGAAATGTGGACTCGTCAGACCACAGAACACTTTTCCACTTTGCATCAGTCCATCTTAGATGAGCTTGGGCCCAGCGAAGCCGGCAGCGTTTCTGGGTGCTGTTGATAAATGGCTTTCGCTTTGCATTGTAGAGTTTTAACTTGCACTTGCAGATGTAGCGACGAACTGTAGTTACTGACAGTGGTTTTCTGAAGTGTTCCTGAGCCCATGTGGTGATGTCCTTTACACACTGATGTCGGTTTTTGATGCGGTACCGCCTGAGGGATCGAAGGTCACGGGCATTCAATGTTGGTTTTCGGCCTTGTCGCTTACGTGCAGTGATTTCTCCAGATTCTCTGAACCTTTTGACGATATTACGGACCGTAGATGATGAAATCCCTAAATTTCTTGCAATAGCTCGTTGAGGAATGTTGTTTTTAAACTGTTCGACAATCAGCTCACGCATTTGTTCACTAAGTGGTGACCTCGCCCCATCCTTGTTTGTGAATGACTGAGCATTTCAGGGAAGCTGCTTTTATACCCAATCATGGCACCCACCTGTTCCCAATTAGCCCGTTCACCTGTGGGATGTTCCAAATAAGTGTTTGATGAGCATTCCTCAACTCTCTCAGTCTTTTTTGCCACTTGTGCCAGCTTTTTTGAAACATGTTGCAGGCATCAAATTCCAAATGAGCTAATATTTGCAAAAAATTACAAAGTTTACCTGTTCAAACATTAAGTAACTTGTCTTTGCAGTGTATTCAATTGAATATAGGTTGAAAAGGATTTGCAAATCATTGTATTCTGTTTTTATTTACGATTTACACAATGTGCCAACTTCACTGGTTTTGGGTTTTGTAATAAAAACATTACACACACGTGTACACATAACATTCTCCATAGCCCTGTGTTTGTGCATTTTCCCCAGTTTAATGTTACCTAATTAATTGTATTTTGGCTTTGAATCACCACGCAAGGCACAGAGAAAACAATGCAGGAAATAAATTACCTCATATCGGGGGCTGTGCACTAGAGGGTTGTAAAAATAAAGACATAAAGTCTTTTTGTTTTTGGCTATGTCAGCTCCTTCTGTTTTATGGGGGCTCCAACTATTTGTGTAATAGGTGTTTGATACAAGTCTGTGCTTTAGCCACTTAAACTGTCAATTGCCTGACAGTCTGCTTGCTTCACAACACAATTAGCCCGGATAAAAAATACCCTGTGAAGGTGACTTTGAGGGAAAGAGCTTTCCTTATTCATAAAGATGTAAGTTCTGACAGCGGAGTTCTATTGCCTACTACTCTCCCTGCTGCTTACACAATCCCTGCAGCAGTCCCTCTCTGACAGAATCCCTGAGGGCAAGTGTTCAATTTATTCAACTGGACTGTATATCCAACGGGAAACAACGGAACACCTGGGAAACAATTTCTGATAGCAACTGTATAAACAAAGAAGAATGAAGTACCTACAGACAAATATTATCGTTGTTAAGCACTGTAGTACACAAGGGAAATGCATGAGTGGTTGTGACGGCCCTGATGGCATGACCCACCTGATCTGTTATTTGGGGAAGTCCGGACAGGGGAAACAGAGGGGGTCCGGGAGGAGGAATAGGGTCGTTGCCTGTCCCTCTCAATTGTTGAAGAGGAGCCCACAAAATGGTATTGTGCATATCCATCCTGGGGGAAAAAAAACAGAAAACTCAGGAACATCAGCAGGACTTTCAAAAATTAAGTCATAATTTTTCTGTTCCAGTGACTTCATTGATTATTCACATGCACAGCATTTTCAGTGAGGGGATTTGACCTGTTATGATGTATGATCTCATCATTTACTCTGTATTCATTATAAAGTCAAAGCCAGTCTAAGCCAAATGAATCCATGCAGTTAACTCTGCAGGAAACTGCACGGCCGAAGCCAAGCAAAGCTGCATGAGTTTAAGCTCTCTCATCCTCCCTGCGGGCATGTGAGAGATAGATTCCTCAGCAATTATGATTCATATACCTCCAACTTCGCCAGAAACTCAGGCACTTTAGTATTTTCAATGTTAAACCATCCCATGCAGTGAGAACTAACAATCAATTTAAATTCTTTGTACCCTTATCAGCGAGCAAAAGCTTCAGTTTGTGGGAACTGTACTATACTGGCCATTGAAGAGAGGCAGTAACACGACACTGGAGATAAGGTGATTGCCTTGGCTCAAGGCCAGTCTGATGTGGCCCTGAAATTGATCAATAAGCCGTCTGCCTGGAGACTGCTGACATCGCTGGACAGCGCTAAAGGCAAAAGACTACTTTTCCCTACTGCAGCGTACAATGACATTTGCAATGAGCTCAAATCGGATATACTACAAACTGCTGTCAAATTGTCAAGCTTGAGTGTTACACCCCAGTTTGAAGACAATACAAAATGCTGCAGATACTGACCTTAAGCAAGGCAATCAAAATGCTGTGTTCGTGCTATTTGAGCACAGCCTTCCACTGGCAACAAAATATTAGCATTCACAGACTGCTCCAAATGTGCTATTCATTGCAGTGCTTTAGACTATTCATGCAAGTTCCATACACTGCACCTGAAATTGCCTGCAGTTTTGCATCCCAGTTAATTATAATTATGCAGCAGGAATAGTAATTACTCATGAGTTCACTAAATAATTACAACAAATATTTGTACAATAATTCCTGGTAGCTCTGTCATGAAAATAAAGAGAAATGAAAGAGACTTGTGACCCAAATAAAGCTAGTAACTTTTATTGGACAGAAGAAAGAAGTACATGGCAAAAGACAAAAAAAAATGAAGTTAAATTCATTAAAAATATTTTTATACACAGAAAGATATTGCGGGATGGCATGGTCTATATATACAACTATAAGGCATTAAAAATGCAACAAAGTCAAGTTTACATAAAGTATGTAGATAAATAAAAAAACAACAAAATATGTATGTAACAGAATTTTAAACACCTTTATGGAGTTCTAAATGTAGGTTAGTGGACCAGGCAACGTCTAAAAACGTCACTCCATTCATCCACATCCTAACCAACCAGCCTATTTATACCGCCTTCATTCAACAATACTCGTCTGTCTCGTTCGACATCCCTCCCTCCCATTCCCCTCTATTCATTTCTCACCCCGTCACTCAATAGGAACCCCAGGGGACTTGAAAAAGCCTTTATGACTCCAAGAGACCCCCAGCCTGAGTCTCGTCACATGGGGCTTCCCGGTATCCTACACTGGTCTCCACCTACTCCACTCTATTCCGTCCTTCATCAGTGCAAATTCCCATGCGTATTCAATTCAATAAATATCATTAACTACTCTTTTAGGTGTAGTCTGGAATTCATTAAACTTAAAAATTTCCAAGAGACTGCACTTCAGAGTTCATTCTGGATCATATGGAACAACGTTAATAACGCGTTTCCACCATTTGCTGCTAAGAGAGCTTGTATCCCTTGCGGCATCAAGGTTATCAAATTCTCAATCTGTCTCTGTGGAATTTGGTCCCACTCAGCCAACAGAGCAGGTCGAAGCTCTCCGAGAGTAGTGGTAAGGTGATCCTGATGGTGGAGTTGCTGATCCAGAATGTCCCAAAGATGCTTGATGGGGTTCATGTCTGGCGAGTAAGGAGGCCAGTCCACCACCCTAACATTGTCAAAACTGTTCCTGGTAATCCTTGCCATGTGAGGACAAGTATTGATATCATAAAGATGACGCGATGGTTTTGGCAGATGTGTGTTCCAAGATCTCATCCACATAGCGTTATACTGTCAGTGTCCCATCAAAAAAAAACCAACGGAGACCTCCAGCCATATCCTATAGCTCACACCTTCGCCTTTCCACTGCTGAATCGATTCTCTTGCACGGTGTACGGATTGGCATAGCGTTTGCCTCGTCTACAGTACACATGTTGCCCTCCATCATTGTGATACAGCAGGTACTACGATTCATCACTATAAATGATGCTGCACCAGTTACTGTTGGAATGTGCCTGTCCCCACTGATGATGAATGGCATGTCTCTGATCTGTCAGGACCATCCCAACGTGAGCTCTGAATGAATGGATTCCTTCATCCTGGAGCTTTCCACGTTCTCTGTGGGAGCTGTTGTGGTTACGGCATCTTCCAGGAACCTCAACAGCTGTCAACATCACTGGGCGAAAGTGGTCACGGAGGTGCATCACATGACTATTACGGTCCTTTGCACGTGTGGTCACACGTGGCTGTTGAGGTCACGGTGGATATTAGGTACTTCTGTCTGCCTGTACTGTGTCTACAGATGTGCAACAGTCACACGATGCAGTCCAGTGTGCCACCACTCTTATAGCACTCATTCCACCCGTCAGCATTCAGATCGCTTGATCCCAGTTTGCTTGTGACAATCGTGGTATCGTGACTCTTTTCTCATTTATAGTTTTTATCCCCGGCTTTTTATAGCCAGAGACAATGTTGAATTGTGCATAGAACATTATTGTGCCACACACTCCGCTTTGTGGACTTTTTGGGGAGTGGCTTCTTTAATGGGACCATTGCTGTCGACACATACACATACCAACTTACCCTACGATATTACTCGTGTATTGAGATTTATTCCTCCTTTCATGTTGTTTCTTTTTTAGGTCATTATTTAATTATTTCTACAAAATAATGTGCATTTTTGCTTTTTTAATGCCTCTTAGTATATGTACCCCCGAACTATCAATATAAGATAACATAATTCTTTTGCTATTAATTTTCAGAAATAAACTACTTTGTCAACAACTTCATCATCAATCAGTTATATTGAGATCAGGCAAAAGGGGTCAAACTGAAATCTCCGTGCAGACGAAACCATGCATTGTTAGCCCATTCAGCTGTGGTATGCCTACATGCCTCTTAAAAACACAAAACATAAACAATATCACACACAACCCCTAATCATGTCTAAAGGGAAACGTTTGAGATTATTAAGGGAGAACTTAAGTAAAAAGTTAGAGTTTAAGGGTTAAAAGAGATTGACTGTCCGAGCACTCATTCATAACAACTACTATTCTAGTTGTACTATACAGCTGGCCATGTACTAACTGAAGTTCATTATAATTGTGCCCCACCAGACACTGGACTCTTAAACATCTAACCATTATTCTATCCATTAAAGTGCACCTATTATGGTTTTTCATTATTTTAACGTCATAGAGTGAATCATATTGTTTGTACGCGCATTTAAAAGGTCTGTGTTGGAAAACAACTCAAAGTCACCTCCAACAGAAGCGCTCTCTGCTGCAAAACACACTGCTCCAGAGCTGACTGAAACACCCTAACAGCTTCTGGCCATTTTTTTCATCAATTGGTGAGGTCATCAATTGAATTTTTGCAAAAAGCAGACAGTTTGGCACGCCCTTGAATCAAGTGGGTTACGCCCACAAGGCTATGCTGGTATTTGTTTCTAAAGCTAATTTACACTCTGTTTATGGTAAGGGGTGTGACATTTCCAACACAGGCATGAACGGTGGACCAATCCAATCACAAGTGAGAGACCAATTTGACCACAGTACACTGGGGTTTTCGGAAGGGCGGGGGCAGGACCTCAACAGAGCGTTTCACAGACAGGAACTACAGAAATGGCCAGCATGAGAAAACTCAAGTGTTTTGCAAACAATGATGCATTTAACCCCTTTGTAGACCTCAAGAATACAAGAATGACCAATGAAAAGTCACTTAATAGGTGCACTTTAACAAAAAATGAACAAAATTATCACAAAAAAGAAAAATGGAATATCATGGAATAATTTTCCAAAATAAACAGGGTGTACCCTCATTATCTGGCAAAATGACTTTCATAACCATGTTACCTCTGTCGTGGGATGTTAATGACATGAAATTGCATAAACGTCAGGGAAAGATCGCAACCTGAAGTGGCAGCAATAGAAAGCATGACAGTGATGCTGCAGTATTTAAAAAACAAATTTCTGTGCAATCACACATGACCATGCACACAAATCAAAGGAGGCTTCATCAAATTACTACATCGAACGAGTAGGCAAAATACGATATTGCAAACACAGATAAATTACTTTTAACTTGCATAATTTATGTGGGACAAAAAGCAATTAAAATAATGTTCTGAGATATTGTAACGTCTCGTGTCCTGTGCACAGTGGCTGGTACGGAGGATAGGAAGCGGTGGACTGGCCTCAGATGCAGGGATTGATCTGAGCTTTTATTATGGCCGCACAGCAGTGCAGAGGGCATCAGTGTTGCAATCAGTATGAAACTAAAGAGAACTGAGGTTCCACAATGATAGATGGTAATACAGCGGTAGACTATGAATTACATTGACAAAGAAAATGGAACGCGGTTCCTTTAAAACAAGAAAATAAAATGCCTGCTTTAAAGTAAGCGGCTCTTAGTTTCTAATTAGGTTTGGTATAAGCAAAACATGAGAACAGTCTTACAAAAGACCTATAGCGCCGTTACTGCATGGCATTCAAGAGATATCACAAAGAGCCTTCGCATAGGACTCATATATACATACATACATACATACATATATATATATATATATATATATATATATATATACACACACACAAATTTTTGGGTTTTCTCGAGATATTTTTTGACAAATCAAATTCATTCCTGCACAAATGACACAGTAAGTTGACATAATGCTGTAAGAAGTACAGTAAACAATTTTTCGAGAAATACAATACTCTTTGGTATTTTATTTCACGGATTTACAAAAAATGCCATGTCCAGAATTATTCATACCCTTTTCTCAGGACTTGATGGCAAAGCCTTTATTCACGATTACAGCCTCCAAACGCTTCCTGTGGATGATCACAAGGTTTCTACACGTCTGCATGGGGATTTTGGCCCACTCCTCTTTGGCGAACTTCTCCAGATCCGTAGGGTTTGAGGGTTTCCTTGCCATGACCTCGATCTTCAGTTCCCCCTCCACAGATTCTCCATGGGATTGAGGTCGGAGCTCTGGCTTGGCCACTCCAAAACGTTCACTTTGTTGTCCACTAACCATTTCTTGATGGATTTGGCCGTGTGTTTAGGATCATTATCCTTTTGGAAGATCCATTCCTGCCCAAGACCAAGTTTTTCGCCAGATTGCTTGATGTTTTCACTGAGTATCTGGATATACTGGTCCTGTTTCATAATGCCATGAACTTTAACAAGGTTTCCGGGCCCATTCGCTGAAAAGCAACCTCAGAGCATGATACTCCTGCCGCCGTGTTTGACCATTGGGACCGTGTTTTTCAGGTTGAGCGCTTCACCTTTCTTACGTCAAACAAAAGCCACATCTCTGTGCCCAAGCAGCTCCATCTTTGTTTCATCCGTCCATAACATTGACAGCCAGAAGCTTATATGTTCATGCAGGTGAGCTTTTGCGAAGGCTAGACTAGTTCTTGTGTGTCTGGGTTGGAGAAGTAAGTGGCGCAAGAAAGGTGAAGTGTTCAACCTGAAAAACACAGTCCCAACGGTCAAACACGGTGGCAGGAGTATCATGCTCTGGGGTTGCTTTTCAGCAAAAGGGCCCGAGAACCTTGATAAAGTTAATGGCATTATGAAACAGGACCAGTATATCCAGATCCTCAGTGAAAACATTAAGCAATCCGCCGAAAAACTTGGTCTTGGGCAGGAATGGATCTTCCAACAGGATAATGATCCTAAACATACGGCCAAATCCATCAAGAAATGGTTAGTGGACAACAAAGTGAACGTTTTGGAGTGGCCAAGACAGAGCTCCAACCTCAATCCTATCGAGAATCTGTGGAGGGAACTGAAGACCAAGGTCATGGCAAGGAAACCCTCATACCTTAAGGATCTGGAGAAGTTCGCCAAAGAGGAGTGGGCCAAAATCCCAGTGGAAACGTATAGAAACCTTGTGATCAACCACAGGAAGCGTTTGGAGGCTGTAATTGTGAATAAAGGCTTTGCCATCAATTACTGAGAAAAGGGTATGAATAATTCTGGACATGGCATATTTTGTAAATCTGTCAAATAAAATACCAAAAAGTATTGTATTTCTCGTAAAATTGTTTACTGTATTTCTTACAGCCTTATGTCAACTTACTGTGTCATTTGTGCAAGAATAAATTTGATTTGTCAAAAAATATCTCGAAAAACCCAAAAATTAGTAGGGGTATGAATAATTTCGGGCATGACTATACATATATATATATATATATATATATATATATATATATATATACAGCCCCCATTCCGAAATAGTTGGGACAAAGTGTAAATTGTGAATAAAATCAAAACGTAATGACTTTCAAATCACACCAGCCAGTATCATATTCACAATAGAACAGAGAGAACATAGCAAATGTTGAAACTGAGAAATTTTACAATGTTATGCACAAAATGAGCTCATTTCAAATTTGATGGCTGCTACAGGTCTCAAAAATGTTGGGACAGGGGCCTGTTTACCATGGTGCAGCATCCCCTCATCTTTTTTACACAGAGTGGAGGCGTCTGGGCATTGAGGAGACAAGTTTCTTGATTTTAGCCATTAGAATTTGATCCCACTCTTGTTCAATACAGGCTTCCGGCTGCTGGAGAGTTTTGGGTCTCCTTTGATGGACTTTTCGTTTAATTATGTGCTAAATGTTCTCAATCGCTGAAAGATCAGGACTGCAGGCAGGCCAGTTCAGCACACGGACTCTTCTACTACGAAGCCATGCTGTTGTAATAGCTGCAGTATGTGGTTTTGCATTGTCCTGCTGAAATACACAAGGCCTTCCCTGGAACAGATGTCATCTAGGAGGGGAGCATATGTTGCTCTAAAACCTTTATATACCTTTCAGCATTCATGGTGCTTTTTAAAACATGCAAGTGTCCCACACCATATGCACTAATGCATCCCCATACCATCAGAGATGCTGGCTTTTGACCTGAACGCTGATAACAGGAGGGGTGGTCTTTCTCCCCTTTAGCCCGCAGGACACGACACCCATGATTACTAACAAGAATGTCAAATTTGGACTCGTCTGACCACAGGACACTTTGCCACTTTGTTACAGTCCATTTTAAATGAGCCTTGGCCCACAGAACACGGTGGCGCTTCTGGATCATGCTCAACAATGGCTTCTTTTTTGCATGATAGAGTTTTAGGTGGCATCTGTGGATGGCTTGGCGGACTGTGTTTACAGACACTGGTTTCTTGAAGTATTCCTGGGCCCAATTAGTAATGTCAATGACAGAATCATGCCGGTGAGTGATGCAGTGGCGTCTGAGGGCATGAAGATCACGGGCATCCAGTGAAGGTCTTCGGCCTTGTCCCTTATGCACAGAGATTTTTCTAGTTTCTCTGAATCTTTTGATGATGTTATGCACTGTCCATGATGAGACCTTCAAAGCCTTTGCAATTTGACGTTGAGGAACATTGTTTTTAAAGTATTCCTCAATTTATTTACGCAAGCCTTCACAGGTTGGAGAGCCTCTGGCCATCTTTACTTCTGAGAGACTCAGCCTCTCTAAGACATCCCTTTTATAGCCAATCATGTTACACACCTGATGCCAGTTAACTTAATTACTTGCTAAATGTTCTTTCAGCTGATTCTCTTATATATTAATTGCTTTTCCAGCCCTTTTTTGCCTGTGTCAACTTTTTTGAGACCTGTTGCGGCCAGAAAATTTGAAGTAAGCTCAGTTTGTGGATAAAAATGTAAAATGTCTCAGTTTCAACACTGGAAATGTTATCTATGTTCTATTATAAATAACATATTGGCTCATGTGATCTGAAAGTCATTGCATTTTGATTTTATTCACAATTTACACTTTGTCCCAACTATTTCGGAATTGGGGTTGCATATATATCCCTCTGCTTCCACACAGAGGGAGCAACAAACAGGTGTGCAGGCTGATTGACCAATGACAGATGATAATTGAATTATCATTAGAAGTGTACTCCGGGGTCTAATAGAGCGATGAGCTGCCTGGCAGGAGGCGTGTCCTTATGTATAGATATGTTCTAAATATCTGATAATTAGGGAGAGGAGAAAACAAAGCTGATAATACATATTTATCTTTTGTCTTAAAGAAATAAATCAAATATTTTAAAGCACAAGCAATTATAATTCAGCATTAACCAGAACTCACGCTCTCCTTCTGTTCAATATTGCTCTTTTTTATTACAAAAATGCACAATGACATACTTATTTCATAGAAGAATTTATTTGTACATTCAACTACGTATACAGTACTATAAATATAACCGTATTATGGGGGCAATAAGCATCTGTTACATGACCTAAGGTACGTGGACATCTGCTCATCCAAAATGTCATACCAATATCATGAGCATTAACTGAGAGTCGGACCCTCCGAGACCTAGCCTTTGTCATAAAAGACAGTCCCAGGCCAAGAGGTGACCACATACTTTTGCCCATGTGATGAATTTGCAAGTTTTTAGGTGCTGTTGTTACTGAATGGCAAAGTATAGATACTGCGAATAAAAAAACTAATTGGACTTCAATGAGAAACAGCTGCTGCTGCTCAGGGCTCCCCTGCATGATAAACACATCAGAGAAGATGAACAGTGCAGGGACTCTGAGCAAGTTAACTGCCACTTCTGTAGCGTGACCTGCTTCACATATCCACAGAGCAGGCGTTCTCTTGACATTCTATTACCCTTCCCAAACACACTTTCCACCAAGGGCTTTTAAAAGTACCAAAGGTTTAGGATTCTTCAAAGGCACCCAGCTTAAAAAGTTCTCACAGCCAAACCTGGGCCTTCTCCAGAAGCCTGCAGGCAAGGACAGCTGGCAGAGCCACTGCTCTGCCTGTTGCAAGTAATGGTACAGGACAGCTACCTGCAAAGCACTGAAAGTGTGCAAAATGGCAATATATAGCGACGCATTTGGGAAAATTACCCTTGATCTGAGAACTGGCACTGCTCACAAGCTGGACAGCGGCCACTGACTGTGGCTGCTCACAGCTTTCCACTTGATTCAGACAACTGACTTTATCAACGCCTTTCACGTCCTATTTCTCATACCTACCCTTCCTTTCAGCCTATCGGACGCCAAAAGGAACTCTGCTGAACTCTCCATATCAAAGCCACTTCAGAACCCCTCCTGGGCAGAGCAACACGGTTAAACTCAAGGCCTTCATTATTTTGAAGATACCTGAATTCTTTAAATTAATGCTTTGGAGAAAACACAGATTGTAACATTTCCCTTGCATGAAGTATAATTCAGTCCATTAATATGATTATGACATTGAGCATCAGTTAGAAATGATTAAGGGAGTCACTCCATATGAACTCAAGCAAAGTACAAGAATCTTCCACGGTCACCCACTCAGATTTGGCTCAAATTTATTTTGGGAGTACCTCTATATTCATAATGAACACATGCAAAATTTTAGGCTGCTACTCCAAGGGGTTTCCGAGATATATGCCCCCCCCCCCCAAAATTGGGGGCCATGCCCCAAGCGAATGCCGAACATTAATTTATAGGGATTTTGGAGGCCAATATCTTTGGAACAAACCATAGGTATGGGCTGAAAATTGCTATTCATGGTAATTTGGGTGCAGTCTTTCAGAATTTCTTGTCAAAATTTACCTCTCTCTTTTCATTTTCAAGATATTCGCCTTTCAAATATGAAAATTTTTTATTGTGGATATCAAAATTCAGTTTTCAAGGGGCCCCTATGAGGCCAGGATCCCTTACAGAGGCTAAATTGTGCTTCTATTTGAGGACAGGTCTGTCTGTACAGGGAAGATTGACTGCACCCAAGGCATAATAGTATAGTTAGGAGACCCTGAAAAGGGTCCTAGCTGAAAAAGTCACTTTTTTTTGCCAATTTTGGATTGGCAAGTTCACCATGTGGGCAGTTACCCATGGTAATGAAACTTGTTCCACGTTTATGTTCTATATATCTTGACTTCATTTGTTCAAAATTGCAACATGTTTTCTCATCTCCTTCACTATTTAATCATGTCATCAAATATAGGCGTTTTGGTGTAAAAACACCCATTATTATCCCCTTTGTTCTGCAACTAGAAGTTTTAAATAGACAGTGCCTACTCATAAAAAAGTTACATAATTTCCTATGATAATCTGACATCTGACATGATGTTGCGTTCCCTCCCTAGGATCTCCAAGGTATTGCATCATCTTCCATGCGTATTGCATCAGATAGCCCATGTATTGCATCATCTTCCATGGGTATTGCATCACCTCTGGTTAAAACAATAGGGTAGCTAATTAATGAATTCATTGAAGCTTCAGCATGGCTTCTGACAGGTACAAAATTGGGATTTTCTTGGATGAGGAATGCGACAAACAAACATACTGCAGAAAGACAACACAAATTTAATTTGGTGACCTTAAACCAGCTGACAGACAACTTTTGACTTGGCGGCACAATGTCATATTCAATGAAGATGGCCGAATCTGTTTCCATCACGAAAAAGTATATTTGTCACGCTTTGAAAGTCTACTGCGGTCCTCTGCCGATCCATTTAACCATCGTAAGAAGCACATCACAAGTAAGTTCATGGTGGCATCATCCAGCAGTCCTTTTTGCATAACAGAGAACGGATGTTATTAATTTACTGTAAGGAAGTTCATTTCTCTCACTGTGATTCACTTTATTTTCAGAATCCCTGAAAAATGTTGAAGAAGAAATGGCTACGAAGTTCAAATTGAAAACAGGACAGAAACTGCCCTAATTCAAAAGAAGTTACCATCATTTGTATAATAAGCTCTTTTGTTGTTGTTTGTTGACCGGTAATCTTGGTTGACAGTTCTTGGAGTCTAGCTTTTTCGCATTTGTGATCATTTATGGTCATTTGTGGGCAGATGGCCATATACTAAGCATCTCACTTAACCAATAAGGGGAATCTTAAGATGGCACTAAAACAATAGCATACAACTTATATTAGCTTCACCTTATGGCGTTTTATCAAAACAAAAGCCATAATGGGGGGGGTTTTTGCAAAAAAAAAAAAAAAAAAAAAAACACCCTATATTTCATAGCATGACGAAATAGTGAAGGAGATAAGAAAACAAGTTTTAATTTTGATCAAATAAAGCAAAGATAAACACATTCATGTAGAACAAGTTTCATTACCATGGGTAGCTGCCCACATGGTGAACTTACCAATCCAAAATTGGCAAAAAAAAAAAAAAAGTAAAAAAAAGTGACTTTTTTCAGCTAGGACCCATTTCAGGGTCTCCTAACTCCACTATTATGCCTTGGATGCAGTCAATCTTCCTTGTACAGACAGATCTGCTCTCAAATAGAAGGAATCCAGCACAATTTAGCCTCTGTAAGGTATCCTGGCCTCATGGGGGCCCCTTGAAAACTGAATTTTTGATTTCCACCCATAAAAATTTTCATATTTGAGAGGCCAATATCTTGAAAATGAAAAGACATAGGTAAAGTTTGACAAGAGATTTTGAAAGCCTGCACCCAACATACCCTGGGTAGCAATTTTCAGCCCATACCTATGATTGGTTCCAAAGATATTGGCCTCCAAAATCCCTATAAATAACGATTGCGATTAGCTTGGGGCATGGCCCCTGATTTTTGGGGGACCATATCTCGGGATCCCCTCGGAGTAGGAGCCTAACATTATGCATGTGTTCATTATGAATATAGAGGTACTCCCAAAATAAATCTGAGCCAAATCTGAGTTGGTGACCCGGGGACCTCTGGTTGACTTCATATGGAATGACCCATGGGATCTCCTAGGACAATTCAAACCCGGTTTTCCTTTAATCTGTAAACAAACCCCAGAGCAGGGTCGGCTTGAGGCATAAATCAAATCTTGGTGCATGTCATCTTCCTGCAGAGTGGGAACACAAGTTCTTTTACAACTATTACTGCTGTCGCACACTGGAAATATTTCACTGGATTAAGCCCATAATGGTAAACTCAACATATAAACATTTGCACTAGCTTAAGCTGAAAGAGCTAGCTGATATGAGGCAGCTGCTCCCAAGCAATTCAGAAAAGGTAGACAACCCCTATCTAAATCCATTATTAAGATCACCATCTCACAGACCGGAACCTGATTAAATGTTTTTGCAGTGACACAGATTGTGTGATATGATGTTCAAATCTCATTTGTAGATTACAAGATTGACATTGGCCAAGATCTTGCACAATGAGGCCAGATAACATCCAGGGTCCACATGACTTCTATGCTAGGGGAGGTGTGCCCGAACAAGAAGCCAAACACATTATACAGAAAAGTCTCTGGCCTTGTTCACAGTACAGATAATATCAGGTACAGATTTTCAGAATTGTCACAGGGATGAATATTACTAGTGGCCTGGCAACAATCCTAAACTTAAAGCACATAAAAAGAGATGGCTTGGCCCTCAAATCAGATTCAAGTGTCTTTCAATTTATAACAGCATGTTCCCACGGGCAGTCTTTGGCAGTTGACCCCTTCAGCTGAGTATTCCTGCACCCAACCAAAACTGGAACATGATGGGATTAATTTATCTGAAGAGTTTTTCCTCCTTTTATAACACTTTCTGTTCATATTACACTCATCATCTAACTATTGACTTGCTTTATGCGCATGAATCCTTTTTCAGGGATGTTAAAGAAGAAAGTGAAATACATTCTGCTTAAACTAATAAGTAATACATGAGAACTGAGAACAAAAAAATTGACCTAAGAAAAGTCCAGGAATTAATTGATGGAAAATGATGCACTGGAATAAATAAATGGGGGCCCACTCACACCCCATTACGATCTATACATTGACAGGGTGTGAACATACAGAATCATTGCACCAACATGGCATTACAAATTTATTTATTCCAGCTCAGCTTGCAGGGGGTGCATGCAGCTGGCACCGGTCATGTACTTCTTTGGAATGCATCTTCTATTTTTTGATACTTATTTACTTTATAAATTAAATGGAAATTGTCACAGCCAGTGTTTAATTGATTCCCCCCCATTCCAGCAGTCTGCAAGTTTTTTTGCGGTTTTGTCTCCTTTAATTTATATTTTGTCTTATCTCCTCCCTCGCTCCCAGGTGTGGTCCTTAGCACATACGTACTTTGCCAATCCAAGCCAAGCCTGACCTTTTAATGATCTGCAGATGTTTTCATACATAGTGTATGTGAAAGCACAAACTTTGTCTGGCTTGCATTCTGTCATGACAAACCTGGATGAATACATTTTAATTTAATTTAGGGAACACTGACTATGCTGCATATTTTCTTCTGCTTAGACTGTGTTCAGTAAATATGACATTTCATTCACCATTTGCACATCATAAACAAAGAGTGCCAATTTTAAAACTGCTAGTGAAAATACTTGCCCATGGTAAACCAGCTGAAAAGACCTGTGTTGGTGCACGATCAAACTCATCAGTACAGAAAATTCCAACAACAAGGCTGTTTGAGATTTACCTTCCCCCTGATGCACTGCAAAAAGTCTGCAACTGTGTCAGGCTGCTTTTTAGCAACTAACTTACTTAAAAGGATATTGCTAGCAGCAAATCATTTCTGAGCCTTCTTGTGACATGTTTACTGGAAATTTCCTGCAGTCAGTTCCAGTCTTTCATGTGCCTGGAGCTGGGTTCATCAACACCTTCCAAGATGCAATGTCAGCATAGCTTTGAGAATACAGGGACTGGTGCAGAGAAAGTTGATATAGTCCAATTAAAACGTAAGCTGAAGCCAGATTTGCCTTGTTCCTGGGAGAGAGTTCCTGTGCCAACTTTTCATGCCCTTCTTACACCAATTCCTCACTTATTCACTCTTCATGTGTTCCATATCCATTGATTACATTTTTTTAAAGCTCTAAAAGCTTCATATTTAAGCCTATCTGCTTTCATTGCCTTGCGTTAACATATGACTTGGTTGCCCAGTTGTCAGAAATCCATTTCTTCGCAGTGACGGCTTATGATCAATGACTGGGAAATAAAAGTTCGAAAAAATTAAATTCTAAAGGTTGCCCGCTGTTGAACTTATCCCTGGCATTGCCAGTCAACAGCCAGTCAAACTTTCAAGCTTTACATTTTGCCTACCAACTTGATACCCTTTTGTATGATTGTTTGTACTACAATTCCTCTCACTTTTAGTCTGGAGAATTTCGTCTTTGCTATTGTAATGAAAGCCACTAAAATGATACTTGGCTGGTATTCCTGAAGGAGAAAAACAAACTAACCCTGAGTTCAATATCATGCCCCTAACAGCTTCACTTGGTGACATAGTTAGCAGTGCGAGCAATAGACTTACAGAGAAACAGAGTATTTTACAGGTTGTTTGCTGACAAATGAGATGAGTTTTGAGCATGTGCTGTTCATTTTCAGGCGTGAGCACGGTTTGATACATGAGGTGCTTTTGCTCAAGTACTTTTCGTTTTGTGGATGTGCCATCTTTTAGTATGAAAGCTGCGCATTCTTTGATAGATGAGGTCCCTTGGTTCATGCCAAGGAAAATAACAAAACCCAGAACAGCATGTCTCCACTCCTTTGCCTAACTTGCCTCATCAAGAGGCCAGAGTATAGAACTCTTAACTTCGTTCAGGGATTTCATTTTATTTTCAATCCCTCAATTTGATACAGGTGCCCTGTGGCCATTAGGACTGCATGTGGTTTTCCCATTGACTGCATAAAAATATGGACAACCTAACAGCTCGCCAAAAGTGAGGCCGAAACATCTAGTGGCTGTGCAGTATACAGTGCCCTGAAGAAGTATTTGCCCCCTTCCTGATTTCTTATTTTTTTGCATATTTGTCACACTTAGATGTTTCAGATCAGCAAATAAATTTTAATATTAGACAAAGACAACCCGAGCAAATACAAAATGCAGTTTTTAAATGATGATTTAATTTATTAAGGGAAAAAGCTATCCAAACCTACCTGGCCTAGTGTGAAAAAGTAATTGCCCCCTAAACCTAATAATTGGTTGTGCCACCCTCTGCGATAACAACTGCAGTCAAGTGTTTGCGATAACTGGCAATGACTCTTTCACATCGCTGTGGAGGAATTGTGGCCCACTCTTCTTTGCAGAATGTTTTAATTCAGCCACATTGGAGGGTTTTTGAGCATGAACGGCCTGTTTAAGGTCATGCCACAGCATCACAATCGGATTTAAGTCCGGACTTTGCTTAGGCCGCTCCAAAACCTTCAGTTTGTTTTTTTTTAAGCCATTCAGAGGTGGACTTGCTAGTGTGTTTCGGATCATTGTCCTGCTGCATAACCCAAGTGCGCTTGAGCTTGAGGTCACCAACTGATGGTTGGACATTCTCCTTCAGGATTTTCCGGTAGAGAGCAGAATTCATAGTTCCATCAATTACGACAAGTCGTCCAGGTCCTGAAGCAGCAAAGCAGCCCCAAACCATCACACTGCCACCACCATGTTTGACTTTTGGTATAATGTTCTTCTTATGAAATGATATGTTAGTTTTATGCCTGATGTAACGGGATGCACACCTTCCAAAAAGTTCAACTTTTGTCTCGTCAGTCCCCAGAATATTTTCCGAAAAGTCTTGGGGATCATCAAAATGTATTTTGGCAAATGTGAGACGAGCCCTTGTGTTCTTTTTGGTCAGCAGTAGTTTTCGCCTTGGAACCCTCCCATGGGTGCCATTTTTGCCCAGTCTCTTTCTTACTGTTGAATCATGAATACTGACTTTAAATGAGGCAAGTGAGGCCTGCAGTTCTTTAGATGTTGTTCTGGGTTCTTTTGTGACCTCCTGGATGAGTCGTCGATGCGCTTTTGGAGTAATTCTGGTAGGCCAGCCACTCCTGGGAAGGTTCACCACTGTTCCAAGTTTTCTCCATTTGTGGATAATGGCTTTCACCGTGATTCACCGGAGTCCCAAAGCCTTAGAAATGGCTTTGCCACCCTTTCCAGACTGATAGATGTCAATTTCTTTGTTTCTCATCTGTTCTTGAATTTCTTTAGTTCACAGCATGATATGTTGCTTTTTGAGATCTTTTAGCCTACTTCACTTTGTCAAACAGGGTCTATTTAAGCGATTTCTTGATTCAACAGGTCTGGCAGTAATCAGGCCTGGGTGTAGCTAGTGAAATTGGACTCAAAAAATTTGGTTAATCACAGTTAATTCATGATTTAACAAGGGGAGAAATTACTTTTTCACATAGGGCCAGGTGGGTTTGGATAGCTTTTTCCCCTTAATAAATGAAATCATCATTTCAAAACTGCATTTTGTATTTACTTGGGTTATCTTTGTCTTATATTAAAATTTGTTTGATGATCTGAAACATTTAAGTGTGAAAAATGTGCAAAAAAGTAAGAAATCAGGAAGGGGGCAAATACTTTTTCACGGCACTGTAAATTATAAACTTGCCCCCTCCATGTTAGTGAATGGGACTAGGGCCACACTAAATAATTGAAGTACGTGCGAAATATTTTCTTTCCGAAGATGGATTCTGTCATTTTAAGTAACTCTTACCATGCTGATGTATGTTAAAGTGTTTATTTTTCTGATAAGTTTGGTTTTACTTAGCGATTTGATACGGTAAAAAGTGGTGTAAAATCATGATTGACAGATGTGATTTATAGCAACTCCAAGTGAGGAAGTTGCTTGCTGGCTTATTTCCAGGAATTCTTCAGCACTGGAATGCGACCGTCGAGAAGAGATATAATGTTAACAGTACACATCCATTAGTTGCTAGGTCCCAGTACAACTGAATATGACCCATACTGATTTGGAAGTCCAATGAAAATTGACAGTTGAATTTACTTCTATCTGAATATAGTGTCATCTACTGCTTGGAGCAATGCAATTACTAATAACTAAAGCCAGTTTTCTAACCAGCAAGCAAGCAATTTTATCAAGATTCCATTACAGGTCATCGTAAGATAAGTTGCATCGGGAATCGATAAAAAAATCTCTTTACTTAGAACACATCGTAATGCACTGTCAGCAGCAATGCTATGTTCAACGCAAAAAGCTTTATTACCATCAATTTCCATTACTAATATTAATTTAAGTGGCCTATTTCTGAATCTTGCAAGCCAGCCAAGAATGCTTGGCTGGCTAGCAAACAAGTAAATTGTGATTCAGTAACAGGTCACCTAATTAACTAGCTTAAGGTGACCAGACGTCCCGGTTTTGAGTTGCGCGTCCCGAGTCCCGACAAAAGCCTGTCGGGACGCAAAAATGTCCCGGTTTCCACCAACCACTATGAAATGTCCCCTGTTGTCAGCGATTACATAGCCAATGTGGTCTTATTATAGCCCGATCATCAACTAAAAAAAACCCATAGAAAGAATAAAGCATCCAGCATACGATTTCAACAATGTGTGTGAGCGTAGCGTAGGCTAGGCTACAAACGTAGGCTATGCTAGCAACGTTACATTGTACAAATAACACAAAGGAATAATACTTAACACGTAAGGCCTTCAAATTAACTGTGTTGTAGTACACCATCTAACCTTTAGAGTGGCATTCATGCCTCATTAATCCTCATGCGTTTTAAGTTTAAACGAAGATATTATAGTAGGGTGACCAGATTTCCTGAAACTAAAACCGGGACACTTTGCGTGTGACGGTTGTGCGCGTGCATGTGAGGTCATAGACGCAGATATTAGGCTCAATTTCAGCACATAGGACTACTGCTCACAACATAGCCCAATGGGGAAAAATGATATATGTTTTTGGTAGGCCTATTTACACATTTAAGATAAAATATGAAAAGACATTGAATGAGTTTCGTGTGGGACTATCTTTATTTTTATGAATTAGCCTGAAGCTGAAGAAAGTTTTGGAAAATACACCAACTAAATGTTTTTTTTTTTTTAAACAAAGCATTGTAACACATTATATCTCTTTGCTCTCTAGTAGGCTGTGTGTGTGTGTGTGTTTGTGTGTGTGTGTGAGAGATGTCAACCTCATAGAGCTCCGAAAACATGACCTCAACACAGAGACAAACGCTCTTCAAATTAGCCTACATATATTTGTTTGAGGAGTGAATTTGCTCCAAAATCGATTTGTTGGCTGACAGCCTGCTGTGGAATTGCGGACAGGTGTCATCAAAATTGGCCCGTGTAACAATCATAAATTTTAAGAGATTCTCATGTGGAATTGAAGTCTCTAAGCATGGAAGTTTTTCAGTCTTTAAAACGATGAATTTAAACGATCTTGAAGCGCAAGTTAAATCGCCTGATGGGCAGAAAATGTAGCACGGAAGTTTCAGAGCAGTTTGTCTTTCGTAAAGCATTGCCCTATTAATAAGCAAATTATTTTTCTGTGCTGAATTTAGCCCATTTCATCGCT
The DNA here is from genome assembly GCA_029692085.1 of Gymnothorax javanicus. Taxonomy (NCBI): domain Eukaryota; kingdom Metazoa; phylum Chordata; class Actinopteri; order Anguilliformes; family Muraenidae; genus Gymnothorax; species Gymnothorax javanicus. Next base: position 84,977,245 of record CM056196.1, read on the forward strand.
GTCAGATCGCATATGGAGAGAAGCCGTGTCTTCAATTGCTATTGGATTATTACGATAATTGGAAAACGCATCAATAAAGGAAAATTATTGCGAATTAGCCAGGACTAATTGTTGTCATAAACTAAAGACACCACGCCAAACCACCTGTGGAAGCAGGACGCCGACAGCGGACTCTGTTCATGTCATGTCAATCGAAAATGCGAACCCTGGAAGTTGGTTTTAATTTCAACCAGTGGCGTAGCCAGCGGGGGTGCTAAGACACGTCCCTTTTTGACTGCAATTAGTAGTTCTCAATCATTTTCCTTTATTGACGCGTTTTCCAATTATCTTAATTGGCAACTGAAGACACGGTTTCTCTCCATATGCGATCTAACAGCGATGAAATCATGGGCTAAATTCAGTACAGAAAAATAATTTAGCTACTTAATAGGCCAATGCTTCGCGATGATTGAACTGGTTCCAATGAAACGCGGACTTTCATTCTCGGTATTGTGTGGGTTGGAAAAAAAAAGTGGCATTCGGCAGTTAAATAAGCTATAAAAAGCCTGCGGCTCAAGCTATTTGCATGAGAGTCAACAGGTATGCAATTTTGAATGACGTTGATTTACACTGCCCTCAATAATTATTGGCACCCCTGGTTAAGATGTGTTCTTTAGCTTCTAATAAATTCAGTTTTTTTCTAAATAATATAGGACCACAATGAAAAAAAGAGGAAAATCCAACCTTTAATTCAAGTGCATTTCGGGAAAAAAATCCCACATTAAGAAATAATTATTTTACATCAAATCATGTGTACCACAATTATTAGCACCCCTGATGTTAATACTTTGTACAACCCCCTTTTGCCAACAAAACAACACCTAATCTTCTCCTATAATGTTTCACATGATGGGAGAATACAGAAAGAGGGATCTTCGACCATTCCTCTTTGCACAATCTCTCTAAATCATCCAGCGACCTGGGTCCTCTCCTCTGCACTCTCCTCTTCAGCTCACTCCACAGGTTTTCAATGGGGTTGAGGTCTGGGGACTGAGATGGCCATGGGAGGAGCTTGATTCGGTGTCTGGTGAACCATTTCCGTGTAGATTTGGCCACATGTTTAGGGTCATTATCTTGCTGAAAGACCCAGTGACGACCCATCTTCAGCTTTCGGGAAGAGGCCACCAGATTTTGATTTAAAATGTCCTGGTATTTCAAAGCGTTCATGATGCCATGCACCCTAACAAGGTTCCCAGGGCCTCTGGAAGAGAAACAGGCCCACAGCATCACCGATCCTCCCCCATACTTCACAGTGGGCATGAGGTGCTTTTTCTGCATACTCATCTTTTTGTGTTCCGCCAGACCCACTTAGAGTGTTTGTTGCCAAAAAGCTCTATCTTGGTCTGATCTGACCAAAGCACACGGTCCCAGTTGAAGTCCCAGTACCACTTAGCGAACTCCAGACGTTTGCGTTTATGATTGTGAGTGAGAAAAGGTTTTTTCCGTGCATGCCTCCCAAACAGCTTGTTGGCATGTAGATAGCGCCTGATGGTTGTTTTGGAGACTCTGTGACCCCAAGATGCTACCATTTGTTGCAATTCTTTAACAGTGAGCTTTGGAGAACTTTTTATTTCTCTTACCATCCTCCTCACTGTGCGTGGTGGCAAAATAACCTTGCGTCCTCGTCCAGGCTTGTTTACCACTGTTCCAGTTGTTTTAAACTCTTAATGATTCCTCTGACAGTAGATATGGGCAGGTGCAGGTGAGTGGCTATTTTCTTGTAGCCATTGCCTGACTTGTGAAGGTCGACACACATCTGTCTTACTTGAATAGTGTGTTACTTTGTCTTTCCCATGTTGAAGAGTGGATAAGAGAAATGGCCTCTGTGTCACGTCATATTTATACCCCAGGGAAAGAGGAAGTGATGAATTACTAATTAAATGTTCCTAGATACTCTGATCAACTTTGTAAACTGCTGTAGAAATGACAGAAATACTTCAATTACATTTATTTCCTAGGAATTGTTAGGGGTGCCAATAATTGCGGAACAGGTGATTTTATGAAAAATAATTATTTCTTAGTCAGGGATTTTTTTTTCCCCTTAAAATTAACTTGAGTTGAAGGTTACATTGTTCTACAATTTTCAGTGTGAGAGTATGCTTCTGCAATAAAAATTGAATTTATTTTAAGGCTTTTAACACATCTTAACCAGGGGTGCCAATAATTATGGAGGGCACTGTAAATACAGCGAATGCGCGTCCAGATGAATGATTGTCGTCTTACCTAATCGGGGAGAACAAGCAGAACCTGTTAACGGTGGAGTGCTCTCGGAGCGAACCTTCTGTTAATTATGAAAATGACTGAGAACAGGTTAGGACTAATGATTGTTTTAAACGGAAGTTTTTTGCAACCCAATTCTCTGTTCTTGTTCCGTAACTGTAGTACTGAATTTAGCCCATGATTTAATCGCTGTTAGATCGCATATGGAGATAAACCGGGTCTTTGGTTGCCAATTACGATAATTGGAAAACGCATCAATAAAGGAAAATGATTGAGAACTACTAATTGCAGTCAAAAAGGGACATGTCTTAGCACCCCCGCTGGCTACGCCACTGATTTCAACCATCCAAGGAGTGAGCGAAACTCACGATTAGTTCATGTGAACAAGCCACAATGCTCAGTAAAATGCAATGTGTAACTGTACGTCTCGCTACTCGACAGTCTATGCTGGCCCAAGTGAAGATTTCTGGTTTGGCTGAAATGAGACCGATTTGCTGCTGATGGACAGTGAGCAAAATAATTGCAAATTACCGGAGACATGATCGTATGAAGTATGATGTTTGGTTTGTAGTTAATAATTTACTCCTGCCTGTTTGTCTAAACAGGCTAGGCTCTTTAAGCTGGAAAATTGAACTGGATGGCGAGCCAAAGAAAGAGGACTGTGTACTGTGCCAATTAAAGATTTTTTTTTTCCCCCTGTTCTATGCCCAATGAGTGTGACTTACCTATAACATCTTTGTTTAAAACTTAAAACGCATGAGGTTTAATGAGGTATGAATGCCACTCTTAAGGTTAGATGGCGTACTACAACACAGTTGATTTAAAGGCCTTATGTGTTAAGTATTATTACTTTGTGTTATTTGTACAATGTAACGTTGCTGGTGTAGCCTACGTTTGTAGCCTAGCCTACGCTACGCTCACACACATTGTTGAAATTGTATGCTGGATGCTTTATTCTTTCTATGGGTTTTTTAGTTAATGATCGGGCTATAATAAAACCACATTGGCTATGTAATCGCTGACAACAAGGGACATTTCATAGTGGTTGGTGGAAACCGGGACATTTTAGCATCCCGACAGGCTTTTGTCGGGACTCAGGACACGCAACTCAAAACCGGGACTGTCCCGGCAAAACCGGGACGTCTGGTCACCTTATGTTATAGGTAAGTCACACTCATTGGGCATAGAACAGGGGGAAAAAAAAAATCTTTAATTGGCACAGTACACAGTCCTCTTTCTTTGGCTTGCCATCCAGTTCAATTTTTCAGCTTAAAGAGCATAGCCTGTTTAGACAAACAGACATGAGTAAATTATTAACTACAAACCAAACATTTTAATCATACGTCATACGATCATGTCTCCGGTAATTTGCAATTATTTTGCTCACCGTCCATCAGCAGCAAATCGGTCTCATTTCAGCCAAACCAGAAATCTTCACTTGGGCCAGCATAGACTGTCGAGTAGCGAGACGTACAGTTACACATTGCATTTTACTGAGCATCGTGGCTTGTTCACATGAACTAAACGTGAGTTTTGCACACTCCTTGGATGGTTGAAATCAGTGGTGTAGCCAGCGGGGGTGCCAAGACACGTCCCTTTTTGACTGAAATTAGTAGTTCTCAATCATTTTCCTTTATTGACGCGTTTTCCAATTATCGTAATTGGCAACCGAAGACACGGTTTATATCCATATGCGATCTAACAGCGATTAAATCATGGGCTAAATTCAGTACTACAGTTACGGAACAAGAACAGAGAATTGGGTTGCACAAAACTTCCGTTTAAAACAATTATTAGTCCTGACCTGTTCTCAGTCATTTTCATAATTAACAGAAGGTTCACTCCGAGAGGACTCCACAGTTTACAGGTGCTGCTTGTTCTCCCCGATTAGGTAAGACGACAATCATTCATCTGGACGCGTATTTGCTGTATTTAAATCAACGTCATTCAAAATTGCATACCTGTCGACTCTCACGCAAATAGCTTGAGCCGCAGGCTTTTTATAGCCTATTTAACTGCCGAATGCCACTTTTTTTTTTCCAACCCACACAATACCGAGAATTAAAGTCCGCGTTTCATTGGAACCAGTTCAATCATCGCGAAGCATTGGCCTATTAAGTAGCTAAATTATTTTTCTGTGCTGAATTTAGCCCATGATTTCCTCGCTGTTAAATCGCATATGGAGAGAAACCGTGTCTTCAGTTGCCAATCAAGATAACTGGAAAACGCGTCAATAAAGGAAAATGATTGAGAACTACTAATTGCAGTCAAAAAGGGACGTGTCTTAGAACCCCCGCTGGCTACGCCACTGGTTGAAATTAAAACCAACTTCCAGGGTTCGTGTTTCCGATTGACGTGACTTGAACAGAGTCCGCTGTCGGCGTCCTGCTTCCACAGGTGGTTTGGCGTGGTGTCTTTAGTTTATGACAACAATTAGTCCTGGCTAATTAGCAACAATTTTCCTTTATTGACGCGTCTTCCAATTATCATAATAATCCAATAGCAATTGAAGACACGGCTTCTCTCCATATGCGATCTAACAGCGATGAAATGGGCTAAATTCAGCACAGAAAAATAATTTGCTTATTAATAGGGCAATGCTTTACGAAAGACAAACTGCTCTGAAACTTCCGTGCTACATTTTCTGCACATCAGGCGATTTAACTTGCGCTTCATGATCGTTTAAATTCATCGTTTTAAAAACTAAAAAACTTCCATGCATAGAGACTTCAATTCCACATGAGAATCTCTTAAAATTTATGATTGTTACACGGGCCAATTTTGATGACACCTGTCCGCAATTCCACAGCAGGCTGTCAGCCAACAAATCGATTTTGGAGCAAATTCACTCCTCAAACAAATATATGTAGGCTAATTTGAAGAGCGTTTGTCTCTGTGTTGAGGTCATGTTTTCGGAGCTCTATGAGGTTGACATCTCTCACACACACACACAAACACACACACACATAGCCTACTAGAGATCAAAGAGATATAATGTGTTACAATGCTTTGTTTAAAAAAAAAAAAAACATTTAGTTGGTGTATTTTCCAAAACTTTCTTCAGCTTCAGGCTAATTTATAAAAATAAAGATAGTCCCACACGAAACTCATTCAATGTCTTTTCATATTTTATCTTAAATGTGTAAATAGGCCTACCAAAAACATATATCATTTTTCCCCATTGGGCTATGTTGTGAGCAGTAGTCCTATGTGCTGAAATTGAGCCTAATATCTGCGTCTATGACCTCACATGCACGCGCACTACAGTCACACGCAAAGTGTCCCGGTTTTAGTTTCAGAAAATCTGGTCACCCTAAACTAGCTAGCTAACAAGGTAGTTAGAGCAAATGTTAAAACATATCACAGCGGGTCCATTTACATGCAGACTGTGTTTAGCTGCCTTTTTTGAAGGGTTGTATTCAGTAACTTAAGCATAGTCAATGTATTAGCCACCTAGCTAGTAGATAGCAAGCAGTCAGCACAAGTCTGGTGAGAATGGCAGGAGCACTGCACATTGGCATTGACATAGCTAACCCTTTAACAAGCTTTAAGTCATGGTAGAATAGTGTTTTCAATAGGCCTAACGTTTGGTTACATTTCATAAAAACAAAATATAGAGCATATTAGGCTAACAATAACTCCCAGTCTCTAGTCTGCTGAAGCAGCCAGGCTAAAAAGTTCAGAGATGTGCTTGCGACTGAGTAAGAGGGAGACAACGGCTCAACCTCCCAATCACCACTGCGCAGGCTCCAAATGTGCAAGATGGCAGGGTCAGTATGAACCATATTTTGGCTCCATTTTTGTACAGCGTTAGAAGGTGGAGACATGTCATCCATCTTTATCTAAAGTCTATGGGTCTTCCTCATTGTTATAATTGTATCTCCACAATGAGCAGTGTATGCTAACAATATTGACTCATTGATTCATTGTGGCTGTTGTTGACCTTCCTCTGAATGTGAGGGTACAGTGAGCAAGGTGGTTGGAGCAGTCTGCATGCAAAGCCACAACTCATTCTTCATCTGCCCAGATGGAAGGGCACAGACATAGCTCAAACTGGCTGAAACTTGCGGGCAGGCGTATTCACTTGAGCATGACCAGGGTCCTGACTTGGCACATCCTGCTCCTATAAAGGTGCACCAACCAGCTCCACAGAGAACCAGCGCAGACAGCCCGATGGTCAGCTGGAAATTTTGGCTGCCATATGAAGCCTCTCAGAAAAACTTGGGAAGGATGAAGCCCAGTCTCCTGTTGCTTTAGCAACAGAGCCAGACAATCTGGGCACAGGGTCTTCAGACAAACCACCCTCACATCATATGTGGTGATCAGCCTGACAAGTTCCAAATCCATGCATCACCCTGATGTGCTCCAACTGTGCATCAGATGCCCTTTTTGGCAGTAACCCAGGTCATTATTATGTGAGGTCGGGTAACATCACAATGGCAGCATCGACACCAAAACTCTGTCTGCCAACCTTCTGGCTAAGATTTGAAGTGCAGCAAAGATTGTGGGGCTTGATGTACCAGAGACATCTCCATAAACTGAGTATGAGTTGATTGGTATATCTCAATCATGCCCACCTGTTTCTGTACCAGATGTCACAGATTATGTAGAGATGCAGTATAGGACAGGGGGTAACCCAGCAATTCACTAATAATATATTGCAGGGAGCCGTTCACTGGCCAAAATGCTTTATACACCTGATAATGGATTGGCTGATATGCCACCAGTTGAGTGTAAAATGACTGAGCTTACTTCCCTGGGCCCAGAACTACAATCCCATGTTGTCAAAATAAGGAGAGTGACAGAACCGATGTCTTATAATACAGCAATATGAGCAGCTCGGCCTGGTAACTCACTTGCTATCCTGCTTGTAGTCATATGGAAAATCGCCAGTCCAAATGACAGGGATTCCATCAGTATCAGCTCTTTCGGTCCATTTCACTAGGGGCACATGTAGGTGCCTCTATGGCTGCGTTTCAATGGTCATTCAACATGCCCTCATTGACTTTGCCTCTGCTCTTTCCCTCAGGGAAATCCCCGCCGCCATCGTAAGTATCGTTCATCTTTTCTGCAAAACTGAAGTGAACTTAGTGAGATCATCCCTCGAAGGGATGAGGTAGCAAGCTAACAACGATGATCACTCCAAAGGTGTACATCACCCATAATGCTCTGCAGTTTTCCATTCAGGAATTACATTCATGATTAGGTGGCAGTAATGTACGCAAAACTTCTCTTGCTTAAGTCTTACCTGTGGCGGCCTGGGTAATAGACACGCCCATCGGCTACATCACACTGCCAAGAGACAGCAATTCCCCTCCCCCTCTCTCCCTACTCTGTCAGCACCACGGACAGCACCTGCCGGATGGGCCTCAGTTCAGCACCCCTGGCCGTGGCTCAACACTGCAAGGCTCCCTCCAGTTGCGGCGGGGCCAATGAGAAGGGCTCTCCTACAGCATGCCTCACAAGTCCACACACCTGATGATAGTCAGCATCAGGGAAGCTGACTACATTAAGCGGGAGCGGCAGCAGATGGGGACAGGTTGGCCGGGAGAACGCATCTCAAGTTCTATACTAGTCTTTGTTGCTGTTTCTCTGCTTCCCCTGCTAGAGTCCAATGGCGAAAAGACGGAGGATCCCTAATTCGCACCACCCTCCATAAAGCCTCGCTCTTGCTTCTACTTCTCTACCTGACAGTGGCTAATTCCCCAAGTTCCTTAGTGATGAAAAAGACAGTTTTCTTTGTGGTTTATTCTTGTAAATAAAATACTGCCCTGTGGGCTGGTCTCTCGGCAGCCTGTTGCCTCATTTGTGCCAGTTTTTCCGGTGGTTCGCCACACCACCTAAAAAGGAGATGCACAAATTGAGCAAGGTGAATAAATTAAGCAATTATTCATGCAAAGTCTGTGGCAGTTAGTGGAATTAGTAATTAGTGGAATGACCAGTCAGTAAATTTTTGATAGCATTATTGTTAATCACATCACAAAGTTGTGAGACGCTTTCCTATTCACACGAAATGATGATGAAAAATGTTGTAATGCCTTCTGTAGATTTTGAACTGAGGTATCTCATTACACTGCACAAATTTGCGTATATGTGTTTGCAAGGCTTGTTGTAATTGAAGCGTTTTGACCATTCGGCTCCACACACCTAAGATCTCTCCCTGTTAAGATTTATTTATTTGAATTCTTATAACAATACAATGAAATCAAGAGCCATTTTATGATGAATTACGGTGCTGAAAAATGCTAAAATGAGAGATGAAAGTCAGAGGAAGTACAACCCCTTTTCCAAATAAGTTGGGACACTGTGTTAAATGTAAATAAAAAAGAATAAAATGATTTTCAAATGAAATAAAACCTGATATTTAATTGAAAATAGGACAAAGACAACATAATCAAATGTTGAAACCGATAAATTGTATTGTTTTTTGAAAAATATCTGCTCATTTTTATTTGGATGACGGCAACATGTTCTAAAAATGTTGGAACGGGACAATAAAAGATTGGAAAAGTTGCCTGAAGCTAAACAAAGACAACTGGCAGAATATCTCACAGTTAATTAGATTATTTACCAACAGTACAGTAACATGATTGGGTATAAAAAGTCTTTCATAAGTAGGTGTGGTGAGGCTTTAACCACTCCATGAAAGACTGCATGTGGAAATAGTTCATCAATTAAAGAGTAACGTTTTCAACTTAAAATTGCAAGGAATTTGGAGATTTTATCCTCAATGGTACGTAAGATTCAGAGAATCTAGAAAAAATCTCTGTGCGCATGAGACAAGGCCAAAAACCAATTTTGAGTGGCTGTGATTTTCTGGTCCTCAGGCGGCACTGCATTAAAAACATACAGGATTCTGCAGTGGAAATCACTGCATGGACTCCGGAACACTTCGGTAAACCATTGTCAGTGAACACAGTTTGTCACTGCATCCACAAATGCAAGTTAAAACTCTGCCATGAAGAGATTAAACCATATATAGACAAGAACCAGAAACACTGCCTTCTTCTCTGGGCTCCAGCTTATTTAAAATGTACCAAGGTGAAGTAGAAAACTGCCCTGTGGTTTGACGAATCAAAATGGTATTTTTTTTTTTTTGGAAATCATGGATGCCACTTCCTCTGGGCTACAGAGGAGCGGGGCCATCCAGCTTGTTTTCAGCGAACAATTTAAAAGCCAGCATCCATGACAGTATGGGGGTGCATCAGTACACATGGCATGGGTACCGTGGACATCTCTGAAGACAACATTATGATGAAAGATATATATATATATGTAGGTTTTGGCGCTACATTTCCTGCCATCCAGATGCCTTTTTTCAGGGAAGGCCTTGCAAATTTCAGCAACACCATGCCAAACACCATACCCCACACGTATTACAACAACATGGCTTTGTAGTAAAATAGTCTGGGCACTAAAGTGGTCTGCCTACAGTCCAGACGTGTCACCCACTGACAATATCTGGTGCATTATGAAACAAAAAATATGACAAAGGAGGCTGCAAAGTATGTAGCAGCTGAAATCCTACATAATGCAAGAATGGAAAACATTTTGCTTTAAAAACTACAGCAGCTGGTCTCCTGAGTTCCCAAACACTTGCAGAATGTTGATTGAAGAAGACGTGATGCATCTCAGCGATAAACATGCTCCTGCGCCAACTTTTTTTAAAACTGTTGCTGGCATCAAATTCAAAATGAGCACACATTTTCCAAACAATTAAATAATAAAATATCTCAGTTTAAACATCTGATATATTGTCTTCGCACTTTTTTCAAATAAATATAAAATTCTAATGAATTGAAAATCATTCCATTTTGTTTTTTACATTTTACACAGCGTCCCAACTCTTTTGGAAATGGGACTGTAGGATTATTTTCATTTATTAGGATAACTGTCATTGTAACAATACCTCACCCATGATATAAATGTGTCCAATAGGCAATCAATTTGTCATTATTTCTCAATCATTACAGGCTTCCTATGGGTTTAGAATATTCAGCAAATGAATTGTTGATTATTAATCAGGAAAACAAAAATGCGAGTAATCAAGCGCGATACAGATCTCAAACAGAAATTTCTTAATCAGAAACTGATGCTGATAATTAGGCTACCAAGTGGTGGCGTTTTGCAATTATCTGCAGGAGATGCCTTCCCCTCTCTGACATGAGTCTGCAGGTATTTCTTATACTTTGTAAAAAGCAGTCTTGTGCCCAGTTTACAACTGGTAGTCGATCCATGATAGTTTGGGCTGAAAGTGAACTAGGGCCAGTGCGTTCCATTTCAATCCACCGCCCACTCTCCAAGTGGCGTCCGTGTGACATATTTGGTACACAATACCGAGGGCCCAGGGGAAGTCAATGAGGGCATTTTAAATAATTATTGAAACGCGCCTACATCTTAAACCACTCCCAGATCATTTTATCATTTTTGAACTGAAAAAACAGCCAGTGTTATCAGTCAGAGTTATACTTCCAGAGTCACAAACCATTCTGCATAAGGCTGAAATGTCCTCCCACGAGACAGTGTGCAGCACATATTTATCGGGGCCAGTATGCAGCCTAAACAACCCCACTGGTATTGTGGGTTGTAGGGGGGCTGAATGTGTTGCAGCTGGCAGTGATGTAAGACAACAACCAAAATGCCAGTGGACAGGCTAGCCCTGACCTTACCCTCCAGAGGTGCCTCAACGTAAGGCCACCCCTAGGGAGTCAGGGCCTACGCATAAGCCCTAGGGTTGCAGGGGCAGCTGAAGATGCTGTTTTCCCTCTACATCTGAACAGTGGGGAAAAGTGGGTAACACACCCTAGGGTTTAGTCGACTGCAGCACATGGGTACGGAATCCAATTTTTGCAATGTTCCCAAACCTTTTCTATATGGCTGAGGTGAAGGACCCAGTCTAGGCACAGGTGACAAAGAAAATGGAGACCCTCTTGCAGAATGAGGTAGCCATGAGAATGTGACCCAGGGAACAGCTTACTGGGCTCTGATCAATATATTTTCAAAGTCTGCCATAACAATATAAGTCTGTGCCCCATTTTGGACCTAAGGCAGATAAACATCTTAAAGGTAACCAATGTGTTCTTTCTTTAATATAATTTAATAGATATGACCAAAACAAATGGGAATAAATAAATGTTTTCTCCGAGAACGCTTGCAATCCCCTGAATATTTAATGTGAAAAGAGTTTTTGTGACCCGCAAAAACTCCGTGCGCCATTTGAAATTCCTCATTAGTATTCATGAGTATGCAAAAACGATGTCACGCGAAAGCGGATGCGCGTGGTGGACGCAGAAATGAAGATAAGTTGGCTAACAGCAAAATTCCGTGGCCAAAGAAATATCTGACCGATTCGGCCCGTAAAAGTGCTAGAAAAGGCCAGGGCCTGTATTCACAAAACATTTTATCTTACCTCTAAGAGTTCTCTTAAATGACACTGAAACTTCCTAGCTAAGGGTTTCCTCTTAAAAGCTATTCACAAAGCTGCTGAGACCAACTTTTACAAATGAACGTGGAAAACTCTTAAGCTAAGAGAGAGAGGCAGGGTTGACTTGGTTGCTATGGGTGATGTCATGTTTCAGGAACAAGTTGCCTTACTATCCCTGCAGAAATTGGTTGATAGGGAATGGGTCGTTGTAAGTGACTTCATAATCGAAATACTGTCGAAAGAGGTATTATGTTGTTCTTTCCATATTCAAACAAACATTTTGAAATAAAAAAAGTATCCTTCACTGATGAAACACGGAACAAACAATAATATGAAGACTAGTCAAGCACATGTGAGGCCGCTTACATGTCTGTATTTTGTCAAACAATTTTATGATATGCATATAAGCCTTTCAGTTATTATATAGATTCTACAATAACCATGGTTGATAAGACGTGAAGCTGTGCCCTCAAAACGAAAGAGTAAATCTAACTGGACACAAGAACAGCTCTTCCTTCTTGCACTACTTGTGTATGAAAGGAAGGATTTGGAACAAAAATCACATCAAAATGCAAAAAAAGAAGCATGGGATGAAATGTATCAGGAAATAAACATGGTATCATAAGTATTAGTATTATTATCATCAGTTTTATTGAATGCTTCAAAAATGTTGACACATTTACTACTTAGATTCCCAGCAGCAGTCGTGCTAGGATTCTTCTGATTAGGTCTTAGTGACTTTGTAGTCCTCTTGACTACCCTTACCTTTTAATATAGATAGGCGCCAGTTTTAGTGCTAAGATGCTTTGTGAAAAACTCTTCCAGGAGAAATTTAGGAATCCTAGAATTAGGACTGACACACCCATTATTTTTAAGTTTCTCCAAAATCAGCAAGTTAGGAGCTACTTTTAGCCTTAAGATGTTTTGTGAATACGGGCCCAGGAAGAAGATCGATGGAAGACCAGGATAAATAAGAAAGGCCAAAGTGATCGCTGGCAAACTTTTTAAGCCAGGTTTGGAGATATTTCCGATGAAGATGTTGGCAAACTTTTGCTGGATACGTAAGTAAACTTGATGCCTGTAAAATCGTCCCATATTTGTAACTAGACATATTTAGTCAAGCCCCTGGAGGGGTTTGCGAGACTATTGTAATCACCTTGTGAGTCTGTCTGTCTGTCTGTCTGTCTGTGTGTGTATGTGTGTTTCCGGGCAGATATCTCCAGAACCACTTGACCGATTTCAATCATCTTTCATATGTAAACACCTTGGGCTGACCTCACGGCATGACATAAATTTCGGGCTGTTGGGCGAGACTATGAATTCTCTGAATGCTTGTTATAGTAACAAGAGGCTCCTCAGAGCCTGTACTCGGGCCGGGTCTAGGCCTGGGCCAATCATAAAACCGCGCGCGCGCATGAGCAGGACAATCGCGACTCCGAAAAAAAAAAAGAACGGAGCCGAAACTTACACTCGTGGCCTACCGGCCTGAGTAATGATTTTCTAATGCATAATCGTAATTTATTTACTAGCAGTCGAATCTGATGACTGATCTGACGTGACTTTTCATGCAAATTGCTCATGCATATTAAGTAGTAGGCATGTCGAAATGGCTGCGGTCCAGCAGCCACAATGGCTGATCTTAATGGTCGAGTAATTGCTTTCCTTTGGAATTTATCCTTGTTAGAGGTCGAGGACGACATTAAAACTTACACACAAATCTTTTTATTGGAACAGCCTGGCAAATTATGCAAAAAAAAGTTGAGTATAAGGAACAATTTGGTTACCTTTAACACAGGTACTACCTTTCAAAATGTGGGTGACAAAGCAGATAGTAGAAACCATAGTAAAGGGAGTTTCTTCAGTCTTCGTTTATCCTCCAGGATATCTACTAAATTTAGTTTGTCTAGCTATGCGGGTTGGGTCATCTATATCTATGCGCATTTACGTCCTTCATCATTGAACATCTTTGTAGATCCACGACCCACAACATAACAACGAACTGTACAAAGAGTTATTTATGTTTTTTACTTTGAATAAAAGCTACTGTTTAGTGCAAACTGTTTGGCACTAAATTAGTGCATATGTATCGCTAAAGGAACAGCTACAACTTCACTGTGGTGACTGCTGGCCAAGCTAATCTATACCTGAAGGGCTTGCCTGAAGTAAGCTTATATTGCATCAAACATAATATAACAACGAGGGCTCAGTGATCAAACAGAAATGAAATGTGTGGCAGAAACACAAACAAAATGAAAAAAGGAATGCAAAACAATATAGGGCACTGGCGGCCCCAGAAGCTCCCTCCATTAAGATAAACAAAATGTTGAAGTTTTTGTTGACGGACGCACGCACAGACGGACGCACGGATGGAGCCCAATGCCATAGCTCCCGTGCCACTCGGGCGGCGGGAGCTAATTAGTTGCCTGTAACTGAAAATGTTGATAAGATAAAGCAAATTGTCGAAGTTTTAGGTAATATTTTTAGGCCAGTGACCTTGAAAAAATAGGCCAAGGTCACCTTTAGGCACGTCATTTGAAGGACTTTATGAGATGCATGTCCAGTAAAAATTAGGAGCCTGTAACTGAAATAGTTGATGAGATAAAGCAAAATGTCGAAATTTTTGGTGATATTTTGAGGCCAGTGACCATTAAAAAATAGGCCAAGGTCACCTTTAGGAACGTCATTTGTAGGCCTTTATGAGATGCATGTCCAGTAAAAATTAGGAGCCTGTAACTAAAATGGTTGATGAGATAAAGCAACATGTCAAAGTTTTTTATTTTGAGGCCAGAGACCTTGAAAAAAATAGGTCAAGGTCACCTTTAGGCACGTCATTTGAAGGACTTTATGAGATGCATGTCCAGTAAAAAATTAGGAGCCTGTAACTGAAATAGTTGATGAGATAAAGCAAAATGTCGAAATTTTTGGTGATATGTTTGGGCCAGTGACCTTTAAAAAATAGGCCAAGGTCACCTTTAGGCACATCATTTGTAGGCCTTTATGAGATGCATGTCCAGTAAAAATTTGGAGCCTGTAACTGAAATGGTTGATGAGATACAGCAAAATGTCAAAGTTTTTGGTGATATGTTTAGGCCAGTGACCTTGAAAAAATAGGCCAAGGTCACCTTTAGGCATTTCATTTGTAGGGCTTTATGAGATGCATGTCCAGTAAAAATGAGGAGCCTAAAACTGAAATCGTTGATGAGATAAAGCAAAATGTGTTGACGGACGCATGCACGCACGCATGCATGCACGCAAGGAGGGAGCCCGATATCATAGCTCCCGCACCGCGAGCGGCGGGAGCTAATAATAATTGCTAACTTTAAGAATATCAAGTTTCCCCACTATGGGAATTTTCTATCATATGCGCTTTTTTGGTTTTCAAACTAATATTTCTGTAAAAGAGTATAGCAAAAAAAAAAATATATAGGGCACTGGCTGCCCCAGAAGCTCCCGCCGTTAAGTTGAACAAAATGTTGAAGTTTTTGTTGCAGGACGCACACATGGACGGACGCACGCACGGATGGAGTCAATACCATGGCTCCCGTGCCACTCGGGCGGCCGGAGCTAATTAGGAGCCTGTAACTGAAATGGCTGATGAGATACAGCAAAATGTGGAAATTTTTGGTGATTTGTTTGGGCCAGTGACCTTTAAAAAATAGGCCAAGGTCACCTCTAGGCACGTCATTTGTAGGACTTTATGAGATGCATGTCCAGTGAAAATTAGGAGCCTGTAACTGAAATGGTTGATGAGATACAGCAAAATGTCGAAGTTTTTGGTGATATTTTGAGGCCAGTGACCTTGAAAAAATAGGCCAAGGTCACCTTTAGGCATGTCATTTGTAGGGCTTTATGAGATGCATGTCCAGTAAAAATTAGGAGCCTGTAACTGAAATCGTTGATGAGATAAAGCAAAATGTGTTGAAGGACGCACGCACGCACGGGCAGAGCCCGATACCATAGCTCCCGCACAGCGAGCGGCAGGAGCTAAAAAAGTGATTCTCTTTGCAGGTAGTCAAGTCAATAGCAATTCTTTCCTAGCATATTCTTTGGCTGAACATCATTTTGAGCAGATTTAATTTGATAAAATACAAAATGAATGAAATGAGAATTACACTGATTTACTCAGTCGCCGAAAGGCTTTGTCATTTCAGTGAATTTAATTAATTCACATTTGGTCTGTCTGAAGAATAAATACACTGCAGGAAATATCAAGTAATGAAGTTCCACCTCTACAACCATGCATCAGTGAAGACTGGCTTTTCTTCAGATCACTCCCAGTTTTATTGTATAATCCTGACTTCAAAACCAGCAGAAAATGAATAGACCTAAATAACTGCTAGCATACACGACTCTACAAAAGCGTATTGATCGGACATTTTGGGCAAATATTTCAGTTGCTGTGTGATGCTATCACTCCCTTGCTTTATCTCTACAATAAAGCCTGTGGAAAATGTTGTCACTCAGAAAAATGAGGAAAGTATAAATATTTCAGTGTTTGAAGATTCCAGATGTTCTTCCAAGCACATCTTGAAAACACGAGCAGAGAAAAGTTTTACTCAGATACGTATTTGCATAATTGAAAATTTCCGGAGGAGTTTTTTTTTTTTTTTTTTAACTGGCTGTAAGACTGTGGCCCCTCCTTTCACCCGAGACTTAGATTTCCTTAGGTTGACAGGAGAGGCGTAAAGATGTGGGGTGCAATCTGATAAGTGGCATTTAACATTCAGCGTCCCTATGTCCATTATGTGGGAATGATCAGAATTAGCCTGGAAAGATGAATTGCTTGCATGCAATACATTCAACCAATAGCAGCAGAGCTGTACTGGCAAATATAAGGAAAGTTCATCAGGGATATCTTGCAGACCACAGGAAAAAGACACCAGACTGCCATGTGTGCATGTTATTAATTGAAAACTGGACTCAGGTATCACCATAAATTATGCTTCTTTGCATTCTGCCTTTCACAACACTTTCATTTCTACTTAAATAGAGAACCACCCTCACACTGAACACTTCACAGAGGGAACATCTGATCTTCTGCCCTGAATAAATTTATGCAAATGGATCAAGATTACCAGCGGAAGAAAAAAAGGTGCAGGCCAGTGACTGAAGGAGAACAAAGGCAGGGTCCAGTGGCAAAATCGGTGTACTTTACCATTAGGCCCCCAGCACAACTATAATGTTTGCAAAGGCAATTGCCACAGTTAGCAGTGCAGATCTGAGAGCTAACTGCAATGACACCTAGGACCCTATTTTGATGACCTAAATGCAGTTGGCAAGTGCAAGTGTTGATGATACTGCAAATCAAAACTGGGCATTTGTTACTCCATTCCAGTATTTTAATAACAGGAGACAGTAGTTCAGTGGTGGCACTGTTGTCTAAAGGCTGGGACTAAGACAAATTAATTACCTGTGGGTCTGGTAAGGGGTTTGGTTCCATTAAAGCCAATCAGATTATCCAATGCATACTGTATATGCATGCTTCAGCTACCTGTTTATGCTCCCTGAATACTGTGTACCACTGTGCATTTCGGTTTGTCACTGGTTGTACTAATCTGACCCATAATTGCACTTTGTACCAAAAATCAGAATGGTCATCCTTGTCAAACAGGAGATACACACATTGGATGATTTTCATTTACAGAGCTCTCCTTGGTATGGTCCCGTCCTATCTAGGAAATTACTTAATTAGGAATCAAGGCCGCTATAGCTTAAGATCGTCAGACTTCTTTACACTCACTGTCCCCCGAGTGTTCACGGAAATGGGGAAAAGGACATTTCGCTATGCTGTTCTCTTTTCATGGAATTCCTTGCAGACTGCCTTGAAATTGCCTGAACTGATCCCGTTTGACAGCTTTGTTAAAATTCTCAAGGATAAGGAACTTGAAAGCATTGGGGTTTGTCACTGCTTTTAAATTTGATTTGATTTTACTTCTTGTTTGTATGATACTGTATGAATGATTGTAATTGTGTAAATTTGCTGCCTCTTGGCCAGGTCGCTTTTGTAAAAGAGATTTTTTATCTCAATGAGCTCACCTGGTTAAATAAAGGTCTAATAAAAAAAAATGTCATTCCCTTTAAAACCAATGTGTTAATGCCATAGCAAACTTTTAATTTCATCAGGTGAAGAAGAAACATCTAATTTGTGTTATCACTGCATCTTTTGATCCTCTCAGAACCGTGCTCCAATGTAGTAGGATAACGCCTGGGGGAGTTTGGGGGGAGAGAGGTGGATTCATCAGGTAATGCGTTTTGCATGAAAAAATGTTGGCGATTTAAACTGTATACAAAATGGCACACTTGGCATTAAAAAAAAAGGGTGAGACTGGTCAATAATTTCCATTCCTCCCACACAAAGAAAATATTTCTATGTATAAAACTACCTCTTCGCGCCTTCCCTTCCCATTAGACCCCACCACCATTTTTTAGGAAAAAATACTTGTTCATTTGCAAACAGTCCCGTTGGGTGTGATACAGTCCTGTAAAACTTCAGCAGAGTGACAGCGTTTGCATTAATAGGTGGTTTAGTTGAGTCAAAAATGCAAAGAAGGTTTGTGACACTAAAATTGCACAGTGCTAGTGCTATGCATTGACACATGCTGTCCTATTGAGCTGTCCAACCCCTTGAGAGACACACCCCTTCATTTCAGAGCCAGAAACTATCAAACTGGGCGAAGGCCATAGATACACTGTGTGCAACGGAGGAACTTGTGCATAACGCTACAGCCACATGTGTTTCCGTTTGCGAAGGCATGAGAAAAGCGCCCCTCGTGATTAATGGCTGTCCTAGTCATCTAAATTACTACTACTACCCCAATGAGCTTGAAGCTGTTGTGTCTGACGTTGGCTCATGGTGGTAATGGTTCCATTAAGCCCATAAAAATGTGGTGTTATAATAACTGATAATAACTAACCTTCACCCATGTCAATGTTCAGGTAGGCCTAGGGCAGGGTTAGTCCTTACCTTCTTGTACAGGCTGCGCAGATCCCTGTACTGCCACATACTGCTGAGGACCTGAGAGGCTGCCTTTACCACTTTCGGCGAGTGTCTAGAAGAAAGGCCAGAATTTTGATAATTCTCACAGGACCTCATCTAATGCAGTTTGAACACTTTTATATGACCCATTCATAATTCTGGTACATTACCAGAAAGGGCAGCTGAGGATAATGGAGGTGAGTTTAAAGTACAAAGGCTCTTTCACAGCTATGTCCAAATAAATACAGTGCACTGTGTTGGGTTACAGCAGTTTTTTAACCTGCGTGATAAAAATACCAAGGTTCAAAAGTAAATCTACCTGGTATGTTAAGCTATCAGAAAATTAAGCATCACATGAGGAAAACAACTTATAGATAAATGTATTTCAATATTCTGCATTATCTTCAGAGCACATAAGGTTCATACAGCTAAGCGCACAAGAAAGTAAATAAATTGTGACGAAAATTCAGACAACAAATATATTCACTGCCATGCCAAATAGTAATATGTGCATAAAATGTTGGTGGCAAGTTGAAGGTCTTTTCTTCCTAACTGCCACTTCTTGTATTTTAACAAATATTCCCCAGGTTGCAACCTCAGTTCCTCAAATGCCACATTTTATTTCAGGCGCCTGTCATGATTTATTCTGAGGTTGACAGGTCTTGCCCAATCTGCTTTCGAGGCCACAATGCTGAAGTTACAGAAATTCATTGTGGAGGGAAAACAACTCCCCCTGAAGACAAAAAAAGACATAAAAAATAGTGCCCAATACTGTATAGTGCACTATTATTTTCTTTGCTTTAGAAGACAGAAGTAAAGCACAGAGGATCACACTGATCCACAATCCAAGGAGGGACATGAACCACCGACTGCAAAAAATTGATTATATGTATGGTTCATAAGTCACCACAAAACAGACTTTGCAGCACATGTGAACCCAACAGAACGCCAACTCAAATATAAATATTTCATTCATATTTAATGTTGAATAATTACATGACTTGGTCAACCACAAGTGGTAAGGCAGTAAAATACCAGCCGAGTAGGTCTCAGGCAATGATATCAGCTTAAATGACTCTACCTCATGGCTTCATATAGGTATGGCAGAATTTGATCAAGGGATTACTACATTAAGGCAATGGCTGTTCAACTTTGAATGTTAGCCTAAATTATAGCTTGAGGATTTTGCTAAGATGAGGCCATCCACCCTGGTGTTCCAAATTTTTGATATATTCACTACTGAATAAGCATTTGTTACTTACCCAAACAGGATAGGATACCGTTTCAAAGGTTGATATAAATCGTGGTTGCAAATGAAATCTCCAATGGAGATCTGGTCCTTCAAGGTTATTTTTAAAATTCAGATATTTGTCATACAATGGGGACAGTCAATGTGGATTCACAAAAATAAATCAGTTCACAATGAAATTAAATATAATAAAATTTAACTCATTCCCCACGGGATACTTTTACATAAAATTGTCGCGTTTGTATGGAATACTTTTCCTGAAAATTACACAATATAAACACACGTTTAGTTAAACTTCTGTATTTTCAAAATAAAGGTTTTTAGCAGGTTCAAATGCAATGTCAAACTATCAGTGTCATTATGGGTATTTGTAACATCATTCCAATTGTCATTTTGGTTGCCTGCTACGTGATGCTGAGCAGCTCCTTGACTAGGTGCTCAACCACAACCTGTCCTGGCTCGGCCACGGCCCCTCCCCTCCTGTGGTTGAAGCACAGGTAGCCCATCACCGCGCTCGTCAACTGATTTCGTGTTTTCATCAGACTGCGAATGGTCAAGGTCGCTATTACTGCTGTCAGATTGGTCAGATTGGCGCGATACTCATGAATACTCATTATGCATGTTTTCAACGGAACTCCAAATGACGTCATCCACGCCGCTGGCACCGGCTTACCGTAGAGAATGGTAGAATTCGCCGCGCCGTTGGCAGCGGCTTGCCGTAGGGAATGAGTTAAAAATAAAACCAGTCATATTCTTTCTCTCAGACTCAACCAATGTACATTTATTAAATATTTGAAGTTTCAAGAAATATCAACATATCTCCTCAGATATATGAACTACAACTGTGTTTTATCCATGATATAATTGCTGTATAAATAGCTTTTTTAGTTTAATATGGTCAGAAATTGTTTTCTCAGGGCTTTGAATATCACTGCACACAAAAAACTGTCATGGGAGCACTGAATAATCAAAGATTTACATAGATGAGCACTGGCATACCATTTAAGGAAAGAAAAACAAACACTGCCGGCGAAATAAAATTATGAAGTGTAAAATTAAGGCTGAATTTAAATTAGATAATTCAAGGTAGAAAAAAACACCAAAAGAAAAATGAGAGTAATTAATATATCGGTAACAATGCCTCGGATAACTGAAATTACTGTAATACCTGGACAACTAATGTTAGGGCTATTAATACTCTTTGTTCCATTTCAAACAGTTTCAGGTACTGAAGGTAATTTTGCAATGCTTATTGCAAACTCTTCAAGGCACCAGCACAATACCTTTACTCGTTTTAGGAAAAAAGATGGATCTTGGTTAGCCTTAGTGAGTCAGACACCACTCTCATTACAACAAAGTGGCTTGCCGTCCGTGGAGAATTTGCCTCCTGCCTAATGATCCTCTCCTAAAGGTAAATCTGTGTGATTCCAGGAGGGTTTAGAAGTGTGTGCGTGGGGTGATGGTGATTACCATCAGTCTGCACTTTTAAATGCCTGCAAAAGTTCTTAATTACAGATGTCACACGAGCCCTTCAGCCACCCCGCCCCATAATTTGTTAAGATGGTCCGTCTTAGCTGATTGAGAGAGTGACAGCCCAGGGGTGATGTGCTCGTGAGACGACATTCAGTATCAAGCACTACTGACCATACTTAGAGAGGCTAGCACCAGTGTAAATCAACCAAGTGTTCAAACTTTGTGAAGTCATTGGAGAGGGTTAGAAACACAATAAACATGACCTGTAAGGGGTCAGAAATCAAATTAAATCATATGCCGGACCTCAAAATACATTTATGGTAGGAAATAACGGGTGAAGGCAGATATAACCCTGATAATCTTGAACCTCAAAAAAATAAATTAGTAAAAATAATATGACAAGAAAACAAGACAAGAAAAGGTCTTGGCCTCTGGTGTGGATTGGCTTTTTGTATAATAAGGCACAGAGCTGAGAAAACAGCCACTGTTAATGCTGCTGTCCCCAGAGGTACTGGTAGAATCATGTCAACACACCAGCCACTGTGCATGGAGGGTGAACCAGAATACAGAGTGTGCTCATCACTCACTGTCGTGTTGACTTAACAAGAACACAGCAGAGCACTCAAGTTATCTGAAGACCGTGCATCATCTCTTAAGAGTGCAGGTCTGATAACTGAGGGAGGCTGACGCCAAGACTGAGAGAATAGGAGATTCTGCAGGCGATATGAGCATGCTCAGTGGGCTGGGCTGGTCATCAGAACTTTCGCCAATGACAAAGTATCCTGTACAGAGTTGGTGTTGCTGACTCGTATCTCACAAAACCCTCAAAAAAAGTGTAAAATTGTCCTTTGAAAAATAGAATGAAGCCCGTAGATTAAAAACAGAATTACTTCTTGATGTTAAACACAAATAATCTAAATGACCCCTCTTGTTCACACAAGCATTGGTTAAGTACTCAATTAAAACAAATGATTTTTCCAGAGCATGCATTTACATGGGCCACTTAAAACTTCATTACTTCACTGTTATTGATGTAATGCAACGTGCTTCCACAGATAATGTCACACAAATCACTGAAACACTGAGGGACAGATTCAGACACTGAATAAGCCTATTCCAAGGATAACATTCCATGAAGACCGTCGAAAAATACATTTCGTCTGTGACTAGGCTTAATCTGTGTCCCTGAAACAGCCATATACAGTACTATTTCATGGAGGTGATCGCTATGGATGCTATTTTAACAGATGATGTTTCCACTACATCATGCAACTAGTTTCCACAACATTGGCTATTGAGGACATTGCTTTTGAAGATAGCCTTTACTAGCATCAATGCACTGAAAGCTTATCTTGGGGCAGGTACAGAACACCTACTTGTCTCCTTTGCTCCTGGCGATGCCAATGAGCTTCTCGATACCGCCGGCATCACGTAGAGCCTTGGCATTCTCCATGTTCTTAGTGATGACTTCATGCAGGGCACAGCAGATGGCGGTAACTGTGTCATCGGACATGGTCTTGCTGGTGGCGCTGTTGGCGGTGCTGCTGCTGGTGCTGTTGCTGCTCCCAGGCAGGCGGTGGACGAGGTCGCGCATGGCGTACTTGCCTTTGCGTTTGAGAGTATTGAACAAGAGAAAAGAGAGGATAGTCCTATTGGCTACTATGCAAGTTGACATAAGTGTAAGAACAGCTTCAACATACTTTAAGAGTGCAAGGCACACAAGGATATGAAAAAAAAACAAACATGGCAGAAATTACAGAGCTTGTCTGCTAGCTGAAATACAACATTGTAGGACTTCTGAAAAGAATGAAACTTCATATAGCACAGCAATGCAGTGACTGCAATAAGATTGGCTTGTGGTATTTTAACACACACAAAAAAAAGATACAAATGAAAACACAGGTAGGGATCTTAAAAAACAAAAACTAAG
Organism: Gymnothorax javanicus; assembly: GCA_029692085.1. NCBI lineage: Eukaryota > Metazoa > Chordata > Actinopteri > Anguilliformes > Muraenidae > Gymnothorax > Gymnothorax javanicus. Next base: position 85,000,556 of record CM056196.1, read on the forward strand.
GAATGGATTTCACATTTCTCCAGAGGCGTTACATTCTATAACCTATTCAGATGCTTACAGTGAGGAAAAAAGCCAAAAAGGAAGCCATTTTCTCCACACATGCCTTTCTTCCTCAAATAGCAAAGCAGACTGAATAATGCCAAAAGAAAAATACCTGAAATTAATAAAAAGTTTAATGTTCGATTCCAGTATTACTCAATCTGCACATTCATACAAGTTGAAAGGGGGCTGTGGATGCGCTTTTGTAGCAATTCTTTTAAAAGATAAGTTACTGCAGAACAATAAGTGAAATTACATGCAGGAAACTGCCTTTTTGGGTCCATTAGGCACCCACAGCTTCACCTTGGGGACCCAAACAGCCCCCCCTGCTCAGCACAAGGCTAATGACAGTGCTCGTATTTTACAGCTTTCTCTGAGACACAGCATCTTCAGAGAACAATTTCATCTTTCATCTGCAAGAGCATGTTTTTGGATTTTCACTAGAAAATAAATGTTAATGACTTATTGCGATGCCTTGCACTCCTATACATGCCATCTTGACAACACAAATCAAGTTTTCTAAGCTATCGGCAGTTCAAAGGAATTAAAAACGGTGATATTTTGGAGCTTTTCCGTCCAGTATCTTAATTATTCCAGTTTGGAGTAATGCCAGCAGCAAAAAAAAAAAAAAAAAAAAAAAAAGTCACAGCTCTGAGGCTTGCCCTTCATTCATTGTCTTTAATACATTCTCATCACTTCCACACAATGAGTCTTGTGGCCTGAATTGAGCCACTCCATTGCACTATACAATACTTTTGTTAAAAAAAAAATTTCAGGGTTTTTTGTTCAGAGTGACAGTGGGAAACCTACTAATCATACCTTGCTGGGACAGCAGGACAAGAATTGGTAGTATTTCGCAATGCAAAGCAGCTAATGGTATGTGCTGTTAAAAAATAATCAGCGCTATAGTTGGTGTAGTGTTTTTGTTTATTTCAGAGAAACAGTAATATTCGCCGGCTAATGCTTTTTCATCATTTAAATTAGCTAAGCACAGGGGTTTGATGCTCAGGTCTGCAAAAAGATTTGCATAAACAACATAGGTAATAAAATTAAACTAAAAACAAACAGACACAAATAAATTACATTTAATAAAATACCAGCAGGTATTTTCAACCTCTTCACAATAGCAACCTTCCTCTTGTTTTATGGTTGGGCAATGCTAATAAAATTAATCTCACACTATTCACTTGGAGTAGATTCATCAAAGGACAGAAAATTAAAGATTCAGACATTATTTTAAACAGGATGAACAGTAACATAACAATTCCAAAACTGTCTCCTTTTATTACCAATGTGACAGAAAAAAAGAGAAGTCAGTTAATTGGTGTGTGCTTATCTTAGACTTCCAGGCAGAATGGGATTTCTTGCTTCAGAGGGCAATATTAAGGCACTTATCTAAAACGGGCTGCACATTTTCCCACAGAATTCGCATGGAGAAGAACCTTGGGATAATTCTGATTTGCTCAGAAACTGCTGAACTTGATTGATCTATATTTACAATTCGAAAAGCCTATTAGGTTTCCTTCTTCAACTTTTCATGAGACATTCACTTTCAATGCCGAAGTGATTTTGTTTGACAAAACAGACTGTCCTAACTGATTCATCAAACTATGTTTTCTTTAAAACAAAAACAAAAAAGAACATTTAAGATCCAAATGCACTATGTTTCTTTCTTGCTGTACAAGTGACATAACAGAAAAGATAAACAACCCTATTTGGAGGCAATTATATGGCTAGCCAAGAGCAACACATCTATACATGCAGGAGCAGGATACCAGATTTGACAGCTCCAAAATAATAAGAGTTCCCAACAAGATGAATACAGTATTTAAATGATCACACTCAAAAGGGATTTTATAAAGAAGAAAGAGGGTGGAAAGATTAAGTCCATTCAATCCAATGCACTCCACAGTAGGAAGAAAAATAATAAACATTGAAGAGCGCACTCATTTCAGACGATTTGTGTAATGGGAGGACACAGTTAGGGTTGAGTATTCCTGACACAATGGATAAACTGCTATCCCTAATAATGGAGAGAGATCACAGGTCTATGCGAGACAGAAGATCTGTGGGGAGACGTGCCACTAGAAGTGTACTAGCAGCCTTCACTGCAATAACACCATGTGTCCCGAGAGCTATATCACTCAGCACTAAAGCTGCACGTGGTGGGAAGAGATGGTACTCCTGAGGGCCAACGGCATGCTGATTAGTTCCCCAGCAGCAAAGTAGCCTCAAGACATTATGCAGGTACATCAAATCTGAAACCACACGCTGTTATACTAGAGCATGAAAATGCATGCTAAGTACCCCCCGGACAGGCTATCCTTCCCTTGATTCCTCTTCAAAAATAAACTGAATTTCTCACACATTTTTCTCTGGGTTGAATCAGTCATAGGGAATGCGACAAAACAAAAAGAAATCATGGTCTAAAGTAATGTAACTGACTAGTGGGATACTAAAACATCACCAATTTTAAAAAAGCAACATTTTTAAAATATTGCTCAAAATTGATTTATTCATAACCAGATGTTAAAAATCATCATAGTGAATCTCCAGGGCTGCATTTGAACTTTACATTACATTACAACTTGTGAATGGAACAAGCAAACAAGTAAAAACACGATAGGGTAAAAAAGGGTCGCAGGTAAAAAAAATAATTGCTGGTGGGGCATAACTGACAAAAATTAAAACAAGTGAGAAAAAAAAGCCAGCGAGAAAGAGACGGAAATAATATTATTTTGATTATGCCACCGTAACCCCTTGAATAATATCCAACAGGACTCAAAAGAACTCGCTTCCACTTGGCTGACGATTGAAGGTCAAGTCAGATATGAGTCACAATCAGCTAAGGTGTAATAAACTGTAACACTAACGTCAAAATATAGACTTCTTCAATAATTTATTTTCAGACTGTTTTATAGAAGCTGAACAATTGAACAGAGTTAATTTGCTAAAGAAAATATAGTTATTTACCCAGTTTTTTAAAAAAGTGACTTTTTCACTAGAGATGCGACCGCTTGCCTGTGTTATTGTTTGGCGGACTAAATGGTGTGTTTTCTGCTGCTATTCGCCTTGTAGCACCATTTTCAGGTGAGAGAAGACATTTTCACAAGTATTTTTATGTTTACTAATTCATAAAAGTCCAAATAGGATGCTGGAAGTACAAAACCCAAAACCAGTGAAGTTGGCACGTTGTGTAAATCGTAAATAAAAACAGAATACAATGATTTGCAAATCCTTTTCAACCTATATTCAATTGAATACACTGCAAAGACAAGTTACTTAATGTTCGAACAGGTAAACTTTGTAATTTTTTGCAAATATTAGCTCATTTGGAATTTGATGCCTGCAACATGTTTCAAAAAAGCTGGCACAAGTGGCAAAAAAGACTGAGAGAGTTGAGGAATGCTCATCAAACACTTATTTGGAACATCCAACAGGTGAACGGGCTAATTGGGAACAGGTGGGTGCCATGATTGGGTATAAAAGCAGCTTCCCTGAAATGCTCAGTCATTCACAAACGAGGATGGGGCGAGGGTCACCACTTAGTGAACAAATGCGTGAGCTGATTGTCGAACAGTTTAAAAACAACATTCCTCAACGAGCTATTGCAAGAAATTTAGGGATTTCATCATCTACGGTCCGTAATATCGTCAAAAGGTTCAGAGAATCTGGAGAAATCACTGCACGTGGCGACAAGGCCGAAAACCAACATTGAATGCCCGTGACCTCGATCCCTCAGGCGGTACTGCATCAAAAACCGACATCAGTGTGTAAAGGACATCACCACATGGGCTCAGGAACACTTCAGAAAACCACTGTCAGTAACTACAGTTCGTCGCTACATCTGCAAGTGCAAGTTAAAACTCTACAATGCAAAGCGAAAGCCATTTATCAACAGCACCCAGAACGCCCGCCCGGCCGCTGGGCCCAAGCTCATCTAAGATGGACTGATGCAAAGTGGAAAAGTGTTCTGTGGTCTGACGAGTCCACATTTCAAATTGTTTTTGGAAACTGTGGACGTCGTGTCCTCCGGACCAAAGAGGAAAAGAACCATCCGGACTGTTATAGGCGCAAAGTTCAAAAGCCAGCATCTGTGATGGTATGGGGGTGTATTAGTGCCCAAGGCATGGGCAACTTACACATATGTGAAGGCACCATTAATGCTGAAAGGTACATACAGGTTTTGGAGCAACATATGTTGCCATCCAAGCAACGTCTTTTCATGGACGCCCCTGCTTATTTCAGCAAGACAATGCCAAGCCACATTCTGCACGTGTTACAACAGCATGGCTCCGTAGTAAAAAGAGTGCGGGTACTAGACTGGCCTGCCTGTAGTCCAGACCTGTCTCCCATTGAAAATGTGTGGCGCATTATGAAGCGTAAAATACGACAACGGAGACCCCGGACTGTTGAACAACTTAAGCTGTACATCAAGCAAGAATGGGAAAGAGTTCCACCTGAAAAGCTTCAAAAATTGGTCTCCTCAGTTCCCAAACGTTTACTGAGTGTCGTTAAAAGGAAAGGTGATGTAACACAGTGGTAAAAAGGCCCCTGTGCCAACTTTTTTGCGATGTGTTGCTGCCTTTAAATTCTAAGTTAATGATTATTTGCAAAAAAAAAATAAAGTTTCTCAGTTTGAACATTAAACATCTCGTGTTTGCAGTGTATTCAATTGAATATAAGTTGAAAAGGATTTGCAAATCATTGTATTCTGTTTTTATCTACGATTTACATAACGTGCCAACTTCACTGGTTTTGGTTTTGTACATATAGCTGATCTATGACCCTAGTGCAGTAACTCGCATGAGCCGTTTGCCTGCATACATCCTCTGTCCTACTGACTAACGCAGATTTCGGCAAATACAGCTACAGAAATGGCATCACACTTGTATTTGGGACCATAACATAAGATCTTCAACAAAACTCAAGATCCACAAGAAGCAAAATCACAATCATCTGGGGGACACTTTTGCGTGTTATATTTGACGAACTATCATAACTTATGGGCAATGAAGGCCTTTTAAATCACAGTAGTGCCAGACTGGAAATCTGTTTATTCCCATCGACTGGGAAGCCAGGGTAGTATACAGATAGATCTAGTAGAGATCATAATTAACAATTCAGGAGATCATTCTAGAATTGGTGGGCTCATAATTAACATTTGCATTCCCTGGGCGGGTGAAATAAGTCCCCTGTGTTTCAGAATAGGCGTGTCTGATGTGCCTATTCCCATAAAACTAACCCATTTAAACTTTTTAAAATGTAAAAAATATGAACTCCAAATGGAACAGCACTACTATGTGCAATTATGCATTGAACACATTACTGCACAATGGGCACTTTTTTTACCCATCCAGGGAATTTCTGCACAAATACTCGTAACACTAAGCCAGTAAAACTTCTTAAAAATGTTAAAAATATGAACTGCAAATGAAGTACTATGTACAATGATGCATGAAAAACATTACAGCAAATTAGGCACCTTTCTATGTCCATCCAGAGACTTTTAGCACAAATTTTCATAATACTATAAATAATGTGCACAGGCCCCATCATGCCATTGCCTTGAAAGTACAGTACCAGTACATGCACCCAAGCTCAAAAGAACAATTCCTCACAGTGTGCACTTATTACTCATTGAAAAGAAAATCCTATTTGATGGCTGACCTATTTTCAGTGGAGCATCTAAATGACACCAGATGTCCATCAGAATTATAACATACATAAGAAGAATCTAGGGCAGCTTGATTATGGCAAAAATCATAATCATAATTACTTTGATTCATATTGAAATCACGATTATTCAAAATGATTATTCAATGTTCTGAGAATTTGCATTTATTGAACTTTAGCAGGTTTTTCTTTTCAACACAATTACGCTAATTTTTTGTTACAATAAAACTTACAAAAAGAAATTAAAATAAAGCAAAAATATATAAATTATATGTAAATACTGAATAAAAATAAATATCAAAAACTGAGTTGTAGAGCACTCAATGCCACAATAAACTGCAATGCAATCTATACAAACATTCATAGTATGATCAGTTTATAAATGCTTCACTTACACATGTTAAGCTACTTTTGAGGTAGTGCTCTCTTATGGCCAAAAAGAGTAAAAACAAACACTTTGAAACGAGCTGAGTGAAACTACCGTTTGAGTTTAAGGGGAGGGGCGGAGCGTACCGCTGCAAAAGTTAGTGTGCCGAAGATTCCAAAGGATCCTCAAATTTTAACACGCAAATCACAAAATCTGTCAGAAACATGAGAATCTGATCTAGACTGAGCTCCCAGGGGTTACCTGACCCTCGTTTCTGCGTGTATTTAACCTCTTTCAACTCGCTTCCTATTTCTAAGAAGTCGGTACACATAACGATTCATTTCTACCAAGTTAATGCAGCGTTTATACTAGCGCAAGTTACATTATTCGCACGTTAGTGATCTTGACAGACTGTCCAAAAACATACGTATCGCCATTACTGCCTTCTTCCACAAGAAACGATGACTTTAGACAGCAAGCAATATATGGGGAAATGTCTTGGAAATTCAGATGTCACGTGGCCTCCAATTTGTTGTCTTTTAAGGGCCATAAATTATGTACGTTTAGTTTTCACAGCTTGGGGTGGACTTTTTTTCTGGACTTCAATCTATGAAGCCTGACTAATGATGTGCAGAGACATGACTCTCTAACTTCAGTATATTTGAATGAAAACACTATCATGCATATATTATGGAGCAGTCACTGACGATTGTGGAAAAAAACCCCATCACCCTGATATGTTTGATGGACAAACTAACATGCGTAAGAGGAATTTCTAAGGATAGTTTTTTTTTTTTTTTTTTTAATTACGGGGCATAGGTGCCACCAAGTAGAATTTACTGATTTACTCAAACAGGAAATAATTTATGTGATGCTTTTAAAGAATTGCCATATTACACCTTAGCTGATTGTGACTCATATATGGAAGAAATTCAGATTAATTACTAGAAGGTGACAACACTGTCATCCGTTGCTTTTGCTGCCACTAAAAGGGCCGCTTTTTGTGGCCACTTCGTTTGTCAGTCAAACTGTAAATAATGATGAAGGCATTTCAAATGAAATGCCAAGTTTTGTATGTCATAATAGGAGTGGGACAAATGGGTTGCAAGCACTGCATTAATGAATCAGGTTGGATTCAAAATTGATTTTTCAGAAGACTGTAGACGACGGGTCATCCCATGCACCACTTATCCAACAATCTGAAATGCATTTCCAGCATTTCAAACATTCATGTTGTTACAGTTAGTGCTTTGTACGATGGAAGGAAAATCCATGCACTGTTTTAGACATGATGATTCATGTTAATACATAGGCAACCCATTGGCTGTGAACAGCCACCCCTCCAGGGGGGCCCATTTGTACCACAGACATGCTCATACTGCCCATATGCACTCATTAACCCCTTTGTGCAGAATCCAAATATGGCTATTTATGTGTTACCCTGTTTAATGCTTTATAATTCAAGATTTAAGCTTCATAGAGAGGGGGAGTATGGCTCAACTGATACAAGACACTTGCAGCATTTAGAATTACATCATATTTCAGTTTATTTTCATGATTTTGGTAAAAGGGGCTGCCAACATAAAAAAAAAAATCTTCATGAAAATTTAGCATTGAAAAAAAAAAAAAATACAGAGGATTGAAACATGGCTGAGGGTAAACACCAGAGTTATCCCAGTATTTAATAATGGCTGTGGAAATCTTTATATTTTATTCAGCTTGAAGCACCTACTGATGAATACTCTTACTTGTGCACTAATTAGATTTTAAAGATTTTCAAATCTATATTTTGTGGAGGTTTTAATGATGAATTCTTAAGAAAAATATTTCAGTGGCTATTGTCAGAAATGATATAAAAATGCATAAATTATGTTTAAGACCTTAACTAGGGGGACCATAACCTTTATTGGAACCTAGGCGCTCCAGAAGTTAAAAATAACAATATCAGTCTCAGATTTATGGTAAGTATTGACACATTGGTTTTATTCTCACACACATACAGGCATTACAGTCCTACAGTCCCATTACACTGCTCACTGCTTTAGCTCTTGAGCTTGAACCACACTGAATCCAAAATCGGCTAATGTGTGATTTGTAGCCTACTGTAGACTATAAGGTTGGATCACATGACCGATCTGTCTCAATGAGGGGTATTAAGCAGAAGTTTTATCTGGCTTGAAACTCATCATTACCAGGTGTACTGACAAATATGTGAAGCCCTAACATGGGGATGCCAAACACCTGACTAGCATCTTCTTATAATACAAACACGCACAAAGCTGGTTGACTCAGCAGTTTCCAAAGCTAACTAGCTGGCTAACGACAGACTAAACTAAAGGGCTGCGCGAGTGAACATTTATGGTAATATGAATACTGTAGTCAGGCAGACAGAAAAAGATAGCCTGTCTTGCTATTTTTTCTCACCTTCCGTTTTCTTTTTTTTCTTCTCTGCTCCGGAGGATTAAGTCCTTTTTTGCAATGCTGTCAGTTTGTTAGCTTTTTCAAAAGGAAGTGGCTGTTTTTACGATGGCCCTAAACTTAGTCCAATTATCTATTCTTAGCTATTCCGCGACTTTCATTGCAGATGACGTCCATTGACAATGCGCATGGCATGAGGCATTAGCGTGATGAACATGAAGGTGAGGTTATGACCTCAGCTCCAACAGCAGCAGCACGAATTTATTAAGATCAGAAGTATTATATTTCTAAAGAACACGTCATTTTTTAATGATTAGCAATACCATTGACATTATATTACAAAAAAAAAAAAAAACCAGGACATTTCAAGATTTCTTGCAGTCCCCCTAGGGGCCGCAGGGGCCCGGCCCTAAGCAGCTGCTTAGTTTGTTTATACATCAGGCTGGCTCTGATTACAAAAATAAAAACCCAACTTGGCCATGATTAATGTGCAAATTAAATGACAGTGAACTGTCGATCATAAATCCTAGATATTTGCGAGCAGACATAAATTAAATGAGTTTGCCGTTGCTTGCCATGATCGATTGATGGTCCAATCATTTCTGCTTAGAATTAGTGAAAAAACATTACTTTGGTTTTATCTACATTCAAGATCAGCTTCAAACCAAACAGCATCTCTTTGAATTCCCTAAAAACAAGCTGAAGTTGGGAGAGGGTCAAGGTAGGCGTCGAGGCAGACCAGTATGTAATTGTATCATCTGCATAATAGTGAAACTTAGCTTTTGTAACAGCCTTACAAAGATAATTTCTATAAATACAGAACAATAAAGCACCCAGTTTTGACTCCTGGGGTACACCATTTACAACAGGAAGAAAAGACAATGCTGAATTCCACATTTTGGGAATTTCATTTGTGATCAGGGAAAGATAAACCCTTTGTTGAATGTTGTCCAAATTTGGACATATTTTAAGTGGGATTTATGCTGTCTAGGCAAGTAGATGCCCTGAAAAAAATAACATGCATTTTATTGGACATTTCCATGTTGTACCAATAAAAAACAGCTGAGCCTGAAATATCATGGTTGGCAATTCTCTTTTGGTGATTGCCTCTCAGTCCTAAGGTAAGCCGTCATTCATATTTACCTGTACCAAGGACTAGTCTCACCACACCTCTGACTAAAAACACAAGTTTTCCTTTTTGCTGACCTTGACCACTCCACTGGATGGCTGAAACTTTTGTGGCTTCATGGCTAACCTTTGTGCAGTAAATTCTCACATCAGAGGACACTTTACGCATGAGAGGCTTGGAGAAATCAGCAAAGAGTGCTAGCCCTTGAGACCATCAAGGATAAGTCCACCTGTCTGAAAGACATAATAGGGGTATGGAGGGGCTCATTGCACTGCAGGTTGCCACAGCATTGTGGAACCACATTCCTCCTATAGATGGACCAGTGTGATCCAAATTCATTGTGACCTCTGGACACAGTACATAGCCATTTTTATTACACTCACTATCAGAGCATGTGCCACAAATTCTGCCACTGTGAAATATTTATAAGAGCAATACTCAAAAGTAACAGAGTCCATGTGGCTGTGCACCAGCAAAATTAAAAAGGATTTTTCAGTATACCCTTAAAAATGGTTATCTAAATAGCTCGGACAGTGATTTTGTTTACCATAACACATTACATACTGCAGTAGGAATTAGTGGTGCAACGGATCATCTTTGATCCGTAATCCGTACGGATCCCTCTTCACGGTTCGGTACGCACATGATCCGCAGATTGGTTGATGGAAAAAAAAAAGGTTGTGCTAGGGGTGTGACGTTATCGAATTGTGATGATTGTAAAGTGAAATGAGACAACCTGCCGCTATGGGGTGCGTGTACACAGTTGCGTCCCATTTCTTCTTGAAACATACAAGTGGTCTGACAATCATTTGAAGTGCTTCCTGGAAGATAATTCAGATTAGAACTCCTCTAATTGTCGGCGAGGTTGGGCAGCTTCCATCACCTTTTAAGGCTCAACTGGCCAAACCTAAATCTGCTCCCGTATAATGAGCCTAAATGACAATCAAGCAATTTAGCCTGTTGTCAATAATGATTATGAAGTGATAGAGAAGAGATGACAGACATAACTGTGCTACAATGTTAAATTGAAAGAATGCTAATAATCTAAAGAACTACAAAAAACCCTCATCCAAACTCCATCTCTCATTGTAGTGTTTTAGCTGATTTTTAAACTCTTGCACCCTGGACTTGCCATCAGAGGATTACCTAGCCCTGCTTTCACCATACCTTCTCCAAACCTGTTCCCATTTATGTTTCCCAATTAGCAACTTGGTGTTAATTCATTCAGATGTGAGAATCACTGTCCCGCTCCCCTCATCTTGCATTGTTCATTGCAATTATCAAGCATTTCCCCATCATGTTAATTCTGACATAAAATTCATATAGCTCACAAAATGGCATATATTTTTTGGTAACACTTTAGAATAACAATCATTTATAAGACATTTCTGAGATATTAGTAGATATTAGTGGATAGTTAACTAATCATAAACCATTTGTATACATTTGTAAATGATTATTAAACTATTTATTACTGAAGTTGTACAACATTTTTATATGTTTTATATATTATTAAAAACACTGCATCAACATTGTTTGTACGTGATATATTAATCATCAATTAATTTTATTTAATGTGTAGGAAAACATTTTTTAATAATTTAAGAAAATATTCTTTGATTAAGTACATGTATTGAGTTTGTCATGGTTTCATGGCATTTCATAAGCAGGATGGATCCAAAAGTTGTCTACAACATTTATTACATGTGACGAAAAAGTCTACAAATCTTTAGCAAACATTATTAGATATTTGTTAAGGATGAAGAGGGTTCACTTTAGATTAAGGGACATAATAACATCTGCAAATGATTTATAGATGTTTTATGAATAACAAAATCATTTGTTAAACATGAAAAGACAAGTTAGTAATTGCTTCGTATCTGTATTCATAAAAGCCAGATCTTTCATGAGAGGTGAGTAAAAGGTCCACAAATCATTTATAAACAATAACAGACATTTGTACATAATGAATAGTTTTCACTTTAGATTAAGGGACATAATAACATCTGCAAATGATTTATAGATTTTTTATGAGTGTCTAACAAATCATTTGTTAAACATGAATGAGAAATGGTGGTACACCATGGTTGCAAAAATGGTTGCAAATGATGTACTAGTAAGTTGTAAATGTATAGAAACGGTTTGATAATAAACAGTTTGGTACTAATGTTTTTTCCAGAAATGCTTTGGGCTGCAACAAAGACTTAACACATGATTTATACTGACTTAACAAATCATTTATTAACCATGAAAAACTTAATACATGTAGTTAATCAAAGAATATTTTCTTAAATAGTTAAAAAATGTTTTCCCCCACATGAATTAACATTAGTTGATGATGAATAAATCATGTCCAAAAATGTTGATGCAGCATTTTTAATAATGTCTAAATCATATATAAATGTTGTACAACTTTAGTAATAAATGGTTTAATAATCATTTACAAATGTATATAAATGGTTTATTCATGATTAGTTCAATATCTACTAATATCTTATAAATGTCTTATAAATGATCGTTGTTATAAAGTGTTACTAATTTTTTTTCCGTCTGTGTTCTGCTTGATACGCCTAAGAAAAGTTTCTATTAAATGCGGTTTTGCCGACTGAGGTCCGAGTGTTAAGTTTGCTTCAGTAAAAATAAAACTGTCTACAGCCAGTGACATTACCATAATGCAGGTTAACCCTCAACCTGTTTATAAATTAGAATGGGACAGTTAGTTGAATTAAATAACTGAGCATGTAGGCTACTGATAAGATACTTTACCAATTACCATTGATGATTAAGACATAAAGCTTTACGTCAATGGAGGGCTATAGGATCGCATAAACGGCAATTAACGGAATTTTCTTGAAATTCTACATTCTAGTGGAATATTAAGTTGCAAATGCGGCTGAAGATGTTGTTTAGATAAGGTTTAGATTTTGTTTATGATTACTGGATAATTGCTGTTCATACAATCTCATATTGTAGCCTCCGTACAACTTTCCCAGAAGCCGGACTATAAAGAGCTGATAAATGATTTCGACAACATGAAAGTTTGATGCATAGCTTGCATTTGAATTGACTTTAAATGCATACCGTGAGGTGAACTTTCACAATGCACTAATAACCAATTTACTAATTATTCAATTACCAACGCTTTGACGCAAGAGCGTTAGTAATTTAAAAGCCTACATTATTATCCCTTTGCGGATTAGTGTGCAGCTGCGCTTCCCCGCAAAAGTAGCCTATTCTTTTGGAAACATTTTGATGAAGTGCAATCTTAAAATAAATTAGGTTCCACTGCTGAAAAAAAAAAAATGCTTGAATCGCATTCATGCAAATCTGTGCTGTTCAATGACTATTTCAGCTTATAAATGCGACAAAAGCAGGCCATCTTAATTGGGCTATCTACAGATTCGAATAAATAAAGTAGATTAACCGTTTGATTGCTAATCGTGCAAAATAAACGGGAACAGGATGAGAGTAATTCGATAAAAAAAGGAGATGATTTTGCAGACCTCAGTTAAGCTTGTAACAACACAGTGCCAATAAATACTCATTTAATTCAGTTTTTTTCCCCAGAAGCATTCACATGACCGCTGATGTTCGGCACTTTCAGCAGCTGTTTGTATTGGATTAATTAAAGGAAGCGATAAAGGTTGCATGTTCGCCCCATGCCAGCAGGTGGTCTTACTACACTTTAAAATTATCACGATGTGATATCGTCATACCCCTAGGTTGTGCGTGTTCATGTGAAGGGCGCGTGGTCTTTTTTTTTTTGTGTTGATCCGAAAAGTGATCCGATCCGTGACTCAAATCCTTGATACGATCCGAACCGTGAGTTTTTTGATCCATTGCACCCCTAGTAGGAGTAAAGACAGATCATCAGTATGTTGCCAGACAGTAAAAAATATTTAAATAGTAAAATGAATTGTATACATAAATAGGGCAGTATTATACTGAGACAATTTGTGCACCATATGCTTTAATGTTGTGTTCTATGATAAAATTAGCTCCCAGTAAGTAAAGTAGTCCCAGAGCCCTTAAGAAAAGACGTAAACAATATCTGTCAGTAGTGGGTTTTTTTTTTTAATCAATTCACATTGGGTGCTTTCGTTGGTGTTTAGTACCAAATATTTCTACCAAGAGTTCAAATTATCCAATCTAAAATCTCCAAGTAAGGACTGGAGACACAGCTGTCACAATGGATTTTCCCCCTGTTGCTTTCATTGAGACATTAGAAACAATCATTTTTACAAATTAAGCCTTAAGGTGCTTAATTTTTACTCACTCTATCCCTCCAAAAGATGATCATTTGGTGTGTAGTTGACAAGTGACCTTCAGAAGTACTCAAAGGCACCTGTGAACCCTTCTGAAGGTCACTGCCAACTAATTTGCAGGCTAATAATTGACAAAATTGACCTTTTGAAGGCTGAAATCTGAAATTTTGCTTCATATATTTTGCACCTTGTGTGACTATGACAGTGATCCGCATTTTAAGGGTTAAGAATAAAAATCTTGTAAATTCAAAATTGCAAGTTGCCTTCAATGTGGAAATTATGCATGAGCATTGTAGATTATGCCCATCTTAAATTGGTTACAATTAGTTCTTTTTATGTGAACTATAGGAGATCAGAGAATGAAAGACATACTTTCATGCAAGATATCCCACCTCTGCGGTACACGAGCTCAGAGGCAAAGCCATCTCGTGGCTGGAATTAAGAAATGCCCAGTATTAATTATGTAATTAGCAATGCTATTACTTTCCGAAACGGCACAGTGCAGACATATGACTGGCTTTTATGAAGCGACAATAAATTCTGAATTGTTCAGGCAGTATATGACTCTGTCTTCTGTGAATGATAGTATCTGGCATAGTCGAGCAATATCGAGGTCAGTGACACAATATGGGTGGCCCTGTGGAACAGCTGTCCCAGGGGAAGAGCGTACACAGTAGTGAAAGCCTCACGCTGCATCCCAATCAATCTATGCCTCCCAGGACAAGGAGTTTTCCTTTGCGCCGGTTATTCCTACATTCACAGCAGCAGTGGAATCAGCTTATTTATTTATTTATTTTTTCTTGTCAGTCACATTTCTTGGTTTTGTTATTTTGTAAATGTTTTGTAATTCTAGTTCTGTTTTCTATGTTTGTTAAGTCATAAATAGGGCCACAATGGAAACAAGTGCTTGCACTTTTTTAAGCTATCCTGATTGGACTTGTCTGTACTTTTACATTTTTTATCGAATAAATCAAATCAAATCAAAAATCAAATCAGCTTCACATCCGATTCCTCTGCCTGCAGCCAGGGGAATTATCCCAAAGATATCAGATCATCATTTTCAAAAGCCCAGACCCATTCCATGCTGAAATAGGGGGCAACCGAGAGAAAAGCATTGACTGGACATGGCTCTGAGATGATACAGTTGATATTGGAAGGAAACATACTGCCAGATTCACAAAGCCTCTTTGTTTAACCCTTTCATGAGCATAATTGTATTTTGATACCGTCAAATATTGTGTTACATTGTGGAACTATATATCATTCGAACGTTTGAGGACTCAGCATTCTAAATGGGTAAGCCATTTTATGATGCAAATGCGGTAGCGAAAATCGTCTTCAAAATTGTGTCATAACAACCCGTCAGCCTAGTTATGCAGTCCCATAGGTTCAAGCGTATAGCGCTGTTCAGATATGTCAAAATAGGTGAAAAATCAATGTTATTACCTCAGAAGTGGTCCAGACTTAAAAACCTGTTATAGTTTTTAATCCGCAAAACAAACAAGTATGGTTGAACACCACTAAATTGACTTTGACATGGCGGTAGTAAGTGCACATCTTTTCTGAATTTCACTGTAATAAGCCTTTTTACTCATGATGCTGCACTGTAAATTGTAAAGTAACTCTTTAGGAACAAAATAAGTGCACCCACTGGCTATTAAGCCAAGATCTGACAGAGCAAAAAGTGTTTTAGCCTATCAGCCCTCACACTAATATAACAGGAAAATCAAATGCTTTTGGTTTACACAGTCAGCCAAAGGTCTGAAACTTCCAAAAGACAGATGTGTATGGTAGCTGAGAAATTAATTTTTACCAAGAGGAATTGTTTCAATGGTTTCTGACAGGGGGAGGATTTTGTCAGTGAAGCGATGGAGTTTTGGAAGTGACTTTAAGGTGCATAAGGTGCTGTGAAAAAGTATTTTCCCCCTTCCTGATTTCTTATTTTTTTGCTTATTTGTCACACTTAAATGGTTCAGATCATCAAAGAAATTTTAATATTAGACAAACATAACCCGAGTAAGTATAAAATGCAGTTTTTAAATGATGACTTCATTTCTTAAGGGAAAAAAGCTATCAAAGCCACCCTGGCCCTATGTGAAAAAGTAATTCCCCCCCCCTTAAATCATGATTTAACTGTAATTAACCACATTTTTTGAGTTGAATTTCACTGGCCACACCCAGGCCTGATTACTGCCAGACCTGTTGAATCAAGAAATGACTTAAATAGAACCTGTCTGACAAAGTGAAGTAGGCTAAAAGATCTCAAAAAGCAACACCTCATGCCACAATCTAAAGAAATTCAAGAACAGATGAGAAACAAAGTCATTGACATCCATACGTCTAAAAAGGTTTACAAAGCCATTTCTAAGGCTTTGGTACTCCTGTGAACCCTGGTGACAGCCATTATTCACAAATGGAGAAAACTTGGCACAGTGGTGAACCTTCCCAGGAGTGGCCGGCCTTCCAAATCTACTCCAAGAGCACATCAACTACTCATCCAGGTGGTCACAAAAGAACCCAGAACAACATCTGAAGAACTGCAGGCCTCACTTGCCTCAGTTAAAGCCAGTGTTCATGATTCAACTATAAGAAAGAGACTGGGCAAAAAATGGCATCCATGAGAGAGCTCCAATGCAAAAACCACTGCTGACCAAAAAGAACACAAAGGCTCATGACACATTTGCCAAAAAACATCTTGATGATCCCCAAGACTTTTGGGAAAATATACTGTGGACTGACGAGACAAAAGTTGAACTTTTTGGAAGGTGTGTGTCCTGTTACATCTGGCGTAAAACTAACACAGCATTTCATAAAAAGAACATCATACCAACAGTCAAACATGGTGGTGGTAGTGTGATGGTCTGGGGCTGGTTTGCTGCTTCAGGACCTCAAAGACTTGCTGTAATTGATGGAACCATGAATTCTGCTTTCTACCGGATAATCCTGAAGGAGAATGTCACACCATCAGTTCGTGATCTCAAGCTCAAGCGCACTTGGGTTATGCAGTAGGACAAAGATCCGAAACTCACCAGCAAGTCCACCTCTGAATGGCTTAAAAAAAAACAAAATTAAGGTTTTGGAGTGGCCAAGTCAATGCCCAGACTTAAATCCGATTGAGATCCTGTGGCATGACCTTAAACAGGCTGTTCATGCTCGAAAACCCTCCAATGTGCCTGAATTAATACAATTCTGCAAAGAAGAGCGGGCCAAAATTCCTCCACAGCGATGTGAAAGACTCACTGCCAGTTATTGCAAAAGCTTGACTGCAGTTGTTGTCGCCGAGGGTGGCACAACCAGTTATTAGGTTTAGGGGACAATTACTTTTTCATATAGAACCAGGTAGGTTTGGATAGCTTTTTTCCCTTAATAAATGAAATCATCATTTAAAAACTGCATTTTGTATTTATTTGGGTCATCTTTGTCTAATATTAAAATTTGCTTGATGATCTGAAACATTTAAGTGTGATAAATATGCAAATAAATAAGAAATCAGGAAGGGAGCAAATACTTTTTTCACAGCACTGTATATGATCACACACCAGTGAAGGGCATAAGAAGGGGATACCTGTATGTGAGTGAAAATTTATGCATATGGGAAAGAATACCTGATTGAATAAAGCACTAAAACTGTTGTAAAAGCAAATGTGACCATGGCAAGGAACGCTGGGGTATTTGGTTTCTTCACGATTGGTCGTCCAAACACGCACATACATGACAAAAAAAAAAACAAAAAAAAACTGGAAAATATTCATTTTTTGTCACAGAATCATACTATTTGAAGCTGCAGTTAAATAGGCATCTGGCTGTGGCTGCATTATTTTTCTAGGCTGATGAGGCTTGGTCACAGCATAACAAAGGCAGAAAATTCTGCCTGGCAAAACTTAAATTTCCAGTCTTGTCACTCAACTTGTGTAATATTCTCAGCAGTTAGGACTATCCTAGAGCAATCAACTGAGTGTCACTTTTCAAATGAGACCATGATTACGCCTGTAGTAATAGTGGTTAATAAACAGTAAGCATTTTAATTTGGGAGGAAATTTGCTCAGAAAAGGACTGCACTTAAAAGGGTTAATACAAAAACTAGAATGGCTTTTGATGGAAATGTCATTGTATTTCTTCTGTGTGTTTTTAGGGCACATTATGAAGAATTTTTTCCTTTGGTTTGTATTCATTCCCAAACGTCTCCTTTCTGTCAACAACTCTGTGAGATCACTCAGTATCAGGAAAGACCAAAACTGTGGCAAGCATGATAGTCAGAGCAAAAGTAAATCATAGGTCAACCAGAAAATACAACAACTCTACATCACCTTGGGGAACACAGATCTCCCTTCAAGGACAGGCAATTCAAAGGATTGACTCGTTTTTGAAGAAGCTTGTCAGATTATTGATCAAGTCCACAGAGAAGTAGTATTACCTATACCATGTCAGCAAACAGCGCGTAATCGCCTAAATTTCACACCGTCCTCCAGGCTAAGAATCCACTACTGCTCCCCTCATTCTCAAAAATATTCATGGAGAAAAAAAAAACAGTCCAGAGAATCACAGATTTGTAAAATGTGCAATAAGAGATTGCCAGTGAACTACAGATATTGCTGAGCATGACTAAATGTAGCTGTATGCCGGTGCTTCCAATTTTCGGCTGTCTATCCCTGCACAACTTTTAAATCTTTTGCAGTTTTTCTCATCTTACATCTGCAAGACTGTTTTTTTTGTTTTTACTGCCGCTGTTCAATCAGTCTGTATCTGGTACAAAAACAACAGGACGGGTAAAAGCTGAAACTGGATGGCCGAGGGAAAAAAACCTCACGGCTGAAATGCATTTACCAAGCTCAGAAGCCACTCCCCAGTTCTGTGTTCCAGTGGTGGGATGCCCTCTCTGTAATTTCCTCAGCTCACTAAGCATAAGAGACCTGAGGTAGAAGGGGGATCATGTGTTCATATAGTTCCAGTTACACTGCACGACATAAAAAGGTTTGCAACTAAATTCCTCTGGCGAATGCAGAATGTTCCAGGTTCCTGAGACACCAAAAGCCACTGCCATCAAACAGAGATAGCCTTGATGAAAATGATGAAGAAGGGGAATAAGGAGAATATAAAAAGAGTATGTCTGCTTCCTGAAAAACCCATTAGCCTATAAATACTCCCAGTGGTCAATGTCAAGTGAAATCAAAACCAATTCAAATCAACGTGAACATTTTTTAGTTGCTAGTTGAAGGATGAATATGTAAAAAAATACTACTTTTTGTGTAAATATGTGCACACCTGACATACAATGCTGTGAAAAAGTATTTGCCTCCTACCCAATTGCTTTTATTTTTGCAATTTGTTGTATTTAAATGTTTCTTATCATCCAACTAATGTTAATATAAGATAAAAAGAATGAGTTAACATAGAATGCAGCTTTTAAATGATAATTTCGTTTATTGACAATGAAGAGTTATTGAATAGGCATGGGCAACGCTCTGCATAAACTCTAATGCAATGCGTAACAGCTGAACTGGGGCGGTAAACAAGCCTCAGAAAACGTATTAAAAAATGATGTTAATACCATTTTCATACAAAAAGAACACCATGGTTTGATTAAAAGCAACCTTTTCAATAGGACACCCGCATTTCATACATGAACTCTGCGTATTACGGCCAAAAAAAAAAAAAAAAACACGATTTGAACAGAGCTATTGTTCGCCCGTTGGATGAATGCGTGACCTCAATTTGCGCCGTGTTTACAAATTTTCAAGTGCACGGTGTGGCAAAAAATATCCATTTAGGAGGTGGATTTCAAATAGCCCACGGCGACATGATATCCCAGCTACGGCCCCGATTTGCTTACAGCCATCTAATTTGAGAAATTACGAGTCTGTTCGTCCAGGCTAGACCTCCAGGGGATGTGAAATAAATTCGACAGAAGTTGGTGAAGTTCGTCGCGAGTTCGCCGTGATTTCTTCTCAACAATAGCAGGAAAGGTTGGCGCATTTTTTACTGTACCCTACATAGTTTGTTGACAGAATATCCTGTGACCCTATTTGTGAAGTATCAGTAAAATATACCAAGGAATAAACCGGCGCCAGGCGTTTGAAGCCCAATGGTCTGGTCGTGCCATCTCCATTTCAACTGGCTGCACGCCAGCGCTGTGATCTTTCGACCAGATTTCATTAGTGTGTGAAATGAATTGTCCTACCAGTGCCTCGCGGTTGGAGGTTAGTTTGGTGAGGCAGAATCCTTCCCTTTGCTTGATTAGCAATCAAACGATTAACTAGTTTGTTAAGACTATTCGGCAGAATGACGGGCCAGTTTAAATTTCCGGCGTTATTACTCAGTACATCGAACCTGAAATGCTCGCTAGACAGCAGATTTGCGTGTACTTGCTTCCAGGAAGCGAAGCAATGTCATCAACAAATATGAAAAACAGTTCGACTTATGCAGAGTTCAATGCTTAATCAATATACAATGTATTCTCCTTTAAATCTGGCGCTTTTACATTAAAAAAAAAAAAAAGCGGGCGCTTATTTTCAGTCTTCTTTCATAATCCGATTAACAATGTTTAAACGATATACAGAATTACCGAGAGCTGAGAATTTTTCCTGATTAATTATTCAGATTTCCATCCTTGCAGTCTCGAATTGAAGCGTGAATGAATATTTTTGTCATTATCTCCTCTATCAGTATACGGGCTTCCTATAGGCTTGGCCTTAATTGTTTTGTTTGTCAATAAGGAATAGTACAAGGGAACAGGTTCACAAAGTCCTGTGATAAAAGTTTGGGTGACTGCCTTACCTCACGGCACGTCTCTGGCTTCCTTTAAGAAAGTACTCGCAAATCTGCAGTTTCGTGAGCATTTCAAGTTCGATGTACTGAGTAATAACGCCGCGGAAACTTAAACTGGCCCGTCATTCTGCCGAATAGTCTTACTAAACTAGTTAATCGTCTGATTGCTAATCAAGCAAAGGGGAGGTTTCTGCCTCACCAAACTAACCTCCGACTGCACGTCACTGTTGTTTTACTATGAATTATTCACGGTAGCTCATTGAAACTATCATGGGAGAAGGATATATGGACATAGTAAAAAAACAGTGCAAAAGTTTTTTGTTTAAAATCACCACAGGTTATTGAAGGGGAACGTTCGATTCATTTAAGTAGCAGTGGGAGGGCAAACAACTGCCAGCATCAGCGACTTCACTGCATTTTATATAGTAATGGGCGAGTAGCATAAACGTTTGCCCTCCCACCGATAATTTTGACATTTTTGCAGGCCATTGATCCAAAAAAAAAATTCATAGGCAACCCATTCATTCCATTTTTTAATATCACTGCAAAACCTAATGTTTGTTGAACATAATTGGGTGAAATTCAATGCATTTTCCATTAAAAAGGGTCTAGGGGGCGCTGCTGTACTTCAGAAAAGGGGTAGATGACTTTAGCATCAATTATTTCTGTTAGGGTAGCCTAGTGGATAATTTGGCCTGGTTTATTTCTGAATAGACTGTATTTTCGAAAATGCCTTCAAGCTTCACCCCCCAATTTTCACAATGGGTTTTGTTGAAAAATGCTGAAATCAGCCATTTTTGGGACCCTGTGGCTCTGAGACCCTTTCCTGTAAAGGCGTTGGACTTGTGGCAAACTCTTCCTCTGTGTCTTCTGTACTGCAAAAAATCATTAGAAAATAATAAAAACTTTGTTCTCAGCAACTCAAGAAATACTGTCATTTTATTCATTTGTATTGCCCATGCCTATATTGAAAAAGCTTTTTCACCCTTGTGAAAAAGTCAATTCCCCCTAAAACCAAGTAACAGGTTGCACCGCCCTTAGCGGCAACAACTGCAATCAAACATTTGCGATAGCTGTCAATGAGTCTTTTACATCATACATCGCCGTTGGGGAATTTGGGCCCACTATTCTTTGTAAAATTGACTTGATGCAGCCACTTTAGAGGGTTCTCATGAATGAACTGATTGTTTAGGGTCATGCTCCAGCATCTCAAACAGATTCATGTCAGAACTTTGACTAACCACTCCGAAACCTTCATTTTGTTTCTTTCGAGCCGCTCAGAGGTGGACTTGCTTATGTGCTTCAGATCATTGTCTTGTTGCATGCCCCGACTTGGTTTGAGCTTTAGGTCACAAACTGATGGTCTTTTATTCCCCTTTAGGACTTTCACAAGCAGAATTCATGGTACCAGCAGTTATAGCAAGGTTCCCACATCCTGAAGCAGGAAAGCAGTCCCAACACATCACACTACCACCACTGTTTGACTGTTGGTATGATGTTCTGATGGTGGAATACTGTGTTAGCTTTACGTCAGATGTAATTGGCCCCATGTCTTCCAAAAAGTTACACTTTTGACGCATCAGTCCACAGATTATTGTCCCAAAAGCCTTAGGGGTCATCAAGATGTTTTTAGCAATGGTGAGACTAACCTTTGTGTTCTATTTGGTCAGCAGTGGTTTTCCCCACGCAGCACTCCTATGGATGCCTTTTTGCCCAGTCTGTCTTATTGTGGAATTGAGAACACTGACCTTAACTGAGGCAAGTGAGGCCAGCAGTTCTTTAGATGTTAGTTTGAGTTCTTCTGAGACCTTGTAGATGAGTCGCTGCAGTGCTCATGATTTGACATTGCGCCATTTTGAGGGATCTTAGACTTTGGGGAGCCACCTGGATTGCTGTCTTTTTTGGGTCCTAGAGAGTAGGCAATTTAGAATTCAATGCTTAGATGACTTGCACCTGTGGTCAAGGAGTTTATGATCCCAGAAATGTATAGTTTTAAGCCCCAGCAATTTTTCAATTCTCAGTATTATTATTTTTTTTTACAATTTCATTGCTGAATTTTCATGAAGATTTTTTGTGTTTGCAGCCCTTTTTCTCCACCAAAATCATCAAAATAAACTGAAATACGATAGAATTTTAAATGCTTCAAGTGTCCTGACTCAGTTGAGTCATTCCTTTCCTGTCTGCAAAGCTGCAATCTTGAACAAGAGCAATCAGAGATTTCTGACCTCCGCCAAGGGTTGGCATTCCGGATCCTAGATCCAGAATTTGATCCAGATCGCCACCAAAATTTAATGGGTTCTTCCTCGGATCAAGATAAACCTGTGTGCCAATTTTTATGATGATCCGCTCAGTAGTTTTTGAGTAATCCCTGCTAACAGACAAACAGACACACAGACAAATAAACGCAGGTAATTTTATAACCTCCTTGGCGGAGGTAATTATAAAGCCTTAAATAAGGTAACACATAAATAGCCAGATTTGGCTTCTGTGCAAAGGGGTTAAAGTAAAGCGCACCCACTAGACTCACTTCCGTCCATTCAATCAAAATGACGCCCGCACTGTACATTGACGGTACCAAGGAAGGTTGATTGCCTGATTTATAAAAAAATTTATCACGCAGTTTTTGAGAAATTTTTTTTTTTAAATTTCTCCGTCCAATCTTCAACATTGCGGCCAAAATTTTAAGGGCCAATAAACCGGACAAAAATGATTCAATCAAAAATCTGAAAAAAAAACCAGATACGGTCTAGTAGTATTTTATGGCAAATTTACACAAAAATTCATCAGGCCAAAAAAAAAAGATAAAAAAATGTTCCGGATGACAGACGACGGATGACGAATGCCACACCACGACAATAGCAGTGATGATTCTAGAAAATTTCAGAAGTGGGCCAACTCCCCCCCTGACTTAAAAAAAGTGGGCCAATGGGAAAAAAAAAGGTGGGCCAACTGGGTATACCTGGTAAAATGCCATTTATATCAAGTTTTTAAAGAGTGCCTTAACTGGCTCACTTATTAATATGTACATACATTCAGTTTTTATACCTTACTGACAAAACTAAGACATGAATGACAGTTTGAGTTTAAAGTTTTAATAGAAAACCTTCAAAGCCTCTGCCAATCATAACAATTATAAAGTCAATGACAAAATAGCGCATAAAATAATAGTTCCTAACACCTGATTTGGTGCATAGCTTAAAAAAGCCCGCCTCCAAACCAAAGTCCTACTGCTAAAGTTGTAAGTACGGATACTTCACCAGGCAGTGAAGCGATTCTCTTCATAGGTGTACGTTGAGCAGCGCGCAGAGACTCACATTTTTACCTACATTTCGTTTTATTCATTCCAACGAGTTCTGAGCCACGTATCTTCTTTTAAAACCTATTAGCAAGCCTTGTGCTGCTTCAACCTCAAGCGATGCAGAGATGCCAAGTCTCACGCATTTGGCGTGAGTCTCTCCCCTCTTAGTGGCATTCACGTACCTATGCCGTAGGCAGCAATTATTCAATCAACGCGCACTGAAGAAATTCACTCACGGAATTTAAGTCATTGTGCATTAAGTTAATCAGTTTCACGTGGATTACAGTGGATTTCCCCACTAGTGACACAGAAATCGATTATGACTCGGGAATTCTAACGCTTGTCTTTACTGAGGGATTGAAAGCAATGGAATTGCATAAAGACATTTCAAATGGTCTTATTTCATTTAAACAATTTAAACGATCATGAAACACATGCATTGTTTTCAATCCCTGAGTAAAGAGAAGCACGAGAAGTCCGGAGTCGCTTTCCATGTTACTTGTGGTGAGGTCCACCTTTATGCAAGTGAAACTGAAACTTCAATGCACAAGGATTTTAATTCCCCGTGAGAATCTCATTAATAAGCATTCATTAAATAATTGTGGACTATGTTGAATAAGCCAAAAAAATGCGTGAGACCAACACCGAATGCGTGAGACTTGGCATCTCTGGCGATGCCGTAGCTTGAACATCAGAAGCTATGACTATGGCTATGGCTCCAGTGCCCTCCACAAGCACTGCCCCAAACCAGTTCCCTCTCTCTGCTGCCTCAGCCCTACCTCACGCGGTTAGCGACTTGAATGGCGATGTTCCATCCCAGCCAATATTAGCTAGCTACCCAGAGCGTGCATTCAGTGCTTTATGGCGATGATTCAATCCAGCCTGGTATCGTACACGACCGTGGCTGGAGTACTCAGTTCAGCGGGATGCATGCTTTTGCTTTCCCTGCAGGAAATGTTACTGCCGGTAAGAGGGATGTTTTTACCTCACGTGGTTTTACCAACTGGAAAGCAGCAATCGAGCGTGACAGGGGGTTACAGAAACATACATCCCGCCACAGTCATATACAGGCATATATAGTAGTCTCTTGCTGCCGACATTTTGACAGCAATCTTTGCAGTAGGTTTATAAATTTGTTGAATAAATGCACGGAAGTTTGTTATAGACGATGTTTTCATATCAATCTACACACTAGAACAAAGGATTTGCGCCAAATCATAATGTAATGCGTAGTTGCTGGCGCACTGAAATCTTCGTTTAACGCCAAGTCTGTCAAACATGCGGGATCCCGCAAATTACGCGTCCTAGAATCATCACTGAATAGCTTATTGGCCCATAGGGCCGGTAAGCTAATAATGAGCCTTCAGCTTGACTATGTTATCACTTCACCTTGGCTCCAGACATCAGCTCTGACAAGTAAGCTACCTTGTAAAGATACACATCCAGATGTGCACGTAAGGAGAAATGCTGTGAACGCTAGGGACAGTCTTTTGAGAGAGGCATCTAGTTCATAACTAATATGGTATCCTACTAATGTTACCCCTCCTGACAGCTGTTTGTGTGTTCACTGTGTTACAATGCCCACAGAGCATGGAAACGTTTGTAGCAGGGAAATACCATAGGAATAGCATCACTTGTGGAGTTATTATTCCTGACATATCAAGCGTCTTGGCCTTTTTTGTAGCTAACTGTCCACATCATCTGTAGTTTTCAATGTAGGCTGAAAATAAATGGCACCACCCTGCAAGTTGACGAGGCTGGTTCCTTAGATCTATGACGTATGAAACTGTGCCTCTCTGTATCAGTTTTTTTGAGACTGTCATTCATACACAGCACTTTCAAAGTGGAATGTTCAGCACTGCAGTTCACTGCGCATTTTGCTCTTTATATGTCTGCGTAGGATTTAAAAAGCAGACCTGAACACGTCAACAAGGCTAAAAACTTGATTTTAATTGGAGGGGGTCTTTAATAGCTTGCTTGCTTAAAGAAATTCTTGCCTTTCTGGCATTTTTACACTTTTCTTTTGTAATCTTAAAATGCTCCTAATAAGCGTATTGCACACTAAAATGTAAAAGAAATCCACCAGGTGTTGAAACTGTTCAATATTCAATTCTCATATATTTCTGAAAAAAGTCTGACCATTCATTTTCTTCAGTCAGAATAAAATGATTTGCCAAGCTTCCTGTCTGTCATCCGTCGCAGCGCCCCTTCCAGTTGCCTACCGCTGTCACCGCTTGCTAGTCACGCACCTCTCTGGCAGAAAAAAAACCCACGCATTTGACTGAAAACAAACGGGTGCTGAAATGCTATAATCACGATAATAACGTTAATGGTAGTTCATCAGACTACAAAGGTAAGTAAACGTTACGAGGGCATTTTATTTTATACCACATATAGAATGGAATATTATGTCATTACTGTTGGTTAGTTTTCACTTACCGGTGCCTCTGAATCTGACTCCACTGACCCGCTTCACTCTCCTACGAAAAAAATATTGCGTGCGGCGCGAGGAAGTGAGCAGCGCGAGTGAAACGGGTCAATGGAGTCAGATTCAGAGGCACCGGTAAGTGAAAACTAAAAAAATGAGGCCTTAACGAGGCCTTTTAGGTTTAGTAACGTCGATATTTGTGCTCCGAAATGCTGGTAGCTGTAGCTCAGTGGTAACTGGCAACCTGAATTTTGCCATTTAGAATTTATATATATATTTTTTTTATTATTTCTGCCAGTCCTATAGCCTATACAATTTCCCATTCAAAGACAATAAATACAAAGAAAATTAAGTTTGGCTCCACTGGAGCAGATTTATTTTAAAAAAAAAAGCAAATTAATAAGATTATGAATACAAAAAGGGTTAAAAAAAAGGGGAAAAAAGTCAAAAGAATAAAAACCCCAGCAATTATATTTACAAGCTAAATGGTACTAATGTTCTACTATAAAGTAGGCCTACCCAGGGATTAGCACGCTGGTCGCCTGCGCTGAAGTCCTATACCTTAACCACTAGGCTACACCATTTTGCGGAAACGCTGCTCTCAAATTGCCAATATAAAGAATGAGTCAAAAAAAAAAGTCACTTAGCTTGTTTGTACTGTTGTGCCCTCAGTATTCACGCGTTTCTGTCAGAAAACAACTTTGAAAACGACGGCTGAATATTTAGCGGATAATTATACCGAAAATACCGCAAACAAACCTGTTGAGCGTTTATATTGTCGCGCTATTTAAGTACATTCGAATGGCCCATGGAATCCGTTTGACACACTGGGAACGCAAGGCTCTGGCTCAGTCTAGCTTTGTGCGATAAAGGTGCTTTAGAGTTCATTGGAAACGTCAAAAGCCATAGAAGCAAATGGCTACCGGCAAAGTCTTATTCACAGCATCACAAGCCGATCACAGAGAGGAAAATACATTGCAAGCAAGCAAGCTGAATGCTGAGGAACTGAGATCTTTAAGCAATGCTCGAGAGGAAAAACATGCTTTGAGACTCGCAGATCTAGTTTCGTTATAAGACAGACACATTGAGCTAACAATAGCAAGCGTGGATTTACCCTCAAACAGTTTTTTTATTACAAAATATCAAAGGTAAAAAATTTCTTTGCTCATCCCTGTAGACTGTAAAGTGTATGCCTGCTTTTCTTTGAGTGTGGTGTCGGTTTAAAATGACAGGGCATACATAGTTGGATTCTGTGGACTTTCCTCTTTCATTTGAGGTATCATTTTTATAGCCTGGAATCCATCCATATCAAGCTTTGGTCGCTCCCAACGGTCACTTGCTTATATGTCTGGGCTCAGTCAGTAGACCAGCGTTTGACTTTCAAATATTCGCACAAAATCCATGCGAGATCTGTGATTGGCTCACAGTCGCAAGGATGCCCCGCCCCTTTAGACAGACTTAAAAATAAATAAAATACCACAGTTCTGCATTCAACGGAAGTCCCGCCTCCCAGCTCGTGTTTATATGAGTATTCATCTGAGTGGCAGCAGTGTCTCTGGGCAATGAACGAGCCGGGAGGCAGGACTTCCATTGAAAGCGTGAGCTTACTTGAAGCTTAACTGTGGTATTTTATTATTTTTAGCAAAAAATAACCGCGTTTCTAGAGTTCTGAGGATATGAGTGGACAAAGCAGACTTGGATTATGTTGGACGATGGTTTGAAAGTTTGTCAACGGACGTTTTGTGGAGTTTTCCCATTGCTACTGGGTGACCCCATTTGCTTCCAGCAAAAAAGGAATTTGGATAATATTTCAAAACTCTCCAGTGGCCATAAAGTTGCGCCAGGTGAAGAACAACTTTGTCTGTTCAAGACATTCAATGGTGAGTAATTGATATACAAATTATGGTTTTTGGGTGGAGTATCACTTTAATCTAGCTGATGCAATCGTGCCCTTCGAGCTATAGCTAATGCCAATTACAGTGAAATACATTATGTAATTTGAGTATTATTTAATTTAGCCTTTGTTAAACCAGGGAATCCCACTGAAATTAACAAAATGCAGATATGCCTAAACATTATCCTGTTCAAAACCTAACAACCACTCCAAGAGTAAACACAAGCAAGCCACAATCTAATTTTTAAGCTCATGTCAAATAACATTCACGAATGCCGTTGCTGGCCAGCTAACTCATTCGATTGGTGGTGCTTGCCAAAAGGTCACCCAATCAGCCAAGAGCAGAAAACATGAATATTCATATATTCACTTCATTAGTGAGGTAAAGGCTAAACGCTGCCCATAAGACTGAGGCCAGACTGATATCAGTCAGTGACCGTTGGGAGCGACCAGCACTTGATATGTATGGATTCCAGGCTATCGTTTTTATGCATAGCACAAATTCAGGAGAAATTCTAGCGAATCAGCACTGATATGATTTTATCCTATGTTTTGCTACATGTTTATTTACTTGCTTGGTGCTTGAATTGTGTTCGGTTCAGGTAAAAATGGTCTACTTGAGCTTTTCGCCTAGTTTCTTCGCGAAATGCGGATATGCCGCATGACAGTTTTGCGATTGGAAACATGCTGTATTTATTGTGCTTAAGCACCGGCCCCTGGTACCGGGGCGTAGGGCTTACGGGGTTAAAGGCATTTTTGCTGTCCGTGTGCTTGTTCTTTCCTTTTTCGTGAATTTATTGTCCAAGACTGAGAGGCACTGGATCAAAGCCTTCCATCGGCAGATGCACGGGGATCCTTCATCAATCTATTATCTGGCTCTCAGTGTTAATGTAAGGGTTCATCTCTGCACACCGATGTTGTGCACAGAGATCAAGGATTGTGGACTGGACTAAGGTGCGAAGATGGATTTGGTATTTATTATGCCTATGCGGCACAGCAGGACGGCACAGCAAAATACAATACAAAAGAACACAAAATGGAGGTTCTGGGTTAATAATATCACTAATACATCCAACTGGGACGACAGCTACAGTACTATGTATTACAAACAGAATCGAGGTTGCAGAATAATAATTACAGCACTGAACATAAATATTAATAGTGCGGAAGTTAAAGTTAGTGATACATGCGAAAGCGGGAGATAAGTCTAAACAATACTAGAGAGTAAACACAGGCTTGCGAGGCTTACGAGACTTCGCACCGAATGAGTGCGAAGCTCAGACTTAAATAGGAAATGCTACCACATAATGACAATGGGAAACAGATGGTGGTCATGATCTCGGTCTGAGGAATGTGGTTCGGGTCTTAATAGGCTGGTGAGTTGGAGCGCTGGAGGCGTGGCCTTACAGTTAAGATAATCCACGTTTTACAAGTCTACCTGCAGTACTCTTTGATCTAGGCCTTGTTTTATGAGGTCATACAGGGAAAAATCTGTGATATTGATTTTTTTTTCTGTTTTCACAAATAAACAAGAAGTTTCACAAACCTGATTGCTATTCTTAAAATATTATCTGGTTCCCAGTGTTAAAAAAGTCCAGGTTTCACAAGTCTGCCTGTTGTACATTATAACATGAGCAGATGTAATGAGTTGGATAAGTTTGTTTAAAGATAATATGCCGCTCGCCATTGCCATCTAATTTCTGCATTTTCAGGAAAACCCAGTGTGTACATGCAAAAAAAAAAAAAAAAAATAAAAAAAAAAATATATATATATATATATATATATATACACACACTGCTCAAAAAAATAAAGGGAACACTAAAATAACACATCCTAGATCTGAATGAATTAAATATTCTTATTAAATACTTTGTTCTTTACATAGTTGAATGTGCTGACAACAAAATTACACAAAAATTATCAATGGAAATCAAATTTATTAACCCATGGAGGTCTGGATTTGGAGTCACACTCAAAATTAAAGTGGAAAAACACACTACAGGCTGATCCAACTTTGATGTAATGTCCTTAAAACAAGTCAAAATGAGGCTTAGTAGTGTGTGTGGCCTCCACGTGCCTGTATGACCTCCCTACAATGCCTGGGCATGCTCCTGATGAGGTGGCGGATGGTGTCCTGAGGGATCTCCTCCCGTACCTGGACTAAAGCATCCGCCAACTCCTGGACAGTCCGTGGTGCAATGTGGCGTTGGTGGATGGAGCGAGACATGATGTCCCAGATGTGCTCAATTGGATTCAGGTCTGGGGAACGGGCGGGCCAGTCCATAGCATCAATGCCTTCGTCTTGCAGGAACTGCTGACACACTCCAGTCACATGATGTCTAGCATTGTCTTGCATTAGGAGGAACCCAGGGCCAACCGCACCAGGATATGGTCTCACAACGGGTCTGAGGATCTCATCTCGGTACTTAATGGCAGTCAGGCTACCTCTGGCGAGCACATGGAGGGCTGTGCGGCCCCCCAAAGAAATGCCACCCCACACCATTACTGACCCACTGCCAAACCGGTCATGCTGGAGGATGTTGCAGGCAGCAGAACGTTCTCCACGGCGTCTCCAGACTCTGTCACGTCTGTCACATGTGCTCAGTGTGAACCTGCTTTCATCTGTGAAGAGCACGGGGCGCCAGTGGTGAATTTGCCAATCTTGGTGTTCTCTGGCAAATGCCAAACGTCCTGCACGGTGTTGGGCTGTAAGCATAACCCCCACCTGTGGACGTTGGGCCCTCATACCATCCTCATGGAGTCGGTTTCTGACTGTTTGAGCAGACACATGCACATTTGTAGCCTGCTGGAGGTCATTTTGCAGGGCTCTGGCAGTGCTCCTCCTGTTCCTCCTTGCACAAAGGCGGAGGTAGCGGTCCTGCTGCTGGGTTGTTGCCCTCCTACGGCCTCCTCCACGTCTCCTGATGTACTGGCCTGTCTCCTGGTAGCGCCTCCATGCTCTGGACACTACGCTGACAGACACAGCAAACCTTCTTGCCACAGCTCGCATTGATGTGCCATCCTGAATGAGCTGCACTACCTGAGCCACTTGTGTGGGTTGTAGAGTCCGTCTCATGCTACCACTAGAGTGAAAGCACCGCCAGCATTCAAAAGTGAGCAAAACATCAGCCAGAAAGCATAGGAACTGAGAAGTGGTCTGTGGTCACCACCTGCAGAACCACTCCTTTATTGGGGGTGTCTTGCTAATTGCCTATAATTTCCACCTGCTGTCTATTCCATTTGCACAACAGCATGTGAAATTGATTGTCAATCAGTGTTGCTTCGTAAGTGGACAGTTTGATTTCACAGAAGTGTGACTTGATTTGGAGTTACATTGTATTGTTTAAGTGTTCCCTTTATTTTTTTGAGCAGTGTATATATATATATATATATATATATATATATGCTTACAAGTCGAAAGGCGCATTGAAACTGATGAATTTCTATGATTTTTGAAGATACTTAAGATGTGAGCAAAGAAACAGAGCCCAAGGCTGCGTCCGAATAGATCTTTTTTCCACGAAAGTTCCTAACTCCTAAAAAATGATCCGGAAATAATTACATGGCAGCCATGATAAGTGGATTTGAATTCTTTAAATGCTAAGGAAAGGTATGTCAGTGCTTCCTAATTTACCTCCTTCAGCATAGGGTACACAGAACCATCCTTTTCGAAAAGAAAGGAATAAACGCTATCCCACAATTCTGCGCAGAAGCAATATTTATAGCGGCGACCACTCATCCAGCTAATCACGTACAGAAACGTATATGATGGGCAGGGGACTCATGATCACGTTGCCTAGTGTAAGTGCATTCAGATTCTCTAATTACAGTGGTTGTCTTCTGAAGCTGTTAGGAATTCCCTTTTACACCTTTCCTTTACCTTTTGAAGTTTTCAAACAAGGTTAAAGAAAAGTGGTTAGGAATTAGTGGATAGGCCATCATTTTTTCATTATTCGGACGCAACCCCTCTGTTTGAACGTGGTCTTTGAGTGAAAGCTGGCGCATGTGTCAACTGCATCTACAGAATAACCATAGTGATGATCAGTGATTCTGTGGTTGATCTCAGGGTCTATAGAGTAGTGAAGTGATGACGACACAGCTACTTAGCTTCTGGTGTCGGAGGTAAAATCCCTATTGGAATTTATAATGTGGTTCAAACACTTTCTGGCATTGCTCAAATTTGTATTAATTTCATGAGCTGGCTCGCTCCGAGATTAGCCTAAGGCCTGGGCCACACTGCCTGCAGCTGCGATGCGTATTCCGCAAGCGGAGCACTGCAACCGCTTATCGCTTGCAGCTCGGTCACACTGCCTGCGTGTCTGCAGCGGCAGGTCTGCCGCGGGCTCCTCCTTCCAACTCTGTCTCTGCACGACTTTGCCCAAGAAATCACTATAAAATAATATATTATTTCGTCTGCGTCGTTATAGCCTACTACACCTGATTTATATTTTGTATTGACAGTAGGGGAAGCATGCTTGAGCGTATCATACAAACAATCTAATTACACGATCATATAACAATACACTGCAAACCCTTCTGAATTGGTCTTGCTCTCTACTTTCGGGGTAGGGGGAGGGTATTCCGATGTGGAATGTGCCTTCAAAAGCTATCTAATTTTCATTAGTCGAGGCTGAAACCATTCGTATAGGCTAGGCGCGCGAACGACCGTAAAAAGGAATAGTTCAGACAATTCAGAAACTGGCTGATGTGCTGTACGTTCGTCTGGCCATTATATCCCAAGGATGTTTTATAGGTCCATGCTATATCCGGCTTAGTTTTTTTTTTTTTTTTTTTTTTTTTACAAGTGGAAACAGTCACCTGAAGTTGCTGAGGTCGTGGGGGGTCGTGTGTAGGTTCAGCAATCGCGTGGGTGTTATGGCCAGAGTGAGAGATACGGTAAAGTACTGGTCTGATACTCTTTAATCATCAACATAATAAGCTATGTTCATTGGCTTGGCTCCGCAATTAATGGCATATTCCCGCAAAATCTAGACATCTAAATCCAAAATAAAATGAGCAACATCGTATTAAAGCTTTTAAAAATAAGTTAAGAATGACTAAATACTTCTCCATATATCCCCTTTAATGACAGCAGCCTACGATGAAAGTCGCGAATTTCCTACTACATGTTTCAATATTTTACGAAGCATTGCTGAATTGAGCGGAAGGGATTATGTCTATATAAACGGGCTTTTATTATGATAAACATGCCGGAAGTGGTGTTACATTTTTTGTTTGTCTGCTTCATGCTTGCAACAGACACGCATCCTCAGCAATTTAGCGAAATGCATGTATTTATGGCGATATGACTGTTTCTGACAGTCATTTTCAGCTCTGCTTTGCCTTTTTCTGCATGCGTAGTCGGAAAAATTGGCAAGAGTCCGAATCTATATTTTCCGCCAAGGTAGCAGTACGGATTTTGCATGCGTGAGTCGCGCAGCTGCGGCATGCAGTGTGGCCGCTCTCATTGAATAACATGGGAACCGAAACGAAAATACGCATGCGGTATGCGGAATATGCATCGCAACTGCAGGCTGTGTGGCCCGGGCCTAAGGAGTGTACAGATACAAATGATCACATCAAAGTCATTCAGGGTTTCCCGCAGCACTTTATAGTTAGGGCGGCCGCCTTGACAACAAATGCCCCCCGCCTTGACTACGTCCCCAAAAAAAAAAAAAAAATTCTGCTGCATCCACGCATGCATACACAGTAAAATAAGGCCGCATCGCGATGAGGCCGAATAGCGGCAGGCATCTGTTGGTTAAATATGTTACTGCGCCATCTATCACCTGTTGCTACGCCAAAATTATTTTTTGTATCAGGAAGAAGCTAATTATCCGGATACAATAACCTGTCGTCGTTGTGGGAAGGACATGTGGAGGTAAGATAATTATTCATGTAAACTAAACATTGGAATAGTGTCTCCTATCAACTGCGTGCCCACATATTCTGTTTCATTAAGATAGGCTATATGCAATTCGTTTAGTTTCTTATCAAGGCTACCGATGTGTTTGCGCGTGGCTTTCTGCTATTGCACGTGGTTTTCTCTAATGTACAGTAATGGATGGGAAAAACCAGTCAAAAATATCAGGGTACTTTATTCAAAGAAGCCGGCCCACTTCACCATCTGCGCGTAATTAGATCTCGTAATTATGAGAAAAGGTGTATATTTTTTTTATCCTGCGAATGCAATGCGCTTCCGTAAATAATACCGTTCTCCTCTCCCCAAACATAAACACAACCGCAAAGCATTTGGGGAACTGAAGTCAAAACAGATAACAAATACATTTTCCGTTCTTAAATTAATTTTCGTTTAACCCTTAGGGACAGTTGTGCGCCTTTTACGCGCTTTTCATTCTTTTTTTTTTTTGATAATTTTGGCTGTGTTCATTCATGTAGCATGAATTTTGGTAAGATAGTGTGTTTTTATTTGATCTTGTTATTTTCAGATCAGTAAGGCTAGCCACAGTAAGGCTAAAATACACTGTGTACAAGCAAGTGCTACACACTGACTGGTAAGCACAAAAAATGTGCCATTGAAACCCAGAAACCCATTCAAACTGCAATTTTTGATCTCACTTCCATGAAAGCATAATAAATGCATTTTATTATATCTGAGTGTCAATCAATAAAGTTACAAGACTGTTGACTTAGTCACCTTGTTATTGCGCTTTAACTGCTTTGTTTATTTATAAACAGTAAATAAATGCTGACTGTTGCCCCCCCCCGGCCTAGCTAGTGAGCTAGTTAAATCAATAAAAATGGTCAATAGCCATTATTTGGCTGCTTCCCTAGCCTTGAGCCGTGAACATTTCACTAGCTAGAATTTACGTTGTACAAATACCTAATTTGACGTTAGCCTACTACCGAAATGACATGAATTAGCTGCGTAGCGAGGTCAGATATGCATTGACATAGCAGATTAGCTCGTCTGCCAGCAACCAAGTTTTTAACTGAACAAACATTGGCCAAAGATGGCTTGCTAATAAAGTAAATTGGCGCTAGATGTAAAACTTAATATCTAGCAAGGTAAGCATAATTAAGTAGAACGTAGAGTGGCTAACTAAATTCACAATCTCACCAGGCTGAGCAAACAAATGGCTACGGCAAGGTTCAAGAAATTTCTAACCTATTTAATAAATTCGTTCTGCCCGGGAACCAGAAGGATTATGGGACGAGTAGTTTTTAGACAACAAAGACGATTAGCTTGGTGGCAAAAAATTAAAATCATGTAAATTATAGCTGACTCTGGTCAAGAAAAACGAGATAGGTTGTTACTTGGAAATATGATGTAAAATCTCGAAATCGATTGATGCCTGAAAACAACGGAAAGTGCTTCAAAAGTGAATATTCAAAAGAGTCTATGGGTAAAATGAATGGGAACTTTTACTTCCGACACCAGCGTGATGTCATCACTTCAC
The DNA here is from genome assembly GCA_029692085.1 of Gymnothorax javanicus. Taxonomy (NCBI): domain Eukaryota; kingdom Metazoa; phylum Chordata; class Actinopteri; order Anguilliformes; family Muraenidae; genus Gymnothorax; species Gymnothorax javanicus. The sequence continues at coordinate 85,036,257 of CM056196.1, forward strand.
TACTCTGTATGAGGTAGCTGTGTGCGCGCACTCAGCAGGATTAGCTGCAGCTGGCTTGGCTGACCCGATCCTCCTCCACCTGCCGTTGGCTTTGTGCAATCAATTAAGCCAGCAATGCGCTGTTTGGGATATGGCAATCCCTGTTTTGACGTTGATCCAGGATCTCAGGATCCGACTTTTGTGCAATAGGCCCCAGGTTTTACAAATCTAAGTTCCCTAGTTTTTGACATAGCCCTGGGTTTATCACTCTGCTTATGATGCTTTAGCAGGTTAGATTGTCATAAGAAAGCACCGCAGCAGGCTGCAGCAGCTAAAAGCCTTTTTCACAAATGCATACCCAAGAAACTTGAATAAATTAGGTCAGATCATTTTCACAATATAAACAAATATTGATTTAGGAAGGTTTGTGACTTGACAACTGGACGTTTTTCAGGTCTTTCGAGCAGATTATTTTGTGAATGTCCAGCGAATATTGAATACCAAGCTGATTTTACCTCGGTATACACTTTAATGCCAGCAGGCATGCAAACTCACTGTGTGCACACAACATCCATAATATAACCGGATTGCAAATTACTGACATCAGCGTGATAAAACAATTCACAGATAACTAGCCAGAGAAATAAATTGTTTAAAGCAATAGTTAGAAGTTTCAAAAAAGTTTTAACACTTAAACAAGCCATGTTCCAAAGCATATCAACTCATGCTTTCCAACAGTCATTCTAGTAAATTGGTACTGAGTTTTTTCACCTTAGCAACAAGGAAAAAAGCACTTGTGTGTGGTATAGCAGAATTGAGATACTTGAGGAATTCATGCAGAAGTGTTCATCAACATTAGTGTATAACTTAGGAAAAACAGAGAGCTGAATGACAGCGCAATGCAAGGTAAAACTAGCAGGCATACAATTTCCGTAGGTTTTTGAACGAGCTGTTCGCCTTGAAGGCTGCCAAGGCCCCACCAAGGGCTCTTGAGAAAAACAGTATACTCTCAGTTGGATACAAACAGCATTTATAAATACTCAGATAAAAAAAAAATGTATCAACTGGGCACTTCCTTATTAAATTATTCTAACTGATATTGAAGTTAAAATGCAGAAGTAGAGCAAAATAGGGCTTTTCATGAATGATAAATGTCATTACTGCATTTTTAAAAGGTAAGGTTTAGTCTCTGAGGACAGGAAGCACTTGCAAATGTACACTACCAGGCATACCAAGAGCTTTGTATAATTAAAATTTTACCCTGAGGTCCATAGGTCCATTCATTATCTAACCTGCTTATTCCTATTCAAAGTTGCAATGGGGCTGGAGCCAATCTCAGAATCTAAAGGGTGAGAGGGAGGAATACGCCATGAAAAGCTCATAGAGCACGCTCCAGTCATATTAAACTCTATTCTGTGGGCAATGTGAGTCTCCAGTTTGCCAAACATGCATGTATTTAGCCTGGGGGAAACCAAAGTAGCAGGAGAAAACCAACAGTAACAACGGAAGAACACAAAATTCCACACAGAAAGGCCCAGGCCAGATTTGAACCATGACCACATTTCTGTCAGGCAACAGTGCTACCCACTGCGGCAGCAAACTGGCCTATCCTGGTGTTCATTTTCAATATATAGACCCTTTCAAAACATATTCCAAACTAGACGTATGTCGATGGCGTGCCATCGCAAATCTCCGCGCTCCGCAACGAATGTTATGGGAGTAGTAGTAATGTGTCAGAGGGCAATTCACTGAACTGGCATTCTGCTGTACAAATGATAATCTGCTTGTTGCAGTGACAAAGCCCTGATACTGATCAGAGTTATAGCAATGTGATATAGTTAGTACTATAGTACTTTTTGAGTGTCTGTTGAGGGCATAAATTACTCTTCATTTTGAAATGAGAGATTATGAAAGGAAAGGACGTACGGTACAGCAATTGGCACACCTGACGCCATTTGACCTAGAAAACGGTCAAAATTGGATAAAATCAAAAACCCGTCTTATATGTGATGAAGGGTCATCCCATGCACCTCCCATAAAAATTGGAGCGTCCTAGCTCAATGCATAAGGTAGATATGGCCTTTTTTTTTTTCCTTTCACAAAAAGCCTCCTAGTGGCCAAAATATGAATCACAGGACGGCAATTTTTGGCATGCAGGTTGCTATCACCAAGATACATATCCATACCAATTTGCAGCCTTCTACGTTGAGTAATAACAAAGCGTGCCATCCTTTTCAACGATTGGAAAACCTGACGCCATTTGATCTAGAAAACATGCACCTCCCATTACAATTTGAGCATCCTAGCTCAAAGCATAAGGTAGATATGGCCATTTTTATTTTTTCACAAAAAGCCTCCTAGTGGCCATAATATGAATCATAGGACGGAAATTTTTGGCATGCAGGTTGCTATCACCAAGATACAGATCCATACCAATTTGCAGCCTTCTATGTTGAGTAATAACAAAACGTGCCATCCTTTTCAACGATTGGCACATCTGACGCCATTTGGCCTAGAAAACGGTCAAAATGGGATCAAATCAAAAACCCGTCTTATATGTGATGAAAGCTCATCCCATGCACCTCCCATAAAAATTTGAGCGTCCTAGCTCAATGCATGAGTAACTTGTGGCCATTTTTCAATATTCAGAAAAAGGCCCCTGGTGGCCAGAAGAGGAGATGAATTTAAATTCTAAACGCCTTGTGCACCCCTCTAGGTCACTACCTTACAAACACCATAGTTTCAGGTTGATTGGTCTAACGGCCTAGGAGGAGTTACTGTTTTGGACTGACAGACGGACGGACGAACAGACGGACAGATGCCGAACTGTATTACAAGATCTCCTCGCTTTTTCGGAAGCGCGGAGATGGAAAGTCCATCTTATCCGAGTTTTGCACAGTAAGGGCCCTATCTTGCGCCCTAAACCTGTTATTTGGGGATTTAGCATTGCGTAAGAGGCGTTCCCCTGCAAAAGTTGCTATCTTGCACACCTGCCTATATCCCTAAAACACCTGCGCTACCCGTTATATTATGCATAGGTTTGGGCGTTACGCCAGTTAAACCAATCAGTGTGCCAGGTGCCATTGCCTTTAGGAGCAGGCTGCGCTATCCCAAATCCTCAAACCTAAACCCGTGATGGAGAGAGGAAGGTCGCCACGTTTCTCCGAAGATGAAGTTAAATTGCTCGTCCATGAGGTCAAATCCAAACAGGGGAGGATCTGTTTTTGTTAAGTTAATCATGAATTGTATTATTTCATTATTATTATTATTATTTGACATTGACATATTGTTTAATGTTTGGTATGTAATTAAAAAAAAAATCAAGCCTACCCCTTTTGTGGTGGAAACTTCAAAAAAAAAAAAAGAAAAAGAAAAAATGCATTTTGCCATGCACTTCCAACTCCCCCTCCCGTCTGAAATGAAGCATAGAACAAAATCCCATTTTAGAAAAATAAAATTAGGTCTATGCACTGGCACTCAGCGACGTAACTTCTTTTCCAGCGAGAGCGGCATTTCAGAACTCTTCACTGAATGAAGGTAATTCTGGTGACAAGTACGTGGTTTCTTCCATTTACATTTTCCAATCAGACAGCTGTCTATTTTTTACAGCAAGTTGCGTGACCGTGCTGCAAAAACAGGTGTGCGTACTTGTCGCTGAAATTACCTTCATTCGCAAGAGAGTTCTGAAATGCCGCTCTCGCTCGAAAAAAATTATGGTTGCTGAGTGCCAGTGCATAGACCTATTTATAATTAAATTATTTTTCTGTACTGAATGTAGCCCATTATTTTGTCGCAGTTAGATCGCATGGGGGAGAGAAGCCGTTTCTTCAATTGCCACTTGATTATTCTTGAATTGGAAAACGTGTTAATAAAGGAAAACCATCGAGAATTAGCCAGGACTAACTGTAGTCAATAAAGGGATAGATATTTTCCTCCAAATTTTCAGGTCTAGCGCCGGCCCTGTGTTGGAGCAATGTGCATCTTGGCTACACTTATAAGTGCGTCTAACGCGAATTTCTGTGCTTGGACGCGCTTAAATAAGAGCGAATGGTCAGTTCGATTAATTTAAGTATTCTCTTTCCCTCCACGCAAACACACGCAGCTGTTCCGCCTGCGCACACACACACACAGCTGTTGAATATGTTTTAACAAAGTAAAATAGGCCTACATATTTTCGAAATATATTCCATTATCTTATAAATATTTTTTAAATGTTTCTTTCCCCGATTTCCCGTTTTTCTATTTCCCGGGAAACGGGAAATGGTTTGGAGGTCAAACCCCGGGAATCCTCATCCTGCCAGTCGACTCAGGTCGACTTCCATAACCTGCCAATGCCGACCTGAGTCGACATGCAGCGGCGGCTCATGTGCAGTCGTAATATAAAAAATAGAGGACAGTAGGCACTACTGTACATTCTTGCCTACATGAATACGGATTACTTTCGCTTTCAGGTAACGTAATCCCGCCGGTTAAAACCCGATTGAAACCGCGATCTCATTTTGATAAAAAGACTGTCAAGTAGACCCATGAGATGTGAGTTTATTGGTGTAAATGATGGGCTACATATTGGGGTTTCGAAATATAGTGTTCAAAAATTATTTATAACATCATAGTGAAATTAATTAATTTATTGACACTACGTTTATATTTTTTACGGAGAAATGTCGGCAGTTCGTTTCTGCAACAAGACTCGTTTCAATTGGCTTTTGGTTTACCTTGGCAGATAAACATCCGATAGTTTGGTTGTTACGGTTTAGGAACGTCTTTTCTACCATTGAAAATGAATGTAGAGCAAAATATCAACGCGCACCATCTAAAGAAGGCAAAGCGCTGCAACATGAAACTGCATGGCGAGTTAGGCGGTGTCTGCATGTCAGGTTAAAAATATCGCTTTATAAAAAAAACCAATCACGATCATCCCTTCGATCGTCGATATGCGATCTGATCGAAAATCGAATCCATACTTTAAAAAGGTGCACTGTGCAAGTTTGTTTACTTTCTGCGTGATTATATTTTTGTCTCAATTCGCCGACATCTCTCCAGGATCCGCTAGCTGCCTGCCCCTAAATTCACTGTAAAAAAAAAAAAAATTAGGGCTCTGGAGACCGCACAGGCGTCACAAAACTGCAAATAAACACAAGGGGCACAGGCTGTGCCTCATAACATAACAAACCGTCCAGGCCAATCACCGACAAGAGTTGACAGTTATGGAAGCATGGGAAGGAGGGAACTATGGGAGGGAGGGGCGGGCTACCTCTGTTTTGTTTGAATTTGATTGTCAACAGATGTGAAAGTAAACAAACTTGCATAATGCACCTTTAAGGCGATGGGTACAGAGTATATAGTGTGTGAATACCATCATTTCAAGAAGAGTGTAACCTCATGTTCAACTCAAGCACCCTTTCAATGATCTCTACAATGTCCTCATGCAGATGGTAATTTCACGCACAAAAAAATAAACAGAATTATGCCAGAATAGAAGTGAGCTCTCCTCTTTTACGGACTGTGATTTGCAGTGCAATCAGGCAAAGATGACGCAGAACACTAAAGAACACAAAATGAGGAGAATCTGAGGATAACCGATTCCAAATTTCCAACCAAAGCCAGTGCAAAAGGCAGTTCAGTCCATCAAAAACAGCCCAAATATCATCATAAAAACGTCCCAACTCTATTTTTTACTACACAATAATTTTTCACCAAGACGCACAACAATATAAAAGCACTTAATGCTATACTGACTTGAATGATGTGAGCCCAACTATGGCTTGATCTGGCAAGGTACTGACCATGAGACATGCCCATGTCGGTAAGCCAGATACAGTATAATTTATTGAGCATGAGATTCACTATACAACTAGGTCTTTAATCACTCCATAATACATTTTTATTTTTATTATTTTTATAAATTGACAACATTCTAAAATAAAAGTCTACAGACTTCGTAGCTTACATGGCTATTCAGACTGCAAAGAATATTCAAAATGTTCAAACTCTTTGGTACACAGATGTGAAATACATTGGTAAAAAATATTACGCCTAGTGATCCAAAAGGGTCTTTGGCAGAAAATGGCCAAAATGTTTACAGGCATTGAAGATTTCTGAAACTGAAGGCAGATCAAAGTTGGCAGAAAATGGTCATAGGTCCCAAATAACCCCTGGTAACTGAAAAGGATTGTATTTTGGCCTTAAATATCTAAATTGTTTTTGAAAATTAAAAAAAAATAATGAAAGTCGGACTGGATTGAAGTTGGCCGGAAATGAGCCCTGGTGATGCAAATGGGTTGTACAAGTAGTTTGACCTAAAACAGCCAAAATGTTGATCAAAACTTGTGAAAGTGGACCCGGTTCAAAGTTGGCCAGAAATGCTCCCACATGACCCCTGGTGACCCAAATGTTTGTATTTTGGCACAAAACACCCCAAAAGTGGACTCAAATTAAAAAATTGTGAATGTCGAGCTGGATTGAGGTCAGCTCAAAATGGTGCCAGATGACCCTGGTGACCCCAAAGGTCACATTTTGGCGCAAAACACCCAAAAAGTTGACAAAAATAAAAAAAAAAATGTATGACAGTTGAGTCTAGGTGAAGGTGGCATGAAATGGTCCCAAATGACGACCTGACGAGCCAAAATGGTGATATTTTGGCCCAGAATACCCTGAAAGTTGACCAATATGGAAAAATCGTGAAAGTAAAGTCCAATCTAAGTTGGCCCAAAATGGTCCCAAATGAAACCTAGTAAGCCAAAAGGGTCTATTATACACCACAACACCACAAAAGTTAATCAAAATCAAAAGATTCAACACAAAATTTACTTGTTTTAAACAAAGCGACAAGGTTAATAGACCGTTTCGGAGTAAGCACAAGATTTTTTACGCATATGTGTAAGACGAAGTTTGTATGGCAAGAAGAAGTGTCAAAGCGTCTGTCAAAACCTATGTTAGCAAGCGATAAGCAATTTCACGGGTTAAAGTGCAAGAATTATGGCAGATGTGCACGGATTTGAACATAAACCGCGTGGGAAAGAAAAAGGCTGAACTGATTGAAGCGATTGTTGATGAACAGAGCCTCACGAAAGAAAATACAGGCCCCACGGCCGAGACTATAAGCGCTACCGCAGCTGCAGGAGGTCGGATATATCGCCAACCTGACCACTGATTTAATACCCCCAATTTAATTTCTTCATGTGTATGATGACATTGTGGAGAAGAGTGGCAGAAACAACAAGTGTTAAGAGCGGGGTATTAAACACTTTGATGAAGGTGACATCCAGGAATGGTGCTACAAACAGGTAGGCATTGCTAGCTGTCATTGGACATGTTGGATAGCAGTGATAATTATATATATACAGTTACAGCCTGCTGGCTGCTAAACCCCTTTGAGTAGATGTAGACAACCGCGGACAAGGAGGTGTTCTATTTATGCAGGCAGTTAGAAAATGAGTCAGCTTGATAGCACCACACGTACCAAATAAGTAATTAACCTTACTGCGGCATGCAGTAATCATGAAACTGGACAGACATATTTGGCTCTCCTGTGATCAGGAAAAACCTAGTATGTGTGTCACTTTTGGTAGAAACTGAGTTTAACCTTCATTTACAGTAATTAAAAGTGGTAAAAATCCTAAAACATTAGTTATAAGTGTCATTTGAACTTTAGAAATCAAGTTTCTATCATTTTTTTCTGTTAGGAAAAGTCCAGAACCTAAAAGTTTTTGTTCAATTGCGAGATCTTTGCCACTGATAAACTTACTAGGTTTTTTCCAGATCACAGGAGAGCTGTGCTTTAAAGGGGAACTATGCAGGATTTCGGCCGTAATTATTGTGCCTCGGAGTCACTGTGATGGTTAAGAGACTTGTTATGGGGAGAATGGGGCTTATCTGCCCGCTCCTCAGCGTATCTTGGCTGAAAACCGACCTTGCAAGATCAGGTCTACCGCCCCGGTGTCCCAAATCTTGTCGCTGGATGAAGCTATCGCGAGAAACAAACTGCTTTACAGAACGAGACAAAAACACTGCCCGGCTAGTAATAAAAGGAAGACAGCTTCTCTTCACTGGTGTTACGATGGCGGAGCCGGCGAAAAAGAAGAGGTGGCCATTGTCAGAGGAGGCGAGGAAGCGAAAACAAGCGTCTGACCGAGCGAGAAGTCAGACACAACTCAATCTTGGTCGAGCTTTTTCAGAATGGAGAGAGCTCGAGGAGAAAGAAGCATGCAAATCAGATGCCGGCCTGGCGTTGTTGCTGTTGCACTTGTAAGTATCGTTGCGAAAAAATGTATGTATTCCTTGTATTCATGTGTCGTTGCCCACTCTTCATGTTTGCTGTTGTTTGTAAAGGCCTTTGCGCGATTATTGTAGGAGTGGTGCTTGATGCTTGTTAGCTAGCAGAGATGTTAGCATAGTTACCGGTAAACACGTTTGTTTGTCACGTAGCTGTTATTTATTTTACTACATCGTCCTGTTTCTGCCCCAGGAGTGCAATTTTACTATGAGCCACATAACTTCGTCAGCCGAATCTAAGTTTTGTGAGTTTTGTGCAGTTCGCTATTTACATTGTGTAGTTCAAGATTTGTTAGAAGAGCAACTAGAAGACCTTGTTACAAAAACATTATGTCTGATAAATATCGATGCTGAGGAAAAAAAAACTCAGAAAACATAAAAAAAAAGCCGCAGTTATCCTTAGCTTTTTACTTTTTCCCGTAATTGTTTTGTTTATGACAGATATACAACGTAAAACTTGTGATATATATGGTAACAAACCTCGGTAGACATCGCTTCAGGACTGCCTACACGCCGGCTTCCTTGTAAACAAATGCACATGGACGGGGGGGTGGAGGAGGTGGTTGCGGTGAGATTTTTACGACAGTTGTGTGAAATTTGCTCACCGGAACTATAGGGGGAGCTGCGGAGAGGGAAAAAAAGCACCAAACCAACGAAGAAGCGAGCGATTTCCGACCAACTTACATAGTTCCTCTTTAACAAATTGTTGTTGCAGGATCTGCTTCTTCAAACGTCTGAAATTATCTACAACAAAAATAGGAACTAATATATATAAAATTTCCACACATTGACAAATCATATCTTGTTCTCTTTATAAACAACAAATCATAATTACAAGAACTGCAGCAGCAATTGGTAATCTCTTAATTGTAAAGAGTAACTAACAAACGTTAGCTTTTAATACTGCAACAACAGCACGCGCTGAAGATGTATAGCAACACAGGATTACATTTCGAAGTGCAGCTTGATTCCGTGGCCCTTCTAACAAAATCCAACATTTACACTAACGGATATCTCGCCTTACTTATTGATCTCGTTATGTTGGATGGGAGTTACTCCGTTTTCTTTGTAAGAGAAGGCTGATGGCGCGATGTCGACATCTTTCGGGTCTGCGTAATCAGGCCAGCCACTAACAAAATGTATACTGCAAACCCTTGAATGGTCCTTCGGTGCAAAATCTTTTCGGTTGATTGTCTGTATCCATGCTCTTCGCTGTCTCTTACCACGTTGGAAGCGGAAAAACTTAATTGAATCTCCCTTTTTAAACTGGTTAGTGCACCCCACAATACAACATGAAACCACCATTTTTTTTGTTTTTTTTGCCATACTAGCTATGCACATCGGGGATCGCCGGTGTTCTGTCAATTTTTGCTACCTATCAAAATATGCTACCTTGCGGTTCTGCGCTTGCGCACACCTAAAATCTTGGGCAGTTTCTTCACTCATATCTAAAGTATCTTCAAAAATCATATTTTTTTTAATTTCAGTGCACCTTTCCACCTGTAAGCGTAAACATAACATAACATAACATGAATGGCGAGAACAGGCCGTTCAGCCCAACTAGGCTCGCCAGTTTCTTTACACTACTGTTAATATATCACTTCAGATACTCAATGACTCAATGGTATCTAGCTTTAAGTCAAGCCTGCTCTTGAAAACTCCCAAGGCCTCAACAATATGGTCAGGCAAGCTATTCCACATCGAAATTACTCTTTGGGTGAAGAAATATTTCCGAATATCAGTGCTAAATTTACCCTTGGTCAACTTCCATTTGTGACCCTGAGTTCTACTAACAACACTTGGTCGAAGGAATCCTACATAATTCACTTTGTTAATCCCTTTAACATATTTAAAGACCTCAATCAGATCACTCCTAAGTCTCCTTTTCCTAAGACTAAAGAGATTAAGGATCTTCAGCCTCTTCTCATAGCTTTCATCTTTTATACCCAGAATTAGCTCAGTGGCTCTTCTCTGAACTTTTTCTACAGCCTCTATATCTTTCTTAAAGTATGGTCCCCAGAACTGTACATAATACTCCAGATGTGGTCTGCCGAATGTGTTGTACAAAAGAAGCATCACCTCCTTAGATTTGTACTCAATACTTTTGGCAATATATCCCAGCATCCGATTGGCTTTTTTAACTCCGACGGCACAATGGCTAGAACCTGTGAGGGTTTGGTCAAAAATCACTCCCAGATCTTTTTCGTGTGGAGCACATTCCAGTTTTAAACCTCCCATGAAGTAATCCTGTCTAATGTTTTCATTACCTACATGTACAACTTTACATTTCGCTACATTAAATTTCATTTGCCACATTTCTGCCCAATTCTGGATTCTATCCAAATCATCCTGAATCACTTTAGTGGACTCTAAACTATTTGCCAAACCCCCCAATTTAGTATCATCGGCAAATTTAACTAATTTGCTCTCAATATTCCTATCAAGGTCATTAATGTAGATGAAGAACAGCAGGGGTCCCAACACCGATCCCTGGGGGACGCCACTCCCCACCACACCTAGCTCAGATGAGATACCACTGACCACCACTCTTTGTGTTCTGTCTTGTAACCAGTTTTGAATCCACTCCAGAATACCTCCTGTAACTCCAATGGAGCTCATTTTAAAAATTAGTCTCTTATATGGTACTGTCTCAAATGCTTTCTGAAAATCCAAGTATATGATGTAATAAGCCCTGCTCTGGTCATAAGTCTTGGTGGCCTCTTCAAAAAATTCCAGATGGTTTGTCAGTCATGACCTTCCCTTACAGAAACCATGTTGGCTATCCCTCAAGATATTATTACGTTCAAGAAATAAGTCCAGCTCATCTTTTACGATAGATTCCAGTATTTTGCATGCAATGCAAGTTAAACTGACTGGTCTGTAATTTCCTGGCTCAGTACGGTCCCCTTTCTGATATATTGGAATTATATTGCCCTGCTTCCAATCATTTGGTATTTCTCCAGTTTCTAAAGACCGTCTGAAGATGGCGGATAGCGGCTTAAAGATGATCTCACTAACTTCCCTGAGCACTCTAGGATATAAGCCATCAGGACCCGCCGCCTTGTCTGCCTTTAGTTTATGCAACTTGTCTAATACTTCGTTTTCCCTAACCTCAATTTCTGCTAAATAATCTTGAACGTTGGACATGCCCTCTGGCCGAATAAAAACCTGCTCTGAGGTAAAATTCTCAACAAAGTAACTGTTTAAGGTATCCGCAATATCCTTGTTATCATATAGCAGTGATCCATATTTATTCTTTATGCACTTAACCTTCTCTTTGACTTTCCTTTTTCTGCTGGAGTTCTGAAAGAAGCGCTTAGGGTTAGTTTTTGCCCCTACTGCAATTTGTCTTTCATACAGTCTTCTAGCATTCCTCAGCTCTTTTTTGACCACAGCCCGCATTTTCCAGTATTCAGCCTTAGTGTTCTCATTGTTATCCTTTATGTACATCTTATAAAGATTCCTTTTTTCCCCTCAAACTCCTACGAATAGCTGTGGTTATCCACTGAGGATTCTGCTTTTTTAGCTTACTTTAGGACACCTCTGGAATGAATTTGCATTGTGAATCAAGTAAAACCCCTTAAATATTACCCACATCTCATTTACAGACCCACAGTCCAGGGGTGTCTCCCATTTTATTTTGCTGACATATGAGCGCATCCTGTCAAAGTTTGCTCTCCTAAAATAGAAAATTTTCATTTTTGGAGACACCTTTTTAACTTCCCATGAAACATCAAAATTAACAGTAGAGTGATCACTTTTCCCAAGTAGCTCCAGTACCTCAATATTGCCAATTCTGTCTGGGTCATTACAGAGCACTAAGTCTAAAATTGCCTTATCTCTTGTAGGTTTATTAACATACTGCACCAAAAAATTATCATTTATTACATCTAGAAATTCTTCCTCCCCCCTACCCTGTCCTTTCACCATTTCCCAATCAATACCAGGGTAATTTAAGTCTCCTATAGTAATAGTCCCTCCTCCTTTACAAGCTTGCGTAATCTTCTTAAAGAGCATTTCGTTGACAATACTGTCCAAAGCTGGCGGGCGATAGCATACTCTTATGTTTAAACCAGTCTCGAGTTTGCCAATGAGCCTGACCCAGATATCTTCACAGGGCAAGGAATGTTCAATTTCAGGAATTTTCTGCACATTTGTGTTTTCGTTCACATAGAGTGCTACACCCCCTCCTCGCCTATTGCATCTATCCTTCCTGAAGAGCTTACAACCTTCTATGTTATATATATCTCCATCCTCTTCACTAAGCCATGTCTCTGTAATCCCAACTATGTCACAGCCCTCACTAATCATAACGGCCTCACGTTCTAGAAATTTATTTTTTATGCCTCTTGCATTGAGATAAAAACATTTCAGGTTATCACAAATGCTCTTCCCCTTCGATTTCCCATGTGCCCGCTGCTCCAAGCCCCTCACTATGCTTTGTTGCTTTAAAAATATATCATCAATAGTGCATGTAATGCTGTCAGCTTCCATCAGGGCAGTCTACATTTCCCTCTGTTTGACACTCTCTAACCTCCCTGCCCCCTAAGTCCCTAGTTTAAATAACTCTGTGCTACCCTCAACATACGCTGACCCAGTGCAAAGATACCCCTCCGGTTCAGGTGTAGCCCGTCCGGCTTGAACAGCTCACCCCTGTCCCAGAAGTAGTTCCAGTGCCCCATAAACCTATACCCCTCTTTCCTACACCAGGTTGGTAGCCACATGTTAAACCTCCAGATAAAATTCTGCTTCCTTCTGCTTGCACGTGGTACCGATAGAATCCCGAAGAAAACTACCGTGGAGGATCTGCTCCTATGCTTTCCAGCTAATTCCACAAATTTGCCTTGCAAAACCTCAAACCTACCCTTACCTATGTCATTTGTCCCAACATGGACCATGACAACTGGATCCCTCCCTGCTCTGGCCAGGAGCTTGTCCGCACGCTCCACGAGGTCTCCTACCTGGGCACCAGGCAGGCAACACACCGTACGAGACTCCTTGTCGCGCCAACAGACTAAGCTGTCTATTCCTCTAAGTATTGAGTCCCCCACTATCACTAACTCTCTTTTCTGAGGGGTCAGGGCTTCCGCCAAGCAGCGCGATTGCGGGATTCCCGCAAAAACTGCCCTAGCGCCCGCAAGAAAAAATAGTCAAAGTGGGCGATTCCCGCACGTTTTCAGTGAATTAAGCTGCTTGCACACTGGACACGAAACAAATTTTTCGCACGATAGATTACGTTCAAAGTCAATGTAATCTGTCGTGCGAAAAATTCCTTTCGCATCCAGTGTGCAAGCGGCTTTAAAGTACCTATATAAGTATTGCTTGACTCGCACGTTCATTCACGCCCACAAAATCTGAATAGATTGGACATTCAGAGAGTAACTAGCCAGTCACTGGGTACGTTTTCGGCCTTGCCGCTGGCCGCTGACCGCAGATGATCTTGAATCTTCCCTTTCGTTGCGCAGTACCGCAATCAGGGCAGTGGCTATACATCTTCATGGCCTACGTCGTCCCCAATTTCAGATATGGTAATCACTAGCCTGCCCAGCGCTGTACATATTTTCGCCTTGGGGACAAGGTTTGCGCCGTCTGCACCTGTCGTCTATTCATTAAAATGTTTATTCACCGGACTCGCTTCAAATCAAGTGAATAATTTTTATAATGGGGGAGATGGCTTGTACGTTAATGATTTTTTTTTTCATGCTGTCAATGCCAGTCTTTAATTTATGGGTGTACGATAACGGTTTCCAAAGTGTCGCCTTCCGTTCTTGTCAATTTCTTTTTTCACGTAGAGGTTCCATGCGGATATACGTGGCGACCGAGAATCGCGCTGCTTAGCGAAAGCACTGCTATTTTTTGTGTCTTTGCAGGTTTGTTTGTTGACTAGAGAATCTAGTCAAGCCCAGTCCTGTTCTAAAGCATACCGTTCTGTCGCGTAATATCCATTATCTGATTATAGTCACTGGCAGTTCTAACTTGTATTTTTTATTTTTCAATTTTTACACGGTCACTCAGTCACTGAGTGCAGTAATTACTTTTGTTGAATAAATGTTTTATTTTTGTGAGAACTTTTGTCTTGTTTCCGTTCATCTGAATATCCTAAATTAAAAGTTGTTACAGTCTCTTATGGTTGTGACAGCTAGCCGTTACATTCTGAAATCCCCCGACAAATTGAAAATCCCCCCGACAAATTGAAAATCCCCCCCAAAAAAAGTTGGAAAGGGGGAAATCCCCCTCTGAAAAATATTTTGGCAGAAGCCCTGGGGGTAGAGGCCAACAGGGTGCCCTGATGCTCATCAGTCCCTCCACTCTCAGGGTCAGGGGCCAAGTCGAGTTCCTGCAAGGGCCGGAATCGGTTGGACACCTCAACCACTGGAGGAGCTGTCGCTGTATGGCCTGCACGCTCTTTCCTGTGCTGACGTCCTACAGTCACACAATTTTCTCTCCCTGCCTTCTCTGGGGTCCCCGCACCACCCTGCTTTGGCGTACACACCATTTCTCTTAATGACATACTACTTAGTTCCTCTAGGAACTCTACCGATTGCGAACTATGTTGCGCAGCCAACTGGCCCTGAAGATTAAGGATCTTGTTCTCCAGATGCTCAATTAGCTGACAACGGTGGCAGACAAACCCACCCCGGAAATCTCTCTCCAAAAGTACGATCATCCTGCAACCGTCACATAGTTTTGGCCACATTTTGAACCCCCTACCTAATGACCTCGCTCACCCTAGAAAACAAAGAAAATAATTAATGCCGAAACAGAAGCTCAGGAACCACAATTTATTAACCTGAGAAGCCCTTAGCAGCAGTCACAATAGAAACCGTGGGGAAACTATGTAAATGGATAATAAGCCTCTTTTAACAGGGGCTTAGTTTCATTTTACAAAAATGAAATACCAAATGAGATAAACTATAAGTAATAAGCACTCCTAATAAGCCGACTTGACTTTATATAGTCCCAGTACTATTAATGCACTAACCTAAAAATATCACAGGGCTTAGCTGAGAATCCAGATAAAACAGACTGGCTACAACGCCCAGGAGAAACTGGAGGAGGGAGGAGGCGGAGCACTCCGGTAAACCTTACCGTTTAAATTCCAGCCTAACCGAATGGACTCAAGTGACTGCTGCCCTGCTAACTAAATACTAAATCTCAGATCCCAAGTCAAAAATGCAAACAGTAACTATCTAGCTAGCTAGCCACAAATACAACCAAAGATAACCGAAACAGAGAAAAGCTCCGGTACCCTTTAATTAAAACGGACCGAATAAACAAGTCATTTACTATGTCAGTGATCAAAACACGGTATCTTCCCCAACAAGCTGTCGCTAAGCACTAAAACAAGCAGCTAAACTTTACTCAGCTGATAAAGGCACTGCAACCGGAGGAAAATACAATAATAATGTAATTTGCAATGTGTTTAATCAGAAGAGCCCCTCGGTAATAATAAAATGTGAAAAAGACAAATGCCTCGGTTCACGTTAATATTCAAGCTTGGCAATGCGTTTATGCGGTAATGCGGTCGAGAGAAAGGAGAAAGGGGACTAAAAAACCCCGGTGAACGTCAATATTTATTGGCTAGAAGACTGTATGAAAGGCAAGCCACCAAGTATGAAACCAAGCCAGGTTATAGTTAGACATCCAGGCAATTCAATAATATTCTTGGCGTTAAGAGCTTGCTGAAGTTTGTTAGCTAAATCAGCTACAGAAAAACCAGGCGACAGCAGCTCAGTCCTTGAAAACAACTCTGTTTTACTTTGTATATCATACAATTCACTTAGTTAGCCAATTAGCATTAAACGCGTTAGCGTTTAAATTTATTTTACTCATTCATATTGCAATATTACAGCATAACAAAGACTTTACGATCGCTTTGCATTACAGTAGCATTTTTTGACAAGGCAGCACAAATTGTCAGAACGCCGGTGTTCTGTCAATTTTTGCTACCTATCAAAATATGCTACCATGCGGTTCTGCGCTTGCGCACACCTAAAATCTTGGGCTCTATTTCTTCGCTCACATCTCTAGTATCTTCAAATATCATAAATATGTCTTTTTTCGATGCGCCTTTCGACCTTTTAGCGTATAAATATTTGCATGTGCACACTGGGTTTTCCTGAAAACGCAGAGATTGGATGATAATGGCATGCAGCATATATCTTTAAACAAACTTATCCAACTCATTATAACATCTGCTTATGTTATAATAAGATAACACATGACAAAGTTACTACTGTACACTGATTCATATTGCAATTTTACAGTGAAAAAAAGACTTCATGATCGCTTTGCATTATGGTAGCATTTTTTGACAAGACAGCATAAATTGTCAGAACACCGGCCAAAAAAGGTGTGAAGGGAAAAATAAACTCCTTTAACTCACTGCCCCTCGCTGGCACATATATGGAAAGAGACAGATATTACAACATGGACAAGAAAAGTGTGATACGAGAAGTTCATTCAATGGACATTTTAACTCTTCATTTATTACTTACAAAGTTCTTGGTCAGCAGAATTCTTTGCCTCAACTGGATCGTTGAATATTTTTACTTGCCCTAGATAGTTGGGGTGACCAGACATCCCAGTTTTGCCGGGACAGCCCCGATTTTCAGTTGCGTGTCCCGAGTCCCTACAAAAGCCTGTTGGGACGCTAAAATATCCCGGTTTCCACCAACCACTATGAAATGTCCCCTGTTGTCAGCAATTACATAGCCAACATGGTCTTATTATAGCCCGATCATTAACTAAAAAAACACAAGAATAAAGCATCCAGCATATGATTTCAACAATGTGTGTGTGTGTGTGTGTGTGTGTGTGTGTCAGCGTAGCGTAGGCTAGGCTACACATGTAGGCTACGCCAGCAACGTTACATTGTACAAATAACACAAAGTAATACTTAACACATAATAAGGCTTTTAAGTCAACAGTGTTGTAGTACACCATCTAGCCTTTAGAGTGGCATTCATGCCTCCTTAAACCTCATGTGTTTGAAGTTTTAAACTAAGATATTATGGGTAAGTCACACTCATTGTGCATCCAACAGGAAAAAAAAAAAATCTTTAATTGGCACAGTACACAGTCCTCTTTCTTTGGCTCGCCATCCAGTTCAATTTTCCAGCTTAAAGAGCCTAGCCTGTTTAGACAAACAGGCACGAGTAAATTATTAACATCAAACCAAACATTTTAATCATACGTCATACGATCATGTCTCCGGTAATTGGCAATCATTTTGCTCACCGTCCGTCAGCAGCAAATCGGTCTTATTACAGACCCTCCTGAACAGTGTCCCTGAATGGGATGATGTTGAATCATCCTCGCAGTATTTGGCATCTAAAGTAGATCAGAGCGACATCGACAAGACCCAGCTGTTCCACGAAACCTCATCCGTCAGGGCATGCGCAACAGGGATGGTCGCACAGTGGAATGCTAATGGAAAACCGGCGGATGAGCGCTGGGCGGAGATGTTTGTGCATTTCAGAAGAAATATATCTAATTTGTCAGTTTGCCATGTGTCTGCCTGGCACAAATGCTCGTGTTGAGCGGATCTTTTCCATAATGAACAATACTTGGACTGACGAGAGGAACCGCACGACCGTTCCCACCTTAACCCTTTCACTACCGCTTACTGGGAATAAGACAACCCTTGCTTACCGTAAATTTTTGTGCTATCACAGCATGATATTGCATGTGGATTTTCACCCCCCTTTTCGAACTAAAAACGCCAGAAATGGAACAATTTTATGTACAGAAAACATGTTCAGAATACATTTACCTTTCCATTGACACATATCTTTGCTTAGTTTTTCCAAAAGTAAAATCAGAAAATGAGGATAAAAACCGTATTTCGGTTTGTCAAGACAAGACGATTTCTCCTCTATGGGATTTATGTACAAACGGAGATACACGCGCATTTCTGTACAAACGGAGATACACGTGCATTTGTGTACAAACGGAGATACACGTGCTGCAGCACGCACTGCCTGCAATAACCTGTATAAAATAAAATAAAACTGTGCATAACCGGAGGATTGGGAACTACAGGAAGCCTGATGACATCACTGACGTGTTGTGCGATACCAGACTCGTCCAAAAGGGTGTTTTGTTGCGGAGCTTTGAAAGTGCAATTCTACAGCAAGCTGTCAGCCAACAAATCGATTTTGGAGCAAATTCACTCCTCAGACAAACAGTGATGATTCTAAAAAATTTCAAAAGTGGGCCAACTCCCCCCCGACTTAAAAAAAGTGGGCCAATGGGGAAAAAAGGTGGGCCAACTGGGTATACCTGGTAAAATGCCATTTATATCAAGTTTTTAAACAGTACCTTGACTGGCTCACTTTTTTATATGTACACACATTCAGTTTTTACACCTTATTGACAAAACTAAGACATGAATGACAGTTTGAGTTTAAAGTTTTAATAGAAAACCTTCACAGTCTGTGCCAATCATAACAATTATAAAGTAAACATATTTTCAGTACTGTCTTGAATATTAGTAGCAGCAGCAGGAATAAATGCGAGGCATGATCACAAAGGCCAGCCATATGGGGCATGCCCATATATGGGCAGAGGCGCAGAATCTTGAGGATAAATTGTTACGATTTCCAAGTTCAACATCGGGCGGCAGGGCCGGTGGTAGGGAGGGGCAGGGGTGGGCTCAGCCCACCTAAACGTGAGTCTTGCCCACCCAGTCAAAAGTTAACAAAAAAAAAAACGGTCAATGACAAAATAGCGCATAAAATAATAGCTCCTAACACCTGATTTGGTGCTTAGCTAAAAGCCCGCCTCCAAACCGAAGTCCTACTGCTAAAGTTGTAAGTACAGATACTTCATCAGGCAGTGAAGCCATTCTCTTCATAGGTGTACGTTGAGCAGCGCTCAGAGACTCACAATTTTACCTACATTTTGTTTTATTCATTCAAACGAGTTCTGAGCCATGTATTGTTTTTTAAAAAGTTATTAGCAAGCCTTGTGCTGCTTCAACCTCAAGCGATGCTGTAGCTTGCCCACCAGAAGCTATGACTATGGCTCCGGCTCCAGTGCCCTCCACAAGCACTGGATAGTTGTTGCTGACATAGACAACACGCTATGTGTCGTCATTCTGGTCACCACCTTCTGGCCATATTTCTCAGTCTTACAATAAGCCAAAAGGGCATGGGAGCCATTGATGGCATAATTTATCTCTTTACAGCAAAGGCTGCCTCTGGCCTAGTCTGGTTTATCTTTTTTTTTTTTTTTAAATTGAGACAGCTGAAACGCATACCCCTTTATCTTCACGTTATACTTGGTCGCTAATTTCAACCAGGATCAGTTCCACTTGCACCTGACTCCAGCCTCTAGTTGAGCCACAGTAAGGGCATCTTCCTCCTCAAACTCTCTCATTGTGGAAAAAAAATGAAGTGTGGCGAAGTTTGGCTACCTGAACTAGTTAAATGCTAACGCAAGTTGAGGAAAGGAAAGTGTATTCACACAGTAAATTTCGTATACTATGGCAAGTTTAACTGCTTTCCAGAGGGGAAATGTTACACCATTCAAGAATAAACGCCGTCAAGTGATTAAACAATGTCTACTTGGGGCAAAGAAAAACGGCTGTAGATCGCCATTTCTGCAATTGAATTTCGGAAGCAAGTTGGCTGGCGGGATAAACGTGAAGTGTTTTCCCCGTCTTGAAACAGGCTGTCCACTCAGCTATGGCTTAGCGGTGCTGTTACTTGAGTGATCCTAATAATTCTGTATATTAAACGGTATGCTATACATAAAGGTCGAACAAATAGACTTCACGTCTGATTTATAGCTTATTGATGAGAAACAAATGATAACATCTATTGATACTTTTTGTAAAGGGCGCATCACCTGATATAGCGATACGATACCATCTATCTGCTAACTAGCAGCAGCCTAACTCGGTAAAACGCCATTTAAACTGGAACACCATAATTTACAGCTGATACAAATGCATTCAGTCTTGTTCAACAGCGAACTTAATTGAGCTGGCTACAAACAGGCTAACCTAAGCATCAAGAAAATTACTTCAGGAAGCGGTTGCTGACAGTCACCTTATTACTTCGTTTCAAGTAGTCTCGAGATATCGTTAAAAGCGGAAACGTCGACCGATGATTGTAATGTATCATAAAGGTGAGCCACTCAGAGGCAGAGTAGGGCAAGCCCATTTATTTGTCAGCAGGGGATGAACGGTACCGGTGGTGTGACACATGACTCACAGATGCTTGCAGATTACTTGAGTATGACCAGAACCATGTCCCGACATAGCTCTGAGTAGAAGAACGTACCCCCCAATTTTTTTTTTTTTTTTTTTTTTTTGCAGATCTACACGATTCACGTGAATGACGCGTCTCAATGTGAAAACGGCGAATTTCGCCAAAAGGTGACTAGTTTGCACCACTGAGAGTTGGTTATAGACGATGTTTTCATATCAATCTACGCATTAGAACAAAGGATTCGCGCCAAATCATTATGTAACGCGTAGTTGCTGGCGCACTGAAATCTTCGTTCAGCGCCAAGTCTGTCAAACTTGCGGGATCCCGCAAATTACGCGTCCTAAAATCATCACTGGACAAATATATGTAGGCTAATTTGAAGAGCGTTTGTCTCTGTGTTGAGGTCATGTTTTCTGAGCTCTATGAGGTTGACATATCTCACACACACACACACACACACACACATAGCCTACTAGAGATCTAAGAGATCAAAGAGATATAATGTGTTACAATGCTTTGTTTTTTAAAAAAAAAAAGTTCAGTTGGTGTATTTTCCAAAACTTTCTTCAACTTCAGGCTAATTCATAAAAATAAAGATAGTCCCACACGAAACTCATTCAATGTCTTTTCATATTTTCATGTGTAAAGAGGCCTACCAAAAATATAAATGATTTTTCCCCATTAGGCTATGTTGTGAGCAGTAGTCCTACGTGCTGAAATTGAGCCTAACATCTGCGTCTATGACCTCACATGCACGCGCACAACAGTCACGCGCAAAGTGTCCTGGTTTTAGTTTCAGGAAATCTGGTCACCCTATAGATAATGCACATGGAGCCTAGCCGGGAAGCGAAGCGAGTGCCGAACCTCCTTCTCCCGAAACGCTGTAGCATGTCGCGGAAAATCCCCCGCTGCTGCTTCGTCTCCGCGGTGTAGTCAGGGAAGATTAGGATGCGGTGACCTCCATAATCCAGCGAATGCTGCCTCCCTCTCTTTTTCCTGTGTAAGATGCATTCGTGCCATTATCGTGCGAGATCTGGAGCCATCTGGTGTTTTGGGCTGTTCAAGATGATGTGCCCGATCGATTACACCAGGCTAAGTAAAGTTGTCTTCCCCCACCAGCCTGGAAATCAACCTGGAGACGAATTCTGTTGGTCTCCCTTTCTCCTCACCTTCCGGAACCCCAACAATCTTTATGTTGTTGCACCTGGATCTCCCCTCGAGATCCAATAACTTAACCTGCAGTCTATTTTCCTCCCGCAGCTCAGAAACATAAACTTCAACCGCATGAATCAGCTGCTAATGGTCCGCCACTTGATTTTCGGAGTTGGATACCCTCTCAGTGAGCGTCTGCTGAGCGGCGAAAAAGATTTTGGAAAGTCAGCTCGAACTTGTCGAACCGTTCGTTAAAAGACTGCGAGAGCTTGTTTGGCATTTTTTGCCACGATTGGAAGTTCGTCTTCCTCTTCAACTGAGGACATATCTAAAGGCTCCATGCTATCTTGGTCATGGCTAACAATAGCACTTGCTGGTGGGCGAGCTGCTCCCTTTCCACCTCGTGCAGCTTTACTTGGCATATCGACATTACACTTTTAGCAGCGTGAACGTAAAGCAAACAGCAAAGGTTTAATCGTAAAAATTACAGAGTTTGATAATCAAAAAGGCAATTTTTAAACAATACAACCATCATCCACGAGGCGCTCGAAAAAACCAGTCTACACTTCAGTCATCTCCCTTGCGCCCCCCTATGCATTATTTCAGAACAATCCGTCCAGTAGTTTTGGAGATATAGGCAAATTAAATTCCATAACCTTGAATTTGACCTTCCAAGGTCATCAGTTCAAAAGTCAGGGTGCCAAATTGAAGCCCATATATGACTTCCTATTTAAGGTTAATAGTAAGTATGACCTTACCTCTTACCGTTTCAAAGATACAGCACATCAAAAATTTCCCTCCCATAGGGCTCCATTGTAACAAGAATTTCTAAAATTTCTCAAAAATTCAATTTGAAAAATTTTCAAAAGCCTTGAACAAACTTTAGTCCCATACTGATATGGAACATCCACACAAAATTTCTGAACAATCTGTCCAGCACTTTCGGAGAAGAATACCGAAGTTTTCAGACAATAGACGACGGACTACGCCGGACGCAAACCCATGACAATAGCTTAAATGGTCTTCAGCCGTGTAAGCTAAAAAAAGATGATGTTTCCATTGCTTCACTTCAATATCTACCCTCAATATTCTATTACTTCTAGTGGAATAACAATTGCTGTAAAATGTTTTTGAACACTGAACATTTTTTTGTTTTTTTTAAGCAGACAGACGAAAAAAGAAAAACAGTTTTTAAAAAATAAATAAATAAAAACCATCCACATCTTTAAGTCATGAAAATGCCCATGTTTCCAATAATACCTGCTGAGAAGAGTCGTAGTATTTTGTCTACAAGAACAGTCATATGGTTCTGAAGGTTCACACAAAAGATGACTGCGGAAGACCCCACAGATTATCAGCACTTGTGTATTGCTTTTAGATTTTTCCATCCAACTAACCTCACACTAATTTGATTTTACTCCCCAAGTTGGAAAATTGAAATGATCAGTTTACCCTGTTAGTTTGCCAAATACTTTTTTTTTTTTTTAATTAACTCCAAAGTTAAGGTCACTATCTCATAAAAACACAGTCTTTTCCGAGGCTCAGTACTT
The DNA here is from genome assembly GCA_029692085.1 of Gymnothorax javanicus. Classification (NCBI taxonomy): domain Eukaryota; kingdom Metazoa; phylum Chordata; class Actinopteri; order Anguilliformes; family Muraenidae; genus Gymnothorax; species Gymnothorax javanicus. The sequence continues at coordinate 85,059,430 of CM056196.1, forward strand.
ACATCTTGCCTTATGCCATTAATGATCATTTACATAAGTTAAAACTGCATACAAACCATTCACAAAAGCATTAAGTAAATCATTCAAAAACTTCTGACTGGCATTGTACCTTTAGAGTTTATCAACATATTCAAAGTGTATAGACATAACCAGTTAAAGATTCTGGCTTTTTAGAAATGGTGCCACTACATGAATTGCATCTCTACAAAGCATGACAAAGAGTCATATGCCATGACAGCCACTTTTTTGATTGAATGTAAAATGTTTGGGCCAATATACAAATATAACCATTAAGCGAAGTAGGTTTTCATTGATTGAGAATTTACGAGCTGAGATTTCCTAGTCCAGATAGGGATTTAAAGAAATGTGTCCAATGTGTCCGTTTTATATTGAAACTAGATCTTCCAGTCTCTATGCATGTTTTTTTTTCCGGGGCACTGCTTCCAATTATATCAGGCCCTGAGCATTCCGCTTGCACGCAATGTCTTTTTTTCTCTGTGATCTGCTTGTGATGCTGTCAGTTTGACTTTGTGGGTGGCCATTTGATTCTATGGGCTCTGACATTTCCAATGACCCCTCAACCACCGTAATCACACAAACCTAGCCTGAGGTAGAGCCTTGCATTCCCAGTGCGTCTAACTGAGAGACCATGTGCCAAACTGCAGTAAAAACGCTTACTTGGTTTATTTTTAGCATTTTCATGATCATTATCCAGTAAATATTCAATAATCGTTTTCAAAGTCGTTTTCTGACTGAGAATCCTTGCGCCATTACGCGCAAATACTGAGAGAATGCAGCAGTACAAGCGTTAAATCGGTGCATGATGTGCTTTTTTTGACTCACTCTTCATATTTGCAGTGAGGAGTTTTTTTCTTTTCTCCATTTTTTAATCTTATCTTTTTTTTCTTTTTTCCATTTTTTACCTCATCTTTGTATTTAGGGGTCCAAGCAGCATAGCTGCAAGGAACTCTATTGTAATTGTACAGATTATTATTATTATTTTAGTTGTTTCTGCAAAATTCTGACCTAGAAGTGTCTGGGCAGCAAAAACTACAAGGTGTACAGACAACAAACTTAGTAGGTAGGTTCCTGACCTTTCAAGGATGTCACACAAGTACCACGGCTGAAAAATACCTAGGTGGCGCTATAATAAACACATTTACGTTTTGGGTCATATCTCAGCCTGTGTATGGAATTTTTGAAAAATTCTTTTTTCGTCTGATTCCCTGGAATCTCCCAAATCTAATGCACCCAACTTCTGCCATGATATTTTTCCCACCATTTTCAAAAAACTAAAAGCGAAAGTAAAATGATTTAATCTGAGACCGTTCATCCGATTCGCATGAAATTTGGTATGAATGACCTACACAGTATGCTGACAAAAAGTTACTCACAAAATTTTACATTCTGTTGGCAGCCCCCCCTCGCCCCCCACTTGAAACCTCTTCCCACACACGTGCTTGAACCCCCTTCCCAATCCCAGCCAACTCTCCACTGTTTAAAGTGTTCAACAGGCTAATGATGTGGAATAAAGTGGAAGGATGAAATCCACCCAAAATGGTATATTTTTATTATCTGCAGATGATAATATTAACAGACACAACTATCACTGCTATAGCATACTCTGCATGACTGCCCTTTAAGGAATTTGTAGAAACTGTTTCCAATGCCTTAAGAATTCAAGTTTCAAATGTTTCTTTCAAGAAAAAAGAGTGAAAATCAGTCTCAGGGCAAATCTGACAGCGGGCAGCAGTGTATGACTGGCTTTCTGCTTCGGAGCATTCATACATTTGGGGAATAAGAGCGTTTTATTTTTAAAGCTTTTTGAGTTTAGCGATTTAGTCCTTTCTTATACAGCTACTATAACCATGAAAGTTTTTTTATTATTAATTAAAAACATAATAAAAAAGAAACATGCTGGGCTGCATGGAGTTACCATGCTTCACAATGCAGATGCATATGTCACCCCTGATTCCTTTGAAGAAAACTGGCTAAATTTGAATGACAAGAGTAAGACCCATTGAGACCGCCGGGAAACAGGATGTAGAGGGTTATGAAACAAGAACACAAACAAAACCATTTACACTTCAGGACACAGCCTCCTTCTGCTCCAACAATGTGAGTAACTGTGAATTTGCTGTGTGCCAGTTGACAGGAACATATATTGTGACTGTAATTCTCAAGCTGAGCAAATGCCAAAAGTACTCAGGGTTTCTTCAAAATGCGACTGCAAAAGAAGTAAACAGTTTGTCTGTGTTGGATTCATCTAGCTATGATTGTGGTCTCCTCAGTGTATGCTTATTTATAGTATTCATTAAAAACAAGAACAACAAGGGCATTGGAAAAAAAATACTAATACTTTCTTTGGCTCAGGAAACAACACAATAAGGCTCTGTGATCACAGAAGCACACTTAACGTATTACAAATATATTCCAAAACAAAGCCAAGCCATTGTTTGTTTTAATAAATTATTTTGACAGTTTATTTTTGAGCTTTAAGATTATGCGTGCAATCTTTTCAGTTCTTTTTATTATCACCCATCTGATTTTTAGGCCATCCAAATACAGCTGCAATCTCCCTCAATGTGCGAGACAACAGATTTGTACTCTGACTTATGAAGTTCATACAGGTCTGATATTACACTACAACTGACTGAAATTCAACTAGAGCAGTCAAAGGTTGACCAGACAGCCACAGCACAAACCTTGGTCACAAACTTAGTATGTGCTGCAGTATAGAATGACAATTCTGAGATAATGATATCTACAGGTAGAAGCAGTCTACAGGCAGATACAATGTGCATGGACTAAAAGAAAATCAAGTTTACAAGCAAGACAGGGCAATGTGACCATAAGCTGACTTACTCTTAAAAAGTAACAAAAATACATGACACATGACAGCAGTTTAATAAATCAAAGCCAATTTACAAGCAAGATCAACTGAGTAATGCCATAGTTGTACATAAAAAGGGTAAAATCAACAAAGATATCATAATATGACAGCCATGCCACTGCACCGGTAAGATCGGCAACACGGTTAGGCAGTTATTTAAGAAAACAAAGCCAGTCAACAAATGAGAAAAACAGTTTAACGTGACATCAATTTAAGAAACAAAGCCAGGTGACAAGCAATAATGACAGCCTAGTGTGGCAGCTGTATAAAAAACATAGACTGCTGACAGGTAAGACCGACAGCATGTTTCATTGTGACAACAGCTTTATAAGAAAACAAAATGTGGGGGCCCTTATTATACCTCAGAGAAAGGGAATTCTCACAAGCGGAACAAACTGAGAATTAGTATTTCAAAGCTGAGAGCTGCATGAGAATGTTACCCAAGGACATGAATGAAAGTGGAGTCATTTTATAATTTTGGCTTCAGGCAATTCACCATTTCTTCCCAGCAAAAACATACAAAGGGCTTAACACTGACACAGTGACTAATATATCCTTAAACTAGATCAATTCTCTCGGTTGACTGCAGGAGTATATATCCTGAAACAACAGCATTCTCCCCAAAGATAAAATTCATAGTTTGGCCCAGCATTGGTACCCTAGAAATGATAGGGTCCAGTAAATCAACAGGGGAGATATTCCGGGGTCCAGGAATGATTACAGCAAATTTTACTTGATTCCCTTTAAAAAGCAAACTTCGGCCAAAAGGTGGCGCTACAAAAGTGCGATAGTATCTCCAGAACAATAGGACAGCCCTTTTATGAACCAAGATGTTCACAGCAAAGTTGGCCTGATTCTTATGAGAACAGTTTGGCTTTGCAGTTGGAGAAGATGTTTCACCAAACGGTGGTGCTACAGTTCAAGTAATTGAGCCATCAAAATCAATAAGGTTCCTCCTTTATTCTCAAGGAATGTTGACAGCAGATTTAGCAAGATTGTGATGAAAACTGTGCAAGTTATTGCATTTTTAAAGAAGAAAAGTTTTGCCTGGTGATAGTGCTACAGCAAAGGCCATTACATGACCAATATCAATAATACAGTAGCCCTTCTTTTTGCGCCAGAAATGATCACAAGAGGTGTGAGATGATTTCCATTGAAATTATTTAATTTAATGCATTTGGAAATGTAAAGTTTGACCTCGCAGGGATACTACAAGAATGGCCAGAGGGTCACACAAAACAATGGGGTTCTTCTTCTATCCACCGGGAATGAATACAAGAAGCTTTATGCGATTCCTTTAACACTAGCACTGCGGAATTCTGAACCCCCCTAGAACCGCTGCTGCTGCTTTTTTCACGGCAGTGCAGATGTGAGGTCATTTCATAATATTGTGGGATTATGAAGAGGGAAGCAACAATATGTTGTTTTTGAACGAATTAAATAAAAAATTGCCAATAAATACGTGTGAATTTATTACCTACAATAACCTCCGCCAACGAAATTGGGGCAGAGGTTATGTTGTTGCCCCTCTTTGTTTGTCTGTTTGTCTGTTTGTGAACAACATAACTCAAAAAGTAATGCATGGATTTATCTGAAATTTTGTGAATGGATTGCTATTACATCAAGGATGGACCCTATTGATTTTCACCGCAATCAGTGAAACAATATGGCCGCCACGGTAGCCAACTTGAAATCCTATCACACGTGATAACTCAACTTTGCTCCCACTCATGCACATTTGGATTGTGCTGCCTTGGCGGAGGTTTGCACTCTATGAGTGCCTCTAGTTAATTATGCTAACAAACACGTTATATGAGAAAACAGCAACTTGAGTCAACATTTGCCCAATTGCGTAGCTTTACTGCAACCAGAACGAATCCGACAAGGGGTGCATTTGACAGCTGTGTAAGCCTATAGACTACCTTTAGTAGGCTAATAGTACACAACAATAAAAGTAATAATAATAATAATAATGTTTAGATAAATGTAGCCCATATCAGGCTGTGTTTCTAAAGCTGCGTTCACACTGGACGCAAAACGAATTTTCCTCGCGATAGATTACATTCAAAGTCAATGCAAAGACGCAAATACATGCGAAACGTGTATTCGCGTCTTTGCATTGACTTTAAATGTAATCTGTCGTGTGAAAAATACGTCTCGTGTCCGTTGTGAAAGCAGCTGAAGGACACATTTCCACATAGCCTACACACGCACTCACGCACGCACATGCACACACATTTCCTCTCTCTCTCTTGCTCTCTCTCTCGTACGTTGCAGACAGGGGTATTTGCGGTCAAAGCCACTGCTGCAAAAAAAGCGGCTACAGCGCTCAAAGTAATTTAATATCAATACTCACGTTTTATAACAGAAGTTCAAAACTTAACTATAACATAGAAAACACATTTAGAAAAAGTCATGGATGGATGGACTCATATCTTTTACTGACATGAAAAAACATTACTAATATCAGAGCTGCATAAAAAGCGGCAGCCGCGGTTCTAGTGTTAAAAAGCTGTTATTCAACTGACATGAAGGACCTGCGGTGGCGATGCCAGCCGAAGGGAATCCATAGCATAACTGATCACTCTGTTTTGTGGATAAAAATACTTTTAAAAATTGCAGCAATGACAGATTTAATAAATTAGTATTAAGCCAAATGGTGTACATGAGGTAATGATAGGCAACACTGCAGAAAATTCTAAACACAAGGGACTACTAATTAAGCACTTAAAACATGCATGAAAACTTGCATAAAAACTTTTTAAAGTATAGAAAATAACCGTACTTGCTTTTCAGGAACCATTCCCAGCTTTCCTATGCACGCAGTAAATCTTTGTTCAGAAGAGACTTGAGCAAATTCTACAATGGCATATTTGTGAAGGAACATGATGCATTGTGGCATTTTGGATTGTCTGCAAAGGCCATTACTGATACTTTACTTTGATGAAGAAAACAAACTTACCGATTAATTCTTTGTTTCTCACATCTAAGGCCATATTTCTTAAAGCTGTGGCCACTGCACACACCACGCGGTCGTTGTCTATTCGTAACAGCTCCACTAGGATAGGCAGGCCCTTCTCTTTCCTCACAGCAGCTCTGATGTACACTGACCACTGCAGGAGAGTAAGGAGAGAGAGAGAGAGAGAGAGAGAGAGAGAGAGAAAAAAAAAACATTTTCATCACTCTAAACCCCTTTTTCGACACAAGAACAAGTAATATCACCATACCTGTCCCTCTTTAAACATGATTTAATAACAATGTTGCATCTGGAGTATACATATAGCATTGACAAGGGGTCAGGGCCAGTGATGCGAGAGATGATTCAAGGATTCAGCTCAATCTATCCCTTCCTGTACACAGCTTTCATCATAGGCTTCCTGTCATCTCTAATTTAGCTGTGATACGGCATGTTTGCTGATGTGATGGGAAGATGTGGACATCTGCTCCCCAGAGCTGTGAAAATCCATATTCATGTCTCATGTGCTGGCTGTGGTAGAGTGTGTTTATAAGTGTGTCATTGTGTGTGCGTGTGTCCACGTGTGTGTTTTTGTGTCTGTTTGCGTGCACCTTATTCTTCCAAATAATATCTTCATAGCCAAAAAAATACCATTACCATTACAAAAGCTAAAACAGGTGATTAAAGCACCATACTTGAGTGATTAACCCCCTTGTTCAATTGTATTAATTTGCTCGTAAAGCATGAAACTAAACCACAAAATCAAAAATAACAAGGTCTTTTTTCAGTTTGTGAGGTAAATAACTAGTCAGCATTATGTAGGCAGCCACAGTAAGGCTGACCAAACACCTGCAAATAGCTAGTAGGTTAACAGTGGATACAGGTAGAATTTGAATCATATCTTTGAGGAGGTGCAGAGGGAAACATCTGCATGCTAAATATATACAGTACATGCACTCAGTCCCGTCGCTGTCAAATTCAATGAAAGAGGAATGAATTTACAGCTAGCAAGCAGCCACATGTTCCCTGAGACAGCTGTCCAGTGATATTGCTTTTGTGAAGGTCAATCTTGGATACACATCCCCTCCAAAGTGCTACCAGCAAAGTGCTCGAATTTGAAACAGGTGCTACCATACTGAAAATAATTTAATGAAAAGTCCCCCACGCAATACTTATTTAAAAAAATCAGATCTTCAATTGGCACCTTCACTGGTGCAGAAAATATAGCTGGAACACAAGAAAATATGTTACCTTATTACCAAAAAAAGCAATCTAAAACAGCAATTCGGGAGCCAACTCTAAGCACATTAAAAATTTTGGTAAATGAGAAGGTACTTCAGTAGATGAAAAATCTGGTCAGATTTTGACTTTACTGTATTTTTACAATCAGAGAATTAAGAGTATATTAAACTAACACGGCCACTCAAAGCGCACAAAGCAGGATGTTCAAAATGAGTGTTACGAATCATGGACAAAATAGAATGACATCAGTGACATGTCTCTCTGGATAAAGACCACTAAGGTAATTTTAAAACCCTAGTCACACTAGAGGCGGAATGAGGCGGAATGAGCCGGAATGCCGTCGGAATGAAAATTCTTTATTTATTCCTGGATATTCGAAGTGCGTTCTAAAAATTCTGACTGCATTCTGAGTGCATTCCAAATATTCAGGCCCGTTCTTGTGGCCGGCCCAAATGTTTTGCTCATGCTCAAAGCTCTCCAGGTGCATTCGAAGTGGAGAAATATCGAACAGCATCTGAAGTGTATTCTAACTGCACTCTGACTGCATTATAAATATTCTAACGGCATTCCAACAGCATTCAAAACATTCTGATTGCATTTGAGGGAGAATCGAAACGGCAAGCCACGTCAAATCCTGCCAGAATGCGCCTCGAATGAGCCAGAATGCACCTCGAATGCATCTTGATTGCTGCCGGAATCTATTTCGATATTAAAACAATTCACCTTAAAAATAATCCCTTAAAAATAATGATTGGTCATGACCTGTTTTCAATCGTTCATTTAAATTACCATTACAGAAACTCTGAAAACTCTCAACATTATCAAGTGTGGCCAGTTTTCATTCATAACGCATACCTGTTAACTCTCACGCATTCGGAGTCAGTTTTAGTGGCATATTTATGTTCCCCTGCTGTAGTCAGCAATTACTCAATCAACGCATATGGGACACTCGTGTTCCATTCTAAGTACATTCTGAGTATTCGAGCTGCATTCTGTTTGAATTCTTGGACGTTCCAGCCATATTCGGCAGCCAATCCAGGAGCGTTCTGACTGAATTCGAGGTGAATTCGTACAGCATTCGAGGCACCTTCCAACCAGACTTCGGGTGGTGTTCAGCAAGCAATTGAACCGCACTCGTACGGCATTCGAAGTGTACTCTAAATATTCTATATTCTGACTGCATTCTAACAGCATTCTAAATATTCCTACTGTGTTCCAACTACATTCAAGCTGCATTCGAGAGCTAATACACCCAGAATGTGCAAGAATCATTTGAGGCAGGTTCGAAACGCATTCTAAGTATTCGAACGGAATTCTTTCAAAGCTGTAAGAATTTTGGTCAATTTGAAATTCCCGCCCAAATGTTGCGCGAATTCTTCATTCCGGCTGGTTCTGCTTGATTCCTGCTGATTTTGAATAAGTGTGACGGGGGCATAATGGACAGGTGAGATGAGGGGAAAGATTAATAAGGAACACCTTGTGTATTTCACTAAAGACTGAGGTAACCCTTCTCCTTTCACATTTACCAGCGGAAGAGCTCGAAGCCCTCAGGAGCAGTTGGGTCAGTAATGGCCGTTTAAACAAATCCAATCCCTGGAGTCAGGCAGCCCATCGATTCAGTGTGAGACGGTCTTTGGATGGATTAGACAATTCTATTGGAAGAGGTAAGGGCACCTCTTTGTCTCCGAGAGACAAAGAAACAGGAAGCTTTTATACTGTGTTGATTTTATGGAGAAAAAAGAAATTTCCACCCATAATAATGGGATTGTGGAAAATCCCCCGCCCCCTCCCGTCATAGCAGTTTGCCGCGCAAAGCACAAAACATACATACACCTAGGCTTGCACACACCCATGTACACATCATACATTCACTTCAGTCTTTGATGCAGAATGAAATCAGCAGTGCTGTCACTTCACAGTAACAGTTTAAGAGCTCATGCTTTCATCCAGTGCAACTTACAGCAGTAGGTACTGTATATGGTACTCTCTGAGAAACTCCACAGCTGCTCTCATCTTATTGTAGCTACACCAAGGCTTGAGACGACGCCCTTCCACATCCCCCTGAAGCACCATAACCACTGTATGCAGTGGGTAATTCTAACCCCCCCCCAATAATGGAGCGAGACTGACCGTAGGACCTACCTTCCAGCTGCCTGCTGCGAGGTTCTGCAGGGCTCCGGCCGCACCTTCCAGCGTGTCAGGGTTGGAGCACTCGGACAGGAGAGTGAGGTAGGGTTTGACGATGGAGGGGTGCCAAAGCATCTGTATCCCTTTGGGGGGGTCAGCAGACTCAGGAAGGGGTCCTACACCATCCCACTAGAAAACCAGAGGGCAAAACACTTCCACATTAGCTCAGACCAAAGCACAAACATGATAACCTGCACCTTCTCCAACTCCTACTATGGACCACACAACACCTCCTGCAGTACTCCTATCATTCATCTGAGAGGAGGCTGGGGGGTATCTGCAGTTTGTTTAAGCTGGCCGCACATTCTTAGTTTCTAATAAGGCGTACGAGGCAGGGGGAATGAGCATCTTGGTGTAAATGAGAGACACAAAGATGACACCGAGGCACTAAGGCACACGTGCTGAATTTCAGGAGGGGGAACATGATTTAAAAGAAGATGGTCAGAGTGTAAGGGCTCAAACTAGCCACTTGTTTTTAACGTGGTGGTAGTCCTACACAGTGCTTTGCCACTCAGAGCTCTTTTTGATGTAGTCCACTGTCAGTGAGTTTTATTTTCTTCACCATTTTGACATGACGTTTTTTGGCCTGCCGGGGCAGTAAAAACGGGACACACCTACCTTGCAGCGTTTGAACAGCAGGTTCTGAATTCATATAACCAGAAACCACTGGACTGTACTGACCCACTTTCAGTCAGCAAACCTTACAAGATGCATAAATATTATTCATCTCAGCTGCCTTTCATTCCCCCTTTCCTTCCCCTCAATAATTAATGAATCTGTGTACAGTTTCTGCTCCAGCTCCAAGGATAAGCTGTGTTGTTCACATAATTGCTGGAGGGGAGAGAAACGCCCACGGGGCTACTTCCACACACTGGGGCGGATTCAAGAGACGTCATGTCTAGCTGTGTGTAGATTTGAAAAAATCCTCACAGCCATTCATTTCACTGCTAAGCTCATTAATAGCACTCAAACCTTTTTCCTTTCTACCACACACTTTTATGAATTTTATTTCTGATACTGAAAAAAAATCCTTGAAATAAAGAATCATTGAAGGACATGTTCTGTACAATTTATCCAAAAGTCAACTGCAGTACAGCAAAAGAGAGATGTGATATTCATTCACGTTTTTCAGGCTTCATGATAAACGCTAAGCTTTAGTTAATGCTGACAGCTTTGATTTAAAGCTGAATTCTTTAAAAATACATGTTAAGAACGTACTTTTTCCACCAGCCCTTTTGAAATCAATGGCAAATCAGTAATGCCAAAGGGAATGCTGGCACAGCCATTTTTTTTTTTTTTTTTGGAAATCATTTGTATTGCCGAACAGACGCAACAACAGTATTTCCTGAGACAAGAAGCATCAGTCAGAACTCAGTAAATAATATGTCTATCTTACATTTTCATCTATGAAATACTCTAGGAGGAAATGCCAGCAGTGTTTTTGGTGATATAATCGAAGACCTGGGTCCTGTAGGTAAGGTACTGATGAATAACGTACTTCACTGTAGCTCAATGTTTTTTAAATCAAATGGGGCATTCTTTTTTTTCTCAGTATTCCAGAAAAAAAAAAATCTGGAAGTGATACCAAATTGAATAGAATCAGTTGAATTATCTAGCGGTAGATAAATCATTGCATTAATGCCACCATGTCTGGGTTTGCACAGTTTAATAAGTTTTTTTTTTTTGTAAAAATAGAAACTATTTAGCATGACAAAAGAAAATACCATATGGTGTGGATTTTGGCATATCATGAATCTTCAGTGACACTGTTGTCATTGAACACCACCCAGTTCATAGACTTCCGAACACTTAAAATGTTCTGCTGCTTCAACAAGCACATTTTCTGTAAAGCCAACCTACGAAGCATTAAAAGAAATTACTACAGCCAAAGAACTCTTGTACTTTGAGTCTTGCTGTGTACGAACAGGAAATCTCAGTTCAGATATCCACTGGAGACGTCAGCATCATTGCCAAGCTAGAGGGGATGGTTATTTATAGGCCCTCCCAGAGTGTAGCTTAAATTGAGGCAAAGTCTTCATTCCTGGGTTTTCTTGGGGATTAGGGGACTTCTCATCACTGTAGCTTTCACATGCTTGCCAAGGAAGCACGCATATGTGGTATATGAAGCCCAGGCCTCCAGGGGGCTTCTGGCTCCCTCCCAAATAATTATTCCACATTGTTATTAATGAAGATAATGTGTCAAAAAACCATGCAAAGTATGTGAAATAAGGGGCAGTAACCTGACAGGGAACCATTAGGACTCCCTTTTTAGACTTGATCGTTGTCATAATCATCCCACTCAAAACCCTACTGAGTTAGATTTTATCGATTCAAATTAAATGACAGCCCCAACTTGGAAGAAGTTAGGACATTATAGAAAATGCGCATAAAAACAGAAAACAGTGATTTTTAAATTCACATTACCATTTATTTCACTGCGGACAGTATGAAGACAAGATATTTAACGTTCTGCCTGATCATCTTTATTTGTAAATGTGAGGCTCCGCCTCACACCCTTAGCCCAGGGGCTGTTTCGCCCTGGACTTCAAGCTCTCTCCAATTATTCACTAATTACTTGCACCTTTTGTTAATCTTCACTGTGTGCTAATTAAGACAAAGCTTCACACTCAGTGTTGGCTGAGTCTTGCGGCAATCATGCCGATGCTACATTGCTATTTTTAAGACAGATGTATTTTCCCTTTTCGCGTAATTGTATTTTATGTATGTGTGAACAATAGTGTCGTTAACTAATATTAAAAACGTAACCAGATCTAACCCTGCAATTGAGTCCTGTTCTCATCTTAATGCCGCCGGGTAGCCTTATGGCATCGGGCAGGCGAAGCCGTAACAGTAAATATATATACATTCCTACCATTCAGGTCTGTGACTCAATCCAAAAAACAAAAGTTGGCACAAGGGCAATTTTTTTTTTTTTTTAAAGATTATTTTTTTAGGAATTTTTCCTTTATTTGATAGTTATACAGTGTAGAGAGACAGGAAGGTTGGGGAGAAGAATGGGGGTAGACATGCAGCAAATGACCCAAGCCGGATTCGAACCCAGGTCGCTGCGGGAAGGACACAGCCTTTATGGTATGCGCTCTTAGACCGATGAGCCACCGGGGCGCCCCGCGCAAGGGCAATTTTTAACTAGTAATCAGCTAAACAGTTGAATGATAATGTGATTTGAATCAGCAGATGTTAGCACGTGGATGTAATTATGAATTGGTACAAAAGCAGCGACCATAAAAGGCCTTGTCCTTAAGGGGCACATTTGCCCATAAATGCTTGAGAAAAATCTATTAAGGGTTTAAAAGTGATGTTCCTCAATAAAAGGTACAAAGGGATTTGGATTTTCACCCTTTACAGTATACATCATAATTAAAAGATTCAAGGAAATTGGAGTAAAGGGCTAGGGGGAAAGCCTAAGCTGAATGCCCCTTATCTCCGATCACTCAGACAGAACTGCATCAAGAACCGTCATTTATCTATTAGTGATGTAACCACAAGGGCTCAGGATTACTCTGGCAAAACTTCGTCAAATGCTACAATACGTGCTTGCATCTGCAAATGCTTGCTAAAACTTTACTGTGCACAAAAGATACACTGAGTTAACAGTGTCCAGAACTTCTCTGGGCTTGGAGGCATCTGCGATGGACCATAACACAGTGAAAATGTGTACTATGGTCAAATGAATCAATATTTCAGGATTTTTTTTTAAGAGATGGACACTATATTCTCAGGACCAAAGAAGAAAAGGGCCATCTAGACTGATCCCAGAAACAAGTCCAAAAGTCACGCTCTGTCAAGTTATAGGGTTGCGTCAGTCTCCTTGGCAAGAGTAACTTGCACTTCAGTGAAGGCACTATTAAAGCTAAGAAGTACACTGAGATTTTGGGGCAACATGTTTACTTGGTACATCCAAGCATATCTCAACAAGACAACGCAAAACCAAATCCAGCAGACATAAAAAAGGCATGGCTGAGTAAGAACAAGGTGCGAGTGCTGGACTGGCCAGCCTTGCACACCTAAAGACTTGTTTACAGGAAGAATGGAACAAAATTACAGATAACACACTTCATCACATGGTGTCTTTTGTCCCTAAACATTTATTTAATGTTCTGAAAATGAATGGCAACATTACAAAATGGCAAATACTTTATTGCCCCATTTTTTTAATATGTTACAAGAATCAAAATTCAAATGTGTTTATTTTTAAGAAAAGAATAAAATTCATGCGTTGATACATCAAATGCTGTGTTTCGTATTGTTCCCAAAGTCATACAAGTCACAGATTATTTACAAATTACTGCTTTCAGTTTGAATTATAATTTAACATACCATCCCGTTTTCTGATTTGGGGTTGTAATCATGGTTTACTTTCTTATTGTGATCTTTTGTTCCATCGTGATGCAATCTGACCTTTTTGAATTATAAACAATCTATCTCTGTTTGAATTACTCAGCATTTTCGAACTGGCGCATTTTGACACATTTTCAAATTAGTTTTATATAAATTAGAATGAAAAATGTTCACTTGATTTTTTTTTATATGTTCATCACACCTCTGATTAAAAGTTGAAAAAATATCTGAGGTTAATTTATTTACTTTAAAGGGATATAATGCATTTTCACCACATACAAACAGATTGTGGGATTATCAAGGTGGTGGTGCTCTGCAGGATTCCTTTCCAGTCAATTAGGGTTTATAAACAGCACAGCTCCCCTGAAGAAAAACGGCAGCCTCATTCTGAGACCCTGGCTAGCTGCTCCGCATTGATAAATGATTTAAGGGACTACATTACTTTCTTCTGCCGCAAAACCCAGGTGTCCTCTTTTAAAGTGGTTAATCGCTTTAACTCCATGTACAGCTGGGCGGTTGAAACATTTCACTCAGGAAGTGATATCAGGGGATATCCGCAGCTAAATTTAGCAATGTGCTTTGATTTTTGGTCAAATCTAAATGAGCACTGCCAACACCCATCTCCCGAGGTCTCTGATGCTGCTCAGAAACAATATGCTCAAGAAAATTCATGTGCAGTGCATTTCATTTCATTCAACAGGAGCGTAAAGCAAAACACTTTATGTGTGTCACACAAATAAGTGTATTTTTAGACTTGTTGAGTGTCCAGTACTTACAGGTATTAGATATTTTGAAGAATGAGCCAAGGAGTATGGATTTGTCAGCTTAAACATGCCTGTTCCCTGGTATATCTTCTTTTACTTTCATCTCAACTTTGTAATACTCTAACATTTCATCCTTTAGAGAGAATCTTCAGTGCTCCATCTGTTTCATGGTGAAGATGCATTAATTCAGAGCATTAATCCTTTGGATGGCTTTACTTACAGGGCTTGAAAGAATAAATCACCTATTAGTTTAACATCACATATTAGTTTTTCAGACAAAGACTTTCCATCAGGCGAACTCAAACTGAGTATCATACCTATTGCAAAGGTGACCACGTACCTCTAATTTCCGATACTTTCGTCAAAAGGATTTATCAATAGGAGGCAGTATAAATCCAGTAGGGTCAATCGCCTGACACAGCAGTGCACCATTTTTCCAAGTGCTTGCCTTGGTGCTACACACACAACTCTAACTGATTGTTAAAGTGATTCCATTGCTGGCAACTGAAGTGTACCTAACACAATCTCATTCTCTTGCTTTGATAAATATAAGTGAGCTGTGAGCCTCTGTGAGGTTATATTGCATCCAAACAATGTATGGGCTATAGCCACTTACTTCTGGCTCAATCACAGGAGTGGGAGCAGTTTTCACCAAGTATTTTCAATACAGTAGATATGGCAGTGAAAAAATGACCACTGATCTTGAGCACTATGAGGTCACCAGCCCATTTGTTTCTTCCATTTACTATACACCTGTGACTTGTGTCACTTCGTGTCACATAGAAATCACTCTCTACAAAGGCCCCATGCAGCTTGTGACAGTCCCGTCGCCATTTTCCCAGTCTCTGAGCAAAAGCCAGAGCATTCGTGTCTCAAGAAGCTGAAATCTGGTGAAAATGGGTTAGGTTTATCCCAACATAACACAGATAACAAACTATAGACCCTGATGACTGATAATATCAATGAGACTGATAATGAAATGCTCAAGTCTAATCAATACTCAAAATGTGAATATTGGTCTTCTGAGGCTTTTTTTTGCCCCAGCTGAACTGACCTGAACCATGAGAATTTCAATATGAAGCAACTCACTATCATGCACTCTGAAAACACAATGATTCTACCGAGGAAGCATTTGATTCTTAATTATTCCACCCATCCCCCAGCAGCCTGACCAGAAAAGTACAACCATAAAATTTCCTTCATAAACTGGGAGAAATGCCCTAAAAGTTACACAAACCTATTGTGTTTCCCAGAAATCCTTTTCTGCCCTATTAAGCGAATACTAAATTATTGTCATTACATTTTTCAGTATAAAAATTATGTGAAATCATGGTGATAGGGTAAGCCGATGAAAAAAAGGTCTGATAACTTAAATATAAAAATATAGCAATTTGAAATAAAAAATAAGAGTGAAATTAAATAAAAAATGGCTTTCCATCCTTTGTTGGAAGAATACAAAAGCCATATTCCTTTTATTGGCAAAATAGGTTCAAATTAGGAGGAATTCCACAGCTTCACCAAAAATGTCCAAGCTCTCCATAGGCAACGGAACGCATTGAGGAGGATACGCTTCTCCTCCAATCAGTGCAAACCCCAATGTGCTGAAAATAGCCGGCTGTAGTGCTCTCAACGTGAGCTGCCTTTGGCACTCTCTCCATTTCAACAAATTAGCGGAGAACCTTCCATTTACTTTCCTGGCAATGAATGAAGAATGTTGAGGTCAAACTCCTTTGAGCAATCAGAGAGAAAGTTGCCCTGAACCCGCTGGTATACGTATGACCCAGTCCAGGCAGGGCAGAGGTTGAAAACGCTCTGGCGTTTATCAGAGTGACTCCAGAGCGCCAGGAAGAGTAATTACACATGGCTTGCCAACACCACTTCCTGGTAGCAAGAAACCAACCTTGTAAAACAACTAATTACCAGTCGGACAAGAACCTTTCACTGCACCGCCCGCTCCCCCACGCTCTCCACCGCCGACCACAAAATGCAGCTAATTGCAATCAGCTGCAGTCAGAATTCCCCACCTGATCCTGCGCCTTCTTTTTCTTCTTCTTCTTCCCCCAACACCCGGAGCTCTCGCTATCCTTGCCATTGGCATCGCCACAAAGCAATCCATCAAGCTCATCCGTGCCCATCTGCTGTCCCTGAGCCGTCTCCGCAGCCAGCCGGTACGAGAGGTTCCTCAAGATGCACACGCAGTTCTCTATAGTCTGAAAGAGGGAGAGGAGAGGATCTCAGCAGATGTGTGTGGCCCTCTGCCCAAGGCTTTGAGGGAGTGTGTAAGGCCCAGCTGTGTATGGAGCCTCTCAGGAAGTCTGGGGCCTCCTGCTCTCCCTACACTCTGTAATCACACTCTAATTGCCAATAACATTTATTTACAACCCAAATGGGCCCAGCACCAGGAAAGACTGTTTATGCAATTTACTCCCATAATGAATCGTAGGCCATGCATAAAATTACAAAAAAGCACTGAAAGGCAGTAGTATTTTTTTACATGAGAGTATAATGTGACACTGCATCGATAATATCTCAACATGAGGCGTTTGCCCCCTCCCCTCTTTGTTTTTGTGATTCACGTGTTCATTACATCACTGATGCATTAAAACATAAGTATAATGGCAGATTCAATCTGGAATAAAAAAGAACCAATCAATTGTAGTATGCTTACTTCAACTAAAATTGAACAGAGAACAAACTTCATGAACGATGACATTGTTTAAAAGTAAAATGATTAACAAAGCAAAAGTAAGGAAACTGAGACAGGCACAGTTGTCTTTGTAACTTTTTTGCAGTGATGTCTTTAAACAAGAAACAAGGCAAAGATTATTTGGCGACTATGGTACGGCCGCAGAATATGTTCGCAATTTGAAAATGGCTTGTGCAGGTGTTCTGATTGAAAATTTGAGTGAAGTCTTGCAATTTTTGAGGCTGCAGCGTGAATGGGCCTCTGAAATTCAGCATGTGCTAGTCCATTATTCCCTTGACCCTCAGAAGCACGGATTAAATAATACATGCAAATGAAATGCATGGAATGCTTGCACACCTGATTTAACTCACATGACGTGAGAGAGGAGATGTACATGTTCCACAGACGTGTCAGACAGCCTTCAGCTCTGATGGCCTGTCCCCACCCTGCATCGCCTCATCAGAAAATGTGACAGACATGGTGTGAGCAGGAGGACTAGTGCAAATATGCAAGAGGAGTGTGGCTTTAGTGTGTGTGGGTAATGTAGGCAGGAAAATGACAACGGATTCAGCATCATCTCCTCATCATACTACATCTTTGTAAATGAGAAGTGATTAGCAAATATCCTTCACTGTAGCACCCACATACTGGGTTATTTTAAGATGGGTTAATGTGCAAACTGAAAACACCATTCTGTGAATTATAGTGAGCCGAAGACTGAGAATCACGTTTAACAATCTTACAGTGCCACGAAAAAGTATACTCCCCCTTCCTGATTCCCTCTATTTTTACATACTATTTGTCACACTTAATTTCAGTTCTTTAAAATGAATTGACTACAAGACCAAAACAACCCGAGTAAAATGAAATGATCATTTCATTTACCGAATTTCATTTACTGAAGGTAAAATGATATTCAAAACCAAGTGGCCCAGTTTGAAAAAGTAATTACCACATTTGTGGCAATTTAATAGATTTTTGGGTTAAATTAAACTAGCCACACTGAGGCTCGACTGTTGCCAACCCTGTTGAATCTACTTAAAAAGAACCTTTCCAGCAATGTGAACGGAAGCGGAGAAGTCTTGACAAGTCCTCACTAAGTCATGATCAGAAGAACTTCCAGAAGAGATGAAGAAGTTATTGAGATACATCAGTCTCGAAAGGGTCACAAAACCATCCCCAAAGTTTTAGGACTCCTGTGAACCACTGAGAGAGACATTAGATGCTTCTCATTTCTCTCAAGCATCCAAGTTTCATTCACTGGGGTCTTTTCCTTACGTCTTAGTCCTTCCCATGGATGATGCTTGGTGAGATGCAAACAAACCATGCGAGGCGAAAAAAAGAAAGAAATATATTTTTAGATAAATGAGAAGTCCTTTCCTCTGAAGTGTCATGTGCTGCAAGAAGGCCAAATTCAGAACAACTTCTGGTTCAAACGAGGATTGAGGGGTGAGGAAATGTCAAATACAAGAATTGAGATGTTCATATTATTTCCAACTTGAGAAAAATTGAAATGATGGGGAATCCTCCTAGGTATAGCTGGCCAAACAAAACTCCTTTTTTAAAAGATTCATCTGTGAAATTACAAAAGAACTCACACAAACAATGGAACGGCAGGCCACGCTCGCCTCAGATAAAGTCAGCGTTCACGAAACTGCCACTAAATAGAGACTGAGCAAAAACTGTATCCATGGGGCACTTGCAGCGTGCAGTCGACAGTTGACCCAGAAGAACATAAAGGCATGTTTCATATTTGCCCAAAAAAAGACCTTCATGACCCTCAAGTCTCATATCATTATGTTCCGTGGACTGCTGCTTACAATGTTGAACTTTTGGGAAGATATGGGTACCTTAACATTTGGTGAGCCTCTGAATGCCTCAAAAGAAACCAAATCAGCATTAAAGTAGCCTAATGAGTAAAAACCAGTGAAATGCAGTTGTAAGCAGTTGCGGCTGAATTACAGAAATTCTGCAAATAAACTTCATCCACATGGCTTTTAAAGGCTAATATGCAGTTATTGCTGCTGCTGCTGCTGCTGTTGTTATAGGTGGCAAGACCAAGTTTACAAGGCAAAAACTTTTCCATATTAGTGATATAGCAGTTAAGAAGTGGTTATAACTTTTATGCATTATTAAATTTGTTAAAAACCTGTCTCACAAGTCGTTACACAATGGACATATCAACATAAAATGAAACTCGTTCTCTGAGACATTTAAACAGTATATACGTTGTACAAAAACTACATTCCTGAGGGATACCCTGTCGTCTGCCAGTATTTTTACAAATAGGAAGCTCGCCAATTTGAGCTATCGCCAATACAAAAAAAAAAACCCCGAATGTGGCTTTTTTGCCGAAATTCTTACACTTCTGGGACAGCCGCACATCCGGTACACGGCTTGCGTGGCGGTATGACAACAACAATTCAGCCAGACTGGAGAAACTGCACATGATATAAACGCTAAACTCAGGCCAAGAAAAAGTACTGGATGCACGAAGAATTTATAAGGCTTCTATGCTCGGTATCGTACGGCCAAGTATCCGTAACCACGTACGCTAACGCAACTTTTCCCCCACAGCAGCGCGAGACCGGAAGCAACTTGGCCACCAAACAATCCCATAAAGCAGCGAAAAATAGGTAATAATACGTTGAGCTTGCTGAGATATACTGTAATACGATTTAGATATGGTTCTCTACCAAAATGTGATTTAACACTGGAATACAAATCTAAGGATGAGAGTTATAGATATCACTCAATGAAGATTGAACATAACAGTCTTTAAGTCTTGATTCAAATTTATGTAGGAACATATCAACATTACCTTCCCATACATATCTAAATCCATACATTAACGAGGTCTTTTTCACATCTGATACCCGTAAGTGTCTGTTTACAAGATCCAATTTACATAGCATTATACAATATTGTTAAGGATATCTCTGTACAGGTAATTGTACAGTTTTACACTAGTATTTCACAACTCCTATAAGATTATCAAGATGACAATAGGGTCATTCCATGTCAGATCAACCAAATTTTAGGAACTTCCCCACCAAAAAAATTAATTTTTATTATATTCCCTGAAGTGGAAGATGTATATATCTGGTGTGAAATGGTAAAATAATTAAGCTCAATTATTGCCAGTTCCTGAGATTTAGCTTCTTTTAGGGAGGGGGGGTCAGTTTTAAGAAAATCGCCATAATTTTGGAGTAAGTTTGAGGGCCTGAGATATGCATTTGCAGAGCAAACAGACCCATAAGTTTCATTTTGTCATCAGAATAGTTGCTGAACTCTTGGCTTAAGATACTGTTCTTTACTCAGTGTGTTTAGTTTACCTGTACTGTGGCCTGGAAAAAGCAAAAAACACCAATCATACAAATTTTTTCCAAATTTAATGCATTTATTATTCTGTAACTGATTAAGATAGAGCCCTGAGACTTGGTATGCAAACTGTCGGTCAATTTTCTGAAGACCCCAAAAAATATCAAAGTCACAATGGTTGTATTAAATGTTTTAATAACCTTGGAAGTTTGCTTCAGAATGAAAATTGCGTATTTTGGGTCATTGTAGTGGGTATATTCCTCAAAAGGGACACAAGTGATCAATGTCATATTTTTAGTGCTTGAAGGCATGGGTCCTGGGTCTAACATATTAAAAAACTGGAGATGTAAAACTCTTCCTTTAGACTGTACAGCATGCCAATCATATTAGGTGTCTAACTTAATTTTCGAGGCACCTTAGCCATGGTGTAAGTGAAAAGATGAATGTGACACATACACCTCCTTGGCGGAGGTGAACAAGTGTATGTTTTTTGCTTTTTCCAGGCCACAGTACAGATAAACTAAACAAACTGAGTAAAGAAAAGTAGCTTAAGCCAAGAGTTCAGCAACTTTTCTGTTGACAAAATGAAACTTGTGGGTCTGTCAGCTCTGAAAATCCACTTCTGAGGCCCTCAAACTCCCTCCAAAATTAAGGCGATTTTGTTAAAATTGACCCCCCTTCCCTAAAATAGGCTAAATTTCAGGAACTAGCAATAATTGAGCTGAAATATTTGACCTCAGTACTGCCAATGCATATCTCTTGAAATGTACAAAGTTTTATCAAAATCAAAATTTTGATGTGGGGGGCTCTGGTTGAGTTGACACGGAATGACCCTATAGGTTCTTCCACATTCTGTTAAATTAATTCAATATGTCTACCCTTATAAACATCTCAGAATATATAAAATATGCCTTTATCTTTACACTCCTCTCATATAAAATTAATTTTATTGTTATTTATATTGTAAAATATTGTAATGTTTATATGCATTGGTTTGTACATGGGCCTAATGTCAACTAATTGAAATAAATAGATTGATTGATATTGCAGTTGGTTTGTGATTTTCCCTTCAAAAAATTAAATATTAATCAAAACTGTATTTTGGGATTCCTCATTCTCTCCACATTGCATTTTTAATGAAGCTCTAAAACCATTCAGTTTGACAAATATGCAGAAATTGAGGAAATCAGGATATCAAATGCTTTTCCAAAGCACTGTACAAAATACAAATGACTTCAAGAGTTTTTAAACAAAGATGTTACACATTTCTAAATGCTATCCTGCGCCAGGTTAATAAAATTACTCTGCAGTGAAATCAAGAATGTGATAACAGGACCTTTAAGTGATAGGTTGGTGGTTTGAGGGATTGGTGATTTTAGATACTCTCTCACTGCCTGATCTGCTTTTATCACAGCAACATTTCACAATCCTGAAAGCCACTACATCAAAATGCCTTCATAAAAGGTGGACGTAAGCCAGGATCCGGGCAAAGCACTTCACGTCTCTGCAATCACAAAAAAACAGCTTTACAGATCCTAACTCCTTTCCAAAGATTGAATTACAGCAATATACTTCCCTCTGTGATTACCAAATAAAAATGGCTCAAGGTCTGCTGGAGACACTAAAAGATGCATTATCTGTGTGACAGGTAGAGACTTCAGTAATTAGAGTTTCCCCTGACATTCTGCACATGATCAGATGAACACAGAAGTATGAGGTGGCTGAGGAGACTTAGCTGAAGCTTAAAAGCTTAAGCTTTATGTGCAGACATTAACCAGGCATCTCACGACAGGTCACTCAAGTGAGTGGAGTTTCACACTTTGTATGTATGTACATGGCAAATAACAGATGCTTGGAAATAATTGCTGGTCAAATTATTATCAAATTTGGCAGATTCAGCAGATGAAGTCTACTACAGTCATCAACACCAGCTCAGACTACTGTGCATTTTCAGGGCACAATGTCCAATCAGGGACTGGAACCCTTAAATAGGGGCTTGCTACAGGTTACACAAGACCAATGGTGACAATGTGAAGATAATTCCAGCCAGGCTTTTCACTGAAGTAAGGAGTAATAGCCCCAGAAGGAGGCCTGTCAATGACTTTGGGAATATGACCATTGGCATGGTACGAGGCAAATTTTGCCACCAACTGGTCTGGCACTCAATTCTCATTACTATGAAAATAGCACAGCCCTCCTATAGCTGGCGCAGAGGGCCGGCAGTGAAATCATGATTAAAGGATGCCATCTTCAGAGATGCGGCCACAGCAACCTTGAGAATGCAGCCATGCGCAACGCTGTTTATTTGTTACCGAGGTCTCCCGGAGCCTCTGTTGGCTTTTTACTGGCCCGGCTTTATGGTGGCCAGGATAATAGGAAGAGAGGAAAGGAAATACAAAGTCAAACCTTGCTATCAATCTCGCTGCTCCCCAGAGCTGTCTGTATCACATAGAGCAGGGCGTCGGTGAGTCCTTCACACTCCCGCATGCGCCGGCGAGCTTCCTCCCCTGCTGAACTCACGTTCCTGCAACATAAGCAGCAGGGTTAGCGGGTTCCACGTTTTTCGCACCCCCGTTTTGCCTTATTCCTCTGTGACACGACCTCACAACCAGCCCTGCCCTGCCACACCCAAAAAGCTCCTCCTCACACGTGAACAAAGAGCCAGAATCTGAGCCTGGAGCATGACGGGCTTCGCAGCGCGGGATCATTGTTGTGCAGGTACTATGAGCCGAGAGCCGCTGAGGATACACCACCTACCCAGATCTGCATGTTATGTAGAGTACGGTCATCATTCTATTTAATTCACTCAATTACTTTTGATGCCCATTATAAATATTTGATCAATTCTGCACTCAAGCTACTAATTTTTGACACAAAGGGCCTTTTTTTTAACAATCTAAGCTCATGGTCTGAAACACTTGGCGCAAGTGCATTTGCGGCATGTCCAAATCTATTTTTGCTAGTTTAATGGCAGATTATCTGGGCACATAGTAAGGTGCGAATTTAATTTGAATGGATTTAATCTCTTAATTAATCAAAGGCATGTTTTAGGCAAAACATGAAATAAACCAATCAGAGTGTCATCTCCCATTCCCTTTAAAGGGTGGATTTTTTGAGTAGCCGGGAAAAAAGAAAACTCTTCTTTGCAATAGAATGAGGTCTGCTCATGCGCGAAGTAAAAAACGCGCAAGCAAACCATTGCCTAAAGTATAGAAACCTGATCGTAGTGATCTCCAGAAATGTAATGAAAAATATTTTTGAAATATTGTTCAAAATTATTTTGAACATACCTACATGTTAAAAATCATAAGTGAATCCCAAGGGCCGCATTAGAATTTTACATTGCATTACAACGTGTGCATAAAGCAAACAAACAAAACAAAGGTTTTAATTCAGGGTCGCCAGTAAAAATAAAAAATAAAAGGTAATGCTGATTACGTGCTGGTGGGGAACGACCAAGAGAAATTAAAATAAGAGAGAAAAACGGGCAGCAAGAAAGAAACGAAACTAATGTTATTTTGATTACGCTACCATAACCCTCTGAATAATACCCAACAGAAGTGAAAATAACTTGCTTCCGGTTGATTGATGATTGAAGGTCGAGTCGTATTTACAAAAGAAATTTGGATAAATTATAGACGGTGACGACAATTTCATCCGTTGCTCTTGCTGCCATTTAAAAGTGCCGCTTTCTAGGGCTACTTCATTTGACAGTCGAATTGCAAATAATAATAAAGCCATTTCAAATTAAATTCAGGGTTTTGTATTTGATAATAGAAGCGGCACAGCAGGCACAGTATTAATGGATTAAGTCAGATTCAAAATAGTTTTTCAGATAACTGTACGTAAGTGGTCGACCCATGCAGGACTTATCCTAACATCTGAAGTACATTTTCCATACTTTAAACATTCTTTCAGCAACGTTTTGTGCTTTGTGTGATGGAACGAAAATCCACGTGCTGTTTCAGACATGATGTGCCACGTATTTATTACTTTGTCCCTGAACAGCCAACCCTCCAGAAGGGATCTTCTTGAAAACAGTGTAATTAGTCGTGGCTTTTTCTTCAGAACAATCTGTGAATACCTAGGTGCTTAATCTCGCATGTTGAATTGCAAATTACCGGATGGAATAGGTTCCCTTATGATTGTACATAGCCTGCATCATAGCATGCTCTGATGTGGAGACGCGCTAACCATTCGGACACGTATTTTTAAAATTTCTTCACAATAATCTTTCATATCGTAATCTTTTTAAATTGTTTGCTTGTGTGGGTGCTGCTGTTCGTCCCTGTGAAGTATGTTACAAGCAGAGGGTACACGAGTTGTGCACTCGCAGACAAAGGCGCATAAAATTATTTTAATAATGCACCATTAAAATAGCAGTTGAACTCTCACTATTGACTTTAGATCAGGCTTTTGTTGGTCAGTCTTCCAATCTATTTCAGATCCCTCAAGACAGCAAACCACCATAAATGCACCTGACCACACCTCATTTTAAGCCTAGCGCACCCATGGGTGCTCAATTTGGTGTAAATGCTTGGCTATTTATGCAGCATGGACACTGGATGGGAAATTGGTATTTGCATCAGTCGTGAAGTAGCAAAGACACTTGCGTTACGCTTTGTGTCCCTCTGTGCTGGGTATAAGATAGAGGCCAATATTTGGTCTAAACTGAAACTCAATGAGGTAGAGACTAAATTCAATGAGGTTGAATGAGGACACTTCAAATATGTGTTGAATCTAGGTGCAGAACTCTTATTACCAAATTATTTTGCACAGGCCAATTCCAATAACAATGATAGTCTTTTGTGACTCTGACCTGAAGTCAAAATAGCTGTGGTACAATCCCATGTTTATACTGGGCCATGTGCTTGAATATTACGAGTGGACTTAATACATTTGTTACATTTCCCTTGAAGTCATGCAAGGTGTAATGCATCCTAAACTACCTCTTCTTCAATGCTACCAGAGAGAACAATAAATCCATCCATTTTATTTCCCAAAATACTCTGATAATGACTGGCTTCAGGTTGCAATGGGTTTATTTTTACTAAAACGCACTGTAGCACATTTTAAAGCATTTTAAAAGGGCAATTTTTAAGGCTGGAATATACAATTCGAAATGAAGTAAAACCAGATGTGGTGTTACAAACTAAGCACAGAGGAAGATGTATTCCAAGTAACTGCTATAAAGCAAGTCATAACAAAATCTAGAGGTACTCCGAGAATGCAAACCTCCGACAAGGCAGCACAGTTGAAATCTTGCTTGCTAGCAGCAAATTTGAGTTATGACACATAACATAAGATTCCAAGATGGCTCCCATGGCGGCCATATTGTTTGATGCAGCGAATTCCAAACTAATAGGTTCCGTCCCTGATGCGGACCCATTAACCCACAAAATCAAAGTGATATCACTGGGAGCGAAGTTCAGTTATCACGTGTCATAGGATATCAAAATGGCTGCCGTGGCCATACTGTTTGACTGATCACGCTCAAAATCAATAGGATACATCCCTAATGTAATAGCAACCCACCCACAAAATTTCAGAGATATCCATTCATTACTTTTTGAGTTATCTAGTACACAGACACACAGACAGACAGACAAACCGACGCAGGCAAAAACATAACCTCCTTGGCGGAGGTAACAATGCACCATAATATCTGTTGATTACTTGTTCACTGTTTTATTTATTTTTTTGTTGTTCTTGTATCAATAATTGCATGATATTGGGCTTTTGTAAACATAATCAGTGTACTGATTAACATTATAAACATACAGTAGATAGTACCAGCCCATTTCCAAAAAGTTGTGACGCTGTGAAAAAATGTTTATAAAAACAAAATGCAATAATTTGCAAATCACTTAAACTCTAAATTTAATATGAAATAGTATGACGACAACATATCAGACATTGAAACTTGTTTTTTTGAAAGAATAAATGCTCATTTTGAATTTGATGCCAACAACACATTTCAAAAAAAGTTGGAACATGGAAATGCTAACCACTGTGTTGCATCACCTCTTCTTTTACCAGCTCTCTGCAAGGGTTTGAGAATCAAGAAAATGAACTGCTGTAGTTTTGAAAGTAACATGTTTTCCTGTTCTTTCTTGATGTTGGATTTTAGCTGCTTAACAATGTGCAGTCTCCTTTGCCATAGTTTTCGTTTCATGGTACGGCAAGTATTTCCAACTTGAGGCTGGTCTGAACTGCAGGCTGGCCAGTTTAGCAGCCAGACTCTTTTACTATGGAGCCATGGTGTAATACATGCAGAATGTGCTGTTTGTCACAATCTTGCTGAAAAAACAAGGCCCCCCTTGAAAATGACATCTGGATGTCAGTATAATTTGCCCCAGCCTCTCTACATTTTGTTCAGCATTAAGTGGTGTATTCACAAATGTGCTATTCATCTATGCCATGTGCACAAATGCACTGCCATACAACCATAAATACTGGCTTTTGAACTGTGTGCTGATAACAAGCTGAGCGCTTTGTCTTCTCTAGAGCCGGGAACATGCAGCGTCTATAATTTCCAGAAAGAATTTCAAATTTCGATTGGTCAGACCACAGGATGGTTTTCCGTTTTGCCTCAGTCCGGCTTAAATGAGCTGAAGCTCAAAGGAGGCAGCAGCATTTCTGGATCTTGTTTATATTTAGTTTAATCTTTCAATGACAGAGTTTTAACTTGCAGTTGTGGATGCAGTGACAAACTATGTCCAGTGACAGGGGGTTACAGAAGTTTTCCTGAGTGCACGCAGTGATTGTTCCACAACAAAATCCAGCTTGTTTTTAATGCAGCGCATTAATCACAGCCATTCAGTATTGGTTTTTGACCTTGTCGCTTGCATACAGAGATTTTTCAGGATTATCTGAATGTTTTAATGACATTATGAACTATAGAGGATGCAATCCCCAAATTCTTTACAATTCTATATTGAGATACATTTTTCTTAAATTGTTGATCTATTTGCCCATTCAGTATTTCACAGCTAGGTGAGGCCCTAGCCATCTTAACTCCAGAAAGACTGTTTATACCTAATTATGTTACTTTCCTGTGTCCAATTAACCTAATCAGCAGTGAGATGTTCCACTAGGTGTAGTTTTTAGCATCACGCAACTTTTCCAGTCTTTTGTTGCCCAAGTCCTAACTTTTTTAAAACGTGCTGCAGCCATCACATTCAAAATGAGCAGATATACGTACGTTACCGGTCAAAAGTTTTAGAGCACCCCAATTTTTCCAGTTTTTATTGAAAATTATGCAGTTTAATGTCTCATTGTACTTCGGAATGAAAGCAGAGACATGATAGAGCAAATAAACAATTGAAGTTAAAAAAGAAATTATGGAATCAATTTATAAACCAAAATGTATTCTAAACTTTTAACTCAAAGAAGCCACCTTTGGCAGATATAACAGCTGAACACACTCGTGGCATTCCTTCTACAATGGAAATCAAATATTCTTCAGAAAGTTCTTCCAAACTCTTTTATCAGTGTGCATCAACCTCTTGTTCGTTACTATGGGAAACACTCAAAGCTTATCTCAGGGTACAAATCATTTCATACTCGATTCATGTTACAAAAAAACTAAACTCTAAAATTTCTGAGCTTTCTGCAGCAATACATAGACTCGACCAGAGTTGTGCTCTGAATCCATCTCCTGATTTAATTGAGCAGCGGCTAGATTTACAAGCTGAATTCAACCTTGTTACCAAAAAAGAAGCAGAGCGTTTATTATTACACACTAGTGGTTCATATTATGAACATGGCGATAAAGCAAGCCGTCTCTTGTCTCATCAGTTAAAGCGACAGACTGCTTCTCGCTTGATATCCCAAATCAGAAATGTGTCCAACCATGTTACTACTGATCCTATAGAAATCAATGCAACTTTCAAAAACTTCTATTCTGAGCAGTATGATTCTAACTTCCCTACTGACACCACCAAAATGATGGAGTTCCTTGACGACCTTAAGTTTCCTGCCATTATCCCTAGTTTGGCAGATGAATTGGATTCTCCCTTCTTAAGAGAAATTGATAATTCAATAATGGCACTACAGTCTAATAAGGCACCTAGTCCAGACGGTCTCCCTATCGAATTTTATAAGGCATTTAGCGGGAGGCTAGCTCCATTGCTCCTACCCACATTCAATGAATCGTTGAAACGTGGGGCATTACCACCTACTCTGACACAAGCATCTATATCTCTTCTTCTTAAGAGGGATAAGGATCCAACCTTTTAGGGCTGAAACTATTCCTCAAATAATTCAATTACTGAAATGCTTTGTGGCAAATTATATGCTTCGAGGCTTCGTTTAAATCCGGAACACAACACTTTTTAAGACGGACGCTTAATTCTGTGGCACACTACCTTTGTTTCTGCTGCAAGGTTTTGATGCGTATATAAGCGCAAAGCCTAATAAGTTAAATTATGCATATTTTTGTATCATTGGAAAAAAAAAAAGAGTTGTCTCACACAGAGGCGCATACTCCTATGTTCGAATATAGGCGTGCCTCAGTGTTCACTAAAAGGCGCACGGAAATATTAAAAATGGCTTTGTACATTTTTCACAGTTATGTATTGTTTTCAAAGCTTGAGAGAGACCTGTAACTGTTGGGCAAATAAAAATTGTAAATCTTGAGTGGATGTATCCCAGGTAAGTTCGTACAGCTAAAGATCATATGATCCCCATCTGCACAATATTTTGCATTTTGACGTTTTGTTGGCTGCCAACAGCATCTGTGCTTATGGGGACGGCATCCTCCAATAGAAATGCACTCCCCCTAAGGCGCTGTGGAGCACAGCAACTGATACCTGATTTAAATTGAAGTCCATTTTGTTCAATCGTAATTCGAAATTGTCTGGGAAGTGCCTGTATGTGAAAATGGTTTTGAGCGGGGAAAAGCGTATTTGGTCTCAATTATAGGCTTGTGCGCCTGTACTTAACTATAGGCGCATATACACTTATAGCCGTTGTGCTTAAATGCGCATCAATACGGTAGCTGTAACGTGGATGGAATGAAGTGCGAGCGGGAACTGCAAAGATCACGGAGGATGAGAAAAAAGAAAATTGCGAGCCAAAACAACAGACACCGCAGCTAAAAAGACAGAAAATGTCCAAAGTGTGGGATCTCCACACGTTGAAAAAATATAGTGCAGTGCCTCTACTGTAAAACGGAATTAGCTTGCCTCAGAAGCACTTCGTCAATGTTGCAGCACTTGAACCTAAAACATCCAGTCTATGCATTCAGATCATTGAGTGGAATGACACAACAAGGTAATAAATATTAGCAGTTGCATTTTACATAAGTTAATGTTTTCTCTAGCCGTGATTAAGGCTATTAAAGACCGCAAATTAGTGAAGGCAATATTTAACGGCTGGCCGAAGACATAAATCAGTTTGGTGGCTATGTGTCCCTACATAAGCAAAGTTTTGTTCAAGAAATTAATAAGCCACAGAAAATAAAACCCTGCAGTGAATTTGTTCAAGTTCGGGCTTCATACGTGTCGTAATTAGGTTAGTCACACACACTCTCCTCTCTTTCTGCCCTTTGCTTCTGATGACCTGCAGTGTGTTAGGCGCTGCAGGATATCAGAGGGAAAAAAGTGTGATAGTACACTCCTTTTGTTTGAAGTTTGATGAATCATATTAAATATGAACCTTTTCATATTGCTGTTTTTAGGGGTCAATTGACCCATTTTAGATCTTTGATAAAAGAAAAATCATAAATGTTTCCCACCTTGGACTTATGTTTTGGGTCATTATCTTGCTGTAGGACCAACTAGGTGCATACCAGAGGGTACTGCATGGCCCTGCAGAATGCTGTGGTAGCCTTATTGGTTCAGGGTGTCTTTCACTCTGTACAAGTCACCGACCCTGGATCCAGCAAAACAGCCCCAGACCATCACGCTTCCTCCTCCATGTTTGACATTTGATGTCACACACTGAGAAACCATCCTTTCACTTACTTGACGTTGTACAAAAAACCTGGGTAACCTAACCTTTTGTTTCAAACTTCTGACAGTTCACCACTTACCTTTGTACAACCCCAATTCCGAAATAGTTGGGACAAAGTGTAAATTGTGAATAAAATCAAAACGCAATGACTTTCAAATCACACCAACCAGTATTTTGTTCACAATAGAACAGAGATAACAAGGCAAATGTTGAAACTGAGAAATTTTACAATTTTATCCACAAATCAGCTCATTTCAAATTTGATGGCTGCTGCAGGCCTCAAAAAAGTTGGGACAGGGGCCTGTTTACCATGGTGTAGCATCCCCTCTTCTTTTTAACACAGAGTGGAGGCGCCTGGGCATTGAGGAGAGAAGTTTCTTGAGTTTAGCCATTGGAATTTGATCCCACTCTTGTTTAAAACAGGCTTACAGCTGCTGGAGAGTTTTGGGTCTCCTTTGACGGACTTTTCATTTAATTATGCGCCAAATGTTCTCAAACGGTGAAAGATCAGGACTGCAGGCAGGCCAGTTCAGCACACGGACTCTTCTACTATGAAGACATGCTGTTGTAATAGCTGCAGTATGTGGTTTTGCATTGTCCTGCTGAAATACACAAGGCCTTCCCTGGAATAGATGTCATCTGGAGGGGAGCATTTGTTGCTCTAAAACCTTTATATACCTTTCAGCATTCATGGTGCTTTTTAAAACATGCAAGTGTCCCACACCATATGCACTAATGCATCCCCATACCATCAGAGATGCTGGCTTTTGAACTGAACGCTGATAACAGGAGGGGTGGTCTTTCTCCTCTTTAGCCGGAGGACACTACGCCCATGATTCCCAACAAGAATGTCAAATTTGGACTCGTCTGACCACAGAACACTTTGCCACTTTGCTACAGTCCATTTTAAATGAGCCTTGGCCCACAGAACACGGCGACGCTTCTGGATCATGCTCAGCAATGGCTTCCTTTTTGCATGATAGGCTTTAAGGTGGCATCTGTGGATGGCACGGCGGACTGTGTTTACAGGCAGTGGTTTCTTGACGTATCCCTGGGCCCATTTAGTAATGTTAATGACAGAATCATCTGGTAAGTGATGCAGTGGCGTCTGAGGGCCCGGAGATCATGGGCATCCAGTAAAGGTCTTCGGCCTTGTCCCTTACGCACAGATTTTTCCAGTTTCTCTGAATCTTTTGATGATGTCATGCACTGTCCGTGATGAGACCTTCAAAGCCTTTGCAATATGATGTTGAGGAACACTGTTTTTAAAGTATTCCACAATTTTTTTTCGCAAGCCTTCACAGGTTGGAGAGGCTCTGGCCATCTTTACTTCTGAGAGACTCAGCCTCTCTAGGGCTGTGTCCAAAATCACTCACTACTCACTATAAAGTGCACTATATAGTGGGTTCGCCATTTTGTAGGGCTGTCCGAATTGTTCGTAAGAATTTTTATCCCCTATAAAGTGCACTCATTACATCCCACAATCCACCGCGAAATGTAGTGAACATCTGATGGTCACTAACCCAGCTATACATCCCATCATGCACTGCACACAAACCGAAAAGCTCCGAAAAGGCTGTGTTTAGTCAACGGAGTTTTAAAACAGGCGTGAGACATTTATTAGCTTCAGGTGTGAAAATGTTTTTCTTTTTTTCTTTTTAATTGGAAACCAAGCAGCGCAGGAGACCCGTTTGTTTACACAGGATATAAACGGACATTTAGGTGCTATTAAAACGAATAATGATGAGTCAGAGGACAAAAAATAGATGACGATATAAAAAATTCAAGGCAAATTTTATTAATTGAATGATAATGGTAAACACAAACACGGTGGGAAATGTTTGGTTATTAGACAAATACGTCCAAATCCCTCAACTGAAGTTGAACAGGTACGATTTAATTTTGCGACAGCAAAGACGCTATTAACAGCTGCAACAAAACAAGCCAGGTAGTGTCCGAAAGCGTTTCTTCCCTCTGCCAATGAGCTCACTATATAGTCACCTATATAGTGAGTCCCTTTATAGTGAGTAGGGAATAGTGAATGAGTGATTTTGGACACAGCCTAGGACATCCCTTTTATAGCCAATCATGTTACACACCTGTTGCCAGTTAACTAAATTACTTGCTAAATGTTCTTTCAGCTGATTCTTATATATTAATTGCTTTTACAGCCCTTTTTTGCCTGTTTCCCAACTTTTTTGAGACCTGTTGCAGCCAGAAAATTTGAAATAAGCTTATTATGTGGATAAAAATGTAAAATGTCTCAGTTTCAACATTTGAAATGTTATCTATGTTCGATTGTAAATAACATATTGGCTCATGTGATCTGAAAGTCATTGCATTTTGATTTTATTCACAATTTACACTTCGTCCCAACTATTTCGGAATTGGAGTTGTACCGTTTCAAGCTATTCATTGGACTGGAACAGCATAATTTTCAATAAAAAACTGGAAAAATTGGGGTGTTCTAAAACTTTTGACCGGTAGTGTATATATATTAAAAAAAAAAGTTTCCTAGGTTCAACATTTCATATGTTATCTTTGTACTATTTTCAATTAAATATAGGGTTTAGGTGATTTGCAAATCATTGCATTTTGTTTTTATTTAGATTTTACACAGCGTTCCAACTTTTTTTGGAATCAGGGTTGTATAACCCAGTTTCATACTCAATACAGAATGCAGTGCTTAGCTCTCAAAGAGCAATCAGTTTGTTGAGAGGGAAGCAGGTAATATGTACATCCCTGTGATGGTTCACAATGTTACTGACAAAGCCTCCAGGTTTAACAAACAGTGCTGTGAAAAAGTATCTGCCCCCTTCCTAATTTCTTATTTTTTTGCATATTTGTCACATTTAAATGTTTCAGAGCAAACAAGTTGCGGTTTTTAAATGATAATTTCATTTATTAAGGGAAAAAAGCCATCCAAACCTACCTGGCCTTATGTGAAAAAGTAATTGCCCCCCCTTGTTAAATTTCACTAGTCACACCCAGGCCTGATAACTGCCAGACCTGTTGAATCAAGAAATCTCTTAAATAGAACCCGTCTGACAAAGTGAAGTAGGCTAAAAGATCTCAAAAAGCAACACACCGTGCCTCAATCTAAAGAAATACAAGAGGAGATGAGAAACAAATTCATTGACATCTATCAGTCTGGAAAGGGTTACAAAGCCATGTCTCAGGCCTTGGGACTCCAGCGAACCACGGTGAGAGCCATTATCCACAAATGGAGAAAACTTGTAACGGTTGGAACAGTGGTTAACCTTCCCAGGAGTGGCCGGCCTACCAAAATTACTCCAAGACCGCATCGATGACTCATCCAGGAGGTCACAAAAGAACCAAGAACAACATCGGTAGAACTGCAGGCCTCACTTGCCTCAGTCAAAGTAAGTGTTCATGATTCAACAATAAGAAAGAGACCGGGCAAAAATGGCATCCATGGGAGAGTTCCGAGGCAAAAACCACTGGTGACCAAAGAGAACACAAAGGCTTGTGTTCAAAGGCTCACATTGGGATCCTCATGATGTTTTTTGGCAAAACACTTTTGGGAAAGCATTCTGAGGACTGACAAGACAAAAGATGAGCTTTTTGGAAGGTGTGTGTCCTGTTACATCTGGCGTAAAACTTACACAGAATTTCATAAAAAGAACATCATACCAACAGTCAAACATGGTGGTGGTAGTGTGATGGTCTGGGGCTGGTTTGCTGCTTCAGGACCTGGACGACTTGTCATAATTGATGGAACCATGAATTCTGCTCTCTACCGGAAAATCCTGAAGGAGAATGTCCAACCATCAGTTCGTGACCTCAAGCTCAAGTCCACTTGGATTATGCAACAGGACAATGATCCGAAACACACCCGCAAGTCCACCTCTGAATGGCTTAAAAAAAAAAAAAAAAAAAAAAAAAAACGAAGGTTTTGGAGTGTCCTAGTCAAAGTCTGGACTTAAATCCGATTGAAAAGCTGTGGTATGACCTTAAACAGGTCATTCATGCTCGATGACCCTCCAATGTGGCTGAATTAAAACAATTCTGCGGAGAAGAGAGGGCCAAAATTCCTCCAGAGTGATGTGAAAGACTCATTACCAGTTATCGCAAATGCTTGATTGCTGTTGTTGTCGCCGAGGGTGGCACAACCAGTTATTAATTTTAGGGGGCGATTACTTTTTCACACAGGGCCAGGTAGGTTTGGATAGCTTTTTCTCTCAATTAATGAAATCATCATTTAAAAACTGCATTTTGTCTTTACTCAGGTTATCGTTGTCTAATATTAAAATTTGTTTCATGATCTGAAACATTTAAGTGTGACATGTACAGTATGCAAAAAAAAAAAAAAAAAAAAAAGAAATCAGGAAGGGGGCAAATGCTTTTTCACAGTGCTATATATGCAGCAAAATCTTCAGCTCAAATGTCTTTCCATGTTAATTGCTGTTAGACTGCATATTCTGCCTCTGTGTAATTCATTTTCAGCATAAAGAGTTCCACCGCAATCAATATTAAATGTCAATTTAATACCAATGCAGTACACTGTAATAAAAATGCGGGAATAAGTGGTACAAAACATGGATAAATCTTTAGCACAGCCACAATTTTTTTTCAGCATTACGTCTTTAAAAGAGCAACACTCTACTCTGCTTTCCGCACATTACATCATCAATAATACTGAACACCAATATCCTGTTATAAAAATCTTTCATATTTGCTATATTGACTTAACACAACAGTGAGCCCAACAGCAACAGTTTTATGCTCCCACATATACTTTTAGGACATGTATTTAATTGCCTTTACAAAATTATGGGCTTGTATCATCAACAAAGTTAATCAGAGAAGGACATTTAAACATAACCGTACATGAGCCCAGTTTTATAGAGCATGCATGGTTCATTACATGCATTGATTAAAGGCAGCTAGAGTCCTTCTATAAGAACGGCAGGCTCGGGAAATATGTTTTGTTTGGCCGACTAAGCATCTATAAATCAACCCTATATAGGCCGTTGAGCTCACATGTTTTGTAGTACAGCGGCTAAACTATTTTTATGGAATTAATTTTGCAACACTTATCGATTTCTTCCAGGATGCCTTAACCCCCCATCTCTGGCACAATAATGTATGTTAAAAGCCATCTGTAATGAGAATTGTGGACAATTTTCTTTCTGATCAGTCACAGGTGCCCTTTAAGGAATCATATATGGAGGATAAACAAATTGAAAAACTTCCCAGTATTGCAAGTTCAAGAGTAATATCACTGAAGTCTTCCCACCAAATAATGTTCACAAACAGAATGCCACATCATACAGCTGACCTTTTCCTCCAATAATAACAATAAATTCCATATGACCTTCGATTCTGCAGTTACAACTATAAACATATGTATTGCCATAAATATCAGTTCTGCTCATGACCCACTGATCCATAAGCTCTCATTAATAAACACAGACGGAGGACGTACTTTATGATACACTATTACTTTACTGTTGATTCATATGAGCAAAACCTTTGCAATAAAAACCAGAATAAAGGAAGGACACATACATGTATGCACACTAGTGCATACTGTACATACACTACGTGCTGTATGTATGCAGAACAACTGGTGCCAGGCGAAACATACCCCACCTACAATTTTTGCTTTTCTGTGACCTTGACCCAATAAGGTCCATAATATACTCCGGTGATCCTTGGACTACTTTTCGCCTTTCCTAAAAATAATGCCCAATTTGATCAAACTATTTTTTCACTTGACTGCTGACAGATACACAAACAGACACACAGACACAGACCACTGACAGACAATATACAGTCAAACATGCTATGAAATAATGCATTCTTATGGGTAAGAATAAGTGTGTTGATGTAGTATCCTTTTAAGGCTGGATTTACAGTGGATACTGTATGTAGTGCTCACATTGCATTCACGATGTGCTGTTTGCTTCCTTTTGGCTCACGTATTGAAGTCTTAGCATAGGCTGCAGAATCGGTGAGGAATGCGTCTACAGCACGTGGTCAGCATTCGACTTAAGCCATCGGTGCCTGGTGTGCAGCTTTTGCAAAATACGATGTATAAATGCACAACTGATGGTGACATGTATGATATCATCGAAGAAGCATAGTCATAGACCATACATTTGTCCAGGTAGTGGCTTAAAATCTGTCCTGAGCCTCTTTTGGGGGTATTAATTTCAACACACTTCTCAGAAAGGACACATGCAACAAATCAATTAAAAACTTTGCGCTCATTTATTCCTTGTCCAATATTACAAAGTTACTTTCGTGAGTTCTGCTGTGCGTGCGTGGTTGAAATTGTTGTCACTCTCCCCCAATCTAACGCTCCCCAATACTGGAAGGTAGCCATATTAATAGATTCTTGGGGGGGAGCCAGAAGAAAATTATATACTATTCAGGATACCATTTCCACACGCATAATAAACTGTTATAAACACAATATGGCACGTAAATTGTTGATAATTCACAACTAAATAAATGGCTGCTACAACCCAGATGATACATGTCTGAACTGCTTTTTAAATACAGCCCTTTCCAAATGAACACTTTGAGTCATTTAACTGATAGCAGTATTAAAATATTCGCAGTTATTTTTAAAAACAGATCAAAAGGAATGGCAATCCATACATCCTCTCAACTTAATGAAAGGTGGACTGTAACACCCACAAGCGTAGTAAACCACAAACGTAATACAAATCTGCAGCTCTTAATGTAATAATCCAACAAATGTAATACATTTCCCACAAACGCAATAACACTTGCCTACACTGCACACGTAATACAAAATTTACCACAGATGTAATAACCATTGCAGGGATTTGTTACGTTTATCACAAGGTAAAATAAAAAATTTAAAAAACGCTGCAGATTTGTATTCCGTTTGCAGTTTATTATGTTTGAGGACTATCATTACCTTTGCGGGTGTTACAGTAGACCAATCATGAGGCATAACATACCCTTCTAAAAAAACCAAAGTAAGAACATGTTTGCGCAAAAGAGTTAATTGATAAGATTAAACATTGGCAGTTAATTGAATGAATCGGGAACTGTATTGGCAGTTAATTGTTGAGGAGTACCCAGACACAGTACGACACCACACCTTTTTTTCAATGTCAGTCTTAGAAGACAAAAAGCTTGAATGAAGATATGCGACCTGTTGCAGCAGATATTGTACAATGAGGCCCATTCCATCGTGGGACATCCACATGCTTTTATTCCTCCGGGAACACAACGTAAAAATGAAAGATGCAGGCCTATTCGTTAACACAGACCCTTAAAAACATTAAACTACAATAAAAAAGTGCCGAGATCCAGACGGCGAATTAAGAGCGGAGGCAGAGCACAATCTGACGGTAGGGTTCATTGATAGTAGTACAGTAACAGTGGCACAAAGCTCTGAGGAGAATATTACAGTTCAGTTCAGATGTTATGGGCAAAGCTGTGAGGGCCTCGTCAATCTCCAGCCAGTGGCTTTTCGGGATGACTGCCAGGCGAAGTGCACTCTTTGCCAGAGCTGAGTCATCCGAAGGCAGCATTAAGAAGTTAACAGGAATGCAGTCCCAATCCTGATGACCGTAGAGGGCTCAGGAGCTTGTTCCTAATAAACTCGGCAGAGGGATAAACTGAGAGCAGATTAACAGGAACGTGGCCCCCAATCCTGGAGATTGTGACAAAGGCTTGGGAACTTATTCCCATTAACTAAACAAAGATGAGTACTTCCGTATATAACTATCATTGAAGGTGACGATTTAACTTCCGCAGACGATAAACTTCTACTTGGAAGAAACTGACAGGACGCGAGCGGCCATATAGCAAATGCGACTATCCACCAACTAGTGAACTCAAAGCCATGGGTGAAAATACATCTACATACACGTGAGGAAATAGAGAACCCAAATGCATAACAGCAGGCGGGAAATGCACATGAAATGTAAACCAATCACAGGAGACAATATATCTAAGAGCCGTGCAAGCTGCTGGATGGGAGGAGACGAGAAAGGGATTCGCACAAGGGTTGTGACAATAAAATAAATTTGCCAGATATGGCCTTTAAAAATATTGTGAACTGCTGAATTTATAAAGTACATTAACAATATTGTGCAGGATATCATTTAGGAGAGGGTTCCGGAGCTGCCCACTAGAACATTCCAGATGAATGAAGATGAAAAGCTTCAAGTGCAGAGGACCATGTACACGATGCAGCCAGTCTAAATCCAGCCTTAAAAAGGAAGGTGCACTTAACCCAAAGTGCCTGAGTACCATTCTGAATGTATAAAATGATTATTTCTAAAGATTTATTGTGCATGCATTCATTGAGAAGGATTTCTGTCAAGTCAGTTAGTACTAAGCATAAAAAGTATTCTAAAAGGTGAGTGCAATCAATACAGGGTTTTTGAATTCTGCTTCAAAAGAAATCATCACAATCTGGTGAAGACCAGTATCTACATCAGTGCAGCGCTTTAGTACATCCTGTTCCCTACCCCAGCACACAATGTGCCCAGGAGCTCATGGCGAACACACAATAACACTATATACAAAAACTCATTGCATAGGCCTGACTTTGTAATATCATGAGAATCACTTTTTTTTCAGTGCCAGCAGTGAAATATTCCCATGGAGTCAAGTGGCTCCAGAGAAGATGTATGTTGCATTGTGGAGTAAAAAAGACGGCAAAGCTTTATCCGTACAAAAAAAAGCCCCACCTAACATGAGGAAGATCAGCCCTTTCCATAACTTAAATAGTTTCTGCTGTCCTCCAATTAAGTATATCAATAAAATCTCATTCCAAGCACTTTTGCATTTAATTTTGATGGTGCTTTGTTACAAACAGTATAAGAAGGCAAAGAAAATACCCTTTGAATCTCCAAAGTAAGTCATGCCTCAACCCCTCCCAAATATACGGTTCAGATAAATGTTCATACACACTGCGATCAAAACTTAATGTCCAGGTGGTCCTAATATGGAACCTGGCACTGTCAGTGAAAGGCTTACTGATGAGCATTACAATCAAACTTCCAATAAACATCTGTGATTTCTAATACTAATGTCCAATTTCCTATAAGTCAGTGACAAGGGAATGAAGTGAGCATAAATATCCAGCCCTGAAGAAGTTTGACCAAGAAGTTAGAATTGAATTGGTGTAAGGACAAAGATAATTCTACCTCCCAAAGACAATTCTAACTGCATTCTTTGTGAAGATCAGCCACACAAGAACCCATGAGCCACACTAACCATACAAGAGAGACTCGTGAGTGTTATGGCGCATTTCTTTATCACAAATGTCAAATGTGAAGCAGCTCCCACTGGGCATAATCCTCAAGAGGGTGAGCGTATGACAGTAAATTGTTGACATAGGTCAGCCAGAGCTCAGAAAAAAGATGTACTTGCGCTTCATGCTTCACTCTTGTGGTCAGTGTAATGTAATTACAGAAATGGGAAATTTAAGAATTGTGACAGACGTGGACTCATATAAGACCAAATATAGCACAGCAATTAAAATAAGCCAAGAATACATCTTTGAGATCTGACATCTAATCAACAGAGATGATACAGGCCAAATCAGAAGCAGCTCATATTTTCAATAAATGGGCCAGGTCACGCGGTAACGGAGTTACAAAATTGGAGTATTTTGTATCATAGCTCCAAAAATAAGTAAGATAGAGTAACAATTTAAATGGCTTTGTGTAGGTCTTCCCTCGTTCTTGAAAAAAACAAAATAGCTAGTTTTGTTCATTTGATTTATTTTGGGTGAAAACGGCAAAAAAATGGTCGGTAACGGAGTTAAATTTGTAAATTTGTACGAGGGAAGACCTACACAAAGCCATTTAAATTGTTACTCTATCTTACTTAGTTTTGAAGCCATGATACAAAATACACCAATTTTGTGACTCCGTTACCGCGTGACCTGGCCCAAACGTTAAGAACATGTCCTTGTAGATGAACACACTGTACACAACTGAAGACAGCTGAAGTGAATAAAATGTATTTCTGGCCTGTGTGTCACTCTTGTTTTTAAATAGTTTTTTTCATATCATCACTATTTTCAAAGCTGCTGTAACTGATTTGGTCGTTTTAGCTGGCTTCCAGCCCCTCGCCTAAGGCAGCAGTCCCCGCCCCCCATCCCCAAGCCACAGTTGCACACGCATCGGTTTCTGGCAGAAGCAGAGATTGAGAAAAGCGACCCAGTTGCAATATAAGTACAATATAAACAACCACTCTCAGAGATTGTTGTGTGAAAGCCACACTGAAAACATGGACCAACGACACATTACATCCATAAAGAAACTTTGGTACGAATATGGTGAGGAGATCCTTGTTACAGAAAAAAATCACAATTGTCTATACAAAAACACTCTTCTGCTAGCCTTTTCAAAGCATGCTTTATTTTTTCTCATATAAATACCATAGACTGTATAAAAAGATGGACGAAGCAACCGTGACGTCACCCATGGTTTCAGCATACCATTAAGGAAGCCTCGATTTTGGCAATTTGAACAGCACCATTTTGTCATTTTGAAACCAGATGTGATTCCTACTGGACGCGAGCGTGAATTGAAGATCCGGGGAGGAGCTTGGCTCCGGATCTGACCATATCGGACCAGGACCAGAGGATAGCCACGCCCCTAAAGCATATTCCGGCTATATCCTTTATTCTAGTCTACTTGGGACTATAATTTACAAAAATGAACATCACGAAATATTGAAGGAGGCTCGAAACTTGCAATAGATACCATAAAATGATGTGGGAAATCATTAATGAAATAATAAATCAGGTGGCAAAGTAGGGTCATTTTCTCATAGACTTCAATAGCATTGAACGTTCTGAGAACTTTACCTAACGTTCTCTAAAGGTTCTCTGGAGGTGATGAATGTCCAGAACCTTTAGAGAACATTGGGAACGTTCCTAAAACGTCCTCTTTAGGTTATGAAAGTGCAACAGTTCAAAGCAACCAAACTAACTTGAAGGGAACGTCCCATTTTGGTTATTTTGTGGTGACACTGTAACGTTAGAAAGAAAAACATTTGGGACATAATCAGAACATTCCCATTTAGTTCCCGTTTGGTGATATGATAACGTTCCCTTGAGGACTTTAGGGGAACGTTCTATTTTGGTTATCTTTTGGTGACACTGTAATGTTATAAAGACAACATTTGGGACATACTGACAACGTTCCCATTTGGTTCCTTGTTGGTGACATGATAACGTTCCCTTGGGCACTTACGGGGAACGTTCTATTTTGGTAATCTTTTGGTGACACTGTAACGTTATAAAGAAAACATTTGGGACTTACTGACAACGTTCCCATTTGGTTCCTTGTTGGTGAACTTGGGAACTTACGGGGAACGTTCTTAATTTGGAGGAAATCATAACCAAAGATTCTAGAGCGCTACGCTAGAACTCTGGAATCTTTGATCATAACGATACTTAAGCCAGCTTCGCAATAAACTGGTGTCTTTATGTGAATTTATATATGCACATTACTGTAAATAAAACCTGATTATTCTACCATACATCTGTATTTCACATCAGTGATATATCTTAGCCAACTCTTGCCCAGTGATTCATTTGCAAGAAAGTTGTACCAGAAAGGACAAAATAAACAAAGACGCATGCAGGGGCTAGAATGCAAGTCAAAATGTGTAGTTAAATGGGATGCCGACTGGGACGTGTGCTCTTTTTCCCTGTGCTTTGCTTCTTTGGTATTTTGGATTTAGTTGCCTTGCCTTTCTTTTTGAATAGCCTTTTTTCCCTTTTGCCTGCCTTTCAGCTTCAAGTGCCTTCTTCACAGGTGTGTCGGTGAGAATAGCAGTTTTTCTCTTCTTTCTCTGCTGATTAACTTGTTTTCTTCACATGTGACAACTAACCCCCAAATGACTGAGACAAGTTGCCCCAAACTACCATGTTTGCTAATGCTAGCTCTAGCTTAAAGTTAGCTTAAAACAGAACAATGACTGAGGTATGACAGGATGCCTAACAAGTCCACATGTATCACTGCTAGGATTTTTATCTGAAAGAAGCTTATTTTAAAATATATCAAGTTAATATTTTTTACTTTGGGTTGTGGAAAATGGTTAATTGGTGCTCATCTCAACTTACAATGTGTTGTTCTCTTGTCACACAGGACATGAGACCTGACCATGTAAAGGAAGAAAACTAGTATTCCACTTTTTAGTTGCGCCCTCTAGTGGAGAAGATAATTGCAGTGTGACAACTTACCCGTGTGACAACAAGCCCCGGTCTCCCCTACTCTAAATCAAAGATCACTTTCAGAATGTGGATCTATTCAACGCTTGTTTAAAAACAAAAAAATCACTTACAGCAGCTTTAAGTTAACCAAAAATGAAATCAATTGCTGTGACAATTTTCACAATGAACAAGCACTGGTGTGAGAGCAAAAGTGAATAATATGAACAAAATAAATGCATGGATAAACGGAAAGATTCAAATAAAAATGAGAGTTAAATCAAATTTACTTCCACACTGTTATAAACCTCAGTGACTCACACCTAAAAAATGGGTCATTCCATGTCAAAACAGCCAATATTAAGGTGCCTTGTACATGACACCTCTCAGATTTTGCTCAAACTTTGTCCAAAAATACTTTATGATACCAAACAAAAGAATCCCAAGTTTCATGCCAGTATCTCTGACGGTTTTCGTGTGAAAATTTCTTGAAATTTGGGTGAAACGCCCCTTTTTGACTTACGTGAATTGGTAATTTCATTTCGTAGCATTTTGGAAGGACCTTAACTTCTCACGTAATAAGAGACAGAAAGCTGAAATTTCATGTGCTGGTGCACTCTGGCCCATATATCAGGATAAGGGGCATTTCACCCAAATTTCAAGAGATTTTCATGCGCAAACTGTCAGAGATACTGACATGAAACTTGGGATTCTTTTGTTTGGTACCATAAAGTATTTTTGGACAAAGTTTGAGTAAAATCTGAGAGGTGACATATACATGGTTGGCTGAGTTGACATGGAATGACCCAAATGTTAGATTCAAGAACAGCAAAATTTTGTATTGACCTTTAGTATGATTTTGCCTTCTCCTCAGCCAGTCATTTTGTCAAACTATTATGCAGTTGTAGCAGTCTGAAACTTACAAAAGGCGTACACTTCCTACAAAACAGTGAAAGCATCAGATGCATACCTGACTTATGGGGACAATCTAATAATATGCAAAACTCTTCTTAGTCTATTCTATAGACCAAGAATTTTATGCCGGTGCCACAGACAAGACATTAATTGGCAAAACACACTGAGACTCCAAACATCAGCAGTCAAAGCACTAATTTCATCTCCGTGTTTACCTCAGCTACACATGAGCATGCCAATTAGCATCCATAATCCAAATAAATACATTATCTATACTGCATTCTGCAACAATGTTGCTTTTTTTTGGTCCTTATTTAAAACATGTAAAATAGGTTTGGAATTAACAAGCATCCCAATGACTAGATTGCATTCTGTTGAAAAATCATTAAGTCACTTACTAATGTTGCCTTCTGGGAAAGCAGGGCATTCCTTAGAGTCAGAAGAGGCACTTTTGAAAATTGGTGGGCACAGTAGCAAACATCCATTCCTGTTATAAGGAGCACTTTGATAAGGAGCAATGACTCAAATCCTAGAAGGATCAAACTTGAATTTAAGAGACAAGGTACTGTTAAGTCTGATTGCAAAGTACAACTTTAATGATACAGGGTACACGTTATAGGCATTTTAAGCGCAGTCCCTTTTTGATGACATATAACACTTTTCTGGATCCAGATCCATGGCCTGATTGCTATATTGTTCCCCTTTGTAGAATCCTTTCTTTATCTTTATACTGATCTTGCACATTAAGGTTTAAAGCTACTGAGTGTGTAGAAGAAAGCTTTTCCAGTGAACCCCTAAATAAAGCATCTTTTGGATCCTCAGAGATGGAGGTTGATCACTATGCATTCTATAGAAAAACCGTTTGAAAGCACATTCCTTCTCCATTATGAATATTTGGTCCAAAACCAAGTGACTCCATCTAACACATCCAAGAATTGGTGGCCAATGGTTGTAATGGCATCAGGCAAAAAAATCTTCATAAAAGATTTCTTGCCGGGCCCCATGTAAATCCTTGCAGACTATATGTGGGTTTCCTTGTGTGTGAGTAAAAGAAATGACACCAAAAGTGCAGTGTAAACGCCTGCACCCGGCCATTTAACAGTCAGTCAGATTTTCCTTGCTTTAATGACCCATGAAACAGATGTATTAGCGTGCTAAGATAAGGGATTCCAGGGTTATCCTCTCTCATAAATGGGGGTTGTTATAACTCAGCACATCCCCTTCACTTGTTCAAGGCATTGTA
This sequence comes from Gymnothorax javanicus, assembly GCA_029692085.1. Classification (NCBI taxonomy): domain Eukaryota; kingdom Metazoa; phylum Chordata; class Actinopteri; order Anguilliformes; family Muraenidae; genus Gymnothorax; species Gymnothorax javanicus. The sequence goes on from CM056196.1 coordinate 85,104,140, forward strand.
CCAGCACATGCTATCTCCAGCATCCAATTAAAATGCATGCTTGCTCATGGATCTTGTCCCAGAGATCCCCGTACCAGGCAAATAACACTGGGGATAAAAAAGAGCGCTCCAAGCAGTGGAAAAGATCCATTAATCAGACCTCTTCCTAGCAGGTGGAATTGTGCACATTACAGAAGGTGGAAATAATGCACACAACGCACTTTCTAATCATGGAGAAAAAAGAAATGCCCCTGAGAATGTCTCGACATCCTGCTTTGTGAGTATTGTAAAATGCATCATCTAACAGGGGAGCAGACAGGCCATGCATATGCAAGGATTTTATTATTCTCTACAGACAGCTTCTCTCCCAGTACATCGTGGGCCGTGCACATGTCAAAGGCAAAAAAGAGCCTCACCATTTTAACATTGTAACGTTGTGATTTATTTGGCCATCATTTTGATGTAGTGCCAATGGCCTGACAGTGCCTGCTCAATAATCAAGAACCCTTTGTCAATATTCCGTCACATTAAAATTATTTAATAAACCCCAGTGTGGGACAGGCAATGAAGTCCTCTGCTGACGGGGCAGAATTGTGAGGTGCTTTCATTTGACACCCTTCATAAAGTATTCCGAACTGAACAGAAGGCTGGAACAGAATAAAATAAATTGTCATCCTATGACAAAGGTGGGCACCAAGGCTCGGATCTGCCCCTGATTTTCAAAACTTCTGGCCTTTAATCAGTGAATTATCTTAATCATCCATGCTGTTTGTGAAATCTGATCTTTCTGCCGCATTTCATTAAAAATATCATGAATGACCACCTAAGACTGTTCTTATCTCCCCAAATGAAACATTTTCTTTGATCTAATTTATGTGAAAATCTATGTTTGTGTGTACAACCAATTGGCTCAATTTGATAGGGTTATTGATAGAAATAAAACCTGTATGCAGACCGGCCCTCCAGGATCGGAATTGCCCACCCCTGTCCATGAGAAAGCACGCTATGGCTCTTGAAGATATTCTCTCGCATTTGATCGACCAAAAATACTGTCTGCAAATTGTGAACAATTATTCTCAGGATAAAGGACAAAAGTTGCGGTAAATCAATGAGAGTGTGTACTCTGGATTTACCCAAAGTAATTCTGCTGATGCTCTGCCTTTCAGACATTCTCTTACTTTCCTTTTGAGGAAGGCATTGCAGGAAAGATCTGTAGGTTCGGTTTAAAGTTGCAGGGAGCTTACAGCTAATTGTCAGTAGTTAATGAGCCTCCTGGCTTTTATTGCTCATGCATCTAATTTATTTTCTGTCACTCTCAATAAATTCCATCTAATCAATTGATATACTTTGTCAGCTAATTACTTATTGAACACAATTAACATAGGATTCAATCAAGCATACATTCCTAATGTTTCTAGTGATCGGTTTACTTGCCCTCTTTTACTTTCAACAGCTCTCAGCTCTCTTAAAAGAGTTCTCTCAGGAGAAAGTGTAGGAAGTTAGGGAAATTGTGGTGCTTAGATATTAACAATGGAAAATTGCCTTTGTCAAGAAAGAGGTGACCTCACCTTGTAGACATCGTTGCCATTTCCCCCCCTGCCGCTTTAATGAAATGAAAACCTTTTTCTATTTGAGCCTCAAGGTGATAATTAGAATTTGTCAATGAGTTAAAAAGCTTTTGGTTTCCAAAGCCAACAGCTCGAGCTGGAGGGAGACTTCCCAAAGCGGGCAAAGTGTTTGTTAAGGATGATCAGAGGGTTCTAGGGAGTTGAGTCAGAAGTGCAAGACCTTTTCCACTAACTGTCCTTATGGTGATACAGACGTAGTCTTGATAACACCAACACTTGTCTTGGGTAGGACATATACATTGTGTGGTTTTTTTTTTTTTTAATTTATGGAAAGCTATAGGGGACAATATTAAATTGAAAATGTAATTCCACCATTGCATTCAAATTTTCAACATATGAATGAGTTATTTGAGACAATATTAAATTGAAAATGCTTTAATCCAATTATCACTTTCATTTTCACATACAAATATGGTAAATCTATGACTGTATTCAATTGATAATGAAAAGCTGTTTGACATTTAATTTTCAAAGTCGTGCCTGCAATACAGTGGATAATATTCAAATGCAATAAGCAAAACAGCACCCCCAGCCAATTGCATTTACATTTACATGTCATCACGCTCTTTTAGGGTCATCATGAAAATGTAAGTGCTATTTTCAGACTATTTGAAAATGATATTGAAAATGGCATTCAACATTTAATTTGCAAAGACTTAAGCTGTTCTACTGTGGACAATATTCAAATGCAATAAGCCAAACAGCACTCCCAGTCTAGTGCATTTACATATACAAGTCATCACGCAGTTTCAGGAACAACATGAAAAAGAAAATGCTGTTTTCCAATCACTTGAAAATAATAATGATAACGGCATTTGACATTTCATTCTCAAAGACTTATCCTCAATACATGGGACAACATTCAAATGCAGTAAGGGAAACAGCACCTCCCCGTCCATTGCATTTTCAAATACATGTCACCACGCTCTTTTTGGGACACAATGAAAATTAAATTGCAATCTGTCAGCATCTCATCAAGGTGGGTCTTCACCTAGGACATCACTTATTAGGGACGCAAACTAAAACGATGTTACTCATTTGCATACCAACCAATCAGCTTCTGGGTAGCGCATGTACGCACCAGGGTAAAAATTAATTGTTTTTTCACAAGGGCTGTTTTCAAGATCTGGAGAAAAAAATAGCCCTCGTGAAAATTCTCACGGAGGCTATTTTAGGGCTCACTGTGGCCATTTTTTTTTCTTTTGTTTTTCTTTGCATTTATGCAGATTGTTAAAAATGAAGTAGTGTTGCATGAATTTGCATACCTTATTGCTTATCTGCTTTTCCACTCCTGTCCTCACTGAGTTCCAGTCTTCAATTTAATAAGATTCAACACAACTGATTAGTAAATATCAAATTTTATCACCATTATCACATTCAGTCACCACAATCTTTGACACATAATTGCACAATACTTCCCAGTTAAACCTAGTAATAATGTGACGTGTATCCATTTTCTTTCATTTTTAGATTTACCGTGTGCATTCTCATCTACCATAGTCATTAATAATGAAAAAAAGCTGCACGTGATTTGAAAAACGGCTCGCTTTTGTCTACCCCAACCCAGTTTTTTTCCAAGATAGGATTGTCTTCTCCTTCTTGACAACATTTTTCTGTTTTTTTTTTCTTGTCTACAACTTGGTGCCTCTGAGGTCCTGGGCAGAAGTCGAGCTCAATTTTCTCGTCTCACAGGTAAACACTCAATCTTGAAGTAAACATGTTAACCCTTCTAATCCGAACGTGTCGTCGCGGACACAAATGCGCGCGTCATGTTGTACGTACCGTAATTACCGTAAGGTTTGCGCTTTAGAAAAAATTCCAACTTCCTGAAAGCTGAGAAGTTGCGCTTCAACCTGCAGACAAGTTACTATGGTAAATGCAGCAGCATAGTCCAGGCGGCCTGTTTCAGTCTTAAGCCCAATTATGCAAACTGCGCAGACCACTGTCTGATTTTGAGCGGGGACGATTTTTTTCGGCAAATTAAAATTTTTTTCGCCCTGTATCTTGTGTTCACGGTGGCGATTTCTAAGGTTTAGCGGGAAAATTGCCCGTCGCCCCCGTGTATTTTTTTCGCTGGTACGCATGGAGGCGTACTGATAATGATATAATGGCTATACTGTGTGCTATCCAGTTATTTTATGAAGATTAACGGGGCCATCGCGTATTAGGTTACGGTGGTCTTGGGATATAGCCACATAGGCAGCTAGCATACTAGCTATTAACTTAGGAAAATCTTTGTAAATTATCATCACATTAAAGTGATATGATATGGTTTTTGCCCCAACTTTACTAACTTAGCTAGCTGCAATATGCTTGTACTTATCCGTAGCTTCGCGGCAGTGTTGTGCAACTCAAGTGTGCTGGCACATTTTTGAGACGTTAGCTAGCTTGCTAGCGAGTTTAAAATCAATTGCTTAGGTACAGCTAGGTATGGTATGGCTAGGTACCTATGGTAACTATGATTAGTGATGTTCCGTCTGACACAGAAGCCCCGAGGTCTGTATTGATCAAAGGGGGCGTGTCCAAATGAAGCCTGTTTCGAGGCCTGTATCGTTTTTCAGAATATCACGTGACCAAAGACAAACGAGGCCCCGAGCCCTCGTTGTGTGATTCGATTCTCTGAAAAAGCCGCGAGAAATTCAAGATGTGTTCTGCGTTATCTGGTGAGGTACATGCAGAACACTGGAGATAATGGAGCCAACAAAAAGAAGGAGGACATCATCCGTTTGGGAACATTTTGATATGATATCTCCCAATAGGGTAAAACATAATATGCATCTACTAAAATCAATCACGTGGAGAATGAGTGGTGTGTGTGTCTACATAGATACAAACGCACAGAGAGAGAGAGAGAGAGAGAGAGAGAGAGAGATGTGTGTTTGCGTATGTAGCCCACATGTGAACATCACAGTAGCACTGCTGTACATCAAATGACCAGCAGATGTCAGTACTCCCAAATGAGCTGTTAAACGGGGCTTCATAATCAGCCTTTTCATGAAGCAATTGGCTGGAAAGATTCAATACATTCACGGGGCCTCATCACACCATCACTAGCTATGATGCCTTTTGGAGAAGTTCCTACTGCTCTGATACGACCTCTTTCAAGATTGATTACCAGCTTCTGTTACCTAAAGAGCAAACAGACAGTTTGGCCTGCTATCGCGTATTAATTACTATTCAGATTATAATGCTAGCCATCTTCCCACCCTGCTGACGCTAGTTAAGGTAAATGTTTGTAATTATGTGATTCGGTTTTTGCCCTAGCTTAACAAGCTAGCTAGCTGACAGCGATTGCTCTTGAGTTAGCCAAGTAGCAAGTTCGTCACCAGCCTCTCCTGAAACATGCACAATGAATGCCCATGATGCAGACCATGAACGGTCCGATAAACGGCCAGCAGTCAGGCTGCCGCTGTTCCTGGTTTAATCGCAATTCCCAAGCCACATAGCAATGGGAGCAGTTTTGATGACTCTGACTGGTGTTCCTCAATTGCTAACTTAACCTGCTGTAATAGGCATGAACTTCTTTGATATGCTTCGCAGCACTTTTGTTGGTCCCGACGGTACTTTCAGATTTCTGGGACATTTAGGTAGCTAGCTCGTTACTTGGCTAGCTCAAGAACAATTGCTGTCAGCTAGCTAGCTAGCTTGTGAAGTTACAGCAAAAACCAAATCACATTGCTTATGAAAAATAATGATTAAAAACATTTCCCTTGACTAGCGTCAGCAGGGTGGGAAAATGGCTAGCGTTATAAGCTGGTGTGCGTTTCCCAAAACCGTAGTTGCTAACTAAGTAAGCAACTTGCATAGTTCATCCATTCACCGTCAATGGGTCCAACTATGTAAGTTAGCATCTGTGATTTCGGGAAACGCACCCCTGGAGGAGCAATGAAATACGCGACAGCACGCATAGAAGGATAATGACATGTCTGAGGCCGAACTGTCAGTTTGCTCTATAGGAAAAAGAAGCTGGTAACCAGTGGCGAAAGAGGTTGTGCGTGTGCGATGGCGTTGAAATTGACAAATCAGAGCTGTAAGAACTTCTTCAATAGGCATCATAGCTGCCATAGGTTCAGTAGCTAGCGAGCTGTACCTAAGCAATTGCTTTTTAACTCACTAGTAAGCTAGCTAACTTGTCAGAAATCAGCAAACACACTTGGGTTGCAGTTGCACAGCACAGCCGTGAAGCCACGGATAAGTTCATACATATTACAGCTAGCTAAGTTAATAAAGTTGGGGCAAAAACCAAATCATATCACTTTAATGTGATGATCATTAACAAAGACTTTCCTTAGGTAACATAAGCTAGCATACTAGCTGCCTAGGTGGCTATCCAAAGATCAGCGTAACTTAATACGCGATGGCACACATTACATAGCAGCCTAACCATCATCCCATTATCAGTAAGCTTCCGTGCGGACGTGCGCTACCCAGAAGCTGATTGGTTGGTATGCAAATAAGGAACATTGTTTTCGTTCGCGCTCCTAATGAGTGACGTCCTAGCTGAAGACCCGCCTTGATCAGACGCTGACAGATTGCAATTTAAATTTTCATTGTGTCCCAAAAAGAGCGTGGTGACATGTATTTGAAAATGCAATGGATTGGAAGGCGCTGTTTCCCTTACTGCATTTGAATATTGTCCCATGTATTGAGGATAAGTCTTTGAAAATGTACTGTCAAATGCCGTTATCATTATTATTTTCAAGTGATTGGAAAACAGCATTTTCATTTTCATGTTGTCCCTGAAACTGCGTGATGACTTGTATATGCAAATGCAATAGACTGGGAGTGCTGTTTGGCTTATTGCATTTGAATATTGTCCACAGTAGAGCAGTTTAAGTCTTTGCAAATTAAATGTTGAATGCCATTTTCAATACCATTTTCAAATAGTCTGAAAATAGCATTTACATTTTCATGAAGACCCTAAAAGAGCGTGATGACATGTAAATGTAAATGCAATTGGCTGGGGGTGCTGTTTTGCTTATTGTATTTGAATATTGTCCACTATGTTGCGGGGCACGACTTTGAAAATTAAATGTCAAACAGCTTTTCATTATCATTTGAATATAGTCATAGATTTCCCATATGAGTATGTGAAAATGAAAGTGATAATTGGATTAATGCATTTTCAATTTAATATTGTCTCAAATAACTCATATGTGGAAAATTATAATGCAATAGTGGAATTACATTTTCATTTTAATATTGTCCCCAATGGGCTTCCATATTAATTGGTACAATTAAAAAGCAAACACCTCACTACAGCACTGTGCCTCTGTATAGCCCTTTTTGTGCAAGTATGTGACATTTTCATTGTTTTAAGAAAAATCACTTTCTGCAGTTTGGAGAAGTGGGGAAAGGAAATCCACTGTGTCATATTTTTAATGTTTACTAAATAACTGTTTAAAGACAATAAGCTAAAAAAAATGTAATCCAGAACTAATTCACTGCTTCACATGAACTTTTTTTTAAGACTATATTTTCATGCTGTTTCCAGTGGTGGTCGGCTGTATTAGAGCCTTTGGGAACCTCCTTCAAAGCTTAATTACCCAATCCTGTCACCGTTCACTTTGCCTGATTAGCAACAGTTGCCGAGACTAATTGGTAGAATGACTGTCAAATTTATTTCTGATACCACTGTTGTACACTGCATCACAAAGTTATGCGACGTCTTCTTTTGCATGGCACATTAATCAGGACTTAAAACATGAATATGTCTTTTGCATGTTCTGAACTCCCATAGCTCATGAAATGGCACAGATTTGCGTATATTAGTTTGCAAGGCTTATTAAGAAATAAGGTACGAGAGGCTGTGCTGTATTGTGAATACAGCCAAGTCACGGCACCAGGGCGTTGTTGGACACGACGTACCAAGGAGTGACATTGTGAGGATGGCAATAATACAAATGAATGCAAAAAAATCCAAAGCAACAGCAAAAGTTATGGATTTTCTGCATCTATTTGGATTATTGCCTTCCTTACAATGTCAGATCAATTATATGAATGTAGCCAAAAAGCAATCACTTCGTCATGATCATTTCTGAATCGTTAAGACATGTGGGTCAGATCCAAAACCTCTACCAGCATTATGGATGAAATTCAGAGAAATAAAATCCCAGGAAAATATTGTGCAAGTTAAAAGAAGGTTGGGTATGCATGACTGAGATTAGGTATGTGTCATGGACGGAATCAGAAAACTTATATATTCCCACCACCCTCCATAGTGGTTTACTGCTATAATTTAAGCAGAACTTGTTCCCTGCGATAGTGGGCTAATATGGCCATAATGGAAGTGAGTGAGTGAACAGGTCAGTATCCTTTCTTACTCAATATCTCAAGAATGGTACAAGCTATAATCTTCTAACTTTGCATATTAACAGATATAGTGTTGCAGATGAGCTGATTAAAAATTTGGTTGAATCTGCAAGGTTGCACCACACTAAATTAATATGCAAAAATGCACCACATCACATGGTCTTGTACAATCCAGTAGGACTGCATGTTGCTTCGATCAGTTTGCTTGCAAACCGAGCTAGCTAGCGCGTTAATAAAATTATCAATTCAGTCCAAGCCTGATAGAGGCTCAATTTCCCCAATAGTAAAGCTAGCGATGTTTGTTTTGTGTTTTTTGGCTTCACCAGGGGGTTGATGAATTGAACAGGTTAAATTCACTATGGGTACATACATTTAAGTGTATCATGGCTCAAAGATAATTATTGACTTATTGGTGGTGGGAGCTTCAAATTTACCAATAAGACATTCATCACTCTTTGGAATCAAACTCTTTGATGTTACAATTTTCCATGATAACATCATGTTAATTCTCTGTGCAAAGGGGTGTGACTCAGCCATGAAATTAAAAAGCTGAGGTTCAGCTTTAGGGGGGTCTAAGGGAAAATTTTTTTAAAAAAATTTGGGGTTCTGAGATGGCTTCTGGTGCACTTTGAGCAATACTGACTTGACAGTTATTTTCTTCTATATTTTAGAGCATTTGAGACCCCACAGAGATCCTAATTGGTATCCTTATTTATGAAATAAAAAGAGAGGGCCACGTTTTGTTGAATTCAACGCAAATTTCTTGCATTATAGCTCAGGCATCATTTATAAAACCAAACTTTTTTGACAGAAAATCTTCCATAAACAGTAAAAATTACTTGTAAGATATATATCATATTATAAGCACATTCAATCCATATTTCTTGCAACAATGAGCAATTTAGTGCTCAAATAATGTTCAAAACAGGACTACACCATCCAACAATGCGACACAGAAGCCCCTTGTTTGACGGTACTTATTTTAATCATCGCTAGTTGACAACACTTAATATTAATGTGAGATGAAAGAAAAATCTTAAAATGCATTGTGGATGCTACCTTCAGTTCAGCTTGTCCTTCACTATGGATTTCGAGCAAGCCGGCATCTGATTGGTGGAGTAACGTGGGTCCCAAAGACGGGCAGAAGTACACGAATGGTCCCGAGAAGTTTCAAAATGGCAGCGGCCATACAACAACACCAAGTGTCCAATTGTCTTATTTGTCTGTCCTCGCTTCTCTGTTTCACCAAAAGTTGTTCTGGATCCGCCATCTTGCTGGCCTTCTCAAACCGCTTATTTCTGCTGATAGGAGAGAGGAGCGAGGAAGGAGAAGGGAGCTCTGAAATTTTGTTTTCCAAATTGGTGTTGCTTAAGATATAATTTATATTTGAAATCCCACATGCTTAAATTAAGAAATAGTTTTATAAATTAATGTTTGTATTTCATTAAAAAACAATTGATACAGATAATATGGTCTTGACAGAGCCCTAATGTCAACATCATCATGGCTGTCTGCAATTTCTTGGAGGGATAGATGCATATGAGACAGTCAGTCTGCAGAGAAATGGTGGCAAGTTTTCCACTCTGCTTGGAACAAGCTTAAAGCCAATCATCTTATCAAACCACAGCACAACAGGACAGTGTCCCAATTTTTTAAGCAAAGTGTAGTCTCACCAAATATTGGTTTGACTTAGTTTTTTCAAACTGTTAAAATGATGATCAAGGTACAGTATTGCTTGTTCTGTTCGTTATGGTAAAATGAGTCGTTCATTTGTGTGTGCATTTCACTCAACCTTATTCAAAATTGTGTAAAAGTGTTTCAAATCTTTGTCTTTAATTTGAAAGATCACGAAGTGCAGGTTGCATCGCCTGATGTGCCAAAAAAGGAAACACGAAGTTTCCAGAGCTGTTTACCTTTCGTATGGTATAGGCTTATTTATGAATAAACTTAAATATAAATCTTTCTGAACTGAATATAGCCTATCATTTAATCAACCTTAGATCACATCAAGAAGGAAGCCGTCTTCAATCGCCAAATGATTTTTCTTACAATTGAAAAATGTGTTAATAAAAGAAAATGGCCTAGAACTAGTCAGCACTAATTGTTGAAGAGGGATATTCTGTGCCTACCCAATTTTCAGTTCTTATTGCGCCACTAGAAGTGAACTGAACTACATAATTATATAATGCTATTCATCTGTTGCTGCATTGACCAAACACATAGCCAACAGTGAGCCAGACTGACTGTTGCAGACGCATTCACAACAGACAGCAATAAACAAATATTATTTTCGGGTTTACAAACACTTCTGACCGTTAAACTTCATTTTCTTTACTGACAAAAAAAAATTCTGCCAGATGTTTCAGAATTCGTTGGATTGTGCCTCATAATAGAGCTGAACAAGGACTCAAAGCATATGGAGACAACAATCCAACCTTTTTTGCGGAAAAAAGGAGGCATAGATACGACTACATCATGCATTTATTCACATATGCGCGGTACATGTGTAAGGAGACAGGAAGAAAAGCCTCCCTTTGGCTGATTTGGTTGTTTTTTTAAACGAAATGACAAGAGTTATGTCACAGTTTGCCAAGCATCATAAAGAAGCATCTGTCATGTCATAATTTACAATGTTTAGCCATTTGCCAGGTGACATTTTTGGTTACGTCACATTTGACATAATGTGTTGTTTTATTTCACCTTTCATGAAGTATGAGATTTATGTTGCATGGCTTATGAAGGCATTATGTCACAATTATGAAAGCAAGATGTATGCGAAATTATGCCTGAGAAAGCCTAACATCATAGAGTGTATGAACAAGTTTTGTCACTCTTTATATTTGCCAAAAGCCATGTAACAGTGTTGGTTATATCACATCTCACATAACATGCTGAATTAGAATGTGTCATATCACTCTTTACGAAGTAAGACATTTGCATCTGTATGATTATAAATACATAACATCCCATTTATGAAGTAAATTTGCACATAAAGCCCTTATGCACAACACTTTGTTTAAATTGTGACCCAAGTTTTATCTTGAGCTCGTTTTTGAGGAAGTACTGTAATCTCAGATGACAGTATGAAACTTGCCAGATTGCCAAGACATTAAAAGGTAACTTCATGATCTTCAGTGATAGTTTCTTATTTTTCCCAGCTTTCACAAAGATTAGAGGCCCACGATAGTTCCAATCACATATCAACTTAACACCTCCGAAGTTGGAAAACAAACTGGCAGTCCCGTGTTTATTTGAATTTAATTTTAATTGACTGCTGTTTTTTTTTTCACCAGCCAAAATTCTGCAGTGGCCTCTGTCATTCACTAGCCAAGGAGGAAATGTGCACACAGTTGGTGTTTGGCGAGTACTAATTTTGTTTGTTGATCTTTATCAAAGTCATTATTCTGCAAACTATAAGGTTGCATTACAGATTAGCAGTGCAATATCAGAACACTTAGTGGCCAAAATTAAATAATCACCATTTGCTGTCAAGTTCCAGTATATTAACCTCTTCCTCTCTGGCCATCGGAGGGAGGCTCTCACCAGTGGCCAAAATTAAATAATCACCATTTGCTGTGAAGTTCCAGTATATTAACCTCTTCCACTCTGGCCATCGGAGGGAGGCTCTCACTTCTCGCCTTAAAGTGCATTACATCTCCAAACCCGTTCCCATTTGGGTTTCCTAATCAGCAACTGTGTTAATTTGTTCAGTTACGAGGATCAATCCGTATCAATTTCCCCTCAGTTTGCATTATTGTTCCTTGCAATAATTATTGAGCATTTTCCTATCCACATGAATGGTAACATAAAACGTCAATGTCTTACTAAGCTTCTGAAATCCTCCAGCTCACAAATCGGTTCATTTTTTTTTCAGTGTCCACGTCCAATCGGCTTTACACACCTTAGCAAACGTTTCTAAAAATTTGGTTTTGCGACTCTCGTCCACATGTTAAAGCTGCTGTAACTGATTTGGTCGTTTTAGCTGACTTCCTGTCCATCGCTGAAGTAAGCAGTCCCCGCCCCCCATCCCCAAGCTACACGTAAATGCACATCAGTTTCTGACAAATGCAGAGATTGAGCACAGTGACCCAGTTACAATATAAGTACTATATAAGCAAGCACTCTCAGTGATTGTCATGTGAAAGCCACACCAAAAACATGGACCAACAATATATTACGTACATCCATACAGAAACTTCGGTATGAATGGCTTTTTGAAGGTATTAGCTAAAGCTAGCTAGTGTCCTATAGCCACATGAACAGGTAATGGTACGATGGCATCCCTAAAAATGGTGAGGAGATCGTTGTTACAGAAAAAATCACAATCACCCATACAAAAACACTTTTCTGCTAGCCGTTGTAAAGCATGTTTTATTTTTTTCTCATATAAATACATGCCATTGCCCAGCTAGACAACAGCCTCCCTTTGTCAGAACAAATACCAATAGTGACCAAGTTTTGCTGCTACACAGCTAATCAAGTGGTAGTCTGCCCCAAACGACGGCATTTATAAACTAAGATTAGCAGGATTAAAAACCACCAACAGGACTACCAAAGACTAATAAAACTACTACAGAGTAAAACATAACTTACCTGTCCAGCAGCCGCAAGGCAAGTTGCATATCACTTTTTGGACCCTTAGATTCCTTGTTTTCTCAACCTTCCAAAAGCAGCATCGATATATACACGACTCTTGGCCATCTCCTGTTTTTTCTTCCTTGACTATTTATTCCTCTACCGGTTCTTTTGTACACCATCTCTTGTAGCGCTGGGATCTGAAGCTTCATCTGTTCCACTGCGTAGGCTATCAAAGATAAGTGCTCTTCTTCTTGATTGCTGTAGATCACGCACATAAAGATACTGTAGACCATTGCCCACTGAGGTCACTGAATCTGATGGGTCACAGATTTCGGTGGAACAACGCACGTTCACAAGCAGAGAGAACCACCTCTTTATGGCGTTCTCTTACCTAATTGGATAGAGGCAGTGGGTGACTCCAGATTTCTGTATACTGCTTTGCTGCATAGGACAGTGACAGAGACCAGCGTTATGGACCAGATACTCTACATCAATAATTTCTGTCGGAATATGGAGCTATTTAACACTTGTGTTTTTTTTTTTTTTTTAAATCACTTACAGCAGCTTTAAAGGAGGAGACTGCACCTCAGCAAAGTATATTTCAGCAGAAAGTAGAATTCTTTACTAAAACGCATAGTTATATAAATTTTAATTTGTTAATGATCCAGTGCGACGCATTTTAAAACCAATGAGTCTTTAAATCGGCATCAATATCAGGGGGCAGAAATGTTTACTTGGGGAATCTAAGGCTGCGTTCGGAATGCACACTTGCTCACTCACTCTCTATATTTTTTCATTGTAGAACATCCACTATGGCTGTGTCCGAAATCACTCACAACTCACTACATAGTGCTCTATATAGTCGGCTCACCATTTTGTAGTGCTGTCCAAATTGTTTGTAAGAATTATTATCCCCTATATAGTGAACTCATTACATCCCACAATCCACCACAAAATGTAGTGAACATGCGATGGTCACTAACCCAGTTATACGTCCCATCATGCACTGCACACAAACCGAAAAGCTCCGAAAGAGCTGCGTTTTTTTTTTTTAAATTGGAAACCAACCAGCGCAGGAGACCCGTTTGTTTACACGGGATATTTCATTAAGAATAGTGCACATAAAGTAAAGATGATAGACAGATTTCAAACAGACATTTGGGTACAATTAAAACGAACAATGATGAGTTAGAGGACAAAAGAAAATTAAGGCAAATTGTATTATTTAAACGATAATGGTAAACACAAACACGGTGGGAAATATACTCCGTTTGTTTATTACAAAAATACGTCCAATCCTTCAGCAGTTGCACAGGTACGATTTAATTTTGCGACAGCAATGACGCTATTAACAGCCGTGACAAAACGAGCCTGGTAGTGTCCGAAAGCGTTTCTTCCTCTGCCAATGTGCTCACTGTATAGTTACCTACATAATGAGTCCCTTTATAGTGAGTAGGGAACACTGAATGAGTGAGTGATTTCGGACACAGCCCACATAGTGCCCTATATAGTGGGTGCGTGTATATTTCGAACGTATTATCCAATCAAACGCCAGTGCTGCGGTGCTTGTGGTGTCAGTTATTCTCTTTCGCAGGGCTGGCGATAAGCGGTATCGCATCGCAAAATGCCATCAGTTTTTTTGAAAAGCGCCAATCTGCGACGGGCTTTTGAAATCCCCATCACATATTTTGCAACACGGTCTTCGGATAATGTGAATAAAAGTTTTCGTCCAGTGTTGAACAAAAACGGGCTCCTACAGTCTCTTAATATCGTCCTGATCGGCCTCTGCCACCGCACTATATGGCACAACTCTTAAACCATGGTAGCAAGTGGAATGACCCCATTATTTTCCTACCTCCGCTCCAGTCCCGCCCACAGAGCTAAAGAAAACACTACAGTGGACAACGTCATTGGCTGAACCAACCGCAAAACGTGAGACGTGTCTGCCATCTTGTGCAAGGAATCGGCGGGGGATTTGTGCAATCGAACGCTGCATGTGTGTATATGCGACTAGATAAGGTGAAATGAAAAACACTGGACTGGTGTCACACAGCCTACAAGCATGACCATTATTTAATAAATAATAATTTTTTTTTTACAAGTGTTTGTTGTCAGGAAATTCTTAATAATTAATTAAAACTCAAAAAATTAAATTTAAATTAACTATAAATCTATCTATAAAGCAAGAAGCATATGTCTGTGTATCTGTCTGTGTCTGTCTGTCCGTTTGTCTCTCTGCGGCTCGCATATCTCTCTGACTGATCGGCCTAAGCTTTCGGATATGGCTTGCGGATGGCCCGATGGTGTGCATCCTTCATTTTGCAGGTCTCTGCATAAATTTTCACTCCCCCTACGGGCACTTGTACTACTTGGATGAAAAAGCCAACTGACCCTTGACATGATGAGTTCATGTGTTCACCAAAGGATGTCGCCATTGCGCTTGTTACCAATGCGGTAGATAAATCGGAGTGGCACCAACTTCTTGCTGGTCCAGTGCAAGCACCGATTATGTGGGGCAGACTTTGACCAACAAGACCAGCGCGATCGCGTAAGTATTTTGAGCGTTCAGTAAATGTTGGAATAAAGAAGCATCTCTACTATATCTGCATGATGCGTTAATATTGCATTTTACTTTGCTGCTTCAAGCGTGTTTTCGTGCACCGGTTACGTCTATATTAAGCATTACAAGTATGAGTTAGCTGGCTAGCTAAGACATTCGCGAATTTTTACCATTTAGCAAACTTGAATGGCATGTCAAAACGAAGACAGTGGCTATTCTTACGTGACTGTAATCCATTGCAGGCAGGCTATTCTTACGCGACTCCCGTTCGGGCATGCGCAGATTGAAATTGTATGACTTGAGGCGCAATTTTTGTCAATCAGGTCAATTTGGCGGCCGAGTTCGTACAAGGGGCCGAAGGGTTAAGCCCGTAACCATGGCACCGGTAAATTGAAATCTCGTCCCCGGGGCCTCTATACTGAGCAACAAAAGAAACGCAAATTAGCAAGTTAGTTAATATACTCTTATGATTACTCAGTAAAGTGACCGCAAAACAAAGAAATGTTTGATGAAACGAGTGTAAATGTGCACGCGCTAGTAATAAATTTGATTTTCTATAATAATTACGCGCAAACTTATTTTCCGGTCTGTCTTTAATTAACTTGCGTTTCTTTTGCTGCTCAGTATACTTGCTTCACCAAGGGTGGGCAACTCGTGGTAGCATCTGGAACTAGGCGTTAATGAGATAGGAGAACTCCGGTAAAAATTGTTTTACATATCCACATTACGTGAGCATCAGTCACGCAAACCATCAATGTGTCTAGCTATTCTTACGGGAGAACAAGGTAAGAAAATTATCGAAGTCCGGCAATTTCAATCTGCGCATGTCTGACCGAAAGTCACGTAAGAATAGCCTGCCTGCAATGGATTACAGTCACGTAAGAATAGCCACTGTCCAAAAGGAAACTACCTTAGATCTTATGCAGTGGGAATGAAATACGTTGGTTGCTCATTTCTTTCTTCTGCCTGCATCCTTGGGAAAAGAAACGATGGATTGCGTGTTCCTATTATTACACCCTGTTGCTGCTTAAGATTTTGGGATTAACATGCATGGACAACAACACAAGATACGTTACACATTTATTTTCAATATGTGATCTTAACTCGGTACGAGATCATAGCAATCAGGCTCTATCCACCTTATTCCTGAGGGCGCTACTGTAGATATGAAGAGGGGTTCAACTTCCAGCGGAAGTAGTTTTTATCATTAGTTTTAGTCAAGAACAGCGGCGTTTCTTTCAGTTAACTTAGCGATTACAGCTCGTTTTTTTTAACAAATTAACTTGCTTTTCTTAAAAGGTCCCTTCAGAGCTCCGGCACCTATTGTGCTGTTCAAGGCTGAACTAACAACCAGGGCAAGCTAAATTTATGTTTTGAACACGCACCCAGAACATAGGGGATTGTCCTTGTGTTCGGCGAAACGGTTTCCATCGCCTACCTACAGAAGAGGAAGCCAGAATTTGGCTGAAAACCTGAATTTGAAAAAGACCCAAAAAACATTAGGGTGCTCATTTCATTATGTCAACAAACAACAATTCCTACTTTATGGCTCGGCTCAGACAGACCGCCGCAGAAGAGACGCCGGGTCCTCAGAAGCATTTTGACAGCAGTGCCAGGAGAGCACAAGGTATGATTTCACGTGTAGGGAGGACAGAAAATTGTTGTATTCGTCCAGTAATGCCAGTCAGTGTAACTAACGTTTCATCCTGTACAGTTTAAGATGAGGCTGTAGAAGTAGCAATAGTCTACTACAATTTGAAAATAGCCTACTCTGTTCCAAACAATAGTCTTGCACTCAAAACCTCATTTCACTAAAATTAAAAGTATGGGAAAAATGGATTCACTGTGTTTTACATGTTATAGTATTGGATTAGCTAGCAACTTAATACCGTATAATGCAGTTGGCTGGAGTAGAGCTAATTTGACTCGTACTGTCGGATGGCTTAATTTACTCTGTATAACAATCCATTACGTTTCATATGTAGAGCAATATTTACCGCTGAAATATAGTGTTTCCTTCATAAATATTCACAGAAAGTACTTGTATATCTGTTTTAAGGTACGTAAGGTCGTGTACTACCTCCTTTAACAAAACGCGACTGACCTTTTTGCTGTGGAAGTACTGTATACGCTTCGGAGCTTTGTAGATTGTTCATAGCTTCGCAGTCTGTGGCAACGGAGTCGCTAATGTAGCCAAATGCGCTAGTGTGGCCACTGCTTCAGGTCGTTCTCCCATTCTTCGATAGTAGAAGGCAGCGGTACCGTAACTTTATCCCGTCTGAGGGCTAAAAGGTGATGTTCCCTCATATATTATTTTCCAATCGCTTAAAAAAAGAGGATACGCGTGAGCTGCTACCATAGTAAACAGCTCAGTGACAGCATGCAGCGGAATTTACGCCCACTATTCGCACAAGGGATCATGGGACGTAGGAATAAGGTGGATTCCTTTCCCTAACTAAAAACGATAAAACCTAACTGCCAATAATAGTAATCTGGACGCGAAACAAATTTTTCGCAGCCAGGACAGATTACATTCAAAGTCAATGCAAAGACACAAATACATGCGTGTATTCGCGTCTTTGCATTGACTTCGAATGGAATCTGTCCTGCGAAAAATTCGTTTCGCCTCCTGTGAGCAAGCTGCTTTAGAACACAAGCATTATTTCAGTTTTTCATTTCTATTCGTGCTTTCCTGCAGTCCATACTGTAGCCTATTGCCAGATGTTACGACAGCGCTGCTGAGAGACACACAGATCTCGAACGAAGTTTATTTTCTCCTGATCTGTTGGTCTTTAATTACAGTGACGTAATCGCGTGACTCTGATTAGGCTCCTCGCCGATGGGAAAGCAAACAGGTTCTTAGGAGGTTCATAGGTTGAACCAACTAAACACTGGCACTAGCACCAGCACGGCTCAAGCACCAGGTTCTTTTTGCTGGAAAAGGGGTATCATTGACTTCGTTGCTACACTGCTCACGTGGTTCGTGGGGAAGCGCTATAGTTCCAGACAAGCACCACGCTGTCATGATCTCCTATGGGACATGGTGTGCATCCTTTATTTTGCAGGTTTTTGCATAAATTCTCACTCCTTCTACGGGCACCTTCACTAGTATATATAAAAGAGTGATATATTTATGTCTAAGGAATGCTGATTTCATATTTTTAACACATGTACATTTGTATTTGTACCTTGAATTCCTGTAGTGCTCTTTATTCTAGATTATGACAATATTTATTTTAATAATTAAATGTTCACCTTGGTTCATAATAATTACCAGTATTAATTTCTTTCACAGTAAAAATATTATGTATGATAAAAATCAGTCCTGAATATTCACTCATTCACAGCCTGAGCCAGGTGAGTGGCTTAGGTAGAACCAACTAAAACTTACTAATTCCTATTCAGTTAATACATGTTAGCTGTAAGTGGGACCCAGTTGGTAAGTCCAAGTAGTTTTAAAACTGCAATGCTACTCTAACTCAACTGCCTTGGTCTTCATTAGGTTATGTTGATTAGTGTTAGTTCTGTTAGCTAAGTGTTCTAAGAGTTAAAAATAAAAAGTTAAAGTGCATATACAGACGTTTTTGTTCAGTTTTATTTTTGCTACACAGTTCTGAAAAATGCCACAAAATACTACAGACTTCTAGAGACTGCGTAGCGTTTTTGCTACGCAGTTATTTTTGCTTAATGCCAGCCCTGTTTCGTGATGTCAGTTGTTCTCTTTCCTTTCATCCGGGCCATGTAGTTGTTCAGAGGGCCTTCAGTAAGCTCACCCTTTATGGATTGATTGCCTGCAAGCTGTTTTTATTTAATCTGGCCTGATTAAAATCAAACAATTTATCGACTGAGCGACCAAGACCAATACATGACCTATAATTAGAAATGATAATGAAAAGGTGAATTCCCATTGCCTACATTTATATAATTGATATGGCATTGTAAATCCAAAACTTTCGCTGACTTTGCAGCATTTATTTTTGCCTTCCTTAGGATTGTCACACAGCTGTGCAACTTGCCTTAGAGCGCCCTTTAGCCATGACAACATTCAAAATATAAAACGGATTCTCGCAGCCTCGCAAACTAATTTACGCAAATCTGTGCTGCTTAACGAAGCTCACAAGCGCTGAAATTATAAAGACAAATTGATATTTTACGTTGTCATTTATGGGCAGAAGAAGACGCCTCATAATTTTGTGGTGCAACGTATAACAGCACTATCAAAAGTAAATTAGACTGTCGTTGGTTTGTACCATTTAGTCTGTGGCTAATCGGGAGATGTAAACTGCGAGAGGTTTAGGCATTTAAAAGTGAGGTTTCCGAAGAACAAATTCAAAATCAGAAGATTCCCCAAGGAAAAATGTCTGCCCCCTGATATTGAAGCCAATTTGAAGACTCGCTGGTTTAAAAATGTGTCGCACTGGATTATTTTCAAATTAAAATATGCGTTTTAGACCCTTCAAGAATTCTACTTTCCGCTGCAATATACTTTGCCGAAGTGCAGTCTCCTCCTTTAAGTTTTGCTAAAGAAATAAAAAATTACCATTCATACAATCTCATATTATGGCCTTCCTGCAACTTTCCCAGAAGCTGGAGTAGAAAGACCAGGTGAATGATTTGCATGTTCAATGCATGGCATCCATTTCAAATGATTTTAAATGCATGCCATTCGTCAAATTTTCATGATGCGCTAGTAAGCAATTTACAACCCCAATTCCGAAATAGTTGGGACGAAGTGTAAATTGTGAATAAAATCAAAATGCAATGACTTTCAGATCACATGAGCCAATATGTTATTTACAATAGAACATAGATAACATTTCAAATGTTGAAACTGAGACATTTTACGTTTTTATCCACAAAATGAGCTTATTTCAAATTTTCTGGCTGGAACAGGTCTTAAAAAGTTGGGACACGGGCAAAAAAAGGGCTGAAAAAGCAATTAATATATAAGAAAATCAGCTGACTAATTGAGAACATTTATCATTTAATAATTAGAGTTAGTAAGATACAATGTCAGGTATGTAACATGATTGGCTATAAATCTGGGGTTGAAAGGATGTCTTATGTAACATAAGGCTATAAAAGGGAGTCTCTCAGAAGTAAAAAGATGACCAGAGGCTCTCCAACCTGTGAAGGCTTGTGTAAAAATTGTGGAATACTTTAAAAACAATGTTCCTCACTGTCAAATTGCAAAGGCTTTGAAGGTCTCATCATTGACAGTGCATAACATCATCAAAAGATTCAGAGAAACTGGAAAAATCTTGTGCATACGGGACAAGGCCGAAGACCTTTACTGGATGGCCGTGATCTTCAGGCCCTCAGACGCCACTGCATCACTCACCGGCATGATTCTTTCATTGACATTACTAAATGGGCCCAGGAATACTTCAAGAAAACACTGTCAGTAAACACAGTCCGCCATGCCATCCACAGATGCCACCTAAAACTCTATCATGCAAAAAGGAAGCAATTGTTGAGCATAATCCAGAAGCGCCGCCGTATTCTGTGGGCCAAGGCTCATTTAAAATGGACTGTAGCAAAGTGGTAAAGTGTCCTCTGGTCAGACGAGTCCAAATTTGACATTTGTGTTGGAAATCATGGGCGTCGTGTCCTCCGGGCTAAAGAGGAGAAAGACCACCCCTCCTGTTATCAGCGTTCAGTTAAAAAGCCAGCATCTCTGATGGTATGGGGATGCATTAGTGCATATGGTGCAGACACTTGCATGATTTAAAAAGCACCATGAATGCTGAAAGGTATATAAAGGTTTTAGAGTAACATATGCGCCCCTCCAGAGAACATCTATTCTAGGAAGGCCTTGTGTATATCAGCAGGACAATACAAAACCACATACTGCAACTATTACAACAGCATGGCTTCGTAATAGAAGAGTCCTTGTGCTGAACTGGCCCGCCTGCAGTCCTGATCTTTCACCAATTGAGAACATTTGGTGCATTATTAAACGAAAGGTCCATCAAAGGAGAACCAAAACTCTCCAGCAGCTGGAAGCCTGTATTAAACAAGAGTGGGATCAAATTCCAATGGCTGAACTCAAGAAACTTGTCTCCTCAATGCCCAGACGCCTCCACTCTGTGTTAAAAAGAAGAGGGGATGCTACACCATGGTAAACAGGCCCCTGTCCCAACTTTTTTGAGACCTGTAGCAGCCATCAAATTTGAAATGAGCTCATTTTGTGGATAAAATTATAAAATTTCTCATTTTCAACATTTGCTATGTTATCTCTGTTCTATTGTGAATAAAATACAGGCTGGTGTGATTTGAAAGTCATTGCGTTTTGATTTTATTCACAATTTACACTTTGTCCCAACTATTTCGGAATTGGGGTTGTAATTAAAGGCCAGAAGTTGGTGTGAAAACCAGGGACAGATACGGCCCTCGTTGCCTACCCCTGCTCTAAGCGTTTCATTCATGGATAATAATGACAACATAACAACACTGAGACAAGGAATAGGTCTATATGACAGAAACAATGCTGTAAGACACGGCTTTTAAAAAGTTCACTGCTAACTACAATAGTGTGAAATTTGCAGGCAATGTAACAATAGAAGCTACAAGCTAGCTGAGATGGTTCGGCAGTCCCTCACAGAGATGAACAGGGTGCATAATTCATGTTTCATGGTGGATATTAAGTAGATATGACTGCATTACATCACTGTGACAGCGAATTTTGCTTCACTAATTTAGTGTGATGCAGTAGGCAATTTACATCTGCTACTTCTTCACCTTGAGTCAGACTGCTGCCGAATCCTTCTGCAGCTCAAGGTACAGGGCAACCACTTTTGTTACTCGAACGCTACTAATTTGAGGTTCCCTCTTCACCGATGCCAACTGGTGGATTTGCTGTGATTGGCTGGCGGGTCTATCACTCAAACTGAGTGACCAATGTGTATAGCGTGGGCAGCTCTTTGTGCCTGTGTGTGTTGGGGGGCGTTCCTACTCATTCGCAGATGTCATTTTTTTACGTTGGCTATTTAATCTCGTTTGGTCTATCAAAAAAGTGAGGGGGATGGAATATATTTTTAGCAAAAGTGTGGGTGTTGCATCCCCCACATCCCCCACGTCTGCAACGCGCCTGCTGCTAGGGGGACATTGGACTTTAGAAAGTTAAAATCCTGATCTAATAAAATAAAATGACATTCAAGAGATGGCACTTTGCTACCAACAGTTTGGGGGAGGCTGCAGTTTCAGCATGGAAATGCCCAATACACGGTCTATGCATGGTTTGCCAGGATACAAAAAAAAAAAAAAAAATTGACTGATTCGCTCAGAGCCCTGACTTCAAACCCAATAAATACTCATGGGTTCAACTTGGGTTGTCTGATTGGAATGGAAACAAATCTGCACACAATGCTCCAACATCTTGCAGACAGCCTTCTCAGAGGAGTGGAAGCTGTTATACCAGCAATTATAGGACCATCTCCATATTAGTGTGCATGATTTTGGATAGCAATGCTGAATAAGCAGGTGTCCGCATATTTCTGCCAGGCAGACATTCTGTCTTGCATAATCTATCTGGAATCATTGTCACGTGTGCTAACAGACTGAATATTGAATTCTACCATCTACAATTGCAATTTTAAAATCTAAATCAATACTGAACCTGGACCACAGAACTCGGCAATTCTACTACCAACTGGGGCGGGGGGGGGAGATCGGAGTCAGTGCCTACTCAATATCAGATTGACATTACTTGAAGGATTTGATCCACTTTGCAGAGCAGTCATCCAGCCAGGATATTCTTGGAAGCAGTTGAGGAAACCCTATGCACCAGCATGTGCCATTCCGCAGAACATTGTGCCACTCCGCACTTCACTGCTGTATATGCCACTGAACAGAGGACAAGTGCTTTAGTTACATGGCCCACCATGCAGGGCAGCATTTCTGTTTATCAACACCAGGATGATCTTTCAATTCCTTGAGAAAATGACAGTCACGTGGAACAGAGATCTAATAGTTCTGCATCTCAGCAAATGGCTTTCTATTAGACAGAAATCACTCCATATGAGGAATCACAGTTTAGCTTTACCTCTGTAAAGTGAATACTGTACAACATAACTCAGACTCCTATCCTGTGCAACAATGTCCAGGTCAAATCCCACAACTCCACATTTTCAGTGGTTTGTAGAAATGCCCAGGGAACTGTCAAAATGCTGATGTGCCTTCCACTTTAAATTGCGATGGTCATCACAAAACTGTAATGTGTTTTTATACAGTATGTCTGAAATGTGAAAGGTGTTATTTGAATTCCAACTATGTAGGTGCATTTTCCCTAAAGTAAAACCTGTCTCCAGCTGAGCGAAGCATTTAGAGACTGTCTTGTGAGTCAAAGCGTATTCTCTAGTGTGTAATTGCACATCCAGCTCCAGTGGGTGTAATCAGATACTCAGGCGCAAAATTTGTGACACATTTTATTTAAGTGAAAAAAGACATCATATAATGTCAACACTTACAATTACACAACTTAATACACACAGCATGTATATATGCAGAATACAACCCCAATTCCAAAGCTGGGATGCTGTGTAAATTCTAAATAAAAACAGAAAGCAATGATTTGCAAATCTCATAAACCCACATTTTATTCACAATAGAACATCGACAACATATCAGATGTTGAAAGTGAGACATTTTACCATTTCATGAAAAATATTATCTCATTTTGAATTTGATGACATAGCTCAAAAAAACTGGGACAGGAGCAACAAAAGGCTAGAAAAGTAAGTGGTACTATAAACCCTAATTCCTATGAAATTGGGACGTTGTGTAAAACGTGAATAAAAACAGAATACAATGATTTGCAAATCCCAAACTCTTACTGTTATTAAAAGGAAAGATGATGTAACACAGTGGTAAACATGCCCCTGTCCCAGCTTTTTTGGTACCTATTGGAGGCATCAAATTCAAAATGAGTGAATTTATCCAAAAAAACAATAAAGTTTATCAATAAAGTTTGTCTTTGTGGCATACTCTATTGAATATGGGTTGAAAAGGATTTGCAAATCATTGTATTCTGTTTTTATTCACGTTTTTACACATCGTCCCAACTTCATTGGAATTGCGGTTTGTAAGTGCAAACCCATAGTCATAGCATATATTGTATCCCTATCAAGATATTTGGCATAAATATTGAGGTATGAAATTTTGTCCGCATCATGCAGCCCCATCTTACTTTTGGCAGCCCCAGCTTACATTTCTGCGTATCACCATTAGATGGAATGCACTTCTAGTCAATGAGTTTATGATCCAGGAAATGTACTGTTTTACCTCCCTGTCATTTTTTGTTTTTCTGTATATCATTGTGGATGTTACAACCCTCGTGTGAATCCCTCTCATTACCTCCCATCCAGTAGCTTAGATATATTCTCCTCCGTAGTTGGTTTACATCTCAGTTGCCTTCCCCGCAAAGTGTTATGCCTTCGGTTTCTCTATTTCCTTATGCGCGTGCGGGCTTTTATATATACCCCTTCATTTGTGAGTAGAGTTGCTGGACTGTCGCATTTGGTAGACAACCGTTAGCATCCAGTCACTTTCTTCTTTTACAAACCCCAATTCCAATGAAGTTGGGACATTGTGTAAAACCTAAATAAAAAAAAAACAGAATACAACGATTTGCAAATCTCATAAACCCACATTTTATTGACAATAGAACATAGACAACATATCTGATGTTGAAAGTGAGACATTTTACCAATTCATGAAAAATATTAGCTCATTTTGAATTTGATGGCAGCAACATGTCTCAGAAAAGTTGGGTCAGGGGCATGTTTACCATTGTGTAGCATCCCCTCTTCTTTTAACAACAGTCTGTAAACGTCTGGGAAGTGAGGAGACCAATTGCTGGAGTTTTGGAAGAGGGATGTTGTCCCACTCTTGTCTGATGTAGGATTCTAGCTGCTCAACAGTCCTGGTTCTTCTACGTCAGATTTTTTGTTTTATGATGTGCCTAATGTTTTCTATTGGGGAAAGGTCTGGACTGCAGGCAGACCATTTCAGCGCCCGGACACTTCGACAGTGAAGCCATGCTGTTGTGATGGATGCAGTATGTGGGTTACCACTGTTTTGCTAAAATATGCAAGGCTTTCACTGAAAGAGATGTTGTTGTAAAACCTCTATATAGTTTTCAGCATTGATAATGCCTATCCAGATGTGTTAGCTGCCCATGCCTTAGGCACTAATGAAACCCCGTACCATCAGAGGTGCAAGCTTTTGAACTGAGCGCTGATAACATGCTGGATGGTCCCGCTCCTCTTTAGTCTGCATGACACAGTGTCTGTGGTTTCCCAAAAGAATTTAAAATTTTGATTCATCTGACCACAGAACAGTTTTCCATTTCACCTCAGTCCATTTTAAATGAGCTTTGGCCCAGAGAAGACGGCGGCATTTCTGGATCACGTCCACATATGGCTTCTTCTTTGCATGATACAGCTTGCATTTGTGGATTACATGGCAAACTGAGTTCACAGACAATGATTTCTGGAAGTGTTCCTGAGCCCTTGCAGTGAATTCCAGTGCAGAATTATGCCTGTTTTTAATGCAGTGCTCACCGAATGGCCTGAAGATCACAAGCATCCAATATTGACCTTCAGCCTTGTATCTTTTGCTCACAGAGATTTCTCCAGATTCTCAGAATTTTTTGATGATATTATGTACTGTAGATTGTGGGATATTCAAAATCTTCACAATTTTACATTGAGGAACATTTTTCTGAAATTGTTCCACAATTTTTAGACTCAGTTTTTTGCAGATTGGTGAGCCTCTGCCCATCTTTACTTCTGAGAGACTCTGCCTCTCTAAAATGCTCTTTTTATACCATCATGTTACTGACCTGTTGCCAATTAACTTAATTAGTTGTAAAATGCTCCTCAAGCTGTTTTTTATTAGTACCTTTTACTTTTCCAGCCTTTTGGTGCCCCTGTCCCAACTTTTTTGAGATGCTTTGCTGCCATCAAATTCAAAATGAGCAAATATTTTCATGAAGTGGTAAAATGTCTCACTTTCAACTTCAGATATGTTGTCTATATTCTATTGTGAATAAAATGTGGGTTTATGAGATTTGCAAATTATTGCATTCTGTTTCTATTCACGTTTTACACAACGTCCCAACTTCATTGAAATTGGGGTCTGTATAAGTTTATCATCTTTTGATATTTTGATGATTTATCATCTTGAAAATTAATTGTAATCTTTAATGAAAGTAATATACAGAAGCACTCTTCCTTTTTCAGTTAATTGGAAAAAGCTATCAAGCCTTTCTTGTGGATTGGAGACAGAGGTCACGTTACACTTTCTGATTGTCCGTCATTGTGACGGACAGGGGCATAAAAATTCCATCATAATTATTATCCATCATTGTAATTTTATTTTTTAAAATGATAATCGTTTATTTTTTTAATAAAATAAACAGAAAAATTTATAGATTAAGTATTAGCTGATGCCGACAGTGATTCATGTAGACACACATTGCGCACTGTGTTAAATACAGCACTGCATGGATTTTCGAACTTACTGTCGTATGAACTTTATAAAACATCACAAATGATTTCTCCCCCACACAGTAACAGTGCGCAAATGAACAATGCTTTCAGTTATTGCTGGGCTTCACTAAGCCTAACAACCGCAGTCTCGCTAAGCGGTCCTACGAAGCTGCTTATCAACTCGTTATGTCAACCAGGGCTTTCACCACCTTGATATCTGCGTGTTCACATAAAAGAGACGGCGTTTGTAGCATATGACCAGTCGTCTACCAGCAGCAGAGCAGCATATTTTACAAATGAAGAGCAAATGATCATATTACAAACATATGAGGAATACAGGATCATACGAGAGATGCCAAGTCTCACGCATTTGGCGTGAGTCTCTCACCTCTTAGTGCCATTCACGCTCCTGTGCCGTAGTCAGCAATTATTCTATCAACGCGCACTGAAGAAAGTCACTCGCAAAATTTAAATCATTGTGCATTAGCCTAAGTTAATCAGTTTCACGTGCATTATGGTGGATTTCCCCACTAGTGACACAGAAATCGATTATGACTCGGGAATTCTCACGCTTGTCTTTACTGAGGGATTGAAAGCAATGGAATTGCATAAAGACGTTTCAAATGGTCTTATTTCATTAAAACAATTTAAACGATCATGAAACACATGCATTGTTTCCAATCCCTGAGTAAAGAGAAGCACGAGAGGTCCAGAGTCATAATTGCTTTCCATGTTACTTGTGGTGAGGTCCACCTTTACACAAGTGAAACTGAAACTTCAATGCACAAGGATTTTAACTCCGCGTGAGAATCTCATTAATAAGCGTTCATTGAATAATTGCAGACTACGATGAATGAGCCTAAAACATGCATGAGACCTACGCCGAATGCGTGAGACTTGGCATCTCTGTCATACAGATCAAAGACAATGCTCGAGACAATATGACACCCACCACCAGCTGGACGGGGGTGTGAATTATATTCTGTCAAAATGACAGACGGCCTTCAAAATATTCTGTTATTGTTAAAAATAATCCGTCAATGATGGAAAATATTCGGTTAACACGACCTCTGATTGGAGACTGCATTCCTGTTAAATATTTCCCTGTATGTTCCTTTACCCAGTTTATTAGGAACAAGCTCCTGAGCCTACAACGGGCATCAAGACTGGGACTGCGTTCCTGCTAACTGCTCCGTCGTGCCATCTGACAGCTCGGCTCGGCTGAAGTGTGCACTCCATCTGGCAGTCATCCCGGGAAGGCACTGGCCGGACATTGGCTTTGCCCACACTGCTCTGCCTGTAACATCTGAACTGAAATGTGCTAGTCTTCTCTGGGTTCTGTCCATTGTCTATTGTATTACTATCAATAAACCTTACTATTGGATTGTACTCTGCCTCTGCACTTGATTCCCCATCTGTATCATAACAGTAAAAAAACTTCAATGTTGAATTTTCATGAAGTTTCTTTGTATTTGCAGCACCTTTTTGTGTGTTTCTTTTACGTTTCTAGTCTCGAGTTAATTCTCATTAGCCTGCATATGACGTTGGAAGGAAAGGCAAAGCTGAATCCTATGCCAAATGCCAGGTTTTATGAAAACGGCGCCAAAAAAAAAAAAAAAAAAAAAAAAAGACTGGGTGATTTTACTTCACAGTAAGTTGGTCAGTAAGCACTCCAAATACAAAAATGTATGTGTGCAAGTGAGTTTTTTGTAATATGTCCCCTTAAAAGGCCCACTCTTAATTTTTGTTTACATCGATCATTATCTTTTGCAGGTCAGGCATTGCTGTGACAAGTGGGACTAAATGCGTGCAAGTGTAGCTTGCTGGACAGGGCGAATAACCAGCAGACTCTCTGTGATGTAACTGACAAACAATGGGGAGGTTTTTCAGTGTACTGATATAACTCCTTTAGTGAATATCAGGATATAAGCACACTAAAGCAAAGTGCTAAGTTAATGGAGGCCCAGAAGAGTAAATATTTCAGGTAGAAAAACCTGACTGGATTCCGACAATCCTAATTTGCAGAGCTAAAAGAAAAAAAATCTGAATTTATATGGGAAGAATATGAGGAATTATAACCAAATGTAAAGACCTGAATGATGTCATTTATCCAGTCAGTGGCCCATTTAAACTCTTAATACATTCATAGTTTTATCTGAACCAGCCGTCTGCCATTATTGTAACCATGCAATAACCTGTCAGCAGATATAATCTTTAAATACTGAACACCATCCACTTTGCGAGTTATTTCACACAATAAGGTAATGAATGGATATAAATTTAGACATAGTAGGAGAGAGGTAATTGTCCAACATCATTCTACATGGGAGTGGGAGACTTTTTTCCTTTTGAATGAAAAAATGACAAAAAGACGTAATAAAAGTGGTAACATAATTTATGCAGGGGTACTGTGATGAGGTACAGGAGTACCCATGGTGGAATACCATAAAAATGCATGAAATTTCTTCTTGACTCTCGAAGGTGTTTAAAACGCAAAAAAAGGAACTGAACACTGCCCTTCTTCAGCAACCCATTCAGTGTAGTTTTGCAGTGCTGTGTTGCTATGGATACTACACAGAATAAAGTCTTAAGTGAAACTGATATTTGGCCCAAGAGAATCATCACTTTTGCAATGCTTATTTTTCAGAGGCATCCCTGGAAAATAACTAATGCATAAATCATCATATGGAAAATTTTCATACCGCACATAAATATCATCAAGTATCATTACATGAATCATGCATTCCTAAAGCCAGTACTTTCAGTTAAGTGCAGGTTATACAATCACAGGATTAGAATGAATGCTTTTTAGATGTATATAGTATAATGGTTTATTTCATCAATACTGCTCTGATATACAACAGAAAAATGAAGAGACCGTTATCAAGGTTGGAATATCATGAATATATTGTGTGGTACTGTGGGTGTACAAACACCTACAGAACCGAGAAATCACCCTGAGAATCAGCTAAAATATTACGCTTTCGTGTTTTCTAAAGAGTGGGTCATGCTCTTATTTTATCAGAGGAAGACAGAGAGTAATAAAGGGAAAGAGAGAGGAAAAACAGCGAGACCTACAGTCACTTCCTAGCATCGTTTGGACATTTCACAGATGGCAATGCTGTCAAATTGCATAAGAAATGCCAAGCCAAGTGTACAGAATATTGACAGCTTCACACGGACAGACATCTGCTTTTTGAAGCCAAACGGCTTGAAATTTCTTTATTTGCTATCCTCTGGCAAAAAAATACAATATGTGGAGATGCTTCAAATAGTATCATATTTGCAAGGGAAGCAGTGCAATTAATGCTTTTGAAAGCTCACTGCTTCACAACCTCTAGAGCTTGCTCCTGTGAGAATTGCAGGTCGCACACAAAAATAGGCCCTAGCTTTACAAATGTGGACTGTTCCTATAAGGCAAGTCCCCATTCTGAAACTTCTGGCCATCGTCCCTTGCTGCCCTGGCAATGACAGACACTGTGGCAGGGTGCGGTGCTGCAGTACTGACCTCAGACAGCCTGTGGCATTGCGCAGGACCTGTGAGGAGTGCAACTGCAGTTTTCGGTCCTCCTGGTTGGGCGAGGTGTCCCAGGCTGAGAGGGGGATGATCACCGTGTTGGTCAGCACTGCTAGGGCATCCTGAATTATGGGCATCTTCAGTGCATCACAGGAGGATAGGTTCCACAGCACACCTGCAGTATAAGACATTTTGTTACTTCTGACCCATTCCGTTTTCTATGTTCAGCGCTGTCCTCCAACCCCAACACACCAACACAGAACTCCATAGTGCCGTGTTATGCAATCTACACCCAAACAACATCAATCAGATCAATTGCCACTGGGATGCGGGCAAAGCCTTAGACACTTCAGCCCATTATGACTGAAGCCTCTTCATCGAATTCCTAATTGAGGACCTGCGTGCAAGAAGCACCTAAGTCACAAAACACTTTTGAGATTTTGGGGGTCAAAGTTTTCAAAACATGTTTCAGATAATTATTTTTGATGGTAGCACAGTTTGGAACCCATTGCTGTTTCCAGGGGCTATTGACAGCCGAAGAACCCTTTTTTTGTGGAAAAATGCTCACGTATTATGAAGTTTATTAGACAAATAGTTTTGGACTTAAGTACTTTTTTCTTCTAAATACCTGGACTAAGTACATTCACCACTAAATGGCTGGACTTGGGTACTTTTAATGGATGAAGCAAACCTTCCAGCCTCCTTGGATATCATTTTTACAGCTAGTTATGCGACACATGGTATGATTTTAATTTGACAGTCATGAAATTTTATGGACTTGGGCATTTTATGCACTAAAGTTTAGTGAAATCTTTGGTATCAGATGATGCTCTGGCCATTATGGCATTTAATACTGGTGTCAGATCATTTTTTGCAAGATGCGACTCAAGTACATTTTGCCCGCAGGTCTTCAATTTTAAAATGCGTCACTTTCTTATGGGTTCCCTACCACTGATTACAGAAATTATGAAATCTTGTGGATGAGATTCATGCAAACTGTTCCCATGGTAAAAGTTCAGGCAAACCTACTGTCAAAAAACATGGTGGTTTTATACTAGGAGATAAATTGAATGAATTATGTTGAATCAGGCTGCATTACTGATTGATGGAAATGCAATGAACTGATGCCCCTGGGATGAGACTTGTTTATTTGGTACGCCAGATTCACAATAGATCTCCATGGTGATGTTTACAGTGCCGTAAAAAAAGTATTTGCCCCCCTCCCAATTTATTTTACTTTTGCACGTTGGTCACACTTCAATGTTTCAGATCAAACTAATTGTAATATTAGACAAAGATAACCAGAGTAAACTTTTTAAATGATGATGTCAATATTTGAAGAAAAAAAGCTATTCAACCCTGCCTGGCCAATGTGAGTAAGTAATTTCCCCCCAGTAACTAAATCAACCAAATAATTACACAGTTAATCTATAATTGGGTTAAATTTCACTGGACACACCCAGGCATTATTGCTACCAGCCCTGTTGAATCTAAAAATCACTTAAATGGAACTAGTCTGGCAATGTGTAGTAGGCCAAAAGCTGCACAAGATGCCGCGATCTAAAAAAAATTCAAGAACTGATGAGTAACAATTTCGTTGTCATCTATCAATCTGGAAAAGGTTACAATGTCATTTCTAAGGCTCTGGGACTTCAATGAACCACAGTAAGAGCAACTATCTACAAATGGAGAAAACCTGGAACAATGCTGAACCTTCCCACAAGTGGCAGGCCTACCAAAATTTTCCCAAGAGCACAGTGAAGACACATCCAGGAGGCCACAAAAAAATCTAGACTAATATCTACTGAACTGCAGGCCTCACTGGCTTCAGTCAAGGTCAGTGTTCTCAATTCCACAATCAGAAAGAGTTTGCACAAAAACTCTTGGGAGAGATGCAAGGTGAAGACCGCTACTGACCGAAAAGAACACAAAGGCATATGTGTCTCATTTGTCAAAAAAAATGGCTTGATGATCCCCAAGACTTATGGGGTAATATTTTGCAAACTGATGAGACGAAAATGGAACTTTTGGGAAGATACGGGTCCACTTACATCTGGCTTAGAGCTAACACTGCATTGCATAATAAGAACATCATACTAACAGTAAAACACAGTGGTGGTTTGTGATGGTCTGTGGCTGCTTTGCAGCTTCAAGGATTGGGTGTCAAGCCATAACTGACAAAACCATGAATTTTGCTCACTACCAGAAAACCCTGAGAAAGAACGTCCAGCCATAGTTTGCAACCTAAGACTCCAGCATACTTGGGTTATACAGCGGGACAATGATTCAAAGTGCACAAGCAAATCCACCTCTAAATGGCTCTAAAGAAATGAAATGAAGGTTTTGCAGTGGTTTGTCAAAATCCCCTGACTTGAATCTGATTGACATGCTGTGGCCTGACCATATACAGGCAGTTCAGCTTCAAAAACCCTCCAGTGTAGCTGAATTAAGACAATTCTGCAAAGAGTTGGCCAAAAGTCCTCCACAGTGACGTAAAAGACTCATTGCCCAGTTATTGAAAATGTTTGGTTGCAGTTGATGCTGCCAGTGGTTCAGGTATTTCACAGTTAAACTCATTGAACGGTTTCAACTACAAATGAAAAAAAAAAACCTCTAATTGTAGTCTTTACATTTCAAAGTGTTTTTAGGGTTTAACCTCTAAATTGAATCCAAAATAATTGGTGCACAGATTGTTTCACCCTAGGTTCTGAAATACAGTACGTTAAAAACAGTACAAGGTTGATATATTATTAAATGGTACCAATCATGCATTGACGCACAAATGTAAATTGTCATGCAGTACTAAAGTACAAGGTGTTGGAGTCTGTTTTTCCTATCTGATCTGGCAATAGGAGATACACTGCTGCTCTAATCGGGTAATACTTACTTAAACTTTGCATCATGATTGCGCCCAGAAGTTTTCTGACACTGGACACTTATGGACATCTCTAAAAACCCACTTTACGATGAGCTGGCATGAAATGCTCAAAAGCTCACAAGACTGATAGAAATAGCTGCAAAATATCATTTGTAAAAACTAGTTCATTGAGCAAATATATTCCATAAGATGACACATATGCATCACATTAAAAGCTTAGACCCTTAATGTTCTCACTGTAAAAAGATTATTGTAATTAATTTGCATCAAGTTTATGTAATTTGACACTATTTATTTCTCTGTTTGTGGGAAACTTGGTTTCCAAGTTTCATATCCAATTTTCAGCACTCACAATACATACATTTCAGAGCATATAAAAATACAAAGAATAAAACCCAATATGAACACTAGTTGTGCTCCTTGGAGGTCAGATGAATTGAGTTGACAGAAGCAATTAAATAGCACCACGGGCACAGTAGTTCACTTGGACATTCAAATTTTTTGACTAAATGCACCATTGTTGGTAGGACCCTGCAAGAACTGAGCAAAATTCTGGAAACAACTTATAATGTATGCACATGTTCTCTGGTGTATTAATATAATATCACTGGTTGCAGGTGACATTTCGTCGGCCTGCTGATAAAACCTCGTATTTCCAAATTGATAAGAAACAAAAACTCGTATGTCTACTATTCTTACCTGTAAAATTAAAAATTTTTTTGTTTTATTTATATTTTAAATTATATTTATATATTTATATTATTATTTTTTTTTATTTTATATATTTTTTTATTTTCCTGTAAAGTTTATCATTTTGAAGATACAAGGTTTTATCAGCAGGCCGACGATTTACTATTTGTAAACAAGGGGTTCAAGAATATTGTTTTTTTTTTTCTTTTTTGTCAAAAACAACTCAATAATTTATTGGTTGTCCATTGAAAGATTTTGAGAACTTTGCATCAGGCATCATCATTGGTAGGAAGATGTCTACATAGTTTCAGCCTCTTAGGACAAGCAGTTTCAAGAAAGATTTTTTACAGCTATTTACTGCATGAAATTTAGGGATATGGTCTCATGGTACAGCTAGTTGATTAAATGGCATTCATAAGCTTTTTTTTCTATTTCCAACAAAATAAGAAAATATAGTTTGTGTTTAATCCCAATCCTCATTTCTCCAAAACTACAAACAGTATCTTAGTATGTCATCTCTACTAACAGCTGCTTTTGACACACTGAAATAACAGAAATGTTTGATTTACAATAATACAACCCCAATTCCGAAATAGTTGGGACAAAGTGTAAATTGTGAATAAAATCAAAATGCAGTGACTTTCAAATCACACCAGCCAGTATTTTATTCACAATAGAGAAGAGATAACATAGCAAATGTTGAAACTGAGAAATTTTACAATTTTATCCACAAAATGAGCTCATTTCAAATTTGATGGCTGCTACAGGTCTCAAAAAAGTTGGGACAGGGGCCTGTTTACCATGGTGTAGCGACCCCTCTTCTTTTTAATACAGAGTGGAGGTGTCTGGGCATTGAGGAGACAAGTTTCTTGAGTTCAGCCATTGGTATTTGATCCCACTCTTGTTTAATACAGGCTTCCAGCTGCTGGAGAGTTTTGGGTCTCCTTTGACGGACTTTTCATTTAATTATGCGCCAAATGTTCTCAATCGGTGAAAGATCAGGATTGCAGGCAGGCCAGTTCAGCACACGGACTCTTCTACCACAAAGCCATGCTGTTGTAATAGCTGCAGTATGTGGTTTTGCATTGTCCTGCTGAAATACACCAGGCCTTCCCTGGAATAGATGTCATCTGGAGGGGAGCATATGTTGCTCTAAAACCTTTATATACCTTTCAGCATTCATGGTGCTTTTTAAAACATGCAAGTGTCCCACACCATATGCACTAATGCATCCCCATACCATCAGAGATGCTGGCTTTTCAACTGAACGCTGATAATAGGAGGGGTGGTCTTTCTCCTCTTTAGCCCGGAGGACACGACGCCCATGATTTCCAACAAGAATGTCAAATTTGGACTCATCTGACCACAGGACACTTTGCCACCTTGCTACAGTCCATTTTAAATGAGCCTTGGCCCACAGAACACGGTAGCACTTCTGGATCATGCTCAACAATGGCTTCCTGTTTGCATGATAGAGTTTTAGGTGGCATCTGTGGGTGGCACGGCGAACTGTGTTTACAGACAGTGGTTTCTTGAAGCACTCCTGGGCCCATTTAGTAATGTCAATGACAGAATCATGCCGGTGAGTGATGCAGTGGCATCTGAGGGCCCGAAGATCACGGGCAACCAGTAAAGGTCTTCGGCCTTGTCCCTTATGCACTGAGATTTTTCCAGTTTCTCTGAATCTTTTTATGATGTTATGCAATGTCAATGATGAGACCTTCAAAGCCTTTGCAATCTGACGTTGAGGAACATTGTTTTTAAAGTATTCCACAATTTTTTTACGCAAGCCTTCACAGGTTGGAGAGCCTCTGGCCATCTTTATTTCTGAGAGACTCAGCCTCTCTAAGACATCCCTTTTATAGCCAATCATGTTACACGCCTAATGCGAGTTAATTCCAGATAGCAAAAGACATTAATTCAATGTTGGATTTTGGTCAGATTGGTTATTTTTGGTTGAGGTTGAAAAATCTATGTTGATTCAATGTTTAATTACAGTTACCATTTCAATGTTTGAAAAACTGTTGTTTTTTTTGTTAATAGAGCATGCAGTCAAGCAGCTGTTCTCAACCTTGGTTTCTCAAAAAAAATGGAAATAGCCAATCTACAAGCTCACAACACATTTTCGAATATTCACCTATGAAATAATTATAATCAAGTATGGGGTCCCCCAAAACATGCCCCTGTAAAGTGGGGTCTTTGTATAAAAAGGTTGAGAACCACTGCAGTATATCATACTTAATGGACCATTTCAGCATTTTAACCTTCGTCTGTATATTTTTAATATGCCTTATTTAAAAAATAATAATTTTACTCTATTTGGTGTTTTAAAGTTCTGCGGGGGGTGCTCCAAACTTGTCTATTAGTGACATCACTGCCATTCAGGCATATGGCAGTGATATCACTGACTAGTAGACTATTTTGGCATGCTCCTTGTTCAACTATACCATAAATATAGTAATAAAGTGATTATCTTTTAATGAGGCATATTAAAAACACACACAGAGGGTTGAAAAGTGTTGAAATGGCCCTTTAATAATAACATTGTTTCAATGTATAATGCAATGCACATATATAGTTGAATCAATGTTGATGCAATTCTACATTCTTTCAATGTTGATCACATCATAGTTGAATCAAGGTTGATTCATTATCAGAATTGATTGAAAATTCAACGTTATTTCCATGTTGATCATAGCGAGCACTTTCAATGTTTTTTTCAATATCTGACATCAATGTTGATTGCAATCTTCAGCCTGACAATATCGCAATGTTGATTCAATCACTTTTTGCTATCTGGGAACTTAATTACATGCTAAATGTTCTTTCAGCTGATTCTCTTATACAGTAATTGCTTTTTCAGCCCTTTTTTGCCTGCGTCTCAACTTTTTTGAGACCTGTTGCAGCCAGAAAATTTGAAATAAGCTCATTTTGTGGATAAATATGTAAAATGTCTCAGTTTCAACATTTGAAATGTTATCTATATTCTATTGTAAATAACATATTGGCTCATGTGATCTGAAAGTCATTGCATGTTTATTTTATTCACAATTTTCACTTCGTCCTAACTATTTTGGAATCAGGGTTGTATATTATGCTTAAGTAAATTTTCACATGAATGTTAAGATTATGGGCCAATTTTATTTAATCATATGAATTGGAATTTATTTCACTCAGTTGTGTGGAACCAGCTGACATAATTTTAAGTAAATCTTACATTTCATTTTAGAAGGAAAAAAAAAAAAAAAAACAAAAACAATTATGTTATAATTAAGAAAAAACCTTTTTTATCAGATGATTAAGCTACATGTACAGGTTATGCAATGGTGTTAAGCAGTGTTTCCCCTCTCAGTACTGAGGTGTTCAGATGGCTCGCAAAAGCAAAAGTAGAGCCATTTGATGGTGTGTGGGCACAATACTAGAGCTTCAACCACTACGAGCTGAGGACATGTTATGCGCCTGGGTCATGTTAGGCCTCCTTTAATATTTCAGAGCAGCTTTCAGCCCTGACAGTCCAAAATCATGACCCACCTCTGCCTCCTCGTATGGGAGACAGCACAGTCAAATGGCTGAACAGATGTCATTTTTGAAACTGGTGAGAAAATGGCTTTTCATTTATAGACACCCTTCCAACGGCTGCTCATCTCATCGGCGGCCTTGACATGCTAATTACTGGCATTTCTTCAAGAGTGCTGTGGAATAATTCAACTTTTTGTTCTCTGTCCTGTGGCTAATTTGAGAGTAGAAGGGAGTTGCATGATTAAGTGTGTAAAGCTTTTCATCCATTTGTTTTATTACGATCAGTGCAGACACTCTGTCACGCCCAATTTTCTAACCTCCTGGAGTCAGGGAAATGGGATTCTAACACCTTCTTTCTGCCCTTTATCACCTTAGAAATTTTGGCATATCTTCCCAAGTTTACACAGCTGTCTTTCTTTTATAACCCATCCTATCTGATTTTGTATGAGAGGGTTATGGCAGAGGGTTGAGGGAGAGCTCATCTGCTCTCCCCTGCAAGCATATATGGGGCAATGCCAGTGCATTTACAATTGCCCTCTGTAATATTGATCTGGTATGATCTGTAATAAACTTCAGGGTAGTAAGCTACAAAATATAATCTCTTTTGAGGAAATTCCAAAACAATTCAGAAATGCGCAGCTTCAAAATACAGGCTGTTTCTGAATAGGGAGTGCATAAATACTTACAGTATGCCCAGTTTTTCACGGATTCAATTTTACCCTGTTTGGTTAAGATTTACTTTTAATTTGGCTGGATGCATATTTCATGAATCTTTGGTAGGTGGGGGTAGTCAAAAATATATATAAAATCACCAAAACAAATGACCAGGTGTACTTTAGACTTCAAGTAGGGATTCAAAGAAAATAAGTACCCTTACAATTGGTCTGTTATGGCAATTTCATGATAGGTTGAAGGTATTCACTCATATAACAAGAGAAAAAAAGTTTCATGCGACTTGATATTCGCTTTCCAAGTGTTGCTCCTTTTCCACCGTAACCAGTCCGCCGAAAGTCTCATTTTTCGTGACGTCACATGTGTACTCTGAAAGTACCCAGATCTTCCAAAGTTATAATACAGTGAACACTGTGAAAACTGCTTTCAATTTTGTTTTTAAAGCCTGACGAGTCAGAATTCTTAATAGATTTCTTCCAAATCTTCCAGTAGTTCATAGTTTTAAATCCCATGTTTAAATCTTTATTTTTTTAAGCTACTGTCGCATAAAGGTAATTTCTTTCCTCGATGGATATTAGTTTTGCTGCTTATTTTGGTTCGTTCCGTGCTGCAAAAATTCCGGTCGCTGCGCTGGCTATACATGTACACGTTGTTTAGTTTAGAAACAAAATTATGTTTTTACTGGAGTCATGCTACTATTCCGACGAAGGTTGGATAAGCCAAAGCTGGGCTACAAAAAAGATAGTATTTTATGATCACGATCAAGTGGACTCTCATAAGAGTGATTGACTGACATAGAAATATGGAGTGATGAGGTCGATGCCATTTAGAACAAAATCGTACCCCTCAAATATCTCCACCCAATACCTTAAAAGCAGCCTGAATCGTCCGCCTGTACTTCTTATGCACTCAAGCTCAATTTCCGGCCTTAATTGCTTTTTTTATAGTTGTTGTATCTCTTCCCATGGTTCTTTCTTCAACTTCTGATCCTTCCTCTTCCATGATGGACAAAACGAAACAAAACCTCCAATATAATAACGTTAGATAGTTACAGTATACGCAATAGAAAGATCTGACGACAGGCAGCTGCAAGTGCATGGACAATATGTATTCCTGCGCAAGTTCAGAGAGGGAATACATTCTAAAAATCTTCCTTTCTTGTCTTGTCGTTGCTCTTATCAAGTCTACTCGTCGAAAAAATATCGTAATAAATTAAGGTATCAGTCCTTCCCCCAGGGTTTCCGCTACATGTAGGCTAATTGATCGTGGCACACCGCCACGGCAAAATAAAAGCCGCCACGCCTGTGTAAAATGACTTTACATGAACTCCAAAAATCCTAAGGACAATCAGGTGTCGCCAGTCCTCATTGTTAAGTTAAAATGAGCGCTAATAATTCTTGACCTGTTGTCAATCATTTTGCTTGATGAACACGTTTTCCAATGAATAAAAATTAGCCATCGGCAGTAAAACGCGCTGCTTTCTTCTCAATGCAATGTGCGCAACGATTAGAGAAAAAAATATTTCATTCACTTTGCAAAACTATAAACTACGATGTCAACTTCTGTGTTTGCTGTGAGCACATTCTGCTCTACCTAATTGTATCTACATGATTAGTTAATTCAAATTCCGGAGTCCGGGGTCATAATCGGTTTTCATATTATGTGTGAAATCCACCATGACGCATGTGAAACTGATAAACCCCCGTGCACATAGACTTCAATTATTACATCACCTACGTGCTGATTAATGAAAACTGGCCGCACCTGATAATGCTGAGTTTTGACACGACGCAGAAGCCCTCCGCCAGTTTCAAAAAATCCTGGAGGAAGCCCTGCCTTCCCCGTATTTACACGATTTCCGTCAGATCGTTTATATGTCCATGTTAATCTTCAATGTATTAGGCTTATATAGAAAATATGAGTTTAAATTTTAAAAAAGGCAGATAAATGTCTCCATTATAATTTATCCATCTCAAGTAAAGTATGACTCAATTTTAACCTTTAACAAAATGTAAAGCTTAGAGAGAGACATAGTATTTCTACTGACATGTAACAGAGCAGAGCTTGCAAAACCCTATGTGACGTCACCCAAAACGAGCCTCTTTCCTAGCATCACGGAAGTATTCACGCTCGATAAAGTACTGTCGTTTCGTTCGTGTTTCCATTTTTTCGTATCGATAATGTGACGGAATGACATTACATTGCATTCTTTGCGTCCTAAGCTTTCCATTGATGTCGAAATTGCCATATTTCGGTTTTTTCTTTGAATTCCTACTTTCAGGAACAGCATTATAAAATACCCTAAATGCTATTCATGCAATTTCTGGGAGAGGAGAGGAAAAAAACTATACATTTCACAATGCAATAACTTGCACTTATACACAAGTTTAACCTAAAAATATACAACCAGCATTCAAACTCATTCAAAGTTGGTGGCTTCCGACATCTAGATATACAGTATAATAGGCAAAGGGATTGAGCGATACTGCATGCTCTAAAATTCATTGGAATGTTTCTGTTGATCTGATTTTGTTGGACCAATCAATCACCGAATCTGAATCCAACTGACCATGTATTTTACAAGCTGAAGAGGAACCAGGAGGCAAAAAGTTCCATAAACAAGTGTGAATGGAACATGGCTACTGTATAGGCCAGGCAGGGCATCACCAGGGAATATAACCAGAACCAGGTGATACTTGTGCATCACAGACCTCACGCAGTCACTGCATGTAAAGAAAATTAATATTTTAAAAAAAACCATATACGTAAAATGATTAATTTATTCGCATTATGCTACAGTAAACAGTCAATTTTTTGACGTGTCTGAAAAAATGGTGGGCTGTGTAAAAGGATGCTGTCATTTATAAATGGTTCATCGAACATGCAAGCTGACAGTCCACAAGCTGACAGTTAGATTTCATTTCTAATTAATTAATTAGATAATTCCTATCCATGCAATTTCATATTGTAGCCTTCCCACAACTTTCCCAGAAACTGGACTTCAACTCTTTTCCCCATAGACTCCCCCCTCCCTTTCCCCATAATGACAACAAACAACGACTCTAGGGGAGGCTCGGGAAAAGGTCCATTGATATACAGTACTGTGCAAAAATCTTAAGCCCCTTTCGCACCAGGCTGCATAGGGGCGCGGAGCAGCGCGGATGGCCAAATGCGTTAATGCGCATGGAGAATGCAAAGACATCTGTGGGGATGCGCAGGGGTAAGCAGTAATGCGCAGTGGTGTGCAGACATTGAATGCAAAAATTAAACAGGTTTAATTTTTTTGTGTGGACCACTGCAGAGGCCTCCCATACGCAATGAAACGTGTTACGAACGCCTTCGGAACGCACCTGTGCGTATTGCACACGTGATCTGAACGTAGTACGAACGTGCCCATACGTGTTCCGCACGCGATCCACACGTGCTTCCTTTCTGGAAGGGGTCATCCACGCTCCGTTTCCAGTGGATCTGTCATTTTCGTTGCGTATGGCCATCCACACTGCTCCGCACCCCTAAGCAGCCTGGTGTGAATGGGGCTTTAGGCACCCTACATTTTTTTAACATTTAAATCTAGCTTTAGATGTTTACTTTTTGTTTTCCGTATTGGTGTTGCTGAAGATAAACAGTATATTTGAAGTTCCAAATGCTAATTTTAAAAAAGTTTCATAAAAACATGTTTGTATTTCATTAAAAACAGCTGGTACAAATTCTATAGTCTTGACAGAGCCCTGATGTAAACATCATCATGGCTGTCGGCAATTACTTCGAATGATAAACGCAAGTGCAACAGTCAGTCTGCAGAAGAGCGGTGGAAAGTTTTCCACTCTGCTTGGAACAAGCAAAAAGCCGATCATCTTATAAAACTACAGCACAATAGGACAGTGTCCCAAACTTGTAGGTGCAGCAGAGTCACGCAAAAGATTGGTTTGATTTGCTTTTTAACAGTTTACAGCTCTGTATGGTACATTTCTCAGTTATTAGAAACCTTTAATTTCTTTATTTTTGCAAGCAATTGCTTTAAATGTGCCTAAGACTTTTGCACAGTACTGCACA
Organism: Gymnothorax javanicus; assembly: GCA_029692085.1. Classification (NCBI taxonomy): domain Eukaryota; kingdom Metazoa; phylum Chordata; class Actinopteri; order Anguilliformes; family Muraenidae; genus Gymnothorax; species Gymnothorax javanicus. Next base: position 85,146,018 of record CM056196.1, read on the forward strand.
TATAGGCCTCATATGTAGTCATTATAGGGAAAAGAGTTAAAGACCCCATCAGCAATAGTGCTACCATTAAAGTTTGATGGATGGCATACATTTAGAGTTCAAACCTAAACACGTAAAGACCACAATGGAAAAATGATCAGTCACATTTTCACGTTGTGAAGAAATTATGAATTAAAAATTCATAACGATCTTTGAAACAAAGCACTGAAAAAATATGCAAAAAATTTTAAATACTATATATATATATATATATATATATATATATAATTAATTATTATAAATATTATAATAATATATTATATATAAAATATACAGAAATGCTAAATTTGGACTCTGATCGTTTTTTCCTTTGTGATCTTCATGTAAACACCAACAAATGTAAAAGACACCGGAACTATTCGGACATGGTTTTAATGGTTTGTAATATCAAAATTTCATGAATGTTTGGACATGTTATGCTGGGCTACATTTGTTAATCACAATAGCATGCTTATTTTTCTCATCACTACTGCACATAAAAGTCTCTGGGTCATGGCATATGTAACATATCTGTTTTACATATTTATATCTGAAAGATTGACTGAAAACACAAAGGTGGTTTATCAACAGTAATTTTTATAATGTAAGAGAATGTCTCTTGTGTCTTTACCTGGGGAATAGGGTGAGTGTATGAGTTGGGGTGGGGTGAGGCGTGGCAAAGGGAGGGAGGGGCCCTCTGGGGCCATCTTCTCTCAGGCATGGGTAAACCTGTCAGCTGCCCTGCCAACGATACAAGTCTTTCAAAGGTGGGAGGAAACCAGGGTGCCAGGAGGATCCCCACTGAGCCACCAGCTTTGATATCTCAGTGTATCAAAAATATATATTGTACTGTAAAAAAAGTGTGGAATCATCCAGTTTTTTGCAAGATGTAGATGCGTTTATTCACCAAGGTAGCGTAAAATTGATAAAAAAAAAAAAAACAAAACAGCGAAGACATTTAGGAAATACAAATATTGTTTTTTCATTCAGTCTTTACATGTGATTGCAAAGCCCTTTTTCAACTGCCATTAGCTACTCAGTGTACTAGTAACACATTGTCACCCCATCCTGGTTGTACCATTTTAGTGCAACAGAAACCATTCTATTATAACTGCAGCACAAGCTAAAAACAGTTTCATAAGCAGAGTCTAAAAATAAGAGAGGGAGAGAGTGACAGAAGTTAAAACAGTCTAATGTTTTTGACTGAACAAAGAATATAGTCTTTGGCACTTAGACCCAGGCATAAAGTATGTATGATTGTGGTGATCCCATGGATCATATGCCATGAGTTGTAGGAATTCCCTGGAGTCTAGACTCTTACAATGGTCAATAATATACTGATGTATACATAATGTTGGGACGCCTCACCGCGTGATATCGTGTGGTCCAAAAGAATTGCAGGAAGTCTGTGCTTGACTTAGGCCCTGTCGTCGACATGTATAGGGATATTTTTCTATATGGATATTCTCCCCCTCCGTTAAAAAAAAAAAAAAAAAAAACTCTCCATATGACCCCGTTTTCTCAAAATATCTGCATACACACGAGAATGGAAAAACAACTACAATGCTAAAATCAAGTATTCCCAGCCAGTATGTGGCATTAATGTCTACACTGATAAATATCTTCAGTGATACCAGAAAAGAACATCACACAATGCAACAGTGGTCTTGCTGTAACAATATGAGCTGTGACATCATCGTATCCCAAATACTCCATTCTACATGTCCACATGGAAACACAGACACCGGCGTCTAATAAAAATCTGGAGTTTCAAAAACTATTTTCTGATAAAGGCAATCTTCCACCCATCCATTATCTAAACCACTTCTTCCTCATCAGGGTCAAGGGGCTTTCACATAGCGCGCGCTGGGCACAGATCTCGGCCGCCGCAGCCATTCATTGTGTATGTGATCGCGGGGCGCGATAGCGCACTGTTCAGGGCCTGAGGAGGGCGCAGCTGGGCAGGGCGCTGCGCCCAAGCTGAAAATTTTTAACTTGGGCACAGCGCCCTGTGGCATCACCTCGTCACATCCAATAGGAGAGAATATTGGAATCGGAAAAAAAAGAGGCGGATTTTGGCAGAAAGGAACACCAAAAATGGATGAGAGCATCATTGTGGCGGTCTTTCTGCATGCAGAGCTGTGGGACACTAGACCTCAAACCTACCGGGATCTTGTTAAAAAAGCCCAGGCATGGAGAGAGATATCCCACAATTTGGGAATACCAGGTGTGTTTAAAAACTGGCAGAGATATATCGTTAGCCTCATAGCATATTTGCCTCCTAAGGCCGTCCACACCGAGAAAGATAACTACCACGACTCACCTCACTTCTTATGTAAATGCTGATTTAGCTACTTTGATTAGTTTACATTGGCTATACTTTCTCTTCAGCGAACCCATTTTTGCTTTGTTGGAAAATTGACATTGGCCTAGCTTCACGGCTACTATTCAGCAAATACTTCTGAAGAGGAAACTTCCTTTTGGACTTAGATTAACGTTATGTAATGAGTTTCTCTGCGATGTCATCTGCCATGTTGAATGAACATGACATGTTGATGTGAAGCCCTTTAAATTCCGATGGATTTGATTGGTGGTCAGTTTTTCTATCGTTCATAAAATCGCTCTGAAAGTGATCACAGCGATATTGTTTGCCATTATCGTTGTCCTTATAGTTGTGGTGTGGACTTCGCCATCTACCTGAGTTAGAACAATTTTTAAAACTATATCTTTATAGTTATCGTTATAGTTATCTTTCTTAGTGTGGACGGCCCTTTAGGCAGATATCTCAATTTGTCCAAAATATGACTGTGAGGCTAACGATATGTTTATCATTTCCACAACAGGCAATTTTTTTTTTTTCCCCCAGCAATTAAAGACCAATACGGTTGTAAACTGAAGCAAATTATTTTCTAAATGGACAGGAGACGTATGTATTTAGAAATCTAGATGATTGACATCATGAGCTATGCACTACTCCTGCAAAGACAATGCAGTATTCATGGGGACCATGTGACGTCACTGTGCTTTCGCGCCGCCATATTTGTGTCCGAAATGGCCACAGCTGCATCCCACAGCCATTGACTGCAGTTGGCAGACGAGACATGAAGATGTCCGAAATACTGAAATGAAGTGAATCCAATATGCCCAAGATATGTCGCACAGTTTGCTGTAACAACAGTTGTCAGAGAAACTCCAAACTACAGTTTCCACGAAAGACTTCGCTACACTGGCAGAATAAATGGTTGGCTTCCATCAGAAGGGACCACTGGCAGCCTGCATCTAACTCCCAGTGATTGTGCTGTCAGCGCTTTGTTTTCAGCAAGTTGCGTTTGTCCTCAACTTGGCTAATTATTATGTTTTATCCTTTAACACCCCTTGCCAGGAAAACTCTAGGGAAACACTTTAAACGCTCAAATACAGTTAATTAACTTACAGGGAAACCGTCATTGAGTCACACTATGAATTGTTCAGTTTGTCAAACCAGTTCTTGATATTTTAGGAGACAAAGCAGTAATTAACATTGTTCACTTGCTGGTCAGGTAGCGTAACGTTACAGAACTTGAATGGGTTAGCTACAAATGGTAACTTAGGCATGCTTACCTGCGAGACATAATCACATGCATTTGTTCCTGTGATAGCTCTTCCGTTATCTGCACGAATATTCCTCGGAGGTTTCGCTTATCCTAATGGTAACGTTGGCAAACTTAGCGAGACTGTATTATAATGAGTGAGGACATAACTTTTGCTAATATATGTTGCATTAGACAAACACTAGTTTTGCTAAGCAGTGCTTTCATTTAAGGCAGACTGCAAACAGTGGCATATCACATTTATTAACATATGTTAACGTTTCGTTTCCAGCAAACGTTTCTTTGCGTTTGATGGTTTGACACAGAAAGCAACGTTTTAAAATAGTGACGAATTAGCTTTGACCTGCCAGTAAAAATAAACAGCCTGGAGTATTAGCTAGGTTACCTTTTTAGATTGGGAAACAGAATAGCTACAGAAGAAAACATTAAACTGCCTAAACCTGCTACTGGTAACAAAATCGTTCAAATAAATACTGATATGCAAATCGAAAAACCTGTGGTAGTCCGTCGTTTTTAAGATCAGAATAGGCAAATGACCAAAAAACACCACATGAGAAGTCACACCTGTAGCCTGCCTAGCCTCAGCCATAGGCTACTTCAAAACAAAAAAGCTAAAAGTAGCACTTCAGACTTAATCACTGCTAAGATAGCACGGCTGCTAATTGTTGCTGAATTACTTAATGTCCTATTATCACGTAGACATTTTTTGTCTCCAGATTCTAGTGTTGCTCACGAATCCTGCACCTGCATATTGACTGGCATCCGTACTTTTGAAAGCCTTCAGGGTTTTAAGGTATATATAAATATCAGGAAACGTTAGTTGGGGTGGACACTTCGCAAATGGTAACAGACATAATAAAATAAGGGGTACTAAATATGGATCACTACCGTTTATTGATTTTTTTTTATGAATAACGCTGACTCTCTTCCTCATTTAAATGCACCGTGTTCTTTGTCATGAGCGAGGGAGAAAAGTGGAATCGGACACAAATATGGCGGTGGGAACATCGGAAGTGACGTTTTTGGTACCTATGAAAACAATGAATGGCTGCGGCGGGCGAGATCTGCGCCGAGCGCACGCTATGTTAAAGTCTCTGAGACAGTCTGCACCATACCCAGCGCAGAGCGCCGCCCAAACTGCGTGCTATTTGAAAGCCTCTTCACAGGGGACCTGGAGCCTATCCCAGTTGACTACAGGCAAACGGCAGGAACACACCCATGACAGCTTACCAATCCATCGCAGGGCGCATACATCATTCACTCATACCATCTGTAATTAAGAGTCTCCAATTAACCTAGTGTAACGGGTGTTAATCTGCGTTGTGTTCTGCAAGGCTATGCTGACCGGAAGAAGGACCCAGGGCTACAGCAGTTACTGGTTGTTCTCCTTTAATTGCGCTGTACGAGTCAATAAGAAAATAAAGCTCTGTAATATGCAGTCTCTTCCAGACACACGGGTTATTCGCCTCCTCTCAGAAAGCATAAGCGCGAACTGAGATTTTAATTTATACTTCACATTTAGGACATGAGTAAAATAACGCAAAAAGTGCTCAAGAAACAAAACACATAAATGCACATTGCATTTGATTACTCCCTGAATGTTAACATGCTATTACAACCAGTGCAAATTATGTAAAGAATGAATAAGCAGTGCACATACCTGTACGAGTCAATAAGAAAATAAAGCTCTGTAATATGCAGTCTCTTCCAGACACACGGGTTATCACTCGCCTGTTAGCACATAAACACACAGGAAACCCTGTAGCACTTGGAAACGTGTCTCATGAAACTCGTAAAACTACCGTTTTAACAAAGTCTATATTCGAATGACAAAAAGCTGCATATTGACAATTACATAGCTATCATTTGAACATCATTCTATTACATTTGCATCATTTTTTAAAACCAAATAATTTCCCAACTCAGACCGGGAAAAATTATACATACCTCCTCTCAGAAAGCATAAGCCTTGAACTGAGAGTGGCGCTGAATTGACGCGTCACCAACTGCGACCTCTTAAAGTGACAGTACAGGTATTAACACTTAACCGTATATAGGTTAAAAAGACCTACCTAGACATAAAACGTGTTCAGTATTTATCAGGATTTTGTGGAATTTCAAAAATAAAAATACAAATATAATTTTAACCTCGTTACATTCACCCCTCCTGAAATTCACCAATATCCTGATAGCAGGTGTCTTTTAAGGATTATAACATGTCTACTCCAGACCCGATCTGGCATAAGTAAAAAGAAAGACCTAGTCCACTTTATCAACTCAAAAGTTACCTCACATTCAAGGTTCAGGGAAGAAAGAGGTTGATCAAGTCTCTGAATTCCCCTAGTTTAATATGACGCCTTGTACGCCACACAACACTTGGCCCTGTAAAATTTGTCCCATAGACATGTACAAATTAAAACTCAAAAATTGGTCCAAAAAAAGCACATAGCTGTACTACACAAACACCAACATACATAATAGCTCAACCCTCAAAACTAGCAAGGAGAGAGCGAGAACGGCTACCAAATGAAATGTTTGGACCCTTAAAAAATGGTTTCTGAACCATTGATTCTATCAACCTGTTCACTGATTTCACTAATCTGCCAGCACGCGTTCTAACCTGGCCATCAGCTTCACTGGGTGCATGTGGGTCTGTGTGAACTGAGGTGTCTGCACATGGTGCGGGTGAAATGGTTGGGTTATTAGTATAGGTACCAGCAAGACTGGGTGCCGGACTAGACTGGGCTAGCTCTTCCGTGTCAGTCAACTCAGACTCAGGCGAAACTTCAGATGAGATTTCAGACTCCTCTTTATCTCTGAGATTTGACAGGGTCTCAGGGCATCGTCACCCTGAGTCAACAGTCCCGGTATTGAAGTCGTTTCATCATCATGGTCGCAGTCCTCCAGATTGGACTCCTCACTGGTCAAGGACAGATCAGTTGCATGGGCATCCTCATCCTGATTCAACTCAGGAAGTGGCAAAAGTTGACCTCCAATAAAAGATTCCTGTGCACAACTCTCGTGTGTCCGGCTGCATCTTGTATTTTGTAGACATTGATACTGGGATTCACACCAACAACTGTGTACACTCCATTCTCCCCTTATCGCCAATTTCCTTTTCCCTCGTTCTCCTTGTTTGCCACCAAAACACGATCTCCCACTGACAGGTGGATGCCCTTGACACGTCTGTTGTATTGCTGGGTTTGGTGCTGCTGCTCAAGGGAAGAATGTTTCTGGGCGACTTCCATGGCAGTTTTCAAGCACACAAGCAGAGACTTAGCATATGAGTCATAATCAACGACTCCCGGGTCATTCAGGACCTGCTTAAACATAACGTCCACCGGCAGTCTCGGGACACGCCCAAACATAAGGAAAAGGGCGCGTAACCTGTGGTCTCATGCACGGTAGCGTTATAAGCAAATGTAAGAGTCTGGATTTGCTGTGGCCACTGGTGTTTTTCATAAGGGGGAGGAACGGAGCATGTTACCCAAGGTGCGATTGAATCGCTCTGTTGCCCCATTGCCCATTGGGTGGTAGGCTGTTGTGTGAGATTTGCGACACCAGCCAGCTGGAGGAGTTCCGCAATCAAATTGCTCTCAAAATTAGTGCCCTGGTCGGAATGAATCCTCTCCGAAATCCATAAACACAGAACACATTATCCCAGAGCTTTTTGGCAACCTGCTTTGCTGTCTGATTAGTACAAGGGAAGGCATGGGCAAGTTTGGTGAAGTGGTCAGTGACCACTAAGACGTCCACCGACCGCTGTTTGCTGTCTTCCGCTGACCAAAAATCCATGCACACTAACTCCATCGGGCAGAACTCTTGATGCTCTCCAGTGGTGCGCGAGCAGCAGGTTCTGGCGACTTCCCACACACACATCTTACAGCAATGACATATGCCCTTACATCATTCTCCATATCAGGCCAGTAGAAGCGCTGCCTTGCAAGTGAAGAGTCCGATCCTGACCCTGGTGACCAGCCAGATCGTGGATGCCAGACAACGCCTTGTCCTTTAGACTCTGAGGCAACACAAATTGGGATCTCCGCTGCTTGGACACAGGGTCTTTCGTCACTCTATACAAGACACCATCACGGATCACCAGCTTATCCCACTGCTTGAATAACCGGAGAGCCTTGGAGTCAGCACCATGCTTCTCCCGCCTAGATGGCCGCTTCCGGGCAGCGACGAAAGGTAACACTTGGGAAATGCCAGGGTCTTGCTCTTGACTCAGTTGGAGCTCCTGCGCAGAGAACATGGGTAACGCATCCTGACCAGCAGCCAGTTGTTGGGTGTGTTGAGCCAAGCAGAGTGCTCTGACCTCTGCCGCATTACTCCAATCGCTGTGAGCCTGACAAAGAGCCTTGACCTCTGCTATATCACACAAGACCTTAGGTGATGAAGAGACTGCTGATCTGTGGACCTGAGACTGGGAGCTAACCCTGAAAACATCCTGCACGGAATCCTCAGCCACTCCATCGGCTTCCTGGGTCAGAGTGGAATATGGCTCTTCCAACAGCCTCTGGCCAATAGGTTTCGCAAAGGGGTCGCGACTCAAGGCATCCGCTACCACATTATTCTTTCCAGGCAAGTGTCTGAGCTCAAAGGAGTATGATGCCAACTTAGACACCCAGCGGAAATGCATCAAGTTTCGGCTTTGTTAGGAGGTAGGTGAGCGGATTATTATCCGTCCAAATGGTAAAATACGGCCTTTCAGCCAGTGGCTGAACTTTTCACATACACTCCACTTCACAGCCATAAACTCCAGTCTATGTGCTGGATATTTTCGCTGTGATGCACTGAGAGTCTTACTTGCGAAAGCAATAGGTCTGGCCTTGGTTTCCCCCTTAGGCACTTGGGAGAGTACTGCTCCAAGTCCATCCAACGCATCAACTGACAGGATGAACGGGTAGCACGCACACTCCAACAGCCTAGTCTTCAACTGATCAAAAGCGTTTCCACATTCCACCGTCCAATCTGCAAGGGTAAGTTTACGATAAACGCCTTGGGACTTCCCAGCCGTCAATGCGAACAAGGGCTTGGCAATGGATGAACAGTTTGGGATGAAATGTTGGTAATAAAATAACATGCCAAGGAAGGATTTAATTCTTTGAACAGAGGGTGTCGTCCATCAGTCTCCATGAGGTCCAGAACCTTCATGTTAGTGATGACCTCCACCTTTGCAGGGTCAACGGAAACACCCCCACCATCAATGATGTGGCCATTCGCTTTTTTTTAGCAAGTGGCACTTCTTGGGGCGAGTTTCAGATTATTCTCCCCCAATCTCTGAAACACAGTGTGGAGTCTGGACAAGGCCTCATCCTCCGATGGTGCAAAAACAAGAAGATCGTCAAGATAACATAAAAGCTTTGTGAAGTTCATGTCCCCAAAGATGCTGGTCATCATCCTCATAAAGGATGCGGGGCTGTTACAGAGACCTTGTGGCATACGGTTGTATTCAAACAACCCAAGGGGAGTTGTGAAAGCTGTGTACTTCTTGTCAGCTTCATGCATCGGCATGTTGAAGAAGCCAGAGGTGAGGTCCATTGTGCTAAAGAAGCAGTTGCCTCCAAGAGCAGCCAGGCAGTCGGACTGGTGTGGTAAGGGATGGGCGTCCTTCACGGTGCGAGCATTCAGCCATCTGAAATCATTGCAAATCCGCAACCCTCCATCCTTTTTCCACACCATCACTAGAGGCGAAGCATACTCGCTAGAGGACTTCCTGATGATCCCCTTTTCCTCCATATCAGTGAGAACCTGCCTCAACTTCTCATAGTGAGCTGGTGGAACTCTCCGATATGGTAAGCGAAATGGGCGATCATCTGTGAGACGGATACGATGTGTGTATCCCCTGACCGCCTCCACAGTCCAACGGATGCCTGGAGAAAATATCTTGATACTCAGTTAAGAGCTGTATAAGCCGAGATTTACAATCACCACTAACCTGACATGAGTCAATGTCGATATTAGGCCCAACTCTGAAAGACTTTTAGCTAGCTGAGTGGCAGTACAGGTTCTGGATGACCTGTCAGGTTGCTGGTGCTCAGAGTCAGGTTTTTGTTTCTCTAAAACTGCATGAACACCCTGGAAAGCATCAAAATCCTCGATTGCCAAACATGGAAACACGTCAGCTATTTTGCTATTTCTTTTCAGCGTGATAGCTTTGTCAGATGGGTTTACAACCATCATTGGTACCCATCTATCCCCCAAAGAGGCGTGACAAGGCGCCCAACCAGAATATACGTGGCATGGCTTTAGAGTCAGTTGGCTCCACGGTAACGGTGCTGCCAGGTGACATAGGTGCCTTAGCAGGGAGTTTGCCCCAGACTAAATGCTCATGCCTGGGCAGAAGTGTCACTGCTTGGGTGAGCTTGACAGTGCCAACCTTGTCAGGAACTGCACTCCCCGCCAGCGCTCAACATTGGTGAAATCGATAGGAAACGGTTGATATCGGGTCTGACTGATGTACATGTCTGGATGCAATGTCCCAATATTCACTGTGACCCTTCAGGACATGGATCAAGTGTTTGATGACATTAGAGCCCAAGATGAGGTTTTGACCTGGCACTAACAAAGTGGGTATGATACAGCGAACACCATAAAGCTGCATCTCTAAGTCATAAGAGCACTCAGGTCGAGTCTGCAGACCACCACAGCCAATTAAAATAATGTCCTCTACAAACTGTTGCTTCTCCAGCAAAACCCCAACGGAAGTTAGTTTTCGCTACAGCATTTTTACTGATGCTACATGCCATGGAACCGGAGTCCAACAGGCCTCAAGCTGCACGCTGTCATTAACAAAGACAGGGGTATAGAACAACTCCCCAAAAGCTTGGATTCTCTGAGTGGCTTGAATGACTACACGTGACCCTTTGGGTGCCTTGGCACAGCTGTCCTCATATAGCTGGGCAAAGTCGCAAGATTCAGAGAGGGGTTTGTCCGTGATCACCCACAACCGACCCCCCTCCAGGTGTGGGTTTTCTAGTTTAACTGCTGGTCCTGGCCGCCAACACTGTCGTTTGGCTTGTTGGCTGGACTGCTGGGGCAGTCCTCTTCCAGTGACCGGAGACAAGCACTTGAGACATCTGTTCTCCCGTCTGCAATGAGACAAAGTGGAATGATCAGGAGTGCCACAAACTCTGCACATTTTCTGGGAAGAGTGAGGCACTGTGGTTTGTGTACTGAAGTTAGCTGGTGCTTGTGCATGTTGTGTGACAAGACGGTCTAACAAGTTCACCAAGCTTCTCATACAGTCATTGTCAACACCAGCAGCAACTAGAGGTGCTGCAGATGGCACTGAGGACACAGCAGTGTTCAAAACAGATGTATCACCAACCATTGGCACGACTCTGTGAAAGGACTTTTCCACTGTGCTTGGCTTAAGTGGCCTAACAGTTGCAGCTCGAATTTTCTTTTCCTGCATGTGCTCATCGAGCCTCTCTTGAATTTCACAGGCTGACCATTTCTCTGCAGACTTGAACTTAAAAAACACTTGCAAGAGACTGGTCAGGGCAGTGCTTGATAAACATCATACTGACCTCAAGGCCGGGTCACCAATGCTACGGCCTTGCCGCTTCAGGTATTCATCTGCCACATCCATTGTTTTATTTAGCCTAATCCAATACTCCATAGCATCCTCACTTGGCGTGGGCAGTGTGTTATAGAAATCTGCCAAGGGCATGCTTGAGTATGTCAGTTCGCTAAAATGTTGCTTCAAGATATCAAAAGATCTTGTGGGGATTTGCATTGTGGTCAATAGATTGGTCATTACGCAGTTTTATTCTCACCACATCACCTGCTTTGCCCATAAGCCTCGCCAAGATTTCTTTAGAATGCTCATGAACTGGGAATGCTCGCTTCTTCAAGTACAAAGTCATGAGGTTTTTCCCACTCGTGGACTGTGAATTTGTCAGAGCCATCACCCCTGAATATGGGAGGCTCCTTTGCGCCTGATTGCATTACAACCTTGACATTGGACAGTGTCATCTCTGATGGCTGTTCAGGAGTTCTGGTACTATTTGTGCTCCTGTCTGACTGTAACTGAGCTACGATGGATTCACTTAACTTTTCAGCTAACTGTGTAATGAGTGAGCCCAAATCTGGGTTCTGCTCAACCTGGCCCGGCAAGGCCCTATCAACATTGCATGTTGAGGTGAGCTGTGGAGTGTCTAATGCTGAGATATTAGGCCCTGGTGTTGTGGTCACCATGGGTCGATTGAACAACCCCCTCCCCACACCAAACCTGTACTCAAAAGAGTCACGATCAGTATCATCGACCATACCCCCAAATAAGTATGTCTCACCCTCTGCCATATTACTGCCAACTGCTATACAAAAGGAAAAAAATGAGGCAATAAAAGAGTAAAATTGAAATTAGGATCACAAAACACAGCACTCAAAGTCAGACTGTCACAGCAATCAGTAATCAACTGTACAAAAGCAATCAGCTATTACAGTGACACAAATCATTAATTATATCGGTTCAACTAAATTCGTACTGCTTTTCCTCTGTGTTTATATATGGATACATATAGATATTTTTCGTTCCCACTTTTTTAATTTTTACTGTCCAGTCCACAATATATAAAAAAACTGTCCAAGAATTCTTCTTTCCTTACTTATCTTCTTATGTTCGCCAGCTCAGTCCATAGAAAATAAAAAAAACAGTCCATTGCAACCATCGCAGTCCAAAGGAATACCTCAGTACCGTGAAGAGGCAAATGAACGCAGCTTCCTCGGCGAAAGCTGATGTCGAACTCCAACCAATATTTGAAAGGTCACGGCACCATTGTAACGGGTGTTAATCTGCGTTGTGTTCTGCAAGGCTATGCTGACCGGAAGAAGGACCCAGGGCTACAGCAGTTACTGGTTGTTCTCCTTTAATAATGAGTCAATAAGAAAATAAAGCTCTGTAATATGCAGTCTCTTCCAGACACACGGGTTATCTGCCTCCTCTCAGAAAGCATTTTAACTGAGATTTTAATCTATACTTCACATTTAGGACATGAGTAAAATAACGCAAAAGTGCTCAAGAAACAAAACACATAAATGCACATTGCATTTGATTACTCCTGAATGTTAACATGCTATTACAACCAGTGCAAATTATGTAAAGAATGAACAAGCAGTGCACATACCTGTACGAGTCAATAAGAAAATAAAGCTCTGTAATATGCAGTCTCTTCCAGACACACGGGTTATCACTCGCCTGTTAGCACATAAACACACAGGAAACCCTGTAGCACTTGGAAACGTGTCTACCGCGAAACTCGTAAAACTACCGTTTTAACAAAGTCTATATTCGAATGACAAAAAGCTGCATATTGACAATTACATAGCTATCATTTGAACATCATTCTATTACATTTGCATCATTTTTTAAAACCAAATAATTTCCCAACTCAGACCGGGAAAATAATACATACCTCCTCTCAGAAAGCATAGCGCGAACTGAGAGTGGCGCTGAATTGACGTCACCAACTGCGACCTCTTAAAGTGACAGTACAGGTATTAACACTTAACCGTATATAGGTTAAAAGACCTACCTAGACATAAAACGTGTTCAGTATTTATCAGGATTTTGTGGAATTTCAAAAATAAAAATACAAATATAATTTTAACCTCGTTACACTAGCATGCATGTTTCTTTGGCTGAGAGAAAAGACCAGAGTACCCAGAAGAAACCAATTCGAAGACGAGAAGAACATGCAAACTCTGTGCAGAAAAGCCCCAGGCCAGATTTGAACCCACAACCTTCTTGCTGTTAGGCAAAATGCTACCCTCCGTACCAACGCACTACCCATAAACAAAATTTACTGGCAAATAGAATGCCAAATATTGAAAATAAGTTTACAGATAATGAATTTGGTGTTATTCTTAAATTGCAGTTTGGGTATTTTGGGCCCTGGCTGTGGGATATCTTTTATAAGTCATGTGACTGTGCTGAGTGCCAACTGCGTTTCTCTGCCAGCGGAGCAATTTAAGAGCAGACATGAAGTCACTCAAAGTCCAACGAGACCCACTTAGCAGTGGCTATGGCAAATATTTACAACGTAAGGAGGCAAAGCAGTGGAAGACACAAACAATTTGGATCCAAGCAAACCCAGCAAGAGCTTGCTGACCTTGTGTACGTGGAGCAGACTTACAGATGTCATTGTGGCTTAACACCATCAAAGAGCATCTGAACACAAAACCACTGGCCCATGAAAAAGAAACCCCTTTTCTAGGAGGTCTTAAATCTGTCCTAACATGAAAATGAAGAGTGCTTTAATAGTCGTTGAATAGAACTCTAACACTTTCTGGACCTGTCAATGCAATCGCATAATTAGTGATGGCTGAATGTATTACCACCACATACTGGATAAATAGTTTTTGTATTGATTTCATTCCAACACAATCATGTGGCAGAGTATCACGCCAACTAAAACTTTGTATTGCATTCCGCTACTGGCATCTCCAACCACTGAATATTAATCACACCAATTATATCTCTGTTTACTCTTCTTGTGTATCAATGCTTAATAAAGGGCCATTCAAGATATTTATAGCTGGGGGCAATTTCTGAGTAAATGAAAAACCTAATGAAAATAATCACTGAACCTTTAGACAGTAAGGCTTGCTTTCAGCTCACTGAGATTTTGGCATAACAAGGAATAAATACGAAAGAAATATTAGAGACTTATTCTTGAGCATTAATCACCTCCCCCACTGCCATTATACATTACCCGGCAATACACGACACTGATTGGCCCTGTAGTCTCTGTAAAACTGCTTTAATGATTTCTGATTGAAAAAAGCCTCACATCTCCATTCCAACATCATGAAACAAGTTTGATTGATTTTATGCCTAGGATCGCCATTTACTTCAATAGCACCATTCATACGCCATTTAAGTACCTATACTTCTTATAGTAAGAAGAATAGCTCTACAAAATGAAAAATATCCGTGGTTCATTTTGACTCCTGAATAAATATCCAATTTGGTACAGCCATAGATGTGTCAAAAGGTACCCCCTTCTTTCTCATTAATTTGGGATTGCACAGCAATGTGTGTCCGTGCGCGTGTCTATGTGCATGCATGTGAGTGTGCTTGCCTGTGAGGGTGAGTGCATGCGTTTAATTAGTGCCACATTAGAGCACAAACCAACCAGCTGAAATCAACTGCTACAGTGTGACTGAGCTGCAGAAATCTGTGCAGATACCTATTACATGTGCCCAATTACGCTTCCTGTGAGCCACTTTGAGGGAGCAGCAACAGATTGTTAAAAAATAAACAAAACTCTCTCAGTTGACACTGGAATACCACTATGCACAGGTGAGCCAGCAGGAGCGCTGGTGTACTGGCTCCTCAGAGCAGAGGACCTGTATTGAAGTTCGCATGACTCATCGAGGAGAGGCGTAACTGGTGCTAATGACCGTGACCTTGACAGCTCACCTCTCTCACAGTTTGATCAAGTGTGCCCCATTAATTCGAAGCTTCTGGAAGTAATTTCTTCTTGATAACAATCACAGAGGAGAAATACATGAATTACAGTAAGCTCATACTCAATCGACTTGGACAAGCAAAAATGATTGGCATTTTTAATCTTTTAAAAATATGACTAAAATGACACATATCATCTTCACTCATATACTGCACTTCCATTATGTGATTTCTTTTTTTTTTTTTTGGTGGTGGTGGGTGGGGGGGGCGGCAGGCGGGCATACTCCTCTCATGGCCAACAACTTTGGCGGCTATTTTAAAAATTTTGGGAGCTATTGTTTATATTTCCTTGGCATCTTTTGCAGTTTACGTACAATGT
Organism: Gymnothorax javanicus; assembly: GCA_029692085.1. Taxonomy (NCBI): domain Eukaryota; kingdom Metazoa; phylum Chordata; class Actinopteri; order Anguilliformes; family Muraenidae; genus Gymnothorax; species Gymnothorax javanicus. The sequence goes on from CM056196.1 coordinate 85,161,424, forward strand.
TTTTACTCACTCATTTTCTTGTAACTCATAATGTATCACAATTAATGCAAATACTAGCTGAATAAAATCGCCCATGTTTATAACAATGTACAGCAAGAGTGAATTTCAGTGGAACCCTGTTATTTTCATTAAATACTGGCTCATAAAGTTCTGTTCATACACCTTGTATTGAAAAGCTTTCATCCTCTCCAGTGACCAAAATTTAAAAAAAAAAATTTTACACTAGTGAGCCCAGTCTCATCCCAACTCATCACATGGTGATGCTACGTGATCAAGCGTCAATATACGATAAAAAGGGAGTCTTTTGGAGTCCTTATTTGACGCCAGTGTTAAAACAAACCCTAACCCTAACCCAAAGCCTAACCCTAAATGTCAAATAAGGACGCCAAAAGTCTCCTTGTTCATCATATATCAACGCTTGGTAAAGTAGCGTAACTATATGACAAGTTTGGATGAGACTGTGTTGCACTGACCCAGTCTGCCATTAGATAAGGGTTTTGCTGGAACCTAAAAAAAAAAAAAAAACCCTCAATTGTAGATGCATAGCTCAACACAATTAATTTATACCATAGAACAACATATGTAGTATATAAGATTGATTCTTCAATTTGTGTAAAAGTAAAGTGGGCGCGTTTCCGCGGCTACACAAAATTTAGCTTTTGTGACAGGTTGAAAACCTTGGTGGCTTCAGTGAGTAGTACCCCGAATCGGCTAACGTGCATAAATTGCCTGTTTGCTCCCAATCTCACCCCCAAATTACACCAGATGCGTGTTTGGCCCATCTGCGCTCCGCGATGGCAGCGCAGCTGATAGGATTCACTTTAGTCAATGTGTGAGCTTACACTGGATCCACTGCGTTGCATTTCTCATCCATCCCAGCTCCGGCAAACAGAGCTGAGCGCAGCAGATACGCAAGACCTTTATTTTTGCAGGATGCTGCAGCACAAATGCAACACTTCAGCTCAGCAGATTGATCAGTACTTAGACACAACACTAAAACATATACTTAATTTTCGAAATCCATGTTGGCGCCAGTTCGTATTGTAGGCTAGGACAGCAACCGAAGTAAGAAAATATGTAGGCTAAACATGGACAGAACACTTTCCAAACAAATGACAAACCCAACACAAACAGGAAATGAAGAAAATTTATTAATAAATAGGCTACTTATGCATGGTAGAAGCACAAAATCTTGAAAAATAAACAAATCCAAGCAAGTCAACCGTTCCTCAACCCTTTCGGTGAAGAACAAAGGCTGTTGCCTGTTTGTAGTTGCACTCAATACAACATGTATCATTTATCTCCAGCGATCGTGCGTGATTCTGTTATTACAGCGTGATCTTGTCAGGCTTGCTCATTGGTCTCGCTTCTCTAGCCATACGGCCCTAGTGCGCAGTGAAAACGCAGCTGGTGGGTGTTGACGGACAGCAGTGCATGCAGCAAACATGCAGCAGGGCGGAGGCGGACCAGACACGCATCTGGTGTAATCCTGGGGTCAAGTGTGCCAAAGGTGAGGGGCTTCTCTCTGCTGAATCATTTGAAGGGAGGCACGAGAAAAAGTAAATAAAACGACAAGTGTATGTTTCAAGTATCTCATCACTTGACCTGTTTACCCTTGCCATGCACTCCCCACCCAGACCAGGGGCACATGAGAGTTCATCATGGCAGACAACTATGGTACTCTAAATGGCTGATTACTTCCCTTGTTTTTGGCATTCCACAGACAACAACATCAATGAGAAATTCTGCTACAGGGTCCGTCATATTCAGCAGATGCTTGTTTTAGCTGGATAACACAGAATTATGTTTGATTATTTTTTACCAGCATTGAATAGCTTGCATGCATAAAAAATTTTCCGAATACAAGTGCATTCATATCAAAAACACCCTCCGCCAGCATTGCAAAGTTGTGAGCTATTTAGTAGAAGAATGTCACATAGATAATGGACATTGCATGTGGTTTTGAAACAAATGATTTCAAATTTGCTGCAGAGTGAATTTGACAGCAGCAGAGATGATTGCTTTGTGTCGATACCTTGGACAGACAACTTCTCAAAGCCATTTTATTTTTGTTCTGCTGGTTGATAAACATTATCATTATCTCTTGCTTGTCCCTCATTCTCCACCACATCAGTCTCTCTTTTTTCACTTCGTTTATCAGCCAACTTCCTATTATTGAGCTTCTCTAAAGAAACCTTGGACACTAAGCTGCTGTAACATTTAGCATTAAGAAGGCTATCCAGCGATGCAACCCCAAAGAACTTGGTAGCCCAGAGACATATAAACACCACATCAGCTGCTTTGGGCCATTGCCGTGATAGCTATGTCAATGCGTTCCCTATTTTGGACTGGGCAAGTCTGGCCTGAAAACAAATAGGCAATTTGTAAATGGGGAGCTGCGATTTTTCCAGGACAAAAGCGCTAGCTACAACTTATACATTTCACAACAGATTCCAATGTGTCTTTTTTACGTTGTATATTTATAATAATAATTATAATTAACGTGGAGGACAAAAACTGTTTTTTTTCCCCTTAGGTTATTTAGCTAGCTAGCTAAAATCTCAGAAGACCATAATCAGTGCTGGATGTTCAGGAGAGGAGTGTTTATCAATGGCAGGAGGCTGAAGATTGTTAGCTTTATCTCAAATCCTGAACAGTCTGACCTGTCTTGTCTAAGTCCTGCGGCTTCAAGCACTCACTGCAGAGCATGGAGGACTTCCATTTTTACGGCAACTTGCCACTGCTGCCTCAACTCTATCTCTTTGGAAACTATTCAAGGGTGAGAAAAGTTAGCCTGCCAGGGAGCTACAGTTAAACTCAAAAGGTTCCATTTCATTTTAAAGGGTTAATCGCTACACCCAATACCCTGTGACGTCACTTCTCTTTGAAGTAAAAACTCTGAGGGGCAGCAGGGACTAGGGTTCCCAAGTGACTGTTGTTTAGAATGGCTTTCAACATAATTTTTGGGGCTGTTGCCGCCTGTTCACAGGAGAACCACTTTCAATGGCCATTTACTAGTTTCGCAGAAGTTTTATAACCAACTGCATTGCTTTCATAAAGTGACAAATTGCTTTGAGCAAAACTGAGAAAACATTTGTAGGTACAACTGGCATTAGCCAGTCAACATTAGTAGTGATCTAGCTAGGTTCGTTAGCTGTCTGTGCGCAACCTATGAGCCAACATTGTTGTCATTTTCTTGAATGTCGTTGAGACAAACATGCCACTTGGGTCATCACATGGAATTGTGAGAGCAATGTGACCATCATTAGCTCACTTCAGAAAGGACCATTAAGTAAGGCCATTTGGAGGGATGAGTTCTATGCGTTTCGGATTGGAATATACTTCCATATGGCTGCAGTGGGCACGGCTCTCTTTATGTTCACTTAGAAGCAAACAATCATACCTTTGAAACACAGCCATTATACAAGTCGCTCAGCCGAAATGAGTAACTTTAGCTTGTCTTAAAAATCGGTTTGGAGAAAAACGGCAATATAGCTAATGATAAATGAAAATGTTGATCATGAGTTATTCAGCTAGTTTAACAGATGACTTTATAACGTTATATGACTTCTTTAGTCTCCGCTTAAGCTAACATAGCTAGCTAGAGTATAGTCTGTCACTGGTGGCCAGCTAGCCAGTTAGCCATTCCTCAACATAATGCTATAATGGGGAAATGGTAATTAAAATTTGGTATCTGACCTTCTCCAGAGACTGTATGGTTTTCAAAGCATTTCTTCCTTAATTGCATCTGGGTGTTTATCTTTACAAGTAAAATCACATTATCAGAGTTGGCGATTGGGCCCAAGTTCATTTTGATTTTTTTTCCCCCTTTTTTTTCAGGCAGTCAAGACAGAGTGACAAGGAATATCAACCATGACAATGAAAAAAATTAACAGTAATCAAAATAATTATTAAAGCAAAGGGGAGAAGGAAGGCAGAGAAAAAAAATAAAAAAGAAAAAAGTGATGAGTAGACTTTATTATTTAAAAAAAAAAAAAATAAAGGTAATTATGCAGTGTTAGATTAAGTGAGTGTGGGGAGGATGAGAATAATTCTTAATGGGCAGTGATATCTGTTGTATCCATATGATTTTTTCTCTTTTTTTTTTAATAGTGTGCGTAGGCATTAGTTAAGCGGCAGTGAAATAATATCATGAAATTATGAATATTTTCTATGAAATTGTTGCATTTGTTTTTTTTGTAGGGCTGAGTAGTGTTTGATTGACAACAGTTTTGCTAATAGGTCTAACCATTGAGATATTTTCAGCTGTTTTTTGTTTTTCCAATTTAGCAGTATTGTTTTCTTGGCGATAGTTAGGGATAATAGTAGCGGTGTTGCGATTTGTGTTGGAATTGAGTTCATTTCACCTAATCTGCAGATGGATGGGGTTAATGGGATGCTGCATTTAAATAGTGCAGAAAGTTTGGTGATTACCTTGTCCCAAAAGTGTTGTACAGCTTGGCAGAGCCAAACAGAATGGAAGTAGTGATCAGTGGTGTTGAGTGTGCATTGAGTGCATATATCGGTTTCTGACACCCATTTTGTACATTGTTTGTTGTGTAATGTGTGTTCTGTGTATTACCTTGTACTGGATTAGTCTAATATTAGTATTTTGTGATTTGTTATACACATTCCTGCAGATTTCATTCCAGAATTTAGCGTTAGTTTAGATGTTCAGGGGCCTTATGTATGAAAATTTGCGTGGATTTCATACCTAAATAATAACGTACGCACAAAAAAATAAAAATGACATTTTGTGGAAAATAACCTAATTTATAAACCTATGGGTAAAATAAACTGCATGGAATTTTCATTTATTTAATCAGGATGGACTTGAATTTGTTGACATTGTGCATAATCTTAATAATCTCCCCTTTTTTTAATGTCAAGTTTGTTTTTATAAATCAGAAATCTGCAAAGAAAGTGACATTGTTAGGTATCGTTCAGGAACCAGACGCGAGAACAGAGCAGTGCAGAAAAATGGGATTTTATTTGGAAAGGGGGCGAACCCCCGCAGAGCAGGAGGCAACGGTACAAAGTCCACAATCCAAAAATCAAAATCCAGGAGGGCGAAATCCAAAAATAACCAGGGCACCAATCACAAAACTCAAAGTCGGGCAAAAAAAGGGTTCAAAACAGATACAGGCAAAAGTACAAAAGAGCAGATCCAAAAATCGTGTAGGTCGGGCGGTCCAGTCAGAAGATAAACACAGAGAGTACAAAGGCGAAATGAAAGCAGCACAGGTAAACTTGGGAAAACGTTCTGTGGGGAACTGCAGTGAGAAGACAGCTTAAATACATTCAAGGGAAGTCACATTTATGATTAGGATCGGGTGAAGGGATCAGACTAATTACAAAGGAGGGAACATGAGGGAGAACCTAATCACATGAAATTGGCAAAAGCCAAAACGCGGACAGGGAACACGAGACAACCTATGACAAAACATACAGCTCCGGTTAGGGAGTTCTAATGTGCACAGATAATGAGAGGTAGGATAGAGTGGAGCAGGTGCGGAGGATCCGCTGAATTGCAGGAGAGACAAAGTGAAGGCAAGAGGCGGAGACTAGAACAGGGCGAGTGCTGAGAGCTAGTTAATCAATTAGTAAGTGCAGCTATACAATCCCTAGTGCTCGTTAGTAAGTTAGTATTATATACAATGTTAGTTTGGGTTAGTAACTTTAACAAAAACAACAAACTGTTAGTATTGGTTAGTAATATAGAAAAGAGAGGCGAAGGAAGCAAACGAGATTGGAAGGAATGTTTGAAACCCAGAAACCATGAAATCACCTAAGCATGTGACACGCAGGACTCTGTAACTTAACAAGAGACCAGACAGGGGAGACAAAGTGCAATGCTGGGCATGAATAAAACATGGACCGGACTCTAACAGAAAAGTGGAAGGGGATGGCAAAAACGAAAACATGGCAAAACTTAACAGAACTGAACATAAACATAACAGGGAATGGCAGAAACATAATAAGCATGGCAGAATCAGAACAGAAAGAGCAGAATCATAACAGACATAAGTATCTTTTTTGTGCCTACGCAACGTTTATAAATGAGGCCCCAGGTCTTTTTCCCACTTATCTATTGGAATGCATGGTGTGTTGTCAGGACCAAGGGAAGATATGAGTTTATAAAGTTTAGAGAAAGGTTTACTTGATTTTGCAATTTTGCTTAAATCATTCAATGGTGGTGATTCTTTGAGGTCAAAGTTGGTGAGATCAAATTTTTCCTTAATTGACTGTTTTAATTGGAGGTATTGGAAGTACTGATTTTTATTAATGTCGTATTTTTCAATTAACTGTGGGAAGGAAAGCAGGTTGTTATTTTCAAAAGTATGGTGCAGATGTGAGATCCCTTTTTCTTCCCATTTATTGCCATTCATAGGTGATTTGTTAATAGTGAAGTCAGGGTTGTGCAAAAATTGGTGTGTGCGCGCTGGGACTTACTGTGAAGTTTATCATTTTATTGATTTTCCACCAAGCTGTCAGAGTTGTGGAGATTGCAGAATTCTTGAAACAACTGTGTTTTTTAATGGTACTGCTAATGAAGGGTAAATCTGCCAATGATATGTTCTTTAGGTCTGTCTGCTCGATGTCAATCCAGGGGTGGATGGGGTCATCGTTTGCGTGTATCCATTTGATGAGGTATTGCATTTGACTTGCCAGGTAGTACTTATGGAAGTGGGGTGCTTCCAGGCCTCCATGGTCTTTCGGTTTTTGTAGTGTTCACAGTTTTCTGGGTTTTTGATTTTTCCACTAGAATTTTATTATCAATAAGTCTAATTTTCTAAACCATTTTGCGGTCAGTTGGACGGGGATCATGGTGAACAGGTAAGTGATTTTAGGTGGTATCATCATTTTTATTGTGGAAATTCTGCCTATGATGGATAGTGGTAGTGACGTCCATCGATCCAAGTCATCTTCTATTGATTTTAGTAGTGGGGTGAAATTAAGATGGAACAACTCTGACAGCTTGGGGGATACATTTATGCCTAAATATGTGATATTACCAGTAGTGAATGGAAAGTGCGATAGTTGAGATGCAGCATTCCCACTATCCCCAAAAAGATATGCCAGTCACTCCTGGATTGCCTTCTCTTAACCAGACCTTAGACCCCACCTTGACCACGGCCAGACCACTCCCTCTACACCCAGTTCGCCAATCACCTGACCGGAACGTCCCCTGGCTACTCTTCAGCCTAGCCCCACTTGAGGTCTATTTTTCTGAAGTGCCAATATTGCAGCTTTATAATCCTTTATTAAAAGCCCCAAGTGGCTTGTCTTGGATCTGCGTCTGGTTCCATCTCTGAAATTCGTGACAAGCCTACAGTGGTAAAATAGACATCAAACAGGTTTGTATTGGTAGTGTCAAAGGTGAGAGGCAATGCAACACCGGGTTTGGAGTAAATTTCAGTACAGGGGGTGATTATTTGCACATTCACAGATCTGGGCATAGAAAATAAAGGCAAAGGTGCACAGTTACATCTTTGCCATTTTAAGGCATGAAGGTTTTATTTTTCATGGAGAAAAACTTATTTATGTGTAATTTCGTTGAATAGAAATGAGATTTTAAAGAGTTCATCAATGCCAAGAATGGGCCTTAAATTACTCTATGCTTTTAAAACAAAAATTATTTGAAAGACTAAAGTAAAGGGTTTATTTGGTGGCATTTTCTGCTTTAATGAAACCTTTGCAGTACCATTACCAGTATTTCATATGGCAACCTAAAATCATCACCTTTTGATTTTCCATAACCGAATGGGATTTTTTTCCCAGGAGATGAAAGGGGTTGATTGCTTCCATGTGACTCAAAGAAAGCAGTATCAGATGATAATGTGCTCTCATTAAGCCTTCATGAGGTGCCCCAAATGTTGAAAAAAAATGCACAACTGAAGGACTGCAGCTGGAAGGTTGTCATGGTGACCCTCATGTTTTCCTGACACAATTAGCCACTATTCTAGGCCTCCTTACAGAGGGTGCAACCACCACATCATGTTGAATACATTCCATGCAGTGCAATAAACTGAGTGAACTTAACATAAATGGGGAAGGATGCAGAAATATCCCATATCCCATGCTTTTAGCAGGTTACGTCAATGCTAATTTCTCCGTAGCAAAAACATCACTGTACACTTATCATTTTAGACAGCTGTACCTGTTACTTCTCCTCATGAAGCCCTAACTAAACATCACTGCAAGCGTTTCAGAAATGCAGCTATCATGAAAAATGAAAAGATGATATAACTAGCAAAAAAAAATTATTGGCTTTCTTCATCTAGAGGAGAAGCATTGCTCAAAATACTTGCAAGCACTAAGCTAAAATGGAGATATCCGGGCAGGACATCTTGGCTTTTTCCAGCTTGTGACATTTGGTTCCCCAAGTAGCTAGCTGGAAAATTCATGCATTGCCACAGAGGCAAGCCAAGTGAGACCATGATTCACACAGTTATTAGAGAATGAAGGCCGAAATTCCTTTGGGTCAGAGAGTGTTTGGGTTTAGGGCAGCTGATTAATGGGCGACAGACGTCTCTCTAAATACCCTGTGTGGCAAGGCTTTTTAATTTATATGTTAATCTCCCTTCATGCCACTAATAAAAAGCCTATTAAATGGACAGTTCCATCCTAACATGTTACCATCCACTAAACATGTGACAAGACTTTGAAAATATGCCTGAGGTTTTACACTTTGAAATATCTTTTTTTGACTTTGCAACTTTTTCACCAGACAAATTGTCTTTGTAGCCTACTTGTAACTTAACCCAAAATGGAAGGAAAATGCAGAACATCCACGATGGACTTCCCTCATGTCATTAAAATTACTCGGGACAACATAGTAATAGTGCTCAACTGAATATGGAACAAAATCATTTCCCTCAGCCATGCCAGAGCAGGTGGCAAATTTTCCACTCTTGAACTGCCAAGCTGTCTTTCAAGTGGGCTCTCATACATTTTTGGCTGATACTTGAACTTCACTCGTGTATTAGACCCAGGGTTTGTTGCCAATACAATATATGCCCTCTCATGTCCTTGCTAATGGCTCTGAAGTCACAAATTAATCAGATACTGACTCCACTAAATGCAATACACAGCAAACGTTACAACATGAAATAATCAAGAAATCTCAGTGCATTCCATAACAAGGCCTATGCTGTCACCCCTGGCAGCAAAGAGTATATCGCCAAAAGGCCATAAGTGAAAGCTCCCCAAAAAGATAGCCTAGCTACAGTGTTTCCCCAGACAGAGTAATATCATTAGAAAATTAACATTTCGTCCAAACATTGCAGTACCCCTTTAAATTATTATAAACCAAGCCCATTTTTAGATATCCTCAAAATGCCCACATGAACTCATAAAACCCATAAAATCTAGGGAGCCATGTACAGGTCCATGAAATGCAGGTGCTGTATTGAAACTTGATGAGCTTCAGGCCTATTTTAAATTTTGGGGAGATCCCAAGGTTTGCAATGATCTGAAATGCATCCTGTTATATTACAGGGAAATGTGTATAAAATGATGTACAAGACTTGGATATTTTCCATTTGATGTAATGCTGTAGCCATGAAAAACATAGCATCCTGGGTTTGAATATTCCAATCAATGTAATTGAAATGTGGCTTCAGTGAAGCAATGCAACCAGTGGACACAGAATATGTATGTGACATTGTGCTGCAAAACGAAAAAAAAAAAAAGAAGTTTTTTTAACATTTAATCTGCTTAAGGGAAAACTTAAGAGAAAAACTCAGAGTTTCAGGAATTTAATAATGGAAAAAATGCACTTAACAATTTTTCATGTGGTCATTAATAAATCTGACTACTAAAATTATTTCTTTAACTTATTGAATTATTACAAACTGAACCCAATTTTATGTTATATATGCTCAGACAGCCTATTTTTACTCATTAATAATAAAACAATACACTTAACTATTTTTCATCTGGTCAGTAATAAATTTAACTGCTAAACTTATTAGTTCTTATATTGATATTTTTGCCTTAGTATTCAGCAATAATTGCTTGTGCGTGAAAAAATAAAATGGCAAAATTTCAAGGTGATATTTCTTGATGGAACTCAGGTGTTCCAGAAAAAATTACTAAATTAACCTATTGCCATTATAATACTCAGCCCAAAATCAATCCAGTTCTCCATCTTCATAAGATCTAAGGGCATATAAAATTTGAAAAGGATCAATATACCAGTCTTTGAGTTATCGCATTAACATGGATCTATGGCAGACGTGGCGGCGATGATGATTCTATAATATTTACGATTCGTAGTTTTGCCGATATAATGAGTTTATAGGAAGTCGCAAGAAATATAGATAATCTAGAATCATTATTGCAGGTGATGGTGACTCTGGGCAAATTTAGTACACTATCAATAAATACTGAATTCTATACCCAAGGCCATCTCTGGAAACTGTATTCATAGCGTGTTGCTTTAGCCACATAATCCCATCAAGATTTTGTCACCACTATATATAGTCTCCCAAAATTAGCATCCACCAGGAGTGTCTCGCCACGCTCTGAGTCAGCAACCAAAGACAGCTGCTTCCTTTCTCTATTGCCATTCCTACTCATTTGCCATCACCAGTGTGTTACTGTGCTTGCTTTTTACAAACCTGGGCCTGGAGAGTTAGAACTATATTTTGAGTTGCTAAAATGCATTGAGACTGCTTCACGAAATATAAATGGTCCACACGCAGATTGAATCATCCATATACTTGACCAGCCCTTCCTACACTAAGAATGCTCCTTTGCCAATTCTGTATTCGCATCACAGCCTGCCAATCAAAAGCTCATCACAGTGCCATTGTCTACCCTGAAGTGTATGTACAGCAGCATTCTGCTCCAAATGTGAGAAAAATACAAAATTAGCAGAGTGTTGGTGGCGAAATTATGATCCTCTACTTCTATGTATTGCCGCTCACTAATTAGCACACACATCCCAGATTAACTTGAAAAACAAACAAAAAAGCAAACGGTCTTAAAAAAATACTGTTCAATTTTTTTGTTTTGCACTTTTTTGTGCTAAAAAAAATTAGGGTAGCAAGCAACAAGTGTAAACTATGGATTGTGCTGTGGAGAGAGTTTTAAAACTATTCAGTTTGACTGCTTGCATGTCTGGCATTGGTAAATAATGGAGCTCCCTTCCAATTTCTTCCCTGGTGATCACAAAACAATGACCAATCATCCCAGCAGGAACATGCAGCATATTTTCTACAATGCTGAGAAGACGATCATGATAACAACAACCAGTGTATCTTAACCCTGGTCCTGAAAGTCCACTGTGCGTGCCAATTTAAGCTTAAGGCTGTTTAAAATGTGTGAGGATCTGTAACGACTGTAAGGTTAAATCAATTTTAACATGATGCAGGCTTGGCTAATTGTTGCCAGTAAACTCTATTCATTTTACACAGATGGTTCCAGGTTTCCTCACTCTCAGCAAATATGATCTAACTGATTTAATGTGACAGTTTGTAATTGTAAATCAATTAAAATGGAACCTCTTTCAATAGCAAATAACTGCACTGTATAGTACACAGAGTGTACTCTAAATAGGTCTATCCTATTGAAATTATGTAATTGCAAGACATGATTTATTTATATGGCATGCATTATTATTTCTGGCACAATGTAACTTTAAAAAGGCATGTTTTCCTCCAATGGGCATAAAGAGTTTAATTAAGAACAATTATAGTCTAATTGGGTGATTCCTGATTTTGGGCCACATATTCATGTCCCTGTGATTTACTGGCTCTTATCATTTTTTTAAATTAGACAAATACTAATAAAAAAATGTATTTTATTATGTGTTTAGGTGTGTTCTATTGCTTCAACATTGTTAAATGACTTTATTTTTTTTTTTTAGATCTCTTTAAGGCACCTTCTCTGAGGTATACGTGTTAATTTCAGCATGTTCCCAATGCAATGTAATCAACTTCTTCAATTAATATAAAACTTAAAATTATCAAAACTTAAACTTATTCTTTATTTATTTGATAGACTAGGGACTACTTACATTAAAAAAGGAAGTAAAAATGGTGAAACTACATTTGTTTTCTGTGGTTATATAATATATAATATGTCCCTGCAGTCCTTTTCCACCCTGTTAGTCGGTACTTTCTTGACCCCCCAAAAAAGACTACAAATCCCTATAGCCATTTACAGGATGATACAACATTTGTTTTTGGAGGGAAATTCAAGTGGAAAACTGAGGGAAGCTCTAACAGTCACTCTCTCCTTTATTTTTCTCAATTTCGTATGACATGCCTGCTTGAGGAAACCTTAAAGTTCCACCCTGTTAGTGTATATTATGGATAATGTTTTTTGGATAAAATAATTTTAAAAACATGTTAAAAATAGCTATTTAACTGTTGGTCATCTGTAGAGTGTGTGCTAGCTAAATGTTGCTAGCTCAAAGAGCTAGGGCTTACTTGGCTAAAAATGTCCACCCTGTTAGGCATACATAACCTAACAGGGTGGAACCTAACAGGGTGGAACCCCACAGGGTTTTTTTGGGATATGCAATGTACTGAATATTAATTCTACAAGAATATTGGTTTTTCATGATATAAATAACCAATATTTTTGTAGAATTACTACTCAATATGATATTACATTAATATATTAATTCATAGGTTATTACACTGTATTTAATGAGGTATAGATACATTGGATCAGGCACCCCGTGAAATATAGTGTAACCAATAATAAAAGTAATAATTAAAAAAACTATAACATAAATAATGAAAAAATACTTATAAAAATTAAAAATATTCTTTTATTTGACAGTTTTATTATTATTACTTTTATTATTGGTTGCACTTTATTTTATGCGGCACCCCCTGATCTTGCACCTGTAGCAGAATGTTCAAGGTTGGAACTCATGTATAGTAGGATTAATAAGATAAGATTTAAGATAATATATATAATATTATATATATATAATATTTTTATGCCAATCAAGCATCGGAGGTTAAGTCAATTATAAATAAAATATTTCTTCTGCATCTATTTTGTCAACATTTTCATTATTTTTATTTTATTCTAATGCTATTCCAGACATTACAGTGGGTTAACCATGCAGGACAATAAGGGAGAAATCCTTAGGTAAGGTGAACCTGAATCTCACTTGAGAGGCCGACTCAGTTCCACCCTGTTAGGTTCCATTCCACCCTGTTAGGCAAGGATTTTTTAAAAATATTTTAACCACAACTTTAAGTATTTGGCATATTGGTATGTTGTTTTGTTAACTGAGGTTCATATAATGCATATACATATAAATTTATTTCTAATTAATAAAATTATTCATACTAGACAACAAAATGGGGACCAAAAACGCAGAGATTCCAATATTCAAGATATGTACTCTTCATAAAATTAACATTGTTAATGCTACAAGAATGAAACTTTTATCATAGCACAAGGGACATATTCTATCCAAGAAAAGATCAGTATTGTTTGACTTGTATATTATTTGAACTATGTGATTACCATGTACGTGTCTCTAACAGGGTGGAAAACGTATGGAGAAAAATGTACAAAAAACATCCCATTTCAGCCCCTGAGCTTGGCCAACGTGCATTCCTCATAGCTAAGTATGGAACAGTCCTAACAAAATGTTAAAATATTAAAATACCATCACTTGAATTTTGAGAAAACAAAACAGAAAACCAAATATGTGGTCCAAAACAGGAATCACCCAATTAACAGTTATCAACTCATTATGACACATCTCATTTCTATTGTTAACACAATAACCAGCATACATAGTTGGCCACCAGGACTGGGGTTGAGAAACACTGGCTTTGATTTTTGAGAATTATCACAGTTCCCAAGGTCAGACAAAGAAACAACTTAACATAGCATTAAGAATGAACATAATGCTGGAAAAATACTTCGAAAAATGTACAATAAAGAATCAGAGTAATTTATACTCCTCATGGGCAGCCTTATGGCTGAACTGCCAGTGTTCTCCAATGTAATCCATAACTGCCATTGCTTTCAACAGAAGCAACTCCACAAGGACTGGCTGACCTACTGAGATGAGTTCAACGGCATGTCCATTTGCAAGTGAAAAGGTCAAAATGGACATACACAGTCTAACCTCAAGAACTGCTTATGTTCTCTACTGGTTCGTAGTACAGTTCTGGAGCCTTTAAAGCTTCAACAAAGAAGATAATTCTGAAATCCACTGTCAAAGTTCAACATCACGTTGTTCATTATCTGTGATAAAGGAAGAAGCATTCCGTCTCAGTATGCGAGCCCCCAAATTCAGAAAATTTTGACACATCCCCATTCCCTCATCGCAATTAAGGAAAACTGTTAAAGTGGTTAGTACCTGTAATATGACATACTTTGTTGGTCTCTGAGAAATCTTGCACCTCTATTAAAAGTTGAAAAGTGAGGACAGAGGGCATAGAGTAATAATTAAGTGAACGAAAAGTTGACCAGCTTCCTGTGTTCACTGTCGTGTCATACAAAACTCTCTGCAGGTCAGACACCATCACCTACTGACAGATGTGACGAGCACGCCATTTTCACCTGTCAGTGCAGCCCTAGAGGCAAGGAAGACGAGGCAGCCATATGCAATCTTTTCCAACTGAAATACATCACACAACTACCATAAGGAGATGTGATCATTTGCAAGTTCCTAAAAAGACTGATTATTAAAGACAGGTTTTTAGCTTACTATAGCCTTGCTATCTAACGGCCTGTAAAATTTCTTTGTAGCAGAAAATGATACACACTTTCACAGCAAAAACATATATCTAGAACTTGACAATATAATAGTTTAATAGAGCGATGAAAAAGGAAGGTGTTTCATCCAAACCTGAAGTATTAACTGAGAAAGAGCTCACTGCTGTGTAACATATAAACACCTTAAACCTAAAATTGCAAGACCATGAAAGGTCAATAATGACAGTTATAGAATGGAGAACACAGGCATGTACACACATGCTCAGTACGCTCCATTTAAATTTTAATTCCTCTTTCTGTAGGAATGTTGGCGTTTTCACTTGTGGAAGGTATTTATTTTCCCACTCTGTTTCTTTTTTATACCACATTGCTGGCAAGATGCCAGTGTGAAAGATTCGCCATCTGAAAGCTTTTTAACCATTCTCTTTGCTGTCAGTCGTACAAGTGAGTGTGTGCGCGCGCGTGTGTGTGTGTGTGTATGGGTGTGTGGGCTTTTACAGCTAAGAACCACAGATGTTGTCAGGACATCTGGGGCCGTGAGGGCATATTGAATGGTCCTCACAAAGGATTCCGACAAATTACATCTGATATGGTTAGGGCTAAGGTTAGGTTTAGGCAAAATTCGGTTATGGTTAGGGTTAGGGAAAGGCTGTACAGAGTGAATATAAGTCGATACAACGTCTTCAGCACCTGCATGTGTACGTATATGTGTACACGTGTGGGCGTGTGCCTGTGTTTTGTGTTTTTGAAAAGTATTATGTGTAGCCTCTGGGATCTGCCATCAACTGTTTAAACAACTCATCTAGTCCTTTGCGCAAACTGAACCCATTGTCTGAATAGGCGACGAAAAACAAACACAGCCGTGTGATTTCTGCGAGCTCCATGACCATTTTGCAAGGAAAGATATCAGCTGTGATTGCTTGGATAATGTTAACATCTACTCAAAGCATTTTCACTGAGCACTTTCACTTCATCAGGGATTATTTCTGAGGCCAAGTATTTCATGAAGCCACATGGAAGCAAGACAAGAGTGGCAGCATAATGGAATAATTTGGGGAGTATTCAGGGATGCATTCAGAGATCTTCGTCTGAGTAGTTGTACTTATCTTTTTCCTTTTTTTTCCTGAGCCATAGGTTAGTACAAACCATTGAAAGTGTTTGCATGAATGCAAGTTGTTTATTTTGCGGGATATTATCGAAGAGCAATAATGTAAATGATTTCAGCAGGGACAAAAAAAATGAAAAAAAATCAATTTGACAATTCGGCTTCAGTAATAAAGTGAAGCCAATATCCTGTAAAAAGGGAAAAATCAGACGATGTGGTTGTTCATCACTTATTATATCCATAGCATAATTTAGAGGAATTTTTATGATGATGTTTTATAGATATCTGCAAGATGGCCTTCAGAAAGGGCTAGTGAAATATTATTTATATGAATAATAAATGTGTGAAGCTGGTGACATCGTACATTGCAATGATTTTAGTGTTCTTATATCCTGCCGACGTGGTAAAAGACCAAGGGAAAGCCCTCACCTAACAATCTGCTTCGAACTTGAAACTGGCATGCTGGAGCACACAAAGATGTATTTAACAAACTTAATAACTCCTGTTTCCTTTTTCAGAACTGGATCATTAAGTAGAGATACGCCAAGGAGGTGAGTAATTCAGGCAGAACCCACGGCACAGGGTGAGAGCCCAAATTAAATATGACTTCCCTTTGTTTACAAACACATGCTTCTGTTTTCACAAATTGCATACATTTTTCTCTTTGTGCCATGCGCTAATATAGTCATATCTAACTAATTCACAGCATGTGCCGACAACATAAAAGGAGAAAATGCATAGTTGTGGCCATAGCAATAAACACTGAGACAACCCCAGTGCTCAGCAGAAATAATGGTGTTTGGAAGAACTGTCAGCTCCCCGCTCTGTATTAGAGCTTCCACACGGTCTCCCTTACCTTTGCCTTGCTTCATATCGGCCATTACAGAAGACCTAGAGTGGGGTGAGTGATAAGGAAGGGAGGTCTGGAGTGATTTTCATACAACAGTGCACTGACGCTTGAAAACTCCTTTGCTGGTGAGGTAAGTTATTACAGGGCTGTGACGACCACAGAGAGGGCTATGCAATTGTAGCACTGTGTAAGATGGTAATGTTGCTGGGTCACCAAACTTAAGCTGCTTTCACACCGGACGGGAAACGAATTTTTCACAAAACAGATTACATTCAAAGTCAGTGCAAAGACGCGAATACACGCGAAACGCGTCTTTGCATTGACTTTGAATGTAATCTGTCGTGCGAAAAATTCGTTTCCCTTCCGGTGTGAAAGTGGCTTTAGAGGGGATGTAAGTGAATCTCCATACAAGGCATTGTCATCCTAACTTCCAATGCGATGCCAAACCTCAATCACACTAAAGTAAACATGCAGCGGATTACAAATAATAAGCAATCTGGAAAAATGTCCATCATCATGTACATCACCTCGTGTAAGTTACTCTCGTCAACAAAAATGCATAAAAACAAAATGCTGCTATTTTCTAATACTGCATAACTTTGCTATATTCTTTTTCACTTTTATCATTTTTATTTCATGGTGAGCAGTTGTTTAAATGAAACTTTGTCAATACCAACCCGCCGGAAACATTTTATAGGTTAGGCGACAAATCTTTGTGAAAAACAAAGACAAACCGCCATGCAAATTACATTAAACAGGTCACTGCTATTTATCTGACATTTGTGAGCAATTCAGAAAGAATGATGAAATAAATGATGGGATCAAAAATGGAGCAGTCATAAAAACAATTCTGACGCATATTTTTGTTTTTATTACCTGACAGCTGGTCAAGAAAAGGCTAACTGGACATATTTCCAGACTAACAGTAGCCATCATGCTAAAATTCCTGCATGTGAAGGCACAAGCAATACAGAAGAATTCACATGGTCATAAATAATAAATTATGCTGTTACTCAGTGATATCTTCCTTGCTTCAAACCACAGTAAATATATGCCAACGCGACATGTGATGTGAATTCAATAACACGCCGTCTTCAGTAAAAATGCTGCTCTCTCACCAGAGGGCAATGATTTTTCCTTTACGGCCATTTTTACCTGCAGTATGTATACCTATGGTTGTGAGTTTTCTGAGATTATTGCTCTTTGATTCACTCAGCTGCTCACAGAGATTTATACACCCCCTTTGTCATTTCAGCAGTAAGAAGCAGATATGAGCAGTTTCTGTTTTACGACACCATCCAGAAGGCTTTTTGTGTTAATGTACATGCAATATACAACTGTTGGGAAGTTTTCTCCTGCACTGTAATGCACGTGCTACAGTCACCCCTTCCCCCATGTTTAATACAGCCCACTTCAGAGAAAAGCCTCCCCTTTCACATCAGTCAGAAGTAGCCATATCTCCCAGAGGTATAAATGTCAATAGACTGCCATTTCACCGAGGTTGCAGAGTGCAATTTTTCATATGAATAGGAAAAGCAATAAGCTCTTCACAGACCAGAGGTACTGCCACGACATCCACAAGAATCCTGTAAAACTTTCATCTCACTTGCAGAATATGAACATGACTGCCAGGCTGAGGAAAATTGCAGATACTGACTATACACAAGTTAATACAGCATGTAAAATAAAAATACCCAGCAAAAACAGAGTGCATTGTGAAAAGAGCTCTGTGTGTTTACAGCAGTAATAACTCAACAAGAAGACACTGAAGAGAGGCACATTTAGGCAGCTATAAAAACACACCAGTGATAAGAGGAGAGGGCTGAATTTTTGTATGCAAGTGAATGTAATAGAAAGCAAGAGGATCATCATCCCCAAAGGAATGAGTTTTTCTTATATTTTTCACAGTTCATTGTAGTAATCAGGGACTGTATTCAAAAATAATCATGTATTAGTGTCAGTAGTACCTCTAAGTGGTGCTAAAAATTCCTAACTAAGAGTTACTTCTTAAAAGCGATTCAAAAAGCTGCAAAGAGCACCTCTTACCATGAATTTGGGCAAACTCCTACATGCAGAGAAGGAGATGAGGCTGACCTCATTGCTGCGGATGACATCATGTGTCATGTTCAGGCTTAACCACTACGTCCACAGTGATTGATTGAAGGGGGCCGGTCTGAGTTTGTTGCTGACAACTGCCTGTCAAGCCCATTCATTCATCATAACAAAATTTTTTCAGTTCTGTGAAAGTGAGTTATTTCTCCCATTGAAATGAAGACTTCTCACAAAATGTGTGACTTCTTTCAAACAGCAAAGATATTGTTTTGCAGAAAAACATACCAAAGAAATGTAAAAGGAACACAAACTGGACATAGGAACAACTTTTGCTACTAGTGCAACTCGTCACTGAAAGGAAAATAATAATTAAGGGAGAGAGAGATACAGTATTGCATAGCTGGCGGAAAGAGACGCATGAGATGATATGTTTCCACATCACTGCCACCTTTCCACAGGTAATACGATTCAGCCATAAGCGTGAGAAATGCATTTGCAGGCAAGGGCAGAGACTGCAAAATGCAAGACGCAAACATCTGCCACAGGTCGCAAGGTTTCCCGACTTTCATGAGAAAACCATTCATCGATTTCATTATCTACACCGCTTCTTCATCACTTGGGTCGCAGGGGAGCAGGAGCCTATCCCACCTGACTACAGGCAAAAGGCAGGGACTCACTCTGGACAGCCAGCCAATCCATCGCAGGGTGCAACACCATTCACACACCATGTACTCACAAAATGCATTATAAAAGCCTTAATATAAAAATTATTAAGTGTTGAGAGATACTGTATATATTAAACATAAACGTAATCACAGATGAAAGCAGGCAACATGTCCAGTATAAATTTTTTTTTTTCCCATAACAAATTGATTACTTGGGGAGGCTCAGCACCAAATCCTTTGACCAATCGCCTTTGTGGTACACACAGTATCCTACTATACCCCGTAGTTCAGCAATGGCTATGAAATCAATGGAGCGTGCAGTGAAAGTTTGGTGAATGATCCAACTGGTGAATGTTTGGTGAATGAGATGCGCCCTGTACGTCTGCACTACATTGTTGCATTTTGCCAGTGGCCACATTTTTGAAGCAATCCGAACATAAGGTAGGGAGTTAGAGCATTGTTTCTATTTGCTGGTGAAATGATTGCATCTTGAACTAAGTTCACCACAACCATTATTACTTACTTGAGGCACCATCATTTTAAGAGCTCGATATCAGATTTTTCATAAATGTTTACCCGATGACGAAGCTGGTTTTTGGCGGCAGCCATTAGTTTTTGTGAATCGGTTTTAGAGACTTTGAAGTCCTCTTGACTGCTCTTAGAAAATCTGAGAGTTTAAAGCAACTTTTAAATTCAAGAGTCATTGTGGATTGCTTAGTAGAAAAAGTTACTCCTATATCAGCCATTTAGGAGTTTCTTTTAGGCTTACGATCCTTTGTGAATATGGCTTGAGTTAACCGACACAATCACCACAAAATAAAAAATATCCCTTGAGCATTTGAATATCTTCATTATAACACGATAACAAATTGTTCAAGTTCAAAACAAGTTAGCTTAAGCCTAAACGTAGCTCCTAACAGATCAATTTAGGAGTGACCCCTTAAAAAAAGGCATGTCCTTCATAACTTAAGCACTCATATTATTTTCTTTTAAAAGTAACTCACTTTTAAGAATCAAAGTAGCTCCTACATCTGAAATTTTGCCAAGAATAGTCAAGAGGACTTCCAAATCGCAAACAGCAATTCACAAAAAATAGGACCAAGGGTCCTGTAGCTTACCGGCAAGCAGTCTTATAGTGATGATACAAGTTATTAAAACTTCATGTGAAGTTTGACATTTGAATCAATGAAAATCAATGTCAAGGTCACTAAAAAAATAAGTTCACATACATTTATAAGACCTCCTGTAATACAAACACAATCCTAAGCTCTGAGGCAGTTTTGGTGATACAAGTCATTGAAAATTCAATATGTCAATTGTGAACTTTCAAGGTCACACAAGGTCGAGGTCAGCAAATGGACTTCATATAAGACTTTCTAAATGTCTCTATACAAACCCTGGCTCAATCTGTGACCATTTTGGTGATACAAGTCATTGTACTTTCACTGTCGATTTTGACCCTCTGGTCACTGACAGTCAAGTTGAATGTCACCAAATGAAAGTTCAATGGTGACTTCCTAGATGTCCGTAACACAAACTTAGGCTCCATCTGTGACCATTTTAGTGATAAAAGTCATTGAATTTTCACAAGGTCACATTTGACCTTTGAAGGTCAAATCGAAGTTCACCAAATGAAAGTTCATATATGACTTCCTATATGTCTCTAATATAAACCTAAGCTCCATCTGTGACCGTTTTGGCAACACAAGTCATTGTAACTGTATTATGTCAAGTTTGACCTTCAAAGGTCACCAACAGTCAAGTTGAATGTCACCAAATGAAAGTTCATATGTGACTTTCTAGATGCCAGTAACACAAACTTAGGCTCCATCTGTGACCTTTTTAAAGATAGAAGTCATTGAATTTTCACAGGTCAAGTTTGACATTCGAAGGTCAATATGAAGGTCACCAAATGAAAGTTTATATATGACTTCCTATATGTCTCCAATACAAACCTACACTCTATCTGTAATGATTTTGCTAATATGAGACATTGAAATTTCACTGTATAGTTTGGTCGTTGAAGGTCACTGAAGGTCAAGTTCAAGGTCACCCAATGAACCTTCATACATGACTTCCTATATACCCACAATACAAACCTAACCTCTATCTGTAATAGTTTTGGTGATAGAAGTCATTGAAATTTTACTATGTGAAGTTAGAGCTTCGAAGGTCACCGAAGGTCAAGTTCAAGGCCACCAAATGAAAGTTCACATATGACTTCCTATAAGTGTTCAATACACATATGTTCCCAATCTTCAATATTCTCAAGCCTAGAAGCCTTTGAAAATTGTAACATTTTGCTTGACCACAAGTTTGACCTTTCAGGGTCATCTGAGGTCAATTTTAACACAACCAAAATATAGGTCATATATTACTTCCTATATGTTGATAATACAAACTTATTCTCTGTCTGCAACCATTCAGCTTCCACAGGCAATTCCGCCCATTCTCCATAAGACCCAATGTTAAAGTACAGCACCCCCACTAGCCCCACTTCTGTCGATTCAATCCAAATGGCGCTCGCACTGCACATAAAGTGTATCAAGGTGAGTTGATTGCCAGATTTAGAAAAAAATTTATCTGACAGGTTTTGAGAAATAATTTTTTGAAATTTCAAGTCCTATCTTTTAACCCATTTAAACTGGGACAGCATGTGCGCATTTTAACCTTTGAAACCGGGGACGCTGTTACGCATTTCTACCCTTCAGGCCGGGAAAGCGGATACGTCATTTTGTAGTTTTCATTACTTTTCTGACCATTTCCAGGCTCATAGCTGTTCTTTTACTGGCACTTTATACTAGGGCAGATGCCATAGTAACACTTCAAGACACTTTATTTTTTATATTTTTATGTTTATTTTTATTTTATTTGAACGGACACTTTATCATGCCTGCCACCCAGTAGCGGAGCTACGGGGGGGGCAAAGACACGTCCCTTTTAGTCCTGGCTAGATCTCAATCATTTTCCTTTATTGACGTCTTTTCCAATTATCGTAATTGGCAACTGAAGACACGGTTTCTCACCGTATGCGATCTAGCAGCGATGAAATCATGGGCTAAATTCAGTGCAGAAAAATAATTTACTTATTAATTGGCCAATGCTTCGCGTGATTGAACTGGTCTGTGTTCCAATGAAACGCGGACTTTCACTCTCGGTATTTCATGGGTTGATTTAAAAAAAAAAAACAAAAAAACAGTGGCACTCGGCAGTTAAATAGCCTAGGTTATAACAAGCGTGCGGCTCAAGCCATTTGCATGAGAGTCGACAGGTAGGCTATGCAATTTTGAATAACGTAGATTTAAATACAGCAAATACGTGTCCAGAGGAATGATTGTCGTCTTACCTAATCGGGGAGAACAAGCAGCACCTGTTAAGTGCGGAGCGCTCTCGGAGTGAACCTTTTGTTAATCATGAAGATGACTGAGAACAGGTCAGGATTTATAATTGTTTTAAACGGCTGTTTTGTGCAACCCAATTTTCTGTTCCGCCACTGTGCTGAATTTAACCCGCGATTTAATCACTGTTAGATCGCATGTGGAGAGAAATCGTGTCTTCAGTTACCAATTACAATAATTGGAAAAGACGTCAATAAAGGAAAATGATTGAGATCTAGCCAGGACTAAAAGGGACGTGTCTTCGCCCCCCCTGTAGCTCCGCCACTGCTGCCACCTGCTCCAGAAAAAGAAAAAATGTTTGATATTCTCTAGTGAAGAGCTTATACTTTTATTTATTAGGCCTCTTTATTCCATTTGAGTTGTGCGTGTTATGTAGAAAGAGATTTGTTATTTATTTTATTGGTTTTATTATATTTTATAGTTTGTTTTAGTTTGTTCAGTATTTTAAATATTGTGATGAAGATTTGCACAAATAAAAAACATTGTTCTTATGAAAGCCACAGGTGTAAGCTCTCAAATACTTTTTTAATTTTGTTTCTATGTGCTACAGAGGCTGAAATATCAGCTTTTTACTAGACGTTGACACCTGGGTGCTGTTTTCCAGAAAACCTCAGGTTTTAGGGGTTCTTTTCGAAAATCGCCCATAGGTTTTCATAGGCGTTTTTTGAATAGGCCTCAGGCCTAAATGGGTTAACATGGTTATATTTTCCCTGACCTCGAGTTTGAGCTTTCAAAGTCATTTATGGTCAAATTTAATATTGCTAAAATATAGGTCATATATGACTTCCTATATGTCGATAATACAAACTTAATCTCTATCTGCAACCATTTGGCCTCCACACGCCATCTTGCATATTCATAAAGTACAGTGCCCCCGCTGGACCCACTTCTGTTGATTCAATCAAAATGGCGCTCACACTGTACATTGAAGGTATCAAGGTAAGTTGATTGCCTGATTTAGAAAAAAAATTTTCACACAGTTTTTCAGAAATTATTTTTAAAAATTTCTCAGGGGCCAAAGGAGGTTTTGCAGGGTACAGGCAAATTTACCCACAGCCCAATTTGAACTACTTCTGGTTTTATGTACCTGCTTGGGGGACTGTCCAGAAAATAGATTTGAAATGTGAAATTTGCATACAGGAAGTGAACTGTAACCTATTTAGTGATTTCAAGATTTTTGTGGGGCAAGGCCTCGAAAAGTCCATATTTAAACCCATAAATGATTGTTCTGAAAAACCAGATGATTTTTAATGGCTACAAAACAACATGACGGACATTTTGATACCAAACATAAGTATATATGTGAAAAACTGAAGAAGTTTCGAACAATTTTCCATTGAAAAAATGCATCTGTCTTGATGCAAAATGTTAAGTTCATCTTGAAAAACAGTCAGGTTCCTATGAAAACACACCTAAGATATTTTCACAAAAGTTGCCTCATATAGTTGGCTAAATAATGTGCGAGTGTCGTTAAATTGCGAGACCGGTAACATGGTGTATTCAAGCCATTTTTATTATATACTACATATTTCTCAGAAAAGCCATTTAGATGATTTCATAAACTGTTGTACTGTCATGATTCTGGTTTTGCCATGTCTTTTATTTTTTGATTTTGCTTATTATACATCCTGGTTTTTCTGTTTATGCCATTTCTGTATTCATTGCACTTTTGTCACCCCTGTCTTGTGATCAGTATGGTACAGTCCGTCTTCCCAGTCTGCGTGCCTACGTGCTTCGGGTGATTTCAGTGGTTTCTGGTGTTTCACATTATTACTTCAATTCTCGTTCACTTCCTTCACCCTGCTTTCCTTGATTACTAATATATACTAACATTTATATTTTGTATTATATTTACTAACCTAACTAACCCACGTACATACTACTAACTAACTAACGAGCACTTGGGTTAATTTGTATAGTTGCACCGCTACTAATTACTACTAACGCAGTCTCAGCTCTCGCCCTGTTCTAGTCTCCGCCCCTTGCTTTACTTTCCCTGTATCTCCCTGTGTTTCCGCGAAATCTTTCGCATGTGCTTAATTGCTATCCCACGCTCCTTGATCTGTGCACGTAGAACTCCTTGACCGGAGCCGTTTATCTGTCATAGGTTGTCTATGTGAATCTTGTCCATGTCTTAGCGCTTGCCAATTATTGTGTTTAGGACTTCCCCATGCGTATTTCCCTTTGTTATTAGTTCTTGTCCAAATCACCTGGCCCTGCATAGCATGTGACTTCCCTCTTGTCTATTTAAGGTCTTCACTGTAGCTTTTTCTCTGTCAGAACGTTGATCAATTTTCACTAGTGCAGAGAGCCTCGTATGCCTTTTGATTATTGCTTCTAACTACGACATTTTTGTGCGACCTTGTTATTGCCTTGTTCTTGTTTGCTACTTTCTGGATTCTGACCCTTTTTCTGTACGACCACGATTCTTGTTATTGACGCCCTGTGTATGACCAACCCTTCTGGATTTTGACCACGATTTTGGATTACTGTTTTATGTACGTTGCACATCTGCTTCTCTGGTTTCGACCCCTGCCTGTCATTCAACTTTGTTTTTGGATTCTGATTTTGGCTTGGCGATTCCTGTGTTTTCTGGTTTTGACCCATTTTGCAATAAAGGGCTTACGATTTTTGGAATTTTGGTACTCGCGTGTGGTTCCTGAACGCACCATTACATGTACATTGTATAGGTTCTATATCTCCCAGACCTTGTTTTTACTCCACTGAGCAATGCATATTCTGTGCTTGTGGTCCAACTTCAATGATTATGTGAACCACAAAGCATTCAGCATTGTTGCATGCCACGGGGGTAGGGAACCTTCTCCAGAAAGAGCCACTGTGGGTGCAGGCTTTCATACCAACCAGGCTACTACACACCTGATTCTACTAATCAAGGCCCTTAACAAACATTCCAGAGGTTGATTAGTAGAATCAGGTGTGTAGCAGCTTGGTTGGTATGAAAGCCTGCACCCCCAGTGGCTCTTTCTGGAGAAGGTTCCCTACCCCTGTGGTATGCTCATGCTTTACATACTGCCACTGTTTCATGTGATACATATTATAAATCATATATACATTGCATTTGGATTGCAAAAACACAGTTACACACAATATTAACACAATGTGTGATAAACAATTGCACTAAAGGTTCAAAGAGAGTGCAAAGTATAGTAAGGGTGCTCGTAACCTAAATGGACAACAAAATCAATGGCTATACTCATTGTTGGCGAATGAGGGGATGACAATAGAAGACGGTAACAAGATATGCAGCAAATGTTATTTCAAATATGTCAAAAAATGACCAAAACCAGACACAGACAATGACACAACAGATGATGTTACAACATCAAACAATGAAATTGATGAAACAGAGACTGTTGCTGTGTCCGAAATCACTCACTACTCACTATGTAGTGCACTATATTGTGGGTTCGCCATTTTGTAGGGCTGTCCGAATTGTTTGTAAGAATTTTCATCCCCTATATATTGAACACATTACATCCCACAATCAACTGCGAAATGTAGTGAACATCTGATGGTCACTAACCCAGCTATACATCCCATCATGCATTGCACACAAACTGGAAAGCTCCGAAAGAGCTGCGTTTAGTCACGTGAGTTTGAAAACAGGCACGAGACATTTATTAGCTTCAGGTGCAAAAATTTTTATTTTTTTTTTAATTGGAAACCAAGCAGCGCAGGAGACCCGTTTTTTTACGCAGGATATAAACGGACATTTAGGTACTATTAAAACGAATAATGATGAGTTAGAGGACAAAAACTAGATGACAATTTAAAACATTTATGGCAAATTTTATCATTTAAACGATACTGGTAACCACTGTGGGAAATATACTCCATTCGGTTATTACAGAAAAACGCCCAAATCCTTCAGCTGAAGTTGAATAGGTACGTTTTAATTTTGCGACAGCAATGACGCCATTAACAGCTGACATATTTATGGTTTTTATTTTCCAGGTTTTCTGTTTTGTCTCAGGATTTTCCATTTCATATTCATGTTTGCACACTTCAGAGCTCTGGTTGCTTTTTTATTTTTTCCAGGATTCAGGGCTGTCTGTCTTTTTCAATTAATGTTTTGCCTAACATTTACTTCACCCTGTACTCTAATTTAGATAGGGAGTTTATTGTCATGATTCCTGTTTCTATTTCAAGCTCTTGCTGTGCTTTTTCTGTTTCCATACAAAACGAGCCTGGTAGTGTCCGAAAGCGTTTCTTCTCTCTGCCGATGAGCTCACTATACAGTCACCTACATAGTGAGTCCCTTTATAGTGAGTAGGGAATAGTGAATGAGTGAGTGACTTCAGACACAGCCTGTGTTTCTTCAGGAAATCTTGGCAGATGAGGAAGACCTTATCCAAGGAAATCCTCTCAATGTATCCTGTCCAACTGTTGATTTAATGTATGGAACATCATCACATGCCAAGGTGTTCCATTTGTAAACAACACGATGACCAATGCATATTTAACAATACCAATGGCGTTTGGGTCTTTTTAAAAGCTTTTTCTCAGAGTCTATAATTACATCCTAAAATCCACAAGGCCTGTATACAACCAATACAATGTACAACAGTTTATGAAACCATCTAAATAGCTTTTCTGAGAAATATGTAGTATATAATAAAAATGGCTTAAATACACCATGTTACAACGGTCTAAATAATTTAACGAGTATATAATAAAAATGGCTTAAATACACCATGTTACATTATTTAGCCAACTATACGAGGCAACTTTTGTGAAAATATCTTAGGTGTGTTTTCATAGGAACCTGGTTGTTTCTCAAGATGAACTTTACGTTTTGCATCAAGACAGATGCATTTTTCAATGGAAAATTGTCTGAAACTTCTTCAGTTTTTCACATATATTCTTATGTTTGGTATCAAAATGTCCGTAATGTTGTTGTGTAGCCATTAAGAATCATCTGGTTTTTCAGAACAATCATTTATGGGTTTAAATATGGACTTTTCGAGGCCTTGCCCCTCAAAAATTTTGAAATCACTAAATAGGTCACAGTTCACTTCCCGTAAGCAAATATCACATTTCAAATCAATTTTCTGGACAGTCCCACAAGTAGGTAGATATAACCAGAAGATGGTTCAAATTGGGCTGTGGGCAAATTTGCCTATACCCTGCAAAACCTTCTTTCAAGGGCCCATAAAACGGACAAAAATGATTCAATCATAAATCCGAAAAAAGTCTGGAGATATGGTCCAGTAGTATGTTATGGCAAATTTACAGGAAAATTCATCAGGCCAAAAAAAAAGATAAAAACTGTTCCGGACGACGGATGACAGATGACGGACGACGGACGCCACACCACGACAATAGCTTATCAGCCCATAGGGCCGGTAAGCTAAAAACTGGTTACCGAGGAGAAACAGCTTCGTCACAGCACTAACCCGTCACAGCAAGAAAGTTGTGGGGTCATATGCGGCCTGGGGCCTTTGTGTGTGGAGTTTGCATATTCTCCCCATGTTCATGTGGGGTGTCTGTAGGTACTCTGGTTTCCTCCCACAGTCCAAGGACATGCATGTCAGCCTAACTAGAGACTAAATATGCCGAAGGTCTGTATGAGTGTGTGCCTGAATGGTGTGTGCGCCCTGTGACGGATTGGCAAACTGTAAAGGGTGTGTCCCTGCCTTTCATCCATGGTCAGCTGAGGCTCCAGCTCCCCTGCAACCACAGTGAGGAAGAAGCGGTATAGATAATGGATGGATAATGATATTGAGCTTTTAAAATGGTATCTCCTCAAGTGCGGGGATATAATAATTGTGGTGAACGCAGTCACTCGCAGTACTAATCGAAACAATGCTATATCTATGGAAGTGAAATTGAACATATTCTCATAATCGACCATTTTGAGGGTTTAATCAACAATTAATCAGTCAATCTGGTCGCAGAAAGATCCTTCATTTAATACAGATTAAACACTTAATCTGACAAATGCTCAAAGCATAACATGATTTGAAAAGACAGAAAACTATATCTGAATGTGCAGTGGTGAATTTTGTCTGAAACATATTAACTTCAAAATAATGCAAAATAACGGCAAAATAATGAAAACACTGAACATGAATCAATAGCTTATTTATAGCAGTAAATGCGCAAAAAGGCACAGGGTGGTAAAATTTCTCAGTTAACGTGGTACCTCGGCACAACATCGCGTCAAAGGTGCAATGTGCATTACAAAAATGTGAAATGCATATTCGTTTCATTATGTTTTTATTTTACCTCACCCACGACAAAGTCAGCAGGGTGAGGTTTTGTAATCGGTGCAGTTCGTTTGTTTGTTTGTCTGTTTGTTTGTGTGTCTGTGTGTTAATTATTTCTATAGAGGTGTAAACATCAGTATCTATGTAACTGGAACAGAGTAATGAGGATGGAACACAGCATAAATGCAAAATTTTATTTCCGCATAACAAAATTTTGGGTCACACTTTAGATGAAGTGTTGCTCATAAAGGCCTTACACAGCATAGATAATGCCTTAATAAATGAGACATAATGTCCTCATAAATCATACATAAGCAAATTTCATGCTTTGTAAAGGGTGAAATAACACATCCTTATTCAGCATGTTATGCCACATGTGATATAACTAACAATGTCACTTAGCTAATGGCTAAATGTTATAAAGGGTGACATGAAACTTTCTTATGTATGAATCCTGGCTTTTTTTAGAGGCTTTATAAATCATACATTATGATTTCATTAATGTGACATAATGCCTTCATAAACTATCCTTAAGTAAATGTCATATGACAGCAAACATGACATGTCACATTTGGCATTATATGCTATAATGTCATTCCACATATACATTACCAGTCAAAGTTTTAGGACACCCCAATTTTTCCAGTTTTTTTAATTGAAAATTATGCAGTTCCAGTCCAACGAATAGCTTGAAATGGTACAAAGGTCAGTGGTGAACTGTCAGAAGTTTTAAACAAAAGGTAAGGTTACCAAGGTTTTTTGTACGACGTTGAGTAGGTGAAAGGATGGTTCCTCAGTGTGTGACATCAACTGTCAAACATGGAGGAGGAAGCGTGATGGTCTGGAGCTGTTATGCTGGATTCAGGGTCAGTGACTTATAGAGTGAAAGGCATCCTGAACCAAAACGGCTACCACAGCATTCTGC
Organism: Gymnothorax javanicus; assembly: GCA_029692085.1. Lineage (NCBI taxonomy): Eukaryota > Metazoa > Chordata > Actinopteri > Anguilliformes > Muraenidae > Gymnothorax > Gymnothorax javanicus. Next base: position 85,191,355 of record CM056196.1, read on the forward strand.
AGCACCATGCAGTACCCTCTGGTATGCGCCTAGTTGGTCAGGGGTTCATCCTACAGCAAGATAATGACCCAAAACATAAGTCCAAGCTCTGCCAGAACTACCTTAGGAAAAAAGAGCAAGATGGTAAGCTTGAAAACATGGAGTGGCCAGCACAGTCTCCAGACTTAAACCCCATTGAGATGGTTTGGGATGAACTGGACAGAAGAGTGAAAGCAAAGCAACCTACAAGTGCCACACATTTATGGGAACTTCTGCAACAGAGTTGGGAAGAACTTTCTGAAGAATATTTGATTTCCATAGTAGAATGAATGCCACGAGTGTGTTCAGCTGTTATATCTGCCAAAGGTGGCTACTTTGAGTCAAAAGTTTAAAATATATTTTGGTTTATAAATTGATTCCATGATTTCTTTTTTAACTTTGATTGTTAATTTGTTCCATCATGTCTTTGCTTTCACTCCAGAGTACAATGAGACATTAAACTGCATAATTTTCTATTAAAAAACTGGAAAATTTGGGGTGACCTAAAACTTTTGACTGCTAGTATATCTTTTTGCCAACAATGTAATGCCTGATCCAACTTTCCCTGTCATGATTTTCCTCTCACTGATGATCTGCACCAGTGTTAAAAGTTGTTCCTGCATCGCTTCTCTTTCGCATTTATTTGAAAAATTTGTTAGTAAAAGAAGCCAAACATTTTAAAAGTAGTTTTTTCAATGGGAAACATCATTCACATCCACAGTATTGTAGAAATTTCTTTCCTGATCAGGTTTGACAGGTGGTTTCCACCAACAGACTGAAATTGACCCCTCATTAACAAAACACTGTGTACATTGTGAAGAAGCGCAAACATGAAGCATGATGTAATCCTTGGCACAAGGTCAACTGCATCCCCTTCTCTTAATGGAGTTTGCCCTCTCAGCAGCTTTGTGAATCACTTTTAAGTGTTAGGAACTCCGACCATCTCACAGAAGTACTCTCAGCGTTAAGATAAGATTCTTTGAGAATACAGCCCCTGATTTTTACCACAAAAAAAACAACTGATAAAGAATGTATCCAGACTTCTCCGCAAGGCATATGATTCCTTCACTTGCATTCTATGCCTGCTCCACATGAGCTCTTACCTGTGACCAGCTCCCTGATCTCCACGTCGCTGGTCTTCCTCAGTAGCCTCACCAGTGCGGGGATCCCACCACAGTTTTTTAGGGCAACCTTGTTATCGTCGTTGGCCTTGCCATATACCAGGTTCCTCAGGGCTCCGCAGGCACTCCTGTGGACCTCCGTCATCCGGTGATCCAGCAAGTCAACCAGCAGCTGGATTCCCCCCTGCCTCCGGATCTGACCACAGAAACGGGATCTCAGCTGCGCGGACATTCACAGCAACCAGCTTTCTCTGACACACGTTTTTGTATGATTGCTAGTTCTGCATCCCTTGCATTCGTATATTGTAATGTTTTAATATGTAATTTAAATAGCGTATGGTAAAAAATGCAAAATACACAGCTGACAGAAAAAAAAAATGTTCCTGAGCTGGTGAAGAATCAGCAATGCTTCGGGCACCATTGACTTACATAACAGGAAGTCAAGCCCTACTTACCCTTGCTATTACCCAGGCTGATACATCCACCTACACTTGTGCCAGGATCCAAAGGCTTAAGGCAGCTAGTGGCTGCACAAGAGTAAATGAAATGATGTACAACAGAATAAAAACACCTGACTGCTAAGCACTATCTGCCCCTAGTTTTGTCCCATCCCAACATCCCAATTTATGCCTTCATATATTGGTGATGAAGACGCGATAGCGCAGTGGTCAAGTAGGCTTGACTTGGGATCGTAAGGTCCTGAGTTCAAGTCCCGGCCATGGCCTTCGCGGTGTGTTCTTGGGCAAAACACTTCACTCCCACACTCCATGCCTCACTCCACCCAGGTGTATAAATGGGTACCAGCAAACAGTCAGGGAAACTTGACTAAGAGCTGGGGGAGTACCTGCGATGGACTGGCATCCCATCCAGGGGGAGTAGTAATACTCCTAGTCGCTTCATGCCATGGAAACCGGGGTTAAGCACCATAACAGGCTCTCTCTCTCTGTCTCTCTTATATATTGGTGAGATGCATTTTTTGTAGTGATGTAAGCTTTAATATTCTCAGATTACGGTAGCGATTGATTTGTTTTTTTCTCTGTGCTGCTGAGCATGCCTAATGTGCTGTGGTGTAATGAGAGCAGGAGGCCTGCAACTGAAATGTGATAAGCTGGCAGTATGGGACAGCCATCAGAAAGCAAAGTCAGTATCCAGCAGACGAGTCTCTACACTTGGCAGCCCAAAACCAATCGATGCTACCGCACTCCTTTTTACTTCAATTAAAATAGACCCTGACTGCGGCCACGTGCTGGTGAGACTTTGGGGTCAATGTAATGCACTGGGTTGCTGAAACTAAGTCATCAACACTCTAACAAAAAAATGGCTTGAAAACGAACCTGATTCCACAGGTTCTTTGTATTGAAAAATTGTTCAACCTTGGGCGCTTAAACACATTTATCATATCACTGATAAAGGACTCTAAAAAGCATTTTACATAAAACCTCCATTTTCATACTGGGGCCTGATGGTCTCTTGGCACGCAATTTATTTATTTATTTTTTAAAATCTCAAGCATTATATTATGACTATTCAAATTCATGCAGCAGACTACAATAGTGTGATGAGATGATTATACACTTGAAAAAATTAAGATAAATAAGAAACCAAGTACTATTCAAGCAGAGGTCGCGTTACACTTTCTGATTGTCCGTCATTGTGACGGACAGGGGTATAAAAATTCCGTCGTAATCAATTATTATCCATCATTGTAATTTAATTTTTTAAAATGATAATCTTTTTTTTAATAAAATAAACACTAATTTATAGATTACGCATTAGCTGATGCCGACAGTGATTCATGTAGACACACATTGCGCACTGTGTCAAATACAGCACTGCATGGATTTTCGAACTTACTGCCGTATGAACTTTATAAAACATCACAAATGATTTCTCCCCCCACACAGTAACAGTGCGCAAATGAACAATGCTTTCAGTTATTGCTGGGCTTCACTAAGCCTAACAACCGCAGTCTTGCTAAGCGGTCCTACGAAGCTGCTCATCAACTCGTTGTGTCAACCGCGGCTTTCCCCACCTAGATATCTGCGTGTTCACATAACAGAGATGGCGTTTGTAGCATATGACCAATCGTCTACCGGCAGCAGAGCAGCATATTTTACAAATGAAGAGCAAATGATCATATTATAAAAATATGAGGAATACAGGATCATACAGATCAAAGACAATGCTCGAGAGAATAAGATACCCACCACCAATTGGACGGGGGTGTGAATTACATTCTGTCAAAATGACAGACAGCCTTCAAAATGTTTCGTCATTGTTAAAAAAAATCCGTCAATGACGAAAAATATTCAGTTAACGCGCCCTTTGTATTCAAGTATTTATGACGATATATAGATGAGCACTGGATCACATAAATGTAAATCAGTAAACAGATAACAATATATACATTGTAGTCAAAACAAAAATAATCATGCTTTTTGAGAGAAATAGTCGATAACTGGGGTGGCCACCCTTTGCTTTGTTTACAGCATTTAATCTTTCAGGCATAATTTTCACATACAGTATTTTTTATTTCCTCGCTTGCTAAACCATTCCATATAGTTTGAAGTTCATTCCAAATAGATTTTTTCAATGTTACAACAGATTTGCTCAATCGGATTAAGGTCTGGCCTTTGAGCAGGCCAACTTTCATGGCACCAGATGTTTCTTTCCGACTGAGATAATTCTTGCACAACTTAGAAGTGTGTTTACGGCCATTATCTTGTTGAAAATAAAATCCCTGACCAATCAGCCTCTTTCCAGATGGCAATGCGTGCCTCACAAGAATGCTGCGACATTCAGCATCATGTATGGCCACAGTGCGGCTAAGAACAAACTCAGAGAGCTCCTTCCGCTGTGCCATCGTGTTTAACACTGTGACACTGCTCAAAGTTCATGTCACCTTATATACTGGAACAACTGACCATTAGAGGTAATTTTGCTGAATAATGTTGCGTCAAAACAGTTAAAACAAATTTTTTGTTATCAATAATCAAGAAATAAGCCTGCAAACAAGCATTCAAGCTATGCAAGAGCCAAAAAATAAAATTTGCGACACCTTTCAATTGTTTTAAAAAAAAATTGACGTTTTTAATGTTTTTGTTTATTACCCCTATTTTTACTGCAATATACTTGAGGGAATTTTTTTTCATGGCCAAAATTTTTTCACCAAAAAATGATTGAGAAGAATAATTAGGACCGCTTTTAGATGAAAGTGATGTTGTATAATCACTGCTGCACACCACATAACCTTTGTGCATACCAGTGTTTTCCACCATCAAAATGGCAAAGATGTCTGTCTTGATTCATACTGACAGATCTTCATTCATATAAAACCTTGTCAGACCCAAAAAATGAAATTTACATAAATATGCAGAGATGCTATGATACTGTATTTTTCTCTGAAATTGTGATTGAAGATTTTTTTTGTCAAACAGACGTAAGCATGTACATGTTTATCCTTTGTTCCATCGTAGTGTTAGAGCTAGCAACATAACATAAATGTCATGATATGCTGATGGAAAAAATACAACCCCAATTCCAAAATAGTTGGGAGGAAGTGTAAATTGTGAATAAAATCAAAATGCAATGACTTTCAGATCACGTGAGCCAATATGTTATTAACAAAAGAACATAGATAACATTTCAAATGTTAAAACTGAGACATTTTACATTTTTATCCACAAAATGAGCTTATTTCAAATTTTCTGGCTGCAACAGGACTCAAAAAAGTTGGGACACAGGCAAAAAAAGCAATTAAGATATAAGAGAATCAGCTGAAAGAACATTTAGCAAGTAATTAATTTAACTGGCATCAGGTGTGTAACATGATTGGCTATAAAAGGGATGTCTTAGAGAGACTGAGTCTCTCAGAAGTAAAGATGGCCAGAGGCTCTCCAACCTGTGAAGGACTTGCGTAAAAAAATTGTTGAATACTTTAAAAACAAAGTTCCTAGATGCCGGATAGCTTACTCGATTAAAGCACCGCATTGCGGAGCAGAAGTGACTATCACGGCGCGAGTTTGAGCCCCGGTCGTACCAACCGGCAGTGGTCGGCAGCTTTTTCAGAGCAGCGCACAATTGGCCATTGCACTACAGGGATGTAAATTGGGAAGGGACTGCCGGGAAGGGAAATAGAAAATGGTTGCTTTGTTCATTGCTCAAGCGCCTCCTGTTGGCCAGCCAGGCGTTTGTCAGGAAGATTCTAAGCTTGGTCATGATCGGGTATCCTCCGCCCCTCGTTCTGAACTTGCGAGGATTCAACCAATGAGTGTAAAGAAGCAGTAGTTGATGGGCACGTGCTTCGGAGGAGAGCCGTGAACCATCCCTCTCTCCTGAATTGGAAATAAGGGGTTGCATACGAGCAAGGCTTGTACATAGTTCATCAATTGGGTATTCCAGATTCGGGTGGGATTGGAGATGCCAAATAAAAAAAAAAAAAAAAAACAATGTTCCTCAACGTCAAATTGCAAAGGCTTTGAAGGTCTGATCATCGACAGTGCATAACATCATCAAAAGATTCAGAGAAACTGGAAAAATCTCTGTGCGTAAGGGGCAAGGCCGAAGACCTTTACTGGATGCCCGTGATCCTCGGGCCCTCAGACGTCACTGCATCACTCACCGGCATGATTCTTTCATTGACATTACTAAATGGGCCCAGGAATACTTCAAGAAACCACTGTCTGTAAACACAGTCTACCGTGCCATCCACAGATGCCACCTAAAACTCCATCATGCAAAAAGGAAGCCATTGTTGAGCATGATCCAGAAGCGCCGCCATGTTCTGTGGGCCAAGGCTCATTTAAAATGTACTGTAGCAAAGTGGCAAAGTGCCCTGTGGTCAGACGAGTCCAAATTTGACATTCTTGTCAGAAATCATGGGCATTGTGTCCTCCGGGCTAAAGAGGAGAAACCACCCTTCCTGTTATCAGCGTTCAGTTCAAAAGCCAGCATCTCTGATGGTATGGGGATGCATTAGTGCATATGGTGTGGGACACTTGCATGTTTTAAAAAGCATCATGAATGCTGAAAGGTATATAAAGGTTTTAGAGCAACATATGCTCCCCTCCAGAAGACCTCTATTCCAGGGAGGGTCTTGTGTATTTCAGCAGGACAATGCAAACACACATACTGCAGCTATTACAACAGCATGGCTTCGTAGTAGAAGAGTCCGTGTGCTGAACTGGCCTGCCTGCAGTCCTGATCTTTCACCGATTGAGAACATTTGGCGCATAAATTAAAAGAAAAGTCCGTCAAAGGAGACCCAAAACTCTCCAGCAGCTGGAAGCCTGTATTAAACAAGAGTGGGATCAAATACCAATGGCTAAACTCAAGAAACTTGTCTCCTCAATGCCCAGACGCCTCCACTCTGTGTTAAAAAGAAGAGGGGATGCTACACCATGGTAAACAAGCCCCTGTCTCAACTTTTTTGAGACCTGTAGCAGCCATCAAATTTGAAATGAGCTCATTTTGTGGATAAAATTGTCAAATTTCTCAGTTTCAACATTCAACGCAGCTTTGTTATCTCTGTTCTATTGTGAATAAAATACTGCCTCGTGTGATTTGAAAGTCATTGCGTTTTGATTTTATTCACAATTAACACTTTGTCCCAACTATTTTGGAATTGGGGTTGTATATTTTTAAAAGTACTTTTAAAAATACTTATTTTATAAGTATATTTTTATAGGTACTGCGCAGCTCCTAAACAAATATATCCTGACAGGACTAAGCAAGACAGTCTTCTGACAAAGGAGAGTGGGTGTGAGTCAAATGACCGTGAATAGTGCATTCCTGAAGTACCTAAGATGTCCATATTTCTGTGCAATCTCGAAAAGACAATAAACATTGGCACTTTGTCATTTGGCGAATACATTCTCCTAATCATCATTCCACACACGTACAGTCGGGGGGCTGCAGCACTGTAATCTGATACCCTTGCATTGCACACTCAAATCTGCAGCCACAAATACCTGGGTTGGATTGACAACTATGAGTGGAATAAGGCCTTCAAATGCAATGCACGTTCATTAATATCAAAGTTCTGAGCTCCAAAACTGTGGAGAAAATTCAGGCAAGCACCACATTTGAAATGTTTTAGTTTTAGCTGTATGTTTCTCAGGATCATGCTTAGATTGACGGGCATACAGTGCATAACCGGATATACGGCCCACAGCGACTGACTGATTGAATTCTAATTTGGGGTAATGCAACTCGCACCACAGGGCCAGCAGAGATACAGACCTGTTCCCTGCAGTGGAGATGATCCAATCAGTTCCCTGATATTCTATATAAATGATTCTTCGCCATAATTTTTGATCACATGGACTAAATTTGAGCACCAAAAAATTTTACCTCATATTTTCTCGTTTTCTGATCATATTATCACAATTTAGTGGATAATAATACAGATGGAGGACAGTGGGAGTGTGCCGGGGAAAGTACCGCTCTATTGATTACCGAGAGCTGCTGCAATACTGCAAGTGCAGTAGTGAATAAAAAGAAATAACAAGTGAACTTTCACTAAAGATTCTGAGAATACTCCCTCAAAAAGAAAGGAGACTTTTTACGTTTAAGCTTTTAACTTCGGAACTTCAGAAAGTGAAGTACGTGTTAAACATTTGCTTACATTCAGTACTTAATATTTTCCATTCATGCTCACTATTTTAGATGAAATAAAAAGTCCCTTCTTTGAGCACAAACAAATTAGTTTACCTTGAGAACATCACTTAGCAAAGTTCCCCACAAAATTTACGCAGCTGTGAAAGTTATGAATGCATGTAGTTTTTTTTGGCCAAAAGTATAATTTCTTTTGGGGCATTTATGCTTAGCTCACCTGTTTTTGCACAAACCTACTGAATGCATTAATTCCCACACAGAAAGCATGTAATTCAAGGCCTCATACACTCCATGAACTGTGTATATTGTCTACCAGGTAAATCAGTGTAGCTATTTACAACCCCAAATCCAAAAAGTTGGGACGCTGTGTAAATTGTAAATAAAAACAGAATTTGCAAATTTTATAAACTCACATTACATTCACAACAGAACATGGACTATAATAATGGTACTACTAAAAAAAAAAACCAGCTGGAGGAGCATTTCGCAACTAATTAGGTTAATTGGCAACACGTCAGTTACACGACTGGGCATAAAAATTCTTATCATGTCTGCATAATGCGCATGCGTCCCACTTAGCATTATTACCAGACATGTATGGCTGAGTCAGTGAGTGCACACAGATAACAGCGAAAGTTTTGGCTCGCCATTGGAAAACCACAGTCGGGAAACACGCTGCATTTAAAAAATAATTTACATGGTGCACAAATTTCAAAAGCTGAGACCAAATGACTGATCAGGCACAATGGCCAATGAGTCACAGTCATACAAGTTTTTAATGAGAAATTTTGATATTGGTATTGAAGGTAGAGAAAAAAGTTGTCTTTTGAATCGAGCAGACCAGTACAATGACACAATTTCTCTCTGTAGTCATGGAACAGCCAGTGTGTCTCAGCCCAAGAGCTGCACTAAGGCATGATGTCAGTTACCATAAACCTGAGTGTCGAGATGGAAATAGATGTATAACTGCCTGGGGCTTAAAAAATAGTGTTTGTGAGCAGGAATTCCTCAGTTCTAATAAAGAAGGCAGGAGAAGGGCAGTGCAGAAAGGTACTTCTAACTGCTGTTAATATGGAGTGCAGGCTTACAGTACAGTGCTGTGAAAAAGTATTTACACCGTTCCCAATTAATTATATCAATGCTCAAGTTTTTTGTCATATTTATGTATTTCCGATCATCTAACTCATTTTAATGAATAATGAAGACAAGGCAAGTAAACACAAAAGGCAGCTTTTAAATGATAGCGTCCTTTATTGAAGGTAAAGAGTTATTCAAAACCTAAATGACTTACAAGAAAAATAATTGCCCCACTGTACCTAAAAACTGGTTGTGTCATCTTCCACAGCAACAACAGCAATCAAACATTTGCAATAACTGGCAATGAGTCCTTTCCATCACTGTGGACAAATTCTGGCCCATTCTTCTTTGCAGTATTGTTTTAATAAGGGTTTTTGGGCAAGAACTGCCAGTTTAAGGTCATGCCACTGGATCTCCATCGGCTTCAAGTCAAGAGTTTGAATAGGTAACTCCAAGGCATTGTTAGGTAAACTGCTTGGATATATCGCCAGTTTCCTTAATTTAAGAAGGTGGGAGTACCATCTTCATGCTTTTGACTATTTGGTTTTAGAAATCTCGAGGGTTGATACTGAACTGGATAAAACTGCTTTTCGGTACTAAGACCCACAGAAATGGAATAGGCTTCAACAGTTGTTAAAATTGGAAAAATTTATTTCATCTGATTGTTAAAAATGTCTGTTATTGGCTGCCATGAAGCTGGAATGTACATGTGTACTGTAGTTCTTTTGTTTTGTTTTTATTTATTGTTGTACTTCATGTTTTACTATGGTTCACGACTGGGCTCCGTTGCAAAAAATTGGACTCCCAGTATAAATAAATAAAATAAATAAAATGAATAAATAAAAACCTTTTCTTTCTTTTGAGCCACTCAAAGGTCGACTTGCTTGTGTGCTTTGGGTCATTGTCCAGCAGCATAACCCAACTATACCTCGGCTTTAGATCAGGAACTGATGGCTGGACATACTCCTTCAGAATGTTCCAGTAGAGAGTAGAATTTATGGCCCCATTCCCACCGAAGAAGTTCCTGGTAGTATTTGGGGGGCAGGAACTACTACAGGAACGTCCTCTCACTCGGCCCTCTCAACTGCCGTGTCTCCACCGAGAGGGCGAAGTAGGAGGAACTCCTTTTAAAAATGCAACCCCTCGTCGTCTGCTGAGTTTTAAAAATGCCGGCTATTTTGTCGCTTTCTGTTGACGTCACATCCTGCCCTGAGTAAATCCAATCAGCGCCAAGTAAACCCCAAGCCCCATCCAGGAGTTTTTTGGGGACGTTCAGAGTACCTACTCCGAGGCAGGGACTTTTTTAGCCCCTGTAAAAGTTCCGGAACTCTGTCCTTCGGGGGTAGTTCCGGCGGTGGAGACACGCAACAACGGCCCCGGCCCCGTAAAATTACCCCGAAGTTCCTGCGGTGGAAACGGGCCTTATGGTTCCATCAATTATGGCAAGTTGCCCAGGTCCTGAAGCAGCAAAGCAGTTCAAGACCATCACAATACCACCACCGTGCTTGACTCTTGGCATGTTGTTCTTATTGTGGAGTGTTGTGTTACCTTTACGCCAAATGCAAAGGGAATTTTGTCTTGCAAGTAGTTTCCCTTTTGACCCATTAATCCACAGAATATTATCCCAAAAGTCTAGGGGTCCTTGCAGCTCTTCTCTGGATGCCATTTTTGCCCTGTCTCGTTCTTATATTAATGAGGAGCACAGACCTCAACTGAGGCTAGTGGGGCCCGCAGTTCTTAAGACGATAGTCTGGACTTTTGTGACCCCCTGGATCAGGGGCGTAGACTCACTTTTATTCCCATGGGTTTTTTTTCACCCCAAAGGGGCCCCTGATTAGCCTGTCTGTCTGTCAATCAAAATATATCTTTCTATTAATGTATTCATTAAAATATTGAATTTATACCAACTGAAACATATAGCTAGCAGCACAAATAAATGTATTCATTTAGACAAACGTTTTTGCCAAAGATAAGTGCAGCTGCATGGTGTTAAAATTTGGAAATAAAGTTTCAGGAATCCGTTTCCAATTTACTGCCTTTTATTTTCACTCAATTCGTTTAGAGGCAACATGTCATGGTAAAGGCTTACAGGCCTAATAATCCAATGTCGGCTACTCAAAAAAAGTTTGAACAAATGAAAAACGCATTAAAAAAATAAAAAGTAGGCCTATTGTTTGAATGTGTGTGTATATGAACTTATTTTCTTCATCCTCGCAAATGTAGGCTATCAATTACATTGCTGAAGTCCACCCTCTGTCATTTCTCTCTCGATAAAAAGCATCGCCAGATTTGAGAGACGATTCTCACTCATTGAAGACCGCAGATATGTTTTAATTAAGACGATTGAAAGTACGCTCTGCCTGTGCGCTGCTTATGAGAATAGTGAGATAGATCCGATATAAAGTTGAGATGGTAGGAAAAGTTCGGTGCATGTCATTGGCGATGAGGAAATACAAAATTTGGCCTGTATAAAACTCTCCTCCGTCGGGGAATAGGTCTTTGTAATACTCATCAACAACACAATCTGCGTCCAGATCCGCCTTATATAACTGAGCCAGATCATTGATCTTCTCGACTGAATTTGGATTTTTTTTTTTTTAAGAGCCGTTCATTGAGGACTTGAAAATGACTTGCCATGTTGCGAAGGTGTGTGAAACGTGTCACAAACTGTTGGTCAAATACGTCCAGGATATAATAGAATGAGTCCACTTAAAAACATGTTCTACTGTCGTATATAGGCTCGTCTGCAGTTTTTTCGTCGGGGAAACGCTTTCTCTTTCTCACTCTGCCCTCCTGGAAATCAGTCGATATGTCGCATTTTATTGATTAAGTTACGGTGGATTTCGCCACTCGTAATATGGAAATCAATTATTATTCGGGACTTCTCACGCTTTTCTGCACTCGGGTTGGAAGCAATGGAATTGCATAAACATTTTTCAAATGGTCTTATTTCATTTAAACAATTTGAACGATTGTGAAACCCACGCATTGCATTGATTGAATAATTGCTGACTACAACACGGGAACGTGAATGAAGCACTAAATCTCACGCAGAATGCGTGACAGTTGCCAGCCGTGATTTTTGTTGTGCACAAGCCTCGATATTTGCAAAGCCCTCCTCTGGCCGCAAGCTTGACAGATCACTTGCAGAGCGGTCAATAAGCTCAAGCGTGGTGTTCAAATGGATGGATTCTTTTTGAAGATAGTTTGATAGAACGAACGTTTCCTTAAAATTGAGTTCCAAAAATTGATTCTATGTTTTTTTTTTCCTCAGTTAATGGCCCTGCTTTCATTTGCTTCAATCGCTGAACTCAACCGGCCCTTTTTTTTTTCCCTGGCCATCCTCCTGAGGGGGCCCATGGGTTCGCAGAACCCACGCACCCTATGCAAATTACGCTACTGCCCTGGATGAGCTGTCAATGGGCTCTTAAGGATTCGGTGGGCTGGGAGCTCCAGAGCAGGTTCAGCACTGTTATAAGTTCTCTCCATCTGTAGATAATGGCACTGAGTTTCCCACTGGCTAAGAAATGGCTTTGTAACCCTTTCCAGCCTGATAGATGTCAATCACTTTGTTTCTCATTTGTTCTTGAATTTCTTTCAATTGCTGCATTTTGTGCTGCTCTTTTCCTACTGCACATTGCCAGACAGGTTCTTTTTAAATGATGTTTCAATTCAACAGGGCTGGCAGAATTCATGCCTGGGTGAGTCAAGTGAAACTTCACCCAATCATTGATCTAATTTGTTTAATTGGTTGATTTAGTACTTAGAGGCAATCACTTTTTCATACAGGGCCAGGGAGGGTTGAATGGCTTTTTTTCCTTCAATAAGTGAAATGATCATTTAAAAACAATATTCTGCATTTACTCAGGTTATCTTTGTCTAATATTAAAATTAGTTTGATTAGTCTAAATTGAGAGTCAATATTCTATCTATGTGGTTTTTCATTAGATTACACTCAAAAGTTGACTGTTGATTACTGATTGAAGCTGTTCTCCTCCTGCACAGCTAAGTATGATACAAATCCTATTAAGCCCCATAGGAAAACAAAGAATGCCGTCAAAAATGCCATTTGGTGATTTTTATTCAATATTCTTGTTCTAACAGTTTTGTTCGAGTAAAACTTTGGGAGTGATGTAGGACATAATATTCTCATGTTCCACTATCGTATGTGTAATATCAGTTTAGCATGGGGTACCTCAGATTTGATCTTGTTGTCTCCGAAGCACAGGTGCTGTAGATAGGCTGCAGCGTTGGACTGCACGGAGGGGAACTGGTGCTGCAGCATTTGAATAACTTCAGGAAGCTCTGGGTCTCGCCAGCCAAACTCCCTGTGCCATAAAATGGGAGTGACAAAGAGAGATATGACATTTATACAGTGCTCAGTCCTTAACATACATTACCACAAAATATGATATTATAGTTTGACGCCATGGTAAGTATTTGTATTATCTAATTTGACCAGGCTTCAACTCCATTAACTTTTATGCAAGAAAAATGGAAGCTGTTTATCATACATCATTACAAGAAAAAAATGTCAATTTTATTGCTTTATTTTCCCATAGATGTTCAGAATGAGTTACAACATTTTGGCAAAACATAGAAATATGGATTTCTTAGGGGCTCTATTAGTCATCTGCAATGTTGCCAATTCCCTCTTGAGTTATTTGCTTTCTCTAAGGCTTGCACTCACTCAAAACCTCATGAGACTGTTTCCAAAATTGAGTTTTGTAGTAAGGATTGATTTTTTTTTTTTGTTTCAAAGCTTCAACGAAATATCTTTTCCCCAACACCCAACTTTCAAACAAGTAATAGATATACAGCATCGGACCTTGGGATGAAGTTTAATGATCATTCAGAAACTGGTGGTAGGGACATTGATATTTCATAATAAAGCCCTTTAGGGAGCAGACCAAAAGTCCTATTTCTTGTAAAACACCCTAGCAATCCTTTTGCTTATTTAAATATTATAATTTCTTGTATAGAAGACCAGTAGTATTGCAACATGCCCTCATATGTCAACAAATGTTCATACACTTGATCAGATAACCTTTTAAAGGGGATAACAAGCACTCCTATATCAATAAAGAATTGAGCATGCTTCATCATAACAGAATAATGTAAGCAACTTCAACTAATTATACAAGGGCAAATTAGCACTTAATGCACTCTATGCATGAGTACATGACAATGCTAATGTAATCTTTCTGGATTTTATGGGGTTATATTTTCAAATATGAGCATCTGCCTTCATATGCAGAATATGGTCATATGTTTATAAAAATGGAAGACCTCATGAATCTTAAGAAAAGCCATTTATGAGTTATGAGCCACATGAAACCCACACTGTTCTCGGATCTACTGAATAATGTCAAATGCTAATATCTTATCAATTCCTGAGGTTCCTGCAATATCTTTTAACAATATGACTGAAAAAATGTTGAAATTTGTTGGCTCAGTAATTCTGAATTTAAAATGTGCAAAATACTACTTAGCATCAATTATCAACTTTATTTCTTTTACGATCTTTTACTATTACACCAGTGCTTATAGCATACTTCAGTGAATCAATTCCTCCATCAGTCCACATTTAGGCTGAGCAGAGAGAGAGAAAGATTTTGGTCTTCAAAAAGACAGAGACCAATGGTGGCTTCGAATACTGAACCATTTTATCATACAAATCAACAGTGTAATGACATAAGCAGAGGACGTCCCAAGAATCAAAACTGGAATCAGGAATGACATCTCTGATTAAATCAAATTAAGAAAATGAAAAAGACAATTGACTTGACCTTAGCTAATTTAATAATGTGGAAAAGTAAAATATATATCTCTATATATATTATACATATATTACAATGATTCCACAATCCAAATAAAAGAGTGCAGTGGCAACTAACAGTAACAAACAGTCAAGCATTTAAACTTTTCTATCTGCAAAATTTTCAGGAAAAAAATTACCTGTCACAATTTGTTACATTTACACATACAACAGACCGTATTTTAAGAGACGCAACTTCTTATTTTGGCTTGGTATTTGTCAGGTCTCGCATCCTCCGGTCCAGCACGCCAGCCAATTAAGACCTGGATCGCACCCCACTCATCAGTCAACCTGAATCATCTGTTTCTCATTGCCGCTGAGTGGTAGCAGCGTGTATAAATGTCATAGCCTTGCACTTTCT
Source organism: Gymnothorax javanicus (assembly GCA_029692085.1). Taxonomy (NCBI): domain Eukaryota; kingdom Metazoa; phylum Chordata; class Actinopteri; order Anguilliformes; family Muraenidae; genus Gymnothorax; species Gymnothorax javanicus. The sequence goes on from CM056196.1 coordinate 85,206,365, forward strand.
CTTTGCAATGTCACGAAAGCCACACGCCTGTGCTGTTCTGTAGCTTTCTGCGTATCGGGTATACTTAAATCTAAAACCTTTAGTCGTAGTGCTGTGTATTTTCCAGCACTAATTTAGTCTCTTTAAATTAAGGAACCTCGCTTCCTATTTTGTTTCCTTTTTGTAATACTATATGTTATTAATTGCTTATTTCCGTATTGCCTTGGTATTGGCCTGCCAAGGGCTAATACCGCGACCCAAAGGCCAATACCTAGGCAATGCGAAAATAAGCAATTTATATATTTTTATTAATTGGTTAAGTATGTTGTGCTATCATGACAATATTATGACTCTGACTTCTGAAGTACGCGACTTCAAGACTCATTAAAGAGCTAAATGCTAAGTCCGCGACTGTTGTCTGCTTCTTTGAAGAGAGCGAATGCCACAGTTACCGCGACCAAAAGGCCAATACCAAGGCAATGCGTAAATAAGCAATTTATAATATTTTTATTAATTGGTTAAGTATGTTGTGCTATCATGACATTATTATGACTATGACTTCTGAAGTACGCGATTTCAAGACTCATTAAAGAGCTAAATGCTAGGTCCGCGACTGTCGTCTGCTTCTCAGAAGAGAGCGAATGCCACAGTTGCCAATGGTTACTTGTGTACGTGCTGAACTCGGCCAGTACAGGTCGGCCAAAACAAGATATATTGGCAGGCTGTTTTTACTGTATGTGGGAAATAACATACATAACCAATTAATAAATTGTTGATATTGTTGTTATAGTATAGCCAGTGCTTGTATTACTCATATTTCTATAAGGAACCTCGCTTCCTATTTTTGTTTGTACTTTTTCGTGCATGCCGTCAGCTTGCGCAGAAGGCTTACGAAAACCTCCAACCAAGTCCACCCTTGCGCCTGAGTCCAGTCCACTATTTCCTGTCCTCCGTGCCCGTCACTTGGGTACGTGACTGAAGACCTTACAGTATTACAGCAGATGTAATTTATTAGCCAGCAATGAATATCAGATTGAAATACAGTCTGACAACTTTAATTTGATGATGACTATATTCAAGTCAGGTGAGCTTTGCAGGAATTGCAGCCAGTTTTACAGAAAGCATCCCCAACACTTATTCTGGGGGAACAAATATACAGTTTCACCGCTGGAAACTGGGCTGCTCTGCTGGGCTGTCCTTGCCCAGCTGAGTGTAGTTCAATCGTGCTCTAATACAACAAAAAATGTATTGAGTTGATTCTAGTTGAGATATTTATATCCCTGAAATGAAGTATTTGGGGATATCGCTAAGTATTTCAAAGAACTAAGCGCATGGCCTGAAACTGGTGGCACAAGTGCATTTGGGCATGTCCAGATCCATTTTCACATGTAATCGGAACACAAAGTACGGTGCTTGGTTGTACTTAATCTCTTAATTTATCATAGGCATGTTTTGGATGTAAAATGAAATAAACCAATCAGTGTCATCTCTCTTTAAAAGCCAGGTACAAACTTGGCAATTTGCTATTACCAGGGCAGATTAGCCAAGTAGCAGGAAAAAAAAAACGCATCACTACAAATGAAATGGGTCTACTCGTGCGCAAAATGAAAGCATGCAAGCAAACCATTGCTGAAAGCGTGGAAACCTGATCACAGTGATCTCCAAAAATGTAATAAAAAATATTTTTAAAATATAGTTGAAATTGTTTGAATCATATCCAGATGTAAAAATCATCCCCAGGGCTGCATTCGAACTTTACAACGTCTATAAAACAAGCAAAAAATAAAGGTTTTAATTCAGGGTCAAAGGCTAAGAAAATAAATACATGCCAGTGGGGGACGGGCAGGAGAGATTAAAATGAGTGAAAAATGGCATATGATGGGGCGCCCCGATGGCTCATCGGTCTAAGCGCGCGTACCATAAAAGATTGTCCTTCTCGCAGCGACCTGGGTTCGATTCCGGCTCAGGTCATTTGCTGCATGTCTTCCCCCATGCTTCTCCCCTACCATCCTGTCTCTCTACACTGCATAACTATCAAATAAAGGAAAAAATTCCCAAAAAAGTAATCTTAAAAAAAAAAAATGGCCTGTGAAATTTTTTTGATTCTCCATATTTTTTTTTCAATTTCAATGCTGAATTTTCATGAAGATTTTTTGTGTTTGAGGCCCTTAAACTGATCTAAATTTATGACTATAAACTCAAATATGATTAATTGTACATGCTTCAAGTGTCTTGTTTCATTTAAGCCATTTTCCGCCTCTCTGTGAAGCTCAAATCTTGAATTATAAAGCCTTAAATAGGGTAACGCATAAATAGTCCGATTTCACGTCTGCACTAAGGGTTAAAGCAGCACTGATGGCATGATCTTTTATTTGCAATCTTCAATAAATAAGAGCTTGTATAGGAGATTAAATTATGTGGATGTGTTGACAGCCCTGCGTGGCTATTTCTGTTACTAAGATTGAGAAGAGACAGGTAATTTCATGACTTGATCTGATAAAAGAAGAAACTGGAACGTCATCTTGCACTCCAACAAATAAGTGAGAAATTGGGATTTCCAGGGGAAAAAATTCACATCCAGACACTACTTGGAAATATTCAAAATTTGACATTATATTGATGGGGCAAACTCTCTTGTATTATAAACGAAACAAAATGAAGAAACAATAGGCTATGAAAAGCTGTCATATTGCTTAGTTTTGAAGCCACACCTGTCCTGCTTGTGCAGGGTAGTTTCATGAACGCTAAAATTATGAGTGGCAGAACCGCATGCCGTAAGCTAGGAGCCAGAACACCAGGGCTCCAGCATGACTAGTGCGACCTGGCACACTAACAACCTTCATCACACTATCAAACAAGGACATGTGGTGCTCACTGGATTTATGAATAAGTTCATGCAGACAAACACTAGCTACATACAGATGGTACAAAATTTGGATAGATAACCCTTCAGAGGACTGATCGCAAAAATTTCCCATAAAGAAAGATATTTAGCTGATTCTATTTTTAAAAAAAACCCACTCTCAGCATGTCCAATCATAATTCACTATTGTTATTTCCTTTTTTTTCTCCCGCAATAGTCCGTTGAAAGGCAAACAGAGAAAATCCATTATCCAACATAATCACTGCCCATTACAGCAATAACACGTCCAGATAACCTCACTCTTGTAGATTATGACATTCACACAGACATTCACAGGTCAATACCCAAAATTATTTATTTAAAAAAAAAGTTTCTGGTGAAAATGTCTCTGATTCTCAGCAGAATTAAAAAGAGATGGAAACCATCCAGGTACAATATCAGACAAGTTCAAAGGAAAAGGTCAACAAGTCAAATGGGCAAAAGGTTCGGAATGCATTGCATTGAGGAAGAGGAAGTTGTACGATGGAGAGTGTTTCCCTGTCAAGTCAATAGAAAAATTAGCAAGACATGATAGAATTTTTGACTTGTTAGTAAAGGACCTATATTCGTCTACAGTGAGAATGCACAAGCATTCCTGTGTTACTCTTATATTCAGCCTTTGCGATAATGATACTAATGTATTGCACAAAATGTCTGCCAGTTCTCCAGAAATTGTAGTTGCTGATGAGGAAAACAAACCTGTGCCTGCCTGGGAGGTACGCTACTACACTGTTGACTAAAGTCTAGAAAACACCTTCCTCACAAAAGAATTGAAGTACGAGCCTCCGGTGTCAGCCTTGGAACAGCTACAAATGCAGTATTAAATGTGATAGCCTAGCCAGTGTTCACATATTAGCGGTAAGGGGCCTATGACTGGCTTGAGAGTAAAAACTGCAGGCAAAACAGCTCATATGGTACTGTTCCACGTGAGCAATAATAAGTACCTGACACACTTGGAGATGGCATTGCTACTCATATCCATGATTGACTTGCAAGTTTCCATGTCATTATTCTGTACTGTGTCTCTATTGTTTATGGCCTGTGTTGTCACTCTGGTATATTAACATGACTAAACATATACAGTGCCCGCCATTAATACTGGCAGCCTTAGTATTAATGTACACAAGTAGATATGAATTAATTCCATTATTGTTTATCCTTTTTAATATTGCATTCAATGTTTTGACAAAAATAACATCTTTATATGAAAAACAAAGATTGAAAGAAAACAATAATTACTGTCATAAAACCAATATGTTTTTCTCAAAAACATGCACACTGAGCTTTAACACCTTATAGGTGAAAAAATTCCACTGGGGATTTTTCAGTGAAAATGTGTAGTCTTTACTTAGCTGATTAATATGGTGAAAAAACAAATAAATCTGTTGGGATCTGTTTTTTTTTTTTTGTTTAGAAAATTAGATTTTTTTGAAATTCGCCGTTTTGACATATTGCGAGGTGACTGATGGTCAAAGAATATCAGAGAGGCTGGGTCAGTGGACATTTTTAAACAGATCTTTTTAATCTGGCTTATGAATAGTGGTGCTGTTTCACTGATGCTTTTATTTTCTCCCCGTTTTATAATTTTATTATTGTTTGATTATTTTCACTGTTTTATTTGTTCTTAACTCTCCATTTTATCACTGTCTTGATTTTAAATCTGTATAATTTTACTCATCTTTTGTATAATTTTTTATTATTTGGGTTTTAAACTGTCTTGTCTTTTTACTTTGTAATTGTTTTGATTTTATTCTCTTTGTAAAGCACTTTGAGCTGCATGTTTTGCATGAAAGGTGCTATATAAGTAAAGTTTTTATTATTATTATTATTATTATTATTATTATTATTATTAACATAATGGTAGCTATGGCAACATAACACCTTTTTTTCAAATTTAAGTAAACACGAACTATATGACAACAAATTAAAATTAATCCAGTTTTAAATTTAAAGAGGCAAAATTTTTACACTCTAAGATTGCCATGAACTAAAACTGACACCGGATTCTTGTCCAATAACTAGTTGATTCACTGATTTTTCTGTCACTGATTTTTCAGAGTTCTTTCCCAAAACTGAATGGGCAAAGAAACTATAAATTCTAGATCTATGAAACTTGGCAGGTACAGTGGGCTCCAAAATTACTGAAACCCCTGACTGGCAATGCACAAAGAATACAGAAAAATATATAAACAATATAATTATAGAGACACAGAGTATACCAACGTGTGAAATAGTTAACTTTATTACTTTATTAATAGATGGAAAAACCAAAGTCATAACAGTCCTTCAATACAAAATAAACTTCAACAAAATCAATGTTTCATAATAATTGGCACCCTTCATTTAGTATAGTGCAACCACCTCTGGCAAGGATGACAGTATGGATCCAATAATTTTTGACAAGGTTAACCCTTGCCCAACCAAGGGTTCTTCTACTACAACCCTGACCAAGGGGCCCCCGATTATTCGAAATTCAGCGATAAACATCATCTTGTTTGGTATCAGTGTACAGCTACAGATGTCCTCTTTTCAAATCAAGTACAAATAAAACACATTTCAACATTATGATGTCATAGTGACGCCATAACTAACACCATATTAGGAAAAAACATCAAAATGACAAAAATCCATGTTTTTTAATATTTTTATTAGTTTTAGCTGAAAATAAGTAACTTTCTGTAACCTCTAGAACTACTGATACTACAATTAATATTTTAGTATTATTATAAATGTTATAAACTCATGAGTAACATAAATTTGACATTACTATGATGTCATAAATAAAACATTTTGGGAAAAACACACAAAAAGAAAACAAATAGTTTTCTGAACATTTTTTATATTTTCTTTACTTTGTTTTTCCCTATGATAGAACGAGGCTTATAATATCAGTAATATGTCTGGTACATATGATCTCTTTCAAAATAAGAATCAAACATCACAAACTACGTCACAATGACGTCATTATAGATGTCATATCTGAAAAAAATACAAAAATCCATGTTTTTTTCATATTTTTCCCTCAATTTTAGCAACCACCCCCCCCTACCCTTCGACTTTGACGGCCTACCCTACTCCCGGGGGGTGAGGTACCCTCATCGTTTTTTCATGAAAATGAGCGCTAAGGATAAATAAACAATTACCTAAAAGCATTAGATCATATCTGTTAACTTTTTGTGCGACAGGAAAAAAATCTGTTGGGGGGGGTGGTAACCAACCCCCCTTGGTTGTACGAGGGTTAAGGCACACATTTGGGAGGGATTTTAGAGCATTTCTCTTGGTTACATCCTATCAAGATCCTTCACATTCATAGGTTTGCGTTTATCAACTGTCCTCTCCAACTCAGCCAATGGGCTTTCAATAGGATTGAGGTTTGGCCACTGAGACGGCCATTGTAGAATGTTGATTTTGTTGTCATGGAACCATTTCTATGTGGATCTTGAGGTATGGTTTGGGTCATTGCCTTGTTGGAAAGTCCACCCGAGTCCCAGCCTTCTTCCAGAGGCAACCAGATTTTCAGCCAAACTATTCTGATACTTGGTGGAATTCATTGTGTCATTAATCTTGACCACTGCCCCTGGACCTCTTGAATTAAAACAGCCCCAAAACATGACTGACCCACCGTCATATTTCACCGTGGGTATGAGGTGCTTCTCCTTGTTTGCATCTCTGTTTAGATGCCAAACATGCTGATGCAGTATCTGACCGAAAGATGCAATTTTGGTCTCATCTGACCAAAGCATCTGGTTCCAGTCATAATTTAAATGACATTTGGCAGAATCGAAGTCAGGGGACAAGCAAAAAAAACTCAAAAGGGTGAAACTTGAAACTAAACAGATGGATCTGTGTCTTCTGATCATAAAAGGCTTTCTTCTTGACCAACCTGTTTGAAAAGAGTGGGCCTGTGGTTGTGGAGGTAGGCGCCTGATGGTGCTTTTTTTGAAACCTGATAGTCCAATCAGAACCAAGAGAGAAGGAAAGATGCCACCAAGGTGCAATCATGAAACACAATTCCTTCACAGTGACTCTTGGGGATGGTGCTTTTTTTTGTGCAATTCCTTCACAGTGACTCTTGGGGATTTTGTTGCTTCTCTCACCATCCTCCTCAGTATCCTGGGGGGCAAAATGCAGCGGCGTCCTCGACCCTTGCGGTTTCCAACACTTCCATATCTTTGTAATTTTGTAATAATTGCAACGACAGTGCTCAGTGGCACATCATTTGTGAATCTTCCTGTAGCCATTAACAAGTTGATAAAGGTCTATGACCATCAGCCTCTTTTGAACAGGCAGTTGTTTTGTTTTCTTCATGGTGTTGGATGACAAAGGGATATTGCATGTGTGTTACCTCATTTTTATACCCTAGTGAAACTGGATGTGAGGTAATAGCTCAATATAGTTCCTCAACATTTAGAGGAAACTTAAATAAGTGGAATTTAATACCTGATTTAATTTTGGCAGATGTTATATTCAACAATCTTTAAGAGTGCCATTAATTGTGAAACCTTAATTTGGGGGAAATTGATTTTTTAATTAAATCAGTAAATTAAATCAGAATTTTTTGAAGTATTGCTTGTGCATTGCCCTTCAGGGGTTCCAGTAATTTTGGAGCCCACTGTATGTTGCAAGCCTTCCTCCCCCTACTGACGTTATTGCGGTTCTGCATATTGGCCATTATAGTGCATGTATTCATGTTCTAGCTCCAGAACCGCATGGCCTAGAAACTTTTTTTTTTTTTTTTATTCCGGGCTCAAAATTAGCAGAATGGTTACTCCAATTTCTTTTGTGTATACAAAAATTTTCCGTCATTTCAGTTTTTTTGCAAAACCTACTTTTGCAACCTCCTCCCAGTATTTTTCGCACAGTTTCACTACATCTGGCTTGTTGGAATATGTGGACACTGACCCTTAATAATTATTGAAAAGTGTTGACTTTTTGAGACATTATAGTGGCCACACACCAATAAATTAAAGAGGGAGTGGCCAATTTTATTAAAACCGCTATAGCTCCTGAACTCTTAGGCCAAAATTGAGAGAATTCCATACACTTATGCTGTATTATATTCCATGCATGATTCTCAATTTGCTGTCTTTCTGATGGTGGCACTATGAGCAACAAAAATGTCTGTGTATTTATATCTTTAAAACCATTTGATTTATCTGGTTGACTGTCTGTACACCGCATGTTGGTGTAGTTTTTACTTGGAACAGTAGGGGCATGTCCCAACCCATATTGAGAGACAGTCAAATTGTCCTTACCATTATTTTCAGCAGTCAAGAAAAACTTGCTATATTGAACCTGTTCCCGGAGTGAATAATGAAAGTCGTTCGGGTTCCGCCTTAAAAAAACTGCCTTAAGAATCTGCTAGTACCATTGTCTTGGTCCGGAACTTGAACATCCATTGGCTAAAGCTCTTGGAAGCAGTCTTGTTATCGTGCAGATCCTCGAGCAGATCTAGTTTGAAACACTCAACTTACCTGCACTGCATCTGCTGAGACAGCTAATCCTAGGCCAGTTTTAAATATCAACTCCTGTCAGCACCTAATTCTGCTCTGGCCAGTAACGTTTTCCCAGCAGATGTTGTAGACACAGTCATTGCCTGACAGCTTGTTATTCTCTCAGTGTGTAATGAAGGCTAAAATGAAAAAAAAAGTTGGCATTGATCTGTGTAAGAGATGGAAACAGTGCATTCCACAGCTACTTACAGGCAGATGAGAGGCATCACCCAGTATGTCCAGAGCATCTTCCATAGCACTAAGGTCTTTCTCGTGAAAAGACATGCCATCACTTTCTCTCCCAATCATGACTGGCCCATCAATACTTCCCATCTAACACCCAAAAATAAATTCTCACACATACGTGCTTCAAGTACCTAGCCCCCTCCCACCGCATCCAGTCACTCTCAAACACAAATAGCCTCCAACACCAGCACAAGACTAAATGGTCAGCAGCTGTCAGCACATAACCATGGTTTGCAAGTGTGGGTTGAGTGTGACAGCAGACAGAGAGTGTGGACAGTTCTAGAGCTCACAAAGGGCATGGCCAGTCAGGAACGACGGACCAGAAAGTGATTACACAAACCTGCCCTTTATATAGATGGGAGAAGACATTCTGGGTCTGTGCAAACCCCCCCCCCCGAAATTAAAACAGAGAGAACATCTACCCCGATCTAATGCTTGTCTTTCAGCTCTGCTTTGATAATGAGAAAAAGTCATTCAAATTTCAGAGCTTTCCCGGAGAAATGGGAAGAAAAATGACATTATCATAAATAAGCTATTTGAAAAAAAAAAAAAAAAAAAAAAAAAAAGGTCAGCCGGGATCAGGGTAGGACTCTTAAAAGATGGTCATTTCATAATGACTCTTCATACCTCATAAAACCCAGAAAAGAACAGCCAAAACTATCTCTCCAGTTTCTGGGGCTAAATGGAATTGTATTTTTAAAAGTGGCATTCGTGGGAGAGGAAGAGAGATATCGTCATCAGAAGCATTCTGCATTAATCATCTCTGCCCTGGATCCCTGCCAGTACTGAAGTCCCCGCCCCCTCCCCCGATTCACACCTGCTCACTTTTGTTCCAAAACCAAAACTGTGCAGTCTCTGATGACCTATAAGCTGAAAAGTGAACAACATTCTTCATCATAAATTACAAAGGAACCACTGAATTTCCTCATATTTTAAATTTACCAGGGAATGACCAATCGATGTCATTCCAGGGTTGTAATTATGAAAAGTCTGCCTCAGATTCTTCTTTTTTGAGCGGCGTCGCTTTATGTGCAGTTCTGAAGCGGAATAGTTGAGCAGATGTGGGTCTAACAGTCCCTGCTGACAATATGCTACAAACAGACAGACTGCCCACTACTGTTTTCCTTCAGCTTCCATGGGAGCTACCTGTTTGAAATGACAACAGGTTTTCAACTCATCACAGCCACTCATCAATAATTAATGTGCTTTTCTCTTTTTAATTCGATGATATGGGTGTTGCACATAATTACAGTTTCCGGGCTGGAGTCTAGTCCAAACACACAGAAACCACAACAATCAAGCGGAGGACTACAGTGGGGAATTCCTCAGTAAAATTTAGCAATGTTGACGACACAGATAAAAGTTCTCAGTATTTTGGCAGTGATTGTAGGTCTGACTGCACTTTGACCCAGCCAGAGCTATAGGCCTGCTTCTCTCTCCAGACCAACCATTGCATAACATAACACCACAAATCTGTATTGTAATTAGGGCTGTGACTCCGAACTTCGGTATTTGAATATAATTTGAATATAAATAAAAATAATGATATTCGAACGAATATTATGCAGCCCTTAATATTCAAACCTGTTATGTGCATTATTTTTTGTAAGTGTGTTGGGTTGCAAACATTGTTTTCAATTCAGATTCAGAGGCTTTTTCACGCCTGCAAGGCTATTATTGGTCATCTGTGCTCCTGTCGTAAGGTCGGTGACGTGAAGAAAACCTGTCGAAAACCTGGGTGTGACCATAAACTAATATATATATATATTTATACATATATATATATATATATAGAACACTAGATTGCTAATAGGGTACGCTCAAGTGAAGCATCTGCCTCAGGAGCGTATACACCCGGAGGTAAAATTCGCACAGACTCCCATTCATTTTCGCCCACTTTAAAATTATATTTTCATAAAGACTTGCGTGCGAGTAGGTGTTATTTTGGTATCGTTGTGCAGAGCAACATTTTGTCTCCCTAAATATGTGTTTTTTGGAGGATGGAAAGCGGCACACTTACTAAAGGGAATAGCGAAATGTGACTCGAGGTCAACGTTAAAGTGCAGCAGAAAAGTGAAGTTAACGTAGGGTGACCAGATCTCCTGAAACTAAAACCGGGACACTTTGCGTGTGACCGTAGTGCGCTTGCACGTGAGGTCATAGACGCAAATATTAGGCTCAATTTCAGCACGAAGGACTAATGCTCACAACATAGCCTAATGGGGAAAAATTATGCATGTTTTTGGTAGGCCTATTTACACATTTAAGATAAAATATGAAAAGACATTGAATGAGTTTCGTGTGGGACTCTCTTTATTTTTATGAATTAGCCTGAAGCTGAAGAAAGTTTTGGAAAATACACCAAATGAACAGTGCGTGCGCGTTTTTCGCAGTGTCTACGTGTCCGAAAGTCAGACAGGGTTTTTATATAACTCCGAGTCCGACAGTCGGATGGTTTCAATATAACTCCGTGTCCGACAGTTGATTATTGTTTTTAATTTCTTCAAATCTACTGAATCTTTTAGATATTAAGCGGGAATGTTTTGATAAGACAGCTCACTTCTTCAAGATGAGTACCAAGAATTTTAATCAATGTTTCTGTTTACTCTGCTCAATATAAGTCGACATCGGAGCTGGACTTAGTGCATTTATGACAAATTTAGCGACTATCGGACAGAGATCCCAAAATACTCCGTCTCCGACAGTCATAAAAGTTCTAATTTTTCGAGTATTCCAGTAATTATTAGACGTATAAATGTAGCAATGTTTGTGTTCGACCTTTATAAAATTCAAATTGATAGCTATTGACTTTTCCTTGTCTTTTTATTCGTCTGTTTTCTTTCGTTGAAGATAGACTTTATTCGGTCTCTCTTATGAAAATTAGTCAGATGGATCGAACAGATTCACGCTATATTTCCACACCAGAGATAAAATAGTGCTTGTAGTCAGTGAGCAAATCAATCCCATGACCATTGACATTGTGAATTAGGCTATTGCATGCACGATCAAGACTGTCGGACGCGAAATGCAAAATACTTAATGTCCGGCAGCCAGCAGAGAGTAAAAGTATTGATATGAGAGCAGATATATTAAATATATATTAAAATAAAATAAAATAAAAGAGGACGATTAGAACAGATTGATAACGAAATAAAGAATAATAAAAAAACATTTTAACAACAAATAGAACATCCAATGAACACTGCAATTTATTTATCTTTTTTGGATGTTCTGTTTGTTGGTGATATATTTTTATTCTTTATTTCGCTACAAATCTGTTCTCATATCAATACTTTTTTTTTTTTTTTTTTGCTGGCTGCCGGACATGGAGTATTTTGCATTTTGCGTCCGACAGTCTTGATCGTGCATGCGATATTTAATTCACAATATCAATGGTCATGGAATTGATTTGCTCAATATTTTATTTGATATTTGTCAAATAAAATGTATCAAAAACAATCCTGAAGGCAATGGTTTAGCTCGGATATTTTGCATGGGACATACGCACTTGTATATCCACATCAAATCGAGAGCTGCACAGAGTCTCAGAATGACGTCACATGCATAAATTAATAGGTAATTAGCTTTTCAAAAATCGGGGAAATCGCATTGCAGCTGGGCTGGTTCTTGATCTTCTTTTTTCAACACAAATAGGACGATTGAGCTTGGTTACAAATATATTCGAGGAAGAGGTAATATAAAGTACTTAAAACTGCAAAAAAGTCAGGTACATTTTAGTTCCTTTTTAAAAGAGAGTGCTCGCAGACCTTAACAAGGTGTTGGACCTGGCTCGAGATGAAAGCATGGCACCAACAAGAGAGCTGGCAATTGAAACAACATAAAGGATTTCAAAACTACTCTAGAAATGAAATTCAACATTGAAAGTGGCAAATGATGTTGGTTGTTCCCAGTCAGCTGTGTCTGAAGTTTGGTACAAGTATAAAGAAAAGGGGAAGGTTGTAAAAGAAAAGTGATATTCAATCATGAATCACGAATCTGCGTTGGCCAAAACGATGATGCGAGAACTTTTGTCTGGTGTTGTTCCAATGAAGCATATAAAGATGACTATTTGAAGAAAACAAGAAAATTTCCCCATTCATTTGTGATATGGGGTTGCATGTCAGGTAAAGGACCAGGGTAGACGGCAATCATTACCTCAACAGTCAATGCGCTGGTGTCCATTGAAATTTTGGACCATTGTCTGACTCCATCAATAAAAAGTAGGTTTGGTTATGATTAAGCCATTTTTCAGGATGGCAAAGCATCTTGCCTCAGAGCAGAGAGTGTAACGGCTTTTCTTCAGGAAAGGCATATCAACTCAATGATACTGTGAGTAAGAAGTCCAGATCTTAATCCATTTGAAAATTTACGGTAGAAATGAAAAAAAAAAAAAAAAACAGTCCATGACATGGCCCCATCTTGCAAAGCTGATCTCCCTTACGAAAAAGAAGTTTATTCAAGTGTGCTATTAGTATACTTCTTATAAACTAAAAATAAGAGAGTATACTTTCAGTTTACTTTTGATGTGCTTATCAGAGATGTACTTAGCAAAGTAATACTTAAGTATACTTAGCTTATACTGAAAAGTACACAGAAAAGTCTAAGTATATTTGGCTAATACTTGTACCTAAACTTTTGATTGAAATATACTCAAGAAAAGTAGAATAAAGTATTAAAATATTCATGCCTAAATTTCAAGTATACTTGGCTTGCAGTTAGGCTACTATCAAAAGAATAAGCACATTAAAATATTTTTTACCATACATATTGGCTTCTTTGAAGTATACTGCACTATATTTTTACTCAGTTTTTACCATCTCATGGACTTACATATTCCACATGTACGTTTGCAGTAACAAGTCAGCTTTGGGGCAGCAGAGCAGAGTAAATAGCGCATGGGTGGAACTAAACTTGATTTTTATGCAGTGTTATTAACCCCCACAGAAACAGATAAACATTTGCCTGATTTTTGTTGAGAACAAATTTGACAATTATTCCAGTATTGACAGACTTGATACATACCCTTACAAAAAAGAAGTATACTTCAAGTTTAAGCAACGTAAACTTAAAGTACCCATCTAGTTTACATCTAAGTTTTATTTTGTACTGCAAGTACACTAAAGGTGAACTTTTAAGTATACTATGACTTAACAAGTTGTATACCTCTAGCATACTTTTCAATTTATGAAAGTATACATTAAAGTATACTGCAAGTAAACTTACAGATATACTGCTAGTTTATTAGTTGTATACTTCTAGTAAACTTTTCAGTTCACGAAAGTATACTGTGAAGTATACTGCTAGTAAACTTAAAGATGAACTATTAGTTCACTAGTTATATACTTCTAGCACAATTTCTAGTTTATTAAAGTATAATTTGCAGTACACTGCAAGTAAACTTACAGATATACTGCTAGTTTATTAGTTGTATACTTCTTGTAAACTTTTCAGTTCATGAAAGTATACTGTGAAGTATACTGCTAGTAAACTTAAAGATGAACTATTAGTTCACTAGTTATATACTTCTAGCACAATGTCTAATTTATAAAAGTATACTTTGAAGTATACTGAAAGTAAATTCAGATGTACTACAACTTGTTATATATACTTCAAGCCAACTTTTTAGTTCATGAAAGTACACTTTGAAGTATACTGCAAGTAAACTTATAGGTAGACTACAAGTCCACTAGTTCTATACTTCAAGCCCTCTATAGTTTAAATTTAGTTTTAAACTTTCAGGGAGCTATAAGTTTTTTTTTTTTTTAAACTGCAAGTATACTTTAAAGTCTTCTTTAAGCTAACTTAACATCATTCACACAGCTTATGATTATTGCAATCTAAAATATATTACTGTTGCTATTCAGATATTATTTAACCTAAGTAGACGAGAGGTTACCTCATGTACTCTACTAGTAGACAATGCTTAAGTGCATTCTGCTTTAATTTACAGATGAAGGTATTTATAAGAATTTACAATGAAACACATACTCAGGATTGAGAACAAAATTGATTCCTTCATAAATTAAATTTCCAAACACAATAGTGTATTGGATGCCAAAGTATAAGACCACAGCAATGGCAACTCTTATTGAAATCCCAAACAAAAAAAATTCAAAACAAAAAAATACCTCCTTCTCTCATATGGAACCAGAAATATGCATAAAACATTAATTAGCAATGCCTTCAGCCTGATCAGAAGGCTGAAGGACTCAAGCAAAGGCTGATGAAATATTCCAAATGAGTACACCGATGAGCTGTTTTTTGGTTAATGGAGTTCTGTATCACAGTCAAAAATATGACCGACTAAAGAAAAGATGTAGCAGTGCTGTAATACTTGAAAGATGGTACATTCTGTTTAATAAATGATTAAATCATTTTTAAACAAGAGTGTGGACATCAAAGCCCTGCATATTGTACCTGTACCAAACATTGTTATGTTTAAGTTGAGATATCAGTTCAATCTAGCTGGCCATTATGTGCAGATTCATAGATTAATGTACACAGTATTTTCAAACATAAGATTAAGAAGACTGGAACTTCAGTGCTATCTGACATAGTGACAATGGAAATGTCTGTAACTGGTTTTAAAACTAGCAACCATAGCACAACTTGATCTGCACCAGCTGTGTGGTTGAAGCTAAGTAGGCGTAGGATTGGTTTGTGCTTGGATGGGAGACCACCTGGGAAAATGAGTTGCTGCTGGAGGTGGTGTTGGTGGGCCAGTAGGTTGGGATCTTCCCTCTGGTGGGATAATATACAATACTCCAGTGCAGTGATGAGGTTGTTGTCTGTCTGATGAGATGTGCACCTGAAGTCCTGACTTACTGCGGTCATTAAATACCCAATGACACTCTTTAAGTTTCTTAGCAGTATACCTCGCAGTATACTTTCATGAACTGAGAAGTTTACTAGAAGTATACTACTAATAAACTAGCAGTATATCTGTAAGTTTACTTGCAGTATACTTGAATGTATACTTTCATAAATTGAAAAGTATGCTAGAAGTATACAATTAGTTCACTCACAGTATACTAAGAAGTTCACTTGCAGTGTACTTGCAGCATAGAATAAAATTTAGATGTAAACTAGAGGGGTACTTTCAGTTTACTTTGCTTAAACTTGAAGTATACTTAAAAGTATACTTATATAAACTTAAAAATGTTCCAATTTAGTCCAAAGAAGTATTGAATTAGTATACTTTCTAGTACACTTCAAGTACATGGTCCATAGTATACTTGCTATACTTATACTCAAGTATACTTAATAAAATGAACTTCAAGTATACTACTTTTTGCTAAGGGTTGTCAACTGCTAACTGCTATTCAAGAAAGCTGGAACCAGCTTGATGAAGAATATTATGTTTACATTAGTAAAATCCATTCCTCAAAGAATTCAGGCTGTCATTAAAGGCCAAGGAGAAACAACAAAGTACTTATTCTGATTTTTTGTTGATGATTCTACAATTTTTTTCTACAGCATTGACTAATTCCATAATTTATTCCTCTACTTGGTGATGAAAAAATGCCATTAAGTAATCAAATGTGTTTGAGGTGTGTTTCATGAAGCTTCAATGTTACACTTATAAACAAAAATAGTTTTGTGCCATATATCCGATTTTTTTATTTGCTATAAAGTAATAAGGCTGGATAAACATCCCCTGTGTGTGGTGATTCCATAAGTTTTGCAAGAGGTTGAAAATCACTGATAATACATTAGCTAACCACCGTTAGTTTTTACTTTTCCACGGGATCATTGACAACAATTCACTTACTTTTTAGGGCATTTGCAGCTTAAGTAACTACAGTTAACATTGAGGAATGCTGCACAAATGGGCCCATAAATCCACAGCAGCCCAAATAGTGCAGGAAGATCTAGGATAACTATACTCCTGCAAGAATGTAAAATGTGGACCTACTCCATACAAAAGTAGGATGATAATGTCTAATAGGGACCTTGCTTATACAGTAATAAATACAGACATGAATTCCTTATACTGAGTTCAGAGATTCACGATGCTGCAGAGAAACAACACACCCAAACTCTCAGCTATGAGAGGTTTGCTGAACACATATTAGGTGCTAGCTTGCATTGCCACACATTTGAAACCAAAATAAGTCAGGAAAAAGGAGAGGAATGCCCCTGCAGGGACTAGCCACTTTCCAACTTGGGACATCTCACAGAACATTCACTGCAGGTAGAAAGACATAGTTAGGGAAAATGAGACTAAATCAGGAGCCAGTATCAAATCACTAGGGACAGAGGGTAAAAGAGGGTAATGCATCATTTGCTTCTCTTCCTATTGGGGGGTGGAGGTGGGAAGTGAGAGAGCTATGTGACCAGGAGATGTATTCCCCCGTGAAAAACCATGGCAGAAATTTACGGTCACAAGTACAATGTACTTGCAGGAAAGCATGTAGACCCAATCTATTCTGATACGCTTGGAAACAAATGCTGTTGCAGGTCATTTTTCTTAACGACCATATGGGCCGCGACTCCAAACCAAATGCTACACAAGAAATACGAACACTATTTCAACTTGAACAAAACAAACAACCTGACAATCCATAAACTAACGCGACTGTGACCCAGCCATTTAAAATGGCACCTTCTCCGATTTGAGAAAAACTGGAAAGAAAAGCCCCATTTTCAGTGCATTCAGCTGTGGAAGCCAGGAGCGTTTGTTTGAGAAGTAAAGCCAAATGACTGCATAATTCAGCATAATTAGCTGAACAAACAAAAATCAAACTGAAAATGAAAGGCCAAATTGCAGGGATCGGCAGGTGTTCAGCTCTTGCTGCTGCTCAGTCACTCAGGAATTAACAGAAAGAAAAGGGCAGATTCTCATTACTGACACAAAAGATGGTTCTCCCAATCAGTCAATTACTGTTGTTTACAAACTGAAGGCTGCGCCAACCTCCAAATGAATATTATATTCTTGCAACAATTGCTCAAGGTGAACACTACCACAAAGGAGTTTTCTCTCATGCATTATAGCATTCCAACTCTCTAATACTTCGAGTAAAACAAATTTTATAGTCATAAATATTTGTATGCTCTGGTAAATAATGATGAAATCATGGCAATTACTGATTTTTTCAAAATTTCAATAAAACAAGTCATAGCTTTAGCAGTTAATACATGTATTGCCACTGCAAGTCAGTCTCAGCAGAATAAGTGCAACAACATACTCCTGTTTCTCATTCTATTCATGGTTCACAGTAATGCTGTTATTAAGGCGAAGTCCTTGTCAGCAATTTAATTAATCAGGCTAATCTGCTGTCTCGCATGTGAAGTAGAACTAGATTATGATAAGCATTAAACTAATGCTTTCTGATGTGACTGATGATAGAGTACAGAGTGTAATTTGTTTGTAGCGCCAGTAAGGGCAGAGTTGAAACTTGGTGTTCACTTTTCAGAAAATGTCATGGGAAGATCATGATGTTCTGAATCCAACAGCGACAGAAATGGTTTGCAATTTTGCCACCTACGGAGTAAATTACTTTACCTTAATTTTAGATTCTGCGTTGCTTCTGCTTAACACTTTACACCATGAACGAACCAGGTATAATTCATTGAAATGGTAAAGTGAGACAAGGCATAATTAGTGTAATGGTGTAGCCATCCACTTTCCCATCACTGCAAAAATTTCAATGAGCAGCAAAAATTATGGCCCAAATATGGAAGCTAAAAGTGTCCATCTATTAGAAAAGAAATAAAATAAATATAATTAACAGAACTGAGTTCACTTCCAAATACAGGACTGGACATCACTTCATGAGAGACGCAGCAGCTAAGTTCTACAATGTACTACAAAAGAAACTTGGAAATGGGAAAGAAAAGATAATGAGACAGCAATTTTTTATGCTGATGTGGTCTAATGAGGATATTTTTCAAGAAGCAGGATGTTCCGTAATATCACCGAAACATATTACCCACTGTAGGAAACGTCATAATAAGGTCATCGTGGTGCTGCAAAGAATATTAATGTGAAGCAAATCTGAGCCTTTTTACTTTTGAGGGATTGATCATTTTAATAATGTCACCCTAAGCCATAATATTAGGGGGAAAAAAAGCTTGTATCCCTAAATGTCTGACACTCTGCAATAATTTTTTTTAACGTTGTAAAAAAAAAAGAGAAAAAAAGTCAAAATCTAAGCTTGGCTGATCAATATAAAAAAAAAAAAAATCCCCATTTTTTCTGCCTTTAAGTATCTCATTTTACGAGTTCATCGCCATAGCGGACTGAAAAGTAAGTAAATACATGTAGTAAGTTCGTAGATTCAATGTCCCCTGGTACTGCTAAACAGTGGGCAAGAAACACTGTCCAGGAGAAACACAAGATATTAATATATGCGAAGATCATTTCAGCCTGGGCCAGAGCGCAGAACAGCAGGGGACTGTCAATTAAGTAAGTGAGACACAAAGAGACTAGCAGCCCCGTAGGCATTTGTTTCATCAAGGAATGGTTTTTAGGAAAGCCGCAAACATACACAGAAGGATTGTCCTCTTTAATAAGTAACTGATAAAAGACACAACAAAGGTGTGTGGGTGAGTAGGCTGCCTTAAATGAGGACAGAAACTTATTTACAGCTTGATACTACAGCGTATTAGGTTCTGATTTTTTTTCTAGTAATCTGTTCTGGTCAATTCTACTACAATGGGATGGTGATCTGCACAGGAGTCAGACATGAAGAGCAATTGCCGACGGTTGTCAAGACAAGACATTCATCTTGTTCTTAATTTTCCTATTCAACATGAATTAATTCCATCAATTGCTAAAACAATACTAGTGCTTTGTGACAATCACACAGAAAATATCTGATGACTGATAAGTCACATCATTACTATAAATGTACCTGTGTGTAATAAAAGTGGCTATGTTTCACTGCATTATTCACAGTATATATATTTGTCATTGTATTTGTCAGATATTGAATGCTGAGCCATAGCTGAGTATAACATAAATGTTGAGAACGAATGAGAAGAAGAGCCATCAGGGGATGGCATATACCCCAGCCCCCGCAAAATCTGAAATGAGAAAAATTCCAAAATAGCAAAAGGCTGAACTGCAGCATAAGGTTTATGGGTCTTTCACACATTCCAAATAATCTTGTAAAGTTAAATGATAATACATGATAGCACTGAGAGTGCAAGGGATGCTGAATTTTGATTGGCTGATGGAGGCCATCTTGTTCGAGCACTGACTTTGCATTTATAGATATCCATAGGACCCTTGACCAACATGAAACATTCAAAATTTTAGGTTTATTGGTTTCAGGGTTAGGATTATTTGTTTGCTATAGCACCACCTAAGGGCAGATTTACACCAAATTTGCTTGGCTTGAGTCTAATGTCCTGTAGATGAAAGATCTAAAATTTGGTGATAACTGGACACTGCAGTTAGAAGTTAGACCTCATTCTAGCAATAGAGGGCACTGCCATAAAATTAATTGACTTACTCTAGCTACATCTTCAAACAAAGCAACTTTGTGTGACTAACATTAAAAAATCTCTGACTGAAGATGCTGCGTAAAAAATGTTATTTGAATTGCACCTCCCGTGTCGGAGGATATAGACTTTAAAGGCTTTTCAAAAAATTGAAATTGAAGTAAAATCTGGCCATATGCAAATATGGTGGGGCTAATATTGATAGATTTCCGTGGACCCACAGAATCCAGCGAAAAAATAATTTTATTTCTGAGACCTATGATTTAAAAGTTGAAGACTTAAACATTAAGTTTGTTGTCATAATGCCACCTTGTGGTCAGTTAATGTTCAAAATTCCAAATTAGCAAAGGGACATATTCCAGCATGTGGTTTATGTGTGAGCCAAACATAACGGGAAATTTTTTACAAGAAAATATCAAACGTTTTTCAAGTCTGCACAAAAACATGATTACAGGCTGATGAATGGACAGATGGACAAAGCAGTCACTATATCCCGCCACATTTTATGCCAGGAAATAAAAAAAGGTAACAAGAAAATTTCCGCTGAGTAAAAGTGACATCAGGACTTGAACTTCACAAAACACTATCACTATCAGACCAGAGAGCCCTTCCCAAATGAATAATCAGACATGCTAGGTCCAAGTTTCGAGCCAACACTCAAAACTAATAAAGCAATCAGCAAAAAAAATTCTAAAGACAAAAATGCTGTGCTTAAATAAAATAAAACATTTGTGAGTGAGCATTTGTAAGGCGTTAGTACAAAATAAAGGCAAAAAGTTGCAACCACTTTAGTTCCCCAATAATCTAAAGCTAGTTCAGATTCAGGATGATCCTACTCAGGAGTTAGGGCTGTATCAACCACTGACGGCCTAGAGTATTTATTTCGGGTCCATGTACAGTGCGAGCCTATACTTCATTAAATAGTGAGAATATAATTTTCAATTTGCTATGTCTTTCGATCTTGGTATTTTAAAGGAACACTGAGCCCCTAAAATAGACAGCATTTTTGCGAAATTCAATCAATCTCTGAACATAATTATAGTGGATCATCCACCCGTAAAACGAGGATTGGCTCTCAAAAAGATGACATGAAAGATGCCATGCCTGCGCTCCCTTTTGCCCATGACATCACAGCATCAAATGTCCATCTGTGTAGTAAGATAGTTCAAGCGAAATAGCATGTTTTAGGTGTTTTTTAAGTAAAATTGTAAAATGTTGTCTGCTGGGTTGCACAAATTATTCTTCTAAAACTAAAGGCATAAGTTATCACTAAGATCCACTGTGTCAGGCCATGCCTCCAGCCGTCCAGCTCACCGGTCTACTAAGACCCAGACAGCATTCTTCACTCTTCATTGTTTGCAGCTGTGTGTAATTGCCACTGGGTGGTCGCCGAGCCTCACACTCTCTCATTGTGAAGTCTCGTAACTACATGCCTGTGTCGCATTCCTAGTCTTGTATAGACATATTCTCCGTGTATCGCATGTTTCTTCTAAAACTCTTCATACTTAGTGCTGTCATTATTTATGCCAGCACCTCACATAAAGGAATCTTGATTCCTAGTTGTTTTCTATTTGTAATACATTATTACTGTAGCTTATGCCAAGATTGTGCATTACCAACAGTGTTCACACTGCAAAGGAACCTCGATTCCTATTCTCTTTGTATCTTTTGCGTGTATTCCTCCTGCTATGGCAATCGGCCTAATAAAACATACAACCAAGTCCATCCTTGCTCCTGAGTCTAGTCCTCAACTTCTGGTCCTCCGTGCCTGTCACGAGGGTACGTGACACCACCCTCACACACTGAGATCGTGGATTGCATGAATTAGAGGAGAAAATCTTGCACAGTTGGAAAACTGTTACGTGAGCAGTTCACTCTTCAAGGCAGAATGTTTTGAGGTAGATCCGACAAAGAAGTGAACTAGCAAAACAAAGAAAAGCTCAAGACAGATGCTGTACCAAGCATATTTAATTTTCCTACATCTGCATAGGGGAGACTGGGGTTCGATGAGCCATGGGGACCAATGAGCTATATCACTATTTTGCGATCAATCGATGCCAAAGGTGTTTAAAATAGGCAAAATAGTGATATGGCTCATTGGTCCCCATGGCTCATCGGACCCCAGTCTCCTCTACAATACAATGATTTTTATCACATCTAGTTTGTTTATTGTTGTTGACTGTAGAGTGGTTTGCATGGTTTCCAACCTTATCAACAATTCACGAAGAAATGTTATGTTTTATTCCTTTGATTTTTTTTCTTGAGAAAACATATTCAGCACTACAAGCACCATTATTGAGAGATTGTAAATAATGTTTTAGTTTTACTTGTCACATATCTCAATTTATTGATTGCCTGTAATGCCGCATGGTGTTTTCCCATCTCATCTCACTCGTCTTAACCCTCTCATGCATGAATTATGATAAACTCAGTCAGGATTTTTTTACTAAGTGGTTTTATACATCCTTAGGGATGTAAAACAAGGTTTGAAGAAATTCTATAAATGACTACTTTTTCCCATTGCAATGACCTGCCAATGGGATTTTTTGTATGGGATGTTGCAATAGCTTCCACTAGAGTGGACTTTATGCAGCAGTACCCAAAATTGCAGGCATATATAGAGAAAAAACACTTTTAAACAGCTGTACACTGTAGTGACCTCCAAGCATGAAAGGGTTAATATAATTTTGATCAGTTTATGACACTTGGCCGGAAAACTATTAATTTATCATTGATTTAATTTGTGAATCATGTTCATGCATGCTATGTTTATTTCCTTTCCTGTGCTAGCCTACTTCCTCCATTACATCCATGAATTTAAAAAGGTGATCTTTTTCGGCCTCTTGGCCATACGTGTCAGTAGTAGTAGGGATGATTTGTTATTGATTACTGAGCTCGTCTAGAAAACTAGCATCTTTACTAACTGTAGTTTTAATTTGCATTAGCGATCTTTGCAAGGATGAACTAAAACTGACTGGAGAAACAGGTCCATTGCAAGTGAACCTGAACTGGAAATATTGTTCTCAATTTTATAGTAATAGAAAGTTGACTTTTTTTTTTTTTTTTAGCAAACAAGCCGCGGTTAATATACTATTCAAAAAAAGTAGGGGATATTGGATTTACAAGTACCATGAAATGCAGATCATGAGGTCAGGAAGGAAACAAATGACATAAAAACATTAAGGAAACATTTGTCAATTTATTCGAAACCCTGTGTACAGTCAGTAAAGGACAGATTCTCCAGAATAAGGGTCGACACAAACACAGGGTCACACAGCAAATTTGCCACCATTGTGAAACAGAGTCAGTAGCGGGTAAAACCCCTCAGTTGGCTAGACAAGCTCGAATTCGGGCGTGGCATACTCCTAATGAGACGTCCCAGGTCATTTTGGGGAACGTTATTCCATTCCTGTTGCAATGCTGCAGCAAGTTCTTGGACATTGGCAGGAGGTTGTTGATGTTTGGCGCGCAGCTGTCCAAGCATGTCCCAGACATGCTCGATGGGGAAAGGTCCGGACTGAGTGCTGGCCATGGTAATGTGGTGATATTCTGCTGTTGGAGGTAATCTGTAACGATCCTGGCCCTATGACATCTGGCATTGTCATCTTGGAAAATGAAACGGCGGCCATAACGACGCAAGTAAACGGCACAACATGGGGTGCCAAGATGTTGTCCCGGTAGTACTGCCCTGTGACACGTCCAGCAACAACATACAAGTCTGTTCTGCCGGCAGCAGTGATGCCTCCCCACACCATTACAGATCCACCCCCATACGGATCATGTCTAATGACGTTAACGTCATGGAAACGTTCGTTACGTCGGCGCCAAACCCTCCTGCGTCTGTCAAGGAAGTCCACAGTGAACCTCGACTCATCTGAGAACATTACGTTGTTCCATCGGGCGATTATCCCAGCGTTGATGATGACGACACCATTGAGTCTGGCCCTAATGTCACGATCCCTCAAACAGGGAATGACACGAGGACGCCGGGCGTGTAAGTGAAATCTGTGCAGACGATTCCTGATGGTCTGGCCACTCACTACCAAGCCAGTATCCCTTTGAAGTTGAGACCTTATCTGATTTGCTGTTACCATACGATTTCTCAAGACAATAGTGCGGATGAATCTGTCCTGAGCCTGAGTTGTTGCCCTTGGTCGACCGGATCGTGGTCTATCCTGAACAGACCCTGTAGCACAATGTCTGGACCGTAATCTGCTGATGACAGACTGGGAAACATTCATTGCCCTTGCCACAACGACCTGTCTTGTGCCAACCTGTAGCATGCCAAGGGCACGTAACCTCTCCTCCTGTGTTAGACGGCGCATGGTCTCTGTTTAATTAACGACTTCAACCACTGATAATCTGATGCTTTCTCTTCAAAATCTTCCTTTACAGTGGCTCTAACCTTCCAATTCAGAGTCATGCAAATTTGTGGCACAACCCCCTTGATCATCAATAGCATCCCGTGCAGATCGTGAGAGTGTCATTGATGTGTTTGGCTGATGAATTTCTTTGGAAATGCTTCCTCAGTAAGGAACTATACAACATGGTTTCGTATCCCTTTGTATATGTGAAAATTTTGATCTCAAAATAAAATATCCCCTACTTTTTTTGAATAGTATAGCTTACAGTCAGATAGGTTTTTAATTCAGCTGGGCAACAGCGCAGACATTTTGCACTTAATTTTGTGTGTAATAAAATGCTCATTTGTGCAATCTTCACCCCTGTGTTCTGAAAACTATCATAACTGGATGAATAAAGTTGACCAAACTAAACAGAATATTTACACTGTTTTATAAATACCAAGTAGTGGCAAACCACAAAAAAGCTTTATTCATTTGTGCATAAGGCAATTGATTGATTAACTGCAGGGGCTCATTTATCAAATCAAGGAATGTTGATCTAAAATTTGTTATATAACTGAGGCCGTAGATGCATTAACCCAGTTTGAAAGTTAACTGATGTTCTATATTCTTCTGCTTTCTAGTGAAAAGTCTTTGTCTATTCCCCTTCAGACAAG
The DNA here is from genome assembly GCA_029692085.1 of Gymnothorax javanicus. Lineage (NCBI taxonomy): Eukaryota > Metazoa > Chordata > Actinopteri > Anguilliformes > Muraenidae > Gymnothorax > Gymnothorax javanicus. The sequence continues at coordinate 85,231,452 of CM056196.1, forward strand.
ACAACGCCACATTTTGCAAAACTATACTACTCAACATTTGATAGAGATATTGAGTATTTTGTATTACACAGCCGTCATAACACAATCAACTGAAACAAATGCCATCTATTTGTATCATAAATGATTACATCATGCTCTGACAGTCATTAAAAGTGAAAGAAAAGGAGATCACATTTTGGTCATTTTTGATGAAATCATCCAGTTCTCTTATCCAACTTTCAACACCAATTCAAGTTAATGGTGGGAGAATAATGAAAACTCAATATCCCTGTGTATCCCTGTGCATTAATGATGCTCTTACAGCCACAACTCATGCTCATTATGAGCCGACGAATCTCTCGTTAAGGAAGGCGCTGGCTCTCCTCTTCTAAGGCCATCATGAGCTCGTCCAGCACCTGGGGTTGCACAACTCGTGCAGAAACTGCACGTCCCAACATGTCCCACACATACTCAATTGGATTGAGGTCGCATGAGCACGCTAGCCATTCTATTCTAACAATTATCTCCTGCTCCAGGTAATCTGCCATTACCCCAGCCCAATGTGGGCGAGCATTGTTATCCATCAGTATAAACTAACTGCACCAGCAAATGGTCTCACAATGGGATTGAGGTTCTCATCTCTGTAACGAGCTGCAGTCAGCATACCATGCCTCAGGACTTTGAGAGGTGTTCTTCCAGCAGTGGATACGCCACCCCAGACCATCACTGAGTCCCCTCCATATTTGTCATGTTCAGTGACCTGTTGCCTCTGGAATGCTTCTCCAACATGTCTCCATGTCCTTGCTCTTCGGTCAGTATGGTCCAAACAGAAACAAGGCTCATCAGTGAAGAGCACTGGCCTCTAGTCATCCAGGGTCCAATTGACATGATCTGTAGCCCACTGCTAACGCTCTTCTGCATAACGTCACGTCAAAGACACCTGCAGAACTGGTCTACATGACCACAATCCTGCCTCATGAAGATGAAAACGCACAGTTTGTATAGAAACCTGCACCCCAGAAGCATTCTGCAGATCATTTCGCAGGTGCGTTGCAATTTGTATCAGATGACATCTTGCCTGAATGACCAGAAACCAATCATCAGCGGCCCAAGTTGCCCTTTGCCAACCTCCCCCATGTTGCCAGGCTACACTTCAAGTATTTTGATGATGATTCCACATGTGGAAACTGCACTCAGTTAAACATTTAAAGTTTGTGCCACCTGTTCCTGCATAGCACCTTCTTCCAGCATTCCCATCCCCCTTGCCATGTCTTCATTGCTCAAACGGCATTTTTGGAGATGCCTTTGCATCCTTTCTCACGTTAATTTAAGAGGAAAAAAATTTAAATTTCAATAAAACAGGCAGTTTGCTCTGATAGTCGTAAATGCAAACAACCACCAGCTCATCAATGGACAGCAGTTATGCACGTACAAAATGTGAGTTTTTAAGGAAGCATAAATTATGCATACAGTCAAGATTGTTTCCCCAAAATGTAATAATTCACTGACCAGTTGGTCAAAACATCCAATATCCCCATCAAATGTTGAGCAGGATTATAATGTCAGATGAAAAATGCATTTTTTTTCTACTTTTTTTTTTTCTGGTTAGCTTCTCCATAAGATCTGTGCCTCAAAACATTCTGCCTTAAAGTGTGAACTGCACATATAATAGTTCTCCAATGGTGGTAGATATTCTCCTCTAATTCGTGCAATCCACAATCTTAGTAGACCCAGTGCCGTTGGCACTGCATTAATGATAACTTTTGCCCTTATTTTGGAAGAAAAATTTGCGCAACTGGGCATACAACAGCTTATGATTTTGCTAAAAAAAAAAAACACCTAAAGGACGCTATTTCACTTGAACTATTTTACTAACCACATGGACATTTGACATTGTGACGTGAAGGGAAAAAGCAAGCTCAAACGTGGCGCCTTTCTAAGCAATTCATGTGCTCATTTTGAAAGCTATTCCTCGGGATATGGATAAACAATACATCATGAAAACGTTATCATTATGTTTGCAGATTGATGGAATTTCACAAAAAAAAGTTTTATTTAAGGGGGTCAGTGTTCTTTTAAGGTCCTAATCATGCTCTAGGGAATAAAGATTTAAAAAGTGAAAGTCAATGCCTTTCTAATGTTTGGGCCAATATCAGACTAAAAATATAGTCAAAAATAATAATAAAAAAAAAAACAAATTACAAACCTTAAGTGTGAAAATACAAAAACATACTTTTGCTGGTTTTTACAGAGAACATAACTGACAAAAAACAACCATAACATAACATCACTGCATGATTTTTTGTAATCAAAAAAAAAAAAAAACAGTCTTACAACACATTTAGTGCTGTGTTCATTGATAGAATTTTGAGTCCTAGAAATACCTGATTAATGGGCTACTGCCTCAAAGCTAAGCTGTTTCTGCGAGAGCCAGGCATAGCCAGCGATGATGATTCTGAGAAAGGATTAGCTGCTGAGCAGCCAAGAGAGAGGCTCAGGCTGATGATTTCACGGCTACTGTTGCGAGCGGACAGATATGGCACAGACCCAGTCTCCCCACAGGGTCCCATTCTACTGTGTTTATCTCCAGAGAGGGGAGTCTTAAGCGCTCCACAACTACAGTGACCTCATCCTAATGCACAGGTGATGGCACAAGGTCGTACAGTAAATGTTCCTGATTTCCACAATAGCTGGCCGCATTGCACCCCCACTGCTCTCTTTTTATAAGTGGGACACACAAAGGACACAAGGACAGAAATGCCTCAATGCTGTTTGAGCCACAAAAACAGAAAATACGAGAAAATACCTGCAGGTGCATGCATACACACACACACACACATGCGCGCGCACACACACAACCACACAAGCAGACACACGAAAAGAAACACAATAACCACTGCTGTAAAATGTTTTAGCGGAAATCATCGTATGAATCCTGATGCACAGGGCCAATTTTGAGCAGCAGAAATAAACCACAGCCTCATGAAATACCATAATGATGCATAATGGCCCCAGTGAAGAACATGAATAACAGTGTAATGCTATTACAGTACACGATATATCCCACAGATGGATCAATACAGATGTTGCCTACTGCAGTGCTAATTCAGGCCAAATTCTAGATGCCTGAAACAATGTGTTTAAATAAGAAGGTGAACATGTTGTATGGAAAACAGTTAATTTACTCCTACCTCTATTCTGCGCAAGCAAACTGAAAATTGAAATTCTGATTGAAAACGAGAGCTAAGCATTGAGCTACACAAAGTGTCTATGCTGTCAATGTTCTTTAAAGGTCTTACTTTCACAACTCCACTTATTAAAATCATCCTTCATCCAGTCTTCATTCCTACGACAATCAACAGTTGGGTGGTTCCGCTGATAAGAACAGATGAATGCAATTACATTTAAATGTCCTCCAGCACAGCGGAGGAGGATTTGGAGGCAGCAGACAAACCAAACCCTCAAAGCTTCAAAACAAAAGCAATCAGCTCCTCACTGCAGACTTCAGCTCACCACATAAGCACAGGAGTAATCACAGCCAGTCATTAGACTGTGATGAGATGGGCTGTTTGAGCACATCGGTCCCATATCCAAGATTTCTCCATTCAAATTCGAGGAAGGCCTTACCAGTTTATCAGTCAATTCACCTATAGAACAACTCACAGATCCTATTCCATTATCAATTTGTCTCAATTCTTTAAAATTGCCTGATATCAGTCAAATGTGACTGACTCAGAATAATGGCGACACATAACTGGCCGTTCAACAAAATATTTTCTTGACTGTTGAAGAGTGACACAGCCACTAATGAATATTGAAATATTTACTGTATTTCACATGGTGAAAGCATAGAGTACTAAGAAAGCCTTGTGCCCAGCGCGGTAGGAGTGTTAACATTAAACATTAAACACTGTTACACAGCGCTTCAGTTTTGTGCGAGCATGGTGTGAGCGGAGGGAGGACTTAATCCCAGTTCTGCTACACAGGGCTTGCCGTGTTTATTTTGTGATCTGCTGTGCATGGCTGCTTACGCTCAGTGTTCCTGCAAGGTTTGGAGCTACTTCTGCAATTCCCTCTGGTCCTCTCCAAAACATTTCCCTGGGACTCCCCACAATGCAATCTTCCTAGTTTGTGGAAGAGGAAGAAAGGTTTTCTCAAGGTCTCCATAAAGTCCCAGCGATTATTATTGCCTTGAGCCTTGGCAGTAAGGCCAATCATTGAGTAGAAAGTAATATAACGCATTGGGGTCCCAGCTGGAATGAGAAGAGGAAAGGAAAACCTGCGTTTGAGACCCATCATGATTTCAGCATTTGTTCAAGCTCAGCCAGGTGCTCTTTCTCCTCAGCCCCTACTGGCAGAAGATTTACAGCACATTACAGGAGCACTGAAGCATTTCTGCAGCAGTCCACCTGGAGCTATTTTCAGGATGCTTTTGGCTAGGTAACAAACATTTCATTTCAGTCCCCTCAGGAAAGTAGGAAGCTTTTGAATCTTTCACAACAAATTACATATACTGAATATTCTTAAATATGATGCAATTTACTTTTGACATAAATGACAATCTTTGAGATGACATCAAAACAATTTATGAAAATTTTCATCATAAATGATTACACTTCTCAGCAAATGTGCGACAAATGTGTTACACAAATAATTAACTCTTATTGCAAAAATCAGTCTTTACAAGGAGTATAATGGCTCTTCCCTTAAAAAAAAAAGAGGAAAATGTAGTAAGGCCAAATAATACTCATGACACAAATGATTTTTTACAGCAGGGAGAGCATTCATTAAAAAACCCTTCTCTATGGATACTGCACATATGGTATTATCCTTTAAGAATTTTGGTAATTACACCAGGTACAGAGCACTAAATAACAATCTCCAAATACCATATAAAGGGGGTGGACAATAAAACCCCCTGAGAAATGGCTTTTACATTGAAACCTCTAAACCACAATAACAAAAGCCCACAGGTAAATCCTTTTATAGTGTTAATTAGCAGGATGTGTCTACTTGAAAGAGGTTTAAAAAGCAGCACTTTGCCCATTAAGTGTCCAGAGTAAGATACTAACATAAGGGATGTTTTTCAAAGCGAAGGCTGCAGCCTAGGAGGGCTGCATTTCTAGGCTACTACGTAATCGCAGGCTATTACATTGTGAAGGTGCCTTCGAGTACAGTGGAGGTGCTTTCAGCTCACCTGAAATCAGACGGAATTGTCAACTTATTTACGCTCTGTTTCCATGTTGACAATTCTATCGGGTCACCTGGTCACCTGTCGCAGTCCCTGGGCTATGGCTCATCACTCTAGCTATTTTAAAGTTTAGAGATTTTGGAATATTCATCATTCATACCAGGGAAATACAACACCTATATGAGTTCTATGACAGTAGAACTCCTTTATTTAGATGCACAATCAGGCGCTAAAGTCTTGACTTATACCCTGCCTCCAAGGCAAGGGATACTGTTTTTCACTGGCATTTGTTTGTCTGTCATCCAGTCTGTTTGTCAGCAGTCTAGCACAAAAACAGTTACAAGAAATTACACAAAATTTTCAGCAAAAGTGTGCAGCAGTCCAAGGATCACCTGATTAAATTTTGGAGCTCACTAAGTCAAGGTCAAGGTCACCAAAAAAGCAAAAATTGCGGGTGAAGTGTGAAGCACCTGGCACCACTTGTTTAAATATACATTTTGACTTTTCTGTGTAATTTAATTCCATCTAAAAGTTTGTCAGCTGGAAAGTGTAAATTTGAGATTTTCCAAACAGTAGAAAAGAATGTTCCAGAGAAATGTTTGTATTTGTTTGAACCTTTTGCTTCGCAAGGACCTAGCCGTGCCTTTGAAAACGGTCCTCAATCAATCTTTAGCTCTGATGCGGTAGTTTAGAAAAAAGTAACAAATGTAGCAAAGAAGAACTCGCACACAGAAAAAGAGGCGTCAGACCTAAATCGTGAGTTTAGATATTTCTTTTTGAATTCATCACGGGGCTGTACAGACAATCAAAAAAAATGTGCGAAAGTGCAAAAAAGTGCAAAGGTGCAAACATTTCAGTCCATACTGGACTTTCCTCAGTGCAAAATGAACCATGCATAATCAGCCACCCTATTTGAGGGTTTCTCTACAGGTGCACCTAGTTCAATGATCTAGGGCTTGATTAACCATTCATGAAGCCACTTGGTAGCAGGCCAAGACACCAGGTACAGAGAACAGACAAAATGCTAAAGCCAACACTGATACAGAAGCGAATGTTTATAAGTATTGACAATGATACCCATCTGAAAAAAAGGTTAAACGTCTGTGCACAACTTTTTATGGCACAAAGGAAGAAGTAAATAGTCAGAAATTAAAAAAAGAATAATTTACTTCAAAAATAAAATAGAGTGTAGAATTTAGGAATTCTCAAAGAAGCAAGAGTCGGCTTAAAGGAGCAGTGTGTAGAGTTTTGATTAATATTTTGGCAGAAATGGAATATAACATTCATAACTACTTTTTTAGTAGTGTATAATCACGTAAAAACAATAATCTTTGAGTTTCATTTCACTTAGAAAAAGCCCTTTAAACCTACATGGGAACGGGTCCACCTCCGTGGAGGCCACCATGTTGCGCCGCCATTTTTCTACAGTAGCCCAGAACGAACAAACCAGACAGTCGTGCTAGAGACAGCCTTTCGCGATTGTTAATTGTCTTCCAGTAGACCGGAAGACGAAATACGAAGAGGAGGATAAATAGTTTGCAGCCGGCTGGCCACACATTTTGTGTTGTGAGCACTGTGAGAGAGTTGTAGAGTTGAGAGAACTTTGATAAATGGAAGATCATACATATTATTTAGCACAAGAAAGTGCAGGGGAGGGCGAACCATCTGCTTTGAAGAAGAGAAAATATGAAGCAAAATGACTTTGAGACAGACAACAACAGAAACACGGGTGAGAATTGGTGTGGCCTTTCCCAGATGGAAGTCGCTGATGAGGGACAAACATTTTAACAGTGACGCCAAAGTCGCCTGTTTTCTGCTGGACAGGTAATGTAGACTACCAATGTAAATGCTATGTGTTGTGTGCATGCTTTAGCTTTACCATTTTGTCACTGTTGAAAAATATCTGATTTACAGCATTCTCCCCCCCCCCCGGGGATTATGCTGCATACCATTGTACTTCGAACTCCGGGAAAAAAACAATTCCGACTCAGAAAAGTGCAATGGCTGCGCACACAGTGAGCGCTAATCACAGTTACCTGCTCGTCAATTCTAACTCTTATTTAATCTTTGATGTAGCGTTTGAGTTGTGAAAAGTGCTAGAATTCAGTTTCAGAATTCCATTCAGTTGATTTGTGTTTGATACAAGTCTTTGAGTGTATGTCGTAGTAGCCTACTAGCGTTAACATATCGTCCCATGAATAACAAAAGGTCGCAAGTGACATTCCTGATGAAACCTGTTTTTTGGCTGTAGTACTCGTGGTGCAGAAAAACAGGGTTCATCAGGAATGTCACTTGCGACCTTTTGTTATTCATGGGACGATATCGTCAGCTAACATTACCTACATCGACAAACTACTGCATGTCTGCCTGCTTTACCACTCGAACGCCCCTTTTGAATACATAAATACTCTTTCACCTAGCACTGCATTCATGAGCATACTGCGGGTATCCATGTTTTCCCGAGCTGATGCACTGGCACGCATAAGATTGGAGGTCGGAAAAACTACACGGAACTATCGACCTCCGACTTCCAATGGAATGCAGCATTAGTTGAGAAAAAGACCCATGTGTAAAACCGTACTCTCAGTTTGCAGTGCGCTCGTAAACCATGCCCTGGCATTACAAATCCATGACCACGGATTTGTAACTGTGCCCTCGGGTTTGCAGTCCACGCGTTCAAATGACTTGGAGACAGACTGGTAATCCAAGGGCACGGTGTACAAATCTGTTGGCATGAATTTGTAATCAGGCGGCACGGATTATGAATCCGAGAGCATGGTTATTGACCGTACGCAGTTTGCATTGATTTCTCACCCGAGAGTACAAATTTACACATGGGCCTTTTTCAGCTAAACACAGGGGGGCTCCCTGTGATCATGCTTGTAGTTGACCTGGTAGCTCTGCTATACTTGATTTATTTTGATCTGTATGTTGAGGAAAGCCAAATCCCAGCTGGTAAGGACACAATAGAATATATTACAGGGGAATGCGACTGTATCACGTAGCACTTATATCCTTGATGTCGCTATTATTTCTCCAGCTATAGCGAGGTCCCGCAACACCGACTCCCATGAAGGGAAAACCTTTTCAAGTAGCGGTTGTAGCCTATGTATTGTCGCGTTGGATAACAGCGTCTGCCGAACTGTCTGGCAGGTGAAGGCTTCCGTAGCTCCATTCGGCGGTTAGAAAGGAAAGGGTTAGCAGAGGTAAATTCAGTTGGTTGCAATCTGCAACCTCAGCGCTAGATGCTGCTAGATCCTACACACTGCTCCTTTAATAAACAATTAAGTTCTTTCCATTTTCCAAAAAGTGAATTAAAAATCAAGCTGATTTTGGATTTATGAGACAAAACAGGTCCAGGAGACGCATGTGCAGCATGTCTATGGGAATTCTACGGTCATGCTAGTATGAACTCTCAAACTGGCTGTGGTGGTCGGAAAAAAAAAAACATGAGTATGTCAACCAAGTATTATCGGAAATTGTGGTTATTTTTACAAATTTCTGGTTTAGATTTTTTTTTTTTGTAAAATTAAAGGAGTTTCTTTTTTCTTACAACTCCAGCACAGAAAAATTTGGGATGGGATGGACATGTACATAAAGCAGACAGCAGTGATTTCTAAATTTGTGTTGTATTTCATCACCCTTTGACTTCCATTCAATTGCAGACAGAAGACAAGATATTTAATATTTTGTCTGGTGAACTTCATTTTATTTGTAAATAAAAATCTATTCTGGCCAGCAGCACTTTCCAAAGGTAGAGATGGGGACAATTTAGGACTAGTAGTGAGGTATAAAAAAAAAAAAAGAAAGAAAAATTATGTGATTTGAAACCACTGATGTCACCACAAGACAGCAATCATGAATTGGTACAGCATCCAGTAAAGGCATGGTCCTTCAGGAGCAAGGATGGGCCAAGGATCGCCAATTTGCCCAAGAATGCATGAGAAAATCATTGAAAGATTTAAAAATTATGTGTCTCAAAGAAACATAGGAAGAGATTTGGATATTTCACTCTTAACGGTGCATTACATAATTAAAAGATTCAGGGAATTTGGAGAAATTTCCGTGCAATAAAATAAGCATATAGGCTCAGGATTACTTTGGCAAACCACTATCAGGTACTAGAATAAGTAGTTACACCCTCAAATGCCAGTCTCAACTTAAATGTGCAAACAGAAAGCATTCTGTTAACGCGCCCAGAAGCTCCATCAAATTTTATGGGCTCAGAGGCATCCGCGATGGAGCATGACACAGTGGGAATGTGTATTGTGGTCAGACAAATTAATATTTCAGGGATTTTTTTTTTTTTTGAGAGAGTAAATGGATGATGGATGCCGTGTGTTCAGGACCAAAAAGACAAAAACAAAAGATTATCCAGACTGTTAACAGCAACAAGTCCAAAAGCCATGTTCTTTCATTGTATGGCGTAGTGTCAATGCCCTTGGAAAGGGTAGCGTGCACATCTGTGAAGGCACCATTGATTCTGGAAAGTGCACTGAGATTTTGAAGCAACATATGCTGCCTTCAAGACAACATCTCTTCCAGAAATGCCCATACACTTTTCAAGAAGACAATGCAAAACCGCATTCTGCATGCATTACAAAGGCATGGTTGCGTAAGAAGATAGCAGTGTTCGAAATAAGCTGTTATCCAGTTGTCTAGACAACCTGAAATAGATCTAGACAACCTAAACTGCTCACGAGGTTGTCCATTGGACAACCAAATATCCCGGCAGTTTTTATTAATTTGAATTTGTCAAAAAGACAAAGAAAAATTTCAGATAGAATGGCCCGAGATTTGGTGAGAAATGCTCAGAAGAACCCACACGTCACTGCAAAAGGGCTGCAGAAAAGAGTAGCAGACACAGGTCTAGTTGTTCACAGGACAACAATACAGCGTACCTTAAACAACAAAGACCTACCTGGCAGAGGTGCAAGAAAGAAGCCTTTCCTACAACCTCAACACAAAATTAAGCGTCTGAAATATGCAAAAGAAAACCCTGAGAAACCTAAGCCTGTTGGAACAATATGCTTTGGACTGACAAAACTAAAATTGAACTTTTTGGCCACAACCAACGGTGTGTTTGGAGGAAAAAGGATGAAGCATTTGTAGAGAAGAACACGTTGCCAACTGTTAAGCATGGAGGTGGATCCATTATGCTTTGGCGTTGTGGAGCAGCTGAAGGCACAGGCAATATTGTGCGGGTGGAAGGAAGAATGGATTCCGCCAAATATCAAGACATTGCAGAGGCTGAAAACTCAGTCCAGAAGTTGAAGAGACGTTGGGTATTCCAGCAAGACAATGACCCGAAGCATACCTCAAAATCCATCATGAAGTACCTCCAGGAAAGATAGATGAAAGTTTTGGAATGGCCATTACAGTCCCCAGACTTGAATATTATCGAAAATCTGTGGAGAGACCTCAAACATGCCGTGCATGCAAGAAGGCTGAAGAATATTTCTGAGCTAGAGGTGTTCTGTCAGGAAGAATGGGGAAAAATTCCAAAGACAAGAATTGAAAGACTCTTAGCTGGCTACAGGAAGCGTTTGCAAGCTGTTATAGCTGCCCGTGGAGGAGTTACAAAGTACTAGCTGACAGGGTTCCCAAACTTTTGCACAAGGCCTTTTTCCTTGTTATTATTATTTTCAAACTGCATTTAGTGTTCAGGTTTGCTTTCAATCACTTGGGAGATTAATTGTAACAGACATTTAAACCAGGGGTGACCAAATTTTTGCACCCTACTGTAAGGCCTACTGCGCGGAACTTTCACGCATCCCGTACGGGCGAGAACGTGAGTCTTTTTTTTTTTTAAATAAAGTTCCGCAGCAAACAACGACGTAGAGATAGACCGCGGCCGCACTGCAATTCAGGCATGGGCAATCTAGTCGAGGAAAATTCGTGGCACGAGCCGGATGTAACCGTAAACAACCTAAGGGAATGTAGATTCGAAAATGCGACAATAAGCATCTTCATTTGTGATGAATTCTATGTGCTTATTTTATAAGCCTTAACGTATTGTATGCATATTCAGAGTTCAATCAAAATTACTGCTGTGAGTGTGGCGGTTGGCTCTCTCCTAGCATGAAACTTCACTGCTCTTTGAAACTGAGGGGTAAGTTATCTGAAATTGTACAGACTGATATAAAATTTCATAAGGATTCATTTATAATTGGTAATTAACACCCATGGGAAGCGGGAATCTTTATTTTCAAGTACATGCAGCCAGTATACCTCTCACTCGTCCCAAGCCATGTCAAATAGGTCGGCTCTGTTCTGGCTAGTGATATAGTGAGCTAATACCGAGTCCGATCAGAAAGGAAAATGCAGTGCCATGACGACCGGTTTTTGCCTGAGATTGTGATGGAAGGCGGGGCTAAGAAATATTAAAGAAACGGCATGCTAATGAACCGAGCTATTGAGTTGCAAGACAGTGGTTTTGGTGAAGAGTTGTTTTGCTTGGCAGAATTTATCATTTTATATTTTATTGCATTGTTCTGAATATCACCTGTACGACAAATTGAAGCATTATTTAGCGTTATTCAATTAATATCCGCGTTTGCTTGTAATTTTTTTTAAATGCTAATGATAGTACATGGACAACCTGATTTGTTTTCTAGGTTGTGCGGTGGACAACCTAATTTTTTTCCTTATTTCAAACATTGGATTGTGTGGGTGCGGTTGCTGGCCGGGCCTGCCCACAGTCCTGACTTGACCCCAATAGTGGTGCATTTCGAAATGCAAAGTGAGATGATGAGGACCCCGCACTTCTGCACTCTTTCAGACTAGTTTGCAGGAAGAATGGCACAAAATTACACCTGAAACAATTCATCACTTGGTGTCTTCAGTCCCTAAATGTTTATTAAGTTTTGTGAAAAGGAATGTCAACATGTTAATTACTTTACTGTCACATCTTTTTTTGAAATATGTTGCGAGAATCAATCATTAAATTTATTTATTTTGGAAAATCAATAAGTTAATCAGTCATGAGGTGAAACATGAACTAATGTATCGTTTTCAACATAAAACAAGCCAAAGACAATTTAAATATCATAGCCGTCAATTTTAAATTTAATTTAACATACCATCCCAACCGTTTCTGATTTGGGGTTGTAAATATCTGATTGTTATGAAAATTTGGGTGTGTTCAAACTTTTGACTGGTACTGCACGCACCCCTGTGTTCAACAGCCAGAATGCAACACGTATCAGGTTCAACTCACATGGAGCAGAGGTTCCAAATCATGGAGAAAAACCAAATGCAAAGGGTACACTATAGTAGAAAATACGGTTTTAATGGCAGTATAATTCTATAGCAGACCCCATTCACCTTCTTTTGCAAAGGCCAGCGCAGCAACAAACATTGAATTCCAGCGCAGAGTGCAACAAGATCCAAATTATCAACCTGCCCTCGGACATGTAGATTTTAAATCTACCTGCCCACTTTAAAATTTCACCTGCCCAGTCTTTCCGAAACCCCTTCAGCCTGAAAATTTACAGTGGCTCACATCTGTATGACATCCCAGATTCTGTATATGTTACCTATATTGTTAATAATAAATCTGTTTAATAATAACTTTTTTCAGTACTTTAATCTCAAATTAACATGGAATATTTAGCCCACAGTTCCACAAAAATAATCTCCACTTTTTAAATCTCATGTGAAAGTACAAAAATATTTAGGCCCGAGTTCAGCATACTAATCACCAAAAAGTGATTTGCTACCATATCGTGGTGGAGGAGTTTGCTTGCCCCTGGGATCATGGGAGCTGTGTTGTCTGGAGCTCAGCTCCTGGTAGGGTCTCCCATGGCAAATTGGTCCCAGGTGAGGGGTCAGACAAAAATCGATTTGCTAGTCTCCTATGAAAAGCCCCCCGATGGAAATAAGAATCTTGCTCGGATTAGGGACACCGGGGCCCCCTCCTGGAGCCAGGCCTAGGAGGGGAGCTTGCAGGCGAGTGCCTGGTGGCCGGGTTTTTTCCGGGACTCGGCCGGGCTTAACCCGAAGAGGCGACAAGGAGCTGCTTTCGAGCTGCAGCGATTATCACCCTGTCCGCCATAAATCAATGTTTATTCGGTGTCGTTGATGGTAATGTGACGAGCGGTCAACTTTAATTTATTGGTTGATAATGATTCATCGTGCAATTAACACTGGTATTTAACCCTTGATGACAATAAACATTTTAATGAAAAAGACAACATTATACCACATTATATCGCCTCTTTACTCCACAAATAGGAAACGACAGACAAGGTCGAGTGCAAAATCTGCCCGTCCGCTGGATTATTTTTCATAACCAAGTTGGGGGAAAATTGTAGTTATGTACTATCTGATTGGCTTCCAATTCCAGTCAGGTACAATCTGATTGGCTGAAGCGTGGCTCAGACAGTTGTTTGAAGTTGTGGCTTACCCCAACTTGGTTAGGAAAAATATGCGCGCTGCTCGTCCGAAAGACGTGTAGAATGCAAATCAACCTGCCCGACGCAGAAATATACACGTCTCGGGTGTTCGGGCGGGGATCTTGATGCAGTCTGCGGCAGAATATGAAAATCATTAGACCGAACAATTGGACTGATGAATTGAAGATTTAAAAAAAATATAAACATGCATTGGCACTCTATACCAATACATTGCATATTTGAGGGCTAGAGGAAGCAGGTAATGTTTGATTACATTTATTGTTGCAATTCTGGCCTCCTTGGGTGCATGAAGCAAGAAGTGTCCATTATGCCACACTGGCTTTCCTACCTTGATAATTAATAAATCAAAATACCAATTTCCACAAATTTCACTTGTCTGAGCCCCAGCCTACCAGACCAGAACAAAGTATTTAAGATCATTTTAACCACAGCAGTTGAACTTCTCTACACTGAATTGTGCGATTAATGATTTATCAGCACTTCTGTGGCAAAAAGCATGAATTTCTAAATGTCCAGTGGCTAAAATCTTTGAGGTCCGCTTAGTATCAATAACAATAAATAAATAAATAAACAAACAATATTTCACGGAGATATGGAGGAAGATGGAAGCAGATAGGGCAGGCACAGTCACGACTGTCCAGGGCCTCATTTCCCAAAAGCATAGTAAGGCTAAGATGATCGCAGAATCCATCTTACAGAGCTTCTTATGATTGTGTCATGGTTTAGTGGTGTGCGTGTGTGAAGGAACTTTCTTTGTGGCTCTCGTCCTGGGACAATATCAAATTCCTTTTCTATCGGATTCTTCTCCCAGCTGGTTCATCAGGCGTGGGCGGCGCGTTCCTCTAAGTCTATATAAGCCGGATGTCCGCCACGCCTCCTTTGCTGGAGTGTCTGATTTCAGTTTTCACTGCAGCCAGAAGATATCTCTAGTAAGGGGTATGTGGCGAAAGCCTTCGCGGTACATTTGCGATTTATATTTCTTGATGGAAATTTCCTTTTTGATTCCTTTCCTGTCTATCTTTGGTGTCGCACTAATTTGGGTGCTTTGTCTTTCTCGGTCCTCAAGATATTTCCCTTTCGCTTTCCCTGTTTGTTTTCCTCTCTCGCTTTGTTTCCTGGTTTGGATTGTTGGGCGTCCTTTTTGGAAGCGCGAGAGCTGTTTCTGTTGCTTCGTTTATATTTCTCCCTGTGGGTATTTTAAGTCCTTGCTGGTCTCGTTTCTCCCACTGCTGCATTTGGCCTCCCCACTCTTTCGGCCATTACAACACACTCCTGATTGACAAGGAGTCGCCAGCAGCAGCTACGCTATAGAGGATTGTTGCTAACCAACAGTCAGTGCTAGCTGGGTATGGCAAGGGCCTTACTAGTCTAGGTAATCATCAGGCAGAGCTGGCAGAGAGAATTCGCCTACAGGCAAATGCCATGCAGAAACAGGAAACCGTTCTATTAAGTCTTACTGAGAGTCTTAGAGCATTGTCTGCTCAAATTACACAAAATGTTTCAAAAGCACAATCCGTTCATCTTCCGCGATAGCCTAAACTCCAGTTACTCCCAAGATATGGAGGCAAGGCAGGAAAATGTAAAGATTTCATTGCTCAATGTGAAATATTTTTTAAAGCGCAACCCTCACGGATCTCGATTGAAGAATCACGGGTTTTGTTTATTTTATCCCTGTTGACCAGCACAGCCCTCAGTTGGGTGGGGCCACTCATTCGATCTGGTTCGCCAGTCGTTAATTCAGTGGAGACTTTCGTGAGAGAAATGGTTTCTGTTTTTGATCAGGATGTTTGTGGTCAGGACGCAGCTAAGCGTCTAATGCATCTAAGGCAGGGCTCTGAGAGCGTCGCGGAGTTTTCTATTTCTTTCCACTCCCTGGCCACAGAGACAGGTTGGCCAGAGGCACCTCTTATGACAATGTTTATTCACGTTTTGGCTGAGGAGGTTAAGGACGCTCTGGCAACATTGGAACCTTGTGTTTCTTTAGTTTCGTTGGTTCGTACTGCGGTGCGAATTGATAAATGTATCCGCGAACGAAACAAGGAGAAACATACTGCACTGGCTCTTGCTAACATCGAGGTTAATACTCCTTACAACATGCATACAGCTCTAATGCCGCCCACTGAAATTTCCACTCCCAGTTAGCCAATGCAGGTTGATGGCTCATATGAGAGCCAGGCTCGTAAGCCCGTTCGCAGACGTATTATTTGTTATTATTGTAACAAACCGGGACATATCCGTCCACGGTGCCCTGAGCTTAAGGGACACGGGAAGTCTCCCTAGCAGTATGGGAGGCGCTAGAGGGACAGACCCAATCTCCCTTTCGAACATTTATTTCAGCAGAATTGACCGTGGGGAAACAGAGAATATTTGTGGAGGCATTTTTGGACTCGGGGGGCCATAGATTGTTTTATGGATACGGAGTGGGCTAGGAAACATTCCATCCCCATCCGCACTCTTTTACATTCATGCACTGTCAGGTCTTTGGACGGTCGCCCATTGGGAACTGGGCTTATAAGCGAGGCTTCTGAATTATTGACTATGTTCGTCCCATTTGGCGGTCATTCAGACGAAATCCGGTTTCTCCTGATCAGTTCCCTGGTTTTTCCTGTTGTTTTAGGACATTCTTGGCTACTTGAACATAGGCCACACATCTTTTGCGGCAGTCAGAATAATCCGGTCGTCCAGTGGGGCACGGATTGTAGATCTCACTGCAGTGAGAGTTCGGCGTGTTGTCCCGGACGTCAACCTATGGGGGAGGCTGACGCCTGGAGTGATTATGAGGAGGTTGTCTCACCTAACTCTCCTAATCTAGAAAATGGAGCTGAGGAGGGGTTGGAGTGGGATCCTCAATTTGACCGGCGGCAGCCAGAGGAGGATTTCGATTCAGAGGATTTTTCTGACTCTGAGTCGGTAATAGAGACGGCAGGTTCCGAACAGGGTGAGAATTTGAGGGCTACTCTGAACTTTTGTTTGCTCCGCAACGTTCCCAACGACTATGCTGATTTTGCGGAGGTTTTTAGCAAGCAACGGGCCTCGTCTATACCTCCCCATCGCTCATACGATTGCGAGATCAATCTTTACCCTGCGACCACTCCCCCCAGGGGTTCGTTATACTTGCTGTCAGGGCCTGAGCGCAAGGCCATACGAGAATATATTCAGGGGGCTCTGGCTAATGGGTTTATTCGGCCTTCCACATCTCCTGCTGGAGGAGGGTTCTTTTTTGTGGGTAAAAACGATGGCGGTTTGAGACACTGTATTGATTACAGGGGCTTAGAATAATATCACCATTAAGAACTGATACCCTCTTCCCTTGATGAACTTTGCGTTTGAACGTCTGCAGGAGGCGTCGTTTTTTACCAAGCTAGACCTCCGGAACGCATATAACTTGGTTCGGATCCGGGAGGGGGACGAGTGGGAAACGGCATTTAATAAGCATGATGGGTACTACGAGTATTTGGTTATGCCGTTCGGTTTGGTTAACGCCCCTTCCATATTCCAGGCACTTGTCAACGACGTCCTCCGAGAGATGTTGGAGAAATTCGTCTTTGTCTACCTCGTCCATATTCAGATTTTTTCTTCAACTCTCTCAGAGCATAAACAACATGTCCGACAAGTGCTTACGGCCCTCCTCGAAGCCAAACTTTTTGTCAAGGCTGAGAAATGCATTTTTCACGCCAAGACTGTGTCGTTCCTTGGTTTCATTGTGTCGGCAGGGTCGGTCCGTATGGATCCGGAAAAGGTGGCAGCGGTCAAGAATTAGCCCGTTCCTCAGAGCGTAAAGGAGGTGCAGTGTTTTTTAGGCTTTGCTAATTTTTACAGGAGGTTCATCCGCAATTTTAGCGCTGTAGCTGCCCCTATCATTGCGCTTACTAGGAAGAATGCCTCCTCGTCGTTCTCTTGGACCCCAGCAGCGGTTCAGATTGTTGGGCGTCCTTTTTGGAAGCGCGAGAGCTGTTTCTGTTGCCTCGTTTATATTTCTCCCTGTGGGTATTTTAAGTCCTTGTTGGTCTCGTTCTCTCCCACTGCTGCTTTTGGCCTCCCTACTCTTTCGGCCATTATAGATTGTGAATTGTTTCCAATTACAACAAAAGATGTTCTCAGAAATGATTGTAGATTAACCAGTGATTCCTACCACTTGTAAAAAGCTATGTGGGTGTAAGGGTTTGGCCTTGCAGTCCCTCCCCTGCTGCATGCTTCACCTCCACTTTGATGGGCAACAGGTATGGCTCGTTAAAGTGGAGGTGAAGGCAGAGTATATAAGGGCTGGCTGTTGCCAGTCCTAATTGCCTCTGCATTTTTTGCTTCTGATTTGGCGTTTGGACCTTTGCTGCTCCCGTGTGTAGCCCTGTTTGTTTTAATTATTAAAACTTTAGTTTTTTCTAACCAGCCTGGCAATTGAGTCTTTTTTTTTTTTTTTTTTTTTTTTTTTTAAAGATAATTTTTTTTGGGAATTTTTCCTTTATTCGATAGTTACACAGTGTAGAGAGACAGGAAAGTTGGGGAGAAGAATGGGGCAAGACATGCAGCAAATGACCCAAGCTGGATTCGAACCCACGTCGCTGCGGGAAGGACACAGCCTTTATGGTACGCGCACTTAGACCGATGAGCCACCGGGGCGCCCCGCAATTGAGTCTTTTGTTCATTTTAGGCTCATGGTCCTAGAAAAACCATGACAGTGGGTCCTAAAAGTATGGCCCTGGAGTCATGGCAAACAATTTAGGGCGCACAAGCAATGGAGGCAATTGTGGACCCTATTGTAATTGTTTGTTATTGTTATTATTATTTCTATTTAAGCCAGATTTTTATGTATAGGCCAAAATGCTCAATTGGTTTTCCAGAAAATTTCCATTTGGTCAAAGTTTTGCTTTTCATTTTGCTCTGTCTCCTACATTGTTGGTCCTATAATTATATAGTTGCTGTCATTTGAAACATCTCTTCGTGGCCTGCAACATTGCCGAGGCCATTTCCATGTGCGCCAGACTAAATTTTGGGCCATTTCTATTTGCTATAAAACCCACTTTTTTGAGCTCATTTCGCCTACGTGAACCAAACTTCCCCGATTCTATTCAGTGGAAACTTCTCTAAAATTCCGGAAATGGTTCTGAAATTCCAAAGATTATGGCCGCCACATGCACAAACATGTTAGTTCCGTTCGCTCTGAAATAGGAAGCATGCATTTCTCCGAAACCTTTGGTCCAGTTTTCACAAAAGTTGGTGTGCAAGTTCATTACTAGGCTCTGAGGCCATCCCCACTTGATTGAGCCACTGCCCCTAAAGGGGGCTGTATACTAGAGAATACATTTCAATGGTCTCCACTCCTAGACTGTGTGTTTGATTTGAATGCAACCAACTTTGTGAAACTTGTGACTCTGTGATCTATACACTCAATGGAGATGAAGTTTATAGTCCATACGAGATGGCTGCCACAGGCCAGGGATGGTCCAACCAATATTCAAGGGACTGGAGGTGAGGTTAAATTGGTTCAATTGAAATGAAACTTGCTGATTATGAAGTCCATGGAGTCCACAATGCCCACCTCAAACTTCATTCTATTTGGCAAGCTATTGGGGCAAGCTACAGTAAACAAGGGAGTAACACAACGTTTTTGTATATTACCACAACTGTTTGACTGGAAATCATCAAACTAACAGCCAGAGATACCTCAATTCATGCCAAAATGACAATCACATATGTTTATGTCAGCCACATTGAACAACACCACCATATTGCATGAAGTGGGAAACCTAATTTTTTTTTATCTACTCCAATACCATTTGACCTATTTCACCCAAACTTGCTTTGTTATGTTCATTGGACACTGTTTATTGAAAATTAATGATGAGGTCTGTTATTCCAAACTAATGCAGAAACGTATGAGCGTCTAACACCAGCTCAAACAGGAAGTCAGCAAATCTCCAAAACAGCTGGTACGCCTTTCAAAAAAGTTGACCTAGCAAAAAAACTGGGAAACCCTTTTGTCTTATTTTGAAAGTTCAATACTTGCAAAAGCCTTGAGGCTACAACTTCTTGATGGAGCATTTGCACTTTGTGTGGGTGTTATATTAATATGACTTGCAAAGGTCAAATAGTGTAAGACAACGCAGGTGAATGAGTACATCTTAGGATACGCCTTTCAAAAAGATGACCTAGCAAAATGTAGAACTGGGCTGGGTAAACCCTTTGAAACCCTTTGTCTTATTTTGAAAGTTCAAAAAAATACAAAGGCATTTATAAATTACTGTATACACACACAAAGTGCAAACACACACACACACACACACACACACACACACACATACACCTCAGGGTCTCTGGTTCATATGGCCTGCCATCCCGATAACTGATCTCTGACAAGTCCCTTTGGCAATACCTTGCCTCGCCCCCTTGTCCCTAGCTGCTTTTGGACCAGTCTTCTGAATTCGCATTCCAGCTTTGTGTGCTCTTCTACAACAATATTGGCTCTTTTGAAGGTCATCACTGGAAAGGCATGCAGTTGCCTGAGAGGTTAGATTCAGGACATGTAAGTAAGGAGCTACTTGGGGCCTGACATGAGCATATGAGGATCAAGCACTTTAAAAGCCAGCCCCCACTTTAACCCAAATTGAATATGTTCATTCGTAGCCTTCAGCTGATGCAGCTGGCTAGTTTTCTCTTCTGCCCATGTTAATCCATATAAATAACAATAATAATAATGGTCACACTTTAGATGAAGTGTTGCTCATAAAGGCTTTATACAGCATGTGAAATGTCTTCATAAATAAGACGAAGGGCTCTATCTTTCACACTGCCCTACCCGTTGCCACCACCCGCTACCCGTGAATTGCGCATTTAGCAGCTTCCACTATCCCTAAACGGTATCTTGTGGCCACACTACCCGCTATTCATTATGCCGAATCCTTTATTTGCGACTGGAGGTGTGCCCGTGGGCGTGTTTATGCGCTTTCCCTAAAATTGCTATCTTGACCACACAGGTTAGGGAAAGCGTATAGCGGGTCCTCAAACCACCCGCTACCCGTCTGGCAATTGAAGACACGGCTTCTCTCCCCCTATGCGATCTAACAGCGACAAATGGGCTACATTCAGTTCAGAAAAATAATTAATCATAATTAGGTCTATGCACTGGCACTCAGCGACGTAACTTTTTCCAGCGAGAGACCGGCTTTTCAGAACTCTTCAGCGAATGAAGGTAATTCTGGTGACAAGTACGTGGTTTAGATCCGTTTACATTTTCCAGTCGGACAGCTCTCTATTTTTTTTACAGCAAGTTGCGTGACCGTGCTGCAAAAACAGGTGTGCGTACTTGTCGCCGAAATTACCTTCATTCGCAAAAGAGTTCTGAAATGCCGCTCTCGCTGGAAAAAAAATTACCGTTGCTGAGTGCCAGGGCATAGACCTATTTATAATTAAATTATTTTTCTGTACTGAATGTAGCCCATTATTTTGTCACTGTTAGAGCGCATGGGGGAGAGAAGCCGTGTCTTCAATTGCCACTTGATTATTCTTGAATTGGAAAACGTGTTAATAAGGGGAAACCATCTAGAATTAGCCAGGACTAATTGTAGTCAATAAAGGGAAGGATATTTTCTCCCAAATTTTCAGGTCTAGTGCCGGCCCTGAATATTATTTCCCACAGAACGAGAACGCGTTACAAAACTGCGCCTCTCCCATCAGGCAGTGACGGAATAATGTCACCTGGTTGCAGATGATATATACACCGCTGCCAGCTGTCCGTATGCCTTGCCCGTTGCTGTTAGGGTTACTGTGGCACTATTTTTCTATGCTAGTGGGTCATTCCAACACCCACTCAGCTCAATTGGAGGCATGACCCAATCATGGTGAAACGCATTTTTTTTCTTTTTTTTGAAGTTTCCATCACAAAAGGGGTAGACTTGATGTTTTTTTTTTTTAATTACATGCCAAACATTAAACAATATGTCAATGTCAAATAATAACAATAAAAATAATAATAATAATACTACAATTCATGATTAACTTAAAAAAACAGATCCTCCCCTGTCTGGATTTGACCTCATGCACGAGCAATTTAACCGTCTTCGAGAAAACGTGGCGACCTTCCTCTCTCCATCACGGGTTTCGGTTTGAGGATTTGGGATAGCGCAGCCTGCTCCTAAAGGCAATGGCACCTGGCACGCTGATTGGTTTAACTGGCGTAACGCCCAAACCACGCCTATGCATAATATAATGGGTAGCGCAGGTGTTTTAGGGATATAGGCAGGTGTGCAAGATAGCAACTTTTGCGGGGGAACACCTCTTACGCAATGCTAATTCCTCAAATAATGGGTTTAGGGACTCTGGCGCAAGATAGGGCCCGTAATGTCTTCATAAATCATACATAAGCAAATGTCATGCTTTGTAAAGGGTGAAATAACACATCCTTATTCAGCATGTGATGCCAGATGTGATATAACTGACAATGTCACTTAGCTAGAGGCTAAATGCTATAAAGGGTGACATTGTCAGCTAAGTGACATTGTCAGTTATATCCGTCTGACATCACATGCTGAATAAGGATGTGTTATTTCACCCTTTACAAAGCATGACATTTGCTTATGTATGATTAATGAAGACATTATGTCTTATTTATGAAGACATTATACATGCTGTATAAAGCCTTTATGGGCAACACTTCATCTAAAGTGTGACCCCCATGATAATAATAATAATAAGCTTACAACAAAGTACTCCAAAAGTGAAAGGATTGGAATATTAACATAAAGAACATAAAGAAGATTTGCACGTGCTCTACCACTCCAGTCAAATATAATAATGAAATTATTATTAAATATCCCAGTTATCCTTCTGGAAACCTATGCATTGCCTAATTTAACTGTATTTATTTTTTCATAGTATGTAAAATTACATACTATACGTACATTGCTGCCACAGAAATTTAAATTTTACCATTTCACAACATATGTTTACCAGGTTATAACAATGTTAGCATTTGACAAAGCCCACACTTTCATTTGTAGCTCTGTCAAAAATTGCATTTGATCAAACCACCAGTTTTTGATTTGCTGTCCTAAACCATACTCCTCACTTTTTTTTTTTTCTTGCAGGTGTCACGGCCAGTTAGGAGAATGCTTGGCACTCAGAATTTAAAAGGCCAGCTTCAAAAAGCAAGCAGTCTTTAGGCCCACCTTGACCCTGATGTAAAATGACAGAATCAAGGTCTGAATCAACTTGCCCATTGAGTTCTGGTTGAGCTTTCTCAGGCTTTGGTAAAATTTATGGGCTCCAGGTGAAATTTCAAAATTACATCCCCATACAAAATCTGATGTACCCTTCATAGGTGAAAGTAAAGCACCACCGATTCATTTCTACAGTGCTCATGTACTTGTTCATATATTAAGTTGTTCACTCACAAAGATTACTGAATGGCCTGTCTTCCATACTTCCCGGCATCTTCTCTATAATGAGAATTATCTGCAGAAAAGCCTCTAAAGATGATGTGATTAGGTGTTTTAGAACATCTCTCAGTGACCTCTCAGCCGCTGTTATTGATGGATTCAGAAGGAATTAGAGAGGTGTTACAGAAGGTGGAATTGAAAAGTAACACTTAAAATACAGGGCTCTGTATTCTCCAGGCCTGATTCTGGAGGCAAGTCAATAGCTATCAGGATAAATGTATTACGAATCAGTCCCTTGTGGAGGACCCTGGTGGAATGAGACAATGCAGACCTGCATTTGTAAGCACTGAACACCACAGACACTGGAGGGCTGCGGCCACTTCAGCAAAAGGCGGTCTCTTGCCGTTACTTCCAGCTAATATTACTGTAGCCACGAGGCCTGGAAGAGAGTTATCAGAATTGCCAACTTCACTGACACTACATGGCTGAGTGGTAGCTAGACACCTACAGAAAATGTGATAATTGCAGCCAGACAAATAAAACAGTCTTGAGTTTCATACCAAAGGCCTGAACAAAATGGACACATGAAGAAAAGAAATTCAAAGCCATATCCTGTACTCCTGCTGGAAGTTGCAAAGCTGTGATTGAAAAAAAATGTTTGGAGTAAATAACTGGAAAAAGGAGCGCAGAGACATTCTGCTGTCATGCCAAAATGAGCAAAGCAAAACAAAAAAGCTCTGATTGATGAGTCATGCAGGCAGGATCCACGTCCTCACAGCAAACATTTGCTTTTCATTTCATACCGGTCAGATTGCTCAGCCACAATGATAGTGAGGACCTTTGAAGATATTAAAAAAGCCCGCACTTATGAGTTGTTTGGATGATGAATAAGGCTAAACCCAGGAAAATACAATTCCCCCCAGCAGGTGAGAGAAGACATTGCTGCCTCAGAGCTTTGAAATGGATATTTGCAAACCACTCTTCCCTGTAGATAAATTTCCCTGAAATATCCTTTCACGGTGGAATCAAACTCATACAAATAGTTTGCATCTTTTTAAAAATATTTGAGTAAATAAATTAAAAGCGAGATAAAGATCTTCCTTGTGGCGACTGAGAGGACTTTATGACAGCACATCTAAGCCTCAATTGAGTGCTCCAAAGACCGCCGGCCACACGGAGATTTTTGATCCTTTTCAACCCCGCAGACTATTTATCTATATTTAGATGAACCAGCTGCAAAGTATCAGAACCTGTAAAATAGTATAGACTGACTGTATACCGTCAATGTATATTCAAGGCTGAACAAGTTCAGTAAAAGTAGCAGTGTGACTTAGCAAGGGATGACAATGCGCTCAAAAAGGAGGATCACAGCAGCATGGACCTGTTACCTCTAAACATTTTTCTTGACACGAGGAACTCGATGGGCTTGAATGTTGTACAAGAAAAATCCTGTTGAATGCGTGGCAGCCCATGTAATTACAAAACTCTACCAGCTCAATGCCAGTGAGAGCACTCATGCAAGCCCGCTGCTTCAAATGTAAAAATTTTCTCTTTTATGCTCCCTTGCTGATGCTTCCCACCAAAACGCAAAAATATATTTTTAAAACTTCTCTGCTTTGAACTAGATAGTATTCAAACTCTGTCAAGAGAAATGTTGCAATATCAAGTAACACAGTTAGGTGGGTTCTCATTTTATGCAGCTGACAATTTTGCCAATCCGGTTAGGAGGAATCCACTGTGAGGATGGGAGGCATGAAGCAAGTTTACACAGACTCCAATCCATGTACAAAATATCTCCATACTTGCCTCAGCTGGGCCGTTAAGAAACTGAAACTGCTAAAAAGTGAGTAATAGACTGTAATTTTTGGCCAAGAATGGTTAAATGTATTGGTGCAATCAGAAGCATCCCAGTGGCATTCTGCCAGGCTGTGTTGTGCTGGGTAATGGCTCCTCTATTCTCCCCCATGGTGATTAACATCCACCAACCCACAGGCTTCCAGCAGCAGGATCAATCACGCCATTGGTAACCCCGCGAAGATTCATCAAATCACGTCAGCACACACTAGCGCTTCATGGATCACGAGAAAGGAGAAACTCTCAGTCAGCAGCACTGCTGTGCTGGTTTCCACAACACACATCAAAAGAAGGGATTGTGGTATTTTCGCAGAATGAGTAAAAAAACACCTGATATATACTTTAGCTCTCAAAAGTCTGGAATCACCTCTAATTTTCACACAGATTAAATGGAAGAAACTGTGTGTTACAGCAAGGTAGTGGCCCAAAAATAAATCCAAACATTGCAGTAGCTTTCTGGAAGGAACACGTGGGGCAATTACTGTTCATTGTCCACCCAATTTAAACCTTATAAGCTGTTGTAAAGTCATCTGAAGCATTAAGTTCTTGAAGTGTGCCCATCTCCAAAGACTCACACGCAGACATTGTTGTCGTTCAAATGGAAATCCACTGAGAATTAATACCTTAGTAACGTTAATATACCGCATACCTGAAATTTACAAAGCAATGATAAAATCTTCCTTGGAATACTCTGATGAGAAATCATTTGAAATAGTTAGCTGTAATTTATTATTTAAAGACCTTTTCTGCCCCAAATGCATGAAATCCTGCAAAATAAGTAAAACTCCATTTTCCTGTCTTGAATATATTCCTCTCCTCAATCAGGCCACTGATCCAAAACTGCACTTGGGCTTATAACATCAGCATGTGCAGGGACTGTTTTTTCAGTTTCCCAAATTTAAGCTGTTTACAAGCAAATTTAAGGTGTTTACTGCTTAAGGTGTATGTGAAACAAAATTTTGTTTTTCCAGTATTTGCTTTGAAATATGTAAAAAAGCATTCTGAAATAAAAACACTTCTAAATCGAATTGAGCCCGTTTTTTGCGTTCCAAAATATTGTTACTTTAACTTGAAATTTGCTGCAATGATATGCAGCCGAAGAAGTCACAGGATTTACTCTTGTGAGGTTAATCGCTTTGACTGGCATTTTTTTTTTTTTTGCGTTTTCATTTATTTCCCATTTATGCCCCTCTGCGCAGATGTAGACGCCAGCGGACATGGAGCTGCTCTATTTATGCACACAGTTGCACTAGTCTATCACTAGATCGCACACCCAGATCAGTTATTGAATATTCAGCAGCAAGCTGAGCTGAAGCACAGTTTAGAATATGGACGAGTTCAATCCCATCCCTGGTTCCCAGGAGTTGCATGAATTAAACTCCTCAGCTTAGCCTGATGCGAGAACTGCTAAATATATTTGCCCATAGTATCTATCCTGCAGTTCAAAAAATGAGCTCTTGAAAAAATCTGAAGAAATTGTTGTCCTTCGTAGCAACCACTTCAGCTATAGTGAGCCAATGGTATCGCAATTAAGTAGTTAAGAAAAATCAGTTTTCCAAAGCAAACATTCAACCTGGTACTGATACTATGCCATTCTACTGTCAATTATAGTCATGACATATCTAAAGTGCGTAATTCCCTACCGTGGATTTACGCATAAATTCCTCCATCAACGAATTCAGTGCTCCCTTATATCCTAATACGCACTCTCATTGATTAGCCAGTCGCTCAGTTGCTTACTTAGGCTCATCTGCATAAAGCACAGTTATAGTTCATGCCCAAATGAAACTTCCCGAGTAATGATCTATTGATTGACACATTTCTTATCCAATTCCAGAGAGTATAAACTGTCCACAGTAACTGAAAGACATAGATTGGACCATCAGAAAAGTATTTAAACCTTTGATTGACAGCA
Source organism: Gymnothorax javanicus (assembly GCA_029692085.1). Lineage (NCBI taxonomy): Eukaryota > Metazoa > Chordata > Actinopteri > Anguilliformes > Muraenidae > Gymnothorax > Gymnothorax javanicus. The sequence continues at coordinate 85,258,179 of CM056196.1, forward strand.
AGTTTGGTCATATTCTCTTAATGTTGCGCAACTGAAAATGACACGATTGCACAGAAAAAAAGCCTTCCAAAACTGGCCTGAGGTGCTCACTTATATTTACAGGATTTACATGAGATAAGGACATGGTCAACATGAGTTACTCCGAATGAAACGGGACTGGATAGATAGATTCTGCCGAATAGATCCATGTCTCTAGGAAGAATATGAAGAAAGGTTTTTGTTCATTTTATGAATAAGTACAATTTTATATTTTTTTACTTATGGCTAGCTGGCCAGCTGTTTTTTATTTTCCATTTACCATAGCCATGATGATCATCATGCTTGTTAGCCACATTGGTAAGTAAGGGTAACCATTAGTCTTTGCTGATAATGCTGCATGTGGTGGCATTTTGTTCAACGTGGCTCTCTGTTTTAAAATTTATACCCTATTCAACAAAATCGAATCCTGAGGTTTTGGCTAATTTAAAATGCGAACAGCTCAAGTACTTTGGTAGACCCCTTGCCAACCTTCGTTGCACCATTCTGTTCAATCTAGGGCATTATATTGCCTGCTTTTTCTCTGATAGTGGAATGTCTGTTCTATTTGATAAGGTATGTCTCAGATATGACTGAGTTAGTGAGTTATACTTGTTCCTTATAAGGTGTGGAAAGTGTTTATATGAGGTTGCGAGCTCAGAGGTGGGAACTGCATGCTTTTTATTGCAGGGTGAATGTTCTGACTATTAAATAAGCAGTTTCTTTAATGTGTATGTGTGCTGGCTTGTGGGACTCCGAAGAAAAATGGTCAAAATTCTAAACTTCATCATGGAGAAAAGGCATGCTTTTGGTTTGGAGAGGTTACTGGTGACCATTGATGTCCAACTGCACCTATAGTGATGAAATCATGTTAAATTAAACCAGAAAATCATTAATTCATATTAAATTTCATGTGTCAAAAGTTGATTTGCGTTAAATATATGATTTTATGATTTGACAGTGCACCATTTTGAAATATCTGAGAGTTTGGGAAGCCACCTGGAAAGCTATCTTGTTTGGCTCCTAAAGAGTAGATAATTTAGAATTTCATGCTCAGATGTAGAATACTTGTGGTCAAGGAGTTTATGATCTCTGGCGTGTATAGTTTTAACCCCCAGCCATTTTTAAGCCAATAGCACTTAGCCTCATCATACATAGATTACCTCTGTTCCCTGCAGTCGCGGCTCGTGACAGGGGAGGATCAAACAATCCCTTAAAAAGAATGATTGGTCACAACCTGTTTTCAATCAGTCATTTAAATTACCATTACAGAATCTCCAAAAACTCTCAACATTATCAGGTGTGGCCAGTTTTCATTTATAACTCATACCTGTCAACTCTCACGCATTCGTTGTGAGTTTTAAGCCGCTTTCACACCGGATGTGAAAAAAATTTTCACACAACAGATTACATTCAAAGTCAATGCAAAGACATGAATTCACATTGACTTTGAATGTAATCTGTCGTGCAAAAAATTTGTTTCGCGTCCGGTGTGAAAGCAGCTTAAGTGGCATATTTACGTTCCTCTGCTGTAGTCAGCAATTACTCAATCAACGCATATGTAAGAGATTCTCGCACAGAATTAAATTCCTTGTGCATGGAGGGGTTGGAGGCAATGGAATTGCATAATACATTTCAAATGATCTTATTTCATTTAAACGATCGCGCAACACATGCATTGCTTCTAACTGCTGAGTAAAGTAAAGCGTGTGAAGTTCGGAGTCGCAATCGGTATGCGTTGTTAATGAAAACTGGCCACAGCTATAATGTTGAGAGCTTTCGGAGACTGGTAATTCAAATGAATGATTGAAAACAGATTGTGACCAATTATTCTTTTTAAGGGATGGGTTTCATCCTCCCCTGTAGCCATTTCAATAACTGCCACTGGTTCCCTGGCAATCATGTGACACGGGCGGTTTGAGGCAATCTAGGGAACAGAAGTTTCAGGCGGTATTGGTCGGTCCAAGTGCTATTGGGTTAAATTCTCAGTATAATTTTTTTTACAATTTCAATGCCGAATTTTCATGAAGATTTTTGATGTTTGCAGCCCCTATTCTCGACCAAAATCATGCAAATAAACTAAAGTACGATGATATTCTAAATGCTACAAGTGTCTTGACTCAGTTGAGCCATTCCCTTTCTCTCAGTGAAGCTGAAATCTTTAATTATAAAGCCTTAAATAAGGTAACACATAAATCGCCAGATTTGGCTTCTGCACAAAGTGGTTGAACAACCAAAAAGAGAAGAAAATTTGTGTCTTACACACGTTAAATGACAAGCAATACACAACCTTTGAGAAGTCGTGTGCAATTTCATTTTAATTCCAAGCAAAATACACTAAATTTTGCATCACTCTAAACAATTTCGCTTATCCTGTAAGTTCCCCTCATGAATTGTCTACACATTTCATCGAAAAACATGATGTTATATTGTTTGGCGATAATCGTCTTCGCTTTTTAAAAGTATCCATTGTTAGTCTCACCCTTAATGTGATTGACGCATTGATTATTCAGACAAATCTAAAGAGTGTATTTCCTCCAGAAAATGCAAAGTGATAGCAGCTTAATTAGACCTCGTGGGCATCCACTGTCAGGACAAAATAGTAGGCATGAACAGAGGGCAGCTGTGAACGTTTGAGTCGAACACAAAGCACTCACAATGTCAAATCCAGAAACACATGCAATTAGCAATAGAACAGACAATAGATTACAAAATGTTATATCATGAGAATGATGCATGAAAACACGCAGATTGCACAGGAGCAAGAAAATAATTAAAACCAGGTTTGTGGATAACATAAAATTGCTGGAGGAGAAGTATAATTTAAGCCCCTTAACTGTCAGTGGGCCCTAATTAGGGCTGGGCCAAATGTGAGAAAATGCAGGTGACAGTTAAAGGGTTAATGAAGTAATAAGAATCTGAGAAAGTGATAGCTTTCACAATGATCACTTAAAAACATAAAAAATATTGATTTGAAATGATAGAATAAGTCACCCTCTAAACTTGTCTAGGGTCTCAATACGGCAGTGTTTCTCTCTGAGTGTGAGAACTGCTTGTTCATTCTGAATTTTCATTCAGAGGTTCTCTTGTTCTTAGTATTATTTCAGTGTTCTGCCCTTTTTATTGCTTTACGCGCCCAGCCTATTACCTAACCCCACTGAGTCAGATAATTGATTGTGGATGCTTGATTTCTTCCATCCTGTCACGAAAGGTCAAACTCAAGACAAGATTACATTGTGCAAAGCAAGCGGGCATAGCTCCATCCTTTTGCACATGATATATGCAGCCCTGACCTTAACTTCCCATCACACACCCGAGCAAACTGTATATTACCTGAAGAATGCCAAATACATTATAGGATGTACAACCCCATTTCCAATGAAGTTGGGACGTTGTGTAAAACGTGAATAAAAACATAATCCAATAATTTGCAAATCCTTTTTGACCTATATTCAATTGAGTACACTACAAAGACAAGATATTTAATGTTCAAACTGATAAACTTTATTGTTTTTTTTTTTTTTGGGGGGGGGAGGGGGGAATATTCACTCATTTTGAATTTGATGCCTGCAACGTACTCTGCTGGGACAGGGGCAACAAAAGCTGAGGAATGCTCAAAAAACACCGGTTTGGAACATTCCACAGGTGAACAGGTTAATTGGAAACAGGTGAGTGTCATGATTAGGTTTAAAAGGAGCATCCCTGAAAGGCTCAGTCGTTCACAAGCAAGGATGGGGCGAGGTTCACCACTTTGTGAACAACTGCGTGAGGAAATAGTCCAACAGTTTAAGGACACCATTTCTCAACATGCAATTGCAAGGAATTTAGGGATTTCATCATCTACAGTCCATAATATCATCATAAGATTCAGAGAATCAGGATAAATTTCTACATGTAAGCAGCAGGGCCAAAAACCAACATTGAATGCCCATGACCGCTGGTCCCTCAAATGGCACTGAATTAAAAACCAACATCATTCTGTAAAGGATATTATCATGTGGGCTCAGGAACACTTCGGAAAACCATTGTCAGTTAACACAGTTCATCGCTACATCTACAAGTGCAAGTTAAAACTCTACCATGCAAAGCAAAAGCCATATCTCAACAACACCCAGAAATGCCGCTGGCTTCTCTGGGCCTGAGCTAAACTGAGATGGACTGACACAAAGTGGAAAAGTGTGCTGTGGTCTGAGGAGTCCACATATCAAATCGTTTTTGGAAATTATGGACATCTTGTCCTCCAGGCTAAAGAGGAAAAGGACCATCCAGATTATTATCAGCGCAAAGTTCAAAAGCCAGCATCTGTGATGGTATGGGGATGTGTTAGTGCCCATGGCATGGATAACTTGCATATCTGTGAAGGCACCATTAATGCTGAAAGGTACGTACAGGTTTTGGAGCTACATATGCTGCCATCCAAGCGAAGTCTTTTTCAGGGATGTCCCTGCTTATTTCAGCAAGACAATGCCAAGCCACATTTTGCACGTGTTACAACAGCGTGACTTTTTAGTAAAAGAGTGCGGGTAATAGACTGGCCTGCCTGCAGTCAAGACCTGTCTCCCATTGAAAATGTGTGGTGCATTATGAAGTGCGAAATATGACAACGGAGACTCCGGACTGCTGAGCCACTGAACTCGTACATCAAACAAGAATGGGAAAGAATTCAACCTACAAAGCTTCTACAATTAGTGTCCTCAGTTCCCAAACGCTTACTGAGTGTTGTTAAAGGGAAAGGTGATGTAACACAGTGATAAACATGCCCCTGTCCCAGCTTTTTTGGAACGTGTTGCAGGCATCAAATTCAAAATGAGTGAATATTTCCAAAAAAACTATAAAGTTTATCAGTTTGAACATTAAATATCTTGTCTTTTGAGAGTACTCAATTGAATATAGGTCGAAAAGCATTTCCAAATCATTGTATTCTGTTTTTATTCACATCTTACACAATGTTCCAACTTCACTGGAATTGAGGTTGTAAAAGAGAGGCATTTTGGCCATTTCATTTTCTTAAAGGCAAACTGCGAGATATGATTCCCAACAATAACAAAATAATGTTCATTAATATTCATAGAATTAGCCTATACACATACAAATACATAACTTTGAACAATTCATCCCTCATCACCTGAATTGACTAAAAGGAAAGAGCTGATACTAACGTCTTCCACTGCTTTTGTGTCTACAGCATTCACTAAAATGATTGAATGGAAGTCAATTACCTTACATCAATTTTTCTTGCAGTATGTGACATCAAGTAGGTTTTTGTAGCACGAGAACTTGATTATCTTTATTTAGCCTGTGGGCGGCACTGACCAGACAACATGCACAAAGTAAAAAAATTGACACTTGACTTGCATTTTGAAGCCTGGTGGCTTTGTTTCACGGCATAAAGAGAAGAAAACTACTAGTGACAACATGGCTGTTGAGATGCACTGTACATTTTTGCCAGCAATGGCTAACGGCAATAATTCATTTGATGGATGCTAATGGTGCTCTTGACAAGGCCCGTAATTACCATAAACAACAGGAGCTGTATTGGACACATGAAGCTTGACAACTTCATTTCAATGAGAATACACCCACAGATCTATTCAACAGAGACAATATAAAAATGAACAGGAGGCATTCTCCAGTATGCACAATGGACCAATCAATTAACTAATTGTTTCTGTTTTGAATAATGATCTTTTTGTATCTTTATTAAAATCACAAAGCATTTTTCAATGAGTCATAATTTTGACTTAAAGCCCTCTTTCCATTCCAGAGAGACGCGCAAGATGGAAATCAATTGAAGAATAACATACAATGTTGAACTTGAAAGAATGCAGGCAATGAATGCATTTTTTCATGAAAAAATTTATGAATCATTGTCCCTTTCAACAAAGAACATTACAATGGCTAACTCTCAAATGCCCTGGCAAGGATGCCAATCATGAAAACACATAAATGTGGTGCCAGATTTTTTTTTTTTTTTTGGTTTTTTTGTTATCTTCATTAGAGTGTTGTTATGATCTATGTTATGTGGTTTTTTTTTTTTTTGGTTGTTTATTTATTTAAATTAGCTTACGTGAGATGTCTTTTGGTTGATTTCATACCAAAGAACACATTGCACAGACCAGTTCTACTGCCAGCAAAACAAATGGAACATACCAATTATGCTCCTGGCACAGACACCCTTGAATGTACCAAGTGTATGAAAAACAATAAATGATGGTGCTGGACCATACCAGTATTCCCTTTCACCAAAATCCTAACATATTGGACAGCACTATTACAGCACCCACACCCTGTCCAATATGCTGAAGGGCATATTAGTTAGTATTTAGCTACTCATAGTTCACACGGTTCTCCTTTGTTTGCCTTCCAGAAAGCAAGCCTCCGGCACAGTTCAGACAGAGCCAAACAGAACAGACTTAAAGCTGCGGCCCCTGTCTTATCAACAAGGTCACAGGCGCTGGCTTCTGCCTTTCATTGGAGAAAAAGGATGACAATTCACCTAGAATAAGCAGCCCCACTGGCTGGGGTGCTGTGGGGGGGACAACATTGGACGCCTCTGAACGTGATTCTGAGGCATTCCTCCAATGGGCTGAAAAACACAGCACTGTGGGTGCAACAGCAGTGAAGCACTGGTGTATGGCTCACTTGTGGTTTAAATAAAAGGAGAGGGGGAGGGGAAAGAGGGGTGCATGCTTTCTGTACAGCATGAACCTCTGCCAATAACACTTAGACTTACATTTAGAAGCTAAGATACAGTCCTTTGAGCTTGTCCATCTCTATGCACAAATTGGTATATTTAAAATGAACAAATACAATACATATATATGAATGGATCAAAGAAATGATGTTTGGGCCTATTTTAGGGTCTTTTTGACTTCAGAGTGCAATAGAAAAAAAAAATAATGCACCAGTCTTCCTGTTTCAAGTCTCATTTGAAAGAAAACATTCAGAGCTTCAAAAAAAGGGCAAATTTGCATATGTCTGCCCATGATTTTGCGAGTTATTGAACCCCAAAGTTAAAAAATTGCCCAAAATTGGCATTTTTGGGCCATTTTCACCTCATTCAAAGCCATGTACTGTCAAGCCAATTAGTGCTAGACCAACATAAACTAATTTTTTACTTATTAGGGGGGTCATATCTAACATTTCCATGTGGTTTAGCCATGTCATTACCTACATTTTTTTTCCTATCTTTTGATGGGAATTTCAACTCGTTGAAATGCGAGCGATGAAACTTTTAGACCATCAATTAGCATACTAAGAAGGTAGTCCCACTGTTCATATTACATCCAGCCAAGAGGGTCCCTATAAGGGTTATGTTCATAGAAATATTTTTTACATACATTGACCTGAGCCTGTGCCAGCATGAAAAAACTATTTTTCAACACCGGCCTCGTCACTCGCGTTTCACTGACATTTACCTATATATAGCACAAACTACTGCTAATTTCTATACTTCCTACCATCCAAACAAAGTTACAGGGTATAGGTAGCAACCCTAAACGTAAAATAATTCATTCGTACCAGCTCCCATGGCCTCAACTCATCTGATTTTCCTATTGTATTACCGGTTGAAACGCGAGTGACGAACGAGTGATTTTTCCACATGGTTAAAGTAGAATGGTTACCAGCTTAATGTATTATCTTGTATGGTGTTTATCTCTTTTGTAATGGTTAGTAGACATGTGTGGCAGGTTAAAAACAAAGTATATCAGTTATCCTGAGGTGTTTTTATCTAAGACCTGGCCCACGCGGAGTCAGTGATGTCGCGAAAAAAAAGTTAAATTTTATTTTTAAAGGCATAGTAGGAACCCTAGATGGGCCAGATATGTGTATTTATGCCCGTAATTTAATAGTAGAACATGTTTTGTGTATGTAGGAGTGATATGGATACAATCCAATAATGTATAGTGGTGCTGAGGTGGACTTTAGAATATGTTGTCAGAGGTGAAATGCAAGTGACGAACGAGAGGTCTTCGGTGGTTTTGACATGGTTAAAGTAGAATGCTTACCAGCTTAATGTATCATCTTGTATGGTGTTTATCTCTTTTGTAATGCTAAGTAGACGTGTGGCTGGTTAAAAACGAGCAAAGGAGTTATCTAGAGGTATTTTTATCTAAGACCTGGCCCGCGTGGAGTCGGTGATGTCACGAAAAAAAGTTACATTTGATGAACGTAGTGTCTACGTGTCCGAGAGTCGGACAGGGTTTTAATATAACTCCGTGTTCGACAGTCGGACGGTTTCAGTATAATTCCGTGTCCGACAATCAGATGGTTTCAATATAACTCCGTGTCCGAGAGTCGATTATTGTTTTTAATTTCTTAAAATTTACTGAATCTTTTAGATAGGCTATTAAACCGGAATGTTTTGATAAGATGGCTCAGCTCTTCAAGATGAGTACCAAGAATTTCAACCAATGTTTCTGTTTAAGCTCTGCTCAATATAGATAAGCTGACATTGCGGGACTTAGAGCATTAATGATAAGTTTAGCGACTGTCGGATAGAGATCCTAAAATACTCCGTGTCCGACAGTCATAAAAGTTCTAATTTTCGAGTATTCCGGCAATTATTAGACGTACAAACTTAGCCATGTTTGTGTTTGACCTTTATAACATGCAAATTGTTGGCTATTGACTTCTATTTATTCGTCTGTTTTAATTCTTCCGTTGAAGATCGACAAAACAGTCCTTATTCGGTCTCTCTTTAAATAAATAAATTTCTTGTGTTCATTGGATGTTCTGTTTATTGTTCAAATGTTTTTTATTCTTTGTTTCATTATCAATCTGTTCTAATCGTCCTTTTTTTTTGTGGCTGTCGGACACAGAGTATTTTGCATTTAGCGTCCGACAGGCATTGTATGGAGTTTGTTGTATTTATAAAAATGGCCCAAATAAATGATTGCAGTGCCCATTGGATGTTCTGTTTGTTGGTGATATATTTTTATTCTTTATTTCGTAATAAATCTGTTCTCATATCAATACTTTTTTACTTTTTGCTGGCTGCCGGACATGGAGTATTTTGCATTTTGCGTCCAACAGTCTTGATCATGCATGCAATATTTAATTCACAATGTCACTGGTCATGGAATTCATTTGCTCACTAACTACAAGCACTATTTGATCTCTGGTGTGGAAATAAAACGTGAATCTTTTTGATCCATCTGATTAATTTTCAAAAGAGAGACCGAATAAAGACTGTTGTCTATCTTCAACAAAAGAGTTAAAACAGACGAATAAATAGACTAAGAAAAGTCGATAGCTATCAATTTGCATTTTATAAAGGTCGAATACGAACATGGCTAAGTTTGCATATGTCTAATAATTGCTGGAATACTCGAAAAATTTGGACTTTTATGACTGTTGGACACGGAGTATTTTAGGATCTCTGTCCGACGGCCACTAAATTTGTCATAAATGCACCGATGTCGACTAATCTATATTGAGCAGAGCTTAAACAGAAACATTGGTTGAAATTCTCAGAACTCACCTTGAAGAACTGAGCCGTCTTATCAAAACATTCACGTTTAATGTTTAAAAGATTCAGAAGATTTGAAGAAATTAAAAATGACTGTCGGCCATGGAATCATACTGAAACCATCCGACTGTCGGACATGGAGTTATTTTAAAACCCTGTCCAACTTTCGGACACGTAGACACTGCGTATTACGCAATACTGAGTTTGTTATTTTCATCCCCCTCAGAGCATCAATAATTTAATCCACCCATATATAGTATATACATATATATATATATATATACATATACATATATATATATATGTTGTATATGTGTGTGTCTGTGTCTTTTCACAATACTGGGTAACAAAAGTGTGACCGCGAAGCGCAAAATAAAAAAAAACGCCGAAAACGCTGATTCATATTGAGTTTCGGAAGTTGTCATCTCTGCTTAGGGGTAACGCCCACTGTCCAATTAATTCATGCGATATTTTAGAGGACAACGTTATTCTGAAGCATAACTTTTATCTCGATGGATTACGGTGGACAAGAAATGCGTACGAATGAATCGGTCACTGCATGATAAGAATGGCGTTATAAACCTAAAAATATGAAATCAATAACATAAATTATGCGGAAAAGTCATGAAAATGGCAGTCAGTTACGTCTTACCTTATGGGAGGATGGCCAATTGCAGAACGATGATCAAAAATAAGGATGGATTCGGACGATTTTTAACATAATTCCCTCTTGGTAGCTTTGCTACCTTATCCTCCTGTTTTTCTTTTCCTTTCTTTTTTGACAACCGCTTTTATGTTTAAATGGGATGACTACTCCTGAGTCTGCAAATTTGCCAGTCAGTCTTATCTTCAGATTTTGCATTTGAACCACCAGGCATTACAGAGTAACTTCTGGTCACATGGTCAAATCAAATGGAGACTTGAAATTGGACAACACTTTACCCAACAAGAGCAATCAGAGATTTCTGACCTCCGCCAGATCCAGAATTTGATCCGGATCACCACCAAAATTTGATGGGTTCTTCCTTGGATCAAGATACACCTGTGTACCAATTTCATGATGATCCGCTCAGTACTTTTTAAGTAATCATGTTAACAGACAAACAGACACACAGACAAATAAACGCAGGTAATTTTATAACCTCCTTGGTGGAGGTAATAATTACCTTGACACATTTGCCTATCTGTGTGTCAGAAAAATATTAAAGAAAATAAGAAAATTGTCAATTTCATAAATAGTTTTTCAAATGTGTGTAGAATAAATATGTAACTTTGTTATAGAATTCTAAGAATTATTGTAACGAAAAAAAAAGTTTGGCTTCATAAGGGTTTATATAAGGAATGGCACACTTCGACATTCCTTGCAGGAGGTGGAATTTTACAGAATTGCAATTTAAGTATTAGAAGGGCCCGTTTTCAACACGATGATCATACAAAGGGCCCAGTTCCGTTATGGGCCCCTTTACTCTCTGGGCCCCACTGCGACTGCACTGACTGCACTGCCTATACTTACGCCAGTGATCCTCACTATGGCCCTCATTTATCAATCGTGCGTACACCAAAAAAATGGGTGCACGCCAAATCTCCCGCAAGGTTCGGCATTTATCAATCTGAACGTGAGCGAACGGTCCGCAAAAATCTCACGCCAGGTCTGACCAGGCATACACAGATTTGAAACCAGCGAACAACATGCAGGAACGAGTGCAGCTGTCAAAATGAGTAATAAACCATATGCAGCGATGCAGATGTCATGCTGTTGTTGCTCTTATTAGTAAAACGAATAAATAGGCCAAATAGATAAATAGCCTAAATGAATGAATGAATAAATAAATAGATAAATAAATAAGACAACTTTGTTGAGAAATTAATTAAACTTACATTTTGAGACAACCTGCTTGTCAGGCCAGACGGCTGACAATTACAATCAATTTGATTAAGCGCAATGTGTGGCTTGGCAGATATGCAGTGTGGTATGTCAGATGCTCATCCAGTCAGATATATACTGAACAACTAAAGAAAAGCAAGTTAATTAAGGGCAGACTGGAAAATAAGTTTGTGCGTGATTATTTTAGAAAATCAAATTTATTACTAGCGCTTGCACATTTACACTCGTTTCATCGAACTTTTCTTTATTTTGCGATCACTTTGACTGAGTAACCATAAGAGTACATTAACTAACTAGCTAACTTGCGTTTCTTTTGTTGCTCGGTATATGTAAGCCTACGGACACTTTGACCGTGATCCCATTTTGACAATGGCAGATCTTCTATTGTTAGAGGAATAAGCTTCTGTCCGACGTGAGAGGAACTTTCAGCACAGAGAGGATCTCCTCCGGGAAAATGACGAGTGGCTGCTCGCTTTGTGTGGCACCCAATAAAATGTCATGGAGTAATACTAATAAAAGTACAATGAAGAGTGATCTCTGCAGACTGTATTTTAACAATTACCCTCATGCAGCTTCGATCGAGGCGGTGGGGACTCATCTGTGTCCCCACCAACTCGTTTTCTCACGATGGAGGGGGAGCCTATCATGCGCTCCTCCTTGAGTGTTCCTTGGAGTTGGGCCCTTTGGAAACTCAAGGATTCGATTAAATGCATCAATCATTATCTGATGATATTTAGGAGATAAACCTACAGTTTTTTTTTCGAACACGATGTATTTATCGTAGGATAGATACCTGGAAATTTCATTTGAAGCGCGAGGTTTCAAGTGTAAATTTCCAGGTATTGAGCCCACGATAAATACCGAGTGCTCGAAAAAAACGGTAAGTTTATCTCCATTCTACCATGACTCTTGTCAACACTCTAAAGTTCTGAAGTCGAAGGTTGAAGTGGAAATGTCAGACGCCATAGCGGTCGCCTTTTTTGGACACCAAAATTAATAGCCTACGTTTTCTATTGAAGCGGCTTGATAATCAAGCGAGAGCTCTTCACGCAGCGCGAGGTCTTGACCCAGTGCGAGGTAGTTTACCGGTGAATAGATACCTGGTGTTAACCAATCAAAATGCAGAATTTGCTGGAATAAATGGTAGAATAAAACAATGAACAATAACTATCCCTGAAATCTCTCCAGTATTGTGAAAACACACACACACACACATACACACACCTACACATTCATATTTGATGTATATTGAATGAACATTGACATACAGTACTGTGCAAACTTAGGCACCCTACATTTTTAAAAATTTAAATCTGGCTTTAGATGTTGACTTTTTGTTTTTCTCATTGCTGTTGCTGAAGATAAAAAGTAAATTTGAAACTCCAAATGCTGATTTAAAACTTACAGCGCCCTCCATAATTATTGGCACCCCTGGTTAAGATGTGTTAAAAGGCTTAAAATAAATTCAATTTTTATTGCAGAAGCATACTCTCACACTGAAAATTGTAGAAAAATGTAACTTTCAACTCAAGTGAATTTTAAGGGAAAAAAAAAATCCCTAAGAAATAATTATTTTTCATAAATCACCTGTTCCACAATTATTGGCACCCCTAACAATTCCTAGGAAATAAATGTAATTGAAGTATTTCCGTCATTTCTGCAGTAGTTTACAAAGTTGATCAGAGTATCTAGGAACATTTAATTAGTAATTTATCACTTCCTGTTTCCCTGGGGTATAAATATGACGTGACACAGAGGCCATTTCTCTTATCCACTCTTCAACATAGGAAAGACAAAGGAACACACCATTCAAGTAAGGCAGATGTGTGTCGACCATCACAAGTCAGGCAATGGCTACAAGAAAATAGCCACTCGCCTGCACCTGCCCATATCTACTCTCAGAGGAATCATTAAGAAGTTTAAAACAACTGGAACAGTGGTAAACAAGCCTGGACGAGGACGCAAAAGGTTATTTTGTCACCACGCACAGTGAGGAGGATTGTAAGAAAAAAAAAAGTTCTCCAAAGCTCACTGTGAAAGAATTGCAACAAATGGTAGCATCCTGGGGTCACAAAGTCTCCAAAACAACCATCAGGCGCTATCTACATGCCAACAAGCTGTTTGGGAGGCATGCATAGAAAAAACCTTTTCTCACTCACAATCATAAACATAAGCGTCTGGAGTTAAGCTAAGCGGTACTGGGACTTATACTGGGACCGTGTGCTTTGGTCAGATGAGACCAAGATAGAGCTTTTTTGGCAACAAACACTCTAAGTGGGTCTGGCAGAACACAAAAGATGAGTATGCAGAAAAGCACCTCATGCCCACTGTGAAGTATGGGGAGGATCGGTGATGCTGTGGGACTGTCTCTTCCAGAGGCCCTGGGAACCTTGTTAGGGTGCATGGCATCATGAACGCTTTGAAATACCAGGACATTTTAAATCAAAATCTGGTGGCCTCTGCCCGACAGCTGAAGATGGGTCGTCACTGGGTCTTTCAGCAAGATAATGACCCTAAACATGTGGCCAAATCTACACAGAAATGGTTCACCAGACACAGAATCAAGCTCCTCCCATGGCCATCTCAGTCCCCAGACCTCAACCCCATTGAAAACCTGTGGAGTGAGCTGAAGAGGAGAGTGCAGAGGAGAGGACCCAGGTCGCTGGATGATTTAGAGAGATTGTGCAAAGAAGAATGATCGAAGATCCCTCTTTCTGTATTCTCCCATCTTGTGAAACATTATAGGAGAAGATTAGGGGCTGTTTTGTTGGCAAAAGGGGGTTGTACAAAGTATTAACATCAGAGGTGCTAATAATTGTGGCACACATGATTTGATGTAAAAGAATTATTTCTTAATGTGGGATTTTTTTCCCACTGAATAAATGCACTTGAATTAGAGGTTGGATTTTCCTCTTTTTTTCATTGTGGTCCTATATTATTTAGAAAAAAAACTGAATTTATTAGAAGCTAAAGAACACATCTTAACCAAGGGTGCCAATAATTATGGAGGGCGCTGTAGTTTTAGAAATAAATGTTTGTATTTCATTAAAAATAATTAATACAGCTGCCAGATAGCTCACTCGGTTAAAGCATCGCATTGCGAAGCAGAAGTGACTATCACAGCGTGGGTTCGAGACCCGGTCATACCAACCGGCAGTGGTCGGCAGCATTTTCAGACTAGCGCACAATTTGCCATTGCGCTACAGGGACGCAAATTGGGAAGGGTCTGCCAGGAAGGGTTATATCACAAATGGTTGCTTTGTTCGTTGCTTAACGAGCCGAGTGCTTGTCAGGAAAATTCTAAGCTTGTTCATGTTTGGGTATCCTCCGCCCTCGCTCTGAACTCAAGAGGTTTCAACCAATGACTGTATAAGAAGCAGTGGCTGACAGGCACGTGCTTCGGAGGAGAGCTGCGAGCTGTCTTCACTCTCCTGGATTGGCAACAGGGGGTTGCATATGAGCAAGCCTTGTATATAGTTCCCCAATTGGGCATTTCAAATTCGGGTGGGATTGAAGACGCCCAATTAAAAAAAAAAAAAAAAATAATAATAATAAAAATAAAAATTAATTAATACATATTATACAGTCTCGACAGAGCCCCGATGTCAACATCATCATGGCTGTCTGCGAATACTTGGAGGAACAGACGCAAGTCAGTCTGTCACTCTGCAGAGGAGTGGTAGCAAGTTTTCAACTCTGCTTGGAACAAGGAAAACGCCAACCATCTTATAAAACTATAGCACTACAGGCCAGTGTCCCAAATTTTTAGGCAAAGCATAGCCACACCAAATATTGGTTTGATTTAGTTTTTAGTTTACAGCTCTTCATTATTCATTTCCCAGTCATTAGAAACTTTTAATTTAATTATTTTAGTGAGCATATTAGCCCGGCAAAATTTTTTAAATGTGCCTAAGACTTTTGCACAGTACTGTATATAGAATGAATTTTGTCAATGCTTGGTATCATTGATATAAAAATACCCTTATCACTATAACTGTAGTGCTTTTCCAATAACCTAGCTCATGACATACTTTTGATATTACCTGAGATAAATATCACTTCTGCGAAAATTTAAATGGCTGAGAACACGGGAAAAAAATCACTCTGCGTTACATCATGGTGTTACTATCAAGCCAAACCGAATACTAAGTGTAACGTTGTTGGTTGAATCAGTATGACTTAGCACTGTAACGAGCTAGCTAAGTGACACTCTCATAACTAAATTAACGTTATACAAAACCCAAAACCAGTGAAGTTGGCACGTTGTGTAAATCGTAAATAAAAACAGAATACAATGATTTGCAAATCCTTTTCAACCTATATTCAATTGAATACACTGCAAAGACAAGTTACTTAATGTTGAACAGGTAAACTTTGTAATTTTTTGCAAATATTAGCTCATTTGGAATTTGATGCCTGCAACATGTTTCAAAAAAAAAAGCTGGCAGAAGTGGCAAAAAGACTGAGAGAGTTGAGGAATGCTCATCAAACACTTATTTGGAACATCCCACAGGTGAACGGGCTAATTGGGAACAGGTGGGTGCCATGATTGGGTATAAAAGCAGCTTCCTGAAATGTTCAGTCATTCACAAACAAGGATGGGGCGAGGGTCACCACTTAGTGAACAAATCGTGAGCTGATTGTCGAACAGTTTAAAAACAACATTCCTCAACGAGCTATTGCAAGAAATTTAGGGATTTCATCATCTACGGTCCGTAATATCGTCAAAAGGTTCAGAGAATCTGGAGAAATCACTGAACGAAGTTTACAGGCCTAAAAACCAACATTGAATGCCCGTGACCTTGATCCCTCAGGCGGTACTGCATCAAAACTGACATCAGTGTGTAAAGGACATCACCACATGGGCTCAGGAACACTTCAGAAAACCACTGTCAGTAACTACAGTTCGTCGCTACATCTGCAAGTGCAAGTTAAAACTCTACAATGCAAAGCTTAAAGCCATTTATCAACAGCACCCAGAAACGCCGCCCGGTTTCGCTGGGCCCAAGCTCATCTAAGATGGACTGATGCAAAGTGGAAAAGTGTTCTGTGGTCTGACGAGTCCACATTTCAAATTGTTTTTGGAAACTGGACGACGTCGTGTCCTCCGGACCAAAGAGGAAAAGAACCATCCGGACTGTTATAGGCGCAAAGTTCAAAAGCCAGCATCTGTGATGGTATGGGGGTGTATTAGTGCCCAAGGCATGGGCAACTTACACATATGTGAAGGCAGCATTAATGCTGAAAGGTACATACAGGTTTTGGAGCAACATATGTTGCCATCCAAGCAACGTTTTTTTCATGGACGCCCTGCTTATTTCAGCAAGACAATGCCAAGCCACATTCTGCGTGTTACAACAGCATGGCTCGTAGTAAAAGAGTGCGGGTACTAGACTGGCCTGCCTGTGGACCTGCCTGCATTATAGTCCAGACCTGTCTGTACATCCAAGAATGGGAAAAACCTGTGAACGTTTACTGAGTGTCGTTAAAAAAAGGTGATGTAACACAGTGGTAAAAAACTTTTTTGCAACTCCTCAACTTGTTTAACGGCCTGTTGAACAACTTTTGTACATCATTTGCAAGAATGGGAAAGAGTTCCACCTGAAAATTAAAAAATTTCTCCTCAGTTATTCAAATTGAGTATAAGTTGAGAAAGGTGGATTAAACAATGAAAGGTGATGCAATTATTCAATTTAAATAGGCCCCTGCCAAGTCTCGACAGAGCTTTTTTCAAATCATCATGGCTGTTCTTTAAATTGGAGGAACATTTGCAAAAAAAAATAAAGTTTTCAGTTTGAACATTAAACATCTTGTCTTTGCAGTGTATTCAATTGAATATAAGTTGAAAAGACCAAATCATTGTATTCTGTTTTTATTCACGATTTACATAACCAATAAAGCTCATGACATACTTTTTGATATTTTTGAGATAAATTCAGTAAAATTTAAATGGCTGAGAACACGGGAAAAAAAATACTCAACTTCACTGGTTTGGGTTGGTTTGTAATAACAGAGAAAACTCAGACTTCGTTAAAGCCCCTCTCTTGTGGTAAGTTGGCTTTAACATCCGGTCATAGCAAAATAAAGCATGTAGTGCAGGGGTGGCCAACCCAGGTCCTGGAGAGCCACAGCATGTGCGGACTTTGGTTTTCTGCACCCAATTTAACCTAAGACACCAGATTAGATACGTTCAGTGCGTAATCAACCGCTCTAATTCATTAATCAAGTGCTGAATAATACCAAAAACCAGCAGACACTGAGACTTTCCTGGGCCAGGCTTGGCCACCCCTGATGTAATGCTTTATCTAACTTTGGATGCACACGATTTGTGTGTCAAAATGGTCAGTTGCTGTCGCACTGTAGGCTGTGAAACCCCTGCAGACTGTACAAAAATATGTTTTTTTAATCCCTCTAAAACTGTAGTTTTACTGATATTTATGGATAAATATTTGAGTTTTGTAATCATCGGTTTACCTGATTTTGATCATATTGGTTATATCCTGAAAGCTTTCACTTATAAGTATATCCTTACTTGAAAAAAGCTCCTTATAGCAACCTTTTTTTTAGATTATTTATTTCTGAACAGGGGTGTTTATTATGTTTACTCTGCGTTTTGCCATGCCCAGAAGCTGGCATCAGTTGACCATGGTGGAATGCACCAAGAATACAGAATGCACAGTCTAGTTTTTCCTCTACGTCATTGGTTACTTAGCTAACTAGCTAGTATGCACGAAGTGCTTTTCCTTAATCGTTATATAACACTGGTTTGTTAGCTAGCAAGCTAACTTCAGCTAGCAACTCAGTTGACTGTGAATGAACAAACCGTTACTCAGGTCAGATCATACGCGAATGTCCGTGACTCAGAGACTGAGTAAAAAAACCGTTGGAGTTAGCTCGATGCGAACATATAATGGGAATTCCTATTAAGGTATATTCAGTTATATGATAAACAATCTTATACTCGTGGTCATGCCATACGAAAATTACGAAACTCGCTGGGTAAATTTTGGGGTGTTGCTCGCCGCAAAATTCACTCAGTTGCATAACTTTTATATAACACGCCAACTCATGGTTGTACTCAGTGGTGGAGAGTGAGGACCCCAAAAAGGCGGCCTTATAGCAAATCATACGTTGATCTATACGTATCAAATTTTTTCATTCAATATAAATTAAACACTTGGTATGTGAACATAAATTTCCCCGAATTCATATTTTTTTGTGGTGAATGAATTAATATAATTCACTCCTCGTATAAACTGTATGTCTCTGCCACAGTATATAATGTAATTTTGCGTTAACTTTTTTTTTGGTGAGCAAAGGAGGAAAAATCCCCTCTTTAAATGATCCTCATTAAGCCTGAGTGTAGTGCTTGGTCAAAGAGATTTTTGGTTGCCTTCACAAAATTCCAGTCTTCTCAATTTCTGTGAAATTACAATATATTATAAAATGGGTGCTTCCCATCCTTAAATGTGACTGGCTGAGCCGCGTTCCATGCCGGTATAAAATCAGTGTAACCCACTACATTCTGAGGCAGACCGCAGCACAAAATATCCCTGCATGCTTAGCCTAGCAACCAACTACTCTACTCAAGCAATAAGCCCCTTGAAGCAACTCAATAGCTAGATTGCTAACTAGCTCGCAATTTCAGTGTTACCGAAGTTTAGCCTTTTAGCCCGCTAACCAGTTGGCTATCTACCTAGCTAGCTATAGCATTGTAGAAACACTGAAATAGCGAGCTAGTTAGCAGCCCAGCTATCAAGCTAAAGTGATATCGAACTCTATAGCTAGGTTGCTAACTAGCTCACCATTTCAGTGTTAGCGAAGTTTAGCCTTTTAGCCCACTAACCAGTTGGATTTCTACCTAGCTAGCTATAGCATTATAGAGTTCAATTTCACTTTAGCTTGCTAGCTACATTGCTAACTAGCTCGCTATTTCAGTATTAGCGATAAATTGTTGATTTTTTTTGTGTGTTTATGGGCTATATGTAGGGTAACCACATCCATTGTAGTGAACGCTGGATAGTTGACAAGCTGGCTAGCAAACTAATGCGCAATTCAACATACGTTCCTGGACTCCGGCAAGTGTGGAGGACAAAAGTCAATCTTGTTCCCTACTCTCGCTGCTGGTTTTAATGATATGGCCGATCGGTGCGAGCTGAGAACAGGTTGAGAACAAGGAAATGGCACTAGATGAAAAAGCAATCTTAGCGTCTGTGTTGCTTTCCAACCATTCTGTCCACTCTATCTTGCTTGGTGGAAGAATGAATGGTTCTCAATTTTATTGCTGCATTATTATCAATAAATTGTTGATTTTTTTTCTTGTGTGCTTATTTAATGGGCTATATGTAGGGTAACCGTTTTATAAAAGCAATAAGCCGAGCTGCCGGATAGCTCACTCGGTAAAGCATCGCGTTGCGAAGCAGAAGTGACTATCACGTCGCGGGTTTGAGCCCCTTCGTACCAGCCGCAGTGGTCGGCAGCTTTTTTCAGAGTAGCGCACAATTGGCTATTGCGCTACAGGGTTGTAAATTGGGAAGGGACTGCCGGGTAGGGATTACAATAGTTGCCTTGTTCGATTTGCTCAAGCGCCTCCTGTTGGCCAGGCGGACGGCCGTCAGGAAGATTCTCAGCCTGGTCATGTCCGGGGTATCCTCCGCCCTCGTTCTGAACTTGCGAAGATTCAACCAATGAGTGTATAAGAAGTGGTTGACAGGCCACAGGCCCGGAGGAGAGAGCGAACTGTCTACACTCTCCTGAATTGGCAGCAAGGGGTTGCATACTGAGCAAGCCTTGTACATAGTTCACCAATTGGGCATTCCAGATTCGGGTGGGATTGGAGATGCCAAATTAAAAAAAAAAAAAAAAAAGCAATAAGCCCCTTGAAGCAGTGGGTTACAGTGATTCTACAACGGTAGAGGGCCACTAAGGCTGCGCGTCGTGCCTTAGAACGCCCCTCCGCCATTGTGGAATCACTGTAACCACTGCCACTCGGGGCTTATTCCTTTATTATACAGCATAGACATATATGAGGAGCGATTTATATTCATTCACTCGAGGTATGAGGTCAGTACACGCGGACCCCAATTTACATTTGAGAGAGACAAAAAAGCAGACATACCACACACACAAGCCATAAACTATGCCTCCATGTTCTGGATGAGACTGGTCATTGCATAATGTCTAAAGGCTCCAGCATCAGCAGAGGTGCTGGGACACCAAATACAGGCTCCAAAATAAAATCACCAGACAACCTTACGCAAAGTATATCAGCTGTGCTGACCGAGCAACACTCTACGGAGAGCTCCCTCAGTGAATATCCTCAGGCATTGTGGAAATGGGAAATTATCTGCGTTCCGGCAAATTCTGACCATATTATTAACTTTGACGATAACACAATTATGAAAAAATATACATATGTACTAAAGGTAACCCTCAGTTTTGGGCGGTGGAAGGGACACAGTAAATAAAGAGGGAAAAGAACAGCCTGGAGAAAATGTGTACTTGAAGTTTGCTAAATAAAGATTTCCATTTTCATTTTGCCTGCTTCATTTGTCTTTAAAAACTTTGAATTTCACACGAATTCCAGGAAAGGTTATATGGCGTTGGCAAAGATCCCCATATCCCACAGTATGCTAGAAGCTCCAATGGGCATCATAAAGTTTATTGTGCGGGTGTTAAGGCTCAGCTCAGCTCAGACAGGGGCCTCAAAATGTACAAACCCCCCCCCCAACAGCAGTTTTGTTTTGAAAATCACGAAAACCACATCTAAAGCGATAATCTGTCCCTCTCCAAGATGCCTTATCTCTCCTATGTCTATTTACAGAGGGAAAAAAAACTACTCCAAAAATATTGAATACGGATCTGTGCAAGAAAAGTTGTCTTTTTGTGGGCCTAATGGCAGCTATTCTGTGAAATTAGCGCTGCCAGCAAGAAGTAATTGTAAAAGTGCTCCCCACTTCACTGTCAATCACCGTGGCCCGAGGAGTGCCTCTTTGCACTGAAAGCTTTATGAATTGGCCTGCTGAGGAGGCTCCACAATGACATCAAACTGCATTATAGCCCTGTGCTTTTTAGAGGGGGAAAAGGGATAAACACACACTGGAGTCTAAGTGATAATGACTGTGTTTAACAGCAGGCCCCAGACAGAGCGAGGCTGTTATTCATTCTCCCTGGATGGATCAATAATGGGAGAATAGAGGGGGGCCCACTCCGGCACACAGACACTCGGGCAGAGAGCGAGCCTGTCAGGCAGCAGCCCTCCAGGTACAGAGCAGCTCAGGGGAAGGGATCAATAACACAGCTCCCCAGTACACTCACTCATGTGCATCTGTCCTCAATGACCTTGGGCATGGCTTCCTCTCCTCATAAAGCTTCTGTTTCTCTTTCATGAATCAGTACAGTTTTCCTCTTAATAATGATAATACTGTATATTATTGCCACTCACTAATACCAACCATCAGTTTTTATTGTAGACTTTGTATTGCTTTGCGACACTCCCGCTGCACTTAAATCCTGCATCTTAAGGACAATATTGAATGTATGAGTTTTGCTCACATTTTTTCAATCGTCACTGACAAATTACTCAGAGTTAAATATTGATGAAGATATTCAGTTTAAACGATAAAGAAATGATACATGAGTCATGATGTAGAAAAAGGGACATATTTTCAGGCTCAGGGCAGTTCAATACAACTGCCTGTATTTTATTTTTATAGCTCGGTCTTTTATCTTTTATCTTGATTAGTTTTTAAATTTCACATATGCTTAAATGATGCTTAATTTGTGCATTTCTCTTTGTGAATGCTCACCTGACTGAACGGCACAGGGAATAAATTGCAATTAATTTCAATATGATATATCAGAGTTTTATGTTAAAGTACATCAACAAAAGGTATGTACTTTTATTTTGCACCCATCGACAGACTTGGAATTTTTGCAGTTTGATTCAATTCAAAACAGGAGAGGTGCTTTGATCGTCTCTGAATTCAGTTCCATTATGGGCTTTTTAGGATTTCACTCTCCACACCATTGCTTTGGATCCACATAAAGATATTAAGGACCATGCAGTATGTTGCAAGATGGGCGATACTGTAGTCATGGCGAGATGATCTCTCCCCTGCAATAACTACATGTCAAAATAATGTACTAATTTTTCTTTAGAGAGATTGTCTCACACTGTGTATTGAAAAATACACTGGACAAATTCATGGAGATTTGGGAGCCAGTAATGAAATGAACAGCAGGTGAGAAATCATAAACGCTATATCAAGGGATATCATAATTAAAATATGATGTAAATTGATGCACTAGTTCATCATTCATCTATGAACTGTTGACCACCAGCAAGGTGTAGAGACAACCCCCTTTTAATTAGTTTGAATGTCTTGTCGTATTTTGGCATTTGTGTATTTAAGTATGCCATTTTATTCATGCCTAACTATGATGTGAGTATGAATCTATTCGCATTTTGTGAAAGGTAATGGATAGTGGTGTAATGGTGTATATTGTCAGGATTCTGGTTTTTGTGTTCATGTTCTGTTCATGATTTTGTCTTTTATTTATTCTTTTTGGTTATTGTAATACTTTGGGTTTTAGTTCATTCCATTTCTCAGTTCCATTGCACTTGTCTCCCCTGTCTTGTGATATAGTTGGTTCAGTCCGTCTTCCCGGTCTGTGTGCTCACTTACTTCGGGTGATTTAAATGTATTCTGGTGTTTAACGCATTCCTTCGATTCTCGTTTACTTCCCTCGCCTTACTGTTCTGATTACTAACAAAACTAACGTTTGTATTTTGTATCATAGTCTACTAACACAACTAATCCATGTATATAGATTACTAACTTACTAATGAGCACTCTAGTTAAATCTGTAAAGTTGCACCGCTACTAATTTATACTAATTCCCTCTCAGCAATCGCCCTGTTCTAGTCTCCGCTTCTTGCTCAGCTGTACCTGTCTCCCCCTGCGTTTCTGCGAGATCTCTCGCACGTGCTTAATTACTTTCCTGCACTCGTATCTGTGCACTTAGAACTCCTTGACCGGAGCTGTTTAAATGTCATAGGCTGTCTGTGAGACTCCCGTCCGTGTCTTGGCTTTCGCCAATTTTCGTGGTTAGGGTTTCCCTCATGTGATTCTCCCGTTGTAATTAGTTTGATCCATCTCACCTGCTTCCTGCATAGCACGTGACATTCCTCCTGTCTATTTAAGCAGTCTTTCCACAGCCAGCTCCTTGTCAGAACGTTGATCTGTGCAGAGCGCCTTGCATGCCTTTGAATATTGCTTCTCTTCGACTGGTTTGTCCGACTACGATTCTTGCCATTGCCCTTCTTGTATTGTTTTGTCTTTTTGGATTCTGACCCTTTTTGTATGACCACTGTGTTAGGATGCCCTTTTTGGATTTGTTTTGCTTGTTGTGTGTGCCCATCTGTCTTTCTGGTTCTGACCCCTGCCTGTCCAGTCGACTCTGTGTGTGTGTGTGTGTGTGTGTGTGTGTGTGTGTGTGTTTTTGTGATTTCTGTTTACTCGGACCCCATTAAAGGCATGAAGCTTTTTGGTTCCTGAACTGTACCTCACATATATAGCCCAAGGGCACGGGAAGTGGGGTGCTGCAGCACCCCCTACTGGGGTACGGAGGGTGCTGAGCACCCCCTTACTGAGCAGAATAAAAAGTTTATCATTACTAATTTCGCCATCTGAGCAATTTAAAAATATCACAATGAAATTTATATCAGAACATAAAAATAATGCATAAAAATGACTGACATGTATTTAAAATTTGTGTTTATGCAGGCTACGTTCTAAGGTTAAAGGTAAAAACGTGTTAGTATGGGAGATAGCCTAGCAGCTACGCAAGAGATCACTGCTGCTGGAAATGGCGCAGAAAAGAATGTGACTTTCTCCCCTGGACTAGCGAGCTTGTTGCTCCGGTAGAGAGGATCAGCAGCGGGTCACTCACTTAAGCGCTGCCATGCACTCCGGATCCTTTCAACAGAACATCGTATTTTCTGGAAGCAAATTCGGCACGGCGTGATTTGACAGATCGTTTCAATGAGATTTGTTTGAAAATGGTGATGGTTGCATTGTGTTAAACCGACCTCAATCTTTGCTTTATCTGCACAACCTCTGTGACAATTCGTTCGCTAAAGGGGGATTTAGCAGCTGGGAAAAGGCAAAAGAAAGAACTTGGTCAGTATGAGTTGTCAGACCTGTACTCTGATTCATTACGTGTGTTAGCGATGCTTTAAGTAACTCCAGGTAGTGCTATGTTTTGGGAGTTAGCAGCTAGGAATCAACATGCTGCAAGGACAGTGTTGTTTATTCAGTTATAGCCTAAATGTTTAACATTTAAGATCCGTCAAATTTCTGGGCCATGAAGGAATACCGCTCAGAGGGCACAATCATCCCGACACGTACCGCGGCAGCTTGTGTGAGAGAATGCACTTATTACCGAAAGCTTGAGAATGGCTTTCACGTACCTGCTGAAAAAAGATGTTAAACAAAAAAATCGCCGGTTTGGGAGAATTTTAAGAATGCTGATTATGATCCAAAAGAGACCGATTATTTTCGCCTTTTATGGGATTAGTCTGGTGCCTGGATGCATTTATGTTGGCGAAACTGACAAGCGACATTCATTAAGGATAGTTGATTGAATGGAAAATTGCATAATGTAATGCGATGAATCACTTTATTCAAATGGAGGATTTTGTCCGAGGATTATTTGTTTATTTTTGGGGCTGACGACCTCCTGTAGCTTATAAAACGGCGCATAATAACTAGGCTTACAAAGTCACGTCCTTCTGCGCTAATGTTTTCTAGGGCGCGACAGGAAGATGTTTGTTTTAAATGTAAAAAAATGCTGAAACGGGAGATGGAATTCCGAGATAGGGAAATAATCCGTATCCAGCCTCAACTTTTTAGGCTTTTTATTTTCCAGAACAATTTTAAAAGGGGGCTCGCCATTATATTTTGGAGGGTTTTATTTCTGAGATGGGGGGTACTTGTCATCCCTATAATTACGTGCGCGTTTTCAATATAGCCTGTCGGTGGTTTCTTGGTCATTTCCTCATTAATAATTTCTTAATCATTATACGATTATGTATTGGTTTTGTTAATTCAAATTATAAATGGTTTGATTGTGAATCAGGCGATATCAAACTGGGAGGCGTTGTGAGTCGTCATGTGTGAGACAGGCAAATCCCTTAACGGCAGCATTACCAGGAGTTGGGGTTGAAGAGGTTGAAACAAATAAGGCAACAAGCATCATAGCTTTTTAAATGACACATGCATTCAAAACAAAGGAACTTATTGGGATAAAACATAGAAAAAAATACAGGCCCCAGGACAACAAAACAATTATAAATTATATTTTTTTGTAATCAGTTATGATTTATATGGCGAGTATTCTTTTATTCCAGTACTCGTTTGCACCCATAGTTGCTATGACCGCTGTTGCAAAGACCAACATTGCCTTAACGCCCTCATGCAGCGCTGAAAAAAAAAAAAAAAAAAAAATGACGTCACTCTTCTGCTGTCGGTTGGCAGCCCCCCCTAATTCAAACATCTTCCCGCGCGCATGATATAGCCTGAAGAAAAGAATTAAATCTTGACAAAAAAAATGTAGCGTTTTAATTTTTTAGTTGAGATGGAGTCGCTAAATCCTCAAAAAGTCTTTGATGTTTAAATAGAGGGAACTGTCCGTGAATATGCATTCAAAAGGGTTTGTAAGAGTTTTATTTAGGTGTGCAAGCATTACACCTCATCAAAACAATTAGCTGAACAAATTATAAAAATGTTGGCACACAATAGCTAAAGTATGCAACACTAAAGGGAAAAACAAGTGTTCCGCTGCGACACAACAGAAGTTCTTCAGTTCTACAACGTTGTATATTTATTTCATTCATTTTGCAGCACTGTGACAAAGTAAAGTGCTTTTTTTTTTTTTTTTAAATAGGTACTACCGGAAATACAGCACAGTAGCAATCTTATTTGGCACGCCCAAATGCCAGGCCCAAAAACGGTATTCCAGGTTTAGAGAAATAATCAAACGGTTTCTGACCAGCACCCGCTTCAGCTTGCATTGTCTCACAGATGAATTGCATGGCCATCGTCCACCCACATAAATCGAGGAATGAGTGTGACAATATGTTGAAAAATAACCCAGGTCTTTTGTGATAATGGCAGAACATCACAAAAACCTTGTGCTGATGAGTCAGTAACTACGTCCAATTTTCTGAAGCCACTTCATTATTTTTGGAGCATATTATCTCCTCCATATGGCCCCCCACCCCCCCACCCTCCCCCCCCACCCCCCAAACACAGTGATATATTCGTAATAATGCACTGAAAAAAAGTTCCAGGATTTTATTTTGTCCCCCCTCCTCCATCTAAAATTGTTGTATGCTGGGTCCCGACACAATGCAGTGCAAAGGCTTCCAGAAAATTTTGGTTCACACATCAGCCCATGAAACTTCATCATGATGATCAACTGTTAAGAACACTGGCGTGGAAAGTCATTACTTTCAGCCCCTATTAATAAAAATAAAAATAGGAACCTAAATCAGTATGCTTAAAACAATCATGATTGGTAGTGTGCCTCGTGTTTCCAAGTCGATAAAAAATATTTGGTGCAAACATATCTAAAAGGGCAACATCTACAATAAATTAATCTTTTCTATATTGTACATGTTCTACCCATTTTTAATCCTGCTTTTTATAAACCGTGGGTTTCAAAATGAAGGAGTGTACATTAAACTGAGTTTAGTAGGCATTTACTACCATTAATAAATTATATTAATTAATATTTCTAATTAATATTATAAATCATGCACATATAATTGATACCACGTATTGATGGATCTAAACATGAATAGTCCATTAATACACCAGCAACTGTAGATGCTATGAATAATGTATGATAGCAAAGCATGGAGCAGCCAAAGCTGTAAGTGTGTACAGATACTCCCTCAGTTCACTGGCAGTATTTGTTGCAGATAGTTTCTTCTTTCTCACAAGTCCCAAGATACCACCGGGCAGACTGAGTGCTGAATCTCGAGCAGTAGCGAGTACAGTGAAAAATATAGAATTTCATCTGCAATATGGCGGGGTCATTCCATATGAAGTCAACCAGAGGTCCCCAAGTCACCAACTCAGATTTGGCTCAAATTTTTTTTTTTTTAATTTTTATTTCTATAATCAATATTGAACAGATGCAAAATTTTAGGGTCCTATTTTTATTTTTATAATCAATATTGAACAGATGCTGAAAAATTTTAATTTGGGTCCTAAATTCATGAGTGGGCACTATCTATTTTAGTTTGCAGAACAAGGGGTATAATGATGGGCATTTTTACCCCAAAAAATTTGATAACATGATTAAATTGTGAGATGAGAAACCAAAATTTTGAACAAATAAAGATATATAAATGTAGAAAAATTGGGTAAAACATTTGAGAGGTTACTTGCTTTCAATTTACAAACACCATCATTCTCTGCTGGAATCTCACACACACACCATCATTATCAATGGTTTGGTTTAGACACACACCATTAATAGAAAATCACGCACACTATCAACGGGACACTATCATTCTCTCACGCGCACACTATCATTTTTAGGCTCTGCACGCACACACCATTATGCTCTACGACACACCATTAGTTACAGACTATGGTAAAGATACCATCATTCTCTCTCACACACACACACACACACACACACACTATAGCCATCTCTGCACGATCATTCTCACACACACCATTATACTCTCACACAAACTTAAACTTGCATTCAGGCAGAAAAGTTTGATTGAAACGAAGTTAGTTTGATGGAAACGGATGCATTTTCTCCTGCTTTGATGGATTTGACGTTTTCTAATTTGGGTGAAAGCTGAGTAAACTTTAAAAGCTAATAATTAATGAACACACTTGTCATAATGTCTTCTGTCTTACCAGAGATGTATGGAGAAAAATCCTATTTCAGTAGTTTTAATAGTAAACCAGTCAAAAATGCCAAATATGCTGCATGCTGGTACGCAATTGAGCTTCCTTCAATTCCAAGTTTTCTGTTTAAATAATTGATGTAAATTGACAAAACATCAGCATGAATTTCTACTCCTATCATCCTTTTTTTTTTTCTACACTTATTATAATATAGTAAAAGGAAAATTGAAACGAGGTTCGTAAATTTTAAGTGCTGGAAACAGCAATATCAATTATGTGCACCCTGGCTACAGCATTATATACAGACTATGGCTGCTATCACCCAGCGGAAAAACAAGGAACAGATGGTTCCAGTTGCTAATAATTAATGATGCAATAGAAAAAAATCCTATTTCAGCGAAGTAAACCAGGTCTTAATTGGCTTCCCTTCGGTCCATGTGCTGGACCGCTAATAGAAACCAGCGGAGAACCTGACGGGACAGTGGTGCTGGGACCGAGAACCTGACGGGACATTGGGACAAAAAAAAAAAATCTAATTAATTAGAGGCTTTGTAATTAATTAACTGATATCGATTAATCTGGAACCATCTGTTCCTTGTTTCCGCTGGGTGATAGCAGCCGGTATATACTAATGCTATAGCTTTACCATAGTCTGTAACTACTCGTAAGATATACGCTTACAGAGCCTAAAGCCCCGTTTCGCGTATTTTCTATTACTAAACCAAACCATTGATAGAAGTGCTGTGAGATTCCAGCACTTATAAATTTACGGAACCTCGTTTCAATTTTCCTTTTACTGTATTATAATATAAGTGTAGCCTAATACATTCGCTCAAACCATTTAAATTTTATCATTTACTCGGCTACATAACGGGGCTTTAGATCCATAAAAGCGAAAGTCGTGGAGTAAACCAGCCCGTGCAATTTATGCGTTCCTTATAGCTAGTAGGCTATGAGCCTGCTTGTCATGCTGATGTTTTGTCGCGACGCAATTACATCAATTATTTAAACTCTGAAATGGATATTGCCTTCGCAAGTAATTGAAACATGAGACCCGTTTTTCCCCCAGTCCATTTAGTAGCAATATTAAAACTATACTTCACTTTTGGAATGGAATTGCAATGAATGATGTTCTGTGCTTCTCTTCTGGCGCAATATTTCACTTTTTGAATAATTAGGATGATAGACGAGCGACATTTCGCTTTTGGTGCAATCAGAGGCATGTTCAGAATCGCTGGTGCCCGCGGACGCCAGTGAGCGCTCGATCCTGAACGCCGTGGCTCGTTTTAGCGCCCGCGTGCCCACACGAGCTAGCCTTCGAGCTGCCTCGCTTAGCGAACCAAGATGGCGACCAACACAGAGGGCACGGATGAAGTTGTACTTCAAAACGCCGATCAGTCAAAACGCTACAAGATGCTTGTCCCGAAATCTCTTAGCATCCTTTGGGGCACTGTTTCTTCAACGTAGTTTTCGATTCATTCTGTTCCAAGGAGCGTCTCGCGTCTAAACAAAGCATTTTCTTCGAAAATGAGTAATACAGCCGTGAGGGCACTATCACAATATGATGTATCAATCGGTTGGGATAATTCGCTTATCGTGACTTCCAAAACACAGTTGTCTTCCATTTCGGCCGCCATTTTGTTTATGAGAGAAAGCGCTCGCTTCCGTTCAGGACTGATGCGAGCGCTCTAAAGAGACACTCTCGCGGGCACCCACGGTTCTGAACATGTCATACTTCTCTTCTGGTGCTATACTCTGCTTTTCGAATGCAATTGGAAAGAATAACGAGCTATACTTCAATTTTATAGTGTGATATACTTCACTTTGGTGCTATAGTACTCCACTTTCCGGACGGAATTGGGATGAATAACGAGCAACACGTCACGTTTCAAATGGATTTGGAAAGACGTGCTGCTCCCGCGACGAGCATGCAGTTTTTTCACCCTGCTTCCTTGTCGAACGGAAGGGTGGGATATGTCCGTGAAATCCCGCTTCTGACTAAATGTTCAAAGATTTCAATTATAACCAATCAAGAACGGAGAATTTAATGCTACATCCGTTTCCATCAAACTAACTTCCGTTTCAATCAAACTCTCTCACACAATCACCTATTCTCATTCACATACACTATCATTCTGTTTTACATTCACTGTCATTTTGTCACTTGAACAAGTTTAAGTTTGTGTGAGAGTATAATGGTGTGTGTGTGAGAGAATGATGGTATGCGCGTGAGAATGATGGTGTGTGTGAGAGAGAATGATGGTGCGTGCGTGAGAGTATAATGGTGTGTGTGAGAGAATGATAGTGTGTGCGTGAGAGTATAATGGTGTATGCGTGAGAGAATGATGGTATGCGCGTGAGAGAATGATGATGGTGTGAGAGAGAATGATGGTGCGTGCGTGAGAGTATAATGGTGTGTGTGTGAGAGAATGATAGTGTGTGCGTGAGAGTATAATGGTGTGTGCGTGAGAGAATGATGGTGTGCTTGTGAGAGAATGAAAGTGTGCGTGAGAGAATGATAGTGTGTGTGTGAGACAATGATAGTGTGTGCGTGAGAGATTGATGGTGTGTGCGTGAGAGAATGATGGTGAGAGAATGATGGTGTGTGTGTGTGAGAATGATGGTGTGTGTGTGAGAGTATAATAGCGTGTGCGTGAGAGAATGATGGTGTGTGTATGAGAATGATGGTGTTTGTGCGACAGTATGATAGTACATGTGAAAGCAAGTATGAATTCTCTCTCAAACGGCCTCTCATAGGTAACTGCCCACATGGTGAACTTACCAATCCAAAATTGGCAAAAAAGTGACTTTTTTAAGCTGGAACCCTTTTCAGGGTCTCCTAACTCCACTACTATGCCTTGGGTGCAGTCAATCTTCCTTGTACAGACAGACCTGTCCTCAAATACAAGGAATCCAGCACAATTTAGCCTCATTAAGGGATCCTCATAGGAAGCCCTTGAAAACTGAATTTTTGATTTCCATCCATAAAGAGTTTCATATTTGGGAGACCAATATCTTGAAAATGAAAAGATATAGATATATTTTTACAAAAGATTCTGAAAGCCTGGACCCGCATTACCCTGGTTTGCAATTTTCAGCCCATACCTATGATTTGTTCCAAAGATATCGGCCTCCAAAATCACTATAAATTAACGTTCGCGATTTGCAAGGGCAAAAAGAAGGCGTGGCCCCAGATTTTTGGGGGGCTATATCTTGGAAAACCCTTGCAAAATTCATCCCCACAGTGGAGGCACAGTCAAACCTACAGACACACTACACACCAGGTCCTATGCATTCGCTTATGTATTCATAGGCTATAGCTGCTCACATCCTAGTTTGCTACTGTTCAGAACAGCTGAAATGGAAAATCTGAAAAAAGAAAACCTGGAGTCCAACTCATTTAAAGAAAATTATGAACCTTAAATAATTATGCCCTATTTCCATTCACCTTTGAACTGCACGTTTGTATCCTGTGAGCCCAATGCTATTAGACTGTATCATATTTCGCAGATAAATCTAAAGGAATAAAGAAAGTTTGCGGTCTTAGGTACTAGGCTGTCCCAGATTAGTGCAGGTGCGCAAGGCTAAATAGAATAATTCAAAATGGAAGAGGTAGCCTGCACACGGCTACAACAAAGGAAGAGGTGCCTCTTCCTTTTGTTTAGCAGTGTGTGGGCTACCTTTTCTATTTTGAATTAATCACAGATAAAACAGGAAATTTCTGTTTCCTATTTTAATCTGGTGGGCTAATAATGCAATTTTGATGCTAAAATCAATTGACAAATTGATAAATTAATTGGTAAGAATATTGATAAGACTCCGCATTAATTATGTACAGACACATTTAGAGTCACCGTATCCAATTGAAAGCTATAACAACGAAACACTGTGTTTCTAGTTATTATTTTAGATATGTTTGCTCTTGTTAATCAGATTTGGGATCAGAAAAGGCTGAATTATCATTTAAAGTATATCCTTTCTGACTAGTTACATTTTCAAGCTTTTGGATATGGTTTGAGCTGAAGGAAAACTATAATTAATCGTGGAAGGTTTTAAGCGTCTAGCTGCCATTTTAGGCAACACAGCGAGGGCTGACTGCAATAAACAGTTATGTCCAGATGTTATATATTGGACATAACTGTTTATTGCAGTTGGCCCTCGGCAGGTTCTAGCTTGTTTAGCATTTCTACATATGTGCACAGAAAACAGATAATAATTATTTAGAATAGGCCTACATCTCCCCTGATATCTTCATCTACAATCACTACGAAACATACCAGATCAATAATGTCTGATGTATACCATGATTGCTGAAAAAAATCTCTCAACCCTCTCTCATGATTTTTATCTCCTGTAGACCTCTATTGAAAATTAACTGTTTGTATGTCTGAGCCTTAAATTTCGCGCAGGTTGAGAAGTGACATTTCAGAGTTAGGCCCGAACCCCAATTATAAAAAGCCTGAAAGATTAAGCATACGAACAAACAGGCAACTATATCCTCGTAACAGGAGAACCCACAACAATATCCTTCACAATCAAACATCCATTATTTTTGTGAAATTTAACAGCAATAATAACCGGGCTTGATAAAGCGTATAGCAGTATAAAATAGCAGATTACTCCTCTATAGTTTAATTCACAGTTTAAGCAAATGTTGACTTTAAAATAAAAACCAAATAATGTTGGATTCACTTCCTTCTCAGCCCAAGTCAACTGAGCGACTGACATGGAAAATTAACGCTCACATAGTAATTATTGGAAATTAAATAAAATTTTAGAACTAAAGGTTAAAAAATAGTGGCAAAGGCACTGCGCCTGCGAGGTCAAACAAGGCCAAAATCAAACTTGGCCTAGATTTTCATCCCATTTACACGCATATAAAGTATGAAAAGGATCAGTGAAAAACTTAAGAAGCTAGAGAGCTGACAAAGCAAAAACTTTATGGACGCACGGATGCACGACAGACCACCATGAAGGCATCTAACCACAGCGTAAGTCTGATTGGCCTAGACGCCAAGCAGGCTAAAAATGGGAGATTAAGAGACTTAAATCTGCGATAGGCAGGACAGAAAAATGGCTGATTTGACATTGTAAAACGAAATGCTTCTCTTCACCTTATTTAAGAAACAAAACAACAGTGAGGAAAACAAAATAAATAAGCTTCCCCCAACAGCGTCAGACTGCAAGAATAATTGGTGGAACTTAGAATAATACATCTAAAGAAAAATGCTCCAGGATCAGACCCTTGAAACATTCTGAACACAGATTTAAAAGGAAATGGTGGCACTGAAAACTGACAAATGCTTCAATGCATTGAAACACTCCAAGAAAGCTGAAGACTCTTCTCATTCATTGCATCCAGATTCAAAGCCCCTCAGAGAGACTCAGACGCAGAAAATGGAAGCAGAGTATTTTGCTTTGTGTATCAACGTATGCGACTGACCTGACAGTCTGTCACGGCAAGACAGGGGTTAACTGAATTGTGCGCTAACCTGGGATCCTTCTGGATGCTGTCGATCGAAGGGGACCTTGCCAGGGAGCCCTCTGGAGGCAGGGCTGGCCCGGACTTGCTGTACGGCGACTCCACGGAAGGGCA
Source organism: Gymnothorax javanicus (assembly GCA_029692085.1). Lineage (NCBI taxonomy): Eukaryota > Metazoa > Chordata > Actinopteri > Anguilliformes > Muraenidae > Gymnothorax > Gymnothorax javanicus. The sequence continues at coordinate 85,292,084 of CM056196.1, forward strand.
GTACTGGAGTGTGCGGTATGGGTCCGTGTAATTGGCGGCCGGGCCGGTGGCATAGCCAGCCCTCGGGTATGTTCCTGTGGCATTCTGACTGCCAGTGCGCTGCAATGGTACGGGGTCAACACCAGGGGAAGACGGGGCTACGACAGGGAAGTAAGGACAAAACAAAAAATTCAGGACCTGTTCACAGAACTGGTTCACAAGTTCTAGGTAGAGGAGCAGTTGCATGCAGACAGAAGAGGACACATTGAGAAGAGCACAGGATGTGAGACAGAAGTGTTGGTGAAGGAAAAGGGGATGAGAGGTACAGAAACAGTCAGTACAAGGCACTGAGCACAGTGTCCTACTTAGGATCTCCCAATACCTGCTGTCACCTCACATCATTTGGCATGAACTGGTTACATTTACAATTAACTACCATTAAAGAGCCACATAACACCTAAGTGATCAAAATGGGAAAAAAGAAACAAACTGAATTATTAAAAATGTAACCATAACAAATGGAACATGGAACATGGAACATGTGTGATCAAGTCAGCAAATTCAAGCTATTCGAGCTTTAGTGCATTTCTCTATACAGACATATATCTTCGAGGTACGAGAAAAAGTAAAACAAGAAAAAGTACAATCAACAGATTAATTCAAAAAAGCATTTGTGAATGAAAAATGAGAGCATAATAAACACATATTAGCAATGCAGTACTGCCTTAAAGTAGTTTATCATCGTTCAAAGCCTTATTGTATGTCAATTTAGCAAATTAATAGAGCAGCACAGAGAATGAAACACTTCTGGCATGTGATAACAGGCATGAACTCTGAAGGAGACCGCTGGAAAAATTGCAAACAACTGCAAACATTAATTCTGTACTTACAGGTATTCTTTCTTCAATCTGGTTGACACTACAAAAACTCTACTGTTATGAGACCACAGGGAGTGATTTCAGTGCCTCTTCTCCAGTAATACCGACACCGAAACAGCATTAAACAACTATCTGTATGCATTAGTCATACACACAGTGACAAAGGGACATCAAGCAAATCTACTTCAGAAAAAATCAATACCTGGCAGTATGGTGCCCTAAGGCCCCTTTTCACGCTACGGTAAACACAGATAAACAAGAACAGTTTAATAAACAACAAAAAGGTTTGGCCTGAAATTGTGGTCTCTGAAATGTGTTTTGCTGCACAAGGAAATGTGGATATTTGAATTCATGTGGAATACACTGAGATTTTAAAAAAAGATTTGTTTCCACTAATGATCATAAGGCAGGAAATCAAGATAAATGAAGTCAATAAGAAAAAAGAGAGCAAAGCTGATGACAGATGATATGTCCCAGAAACACTACATGACCGACAACCAACCTGTCATGCCTGGGAATGAGAATTTCACATATCCCTAAATGCAGGTAATATGTAACGTACGTTGTTGTACTAACTCAAACTTTGGTAGTATGAGTAATGTGTGCGTAATATGCACTTCCTCATATTCTGGTAGTTTGTGTGATGTATAAGCATGTGCTTACTCTTTCTCTGGGAGTATGTGCAATGCATGTGTATGTGCTTACTTTTATTCTTGTAGTATTCGTAATGCATGTGTTTGAGGTTACTCATACTCTGGAAACGTGTGATATATGCATACGTGCTTACTCTTACTCAGGAAGTATGTGTGATGTATGAGTATGTACTTACTCTTACTCTGGTAGTATGTATGTGTATGTGTTTACTCATACTCTAAATAATCACAGATATTGCAACCATAAAAATTCTAGATTTTCTTAAACAAAAAGGCTTTCAATTTCTTCAGTTCTCTCGATAAATATTTTAATATGCAGCATCTTCCTTGTTCAAGCAGTGATTCTCAAACTCGGTCCGGGGGGACTCGAGTATGCTGCTCTTTGTTCCAACTACAATCACAGTTTCAGAATTTCAACAGGCTGTTAATCTTTCTTAATTAAGTGCTATTGATGTTCAGAGGGGTTTTTTTTTTTACCTTCTTAGAACACATTATGCCAAACATAGCTTTGCAGTGCCACAAAGATTCTTTATTTCATATTGTGCTTACGGCACAGCATGGCCAACAATTACACAAAACATGGAGGTAAAAAAATGAAAAACTGAGGTTCATAGGCTAAGTGAAATAGTTTAGAGCTGAGAAGGTTCACATAGTTTTTGAAAATGTGCGTATTTTGGTCGTGATTCTTCCCTTAAAATCCAATGAAGTATTAATTCACAATGTTAGATTTACTAATTTCCTTTCTCATTTAAGTCATACTTAGCTTCCAGATGATTACATTGGGTGGTCAGGTGTCCACACTCTCACCAATTAGGAGCTTATTGTTTGTCCACAGTCTTTAATTGGACCTGTTCATGCAATGCTATACATATTAAAATGCACTCATTGTTTACAGTGTAAACCAGTAAGTATTACATGTCCCAAGGCTGACTTTTTTTTCTTTCATGCATAGTTTTTCTTGACAGAATGTGATTTAAGAGTTTTAAAAATCCCACATTAAAAGCTGACAGTTTCAAAAGATTCACAGCTAGCTAAAATTCTGGGCTTGCCACAGCTGTTGGAACAATAAGTCAGCATACCCAAGAGTCCCCTAGGGCCAAGCTTGAGAAACACTGTGTTAGAATATTAAATTGCTGCTCTGTAGATAATCAGGCAAATCTCACCTTCAAACCATATCTAACCAGGCACTCTACTGCGCTTAATCAAATTTAATAAGTAGCAAAAAGCTGGCTTAAAGTCTATGTTATCTATGCTGAAGTCAAGGGCGCCCATCTCCAATTCATCTCCATATGTATTTCACTCACCAAACTACGTAACTTTGCTATAATGACACATGTATCATTACGTGCCATTTATATCAAAGCTAACCATTTTCCTACCCTTTACAGAAAGCAAGTGTGCCGCTGGACGGCCGGGGCATGTACACTCCAACCCCCCAACCCCACCCTCATCATTGTAGATTGGTGGGTGGCATTCAGTGACTCTCAAACTCAATTAACTGATCTCTTGAGCAAGGGATGACAGAGTCTGACCCCCTGAACTTCACACATGAAGAGATTGACAACTAAACACAATTCTCCACACAGATATTCCCATGTTCATTACAAAGGGCCACGCCTCCAGTACTTCACACAGCTAATTACTCTACTTGCTTTACAATAATTCCCAGATGTTTTCTTGGTTTACTGAATTCATTTTTCAGAGCATCCAACCCACCAGCAGAAGTCTCAGTACAAGATGCTCCTGTTGCATTGAAAATGTTTGCACCTCACTTGTAAACAAAAGTACTTTGAAAAAGTATTTGCCCCTTCCTGATTTCCTCTGTTTTTGCATTTTTTATTTATTTTTTTAATTTAAGTGTTTCAGATCATCCAACTAATTTTCATATGAGACAAAAACAACAAAGGTTGAATATTTCTCTCAGTATAAGTGTGATGTAGCCTCAGTAAAGCGCAGCAACCAGCAGATACAGAACACATATGTGACATCGTCCCACAAAATGAAGAAAAAGGCTGTGCCTTTCCCTACTTTGAATCAACTTCAGAAGAAACTTAAGAAATAATAGAATTTTAGGGTTACAATTCATGCTACAGTATCTCAGTCAGATTCAAGTCGCATCTTTGACATAGTCACCCCAAAATATTCATTTTGTTTCTTTTGGGCCATTCCTTGTCCTGCTGCATAACCCAACTGCACTTGAGCTTCAGGTCAAACTAATAGATGGACATTCTTCCAGGATTTTCTGGAAGCAAGAAAACTTTGTGCTTCCATCAATCATGGCAAGAAACCCAAGTCCTAAAGCAGCAAAGCAACCTCAGGGTATCACATTACCTCCACCGCAGTTGACTGTTGGTTTGATGTTTTTATCGTAGAATGCTATGTATGCTTTTGCAACAGAGGTAATGGGACCTCTGTCCTCCAAAAAGTTTCAGTTTTGACTCATCAGTCCACAAAATATTATCCCAAAAGTCCAGGAGACCATCAAGTAGTTCTATGGCAAATGTAAGATGTAGTTTTGTGTTCTTTTTGGTCTGCAGTGGTTTTAGCTTTGCAGCACTCCTATGGATTCCATTTTTGCCCAGTCACTTTCTTATTGTGGAATTGTTAACGCTGACCTTAACTGAGGCTAGTGATGCCACCAGTTGTTAGATGTTTCTCTTAGTTCTTTTGTGACCTCCTGGATGAGTAATCAATGCTCTCTTGGAGGAATTTTGGTTGGCCAGCCACTGCTTGGAAGGTTCACCACTGTTCCAAGTTATCTTCCTTTGTAGATAATGGCTCTCGGCATGATTTGCTGGAGTTCCAGAGCATTAGAAATGCCTTTGTTACCATTTTCAGACTTGTAGGTGTCTCCTCATATGCTCTTGAATGTTTTTACAAACACAACATCATGAGCTGCTTTTGCCTACTTCACATTGCCAGATAGGTTGTATTCAAGCGTTGCTTAGATTCAACGGAGCTAGCAGTAATTATGCCTGGGTCTGTCTCGGGAAAATGAATCCAATTAACAAATGAATTTGTTTAAATGGTTGATTTACAAACCAAGGGGGCAATTACTCTTTCACATAAAGGCAGGTAGGACTGGATAGCAATTTTCCTTCAATAAATGAAATCACCATTACAGAATGCATTTTGTGTTCACTCGGTTTATCTTTGTCTAATATTAAAATTAGTTTGATGAACTGAAACATTTTAGTGTGACAAATATGCAAAAATAGAAGATATCAGGAAGGGCGAAAATAATTTTTCATGCACTGTCAATAGGAAAGCATTTGGCAAATTTAACGTTGTGAGTTGTTTCAACTCTGCACTGATGTGCAGATTTATTCCACCACTTCTGTTATCCTAAGCATTGCTAAAAATTCTCTGGGAGGCAGCATTTTAATTATACAATGCATGATTAAGTGTCATCGGGAAGAGGTTTTGTTTTGACCTCACAGTTCTCTAATTAACACTCAGTCTGTTTTACTATCTGTTTTAACACTGTCTGTTTTACCGGGCTTGCTGACAAATTCTGCTATCATGCTGAAGGATGATGTCATAGCCATCCACACGCCTTTACAGTAACACCACCACTTTCATTTCAAAGGGGTCCGAATATGTTAAAAAAAAACCCCAAAAATCTCAATTCTTAAACTCAAGGAGGACAAAAATGCTCACATTTCACTATTTCACTATTTATTTGGCTCACATCACAAAAAACAAACGCCTAAAAAACAAACGCTAACGCATTACGGCAAAAAGCCTTCATCGGAGCGTTTGCAATCCTGTGCAGGTTCAATTAGAGGATATATATACAAGGGCAGAGAAAACAAACAGCTGGGAGCTATGCCCAATTATTCAGAAACCAATCACTGCTCTTTTCCCATGTTTCAAAATATAGGGACTAATCACAAATGACCCCATTACATAAAACATTTACAACGTAGCTTCACAAAACATTAATACTAACCATCATTCAGTAAATCATAGTATTAACCCAAAAAGCATTTTAAGCTAAAAGCATCATTAAGTCCATTTGGTGCCATAGTGTTGAGTGTGTATATCCAAAACATTTCTCTTTGGGCCAATTTCTTCAGAACATCTCCTCCTCTAGTGGGTATCACGACTTTCTCAATCCCACAGAATTTCAACGAAGAGGGTGAACTGTGATTAGTGTCAGCATAATGTTTTGAAATTGCATAATCCATATTACCTGTATGAATTGCAGGTTTATGCTCAGAAATACGTGGTTTCAGAGGTTGTTTGGTCTGTCCTACATATACTAATCCACAAGGGCATGATAACATGTAAATCACATGAGTCAGTTTACAATTTATAAATTCCTGAATAGGAATTTTCCTCCCTGTGTGAGGATGATTAAATGATTTTGTGTTTGTAGTGTTATTGCAACAGGCACAATTACCATATCTTTACATGCCAGTTGTTGTCATTCATGTGGTTTTATTTAATGTCATGTTTTTGTACATGACAATATTTTTAATAGTAAGTGCTCTCCTGAGTGAAAAAGAGGTGGAGATTTACAAAAGTCCTTCAAAGATGGTTCTGCGTGAAGCACATGCCAATATCTCTTGATTATCTCTATTATCTGTGACGCACAATGATTATATTCGGTAGAGAAACAAACCTGGTTTAAATTTCTTGTTTTTTTCTTGTTATTGGAGAGGAGATCAGAACGAGAGGTGATGTTAGCAGGTTGTATGGCTTTCTGAATAGAGTTGGAGGCATAACCTCTTTCCATGAACCGATTAGCCATGATGGTTTTTTTTAGACTGAAAGTCATCAGGATCCGAACAGTTGTGCTTGAGCCTCAAAAACTGACCAACTGGAATATTCTCCTTCAGGTGTCTAGGATGGTAACTAGCAGCATGTAGTATTGAGTTGTGTTCCTTGTCCTTTTGGCAAATAGAGGTATGAATGACTTCAGTTTCTTTATATGTGGTTAGATCCAAAAATTTTTTTTTATCAAAGCTGTATTCACAGGTGAGCTCTTATTAAGATATGATACAAAGTCCATCAGTTCACTCAGTGTCCCCTCCGAAAACAAAAAAATGTCATCAATATAACACCCATATAACTTTATCTTCGAATAATACGGGTTATTATTGGGGTCATGTATCGCAGCTTCTTCCCATTTGCTCATAACCAATCCAGCCACAGAGGGCGCTGTTGCTGTCCCCATTGCAGTTCCAGTTTGTTGGAGGAACCATTGAAAATCATACGCTGCATCCAAATGTCCGCACTTCACCGAACTCACAGACTCGCGGACTTTGCGGGCGCATTCACGGGAAGTCCAGGAGTGCTGAGGGCTGTCCAAATCCACAATTCATCCAGTCCACAAGGGGCCTCAAGTGGACTTTCTGCGGACTTCCAGAGAGTCCGCTTGGGGTGCAGACTTCAGCAGACTTCACTCGTGTAATTACCCACAATTCATTGCAATACGGACGTGACGTTTTAATTTTTCCAAATTGCTGACAGAAAAAAAAGCATATTCACACACAAAACCACATAAACTTATTATAAATTTATAATATTAAAACGTTACTTGAATAACGTTTTAATATTATAATAATAACTTATTACTTGAATAAGTGAAACAGACTTGCAGCCTATCTATCAGCTCCTTTTATAATGCTGCAGACTCTCGCTCTTGCAGACTTTACGTGATGATGGTGAAGATGTCACATTATGTATGCCTGAAGTCCGTGAGGGCTCAGTCTGCAAGTCCAGAGGGTGGAATTTTGGATTCAGCCAGCCAGCATATAGTTGCGTCTCAGAACAAGATGTAGCAGTTCTAAGAGGAATGCATTAGGAGGAGTTTGTGTTGCTTCTCTTTTGGATAGGTAGCGAGCAGCAGAGTTCAAAGCTTCTTCATGAGGAATGCATCCGTATAAATTTTCCACATCAAGAGACACTAATATTGTTTTCTGATCCGAACTGCAATCTTTTAAACAATTAAGTACATCCTTTGTGTCCGCAAAATAGGAGGGCAAATCTTTCACAAAATCACAAAAAAGAAATCAACATATTTCGATAATGATACAGTGACAGAGCCTCTACCTGAGACTATTGGCCTGAGAGGGGGCTCGGTAGGGTGTTTAAGAATTTTGGGAAGGCTATAGATAATAGGGGTGACAGGATACTGGTTGGTCAAGTTTAGCACTCCACTGAGAATCCAACTGTCGAAGTAAAACCTTCCTTTCAGTCCGAATATATTTCTTCCCCATAATTTTTTGGTGAAATTGCATCGAAAAATACTATATTAGGCAATGAGAACAAAAAAAAAAAAAAAAAAAATCCCACTAGTATATTGAGGTAAAAATATGGGTAACAAGAGCACTCAGAGAGTGCAGCACCTCCGCCACGCCAAGGCAACTCTGTGCATTATTTATTTTCGTTGGCTGATGTAGGGTATTGTTGCATTCCTCCGCCAGGTGGCAGCAAAACCCAAAGGCACGCCGATTGGAAATCCGGCCCATTGAAAAGACTTAAAATCTCTGCTAGCATAGCTGGATTTGAACTTTGACCTGTATCTCAGCTGTACTTTGGCCTAGATATGCCAAAATTTAATCACTTGTTCCTCTTGTGCTACTCTAACATCCTGCAAAGTTTGGTTAAAATCTCTGCCGCCGTTCTTGAGATATCCTGCTAACAGACAAACAAACCAACCAGCGCTGGCAAAAACATACACCTCCCTTGGCGGAGATGAATAAACAAAAACACTGAAAACATCAATTTTTATAACAATTGAAAGGTGTTGCAAATTTAAATTTTTTGACATACTTGCATAGCCTGAATGCATGTTCGAAGACTCATTCCATGACGATAGATGCTAAAAATATGTTTATACTAGTTTGCGGCAACATTATTCTGCAAAATTACCTCTGATGGTCAGTTGTTCCAGTATACATATAAGCTGGCATGAATTTTGAGCAGTGTCACAGTGTTAAACACAATGGTATGACGGAAGGAGTTCTCTGAGATTGTTCGTAGCTGCATTGTGTCCTTACTTGATGCCAAAGACATTAAATACTGGCATGCACAGTAATAAACACCATCAACCGTTTCAAAGAGTTACCGTTTCGCTGAAAACTAGTGGCAATAGAGGTTCAAAAACAGAAGATAAGTGCCTCTGATGTTCGTTATCTCTGTATGACAAGTAAAAAAATAAGAAACTGGCAGTTGACAGCACAACAACTCTGTGATGATATTAATAGCGCCAGAAGTGAAGAGATGAAAGTATCAAGATCTACTATTTCCAAACGCCTGTGTGAAAATGGTCTGATTGGTCATGTTGCTGCCGAGGGCTGGCAACATCGAAAAAAGACTTGAGTTTGCCAAGAAATTCAAGGAATGGACATCAATGGACTGGGAACAAGTCCTCTGGACTTATGAATCAAAATTCTAAATTTTCTCACTGAAACGCAGAACTTATGTACACCGTATAGTTGGAGAACATTTCAAAATTTAAAAATGACTGTTTAACCCCTTCAGTAAAACATGGAGGGGGTAATATTATGGTTTGGGGTTCAGTCTGCTTGAAAGGAGCCAGTGATCTCATAAAAATCCACAGAATCATGGATCAAAAGAAGTATCACAGCATCCTTGGGAGGCAGGTATTGCCTTCTGGAAAGAGACTGATTGGTCAGGGATTTTATTTTCAACAAGATAATGACCCTAAACTCGCTTGTAATTTGTGCAAGAATGATCTCATTTGGAAAGAAACATCTGGTGCCATAAAAGTTATGACTTGGCATGCTCAAAGTCCAGACCTTAATCCGATTGAGCAAATTTGTTGTAAAATCAAAATAATCTCTTTGGAGTGAACTTCAAACCATATGGAATGGTTTAGCAAGTGAGGAAATAAAAAAATTTTAAAAAACCATGCCTGAAAGATTAAAAGCTGAAATCAAAGCAAAGGTGGCCACACTGGATATTGACTTTTTCTCTCAAAAAGACAAATTTTTTATTTTTACTATACATGCTATCCTGTTTACTTATTTTTATCTATATGATCTAATATTACATGAAATAAATACGTGAATAGTACTTGGTTTCTGATTTATCTTCATTTTTTTAAGTGAATAATCATCACTGCACACTACTGTATGTAAAGCTTCTGGGGCTTAATTCTCGTCTACATGTTTCTTCCCTACCACATTCACTTCCATGACTAAAATCATAAGTGAGGCTTGTTACATTCAACATTTTTGAACCTTTAAAGAGAGACATTCTCAAGGGAACATTTGCAAGTTGTGCAGCCAATACTCACCAGCTTCCCAACTGGTGTTAATAATATATTTACACTAACTACTAACCACTCTAACAAGACGGAGTGCTTGTCACAACCCTCATGTGAATGCCTTCAGTGTCTCCTCCCATTCGGCAACTTGCGTGTCCACAAGAAGTAATGTCACCTTTTGATTGGTTTACGTCTTGCATATTGCTTTATCTCCGGCTGTGGCTTGTTTCCTAATTCTAAACCCTTGTACCTGTGACATGTATTTAAACCCCCCTTCTTTGAGTTGCAAGTTGCAGGATTTTAACTCGCTTCGTGTGCATAATTTAGTCAGTATTTACTAGTTTAACTCTGTGTTTTGAAAGTAAAACATAGCTTTTAATGATAATAATTTACAGATCCAGAATCTTCCTTATTTTGTTGACAAGGACAAGCTCCCAAGCCTCTCTCAGGGTCCTGGGCTTGGGACTCCATTCTTGTTAATTCTTGTCCACGTATGTTCCTCTGTCCAGTTTATTAGGAACAAGCTCCCAATCCTTTTATCCTCATTAGGACTGGAACCATGTTCCTCTGGCCCTCAGACAGTTCGGCTCTGGTGAAGTGCACACTCCATCTAAAATCTAATTTTTAGATTTAAACACGTTTTTTGACAAATTCCTAAAATATTTGTGTTTTCTCATGTTTATGACAGATGGTCTAATACATTTGTTAAGCACTGTATATTATACAACATAAAATATATTGCAATTAGTTCCATTGTTGTAAGTTTGAAACTCTGTTCACTGGTGCCATTGAACTTCAAGAGCATTTGTGCACCACAGTGAAAAGAAAACTCTCTTTGCATGTACAATGTTAGCAATACGTTGATTACGCTGAGTGAAAAGCCAGTTTAGCCTTTACCTTCCTTCTCTCTTCTTCTCTTCCTAGCATGTTTGTTCTGAATCCTCAGTGGCTGATTATCCCCACACTTTCACAGTCACCTCTAATCTCAGCACATTGAGCTCCTGAATGTACCATTTGCTGTGATAACGGGATGTGCCTTCAAATTACTTGACCTTTTAGATACAAATCACATAATGCTGCATTTCTCTCCTGCTGGAGAAAATGACTTCAGATCCGATATCCAGGGGTAATGTAGCTGAAAACAAACCGAGCCCATATGCTTGCCATAAGCCTCACTCTTCTCTATTGGCAATCTGGGTAGATAAAAGGTCATTTGTGATTTTTTAGGGACATGTAATAGTATTAGGGTGATAGCAGCATTGGCACTGGCCAGTATGGTCAGACAAAGGCCATTTATAATTATCTGCCACAAATTTTTCCATTTGCTGGATCACATAGCTACAAAAAAAGGCATTTTGGTCACAGTAAAGATACTTACTGCCAGCACTGTATGCGTAATATGGGTACTAGGCCACGAGATGAGGGCAGAATCCCACTTAAATCTAATGAATGTACTGTATCAGGTTGGGCCAAACTGAAGATGCTACAACCCAGATTCAAAGCCCACATAAATAAATAACTTCTTGAATGGTAACATAGATCCAATGGTGTAATATAAGAATTTTCATGAAATGAAAATCAAAACTGGTCAGTCTTCCTGACTATTACAACAATGACATCAGACTATGAATCCCACTCTGCAACACTGCATAATTGAACTGCATGTAGATTTTTGAAAAATTCAAGCATTTGATGGGTCACTGCAATGACAAAGTCTATAGTGCAAGAACAACAATGCTTTTGTAACAACGAACAATACTAAATTGCTCAGAATTTAATTTGCATACACCCTTAGCTCAATTATTTAGGCCTATTTTTTTTAATGTCTCTATCCATTTATTCAGCTGCATACATTGCTGTAGGTTACAGAACCATTATTACAATCTCATTTGAACCAGCCTTTAATATATTACATTATATCCACAAACTATAGCAAACACTGTGAGCCAGAGGGATTTACAAAAATGGGGAACATCTCTGTTATGAACAAGATTACCAAGGTGCAATTACCCACTCACCAAACTGTGAATATAAATGGCTGCACCCAGCACAGTACACTGATGTACAGTGAACAATTTTGCCCCACTCATGAACAAAAGCATCTCTCTATTAAAAGTTATGACTGGGTCTTTTCAGAACATGTTAAGATTTCTGGCGGCATTGGCGATCAGTTAAAACCATGATTTTCTATTTTTAATGCATCCCCCGCTATATACTGAAACTGGCATTAGTGCACACTGAGGCTCAACATTCCCTCTGATATCAAGATCAAACAAGTTTTCTTTTTTTGCTGTGATTCTGACCTCCAGACATGCATCACCACTCAGAAAGATGAAGCGAGAAAAGTGGTTTATACTTTACTCAGAACAGTTCATTTCAACATGGGAGAGCAAAACATATTCACACAAGCACATAAATGTATGCACACTGCTGGAGTATGTGTTTGATCCTAATCAGGGATTTCCACTTCAGTGCAGTCCTTTTCCCCTCACACAGTTCCTCTGAAATGAGGAGGAACAAATATATATGTAATTACATTTAAAGCATCCAAGCATTATGAGGTCAACGATACACTGCTAATCAAGGCAACGGGAGACCAAGCTATTGAGAACAATTGAAATCAAAATAGCAATGCCTAAAAAAATCTGCAAACTCAATAGTTACCTGAATTGGCATAACAGGTGAACAAAATGGCATTTTGGCTTTCTCACAACAGGATCTATTTCCCTGGAAATCTTGCCAGGTAAGTGCCTAACTTGAATGTAAAGAAACATCACTGAGCCCATCTACGAGGTAAAATTATGGAAACACACGGAGCGGCTGTTATCCTCAGCCGCTCAAAGTTTGGGTATTCAGACTTCCCATCCTTCTACATCACCCACTGTAGTTAGAGATCAGTAAGCAGGAAATGGGGGACAGCACACATATTAGAGCAGCGGTTTGCCATGTCAACACATTCTCATCTTGACTTATCATATAGTGATGCCCCCTGACCAAATGTTGATACACGACAAAAAAGGGGGCTTTTGGCTTCCTTATTTGACGTTTAGGGTTGGGGTTTGGGTTAAAGGTTAGGCGGTAGGGTTCGTTTTAAACTTGAGCCAAAGCTTCCTTTTGCGTCATATATCGAGCCTTGGTCACTAAATGACATGTCGGGATGAGACTTGGCTCACCATGTTGGTCCAGGAGACTCCCTGCTTGTAATTTTTCTTACTGGCTCTATTCATGTTTTTACAGATTTTCCAGATTATTCATCTTTTAAGCCAAATGTCAAAAATTGCCAAGACTGCCCAAATAAGTTTTTGGTTTTGCTGCATAAAAACACAGATAGTGGAGCGACTAAGGCAGGATTGCCACCAGAATTGTTCAGTTTTCGCAGAAAGCAAGAAACTTTACACAGGGGTAGCTTTACCCATGGGGAAAATAGCCCCACAAAATTCGTGCCCCCTGGTGGCCGCCATCTTGAATTTCAATATGGCTGCCATTCTGCATCTATTATCACCCATAACTTCAAAACTAAGACAGATAGAAATGTTCTGTTTGCTGCTAGCCCCCCATTTTCAGGGTCAGGGATCTCCTAAGACCAATCTGAAGTGCCACAGACGTCCGCCATATTGGATTTAAAGATGGCGGCCATGCTTTTCAGCATTCATTATGAAGCAGATGATCACAAATGGGAGTGGCATGAGGACTCTAAATCGACAAAGCAGACTACATTTTCCGTGGCTGAGCAGGCACTGGTTTGAATGTACATGTAAGTAGGCCAAATAAAAATGATTGACCCTGACATGAACACCAGTGGGTGCCATATAAAACCACTGCGTAGAGGGACAATAAATGCTTGTATGAGTCTGATTTGCCAAATTCCAAAAAGTAAACTGAAAACATCATACGTGACACATGAAAACTCTGACCATCTAGAAAGGTTCATTTTAGCTGAATCATGTCATTGTTGGCACTCCATATCAATAACAAGGCAGTGCTGCCACCTATGATTCAAGTTGAACACAAGTCATGACCATGTCATGCATTCATGCATTCATTACCTTTATCATGTCATAAAGCAACAAAATTGAATTAGTCACTCCTTTTGGTAGGTGTTTTGATGATGAAACAATCATGAAAATTTAAGAAGTCAAAGAGGTAAGATATATGTTCTGGCCAGATCAAAAAACAAATACAAATGGAGCATGTGGTGACATGTCAAATGTGAAACTGAAAGTGAGTAAAAGTAGTAAACATTGCACAAATCCAGCATGGCTTGAGCACTTTGAATTGTTCTTCAGTTGGAGTTGACTAAAATATTGAAAGAAAACAAAAACGTGGCTTGCATGATTAACTAAACAGAGTACTTAGCAAGTAAGCCTCAGGGCCTCAATCTGAAATATGGGGCGCCAATTGTGTAAAAAGTTTGTCAGTGGGAATGAATGAGGATAATATGAATCCTGCTCCACGCACTCCATGACATTGACTATTAAAGTGGAGTTGCCAAAGTTGTCCCATGGAATGGCTAATATTGGTCTTTGAGTGACTTTTCAATTGCAGCTAGTGTAACCACAGAAATATTAAAAATATTTAGATTTCACTGCCGCCATCTTGGATTTTAAAATGGCTGACATTGGATTTGGACAAAAATGGTATGACTAGGTTCCTAGCCCCCAAAATGTAGGTTTTAGAGTTTGAAATGTATGTTTTATGTTGCTTACGTTAGAAGTTAATTAAAAAATTCTGAAAAATGGCGGCCATCTTGAAATTCAATATGGCGGATGTCTGTCGGACTTCTGATTGGTCTTATGAGATTCCCTGACCCTGAAAATGGGGAGCTAGCAGCAAACAGAACATTTCTATCTGTCTTAGTTTTGAAGTTATGGGTGATAATAGATGCAGAATGGCAGCCATATTGAAATTCAAGATGGCGGCCACCAGGGGGCGCGAATTTCATTTTTTTTTAGACCATCGTGAGTAGAACTACCCATGTGCAAAGTTTCATACTTTCTGCAAAAACTGAATGATTCTGGTGCTTAGCCGCTCCACTCAGAAAATTCTAATTAATGAAATTAAAACATCAATTGACTACCAATTAATAAAAGTGAGGATACATGATCCCCCAAAAATAGCTATTTTTGTACTTAATGGCAAATTAAGGGACAAGGCAGATGATAACATGCCAAACGTGCATTGTGTAAAAGGAAAAAGGCACAAGTTCAGCAACGTAATCAGGGTTTGAGTGATTCGACATCATCTTCAATTCGGTCAAAAAAAGCTAAAATTGAGCACCCCTTCTTGCAAATCCAACCATCCATTATCTATGCTGCTTCTACCTCACTGGGGTGACGGGGGAGCTTGAAGCTATCCCAGCTGACTATGGGCAAAGAGCAGGGGCACACCCTGGACAGCTCGCACACACCATTCACACAGCATTCACTCACACTTGCATACCTGAGGGAAACATAGAGTCTACAATTAACCTAACATGCATGTCTTTGGACTGTGGGAGGACACTGGAGCACCATGAGGAAGCCCATGTGAACACGGGGAGAACATACAAACTCCACACAGAGACCCCAGGCCGCATTCGGATCCACGATCTTCATGCGGTGAGATGACAGCGCTACCCACTGCACCACACTACTGCCCCGTTTTGGCGAATGTTTTCTTTTAAGCACAGTTTTTTCTTACATGGCATACAGCTCAAGCAATTTCAGACAACGGGTGACTAAAGAGGGTAAATAAACCCTTTAAACATGGAAAGGACCTCAGTGAGAAAAAAAATATCAGTTGCTACAAATTGTGATTGCAGTTGCAGTTGGAGTAAAAACCAGTATTCGAGGAGGTTGAGATCCACTGCATTAAGGAATTAGAGGGACAGGGGGCAGGATGGGGGACAGGAGTATTAAGTGGGTACAGGAGTGGGAGAGAGATGGGACTTATCTGAGACAGGCAACAGGGGTTAATATTAACAGCCAGTGGTTTGAGTGGTAACCTTTGCTCAAACAGCTTGTCACAAATTAAACCAGATATGTTACAAAATTTTTTAAACGCTAACAGCACCTCTATTGAAGTCCTTCACATTTCCATCTCTACAATGAAGCAAACATCCAAACAAACGCAAGCATAGCAATACACTGGAGTCCAGACCCACAGAGACAAAAAAGCACATCAGGGTAGTGGAAGTTCTGACTTGGCCAATGGGGTTTTATCTCAATACATGATGTGATTTTTAAATTATCAGGTTGCCACTAGCTTTCACTTTCAATTGAGCTGTGTTCAAAGAAAATCTCTCAGGCGTTCACTGGCTGTGAGCAAGACTTTGAGTGTTGGGGAGCTTCATGAAACCTGACGCGACTGATTTTTGGGCCTTGAAGAGAACATTTTGACCAAGCTGCGCTAATACAAATATTGTTATGATTCTGTGTTCAGATGTCTCTATCTAAAATGATCTCTATCAACAGCTTGATTATTCTCAGTGCCTCTGCAGGCAGCCTTCCACATGCTTTTGTTTTGAGTTAGCGCGAGTTGACACCTTTCTGTGTAGTTAGTGTTCATAGCCATGAACAAGGAAGGGGAGCTATAAACGTCAAGCAATGTACCGTTGATGCGTCCCTTTCTCCTATATCTCTGCTACAAATCCTACCTGGAGGTTGTAGCTGCAATCCATCAATTCCTAGCGTGTCTTGCCTGAATGTATAATTGATCATTAGGCATGCTTCAGTGCAGGAGTTCCATAGTTCACCTCTCTGAATTAACCCAAATCACCTATTCTTTTATTCTCTTCTTTCAGGCAGGTGATTTACAACCAACAGGAGACAGCGGACGCTGGCCTATAGCACCAGGATACATTATTCTCAGAGCTCCCCACGCAAAATGACCAAAATACAGCCTAATGGAAAGTGACAAACTTTCTGGATCAAAGGCTTTACTACAGCACAAATTTATCAGGCTCATGAATATTGCGGCTGTATCACTTCTATAAGGTGGCTTCCATTGACCCGATATCTTTTCTTCTCAAATATCACAGCTTTTTCTTTCTTTCTATTAGAATAATTTAATTAGGTACTTTGATTGGAATGCAGAATATATGTTTCCTGTCAGATACCACATTTTTCATATTAATTATCTATCAGGAGGAGAATTCCATGGGAATATGATGAAAATGGGAACTGTTTTCAAACAAACCCTTACAGTGGCCAAACATGAGCAGTTCAGTAAGCACCTGGGAAATGGCAAAGGGAAATCCCTTCCCAAAATAAGAAACAACAAAGAATTTGACTGAAGTTATCCCAAGTTAGGCGCTCATAGAAGAAAGAGAAAAGTTCTGTGGTGACAGTAGGGGCAAATGAATTCCCAAACCCAGGGATTCCCATCATTTCCCAGAGCATCACACTCCCTCCACCAGCTTGTCTTCTTCTCGCAGTGCATCCTGGTGCCATCTGTTCCCCAGGTGAATGGGGCAGGCGTACCCGGCCCATATGCATGATGTAAAAGAAAATGAAACATTGGACAATGCAGTCTCTCAGAAAGATAACCCCCTTTATCACTAGTAAGAATGTTGATTACTTCCTCCCAAATGTATGCAATGGTCATTCCTTTTTCAACCAACCTTTTGGTCTGAGTATAAGAGGACCAGCAATGAGGGGCAGATGGTGAGATCAATGGCTGTCTTCATATGCGCATGTAAACGCGTGCCAGATCCAGCCAAAGTTGCCTATTTGTAAAATTGATTTGACTAGGCTAAATAAATTTTCAGTCTAATCACTAAGTTGTAGTCTTTAGTGAGAAAGTTCCTAGTGGGGCACTGTGTTTTGTGACACATTTCTCCCATAATTGTCGCTAAAATTTTAGGCGACTCTTGCCAGAATAGCTTTTCTGTCAGTTCAGACTAGATGGGATAGCCTTCATTATCTACACGCGTCAATGAGTATTGGGCGCCCAACATCCTGTCACTGAATAATAGTTTGTCCCTCCTCAAACCGCTGTTGAGAGGTACTCAGCACTGCTGACTGGGAGCATTCCACAAGTCTTGCTGCTCCAGAGATGCTCTGACCCAGCTGTCTGGCCATTACGATTTTGTCAAAGTCACTCCCATCCCATTTGTCCTATCACGTCTAACACGTTGACTAAGAATCCACACTTTGCTAACTGTTGGACTATGACATGTGCCGTTCTAACAAGATAATCAATGTTGTTCGCTTCTTGGCTAATCGGAACAAACACACACACACACACACATATATATGCTGTATATATACAGTAGTGTGCAGTGATGATTATGCCCTTAACAAAATGAAGATGAATCAGCAACCAAGTACTACTCCAGTATTTATTCAATGTAATATTGGATCATATAAATGAAAATAAGTAAACAGATAACAATACCTGGTAAAAACAAAAATAATTATGTATTTTAGAGAGAAAAAGTCAATATCTAGTGTGGCCACCCTTTGCTTTGATTACAAAATTTAATCTTTCAAGCATATTTTTCACATATTTTTTATTTCCCCAGTCACTAAACCATTCTATATGGTTTGAAGTGCATTCCAAAGAGATTCTTCTGATGTTACAACAGATTTGCTCAATCGGATTAAGGTCTGGACTTTGAACAGGCCAAATCATAACTTTTATGTCACCAAATGTTTCTTTCCAACTGAGATCATTCTTGTACAACTTAAAAGTGTTTTTAGGTTCATTATGTTGTTGAAAATAAAGTCCCTGACCAATCAGTCTCCTTCCAGATGGCAATGTGTGCTTGACAAGGATGCTGTGATATTTCCTTTGATCAATGATTCTGTCGATTTTTGGGATATCACGGCTCCTTTCGAGGAGACTGAACCCCAAACCATAATATTATCCACCTACATGTTTTACTGAAGAGGTATAAGGTTAAACAGTCATTTTTGAAACATTCTCCAACTCTACGGCGCGCATAAATTCTGCGTTTGGTGTAAAAATTTCAAATTTTGATTCATCTGTCCAGAGGACTTGTTCCCAGTCCACTGGTGTCCAATCGTTGAATTTCTTGGCAAACTCAAGTCTTTTTTTTTTTTGACGTGGGCAGCAACACGACCAATCAGACCATTTTCACACAGGGGTCTGGAAGTACAGTGCCGTGAAAAAGTATTTGCCCCCTTCCTGAGTTCTTATTTTTCTGCATATTTGTCACTCTTAAATGTTTCAAATCATCAAACAAATTTTAATATTAGACAAAGACAACCCAAGTAAATACAAAATGCAGTTCTTAAATGATGATTTCATTTATTGAGGGGAAAAAGCTACCCAAACCTACCTGGCCCTGTGTGAAAAAGTAATTGCCCCCCCTTGGTACATCATGAATTAACTGTGATTAACCACATAAATTTTAGTTCAATTTCACTAGCCACACCCAAGCCTGATCACTGGCAGGCCTGTTGGATCAAGAAATCACTTAATTAGAACCTGTCTGACAAAGTGAAGAGGACTAAAAGATCTCAAAAAGCAACACATCATGCCGCAAACTAAAGAAATTCAAGAGCAGATGAGAAACAAATTTATTGACATTGATCAGTCTGGAAAGGGTTACAAAGCCATTTCTAAGGCTCTGGGACTCCAGCGAATCACGGTGAAAGCCATTATTCACAAATGAAGAGAACTTAGAACAGTGGTGAACCTTCCCAGGAGTGGCCAGCCTACCAAAATTACTCCAAAAGCACATTGACGACTCATCCAGGAGGTCACAAAAGAACCCAGAACAACACCTAAAGAACAGCAGGCATCACTTGTTTCAGTTAAAGTCAGTGTTCATGATTCAACAATAAGAGAGAAACGGCAAAAATGGCATCCATGGGAGAGTTCCAAGGCGAGAACCACTGCTGACCAAGAAGAACACAAAGGCTCATCTCACATTTTCCAGAATACATCTTGATGATCCCCAAGACTTTTTGGAAAATATTCTGTGGACTGACGAGACAAAAGTTGAACTTTTTGGAAGGTGTGCATCCCGTTACATCAGGCGTAAACTAACACAGCATTTCATAAAAAGAGCATCATACCAAAAGTCAACCACGATGGTGGCAGTGTGATGGTCTGGGGCTGCTTAGCTGCTTCAGGACCTGGATGACTTGTCGTAATTGATGGAACCATGAATTCTGCTCTCTAGCGGAAAATCCTGAAGGAGAATGTCCAACCATCAGTTGATGACCTCAAGCTCAAGCGCACTTGGGTTATTCAGCAGGACACACACACCAGCAAGTCCACCTCTGAATGGCTTAAAAAAAAAAAAAAAACAAAATGAAGATTTTGGAGTGGCCTAGTCAAAGTCTGGACTTAAATCCAATTGTGATGATGTGGCATGACCTTAAATGGGCCGTTCATGCTCGAAAACCCTCCAATGTGGCTGAATTAAAACAATTCTGCAAAGAAGAGCGGGCCAAAATTCTTCCACAGCGATGTGAAAGACTCATTGCCAGTTATCGCAAATTTTTGATTGCAATTGTTGTCGCCGAGGGTGGCACAACCAGTCATTAGGTTTAGGGGGCAATTACTTTTTCACATAGGGCCTGGTAGGTTTGGATAGCTTTTTCTCTTCAATAAATGAAATCATCATTTAAAAACTGCATTTTGTATTTACTCAGGTTATCTTGGTCTAATATTAAAATTTGTTTGATGATCTGAAAGATTTAAGTGTGACAAATATGCAAAAAAATAAGAAATGAAGAAGGGGGCAAATACTTTTTCATGGCACTGTAGATCTTGATACTTTCATCTCTTCACTTCTGGCGCGATTAAAATCATCATGGAGTTGTCATGCTGTCAACCACCAATTTTTTTTTTACTTGTCATACACAGATAACGAACATCAGGGACACTTAACTTCCATTTTGAACCTCTATAGCCACTAGTTTTCAGCAGACCGGTCTCTTTGAAACGCTTGATGGTGTTTCTTACTGTGCCATGGCAGCATTTAATGTCTTCACATCATGTAAGGCCCCAATACAGCTATGAACAATCTCAGAGAGTTTGTTGCATCATACCATCTTGTTGGACCCTGTAACACTGCTCAAAATTCATATCACCTAATATACTGGAACAGCTGACCATCAGAGGTAATTTCACAGAATAATATTGCTTCAATGTGTTTAAACAAATTTTTTTAGCATCAATATTCATTAAATGAGCCTTAAAACATGCAAGACTCAAAAAAAAAAAATTGCGACACCTTTCAATTGTAAAAAACATCGATGTTTTCAGTGTTTTTGTTTATTACCCATATTTTTACCTCAGTATACTTGCAGGAATGATTTTTTATTGTTCTCATTGTCTACAATAGTATTGCCAATAATAGAATTTTTCAAACATTCAAATATGAAAAGGAAATCTGGGTTAACTTAAAAGGTTTCGAAAGATAAATGTAATGACTGCATGTCCCATAATGACTTGATGTCTATAGTCCAAATGACAACCCAAAGGGAGATATTCCAACCATATCTGGCTTAAAAACACATACTTACAATACAAATAAATTCCTTCGACCCTTTGTATATAAAGAGTGAGAGTAAATAAAAATCTTTTTGGTATTAGGAAAAAATTTGAAATCCCAACCTTACAAAAATAATTATTGGGAGATTGTCTTAATTAATTAAACACCATAATTTAGAGGGATTAGGCATTGGTAATACCACTTGCCCTAATTTAATCATGTACATTTCACCATTTTCCAGCGCTGATAGAATTACCATGGTATTTCTACTGGTCTGCAAATTCTATTTTTCAAATTTCAGTATATCGGACCTGAACAAGTAAACCTATTGCTCTCAAAATTGTTTATTGAACCGAGTGCTTCGAAGGTTCCAGTTCACTGAATACCTCCTACTGTGAATTAGAGGTGAAAGAATTAAACCAGCCTTCCATAACAAAATCGTTTGTATGCTTATGCAGAAAATAGCTTCATGCAAAGTGACAACTGTGTATTTCCACTATTCCACTAGTCTACACCATTCAAGCAGTAAGACTGCTCTGAAGGTGAAGGGTTTTTAAGAGGCAAGCTACAGCTGAATAACTAAGCACAAATTAAGCCAGCATCACCATGCTGCAGGCATCCAGAAATGTAATGGGAGATTGTAAAGCTGATCCTTACAAATTAAACATTAGAGCATTAGAAGTAATTAGGGTTTTCCAGGACCTCAGTAAAAAAAGTGCTGAGTTGCATTTTTGACAATTGCAAGCAACAGCAGGTTTCTATGTGCAACAGGGTCTCCCACCTAGAGTTGTGGCCAATCCAAATGAAAGTGATCAAACAACAGGAGCATGATGGACATTGAAGAGGGATCAAAGCAGTGCTCATGGAGCGATCTATATAGCATGCAACCTTACAGACACAAATCTCAGCTTATGGACAGACTCTTAGCGTGTAAACACTAAAACCAGACATGGCATTCACAAATACCCCTAATCCACAGCAAAGTGAGAATGATCATTACTGAGAAAAGATATGAAACAAATTTTTAAAAGTATTTACATGTTGGATTATACATTTTGCTCAGTTTCAATGAAAGCTTAGATTCAGGCATGTCCTTGCAAAAATAATTTAATAGCATAGAATAATGCAATTATAAAAATAAAAAATAATGATAATAATACAACCCAAATTCCGAAATAGTTGGGACGAAGTGTAAATTGTGAATAAAATCAAAATGCAATGACTTTCAGCTCACATGAGCCAATATGTTATTCACGATAGAACATAGATAACATTTCAAATGTTGAAACTGATTCATTTTACATTTTTATCCACAAAATGAGCTTATTTCAAATTTTCTGGCTGCAACAGATCTCAAAAAAGTTGGGACACAGGCAAAAAAAGGGCTGAAAAAGCAATTAGTATATAAGAGCATCAGCTGAAAGAACATTTAGCAAGTAATTAAGTTAACTGGCATCAGGTGTGTAATAAGATTGGCTATAAAAGGGATGTCTTAGAGAGACTGAGTCTCTCAGAAGTAAAGATGGCCAGAGGCTCTCCAACCTATGAAGGCTTGCGTAAAAAAATTGTGGAATACTTTAAAAACAATGTTCCTCAACGTCAAATTGCAAAGGCTTTGAAGGTCTCATCATCGACAGTGCATAACATCATCAAAAGATTCAGAGAAACTGGAAAAATCTCTGTGCGTAAGGGACAAGGCCAAAGACCTTTACTGGATGCCCGTGATCTTTGGGCCCTCAGACACCACTGCATCACTCACCGGCATGATTCTGTTATTGACATTACTAAATGGGGCCAGGAATACTTCAAGAGACCACTGTCAGTAAACACAGTCCGCCGTGCCATCCACAGATGCCACCTAAAACTCTATCATGCAAAAAGGAAGCCATTGTTGAGCATGATCCAGAAGTGCCGACATGTTCTCTGGGCCAAGGCTCATTTAAAATGGACTGTAGCAAAGTGGCAAAGTGTCCTGAGGTCAGACGAGTCCAAATTTGGCATTCTTGTTGGAAATCATGGGCGTTGTGTCCTCTGGGCTAAAGAGGAGAAAGACCACCCCTCCTGTTATCAGCATTCAGTTCAAAAGCCAGCATCTCTGATGGTATGGGGATGCATTAGTGCATATGGTGTGGGACACTTGCATGTTTTCAAAAGCACCATGAATGCTGAACGGTATATAAAGGTTTTAGAGCAACATATGCTCCCCTCCAGACGACATCTATTCCAAGGAAGGCCTTGTGTATTTCAGCAGGACAATGCAAAACCACATACTGCAGCTATTACAACAGCATGGCTTCATAGTAGAAGAGTCCATGTGCTGAACCTGCCTGCCTGCAGTCCTGGTCTTTCACCGATTGAGAACATTTGGCGCATAATTAAACGAAAAGTCCGTCAAAGGAGACCCAAAACTCTCCAGCAGCTGGAAGCCTGTATTAAACAAGAGTGGGATCAAATTCCAATGGCTAAACTCAAGAAGCTTGTCTCCTCAATGCCCAGATGCCTCCACTCTGTGTTAAAAAAAAGAGGGGATGCTACACCATGGTAAACACGCCCCTGTCCCAACTTTTTGGAGACCTGTAGTTGCCATCAAATTTGAAATGAGCTCATATTGCGGATAAAATTGTAAAATTTCTCAGTTTCAACATTTGCTATGTTATCTGTGTTCTATTGTGTGAATAAAATACTAGTTGGTGTGATTTGAAAGTCACTGCGTTTTGATTTTATTCACAATTTACACTTTGTCCCAACTATTTCGGAACTGGGGTTGTAAAAAATAAGGTTCTGTTTGATAATGAAAATCAGAGCAATATTTTGGCATCAGTTGCCTAGTTTTGAATATTTCAGTTGTTAATGACTCTATATAATTTCAAAGGTTCTCCAGTTACACAATACCTAATTGATGATTAAATGCAAGGCAAGTTTCTCAACATAGGCCCATTCTCAATAAATAATTATATACTGTACATAACATGAGCTTTACTTAAACTATTTATAATAGAGTTTATTTTTAGTCCTTTTTGCACATCCAACAACCACAGGACCTTTTTGGTTCGAGGATAAACTGAAAATAAATAAAAAAATATTAAGGTATGGTGAACTGAAGTAAACAAATAATACAGGAATTAGTACGCAACGTGCACTCTCCAAGTGGTCAAGGCGGTACAGTACAACTGGATGTATGCAGCTTTCACTATTTAAAAGATAAAAATTTGTGCAGCAACTCTTAGACATTATGTAATGTTTTCATAACTGAATTATTTTGGTTAATACACACAGAGAGCATCAATCAGTTGTTTAATCAGAAGTTATTTTCCATAGGAGGAAACCAGCAGTCTGCACTCTTTTTGCAAATATTATTTCCTGCAAAGAATGTATCAGTGGTACATGACTGATGCAAGGTGGACTCCAGACAATAAAGTCCAAATGAGGTGTGAGCGTCCTTATTTTTATTATTAGGGTTGGAGCATACAGCAGCAATAAAATATGTCACCTCAAAAGTAGGAATATTTCAGTGCAGCCAACCATAAAGACGTTTGCTACTTATGCTTTTAAATTTTGCAAACACATTGCAAACTCAGCATGACGCCACTTCATTGATCAGTATTGAGCTCTGTCGATGGAGTACAGGTCTGCAGCAGTGGTGTGCTTCCATGCTTTTCACCCACAGTCATCAAGTTTTTTTTTTTGATCGGTTATGGTCACCTATTCAGTTTTACTTGGATAAATTGAAGGTCTGTTTTCTGTTAATTTGAGTGTTCCTGTCTATTCACAAATCCAAAAGACTTACATCGAAGAGCACACTGGCTTAAAAGCTTTATGCAAAATTCCTTCTTTTGAATTAAACTTGCATCATATCAACCCTCCTTGCTTTTATAAAACTGCCAAGCCCACAGCTTGGCACTGTTTCATTTGGAATGCAGCAATACTTGAATGGATACGGAAGAGTGCACTTCCTGTAGGCCCGGATTAATCCCTTTTTAATTCCAAAATGTTTTTTTTTTTTTCAAGCAAATCCCAGCAGTATATGGTATGTGCTGCTGTCCTTGTACTTATACGCATAACCAAAATGAGTTGATTGAGTTAGAACAGCAATGAAGAAAATTGCTCGAAATGAATAAAGAGTTAATTTGCAGATGACAGTGAGACAGAAAGAGAGAGACGTCCACATTCATAATTTCAAGCAACACGCATCTGTCTGTAATGTGAAAGCATCTTCATGCCGAAACTTCAGACGTGCACATTGATGCGTTTTTGGTCATCAATAACAAAACAAACATAGTGATGGCAGTTTCAACGCTCAAGTTTGAGCCGTTTCGAACTCGACTCCTCAGTTATCGACTAGGGTTTACAACATTATTCTGAAACTTTAGTCACGTGACTAAGCAGCATCTGTCCCAGAAAAAACGACCTTGACACCTGGTGCACTGCAGAAAGGTTTGCATACTCGTTGAGTCTATGGCATTATTTGCTTGACAGAGACAGCGGGTAATTTGGGATAAAATTTGAGACCCTTATGAAAAATTACTATAGTTCCGAGCTATAGTTATCCTATTGTAAATGGATGGTATTTTTGTCACCATAGTGCAGTATTACCATAGTGATACAATAGTTATTCAAACTACAGCAATACAGTTGTGTGGACTATAGTAATATCATAGTACTGTTGACTGTGGTAATACTATAGTTATTATGTGAAGACCACAGTCAAGGGCGGTAAAGTAGCAGAACATCTTTTTCCCCCGCTCCGCTCATGGCGCTTTGTGCAACAGCGCCAGACTTGTCAATGTCACTTCTCTCTGACCGACCAATCAAAGTCAAGAAGAGGGAGGGACCTACAATATCAACAGCAATGTCGGAGGAGAAACTGAGCCAGCTGCTACAGTCATGCTTCAAATCAAGTAGCTACAGTTTAGATTTGCTTGCTGTTCTCTGTTAGGGGACTCAAAGTCTGCTGATAGGTTAGTTAGTTTGTATTCATGTTTACTACAACTGTTGAGCCCAGCAGCTGTAGCTAGGCACTCTGTTATTGCTTAGGTTCCCTTTATTTTGACCGGGGTAGCTAGCTACATTTCCCAAAGCATAGTTACGAGCAACTTTAGCAGCTTGGTCACGTTGCTCAACCACCAACTGAATACAGTTCCTGTCGCGCTTTTTGGGAAACAAACATTCTGTAGCTCAGTTACTAAGACTATTCACAATTTATTTTCAGCGTATTAGCAAACTTTTCTAAGGTAACATGTTAACGTAACATTGAACTACAGAGATTTGACATTCACAATGATGGATTGCTGAAGTGCTAAGAGGACGGTTTCTGTAACTTAGCAACTATGAGCGCTGGAGAGAAGCGCATTGAAAGTGTCTGAAAAAACGTCATATTTGTGAGAGCACTTATGGTATTACAAACTGATTAAAACCGAGAAAATGGATGCACTTGTAGCAAATGTATGGATGGGATTTTGCCCTCGAGGATGGCAAACAGTTCCTTAGCTGTACCTGATGAGGTTGAGAGGGCAAAGAAAGCCTTGTTGCTGGCTTTTTCGGTTTTTATTTGCGCTCAGCGCATGCGCACAGGCAAAAAGCCACATGGATTTGATCTAACAGTTTTCCTTCGTGTCCCATGGCCACGTATCAGGTTTGTATCTGCTGTAGGACCACATATTAAAGTGACTCAATTCTGATTTTAAGACCGGATTTCAGATTGGATTTTTGCGTCCATACAGCCCTGAAAACATCAGATCTGTGTCACATTAAGGCAGAAAAAAAAAAAATCAGATTTGAGTCACTCTAGCCAGGTAATGTGAACATAGCGCTAGGGTGCTTGGTTTCAATCATAAACGTGTGTATGCTCATGAATCCCAATCTCTTTTAAGTTGGAAGGAATAACTGCAGAGGTAAACGTGTCATGGTTTGTTTGGTGTGCGTGTTGTTTGGACTTTTCTTTGAGGCTCTCGTCCCGGGACTACATCATATTCCTGGACTATCGAATTCTTTACCCAGCTGGCTGATTGAGCTAGGGCGGTGCTTTCCCAGACTCTATATAAGCAGGTAGTCCGGCACGCCCCCTTCGCTAGAGCGTCTGTTTTTAGCTTCGCACTATAGCCAAAGATATCTGTAGTCAGGTTTTGTATGACTTTCTATCTTCTAATTATTGGAGTTTCTTCGCCCTTTTTCTATCTCGCTT
Organism: Gymnothorax javanicus; assembly: GCA_029692085.1. NCBI lineage: Eukaryota > Metazoa > Chordata > Actinopteri > Anguilliformes > Muraenidae > Gymnothorax > Gymnothorax javanicus. The sequence continues at coordinate 85,319,469 of CM056196.1, forward strand.
TGCTTCCGTGGTTCGAACTATTATACGTCCTTTGGAAGCACGAGTACTTGCATTTGGCCTATATTATTCTCTGTGTTTGTACTGTGTCCGTGCCACTCTCTTTCTCTCTGGTCGTTGCACTTGGCTTCCGTTTACATTACAAAACGCTTGACAAAACACAGTATGCAGGAAATCAAACTCAAATAGTTTTAAATGCAACTTGAAACTCTAAATAAAATATAGGCATGTCCAGAAAATATCAAAGCTTTGGGAGGAGGCCAAAGACTACCTGATATTTGCGAAAACGGATGAGCGCATCGGTGTCATCAATAAGAAAGTATCATTAATTTCAGAGGAGGACAGCGATTTTTTTTCATATCTCGCCTAGCAAAAAAAGATGCGCACCCGTCCTGTTCTGAAGAGCCAGCTTGGAAAGTAGGCACATGTTCTAAAATGCATTCATGTTGTAATGTCACCCGAGTGAATATGCATATCCTTCGCTAATATTTATGTACTTCCATGTTCTTTTTCCATTTAAAATATAAACCTACCAGCCACTCAATACTTGTAAGCTAGAATTCACAGCAAGATTGACCCTTTAAATAATCTTTCTGTGATGACACCGGTGCACTGGATGGTGTGCACCAGAGCAGTAAGGAGTGTAGAGGATTCAGATGCAAAGCAAAGACGGGGCTTTTAATGACTGATGCATAACTTCAGTCAAACAGGATTCCACATAGGAGGATAATACACAGGTGCAATTATTGCATAAGACAGGAACGCAGTCTAACATGAGCAGGAATTCTAGCAGAGGACAAGAATCAGTATACAACACTGAACAATCCTCAGCTACGCTATACTAAGGCCTAGTAACTAGAAGCTTGGAGAACAGGGGGTATATTATACATACAGACTACGGTAATTAGATAATAACCAACAGGTGAGAGTCATTAACGGAAGCAGAGGCAGGAGCGGGCCGGTGGCTAATACTCAGGCTAGGTGGAATGCAGGCGAGGGGTGACACTTCCTCTCCAAAAAATGCATTAAATGCAATGCATTAAAACCCATTTATAACACCTAGTAGACTAAACTTTAATACTACTATCATTTTGCATATCGTATTTCAGACCTTTCTTCATTGAGAAGCCGAACATTAAATGAAAAAAAAAGTCATTGTTTCCTTATTTTCTCTGATAATTTTTTCATTTAAGAACACGGTGGTCAATGATCAATTTAGATAGTTCAACAAAAACATACAGACTCAAGATAGAAGGCGAGCTATGCCGTACACATGCTGTACGTGTGCTCGTTAATTTCCTTTGTACGACCAAACAAGTCTAGCACCCGAAAAGTTTGATTAATCCCAATTTTCATGTATAAACCTCAGTCTGAAGCAACTACAATCAAATTTGTTCATACGTTGTTTGAGAAATGAAGCCAAGTATGTTCCTGAATTTTCATTTCTCATGTGTAGTTTACACCTAAGTAGTATTTTCATTTTTCACAATGATATCAGTGTCAAGGCACCAATCTACTAACCTCTGGCTATATTACAACTTTCAATTGACTAGATTTAAGATATGTGCAGTACCACCAAAATGACCCAACCACAGAAGAAAACATATCCTTTAAAGCAAAAGTTCTCAGCCTTGATCCTGAAGGACCAATGTGTATGCTAAGTTTTGCTCCAAATAGCAATGCCCAAACTTTGCAATCCCAGAACTTTGTCATAGAATTGTATTCTGATTAAGAAAGTTGGTTAGCCTTTTCTGGTGCATAGGTGTGATAAACACTTGTATCTTTTCATCCTTAAATCCTTATTGGACACAACAGGACCCTATGCAACATCTATGCTGGAGTGGACTGCAGGACTCCACCAAACTTGCTCAACTAACCAACTTATGCTTCAAGTCCCATGGGCTTATTTTGAATTCCTAAAATCTGCCTTTAGTGTTTGTACACTAACCACATCAGCAATTATCGATAAAATATTTTTAGATGGACATTGACAAAACAAACCATCTCATCTCAGTGTGTAATTTTCACAAGTACTGTTTTATTATGAGTATTGAGCATTGACCTCTCTGATTTGTTTTAACAGCGTTTCTCTGTATCTCAACATTGTGGCAAATGAGGGAAACCTCAATGATTTTCAAGGCTTAAATAAAGGTTGGAAATGAAATGGAATGAGAATTTTTACAAGCATTTAATCTTTGTAAAATCATAATGGTTTCCTTTCGTGTTTAGAGGGATTATATTCCCTTGTAAACCATGTTATGACAAAAATGGCTATGCATTCCATGAAAAATAAAAGATCAATCCTTATATATTCACTGTCTTGCTATTTTCAAAGTAACAAAAAAAAAAAATTTAACTGATCAAATTCAAAATTCAAAAAAAATTATGGAACTCCTCAGGGACACCATAACTATTTCTGAGAGGAAGAGACTTAAGAAGATAAATAATCCCAATAAACATGAATAGTGCAATTGAGAAAAATTACCAACTCGTTAGAGTCCTGGGATTGCAAGTGTGGTTGGAACAAATGCCAGCATAATAGTGGTCCTCCAGGACCCAGTTTAAGAACCACAGCACAGGGCATTCTTCTCACTGCAGACTAATGCCTCAGATATCACCTTAATATCAGACATTTTGACAAGGATAAATTTTATGATTGACATTCTCCATCTTCCAAAATTCGAGGGGCTGAGTAACACCTACAGATGCGTGATTTCAGGATCACACCATGTGTTTCAAATGACTTGTTTAAATACCTGTTGTTCACAAGCTTTATGAAAAACAAGTAGCATAAACCAGTGGCAGGTCCTGTGATTTACCTATGATTCATCCTGCATATTACTTCTTGTCATGATGAAAATGCCCACTCGCAAGAAAGGGACTGTCTGACTGAAGAATAAACAACTCCATGATTAAGGAAGAATGTGCACAACGGCCACTGTGTTATACTCAGGCCAAAATCTAACTCACCCCACAAGGCCAATTCCACAAAATTTGTAGATCATATACTCGAGGATGATAGATTTTAGGCCAGCTGGTATTCTATTCTGGTAAATGCAATTAAATGCAATTTCTGCAAGTTCAAAAGCACACTGACAGCTAAATAAAACTTAAAATAAATAAATAAATAAATAAATAAAAGAAACACTGTTTACCATAACTAGTTGATCAGTCAAATGTACCAGGCATGTGGCACGGCATCAGATAATATTGCCAAAAATTGCAGATCAATGCTGCATATACTGCATTTGTCTTAATTTACTCAGCAGGATTGACTTTGCTTTAAATTGTCCAGTATTAACATGATTTTTTAAATGGAGGCCTTTCATGTGATGAATTTTCTGGAGCAGTTGTTGGTGGCGAAAATGCCTCCTTCTTGTCACCAGGTACAAAGGAACAGGAGTGTGAAGGAGGAATGGAGAGCTCAGGGGACTTTAGAACTTATACGATGGCAATAAAAAATATGCAAAGCTTTGCTTTCTAGTCACATTCATTCAGTCACAGCTCTGCCTGATACCAAGTTCCCTGTTTCAGGGCAATTGCAAGCTCACGACCCAGATTTCAAATTAAGGGTCTGACTTAAAGCGTGTTAAAGTAAGTGTGATTGACTTCAAAGAGGCAACCCAAAGTCACCCTTGGGATTAAGCGCCATTTTAGTACTCTGCAAATCAATACAGTTAACAGAAATTGCAGTTAAATGTACAATGCCCCAATCAGCGGACTGAAATCTCCACAGGGCAGTCAGGGTTGACCTCCCTGCATCTTGTCATGGGATGTGCCAAGATGCTAAATTCTGATGCTGGACTAAAAATGTTTCAGATAAAATTGTTTTATTAAGGTGTTCAACAGGGGCATCAAACAAACTGAAATTATTCAACATAGTATTAGTTGTTAAATTGGTTACTTCAAATAGCAGTACATTAGTGCAAGAACTAGAAAATACACTGGAAACCAACTCCATGTGGAAGTTGAAAAGAGATCAAAAGAGATCATGTGTCTCCGCCCATTATTCAGCTCATCGATGATCCCAAACAAACCCATACTTATACATGGAGGATCTCCCTACAGCCAGTGAGAACTGCATACCTCTCTAATAAGGGTACAAAGGTACTGTAAGGAAGTAAGTAAGGGAGGAGGAAAACAAAGAGGGAAGGAAGGAAAAAGGGAAGGGATCAATAGGTGGGTAGAGTATGGGGTGCTGCCCTAGTGATAAGCTTTTGTAAACTTCAAGTCATTTTTGTTACCAATGTTAAGAGCCTTTCTGCACTGTTATTAACTGCTTTTGCCAGTTATTTCAACTGTAATTTTACAATCAGTTTACAGAGTTTCCGTGCATGTTAACTGTATGCCACAGTTAAATGTGCTCAGGACTCTACTAACAGTTAAAATAACAAGGAGACAATGCGTTAATTTAACCGTTAAATTCAGTCAATTTATTACAGTGTGGCTCCCTTCATCTCTGAACCGAGACTGCCTTCATCATGTAATAATTCACAGTGTTGCTGTAGAGCATCAATTGCGAAAAATACACCAAAAGGAGCAGACTCATCCTTGTGCTATTTCGGCTCGATGACATTGATTATTACTGAAAGTGACATTATCTCCAGTAGTGATACGAGACAGGATGACCCAACAAGTCTCCACACTGGGACACTTCCGCAGTGTTATCCCCAGAGAGGTTTTCAGTACAGTGCTTCTGGCATAAAGGGAAATCTTTTCTCCAGTGTAGCTGACCTGAGCGCTGTCATCCTTGCCCTTACATAATTCACGAGGCTAAACCGCAGAGAACTGCACCTTTCAGTTAAAGTAGCAATGCTCTGTTAGTATTAAAAAGCCAGATTTTTTAACACCTCTATCCTATTACAACAATAGGAAAAACAAGGATGTGGCTTCAAAGCATTTTCAGATGGTCCCATAAAACACTTGATCAAATAGCTAGTATTGTAGCATTAGGAACTATTCCTTCTTGCAATCATAACACTAAAAAGAGCACAAAAAGGGTGAGTGAGGCTGAGGAATGACACTCTTTTACAGGGAAGGAGGAAACTGAATCAGAAATAACCCAAGCCTCTATTTATGCCTGGCGCTGCCGAAATTCACTACTCTAGGATTTCTAAAGCACGTGATGTGTCGCTTGATCAGCAAGACAGACTGACTGCCTTTAAACAGGGTCATTCAGCTTTGTATCATTTGGAACCACACTCCTCAGGTGGCCTGACCTTATTCCCAAAAAGGGCTTTGCCTGCACTGCATCCAACATTTTCTTTGCACTGAGATTACTTGCTTTAACAAGGGAATGGTGAGTCATTGGGACTTTTGCTCCCCTTGAAAGACCTTGAGACCCTGTTTTAACTTGCCTGGGTTAAGGGTGAAATCAAAAGGTGATAGCATCGTGGTATCGGCCATGGACGATTGCTTTGAGTGACGAAGAGATAATGTCTGAAAGCCAGACGTGTCATTGTGAAAATTCAGCCACAGAGAAATTTAAAGTGGTCTCTGTACATCTCACTGCAGGGATCAAACTAGATAAAATAACTCACAGTTTGGAGTAAGATAATGTTTTCTTCACAGTATACTCAAGATTCAATAAGAGAGAAAGAGATGTGAAGTGTATATGAAGGGGATAAAAACACTTGGAATGCAGAATATTAACAAACATACAGAATGATTTTATATGAGCATTATTTATCAGGTTCACACAGTATAATACTAAAAAATAGCGCCTCGGGCACTGTAGCTCACCTGGACATCTGTAACTTTTGATAAGCTATCAAATATTAGTTTTTACATATTTTATTGTTTAAATTGACGATGAGATAGGGCCAAAGTGACACATTTACATAGCCCTCTCCCTACATACACATTATATTCATAATGAAGTTACAACATATAGACTGTAGTATACAGTGCTGGCAACTCCAATGGCCATATACTGCACCTATATACTCATACATAAACAGAGATAATAAGCTAGTGAAACAATTACATTTGTAAGATGTAATGCCAAATTTGCAAAATGTGCCAAATTTCAGCTCAATTGCAGCCATCTGAACTGAACTGTATCATTCTCCTCTGGTCTCCATCCCTGCGTCAATACCGTATTACAATCAATTAACCCTCTGACTCCGCATTTGATTCCTGGTCAGGATTATATCAAAGCTAAGGGCTGTTTTTCATAACCATTGTGACCATTCCAGTATGAAAAATACTCCCCAATGTAAATAATTACAATGTTAAAAGCAGCAGTAGGTACCATTGCTTCTGTTGTTTGTAAAAACTTTATAATTTCTTGCTAAGGACACCTCCCTCTACTCAATTCTCAAAAACCAACAGGAAAAAAATGCCCCAGAAAATTACTTTCCACACTAAAGTGGTGAAGTAAAATGACAATTATGCCTAAAATAAAGTGATTCCATATCACCTCTGAATTCTGTTATCTACTCATAACAATATGTCAGAGGAAAACACGGTCTGTTCACATGACCGGCTTATAACTAAATACAAGTTGTAGAGTGAAGTGATACACCACTTAAAAGCAGATATTTTCCTCTACTGGATTAAATAGTAATGAATCTCACCAATCTGCAGTGAAAGTACTAAAAAGGAAGCATTAGATGAGTGAGGAAATGTTTGGACTCCAAGGTGCACATTCAATTTGCTGTTCATTTTTTCCTGAAATGAGTAACTAAAGACAAAAAGAGTTCTACACATACGAGTCAGACAAGCATTCCATCGTTTGACTAGTACTCAGGCACCGCATCCTCTTGAGTATTCAGTATGAGGTTACCATGCCTGAGTATGATTACAATTACCGCATCAGTTAAGCAGTGGTCTAGATGGGGGAGACCATTAACCTTCTCATCAGCTAAGGGGGGTTAAATAATTTATTCTAATTGTCAACACATTGCTCGAGGTCATATTGTTACACCTTGATTACATCATACACTCAATTGAGAGCAGGCTCATGTTGGGGGCTGATTATTAATTTCCAGCCATTTGGGACTTTCTGCCAATTCAAACACTGCTCTTGAATTTTTTTTTTTTTTTTTTTTGATTAACAGACATCCACTGAACCAAATGACGCAGAAGACAGGTATGTCAGCAGAGAAAATGCAGAGCAAGAAATGTCATTTCCCTTAGACTGCCTGATAGTTGCAGAAATGTTTGCCAAAGCCTGGCATTGTATAAAGGAATGGGCCCCAAAGCCATATTCCTATTTAGTGTGGATCACAGATACATGAAATACACTGGCTCAAACCAAAGGGTCACTTTCTTTCATTAGGGCTACATCACAGTATGACAGCTCTTTTAGATTGTGGGCATTTGAACCAGGATCTAGAAAATGATCACTGTGCATCTACATATGAATAATATTTCAAGTCAGGTTTATCCTTCGGTGCTGACCTTCTTTAAAATCGTTCAATTTGGAACGATGCCTTCATGGTTGCAATGATGATTATTTTTGCATTTTGTGTCTGCAAGTAATCAGTCAATATTCAATTTACAGCTCAACGAGAAGCCAATTTTCTTATAAATTCTCAAAGAGATCTTAGAGGTGATGCAGATCGGGAGACTGGTGGCAATTTTTGAAAGGAGGAGTTAATTAGGCCAAGAAATTCTGGCTGATCCTGAAGCAAGGTGAATGATGTAAACAGAATGTATAAGAACTTTTTTTGAACAGTTTTATTCATATTTCTTTAGTTGCATGACATTCAAATGATCACAAATAATAAATAAATAATTGCATCTATCCATTATCTATACCTCTTCTTCCTCACAAGGGCACACACACCAATCCCACATCATTCACTTACACACTTATACCTACAGGCAATTTAGAATCTCCATTTAGCCTGAAATGCATGTTTTTTTTTTTTTAAGATTATTTTTGGGATTTTCTCCTTTATTTGATAGTCATACAGTAGAGAGAGACAGGAAGGTTGGGGAGAAGAATGGGGAAGACATGCGGCATATGAGCCGAGCCGAAATCGAACCGGGTCGCCACAGGAAGGCCACAGCCTTTATGGTGCGCGCACTTATGAGCCATCGGGCGCCCCCTGAAGTGCGTGTTTTCATACTGAAGGAGGAAACCGGAGTGTACCCGGGGAAACCCTCAAAAACACAGTGAGAACATGCAAACTCAGAAAGGCCCTGGGCCAGATTCAAACCCACAACCTCCGTGCAGTGGGGAAAATTAATTATTGATAATACAAAATGTATTCAAAATATTGAATTCATTTTAATATATGTAGTCCAATTATTAAGCTTTAAGATGATGAATAACATTCAGGAAATGGTTAGAAACTTAGACTGCAATATGCATTCCACTAAAACAAGTCAGTAAATGTACTTTTTCAGCCAGGTACCGAAGGTTTAAACAAACTATTAGAATACGTGTCAAGGACAGAGGTTTCTGACCTTACCACTGAATCGGAGAACTGGGTGCACACAGGTATTGGCTGTTTTGCTTTGCATACGATGGTCAGGCTTCAAGCTAACCATTGTTATCACCATTTTTATCATCTTTACTGGGCTTTGATTATTTCCCAATATATTTTCAGCTGACTATTTGCAAAAAAATAAATTAAAAAAAAATCTTTGTCAGGAGTTTTGTCATTTGTAAACATAATGCTCACAGAAATGCAATTCTGCCCCGGGCTGAATTCACGTTACACGTGATGATGAGATTTTTGTCAGCTGGCGTATATAAGACCAGTGTTCCACCTAAATTAGTAATGGCACAGATGATAGAGCAGCATTAGCAGTCTTGTTCATGAAAATACATTTCTTAGTCTTGGGAGTCAGCAAGCTGCTTAGGATAGTACAATACATGTCAGTACAGGATGTCACAGCAGTAAAACAACGAGAGGCAATTGTGAGCAGGTTATTAGTCTGCTTATTCATCCAAACACCCGATAATGCAGAGTACCTCACAGAAGCTAAGGCTAGTATGCTCAATTGAATGATTAGGTTCTGCTATACTTTAATGGCTTTTGAAGAAATTATATAATGAACTGTGACAGAACCAAATATTTTCCTAAATAATGACTTGCTAATGGGATTTACGTACCTTAACAGAAATCAAGATAAGCTAAATGATCTGGTAATACAATAAAATGTGTAAAAGCATGTTAGGCACTGCCAGTAATTGATATGCATTGGGTCAAACTCATTTTACTGGGAACAAATGAGTGCTGCAACTCTACACGTATTTAATCCATTCAGATAATAATGAGGCCGCTCCTCAGCCATGGTCAATAACCATGATTAATCTGCGCAAGAACGAATGAATGCATACACATAAACTCATAAAATATCTTTAAAGACAGAGAGCAGTGCTCTTGAGATTCATAATTCAAACATATCTGATTCATGGCCCTCATAAGTACATACAGTAAGGGTGTAAATGTTGGAGCTGCTGTTTCCCATAGGCCTACCTGTGCTGGTGTGATATGCACCAGTATGGCCTGAGGGTAGAGGGTCACCCTGGCTCTGACTCAGACTCCTCATAGCGGCCTTCTGGTAGACCCTGTCCTCATAGATGGGGTCGATTTGATGCTCGGGAGATTGCAGCGGCCGCAGCTCTGTCCCCAGGTGGCTGTGCTGACTGCTGTAAGAGCCCCTGGACCCTGTCCATAAAGGAAACAGCGCCATTCACTATTCACATCTCTGCCCAGGAAAGCCACCATTAACAAGTCAAACTACTTCCTGTCTATGATTATTAAAAACATTGATTTTTTTACATTGATTAAACCATTTCAAGCTGCATGCGATCTACAGGTCTGACAACTTATGACAGTGCTCTCTGATGTTATCACTGCTGCTATTCCTTCCCCTGACATTGATCGTATTAATTGTCCCTTTTGTTCGGTAACAGGAAGAAATCTATAGTCAAAAACTGACCACATGGCTGCAAAGAGGAGCCAATCAATATCAATGCTCATTCCCACTGAAATGAACAGACTGGTGGCTACAGATGAATGCTGACTGAAGAGAGGGCCAGTGGTCTACTCTGGCCATCATCGATTGAGAGGAAGAGGACTCTGAGCGCACAGCGGATCAGTAATGGCCTTGACCACTCTCACGCATTCCTTCTCAAATATCCACACTTACAAATTGCCGATGATCTCCCAAAATATACCATTTAAACTGTGGAGGATGAGATGTGACTAAGACTGAAATTACACAATGCCTATGAATTTGAGCTGCAGTGCATTCATCCATATTTAAACCAAATCAGTCTATTTTTCAACCAATTTCAAATGCCCCAGTTGCAAAAAAAAAAAAAAAAAAAAAGACGGGACTATGCAGGAAAAAGTTAAATGAACTCAGCCTCCTGCCTGAATGTTTGACTGCCTCTGACAGACCAATGCAGCACAACGCAATGTGACTGGACGTGGGGCTCCGCTCACTTCAAAACGAGGCTTTCACAAAGTTCCCATATCAGGCCAGGCAGCAGCAAGCCTTAATTCCATTACAAGGTGTTAATTTTTGCTTTCATGCTGAGTCCCAACTCTGCATTAGATTTCAGCAGAATGTAATTCTGAAAATTTACACATGATGAGAACTGAGTTTCAGTCCTCACTGTCTGTAATCACCATATCAGTGTTAGCCAGCTGCACGCCGCTGTTTCCAAACAGATTCCACTGCTGAGGAGAAGATCTTTAGGGATAAGTAAGAACTCACTAAACCCAACACAAACCTCTCCCTTTCCCAATGAGGGGAACAAATCTGTCTGTGGAGCCCCAGGAAGGGGAAGAGCCTGGATCTGTCAATCAGCATTAGAGGACAGTGCTGTTTACCAAGAAGGCCTGCATCCATATTCTGCTATGGGAGTTGGATAAAAATGCCACATTCCGAGCAAAACTGCGGCAAATATCAAATATAATTTTGTCAGCAGTGCTGGAGATGGGCATACATTCCAAACTACTGTTATGGAAACATCTTAAGACAAACTTACTAAGGAAGCTTCTGACATGAGGAATGAAGTTATTGCTTCCCATCACTGAGTCCAAAACATGATGCAGATTGACAGGAAGCCTTTAGTAATCTATGCATCCTACAACACCTAAACATTCTCAAAGGCCATCTCTCTGCAGGACTGGAAATATTCATCTTCACTTTGTTGAGAGGTACTTGAAAAGCAAACACCATTTTGAGAAAGAAACTACATGCAAACAAGAGCAGCGCAGGGTGTGGCGTACGCCCCCGACTGAAACAGCTGAAGAACATGTACAGAAAGCGAGTGTTAGGCATCATCTGCTATGAATGACCATTCAGGTCACCAAAAAGCAAAAACCTCCATCGAGCGGTGTTCATGTTAGAGTGCAACAAAGGATTTCAAGATGGCTGCTGTGACGGCCATATTGTTTGGTGGAGTGAGCTGAAAATCGATAGGCATCATCCCCTATGTATGACCATTCACCCCACCAAAAATCATAAACCTCCGTCAAGCGGTGTTCACGTTAGAGCGCGACAAAGGTAAAGTTTACGACAGAACGCCCAGACGGAAGGGGTGAAAACATAATGCCCCCGACCAACTCTTTCGAGGTTGGGGGCATAAAAAGTAAAAAAAAAAAAAAGGCACCAAAATCATTGGATACTCATATATCAAAAGTAATTTTCTCTGATTACACGACCTTGAACGGCAGTTTAGATATGAAATTTATATCGATCAAGCTAAAATTATGTTATGCCTCAATGTAAGCACTCATTCGACCACATACTCCTTTTTGTTAGTGGTTTTGATATGTGCATAATTCTGGTCCAGCTTCTTTCAAAAAGATGAAATGCAAGGAGTGCTCTGGAAATCGATAAACAGACAACAGCTTTCTGAAACTGAAACTTGCTTCGTCTTCTGAAAATAAGGAGATGGTAATGACAGTCAAAATGAAGTCACACCATTGAGAGAGAAATAGGATGCATCCAGGGCTGAATCAAAGCCCATCAATCACTTTTTAAACAGGTCACTTGTAATCTGTGCATGAACAGGTTCTTTTATTTTGAATAAGGCATGAATGGTCCAGGCCTTGCTTTCAGCGCTACACAAACAAGCAGCCACTAAAAATAAATAGAGTCATTAAATCTTACTTACATAAACAAGACTACATAAAGCGCGCATGTCACAGAAAATTACCAAAAATTTTCTAAATCACAGAAATTTTGTGGCGTCCGTACATTTATTTTCAAAACTGCATATTTCAATTACAGTACTGCATAAATTCATTTCTGTTCCAAATAAGGTTCATAAATTCTTAAGCCATGAAAATGTAAATGTCACTACATCTCAAATAAAGATTTCTTACAGTGTAATAGTAAGTAGAACCACAGCACAGTTTCCACCAATACAATATATTTAGTATTTTGTCATAAATTTCATCAGGAAAATGCAATGCATGTAAATGTGTAAGCTTAAAATTTATGCATAGCTGTTTTCAGATACTTCACAGTACCTCTTCATTTCAAACTCTCTCACATTGCATAGCATTATATTCCAGTGCTGGAACATGTTAACATGGATCTCTGACCTCAAATTAAAAATGGTGCCTTCCTTAATCCTTGGCTCTGATTAGCAAACAAACTAAAATTACTAAAATTCTGGGTATGGCATATCCACAGAGATTAGCTTTATTTTCTTATCAACACTTTCCCCGCCAGTGTATTTTGTTTAAAGTTTCCAGACCGTGTCAGCATTTTTGATAATATTAAATGACTTATTAATCTTTTCATACTTATTTTGTCAGAAGATCTGTAACCGTGCCCTGCCCCTCCACCCCCCTCCCACCAAACACCAATGAAAACGTTGATTGTCGTCAATGGCGAGGGAACCATTCTGTCATAATTGACAGAAAATCTTCAATGGTGAGGCATGGGTTAAGAGATGCCACACAGTGAACTGACTGCAGTTTGCGACTCCAGAGTTCCATTACAATTTCCAATAACATTTCCCTCAGACCTAAATGTCCTTGGGGCTTAATGACACACATCAGTTGTCCTTTATGAACAGACCACTGAAAGCTCTACATCATCAAAGACAGAAAACCTAATGCAGCAAATCCACTGTAAAGAACGGGCAGCCTAATGTAATTCACACAACTTCCACCTCGTAATTGCCTTTGAATGCGATCAACCTTGGGCCCCAGCTCGCAAAGCCCCAAGGACCACACGCAATAAAGGGGTGCCAACAGCATCAGAGTCCCGACAGGCAAGCCACGAGAAGGGCAGGTGGCAGAGGTTAATAGTGTCAGGATGCAGTGCCTAATGATGGTGACTCCAGAGTGAAGCCAGTGGCCAAGGCTGGCCTGAAACCGCTGCCCTGAGCTGCAGTTCCCTCTTCCCTTTCGCCATCTGCTCGGCAGCACACTCAGCACGAGTGACAGGAGATACAACGGGAAATCAATAGACCCACAAGCACACTGAGAATATCAATTTTCCGGGTTTTTAGATAATGAACTGCTGGGTAACACTTCATTGTCCAAACGTGAAAAGTAAGCTCCTTAGAGCAAAATAATAGATTTGTCAGCACCTCCTTATTCTCAAAACAGCAAGTCTTTTTTGTTTGCTTGCACGTGCACTCTATTAAGAAAGTTAGTAAACCAAAAAAAAAAAAGTGCAACTTCATCCAGTTAATCTCTCTCTCATCTCAGAATACTGTCCAGATCGACATCATCTCTCCAATCCGCACACTGCACCCTGATAGTGTGGTGAACTCAAATGTTTAGTGGAAACTGATTACCTCAAAAAAAATGTGTTGGCCAACTTAATTGCATCGTGAGGAAGGAACTTAAAGAAAATAACATTTTTTACATGTTTTTATATTGCTGTGGACATAAGATCATTAAGTTGGCATACTCAGTTTTTTGAGGTAATTGGTTTCCACGAAACATTTGAGTTCACCACACTTGTCAGGGTTTACAGTGTAGAAATTCAAACAGATACATATCATTCATTGGTTTGGCGCTGCACACCTGCCCATGGTATTTGAACAGACATCATCAATATGACATTAAAACGCACGCTGGCAACTTTAATGGTATTAGCACCCACATCAGGTAGATATTGAAGGCATTACAGTCTTTCTCAGGCTTAATTGCTTCACTTTAGGGGACCATAAGTAATTGAACAACTGGCAACTTGGTTATGCTTTGTCTCATCATTAATTCATTAAGAAGGCAAACTAAAGGTCTAGACTAGTATCAAAGCTGGTTCTGAACCTGAGTATTTTTATTGATTATTTATTATTATTATTATTATTATTTATATTTAACAAGAGAATTTTTGGTGCCAGTCAATGAAGTTTCACAGAAAGCAAGAAGTTCCCAAAACACAAAGGAACAGAGGATAGCTGCAGTCAAGGCTAGCATCTGCAAAAAAAAGATATCAGGGGCTTGTCATGACAAAGATTTGAATTGATTTTCACAATTTGCAAAATTGTATGAACCCCTCATATAAAAATCCAATGCTTGTAATTGCAAATCATAACTAGAATGTGGTTTTACTCGTAAAAACAGAATGACCAGCTGATGTAGAGCTGAGGAGCGCTAAATGATGTGCACAAAAGCAAAAGTACAGTATGAAACAAAACCGATGAAGCCGGTGGATGAGAGCAGTAACCTAATTAATGACTGAGTTCATGAACGCATCTGCGATAAGTGTTTTTGGCTTATAGTTGCAATTCCTTTGTGGAACACTCCAAAAAGAGCAGAAGAAATCTATCACTTCTCACCGACTGCTGCTCACAAATCATGAGCAGCCCCAGGTGCCCAGTGATGCACAGTCAGGCAGTCAGTGAATGCATACCCATGTGATAAATATTACTATATTATTCAATGTGTTATGCCTTAGGTCTTTTAAACATAGGGGTATTATGTCTAAAAAGGGCTGCGATTCTTTCACATCTCCACCGAAAGAGATGTGACTTCTCTAAATGTCCACTCTAACATTATATATTGTCATCACAAATCAAATATGCTGATAAATGGAGTCAAAACAATAGAATTGTGGCACTGTCCATATTCTTGTGGACTTCCGTGCGTGTAGGCTATTTAAATTCAAGAGCAAGAAAAAGTAAACAAATAAATAAATAGCTTTTCAGAGGCAAAACTAATTTAAGCAAAAGAGTACGGGATGAGTCACACAGCTCATCTTTATTCAGGTCTTTGATGTGACGGTAAGCACTGCTAAGGCAAATCAGCTATCATATCAAAGTGCTGCACTCTTTCAAAGGATGAGATCTTATCTGAAGACTTAAGATTGCAATAAAGCAGCCACACTTCCCATGCCATTTTGCATATGCTGAAAAACAAAAGGAAATATTCAAAAGCAACACAGATCCCCTGTTGCCATCATTCTGGAATACAAGTCTGTGTTATAAACAGGTCGAACGTTGCTCCCTGTAGTCTGTGAGATTTAACACCATACTTTTCAGTAAACAACTCATGGATTTTTATCTAATTCTGGAACACGCAAGTGCTTGCATCTAAATTCCTTTTTCCTCAAAATTTAATGAGAAGGGATCAAAAGCTTGAATACCTAAAGGCAGACCTGATAAAAATAACTTTCATCTTTATCGTTCAGCACAGACCGTCTCACCTCCAGATACACCTGCCCTTGCAGCTGAGAAGCTGAAGAAAACTAAGGTCCCTCCATGCAACCATGCAAACAAGAACAAAACAGAGCACAACAAAGAACTATCATCTCTTGAGATGTTGCCAGAATGACCGAGTGAACCACCAAAGTCACTAGAAGCCATTTTCGTGGCCATGCCTGGAGCGCCTACCTGCTAAGCTGCCGGGTCTCTGGAGCGTGGCAGTGGCGTACAGGTCATGGGACAGCTTGTACTGCTCAGAAGAGTGCACCAGGCGTTTGGTGGGGGAAAGAGTGGCGTAGTTTCCTACGGTGGAGCTGAGCTGGTGTATGGGAGAGGCGGTGTTGGGTGGGGAGGCCACGTGCAGGGGCGAGGCCGGGAGCCCGGAGGAGGACACAGCCGTGTTGATGGGCGAGCTGCTGCTGTAGGACTTGGCCAGCCGGCCGGGTGACTGCTTGGGCGAGGACACGCGCTGGGTGGTGGCGTAGCCCGGCGTGTCGGAGGACGAGCCCAGCCGCTGAAGCTTGGTGGGCGAGCCCGCGGCCTGCATGGACAGAGGGGAGCTCACGCGCTGTGCCGGCAGGGTGGAGCTGGAGTAGTACACGGAGGTGGGCTGCTGCGAGTCGGGGAGGTGGAAAGCGCTTCCATGGTTGGGCGAAGGACTCTCGCGACTGGGCCGACTCTCCAGCCGCCAGCTGAGCCGCTCGGTTCGATGTCACCTGTGGAAGCAGACACAGCACAGGACATACCATCACTCAAAGCACTTAAAACCACTGCAGTGTGTAGATAACTGAATAAGCATTTTGATTCTGGCTCACCACCATGCAGTAAACTGTCACAATCCAAGGTGTCACGCTGACCACATTTTGCATATTTGAGTGACAGAGTGGTATTAGGAGTATGTTAAAATGTGGAGTAAGGATTTAAAGTGTGCCATCACAATTCAATATTACAATGTCATAAAAGTGTAATGATTGGCCCTTCATGATTTATTTGTCCTTTTCTTAAGATGAAACCTATCTAGCAGTAAGATAATGAAAATGTCAGTGCCAGCGTTAGTAGAATGAGTCACCCTTAAATGACCCTTACATTATACTGTGGTGTATATTATGTACAGGAGGTGGTCAAAGTGCCGGAGACGCTGTCATTCCACCGCTTTGTGGAGCTAAAAATGTACTGTTTTTGTTGAGCCTGGTTCAATATGGATTTGGCCATCATTTTTTTCACCTTTTTAGAACCCTTTAGAACATCTTGCTTTGAAAACTTACCCAGCTAATTGTTGCTGGCTAAGACCGCTTGTACAAACACATGCAGCCAATTAGCATTCAGATAAACAGGAATGGCCAGAGTAAATGCTTTTGTAATTATGGTTTTGTGACTTCAAATTTGTGATTGCCATTTTCAGGGGTGCACTTTGCCTCAGAAATGCATAAGGCAAGGCAATGTGACCTATGTTCAATTAAGCGTTTAAAAAATTTGGGTCTTCTGGTTAACCTCTTAAAATAGACTGAATGACTTTGAAAAACGGATTTAATTCCAAAGGAGTTAAGTTATTTACTTATTTTATTTAATTTTTTTTCATAAAATACACATTTTGCATTGAATTCAGGTCCAATTGAAACCTTTCTTGATAATGGACATGAACCGGAAATCGTTTGGCTGGTTGCCATGACATGGATTGTTCGACTTGTCCATTTCATGAAAGAAAGGAGGCTAAAAGCTCCTTTGTTGATCTCTACCAGCGATGAAACACAGGAACAACTTTGGAAGAAAGGAATCAGTTGTAGCAAATAAATCATCTTTCTTCATAGTCTTCCTGCTGGATCAGTCATGTCATCATTAATTGCCGTCGAGCTCATGACGTGTTAAAGGAAAGGACATCCATTTTTTTCTCAAACATGTCACAAGCTAAATCGCAAATCTTCCAGCAACTTTACATTGACCCACGTTTTCTATGGAGGTCAAGGAAAAGTGGACAGGAAAGGAAGAGGGCACCCCTGTTCAAGAAAATTCCAATGCACCCCACGTCGTTCTGGGTCCCGACACACCTCTCAAAAGGATTTTCTTCAAAATGCGGTATCTCAGAGTGCTAGCCAAAAGCACGCACTTACGACACCATTTCCAGTGAAGGACAAAATTTAAATCAAGCTTGACAACCAACCAACTTTGTTGTGGAGTAGCTGAGAGCTCCGGGGGACGTGCAGAGGGAGACATGCAGCTATTTCACTGCTTGTGCCTTTATCCTCCATTAGGCACAGCACGCACATTTCTATGTAAGTTGAGTGTCAGTTATTTATTGTGGAGCACAACAGCCATGATGGCTTTCCAGAAACCAGTGTCATGTGTTTTAAAAAGAAGGATGATTGCATATTAAAATATATGCACACACAATAATAATACCACAACCAGAAATAAATAAAACATGAAAAATATACGAGACCTAACAAGTGCGGGTGCCAGCGAGAAGAGCGTGGTATATTTATCTGTGACACGTCTGTGAGCATATGAGTCTTTTTTTTCTTGAAGACCAGTTCATTTCAAACTGACTGGGATACTGGGATAGACCCAACTTCATCGAGAAAACAGGCAGGAAAATTTTTCATCTCAGCTCACCCTTCAGAAGAACACTTCAGAACTGACTGGGATACCTCTACACAGAAATTGCAAGCAGCTGCCAGGTGCAGATAAATTATTTATGAGCCCAAAGGGTTGTGGTGTTATAAATATCCCTAGAAGAGAGCACCTTTCTGATGCTTTGAGTTACATAAAGCTACCCTCTACCACTTGCCTCTTCAGAATAAATTCCAGAGAATCATCTCGACAGGCTAAAACACAGCACTACCGTCCCTGACCGACGCATCTACAAGTAATGGAGAGATACTCTGAGAACTGGTGAAGTTAGGCGGCACAGAGTGGAGGCCGTTAATACAGTGCTGTTTAAAGACATGATGAAGGGGGACAGACAAAGAGTGAGAGAGAGAGAGAGAGAGAGACGGAGGTATGGAGAGAGACGGAGAGGAAGAAAGGTAACTATTTAAATTAAGAAAATAAACTGTATCGTTGTATCATTGGAAAGGAATATTTACAATGCCATGCACAGCCAATAAAAGACTAAAACACTCTAGGTTTCCACGTAAAAACACCTTCCCATCCCTATGCATTTCAACACCACACAGCAATTTCCCTGTTTGTAAGATGCTGTTCTACAGGGCTGAATTTGAAGTAAAAAAACTAACATTGTAGACAGATAAAAACCTCTACCAAGGTTATGTATCAATGAATAAGATTTGCAAATCTAAAATATTAGCAGCACATAAAAATGAATAAATTAACTGACTGAGGCAGTAATGACTGCAGAGCTGCACCAGCCTCCCAAATACACAATATAGTCCTTTCTCGGAAAATAGCGAAATCTCCAGAGAAAACCTTAATCTAATTACCCATCTAAAAAAAACAGCAAAAATAACAGCCCCAAGCAATCTTGCAAATGCAATGAAACAGTCACACATTTAGTTTCTGACCACCTCTCCCTGGCAATTAAATAAATTAAGCCCCAGGCTGCAATTCCCTGTTTCAAAGCAAATCTCCAAAGCACACTCGTGCAAATAAAATAATAATAATAATAAAAACAGACACTGAAAGTTAAGAGGTGTGTCTCAGTTCCCACGAGCTGCATCGTTCTGCCCCTGCCACTCAGCTCTGGTCGCAGCAGCATGCAACACACTCATTCATCGAGACGGCGCATCCGCGGAGCACGGTGAGCCCGCTGCATACCTGGTTGTAGCTGTGCACCGCACTGCCGACCTGGCCGCTGCGCGCGGGGAGTTGCGATGTCGACGAATCACTGAGGGCGAGGGTCTGGTTACTATGGTAGCTGGCTGAGTACTGGAGAGACCCTTCTGGGTTGGAATTGAGCTGCAGTGTGCTCTGGGAAAGGAGGCTCGGTCCTGTGTTGAAAGCAATTTAGAGCAGGCAGTGATGCAGACCTCAGCGAGGCAGAAGACGCATGCATAATTTATCAGGAGGAGCCGGGAGTTACTGAGAACACGTGCTCCGAGCTGTCAAAATGAGGCCAGCCATAAAGGTAATCGGGACCCCTTCATTTTTGTGAACAGCTGGATTCTTGAAGCTCTGCTACCAGCAGTGAACAGGGCTCGTCAGCACATTATAATGAGGAATGCAACTCAGTATAAATGCTTAACATGCTTCAACAGAGCACATTATTATTATTATTATTATTATTATTGCAAAAATAGCATGGAATATTGTACAAAATTATATGACTATTTAATTTTCTCTTGCATTTGTAATCTAGTTTTATGGACAAAATATTCTGTGGTTGTAGATACTTATTGAAAATACGTATTCTATGGTAAATAATCTTTATTAAAACCCAAAGTACAAGCACTGAACTAATGAGAATATGTTCAAATTTTAGTTGCAGGATGATTGTTTCCAACCATATACAGTAGAATGCAAAAGCACTTGACTAAAAGCACTGAATTTTACAATAGACATGAAAAAAATCTAATTACTCGTTTATATATCAGCAGATAATATACAAATGTTGAAATACTGGGGGATAATGTCAAATCTGCCATTACTTCTGAATAGCTAACATTGGTCTCATTTCAAAAAGATAAGGAGGACTGTTATTTCTTTGTGCCTGAGAAGGAACATGCAGAAAAATCCAACCATGAAAAAATCTATGTCTGGATCTTATTCCCAACTTATTGAAATTCACCAAAAGGCCAGGACGCATAGGTGTCATAGTGTCACCACTACGCTATATTCCAGCTGTGTATAAACAATGTGCCCACCATTGGGTATGAATATTGATAAATGTTTTAGGGTCACATGAATGATGAATGATCTTGAGGTACAATTCATTTCAAAAGCTTCCAAGAAGTGCATGAGAACACTTGAGCGGCCACTAACTACACACAGTGTGAACATTGAGTTTAACTAAGTCTGCACTCTTAAGATATCATCCTGCCAGAGCTGCACCAGGGACCAGTTTTTCATGCATAATATACAGCAAGGTGCAGGTTTTATTTTTTAGGGGATTTGGTCTATGGCCTGTTCTACATCTCATTGGCATTAAATTTTTCATACAGCACCTATATTTATAATTACGTTGATGAACCTGTCTGACACTGCAGCGTAACCAAGCTGATTATCACCTAACTCCAACTGTAGCCATTCCTATGCAGAGTGATAAACACCATAAAATTGTTTACGCAATAACGTTTCAAAGTATATCATTGCTATTTCTGTGTTTAAAGTGAACAATACTTCAAAAGTGAAAAGGGAGAAAACAGTATTTAAAGATTCCATAGCATTTGGTTCCAATTCCATTCAGCATTAAAATATAACAGCTTGTTTTCCGACATAATTTATTTGTGTGTCAAAGAGCTCATGTTCCATTTTTGGAAATCAAGATTATAGGGAGATGTACGTTTATTCCAGAAAGGCATTTATAGAAATGTGAATTACTATGGGTGAAATTGCACTGAATTGCAAGAGGTTCTGTTTTAGCTCCTTAAGAAATGTGAAAAGAATGTTGTTCAGAAAATACGTTAAATAAATGGGTCACACTTTAGATGAAGTGTTGCTCATAAAAGCTTTATACAGCATGTATGACACCTTCATTAATGAGACATAATGTCTTCATAAATCATACATAAGCAAATGTCATAATTTGTAAAGGGTGAAATAACACATCCTTATTTAGCATGTGATGCCAGATGTGACAATGACAATGTCACTTAGCTGACAGTGTCACCCTTTATAACATTTAGTCACTAGCTAAGTGACATTGTCAGTTATATCACATCTGGCATCACATGCTGAATAAGGATGTGTTATTTCACCCTTTACAAAGCATGACATTTGCTTATGTGTGATTTATGAAGTCATTATGTCTCATTTATGAAGGCATTATACATGCTGTATAAAGCCTTTATGAGCAACACTTCATCTAAAGTGTGACCAATAAAGGTGAATAATTGAAAAAAAAAAAAAAAATCAATAACCACATGAAGGGTTTCAAGAGAGAACCTTACTTTCACTTGTAGAGAACTCTTGTGTGTCTAGTATGCCAGACTCTTGAAGAGATCTGATGCAGGAGTCAACAAGCTCTAAACCAGTAGTCAGTTCTTCCTCAATATCCTTTTGGGCATCTGCAAACCCAACAATGAAGAAGATTGACAGTGCTGCTCCCAATGGGCTGCACACACTGTAAGCGCCGTGACTGGTGTTCTCAGGTGAGTGCAGAGCCATGGAGGTTTTCTCATAGCAGCTACCTGCACTGCTGCACTGTCCTCCATTTCCGACCCTACCCAAAATTAAGGCTGTACTGTCCTCCACTTTCGACCCTACCCAAAATTAAGGCTGTACTGTCCTCCACTTTCGACCCTACCCAAAATTAAGGCTGCACTGTCCTCCATTTCTGACCCTACCCAAAATTAAGGCTGCACTGTCCTCCACTTTCGACCCTACCCAAAATTTAGGCTGCACTGTCCTCCATTTTCGACCCTACCCAAAATTAAGGCTGCACTGTCCTCCATTTCTGATCCTACCCAAAATTAAGGCTGCACTGTCCTCCATTTCCGACCCTACCCAAAATAAAGGCTGCACTGTCCTCCATTTCTGACCCTACCCAAAATTAAGGCTGCACTGTCCTCCATTTCTGACCCTGCTCTGTTAAGAAACCATGCGGTCACTTGCTGTAGCAAAAGAAATGATAATTCACTCCACAAAACCTGTAGGATTTAAGCCAATCCAGGAACTCGATGTTTGCTGCATGTGATCACTTTCCTTTAGAATAACAAAAACTTGGATGTTTCCCCAAAAAGTTTATCAATACAGATAAAATTCAAGGCAAGCAAAACTTCCATAAGTTTTAGCTCAAAGTTATGTTTGCCTAGGGACTAATTAAATAAAAATGTCACACTGCAGCAGTCTTGATTCAATCAACAATTTTCCTTAACTGGGACTGCAGTGATTGAGAATGTACATGTATATGTGTGTGTGGGGGTGTGTGTGTACGTGTGTGTGCGTGCGCGTGCGTGTGTGTAGGCGTGTGCATGTGTGCGTGCGTGTGTGTGTGTGTGTGTGCGCGCGTGCATTTGTGTTAGCATTTTGAGTAAAGCCTTTTGGTTGACATATATGCATTAACATCTCTGTGCGCACAATGTTTCTGTTGAAAAGACAGGAAGTAAATACCTTGGTTATTCCAGCGAAAGTGCTCATCTGCTGAACTGCAAGAAATAGATGAAAAAAAAAAAACCTTGTGTAACCATGAATGGATAACAGCAATATCCTATGACTCATACAAATACACCTAATGCAGCCATCATGCTCATGAATATATTATCATTATCAACATCATAACCATCATCATCCTTAAAAAGGGATCACGGTATTACTGGTGGGGAAACTCCGCGATAATAATGTCTCTGAGTTTGGCCCAGTTCAGCATGACTTTAAGAGCTGGTGTTCAAGAGAAACAAGAAGACTACGTTGCACATGACAGACATACTATGTATCTGCACTGCCCTAGTCAAAGTATTTTTGTGTTACCATAACATCACCGAATATGGACTGCCCAAAGTAGTAAGATTCTTTGCCCTACAATGCATTTAGACTAGCAATAGCACCACAATGGTACAGTGATTAATAAACTAATTCATGGTATTCTTGCCAAAGGATTGTAAATATTCCTTCACCGTGCAAAATGGCTGGCTATAAGGTGGCTGGTGTCCCTTAGTCAGATGGCACTCTCCCACTAAAAAAATCCATTTCCACCCCGCCAGAGCTCCATCCCCACATTGTACGCAATTCCGAGTGTCCAGGAAAGACGGACACAACAATAGTTAACCTGCAGGAATCATTTCTGACAGGGTAGACCCTGGATTTGTTCACTGTGAAAGCTCAGCCCAAAACAATACAGCAAAAAACCGCCAATGCGTTTTTTTTCTTCATCTGTTTTTACTGTCAAGCACCGTGAAATACACACACATATCCATTCCATAATGAAATATGAATAGGACCATGAATGTCATGAAGTCATGAATAGGACCAGCAGCAGTTCAGGAGGCAGCTGGTAAAAATGGCACAAGCGCTGCAGGATGGCTGCGAAAAGGAAACTCACATCCAAGACACAAAAACAGTAGAATTAATGACCAAGAATAAAATGTAAATAACTCTCAAATATAATAGTGAATTACCATACTTATAACAGAACACTACCAACGGTTGTCACTGGGATGCTGATGCACCAGATGCTATAAGAAGCTTCTATGGTCCTGTACCACTCATAGCCGAATGGTGGCCAGTGAATCTACTCCTCCATTGATTTTTTTTTTTTTCGCCGAGGTGATTTGCATTATGAGTCTGTCGCTTTTTACTCGAATGTGACAAATTGAGGGAGTAAACAAAACAGCACATGCTAAAGCAGCTCTGTGCTCTCCCCACTCGCCTTCATTTTATCACCCATTCTGTGCAGAACTATGAAACTTTGTACAAACAGTGGACTGTTGGGCCGGTACACACTGGTCACAAACGGAAGCAATGCAGCGTAACTGGATTACAGCTGTCGTGTTCAGGCCTGTGCTTCCTTTGCCACTCAAATCTCTGCGCTCTGTTCCCAGGCGATTATTACCCTGATAGCAAGTGACCCGGTGTTAGATTTGGGCCGATTTTGGAGCTGCTTGCTACGTTGCAATTTATTTACACCACTTTCCCACCAGAGCCATTAAAAAAATAGTCAAAAGAAGAATTGGAGGGGTAAGGGGTAGAGGGAAGACTTGAATGGCACAAAGTGAGAGCAGATAAACACAGACCGCTGCTTCCTTTTCTACTTGGATCTAAGATACATTACCAAAACCCATTTCAAAAAACCAAAATGAATGCGCCTAAGCTTAGACTCAAATGACACTGAAATAGAAACCACGGCCAACTCTTTCTTGGTCACACTACATAATGACTTCTTTCCTGCCAATGAACAAGTCAATGACAAACTGCTTCACGGCATCCCAGATAACTCATTTCGAAGTACAGACCAGAGAACAAATACTGTCACTCAGGCCTTTGGCAAAATTAACTTCAGTGGACTTTTCCCCAGAGTAGCTGATTAGAGAAGGCTTATCTTAAATGCGAGGCATGTCTTGTTAATTTGCCATCTTAAGCACAGTCAATGGAGTTGGAAAGTGCTGCACAAGAAGAGGTGAGAGATGACAGTCGGGTAGCATTGACTGAAAGTGGCGAGTCCAGCTCAGCAGAAAAGCAGAGAGCCAGCATGCAGAGTTCCCATGGCCTTGTCTCAAAACTCTGTCATTTCATTATGTGGGATTGAAAGATTAGCTTTGAAAACACTTGTCTAAAGAACCCTGGAACAAGCCGTTTCCAGCCAGCATTTACGGCAACAGCTGAATGCAATATTTTAAGTCGCTGCCATCGCTTAAGCTAGGCACAACGAGCCCCTGACACTGCTAAAGCTACTTGTCCAAATGAAATACCCAAGAATGTGACCTGTGAGAGATTTCCAAAAACATAACTGAGGTGTTTGCTTTGCTGTATCACCACAGAGTGCATTGCACAAACAAAAATTCATACTGCACAGAGGTTTCAGTTATAATATAGCATGCTGATGGATCTCTCTCTGCTTAGAGCATTTTTGAATCACACAGGACGAAAATATGCATTCCAAGCTGCACATCAGAGTTTTATCATTCACATTCACAAAAAAAATCACAAAAGTAATAAAGATACACTGACCAGCAGCTGTCAACCTCTCTTGTATCCACTAATATTGAAACCCCATTTAACTGGGTTGCATTATTTTACACAGCTTTCTCATGAATAGATTTGTGCCATCATTTTTTGTACCATAAACTAGGCTGTATTATTTTGTAAATCGGTGGCTTTATGCACTGCACATAGCAGCTCTCCCTAAAGACATGCCTATGGCCATTTGTGTGCCTGCAAGTGGTACCTAATATGCCCTCAAAAGGTAGTATGACTGCTCATGTCTACTAAATACAAACTATAAAAACGCTATTTGCGATGTGATGAATTTCTGCAATAGCTAGAATGGTCACTGATTCATATGACACTGAAAAAAATCAGATGCAGCCACTATACAAATTGGAGAAAATCTTAAATCATGCAATCACGTGAACTTATATAAAAAAACTTGAGATTTTCAATAGAGCGTCAAATGATAGCATTGTACATACTTTAACTGTAATTTAATCATTATTCCACACCACTCAAAATCATTAAAATTAAGTTGCACTTGCACTAATTCATCAGAACCTTAAGTCGCAATCAGCATTGGATAAGAGCGTCTTCATTTCTCATCATTGGGCTCTCAAGTGGCAAGCATATGGGAGAGTGACTACTATGCCAGTGAAAATGACTGGAATTGTCCGTTAGGTCTAAGAACAGAAGAACAGGAGCTTTGTTCAAAAGTTATCAATTGAATAATTACTTGGGCCGGTAGGCCACGAGTCTAAGTTTCGGCTCTGTTCTTCTTTTTTTTTTTCAGGGTCGCGATTGTCCTGCTCATGCTCGCGCGCAGTTTCGCGATTGGCCCAGGCCTAGACCCGGCCCAAGTACAGGCTCTGAGGAGCCTCTTGTTTAAATTTATCCTGAATTTGGTATGTGTTGTTTCTACTGTTAAATATACATTGCTACATTTTTATACCTTTCAGCATTTTTCATTAGGCTCTGTACCCAGGGGGTGAAACCTCTCATTCACACATTCTGCAGTACCCTACAAGAGCATTTAACCTTGTGGTGGCCCCATTACAACCCCAATTTTCAGGCAGAAGAGGAGCACAACTATTGGAGGTACAGAGCCATGAATGCATCCCAAATCAAATGCAGTGGTATACAACTGTCACTGAACGATAACCCATCAAACACAAAAAGTTTCCAACTGGTATAAATGGCCACAGCAGGTGTGACTGTGCCCAACATGAATCCCGACTTGATTTTAAAAGGGAGACATACATCCTCAGTATTTATAGCAAGGTTCTGATGCGTATGGGGGCAGGGGGGCACAGGGGGGAGCCTGCTACCGTTTCATTCAACATATGCTTAAATAAATGTTTACTGACCTAGATACCCTATAGACTTGCTGAGATAAAGGTCAGAAAATCAATAAGACTGGCCCTGCCACCTTATTACTTTACATTGGCCTTGGCTTCATGACCTCATTGACAGGTTTCCCGGACTAAAACAATATACAATTTCATTCAAAAACCACAGGTTGTTACTATATATGTCAGTCATTTTCCTTTTGTTGAATATTCTTTCTGTGGGACCAAAAAACCTGTCAAAATATCATTAAGTCTTTGAAAGAAAATGCTGGAAATTTGAGAAACATTGTTTAAGACAAGGTAATAATAACCGCTTCAACAACAGACTTATAAAATACACTCACGAGGGCTTTATAATATGAGAGGTAATACAATACCAGTTCAGCTCCATACTCTAATAATCTAAGAAATGGAAAAAAAAAAAATTCCATTCAACATTTAGAAGGACATTACAATATATGGAGTCGAAGGAGGGGTCATAATTTAATAATCAGCACAAAGCAGGAATATTTAACATATATGCTTCCCATTCCTCAAATACAGGACATACTGTAAGCACTGGAAATAGGTGAAGAAAAATAACTAAATAAAAAAATTTGAAAAACTTCCATTGCCCAATCAAATGACAGTACTTTCACTGCATGCATTTCCGTGTACACACACTGAGTTCACAAAAGGAAACAGGAATGAAAACTAAGCTTTTACCAAAACGGGGAGAGAAGACAAACAGCATACCCAGCAGTTGTCTGCCACAGTCAAACTGAGAGGAGAAATGATTAATTGACTCGGCATGTTAATGTGCTTCCCCCCAACAGGCCCCCAACAGAGCAGCATTAGCTGAAGATGGAGAACTTCTTCCTGCATCAGACCCGGCCCACTACTGCATCCAAACTACAGCAAGCCTTAGGCAGTCAACACATAACCCCTCTCGTGTTGGACCATTCTGAAGCACCACATAATGCGCAAATACAGTACAGACACAGAAACACACACACACACACACACACACACACACACACACACACACGCATACATACGCAGATACTCAGAAGAAGTCTTTGTACTCCTCAGCTGTATGGGATTATCTGTACCTGGGCCCGGGCTTGGTGATAGAGCTCTAGGATGACCCTGAGTGACGGCGCGGGGAGAGAATCCTTTCTGAGAAACGCTCCCACCGCAGCGATGTGACAGCACGCCGCGCAGCATGTCCCTGCACTTCTCTGATCTCTGAGGCTCCCAACCCGCCTCTCCATCCCACAGGATCAAATGCTAATTTTAAGGATAAGCCCACATGTACAACCATCCAGACGACTGACTACGCACACCCCAGAGAACCATTTTTCAATGCCCGCTTTCATAAAGAGCACTGATATATACTTTTTAAAAATATATCACATCCCAAACAAATTTTGAAAGCAGCAATGGCCCAGCTCTTCTGCAAAGTGGCAGAGCTACACATTACCAGTGAGGAAAGACACAATACCCCTCAGATCAGAATGGCATTAGCAAAGAATGAAAAGCATCACATGCCCGAGGCTGACTCTAATATTTGCACGAGGTCTCAGCCTGTGGCTCCACTGAGCTTGTACTGCACACTCATGTGCTGGACCACGGCACCGTCACTCTCTTCCCTACAGCACAAGCATTAATGAGTCCCCAGAGAAGCTGTAAGCACCAATTGAGGGCAGTTCCCAGGCATGGGCCAGTGATGGACGGCCTGGCATTTACCCAGACCATGACACAATGTACGCTGAAGTCTCCTCGCTCTTTGAGCTAGAGTAAGACAAGGCACCATGTTTCCTCAAAACAACAGTGGGCCATCAGGAAAATTAACTCTCCTTGGCAATGACACAGCTTGGGTGTCATAATATACAGTACAATGACAGTCAATGGCATACACTACAGGCCAAAAGTTTGGGGCCACCCTCAGATTTAAAAAAAAAAAATCACACATCAACTGTTCTTTCCTTATTTTTTGCACATGAAATGACATCAGTGCGTAAAATATAGGAAGCCAATAGGTTTTGAGTGAATTTGAGACCTCAGACCACATTTTATAGCTGTCTTGACTGATTTATCACTGACCACAATGTTTTATAATTGAGTTCCAATGCCTTTGTGTTACATAATTTTATGTCACTAGGATGTGAACAATTTTATGTAACAAGAAGGCATGCTGTATAAATGCCTTCCCCAAAACCAAGGGGTCACATTGCACTTGGTGCACCATAAAATATTTGAGGGTGGTCCCAAACTTTTGGCCTGTAGTGTATCTATAATCTTACTACAGAAAAAACACCTTCGAATTCCAGGAGGAATTGTCACTTACTGCCTGGGGAAGCGCATCAATACTTGTGGGATTCATTTTCAGTACATTATACAAAGTACTGCCTTACCATAAAATATTAGTTTTATTCATTATCAGGAACTGAAATAAAAAGTGTAATAAAGAAGTTAACAGCACATTTTCTAAACTTTTCAAGTTGACTCAGGGCGATAATTAACACTGAATACACATTGAGGATCTCAAATAAAAAAAAAAACTGGCATCTCAATCAAAATTTTGTGCTGCCACGATGAACGAACAACAAAATAATTTTGATTTGAAACAGGGCATTGAAACTGGGAACAAGTAGGAGATTATTGTCCACTTTCAGCTTCATTTTTAGGCCA
Organism: Gymnothorax javanicus; assembly: GCA_029692085.1. Taxonomy (NCBI): domain Eukaryota; kingdom Metazoa; phylum Chordata; class Actinopteri; order Anguilliformes; family Muraenidae; genus Gymnothorax; species Gymnothorax javanicus. Next base: position 85,348,833 of record CM056196.1, read on the forward strand.
TTTTGACCGAGGCACCTGATTTTAATGAGGTCCCAGCGTTGCTGTGCAATAACCAGTGTTGGGCAGTAATGCATTACTAGCAACGCGTTACTGTAACGCCGTTACTTTTGACAGCAACTAATACTCTAATGCATTACTTTTTAAATAAATAAACTCAGTTACCGTTACAATATGGTGCGTTTGTCCGTTACTCGGTAAATTAATTCATGGAGTATGTAATGCCGATTACATCCAATGGGTGGCAATGTTGTAAAGAGACATTCTTGTCTCAAAGCTGTGTGAAAACCAGAAGTTGATCGGTGACGACGGTAACCCCACGTGGGCGACGGTGAAAATTGAGGCAAGAAAAAAAATCTTAGCATGTTTCATGTTCCTGACACCCAAACGATTATATTTTTGTTGAATGGCAGAAAAGTTTCAATAAAATGAATCGATGTGGTACCCTGGAAAAAGTGCTCGACCGCTCGGTCGAGTTGCCCAGTCATGGTAAACTGAAGATGATGCCGACTCGGCGTGTAAACACACAGTCAAGATAAAAAATGTAATCCGCCAATTTCCTTGCTAGACTGCATTGTTCATGTTACCTTCAGATCGGCATACCTATAAAGCCATTTGCTGTTTACATAATAATATAATGATGATAATAATGAGATCTTTGTATAATAAGATAAATAATAAGCTAATGCTCATTTATTCTGTCATAACCATCGTAGCTGAGCCATATTGAATAACACTGTGCATTAGAGGCATAACCAGAACTTCAAAATGCGTACGCACGAAACATGCCTTTACGACAATAAGTCCTGACTAATTCTCTGTCGCTTTTCTTAATTAACGATACATTCACGCTGAAAGCGCACCACACTGTCAAGTGTTGGTTATTCTCCTCATTGAGCAAGATAACAACCATTCATAACGCGCAATTGGAGCATTTCAATTAGGTTATGCTTATTCAAAATTGTGTAAATGTGTTTAAAATCTTTTTGTTTGGTTTAATTTAAACAATTGAAACAATCATAAAAGGCAGGTTAGTTTGTGAGCAGTTTACCATTCGAAAAGCAAATAACTACATATGAGTAATTCGTTTTTCCTAACCAAATTCAGCTCATTATAGATTGCATCAAGAAAGAACTGTGTCTTTAATTGCCAATGGATGATTCTTAATGGATTACGTGTTACTAAAGGAAAATTATTGAGAGCAAGGCAGGACCAATAATTGTTGTAAAGGGATGTGCCGTGCGAACGCTTTGTGAAGTTCTGGCTATCCCTCTGCTGTGCATTGAGTAGTCATAGTTACAGCTATCTAGATGGGTAGCTAACATTAAACATTAAATTTTACTATGGTAAATATTTGTGGCTGTAATTGAAGGGATGGATATTATGTTGCACAGTAAACATGAATTTCAGTCTCTTGTTTTCTATGTAGGTTTGAATTGATGGGATGCATCTAGATAGCCTTGTTGTATTTGCTTTAGTAACCTCTGTCTCTTATCTAAGTGCATCGTCTGGTCTGTTTATTTCATCAAATTACTTTTATTTTTAGGTTACTATTACATTATTTTGACTGTTGCACTTTTTACAGCATATATATTTATGTGTATGTGTGTGTGCGTATATATATATATATATATATAGCACACGTTATCATCAGAAAAATGTTTTTTTTTAATAAATTGATGAATTTCCTAAACATATTCTGCTGTCAAGAATTTTTGAAATGAAAAAACTCAAACTTCAGTTGCACAAATGAAAAAATTCCATTGATGCCTAATGCTTGTTAGTTCAAGCCTAGTTACCCTAACTGGGCATGTCAACCGGCTGGATGACTAGCGTATCTGCCATCTGATTGGGTCATCTGGGGAAAAAAACTGAATAGTTGCTAAATGTGGAGTCAGGAACACAATTTTACCAATAAATAATTTTTTGAAAATGCATTTCGTAGTGTGCCTGTTAAAGGGTTAAAAAAGGTAACTAAAAAGTTACTTAACAGTAATCCATTACTTTTTGGTGTAAGTAATCAACAAAGTAATTGAGTTACTTTTTGAATGAAGTAACTAGTAACTGTAACTAGTTACTATTTTTCAGTAACTAGCACAACACTGGCGATAACTTGCCTAATTTTCGACTTTCCTCTCAAAATTTTGAATTCGCTGCATTGCTTATGACTTCACAGGAGTTCCACATGCATTTGAGATATTTACATAACCAAACCACTAATTCAAAATTTTTTCGGCACGCGTCACAGTGATGATCACTTGCGAAAGTTTGTAATGCAATCTCCAAACTTTGAACGAGGCCAGTGCTCATAATTTATGAGACCCAATTTTTTCCCCCGCTATTTAGTAGGCCAGAGGCTAGAGGTGATAACCTTTATTATATGCTCGGTTGGCCATTGGAGATATTTGGCCACAAAAATACTGAATTTCAGCCCTTCTAAGATTATGTCAACACTTGGTTAATGATTTATCACCACTGATTGACAATCAATGGTCCACATTACTTTGGCTGCTCTAAGAATAGAGGAGCCTTAAACTTGAACCTAATGTTTTGGTAGAATTTAAGTGGTTTTCCCCTAAAAACCATGAGGCACAGTGTTATTCTGCTAAGATAAACCTAAAGATTAAATTGCTTTGGCTTCTGGAGTTTTCGGGTGAGCTCTTTCATTAGGCCGAGTTTGAAGGGAATTGGTGAGACAGTATGTGTCACCCCTGCCTGTTCTTCTCGTGGGCACCATCTTAAGTTTCTGTCCTTCTCTGCCTCTGCTGCAAATAAGCCTTCATCTTCTGCTGTGCAGCATCACTCCCTACTATGGGTAGTAACACTGCCTGCTGCATCACTGGAGTCTACAGCTAGTTAACTCTATAACGTAAATCTCCTACAGGTTGGGGCACTGGCATCCCAAAGAATCATATAGCATTTTGAGTTCATGCATGGACAATCAATGTGGGTAGATTTTTGCTTTGTTCATGCTTCCTGGGACAAAGCTAGTGGCAGTAGCTGGAAAAAATGTCCACCTGACACAGGCACTTTAAAATTCTACCTTCTCCATGAGCAAATACATTTTTCTATAGATTACAAAATATGGCAAATACAGGGGCGCCCCGGTGGCTCATTGGTCTAAGTGCACGCACCATAAAGGCTGTGTCCTTCTTGCGGTGACCTGGGTTCGATTCTGGCTCAGGTCATTTGCCGCAAGTCATCCCCATTCTTTTCCCCAACTTTCCTGTCTCTCTCTGCTCTGTAACTGTCAAATAAAGGTGAAAATCCCCAAAAAAAATCTTTAAAAAAAATACGGCAAATACAGTATGAACACAACAATGTAATTTTTCTTTGAGATATAAATGTGTATGGACACAATATATCCATATGACACCTAGCATTTCCAAAATTAAAATTGAAAGACTACTTCCTCTGAAGTGAACTGCTGTCATGCCACGTCCCCAACAGTTCACATTCTGAGGAACTGGCCCGCTCACTAATTATCCATCATTGCTGTCATCTGTGTCCAATTATTCCATTTAGAGTTTGTAAGCACATAAAAGCCCTGACTTTGCAACATTACGGCGCAAAGTCTCGTAAAGCTCATGTCTTATGCCATAGCGTTTTTGCGTATTATGAGGTAAACTACTTTAAATAGCTGACTTTATGAAATCAGCTCATTGTTTGTTCTGCTTTGGGAACCGCGTTTCCTAATTTCTTTGTACTCGCCTTTTTAACCTTTGTGGCTTCACTACACAGGTAAATAAAGCCAAGCACTTCATTGCATTTGGATTCTGCCTTCCTTTTTGCTATTTTCAGTGCACATACTTACATGCACAGAAAAACCCTTACAACTGCAAACAAAAGAACTGGTCCCTAGGTGTTAACAAAGTACTACATTTTTGTTCATTTTAAGATGCAGTGGAACTGAGTAATAAATACTAAAACATCCGGATAAAAAAACTCACAGAAACCGCCATTTTCCCTCATCAACGACATCAAATAACCTATAGCCCTTCTATAGCATGAGGCAAAAAAAGTTCTTGTTGAAGACCCAAATTGTCTGCTTTCTCATGAATGTTCTGACAACCAACAATCAAACACACTGGTAATTTATTTAAAAATTGCATGCACCAATTCAAAAAAACATACACAATTGCAGTGTTGAGTTGCAAATGCATGATAATCTAGTGACCTAACCACAGAAGCTAAAACATAAAATTAGTCCAATAAACATGCTAGCAGTGTATAGTGATCAAACCTGCAGCAAACTTCCCATGACTATATCATAGGCGACATGTAGCTTCTAACAGTATTACCTGCGCAAATGTAAATGTAACGTAAATGTTCACTCATGCATACTTTGTAGAGAAGAGAGCAACAATGGGCCTCATGCAAGAAGCGATATAAGAACACATTTTCTCTTATTTTTGTTCGTATCTCTGATTTTTTCTTATTTTGTTCTTACCCATTGATTTCTGGGATGCACCAATGTTTTCTCATTTTTGCCCTTCTCTTAGGTAAGAGAAAATTTTGCGAGTGGTCGAGAGCACTCTTACCGAGATAAGAGAAAACAGAAAACTGTTATCTCTGTCCACAAATTGCTTGTCCAATGCACGGAAACACAAGTTTTAAAACCTAAACATTAAAAATGCATCATATAATCAAATTTAGATTTTTTTTTACATTTTTGAGATAGTATAATGATTTTATTATTTAATTGTTGGGCTAAAGAGTTTGGCCAGTTGATCCTAATTAGGACTAAGCTATAAAATCCTTAGATACTTGCGTGCGTTCTGCTTCTGAATGGCTTACCTATTGCTGTTGGACGCTTTGGCCATCCAGGCCTTGCGCAGAGAACGCGTTTATAGAGATCGCGCGGATCTGTTTGCTGAGACAGATGCATGGCTACTCGTACCAAATGTGAAAGAAACCGTACTTGAGCACGGAAGATTACTATTGAGTGTTACGGCTCTCTTGTTCTAATAAATGCAGTGGCGAAAAGGATATCTCCATTCAAACGAAGAAATTCAATGTTTGCTCGAAATGTAGGCAGACAAAAACATACAATCACAACTTGATACTGCACGCATAAACTTGGAGATTTATGGAATAACTCGTGAATAGTTACATTCGCGTGGATATCACAGAATAATAGTACGAATTTGCGTAGTTACCTCAGAACAGTAGAACAGTGCCATGACAAACTTAAAGCTATAGTATGTAACTTTTACATGTTGGTAAATGTCCGTTTCATCCACTACTAGAGGAGATGACACAATGCTGATTAAGCCGATGGGCTCCTCTAACATGTCGCTAATCAGTATTTGTTGTTTTGTATTGCGTGTCGACCGGCGACATTCCCGCGCTGGCACACTTGTTTTTCAAAACAAGAAGGGAGAGGGAGGAAGAGTGGAGAGTCTTCTAGCAAGAGAACTCCGGATCCCACGTGACTTGTTTTGTTTGGACCAGCGCCGCAGAATTCAAGCCTTCTGAGTTCACAACTCATTTTAATTCGAACGAGGTTGGACTTAATGTCGAAAAACTAAATCGGTTAAATATTATGGACTCAGAGATTTATGGAATAATTCGTGAGTACTTGCATTTGCGTAGTTACCACAGTAAAGAAACTGCGGCTGCAATATTTCAAAGTGGAGGAAACAGTGTGTGAAAGTCTGGCAGCTCAAGTTATGAGAAAGATAAATTTTCGTGGTATAGGCAGTGGACAGCATAATTGGCCAAAAACCCAAGGGCGAAAGTATTCAGTTTTCAACCTCCATAAACTGTTGCGGCTATGGTCATGTATCATTATGATAAACTACCACCATGATACTAACCAAAATAACACAAGCATTATATCAGTGCCAAACACTGTCGTCAGTCGTCATCGGCCTTCGGTGGTGTGATCCGGTGCTGCATCCTTCTGATTCAAGTGGGTCGAATTTACTATCTATCTATGGCTGTTGTGGTGACTATAGCGGTGTTTCTACTCTATAGGATTCAGGGAAAGGTAGAATCCACCCCATATAGACACATTTGTTGAACGGGTCGACATACCCAAGTGTAGACCGGAGACTGTAGAAATCCGGTGGGGCTGAGTTTAGAGGGAAACATGGACAGTGAGGAGCAGCAAAAAGTGGACCAACAACTTATGGACTGCTTAGGTGTGTACTATAAGGACCTGCTAGTCCGTGTGCAGAACTGTGGTGTGTCATTAGCGTGGAGAAACAAACAGCTTTTGCGCTGGTATATGACGGAGGAGCTAAAGCTCCAGGCTAAACGGTCTTTTCGGAAATTGCCCGTGGTAATGGTTTACTTATTGCTCGGAATGACCAGCGTTTGCTTGCGGAAAATGGGCGCGTTATGGATAGTATGCGACCGCTGGAGAGAGCTCCGGTTATGTTATGAACATAATACAGGTTTTACAGACCGTAAGTTCCGTAAGCGTGAACAGTTGCTTATGTGGAGCTAGCGAATCAATAACATGGGCATACGTCATACGGAAGTGCTGGCTGTATTGTTCTAATAACGCAAAATTCCTCTAGTGGGCGACAGAAATTACGCACTATAGCTTTAAGAAAATGCGGCCGCGATGTTTCAAAGTGCGGGACGCGGTGCGAAAGTCTGGCAGCTCAAGGTATGAGAAAGATAAAATTTGTGGTACAAGGCAGTGGACAGCATAATCGGCCAAAAACGCAAGGGCGAAAGAATTCCATATGCAACATCCACCAATATCGAATGTAATCAGCACATTTTCAGCTCTCCTTGATGTTTGGGTACCCAGAGAAAGATTTGGATATGTAAAAACATCTAGCATTCAGTCAAGAAAATTTCAAGTTTAATTTTTCATGCTGCTATTCGTGGTAATCCATGTTACAGATGACACACCGGGGTGCTAGGGCACGCGTAGAATATGCATTCGTGATATTAATATTCAATATTAATATTCTAAACCCCCTTCTCAATAATAAAACCCCCCCGAAATAAACTGGCGCCTCCTTTTAAGATCGTTCCCCATTTAAAACCACCTAGGTGCATACTGCAACGCACTGTACTGGAATTTTGACATGTATGCAAGTGTACTCTGGTACGGTACGATTGAGAGTGTGAAAGCTGACCAGCGGGGGGAGAGGGGGTACAATCGTACTGTGGCACGGTATGGAACAATCGTACCTAGTGTGAAAGCGCCCTAGATTGCCACGAACAGTCAGCTCTTTGCACACGGCACGTCACCTGCCCCTAATATGGTGTTTCGTGGGTGTCATATATGCTAATTTAAAACAACCGGCCATGCGCTTCCAATTTACGATCAAGTGGGATTCAACATTCAGCACACATGGGTAAGAGCAGATTTGTACAGTAAGAGTGTTTAGTGCATCCGGAGTTTATTTCTCTTATTTTTTCTCAGCATAAAAATAAGAGAAAATATAAGAGAAATTTAAGAGAATGTTGCTGCATGAGGCCCATTGAGTGAAAAAATGGGCATTAACTAATTTAAGCAGACAAAAACAGCTTAAGAATAAGTGGGAATTTAGTACAAAATTAGTTAGGCCTATCCAGACAGTAAATGTCACTGTCACTCTCATTCGCTGAACCTTTTGAGGGATGGAATAAAGGCAACCACAGGTTTTGCAATAGGTTTGTCGCATTTTCGTCATGTGAAGCATTGTACAACTTCACAAAAAAATCTAAAAAAAAAAAAAAATCCAGGACATAATTCCTGTACTCCATGTGGATAATTATTTTATTTAATGTTGGTTTGGTGCGAAAGTTGTTTGTCTCATTAAAGTACCTTAATGTTTTAGTGCAGTAGATGACTCTTGGTTGACAAATTACATTTACATTTTCTTAAATGTTACATTCATTTTCAAAAGTAGACCGTATTTCAATGAACATAGTCTATAGTAGGATTGGTTTCTGCATCTCAGTATATATCATTTTTTTAGAAAGATGAGACATTTGTCATACAGGGGAATAAATAAACTTCTGGGGTTAATGGGGTAAATATCTCACCTCCACCACAGCAGACACCTGTATATGCTTTAAATATTTCCAGGGATGGGATCCATACAGTCCCAGCTCTCTTATCCTCAGCTCTCAAGGTCAGTAGACCACAGCGTGTATCAGGGGTAGAGCAAAGGCAATCAATGTATCTGTTCGTGCTTGCTGTAATTAACTCTTTACATGTCCACTGGCTGACTGAAATATTACTTTTTTTCCCTGAATCATTAATTAAGAGCCTTTTTGGAAGGTTATAGACACAATTTTAAGCTGCATGGACAGAGCCATTGAGGAGTCTATAGATTGTGTTACTGATAGAGTGAGCTTATTTGTACACAAACAGATGAATTACCTCATCCCATGTGAAAGTCTCATTTGTCTCCTTTTCCACACAATATGTCTTCTGCAAGGAAACTTATTGTATGTAGTGTTGTCCCGATACCAAAAATTTTGTTTCAATATCAGTACTAAAATGAATTTCGATACTTTTCGATACTACTCCATACTTTTGAAAATAAAGGCGAAATACAAAAAAGTCATTATTTTTCTTTATTTTAACACAAACTCTTATAAAACTGCTGAACTTCATTGAATGTGTATGGATAATAGACGCTTCCAACGCAAAAATGCTTTCTGTGGACACGGGCCCTAACACAGCCGGTGTTATTCAGACAGCCTGAGTTACTGCTGTGTTTCAGCACTAGAGTGTAGGCTAACGTTATATATTTGGCTTTTCTAAAGGGTATTTTTTTGAATACTTGATAATTAAAAATACTTGACCACAAACTATGCTGGAAAGCACATGTAAGATATCTGCATTTAAAGCTGGCTCGGAGCGTTGGAATTTTAGGGAAAACTCGAAGCATTCTTAACCAGAAGGTAATGTTCATGCTGTATTGTTCACTTGTTCTGCCTTATCTGATTTACTGTGTTGAGGTATGGGGAAGTACCTACAAGAGTACACTGCAGACATTATGCACAATTCAGAAAAGAGCAATAAGGATAATAAATAGTTTAGGTTATTATGATCATACTAATGCATTGTTTTTAAAGTTACAGACATTGAAATTTATGGATCTGTTTCGATTCAAAACTGAACAAATACTGTTTAAAGCAAAAAATAATCTACTCCCAAATAACATACAAAAACTGCTCAAGGAAGGGGGGGGGCGATTTAAGGGGAAAAATGAAGTTAAAACAACCTAGCGTTCATACCACTCTCAAAAGTATGTGTATTTCTGTCTGTGGGGTATAATTGTGGAATGGTCTGCCTGATGACATTAAATACAGTAAAAGTGTAACACAATTTTTAAAAAAGTACAAGTAAAATATTCTTGAGAATTACAGTCTAGAAGAAAGGGAACGTAATGTATACTAGTATTGATAAATGATGGTTTCTATCCTTGATTGATTGATTAGTAAATGGCTGATTGTTTAATGAATTGTGGAGATTACATTGGTAATGGATGATTTATTTGGACTGGTCTATGTATTTTGACTTGGTACTAGTAAAAGTGGTTGATTACATATGAAATGGAAGTCAAATGAGAAATGATATAGAAATAAGGGGTTAGACTTGAAAAGCATACTGCTTCTTCTAACTCCTTTTCGGACATTGAGGAGAAAAATGTTGTCCTTTTGGCTCAGCATCACTGATTAGTTTGTCAGAACCTTATTTTGTATATTGTTTTATATTGTATGATTTTTTTCTTTTTATTATTGTTATTATATTTTCTTATTTGTTCGAAATAAAGTCTTGCTTACTTACTTTTTTTTTTTTTTAGCATCACAGGGGACTGAATTAGTAAACTAATCACCTGTCGGTCTTTGAACTCTTTGAACTGGTCTGGATGCCTGTCTTTCAAATGTTTTGCCATGTTGGAAGTGTTGCCACCCTTGGCAAGACAGGGTTTGAAACATCTCTTCCAGACAGGAGTGTCTGTGTTGTTGGGTCCCCCTTTTTGTTGGCCTTGAAGCCAAAATACTTCCATATGGCACTACGGGTGCCTTCCTTGTCCACGAGTTATGGGGTTTCTGTTGCTGCCGCAGCTGCCATTCTCTCTCTAATACCACTAGCCTACTCCAAAGACAAAAAAGGAAGGAAGACCCCTCACCGAGGAGTAATTTGTGGTATCAGTCACACGGGTGCCCTGCCCCTTCAGATAGACTTGCGGCAGGTCTTGAATGAATTGATTCCAATGGGCAGAAGTGAACGTGAGCACAGATTATCACCGATTATTTTGCCCCATTGCCACAGAATTAAATATTGGACTTATTTTTCACAGTCCACATATCTTCCAAATATTCAGGCGCTGCAATGGCATTTTAAGACCAACAGATCAGGAGAAAATGAACGTTGTTGGAGACCTGTGTCTCTCTCAGCAGCGCTCGTGTCACATCTGGCAATATAGAAATACAGTATGGACTGCGGGAAACCACAAATAAAAATTTACAACTATAATAATGCTTGTGTTTATATGTTTAGTAATACTATTATTGTCATCGATGTTTAATAAAGGAATAAGCCCCGAGAAGCAGTGGGTTACAGTGATTTTATAACGGCGGAGGGGCGTTCTAAGGCACGACGCGCAGCGGAGTGCCATAGTGCCCCTCCGCCGTTATACAATCACTGTAACCCACTGCTTCAAGGGGCTTATTGCTTTTATAAAACGGTTCCCTTACATATAGCCCATTAAATAAACAAACAAGAAAAAGAATTAACAATTTATTGGTAATAATGCAGCAATAAAATTGAGAACTATTCGTTCTTCCACCAAGCAAGGTAGAGTGGACAGAATGGTTGGCAAGCAACACAGACGCTAAGATTGCTTTTTCATCTAGCGCCACTATGTCACATCAGGCTATTTGGGCTCGTTAATGTACAAATATACTATGAAAGCAGGCTATTTGGAATGTCTCCTTCGGTCTCCCGAAGGCCCCGTTAAATAACTTTACGTTCGTTTCGGTTTTCGATTTTTCTTGTTCTCAACTCGCGCCGATCGGCCATATCATTACAACCAGCAGCAAGAGTAGGGAACAAGATTGACTTTTGTCCTGCACACTTGCCGGTGTCCAGGAAAATATGTTGAATTGTGCATTAGTTTGCAAGCCAGCTTGTCAACTTGCTAGCGTTCACTACAATGGATGTGGTTACCCAACACATAGCCCATAAAATAACCACACAAGAAAAAAAATCAACAATTTATTGCTAATACTGAAATAGTGAGCTAGTTAGCAACGTAGCTAGCAAGCTAAAGTGATATCAAACTCTATAATGCAATAGCTAGCTAGGTAGATAGCCAACTGGTTAGCGGGATAAAAGGCTAAACTTCGCTAACAATGAAATAGCGAGCTAAAAGTCTTGAAACAAACGTAACCTAATGAGTCAGTTGAGCGCAGAGTAGTTGGTTGTGCGCAGGGATATTTTGGGCTGCGGTCTGCCACAAAATGCAGTGGGTTACAGTGATTTTATACCGGCATGGAACGCAGCTCAGCCAATCACATTTAAGGATGGGAAGCACCTGTTTTATAATCGTTTTTAAAGGGGAAAACGAATATATTTGATCACTGTGATCTTGTACTGGATTGATATCAGATATTAAACAAGCGGGGGAAAGCGGCAAAATAAGGTGCACAAATTAAATGTGAAGCGTATCTTGCATTGGCCATCCTCATTAAAAATTCTAACTTTGTGCAGCAATAGGTTGCGATAATAGGAACAAGCCATCCATCTTTTTTTTTCCGAAGTACGTAGACAGGTAAGGAATAAATTAACAACTGTCGTATTACAAACCAGCTTCATAGGTTTAAACTAGCTGATGCAATGCCCTTGCTTCAAGCTATAGCTTATGCCAATTACAGTAAAATACTTTACGTAATTTGAGTATTAATTAATTTAGCCTTTATTATACTGGGGAGTCCCACTGAAATAAAAAAATGCAGACCTGGCCAAACATTATCCTGTTCAAAACCCAACAACCACTCCAAGAGTGAACGCTAGCAAGCCACAATCTAATTTTTAAGCTCATGTGAAATAACATTCGCGAACGCTGTTGCTGGTCGGCTAACTCATATTCGTAATGCTGAGTACAGCCGTTAGCTGTGTTGTAAAATGCCTGATGTAGCAAAGTTAAAGGAAATATACACACAACATGCAGATATAATATAGATACTTATATATCCAACGTTTAATTGCTTGCCCACTTCACTACCACTTCTGACAAGATGCGACGGATAACCCGGCCAACATTCATTCTGCAAATACAACGTGCGCAACACTTCTTCGACCACGCCCACTTAAGAGATAGGACGTGTGACCAATTTCTTACAATGGGGGTGTATGGGGGATAAGGAGTCTCGCTAAACTGTCTTTGCCTACTCTCCTACTTCTGTGTGCCTCGGCCAAGGCCTCAGCTCATATTACAACGCGTTGATTACCGCAACTTCACACAGCAGCAGAGATGAGTCAAGCAGGCATTCTCATTAAAGAATCAGTACAAGTACCATTTTTTTCCAAACGCAGTATATTATCTTTTCGAATGCTTTGGTACCGCAGTACTTATTAAGTACCGGTATACCGTACAACACTAATTGTGTGAAGTGCATTCCATTACCTGGGTAAATTATATTGCACACCATTGTCAAAGTATCTACACATCATTAACACAGTTAGTTCCCTACTCCTAATGGCTTTGAACTGGGTAGTTATGATGAGTATGATGACAGTATCCTGCTAGGGGTTCAAATCATAACCTTTCAGGTACAGCACATATTAGGTTTGGGAGCCTCAATGACAGAAATCATTTCTCAAGTCTTGGAAACATAAAGCAAGACACACACTCTTTCCCTCACCGAGATAGACTGCCCCAAAGGCTTTTAAATGACCACCCCAAGACCACTGAGTGCCTTCAGCAATGCCTACCGATATATAAATATTACATAAAATTCTTTAGATCAGTTGAGATTGCAATTACTAGACATTGCATTAAGAACATTACATTACAAATTGAATGAAATAAATCACTATGAATCCAAATGCACAGAATTTTACAAATCGCAGTGCAACAAATCAAAGTGATGAATCATAATGCAAGAAATCACAATGCATCAATCATACTTGAACAAATCAGTACGAAACTAGAAGGGCACTTGGTAGAGTGCGTACCTCCGCCACGCCATAGTATATTTTAGCTTCTTCCGGATCCAGAATCCAGAATATATTCCGAATCACTTCCAAAATTGAATCAACTCATCCACAGACTGTCACCCACCATCCTACCAAATTTTGTGCCAATACGTTGATAACCTTTTGAGTTATCCTGTTAACGAACAGACAAACGCACACTAACAAACAAATGGGGATGAAAACATAACATCCTTGGCGGAGGTAATGAATGTCAACTGTATTGAATATAGTGACTCACAATGAGTTGAAATGAATCTGAAAATGTATTTGAACACAGTAAACACTATGAGGTGAGATGTAGTAAATCGCAAATATATTTAAATGCAGTGAATCTAAAAAGAAAATGCAGTTCATGGCAATATGGAAATGCACTGAATCGTCATGAAGAAATGCAGTGAATCACAGTGTCTTGAAAAGCAGTGAAATTAATTGAATGTACATAATTTTGATAAAACATCATATTTTCTGATTCTGCTGCTCCTCCTTGGTGTCGGGGGGATTTTTATATGGTTTTGGAAACTTGGCCTGTAGATATTTTATGGCCCCTCCAGAAACTAAATGTAAAGCACTGATTGAATTGTTATCCATTGTGATGCATGCTTGGGGCAACAATGGAGCAAACACAGACTCTGGTGTGTTAGGATAATGAAGCTGCTGTCAATGTTTCCCCTTGTCAGTGGATTGCTGCCCGATTATCTGGTTTAAAACATAAACACGCGGTCTCGTAAAATCCAAAAATTCTTGAGCTTTGAGCTTTTTTCGGTTTGAACTTTTGTATCTGAAATCACCATAGATGTGTGTGTATATACTGTATTCTGAAATACTCACAGACAATGTTATGATAAAATGAATTGAGGATCTCCCATTGTTATTTGTCGAACTAACCCATTTTTTTCCCTCTATTCCATGTTTCATCGTCTGCAGTGCCAACTAATGCGAGCACCTCGCAAGTCTCGGTTTACAATGGCCACTGGTAAACCTTCACAAGACTGGTTTGCATCACAATTCCAAATCCTTTATCTCTGGGACAGCCAGCATCTGAGCTGCCCATTCCTTTCATATCTTCAAGGACACAACAGCAGCAAACATTCTCCGCATCATGCATGAAGATTTGGGGGTCAGTGGTCCTAAGATGTATGTGAACTTTGCATTCAATTTAATTAAGGACTTTGTAGAAGCTATATAGATATAAGCTCACTTTGTTGAAAATGTTACAATTGTCATGAACTGTCTCTTTGCCAATTGCCCCCTTTTAAACATTTTTAAAACTAGAGCAGGTGGTTGGCTGGGCCATATTTAATTACAGAATGTCCATTCTTGATCCAGGTAATCTGCATTGGTGGTAGCAGACGTTCTCTAAAAGCTCGGCAGCCTTAAGCAGCCAATGTCTGACCCTGGATGTCTCTATGGACTTCCTGATCATCCAGGAGGCAGTGGGCCTCCACTGCACACATAGTTTATTTCACTCGGTAGAAAGTTTTTCAGGATGATTTCATCTTGCCTCTTTCCATCGGTCGGGGTTGTAGACGAGCACTAGAGGGAGCAGCATGTGCTCATTCTCTAGAGCAGAGATCTTCAAATCTGGACCTCAAATCCAAATTCTGTCCAGGTTTTCTTTTATCTCAGTTAAATAAATGAACATTTCATACCCCTGATTGGCCATATTGCCTTTACACCTGAAGCCCAGGTAAAGGGAGGGTCGAAAACCAGCAGTTCTGGGACCTTGAAGACTGTGATTTGAAAACCAGGGCTTTAGAGGATCTAACAATGAGGCCTTGCCTGCCGGTACAGATGTGAGGGCACCAAGCGGTGTGGTCTCTGAGAAACAAGCCAAATGGGTCTGTGATGGAGCCAGGCAACACAGAGTTTAATTGCTCACATACACGTAGAATGACGTTTGCCTGATCCAGAAATGCACAGTTCTGCATTTCGTTACTTCCTCTGTGGCTTTCTCAAGCTACTGAGTAGCAGGATATCGGAATGGTCATCCTGAGTATCTCAGGAAGCAGTGGGTGCTCCACTGTGCACATAATTTAGCTTCACTTGCTGGTTTGGGGGATTCATGAAGTTTTGCTCCCCACCTAATTTTTGTTGTTGTTTAGTATGTTCTTGCTATGCCATGGTAGGAAGCACCTCCAGAGCAGAACCTTCCGCCAAACTAAAATGTCATAACATCTACATGTCAATAAAATTTTGTTCAATCCAAACACGCGAGTTTACCTGACTGAACAGGGATTATAGCTCAGCCTGTCAACTTCAGTGTATGTATGAGAGAAAACAGTGTTCATATTGCTAGGAGCTAGGAGTGTGAAGGTTTCATGAGCATTGTGAAGCCAAGTTAATTTCCCCTCAATAATGGCTTGAACCCTCACACATAACATGACATGTTTAAAACCCTAGGTTTTGACATTAGTGTAAAGATATACGTAAGCTCACAGGCATTCTAAACATTTATTGATATGTGAGCCCCTAAGAACCATACCGGGCCAACCCATGTTAGGGTACTTTGCAGAAAATGGGACTCAAAGTTGCCAGCCTCCTGTGACATGTACAGTGACTGGCGACAAAAAACACTGCATATGTTACAAACTCAAGATGCGTAAAATTATGTTCATGCACTTCTTAGGCAGGTTTTGGATGCCCTTCTGTTTCATTTAAAGTGAAACCTACCTCCTTCTTAAGAGGAACCATCATCTTCTGATTCATTTGGGACAAACGCTGGGTCTCTGTCATCTTCCACTTCACCATTATCAATCATAGCAAGCAATTCCTCATCAATGAGATACCTAGCCGGCATGTTTACAGTGAATTATGGGAAAGTTGTGGGATGGCCCACGATGGCTTAGGTAGTGCAGAATGTATAGAGAAGCCATCCGCTTGTATTTACAATCCATGTGGGCAGATTGGGTCGGCCCAATTAGGAAATGTAGATTACAGTTTTCTGCACATGCTGATCACCTCAACTATATTTCTCCAAAAGTGCGGGATGGCCCGCAGTGGTTCTCAGGGGCTCATTTAAGGGTTGGTTCATGAAAGGGGCAAGGATAACATTGCGAGAAGTTACCGTCGCAATGGGAAATTCAAGCTTCTTTTCCAACAAAAAAACCTGATGGTAAAATAATTATCGCTCTAAATTCCAAATTTTTGTGCAGATATGTGCCGGGACACTAACAAACAAATGGGGGTGAAAACATAACATCCTTGGCGGAGGTAATGAATGTCAACTGTATTGAATATAGTGACTCACAATGAGTTGAAATGAAATGAATCTGAAAATGTATTTGAACACAGTAAACACTATGAGGTGAGATGATCTGATCTGGAAAATATCTGGAGCTTTTTCAATGAAATAAGTGATCTATGGCATGATCAGATCGATGAGAAATGCAGAAATAGGTTGGCTTGGGAAGTCTTGCAGCGAGCTAATCTACACGTTTCCACCATCAATGCAAGACTTGTTAGTGGTTGGTGCCTATTTCACGGTACTAAGAAAGATATAAGTATTACAGTGCCGTGAAAAAGTATTTGCCCCCTTCCTGATTTCTTTTTTTTTGCATATTTGTCGAACTTAAATGTTTCAGATCATCAAACAAATTTTAATATTAGACAAAGACAACCCGAGTAAATACAAAACGCAGTTTTTAAATGATGATTTCATTTATTAAGGGAAAAAAGCTATCCAAACCTACCTGGCCCTATGTGAAATAGTACTTGCCCCCTACATCCTAATAACAGGTTGTGCCACCCTCGGCGACAAGAACTGCAATCAAATGTTTGCGACAACTGGCAGTGAGTCTTTCACATTGCCGTAGAAGAATTTTAGCCCACTCATCTTTGCAGAATTGTTTTAATTCAACCACATTGGAGGGTTTTTGAGCATGAACGGCCTGTTTAAGGTTATGCCACAGCATCTCAAGCAGATTTTAGTCCGGACTTTGACTAGGCCTCTTGAAAATCTTCATTTTGTTTTTATTAAGCCATTCAGAGGTGGACTTACTGGTGTGTTTCGGATCATTGTCTTGCTGCAACCTAACCTAAGCGCTTTGAGCTTGAGGTCACAAACTGATGGTTGGACATTCTCCTTCAGAATTTTCCGGTAGAGAGCAGAATTCATAGTTCCATCAATTACGACAAGTCATCCAGGTCCTGAAGCAGCAAAGCAGCCCGAAACCATCACACTACCACCACCTATGTTTGACTTTTGGTATTATGTTCTTTTTATGAAATGCTATGTTAGTTTTACGCCTGATGTAATTGGACACACACCTTCCAGAAAGTTCAACTTTTGTCTCCTCAGTCCACAGAATATTTTCCCAAAAGTCTTGGGGATCATAATGATGTTTTTTGGCAAATGTGAGACGAGCCTTTGTGTTCTTTTTGATCAGCAGTGGTTTTCGCCTTGCAACTCTCCCATGGATGCCATTTTTGCCCTGTCTCTTCCTTATTGTTGAATCATGAACACTGACTTTAACTGAGGCAAGTGAGACCTGCAGTTCTTTAGATGTTGTTCCGGGTTCTTTTGTTACCTCCTGAATGAGTCGTTGATGCACTCTTGGAGTAATTTTGGGAGGCCAGCCACTCCTGGGAAGGTTCACTACTGTTCCAAGTTTTCTCCATTTACGGGTAATGGCTCTCACCGTGATTCGCCGGAGTCCCAAAGCCTTAGAAATGGCTTTGCAACCCTTTCCAGACTGATAGATGTCAATTTCTTTGTTTCTCATCTGTTCTTGAATTTCTTTAGTTCGTGGCATGATATGTTGCTTTTTGAGATGTTTTAGCCTACTTCACTTTGTCAGACAGGTTCTATTAAAGTGATTTCTTGATTCAACAGGTCTGGCTGTAGTCAGGCCTGGGTGTGGCTAGCAAAATTGGACTCAAAAAATGTGATTAATCGCAGTTATTTCATGATATAAGAGGGGGGAATTACATTTTCACATAGGGCCAGGTAGGTTTGGATAGCTTTTTCCCCTTAATAAATGAAATCATCATTTAAAAACTGCATTTTGTATTTACTCAGGTTATCTTTGTCTAATATTAAAATTTGTTTGATGATCTGAAACATTTAAGTGTGAAAAATATGCAAAAAAGTAAGAAATCAGGAAGGGGGCAAATACTTTTTCACGGCACTGTATATAAAGGCATAAGTATTCCTCCCATTGACTAAGAAAGATGAATTCTGCTGTGTGTAAGACAGGCTAGAGCATGGTGGTGTGCACACTTGTAATGCATGAAGCAGATCTGTTCAGCAATAAATCTAAAATTTTTGGTCACATATTTATTAAAATATTGAATCAGTTTGGGAGTTGTCCTGCCTGAAGTGTTCAAGTGATTTAAATCGGTGTAAGGATCAGCCGTTTTTATGTTGCCACATTTACAGTGCCATAAAGCATTTCATATCCAGCTGTCCTTCCCATAAACATCACAGTTGCACCCCAATAACTATTCACTCATTAACTATTTGTAATCCCAATATGAAACTTCTGTGGAAAGAGAACTGGGTCATCCATCCTATAACAGGCAGCAGAGCTGAGCCTTTGAGAGAGCGTGTGCACTTGTGCATTAGTATGAGAGTGACATCATTCTCCACAGTCAGAATACAAGTGCAATGGATTCCCGGCGAACCAGGGATTTATACTCTGAGAATCACAGCATTACTGCATTTGCGCTGTGCAGTGAAGCTTGTCATTGAAACTCTGTAGCAAATTTACCTTGTTATAGACATGTGGTTATGAATGTGTTCACCTGAAAAACTGTGACATTGTTGCAGTCAGAGCCCGAAATTCAATGTTTGCAGCAATGTTCTTCTGCAAACAAGGGCACTTTACGGTTTCATAGACATTGATTGTCACCTTGGGGGAACCTGCTATTAATAGTTATTGGATATATGTATGCGATGGATGCTCACTGAAATCTGTAAGGAAAGATGTTTAGAAGTTTAGACACTCTACTTGAAATCATCGCTTTTGTTGCAGCATATTTTGTAGTTCTTAAAATCAGAAGATGTGCAAAATCATCATTGAGTTTTGAGTTACCATAGGCTGTGTTGTTCCTTGAAATAAAGCATCCCTTAACATTATTTGGTGACCGCAAATTAGCCTAACCGTTCTAAGCGCTGAATGCGGCTGTGCCTTTGGATTTTGTATAAGCCACATTAGGCTTTCACGCACCAGGTACTAAGAATCTAATGATATTTTACAGCCTATTAGGTTGTTAAAGTCTATGGTATAAGTCCTCATAACAACTTGCATTCAGAAGTTTGAGCAAGGCTTCAAAAAATTGCAACTAAAGATGCTAACAACTACCATATGTAGGTGAATACTTTCAACAAGAAATTAGAAACTTTATCATAAGATTAACCAGCATATCTGATGTGTACTGATTTTTTTCTTCTTGTAATTAGTTTTAGTCACATAAAGCAGAATTTTTGTTGCAACTCATCAGGAATGAATGCTTGTCTTTATGATGCTAGCCTGCCAGTCATATGACTCAGTTTTTAAGAGACGGTGAGCAAAACAGCTGCACAAAAATGAGTTCTTGTAGGTGAAAGGGGATCAGACGTGGGATGAGCAACTACTGTTTATGGCTGAACAGCCTGTTTGTCCCAAAATGTAGTCACTTTCTTTGAATGGTGGCTTGCCTCTGGGTAATAGGCAAGCTGTTTTGTCTCATGAATGACAACAGTACCATAAAATTAGCTGTTTTGGACAATTTTGTAGTGTGTAAACCAATAACTGTGGATCTAAGTTTACCAAAGCCATGTGGCTTACAAATTAGTTATTGCCCTGGTAAACGAACTGGGCACAGATGGCCACTAAATAGAGAATATTTCATCTTCACAGAAAAACAGGTGCTGCAACCATATAACAAATTCATCAAACAAAGATTTCATTTTCCATGGGTGTTATAAAAAGCGAACAACTTCCACTTCCTAGACAGCCACAAGTGTGAACATTTGGTCTTTTCACCAGCTTTTTGAGCAGACGCAGTCGTTGTCTTTTTCTCATGTAACGTCTGACTTCAGGCTGGCTATAATTAATAACAACCACAAAAGAAACTGTTTTCAAAGAAGCTGTCCAGGATCCAACGCAACGATTATCCACAGCTATCCCAGCAAGCAGCAAAGTAGCTCTTAAGTTTGTGCTAGCAGAGGGCATCAGGTTGACTACAAGATATCATTTCTAGTCAGTTTTGTCTGACGATAGAGTCACTTGCTCTGATATATTTTTTACAGTAGTCTCTTTCTTCAAATGAAGTACGATTTGCCAGCCAGAATTAGCTTTTAAAAACTAGCAAGGCATAAAAATCACTGTAATTATGCATTTTTTTCCCCTCAAATGTATTTCCCATCGCCCCTTGTTCTTAGCATGACATGCATCCACTTCAATACATTCCCTCTGAAAAACAAAAGCTGAGTCTGACGCGAGCCCACGGGGGCTAGAGACTATAGGCTATCCAGCTTAGCATGCGGCTGTCTGAGTGAGTTCTTACAAAGCAGCGCATCGGTGCCAGGCTCTTTGTACTTGCATTATAATAGCACAGACCCACGCAGCGGAGCAGAGAGACTGAGCACCCTTCATCTTTCCCTTGGCAGGATCCATGGGGGACATGTGTTTCAATCCTGTCAGTATCGCAGCTCACTCGCGTGGAGTACGCACTCCCTGCACGTCGTTCGCTAACGCTTTTCCGCGCCAGGACTTCACAGTTATGGCAAAGTCTGTCATGCACATCCTCATCACTCACTCATTTCAAACAAGGGCTTACGTAGCCCTCTGTCATCCACGGCTGTCATCATCCATGCAGAAATAAACAAGTTTGCCCACCACTTGAAGGTGAAGCCTGTTACATCCTCCCCGAGCTATACACACAAAATATGGACGCCAACATTATACACAGCAACATTCAAAAATGATATTTATTGCACATCTCATGTTCCCAATTGTAGAATTTTTGTTTGACACTCATAGTCCCAGCAGGGTAGGGTGGTGCAGTGAATTGCTAAGAACAGGTAATAAGGTACAGAAAATCATATTCAAACTGAAGACCTTTCTGTAGGGAGTTCTCTATTTGTCTGGGGGTCCTCTGGATATTTTCAGTTCTTCTGCCTAACCCAAAGATAGGTAGGGTGTCATTCCGGCTCTCACCCACCGCACGCTGGGTTAGGCTTCAGGCCCACCATGATCCTTAGCAGGAATACGAAGGCCAAAAAATGGGAATGCATCGACTCATATTCCCTTCAGGAAAGAAAAATTGTTACTGGTTCTTGGGAGAATGGCATATACTTTGTCCTGCCTTCCAATTACTCTTGTTGGGGTTCACTTCAAATTGGCATTGGCTTTTCCCTTTATCCTATTCTTCAAATTTAAAATATATATTTCTATTAATTCATAATTGAAAGGAAAGCTACTACTGCTCTTTCAGAAAAAAGTGAAGGTGACAAGCAATAAATTCACATGGATAGGAGCAATTATACAACCCCAATTCCGAAATAGTTGGGACAAAGTGTAAATTGTGAATAAAATCAAAACGCAATTACTTTCAAATCACACCAGCCAGTATTTTATTCACAATGCAACAGAGATAACATAGCAAACGTTGAAACTGAGAAATTTTACAATTTTATCCAGAAAATGAGCTCATTTCAAATTTGATGGCTGCTACAGGTCTCAAAAAAGTTGGGACAGGGGCCTGTTAACCATGGTGTAGCATCCCCTCTTCTTTTTAACACAGAGTAGACGCGTCTGGGCATTGAGGAGACAAGTTTTTAGCCATTGGAATTTGATCCCACTCTTGTTTAATACAGGCTTCCAGCTGCTGGAGAGTTTTGGGTCTCCTTTGATGGACTTTTCATTTAATTATGCGCCAAATGTTCTCAATGGGTGAAAGATCAGGACTGCAGGCAGGCCAGTTCAGCACACGGACTCTTCTACTACGAAGCCATGCTGTTGTAATAGCTGCAGTATGTGGTTTTGCATTATCCTGCTGAAATACACAAGGCCTTCCCTGGAATAGATGTCATCTGGAGGGGAGCATATGTTGCTCTAAAACCTTTATATACCTTTCAGCATTCATGGTGCTTTTTAAAACATGCAAGTCTCCCACACCATATGCACTAATGCATCCCCATACCATCAGAGATGCTGGCTTTTGAACTGAACGCTGATAACAGGAGGGGTGGTCTTTCTCCTCTTTAGCCCAGAGGACACGACGCCCATGATTTCCAACAAGAATGTCAAATTTGGACTTGTCTGACCACAGGACACTTTGTCACTTTCCTACAGTCCATTTTAAATGAGGCTTGGCCCACAGAACACGGCGTCACTTCTGGATCATGCTCAACAATGGCTTCCTTTTTGCATGATAGAGTTTTAGGTGGCATCTGTGGATGGCACGGCGGACTGTGTTTACAGAAAGTGGTTTCTTGAAGTATTCCTGGGCCCATTTAGTAATGTCAATGACAGAACCCTGCCGGCGTGTGATGCAGTGGCGTCTGAGGGCCCGAAGATCACGGGCATCCAGTAAAGGTCTCCGGCCTTGTCTCTTACACACAGAGATTTTTCCAGTTTCTCTGAATCTTTTCATGATGTTATGCACTGTCGATGATGAGACCTTCAAAGCCCTTGCAATTTGACTTTGAGGAACATTGTTTTTAAAGTATTCCACAATTATTTTACGTCAGCCTTCACAGGTTGGAGAGCCTCTGGCCATCTTTACTTCTGAGAGACTCAGCATCTCTAAGACATCCCTTTTATTGCCAATCATGTTACACACCTGATGCCAGTTAACTTAATTACTTGCTAAATGTTCTTTCAGCTGATTCTCTTATATATTAATTGCTTTTTCAGCCCTCTTTGTCTGTGTCCCAACTTTTTTGAGACCTGTTGCAGCCAGAAAATTTGAAATAAGCTCATTTTGTGGACAAAACTGTAAAATGTCTCAGTTTCAACGTTGGAAATGTTATCTATGTTCTATTGTAAATAACATATTGGCTCATATGATCTGAAAGTCACTGCATTTTGATTTTATTCAAAATTTACACTTTGTCCCAACTATTTTGGAATTGGGGTTGTACACCTCCAAGGAGGTGATGCTTCTTTTGTACAACACATTCGTCAGACCACATCTAGAGTATTGTGTACAGTTCTGGGGACCATACTTTAAGAAAGACATAGAGGCTTTAGAGAAAGTTCAGAGAAGAGCCACAAAGCTAATTCCGGTATTAAAGATGAAAGCTATGAGAAAAAGGCTGAAGATCCTTAATCTCTTTAGTCTTAGGAAAAGGAGACTAAGGGGTGATTTGATTGAGGTCTTTAAATATGTTAAATGAATTATGTAAACCAAGTGTTGTTTCGGGGTCACAAATGGAAGCTGACTAAAGGTAAATTTAGCACTGATATTCGGAAATATTTCTTCACCCAAAGAGTAATTTCGGTGTGGAACAGCTTGCCTGACCATATTGTTGAGGCAGAGACCTTGGGAGTTTTCAAGAGCAGACTTGACTTAAAGCTAGATACCATTCAGTCATTGAGTATCTGAAGTGATATATTCACGATGGTGCAAAGAAACTGGCGAGCCTAGTTGGGCTGAACGGCCTGTTCTCGCCATTCATGTCATGTCAATCCCAGCAGGCAACAAAGGGAGAGCCTGTTGCCTCTGGAACATTCTGCGGACTCCCAACTCTGAGAGATCTCCCACAGCCCAACCTCCAGAGAGACCACATCCAGGCCCTTCTGCTCTCTCTACTCTGCCTTGTGATGTCACTACCTGTGAGGAGTTGCCACAGGGAACCACCAATGACCACCCCAACCCTTTTGCAGAACTCCTTAGTCTGCATCACCTAAATTCAAAGACTTATCATTTACAACCTTTGTTGGGCTTTTTGCTGGCTAAAATCAAAATGTTTTTGTTTAGATCGAGTCTGATCTCCAATGTATTTTCGAACAGAAGGCTTTGTTGAGGTGGAACTTTTCAAATTTGTCAAAGGCCAAACCCACATTATCTAGATAATGACTATGGTAATGACGAATGTTATTACCTAATTTCATTTTGACATGAGCATTTTAAGTGCACTTTTATCGAATGCTTCTGCCCCTGCTCTTTTTTTAATAAATATTACAATGACTCTTTTTTGTCAGTTGCAGATAAATTTTGGGTGGAACAATGCACAGCTAACACGCTGTCGGAAATGAACTGCACTCAACCGCATGACTGAATTATAGTTCATTTTGATCACGCGTAATATCACTCGCCTTTGGATGAAACATTTACCTTGCAGCTACCCTACAGCTGAATAAAACCAGGTGTCTGTATGATTTTTACTCTGGAATCCTTTTCAATATCATGACAGGTTTATCAAAGGATGCAGTCAGCATGGACATATTACATTTGATCTATTGCTTAGCAGAGCGCAAAAAATGCACATTTCAAGCACTGAAAATACTTGAAACATTGAAATCTCACTATCAGTATTTTTTTTTCTGAGGCAATGATACCATTACATTTAAGTGGTAATATTAATGTAATATGTTATTCAAAGGCATGGATGTTAATCACAGACATGTGGCATGGCCTCACCTAGTTTCAATTGTTTATAGATGTACCATTACTTTCCTCCACATTTCATTCGCAAATTTTCTCCCTTCTGATTTAGATCCGTACACAAAGTGCTGCATGGCAGAGGGAAGATTTTAATTAACTTTCATGAGCTGCAGGCCTTGGCCACCGCAATTAATCACAGCTTTTAATGTCCAAATGACTTCCACATTACCATACGACTGGGAGACCAACGCATATAGCAAGACATTGTGAAGAAACTTGGTGTCATCAGATCATTTTAACTCTAAGCCCCAACTTTTCATGCTGTCCGCAGAAATCGTGTCAAGATTACATATCAATTCATAATATTGTCCTTTATGCGGATGAAATGCATTTTTTAATACGTGATATAAAGGGAAACTAAGGAATTGTTGTCTAAATTCTGTATTGGGCAGGCCTATTCATGGGGTAAAGACTATGAAAACCATCTCAGGGCAGGGAATGGACAGGCTGCAGAATTTCTACTGCTGCAAAATCCACGCAGAAATCAAGACAGCGGCAGAGCACCTTGCTAAATTTGATGGGCTGGTACCCAAAGAGGCGCAAAGTAGCATAATAGATCCAGGGTAAAGCTGTGTTTCCCTTTAGAGAAAGCACAGCACCAGCACTCTTCAGAACAGATCATTTCTGTCCTCTAGCCCAAGTCAGTCAGGTGCCTCTGGCAAATGAAACAGGGGGAAGAGTAGGTTTTGTGAAGAAATCCAAACATTGAGGTAAAAGCACAGAAACAGTTCTATAGCAGACTTTCTTGAAAGGACCCTCTCTCCTGCGAAGGTGAAAGCACAGCAAAAGTGGAACAGAAGATTTTTCACAGCGAGCCCTCCCTACCACCAAGGAAAAACCACAGCAACAGTGACGCAACAGTGACTCGGGTAATTCAGGCTAAGGGGAGAATGGGTTCCAGCCAAAAGGAACATTTTTCTGTAACACAGTGACCGTGAAATACAAAAAAGCTAGCCCTTTTAATTATTTCTCGAAATGCCTTCCAACAGTCAAGAGAAACAAATGTTCATTTCGGAAAGAGGTCAGTTATGCCCTACAGAGAGAAAGAAAAAAGTGAAAGAAATGGTCATTTCTTGGTTAGAAAGACAAACTGAAATGGTAAGAGAAAGAAATAAATGGAAAACAGAGCATGAAGAAATTATGGTGTCCTTGGTTCAGGTGTCCTTGCCACATTTCTGTGAGGAAAATCAATAGTTTGCTCGCTGTAGTGTGGCACAGGCAAGGAGAAGCACACAGCGGAAGCAGGGCAGCAGAGAAATGCAGTCGACACGGTATGGTGTGCTGAGAAAAGAGCAGGGGTGTCCAAAGAAGTGGTGGGGGAGGTGTGGCTGGACTTTGCTTTAGTACGGCACTAAGGCACCTGATTCTACTTATCAAGGTATCAAATGATGTTCAGTAATTTACAGTGCAATGAAAAAGTATGCGCCCCTTCCTGATTTTTTTATGATTTTTAAAAATATTTTTTGCTTATTTGTCATATGTAAATGTTTCAGATCATCCTACGAGCTTCAATATAAGACAAAGACAGCAAGAGTAAACACAAAATATTGCTTTTAAATGATCATTTCATTTGTTGAAGGTAAAGAGTTATCAAAACCTACACTCACCATCCACTTCATTAGGTACACCTTGCTGGTACCAGGTTGGAACCCCTTTATCCCTCAGAATTCCCTTAATTCTTCATGGCATAGATTTAACAAGGTGCTGGAAACATTCCTCAGAGATTTTGGTCTGTATTGACTTGAAAGCATCACGCAGTTGCTGCAGATTTGTCACTATCATTGATGCGAATCTCACAATGCAGCATAGTACAGTGAACTCATTGTCATGCTCAAGAAACCAGTTTGAGATGATTTGAGCTTTGTGCAGCTCAAACTAGTCTGGCCATGAAAATCCCAGTATGTCAGCAGTTGCTGAAATACTCAGACCAGCCCATCTGGCACTAACAACAATTCCATGTTCTAAGTTACCAAAATCAGCTTTCTTCCCCATTCTGATGCTCAGTTTGAACTTCAACAGATCGTCTTGACCATTTCTTCATACCTCAACGCATTGAGTTGCTGCCAGGTGATTGGCTGATTAGATATTTTTGTTCATGAGCAGTTGAACAGGTGTGCCTAATGAAGTGGCTAGTGAGTGTATATCATCTATGCAAAAAAAAAAAAAATCCCCCCCCCTCCAAAAAACCTCATAAGTGGTTGCGCCAACCTTGGCAGCAAAAATTTCTATTATAAATTTGCAATGACTGGCAATGAGTCTTTTACATCATTGTGGAGGAATTTTGGCCCACCCCTCTCAGCAGAGTTCTTTTCATTTGGCCACATGGGGGGGGTCATCCAGCATGAACTACCTGTTTAAGGTCATGCCACAGCATCTCAAAGGATTCAAGTCAGGACTTTGCCTAGACCACTCCTGAACCTTCATTTTGTTTTTTGTTTTTTTTTTTGTTTTTTTGAGCAATTCAGAGGTGGACTTGCTTTTGCGTCGTGGATCATTGTCCTGCTGCATAACCCAACCACACTTGGGCTTTAGATCACAAACTGATGACCGCACATTCACCATCAGGAGTTTCTGTTGAGGAGCATAATTCACGGTTCTGAAGCAGCAAAGCAACCCCAGACCATCACACCGCCATCACTGTGAAAAAAAGATATAAGATGTGCAACAAACACAGTAGGCCACTATAAATAAGTGGACAGTAGAGGTGCTCAACAGCAAGGATACAAAGACTGTACAGTGGAACTCCTTACCTGGACCATTACCTTGGACCTAGCACAAATTATGGAGAGCTGGAGCACTCTAAAGCTCAGGAAAGACATTTTAATATAGCAGGGGAGACTGGTGTTTCCACGTCAACTGATGTTTACAACTGGAGATGTAAAACTCTTCCTTTAGACTGTACAGCATGCCAATCATATTAGGTGATTATCATTGGCTGATGTAGGGTATTATTGCATTCCACTGCCAGGTGGCAGCAAAACCCAAAAGCACAGCCCATTGGAAAGACTTGAAATCTCTGCCAGCATAGCTGGATTTGAACTTTGGCCTATATCTCAGCTGTACTTTGGCCTAGACAGACAAACAAACAAACCAACCAACCAAAGCCGGTGAAAACATACACCTCCTCGGCAGAGGTGAACAAGTGTATGTGTCACATTCATCTTTTCACTTACACCTTAGCTAAGGTGCCCCGAAAATTAAGTTAGACACCTAATATGATTGGCATGCTGTACAGTCTAAAGGAAGAGTTTTACATCTCCAGTTTTTTAATATGTTAGACCCAAGACCCATGCCTTCAAGCACTAAAAATATGACATTGATCACTTGTGTCCCTTTTGAGAAATATACCCACTACAATGACCCAAAATACGCACTTTTCATTCTGAAGCAAACTTCCAAGGTTATTAAAACATTTAATACAACCATCGTGACTTTGATATTTTTTGTGGTCTTCAGAGAGTTGACCGATAGTTTGCATACCAAGTCTCAGGGCTTTATCTTAATTAGTTACAGAACAATAAATGCATTAAATTTTGAAAAACTTAGTATGATTGGTGTTTTTTGCTTTTTCCAGGCCACAGTACAGATAAACTAAACACATTGAGTAAAGAACAGTAGCTTAAGCCAAGAGTTCAGCAACTTTTCTGATGACAAAATGAAACTTGTGGGTCTGTCAGCTCTGAAAATCCATTTCTGAGGCCCTCAAACTCCCTCCAAAATTAAGGCGATTTTATTAAAATTGACCCCCCTTCCCTAAAATAGGCAAAATTTCAGGAACTAGGAATAATTGAGCTGAAATATTTAACCTCAGTACGGCCTATGCATATCTCTTGAAATGTGCAAAGTTTCATCAAAATTAAAATTTTGATGTGGGGGGCTCTGGTTGAGTTGACAGGGAATGACCCTTTGTAATTCATTTGCTCTTGAATTTCTTTAGATTATGGCATCATGTGCTGCGTTTTGCCAACTTCACACTGCCAGACCAGTTCGATACAAGTAATGTTTAGATTCAACAGGGCTGGCAGTAATGATGCCTGGGTGTGTCCAGTGAAATTGAACCCAGTTATCAATTAAATTTGTTTATTTGGTTAATTTAGAAACTGAGGGGGTAACTACTTTTCACATAGGGCCAGGAAGAGTAAGATAGCTTTTTTCTTTCATTAATGAAATCATCATTTCAAAACTGTGTTTTGTGTTCACTCAGGTTATCTTTGTGTAATATTAGAATTAGATGATCTGAAACATTTGTGTGTGACAAATACGCAAAAATCAAAGAAAGCTGGGATGGGGCAAATACTTTTTCACAGCATTGTAGTTGAATCAGACAATGAAGCTCAGCGTTGAAACAAATACACTGCATCCCCATCAGCCCTTTTTTTGATAAGACCAGACACTCCTCTTGTAAAGGCAGCTCTTTGCTGATGTTTAAACTGAGGACAGTTCAATGGGCCATGATGACCATTTTCAATGCCTTTCTTAATATACTGGAGCAATATCTGGCAAAAACCATGTTTCCCTGATTGTTTATATGGACGCACCATGGAAGAAAAAAATAAACACAAATGGCTAGAAAGAGTTTTCATCAAGCCAGGGGGAGGGAATGGCGCAATCTAGTCAGAGTGTCTGCTGTTCCACAAGTGTGCGTGACTGAAGCAGAGGGTAAATGAGGGGGGGACAGGGTGCGCGCTACCCGCTCGCCACGTCGCCAATGGCGAAGTGGTGAGGCATGTGGCGACCGAAAATTAGCCTCAAAGCGCCACGTTGGCGAAAGCCTAATGGAGAGATTGGCGAAGTAATAACCTCCGGTTTTGCGCCACGGCTGCCCGATGCCTACATCAAGTCCAATCGCCCACTCGCCGCCAGCACTCGCTATCTTATTTCGGTTCATACTTAATTATCATACATCAGTCATAAATTATCTTTATAACGTTCATTCCGGTCGCACTGACTGGCTGACGATTGATCATTCCATTGGGGACTTTTCACGTGTTGTAATTCGCGTGTTGGAAAAGGGAATTCCGGGTTAGGACTCTCACTCACCTCCACCATTTTAGAAACAATGCGAGTGATTCGAGATTGACCACCTCAATAATATTAAATTATGAATCTAGCGGGACAGCCACAGATAAGCGAAAGTAAGCATGCGATAGTGTTTTCCTTGCTGAACAAACACTCGTTAAAGCAGCGCATTAATGTCAGTGGAAACCTGCGCAACTTCGAGCTCAGTTCTGTCGTGCAAAGGAAAAGGCCTTGAATTCATTTATGATCGATCATGATTATTTTTATATTTTTAACAATAAAGACATCCTCTACTATGTGGACAAATATTCTGAGTTTGTTGAAAATAATGGGTTGTGTTTACCGAAACTACGAGAAGCTCTAGGGAAACCTTGGCGAAATCACGCTACATTACTAGGGGTTCTTTAGCTTTGTTTTGATGCCTTTAAAATACAATGCTGAGCCACGCATGAAGTTTTTTTTTCAGCTCTGATATTAAGGTGCTTTACCTTGATATTGTATATCACATGGGCTACCCTACACAAGCAGTCCACCCACAATCGTCATACTTTAGAGCAACCTTAAAATAAGTGGCAAACTTGTTGTTGGTATGCCAGCTATTTGCCAGAATGGCCCAGTATTCTAAACGCCGCTACCTAGTCATAGGTCAGAAATGGAGGAAAATAGATTCGTAAATTAGTCGGTAATGTAGCAGAGATTATTAGCTTGAGCGAGCCAACATACTGTCTACTAGAGGCAGAACTGGACAACTCTTCAGAACGGAGTTCAGTGCAACCACGACAAACAAATCAGTCGACTACCCTGCTAACTGTTAGTAAGTATGCAATGACAGCATTTTTCACTACTTTAAAATGACCTAATGCCTGTCGGTTACGTGCGACTCGGCCACGAGTCATTTTCAGCCGAACTCCAAGCAGCCGACTGCATGCCGCTGACGTTGAGACAGAAGGACACAAAAGCAAACGATCAGTATGATTGTTTAAGTTAAATCCAAAACATGATCGAGCCTCTGGGCTCTACATTATAAGCTGTTGCTTCCAGAAACAAATTCATAACGCGAGTTGGCTACTACAAACTGTGCTGTCGACAAAATGAATAATCATCTTCGTTTTGCTTTATGGCGAATGATGCATCCAGACATATTACTCCAAAAAACTAAGCTAAGAAGTTCATAAAACATCGACTTCACGGTATACAGTTGAATCCGAAAACTTCTACCGATTTTTAGCCAAACCTATGGCATTATTTCCCTCATATTGGCATACGTTTTCCTATAACACATTTTTGTCCACAACTAGTTTGCCATCTATAAAATTTTACCTGAATAACAATCATGTTCAAACCTGAACATGTTGCACTCTGGGCAAATGGAATTTACATAATGTAAATATTCACATTTCTTGTTACTTCAATCTGACATTTCTTAGGAGTTTTAGTAAAATAATTCTGACAAACAATTATTATTACCAATTGGAAGAAGATAAGTGCTACATTGAGTGTGGGTTCACGGCATTCAAGTCATATTTTACTGTAAGAGCCAAAATAAGGTTTCATCCAGGTGTGTAGATGTGAATTCATAGTGGCTGTATGGGATAACTTTTAATCCATTCCACACCCTGAATTACACGGCAACCAGCGTGCCTAAGTTGGATCTGTTCATGTTGTAATACATGTAATAATCACTTGGCCACAAGTGGGGATTACAAAATGACAATCTTTAGCATGGTAAGCTGGCCCTATCAAGTTAGTAATTCAACTATTTGTCATCAAAGTGATATTGGACTTCTATTGATCAAGTTCCCATTTGTCTAAAGTAGCATCCAGATAATTAGACTGGAGGATGGCCTTAATAGTCCTTAATACTTACCCAGCACTCTTGCGAAGCTGGCACTTGAACCAGCTTTCCGTCACCACAATATTGTTATACCATGTGACTGTGTGCAGTTTGTCGTAAAGCTTTGGTGGGTGTTAGTTATGCAAGTTCGGTGACTATTTTTCTGTGAAAAATATTCAGCAATTCCATTTTCTGAACAACTTTCTGTTTCATTCTTTTCATCTCTAGTAGCATGCAAACCACATTACGGCTGCAGGAAAGCTAACACCGACAGAGGTTAGGTACTAGCACAGTGTTCTCTCACCACGCAATTTGAACAGGGTCGTCCCTACCTGTTCAAATATGTGTGATGGATTTCCCTCCATGTTTGAATTTTAATCACAGTTTAAGAATGTGATTTTTAATGCATTTTGCAGCCTGTACAAATTTCATTGCCACTCTATTTGAAAATTTCTTGTAACTGCCCGTAACCACCCTGATGGGAAGGGAACCTGGCCAGAACACTACAGTACAGGTGTCGCTGACAAGATGATGCATACCTACTAGTCTCTGAATGTCTGTGCAGTTATTCTGTGACTGTGTGCACACACTGTATGACTGAATCCAAGTTCTCTAAGGTTTCTAACTAAAATTTAAGGCACAATGTGTGGCTAAATGGTTTTCTTTGTGGCTAACTGAACTTCGGGGTGATTAGCCACTGTGGCTAAGTGAAATTTTTGGCCAGCACACACCCTGGGGAGATAAAGTGAAGAACAGGAATGCTTGTGCCAGACAAGATGGGTTTACTGCATCATTTGCGTCAGATCACCTCGGGCCACCCTGGATGTAAAACTGAAGTCGGGAGCTCTGTGAGCGTCATCCCAGTGGTGGCTGCACGTGCGACTGAATGAAAGCCCTTGACTGAATTTAATTAAGGCATTTCAATGTCACAAGGTTTATGCAAGAAGCAGGACTTACTGGAATTTGGAAACGCAACTCAATACCGCATGAAACAAGCCCCACAGAGAGCAAGCCTAGCAATCACATAAAAGAAAAGATTCTGAATCATATGTTGCAAATCTGCAATGTACCCAACACCTCCAAGAACCTCCCATATTTCTCCTTAAAAATTAGGCATTTATTCATGAGGATTTATTCCATTCTTCCATGCTCCCTAACACCCAAGACACATACCAAGTACACACACACTCACACACACACGCTTCACGAACATGACCCTACAGATGGGGACGTGCTTTTTCGCAGTCAGCAGGTTGCTGACAGTCTACACTCCAATGACGTGTACACCATGTGGGGAAGAGAATTCCCAGGCCAATCAGAACGTGGCCTCCAGCTGACCTCAGCATCTCCTCCTTTGTTTTCCTCCCCAGCGGAAACACTAGAGCAGCTGCTCACTCCTTTATTCGCACCATCATCAGACATGGAGAACCACTCTGATTCTGACAAAAACAAAGGCATGCAACATCTGTCCAAATGATCCCCTCAATGATGTACAGTCTTACTCCAGCAAAAGCCTGCGGAAATCGTATCATAATTACGACTGCTATTACTGTGCAGACTGTCTCCAAAATCAATGTTTTCCTGTGAAATTAGCCTTTGATAGTTGACAGCAGTAAAAGACGGTCATTAGGATTTGTAACATAAGTGCGAACAGATATTTTGCTTTTTTTTAATTTTGAAGCCAAATTACTGTATCATCAATTGAAAATGTTACCCTCCCATGCACATCCAAAAAGGAGTATGAAACTTCCTTCTCAGTAAAAATGACTGACTTAGAGTACCTTCATTGTTTAATTATATTTCATCATATTTTATGAATAAATATAATAGAATTTACTTTAAGTGCAACAACCACACCATCACTCAAACCCAACAGTATAAAGCTCAATTTTAAGTTATTTGTATCAACTATATGGAATAAGCCTTGGCGGAAGGCTTGTTGAACTTGCTTTACATGCGTAACACCAAGCAAATGTCCATTCAGAGGAGCCAACATTTAAATGTTGTCAGGCTTAAAATGATTATTGATCATTACTCTAATGTAATGCTGAATGAATAATCATCACAGAATTTATTGTTATAGAAGAAAAGAAAGCAAATAACAAAGTCCATCTCTGTAAAATTATTATATCTGCAAGATATGTTTTTGAAATGTTTGCATTTCATGAAATCGAATAAGAATCATTGATATTTTGAGCATGTGAAAAAGTTTTGCAGCTGTAGGAATATTTTGTGGGCTCTTCGTACCCGGACTTCTCACCGAATTTTTCGTCCTTGGACTTTTTGACCCCAGACTTTTCGTCCCCTAGTCATTTTCATCCCTGGACTCTTCATCCCCGTGGACTTTCGGTCCCTGGACTTTTGGTCCCCATTAACTTTTTGTCCCCAGACTCTTCGTCCCTGAATGGTTCATCCTCACTAATGCTCTGCCCTCTTCCTGCATTATAACACTATCCCTAACACTAACCCTTATATCATGGTGATCTGTCTGTCATCTGTTCATCCATCCATCTGTCAACAATGGTGACCCATTTTTTTTTTCATTAGGGGACGATTATGCATCAAATGTTCTCAATCAGTGAAGGATCAGGACTGCAGGCAGTCTACACAGCCATGCTGTTGTAATAGCTGCAGTATGTGGTTTTGCATTGTCCTGCTGAAATGCACAAGGCCTTCCTTGGAATAGATGTCGTCCGGAGGGGGGCATATGTTGCTCTAAAACCTTTACATACCTTGCATCATTCATGGTGCTTTTTAAAACATGCAAGTGTCCCACACCATATGCACTAATGCATCCCCATACCATCAGAGATGCTGGCTTTTGAACTGAACACTGATAACAGGAGGGGTGGTCTTTCTCCTCTTTAGCCCGGAGGACACAACCCCCATGATTTCCAACACGAATGTCAAATTTGGACTCGTCTGACCACAGGACACTTTGCCGCTTTGCTACAGTCCATTTTAAATGAGCCTTGGCCCACAGAACACGGCGGCGCTTCTGGATCATGCTCAACAATGACTTCCTTTTTGCATGATAGAGTTTTAGGTGGCGTCTGTGGATGGTAAGGCGGATTGTGAGTAATGCAGTTGCGTCTGAGGGCCCGAAAATCACGGGCATCCAGGAAAGGTCTTCGGCCTTATCCCTTACGCAAAGAGATTTTTCCAGTTTCTCTGAATCTTTTGATGATGTTATCCACTGTCGATGACGAGACCTTCAAAACCTTTGCAATTTAACGTTAAAAAACATTGTTTTTAAAGTATTCCACAATTTTTTTTATGCAAGCCTTCACAGGTTTGAGAGCCTCTGGCCGTCTTTTCTTCTGAGAGACTCAGCCTGTCTAAGACATCCCTTTTATAGCCAATCATGTTACACACCTGATGCCAGTTAATGTAATTACTTACAAAATGTTCTTTCTGCTGATTCTTATATATTAATTGCTTTTTCAGCCCTTTTTTGCCTGTGTCCCAACTCTTTTGAGACCTGTTGCAGCCAGAAAATTTGAAATAAGCTCATTTTGTGGATAAAAATGTAAAATGTCTCAGTTTCAACATTTGAAATGTTATCTATGTTCTATTGTAAATAACATATTGGCTGATGTGATCTGAAAGTCATTGCATTTTGATTTTATTCACAATTTACACTTTGTCCCAACTATTTCGGAATTGGGGTTTTATATATATATATATATATATATATATATATATACACACACACACACAATAAGATTGTAAATGATCAAAAAGGGGCAGTCAGAATAATGCCTGTCAGTACAGCAGTTGTCTGCCTTTTTGACTGTACCTTACACTTCGTTTGAAGAGACAATTTTATTTTGTAGTATTATTTTAGGTTAAAAAAAATTATTTTTTCTTTCATCACAGTGCAATGTTATATTGCGTTATCATGCAGTACTTGTTCTGACTTTAAGTACTGAGGGAAATTGAGCGTTGCATCAACTAATTTAAGGTTATTTCTAATTGATTAGTGGACATTTTATTCATTAACATAAATAGCACACTCTCTCTGATGGTAAAATTGGTGTAATTGGTAAAAAACGGAATTCCAAAAAATTAAAACGGAAAAAACGGAATTTGGGAAAAAATTAAACGGAATTTGGAAAAAAATAAAACGGATTTCATCGGGCCCTACTTATATAAGTAAAATAGCCCAATGTAAAACAGCTTGCCAAAATCTCACATGAAAGCTTAGCAGGCTAGTGATCTAATGAAAAAGAATACACATCAACAACTTCTGCTAATGCTATGCACATTTAACGTTATAATGAACCTTGACAATGTCAAAAAATTGCTAAATCATTCTACAATTATTGTTTGACCACCCAATAGTATGCTGCATAATTAATTAGTTAACATAACTATCATTATAATTTATTTGCAAGGTGGATAACTAACCTTAACTAAGCATCACCTATCAACGGTTTGATGCCAGACACACAATAACGGCTGTACTAATCAGACGTAGAAATGCCTGTCGTTAAGTTAACTAGCTCGCTAGGTAGTTTCCGTGTAGCCTGAGATCCCACATAGTTCCCACACAAACAACAATCTTAAGACGTAACTTTTGTTAGAATATTTCAAAGGAAGAACCCAGATTTGACATTTATGAAGATATTTTTTTCATCAGTCAACACATTTTTTAAAATCTAAAATCTCCCATTCAGAGTCCACATAAACTCCATACAAAAACTAGGTGCTACCAAAGAGTCTAACATTACATGCAGTGTAGTTGCTCACTGCCTTGATTACGCTTAACAGGCAAGCCGGATATAATATTGCTACTAGCCCCATCTGACACTGGGGTGAGAACACAGCAGGAATCGGTTTAATACGCTAACTAACTAGCTAGATAGCACTGCGACCAGGTAAAGGAGTTAAACGTCAGCTTACTAGTAGGTGCTTGC
The DNA here is from genome assembly GCA_029692085.1 of Gymnothorax javanicus. Classification (NCBI taxonomy): domain Eukaryota; kingdom Metazoa; phylum Chordata; class Actinopteri; order Anguilliformes; family Muraenidae; genus Gymnothorax; species Gymnothorax javanicus. The sequence goes on from CM056196.1 coordinate 85,385,365, forward strand.
TGTATGTTTTCTTCAACTGTTTTACTTCTGCACAGCGGATGAAGAGTCAAAAAATAAAAATCTAGACAGTTTTACCCTCACCTCTTCTTCTCCAGTACATTCATTTTTTCTGCTCCAAATCTTGTGTTTGAAAGCCAAGCTAACCAGAAAGCTTGCTTTTATTGGTCATAATATTTCCCATAAATCTCCACAACAATAATAAAAGAGAAAAGATATTTTTCATAATATAAAGAGAAAACATGCATCTTAACCATCTGTTTCAATAAAGAATTTAATTATCTGGGTCTAACGTACACAACAAAATACTTGAATCAGTATTAAACATACACTGATTAAAAACCTAAAAATATTTGTTCCCAAGACAGAAATTTGACTTTGATGCTCTTTATTTGGCAAAAACTGCATTATACAGTACTTTTATTATTGTATCTGCACAGTATACTCGTGATCTCCTTCGTACACTTTGGCCAATGTCACATCTTTCCTTGCCTGTAGGTGTAACTGCACCCCCGTGCACCCCGGTATATCCACTTCTGCTGGATGTAGAAATATATTTTTCATGTCTAAAAAAATTTTGTGCCCACAGATACAATTTGCACGTGAAAAACGTTTTTGTAGCTGTTAAAATATATTGTGTGTACAGGGTCCAAAATGAACTTTTTGGCTTTGGCTGGTAGAGGAACAAAAATGACCAGCCAATCAGATTTTTTGCCAGCCAAAAATATAAGTGTGTTTTTATTATTGCAGTTTGCTATTATTACAGTATAGAGTGTCTTCCTGGTCTTATATGCAATTTGTGATGTGAGGGAACTCGGTTACACTACATTTCCCATGATGCTTTACGTGTCCCAGTATCCTATCGGTTGGCGCCTACGTAACGAAAAGGGAGTCCACTGTTGTGTAGCAGGGTTCTCGTTGTCTGTTCGCCTGCAGAATAAAGCTACAACATTAAAGGTAAAAAATTTGTTCCTTATCCTCAACTTTTTTTTCGCATAATTTGCCAGGCTGTTCTAATAAAAAGATTTGTGTGTAAGTTTTAATATCGTCCTCGATCCCTTACAAGGATAAATTCTGCAGGAAAGCAATCACTCGACCGTTACCATCAGCCATTGTGGCTGCTGGACTGCGGCCATTTCGACCGCGGCCATTTTTTAGAATTTATGTGTTCCTTATTCAATATTACAGTGACCCGTCTGTCCGCAAGCTGCTCATAACCTCTTATCCTCCACCAGGTTTCCTGCAGTTTTTATCCCTTGTCTCTTCACAGCAAGTTTTATGCACTTTATGATAAATTATTTATTTGTTGGTGACAGATTTGGGTGACATGGTGGCAGTGTGGGTAGAAATGTTGCCTCACAATGAGTGGGTTCATGTATGGCTAGGGCCTTCTGTATGGTCAGTGGTGCAAAAAGTGGGTATGCAGTATATGCAGTGCATAGGGGTGCTATGCGAAGGGGGGCGCCAAAACAATTGGCCGCAAGCAAGACGCGCGATTGAGTGCGCAATATCAACGAAATAAAACGCATCTCTCTCCTCCCACTCAACAAAATAAACCGTGTCTTCCCCACCCCGCCCCTGCTCAACAAAATAAACCGTGTCTTCCCCACCCCGCCCCTGCTCAACAAAATAAACCGTGTCTTCACCCCGCCCCTCGCTCCACAAAATAAACCGTGTCTTCCCCACCCCGCCCCTGCTCAACAAAATAAACCGTGTCTTCACCCCCCCCCCCCCTCGCTCCACAAAATAAACCGTGTCTTCCTCTTCCACCCCCTCCCCCCGCTCAACAAAATGAAGCGTGCAGCACCCGCTTGCAAAAAAATGCCACCTACCGCCCAGTCATTGAAAAATGAAGTGGAGAACACTGTGTGTAGGTGGTGGGGGGGTGCTGTTGTTGTCATTGCATACCCCCCCAAAAATGGGTAGCTGCGACCCTGTGTATGGTTTGCATGGTGTCCTCATATATCATGGATTTTCTCTGGGTGCTCTGGTCCCTTCCCAGAGTCCAAAGACGAGCACATTAGGCAAACTGGAGACTCCAAAATGTTCATAGCTATGAGCATTTGATTGAATGGTGTGTAGTCCCAGCAGTGGATTAGCGAATTGTCCAGGGTGTGTTCCCACGTCTCACCCATTGTACGCTAAGACAGGCTCCAGCCACTCCGCAACTGTGACCAGAAATGAGCGAGCAAGGTAATGCTGGAACGGGTGGTGTTACAGATTCAGCACTGTTAGAGCATCTTCCAACCCAGATTAGAGCTAATTTTATTATCACCCTCCTAAGGCTAGGGCTTAGCATGAAAAACAAATACAGATGCAAATCAAAGATTCTGATTAATTAAAATCAGCGATTAAAAATGAAGGGGCTCACAGGAAATGCCTCTGTAAACAAGGTGATTCACTGCAGTGCCCCCGGCGTCTAAGTGAAAGCTGCCTGACCCAACGAGGCATGAGGCCCGCAAGTTCCAGTTAGTCACTGATGCTCTTAATTATTCGACAGCCACTAATGCTCAGCAGCACAGCTGACAAGGGGATCACAGCCTTGCCATAAATAAGTGGAGTGAGCAAAACCTGCATTCAGAACAGGCGTCAGATAGAATGCAGTGGGGCCTTTACAACTTAATAGGTGGCAGGCAACGGGGATGAGAGAAGTGCTTACATCAGCCCAAGTACTCCCGCAGTAGGAATCACACACAAGCACAGCTTGCAGATTTATGCGCTGCCTGGCAGAGAGCTGGCCTTATCTGGGCTCAGCCGCTATCTCATGTTTGGACAAGATAAGCAGGAATTTGCATTTTTAATGAGATTTCCGTGTCGCGACTTCCTTGCAGATGCGCTTTTGACAGATATAATAAATGCAACAAACACCTCCAACAGAACGATCCCACAGCATCACACAGTGGAGCACCTCTTCTCATCTGTCCACACTACGTCCCCTCTGATCTACCACTACAACTCTCACCACTTTAGATGCACTGTGGCTGTCTACGAGCACCCAAAGACTCACTGGTAGGACCCCTGACTATGTTTATGTTTAAGAAAAAAACTGTCGTTATCTTCATGTTCTTTCATTCAAAGGTGTCTCTTCATTATATTAATTTCAAACCGACTATGCTTAAATAGCATGTGGATTTAAATGACCACACTTGAATTGAACCTTTCTTTGCTTTTAAAAAATATAAAAACATCCATATAAAATCAAATAAGCCACCTCTGGGAGGCTCACAGCTAAGACAGTTGTCTGTGAGCCTTGCAGTCAGGTGTTCAAATCCCAACCACACCATTACCGGCCATGCCTGGAGGTCCGCATGGGGAAGGCAACAATTGGCACAGCCACGCCGGGGATAATAGGGGTTAAGCTAGTTAAAATTTGTAAGTTCATTGCTCTGTAGCGACCACTTCTGTTCAGCCAGGCACATGTAGCCATTAGAACCATGTCGTTCTTTGACTACAAGTCCCTCCGACGACGTGGGGCAGTGTGTAATTGATGATGCGACTACATAGTGTAAAGAGGCGACTGCTAGTCATGTGCCACAGCATCTTCCTCCTGAGTAGATTGGGAGCAGGTTGCTTTGTGGTTGGGCTAAATAATTTGGTTATGTTCAGAGTGGGGAAAGAAGGACAGGGTCAAGGTGATGGTAATCTACATTATTATGAAGAGAATCAGGTAACTTGTTTAGTGATGCAAATGAGCAAACATTTAAGCCTTATTGTAAAAAAAAAAAAAATTCAAACCTTTCTCACTCTGTATTTCCAAATAACATAGGAAAATCTTGACAAATGTTCCACTCCAACAGGATATCGTGAAACATTCAACAGAGCAATTTGAATACTAGGGAAGACTGATAATATCACTCTATTTGCTCATTTCATTACACACACATTTTCACAAAGTGAATGTGCCATGTCACAAAGAAAACAAATCAACATAATTAGCACAAACCAACATGGTGAGTTATTCATCAATAGGTTGCAGAGTAAGCTTTTAGCAATGGAATGACACTTTGTTCACATCGCCCAAGTAGGTTTCTGAAATTGTGCTCTTTATTACAATGATGGAGTGATGGCAGAAGAAAGACTGCAAGCATCTTGACCTCAGATAACCCATATGTATCGGATTGTCACCCCCAAAATACCATAAATGATTGATTTTCATCCCTGTCCAATGATCAGGCATAAATGTTAGATCACGAGAATGTTATTTCAATTTTAATAACTATTTTTTTGCGCAAATGACATGCTGTATAAAAAGTTCTATTAAAAGTATAAATACTGAAAGTATTAAAAAAATCTGCAAGTAAAAATCCTTTAATTGCACATAGCTTTTTAATAGTAATCCAACTATTGGAATATTCAACACCACAGCTTCATGCAACATGATAAAAACTCAGAAATTGTGAGACCATATGCTAAAGAGGTGTTAAGATATCTCAAACATATAACCCTTGAAGAACACAGGTAACTACATAAATAAGCTAATAAAAAGTGTTAAGATACCTAGAATAGGTAACACTATAATAAGGGTACAAATAATGTGCTTAAGTAATGCTTAACTGATGCATGACTCAAGATGACTTAATGCATGAATTAATGCAGGATGTATAATGAATTCCTGTTACTTATCATTAAGTAATGATGAAGTCATTATGCCTTTTTGTGATAAGTATGCATTTAATACATAATAATAATAATAATAATAATAATAATAATAATAATACGTAGTACATCACGAACTCCTGCCACATATTAAACAAGCAACCTCTGTTGATAATTTTAAGAAGCTGCTAAAAACTCATTTTTATGGTCTTGCTTTTAATTAATTTAAATATCTGACATTTTTTTGCATCCTATATTGTGCTTTTACTTTTTATTTACTGTTTCTGTTTTATTTTTTCTTTTAATTTAATTTTAATTTTATTTTATTAGTAATTTTTTATTGTAAAGCACTTTGAGCTGCATTGTATGTCATGAAAGGTGCTTTATAAATAAAGTTTATTATTATTATCATCAGTTAAGGGATGGTAATTCACACATTAATTACTCTTACACCCAAATTAGCTGGATTTCTTGGAAACACTTATTAATCAATGTACAAATAACATGCTTAAGTAATGCTGAACTAATGGTGGAGATTTAATGCATGAAATCATGCAAGATGTATCATGAATTTTATTTGGGGGGAGGGGGGTGGGAGTGAACCCAAATAATAATAATAATAATAATAATAATAAAAAAACAACAACAACAACAACAATGATAATAATAATATTAATAATCATCATCATCATCATCATCATAATTTCCACTCACCCTGAAATATGTGATTGCTGGCATTTTGTTACTGCGCACTAAAAAATGAAGAGTTGATTTTTTTAACTCAACCACAGGGTTGCTTGAGTTGGGTTTTTATGGGTTGTTTTCTGAAATATTGGGTAATTTGGTCTAGCCCTGCTGTTGTCATAGTGACAGGTACGTGCTTGTTCTTTGCGCGCTTAGTGCTTCCCACTCGGAGCTCTCCCAATTAAGAAAAATCAGCAACGGGAAGGTACCAGACAAATATGTAAGTATTTTATATTTTAATAGTCTACTTTTCATCATTTTATGCAAAAGGGAATGAAAGGGTAAACATAGGTGGCATTATGTATCCGTCAGATCAAACTTGACACTAATTTACATCGATAAAACCGTAGTTTGCCGTCATTTTTTTCCTTAGCTAACTTTGCATAGCATCAGCTAAATGCCAGCTAAAATAATGGGTAGCGCTTATTGAAACTTAAAGTTAAAAACTGAAAGAAGATTTCTAAGGGTATGTTAGCAACTTAAATGCATATAATGTAAGGTGGGTTTATTTTTGCTGTGTAATAGAGTAGTCAAAATAAGGTTTTTTAACAAGGTAGCTGGCCAGCTAGGTGCTTCAGTTTGCTCCTTCCCATTGATTAAAAGCATCGGTGCTGCCTCAGTTAGCTCACTCACGCTGTAGAGTAGGTAACGGTAAACACAGCTTCACTATAATTGTCTTTTGCGAGATGTGACGTTTGAAAAGGTAAGATAAAATGGACCAGCGTGCCCTGACCTTAGCGTTAGTTACCGGTAATATCCTGGCTAAATTATGGCTAGCTGCCTTGATGTTATTGCTTGAGCTTATTGCTGCTTGTATGAGGATGAATGTAAGCTAATGTTCGCTAACATTAAGGAAAATATAGCCAATGCAATAACATCAGAAATCTCCTGTCAGGCTAACTGCATTTAGCGTATGTCAGACTAGTTAGCATAAACGTTACGTTACTGCCATAGGTTTGTTCAAACCGGGTGATTTTAATGGGGCTGGCTTGCTAAATTTGATATTTATATTGACGGAACGATGTGTAATTGAGGGATTGTGTTAATGCGACGATTGTTTGAGTAAGTAGCTCGCTAAGTTAGCTAACTAACCACGTTGCTCTGCTGCATTAAAGTCTTCAGTCGCCTGTGTGCTAATAGGTCCAGAATGTTAGTTTAGCCAACTTGGTAACTTCAGTTTTTTAAACTGTTAGTTAGCCTTTAATGATGAATGAGGTCAACGTTTTTTGGCTGAGGGAACTAAGATGAGATAGTGGAAAGAAATAAGCACTGCCACTTTGTTGAGCTTATTTACCCAAAATGTTGATGTACCGCTGAAAGAAAGCTACTACTGTAAAAAAAATTATGATTTATGAACAGAAAGTGGATTTATTGAAGAGAATTGAGAAGCTGTTAAGGTATTTTCTGAAGTCTTGTCAACTGAATTTGGTTGAATGGTGATATGGTGATGGATTGAGAAGTCATAATTTTTTTAAAAGATTTATGAACAGAAATTGGGTGAATTGCCAGTTTGTATGTATGTGGGTGTATATGTGTGTATATTTTCACGCTCAATGATAGTTAAATGCTTTCTCTATGAAATATGCTCTCTCTTCTGTTCTGTCTGTGTATATAGCGATAATGGAAAGTAAACATTTTCAGGGGGTGCAAATCATCAATCCGGGCATAAATGGAATTTTGAAGTGTCTTTTCCAGTTTTCTCAAGCCAGAAAAGGTTGGGTGAGGAGCTTTTGTTCAACACGGAAAGAGATTGCCTGGTGGAATGGTTTGGAATAACAATGCTAGTTTATCATAGCACAGCATAGCATAGCATAGTATATCATGAAATGATTCAAAAATGGGTCATTCCATGAAAAAGAGAGCCAAAGTGTGACATGACTGTTCAAATTTGAAACAAAGATTTTGCACGAAGTACTGGTTCACTTTTATTGGCGTTCCCATGAGTCAAAATGTGACACAAGTTAAATGGCAAGATCTACTACGGGATGCAAGAGGCAAGGTGTTGAACGTTCAGCGTTGCCGATGTAACAAGGACACGAAACTAACACTAAAGTATGCAATAAAAATTTTATTTCAAAATATAACGAAGTCTCAACTTGTTCAATTAGTATAACAGAGAACAAACTTAAAACAAACCAGCAGTTTGGCAATGCTCAGTTGTGCTCTAATAAGGTCTGAACATGTTTGGCAGGGCTTTGATAAGTCGCTCATTGGTCATGTTCATCTGAGGATGGAACAAATGCAATATTCTGGACAAAATATAAATGAGAAGGCAGCCCATGTAAGTACACATCAGCTCTGAAAATGTTTTAGAGTAGACTAGTTGCTAAATGCAAAATTTGTCATCTGGATTGTACCACATGACAAATGTTGCAAATGTAACATGGGCACGAAAAATGCTTGACTTAGCAAATGCATCACCTGTCTTCACCCTACGCCCTTTTTGATATTGGAAACCACTAATTATTCAATTTAAAATGGTATAACTAATGGTCAACAGGATGAATTTGTTGATTTCAATTCCTCAGCAGGAGCATGCAGTTAAACATTCAACACAATTCTGGGCTGAAATACAGGAACTTCACAAAAAGCAACCCTACATTTGCTGTGCAACATTTATTTAAAAAAAATAGTAAATGTGAAACAGGCAATTTAGCCTAACAACTTCCATCAAAATTCTTTTTATTTTGAAAAATTTATCCTTTCTTTTCGCCAAAGTGCGTTGAGCATAACATGGACACAATAACAGCAGTGACTGGCCATGTCCCAGTTGGGTTTGCCACAACCCCCACAAAAATACACCTAACTGCCGAGTGGCGCTTTCATTGAGAAAATATATGGATGAGAGATGCCGGTAGGCATGTAAACAATAGTGGTGGGACGCGATTAAAAAAATCAATCAAATTAATTAAAGGCTTTGTAATTAATTAATCTCGATAAATCACATTTTTATCAAATACCAATTTTTGACACAATAAGCAAAGTTTTTCAATTCAAATAAATTTTGGTTGACGACTGAATCAATGAATAGACATATATGTGATCTTAAACAACAAAAATGTTTATTTTTCATCTATATTTATCAGTGCATTTTTCATCTGTGTACTACATTCACTGATTAGTGCAAACTCCCAAGTGCAATTATAGCCTTTTTATTCAACATTTTAAGACTGAAGGTGCATTAACGCCACCTACCGGGCTAAAGTGTGTGCATCAGTGTTACCGGTGTGCCAGAAATGAGGGAACTGAGAAAGGTGCGATTAAATGCGTTATTTTTTTATCGCGTCATTTTTCCTGTAATTAATTAATCCAAATTAACTTCCGCGACCAAAAACGATGCACTACTCCTTAAAACACGTGAAACGGCGGGCCAAATTATGAATCCCTATAGAAAACATACTTGTGTTGAAAATCGGTGATTTACCAAAAGATTTTAGTGATTGAACGTCACTTCATTCGAACGTAACTTTCTGGGACACAAAAATACTAACCTGCTCAGCTTCCTTCATGAAGGCGATAGACTGGTTCCCGGATGAGAAGTAGGAGGTAGGAAGGAAATCCATATCTATGACCACTGTGAGACCCCAGGGGATACAGCAGATCGGGGACAGCGAGCCCGGCTCGTGTTGAACGTAACTTGGAAAAAATATGACGCGAAAAAAATTTTGCTCCACAAAAAGAAGAATTTTATAAAAACCCGTATGTTTTCTGAGATAATATTTTGGACGGTTATGCAACAGATTAATATCAACACGTTGGTACAAAAATCTAGATAATATATTATGTTTCCTGGGTTTTCTCAGCACTGTTTCAACGTAACTTTTCAGGACACCGTGAGTTACGTTCGCAACAATATTTTAAGCACTAATTGCAGTGTTATACATCTGGATTTCCCAGTTAATTGCCGTTGTGGGTTAATCACTTGGAATTGATGTTAAGAACAAATGCCATTTAAGCCAGACTTTTATTTAAAAATTCGTTGAATTTTACATTCAAAGTCTGAAGGCAATGAATGTCACAAATCTGGACACTTTTTATCCACAAGTTTTTCAAAGACATGCAGTTTTTTTAATTTATCTTTTTCAGAAGACCAATTATATTGCCTGTGTTAGCTTTTTTATATACTCTGGCCTTCATGCATGGCATTTTCTATAGGTGGCATCAAATTTTGTAAATCATATAGTCCTGTAAAAAATGCAGGGCCTCTGGCTCTCTATTTCATGGAATGACCTAAATGTATCCATCCAGATGTTGAGCTCTATCCCTTAATCATTTTTCTCCTTTTGCTACAGCTTTGCCAAAGCAACAAAGGGCTGTGGAAACACATCAGGTGTCTGAATACCAGTCCATACCCAACCACTCCATCCACTGGAAAGTGCTCAGAGGTCATCAACCACGATTCCATGGATGGTCAGGGAAAGTTCAAAGAGGGTATTAACATTTAACACAAGACCATCTGTGAACAGAGATGGGGGGTCATCATCTACCCTGTATAAAACAGGCTGTTATCACATGAGAAAATTTAATCTCATGATAACAAAACTGTCTCCTCAAGAACTGAGCAACTCCATCCGCTGAGGAATCCCGCAAGATGAGGCTGAAATCTTCAGAAGCAATGTAAACCCTGTGTTAAGGTTTTTTTTTTTCCGCTCAGATCTATTTGTCTAATGTTCAATATTGTGGTTCTTTATAATCTTGATTTCCCTTCCCTTTCTTCCTCGGCTTCAAAGACCACAGCCAATGCTCTCAAGTATTTTTAGAAGATGGGAACTTACGCAAACCCACTCTCCTTGATACTGTGGCCTCACTGTGTGAAGTTTTTAATGTACTGGACATTCTTTCCACAAACAGTTGTGTGTGATCTTAAGGCTGTTCATTTGTCAGCCTGAGCAGTATTTTAACCACGTTATACTATGTGGCCGTCTTGACCTAAATGTTATATGAACTGCCACATGTACTGTTTACAACTTAAACTGTGTAAGGTTTTAAGACTTCTGATCAGGATATTGAATGGAGATTGCTTACATGGATAATGCTGTACTGTGACATTGATCATTTGAAAAGATGCTTCAACTTGTCTACTTTAATGTTTGCATTTAACTCAAGTTTGTTTAGACCTTTTGCATGTTGACCATTATTTTGCATGAATGGTACACAGCTGTTGCCTATGAAGGAGAAAAAAAGGTCAGAATATGCAAGACACTGTGTTACTTGGTCAGGATTAAGGTATATGAGTCATAATAGGGGAGGAAAAATTCAGAAACACCAGTATTGTATTTTAAAACACAAAACTTAAAATATGGGTTATCTTAACTCAGTGTAGAGTTATAACTTCCCACAAGTTGGGCTGTTCAATCAACCCATGCAGTTGGGTTGATTGTACAACCCATTTTACAAGGTCAAAGTAACCTAGCACTGGGTTTGTCCATATTTTGTCGTAGTACTTGGTAGCAGAAACAACCCAATTTGGGTTATATTCAACCCAGCATTTTTTAATGTGCGGCCTCCCCATGTGGTAGTGTAAGTCAGTGGTTCCCAACCCAGTCCTCAAGGACCCCCTGCCCTGCATGTTTTTGCTCCAGCTCTACTCTTTCACACCTGATCCATTTAAGGGCGTCATGCTGATTGGTTGAAAAAAATCTACCTGAACAGGGTTTGCATGAAGGTGTATTGGACCTTAAATGGATAAGGTGTGCAAAAGTAAAGCTGCAACAAAAACCTGCACGACAGGGGGTCCTTGAGGACTGGGTTGGGAACCACTGGTGTAAGTGATATTTTTTTAAGGTTCCATTTTAGTTGGGTAAGAGGTGAACTTATTTGTGTTGATAAATGCCACAGGCCACAAGCTATTTAGTGATAAAGTTTGTATCATTTTGGACAAAAAGTTGTGTTTTATTTGGATTTCAGTTGATTGCTTTCGTTGAATTTTCAGTATTCAAGGGGATACAAATTAGTGGTCAGATGGTGAAGTAATAATGACTTGATAATGAATCACATAGTACTTTGTGAAGAATTTAAAGTAGCAAATACTTCCTTTTCGTGAATGTTCATTTAGTAACCATTTACAAATGATTATCATGACATGACTTTACTTGGGGGGACACAAATTAGGTAAGTTATGTGTAAAGTAATGATTAGGTAATGACGAACACTTTTTGACAGCTGGTTGTCTAATTAACTGGGTATGTGTATGGCATATTTTTTCAGCTGAAATATGTCTGATTATTCTCTTAACAATTGGTTCCTGCCACATGGTTTTGGGTTTGGTGCATCTTTCTTGGCTGTGCTATACTCCACTGCTGTCAACAACAAAAATACAAAAAAAGTGTCAGAAATACCGATGGGTCTATAATACGTATAAATAATTATTAACTAAAAATATAAATATTAAAAAAATATTGTCTTGAAATACATTTTCATTTACATTTACATTTTTGTATGTAAATGTATTTCATTTACAATACATTTTTGAAATACATTTACATTTACAGTATAGATGCTGGTAGGCTTGCATATGATCATGTAGTTACGCAAATCTATGAGTTATTATCTGAAAACACCTCTTCCACAACATTTGATCATAAATCTTGCTCAAGACCGAGAGATGGGACATCAGATTAACAAAAGTTTCTGCATTTGTCTTCATCAGTAAGGTTAATTAAGCATGTTGCCAATAGCAAGGGAAATGATAACTCCCTCGGTTTTCATTTACATTGGAAATCAGAGCAGCTTTCAGGATGTGCCTTTAGGACCAGCTCCTCTGTGCCGACAGTGCCTGGATGGTTTAATCCCCTCTAATGAATAGTGGAGGTCAGTTTCACTTTGGTGTGCTTATTTTCATATTTACAGGAATGAACATAATAATAGGTTATGTTGAAACTATGCCTTGATCTCAGGCCAAAGTGAAATGTAGCTCCAAAAAAAAAAAAAAACAGAAACAGTTAATTTCTTTTTCAAGTTATCGCTTCAAGCTAGCCTGCATCGATAATTTAATGTTACAAGGCTCATTTCATGCAGAGATTGTTTCCAATCCTCACTAAATGTCACAGATATTGTAAAATAAGTAAACCCAAACATTTTTTTAAATATAAAAAGCAGCTAGCATTCGTCGGCATGCTTTGTGAGTTGGGGAAGAGACCTTCTGGCACTGGACATGAGATCTTCTTGGACATACACACAGGGCTCAAGAGCAGGTGGGTGCGATGTAGCTGTGTTGCCACTTCACCCTTTCTTTGGTCTTTATCTCCATATCTCTAAAGCTCACTGTCTTTCGACCAATATAACCTTTCAATTTTACAATGGACATCTTCACTCAGGCAAAAATTATTTGCTAAGAAATACACTGTTATGTATGTCTAAGAACATGTTTGTAAAAATAGTAGTTTTTACATACAAAGAGATGAACAGTCTGTGATAAGGGATAAGTCTCATTTTATTATTTCTAACCATATGCACTGAAGCAGTTTATTTAGTCTTACTGTATTAAAGCCCTTGGAAACCCAAATCCACATTAGCCTTCTTACTGTGCAATTTAGGGTCTTATGTACTAGTACACATTGAGAAAGTATCAGACATTAGTTTCGATCCAAATTGAAAATGTTGTTGTTTAAGTTTTTTAATCTTTCCTGAAATAAACATCAAGGGCCCAATTTTTCTGAGTGTGCTACATCTGACGATATACGCACAGATTGATTACTATGCCTATTCCTATTTTCCTCCACCCTCAAGGACTAATTGGAATTTTTCCTCTAGCACCGCATGCAACTTGTGGAGAGACAAATATCAAGGCTGTAGTTAGACTGCAGAGGGCGCTTTCCATGTGAATTAAATTATACCAGTGGGTGTGTTAATTTAATAAGGTCGCAACTGGTTATCAGTGTGATCTTCCAGATAACTAAAGCAGACTGCATATGGCTTGCCAGAACTATGTCTAAACAGAAGAGCCACCTATTCATAATTTCACCAGAGGGTGCCAACGAACAATCTGTCCATATCTAAAGGGAAAAGTATTAATAATGTATAATGATTGTATTGGGGATTAATTGTACCATAAATTTGTATTAGCCTATTTGCAGCCAAGCAACATTTGGCTGAAAGTAATGTAACTTAACTGAGGAGCTGGTGTGCTTTTTCTCATAGCCACCTTCACACTCAAGTTTATATAAGGGGGTGGTTGGACAATATTCAGTTTTTACATGCGAGACTCATTCTATTATTACAAAGTGTTTTTTATTTTGGTAAATTAAATTAAACTGGACATAACTAGCCTAATAAACTGTGAGTTCACAGTCACATCAAATAAGATTTCCACAGTTTTAGAATACAAAACATTTCATTGGAATTTAAGATGTCCCTCCAATTCTATGTTATGTGAATTTTCTTTCATGAACCCCTAGCGATGTTTTGTGGGACGCACATGAATCAAAGTGTCCACTTAATACGGTACACATCCACATTCACAAAAACTAGACTTACTTCTGCAAAAACATTAGATTTTTTTGTATATATTGATACTGTCATGCACATAACAAAAATTTATAAATAACGTATAGAGTAGGTGCGAATGTAACACGGGACAAAAGTAACTCAGATTTCCTTCAAGCCTATACAAGTCTGATATATCTTAACTGCTTCAGCGCGTAGAGCAAGCAACACTTCCCAGAACCATAATAAAAATCACATGGATACATCATACTTTCATACAGTTTTACCTGAAAAGCTGTTTTAGATCATAGTAAGTGAATTAACTCAAGCAGTCGGCTATTCTTCTTTTTTTTTTGAATAACAAGTTGTGTTTATTGTTTCATGTGTCATGGTCATGATCATTTGATAGATTATTTAGTATTTTAAGGAATCCTGATGTTTGCCATGTCAGTTTTTCAGCATTGAGGGAAGTCAGGTTGAAATGTCAGGAGTTATTGTTGGGACAATATGTTTCTTTCAGCCCTCTAGAGTAACAACAAGCCCATCTTTTGTAGCTGTAACAATGAATAATAAAAAAGAATTTATGTTTGTAATACAGCAAATTAAATGTGTTATTTTACATTGTTATATCAATGACAAGGTCCCACTGACACCCAGATGATTGTGATGACTTAGCGGTCATGTGGCTGTGGTACAGGACATAGGCCTACAGTAGTTACTGTCATATGTTAGCTAATACACTCCATATAGTGTATATACTGGCACAGCATGTAAACAGGTATAAGATCTTGAACACGGCCCTTGAAACCTAGCAAACACCCCACATCCATTTGATAATTTTTTAATGGGTCTGTCCAAGCAAAAGGGTAGGTTTGCATACCCCCAACTTCCACCCGCTTTTTTTTTTTTTTAAAGATTATTTTTTGGGAATTTTTCCTTTATTTGACAGTTATACAGTGTAGAGAGACAGGAAAGATTGGGGAGAAGAATGGGGGAAGACATGCAGCAAATGACCTGAGCTGGAGTCGAACTCAGGTCGCTGCAGGAAGGACACAGCCTTTATGGTGCGCGTGCTTAGACCGATGAGCCACCAGGGCGCCCCCCACCCTCATTTTTTCTGAATGGGTGGGTCAGATGCATAATTTAAGCTGATGGGTATTTAGTACACATCCCAGTGAGATAACAGAGATAACTTTATGCCCCTCACATAAACCACTGAAAAGTTATCTCATTTAATATGTATATTTAGGGGCAATTTTTCAGTTTATTTTTGTGACATTCTTGAGTACGTCGAAAGAGAAACCTTAAGGGCATTCCTTTCATATTAACTTTATTTTCTACTTGAAAATAAGTGTTTGAAGATTTTATTCCAAACAAAGATTCAAATTTAGGTGTAAACAGAAAAAAATTGACGTTGTTTTTTTGGGGGGTTCCGTATATGATGCTGTTCCGTCCATCAGCTACCCCATATACATTCTTAACAAATATCATGAAATAAACAGTTTGAAAGTAAGTTTTCTGTTCTGAGCTTCAAAACTATTCATCTCCTCACAACATACGTCATGTGATGGTTTGTTTCTTGCATAGTTACAAAGAAAAACATGTCTTATTTCAGCCGCCCGGAATTCCGTCAATCATCACATTATGTGACCGGCATTTTTAGATGCTCCTCTATTCAAAATGCCCGCCCAAAATAGAACAAATTCATTAGCATGGGATGATACCCCGAAAATGATGATGTCACCAATTTTGTTGTTTACAGCAATGGCGTCTTCCTGCTGTCATGCACGGAGGTAGGTTATCTGTCAACAAAATCACATACATGACCATCGCCACGTTCAATTAAAGTTCGGTTCGCTACTCAGTTATTTCGTGGAATATTCAAGGAGTATTCTGGATTATATATCTTCCATTTCCAACCCATCTTGCGTTGGAATGCATGCCAATTCTTTGCACGTGATTCAAAAGTTGTTTTGACAGTGTGCAAATTCAGTGCCGTTATGTGATTTGGACATTGAGAAACGGTGGTCAATCGTCACGTCATGCCAAATATATCATGGTAAACTGGTAATAAGTGTCTTGTACCCTGTGATAGGAAACCCATCTCAGTATTTTGTCTTTTTTTGATCACCGGTATGACTGTTTTTGGTGATAGTTTTTGCGCAATTTCATCTCAAACGATCTTTTTGTATGGAGGTTACGTGTGTGATGGTTGACTTATGCAAAAGTTGTCCAGTGTCATGTTGGCGACGATGATGTCGAATTTTAAATAAAATAAATTCTGTTTGTGAGGTTCAATAAAAGTGCAGTTTGTGCTCAATGCTATTGCTCTTCATATATTTTCAAAGTGCACCACTAACATCCCAAAAAAGGTAAAAAAAAGTTAGAGCAATCAAATTTTTTTGTCAAGCATCACATACGGAACCACCCATCTTGACATGCATCACATACGTGACCTGTTGACCACTCTGTGGACACTATGCCTAGTTTAAATGAAATGGTTTGCCTTTCATTACCTCATAATTTGGCAGTGTTAATAAGATATGAAGCTCTTTTGAATGCTGCTTACCCCTTTTTGAATAGAAAAATATATCTTGTCCATGGACATTTTGACGTACTTCAAAATCGATTGGAATCTTTGCATTTTAAGTGTTGCCCAGCAGGTTTTGTGCTAAATGTCTGTTGGGATGGTTGTTTTATATGGTGAAAGATTCAAATCTCAAGCTAAATGCTTTTTGATAAGAAAAATTTGGCTTGTCTTATTATCCACTTCATATACGGGACCATAAGGATATTTTAAACTTTTCATTGGAATTCCCCTTTTGCAGTAAGTACAGTTATCTTCTCATGATTTTGTCATGAAAGTACAAAAACTAAGCTTCCATTATGTGTGTTCAGTTCTTACAAACTATAATTTGAAAATAATAGTGGCAATGTCATACTTCTGTGCCCTTTTGCTTGAACAGACCCTAATGGCAAAAACATGCACCAAAGAAGTTTCTTAAATATAACAGAAATGCAATTGATAAAGTGCTTTATTTATTTCTGCAAAACAATTCTGAGTGCCAAGACAAAAGTAAGAAAAGTCATTTAATCTACATGTGCACCTTGCTCTTGTGCGTGGGCCTATACCACAGCACCGATACAGGGTTCCAGTATTAGTCGACTTATTGATCGGAGCCAGCCTCTTCAACGAATCGCTGCTCTATCACCCCTCCTTTCGCGTATGGCACAGCATGCGCAAACAGGATGTTTGAATGTACCCAAAAAACCTCTCCCATTGACAGATCGCTAGTGAGGTTGAGATGGTCCTTACCTACAGTATATCGCATGTGATAGGAAAAATCGGGCTCCAAACTGCAATGGCAAAGTACCCTTACAAAAATACCATCTCAAAGTGAAGAGACAAATTTATGCTGCACATCAGTCTCTTTCCCATGATCTTTTAACACTTCATTTTCCTGAAGGGGAAGTGATCCACAGAAACAAAAAGCATTGCAATAACAGAAAAAAAGTCACTACATCTGGAGACTCAATGATCAAAAATAGGCAATTTTATTATGTATTTTAAGCTAATTAAGTGAAAAATGGCATTATATTTAAATGGTCCTGGGTTTGTTAGATCTGTGATCATTCAGAGTACCGAGACCACACAGAAGTATTGATTTTGTATATACATATTTTTTTTACTGTTCCTTACACATTTACATAAAAAGGACACAAAGAAGCTTTAAATGTAGAACATAAAACTGCACAGATGTAGTGAATTATGGTAAATGGTAGTGCCCTTAGTTCTCACATCTGTGTACTGAAAATGACTCAGAAAGACCCTTCCAAATAATCACTGATGCCAGAAAAAGCTAATCAGCTTACATAAATACTGGAATAACTGAGATTTGCTTGTGTGTTCTGGAAAGCAGTCAATGTACTGCATTACACCATCATGACTCCATAAACTCCAGTCAAGTGACATCATGGTGCTACAAGCTATGAATTCCATTAATTGCTACCCATCTACAAATATTTTCTCCAATGATATTTTCTCAGTGTCACGTACCAGCTGGAGTGTAAAAACTTATTTTATGCTGTGGCCTTGCCCTCCATCAGTCTTGTAGTTGAAATAATATATTCCTGTAGCAGTTTTAAAACTATCCAACCAATCAGATGCTTTGCACACTTTCACATCCAGCAGAAAATTGAAGGCCCCGGAATCATAACAGCCAAGCTCATTTCTGCTATGCTAAACTGCTCTACATCTCCAAAGTGACCTTTATTTAAAATGTGACACCATTAATACACTGCATCCTTGAATGTGATACAGTAAGTCACCATCTGCTAATAGGTCATTTTAATTGCTCCCTGAATGGTGATAAGATGGAGGGGACCTTATGTTTATTGATTTGGGTGGACTAATCTGATGTTAGCAGTTAACATGCTTAATTTAAAGAGTGCTCCACTCATTCCAATGGCCCTGTTTCAGGGAGAACATAAAACAGACTGCAGTTCAGGTTCTCCGTCACTGTCAGCATTACAGCCACTGTAATGGTCTTAGCTCTGTAAGCAGGTCTTTGAGCCAAGGCATGTTATAGCCTTGCATTGGCCTCTTTGTCTAAAAGTGACTGTGGCATCCATCAGTGGGACAGGGCAACACTTTGCTTGGCAGATCTAATGCCAGGTTGCAAATCTGTTCCATTATCATTTAATTATCAGACACTCTGCCACGCTAGCTGGCCTTGACTTGCTGGTACTAGGCTGACTCAGAGAATAAATACCAACCACAGCAGTGGATGCCTGGGAGCCATTCAAGGGGAGTACAATGGTCGCTGGACCCTTTTTACTCCCCATATTTGTTATGATTCTAATCTGTTCTGTCATGATTCTGCCATGTTTGTTATGATTCTGCCACTCCCTGTTATGTTTATGATCATGTCTGTTAGGTTTTGCCATGTTCGGTTTCGTTTTTGTACTTTGCCATGTTTTCGTTTTTGCCATTCCCAATCCACTATTCTGTTAGATTCCGGTCCATGTCTTTGTTCATGCCCTGCATTGCACTTTGTCTCCCCTGTCTGGTCTCTTGTTAAGTTACAGCTTCTCCCCAGTCCTGCGTGTCACATGCTTAGGTGATTTCATGGTTTCTGGGTTTCAAACATTCCTTCCAATCTCGTTTGCTTCCTTCGCCTCTCTTTTCTATATTACTAACCAATACTAACAGTTTGTTGTTTTCGTTAAAGTTACTCATTGTATATAATACTAACTTACTAACGAGCACTAGGGATTGTATAGCTGCACTTACTAATTGATTAACAAGCTCTCAGCACTCGCCCTGTTCTAGTCTCCGCCTCTTGCCTGCACTTAGTCTTTGCTGCAATTCAGCAGATCCTCTGCACCTGCTCCACTCTGTCCTACCTCTCATTATCTGTGCACATTAGAACTCCCTAACCGGAGCTGTATGTTTTGTCATAGGTTGTCTCGTGTTCCCTGTCCGCGTTTTTGGCTTTTTGCCAATTTCATGTGATTAGGTTCTCCCTCATGTTCCCGCCTTTGTAATTAGTCTGATCCTCATCACCTGATCCTAATCATAGCATGTGACTTCCTTGAGTGTATTTAAGCTGTCTTCTCACTGCAGTTCCCCGTCAGAACGTTTCCTCTTGCTTACCTGTGCTGCTATCTTTCGCCTTTGTATTCATAGTGTTAATCTTCTGACTGGACCGCCCGACTTACGATTTTTTGGCTCTGCTCTTTTGTACTTTTGTCTGCATCTGTTTTCGAACTTTTTGCTCGACTACGAGTTTTGTGTTTGCTGCCCTGGTAACGGTTTGGATTTCGCCCTCTGGATTTTGGCTTTGCTTCTCTGACAAACCTGTGCCTGTGTACCGAACCTATTTTTTGTCTGACCACAGTACTGTGTTTGCTGCCCTGGTTTTTGATTCTGTTTCTGCCCTCCTGGATTGTGATTTTTGGATTGTGGACTCTGCTGTTTGCCTTCTGCCCTACGGGGCTGACCCCCAGAGAATAAAAAGCCACCACAGCAGTGGAATCCTGTGTTCAAGGGAGTACAATGGTTCCTGGACGATACCTCCAATATTTGCCAAATGTTTTTTCTTTCAAATTCAACACATTCCAGCACTCCTGCCTCCTAACTTCCTCAAGAGGAATGTTTGACCAACAAATGTAACCCCTCAAGGTTAAGAGGACAGGAAGCAGGGATATGCTCTTCAAGAGTCAGGTTGAGTCATTTAGTATTTGCACATACCTATGAAAAATATGGGAATTATTGTTCTGCTTGGAACCCAGGAAAACCACACAAGTGAAATGAGATACCGTGGAGCTACGCTGTGTACTCATCATGTTCAAAAAATACCTTGCCAAATTTATGTAAGAATTTTCTTTCAGCCTTTCCGAAGTTGCTTTGTAATCCAGGTTTCTCATTGTAGACTGAAAGCATATGGTCAATTAGAGCTGCGCAATTTATGCTGGACTATTCTGAAAGAAATTCAGTGCATTCAAATCAACACATGCAATTAATAAACAAAATAATCCAGAGGCACCTATTACATTGAGCAAACTGAGCTTAATCTCACATGAATAATGCTGCACCACTTTGGGAAAGATGAGTGACCGACACTTAGCAATTTCTAGGCATTGATTATTCTGCAGGGATGAAAGGTAAACAGATAATGTTTATTTTTATTGCACAAGTCCTATTTCCAGTCATGTTTCCAACCTAACCATCGAAAGGTGTGATTAATCTACATGTGGTGCGCAAACAAATAGTCAATACACTGCAATCGTGTTTGTAAGAATATGATTACTGCTCTTTTGTGCTTGCAGGGCATCTGGGGTCAATATTGATCACTATAATTTACTCAAACATCCAGGCAAGAGCTCTCTGTAGCTGGCACTACACACTGTAGCCTGGAATTAAACTGCCAGACAGGGCTCTTTTATATACTATAAATCAACTGAAGTCCCGATGCCATCTACAGGAAACGCCTCTAATTATGTTTCTGTTTTCCCAGAAGAATTTTATGCAAGATTTATGGCCAATAAAAGGTTCTTTGCTGGACACATTTTTCTTTTACACAGCCTGATATGCACTATCCCCCCTTGTCATCAAAACTCTGATGTACTGCATACAAAAGCACATCCCTGCCTGCAGCAGGGTTTACATTTAAAAACAGTTCACACAAAGTTACACTTATTCAATTATTTAGCTATAAATACTTTACTTATTGTTGAACATCTTTATGAGAGAAAATATCTTTCTTGAATAATTAATCACATTATGTACAGTAGTATATATAAACAATTTACAACAGTACCAACACAAGTGGTAAATAATAAGGACAGTCTGTTCTATAGAGGCAGATGGCCATCTCATAACTAGGAGATTCAACAGAGTTTCTGTGAGGTTACACTGGTTAAAAAAGGTTACTCATGCAGGCTAACTGTCACAAACTGGACATTTTTTTTAACAAAATTATAATATTTATGTCAGCTGGGCTCTGCCGAGGTCCGACTGGCTAAACTTGAGTGAAGCTGGCACTGTTCAGCTTCAGCTCATTATTCGGGCCCCACCGTGTGATGGATCAGCCGCTAAATCAATATGCTCCCTCTTAACACACTTACTGTACTATGAAACCTTGACCACTGGCTCAATCAGCCAGCGGACATCCCATAATCAGCCTAATATCCTTTCAATTGGGCCCTCATCACATGGAAAAAGCCCAGATGGACTGTTTTCTGCAGCCTCGTTATAAAAAATGACTAATACTTGTGCTAAATGGCAGACAACTTTAACCTTGCCAACGGTGTTTATCAGCCGCAAGCGTCTTTTACATTGTTCCTTATTTTGTGCTTCAGAAAGCTGTAGACAGCTCTGGCAGGAAAACAAGCAGACCCATGAGGGGGTTATACTCTCATAGCGGCACCAAATATCACCTATTATTTTGTCTATGGGAAAGAAGAAGCACAGATCCACCAAGGCTTAACATATGCTGACATCTGACCTGCAGAGTGATCCATGGATCAACCTTCAGATATGACCATGGAGGCCTCGGACTAACACTGCTAACTCTGCTTGGGAAAGCAGAAGCAGTGATAAATCAATGCACTTTCCCCACAGCTGACTGAGAGATGAACAGGAGCTCTCTTCTGAGGGCCATTCCTTTCCAAACCTCGCTCCTTTCGTCCCAAGTTAAAACTTCCCATTAATACCTGCCGATCAGGCACTACACTCAGCTGCTCCAATTCGATATACAAAGAATACTTCAAGCTTATGAATAATTCTATTTCTCACAAGTGGTGATAATAACAATACATGCATTGATCAACATGAAGTATATTGTTAAATGACAAATGAAATAAAGCTTGCAATGTGTGCACATGAGTGACAGCATGAGAAAATACATAAAATAACAGCATTGCAAATGTAAATAACATGGTTACATTATAGCCTGAAGAAACATGCAGTATTAGATTAACATTATTGCCCTAAAATTGATGCTGTTCCATCTTTTGAAATTATTGATAAGTTATTAAAAAAATATATATATTCGGTCCTCATAGACTACGCTCAACTTAGCCTGCGGTCTATGTGTAATTGAAAGTCATTGCTTCTGCGCATCTTCAAGGCAGTGAAATTGAAATGGCTTTAACAAAATGATTGTACCAGTAATGTAGTCCCTAAACTGAACATAAAGCTGCACATTTTCACTGTTCCAGATGAGTCTGTTGCATAAGTAGCTTTTAACACAATTATAAACTTCCAAACATTGCTGCTGTTTACCATTTACTGGATGGCAACTTACATGATGCTCTTGTGCAAAGGATGTCTGGACATTAATACGACAAACATGAAGACATGCTAAAAGAATGATAGTCACAACATTTATATTTCCCAGTAAGACAACTTCTTAAATACATGCTGTTAAAGGGTGTACGTATTTTGCACATTCATTATTCATTAAATTCAAGGTTAGCCTCCGTTGCAGACGTCTTATGTGAATTGCTTCACTTACACACCAACGTCTGTGCACTTGAGCGGGGTTTTGTGTTTAACCAATCAGAGAGAATCTCTGAAATTTCGACGCTTTAGGCACATAATATTGTGGGAGGTAAGCGAAACATGTAAGACATCTGTAAAGGAGGCTAACCAACAATAACATGTTAAATGTTTTAAAGGTGGAATTTCTCCAGGTTTCTTCGGTGTCATTTTCCCGAACACAAGTTCCTTAGCTTCAGAGCTGCACACTTCAGTCGGCGCTTCGATTGTTAGACGTTTGATGCAGGGCCGGTCGCCATCATGGTGAAGTCGCTTAATTTCCTTTCTGTTCTCATCCAGTCCGCTTTTTATTCTTGAGAACTTTTCTAATAAATGAAGGCATCCCGTTCGGCACACAAACAGTTCGCTTGAGGAATATACGACAACAGTTATTGAAAGAACACCACCTATTATTGAAGGACTATCAAGCTGGCTTTTTCCACAAACAAGTATTTTCTCGTTCTGTGATCCGATTCTTATATATACAAAACAAATATCATAATCAATGAGTTTTTTAGGAGTTTCTGTTTATTAATATTTGACTGGGGAAATCCAAAAGCATTATCAGTTAATAAACATTCTGAATTTCTTTTTCAAACAATGCCATCGCGGAACTCAAAACCTGGCTCAAATGTGCAGACGTTGGAGTGTGAGTGAAGCTAACCACATAGGAAGTCTGCACTCCGTTAATTCAAGGTATGATGATCTATGTTGTATAACTTTTCCCCATACATAAACTGCCTAGACAAAAAAGTTGCACACAAAAATATTTTGTTGAAGCACCTTTAGTTTGGATCATGGCGCTCATCCGTCATGGTATTGTTTCGACAATCTCATACAATCCGACATTTAAATCCTACAGCATTAAAAATTGGCCGAGACCTTGAATTGACAATGGAAGAGTCAAACTATGACATAAAGCCCAGCACATCCAAATGACTTTCAGTTGGTAAAGGTCAGGACTCTGTGATGGCCAGTTCATGCGTGAAAATGATTCCTCATGCTCGATGAATCCTGGGATTGTCATCCTGGAATATGCCTGCACCATCAGAGATTTAAAAAATCAATTGATGGGATATCCTCATCATTCAGTACATCCAGGTAGTCTGCAGATTTAATTTTATTGCTGTATTATATTGCTGAGCCAAGAATTGACTAATTTCAGCAACCCCATATCATAACACTGCTTCCAGAGGCTTGTACAGAGGGCATTTGTATGATGGTGCATTGCTTCATGGGCTACCTTTCTTACACTGAAGCACACATTGCTCTGCAATAAGGAATATGTGGACTCGTCTGACCACGTGACCTTTCTTCATTGCTCCGTATTCCAATCTTTAGGCTTCCTAGCAAACTGAAGTCATTTTTTCCTCGATTAGCCTCACTAACGAGTGGCTTTCTTGTGGCCATGCAGCTGTTTAGTCCCAATCTTGCAAGTTCTCGTCACATTGTGTATATGGCATTACTCTTATTCTCACGATTAAACATAGCCATGAGTTCAAAGATAATTTTTTATGAGACTTCACCAAGTGTGTGAGTGATCTCCAATCACGAACTCAACTCAAACTCAACTCAAACTTTATTTATAGAGCACATTAAAACGACAGCAGTCAACCAAAGTGCTGTACAGAAGTGGGCACCAGGTTACGCCCAACAATAAGTAAATAAATGAATAGATTAAAAATAATAAAAATTACAGCAATCAGTAAATACAATGAAACATGGAGTTTGCATTTGCTCATTTATGAAACTCCAGGGAGAAGAAGTGGGTTTTTAAAAAAGATTTAAAAGTCTCTAGGGTCTGGGACGATCTAATATAAAGGGAAAGACTGTTCCAAAGCCTGGGAGCAGCCGCCAATAAAGGCCCTGTTACCTCTAGACTTTAGTCTAGTTTTTGGCACCTCCAACAACAGTTGCTCAGAAGACCTTAAGGCTCTGGTTGGGGTGTAGCAGAGCAGAAGCTCAGAGAGGTACACAGGGGCCAGACCATTGGAGGCTTTAAAAACAATTAAGAGAAGTTTAAAATCAACGTGATATCGGACTGGGAGCCAGTGGAGGGAGGCCAAGACTGGCGTGATGTGGTTGCGCTTTTTCTTGCCCGAGAGAAGACGAGCGGCAGCATTCTGAATGAGCTGAAGGCGGTTGAGAGAGGACGGGTCCAAGCCAACGTACAGGGAGTTACAATAATCTAACCTACTTGTAATGAAGGCATGGATAACCTTTTCAAGGTCGATCTTAGAAAAATAGGACTTGGTCTTGGCTAAAAGACGGAGTTGGAAAAAGCTTGTTTTAACAACAGCACTGATCTGCTTATCAAATTTAAAATGGCTGTCAAAAATCACCCCAAGGTTCCTTACGCAGGACTGAATGTTGGAACTCAGGGGGCCCAGGATATCAGCAGAACATGCTGTGGAAGTGTTTCCTCCAAACAGGATAATCTCGGTCTTGGATTCGTTAAGATTTAGAAAATTAGCACTCATCCATGACTTAACATCACTCAGACAATCAAATAGTGGCTGCATTTAATCCTTGCCTATCGACCTTAGTGGCAGGTAAATCTGGACATCGTCCACAAAGCAATGAAAAGGAATTTGATGCTTTCGAAAAAACACCACCAAGAGGCAACATATACAAAAGAAAAAGAATAGGGCCTAATATGGAGCCTTGCGGGACTCCACAGGTCAGTGGGGCCACATCTGAGGAAAAGTGACCCACCTGCACAGAAAAGCTCCGCTCTGTAAGGTAGGACCTGAACCAGCTGAGGGCAGAGCCTGTAATGCCCACACACTGCTTGAGACGATGCAGCAGAATCGCATGGTCCACTGTGTCAAAGGCGGCTGACAGGTCTAAAAGCATCAGGACAGCAGGACTACCTGAGTCAGCAGCTAAAATCAAATCATTAAAAACTCTCAGCAGGGCAGTTTCAGTGCTGTGTCTGGGTTTGAAGCCAGACTGAAACTTTTCATGGATGTTGTGCTGGACTAAAAACGACTGCAGCTGGATGTACACAGCTCTCTCCAAAACCTTGGATAAAAAGGGAAGCTGGGATATGGGCCTAAAATTTGAAAGGATGGAGGGATCAAGGTTTTTCTTTTTGATTAATGGTTTCACCACGGCATGTTTAAGGGCAAGAGGGACACAGCCTGAGCTAAGACTGGTGTTGATCAGCAGCAGAATACTAGCTCCAACTGCGTGAAAAATGTCTTTAAGGAGACAAGGTGGAATGGTGTCTAAGGGGCAGTTTGTAGGACGCAGATGGTTGACTACATCAGAGAGTTGGGAGAGGGACAAAGGCTTGAACTGGTTGAGGGTAACAGAGCACAGAGAAGGAGCAGGGTCTGAGATAGACCTAACACCTGTGTGAGCTGGTCTGAGGGCAGACACTTTTTTGATAAAAAATTGTAAAAAGTTATTACAGAGAGTAGGCGTTGGCACCAGAGGGGAGACATCACTAGGATTAATAAGAGAGTTCAGAACATTGAACAAGACCTGAGGCTTATGGCAATTATTTGTGACCAAGGTAGAGAAGTAGGCCATTTTGGCAGCCTTGACGGCTCTCTGATAGTCAGACAGGCAGCCATGAAGAATTTGTCGAGATACAACGAGATTCATGATGAGATTCACAAACATTCATGATTTTGTTCAGACCCATTTCTTTAGCGATGTTGACGATTCACCAGTATCCTTCCAGGTTTTAAGAATGGATTGGGCAGTTCTTCATACAATTCCAGTGATTTCAGCAATCTCGTTAGTTGTTTTCTTTGCTTAATGCAAACCAAAATTTTCGCCTCATGAAAGAGTAAAATCTTTTCCACAACCATGAGGTACGTATTCCAACATGGCTGTTTAAGAAATACTATAAACTGCATCAGTCACAGTTAGTGTAAAATAATTGTTGCCAGCTGAAACATATTAATCACTGCAATAATGATTCCATCATAGGCTCTTGAGTATTTGCTTATTTAAATCCAAACAATGACTTTTTTTTTTCTGGCTAGGCACCCTACACGCTTACGTAAGTGTATAATTGACTTCCATTTTTGAATTGAAGCTATGGTGTAATTTAGTTGTAGACATTAATACATTAATTTCCATGAGACACTACACAAAGCTGACTCACAGCAACTACTGTCCAAATTTAATATAATTTAAGTGTCTCGGCCTTGAAGCAGTTTTCCCTAGTTAGAATATGGACAGAGCAACTGGCAGAGAAAGTGTCTTGACAGCTTTTTCTTAATGTTCTCTCACAGTGCTCCACACACAGCGTTTAGACATAGCATACCACACTCCAGGGAGAAAATAGGATCTTAAAGCGGTGCCCAGACTAATCTGAGTGAGCAGGTGTTTTTTGGTGGAATGCCCAGGGTCTTCATGCATGGTATGGTTTCATCGCAGACAATTCATTAACATGGCCACCCAGCCACAATGGGAACAGACTACTGACTACTAAAACACGCCAGGAACCGGACCACTTTAGCCTGTCAACATGCCTCAGACAGAAGGGTCCTGCTGACAGAAAATTAATGCTAACCAATGATAGCAGTCCTAGTATTCCTCCTCAAATGAAAATGAGTACACACCAGATACAGACAAGTCTTTAGCAGATCATGTCTAGATAGAAAATCTACTAGCTTATTTTTTGAGGCAGAAGACTGATTTTATACTGTCCCTGCTCATTTTCGAACTAAATATCGTCAAGCTTTCCTGTAAGTCCCATTGTTAATGTTCCAAGTAGCAGGAGACTGAAACTGCCCCACAGGCTCTCTGAAAATCTGTGGCTCCTGATAATAAGACATAAAAAAATTAGGATGCTTGCATGACTTTATATTTAAAGGTTCTATTTTATGCGGTTTTCTTTACATTTAATGCATTTTTGGACATTTAAAAGGGAGATTTATAAACTTTTCAGCAAAAAAAAAAAAAAAACCCAGTAAAAAGCCATAATTTCCAGGCCATTCACGGCCTGATATTTTCTTCCCACTGAGAAACAGGCTGGTTTGAGTGGCTGTTCCCTCAATAATAATTAGCTCTTGAGTGGCCAACAAACAGAGCTATATGCATGAAAGTAACACTTGTTCAATGAAGACGCAAGGGTCGGGGCAGTGGGAGGAAGCAGGCCAAGTACACTGCATTGGTAGGCATGAACTACGCAGAGCAAGAATGATTGTGACAAAGAAAACAGCAGGAGTTTCAAAGTGTGTTTTGAATTCTGAAGTGGAAATGGAGACTAACGGCTCAAGTAGGGGGGGTCCTAAAAGTCAACTTTCCTTGGGTCCTTCAGGAACATTGACCGTTTTGCAATCTAAGGCTATGGGCCCTATCTTGCGCCAGAGTCCCTAAACCCGTTATTTGGGGATTTAGCATTGCGTAAGAGGCGTTCCCCTGCAAAAGTTGCTATCTTGCACACCTGCCTATATCCCTAAAACACCTGCGCTACCCGTTATATTATGCATAGGCGTGGTTTGGGCGTTACGCCAGTTAAACCAATCCGTGTGCCAGGTGCCATTGCCTTTCGGAGCAGGCTGCGCTATCCCAAATCCTCAAACCGAAACCCGTGATGGAGAGAGGAAGGTCGCCACGTTTCTCCGAAGACGAAGTTAAATTGCTCGTGCATGAGGTCAAATCAAGACAGGGGAGGATCTGTTTTTGTTAAGTTAATCATGAATTGTATTATTATTATTATTATTATTTTGACATTGACATATTGTTTAATGTTTGGTATGTAATAAAAAAAAAACATCAAGCCTACCCCTTTTGTGATTGAAACTTCAAAAAAAAAAAAAAGAAAAAAGAAAAAAATGCGTCTCACCATGATTGGGTCATGCCTCCAATTGAGCTGAGTGGGTGTTGGAATGACCCACTAGCATAGAAAAATAGTGCCACCGTAACCCTAACAGCAACGGGCAAGGCACACGGACAACTGGCAGCGGTGTAAACATCATCTGCACCCAGGTGACATAATTCCGTCACTGCCTGATGGGAGAGGCGCAGTTTTGTCACGCGTTCACCTTCTGTGGGAAATAATTCTCAGGGCCGGCGCTAGATCTGAAAATTTGGGAGAAAATAGCCTTCCCTTTATTGACTACAATTAGTCCTGGCTAATTCTAGATGGTTTTCCCTTGTTAACACGTTTTCCAATTCAAGAATATTCAAGTGGCAATTGAAGACACGGCTTCTCTCCCCCATGCGATCTAACAGCGACAAAATAATGGGCTACATTCAGTACAGAAAAATAATTTAATTATTAATAGGTCTATGCACTGGCACTCAGCAACGGTAATTTTTTTTTTCCAGCGAGAGCGGCATTTCAGAACTCATTTGCGAATGCAGGTAATTTCGGCGACAAGTACGCACACCTGTTTTTGCAGCAAGGTCACGCAACTTGCTGTAAAAAAATAATTGACAGCTGTCCGATTGGAAAATGCAAACGGACGAAACCACGTACTTGTCACCAGAATTACCTTCATTCGCTGAAGAGTTCTGAAATGCCGCTCTCGCTGGAAAAAAAGTTACGTCGCTGAGTGCCAGTGCATAGACCTAATTATGATTAATTATTTTTCTGAACTGAATGTTGCCCATTTGTCGCTGTTAGATCGCATAGGGGGAGAGAAGCCGTGTCTTCAATTGCCATATGGGCAGCGGGTGGTTTGAGGACCCGCTATACGCTTTCCCTAACCTGTGTGGTCAAGATAGCAATTTTAGGGAAAGCGCATAAACACGCCCACGTGCACACCTCCAGTCGCAATAAAGGATTCGGCATAATGTATAGCGGGTAGTGTGGCCGCAAGATACGTTTAGGGATAGTGGAAGCTGCTAAATACGTAATTCACGGGTAGCGGGTAGTGGCAACGGGTAGGGCAGTGTGAAAGATAGAGCCCTATGGGCCCTATCTTGCGCCAGAGTCCCTAAACCCGTTATTTGGGGATTTAGCATTGCGTAAGAGGCGTTCCCCCGCAAAAGTTGCTATCTTGCACACCTGCCTATATCCCTAAAACACCTGCGCTACCCGTTATATAATGCATAGGCGTGGTTTGGGCGTTACACCAGTTAAACCAATCCGTGTGCCAGGTGCCATTGCCTTTAGGAGCAGGCTGCGCTATCCCAAATCCTCAAACCGAAACCCGTGATGGAGAGAGGAAGGTCGCCACGTTTCTCCGAAGACGAAGTTAAATTGCTCGTGCATGAGGTCAAATCAAGACAGGGGAGGATCTGTTTTTGTTAAGTTAATCATGAATTGTATTATTATTATTATTATTATTATTATTATTATTGTTATTGTTATTTGACATTGACATATTGTTTAATGTTTGGGATGTAATAAAAAAAAACATCAAGCCTACCCCTTTTGTGATGGAAACTTCAAAAAAAAAGAAAAAGAAAAAGAAAAAAATGCGTTTCACCATGATTGGGTCATGCCTCCAACTGAGCTGAGTGGGTGTTGGAATGACCCACTAGCATAGAAAAATAGTGCCACAGTAACCCTAACAGCAACGGGCAAGGTATTCGGACAGCTGGCAGCGGTGTATATATCATTTGCAACCAGGTGATATTATTCCGTCACTGCCTGATGGGAGAGGCGCAGTTTTGTCACGCGTTCTCGTTCTGTGGGAAATAATTCTCAGGGCCGGCGCTAGACCTGAAAATCTGGGAGAAAATATCCTTCCCTTTATTGACTACAATTAGTCCTGGCTAATTCTAGATGGTTTTGCCTTATTAACACGTTTTCCAATTCAAGAATAATCAAGTGGCAATTGAAGACACGGCTTCTCTCCCCCATGCGCTCTAACAGCGACAAAATAATGGGCTACATTCAGTACAGAAAAATAATTTAATTATAAATAGGTCTATGCCCTGGCACTCAGCAACGGAATTTTTTTTTTTTTCCAGCGAGAGCGGCATTTCAGAACTCTTTTGCGAATGAAGGTAATTTCGGCGACAAGTACGCACACCTGTTTTTGCAGCACGGTCAAGCAACTTGCTGTAAAAAAAATAGAGAGCTGTCCGACTGGAAAATGTAAACGGACGAAACCACGTACTTGTCACCAGAATTACCTTCATTCGCTGAAGAGTTCTGAAATGCCGGTCTCGCTGGAAAAAAAGTTACGTCGCTGAGTGCCAGTGCATAGACCGAATTATGATTAATTATTTTTCTGAACTGAATGTAGCCTATTTGTCGCTGGTTGATCGCATAGGGGGAGAGAAGCCGTGTCTTCAATTGCCAGACGGGTAGCGGGTGGTTTGAGGACCCGCTATACGCTTTCCCTAACCTGTGTGGTCAAGATAGCAATTTTAGGGAAAGCGCATAAACACGCCCACGGGCACACCTCCAGTCGCAAATAAAGGATTCGGCATAATGAATAGCGGGTAGTGTGGCCACAAGATACCGTTTAGGGATAGTGGAAGCTGCTAAATGCGCAATTCACGGGTAGCGGGTGGTGGCAACGGGTAGGGCAGTGTGAAAGATAGAGCCCTATATGTCCAATGAACTTGAAATGGGATGCAACACTGTTCTTTTATAATCTGTGTGCCTTTGCATATAGAAGACTGCATAATATGGATTTTACATGCAAATACGGTGCAATTTAAAAGTATTACCCCCTCCCCCTCCTGATTTCCTTTTCCCTTTATCATTGGATATTTGTCACAAAATATGGTCGCTGGTCTTCAAACATAATGTAAGACAAGAAGAACACAACAAAACACAGAATAGTTTTCTAATGATCATTTCATTTACTGAAGGTAAAGGGTCATCAAACTCCCACGCCCAGTATCACCTATGTACAAAACTAATCGGCCCTTGAATCTTCAAGGTGAATTCAGTAATAGACCACTATGGCTTAAGCAAGACTTGGGTCGTCGCGCATGATCTTTAGAGGCTACGTATGGAAGAAGATGAAAATAGTAATCTCTTTGCTGCATGGTTGGATGCACAAATCCCTTTGGAAAAGAGGGGAATATTAAGTTTTTTCACTTTCCCCAAGGTAAAAGGCAGTGAACATTGTGGATTAGAGCTATAAACAGGAAGTATTTTTGCTACGAAGGAACATTCCAGGGTGTGCAGCTTATATGTTGTGTCTGGATGGCCCAATTTGGTAGAACCTGAGGAGGAAAGAATTCCATGTTCAACATCCACCAATATTGAATGAAATCAGTACTTTTTCGGCTTACCTTGATGTTTAGGTACCAAGAGAAACATTGGGGTGAGTAAAAACGTCAAGCATACATCCAGTCAAGAAAATTTAGAGTTTAAGTGTCAGTGTGCGGATAGATCATGCAAAGGGTGATAACCCAGGGTCAGCTGATTTTGCCGATATTTGGTATACACATGCACCTTACCAAGTTATGTATGAACCAAGAATATGAGCATCATCCATTTGGTTTCGGAGGAGTAATCACCAAACAAATGATGGATTCTGGACCATTTTTGATGGATTTTCAAGGGGTTAATTCGGGTCATCTCTACAGATAACGACTATACATTCAACATTTCCCCTTTGTGTGAATGTTGCCCATAGGATGGCCCACCAAACTGCTGAGAATGATCAAAAATTATTTCTAAATATGCCAGTTATGTGTCAAGATATTTCCCCTACCCCAAAATTTGGAATTGTGTATAGGCCTACTCAACAGCTTATAAGTCATCTGCCAAAGACTAAGAAAGACTAGGATGTCTGCTGCAGTTTACCTATAAGCAAAGTCTGTCTATAATCAAGCGTTGTGCCAAAAATTGGCAAAGTTTGTCAATTTCACCAAAATTTGCTTAGGAAAATTCGTTGGAAGGGTTAATTGCCCCTTACTCCTAAACAGAGTGATTATTTACAGTTTTATCTGCCTTCATTCTAGCCCAGGACCAGTCTATGATAGGAATTTGAACAAAATCCGTTGACTTTGCAGGTTATCACTTTTTGCAAATTTTGCGTGGTCTATCCATGCAGTGACACTTCATGACTTTACACTGCAACATCGCGGGCTGTTTTTTTGCCTGCTTTATATTGCCAGATGGGATCTATTTAAGAGACGTTTAGATTTGTCTAGGATGGCAGTAATTGTATCTGGGTGTCCATTGTGATTTCACAATTTGTGAAACTGAATCCAGTTATTGATAAAATTTGTTTAATTGGTTGATTTGGTAACTAAGGGGGGCAATTACTGTTTCACATAGGGCCAGGTAGGGTGAGGATTTTCCTTCATTGAGTGGAATCATTATTTATTAACTGCATTTTATGTTAATGCGGTCATCTTTGTCTAATATTAAAATCAGTTTGATGATCTGAAACATTGTATTGGGGCAAATATGTAAAAATATAAGGAATAAGAAAGGGGCAAATCCGTTTTCACAGCACTGTACATACCAATAGGAATTAACAAATTATTGCAAGATACCTGCAGCTGAAGCTGAATTATTATTATTTATTAATAAAATTCATCCATAGCACATAGAGGGGCTTTAACAAGACTATTGACCAAGATCTACAGCACAACACATTAGCACATTAAAAAAGATACAGAGTGCACATAATGGATAGTATGTAATAAACAGCATATGACACATGGAAAAATATACAACTAAGTAAGGAATTCAATTTTAATTTTATTTCCAATTTTCCACCACTAAAATGAAAAAAGTACTATCATTACTGAGCAGAAAAATCACATTCTCAAATTCAGAATACTCTTCTGTAGTACTGTACTCTTGTGGTATTGTGTATGTATCTCCTGACTCCATGTGCACACCATTCTGTCTGGATTTGCCGCCAGCAGAGTAATAGGCATGCCAAATAGTAGCTCCTGTGGATCTAATTCCGAGATGACCTTTAACTACACAGACACATATCAGTGGCCCCTCAGTATCAATGGCAAACTCTCAGTTGTCAGTTCTGAAGTCCTCCAATAGAGGTCAGGCTTTCATTCGCTCGAGTTTCTCGTGATGTTCAAAAAAAAAAAAAAAAAGTATTCACATGCAATGGACGGTCCCTGCACATTACCAATAAGTTTTTTTCAGCTGCTTATCCTGTACTGGGAGATTAAGATTATTTATCTTGTCCTATCGTGTAAAATGAACACCTGTATATTTCAGAATAACACCGTTTCAGAGGAACAAACACAAACATTTGCACTTGGGTTTTAAAGAAATACTTCTCAAACAAATAAATCAAAATAATTTGAAAATATCAATTCATGATAGTCACTACAGAAGAGATATTGCTATCGTTTCATACTCATACTGAATCATACTAAAATCTTCTGCATGGCATTTTTTTAAAATCTGTTCTGGTGTATTTTAGCATGGCATGCTCTAAACAGGATTAAAGGGGAAAAATACATATCATGCCTCTCCGTGACACAACGTACTGTAAACTGTAATGAAACATAAATACATTTGCTGCGCTGTCGGTTGCTGATAAAACAGTGAGGGCTTCATCATTTAGGCCTGCACTTGACAAGATTGAGCTGCTTTCCAAGAACACAGATTTACTGGGATTTATTTTGCTAATGATCATTGGTAAATGTGTTCAACATGATTAAGAAGGCCTGCTGCCCTGGGTACAGACAGAAATTAGAATAATTTCATGCATTTCACTCCGTATTGTGATCATTGTCTCGCTACAATGATATTGTTTTTTGCCCTTTTCCTTTTAATGCTATATTTCAACAATATGGATGAGTTCAGAGTAAATATTTGAAGAGCATATTGCTGAATTAACAACAAACTGAAGATAGAATCACAGTTGTATGATGAGCACAGAGCATAGAGCACAAAGCTTACAGCGCTTGACTCGGTGCAGATAGGTCGGTGGTATAAGACCCGATACAAGATCCATTGTAATATCAATGCCACAGTTTGGCCACTGGAAAGCCTCTCAAACTCGCACTACTCTAGGTGGATCGGCCCTGGCTTACTGAAATTAACTTTAAGTTACATTGCATAAAACTGTCCGCTACAGTATACAAGACTAGGTGCAACCTAGTATATGGCTGGGCCGCCAAGTACTGTATGAGAATGTGGGCCAAAGAAAAGGGTGCTAAATGAGGCAAAGCTCACGCAATTATATGAAGTACAAGTTTAGTAAAGAGCTGGAGCTGATAAATTATTTACAAAGAGGGAGGGGAGAGTGTGGGAGTGGGAGAGTGAGAGTGTGAGTGAGTGTGAGAGTGAGAGTGTGTAAGTGAGGGAGTGGGAGGGTTTTTCTAGAAAAACAGAGTATGGGAGTGTGGTGGCAGACCGGGGGGGGTTGATGGTTTCTGTTTTGATGGTTTGTGGGGGGCATGTCACTGTTATTGCGCAAATTCCACGTCTTCCAGAACTTTCTATTTCTTTCTGTTTTTTTCTTCTTTTTTTTTCCTTTTCCGTGCGCATACATTATGAACAGGCGCTAATTGCGCAATGACTCAGAATTAACGGGAATCAAGGGGGCACTGGGGAATAGTAAGGGGGCGCAGCGCCCCTGTTACCCTACTTAGAAGAAACTTTGAGAGTGACAGTGTGTGAAGAAGTGGGAGTGGGAGGTAAGGGGATGGGGGCGGGGAGGTCTTGATTAAGGAAAACATATCAAAAGCAAGTTATACATTTGAATAGACAAAGAGCTAGAGTAAGGGTAGCAGTTATTGATTTTGTGAATGTCAATTTGAGAGAGACAGCAGCAGCAGATGTAGATAGCAGTTAGAGTATGTAAGAAAAAATAATTTCCTATGTATCATTACTAATGTTTCATGAAATAAAGAACAAGTTTAGGTACAGCAACGTAGTGGAGAAGTAGCAACCTCAATCACGGGGTGTCAAACCCAGCTTGGCGTGATCTTTTAAACTTAATATTTTCTTATATTTATTGTTTTCATTGGTGTCGATTAAAGTCGCTCTCATAGATTCAATCAAAGCGGCCACCACAACTGCTTCCGTTCATGCGAACCAACTCATGAACGGGCAAGGGAATAAGTTAATTTGGAAACCAGTCGGGGCATCATACCGGTATTCTTGAAAATACTGAAACATAATAGTGCCGGCGCCACTTCCTCCGTGTGCGTAAATAGTCCAGCTATAGTCACAATAACAGTATTTATCAATTTTCCCTAACATCATGCTGAGGGATGTTTAATGTTAACATTACCAACCAAGCTGATTGAACAAAACAAGAGAGGATGGGATAATCACACGCATAAATGTGTGTGGCGCGTTCAATTCCACTTTTTAATTTAGCAGTGAAACTCACTGAGCTCAGTGCCCTCAGACATAAGTAAGGAGGGGAAATCTGTACTCTCGAATTACGAAGCTACTGCCATTCCAAATGCAAGAGAATAAAACTGAGTAACTTAATTTTCGAGCAACACCGCGGACCCGCAAAAGCCCTAAACAAACAAGTACTGTAACGTAACCCTCATCCAACCAAGGGTTTTTCTACTACAACCCCGACCAAGGGGGGTTACCAACCCCCCCCCCCCCGATTATTTCAAAATTAAGCGATAAACATCATCTTGTTTGGTATCAGTGTTACATCAAAATGTTACACACTTGCATAAAAGGTTTAATTTATGAATTATGAGAACAACTTTATGAACAATTCTATGAACTTGTATAATAGTAGGCCTATAGCACAGTATAAAAATAGTATACAGTACAGTAACCAGTCAAAGACACAAGTAAAAGTATGTCGGTCATGCACTTCTAATATTATTAGGTGAAGATCACTTCAAGGTTACTGGTCACTGCTGGTCATTGTAATTCCAAGATTTACTAATACAAGGGACAAGCCACATCAATAAATCAATAAGGATCACAATCAGTGTGGTCTACAAAGTTCATTGAGCATGAAACATAATAATAGCATACTATTTGCAACTAATTTGTAAGCATATTTTGTATCAAAAACAGGCAAAAATTGACGCTAGTGGCAACCACCCCCCCCCTACCCTTCGACTTTGACGGCCTACCCTACCCCCGGGGGGTGAGGTACCCTCATCGTTTTTTTCTTGAAAATGAGCGCGAAGGATGAATAAACAATTACCTAAAAGCATTAGATCATATCTGTTAACGTTTTTGTGCGACAGGATAAAATCTGTTAGGGAGGGGTGGTAACCCCTCCCCCCCTTGGTTGGACGAGGGTTAACTCATGAAATGCCCCCATTTTTAAAGGAGTAAACTTTTTCAAGTCATGAATTTTGAATGGTCTGACTTCACGTAGGCACACATTCGTAAGTCAGAAAAGTGAAAATTTCACTTACCTTCTAGAGACAAATCCAAAATCCACCAACAGCAAAGTACTCCATTTCAAATCCAAGATCCAACAACAGCAAAAAATTCCATTTCTGCTGCAATCTCTCAAATCGAAGATCCAAGAACAGCAAAGTATTCAGTTTTTGCTGCAATGTCTGAAAGCCGAAATTATGGGACCCATGTATTTATAATGCAAGTACACAGACCAGTAAATACGAGTGACGTCAACGCCCGGCCAGCCAGCCAGCCAACTGTCGGCCAACCAATTGTTGAAGTTCTTCCCCGCTGGCCGACCAATCGCTGAACTTCTTCCTCGCTGGTCAGCCAATCGTTGAACTTGATCACTCAGTCGGTCAGTCACTCACTCACGCAGTAACTCAGACAGCGACATTCGCGTTTATAGGGGCCAGGCCGCTGCTCGGCCCAATAACTGTAATGCAACTATGGTCAGTAATAATATTAGCTCATGTATGTGATGTGTCAGCGTGTTGAGACCAAATAAAATATTATACCCAAAGACCACTGCTCACCAGAATGTGTATGAATATATTCAATTAACTAGAATGATAGATTTCTGAATTTAAAATGAGGTCTAAGTGGACAGAAAAGTAGGTCATGAACTGCCCCGCATTTTTTACACATAACTTTACCTTTCAGATCAGCATAAAATAACTAGAGCTGGGCTCAGAGAGCGCAAGTACCTCCGCCAACGTGCTCAAAGTTATTTTTGCCAGAATTAGCTAGCAACCCCTGTGTTTTTGCAGTCCTGTAGTCTTCGTGCAAATATGTTTTTAATGTGTTTTGACCTTTTGCATGCCCTTGACCTTCACCTCTGACCTTGACCTACCAAAATCGAATCACCTCTTCCTTGAACAACACTTAATCATTCCACCAAATTTGAGGAAAATCCATCCATAACTTTTTGCGTAATCCTGCTTACAAACAAACCAACAAACCAACCAACAGACAAATGGTAATGATAACATAACCTCCGCCAACGAAGTCACAGTAAACAACCAGTTGCTGAATAATGACCCACATGTACTTCTGGGCCTCTCAGCTAACCTCACATGAACAAATAAGACATGAATTAAGGAAAATTAATAAAATGAGTGAAAATACAATCCAGAGAAAAATACATGCTACAGAGTGACACAAGTAAAAGAATGAATAATAATTTTTTCAAAATGAAATATTTTTCAAAGTATTAATTTGGCTTCTCTATCCTATCCATTTCTGGAATTACATATCAACAAGCCCTGAACAAGCATACTTGAACATGACACATGTTGCCATCTTTGGAGTGTGCAGAGTTTGTGGTTCTCTGCCAAAACACATGCCTAGCAGCAACTTTTTATCACTCACGGTTGCAGACCTAAAATTCTCAGAACTAGGGCGAAGGAAACCCAAACATGTTTCCGCAGCATGCAACCAACAAGCACCGGGATAGCCATAAAAGGCACTAGAGCAACCAACTACGCTGACCCAAACCAACTGTGTCCAACCCACATCCCTGAGCAGCACAACGCCAGTTATGCTGCTCTTGTCAGGCTACTAGCCACAGTCTGCACTGGTATTGCCAGATTCCATCTGAGACCTTGGTGGTCATCCCTGCACCGAAAGCTGCGACTTTACCGAGTACGCCAACCCATTTGCCAGAATCAGGCATTTTGGCAAATCAAGAACAATATGGTTAAGCCACATTTGAGACAGAGATTCATTAGAAAACTGGCAAACTGTGTAACTGCACTAAGACACAATGGATAAAAAAATGCAGTATTATTATTAGGGAGCATTCCTTTAATTGAGACACTCCAATTCCAAATGAATGGCATCAATTATGAATTTCATCTACACAGACCAAACAAGGATAACAGAAGTTGCTTTTCACAATTGAAAGGGGATATCATTACTCCTCCATTGACTGAGGCTCTAACCACATTAGCATACTTGCAGTGCAGGGTGCTTTCTCCATTATATTGTCGGCAAGTAATGACAAATGGACTGCCGAGCAAGCAGACTGCTTTCATCCGTCAATGCATCAAATCTGGCTGGCTCATTCAGCAAGCTACACCTGCATTCAACCTCAAGGAATCAGAAACAGTCTACAGAGGGAGAAGAGGAGGAAGTAGAGCTCCCTTACAGACAGTGTTGTGACCTGAAGGTTCCAGAAAAATCTGGTCACTTGACACATGGAGCCATTTCGTTTCCATCGCTTATTGTGCAATGTTTAAGTAAATGGGTTCAAACATGAAAGAGCCAGGGCTCGAAATTGCGAGCCTTTTTGGTCACATATGCGACCAAAATAAACACTGTGTGACCTTTGAATTAAAATAGTCGCACCTGTGCGACCGCTTTGCCCCCCAGTTAAACACCTCTTTTCTTGTACATTTGGAAGTCAGTAGGAATGCACACCGCTGCTGCAGCTTGAACAGAGATGGGCGTATGTGCCAGAGCAGTGCATGCATCTACTGGACATACCGCAGCCGGACGTACCGGTATAAGAATGGAACGCACCCAGTGTGTTCCCTCGAGCTGACAGTGACCATTCTGACCAATCAAAGGGGAGCTAGACGTCCTAAACCTCAGTACTGATTCTAGAATGATTAATATTAGCCGTCAATCACTCCATTTTGTGGTACTAAGATTTGCTATTGTAACTATACACAAGATTTAGACGGAAAATGAAACGAAGAACAATAGAAAACTTTTTTTTGGTACCGTTTACGTTAAAAAAAATGAGTCGGTACAAACGTTGCTGAAACTGACAATCATACGGTGATTCGGACGAACCAGCGGCGAAATGAGTTTATTATTTTTGCAGAGTGGCTTTGAAATTTTGAATGGCTGACGTTTAAAGAGGGTGAAGTGCACCGTGTTCGTTGTAAAGATTATGGCCCGGATCTCGCAGTTAACAACGCGCTACCTACTGAGTCCAAACTATTTAAAGGGCGATTCCATGCCTGTTGTACGGGACGTTCAGACAGTATTTTACATCCAGAAAATGAAATGATGACTGGCTTTAAAGTAGGCTGTGACCTTTAAATTGTGTTCCCATACTTTAACATTATTCAATGATCAGACTGATTCATTTCCATTTTTGGGGGGTGAAATGAGCAAAAATGTGATCTGTCGTATGGGACACAGAGAAATCACTATTTTTTTTCCAACAAAGTCTTTTCAAGAACTCTTTGATTTGGCTATTGAAAACTTCAGGAAAATAGTCATGAAATATCGAAGAGAGTCTGCTGTATTGTGTTAAAGCAGTTTTATTCAAAAAAATCAATAAGACATGAATTCAACAGGGTTTAAAAATTATACAAGGTACCTGTCGTACGGGACAGAAAAAATCTGTCGTACAGGACGCTCTGAATTGAGCTCAGGTTTCTACTGAAGCACTGCCCCCACCTGTTATTGCACTTGAAACTTGAACAGCTAAAGCAAAATAAATAATAACTGATTACTTTATAACAATTCATGTCCCCTCAGTTAGCTCTATACTTTTGATAATTCCGCACTTGTCGTATGGGACAAAATATCTGTCGTACGGGACAACTATTATCTGTAAAAACATATCAACCTTTCCTGTCTCATTATTTACCAACTTCTTTTCTTCAGAAAACAGTTTGAAATTCTATCATAACAAATAGTACACAAATCACTAGATAAGGCTCAGAATGATTGAGAAATGACAAGATGTGAACCAAGAAACACACTTACTAGCAACACAAATTATTATCGGTTCATCATTCCATTGCCAACTTGGATGCTGCATGTAGCCTCAGGGTGCTTTCACACTAGGGACTCAGGCACGAATCCGAGTACACTTGACCCTTAAGTCTGGTTTATTTGGTAAGTGTGAACCGTACTCGAGCACGGAAGTGGAGTATCACGTGACATCTTAACAATTCGACTCTTTTGTTCTGACACATATAGCGGCAAGAGGATCTCTCTGGTTAAATGAAGAAATTGGACAGACGAATCTCCTCATCACAGTTAGTAGACATATAGGGCTACTCAAATGAAAAGGTTTCATCAAAATCGGACGA
This sequence comes from Gymnothorax javanicus, assembly GCA_029692085.1. Lineage (NCBI taxonomy): Eukaryota > Metazoa > Chordata > Actinopteri > Anguilliformes > Muraenidae > Gymnothorax > Gymnothorax javanicus. The sequence continues at coordinate 85,426,427 of CM056196.1, forward strand.
GGGCACATGGAGAACTTTGCCCTCCCAAAATGCCAAATTTCACTTTTTCCCTGACTGAATGGCCACCTATATGCTTGTGCCCTCAACATCCCATGCTTAATTTATGTTGATTACGTAAAGGACGTCCCATGGTATCATATTATGAATAAACTGTCTTGGGCTGTTGAGGGCACAGTTTGGAAATGCCCCTGATATTACAGCTCAAATGACCAAATGTAGCATCTTTTCAGCGTCCCCTATAGGATGCGCCCTTGACAGCCCACAAACATTTTCAGATTATTGTGAGCCCTACTCACAGTAGATTGACGCAAGTGAAAATGAATGTGGGCTGCTGTAGGCGCAATGATATAATTGCATTTGAAAACTGAATTTTTTTTAGCGCTCATTTCTCATCTCTGAATCCTTGGCCCTTCTGGTACCCCTTAAAAAGAAACCAAAGGGTATTGGCACTTGGCACCTAAATATTTGCAGTTTTTCTATTGAACCAACCATCAAAAATTTCAGGCAAATCTGAGACCATTATATATATCACCCTCTTCCTGATTCTTAGAAAAACTGGCTCTTAAAAACCACCTCGGTGTATACTGCTACCTTCTGTATCGGAATTTTGATAAAATAATCCATACTCGGGCATGGTACGACGTCGCTAGAGTGAAAGCTGACCAGCGGGGGAGAAGGGAGGGGGGACAATCGTACTGTGGCACTGTGCGGAACAATCGTACCTAGTGTGAAAGCGCCCTTAGGCTCAAGGCCTTTGGAGTTTTCAGGGGCAAAAATGTCCTCGCCCAAGTGTTGACAAAGTATAATACTCTTTTCTCATCTGAAGGGTTCATTACATGTACTATATTTTATACATTTTTATTCAGCCAGTCTGACAGTGCATAAAATGTACACAACCACAGTGCATGATCATGCATGAGACAGTCAGTCAGTACAGTCAACTCTTTTCTGTCTTTCTAATGCAAAAAAACTAATGAAATGCACAGACATGGCAAATGTTACTTTTACAAATATATTTAACTATTCCTTAAATTTCAAAGCATTTTCAATGTACCAGCATTATTTACCTCTGAATCGGGGACTGATACCATTAAGAAACTCTGAACAGCCATTTGCATACCCTGGAAACAGTCACTTGCCTTCCCTCAATGGAATTTTCCATTCACCAATGCCCCCTATTGTCTCAGAGGTGAGGAATTAAAGAGACACCTATTGTTTTTCAGGCAGAACTAACCAACTGAGAAGTAATTGCCTTGAGATTTGGTTTAAGCAGTTCTGTGAAGGACTGTACCTATGATCTGTCGTACGGGACAATACTTTTCAGGCTAATTATGTGTAAACTAATTAATGGAATTACGGGGAGACAGTAGTATTTTTGTACCTTAAGTCTGAAACCAGAGGATTTGTAATAAAAAGTTTCCAGCTCAAAAAATGAAAAAATGGCAAGAACTTTTTATCTTCAATTTGTCGTATGGGACATGACAATGAACAGCCCGTCATTTATCATATTTTTCTCCGTCAAGCAAAAGGTCATGTGACTGTCACTTTGCAAGTGGACAGACTTTGCTCTAGATAGGTGACTCGTAAAGACTGGGAACTTGAGTGATATCAATTTGTGGGAAATTAAGGCATTTGATTGAAAATTGTGGAAAATTGAAAATTTGATGAAATTTCATGTTACCTTTGATTCCACCCCAAATCACCATTTTGCATTCATGTAAGTGAGAAAACTAACTTGTTCTAAATGACTTGGGTATTCATGGTTACAAATAATATTAGACCAGTCAGTTAAAAACATTTCTCAAATTAAGCATTTTTTAAGTTTCTAGCATGGAATCGCCCTAAACATGAAGTCCCTAAAAACATGGAGAACATGCGAAACACAGAAAATGCTGTGACAAATGTGCATCAACAAGTAGGTCCGGTGTTCTTTCAGTTTTTTCTACCAATAAATATGCTGCCCCACGGTTACGGGCTTGTGCAGACCTAAAATCTTCGTCTCGGTTTCTTCGCTCAAATCTTAAGTAGCTTATCTGCAAAAATCATAAAAACAATTTTTTTGTAAAACGTAATTACTATTTCTTTGTGAAGCAAGTCCCAATGCTGGTATTTGATTTCATCATTTTACTGTGGTTTCTAATGGAAGCGTATTAAATAAATATATTTCCTATATGTGACAGTAGTGGTATGATGTAGCTGATTGCTGATATCCTAAAGATGTTATGGATCGCCCAAGAATAGCGAATCACAAAAAGCATATAACCGTCCACATTAAAAATTGCAGTACAACCTACCCAGTTCACCTGATTGTGATGTATATTACCCTCAAATTAAAGCTGAAAGTCAGCACTCTGAGCTCATATGCATTATTTAAATTAATCTCCAACATGCGGTGCAACACAGCTAAAATACAAAAAATTTTGTCAGTTTTTAAATATACATTGACTTGACTGCGTGAGTATGATTGAATTACTTTTTATTCAATAATGATGAGCAAAAGAGAGGAAAATTTTGTGGTATTTTTCTTGATTGACTTGATAGAGTAGAGATTTCAGTGCTGTAGAAGAAAAACAATACTGTAAATTTGAATACATTCTCCACACTCTAACCAATGGCAGGCCACCAACTAGGGAACAGACACCGTAAAAGTTAGAAGTTATGTTTCACTCTCAAACCTGTGTCACTCTGGCTAATTGGTTACTGACAAGCAGGCTCACAAGGTGCAAATACAATTCTGGAAAACATGGAGCAAAAATAATTCATTCTTAGCAGTCTGCTGCAATACACAGAACCTAGTCCAAACACCATGGACAGATTTATTGTTAATGGACATAATAATTCCTAATCATCCTGGGTGTTCTTAATCAGACAACGGCTAGTGTAATCACTCCATAGCCTGTGCTCCATGCCTCTCAACAGCAACCCTATTCTAAAGAACAAGCATAAAAGAATAAAGCATTAGATCCTTAATCTTTTTTTCCACAGAAAGACCAAAAGGAACAGGTAAAAGATTGTGCTGCTCCTCCTCAGAAGCAGCCCTGTTTCCCTGAAAGCAGACATGATGGATGAGAGGCCTCGGTAGTCTGATAAGGGGAGGCCTCAGATAAGCAGGCAACATGAGACAAGGCGACATGGCCACCTGTGATCTCCTACAGCACTCCCGCTATGCAGCTCCCTTGCAACACCATGCTGAGCTCAAACCCCACAGACTGACAAGATGCAACAACACCACCACGATCAGCTCAAATCCCACACACAGGCAAGGTGCAGGAGCACATCCTCCCGCAGATTTACTTTTCTCCAGAAAGTATCCAGTTGTGTGATCAGATCTGCGAATCTGTTCTTGGTTGGGATTTGTACCATAATAATAGTAGACGAAAGAATACAAATACTGTGTATCAAAACAATATTGATATAAACAAAAGCAGAATTACATCTCCAATTCCATGGAAAATGCAAAGGAATTCAAAAAGGACTGGTTTGAAAAGTATCCATCCTCCATTACCTGGCAAAAAGTACAACCTATTAAGAGTGGAACCAAATTAAACCATCAATCAGCAATCCTGAAAGGACATGGCCTGTAAAGTAAATAACCTATTTATTAGGGTGGTTTAAGAAAACACAACTGCATAGAAATTCTACATTTGACATTTCAAGTTTTTTTGATACATAAAATTCTTCAATAGATATGTCTATTAATAAAATAACCAATTATACAAAGGGTCATCTTAATGATGTTCTACTCTCAACAATTCATCAATTATGCGCTGCTCATTTAAAACAGATGTAATGGTGCAGACGTGAGGGAAACGGCAGTGCTTGTTCATGTAGAGTTGGGAATAGAGAAATGCAAGATTTCGCAAAGCAGCACCAGTGAACTAGTTTCCCATTCGTGTGAGATGTTTCCTGTAATGCAACCTATTGTTATGAGCAGCAGCGAAGGAACTATGTACAGATCCATAATAAAGTCGCTTGGGCACATTGATGATAATTTTAGCCACAAATGGCACCAACAGAAAATAACAACTACACTTGGGACTTGGTAGAAGAATAGTCTTTACCACTCCAAGTCAGGAGAGGGGCGAACAGAATCAATGGGGATATACAACACTGATGAGAGACTGGTCTGAGGTCAGTACCAGGATGGCAATCCCAGGGCACAGGGCAAAATGGCAGTGCACCCTCTCAAACTCCAAGGCCTGGAGAAACTAGCTGAGTCACCACACTTGAATTAAACAGCACAGCGAGATATCACTGATAAAATGGTTACTTAGTTTTCTTCATTATCGAAGATGGAGCATTAAGAGTTTGAGGCAGAACTGGCTTAAACGCATGGAACAGAAACAATCCAGTGAGGACGGAACATAGTACAGGGACTTAAATACACGCAACACCAGTAAACAATAGGAAACAGGTGAAAGTGGGAACAAAAAGGGAAGGGCGATGAACAAGACAATAGTGATATAATGAGAAGTAATTAGGGGAAACAAAAGGAAAAAACTGCCAAGGACAGCGAAAGAGCAAAGAAGAGTGACCACGAGGCCCGCCTGGGGTTTAGCCTTTTAGCAGAGCGAAGGTATGCAGGATGGTCTGTCCACATGAGAAAGGAAATGCTGGCCACCACAAGCAAGTGCCTCCATTCTTCAAAAGCCAGCTTGATGGCAGGCAGCCTGTGATGCTCGATGATGTAGTTTCTCTCTGCAGGGGAGAAGGCACAGGGATGAACCTTACCCTCAGCCACCGCTGGGATGGGGCAGCCCCAATGCCGACGTTGGAAGTCTCGAACTCCATGATTAACTAGTGTTAGGGGTTGGGGAGAGTCAGTACAGGGGCATTGATAAGCTTAACCTTCAGCTAGCGGAATACAGAGGTGGCTTGAGGAGACCAGCGGGAGGGAAACTTGCAGGAGGTGAGAGAAGAAGGAGCAGCAATGACTATAATGTCAAATGAAGCGCCAGTAAAAGTTAGCAAATCCAAGGAATCTCTGGCGTTGCTTGCAGTCCACTAGTTCCTGCCCAGCTACTGGGCAAAATCAAGATGGAGGAAGTTACCAGAGCTGCAGAGTAGATCAGAGCCTTGGTGGCCAGTTGGCACTCTTGCCAAAACACCTTCAGAAAGAAGAGTGGCAGAGAGGAAGAAACAGCAGCCCTCTGTAAGCACTTCTCTTCCCTGGACAAAACAGGGCTGACAAAGACGACACTCCGCAACGAGGTGCTCAGCGCTGCCACAGAATAGGCCAAGGCCAGAATTTACTCTGCGCTGTCATTCTGCTGGGCTAAAATGGTAAAGCCTGGCATAATCCACCTGCATAGGTTGCAAATATGGCGGCTGAGGAGCAGGTCTGGAGGTTGAACTGGTGGGTCCTGATGGTGGATGGGCCTCAATCTTGCAAGTGAGAGCCCACCCTACAGGCTAGGTCAATTAGCCTGCCATGTTAAGAAGGCAGCTGGCATGCGGTGAACTCGTCTGACTATGTCAGCCAGGCCAAAGAGGAAGGCATTGTATTGTGCTTGATAGTCACAGTGGGTGGTAGCAGCCAGCATGTGGAATTTGACAGTAATTGGACACACAGTAGTTGCCATGATTGAGTTGGAGCAGGCATAAGCAGTGGCATGACTACCATGAGTTTGGCCAAATACTTGCCAATATAAAGCCAGGGAAGCTGTGTATAGCAGAATTATTAGCCTTCCTGCATGCGGCAGCCCAGTAGTGGGCACGCCCAGTCAGACGGGTGATGGTAAATGCTTCTCTGGACCGCTCAATGGAGAAGGCAGACAGCTGGAGACCAAAGATCGTGGAGCACTGCATCAGGAAACTAAGTTGGTGGATGGGTTGTCGTCATATGGATCCCACAGAGCGATGCTGGGTTCTCGTGGTGTAGTTAACTGAGCCTGAGCTTACAAGAGGAGTGAGCTTGCAGTCTGGGTAATAGCAGTGGAGTCCTGGGAGATTTCAGAGTTGGAAGCTAGCTGATTTTGGCACAATGGAATAAAGCTCGCAAAGCTCCGCCTCTTCGTGCCCCGGCCGAATCCCTTAAAACTGGATGGCATCGGTGTCAGTGGAGTGAGTGAGATCCGCTAGTTCCATGGGTGGCTAGATTGTTCTGTTTCGAGCAGCTGCGAAAGAACCAGGTGCAGATCCACAATTAAGCTGCTTGGGCACTTTAATAATGATTTTAGCTGCAAATGGCACTAAAAGAAAATGATAACTATGGCAGGTTCTAGGCAGAAGGATAGCCTGGAACAGTTCCAGTCAGGCGAGGAGCAAAGAGGATCAATGAGGAGAAGCAAATCACAGACTGGTCCTTAGCCAGTACTAAGATGGCAATTCGGGGGTACAGGACACAATGTGTCATGGTTTGTGTACTCTGTGTTTGGTGTAGGGCTTTCTTTGTGTCTTTCATCTGGGACGACATCAAATTCCTTACACCAGCTGGTTGATTGAAGATGGGCGCCACCTGTTTCTGGTTCTATTTAAGCTGGAAGTTCACCGCACCTCTTTGCTTGAGTGTCTGATCTTCTGAGTTCACACTAGCCAGGAAAGATTTACTCTAGTGTTTAGCGAACTATTTCGCAGTTATTTTTAGAGTATTCTTAGGAATTTCTTTCTTAAGTTTCTTTCTTGTTTCCTCTCCTTTATTTGCACTGGTATTTGGTGTCTTTGGAGTTTTCTTGTCCGTTTGGACGTATTTATTTGTGAAGCCTCTGGCTTCGTTCTGCTCTCGTGTTCTTTCTCTCATGCAGCAGTTTATCTCCTCGCTCAGCCCTGTACTCTGGCAGTCGCTGCATTTAGTCTCATTACTTCCACCGTCATTACAGCACACTCAAGCCAGTCATGGAGAGTCCAGCAGATACGCCGCTAGACCAGCTGGTTGCTAATCAACAAACTATTCTCGCTGGTCACGGCAAAGGGCTTGTTAGTCTAAATAAACAGCAAACTGAGTTGGCGGATCGTATGCGTGTTCAGGAAGGGGCGTTGCAAAGACAGGAGAATATTCTGTTAAGTCTTACGGAAAATATCAGGGCTTTAACGGTTCAAGTCACACAAAACGTACCACAAGCACAATCCATTCCCCCGTGAGCCCAAGTTACAACTACTGCCCCATTATGAAGGGGAACCCGGAAAATGTAAGGATTTTCTTGCTCAGTGCCACATATTTTTCAAATCACAACCTTCGCGATTTACCAATAAAGAATCGCAAGTCATCCTGTCATTACTATCTGCCACCGCTCTCTCTTGGGCGGGGCCTCTCATTCGGTCCGGGTCGCCTGTTGTGAGTTCAGCAGACAGCCTGATGAAAGAAATGATTTCAGTCTTTGACCATGACGTGTCTGGTCAGGACGCCGCTGCTCGCTTAATACGTTTGCCAAGGGAGCAAGAGTGTGGCCGAGTTTTCTATTTTATTTCGTTCCCTGGCCACAGAAACGGGGTGGCCGGAAGCCCCGCTTATGACTTTATTTATTCATGCATTATTTGAACCAGTCAAAGATGCTCTGGCAACCTTAGAACCTTCTGTTTCTTTAGATTCTCTGGTTTGTTCAGCAGTTAGAATTGATAACCGCATTTGTGAGCGTAACAGAGAAAGACGAGCGACGCAGCCTCCTCTAGCCGAATGTTTGGGTGCTACTCCAGATCTGCACGTAGCCCCAGCTCCGCCCATAGAATTGCCCTGTCGCAGTGATCCTATTCAGGTGGACGGATCATTTGTCCGCCAGGCTCGTGATCCTGAGCGAAAGCATGTAATCTGTTTTAAGTGCAAAAAACCGGGACATATCTGACCACACTGCCCTGAGCGTAAGGGAAACGGGAAGTCTCTCTAGCGGAATGGGGGGCGCTAGAGGGACAGACTCAATCTCCCTTTTGCACTTTCATTTCAGTGCAGTTGATTATTAAGGATCAGAAAATATCTGTAGAAGCTTTTTTGGACTCGGGGGCCGTGGATTGTTTTGTGGATGCTGGGTGGGCTAGGAAGCATTCCTTGCCTATCCGTTCCCTTTTGCACTCTCACGCTATTAATGCTCTGGATGGTCATCCATTGGGAACTGGTCTTGTTACTGAGGTCACTGATTTTATGATTATGCTCATCTAGTTTGGTGGTCACTCCGAGAGGGTTCAGTTTTTTCTTATCAATTCTCCGAGTTATCCTATTGTTTTGGGTCATGCTTGGTTGGTCAAGCATAGGCCACACATTTTTTTGGGGCAGCCATAATAGTCCCATTATTCAATGGGGTTCTAACTGTAAGGCTCACTGTAGCCAAACTAATTCATGTCGCCCCATACGCCAATCTCTGGGGGAGATGGATGCCTGGAGTGATGACGAGGAGAGCGTCTCACTTGGCAAACCTGAGGGTGATGATAGGGCGGAGGATAATTTGGAGTGGGATCCGCAATTAGACTGGCGGCAGCTGGAGGATGATTTATTTTCAGAGGATATTTCCGACTGGTTGAGGCTCTGGATCCTGAAGAGAGTTGGAGTTTGGGGGCTACTCTGACTTTTAATTTGCCTCCGAATGTTCCCACTGATTACGCCGACCTTGCCGAGGTTTTTAGCAAGCAATGGGCCTCTTCCTTGCCTCTACATTGCGCGTATGACTGCACTATAGAGCTCTACCCCGGTACTATACCTCCTAGGGGTTGATTATACTCGCTATCAGGTCCTGAGCGCAAGGCCATGCGGGAGTATATTCAAGAGGCAATGGCGAGCGGTTTCATTCGACCCTCTACATCTCATGCCGGAGCGGGATTTTTCTTTGTAGGGTAGAAGGATGGAGGGTTGAGACCCTGTATCGATTATAGGGGCTTAAACAACATTACTATTAAGAATCATTATCCGCTTCACCTGATGAATTCCACGTTTGAACGACTCCAGGAGGCGTCATTTTTCACTAAATTAGATCTCCGCAATGCCTACAATCTAGTTGGGATTAAGGAGGGGGATGAGTGGAAAACGGCATTTAATACCCATGACGGGTACTACAAATATTTGGTCATGTCGTTTGGATTGGTCAACGCCCCCTCGGTGTTCCAGGCACTTGTTAACGACGTGCTTCGAGAGATGTTGGAGAAATTCGTCTTTGTCTACCTTGACGATATTTTGATTTTTTCTTCAACTCTCTCAGAGCATAAACAACACGTCCGACAAGTGCTTGCGGCCCTGCTTGAAGCCAAGCTTTTTGTCAAGGCTGAGAAATGCCTTTTTCACGCCAAGATAATGTCGTTTCTTGTTTCATTGTGTCGGCAAGGTCAGTCTGTATGGACCCGGACAAAGTGGCAGCGGTTATGGATTGGCCCACTCCACAGTTGGTAAAAGAGGTGCAACGTTTTTTAGGCTTTGCAAACTTTTATAGGAGGTTCATTCGCAATTTTAGTGGTGTTGCTGCCCTGATTATTGCGCTGACCAAGAAGAATGCCTCCTCTCTGTTCTCTTGGACACCAGCAGCTGATGCTGCTTTTCAGGAATTGAAGAGACTGTTTAGTTCACAGCCGATCCTTGTTGTGCCCGATCCCTCCTTCCCGTTTGTGGTGGAGGTGGACGCTTCGGAGGTCGGGGTGGGTGCCATTTTGTCCCAGCGCTCTCCTCGGGACAATAAATTGCATCCCTGCGCCTACTTCTCCCGGTCAATGTCTGCGGCTGAGCAGAATTACAGCATTGGTGACCGGGAGTTGTTGGCAGTTAAGTTGGTGTTGGAAGAATGGCACGACTGGTTGGAGGGGGCTGAACACCCGTTTATGGTCTGGACCGATCACAAGAACCTCCAGTACATCCAGCAGGCTAAGTGGCGAAATTCCCGGCAGGCGCGGTGGGCGTTATTTTTCAACTGCTTCAACTTTACGTTGGCTTATCGCCCCGGTTCTAAAAACATCAAGCTAGACGCGTTGTATCGTATTTATGACCATTCTGGCCGCAACCCTGTCCTTGAGCCTATAATTCCTTCAGCTCAAATTGTGGCTCCCGTCCTATGGGATGTTGAGTCTGTAGTTCGGGAGGCCTTGCGGTCCGATTCTGGTCCAGGTGGGGAGCCGCCTGGCTGTTTGTTCGTTCCTGTGGTGGTCCGTTCTCAGGTTCTCCAGTGGGGTCACTCTTCCCGCTTGGCTGGTCATCCTGGGGTTCACCGGACTAAGCAGTTTTTGGCCCGGCGCTTTTGGTGACCCTGTATGGATAAGGACATCCGGGAGTTTGTGGCGGCCTGTTGCGTTTGTGCACAGAACAAGGGTTCTCATCTCCCTCCCTCGGGTCTGTTGCGGGCATTGCCCGTCCCCAAGTGTCCTTGGAGCCATATTGCTTTGGACTTTGTCTCGGGTCTGCCGGCTTCTGACGGCAACACCGTTATGTAATGTGGAAAATAGCCACTAGATGGCAGTATTGACTTTTTTTTTGTGAAGCCCAGTCTGAAGCTAGGTTGGGCATGTCCAGGGCATGCCCAGAGGGGAAATCCCAGAATGGAGGGGGCTGGACAAGAGTATATAAGGAGAAAAATTGAGAGAGTAGAGTAGTAGGAGAAATTGCAAGAAGGATACATTTGACCAGACCTGTCACTCTTTTCAAGACCTTTTAAGCTTTTTGTGGATTTTTGCCTGTGTTGGAGCATTTTCCTGTCCCAGGACATCACAACAGAGCAGCCCATCTCCATTACAGGGAACTGTAAATATCTTATTTTTTATTTTATTTCAATCTTGGTCAGTAGGGTAGAGAATAGATTAGTTCTATGTGTTTGTTTAATTAAATCTGTTGAACTTAAAGGATTTTGTCTGTCATCCCTTGCTGTCTGTGACGCCATAACAAATTGGGGCCATAACAAATTGGGGGCTCGTCCGGGATAGACCATTGTGCGAGTCATTTATTGAAAATCTAAAATTTCAAATAGTGAAATTGTTTTTTGAATTTTCCTAGATATATATTGGCAGATCAACAGCAATGGATGATTTCTTGGCATCACCAACCGTAGAGGTTTTAAAGTCTTTTAAAAAGACAGAACTGCTAGAAATATGCAGACAGTTAGAGCTGACAGATGTAAAACCAGCCATGCGAAAAGCAAGACTGGCTAGAGAGATTGTTGAATATTACATTGATGAAAATGTGTTTGCACCAGGAGATCTGGAACAGTTTCCGGTGGAAAATCCAAATGTAGAATTGGAACTTAAATTAAAAATGCTAGAAATTGAAAAAAAAGAAAAACAAAGGCAGTTTGAGTTAGAAAAATTAGCAAGAGAAGAGAAAAAAGAGGAAAGAGCAGAAAGAGAGAGACAAAGACAGAGAGATTTCGATTTAGAAAAATTAGACAGGGAAGAAAGGCTCCAAATGGAGCTACTAAAAATAAAAATTCAGGCTGAAAATAAATTTCACGCCAGCCAGGAGGTAAAGCTGGTGCCTCCATTTTCAGAGAAGGAGGTTGATAAGTATTTCCAGTGCTTTGAGAAGGTAGCTAAGAGTTGTCAGTGGCCAAAGGAACACTGGCCTCTGATGTTGCAAACTGTCCTCAAGGTAAAAGCTCAACAAGCCTATTCGGCTTTGTCTGCAGATGATTCCTCTGATTATGAGGTTGTCAAAAGGTTATTTTGACAGCTTATGAGTTGGTTCCAGAGGCTTACCGACAGAAATTCAGAGGTCTGAAGAAATCTGACAATCAGACTTATGTTGAATTTGCTAACGAGAAGAAGGTTTGCTTTGAGCGCTGGTGTACTTCTATGGAGGTCAAGGATGATTTCAACTCACTAAAAGAGATGGTGTTAGTTGAAGAATTCAAGAACTGTGTCAAGGATGATATTAAGACCTACCTTAATGAGAAGCAAGCACTGAATTTGCAATCAGCTGCCAAGTTTGCAGACGAATATGTTCTCACACATAAGTCCAAATTTCAGTCTAGCAGTAAAAATAGATGGTCCAAATTTCAGAAGAAAGGTAAAGGTGATACCCAAGATTCCTCACCCAAAGACAAAGACAAATCTGGTGATGGTGCTCAGAAATCCAGTAAAAGGTCTGAACAAAGTGTGAAAGCTGACAGTGACAAAAGTGGTCTAGTTTGCAATTATTGCAAGAAATCTGGTCATGTTACAACTAACTGTTGGTTCCTTAAAGCTAAGAAAGAACAAGAAAAGGATACCAAACCCAATGCCTTTGTGAAGACAAGGTTAGAAACCCCTGTAGTAGATGGCCGATCTGCTAAATTGCCTGCTCCTTGTGAGGCTAAGAAGCCTGATACTGCTGACTTTGTGAGGGAGGAATTCCTTCCATTTGTGTCAGAGGGATTTGTGGCTCTGAATGAGCATTCTCCTCCTGTCCCCATATATATCCTAAGGGATACCGGGCTTCTCAGTCACTTTTTTGTTGATGGACTCCTTGGAGTTACGTGATGAGACCGCTTCTGGGGATTTCATACTTGTACAAGGTATTGAAGGGAGGACTGTATCTGTACCCCTGCGCTCTGTATTCTTGAAGTTAGATTTAGTTACAGGACAGGTAAAGGTGGGACTTATGTCAAGTCTACCTATCAAGGGTGTTTCTCTGTTGCTAGGCAATGACCTGGCTGGGGGCAATGTAGTTCCCCTTGTTCATCCTTGCAGCCGAGCACTGAAGATGGCGATGAAGACCCATCTCTGTATCCTTCCTGTGCAGTGACTCGTGCTTGGCCAAGAAGGCCCAAGAAGAAGATGATGTGGTGCCGTCCAGCACCTTGAATAGTCATGACTCAGGTGGTTCGCCTCATGACTCTGTTCAGCCTACTATGGTTTCTCCGTTTGAGGACTTATCAGACACTTTTATCAGTTCTCTATTCAGCCAGCCAGATGGGTCTGGTGATTCTGATGTGTCTGGAGACTTGTCTCTGTCCAGAAAGCGGTTGATTCAGGAGCAAACTAATGATCCTGAAATTTGTGTACTAAAAAAGAGAGCCCTTCCTGATGAAGAAATAGACGCAGTTCCAGTTGGGTATTATCTCAAGGATGGAGTGTTGATGCGGAAGTGGCGCCCTCCTGATATCCCTGCCAATGCAGATTGGGCAGTGGTCAAGCAAATTGTTGTTCCGAAGGTCTACAGGAATGAGATCTTAAGAATGGCTCATAGTTTGCCTTTAGGAGGTCATCTTGGTGTTAATAAGACTGTTGACAAGATCATGAAACACTTCTTCTGGCCTGGACTTCGGAAAGATGTTTCCAACTTTTGCAAAACCTGTCACACTTGTCAGGTAGTTGGAAAACACCAGTTAGACCCACCTGTAGCTCCATTGCAGCCTATCCCAGCATTTGGGGAGCCCTTCTCCAAGGTCATTGTTGATTGTGTTGGTCCATTACCCAAGACTAGATCTGGAAATCAGTACTTGTTGACAATCATGTGTGCATCTACCAGATTCCTGAAGCCATACCTCACGCAACATCAAGGCAACTGCAATTTGAAGGCTTTGATAAAGTTCTTCACGTTGTTTGGCCTTCCCAGGGAAATTCAGTCAGATCAAGGTAGCAATTTCACTTCTGGATTGTTTCAGCTAGGTTGTGTATGAACTAGGTGCAAGCAGATTCTTTCCAGTGCCTATCATCCAGAGAGTCAGGGTGCCTTAGAGCGGTTTCATTCCACTCTCAAGACAATGATGAGGACTTATTGTTATGACCATGAGAAAGACTGGGATGAAGGTGTTCATATGCTGTTGTTTGCAGCTAGGGAAGCAGTGCAGGAGTCTACTGGATTCAGTCCGTTTGAGCTAGTGTTTGGCCATGAAGTGAGAGGACCTTTGCTATTGTTGAGTGAACAATGGCAAGAGAGAGAGCCGCATATCAGTCTGTTAGACTATGTTAGCAAGTTCAAGGAAAGACTGCATGCAGCTTTGACCTAGCCAAAGAGAACTTGAAATCAAGTCAGGGAAAAATGAAAACTTGGTATGATCATAAGGCTAGAAGCCGTGAGTTTAAACCAGGAGACAAGGTCCTTGTGTTGTTTCCCTTACAGTCCAATCCATTGCAGGCTAGATTTCATGGTCCTTATGAAATTCTGACAAAACTCAATGATCTCAATTACATTGTGAAGACTCCAGATAGGAGAAAGCCAAAACAGTTGTGTCACATTAACATGCTGAAGCCTTATCATGATAGGAATGCTAGGGTTGCAGCTGTCACTTCAGATCCTCCTATGGCCGAGACTTGTGAAGATGAGGGGAGTTTCAAGATGATGAACCTAGAATTAAAGCTGAAGTTCTTTCATGTAAATTGTCAAATTCTGAAGTGTTGCAAAATCTTGATGTAAAACTCCAGCACTTAGAACCCTCACAGAAAGATCAGTTTGAGAGGTTGATCAAGAAATATAAAGATCTATTTCCTGATGTTCCAAAGAGAGTTTCTATAGCCTCTCATGATGTAGATGTTGGTGATGCCAAACCAATAAAACAGCATCCGCATCGGATGAATCCTGAAAAAGAAAGATTGCTGAGAAAGAGGTTGAGTACATGTTAGAACATGATATTATCAGACCCTCTAACTCAGATTGGAGTTCACCCTGTGTTCTAGTTCCAAAACCTGATGGAAGCACTAGATTCTGTACAGATTATCGCAAAGTCAGTACTGTAACTAGAACTGATGTGTTTCCAATACCTTGGATTGATGATTGTATCGATAGAGTAGGGCAAGCAAAGTTTCTGACCAAGATTGATTTATTGAAGGGTTATTGGTGTGTGCCACCCATAAATGCTAAAGTCCAAGCCATCATGGACTTTCCAGTTCCAGACAACAAAAAGCTTTGCGCCGCTTCCTTGGAATGATCGGGTATAAGTTCTGCAAGAACTTTGCTGAGATTGCTCTCAGTCTCACCAACCAACTGAAGAAAGGCGTAAAGTTCACTTGGGATGAAGCATGCCAAAGAGCCTTCGATCGCCTGAAGTCTCTGCTGTGTCACTTCCCCGTGCTCAAATCTCCTGACTTCAACAAACTGTTCTCCATAGCGGTCGATGCTAGTGACCAAGCTTGTGGATCTGTGCTCCTACAGAGAAGTGACTCTGATGACATTGAGCATCCGTGGCATACTTCTCCAGGAAGTTCAATCGCCACCAAAAGAACTATTCCACAATTGAGAAGGAGCTGTTGGCTCTGGTTCTATCCTTACAACACTTTGAGGTTTATGTTTGTACAGGGCAAAAGCCAATGACTGTATATACTGACCACAATCCGTTAATGTTTTTGAGTAAGATGAAAAACAAGAATCGGAGATTGTTGAATTGGAGTTTGATTTTACAGGAGTTTGACTTGGAAATTAAGCATGTAAAGGGTACTGACAATGTAATTGCTGATTGTTTATCCCGTGTTTGAGTATGTGTATATATATCACGTGTTTATTAGCATATTTTATTATATGTATATATACACAAGTGTCTACTTAACCATTTTTGTATTGAAAAGAAAAATTTTGCCTTTATGAGTCAAAATTTTTCCCTTTTGGAATGGAGGTGTAATGTGGAAAATAGCCACTAGATGGCAGTATTGACTTTTTTTTGTGAAGCCCAGTCTGAAGCTAGGTTGGGCATGTCCAGGGCATGCCCAGAGGGGAAAGTCCCAGAATGGGAGGGGGCTGGACAAGAGTATATAAGGAGAAAAATTGAGAGAGTAGAGTAGTAGGAGAAATTGCAAGAAGGATACATTTGACCAGACCTGTCACTCTTTTTCAAGACCTTTTTAAGCTTTTTGTGGATTTTTGCCTGTGTTGGAGCATTTTCCTGTCCCAGGACATCACAACAGAGCAGCCCATCTCCATTACAGGGAACTGTAAATATCTTATTTTTTATTTTATTTCAATCTTGGTCAGTAGGGTAGAGAATAGATTAGTTCTATGTGTTTGTTTAATTAAATCTGTTGAACTTAAAGGATTTTGTCTGTCATCCCTTGCTGTCTGTGACGCCATAACAAATTGGGGCCATAACAGTTATTTTGGTTGTTGTCAATCGCTTTTCCAAGGCCGCCCACTTTGTCGCCCTCCCTAAGCTGCCTTTGGCGAGGGAGACGGCCCTCCTTGTTGTGGACCATGTGTTCTGGCTGCATGGCCTGCCTCCGAATGTGGTCTCTGACCGTGGTCCGCAGTTTACGGCGAAGTTCTGGCATGCATTTTGTAACCAACTAGGGGCATCTGTGAGTCTTTCGTCTGGATTTCACCCGGAGACCAACGGGCAGACTGAAAGAACTAATCAATCCCTGGAGAATACACTTCGGTGCCTAGCGGCCGATAATCCTACGTTGTGGAGTCGTTTTTTGGCATGGGCTGAATACTCCCACAATTCTTTATGCAACTCCTCCACAGGCCTTTCCCCGTTTGAGGCACAGCTGGGCCATCAGCCGCCACTTTTTCCTGAGGCTGAGAGGGATTCGGAGGTTCCCTCTGTTAATTATTTCATCCAGCGTTGTCAGTCGGTCTGGGCCAGGGTCCGGTAGTCTCTGTTACGCTCGGTGCAGAAACAGAAGACCACCGCTGATAGGAGGCGCCTTCTAGCGCCGTCATATCGGGTGGGCCAGAGGGTTTGGTTTTCGACTCTGGACCTTCCTTTGAGGGTGGAGTCACGGAAGTTGGCCCCCCGCTTCATTGGCCCTTTCAAGATCGTGCGGAAGATGAACCCTGTCACTGTCCGGTTGCAGCTCCCTAGATCCTTGCGCATTCACCCTGCTTTTCAGGTTTCCCGGTTTAAGCCTCTTAGCACAAGCGTCCTGGCGCCGACCGACAAACCACTGCCGCCGCCACGCATAGTTGAAGGGGGGCCTGTCCACACCGTGCAGCGCATGTTAGCTGAAAGGCATGTCGGTCACGGGGCTCAATTTTTAGTTGATTGGGAGGGGTATGGGCCACAAGAGCAGTGCTGGGTCCCTTCCCGAGATATCTTGGACCCTACGTTGATTTCCGAGTTCCGCGCTCTGTATTCTAGGGGAACTTCTGGGGCCGTTCCTGAAGGGGGGGGTCCTGTCACGGTTTGTGTACTCTGTGTTTGGTGTTGGGCTTTCTTTGTGTCTTTCATCTGGGACGAAATCGAATTCCTTACACCAGCAGGTTGATTGAGGATAGGTGGCACCTGTTTCTGGTTCTATTTAAGCTGGAAGTTCGCCGCGCCTCTTTGCTTGAGTGTCTGATCTTCTGAGTTCACACAAGCCAGGAAAGATTTACTCCAGTGTTTAGCGAACTATTGCGCAGTTATTTTTAGAGTATTCTTTGGAATTTCTTTCTTAAGTTTCTTTCTTGTTTCCTCTCCTTTATTTGCACCGGTATTTGGTGCCTTTGGAGTTTTCTCGTCCGTTTGGACATATTTATTTGTGAAGCCTCTGGCTTCGTTCTGCTCTCGTGTTCTTTCTCTCATGCAGCAGTTTATCTCCTCGCTCAGCCCTGTACTCTGGCAGTCACTGCATTTGGTCTCATTACTTCCACCCTCATTACACAATGGAAGTGCACATTCTCAAACTCCAAGGCTTGGAGAATCAGTTGACTCGCCTCACTTGAACTGAGCAGCAAAGTGACATAGCACTGATAAAATGGTTACTTGGTTTTCTAAATTTCTGAAGAGGGATGGTAAAGAGCTCGAAGCAACGAAGGATGGCTGGATTGTGGCAAATACAATAAAGAAAGAAGCAGCACCTAAGAGCTTATCAAATTTAATTTCCAAGATGGTGCTGAGAAATTATGTAAAACATAGTAAATAGTACATAGTACATAAGTTAGACCTTGCAAAGCTCTTGGGTGTGGACCGGCAGCACAGCTAAGGTAAATTATACTCAGCATTCTCTGCAAAGCATTTGCAAGTTATCACATAGCTTCATGCAGTTCAGGCTGTTTGTGGGCACACATAGCTGCTTACATTCCAAATGATAGCAATTTATTGTTGGGAGGATTGCAAATTCGACTGAAAATACTATTTAAATTTGAAGCATTCAATCTTAAACAACTAATTAAAAAATTGAGACACTCACAGTTCCTCTAACCTTCTCCCTTTCATGTCATTTCAGTTATACAAAAACAATTTGAACCCACTTCTGGCCCTTACAAGGTCAGACTGATAATTGGAAAACATAATTAGCCATTTCAAATAATCTAAACCACAGCTCACCCTTTAATTACCATTTCAGCTGCAGATATGGCTCCAAAACAATGCTGAAGGAACTCATTTATTTTCAGGCCCTGAGCAACAAGCAAACATTGTGCTGTGAGGGGGAAATTGATGCAGGCATTGTCTTGTGCCAAATGGGAAAAGTGGCACTCAGGTCATGGGTCTTTTGGCAGACCAGGTTGGTTCATCACCTCTCGCTCTCTTTTTCTGCCCTGGCAAGTATGTGCAGAGGCAGCCAATGAGCTGCGGCCTCAAGTGCTTGGGGGCGGGGTGGGGCATGAGCTTGGGCTCAGGTGGTGCCTCCTCATGCACTTAATTTCCTCCCCAGCGAGACAGCCTGAGACCTGCTCCTCTCATGTGGAAACCATCCCAGCAAACCTCCAGCAGCTCCACAAGCGACAGGCTCCCAGAAAGCGCAGCCCCCACCACACTCTGCTCCGTTTACACGCCACTTCGATGGAAGTCGTCAACAGCGTGGTATATTCCAGCAGGATCGCTGGGGTTGTTCACAAAATCCCTGCAGTTTCACAGAGCTCCTGAACTACTCACTCTTGTCTTTTCATCGCTACTCCTCAAGAGGTCGAGTACCCTACTTCTTTTACAGCTACCCATCAACCTAACACTGAGAACGCACAAATAAATCGCCAAGAGAACCAAAGTTGGGCTGTCCATCAATGTCTTTTCCAAGGGACAGAGATACATGAGGTATAATGAATGTCAACAAACATAGCATTTTGCAAACACACATGCTTTTGGTTTAAATAAGCGTATTATATGATGTTATGCTGGCTGTACAGCCAATGGGCTGAGGTGTGGTCAAGGCTATAACACATGCTGGGGGTTTGGCTATTGCTATCAGTGTTACCTAAGACAAGAAACAATTGGAGTGTTCTTGAGGGATAAACAGCCATGCAACAAGATGTGAGCGAGGAGAGCAGGAAGAGGAAACACAGGTGGGAGTATCGCTAAAAGTACCTGATGCTGCTCATGCTGCCAGTCTCAGATCCCAGCTTGCATCGCTCCAGTTGGGTGGCAACAATCTGCCGTTCAGCCTCCAGTTCCCGAGTGAGCCGCTCAAACTGCAGCTCCTGCAAGGCCACAGGAAAAGAAACCTGCAATTCAGCATCTCTTTCTCAGGCCCTCAAATGCACTCTTCCAATGCTACACATATTCCCCCCACACCATGCCCCCAAGTTTACAGGCCTGCTAGCCACTGAAGACATGAGGCAAGTGTGTTCTCTCAACATACAGTAAATCTGTAGATACTTTGACGGTTCAAAATATGGTCACATCACACATGCTATTTTTTTTTTTTGCTTTGCTTTTATTTTGCCATGCAATTAATAAATTACAATTGAAGACCTGTGTCCAAGAAGCACCTAAGTCACAAATTAACACTTTTGTGATTTTGGGAGTCAAAATTTTCAAAACACGTTGCAGATATACATCCACGTCCTGTAAATGAAAACTGGCCACACCTGATAATGTTGAGAGTTTTTGGAGTTTCTGTAATGGTAATTTAAATGAATGATTGAAAACAGTTCGTGATCAATCATTAATTTTAAGGGATTTTTCTGAGCCTCCACTGTCGCCAGTTCACCAGCCGCCACTGATATATATATATATATATATATATATATATATATATATATATATGAAGAGTTTGGTTCCAAAACGCAATTAGTGCCAAAATTACAAAAATTGACATAATACCATAAAGCAATTGCCCTGTGCTTCTTACACATGGTGCAAAGTTTCATTTTTTGAAATTCATACTATAGAGTGTATTTTTGCCATGGTCAAAGTTTGTGTTTTTCTATAAAATGCAACAGGTGCCCACAGAGAAAAAGTTGATTTACTCAAAATGAGTAAAATGGATATATTGCGTTTTGGAAACAAACTCTTCATATATATATATGGGTCAATCCGAGAAATGATGTTTGGGCCTATTTTAGGGTCGTTTTGACTTCAGAGAGCTATAGAAAAAAACATAATGCACCATTCTTCCTGTTTTTAGTCTCACTTGAAAGAAAACATCCAGGGCTTCAAAAGAAGGGCAAATTTGCATATGTCGGCCCATAATTTGGCGAGTTATTGAACCCCCAAAGTTAAAAAATAGCCCAAAATTGCCATTTTTGGGCCATTTTCCCACATTCCAAGCCATGTATTGTCAAGGCAAATAGTGCCAGACCAACATAAACTCATTTTTTCCTTAGTGGGGGGTCATATCTAACATTTCAATGTGGTTTAGCCATTTCATGACCTACATTTTTTTTTTTTTTTTTTTTCCTATTTCTTTTAATTGGAATTTCAACTAGTTGAAACGCGAATTAATGAAACTTTTAGACCATCAACTAGCATACTAAGAAGGTAGTCCCACTGTTCATATTACATCCAGCCAAGAGGGTCCCTATAAGGGTTATGTTCATGGAAATGTTTTTTACATACATTGACCTGAGCCTGTGCCAGCATGAAAAAACTATTTTTCAACACCGGCCTCATCACTCACGTTTCACTGACATTTACCCATATATAGAGCAACCTACAGCTAATTTCTATACTTCCTACCATCCAAACAAAGTTATAGGGTATATGTAGCAACCCTAAACGTAAAATAATTAAGAAAATTAATTCAGGTTGGCTCTATGGGGCGTTGCTCGGTGAGTGAAACACGAGTGATCATCCGGCACCAAAAATGTCACGAGAAGAGGAAAGCGACTTCCTGTTAACCGGCAAAAGTAAACTACATCCGGGGTCATTCATAAACAACTCAGAGGATCTCAAGCTTTGATTGAGGCAAGTTTACGGCAGATTTTCCTGCAAAATACAAGAGAAATTCTTCAGAAAGGTAAGGAATTTGGATGAAATTCTTACAAAATATTGTTGAGGAGGTGTCTGGGTGTATGCAGATGTCTCAATTTGTACCAAAACGATGTATTTTGGGTTCTATGGGTTAAAACAGATCGGCGAGTGAAATTTCCAAGCCGGTACGGCCATTGGCCTGTGTGTATGGAGCCATTTGCCATGCCTGGCGTGGGTTTGAGGAAAAGTGATACGTGAGTGACCGGCCAGCCACCTTGCCGAAAATGGCCTCTGTGGCTTGAATTCCTGTATCCTTGGCTGTAAATCAATGTTAATTCTGTAGAATGAGGTGCCCCACGTGTGTTACTACCTTTTCAGGCCATGTTTGGGCATTTTGAGTCGACCCCCCATCCCAAAGAAGGGTGGAATGGCGAAATTTTGTCAAAATTTTCACTTTTTGGCCCCCCAAATGGCCTAATTTCGCTAGATTACATGCCTTTTCCATGTTATATTCCTTACCACACCTACTCTTAATTGTTTTCGTGTGTTCAACCTACCCTGGGTAGTATAATATTGCCACAGTGCAGGCCTAAAGGTATTTGGCTACGCCGTGTCAATCACGTTTCACGTACTACGATTATGGCTGCCACACACCTCTATATGCACAGCCTGGGGATTTTCATTTGTTAGTATTTTAGATAGGCCTCTTCTCTAATATCCTGACCAGAAGTAATGAACATTGTGCAATACCTTCACTGCTTTTAGGTACATTTTCCCATCGTCACTCGCGTTTCAATTTCTATTTTTTCATCAGAAAGGGCACCTCCACCCCATCCAGCCTATTCATATTTCACCAGAAGATGGCCCTGTGGTACCCCTAACTTACACAACAGCGAACATGTATACTCAAAGGCAATGAAAACGCAACACTCTAAATTTTGGTTTATTTTTGCTCAGGACCTGAGTAGTCCAATTTCAGTTCTTAAGTGACCATTGGGGTCACAATGTGTACCTCGTTACACATGAATGATCATCATGTAACTCAACAGTGTGAGTTGGACTCTCATCAGTCCATATTGAGTACAACATATGGGATTAGGAGTTGTGCAAGTACAGTGGTTGAAATGAAGGAGGGGTTGTCTTCCCTATATAAAGGCATGATAAAAGCCACACAAAAAACATTTTTAAGTGTCATAATGCCACGTCTGTCGACTGAACAACGGAACAGGGCCCTGGGTATGCTAGAGGCGGGAGTAAGTGCCCGGCAAGTGGCTCACCGTTTTGGCATCAGTACGTTTTGGGTGTAGTACGTCCAACTGGGACGAGCTCTTTCATCAAGAGTACCAAGACCTCAAACGAGGCAGCAACTCCAGAATGCACTACAGGCAGAGTGGCGACAACTTCCCCAAGACAACCTAAGACGCTTAGTCAGGTCCATGAGGAGACGTTGTACTGCCTGTGTGGATGTTCGTGGGGGTCACACCCGATACTGACTGTTCTTTTGAGTTCATTTTTAAATGTGTGTTCCGTTCAGTCTTGTTGTGATTTTTCATTTTCAACTTGTGCTCGTTATGTTTAATGCATCTGTTTATTACTGTCCAAATCGGCCCATTAACACATTTAATTCATCAAAGTCAACCCACCCAACATATTTGAATTGTTAAAATAAGAAAATAAATTTGAGTCACATAATTATTTGAATCCAAACTGGTGTTGCGTTTTCATTGCCTCTGAGTATAGACACTGCATACTTTTTTTATCAAAAATTTCTGTGGGCTGTATTTTGGGTTTTGACTGGATATTTGGTCACTATCAGTCGCGGCTCGTGAACTGCCAACAGCAGAGGCTCAAACAATCCCTTGAAAAGAATGATTGGTCAATGACCTGTTTTCAATCAGTCATTTAAATGACCATTACAGAAACTCTGAAAACTCTCAACATTATCAGGTGTGGCCAGTTTTCATTTATAACGCATACCTGCCAACTCTCACACATTCGGTGTTAGTTTAAGTGGCATATTTTTGTTCCTCTGCTGTAGTCAGCAATTCAATCAACGAGTATGTAGATTCTGGCGCGGAACTGAAGTCCTTGTGCACGGAGGAGTTGGAAGCAATGGAATTGCATAAAGACGTTTCAAATTATCTTATTTCATTTAAACGATCGCGAAACACATGCATTGCTTCCAACCACTGAGTAAAGAAAAGCGTGTGAAGTCCAGAGTCGTAATCGGTATGCGTTGCAAATGAAAACTGACCACACTTGTTAATGTTAACAGCTGGCCCGCGCGGAGTCGCTGATGTCGCGAAAAAGAGTTCAATTTTATTTTCAAAGGCATGGTAGAAACCCTAGATGGGCCAGATATGTGCGTTTATGCCCTTAATTTACTAGTAGAACATGTTTTGTGTATGTAGAAGTGATATGGATACAATCCAATGATGTATAGTGGTGCTGAGGTGGACTTTAGAATATGTTGTCAGAGGTAAAATGCAAGTGACGAACGAGAGGTTTTCCGAGGCCTGACTGAGCTGTTTAAGTAATTTATGGATAGCAAAGGGTAACTGTTTTGTATAATAGACACACTGTAGGCAAAGTACAGTGATTTTGAAGAGTATCTGATGAGTTTAAGAATGTGAGTCAATTTTTTCCAACTTTAACCTTTTGCACTATATATTCGATGACTCATAATTCTATAAATTTTCAACACTGGTTTTTGATTTTTGTACTCATAAAGTAACATATTGTAGTAGTTTGTAAACAAAATTTGGTGTAGAAATGACAACTATTAATTGTACTTTTAATGTTGCATTTAATTTCATCACTCATGTTTCACGCGTTTTGGAAGGTTTTACGGCGTGTGCGATAAAAACTGACCCGTTAGTAGTTGGTGACTTGAATGAACCATTCCATAAAGCCAAGATATAGGGCTATCAATAAAATAACGTGTTATTAAGTAATACTGAGTTTGTTATTTTCATCCCCCTGAGCATCATTTCTTGGATTGACCCATATACATATGCAACACTATATGTACTCTGAGCCATTAAAAATACACGGGTAAGATATGTACTGTATTTGCTGCGAATTGAAAACTAAATTCATTTTTAATGCTTTTCCATTGAGATACGAGTGCAAATAAAGAAAAGTGCGTGGTATTGTAATCCCGACGTGTGAAAGCACAGAGCATTGAGCACTTCAGTAATAACGAACACCGAGTTGTTTTTGATGTGTACAGTGATGCTTGACTTGTTTTTTTTTTTGTTGGCTTTATGTAAGCTATTGACCACACCCAAAAGAACAAGACCCCTCATCTCACAACCAGTTTGGGTTGCTGTCCAGAATCTGTCAGGTGCATGCTGTAACCCGATGTTGTGCTCTTGAGCCACTGTAGTCATTCATGGCTGCCATAAGCGGGAACGGTCAGCGACAGGGCCTGTTTTCTGTTCTCAGACAGACAGCCAACTGATTGTTGACAGTCCTAATGATGCGCCACTTTTCGGTGGCTGAGACCTGCCATTAACATGCCAATAGCTCTTTTTCTCTCTCATGTTGTATACCGTGCCATTTTCTTGATGCTTGATGTAGCATTTTTCTCTTTTGTGGGCTTTATGCAATCAATTGAAAACACCCAAAAGAACATCAAGTCAAGCGTCACTTTTCACATCAAAAACAACTCAATGTTTGTTATTATTGAAGTGCTCGGCGTGTCCATGCAGCGCGCGTCAGGATTATAATACCACGTGCTTTTCTTTATTAGTCGAGCCCCCGTAGGGGTTTGCGAGACTATTGTAATCACCATGTGAGTCTGTCTGTCTGCCTGTCTCTGTGTGTATGTGTGTTTCCGGGCAGATATCTCCAGAACCACTTGACCGATTTCAATCATCTTTCACTTGTAAACACCTTCGGCTGACCTCACGGCATGACATAAATTTCGGCTGTTGGGCGAGACTATGAATTCTCTGAATGCTTGTTTCTAATTGTATCTCACTGAAAAAACAATAAAATCAATGGAAAATAATGTTGAAAATGTGTGGAGTTGGGCCCTTATTGACCTCACCAATTCAATGGGGACCCGCCTGGATGACGTCACGAAAAACGTGAATTATCGTCACGTGATGCAGATGTCAGGCAAGCATCGGGCATCTGCCATACAGAACCATTGAAAACGAGACGCACTAAACTGCTTGTTATTCGTTTTTACTCCATGGAATGAAGAGGAAATGTGTGATTAAAGGTAGTTTAAAAACAGAATTACTCCTCCCGAGGCATATATCGATGAATATTAACTGATTACACTTAATGAATGGGCGAATGATGAGCGGTAAATTTAGTCACACTCCTCCCTTTGTCCCCCGTCCCGGGCTGCGACTCACGCCCAGATAAACTGGTTAACCTGCTGCCTTCTGATACTTTTGCAGACCCACCAGCAGCGATAGGTGCACAAAACTCCTTCAGTAGTCTTCAAAAGCTTTGTTCCCTAACCTAGCATTATTCTTGAACATCAACATATTTTACATACACTGCGAGGTTTGAAATAAGCGGTATCGCATCACATTTGCGATCTAAAACTGCCTACTTCCGAACCAAAATGAACAACACTGGACAAATGAATCCCAGCCGCTGCAAAAGAAAATCCTAACAACATAGGTGGAATAACTTCAAATTCTAGCATAGAATCATACAACTAGTGTATTATCAAGTAGGTTAATGAACTGTTACCAAGCTAGCTTGCCGTTACAAACCTGTCACAGGGGTCACAAATTAAAGTATGAATGTGAAGCCTCCCCCGTTATCCTGCGGTGATTCGAGCATTTAACATGTTGCTTTTGCATTTCTGTAGCTGGCTAAGCGCAAACGAAAAAAGGTTTGCTATTGTCGCGGTTTGTGTTATCTGGACTGCCCCTTATCTGTGTTTCCCCGTTAGCAGTTGATGGTGAATTTTTTCAGAGCCATTGTTGCTATTGCTCGGTCTGCTCTGCCGAATTTGTTCCTCGAAAGAACAGGTGCGAACTTACATAGTTGGAGCCATTGGCAGTGAATGGACGAACTGCGTAATTTGCAAGCGTAGTTAAAAACTATGCTTTTGGGAAACGCACCCCAGGTCCCCATTGTCAACACAAGTTAGATCTAAAATAAAAGTTGATAAAATCGCCTAAAAACCTACTTTTTCTAACTCGGCGCATTGCCTCCTGTTGTTCGCTTGCCCGACTTCCGGGTTCGGAGAATGACGTTCGCCTTAGGTACAGGCTATTTTTAGATATCGGGCGGGTCCCCATTGATTCTTCAATTTCCAGCAAAATCAGTACACACCTCAGCCATGCGTTTTTAATGGTTCCGAGTATGTATGATATAACATTGACTGTAGAAGTACATTAGCGTTGTAGTTGAAGCATTGGCTAACGCAAACGTTCGACTGGCTTGTTGTACTGATCGCTAATTTGACTTTTGCCCATTCAAGATATCCTGCATGTGTTAGCCAGCTAGTATCACTTCGAAATATGAGGTCCACAGAGTAATATGTCACATTTTGCATTAGTTATCTCGCTAGTTTGTGGTTGTTACAGTACAAGCGAACCGTAACCTGATTTGCAAGCTTACTAGCTAGCAGTTATCACAGTAAAAGCAAACAATGGCATAACTTCCACCAACGTTACTTCTGTACTGATCATTGAGTTTGTTTGATTAGATGACTGTTTCAGCTATTTTGTGATCTGGCCTGCAATCGCTTCCAAACAGGAACTAATCCAAACCCATCCACTCGTGTATCTACATTCAGTGGATGACCCCACTAGTTGATTAAATCGCCCTCGCTCTACTGTGCCTAAGGACCTGCCGCCACCATGTGGTAGAAAATGGTGAAAATAACTATAAAGACTCGCATTAACTCGGGCATGGCACTGAGGCATCAAACCTTTACCCTGAGTATACTCGAGCATGGCACTGAATGGGTTAACCCAATCTTCCAGAGGAGATGTATATATTTTTTGCTTTACTCTCATGATCGCAACACATACAGCAATGCATTGTAAAATGAGGATTCGGCCATAAATCTGACTGGTGATATGACCAGAATATTATTTCCCGGTATCATGTTCATTCTGTGGTCCTGTGGGATCACCGTACGCACTGGGCAGACCAAATTACTGCAGTTATTCAAAAACAAATACAACAAGTGTTGCCAGGCAAAACAAACCTCGCCTGCCAGCACTTTTTTTAGTGCTTTTCATACTGACTCAATTTTACCTTACCTCAACCGTTTTCAACTTGACCTTATCACCCCCAAAATTTAATCAGGTCATCTATAGACCATTGCCCACCTACTGTGAAAGTTTGAAGTCAATTAGTGCAACCGTGTAGACGCTAAACAAACCACACCGATTACAATACCTCACCCAATCTGTCGCGGGCGAGATAATAACTTAAAAAATAAAAAACAATTTGTAAGTGGCAACAAAGACTGCGAGGAAGGTATGTCAAAAAAGAGCGCCATAACCAACAATAGATGAGTACATACATTTGGCAGTTTTTACAATGTGTTCATACACAAATACAAAAAAACCAAACAAAAAAAAACCCCAAAAAAATTTTACCACCAATCACTGTCTTGCTATACATACACAGGTGGGGGGGCTGAATCACGTAATGAAAGATCATTGCAATACTATTATTTTAGCTGATGCTTTGATCCAAAACCCTTTTCATTTGATTTGACTAACCGAGGACCTCAGAGCAATTAAGGGCCTTGCTCAGGGGACCAACAGCAGCACCAATGTTATTATGTCCCGTGTAGTTCACTTAATGGGCACATTGTGATGGTCAAGGGAACCACTTGAGCTAATGATTCCCCAGAAGCTGACCCCTGGGAGAAGTCAAAAACACTGACGTTCAAACATTGTCCAAGCCTTTAGTTCTGCCCGTAGTTGTGCACCTATAAGCAGCTCGATAAAAACAGTTTCAGGCTTGGTCATATATCTAGATAAAATTGCCTCTGGATCACAGGACTCAAGCAACGTACAGCAATATTGTTTCCCATTGCTTTAAAAATAAACCTTAACTCCCAACACTACAAAATGACCGCAGTAACATTTACTCAAATCTATCTATATGGTCTTTGTGTTCTAAGTCTGACCAGGGACCCCCAACAGTACCATAAAAAGACCCACAGGATTCCATGGACCCCTGTTTAAAACCTGACATAAAGAGGAAGAGGACATGCAATTAATAACTCTCAGGAATGTCTGCTTTACTTCTCGAGGAGTGAGGAAATAACTGCCGTTGAAAAAGATGCAACTAAAGCAGAAAATAAAGTTGATGAAGTAATGAATTTCTTTTTGTCTAGACCTGACACTAAAACCTGTGTTCGCATGCAATTACTATTGTTATTATTTCAAGTTGAATAAGAATATTATGGTCACTCATCTATGTAGTCTTTCATTATAAATGCTGTTTATGCTTAAAATTTTCTGCATGTTCTACAAACGTACTTAATCTGCAATTTTTTTTTGTGTGTCATATTTCAAACCTCTGTAAACTCTACAGCTAAACTGTTCCACACCCTCTCTCCACTTAACCAAACCTCCCTCTCCCATACCCCTTCACCCTTAGTACTGCAGATGAATTTGTAGATCAGTTCAGAAAGATATCTGCAGCTTTTTTGACACAAGTCCTTTGCTAGCTCCCAAAAAGAAAACCTGTCAACAGGCCTACTCTCCAGCACTCAACTACCTTTCTGACACCACATTTCCAAACACCGCTGCCCCATACCACATTTGCCTGGTCTCTTCCCCAGACAATTCAACCCCACAAGCTTCCATTCATCTCAACCCCATACCAATACACCCCTGCTGAGCAAAACAGTCTGTTTTGTGTTGCTTGTTTGCTTTGTCTAGCCATGTTGTCCACCGCATCAATTTTACTCAAGTTATTCAGGTCAATGCCTATAGGCTGCTGTATTTGACGCTGAGTGAGAGTGCTTAATGAACGTAATGAAATGAGTATGCAATTGTTTATACTGGCCCAAATCACAGTACATTGAATATTGCATTAAAGGTCTATTATCATGCAGTTTTTTGGCAAGTTTAAAATTCTAGGATGCCCAGAAAGAGAGGCCTATGAGCATTTTAGCAAAAAACCCATACAAATCCATAATGCTTGACCACTCACTGCCTGTCATTCCCTCCATGTGAAGAATGGACTATAGTGAGTGGATACTCCAGGTATGTCAATGAGCTCTGCTCTGACTGGCTGGCAAACAGAGCTACTACCCTCTTACATATCTGAAATCGGAGATAAGTACCGGTAGATTTCAAGTTGGCAGTTTCTTCGCGGACACTTGTAATGGGGCTGTCCCTCGGTAACAACTTGTAACTGAAACTGGCAATGTACTAGACCAATTTTAAAAAGCAGTCCGGTGTACACTGATGACTGCAAGATATCAATTAACATCAGCAGGAATGTTGTTGTTGACACATGTGAGACAGCGATGTAACTGTTATGAGGGAAAGCGAGGTGAGGAGGCCAAGCAAGTCTGCGGGAGGAAGCAAAGCACAAAGATAAAGCTGGCAGGTGTGAATGACGCCGAGCAGGTCTGTGAGGTAGAAAACAGCAGGAATTTCAAACTGCGCGAATGCAGGAGTGGAGAAAGGGGTCTGACAGCTAAACAAGGGGAGGCGAGGTGGGAGTCATAAATCTTCTTAGGACAGTATAATACAGCGGAGTCCACTGTACAGTTGGAATGAACTGGGAAAAAGTATTTTCCATAATATGGCTTCTAAAGAGTTTGCTTTTGTACATGTTATATTTGGATACCATATGTTGAATGCAATAAAAGAAGCTAGTCCTTAAGCAGAAAAATCAGATGTATTATTTTACTTGTGAAAACTGTACTCTTTATGCATTATGGGAGCCAAAAGAAAGTAGTATTAAACACAGCACAACTCAGAGCAATATATCAGAGCATGTCTTTTGAACTTAAAACTTCAGAAAATTCTGTGATAGATAAACAATTTTTCAAGGGGAAAAGATAAAGTTCCAAGAGGAAAGCGAAGACTCATGTACAAATGATGTATACACAGGAGAGCAGAAGAACCCCCCAAGTGCCATGGTAGTTTAGTCAAAAACAGAGAGGTTTTGATCTGCCTCCGCTTTATGAGGCACATACCAACAACAACTACAGTACCCTGGTGCTGAAATAATTTCACAAAAGAATAGACAGCATAAACAAAGAAAAACCTGAGTAACTCACTGAAATGTGTTCTTAACAGGTGACGCTGTAAAACTGAAATACCCCGAGAAAACAGCCTTGTGCCAAAAGTGTAAAAAGTCATACAAAGGGACACATAAATAATTTAAAAAACTGAATGCTAAGATCACATAAATTAAGATTGAATTAAATAATTTCAGAAGCGCGATAAGTGACACTGTATTTTATGTGAAAAAGAAAACAAGAACAAATATCCAATCTTTTATTTCCCCAAAGATGGTGCTAGATGTACAATGCATTTTTGAAGCCATATGTTCTGGAGCGAAATTCCCTAAGCTTTATACTACAGTAGCTAATTGTGAACTCCTTATATCAGCAAGGCTGCCAACTGAGAAGTCAATTATTCAACAATTCAAACCTCTTGATTTATTTCCTGCTTGCTGTTCTCATCGAGATAATGCACACTACGCTCTTTATTAATGCCAAAATTAACAAATACAAATGGGAATACAAGGTCTTTCCCTGACATATAAAATACTGTATCTGAGCAGAGAGTTATGAATCAGGGGAATTATTACATCCCTCACTGATTGTTCATATGAGCACAGTTTTGGACATTTTATTGTGTTTTCCTTAATTCATAGAGATAAAAATACTCTCATGAATGAATAGAACTGTAATTAAAGGACTATTTCTGATTACCAATTTAATATGGACCAGACAACGCCCCCCCCCGCCCAAAAAAAAATCTGCTCTGCAGGCAATGTTAAGCAAACTGAAATTCAATTGCTTTGTGCAGTTATATGAATATTACTGTAATTGTAATATATTTTTCATATGGCTGTGCCTATGGAATTATATAATTTACAGCTATTTCAACTGAAGACACAGTGTCCTCCAAGCCAAACCACATTGAGATAGTTCTTAAGTAATACCCATGGTGAAACAGTGCCCAAGCCAAGTAATAAATATAAGAATGTATTCCCTTATCACCTACAGGTGATAATCACGGTTAATAACCAGGATAAATGAGAGTTGCAGAGCCTGCCTTGCCCAAGACAGAGGTATTCTACTAAAATTAACAGCTACCAATGTGACAGAACTGAAATTAGTTCCGTAAGCCTTCGGGATTTAGGACAAAAGGTAGGCAGGTAACGCAAAAGTTGATTCAAAATGCATCGCACGCCAGTTCTGGCAAATAGTTAAAGGACGATGACCACAGAAATACAGACTAAGAAGACAAGGCCTGTGGTTTCCAGACACCCATAAAATAATGTATTATCTACACAAGTGGCTTAATAAAGGTCCCTCAATTACTACACAAAGCCTCCAGACTACTACCTGGATTGAAGAGCTTAAAATGAGAAAATGAGAGAATTCAATTCCACCCTTTACTGGTACCAAATTTGGTTTAATTACGGCATGCCTGGAACAGATCAATAGGAGGCTGATCTCTGCTCATTTGGGCCACATTGCTCTGTTGGGGCCATCGATTTCTTCAGGAACTCATTCAAGGACTAGATGAAATGATCCCATCCACAGAGCACCCACTCCCTCGCCCACAAAGTAACCCCTTGTCCCCTATACTCTGAAACCTTAATTAAGGAAAATCATACATGTGACATTGATCCAAAAATCAGGCTGCAAGACTCCAATCTACTGGGGGTCATATATTCAATTAATTATAAACTTTAGCCACATTTCTGTGAAAAAATCTCAACTTTCAGTGATGAAATAAAGCTAAATCCATTTACAAAGACGGGGATGAGGCTCTTTTATCGATGATGGCGCTGTCTCGTCTTAAAATAGGATATGTTTCAACATAAGCTTTCGAGGAAGTTAAGATTTTTGCTCACTTTCAATTAACACGTTTACGGAGTCAAGTTTATAAAAAAAAAAAACAGTATCTTAGTAGCAGTAGACATCAACCCAGAGAACAATGGTGAATGGTGATGGCTAAGCAAACATAAGAAAGGCAAATATTGGGGGGGAAAAAAACAAACAACACCCCCCCCCCCCCCCCCCCCCAGCCTCAGCTCCATGTGACAAAACTGCTGAGGGGGGGGACTTTCAATCCTACATCCTTCCTAAACTTAGAGCAAATACCTGTCCATTTTGATTTTTGTGGTATAAAAATTAGAAAATACATACCTGCACATGTGCCATAGTCCACAGACACAACTATAAAGGCGCCCAGCTTCTGCCACCTTACCATCTTTCTATTTGACACTGCCTATTAAAAGAATTCCTGTACTCATTAGGGGAACTGCGAGCCAGCAGTGACTGGCGTCCAACAGGAAAGAACAGGAGTTTAGCCAGGCTCAAAGGTCTCCATGGCAACAGAGAATTTAGTCCCCTTTGGCATTATTTATGCAACATTTCATCACAAAAGGGCCCTCCCACCAGTCTGCCTGCCAAATCTTGCCACTGTCCAATCACTCTCCTGTCTGCCCCTCTATTCTCTTCTCCTATTCCTAAAAACATCTGTGCTCCACCCACAAAAAATAAAATATTTGGTGGAATGAGGGTATTTAGGGCATCTGAGGTCCCTAAATGAAAGACTTCAAGTGTGGCAGAAAATTCCAAGTAACTTTTGGAAGAGATGGTAAATTTTGTCTTCTTTCCCTCAAAATCTCAGATGCCATCATGCGCCCAGGGAGATAACTCTGTCAGGCCATAACATTGCTCTCTGTGCCCATGTCCACAAGTGTTTTAAAGGAGACAGACCAAAATATTGAGTATTTTGAGTACTATTGTATAAGTACAATATAGGACATAATCTCCTAGTTTGACATACTATCATAGATGTTTCAGAAGCCAACACTCAGTTTTTTTGCTGATGCAAATTTCTATTGTATAATGTATGCATAATTATTTCAATGCAATTCAGTGAATTATTTATTTTGGAGGCAAATTCAGAAACCATAAGCAAGACAACAATAAACACAATGATGTGCTCTCTTGCTTTTACAAAAGGTCCTTCTTTTTTCTTTCACCAGTAAATTAAGCATTTGGGGAATTCAAAGGCACTCAGTGGAAGACAAGCTGTTTTATGCAGGCAATCTAAAACTAATAAAAGTGGGCATTGGGAGCTTTAGTTAGCTGGAGTAAATGAAAGCTGAAAAGGACACTGACCCTCTGCTTTAAAGCCAATACAATACCACAGATCAGTAATGAAACTGGACTGATAAAAGGTTACTCACTCATCGCTCATGCATACCAAACTCGCAGCCCAGTGTGGCAACAATCAGCAGCAAATCTCAGCCCCCGACTGTATTTACCAAATGTAATCAACAGCAATGAGGATGCACAGCTCTTTAGCCGTGCAATCACCGACCGTTGGATGTTAGATGGATACAATGTCGGAGTAGGTGATACATCAGCATTAAACAAAGTACTGTAAAAATATATGCTACAATATGAATTTGGCTATACTGTCCAGACAAGCCGAGTAAGAAAAAAACTAGAGCATCAGTGCAAAAAATTTCCAAAAGAAATCATGGCTGGACATTAAGGTGGGCCTGCAGGCCCAGGGCTGCAGTGATACAGGTTCAGGCCAGTTGTGTTATTTGTCACAGCCGAACCAAGCTCAAACCCTAATTCCAATGGTATGCTTGCATTCATTTTAAATCATGCTCAGTTGAAATGAAGCAAAAAAATACACTACCTGGCCAAAAAAAAGGTTGCGGAGTATCATATTTTGTTGGGCCACCTTCTTTGATCACAGTGAACATTCGGGGTGGCGTCGTTTCCACAGTCTCACACAACGTTACAAAATTTATTTCCAACCAGATTTGCATTCAATTTTGGCCGATATATTGTATTAATGATGGGTGAGTCAAACCACTCCGTAAAGCCCTCACATCCCAAACACTTTCAATTGGTTTAGGTCCAGTCGCTCAGGTGGCCAATTCATGGGTAAAAATGATTCCTCGCGCATGTTAAGCCACTCTTTCACAATTTGAACACAATGAATCTTGGCATTGACGTCCTGGAATATGCCTGTGCCATCAAGGATTAAAAAGTCCATTGACGGGTTACTGGTCATTCAGTCTATTCAGGTAGTCTGCTGAATTAATGTAATTGCTGGAGAACAGTGCTGAGCCTAGTCCTGACCAACTTAAGCCACTCTAGATCATAACACTGCCTCCAGAGGCTTGTACACTGGGCATTATGCATGACGGGTGCATCACTTCATGGGCTTCCTTTCTCACTATGACGTGCCCATCACTCTGGAACAGGGTAAATCTGGACTCATTAGACTACATGTGGTATGTTTCTGCCTCATGTGTGTTGCTTTTACTTTCTTTGTGCTTGAGCCATTTTTTCCAAGCCTCACTCCTTGTTTCTGTTTCAGATTTCCTTCTGCCGTCTGAGGATTGATTCACTTTTGCCCAACTCCCGTGATGTCGTTTGACAGCCCTGTGTGTGCCTGCGTCTTGTTGTCTAATCACACTTCCTCATTCGGATTTGGCTTGTGGTATTTCATTCGTTATTTCCACCTGTGCTTAATTCAGGGTCTCGCTAAACTCTGAGTGAATGTGTTCTCTGATAGGATAATTACTAACCCGTACTAACCAGCACTTATTGGGGGTGATTGAATATATTTGTCACGTAGTATTAACCTTAATTAACTCATTAGCGTGTGCAAGCGTTTCTAGCTTTTGTAATTTCTTCCTAAGCTTTCCCTGTTAACTACGTTTAAAGCTATGCTTTCCTTCCCTTCTCTCGTGGTGTTTTTATACTCGTCACGTTTAGATTACCTTGATCTAAACCATCTAGTTTGATTGATTGTCTCAGCGTCTTGTCTCGAGTAATTATTGTCATCCCGGTTTTCGTGTGCATGTCTATTAATCCCATGTGTTTCTTCTTACCTTGAGGTTGCCTTCCGAGTCCCCGCCTCCTTCCGTGTGTATTTCAGTGGGCAGGAGTGGAGTGATCATCAGACGAAACTTTGTCAGCACTCGCTACATTGTGAAATCTGTGCTCCAAACCCTTCCAAGTATTTTTCCTTGAGCCATTCCCGAGTGCTGTGTTTTGCTGCGCCCACGTCTTGTTTTCCTTTTGTCTAAGTCTCCCAGTGTTTCCGTCAGTTAGTTAGGTGAAGTTTTTGTTTTCTAGTTTAGCCACTCATTGAGTGCGTACTTCTGTTTCCCCCCCTGCCTTGGGCAGTGTACCTTAGTTTTTTTCCCATTTGTTCAGTGCATTGGCACGGTGTTTTGTTTCTGGACTGCTTGCCTGCTTTTCTCCCTTAGTGTTTGGTGCTTGTAATAAATTTGTTTTTTCCTGCATCTGGTGTCCATCCGACGACTTCTTGACAACATGACCTTTTCCCATTGCTCCTCAGTCCAATATTTAAGCACCCTTGCAAATCGAGGTTGTTTTTCCCCAATAACCCTCACTAGCAAGTAGTTTCATTGTGGCCACGCAGCTGTTTAGTCCCAGTCCTCCAAGCTCTTGTTGTACTGGGTGTGTGGAAATGCCCTTACCTTCATTATCAAACATAGCCATGAGTTCCACTTAGGATTTTTTTTTAAAGATGAGGCTTTGCTGAGCATTGTAGTGATCTCCGATCAGGATCAGTCATGATTTTTCTCCAGCCCATTCTTCCGCTAATTCATCAGTTCACCACTATCCTTCCAGGTTTCAATTATTGTTACACAGTTTCTGATGCAGTGATTTCAATAGTCTCCTTAGCGGTTTTCTTTTCTTAATGCTGGCCAATAATTTGCTCTCTTGAAACACAGTAACAAACATCTTTTCCAAGACCATGAGATACACCTGCAGACATGGTTTTTTAAGAAATGAGAAGTTTCGCACTGCATCAGTCTGGATTAAAAGAATTATTGGCAGCTGAAACACATTCATCCCTGCAATAATGATTCAATCACAGGCTCTTGAGTATTTGCTCATTTAAATCCAAACGGCAACTTTTTTTTGGACGTATATACTATGATATTTTTTAAAAAGCCAACATGGTCATTAAATACAGTGTGCAGACATGATCACCTAGCAGTTTGGAATAAGTCAATGAATAAAGGGTCTTAAGACCTCTTCCTATCCTGAAGCCTCCTCACATGAAGGAGAATAGTGCAGTGGAAGCTCCAAAATTGCAGCATGAAAGTAATTTAACGTTGTTGCATCCAATTACGGACGGTAAAGCATGACATGACACACAAAGCCGTGGCAATTTGTCTTAGTTATTTGATCTGCTGCTGTTTTCATTAAAAGTTGTAAAATTTTTTCCATGCTTATCAGTATGTTTTTAATTGTAACCTAGCTTTAACCTCAACCTGCCGCTGTTTTTCTCCCTGTCCCCTCAAACTGATGATAGTGTAAGTAATTTTGACATCCAAAAGCCGTATCCAATTCCGAAAGTTTTGCCAGCATTGAAGTGAACCTTTTCTGTACCTTCACAATATCAGTGGCTGCTGAAGGAAGAGTATCATGCGCACTCATCGGTTTTTGTGTTTAAGCATTTCTCTGGACAGGTTCGATTTTGTAAGTTAGCAACACTATTCACTGATCGGAGTTCAGATAAAAAAGTAGCAACCTTGACCATAAAATATCGATCGCGCATGTAGAATCTCTGGAGTCTGGCAGCTTTTTCCATAATTGCGAATGGATACCACACTGTTAATGTGCCAAAGAACTGTAATTACTAGTGGCAGCAAACATTTTCAGGACACCGAGTTCCAAATATAAGTATGCATCCTTTACTGTTACAATCAAGGCATCGCAACAAAAAATAACCTTTACCAGTTTATAAGCAAAAAAAATATGGCCTTGATAGACTTATGTTCCACTTTTGAAACAGCGATTGTGTTCACGGAGACAAGCCAATCTTTGTTGGCATTCATTGATTACATTGAATTGCAAATTCCAAACTATGCTAACGACTTCTGTGATTGATGTAAATCCCAAGTGTGGAATAAGTATAGCATAAAAATAGAACTGACAATGAAAGATACTAATCTTACATTGGCTGCAGAGACATAATGTATGTTAACTAAACACAGGGGACGGACAATATATTGCAAGCTTTAAACCAAAATTGCAAGTCATTTTATTTAATCAGAATGGTAATCAGCAGCATGAGTCCTCTTTTAAGAGGAATAAACTGTTGGATTTTGCTGTAAAGTCTCCAGTGAAAAATGATGAGTTCCAAAAGGGCCAAATAATTGGTGCCGAATTACAGGCGTTTCAGTCACCAAAGGCAATATCATTTCAGATGGCAAGG
The DNA here is from genome assembly GCA_029692085.1 of Gymnothorax javanicus. Lineage (NCBI taxonomy): Eukaryota > Metazoa > Chordata > Actinopteri > Anguilliformes > Muraenidae > Gymnothorax > Gymnothorax javanicus. The sequence continues at coordinate 85,463,721 of CM056196.1, forward strand.
GGAACTATGTCACAAATTTTGCCAACATATGTAAAACAACAGAACTGCAGAGAGCTGTGGCTGCATGTCGAAGTACTCTGACTGGGACAAACACTTAGAAGGACAGCTGATAAGAGAACTGCAGCCTTAAAAATCACCTCAGAATTGAATCAATCCATATCTGAACCAGGCTCTACAAAACACCTGCAAAATGCTGGTATTCATGGCAGTGTGTCTGATGATTTGACCCTCCCCTGAACACGTAAATGGGCATTTTCACCTATACATAATACCAGCCAAAGCCACACAGAGCAGATAGGGTTCACACACAGTCTGGGCCGGTGAGTGTCTCAACAACTTTAAGTCAGCCTTTCCAATGAATTCAGTAATGTTTATGGGAGGGGTTGGGATATGGGGAATTGGAGGATATTGGATAAGAGAGACACATACTGTAAGTATGACATTAAAAGAGCTGCTGAGCCACATGTAGCCTACTACATATAAGGGATAATGTGATGCACAACTCCTACACCAAGCAGAGGGGTCTTGAATCACCCTGAAAGGGGTTTATTTTTCAATAATGACCAGCTTGCTGAATATTATCCAATATTATTATATGGTTGCTCATTAAGTAAATCAAAAATTTGATAGAAATATTGATTTAAAATTGATTTTATTCTTTTAAAATTGATTTTATTACTTAAGCAAAAAAATTGTCCATTAGATTCTACAACTGGAACTGTGCCATGCTCATAACAACTTCCTGATCTTCATAGCAGCGGTCCTGTCCTCAAAAATAACAGGCCGTAAAATGCAGTAAATGACCATAATTTTATTAAGCCATTCATATACTAGTACTAGCCCAAAGCATAAAATAAATGCATGTATTTTCATTTGAATAAAAGAGTATTAATATTTCCTCTGCAAGATCTCTGCACAATATACAAGATTAGAGTGTACTTTAGGTAAGATTCTACCGGCGGCAATGTTTGTTTATTTGGAAATGAACAAATGTAATGAAGTCGCAGCCAAGAAATCAAACTGCTAAACAAGAACTGAACCCTCTCAAATGAACTTGAAGGTTCAGTGTTCCCTTTCCCATTTTGATGGTTGGTTTAATTATCTGTGCTTAGTATTGCATACCAATCTTAATAGAGCCAAGAGGAGCATGCACATTGCAAATGACAAGTGCACCCTGCATGTCCATGACAAAAATCATCAGTTTGTGTCCTTGTAATTAGATGTGCAATAATATAACTTCCATGAATTTGGGGAGGATGGAGGAAATCATGCCCCTTAAGAACACTGCACATTCTCAGATAAACAGTAAAATATTTAGGTTTCAATCTGCCAAATTCAAGAAGCTGTTGCATGAAGCAAATAGTGGTTGAGGATAATTACCCCTACTGGCGGTAAGAAGCCCCCAGGGGAACCTTATTCTATCAGATTAAATTTAAAAAGCATAAAATGTATATAAGAAATTGTTTTTAATATGTTACTCCTCAAAATGTTTGTTATGGTGAAGCTTTGATGAACAAGACACATTTGAAATGTGAATCAATGACATTTTCTAGAATATGTACATTAACTTAATAAAGATGATGGTAATAACAATACCAACAACAGCCATAACAATGCCTCACTAAATGTGGTTATAATGATTTCATGAAATCATAATAAATTCTGGTAAATTCTAGAATTGTTCTGGCCACCTTTTTTTTAGCTGTTCACCGAGTACCGCCATGACACCCGAGAGGTGGGGCACACTTTTGGTCAAGCTAACAAACAACAGGAATTTAATGCTTAAAACTTTGTAGCCAGATAGCTAGCTAAAGTCACATTCATAATGTCTGTCACTCAGCAGAAACGACTACCTTGTCATAAAAAAATCGTTTTGGAGGTAAACACCAATGCCAACGTTATTTAGCATGAAAATCTCAATTATTGACAACTAGTTTAACGGTTACCGTTAACTTCATATGATTTCTGCTTAAGTCTAAGCTTTCATTGCTAGCTAGTAAGTGTTATGGCTAATTTATGTTTTCAACAGTCTAACCCTGGTGGCCAAGTCGTTAGCTCTCAACACAATACCATAATGGCCAAATTCAACCAGCAGTCTATGCAGTGTGTACATGTCTACAGTCATGATAGCTAGCTCAGTGGCTAACAAATGTAAACAATACTTAAAAACCGGATACCCCCAATTTCTCAACCCCCCCCATTTTAACCCCCTCTCCGCTTTGTCCCCCATTGTCCCCCATTCAACATACTCCGCCACCGAGCACACTGCCCTAATGTTTCCTGCCATCAAACTTAGACTGCTCTGACAGTTGACAGCCCTGACATGGAGGGATGACATAGAGGGCTGACATTTTCATATCCCATATACATTGTAATATGAAGACCAGAATCAATTTTATTTAAAGAAAAAAATATTGAATCAACTTACTTCAAAAAGGTTTTGATTGAATTGATTTCACCAGTCCAGTTGTCCAAACAAACGAACAATAAATAAATAAATAAATAAATAAGCATTTGACATGGAAATGAAATCTGTCTGTACTTATGGGTAAGGAGAGTAAATACTCCAGCAGAGAACATCTTATCCCAGGGGGCATCTTACCCCATCCTCTCCAAATAAAATCCTTGATTACACACTGAAGACAATACCCCTGCTCTCCAGAGTAATTTATTCACAAATTTTAAATACTATTTTTTTAGACAACTTATGAAAGGAGCCAGGCAGAAAGTATTAATGTCTTTTTTCAGTTTTGAATTTGAATCCAGAAAAGTAAACTCATTGAAAAGGTCGTTCCAGAAAGCAATGCATTCAATCACTCCTATCACTTTGATAAATGTCCACCTGTTTGTACTCTGTCACAAAGTTGAAAAAAAAATCTGCCATTTATAATTGAACAATTAATAAACTCCTGGAAACAAACTCACATTATTTGTCACTGTTGGGGATAATATCCGAGAATTCTGCACAGAAGAACAGAGCATTCAATCAATTCTATGATGAAAAGCCTAATTAGTCTGCTTCTAAAGTAACTGTGCCCAACTCAGTGCTTCTTTCAAGCATTTTCTGGGTTTATTAGACAATTTACCGACACGCATTATATACAAGGCATTTACTCAATAGAATATAATCCCTCTTCTTGCCAGGGAACAATGAAAGTGATGCTGCCCCAATACCACACGATACAATGATGGAAAAAAGTATCCTAAACAAACAACAACATAATTGAATGAAAAATAACAAGCAGACTCGGTAGAAGGCAACCAGGGCTAAGTATAGCTTAAATGACAATGGTCATCATATGCAATATTCCAGTTTCTACAATGGCTAGCAACATATAAAGGTTCCAAAAACACAAAGTTAGGAATATACACTGCCCGGCCAAAAAACAGTCACCACCTGGATTTAACTAAGCAAATAGGTAAGAGCCTTCCATTGGACAATTACTGCAGTGACTAATGCGTTTCAGCTTGCAACAAGTTATTTAACCCTAACTGATGCAGTGTGTAGCTTCTCATTAATCAAACAACCATGTCCGAAGACATATCCTGTGGTCGTGGAAAAGATGTTACTATCTTTCAGAAGGGTCAAAATACTGGCCTGCATCGAGCAAAGAAAACAACTGAGGAGATCACTGAAACTACTAAATTTGGATTAAGAATTGTCCAACGCATTATTAAAGGGGACCTATTTTGCTATATTTCCAAGGTTATATTTTGATCTTGGACTCCCCTAGAGTACTTCTGATCGTTCAAAGTCCTAAACAGGGTCCTTATTTAGCTCATACTGCCATCCTCAAAAAACCCCATTTGTAGTCCATAGTAGTCTCTGCCTGAAACGCCTCATTGGGGTGGCTCTTCCGCTATGGCCCCCACTCCCCGTGTGCCCACTTTCTTCTGACTGGCCAGCTCTGTGGAGGGCGGATCTAGGCGGGACAAGGCAGCAGAAAGCAGTTTTCCGGGTCCGGCTCCTCAGAGTGAAACTGAGACGTGTCTCCCGAAGAAATCGACGGGCATATACCGCAATCAAACGCAGTACATGTGTATAGATCTAATGAAATTAACTTATTCTAATAAATGCAACGGCGAAAGTGGAGGACGCAGTGCGAATGTCTGGCAGCTCAAGCTTGAATTTGCTGTCTACCTACGGCTACTATGGTGAGTACACCGGTGTTTCTACTCTATAGGTAGGATTGAGGGAAAGCTAGAATCCACCCCATTTAGACACATTTGTAGAACGGGTCGACAAACCCAAGTGTAGACCGGAGACCGTAGAAATCCAGTGGGTCTGAGTTTAGAGGGAAACATGGACAGTGAGAAGCAGCAAAAAGTGGACCAACAACTTATGGACTGCTTCGGTGTGTATTATAAGGACCTGCTGGTTCGTGTGCATAGCTGTGGTGTGTCGTTAGCATGGAGTAACGAACAGCTTCTGCGCTGGTGTATGACGAAGGGGTGAAAGCTCCAGGCTAAACGGCCTTTTTGGAAATTGCCCGTGGTAAAGGTTACTTATTGCGTTGGAATGACCAGCATTTGCTCGCAGAAAACTACAGATTACATTCATAGTCAATGCATTGTCTTTGCATTTACTTTTTGTAAATGCAAAGACATTTGTGAAGTATCCGGCTGATCCCGGTCATGGATAAGTGAAGCGATCACACGCAGCCGCTTCAACTGTAATGGCTACAATTGGGCAACGTTATGATGAAACTGCCACATTGATGCTTACCGAAGTAACACAAGCATACCGATCAGAATTACTGCATATAACTTAACCAGGAGCATTTTTAATTAGCACGGCACACAAACTAACATGCAGTAGCTGGTAACCGAGCGGTCATAACCACAGAGACAAACCCTTGCAATACAGGTTTTACAGACAGCAAGTTCCGTTACCGTGGACAGTTGTACCAAACATCCAAATTACAAACAAGTATTAAAAGTTAGCTTCAAATGAGGTTTATGTTCACACACCTTCTGTAGAATTTCCCCTGATGTTACTCTCGCATATTTAGGACACAAACATTAGCAACAGTAACTTGGCTACGTTAGCCGCAGTGCTACAGCCACAATCAACTGGCTATCACGTCAGGTTGGCTTATGCAGTAAAAGAAACTTACAGCTTCTGTGTCTGTGAGTCACGGACAGTCGCAACCAATACAGGCTTTATCTTCAGATATTTTACAAAGCCTGCGTTTGAGGCCAGTTGTTAGTGCTAACTATCGCTAGCGGTCCTGCTAGCCACCCGTAACACGTTAGCTTCACTTACATTATTTGCTGTTATATCGTTACTTAGAGCTTGTGGCTCCGAGCGCTTGATCGATGCAACTGCTTCAGGTTTGAGAAGCAGCTGAAATGCTTATCCTGTGTCGAATTATCCTTTATTGACAAAGTTGTCTTTGGTGAAACGCTGAGCACAAACAGCTAACGTTCCCTTTGGCCGTGGCTGTTAGCTGCCAGCAAACAAAAAAAGCTATCCACTGATTTCTGGTGGCATCCTCCTTTGGAAGAGAAATAGGTGTTTTTCTTCGCATCCAAAAGTAAACAGACAAGCAGCTTTGGGAGAGATACTGACAAAACTGCACCTCAAATGATCTGCGGTTCTTCTTTTGTATTTCCAAAAGTGTAGACGCTACTAAGGCATAGTATGATCTGCTGTTGTTAGTGCCTGCTAGAATAGTTTCCGGTGTGGGCAGGTCCAGCGCCGTGATCGGGTCTGGCTAGGTCTGTACTTATTGGATGGCACAACCTGACGTCAGGTTTCGCCCAGATCTCGCGAAGATCTCGGGAGGAGCTGTTCAGAGAGGAAATCACGTTCACAAAATCATGTTCTTGGATTACGGCAAAACCTCTGTATCTTATGTTTAGAAACTTTTCAGAGGTTGAGTATGGACAACCAACATTATAACATTACTAATATTTATTAAAAGAAGGATCAGCATAATAGGTCCCCTTTAAATGTGGTGAAATTGAATCGTAAAAAATCAACAGAAGAAAGTATGGCTATGTTTCTTGGTGAAAGTAAGAGCATTTCCACATGCACAATGTGAAGAGAACTCAAGGGATTGGAACTAAACAGCTGTGTAGCCTTAAGAAAACCACTTATAAGTGAAGCTAATTGGAAAAAAATGCTTCAGTTTGCCAAGGAGCATTAAGATTGGACTCCGGAGCAATGGAAAAGAGTCATGTGGTCTGATGAGTCCAGATTTACCCTGTTCCAGATTGATGGGTGCATTAGGGTAAGAAAAGAGGCGGATGAAGTGATGCATCCATCATACCTAGTGCCTACTGCACAAGCCTTTGGGGGCAGCATTATGATCTGGGGTTGATTCAGTTGGTCAGGTCTAGGTTCAGCAACGACATGCACCAAAAAATGAGGTCAGATGACTAGCTGAATATTTTTTTTCTCTTCCCTGATGGCACAGGCATATACCAAGGTGGCACGGTGGCTAAGTGGTTAGCACTTCTGCTTCACAGCAAGAAGGTTGTGGTTTCAATTTCGGCCTGGGGCCTTTTTGTGTGGAGTTTGCATGTTCTGCCAGTGTTCGCGTGGGTTTCCTCCGGGTACTCCAGTATCCCCCACCCACAAAAACATGCATCATAGCAACACTCCAACCAGTACCCCTGACCAAGGAACTGGCTTTAGAATTGGAGTTGGTCCTCGGGAACTGCTCTGTGGCTGCCCACTGCTCCTAACTATAGGATGGGTCAAATGCAGAGAACAAATTACCCCACAAGGTTCAATAAAGTATATCTTATCTTATCTCTTATCAAGGTGACAATCCCAGGATTGTCACATGGAATATTCACACACGGATTGGCCACCACGGAGTCCAGACCTTAACCCCATTGAGAATCTTTGGGATGTGCTGGAGAAGACTTTACACAGCGGTAAGACTCTCCCATCATCAACACAAGATCTTGGCAAAAAATTAATGCATCTCAGAATAGAAATAAACATTGTGACTTTGCATAAGCTTATTGAAACGATGCCAATGCATGCCGTAATCAAAGCTAAGGGTGGTCCAACAAAATATTAGAGTGTGTGCCTTTTTTTTTTTGACTGGGTCGTGTATTAGCAACATTTAATTTTACCATTTCCTACCATGAAATGCTATGATTAACTCAGTATTTAATAAAAACTTATTAAACTTATGACTATATCTGAATTGGATATGAGTGGTTTTAATAAACTTGGGCGGAGCAGTCATGTTTGGTTTTGTACAAGCTGGGTATCATATGGTTAACCCAAGCGTCTTTGTTCGGAACGCTGATGTCCCAATGACTATCATCAATCTCTTTCAGTTTATCCGCTTAACGTGGGCAGATTTTTTGCTACTTTTCTGCAGCATAGTGCAAAAGTAGTGAGTAGTTGGCAAAAGAACCACTTGACATGGGCCCTCTAATATTTCCCTGCTCCATGAGCCAATACATCTTTTTCAAACAGATTTTAAAATATGGCATATATTTGCACAATACAATTTTCTTTAAGCTGTGATTTTCTATTTATTTATTTATTTACCTTTATTACAGGGGAGTCCCACTGAGACCGAGGTCTCGTTTTCAGGGGAGCCCAGAATACAATAAAACAATAACAAAGTTGATTAACAACACAGAGCACAGTAAAATTCACACAATTACATACAACAATTGCAGACTAAAGGAAAACAAACTTTAAAATACAATTAAAAATAAAAAGAATATAGCCGCAAGCGGCAATTCCGGGGTTCAAGCCAAGAAAGACCATTAGTAGTTGAAAGCTTTAACAGCTTAATTAAAAATACCGTGCTAATCGCACTTAAGACCCCTCAGCTACGTATGTAAGTTGAATCGGGTGTTAGTTGGATTCTGATTGCAGAAATAATATATGTAATGAAGGCAAGCGCTGATATAAATAACCTTAGCGTGGCCATTTTTCATTTTTCACAATATGCCCCCTGGTGGGCAAAGTAAGAGTCGAAATTGGCTGGAATTCAATAGGGAAGTGAAGGATCCATAGATGTACCACCCACCGAAAAATGAAAAATCTAGAATCAAACCTGAAGGCGCTAGAGCGGTAACGTCCTTGAATGTAAAGATCGGCAGCATTTAAGCTATTCGACCTAGAAAACGGAAAAAAATAGGTCAAATCAAAAACGCGTGTGATATGTGATGAAGGGTGATCCCATGTACCTTCAGTAAAAAATTGAGCGTCCGAGCTGATATAATAAGGAAGTTATGGCAATTTTTCATTTTTCACAATAAGCCCCCTGGTGGGCAAACTAAGAGTGGAAAATGGCCGGAATTAGATAGGTTCATGAAGCATGTGTAGATGTACCACCCACCCAAAAATGAGGAACCTAAAAGCAAACCTGAAGGCGCTAAAGCGGCGACGTAGTTGAACTTAAAGATCGGCAGCATTTACGCTATTCAACCAAAAAAACGGTAAAAAATAGGTGAAATCAAAAATGCGTCTGATATTTGATGAAGGGTGATCCTGAACCTGAAGGCGCTAGAGCGGTAACGTCGTCGATGGACAGTCGGACAAACGGACGCCGCAGGGAACAACAATACCCCTCAGCGAGGGGTAAAAACCACTTTAAGTGTATGTTGCAGGTATTTATGTGGACCTACTTTGCCAGTGTAATGATTGGACCAACAACTTATGATGTATAGTCTGATTTTTGTTATGTTAGGCTATTTGAGCATTTGTATCTCCCGCTTGTGGTTGATTGCTATGAAACTGTTCAGGTATGTTTTAGGTATTTTGTGGAGATATCCTGCAAGTTTTGTGGCGATAGGAGAAACAATTTCTGATTTATAATCTGATTTGTGTAATACCACGCCCCTTTTTTGCATTTGTGGTGCCCCCTATCTGTCAACTTAAATGAAATTTTCAGGGTATGTTTCAGGTACTTATATGAATATATCCTGTGAGTTTTATGGCTATAGGACAAACAATTGCTGATTTATAGTCTGATTTGTGTCATGCCATGCTCATTTTTTGCATTTATAGTGCCCTTTATTAGCCGATTTGCATGAAACTGTCAAAGTATGTTCCTGATACTTATATAGACATATCCTGCAAGTTCCATGATGATTGGCCCCATGATTGTTGACTTTTGTCCATTTTTGTGCTAAGCCACGCCCCTGCTGAAGTTCATTGGTCAATATCTTGGAAACGAAATGAGATTACAATGCAACGAGATGCAATTTTTGATAAGCTTGGTCCAATGATGATCCACAGTTTTGAAGGAATCGGACCTACGACCTAGGAGGAGATGTCAAAAATGTGTTTTTCAAAAAATTCAAAATGCCAGAAAATCCAATATGGCAGACCTTAGGGGTCCTTTTGGGACAGTTGTAGAGTTTAGACCAAGGAATGTCTGTACCAAGTTTCGTGTAAATCGGACTTACAACGTAGGAGTTATGACCTTTAAAGTGAAAAACTGTTTTTCTTGAATTATAGCGCCCCCATCAGGCCGATTGAGTTAAAAATGCTTGGGCAGCATTTGCACACGACTTCCAACCAATGTGCAAAATTTCAGGTCTCTGGCATTTACCATCTCACAGGAATTTGTGAAAACATTTCTGAAGAAAAAAAGAAATAATAATAATAAATATAGCTGCAAGCAGCAATGAAGGGGCCACGCACGATAGGGTCACCATGTTGACAAACAATCAGAACAACCCCTGAACAAGGCAAAAGTCCGTCATTAGTGTTTCAGTTAGCATGCTAACTCACGGTCCAAATTAACTTAAGTTCATTTTCATGGTCTTACCTGCCGATCACCTTAGGTCCGTCAGCAACTGCATATTATCTATGCTGGCTCAGGTCATGCCAACCAACACTAATTGAAATCTATACTGACCCACATGCGTCTTTTACCCCAAACCTTTTGCTGACATATCTGTTTTCATCCTGGAGTAATGGGTATTTTAATACATTTTTTTGTATTTTTCTGGTGTAGCGCCCCCATGTGGCCAAATGTCATTAAACTTGGTGGGTATCCAATATTTCCTCTGCCAATGAATTTTGCTATGTTTGGCATCAATCCAATAAAGAATTGCTGAGATATGGCTCACTTCCTGTTTGGTGTCTTCGCCATCCAAATACATTGGACAACTGCAGCCATATACTTTGCCCTAGCAAAATTTTTTTGTAACTTTTTTTTGTCAGACCCCTCTGTGGATGATACTTGCAAAATTTGGTGGTGATAGGTTCAACGGTCTAGGACTAGTTTGCAAAAGTAGGTTTTTCTAAAAAATTCAATATGGCAGAAAATTGCATATGATGAATTTTCTTCAAATGGGTCCATTTCACTCATTTTGACCCAAGGATTCAGAAGAAGAAAAGATCACAACTATAGTGCAGACTGTTCAAAACATATAATTAAAAAGGTACTCTGAAATTTGGCCTGTTGGTGGTGTTACATGGAATGATGGATTGACCCCAAATTTGGTGCCTGGATACCTTACATTGTGCTCTATGAGGTTGCCAAATTTCACCATAATGCACTAAGGGCTTCTATGGTCTGCCATAGAAAACCTTTGAAAAAAAGATAATACCAAGATAGCCCACAAGCAAAATGGCTGACACCTAGGGTTCATAATAACCCAGTTAGGGTTCTTTACTGTGATGATGCACAAGAAGTTTGGTTGACGTATCTGTTTTCGTCTTGGAGCAATGGGTATTTTAATACATTTTTTGTGTTTTTCTGCTGTAGCGCCCCCATGTGGTCGAATCTCATGAAACTTGGTAGGTAACCAGTACTCTCCCTGTCAATGAATTCTACCAAGTTTGGCATCAATCCAATAAAGCATTGCTGAGATATGGCTTAATTCCTGTTTGGTGTCTTCGCCATCCAATTTCATTGGACGACTGCGGCCATATACTTTGCCCTAGCAAAATTCCTTTAGTAAAATTTTGTCACACCCCTCTTTAGATGATACAAGCCAAATTTGGTGGCGATAGGTTTAACGGTCTAGGACTAGTTCACAAAAGTAGGTTTTTCAAAAAATTCAAAATGGCGGAAAATCCAATATGGTGGACTTTAACGACTATTGCGCATTCGACTTGGCAAACCCATAGATTCAGGTAAAAAAAATGATCACAACTCTAGGACAAATGGTTCAAAAGTTATAAGCAGAAATGTATCTTGAAATTTGGCCTGTTGATGGCGCTACAGGGATGCATGGATTGACCCCAAATTTGGTCCCCGGATACCTTGGACTGTCCTCTATCAATGTGCCAAATTTCATCAAAATCCACCAAGGGGTTCTATGGGCTGCCATAGACTTCCATGGCAGAAAGTATAATAATAATAATAATAATAATAGTGAAAAATTCTAACAAGTACAATAGGTGCCTTAGCACCTTCGGTGGTTGGCCCCTAATAATAATAATAAACCAGCACAAAAACAATAGGGTTTCAGCCCTACGGGCTTGAACCCCTAAAAATAATAAAGTAAGTAAAACATACAAGTACAAAGGACAGAGAACAAGACCAAAGTCAAAACTAAAGGCAAGTACATCTGGCCTCCTCAACTAACATCTCCCACATTTGATTCTTCAAGGACTCACATGGAATGAGACAGTCAAGTTTCAGAGTGTCTTGGCATCTATTCCAGACACAGGGTGCAAATGAGCTAAAAGCAGAACAGCCCAAATTTGTTCTAGTCCTGGGTGATTCTAACAAAATCCACCCTTGTGATCTGACATGCTGGCTTCTGATTTTGATGGTCAAAAGCCTCGTAAGATAAGGAGGAAGTTTGCCAAGCAATGCTTTATAGATAAATAAAATACAATGGAGCTTCCTTCTAAAATGAAGGGAAAACCACCCTAATGAACTACACTTAACAAAAAATATAAATGCCCCAGTTGACACTTTTAAACTTTAATTAGCATTAAGGGTTTTACAATAAATTAAGTCATACACACTTCATTTTATTGTTTGATATGCAACAGATTACTGTGCATTAAAGCAAGATAGTGGCGTATGGCAATCAGGGATACTCGTAGACACGGTTGGGATCACGATGAGGACAACTAGCGTGTAGGTTCGCTTCTCTCAGGTGGTTCCGGACAGTTTGAGGTGTGATACGTCTGTTGTGCAGACCAACTGTTTCATCTGCTGTGCGTGTTGCTGGTCTGAGGGGATCACGCATGTAGAGAAGCCAGATGTGACGATCTTGTGCTCGTGTGGTCAAATGTGGACGACGAGGGTGAGGTCGATTTGCTGTACTGCCAGTCTGTCTAAAACACACTCTTAAAAACCCAATTGTCCAATAGTGAACATTCATCTGTGTAGCAACCGCTCTGGTGGACGTTCCTGCATCCAGCATTCCTATGGCACGTTCCCGCATGATTTGCGACATTTGTGGCATGGTTACTTTTGATGAAATTTGACATTTTGGGGTGGCCTTTTATTGTCCCCAGTTTTAGGGAGTGTCTGAGTTCTGTCCATGCTGTTTGAGCAACGTCTGCACATGCCACACCTGTGTTGTGGGTGGAATCAATGCATCACTGAGCAAGTACTCACTGGCAGAAATGAACACAAATGTTGTATACAAATCAAGACAAATTACCATTTTGCACAATTAAGACATTATCGGCTCATTTGAGGTAACACATTTCATGTTACATAAATAATTTACATGGGGCGTTTATATTTTTGTTAAGTGTATATAAAACAGTGATGAGTGTGGAAACCATAACCAGTGATAAAACGCAGAGTGCTGTGATAAATTGCGTCCAAAGGTCTTAAAGTACTATCAGAGGCATGCATGTAAAGGACATCCCCATAGTCAAATAAAGGTAAGATTGTTGCCTGGACAATCCACTTCCTATGGTCTAAAGAAAAACAAGACCTGTTTCTGTAAAGAAACCCAATTTTTGTTCTAATTTTCTTGGACAAGTTAGACACGTGTGTTTTAAAGGAAAAGTCATGATCCAGCCAGATACCCAAATATTTGTAAGACTGAACTTGCTCAATTTTAGCACCAGTCACCAAGAAAATTGAGTCATTTGGCATAATTGCATTCCGTGCAGAAAAAAACATGAACTTAGTTTTATCAGAATTTAAAACAAGTTTCAGATCAGCCAGAGTGTGTTGAATAAGATTAAAAGCTGATTGCAAGTAGATAGGGGCCTGGACACACATTGATGCAGAGGAGTACAACACAGTGTCATCTGCATAAAAATGAACCTTGCAATTTGCAATATTACGAGCAATATTATTTATATAAATTGTGAATAAAATTGGACTAAGTATGGATCCTTGCGGTACTCCTTTCGTCACTTTTAAAAATTGAGGATTCGCATCCCCAAGCATAATAGTTTGTGTTCTATTAGAGAGGTAGTCCTGGAACCACAAGCAGGCATCACAATCAAGACCGATGGAGGACAACCTTTTTAATAAAATAAAATGGTCTACTGTATCGAAAGCTTTTGCTAAATCAATAAATAGGGCTGCACATTTTTGTTTATTATCCACAGCTGATACCAAATTATTTATAACCACAGAGGCCGCTGTAATCGTGCTATGACCAGGCCTGAACCCAGATTGTTGTGAAGTTAAAATGTTGTTGACAGTTAAAAAGCTGCAACGCTGTTGCTTAACGAGAGATTCTAAAATCTTAGCCAGGCAAGGCAATAGGTCAGTAGCTGTTCACTGAACTGGGATCACCACCCTTAAATAATGGAAAAACATGAGCAGTTTCCATACACTGGGAATAGTCCCCGTCGATAATGACAAGTTAAAAATATTAGTTATTGAATGCGCAATCATTGGGGCTGCTAGACGCAAAAGACTCCAAACTAGATGATCCTCTCCAGTGGAATTATTTACATCAATTCGTTTCAATTCTTGTAAAACCTCATTCACTTGACATTCCATAAATGAAAACAATACTCTAGGTGCTGGAGAATTTGTGAATAAACTGGAGCTGAGGTCAGACATATCTCCTGTAGTGGACTGAATAATAAAATTTTCAAAAAGGTTTCCGGCCGCGATACAATATTGGTTAAAAAGATCACAGATTTTGTGTTTATCAGTTATAGGACCAGAATCAGTGTGGATAGAGTGTGGTATAGATGAAGAAGGACTAAAATTCAGGGACTTGACAATTTCCCAGAATTTTGCAGGATTACCCTGACTTTTGGCCAGTGACGAGATAAAATAATCAGATTTTGCCTTTTTAATCAGTGAGCAGCATTTATTTCTTAGTTTTCTAAAAACCTGCCAGTCAGAGAGTGCCTGGGTTTAGTGCCTGGGTCTATTGACAAATATATTCCTCTGACAGCCAGCATTAAAAGAACACAAACTATTTGCAATTAAAATATTTCCAAAAATGAGAATATTAATTTGAGGAATGCATTTTATCTTTATGAAAAGTCTCTTAAAACATCTGAATCATATCTTCTATTTAATCAATTAGATGAGTAGCTAGGATCATAGGAACATAACGTTTGACCCTGAAATGTTTGAGATAATGTTTGACCCTGAAAATTCAGCTTTGAAATTTCACTAAAATGTGGTTTCTTACCATGACACACAAGCATATTCCTTTCAATCAGTATGCCTCTAGTTCCAGTGTTGGCGAGTCTCAGGGCAAACAAAACAGCTACTGCTCTGGCAGGCAGAGGACAAGCTTCCCTCCCCTGGGTCATAAATTCACTGGCACATTTGTTTTGATGGATTAAATGATTTAAAAGCAGAACAATGTCCTGTCACTGAGTAGCAGGGAGGTAAATGTTTGCGTGAAGACATGGAAGAAGGAAAAGGTCAACTGAAACAATGGAGATAACAATGCATTCGTCATCTGAAATTATCTAAATTATTTTTGTGAATTGTGTGGGCAAGATGCACAGAATTCCAATGAGAGGGCAAATACAGATAATGCTTTTGGGCAGTTTATACATTATCTTCTATGGAGAGATTACACAAAAAGCACATAGAGCATCTTGGGCCAGAAGCCCAGACATTAAAAAGAAAACAGCACCCAAGTGTGGTAATGGAAAAGGTGCCCCGAGGCCATCCATATGTTTGGTTATTTCACTCCCTAAAGCCCAACGTCTCCCTAGTGGTAACGCTAGCGCTACAGGATTTTCAATGGCGTGCTGTGAGCCTCTGACCCTTAAACGAATAATTGCTTTCGAGCTGTTCCTGTTTAAGATCACTAAATTATTAATCACACAATTTATTACTGGATAATTAATACCAACATATAAGCCTGTAACTATTAAGAAATTATAAAGAAATGACAGCGATCACTGATGGGCTATATGTACTTAATAGTGATATTGCAGGGATGAAAATAATATTCATCTAATACTTTCTGTAAATTCCATCTCCCCTTTCAGCAATTTTTTTTAGCAGTCCAAACTAATTTATTTTAAGATTGCACTTAATCAAAATGTTTTCAGCATTCAAAAGAATAAGCTACATTTGCGAAGAAAGCAGTTGTACATTCTTTGCCGCGATGTGATAATAATTAATTTATTAAATTACCAATGCTTCTTACATCGAAGCATTGGTCATTGAACAATTGAGTAAATTGGTTTTTGGCCCATCGCGAAAGTTCGATGCATGGCATGCATTTAAAATCATTTACAATGCAAGCCATGCGTCAAACTTCCATGGTTGCAAAATCATTGCTGAGGTCTTTATTGTCTTGCTTCCGGGAAACCTGTAGGAAGGCCACAATATGCGATTGTAAGAATGGCAATTATCTAATTAAGTATTAAGAAATTAATTCTAAACCTGATTTAAATACCATCTAGAGCAGCATTTACTTCATAACAATCCACTTCATTGCCATCCATTCAATCTCGTATTGTCACCTTCCTCTATGACGCTAAGCTATATGTTTTAATCATTCATGGCAACGTAGCTTGTTGGTTGCCCATTAATCAGTAAATTAATTCAGTTAATTGTCAGATTCTTAATCGGAAACAGGTTGAGAGTTAACCTGCATTACTGTAATGTCACTGGTAGTAGATAGTTTTATTTTTACATAAGCAAACTTAACACGGACCTGAGTTGGCAAAACCACTTTTTTTTTTTAAAGGAAGTGGCAATTCACAAGGCCACCTTGTGGCTAATTTCCAATCGGCTATTCGCAAGGCAAGACCCTGATCGACCAATGATTACCATTGCTATGAACAATAATGTAAGCTGAGGGGAAATGGACAGTAATTCTTCGGATTGATCCTGGCAATTGAACAAATTAACGCTTAGTTGGTCATTCAGAAGCACTAATGGGCACAGGTTTGGAGAAGTAATGTGAGGAGACCACACCACGCCAAAGTATATTTCAGCGGAAAGTAAAATTCTTGAAGTGTCTACAATTCATAGCTTTATACATTTGAATTGGTAATTAGCCAGTACGATGCATTTTAAAACCAGCGACTCTTCAAATTGGCGTCAATATCACGAGGCAGACATTTTAACTCAGGGAAACTAATTTTATCCAATCAAACGCCAGTACACTAGACTGTGCCGCACTATTCGTGACGTCAGTTAAATCCAATCTTTTCATAGTCTCCATTTAGTTATCATTGAATTCCAATACACCCTGCAATTTTGAGACGTTTTAGAGCTGTCAAAAGCTGCTTTAGGACCCATAGAGCAATTGCAGCCCTCCGTGTAAGATTGTCGGGGCTCAAACTGCTATGCTCGAAGCCGATTCCCAATAGCTTGGACATCAATTATCACCGACTCATCAGTAGAACTCAGCGGCGTGCCGTCAGATGTTCAGAGTGCCTTCAGCAAGCTCATCCTTTGCCGCTTGATTGCCCTCAAGTTGTTTTCCTTTAAGTTCGCCTGATTAACAATCAATTTGTCGCCTGAGCAACCAAGACCAATACATGACCTATAATAGGAAATGATAATAAAAAAGTGAATGCCTATTGCCTACATTTATATAACTGATATGACATTGTAAGGGTGGCAATATAAATGCAAAAATCCAAAACTTTCGCTGACTTTGCAGCATTTATTTTCTCCATCCTTATTGTCACTCAGCTGTGCAATGTGCCTAACAATGCCCTTTAGCCGTGGCTACATTCATAATATAGCATAATATAGGATTCTCGTGGCTTATTGCTTAATGAGCCTTGCAAACTAATTTACACAAATCTGTGCTATCTCAGGACCTACATGAGCGCAGAAATTATAAAGGCATATTGATATTTTACGTCATCATTTATGCGTATAAGAAAACTCATAATTTATGGTTCAATACGTAACAATGCTATCAAAAATAAATTAGACTGTCGTCGATTTTACCAATTAGTCTTAGCAACTGTGGCTAATACGGAGAAGTAAATTGCGAGAGGTTTAGATTATTAAACATTTAAAGGTGAGGTTTTCGAAGGACTTTGAGACTCGCTATACAAAATCTACCTCCAATGAAGAGCGTGAGTATAACTGATGTCACTGTTCGAGGCCTTATGTCTTCAATGGCCACCCAGTGAAGGCATATGAATGTGAGGTTTTGCTGCCATTTTATTTTCTTGCTGAAGGGGTTGTCTCCTTAGTTGGAGAGTCATGTGGTGTGCCAGTGCACATATTGAGGGATACTGGGGCAGGGAAGTCGTTTCTGCTGTTTGGTGTCTTGCCTTTTTCTGAAAGTACAGCTACTGGAACACACATGTTGGTTAGGGGGTTTGAGATGACTCCTGTTCAGGTGCCGTTACGTCGTGTCCATCTGTCCTCCAAACTGGTCAATGGTGATGTGGTGGTTGGAGCACGTCAGTCTCTCCCAGTGCCAGGTATTTCTTTCATCATGGGCTATGACTTAGCTGGGGGTAAGGTGTGGGATAATAATGATTCTGTCTCTCCACCTATTGTCTTGTCTGTGCCTGTGTTATCACTGAGGCCTGACCTGTGTTTTTACAACGGCACCCTGTCACTCGTGCCATGGCGAAACCTGGCATTGTCTCTGATTTTGTGTCCTTAGAGGACACCTTTCTTCTCGCTCCTCCTTATGTTGCAGATAATAGTTCCTCTCAGCCACCTGTAGGGGAGCTAGAGACAACCACTGCCAACTCTGACCCCACTGGGGGTGATGAAAACTCAGATGTTGAGATCGAGTCTGTAGGAGTAGTCCCTCCTTCGAAAGTGACTAGTGGTGAGTCAACTGTCATGTCGAATTTGAATGAGTTTGAGAGCAGTTCTTTGCCTGATTTGTTCAAGGTCTCACGTGAGGGGCTGATTAAAGAACAGTCAGTTGATTCCTCTCTTCAGCCTTTATTTGTTTTGGCTTCTCAAGGAAACCCTACTGATGGCTCATATTTCTTCATCCAAAATGGTTTGTTGTGTAGACGATTTGTGTTTAAGCAAGAGAGCTTTGCCAACACTGTTGTGCAAGTCATTGTTCCCTGTAAGTTTAGGAAAGCTGTTCTCGACCTTGCTCATGAGGTAGCTGGACACACTGGGGTTCGGAAGACTTATGACATTGGCCAAAGTTTTGGAAAGGTGTCTCCTCTTATGTAAGATCATGTTACGTGTGCCAATTAACCAGCAAACCTAATCAAAAGATTCCTGTCGCTCCTTTACAGCCCGTTCCTGCAGTATCCAATCCATTTGAACACCTAATTGTTGACTGTGTGGGTCCATTGCTTCGCTCTAAGGCAGGGCAAAGCTTTCTGTTGACAGTGATGTGTCAGTCTACACGCCATCCAGCAGCGTATCCTCTGAGGACAATCACTGCCAAGTCTGTGTTGAAGGCTCTCACTAATTTTATGTCTAATTTTGGGATTCCGAAAGTCATTCAGAGTGACCAAGGGTCCAATTTCATGTCAAAACAGTTCTCCAGGGCATTGTGACAACTGAAAGCTAGACATAACATCTCAAGTGCTTACCATCCTCAAAGTCAGGGAGCCCTTGAACACTTTCATCAGACGCTTAAGTCCCTATTGAGGTCTTACTGAGCAGAGCTTGAATCTGACTGGGAAGAGGGTCTCCCCTGGCTGCTCCTGGCAATTAGGGAGGTTGTTCAGGAGAGCACAGGCTTTAGTCCCAACAAACTAGTCTTTGGGCATACAGTAAGGGGGCCGACGGCTGTCTTAGCAGATGAGTGGAGTACTGCTGAGGCCCCAGTCAATGCGCTGGATTATCTCAGCGGGTTTCGCTATCGTCTCTATGAAGCCAGAGCTGCTGCTAAATGCAAATTAGGTAAAGCTCAGTGTAGATGCAACGTCTTTTTAATAGAAAGGCTGAACACCGTAGCTTTAACCCTGGTAATAAAGTTTTGGCTCTGTTGCCTCTTTTGAATAGTCCCTTTCAGGCTAAGTTTAGCGGACCTTATGAGATTACTAAGTGTCTGCCTGATTACAACTATCTCCTTAGTACGCCTGATCGGCGGAAGAAGGTGCAGGTTTGTCACATCAACCTTTTAAAACCTAATTTTCCATCTTTGCCACCTGCATCTGTTGCTGTGATTACCACCATGCCTGTAGGGGACTCTAGTCATTCAGAATACATTTCCACTGTTGGCAATGATGTTTGTTTCAATCCTGACAGTGAGGAGTTTGATGAAGGGATACGAGGTCCATCGCAGGCGGTTGTTGAGGGTCGCCTGCGAAATTCTGAGTTATTGGCAGATTTGCCTTCACATCTTTTCCACTTGACTGAATTGGAGAAAGCAGATATTATTGGGTTGATAGAGTATTTCCCTACTCTTTTTCCTGATGTTCCTACGTGTACATCTGTGATTGAACATTATACTGACGTTGGCGATGCTCCGCCTATTAAACAG
Source organism: Gymnothorax javanicus (assembly GCA_029692085.1). Lineage (NCBI taxonomy): Eukaryota > Metazoa > Chordata > Actinopteri > Anguilliformes > Muraenidae > Gymnothorax > Gymnothorax javanicus. The sequence goes on from CM056196.1 coordinate 85,483,461, forward strand.
CATGCGTATCGTGTAAACCCTAGTAAGAGGGAATCGTTGCAGAAAGAAGTGGACTATCTGCTAGCCCATAATCTTGCTGAGCCCAGTTTTAGTGCGTGGAGCTCCCCTTGTCTGTTAGTTAATAAGCCGAATGAAACTTTTCGCTTTAGCACCGATTAAAGAAGACTTCATGCAGTCACAAAACCAGACTGTTATCCTTTACCACGTTGTGATGATTGTGTAGATCGTGTTGGGTCAGCTAAATTCGTAAGCAAATTTGACCTTCTCAAAGGATACTGGCAGGTCCCTTTAATAGCTAGGGCGAAGAGGTTGTCTGCTTTTGTTACACCTGACAATTTCCTGCAGTACCAGGTCATGCCGTTCGGGGCCAAGAATGCTCCAGACACATTTCAGCGGCTCGTTAATCATGTGCTGGCGGGAATGCGGGGTTGTGATGCCTACCTCAATGATGTCGTTCTGTATAGTAACACATGGGTTAATCATTTAGATCAGATTAATGAACTTTTCACTCATCTCACTGTGGCTAACCTTACTGTGAACCTTGCCAAGTGTGAATTTGGCAAGGCCAGTGTCACCTATCTCGGTAAGGTCGTGGGAGGTGGGCAAGTCTGGCCTGTAGGTGCTAAGATTGAAGTCATTTGTGATTTCTCTGTACCAGAGACCCGCCGGGAACTCCGGAGGTTTCTTGGAATGGCAGGATATTATAGGGTAGGGGTGGCCAACCCTGGTCCTGGAGAGCCGCAGTGTCTGCTGATTTTTGGTGTTACTCAGCACTCGATTGATGGATTAAAGTAGTTAGTCACTTAATTGATCTCACCTGGTGTCTCAGCTTTAATTTGGTAATAATGAGCCAATCAAGCAATTAGCAGGAACAACCCACAAGACTCCTAGAGCCATTTAAGCAGACTTGCAGGTTGCGACAGCAATCTACATGTTAACCAAGATTTGTCAACGTGGTTGGATATTTAGCGTAGTTGTAATGCAGACAAAGTAGAAGTACAGAGTACAGATAAAAGTTTATAGAGCAGGGGTGGATAACGCTGGTCCTGTAGAGCCAGAGGGTGTGCTGAGTTTGGTTTTCTCCACCGAATTTAAACCTAAGGTACCAGGTGAGATAAGTGAAGTGTGTAATCAACTGCTTTATTTCATCAATCAAGTGCTGAGTAACACTAAAAACCAGCAGACACTGCGGCTCTCCAGGACCAGGGTTGACCAACCCTGTTAAAGGGCTTTTTGTAAGAATTTTGCTTGTGTAGTTTTACCCCTGACCAACCTCCTTAGCCCTAAGGTTCCTTTTGAGTGGTCTTTGGCATGTCAAGAAGCATTTGATAATGTTGTTTTTGCTTGCTTCTGCTCCTGTACTGGCAGCCCCGAATTTTGACTGCCCGTTTAGCGTTGCGGTAGACACCAGTGAGAGTGGCACTGATGCTGTTCTTTTGCAGTTAGGCTCTGACTGTGTGGAGTACCCGGTTGGCTACTTTTCAAAGAAGTTTAAAGGCCATCAGCAAGCCTATTCCACTGTCGACCGGGAAGCATTAGCTTTGATCTTTGCTGTGCAACATTTTGAAGTATACCGAGGCTCATCTTTGAGTCCCATAAACGTCTATACTGATCTCAATCCGTTGGTATTTATTGATCGGATGAGGAACCAGAATCATCATGCATTGGAGTTTAATCCTTCAGCAATATCCACTGAAAATACAGCACATCAGAGGCAAGGACAACATTGTTGTTGATGCATTGTTGAGAAATTAATTTTTTTTCTTCTCTCCTCTTGTTTGCATGGATTTTTGTTCCCTATCGCTCTTCCTGGTCCTAAGGCGCCCATGGATTTAGGAGATGGCGTTATGTGTGTGGAACATGTGGTCTTTTCTTTTTGATTTATTTGTTTTAAGATTTGTTAGAACAAATCTCTTTAGGGAGGGAGGTGTGACGCCCACCCCTGCCTACCTGTGCCCCGGTAGGCTCAGCTATGTCAGTGCACGGGCGGGGCTGGGCCTTGCTTGCTCAAGTGCATCATTAATTTCACCTGCACTTAGGGGCGTAGAGTTGTTTTAAAGGAGTTCTCTCTCTTCCTTGGAGGGTGGTACTTTTTTTTCTTTGTAGGCACTGTCTTGATGCTTTTTCTCCTCACCAGCATTTTGCTTTCTCTTTGTTTGCTCACTCCCTCTCTTTTTACTTTCTTTGCCATATCTAACATAACTTACTAAGACTTTAACTTACTGACTTTTGCGTACATTTTCACTGCACGACATTACATCCATCACTCACATACCCTAGACATTGGTTGACTTATTTTTTGGTGTTGATATAAATAAATTATTATTTCTTCTAACTTTAAAATTGTTGTTGTGTCCTTTATTATGTACCGGTGTGTTTCGAGTCTGCCGTTAAATTGCCATTACTGTACCAAACTACTATGTCTGTATCGGATTTAAGACACTTTAGGCTTTCTACTTTCCGCAGAAATATACTTCACAGAGGTGAGGTCTCCTCCTTTAAGGCGAGGTGAGCGCTGGGCAAAAATCCTTCCGATGGCAAGTCCCGAGTGGACGAGGTTAACTTAAGTTTACTGATGTACTACCACAATTTCACAAGACTTGGTACAGTATGTAAAATGCAAATAACACAGAGTTAAGTAATTTGTAAATTCTTTTTAAAAAATTTAGTTGAAAACCGCACAAAGAAAAAAAAGGTTTTCTTTATCACCTGTATTGATTTTTGTACTAAATATTAGCATTTCCAAATATTTTGCCAGCTACATATTCCAAAACAATTGGGACAGGAGAATGGAAAGACTGGAGGGCAATTCCATCACTATAAATGTGACATTTGGAAACAAAAAGACTATCCATCGTATGAAAAAAAATATGACAGCATATCCCCATCACATCAACTTGGATGAGTGGAAAGACAAAAAGAATAACTAGAGGCACTCCTAGAGCGCAAACCTCCGCCAAGGCAGCAGAGTCCGAGTCTTGGTGAGTGGGAGCAAAGTTCAGTTATCGTGTGTCATACGATTTCAAGATGGCCGCCGTGGCAGCCATATTGTTTCACTGATCGCGGTGAAAATCAATAGGGTCCATCCCTGATGTAATAGGGACCCACTCCCATATTTCAGAGATATCCGTTCATTACTTTTTTGAGTTACAGTACATTACAAAACATTACAAAATTACAAAAATATTGCCAAGTTTGAAAAAAAAACATATCTTGCATTATGGACATTTCACAATACATCAGGACTTTAGTACAGGATTATAAAAGGGCAATTTTGAAAAAATAAAGGAATTAGCATTTTTCTTTTTGGGTGGAATGAGCAGCATTATGAATGTGACACCATTGTATCATGTCACTTCATTAGTGTTCATCCGAAGGGTACTTGTGAGGGCATATGGCAAACATTCATTTAGGGAGTAAGTAACTTTACTTTTTCATGCTCAGGTTGACTAAAGCATCATTTTCACTGGGGTACTTTTTAAGTTTGCAGAATAATGGCTGCGATGTTTGAAAAATGCCCAATCAGAATATCGGCCCTTGTACCCGTTACGTAAACCCTTGCAAAACCTCATAAATGCCACCTAGGAGCCACATGTGACCCGCGTAAGAGTCGAATAAGCCACTGAAATGCACGTAACCACCAGATATTAGCTGCGCTTTATCTGCGAAGTTTACCCAAAATTCTTGGGACGTCCGACCCCTATAAAAGTGGTGTTTTCAACAATTCATCATCATTTTGCATCATGGCTAGCTGTGCTGCAGTTGATGCGAATACGTCACTGTCATAGGCAGAAATGACGACGCGAGGTCAGTATGCAGCTTTTATAGGAACTGGACACGTCACAGCATCATAGACGCCAGGCTAGAAACCCAAGCGACATTATTACGCAGCGAATACGCAGCGAGTTCGCAGCACATGAGCAGCGGGTTCGCAGCATGTTTGCAGTGCATACGCAGCATATACATTGCATAGTCACAGCGATGACACGTCGACCTGGCCTGGATAACTGACCTCATTATGGCCTCGTATTGGAATTACTAGGCATGTACAGTACTAGCCCCGTAGCCTCTAAGTATGTTACAAACTAACTTCGCTTTTTCAGTAGCTTGCAAATTAAAAAAAAAAAAAAATTAAACACACTGAAATTTCCACCGCATAAAAATCGACCCTGCAAACACTAAAGAACTGCTGCGTAAACTCTAAAAAACTAGCCTCACAATATCCTCATACTCTGGATAACCTGCCATAAACTTTAAAAATTGATTTACATGGCGAGTTATTCATCAAAAATACCCCGTTGAGACCGATGCTTAACAGGCAAATAGATAACAGGTGATTCATTTACTATTGCCCAAGGCAGTTGCTAGGAATTCTGGGCCCCCTGACAGAATATCGATGTGGGCCCCCGCCCGACTTTTCATTACCATTTTTTTACAACTATGTATCATGATGTTATTCTTTATTTTTCTGTTTCTCAGTGTTCTTGACAGTGCCTAATGCAATACACCCAATTTTTACTTTTTTACGATTAACCACTCAACAAAGAGTCAGAGTATCATTATGTAAATTATGAATTATTAGTTGTCTTATTCACATTCACTCACTCACTCACCATCAAAAACATCTTCAGGTGGTGAGGGTCTACTGCTGGGTCAGGTTCAGATGAAGTGACCACAGCTGATTCTGGAGTGGCAGTGCATAAAGGTTCAATTGTTCCATTTCATATTACTTTCGTAAACATTTTAAGTTATGTTCCATGGAACAACTGATGAAGAACTAACCTACCGAGTCTTGGAATAAACAAAATCTAAATGGGCTTCTCAGTACCATAGCTCTAAGCACCCAGCTTCATTTTGCTATTGTTATGAGGCGAGCAAACTCTGTAAAATTACACCCTGCGTGAACAAGACTTATGCCAACAGGCTAAAGTAGCAGTTTAGTTTTAGTAAACATTTAAGGTAAAAGTAATGTCAGCCTTGTCAAGCGATTATGTAAGTTACACCTAAGGTTACCGTACTGGCTGCATGTAGTTTGCTAGCCAAACTTAGCCTGTACAGTCACTTACAGCTAGAGAGAGCTAAGTATGCAGTAACCACTCATAATAAGAATGGAGGAACGTGTCCTGCTGCTACTACCGGATTTTTTGACAGCATATTATAATGGCTAGCGAATGATAACCTTACCGATCTTTTCTGTGGATGATACCGTTAAAAACTGAGTAATGCCTTTCTTGTCAGGCGATTATTTACACAGCAGACCGCAAGTTACATTAACATAACGTTAGCAGCTGGATAGCCAGTCTGAACAGCTAACATAGCAAGCTAGTTAAATATTCTCACCTTTCTCTGAAAAGAATTTTGTAATGTTCTGGACCCTTGCTTTGCTCCTGCTGTCCTCTCTCTATTCTTTTCTGGTGTCCAGATTTGTGTGTGTGTGTGTGTTTTTTTAACATCATATTCGCAAGGGCGGTGCACCCTGTCTGCTGCCTTAGTTCGCGACCTCGCCAGCAAAAACGCAGACAATTTTCCAATACAAGCACAAAGCATGGATCGAACCATTTTTTTAAGAAGGGGGCTACTGAAATGTATTTCATCAATATTGCATGCCTTAATGGCTTTGTTTAAACTTTGATGCATTAGTATGAATATTAGGTAAATCTATGCAGTATACTTTTGTCATGGCGGCTACTGTGGGTTTTGTGGGCCCTAGTGGACTGTAGGCCCTTAGAATTGTCATCACCTTTCCCCCCTATACGACGGCGCTGCTAATGCCTATAAAATGGGCAGTCACCGAAGCCACGGTCTTTTGCCAGCTAGATAGTCTGTGGTTTTCCACTTCAGGTAAAGCTCTGAGAAAATAGTCAAACAGTTAAAGAACAACATTTCTCAGTGAGCAGAGAATTAAGTGATCTCACCATCGACAAACCATATTATCATGAAAAGAGTCAGAGAATCCGGAGAAGCTTGAGCAACCACCATGCATAAAAGACGAAGTTGAATATTGATTGTGCATGACCTTCGGCCCACAGACAACGCTGCATTAAGGAAATGGCCTACTTCGTTACTGGACATAATCACACAGGCTTGTAAATACTTCAGACGTGGAGGCATCATCAAATTTAAGTTAAGACTTTCTTTACGCAAAAAGGTAACCACATATTAACACCAAATGGCTTGTTAGCACGCTTCAACATTAGCACTGGTCTGCATATTTATTTAGTGACTGAACTCCGGTCTTAATAATGTAAAAGCTATCCGTCGTTTACAGAATAGTCCACGGCATGCAATACTAAGAAACTGTACCTAGCTCTAATAGCTAGTGCCTACATGAGTTTTATAGCCTGGAGTAGTGTTATAGTTTTGCATAGCCTAGCCCCATGCGGCGGTGAAAATAATAGTCCACATAAAGCCAGATCAGTAGCTAGATAGATAGCAGCTGGGAAGCGGTCTTCACTCTGATATAGAGGGATGCATACTAGCTTGTCTTTTAGTTGTCTATCCATGTCTCTTGTCCAGTTTTTGGGCCTGGAGTGCACTTCTCACCAGAGCCATGGCTCGCATTTTGTGCTCTCTAATAATGCTAAAAAAGTTAGATGTTATTCGCCGCTAGGTAGCTTTTGCAATATAAGTGGCTCGTTACCACTCTCCGTTGCTAATGCTAACATCATATAGGTAGCATTAGTTCACACACATGCTTAGCTGATAAATAGCCTCGTTTCCTTATCATCTTTGGATTCCCAAGCACTATTATATTGACATGGAGACTAAGTAGAATGTCAATGAGTCACAGGCAAATACTTAATATTTACTTTTTGTCATTACCCGTGTTTCTAACTTCAAAGTAAGACATACTGGAGCTCCATAAGCCTTTCTGCATAACGGTTCTGCTTGGTGAACTAAACTCATGAATGAGCATGGAGTGAGGGGCTACAGGAGCGCCAGAAAGAGCAGAGAGGGAGGGGCGATGGTGTTTATGATCTGAATGTCTCTCTCTTGCTCTGTTCTCCAAAGTTATCGACTGCAGCTTTAAAGAACTACAGGATATTTGACATCAATAAAGTTAGCTGTTAATGCAAAAATGGTGGATTCCTTGAGTGTTTGGATCCAGATGTTTCAGTATTTATCAATCAGTTCAGCTTGTTTTTAAAATTACCAAAAATATTTGGTAGCACCTAAGGGGCAGTTATTTCATTTGCAGTTAACTTCAGATAAAATTGCCTTTCAGTTTAACATTATATTGCAGCTTATCATTGCTGTTCTTTCCAAAAACAAATTATTTACTGTAGGGCAGGACTCATTGTATATTTCAGTTCAGTTTTTTTAAACATCAATTTCTACTTGAGCAAAGTTTGAAATGTTTCTTTGTGTGCTGCAGTGTCTGGCCATGGATACTGGAAATAAACGTACCCTCATAAAACCTCCACTGATTCTCTGTCCATTATATTGGATTACATGCGGTATGTTAGAAAGAAAAAAATGCAATTATTCCATAATATTCTCAGTCATATTGCCAAAAATCATTGATGCTTCTCCTGAAACCAAAACTGAGGACAGCTGATCTCACTGATGAGCATTCACTTTGCATTCTTGGCTGTGACAGTGCCCTTTAGTGTTATACCTCAAATAAAAAAACTTTTCATGAAGACAATGTGGTTTAAACTTCAATTCATGGATGCATGATTCAATGCATGGTTGTACTGAAAAAAACTGATATTTAAATATTAAACAGAATACCTATAAAATGGCAGCGCTGAATCTTTTTTCAGTCACTGATAAGCTCATATTTTTAACAACCATATATCAGCAGTGTTTCCCTATCCATTTACAGCACTACATGTATAACGTCATATATCGCGTCAGTGCTTTCTGTGCTATATCATGTTTACAGTTTAACTGTGCATAATTACTTCTACTGTCAAAATGTTGGTTTTAGAAATGATTATGATATGTAATGAAATGAGATAAAATTGGAGACAGAAAAGGAGAATAAGTGTCATTTTGCAGATTATAGCTGCTGTCAATAGCGCCGCATTATGTTAAGAGCAAAGAAATATTTGACCCTAAAATCTGGACATTTAAAAATGAAAATGGTTTCATGACCATTTGAAGAATGATACCCATAGATCTGGCTCATAGCTCATATCTAAAGTGTGTATTGAATCATTTTTCCTTTGGCAGTAAACCTTGTAATGACTTGCACAAAAACCGAATCTCTTTTCAGGAAACAGCAAAATGCAATTTATCTTCATGCATCCTGAAAATTGCATAATTACACTATTTGCAACAGACCATCTGTCTGCCATTCTTTGCCAAGTAACAAAAGTGTCACTTCCTTTTTGAAAAAATACACTGAAAGGTATTAATAACAAAACCGACTAATTTCATCTCACAAATTCCTCTGCAAGTATTCACTTGGAAATAATTTTTATTTTGGAAATAATTAAGTAATTGTAATTCAATAGCCTTTATTCATTTTGAAAAAATATATTACTGAAACAAATATGCTTTTGATGTTTTTGCACCTCTGAATGATAAGCAAATAATCAGCCATTATGCATTAGTGAAATGTTTGTTGTTACATCAAATATCTCAAGGTAGTTGTGTAGCCCTGACTAGGAATTATCAAATAAGCACACATATGCAATAGGAAAAACTCATTACTCTTCTTTACTGAACTGATACTTACTTTTCTCAATTTAATGCAAACAAAACAATAATATACAGCGCAAATATGATTAAAGTTGAATTTCAGTTATTCAACACATGGTCTTGCTCTGAGCTTCCTTGGATTGCTCCAAATAGCTTTTACAAGGGAGAGTGACAGTATGTTTTGACTTAAAAACAATCAAACACAATCGGGTTCTCGAAAAATGTTCCAATATCAAAATACCACTCACAGCTTAATTTTTACATTTTGGACATTGATCTTGAATGATTAAATCAACATAACAGTATATCACATCTTCAGGCATGACAATTTCTTACTGTCAGCCCCTTCGACTGTGTCCATGTACATTTATTACAACATGACTTGATATTCACTTCTGATTCTGATGTTAGAATCAAGCTGAATACACATATACCTCCGTATGAGTGGCAAAAATGAATAGACTCATATGAGTCATCACAATAGACTTGATACTTTCATGATACAATTATCAAAATGTAATGCAGGCTGAAATCCAACCATTAATATAAACCACTTCTTCCTCATCAAGGTTGCAGGGGAGCTGTGGCCAATCCCAGCTGACTGGGCATGAGGCAGGAACAGACCCTGGACAGCTCCCCAATCCATCACAGCATAGGCGTCAGTTTAGGTGGGGATTTTGTCACAAGTCATTTTGTCCCCACCACTTTATCTCGCAGTGGTTTTTATTTTTATTCAATGAAAAAAAAATCGTCATATATGACATTTTATAGGAGAGACCGCAAACGGCCACTAAATGTGCCTGCATAGAAACAGGACTGGCTGCGTGCATATCGCAACGTTGTAACAACTTCAGCCAGAATAACACAGTTGCATGGACCCGGACAGACTAGAGTAAAGAGTTCAAACTAGAATTTCAGCAACAAAGTAACTGCGAGGATGAGGACAAGAAAGAGCTGAGTCGCCAGGGCAGGGGATCCCCCCAAAATTAATAGGCATGTTCTAATCAGACCAAAGTTTTACACTAGCACGCTATTTTTCGGTTTTGAAATTAGCCCGACGTCAAATTCGCCAGCTAATCTTGCTCTTTGAAGACACGAATAGCGCGCTATTTGATCGGGAAAATTTCCCCCAAAATCCAGGTCTAGTTCCCAAAATAGCCTGCTAATTCGGGAACTAGCCAGCTAGCCTATTTGTGTTCCGTCTTCATCAGAACAAACATTTCTCGATACCATTAATGCTCTATGATTAGCGTTGATTTTCGCTCCTAACTTCGTGCAGAAAAAAGCAAGCAAGACAAGAAGAACAAAATGTATTATCTCAGCTCTATTTTTCCTCCTCGGTTTTTGAAATGATGCAAAGTGCGCATGCATCAACTTCTGGCTAAATTCTCGAGTTTATCGCCTTGGGATATATATAGGCTGATGGAGAGAGACGCAAGATTGTAACATCGGGCTTAATTCCAAACAGCAAAATAGCGCGGTAGTTTAAAACTTCGGTCGGATAAGAACATGCCCAATGCCTTGGTCCTCAGTTAAGCCACCCAGGTATGGAGGTAAATCCCTATCTTTATTCGAGAGCGTGGTATTTCGTTTTGTGCGTAGACTGTACAGATTTTTTCCCCAAAATTAGCGTGGTATTTCGTTTCGCGCGTAGACTGTACAAAATTTCCCCCCGAAATTCTGCTCTCACACTCAAATTGCCCTCGCTCGCGCTTGGATTTTTTCTCCTCGCACTCAAAACCGCCTCTGCGCGCTTGAAACATTTCTGCTTGCACTCGAAACATGCTGCTCGCGCTTGGATTTTTTCTGCGGTACATTCCTATCAAATATCGCCAACTAATAGAATGCCAGGTTCCGTGTTGACCAATGAAATGATCGCTACCTCGTTGCAGGCCCATTCGTTTAACTTCATACAGTGTACCGTGGGGGCGGGTGACGCTTACACAGACCCACTCCGAAGATTCTGCAGAATGTGTGGCCACGCCGCGAATGCGCGACCGTTTACTGAGCTATCTTACTCTGTAGCTTATGTAGCCATCTAGCTAGTTAGCTAACGTTAACTATGGAGAATCTTTGGAAATGATCGTCCTAATTAAGGAGTGTCATTTGTGTTTGCCCTAATTTCACCAGCTTGTTAGCTGTACCAGTGATTGCTCTTCAGGAAGCATACCGTGGGGGCTGGGGGCGGTGATTCTCCCACTCACGAACACACTGCAGTATCTTTGGTTATGCTGAGTGACCGTTCACTTATTAAACTACGGTACTCTTTTGATTATTTAGCCATCTAGTTAGCTCATGTAACGGACTCAGAAGGATGTCAGCCACCTCAGATGCATACGACTGTCATTTGCACCTCTGTGGCAAAGGCAAGATATGACACGGCTTTAATGACAAACACGGCCCCGAGGCGCACATTCACCGCTGCATATACCATATCAGCATGAGGGCATTAGACAAAACGGTCTTTCAACCTCACGGATATCTCCTGCTCTCATTGCATCCCATTGCAGACTGACTATCGAGAGAGAGAGAGTAAACGCTGTAAGAGCCGAAATTGCATTTTGTTTTTAATTATATGCTCCAGCAATATTTAAGTTTAAACGTATTAATTGTATTAATTTTACATAAATAAATAGATAGGAGTGTTTGTGTAGCCTCCCAAATGAAATAGCGCACATTTCTCATTTATCATACAATTGCAATTGTGCGCAACTGCAGTCATTTCATGCGGGGCTGGGTGCTCAAGGAAGGAAAAGCTATACATTGGGTGCTTATGTGGCCTTAGGGTGCTAAGAATCATGGGGTGTGCTTGGCAGTTTTGAGCGCACAGTTTTTTGACCGCAGTGTTCGGATAATTAAAAGGAAAAAGTGAATGGACTGGATCTAATGTTCGTATGTAAACAATTGTTGAACAAACAAGAGTATTTTCTTTAAAATAAAATTTTGTTTGACCTTCTAAATCTCTGGAATCCGTGGAATTGTTTTGGAAACACGCGAGTCAAGTAATCCTCATTCACTGCCGCAACACCAACGAAACGGAACCTACAAACGCAATCGTTCCAATTAACATATAACTGAGTGAGCATCTTCAAGTGCAATTAAATGCTTCAAAACTTAGACAACTGTGTCTCACATGGAAGCAACTTCTGTACAAATTGCTACGAGCTGCATTACAAGCATAGCTTGGGAAAAACGGCAAACATGACAGGGACCTGCAAGGCAATAATAGTGAAAGATCTACACCTGCTGAGAGTCGATGGATTTAAAAACCACTTTGTCACACTAATGTTAACTGTGGAAAATCCTATTTAAGCGATATGATTTGATTTGGCCATGACTTTACTATCTTGGCTAGCTTCCGTGCGTCCAAACCGCATTTTCACATTTTTGGGACGTTGGCTAGCTAGCAAGCTAGCTCAAAAGCAATCACTGGTATCGCAAACTAGCTAGTGAAGTTAGGGCAAAAACAAATGACACCGCTTAATTATGACAATTATTTACAAAGATTCTTCCATAGTTAACGTTAGCTAACTAGCTAGATGGCTACATAAGCTACAGAATAACATAGTTCAATAAGCGGTCGCGCATTCGCGGCGTAGCCACACATTCTGCAGAATCTTCCGAGTGGGTCTGTGTAAGCGTCACCGCCCCACGGTACACTGTATGAAGTTAAACGAATGGGCCTGCAGCAAGGCAGCGATAATTTCATTGGTCAACACGGAACCTGGCATTCTATTGGTTGGCGATTTTTGATAGGAATGTACCGCAGAAAAAATCCAAGCGCGAGCAGCATGTTTCGAGTGCAAGCAGAAACGTTTCAAGCGCGCAGAGGCAGTTTTGAGTGCGAGGAGAAAAAATCCAAGCGCGAGAAGCAATGTTCCAAGTGCAAGCAGAAATGTTTCGAGCGCGCAGAGGCAGTTTTGAGTGCGAGGACAGAAAATCCAAGCGCGAGCGAGGACAATTTGAGTGCGAGAGCAGAATTTCGGGGGAAAATTTTGTACAGTCTACGCACAAAACGAAATTCCACGCTAATTTCGGGGGAAAATTTTAGACAGTATAAGCACGAAATGAAATACCACGCTCTCGAATAAAGATAGGGATTTACCTCCATACCCAGGGTGAGTAGTGACAGTGAGTAGTTACCCCTTTCCTACTACAAACTGCATAACCCAGGGATATGCCGCCCTCGCGTTAAGCTTTTCCTACCCCGGGACTCGATAACTCCGACATGTGTTCCCATTACTACTCGTTACCTCGGTGTTCGGTTTGTGCCCTGCGATTTCCCACTTCTGCTACATTCATCGATAAACGCAAATAACTTCATCAGTTTTGCTGGTAACCGTTAACCATCGCTGGCGTTGGCTTTATCGACAGTTTATTCAAACAATGGAATGAGAATTTAAGTAGCTTGCGGACGCTTTTGGCCAGTAAAGTAATAAGTAACACTTGTAACTGATGTCGTAGAAGTTTATATTTACTAATTTTATGGCGAAAAGCATTAGCATACAAGCTAGCGAATTGTACATCCCACTTATTTGATTAGACTCCCCACCGGAAGCGAGTGTTAACCTTATTTTTCCATTTTCCAACAATGCTGACTGCTATGAGATACACAGGGGGCTCAAATTCGTGAGCCCGCGAAATCAAATTTATGAAACTCGAGTATTTAATTTTGACCGTTATCAACTGTTTATTAAAGGAGCAGCGTCACGAAAGTGACGCATGCGCAGTAATGTCAGAAATCTTGGTGAAACTGGCAAGTTTTCTCAAGTTTGTCATCAAGTCGGATCAAAATCGTTGTATATCATCGTCATCCGTGCACAAATCTCTTGCAAAGCGAATAATTTACTTAAAGCAAGATCCATACTGTACATTTATTATCTTATCTCTAATTTTGTCACATTCATAAGCCCAAAAGAAACTTACCATCGTGGATTCTCCCACGACTTCACTAGCCATAATATTGGAAGGCACTCAAGCAGAGTAATGTAGAAAAAACTAAAGGAAAACCAGATTCATTAACACTTTCATACCTACGGGCGTTTCACGGTCTCCAATTAACAAAGCATGCATGTTGTTGGGCTGTGGGAAGAAACTGGAGTACCTGGCATAAACCCACAAGAAAAATGGGGAGAATATGTACACTCCACACAGACAGGCCCAGGCTGGGTTCAAGTCCACAACCTTCTTGTCATGAGGCAACAGTGCTACTGCTCCACCACGCCACCCCCAGGCTGAAACTAATCATTTCTGTCATTTCCAGGTAAACATATCAGTGCCTGACCTCGCTGTGATTTGAGAAAGTAATCCCAAGGCCTTGATCTAGTTTTTTGCTGAAAAAGTGCTTTATGAGTTATGGGTGAATGAAACAGTTTGATTGTATGTTTGTTGTACATTTTCTTTATTATAACTCAGTAGCAGCTGTCTATGGCAGCCCATGGAACCAATTTGTGGCTTTTTTCAGATTTGCACAGCAATAGGAGGCTATGGGCTCTATCTTTCACACTGCCCTACCCGTTGCCACTACCCGCTACCCGTGAATTACGCATTTTGCAGCTTCCACTATCCCTAAACGGTATCTTGCGACCACACTACCCGCTATGCATTATGCCGACTCCCTTATTTGCGCCTGGAGGTGTGCCCGTGGGCGTGTTTATGCGCTTTCCCTACAATTGCTATCTGGTCCACACACGTTAGGGAAAGCGTATAGCGGGTCCTCAAACCACCTGCTACCCATTTGGGCTTTTACAAGAGCGCGCCCCAGCGGCTTCAATGCGCATCCACTTGGACACATGTGGACGTGCACATGCGGCTCCACTTCCCGAATTAACTCGCCTATAAAAAGCCATCTTGCTTTAGCCTCAGTTGAACCCCTGAGAAAATGGCAGAGATGGTACTAAATCGCCAGTTAAATAATAGAAGATGTCCTGAACGCGTGTACCGCCAGCGCACCAGCTACCTGGGCTTTTCAGGTAAGTCTATATTGTTTGTATTTTGTATCAATCATTTTTTCTGCTTTTATAATAGTATATAATTATTACATATAATATATATTAATGATATATATTATATATAATATCAGGGCCGGCGCTAGACCTGAAAATTTGGGGGGGAAATATCCATCCCTTTGTTGACTACAATTAGTCCTGGCTAATTCTAGATGGTTTTTCTTTATTAACACGTTTTCCAATTCAAGAATTATCAAGTGGCAATTGAAGACACGGCTTCTCTCCCCCATGCGATCTAACAGCGACAAAATAATGGGCTACATTCAGTACAGAAAAATAATTTAATTATAAATAGGTCTATGCACTGGCACTCAGCAACGGTAATTTTTTTTTTTCCAGCGAGTGGCATTTCAGAACTCTTTTGCGAATGAAGGTAATTTCGGCGACAAATCGCACACCTGTTTTTTTTTGCGGTCACGCAACTTGCTGTAAAAATAGACAGCAGTCCGAATGGAAAATGTAAACGGATCGAAACCACATACTTGTCACTAGAATGACCTTCATTCTCTGAAGAGTTCTGAAATGCCGCTCTCTCTGGGAAAAAAAAGTTACGTCGCTGAGTGCCAGTGCATAGACCTAATTTTATTTTTTCTAAAATGGGATTTTGTTCAATGCTTCATTTCAGACGGAGAGGGAGTTGGAAGTGCATGGCAAAATGCATTTTTTTTTTTTTTTTTTTGAAGTTTCCATCACAAAAGGGGTAGGCTTGATATATTTTTTTAATTACATACCAAACATTAAACAATATGTTAATGTCAAATAATAATAATAATAATAATAATAATAATACAATTCATGATCAACTTAACAAAAACAGATCCTCCCCTGTCTGGATTTGACCTCATGCACGAGCAATTTAACTTCGTCTTTAGAGAAACGTGGCGACCTTCCTCTCTCCATCACGGGTTTCGGTTTGAGGATTTGGGATAGCGCAGCCTGCTTCTAAAGGCAGTGGCACCTGGCACACTGATTGGTTTAACTGGCGTAACGCCCAAACCAAGCCTATACATAATATAACGGGTAGCGCAAGTGTTTTATGGATATAGGCAGGTGCGCAAGATAGCAACTTTTGCGGGGGAACGCCTCTTAGGCAATGCTAAATCCCCAAATAACGGGTTTAGGGACTCTGGCCTAAGATAGGGCCCTATATCTCCTATCCATACAGCAGATGTGGAGCCCCCGTGACCTTCCCTTCATCAACATCTTCAGGCCAAAGTTGCATTTACATTTATGGTCATAACTAATGAACCATGTGTTTGAAATTCAAAAACTGTCACGTAACATTAACCTCACCTTATGGTTGCAACGTGAGATGGCTAGACCTAGCTCTCAATAGGAAAATTTCCCCAGCACACAGTTTTGTGATCATTGCGTTGGCAAGTAAGAAAACTGCTACCTCACAAGTTTCCTTAACTGCAACTCAGTTGGTCATCCTCTCCTCTCCAGCCAGAGATTTGAGAGTGAAAGTGATTCATCATTAACATTACTTGCAAGATATTCAGTAAAGTTTGTAATACAGCATAAGATATGTATGTCCTTCTCCCATATACAATATATTACCAGGAGTTATGTAAAGCTTTTGTGCGAGATTGCTTTTGTAGCTAGGCTACAGTGGAACGATTCTGGCTGTAATTCTGGCGTTAATGTGGAAACTGCAATCTTTATCGGTAAGTTAAGAAAATGCGAATGGCTGACGCACAAACAGCTATGTATGCCCCCTCACAATTTTTAACAGCCCACTCAGTCACTGCATCCTGGTGCCGGCCTGGTATGATTTGTGTGCCGCTAATTAATACAGAGCCGGCACTTTAAAACCATCATTATCTGTGAAATGCCCCTTTAAGTGCTTGCTTACAGCTGCTAATGCAAAAGATGACAAAGCCAGTTATTATGTTTTTGTGGCCTTGTGGATTATCCAGGGGAATTTAAATTTACTGATGTCAAATAGCCTTCTTCCATTTTTCTGCTTGCAAAAAAAAGTGACATAAGACTGCTTTTTATTATTTTCTTAAATCTCGCTTCCGAGAAACTTATATTTACTGTCTCAGAAAGTAAGATCCAATAGTGGCTCTTTCATCTTCAGGTCGAAGAGACTGGAGCTTTTGAATTGGGTCTGGATGCTGAGTGAGCAGGTAAAAACACTATAGAGAGGAGAATAAATATCACTCTGCCGTTTCACATTGAAGCAGAGACATGCAGTCTGTAAGTATGGCATTTCAATGTGACTCATTGGGAACTTAGCAGGTATGCAATTTCACAGCAGTGGGCATCAAGTTCAAGCTATTTCATGAAGGAGGGGTCCCATTAGATAGTAAAAATATGCTCTCTTTAGAGTATCCAGCCAAAGCATAATTATACAACCCCAGTACTGACATGGCTTCATTGCTTATAAGGAATTGCATTAGCCTTTGCTCAAGAAAAAAGGCCTCAGGAATAAGGGTATGCCCAGCCTGTGGTAAATACAACCCCAATTCCGAAATAGTTGGGACGAAGTATAAATTGTGAATAAAATCAAAATGCAATGACTTAAAGATCACATGAGCCAATATATTATTTACAATAGAACATAGATAAAATTTCAAATGTTGAAACTGAGACATTTTACATTTTTATCCACAAAATGAGCTTATTTAAAATTTTCTGGCTGCAACAGGTCTCAAAAAAGTTGGGACACAGGCAAGAAAGGGCTGAAAAAGCAATTAATATATAAGAGAATCAGCTGAAAGAACATTAAGCAAGTAATTAAGTTAACTGGCATCGGGTGTGTAACATGATTGGCTATAAAAGGGATGTCTTGGAGATGCTGACCTCTTAGAGGTAAAGATGGCCAGAGGCTCTCCAACCTGTGAAGGCTTGCGTAAAGATTGTGGAATACTTTAAAAACAATGTTCCTCAACGTCAAATTGCAAAGGCTTTGAAGGTCTCATCATCGACAGTGCATAACATCATCAAAAGATTCAGAGAAACTGGAAGAATCTCTGTGCGTAAGGGACAAGGCCGAAGACCTTTACTGGATGCCCGTGATCTTCAGGCCCTCAGATGCAACTGCATCACTTACTGGCATGATTCTCTCATTGACATTACTAAATGGGCCCAGGAATACTTCAAGAAACCACTGTCTGTAAACACAGTCCGCCGTGCCATCCACAGATGCCACCTAAAACTCTATCATGCAAAAAGGAAGCTATTGTTGAGCATGATCCAGCAGCGCCGCTGTGTTCTGTGGGCCAAGGCTCATTTAAAATGGACTGTAGCAAAGTGGCAGAGTATCATGTGGTCAGACGAGTCCAAATTTTACATTCTTGTTGAAAATCATGGGCGTCATGTCCTCCGGGCTAAAGAGGAGAAAGAATCCCTCCTGTTATCAGCGTTCAGTTCAAAAGCCAGCATCTCTGATGGTATGGGGATGCATTAGTGCATATGGTGTGGGACACTTGCATGTTGTAAAAAGCACCATGAATGCTGAAAGGCATATAAAGGTTTTAGAGCATCATATGCTCCCCTCCAGACGACATCTATTCCAGGGAAGGCCTTGTGTATTTCAGCAGGACAATGCAAAACCACATACTGCAGCTATTACAACAGCATGGCTTTGTAGTAGAGGAGTCCATGCGCTGAACTGGCCAGCCTGCAGTCCTGATCTTTCACCGATTGAGAAAATTTGGCGCATAATTAAACATAAAGTCCGTCAAAGGAGACCCAAAACTTTCCAGCAGCTGGAAGCCTGTATTAAACAAGAGTGGGATCAAATTCCAATGGCTAAACTCAAGAAACTTGTCTCCTCAATGCCCAGACGCCTCCTCTCTGTGTTAAAAAGAAGAGAGGATGCTACACCATGGTAAACAGGCCCCTGTCCCAACTTTTTTGAGACCTGTAGCAGCCATCAAATTTGAAATGAGCTCATTTTGTGGATAAAATTGTAAAATTTCTCAGTTTCAACATTTGCTATGTTATCTCTATTCTATTGTAAATAAAATACTCAATGGTGTGATTTGAAAGTCATTGTTTTGATTTTATTCAAAATTTACACTTTGTCTCAACTATTTCGGAATTGGGGTTGTAGACCTCTCTTGTCGGTAATGCACATTGATGCATGTAAAGCCACTCCGACTGCATATGTAGCAATGCTCATGCACAGCAGCTGGTCAATTTCAGAGTTAGCAAATAAAAAGAGATAGCAGCAAACTTGCTGCTGGGAATCCCAATTTGGTCAACAAAAAGTATTTGAAGACTCTGGTGCTAAAAGCACTTAAATCACAAGGTGTATATTTTGAGCAAATTTGGTGTGAAAATATAAATGCTCCATAAAATCTGCCAATTAAATTTTAGATGTTTTTGAGCATTGCTTAATACTTAATATTTGAAGTTTATGCATATTTTCAGCATTTAAAAACCTCAGCAGTTTTGAGGGCCATTTTTTTTTAATAAATTTGGCATCTCCAATCCCACCCGAATCTGGAATGCCCAATTAGTGAACTATGTACAAGGCTTGCTCGCATGCGACCCCTTGCTGCCGATTCAGGAGAGTGTAGACAGTTTGCGGCTCTCCTCCGAAGCACGCGCCTGTCAACCACCGCTTCTTATACACTCATTGGTTGAATCTTCACAAGTTCAGAACGAGGGCGGAGGATACCCGGACATGACCAGGCTTAGAATCTTCCTGACGAGCGCCCGTCTGGCCAACAGGAGGCACTTGAGCAACGAACAAGGCAACTATTGTAATCCCTACCCGGCCGTCCCTTCCCAATTTGCAACCCTGTAGCGCAATTACCAATTGTGCGCTACTCTGAAAAAGCTGCCGACCACTGCCGGCTGGTACGAAGCGGGGCTCGAACCCGCAACGTGATTGTCACTTCTGCTTCGCAACACGATGCTTTACCGAGTGAGCTATCTGGCAGCTCCTCAAGGGCCATTTTTTTATTGGACTCAGGTACTTTTCGCGACTGGCAAGGACCAGGATATTTCTGGCATGAAAACTAGGAACAAACTCGGTCAGAAAGAGTGTTTTTGAGAAAAAAAATTCTAACAATGAATTTAGTCCACTTCAGGAAAAACTAGATTTTTAACACTTGAAGTTCTGCAAGTTGAAGGCATTCAATCATGCAGTGTTATGTATGAGTATTTTATGTACAGCGCTGTATATCATTTGTAAATGGAGATTTGTTACATACTATTTGTGCTGCCATACTGGTCAGCTTTTTGTTTATTTTGTTCATCATTTAGCACCCTCTGGTGGTATGTCTGTATAACAGTCTATTTTACATGATCTGCTGCAATACCATTGTTTGTGATGAAATAGACCAGTGCTTTCTAGAAGTTTCTGGCTTATTCTTGCCTGGAGGGGGCCGGATCACCCAGGACTCCTGTAGATCTTTCCAGAATAATCCTAGTCTATATAAACGCTGTGATTTTGGTCAGTTGGAGAGGTTTTTGTTTTGGCATCAGAGTTACATAGTGGCATTAGAGTGTTATTATAAGATTAAACAGTGAATTATTTGTAGAAGTTTATTTTACCTAATTAGTGAAAAATAAATTTGTTTAAGTTGTCATTGCTGGTTTTCTTTGTTGTGATTTTCAAGTCATAACAGCGGTCATAAACATTATCAAAGGGCAGTGATAAGCAGAACATAACAATACCTTAGTAGATATTTTTGTGCCTCATGGTCTTTTAGAAATGCAAAGTATTCAATGATGCAGTCCCTTCCAGCCTTATAGGCTTAGTGTAGCATTTATAGCAGCAGCCAACAATGTGCTAAACTCTGGCTGGAATACCCTTTTTATAGCATGTTCCATGAAGAAAGGAAATACTTCTGGTTATGTTCAGTCAATGAGCATTACATATTTGCATTAGATAATGTATTAAAAAATTATTTAGCTCAACCACTGCTGAAAAAGAAAGTCATCAGCACACTGCCAATGCAACAACTGTAACTGATATCCCAATAAAAAGTACAATATTTTTTCAAAAAATATATATATAAACATAGAGCAATACATATAAAATCCATGGAAATATCATTACACCAACCGGGTCAATCCATGTGATATCACCGAAGGCCTCCCGACTGACCATCTCCAATTTGCTTCATTCTAACTTAATGCCATTGGTCCCAATAAACAGTACGCAAAATTTCAGCCTTGCATCTTTTTTAGTTATTGAGAAATGAGGCTTGAATAAGAGGGGCGTGGCTCAGATTTTACTGTAGAAACAAGTGCTGTAGATAAAACTATGAAGTTCCTTAAGCCATAACTTTTGAACTATTTAAGCTAGATGCATTAAATCTGCTATAAGTAATTTTTTAGTTTTTAGAAAAGTGTTAAATAGCTCCACATGGAACCATGAATTCTGCTCTCTACCAGAAAATCCTGAAGGAGAATGTCCGACCATCAGTTTGTGACCTCTAGCTTAAGCGCACTTGGGTTATGCAGCAGGACAATGATCCGAAACACATCAGCAAGTCCACCTCTGAATGGCTTAAAAAAAAGAAAATGAAGGTTTGGAGTGGCTAGTTAAAGTCCGAACTTCAATCTGATTGAGATGCTGTGGCGTGACCTTAAACGGGCCGTTCATGCTCGGAAACCCTCCAGTGTGGCTGAATTAAAACAATTTTGCAAAGAAGAGTGGGCCAAAATTCTTCCACAGGGATGTGAAAGACTCATTTCTAGTTATCGCAAACATTTGATTGCAGTTGTTGTCGACGAGGGTGGCACAACCAGATATTAGGTTTAGGTGGCAATTACTTTTTCACATGGGGCCAAGTAGGTTTGGATTGTTTTTTCGCTCAATAAATGAAGTCAACACTTAAAAACTGAATTTTGTATTAACTCGGGTTATCTTTGTCTAATATTAAAATTTGTTTGCTGATCTGAAACATTTAAGTGCAACAAATATGCAAAAAATAAGAGATCAGGAATGGGCAAATATTTTTTCACAGCACTGTACATAAGCTAAGCTAATCTTCATCCTTACAGATTAATGATACAGCATTGATCAAGCTAAGTGCAAATAAAATCAGCCATTACTACAAGGCAGCAACATTCAAATATTGACATCGTAGTTCTTCAAATGGATAAAACCTTTAATTGGGCATACTGATATGGGGTATTATAGATTCACCTTGAATGCTACCACGGATAGCGTTTGCGCAAACCCAGTTTTTATGGGAATCACATGAAACTATAGAGTCATTTTGAGTGACTCTACAACCTTTCCTGTGGTGCCACCAACAGGACCAACTTTGTGTATCGAAATGTAATAACTGAAGTAGTTTTGATGTAAATTAGTGATGGGCCGTTCAAGAACGATTCGTTCCTTTTGAACAAATCCTTTCGGTGAACGAGAGGAACTGACTCACCTCTACGTAAAGATTTGCTCTTTTCATTCACCTATCGGTAAATAGTAGAAAACTTTTTACTCGCAACAACTCCCGCGACACTTCATATTTATCCATTTAGTTGCGTCAAATCGTCAAAAATATGCTGCTTACCCACAGCTAACTGCAGCATTAACCACATTATACGCCCTGACGTCCTTTAGCTGTTGGTGTGTAACCAAACCATCATTTCAGTGAACATTTTCTGTGTAGGCTGGACATGCGCATGGGCTCGAGTGAACAACTCCATGGAACTGGAACCAGACACGCGCAACAGTTCCGTGAACGACACCATGGAACGAATCCGAGGAACTGGTTGCAACATATATATATATATATATATACACACACACACACACACACACACACCATTAGAGGGCGGACTGTGCAAACTTTCTGTGATAACGTGGATCGCTGTGCCATTATTAATTGGGTGGACTCATCCTTGGTATCGGCGCCAAGATGCTGAAATATTGCTGAGCATACGGCTGTTCTAACCACTACAGCAAAGCAAATGGCATAGTCT
Source organism: Gymnothorax javanicus (assembly GCA_029692085.1). Classification (NCBI taxonomy): domain Eukaryota; kingdom Metazoa; phylum Chordata; class Actinopteri; order Anguilliformes; family Muraenidae; genus Gymnothorax; species Gymnothorax javanicus. Next base: position 85,506,017 of record CM056196.1, read on the forward strand.
TTCACAAGTAAGTACTTGTAATATTATAATGACAGTGTCTAGAGCTAAAATAAAAAACTTTTTTTAAAATTAAAGTCAAGTGGTCAAGTCAGGAAGTGCGAATCAGCGCGCTTATAAGCCGAGATTTCTCGTTCGGATCGACCGGTTGATGTTAATTAATTAATCGGCAATGTTAATTAGAGATGGCAGAGTGACTGAAGAATACGACCTGGATAGCATAACTATTACGATAATGATTTCATCGTGATTCATGAAATATAACTAGCTAACCTACAGGAAGCTTCATTATAACCAAGCTGGCTTCCTGTTCCGTTAGCCGACAATAATAAACGACTGTCACAACACTGTAAGTTAGCCAGCTGGGTAACGTAACCTTAGATTTACGATGCAGACCCTATCCTTCAGTCCCTCCGGAGCTACACTTCCAGTGTTAGGAAAATGACTTCACCGCGGTTCATTTTGAAGACTTTTAAACCAGTGAAAGTTCCGTCTTCTCCCCCCAAGCAGAGCAGCGCTGTTCTAAGCAACTGATCTATCGTCTGGTTCTTCAAATAAAATAACATTCATTAACAGACTTCTTGTATGTGTCAAGAAAAAATGGGACGAGACGGTGTACGCACCCCATAGGGGCAAGTTGTCTCATTTCGCTTTACGATCATCGCGATTCTATATCGTTACACCCCTACCATATCAAGAGAAAAAATGATTTGCACCAAGTCTGACATTTGTCAAAATTTTAGTTATTACAAATAATACAATTGAATAATAATCTATACCATTTCCATGAAGAACTTGATGAAAATTCAAACAGAAAAGTTCTGCTTCACTGCCTAGAAACTGCACAGCGTTGAACGGTACATCCGGAGACGTCACCCGCTTAGTAATGGCGGACCTCGCTCCGTGCGCTCACAGAACAATTGCACGTGGCATATTGCGAGTCTACACTCTAGTTGTTATATACAGGGTGTATCAAAAAAACTTTACACTTTGAAACTGATTTAAACTGGCTTGCGCACAGAAATGAGAGGGTTCAAAACAAAACAAACACAATGGTTGGCAAGTTTAGACATTTAATTTTTACCTCACAAATTTTCATGAAAATTGGGTTAACCTTTGTCCGCTACTAGCCCACTAACATCGGACTCACATTTTGCTATTCTCAGCACACTTACAACAGCATGACTGTACTTAAGTCCATGGTTCAAGGAACATAGCATTCAAATTTCAGTCCTCAACATGGGCTCCATTCCTTCTAACTGCAGTTATCACCTGGAATCAATCAACTGGAAACAGGTCTACTCTGTGGTTTGATTACGCCTATCCATTCACAATAACCACTGACCTGTTATGAGGAAGGTAGAATCCGAGTCTGAAGTTGGCGGACTGGTAGCGGGCAATGGGTTAGTCAAATTTTCATGAAAATTGATGAGAAAGAAATTAAATGTCTGAACTTGCCAACCATCATGTTTGTTTTGTTTTTAACCCTCTCATTTCTGTGCGCAAGCCAGTTTAATTCGGGTGAAAATAAACAACCCGTGTTCACTCAAGCGGAACAGCAGGCGATTAACAAGGTGTCAATATGAGCATGAGGGCATGGTCCATCAATACATCATAACAGATTTTTGGACAATGATACTATATCAATTTTGGAGACATTTTTCAAAGTGTAAACTTTTTTTTGATACACCATGTATATCTCTATGTTGCAACCCCAGTTCAGTTAACGAGTCCGGAAAGGACCTGGTTACCATGCGATAGCCTATTTCACATTGCCAGGTATACAAACCGGAAGGCAGGCAAACTGACTTCTGTTACTTTATGCTAGCTTGATGCTCCGTGAATCAACAGTGGCAGAGTGCTAGTAGTCGGGTGTTCCCGGTCCTGACTGTTCAAACTGTAACTCGAAGAAGCAAGCCGACCTCTCTTTTCTCGGTTTGCCCACCGAAGACGACGTGAAGAGATGGATTTTGTCCATAAGAAGAGATGACGGAGGAAGATTTACGATTATGAGATGTAGCTACCTATCACAGCAAAACGTTCAGTGTTAAATCAACACTTAAAGAGTCTATTTGGATCCACGCGGATCCGCGTGGATCCAAATAAACTCTTTAAGTGTTGATTTAACACTGAACGTTTTGCTGTGTAGGTACCTGAGTGTGCAATGCTCACATAGCTGTCCCATTCAGATCCATGTGAACTGGGGCATGAAAAATACGAGTGATGGCAACGGCGAAGAAAGGGGTCTGCGATGGAGTTGGGTTGAAAAACCGATCAGAAAACGGATTCACCTGGTGCAGAACTTTTGGAGCACTGACTACGATTGCTGTCCTCCTGCAGGTAACTAGCTATCTTGCTGCTTCTTGCAAATCACACAGCTAACTTTAACCAGGCATTTAAAAATTGAGGCAAAAAATAGGATCTGCAGAGCCAGTTAAACCGGAAAATTTTAGAGTTATTGGCCAATTGACACAATATTATGGCATCAACAATTAACTTGATGGAACATAAAAAAACTAGCATTAGCTTGCTACCTATCGTGCATGCTGTGATCCGTGGCTAGTTTGCTTGTCTTCTGTGTTCGCTCAAACTACGTTAGTATCAAAGATATCTTGCACCATTTAGCTGGCGAACATACGTCTATGAATTTGTTTTCTAAATATCACGTCTCCGAAGTTGCTTATTACCGGTTTAGTAAACGTCAGTAAGCTGTGGTCGAGAATGGCTTGTGAGGGTAACGCATTTGTACCAACCAGTGTTTGATAATTATGCTTCATAAAGTTTTCCAAAGATTAGAATAATCCTTTGGCAGTTTAACACTCGTCGTTCTTTCTGCAATGCTGCAACGTGGTAAATTCAACTAAGAACATTGTTTCAATTATGTAAATAAAAAAGTGAAATAAAAAATTACACTACTCTGAACTTCTGTGCTTGCTTTTGGCACATGCTGCAATGCAGGCTATCCAACTGGCGCTTAATATTTTCTGTCCATTAGCCACCGCTTATGTAGATGTGAGGGATCAATTTGTTCAACTTCTTTTGTAATTTCATGAAGACACAGTGACAACCTTTAGCTGCTTAATTATGACTTATTGGTACTACTTGATTCAATCTTCGCAAATTTATCAAGGTGTTTTATTTGTATTTAGTGGTCCTTCGCACTATTACCTTGTAGTATACAGTCCTTCGGATAGTACTCCAACTACTCATTTACTATTGTTCTTTTATCATCAAATCTCCTTGGGTTCTTACACTGTCTTAGGGGTCATTCCATGTCAGATCATCAAATGGGTCTCACCACCACCTTCTCAATTTTGCTAATTTTTTGTATACAGCTGCATAAATATATATCACTGTTAAATCCGAAATTTTAGCTCATTCGGACCAAAAATAAATTTTTGGTAAATTATTTTCTTAGGGTACTGTCCGTCAGTTTTTTTTTTTTTCAGTCGACATTTTTCTTGTATTTAACATGGCATAACCTTTTTATTATTACACCTATAGCTTTGAAACTTTGCATCTAAGCTAATGTTATACTGCTTAATCAGGAAATGCAGTCCATTTAACTGTATCTTTCTTGGTTTTGGAGCTATGAGGACACCAAAAGTGCCTTTTGTTCAGGCAGTTCCATGTTTAGGTCTCCAAAGCACCCCCAATATAAACCCTACCATAGGCTCTCTGGCAATTTTTCCATTCATTTGTGTCTGCTGAATATAAATCAGGCTGAATTCTCCATGAATTCATCACCAACTGCAGTCAGTACCTTGCCAAATGTGAAAAAAAAGCTAAAATGCCACCTGTTCAAACCCCCGTATCTCCAGGGGCACCCCTTGGATTTTCTTCTATTTTTTTTTTTAACTGATTCCTCTATTATAGTAGAGAGACCGCTCCAAAAATTGTTGATGTGTTTTGACCAACATAAATTTTGCAGGTGTCTGAACAGGGGTGGGGTAATCTCAAGAATCGCTTGGCATTTTCAGCTTCTTATACAATGTTAATGATTACTGAATCACAATAATTGTAAGTTCTCAATTCATCAATGCATGACACATTCACAGAAAGGTCAGTATATGCAGGTTGGTAGATCATGTTGGCAGGGAGAAACCTGAACCAGTTATTGATCAATAATTTCTGATTATTGCTATTGTCTTTCATGAAGCGAAACAAGAGGACACAAGCATTAACATGGACTTCTTCAGAAAAATGCTGGGTGCCATTCAATAACATTCTCCGAACTGTTCCAACTCCGGATGTCACTGGACGCACAGCCCGGCAGTATAAGTTGGACAAAACTGGGACAGACAACATTGTTGTGCTCTTTGCTGCATTTAGGAAGCAATAACACTGTTAACATTGCATGGAAAGCAAAGTTTTTATTTGACAGTCAGTTTACAAAAATTAGTGTCAGTAAATTTTATTGATGCAAAGAAGTGTGATTCTCAAAAATTGCCTGACCCCTATTTAGACAGTTCTAAAATGTATGTCATTCAAGTCACATCAACAATTTTTGTTTTGTTATGTCTACTATAATAATGGAATTAGTACAATTTAGGATGTGATTGACTAATGATTGAAAACACTTAAAATGTTGCACAGTTAAATGTGTAAGAAGCTCAAAAGTGCAACGCGATTCTCGAGATTACCCCACCCCTGTTCAGACACCTGCAAAATTTATATTGGTCAAACCACATCAACAATTTTTGGAGTGGTCTCTCTACAATAATAGTGGAATCAGTCAAAAAAAATAGAAGAAAATCCAAGGTGTGCCCCTGGAGATATGGGGGTTTGAACAGGTGGCATTTTAGCTTTTTTTTTTCACATTTGGCAAGGTACTGACTGCAGTTGGTGATGAATTCATGGTGAATTCAGCCTTATTTATATTCAGCAGATACAAATGATTGGAAAAAATGCCAGAGAGCCTATGCTAGAGTTTATATTGGGGGTGCTTTGGAGACCTAAACATGGAACTGCCTGAACAAAAGGCACTTTTAGTGTCCTCATAGCTCCACAACCAAGAAAGATAAAGTAAACCAGACTGGATTTTCTGATTAAGCAGTATAACATTAGCTTAGATGCAAAGTTTCAAAGTTATAGGTGTAATAATAAAAAAGTTAGGCCATATTAAATACAAGAAAAATGTCAATTCAATGTCAACAAAAAAACTGACGAACAGTACCCTTAGAAAATAATTCACCAAAAATTCATTTTTGGTCCAAATGAGCTGAAATTTTGGATTTGTTCATCACTAATACATATTTATCTAATGTGAAAATATAGAAGCAATCTATGACTACATGGTGACAGATGTTTTGAAAATCTGATGATTTGACATGGAATGACCCTTTGTGCCATATTTCTTATTAATTTAAGAAGTTATATTTTTATTGTATGACATTCTATACATAAATCGCTTTGCCTTTTTTGTTTTTATTTCATCAGGTGCACTTGCTCACCTTTGGAAAGGATCTGAGAACTGGAGGACATGGGGTACATCTTAAATCTCTTATTTGATACTTCCTTGCTCCTGACTTGAAGCAGAAGTTGTCATAGATCAGCCATCTTGCAGGTCATATCAAAGTTCTCATTTCTGCTACGAGGAGAGAGCTCTGAGGAGCCATGAGCGAGTATTCACAAGGGCAGCCTTCTTGGAAGACTTCAGCTGAAAACCATGCGGTCAGTCCGTAATGACAGACACTGGCAGCAGATCCAGCTGTGTGCCATCATCAGAAATGGATGAGGATTCATGTGATTCTTCAGAGGAAAGGATTCCTCGTGTCTTCCCTCATCGCATAGTTTCTTTGCATCTCTCCATGGTGGGAAAGACTGAGACGCTAGGAAAAGACTAGTGAGGGAAACGTGGATGCTATTTAAGAGAATTGAGATGTACCCATGATGTCGCATCTTATCAACTCAGGACCCCTTTTTGGAAAGTCAGTTCAGTGCTGACAAGCAATCACTAAACTTTGCTGTAAGCAGCTGTGGTCGAAGGCCAATTATTGATGCTGTTGCAGTCAAGTTGTCCTTGTTAGGCAGTGGTCCAGAAACATTTGTGTGTGAAGTTCATAGTTTTGCAAATATACAGATTTGGGATAGTTACTTCTGTATGCACGGTAATGTTGCACAGAATTTGTACCTGAGGCTTTAGAATTGAGCACTACAAGTGCATCAGCTGGCTCTGAAGCAGTGACCTAACAAAGTACATTTTTTCAAATAAAATTGGTTTTATTAAAGTTTTTCATTTTCATTCATCTTTGTCCGGTAATGAATTGAGTTACTCCCTTTTTACAGAAGCATGGGGCCTGTGCCAAATCTGTTGTATGCTCATGTAAGCAGCAGCAGGGACATATTTGGAACCAAGGGTGCTGTAATGGGCTATGATGTAAACTTTGTTTGACATCTTAATTTCACAAGTCCTGGAGATTCATTGTGGACACCCGGGGTAAATTAAATAAATAAGGTGGCCAGACTTAAGTCTCAGACTGGGACACCTGGCAGTTTACGCATGCCACCCAGTTGGGCTTGCTTAGCTTACTCATGGATTTTACCAACAATAATATTATAGTTACGATTTCATTCATTCACTGCTGTTAGATGTCTGGATGTGAAAAACCCATGGGTGTTCAATTTTCTTGATGGGGCATTTATTTCAGTATGTCCCACACGTGATAACTGACTATGAAAAAAACATCACATGAGCAAAATAAGATTTACTCTTGATCGACATTTCTATTACATAAATAGTAAAACGTAATTTTGCTTTTTATTTTTGCAGTATCTCTGTAGTCTATATTATAACGTACATCAATTACATATTTACGAAGGAAGCAATAAAAATCATTATCACCGTGTTGTTCCGAATATAAGAGGATTTTGGATGTAAGACGAACCCCCTTTCTCAAGACAGATTTTTGGAAAAAATGGGGTTTTCATGACATCTTGTTTTAGTCAAATATATATATTTGAAAATACTGATAAAACCTTGAGAAAAACCAATATAAAACAAGGCAGACTGTTGTTCGGCGCCATCTATTGTTGTCAACGTACATTGACTATAGACTCTAAAATGCACAGAATAACTGATTTTGACTAAAAAGCCGAGTCCCCGAAAATAAGACGAACCCACTTTTTCAAAGGGGATTTCCGGGGAAGAAACATCGTTTTATATTCAGAACAGTACGGGTAATTTATTTATTTATTTATTTATTTTGGTTCAATATACACCTTAACCAACTCTGCTCAGGTATGGTTTATATTAATTTTGTTGATAATCGGTGCCTTGACAGAAAACTGCATTTTCGCCTTTTTGGGAATACTGCTTCTGGAGAAGAAAGCGCTGAGTTGGCAATGGTTACTGGTCTTTCACTGGCTACCCCAGACGGAATGCCACGGTGACTGTTGAAAATGCAAGTCGCAGCAGCTGCAGTAATCGAAAAGAAACGTCAGGTAATGGTGGTCATTAGCCAGCATGCATTTGCAATATCTTAATTTACTAGCTAGCTAGATAGCCATCTACTGCGAAGCAAGTTACATTTAGTCACTTTCTTTGCATAAGCTGGCAGGGCAAACCTCAAGCTCCCTATCAGATACCATTGCTAAGCGTTCTAGCCTGGATAAAACCGAGCTATGCTCGTGACAAAAAAATAAAACATGGCTTCAGGCCAACACAACTCACCTAGCTAGCGAACCCCCAGTCTCGCTTCATTGGAGCTACAACCTTGGTACAATTAGCTAGCTTCCCAAGCTTCCTCAGTGACTGAACGATATAACATCCAACCCTAGCGACCAATATGCAATGTCTGAGAGTAGACAAAGCTGGGTAAAGTTAAAAAAAACAAACAAACATACAAACAGCGAGTTTTACAAACACAGGCATTTATTAAGTCATAAAGTTCTATGCTAGCTAATATTTTTGCAGGCAAGTTAGCCAAATTAGCTGAAATGCCAGCTATCATAAGCCATACCTACACAATGAAAAACAAATTGAGAAAAGGCTAACCTAATAACCTTAGACAAATTTATACCTCCTCACGCTCCCCTGTAATTCCAAAATACGGACCACAACTGTAATTATCTCTTAAGACAAAGAAAGAGGAGATTGCGAGAACACAAATTGACAGTACATGCCTATACGCTACTGTCGTTTTAGCCACAGGAAGTGTTTTTACCTGCCTTCCAGTAGGCGTGGCCATCTTGTGAAATAGGCTAATTGCTGCAGCGCTTCGTCTCTCCCACCGTAGAATGTCTTTGTATTGCAGTGGCAAATGTGCCTAAAATAAGCATCACATTATTTACTAAACTGTTATTGGTAATAGCCTTGACTAAATAATTTGAAAGGTTATGCGATATGGAGTTGCAAAATAGCATCACATATTCTATTAGACTATCACCTGCAGGAAATATACCATTTTTTAAATTAAAAATACACGGCGTAACTTTCTATCAAACGCTATTTCTTCCCATTAGCAACACTTAACAAACACATTAGAATGCAAGGTTGACGGATTTGAAGGGCTTGTCTTGGCAATTAAAAAAAACATGTTATATGCAAAATGTAGACCTGTCATTTTGCAGGGATAAAATAGGCTTAACATTAGGCCTATGAACTTGATGCAGCATGCTTTTAATTCTACTGAGATTCAGTTTTATAGAGGAAATTAGCCTACATGATTTTAAATTCGTCTCGAACATTACTCGACAGGACCTATAATAATGAAAATTAAATCCCGAGTTTTAAGTTCTAATGCTGATGTAGCATTTTATTATAGAGCTGGCATAGGCGTTTAATTAGCCAAGAAATTCATGGACGAATTCAAGCTTTTGAAGTTGCAGGTTTGCTAGTTGAATGGATATTGGAACTAGTATTCAAGTCCTGAAAATTGCAAGAAAGTAGGCTAGCTTATGCGCCGAATCTTTAAATCAGGCGGTGCTTCTTTTTTTTCAGCATCTAATGACAGGGTAACACATCTGCTTGGCTAGAATAGCAACAAAGAAGACAATGTTATTTCGTGCATTTTTTTCAATGACTTTAAGGAATATGTGTACCATATAACCTCTGTGCAATTTTACAGAAATATAAGATTAAACTGTTTATTATTGCATTCTAATTAAATGCAACAGGGAAAATTCTGTAGCCTAATTCACAATTCAAGTCCAGATCTACAAGCCATAAAATTCTACGGGCGATATAGCGCTATCCTTCCTTCAAAAGAAACGTTATGGACACGGACCACTCTTTTATTAATGTGACAGTGTATAATTCAAGGATTCACAAATTCACGAATGCATATTAATTCATCAAAACGCCACTCACTAACTGTAGGCAAACAGGTCAGTAAACTTCAGGACGGTACCCGGCTTCATTCATGTTGTGAACAAAGTCTGTACTTGCCTACATTGTCAGAATAAGACATGTTTTGTTAACAGCATATTTAATGAACTACTAAAAGAAACACATTGATTTTTCTCATCAGCCATCCAAAGATTTCGGTCTTTGCTGGTGTACTTTGCTTACAACTTCACTCTTCACATATTCAGAATCGTCATCGCCACTAAATCAGTTGCTGCATAACTTCAGTTCTCGTTCAGTGGAATCAGAATGAAGGAACTGGTGAACAAATCGGGGAATGCATCCGCTTAAGGAACTGAGCCAAAGGATCCCTGTCCTTGAAAGGAATTGTAATGCCCACCAATAATGTGAATTATGTCAGACTTCTTCAAATAACTGTTTCGCCATCTCCCTTTTCCCCTTTCCCACTCCCCCACTCTCTCTGCAAACAGAGACACACACAGCGCACAAACTATAACATTGAGGAGAATGATGCGTTTATGCTCTATTTTAGCTGCTGCTTTAGAATGCAGTTTGCGTACCACATTTATCACAGAATTCAAGCAGAAACAGCATTTTTCTATGAGCTTCTGCGTGATGGGGTCTCCCCAGTGGATGGTGTAGATATGGCAGTCACTACACATCTTGATTGAGATGGAAAGTGGGACCAGAGGAAAAGTTCCCTCCTGGAGTAGAAAATAGGAAGCTGAACAAAGCATCTCAAAGGCACTGGTGTCCAATGCCAATTGATAACATGCTACAAAACCTGCTCCCACAGTCTCATGTCCTTCTCTGCTAACAAAAACTGATGAAAATGTCTACTAGCACTAGACAGGTAATCTGCTAAAAACTGACTGTTCATTACACATGATGTAAAGTAACGTACACTGCGCTAATTTTTTACAACTAAGCTGATTTTATTAAAGCAAGTTACATAAGTATATGTATGCAAATTACCAAGACCTTTTTTTGACATTAATACTTATTTTACACAATTGCACGAGTTCCTCCAATTCTCCGGCAACTATCTAATAAAAGAGATTTGAAAATATACCTCAACTCAAAAGTTACAAAACACAAATATTTGCAGTTTCTATAAATCACGAGGCTGAAGACAATTGGCCTCATTTTATAAAGTCCCACCATAAATTATGCCCACCGCTACTTCAGAATGGGTGGATTTAAAAAAAAAATGTGCGTAGCAGTATACCACAATGGTGGGCTTCGCGGAACGAATGGTCGCCCACTCTCTCTCCACAAGCACGAGCACATGGAATACTGCCAGGATGTAAAATATGGAGGTAAATTCCGATCTTTATTCGAGAGCATGGTATTTCAACTTGAGAGCAGATATATGGGTTTCGTGCGTAGATTTGGTACAAAAATATAAACTCCTGTGTACGGTCTCACTTGCAAAAAATATTTCATAGCTATTTAATGGCAATGTTTCGGTCCAAGACCTTCATCAGGCAAACAGTTTGTTCAAAAAGATATTATGAAAAGGTTTTAGCTGCAAAACTGCAGCTAATCAACTTCATAGTGACAGATGAACAAGTAAAAGAAACAAAAAGAAAAGAATTAGAAGTTTGCGTTTGTTATTTTCTATTTATTTTAATTCTAAAGTATGCAGCTAATGTTAGTGGCTACTGCAATACTTTAACATTCTTCTTTAATGCCAAGTCTGAGGTGCGCATGATGTCCACAGAAGCAGAGGGATGATCCCTTTGAAGCAAATGCAAAGCAGAGAAAACTTGTCATGAAACAAATGCTGGAAAATGAGAGTAGATATAGACACTTTGCAGGGAGATGCTTTTTTTCTCATGCCATAGTTGTAACAAAATAATAATTTCCAATAGAATTGAATTTGATGCAGACACAAAAAGAAATCAGTATTAATGCAAGTGAGTATAATCTTAAATCATTTTTATGTACATTTTATTTGAAATCAGTATTAATGCAAGTGAATATAATCTTAAATCATTTTTATGTACATTTTATTTGACTAATTTGATGGTTATCGGTTACACTTTTAATCCTTATTTGAACAAACAGTTTCATTAATTAATTCTGAAAACCAGACTGCTACTTTTTCATGCTTAAAAATGCATTCAGTGCTTTCCCTTGACTGACACACAACGCCTCAATTGCTCCAATAAATTACCGCCTGTATAAATTGGCCATTTTATGTTTAATGAAAGCTGGCTAGCATTTTGATTCACCCCGGATAATAGAAACTGTTAAATGTAACGCATGCAGAAAATATGGCAGGCATGTGCAAGATGACTAAACTCTCCCTGTTTCAGCAGAACTTAATTTAAATTCAAAGCAAGATAATGCAGCACTTGTTCATGCTGTGTGTTTTGCAAATGGGTGCCATTTATTCCAAGCCAAAGTGGTTTTATGTAGCCAAGTTGGATTATGTGGCCTTCAACAAGTTGGATAATATAATTTTCAGCTCATGTAATAATACACCATTTTGAAATATGTCACCAAGGGTTTCAGAACACAAGGCATTTTGTTATGATCCTGCTCTGTCTGTCTTGATTCTGCCATGTTCATTATTGTTCCTGCCATGCTTGTTATGTTTTCCCTATTATGTTTATGATTATGTCTGTTAGGTTTTGCCATGTTCTGTTTAGTTTTTGCATTTTGCCATGTTTTCGTTTTTGCCACTCCCAATCCACTATTCTGTTAATTTCGGTCCATGTCTTTGTTCATGCCCTTCATTGCACTTTTGTCTCCCCTGTCTGGTCTTTTGTTAAACATTCTCCCCAGTTTGTCACATGCTTAGGTGATTTCATGGTTTCTGGGTTTCAAACATTCCTTCCAATCTCGTTTGCTTCCTTCGCCTCTCTTTTCTGTTTTACTAACCAATACTAACAGTTTGTTATTTTTGTTAAAGTTACTAACCCAGACTAACATTGTATATAATACTAACTTACTAACGAGCACTAGGGATTGTATAGTTGCACTTACTAATTGATTAACAAACTCTCAGCACTCGCCCTGTTCTAGTCTCCGCCTCTTGCCTTCACTTTGTCTCTCCTGCAATTCAGCGGATCCTCCGCACCTGCTCCACTCTGTCCTACCTCTCTATCTGTGCACATTAGAACTCCCTAACCGGAGCTGTATGTTTTGTCATAGGTTGTCTCGTGTTCCCTGTCCGCGTTTTGGCTTTTGCCAATTTCATGTGATTAGGTTCTCCCTCATGTTCCCTCCTTTGTAATTAGTCTGATCCTCATCACCTGATCCTAATCATAGCATGTGACTTCCCTTGAGTGTATTTAAGCTGTCTTCTCACTGCAGTTCCCCGTCAGAACGTTTCCCTTGTTTACCTGTGCTGCTCTTGTTTCTCGCCTTGTACTCATAGTGTCTCTCTTCTGACTGGACCGTCCGACCTTCGATTTTTGGCTCTGCTTTTTGGTACTATTGTCTGCATCTGTTTACGAACCCTTTTTGCCCGACTACGAGTTTTGTGTTTGCTGCCCTGGTAACGGTTTGGATTTCGCCCACTGGATTTTGGCTTTTGCTTCTCTGACATACCTGTGTCTGTGTACCGAACCTGTTTTTGCCCGACCACAGTAACTCTGATTCTGCCCTACTGGATTGTGGACTCTGTACCGTTGCTTTTTGCCCTGTGGGGGTTCACCCCTCCAACTACAATAAATCACTTTTTGCTGCTACTTCCTGGTCTCGCATTTGGTTCCAGAACGGTACCTCACACATTTAGCCTAATGTATACATGATTTGAAACAAACTGGTCTCAAAATTTTTTTAAAGTTCACAGAGGTGGAAATTTAGTTTATTACAAGTAATAAATTATATATATACAGTGCCTGACAAAAGTCTTGTCGCATAAGGACATAGTAACTAAAAATAGCATAACTTTATTTCTTACCAATCAATTGTTACAATAAATGGTCCATTTTAATGTCAATGGCTTTCACATTAATAATTTGGTGCAAAATGAAACCGTCAAAAAGTGTTCTGATGTTCACAGCTTGGCTAAGCCCATAACATCTGTTTTTGCTAGGACAAAAGTCTTGTCGTCTCTTCAGATGATGCAACAAGTCGCAGATTAGAGTTTAACCTATGACAAATACTGTAATTAACACATTCCCAGATGTGTATAGAAATAACCCCAGCACACCAGACTTTCATATGAGGTGCGACTAGACCTCTGACAACATACCAAAGATTCAACCACAGACCAAAGTGCTGATCATCAAGAGCCTGAAGACTGAGTCTGCTGCTGAGGTGGCAGACATCTTTAATGTATCCAAATGTCAAGTGGAGGGATAAGAAAAAAGATTTGAAGAAACTGGTGACGTTCATGGCAAGCGCAGGTCAGACAGACCCGGTATGACAACTGTTTGAAAGGACCGTTTGTTGCTTCAACAGTACAAGGCTAGCCCTTCTTCAACTACAGCGAAGCTACATGAGGAAATGTCACCAAAAATCCCAGTATCTACAAGAAGAGTTTGTCAAATTCTCTCTCAAAGTGGTTTTCATAGCTGAATTAGTACACAGAAGCCTGCATTAAACAGAAAACAAAAAACCTGCATTGCATTTGCCAAGGCCCACAGCTTGCAGAAAGGATTGATACTGGAGAAGTGGCTGAAAGTTTATTTTTCTGATGAATCATCCATTGAACTGCATCCCAGTCGCCGTACAAGACCTGTTGGAACCCTCATGGACCCAAGATTCTCCCAGAAAACAATCATGTTTGGTGGAGGAAAAATCATGGTTTGTTGTTACATCCAGTATGGGGGTGTGAGAAAGATCTGCAGAGTGGATGGCAACATCAACAGCCTGAAATATCAAGAAGTTCTTGCTGCCCTACTTATACTGCTGCTCCTTCTCATACTTCTACCTCCATGTCACAGTTCCTGAAAGCAAAGAAGGTGAAGGTACTCCAGGATTGGCTAACCCAGTCACCTGACATGAACATTATTGAGCATTTCAGGGGTAAGATGAAGGAGGAGGCTTGGAAGATGAAACCATAGAATCTTGATGAAATCTAGGAGTCCTGCAAGACTGCTTTCTATGCCATTCCAGATGATTTCATCATCAAGTTACTTCAGTCATTGCCAAGACATATGGATGCAGTCCTCCAAGCTCATGGGAGTAATACGCAATATTAATTCTTTTTTCCAAGGCACCATGGCTTTATGTTCTGATAATTATAGTGGCATATTTGTGTATTCAGAATAAAGTGTATGTATAATTTCCACACTTTTTTTCAATGCGACAAGACTTTTGTCCAAGCAAAATCTGACCTTTCTGTACTAATTAAATAATAAAACTCAATGAATGACACAAAACTCTATTTTGTTATATTTTGCATAATCTAGAGGGCTTTGCCTTTCATATAAGCCATTTTTGACTCCAATTGATCAACTACAAGTCAGGTTATTATTTGTTGTTCCTACAACTTGGATAAGTGACAAGACTTTTGTCAGGCACTGTATGTATATAAGAAGATGACACAAGATAAAGATGAGATGACACAATTTTCATTATTTGGCACTACTCACAACCTTAATGGGTTTGAAATGAATGTATCGAGAAGTGATTGAAGTTTAGACTTTCAGCTTTAAGCGCTGTCACAAAAAAATTTCATAAACCGCTTAGAAATTACAGCTAGTTTTTCACATAGTCCTCCATTTTCTGAGGCTCAAAAGTAATTCAACAAACTAAAAAAATTATAAATATCAGAATTATTATTAATACTGTACTTGGATTGAAATCCTTTGCAGTCAATGATTGCCTGAAGGTTGGAGCCTTCACCAAATGCAGATTGCTCTCTTGAGATGCTTTCCCAGGCCTTAATTGCTGCTGCCTTCAGTTGCCGCTTGTTTGTGGGTCTTTCTGCCCTCAATTTTGTCTTAAGACAGTGAAAAGCAGCTCAATTGGGCTGAGGTCAGATGACTGCTCCCTCTATCAGTAGTCACATCATCAATAAACACCAGTGACCCAGTTGCAGTGGCAGCCATACATGCCCATGCCACAACACTGCTTCCACCATCTCTGGCAGGTGATATGGTATGGTTTGGATCATATGCTGTTCCTTTCAGTGGCGCTGTGCCTATACATTTAGGGCAGGCACGTGCCCCCCCAGAATCGTGGAGGGCTTTTTTCCCCTTTCCCCATGTCTCAAAATCAGCTTTAGCTATGACGAATCAGCAGCACTTATCCATAAGTGCAACGTTCCGCAGCTCATGTGCCACTCGTCTCAGGGTAGTCTCATGCTGAACATATATTGGTTTATCTTTATTCAAGAGGCGGGCCTTAGTGAATCCCATCTCAGGAACTTAGCGTAGCGCACTGTCAGTCGAGACAAGCCCATAACAGATGAAACTGGTATTTGCCGTTCCCCAGCAGGTTACACGGACATGCTTACATGTGATGCTGACGAGTGGACAGGTACCCTAACACTAAGCTTAGCTACTCAGGCTTGAAAATGTATTCCCTTGCTTTAGAGCGAATGTTTTTCAATTGCCGATTAAATGTGCGTATTTTTTGGTACTTTTATTTTTAGAAATATCCCTCGTGCTGATGGCTACACGTGTGTAAATATAGTTTGACAACGCAAAACACTATGTTAAATGACTTATCCATCGATTTAATATTAAAGATATTAAATTGTTTTCTTATCCTTTTGTTGTATAGATCATGATTTCACGTCAAATACATGCGCGAAGACTCGACGGAGTGGACAAAAATGTATGGTAGGGTTATTCCGGGCAATTCTAGAAGGCAGCGACTTCAGCAGCAAATTTCCTTCGGGATAGTGAAGTATTATTGTTGTTGTTGTTGTTATTGCTTCTTGAAATGAAAATGATCAAAACGTATTCTGTACTTAGGTGAAAATACGCAGAGCTATTTTCAGATAATGCCTCACAATTAGGTCGGGTTTTATACTTCAGGCTAACAGGGATTCAACTGTACGGAGGATTTTTCTTAGCTCTGCCTTTTACTGATTTGCTACCAAATGCGCAAGATGACCTCGGTAGTCACTTTATTAGGTACACTTGTACACTTTCTCCTGAATGCAAACATTTCAGCCAATCATGAGGCTAAAACTGATGCAATGCATGTGAACATGTTCCCACCAAGAATCAGGATGGGGAAGGAATGTGGTGTAAGTGGTTTGACTATAAACTGACTGCTGGGTATAGGACATGTGGACTCTTTTGAATATTATTTTTTATTTAGCCTATAACAGAAAAAAAAAAAAAACTCTGGGGGGAAAAAATTGTTGAATTGTAAACTAGTTCAATTAAAAAAAAATCTTATTTGCATGGGTATTATTTATGTAAAGGAGACATATTAAAATTGTACAGTATAGCTAAGCTGTGCCCACCCAAAAATTTGGCTTGCACAGCACCCCTGGTTCCTTTCCCTCTCAATTCTTTTCTTTTCCCATTATTCTGGTACAAGATGATCTTGGTTTCATATGTTAAAAGAATCTTTTTCCAGTGCTGGTCAAGGTTTTTTAGATGTTTTCTGGCAAGGTCTAATTGAAGACCCTCGTGCTAAAAGCACTTAGGTCACAAAATGTTCATTTTGAGAAAATTGAGAACATCGACTCGGGTAACTATAAAAGATGTTTTCCCATCCTTGCCCCACAGTGTGTGAAAATGACTTGAGTACTTTTAGCACTAGCTCTTCAATTTGGCCCGCTTGTTTTTCAGTGTTACCAGTGGTTTGCACCTGTGTATGTTAAGTTTTGAAGATGCCTCTGATCGCAGACTTTGACCATGATACACCTACCTCCTTGACAGTGTTCTTCACCTGGAAGTTGAAAGAGGATTTTTCTTCACCAAGCAAAGAATTGGGGGATCATCCACTTCAGCTGTCTTTTGTAGTCTTCCAGGGCTTTTGGTGTTGCTGAGCTCCCCTGAGCATTCTTTTTTAAAGAATGTATCAAAATGTTGATTTAACCACTCTTAAATCTTCTGATATCCATCTGATTGGTTTGTTTTGTTTTGTTTTTTTAGCCTAATGATGGCCTCCTTCACCTGCATTGACACCTCCTTGAACCACAATACTAAATGCAAATTCAACATTTCAAATAAAGTTGATACTTTTATCTGCTTTATTTGTCATGAAATAATGTGGCAATAGACAACACCTGGCAATGAAACTGATAGTCAGTTAGTTGTCAAGTTGCTTTTGAGTCTGAAAATGGAGCACTACATATAAAAATGAATGCAACTCCTAATCGTTAATGCAAGTTTGTTGTGAAGCCCCTTGAATTAAAGCTGAAAGTCTACACTTTAATCACATCTTGATTGATTTGTCTCAAATTCATTATGATGGTGTACAGAGGTAAAGTAATAAAAATTGTGTCACTGTCCAAGTACTTCTGAACCTAACTATATATTAATATATGCTGTATATGGATAAGCCAAACATTATGACCAAATGCCAGATAAGCTGTTGGACCTCCAATACACCATAAACACAGCTCCATCAAATTGAGATGCCCAACACCCTGTAACACTTTGGATCTTGTAAAAGTCGCTACAGTCCCATCTCTCCTGCATCCAGCACTTCAACTACGAGAATTGACTACTCACTTACCATCTAAGGCCTGTTCATAGATCTTGACCTGTGCCATTGTTACCAGATAATACCATTATTTGTTTAATTCATGAGTGGTCATAATGTTTTTGCTTATTTGTGTACACGGTTCATTGAATATACGCCCAATTTCTGAATTATAGACACATTTTGTGGCCTTCATGACAGTTGTCAAGAGTCACAAAACAAATGGGCAATGCTAAAATATTCCTGTCACCGAGCTTACATGTTTTTCAATGATTAAATCATTACTGGCACTAACAATTACAAAATATTGGCAACAGCATGCGAAGATGAGCCACAAGAGAACTCTCAGTAAATACTCTGCACACTGGCATGCATTCCGACTCGTTAATATTGGAGGATGATGCGCAGCCCCTCTGAGCTGTCAGCCAAATTTAAAAATCATTCAGGTCAATATTCATCAATCGAACTTCAGACATTAGATAAATACTGCCTTGGCAAGCACTTTCTTCATACTTTGGCACCCCAGCTCGCTGTGGGATAAAACTCTGCAATCAAAAAATAAGCCAAAACATTAAACCACTTGTAGATGAAGCAACTAACACTGATTATCCCATAACAACAGCGCATGTCAAGGTCTGCAGAGAGTCCTTACATGGTGACTGAAATGGGACCTGAAAGACTTTGACAATGGCCAAATCATTGTGGCCAGATAAATGGCTCAGAGCATCCTTGAATCGGAAAGGCTTATGGGGTGCTCCCAGTCAGCAGTAATGAATACCTGCCAACAGTGGTCCAAAAAAAGACAAACTATGAATCGGCGTCAGGGTTTTTAGTGCACAAGGCTCATCAATGCATATGGGCAGTGCAAGCCATCCTGTCTTGTTGGAACCAAAAGAAGGGCTTCCGTGGCACAAGCTGCAGAGTATTTAAATGATTTGTGAGGCATGTGTAACAACACATTCACTTTATAGATGAAGAACTGTCAGAGTACCCGCTCTAACCTCCTTCTACCATCGAAAATGCATACAATGGGCACATGAGTCCAAGTCCAGTGATTACTGTGTTCTTTCCCATCGTGCGCTTCAGCTGAGTACATGTGGACCTTTAACCCAGGAAGAGATGGCATCAGGAAAAAGACAAGATGGTGGAAGGAGTGTGATGCCCTGGGAGATGTTCCGCTTGGAAACCTTGGGTCTGGAAATTCAAGAGGGCGTCAGATTGACGGAGTTGTTTTGGTAGCATGAGGGGAACCAACACAATATTAGGCAGGTGGCATTGAGGTTGTGACTGATCAGTATACATGTATCTACTGGCAGTATGAGGCTGTGTTATTACTTGGTCATTGTCTGCTCCTCAATATAATATTTAACAGGCATGCAGAAAAGCACTTGTTCCAATTTTGAAAATTAGATAATTCTACCGAAATTCAATTTTGCGTGTGATTTTTGTATTACAGGATGCATTCATGATTTTTGTACAAACAGCATTTAAGTGCTCATAATTCAGCTTAGATTTCCCCATTAACTTTCTTTTGAACCATGACCTGCACCTGAATGGAACGGGAGTCAACTGAGATGCCATTTGCTTTTGAAAAGACAGCCCAAAAGGCTGCCAATGGGGACAGACAGTGATGAAAAGGCCATATAAATCCACTGAAACACTGCCAGTGACTGCATTTCAGATCTATTCAGAGAGACAAGCTTAAATCCGCTGCTGGCAATATCTGCCACACAGCACTGAAGAATGTCAATGAATCAATTTGGGACTAACAAATCAGCGTTGCGTGCATTAGGCTGTGAGTCTGTGGCGTGAGACAACGGGATTCTCTGCCGAGCCTTCAGGCTGAGCTCCTGTGGTTCAACTTAAACTACATGTAGTGTGCTCATTAGCTTCCTCTGTGAATGCCTGTGAGTGCAGATGAGATGCAGAGTGACATTTCATTTTCTTATGAGAAAGTGCATTGTCTATCCTTGGTCTCCCCCTCCGGCAGGAAAACAGTGTGTGGAAGTTATCAGTTTGGGCGCTTACCTCCCTCTGTTCACTCTGACCTACCCCTAAAACTTTTTTCTTGTAACTTTATTGGTACGAAACATATTTTACGGTTCATAAACCTACACATGCAAGAAGCCCCCCCAAAAGGAGAGATATATATTATATATTTTTGAATTACATGTGCATAAGTTAAAGTGAAAAATTCTTGTTTTGGCAGACAGAATGTTGAAAGCAAGTTTCACACCGCATTGGGCATGCCCTCTGACAGTGATTAGGTTTAATGATCTACAGTATGGTTTTTCAAACAAGGGAAAAAAAGGTGCTTTCAATTTTCTCTGTATCTCTGTTTCAGATGGGTCAAATTATTTGCCTGCATCAAGAAAAGAAAACAACAAAGCAGATTGCTGAAACTTTAAAAAATTGGGTTAAGAACTATCCAACGCATTATTAAACCTGGAAGGATAGTGTTGAAGCGTCACCTTTAAGGAAGCAATGTCGTCAGAAAAAATATCTTGAATGATTGTGATTGGAGATCACTTAAACACTTAGTGAAATCAAATGGTAACAAGTGGTGCCAAGCACAACAAACCCTGCCCCTCGCACATACTTTCACCAACTTGCATGAAATTCAATAGGGATCTATTCTGGGTCAGTGGCGATCCCTATACCGAATTTGGGGTGAATCTGGCCATTAGTTTTGCTGCTAGAGTGTTAACAAACAAACACACTAACACAGAAACAAACCGAACCGAAAACAATACCCCTTCCCTCACCCTTCAGGTGGGGTGGGGTAAAAACTCAACAGTAGAACTCAAGGCTATGTTAAGCTGTGAAAGTACGGACAATGCGAAGACAACTCAAAGGGATTGGTTTTTCAAACAAGGGAATAAAGGTGCTTTCAATTTTCAATCACTGGCCATTCACACAGCAGATGGTAGAAGGCAGGATGGTAGAAGGCAAGCTTGGAAAAATGTACCACTGATCCACAGGCAAGTGACCCTACCACAGTGGTAGATGGTACAAATAAAAAATAATAATCTCGAAATATATAAAATAATGTCATTGTGATGGCACTTTTTTTGTCATCTACTGGCATCTTAAATGTCGCTTTGTTCCATTAGAGTGCGGCAGTTGTGAAGGGGGATAGCCTATCAAGCCTAAAGGAAACGGTGATAGCAGAAATCACTCATTCGCAATTCTGAGATACTCATAAATTCACCTTCTACTGCTAAAAACAGAAAACCAAAAGTCCCAGCTTAGGCACAATTGATTTTGATCTGCTTTCATTTTCCAAAATTGTTCATTTAAAAACGCAAATGATCATGTCCACTCCACAATGATGCTGATAATCATCTGCTGTCCAGTGATGGGCAGCTTATTAGACAGGAATGGCTCCCTGATGTACTTCAACCATTCCTGAGCTCTTGGCTGCATGGCACTGTCAATAGTAATAAAACTCATTGAAGCAACTACTGGACTCCAAAAATGGCATCTAAATGCAAATCCTTAAACCACCTCTCCCCAACTCTTCCCACAGGTAATTTGGAACATTTTCAAATTTTTATATACTGTATAGACATTTCTTATCTCTTTATTAAAACAGGGCATTTTCTATGATAGCTTGAGGCACAAGCAAACTGTCAGAATGTTTATTGTCTCTCTTTTTCATACTCTTCCTTCAATAGACAAAGAGACAAGCTCTCAGCAACTACTAAAACAGAGCATCACTATTTCTCCAATGGTGAATCTTACCTCAAAAACCCATTATTTGTTGAGTCATTCCCCCTAAAATACACTGCCTGGCCAAGAAAAGTCACCACCAGGATTTAACTAAGCAAATAAGTAAAAGCCTTGCATTAGGTAAATTACTGCAGTGATTATTATGTTTCAGCTGGCAACAAGTTATTTAACTGGCAGCAAGTTATTCAACCCTAACTGATACAGTGAGTACCTTCTTATTTCCATGTCAGAAGACATATCCTGCAGTCGTGGAAAAGATGTATCTCTGTTTCAGATGGGTCAAATTATTTGCCTGCATCAAGCAAAGAAAACAACAAAGGAGATTGCTGAAACTTCTAAAGTTGGGTTAAGAACTGTCCTACGCATTATTAAACCTGGAAGGATAGTGTTGAAGCATCATCTTTAAGGAAGCAATGTTGTCAGAAAAATATCTTGAATGATTGTGACTGGAGATCACTTAAAAACTTCGTGAAATCAAATGGTAAAAACTCAACAGTAGAACTCAAGGCTGTGTTAAACTGTGAAAGTAAGAGCATTTCCACACGCACAAAGCGAAGAGAACTCAAAGGGATTGAGACTAAACAGCTGTGTAGCCTTATGAAAACCACTTATCAGTGAGGTTAATTGAAAAAAAAAGGTTCACTTTGCTAGGGAGCATAAAGATTGGACGATGGAAAAACGTCATGTGGTCTGATGAGTCCAGATTTACCCTGTTCCAGAGTGATGGGCGCATTAGGGTAAGAAGAGAGGCGGATGAAGTGATGCACCCATCATGCCTAGTGCCTACCGTGCAATCCTCTGGGTGCAATGTTATGATCTGGGTTTGATTCAGTAGGTCAGGTCAAGAATAAGCAAGAATTTGTGCCCAAAAATGAGGTCAGCTGACTACCTGAATAAACTGAATGACCAGGTTTTTCCATCAATGGATTTTTTTCTTCCCTGAGGGCATGGGTATATTCCAAGATGACAATGCCAGGATTCATTGGGCTCAGATTGCAATAGCGTGGTTCAGGGAGCATGAGACATGTATTGGCCACCACAGAGTCCAGACCGTAACCCCATTGAGAATTTTTGGGATGTGGGCCATTCTTTGAGAAATTAACCAAAATGTCACGCAGTGACCAGGGGCCTGTCTCACGAAGCTGGATTAACATACCTGGGGTTTCCCTCATTTACCCAGTTGCACTTAACCAGACATCCGCGGTCTTGATTATCGGTCTCACAAAGCCGGTTATCAACTTGTTAAGTGAACCCAGAAGTTTCAAATCTAGATCTGCGCTCGTGCACATAAAAGGGGCGGTGTTCACTCCATTTGACCAATTGCGCACCATGGAGAAGCCGCAGAGAGCAACTTATTTCGCGACGGAGGAGCAAACAATAATTCTAAGGATGTATGAAGAATAAAAAGACATCATTCAGGCAAAAAGCAACACTGTTGCAGCTGCCAGAAGCCGCAAGGAATCTTGGCAAAAAATCGCCGACTCTGTCAATGCGTAAATTACTGGGATTTTAATATTAAATCACCACTGTGTGTGTCTCTCAAATGTATGTGCCTGTTTCGATTTTCTTTTATTCTTTTTGACAATTTAACCTCATCATTTCAGTTGCAACCCCAGTGGAGCCAAAATGACTTGGGAGCAAGTAAAAAATAAATACAAGAACATAGTTCAAAGCGGTCAGTAATTTTATTATAATATCTTCCAGGCTACATACAGTATATGATGTAAAAAATATACATACATTGTCTACAATAGTCTACACTACAACATGCACAAAGCTTTACCTTTTACGCGGTCTTTGTGTGCAGCTCACAGAAAAAAATGTGACAAGAAAAAGATGGGAGGGGTCCTCCTACACAACCGTACACTCCTGCAGAGGAGTTGGCCTCATCTTATAATAAGGGTCGCCCCATAACGGAGGATGTGGAGGGGGGAGTCTCATCAGACCCTGGTGGAGGTAGCAGCTCACAAAGCACGGCATATGGACATGGTATATTTCAGCGCGCCAAATGTTAAAACACCGGGCTGTTTTTAAAACACAATTATCCTTCTATTGTGAAAGTACCTTAAGTAACATGCATTTTTTTTTTTTTTGGCTGTCTCAGGAACACACTGTATTTTTTCTCGAGGATGGGATTTCCTCTACGAGACTATCCATGGGGCTTGACCATGGCATCCACAAATAGGGATTCGTGTTCAAGAACGTGGATGGGCAGAATGACTCTGACGATGAGTTTGAATATCCAAGACAATGATTGGCCAAAGTAGGATTCTGGATTAAAACATCATAGTTATGGGAAACTTATTATGAGATTTGGTGTTATTTTATTGTTATTTTATCAATCATATTTTGTAAAAACAAAATTAATCCGTCCTGGGGGTATGCATCTGGGCCAAAATTTGCTGCGAAAGGTTAAGTAACATGCATTTTTTTTCAGTCACGGATACGCTCTCTCGGAGCGCTCCTCTCACTATCCACGGCTTCCTCCACGGGATTCTCAAGAAATGGGTGAACCAAGACAATGACTGGCCAGTAGGTGGTCTTATAAACCTAAGGGTTAATCCAGGTTAAGTTACCTCGCTAAGCTGAAATGAACCAGCTTTGTGATACGGAAAACAGGCCCCAGATATCATGAAAATAAAGGAAATATCATCAAATAAAGAAATACTTTGAAAATTAATCTAAGGTATCAAATTGATTCCTTGCTATTATCCATTACCCAAAACTATGAACATCCTAGATTTTTCAACTTCGCAGAGTTTTTGAAGTCAAATAGTGTAATGGCTGAAAGAGCAGGGAGGCCAAATGCAGCAGTGGGAGAGAATGAGACCAGCAAGGGCTCAAAATACCCACAGGGAGAAACACAAACGAGGCAAAAGAAACAGCTCTCCCGCTTCCAAAAAGGACGCCCAACAATCCGAACCAGGAAGCAAAGTGAGAGAGGAAAAACAAACAGGAAGAGCGAAAGGGAAATATCTCGAGGACTGAGAAAGAGAAAGCACCTAAATTGGTGTGACATCAAAGAAAGAGAGGGAAGGAATCAAAAAGGAAATTTCCCATAAGAAATATAAATCACAAATATACTGCGAAGGCTTTTGCCAGAAATCCCTTACTAGAGATATCTTCTGGCTGCAGTGAAAACTGAAATCAGACACTCCAGCAAAGGAGGCGTGGCGGACATCCGGCTTATGTAGACTTAGGGGAACACGCCGCCCACGCCTGATGAACCAGCTGGGAAAAGAATCCGATAGAAAAGGAATTTGATATCGTCCTGGGATGAGAGCCACAAAGAAAGGTCCTTAACATATGCACACCACCTAAACCATGACAGGACCCCCCCACCCCCAAGGAACAGCTCCGGACGTTCCACCAGAACCTCGTGCACGGAACACTGAGATAAGGGTGGGATCCAGGATATCCTGGGAAGAGACCCAGCACTGCTCCTCAGGTCCATATCCCTCCTAATCGACTAAGAACTGGACCCCGCGCCCGACACGCCTCTCAGCAAGGATACGACGCACGGTGTAAACCGGGCCCCCCTCAAACATCCGTGGTGGCGGCGGTGGTTTTTCGACCGGTGCCAGGACGCTAGTGCTAGCCAGTTTGAGCCAAGAAATGTGAAAAGAAGGGTGGATGTGCAAGGATCTAGGGAGCTGCAACTGGACCGTGACCCAGTTGATCTTCTGCACGATTTTGAAAGGGCCAATGAAGTGGGGAGCAAACTTCCGTGACTCCACCCTCAAAGGAAGGTCCCGAGTGGAAATGATGAGACAAAATGGCACCCACCCCGACCTCAGAAGCATCTACCTCCACCACAAATGGAAGGGAGGGGTCGGGCATAAAAAGGATAGGCTCAGAGCTAAAACGTCTCTTCAATTCCTGAAAGGCAGCTTCCGCTGCTGGGGTCCAAGAGAACGACGAGGAGGCATTCTTCCTAGTAAACACAATGATGGGGCAGCCACAGCTCTAAAATTGCAGATGAACCTCCTGTAAAAATTATCAAAGCCTAAAAAACGCTGCACCTCCTTTACACTCTGAGGAACTGGCCAATTCTTGACCGCTGCCACCTTTTCCGGATCCATACGGGCCGACCCTGCCGACACAAGGAAACCAAGGAACGACACAGTCTTAGCGTGAAAAATGCATTTCTCAGCCTTGACAAAAAGTTTGACTTCAAGGAGGGCCGCAAGCACTTGTCGGACGTGTTGTTCATGCTCCGAGAGAGTTGAAGAAAAAACCAGAATATCGTCAAGGAAGACAAAGACAAATTTCTCCAACATCTCTCAGAGGACGTCGTTGACAAGTGCCTGGAACACGGAAGGGGCGTTAACCAAACCGAATGGCATAACCATATACTCGTACCCGTCATGCGTATTAAATGCCGTTTTCCATTCATGCCCCTCCCGGATCCGAACCAAGTTATATGCGTTCCGGAGGTCTAGCTTGGTAAAAAACGACGCCTCCTGCAGACGTTCAAACGCAGAGTTCATCGAGGGAAGAGGGTATCGGTTCTTAATGGTGATATTATTCAAGCCCCTGTAATCAAAACAGGGTCTCAAACCGCCATCCTTTTTACCCACAAAAATGAATCACGCTCCAGCAGGAGACGTGGAAGGCAAAATAAATGCATTAGCCACAGCCTCCTGAATATATTCTCGCATGGCCTTGACTCAGGCCCTGACAGCGAGTATAGGGCATTTTAGAATGTTTGTAAAAAATATGCGCTAAGATACTTCCGGGTGGCAGAGCGCGAGCGGCTTCCCACTGACCTGAAGAGATCCAGCCGGTGAAGTCTGTCTTAAATAAATAAGTTTGGGGGCGCCCCGGTGGCTCATCGGTCTAAGTGCGCGTACCATAAAGGCTGTGTCCTTCCCACAGCGACCTGGGTTCCAATCCGGCTCGGGTCATTTGCTGCATGTCTTCCCCTATGCTTCTCCCCAACCTTCCTGTCTCTCTACACTGTATAACTATCGAATAAAGGAAAAATTCCCAAAAAAATAATCTTTAAAAAAAAAAAAATTAATAAGTTTGGGGTTTATGACTTGATATTTTGTAAAACGAGATGAGAAATATTGACTGTTAAATCTGAAAACATAGATTTTGTAACCAGAAAATACATCTGTGGTGATATACAATGTATCTACTAGCCACCCACCTGCGTTAGTAACCAACTACCAACGAAGTACTGTTATGAGCCGAGCTTGCAATGCTTATCGGCAGCAAGTGTAGCCTGCTTTTGCCCAATGGCTTTTGCAGCTAATGTGACAGCAGAGCCCCTGGTGACAGCATTCTCTGGTGACAGTCAGTGACAACAGCATCAGTCGAGGAAAAAGCACATAACTGTTTATTTTAACAATATTTAACAATATTAAAATGGTGGTGAGAAAGGTGAACAAATAAATTCTCGCACTGAACTGTTAAGTAGACAAGAACGCAACTGTCTCAAACTGCAGATTCAGCTTACTGTGTCCTCACGTTCTTGGAAGTTTCTACTGCCGTTCTCAACTTCTCAAGTTTGAACTCACAAATATGGGAGTCCGTGAAATATGGCAGTGCTTATGCTAGCTAGCGTTTGTCCAGCTGTAAAGAAACACCCACAACTAGGCTACACAGCTGATGGCTTAGAACTAGCTGTCACCGTATTGAATTGGCTCCATCGATATGCTTTCCAATTGACACAGTACAAGACAAAGTTAAATGTGTCAATGCAATGGCAAAAGTAACAGCTGTAACACACTGAGAGCTTGCAGTCTTTTTTAATGTAGTGCAAGCAAACTAATTTTTAACTAACGTTTCGCTAAGAACTCTTCGGCTTTTGCCACTCGGAGGAACGTCTATTACTGCTGAGATGTCATGGTAAATTGTCGTATAACGAACCCCTGGGGGAAGTGGTCCCAGGGTAAAGATTGATCTCGCAATCGTATGAGTGATAGGGAGGTATAGTCAAGGCCCGGTGCCAGCTAAAAACCTCCGCGAGATCAGCATAGTAGTTGGGAACGTTGGGGGGCAAACAAAAGTTCAGAGCAGCCCCCAAATTCTCAGCCTGTTCAGAACCTGCCGTCTCTATTACCGACTCAGAGTCAGAAAAATCCTCTGAAAAGAAATCCTCCTCTGGCTGCCGCCAGTCAAATTGAGGATCCCACTCCAATCCCTCCTCAGCTCCATTTTTTAGATTAGGAGAGTTAGGTGAGACAACCTCCTCATAATCACTACAGGCGTCAGCCTCCCCCATAGGTTGACGTCCGGGACAACACGCCGAACTCTCATTGCAGTGAGATCTACAATCCGTGCTCCACTGGACAACCGGATTATTCTGACTGCCCCAAAAGATGTGTGGCCTCTGTTCAAGTAGCCAAGAATGTCCTAATAAAACAGGGAAAACCGGGGCACTGAACAGGAGAAACCGGATTTCCTCTGAATAACCGCCAAATGGGACATAGTCAATAATTCAGAAGCCTCAGATATAAGCCCAGTTCCCAACGGACGACCGTCCAAAGACCTGACAGTGCGTGAATGTAAAAGAGGGCGGATGGGGATGGAATGTTTCCTAGCCCACTCCGCATCCATAAAACAATCTATGGCCCCTGAGTCCAAAAATGCCTCCTCAAATATTCTCTGTTTCCCCACAGTCATTTCTACTGAAATAAATGTTCGAAAGGGAGATTGGGTCTGTCCCTTTAGCGCCCCCCATACCGCTAGAGGGACTTCCCGTTTCCCTTAAACTCAGGGCAGCATGGACGGATATGTCCCCCCATACCGCTAGAGGGACTTCCCGTTTCCCTTAAGCTCAGGGCAGCGTAGACGGATATGTCCCGGTTTGTTACAATAATAACAAATAATACGTCTGGCTCCTATGAGCCATCAACCTGCATGGGCTCACTGGGAGTGGAAGTTTCAGTGGGCGGAGTTGGAGCTGTATGCATGTTGTAAGGAGTATTAACCTTGATGTTAGCAAGAGCCGGTGCAGTACGTTTCTCCTTGTTTCGTTCGCGGATACGATTATCAATTTGCACCGCAGTACGAACCAATGAATCTAAAGAAACACAAGGCTCCAATGTTGCCAGAGCGTCCTTAACCTCCTCAGCCAAAGCGTGAATAAGCACTGTCATAAGAGGTGCCTCTGGCCAACCTGTCTCTGTGGCCAGGGAGCGGAAAGAAATAGAAAACTCCGCAACGCTCTCAGAGCCCTGCCTTAGATGCATTAGACGCGTAGCTGCGTCCTGACCACAAACATCCTGATCAAAAACAGAAACCATTTATCTCACAAGAGTCTCCACTGAATTAACGACTGGCGAACCAGATCGAATAAGTGACCCCACCCAACTGAGGGCTGTGCCGGTCAACAGGGATAAAATAAACGAAACCCGTGATTCTTCATTAGAGATCTGTGAGGGTTGCGCTTTAAAAAAATTTTCACATTGAGCAATGAAATCTTTACATTTTCCTGCCTCGCCTCCATATCTTGGGGGTAACTGGAGTTTAGGCTCTCGGGGAAGATGAACGGAATGTGCTTGTGAAACATTTTGTGTAATTTGAGCAGACAATGCTCTAAGACTCTCAGTGAGACTTAATAGAACGGTTTCCTGTTTCTGCATGGCATTCGCCTGTAGGCGAATTCTCTCCGCCAGCTCTGCCTGTTGATTGCCTAGACTAGTAAGGCCCTTGCGAGAAAGGAAAAACAAACAGGGAGAGCGAAAGGGAAATATCTTGAAGACCGAGAAAGACAAAGCACCTAAATTGGTGCGACACCAAAGAAAGAGAGGGAAGGAGTCAAAAAGGAAATTTCCCTTAAGAAATATAAATCGCAAATAAACCGCGAAGGCTTTCGCCACATATCCCTTACTAGAGATATCTGCTGGCTGCAGTGAAAACTGAAATCAGACACCCCAGCAAAGGAGGCGTGGTGAACATCCGGCTTATACAGACTTAAGGGAATGTGCCGCCCACGCCTGATGAACCAGCTGGGAAAAGAATCCGATAGAAAAGGAATTCGATATCGTCCCGGGACGAGAGCCACAAAGAAAGGTCCTTAACACACGCACACCACCTAAACCATGACAAATAGAGTTATGAAAAACCTGCTTCCGTGTGAAGTCATGCACGTGGCCAGTCGTATTTGACCTCTGACCTTAAGAAGTTAAAGTCAATGTAACAAATAAAATTTTTACTTGATCGACTTGGATAAATAGTACTTCTATTTAAGGCCCATAATCATGAACTTCCAATGCTTTTGTAATTGGAGGAGATTTTTTCTACTATTTGTTACATTTTTGGTCACATACTTGACTAATGGCCCATGTGCTAAAGAAGACTTTACGCATCAGCCCAACAATCCCATCTCCCATGCAAGATCTTGGCGAAAAATTTATGCAACTCTGCACAAAAATACATGTTATGACATTGCATAAGCTAATCAAAATGATACCATAGCAAATGCTTGCTGCAATCAAAGATAACAGGGGTCCAACAAAATATTGGAGTCCATGACTTTTTTTGGCCAGTTCATATAGCACATGTATCAGGTCATTAGGTCAAGATCCAGGCCACTAAATGAGAAAATTGAGATTTCCACAGATCTAAGACCAAATCAAAGCTATTGTGGGCAAAAGAACCATCATAAAAATTCTCCTTCACCATCACATCAGAAATGTTAATTCTAAAGACAGTGCTGTAAAAGCACTTCATTTAAATATATGCAAGCCATTTATATGGCTGTTATGTAAAAAAAAAAAAATTAAAAAAAAGAAATTATTCAAGAAGGAAACATGAACTCATCCTTCAGTAAAACTACATGACTTCCACTTTGCCCTCGATATTTTAGATTTTTTCCCAGAAGTGCAGACTAATTGAAATCTCTGCAGAACAGCAGAAAAGTGTAGGAGCATGGCCTTTAATGCTGACAAGTTTGCTGTCTTTGGCTGATGGACTTTCCAGGGAGTGACTATGGCTGGAAAAAACATATAAAAATAAAGCAGAAACCCAATTGTATTGTCTACCCTCATGTTCTTTCTCACAGCTGGTCAAAACAAAAATAAAACAGTCAAATTTTAGTCTGCAGATAATGTACACAAACAATTATGTGCAAACTGAGCATCAACTCACATTTCAGGTTGATGCAATTGCTTATTCACAAAAAGACACAAAACCTATCTTTGGGCCAGTGGAGAAAAGACATAGTCTTTCCCTTCAACAATGCATTTCAAAATGATTCTGCAAAACCTGTTCCTTATTCTCAAACTAAATCATGGAGCAGTCTCAACTGAGGGATGCTTTTACAATGACAGTCACTGATCATATTAATCTCTCTTAGCAAGCGCATATTTTGGTATGGTTGTGGATCTAAAAGCTTGGGCTTTAAAATTGCCAACTGATTTATGCCTGGAGCATCAGGCAATGTGGCTGTCCATCAGTAAAAAATAATGACTTCAGTTAAGCAATTAAGACAGAACAAAATGAGCAGAGACCGCAGCCTGCCTCAGACCTGACCATCTCTGGGTGGACTGACCATCCCTGGTGTGACAAAGTCTGTTATGTTCTGTTCAAAAGGAAATCAAAACAAATAGAAATTGAAGCAAAAAAGGTAGAAGATCCTCATGAAATAATATCAAAACACATTTAATCTAATTTGACTGCTTTGCATGCTCTGTATTATTAATGAACATTTCTGCTGAGGACTGCACAATGCAGTCACAAACGATGAAAATTATCACAGCAACGACAATAACAAGTCCATTAGTGAAGGAAGGCTGAACATTTCAAATAAGCATCGAGCACCGGGAGTGACAAAAATGACAAATATACAACAAAAGTAAATGAATGTCAGTCCAAATCCAGGAAAAGAGATTTTGTAATCTCAATAACATTACCAGTAAGTTAGCACAATACTCCATGTGCAACTCTACCGTGTCAATCTGCAAGAGGGTAACAAAGTCAGTTTGACAATACTCACAGTCACATCTGCTGAGGCTGTGTGGAGTACTAAACTATTCTGCAACTTTTGTGATGCAAACTAGACCATAAAATAATGCTTGACACCACAAATGATCAGCAAATATGCTTCCCACATGAGAGTACTGTGGCCTCGAAAAATAATGGCAGCCTTGGTGAATTTTTAGTCAAAAGGGCTATGAAGAGAAATCATATCCAAATATTATATACAAAGTATCAACAAAAAATCTAACTGAAAATTTACAGAAAATGATTGAAGAAAAAAAAGACTTATTTTAAATTATTTCCCTTCGTTATCCATCACCATGGTTAAGACTAAAGAATACTGCAGTGATATGTGACAGAAAGTTGTTGAGCATAACAAATGTGGAAATGGCTAAGGGAAAATAGGTAAAAGGTGGAAAATACCCAATTGACAATCAAGGCAAACACTATGAAGTGTAGGGCATGTGGCAATGTTAAAAAGCTGCTCTGGAAAGGATGTGTGCCAATCTTGAGTGCCTGAACTGTGAGGTGGTGTTATGAACGTGGCAGATGGGGCACCAATTGTAGGATCGACAATCAGCCACTAGAGCATGTACTGTATATAATAAGGAGGAAGAGGAGAAATGGAAGAGGGCCAGGAGATCCTGTTGTATCTAATAATTTGCTGATTAATAATTTAGCTCACAAATAATTTAGTTCACTGGAAGAGACACCAGGGAGTAAAACTAGAATTTAGAGTGAGAGGTTAGAGTCGCCCTTACTAGTATGATGATCCAGCCCCGCCTGAGACAAACAAAACCCACAACCTATATACACAAGTGGTTACAGCTGATCGCACAATGGGAATACACTGCAAAAAATGATAAGATAAAAATACTAAGTATGATGAATTTACTTATTTTAAGACTTAAAACACTTATTTCTATCACCATTTTTCTTAGAAAGACAAAAAAATTTTCTTGTTTTGAGGTAATTTTTACTAGCTTGCCAATGGGGTAAGTAAATTTCACTTGCCAAGTCAAATAGTAACTTGTTTTAAGTTTTTTTTTCTTTGTCAAATGTACCGTCGTTTACACCCTTGTGGTCTGGCCTACGTGGGGAAAACCTCCCGTGCACTTTGCACCAGGATTAGTGAACATAGAAGTAACATTAGAACTGGAGATGAATGCAATCCTGTGGCCGCTCATTTTAAGCAAACAGGTCATAATGCCAGTGCATTCAGTTGTGTTGGCATTGAAAAAATTGAGAAACCTCCCGGGGGGTGATCTCAAAAGAAGGCTCCTCCAACGAGAAACTTATTGGATGCATTTTCTTAATACCATGTTTCCTAAAGGTTTGAATGAGGAATTTGACATAAAACCCTTTCTGTGACTGTCCTTTGCCTTCCTGCCTGGTACTTCTGCATGCATATGTCATTTATTTTTCATACAAAAACTGTCATTACATCTCTTGTTGTATGCTATGTTATGTCTATTTACATTGCTTTCATTTTTTTCTATGATGAATCTTGACTGTATTATTAAGTGTATTTTTGTCTTAGCCTTAATTGGCTGACAGTGATGTCACAATGATGTCATTGGCCTACTGCCTTCATATATACCTGTCTAAGGGTCATGTAAGTCATTTGCCTGATGAAGACCCTGCTGGGTTGAAACATTGCCTGCTCTTCCAGCCAATAAAGCATTGGGAGCTACAACCCAATGTGCAGACATTTATCATTTTTCGTTTTCAAGGTCTAAGAATAGGCAATAATTTCAAGCATAAACATCATAAGGGTCATAGTTGATAACTATATCACTGAAAAAATTAAAGTAGAAGAATTAAGTGAGAGCCATACTCACACAATCCATTTTGCATCAGCACACCCCATTTTAGGGTTTACAACGGTCAGTTGATGCAAGTGTTCGGATGAAGATGTTACTGGTGTTGACACATCCTGGTTTTTTCATTGAATGTTGGCCATGCCGCAAATTTCAGCAAATTCCCTTAGTGTGTCATGGCCGGGACCTTTGTCAAATGTACTGTCGTTTACACATGTGGCCGTAGGAAATCTCCATTTCAGAACATATTTTTTGAACAAATATCTTCCTATCTCGGCAGTATGACACTAATTTCAACAAATTATTTTTTCATTCATGAGGAAAATATATCAGCTACAATGTGAATTGATAAGCACATGATTATAATCATAGGTGACACTTTGTGGGGCCCCAGAATGGGTGACCCCTCCCAAAAACTAAAAAATGTTAAAAATATAATTTTTTGTCATAAAGAAAAGTGATATTGCAGGTTTCTCTGGTGTTTTCATGAACCCCATGGGGTGGTTTATCAATGCTGAAAATTATTTTGAATTTGGTGGTTTGGGCCAGAAAACGCCCTTAATGGGACCCCACCTTTAACTTCTCTGAGTTTGATTTTCAACATTTGTCATCCTCGGCAAAATGACGTCCTTTATGTCTGTAATACAAACCTAGGCTTCATCTCAGACCTTTTTGGTGATGCAAGTCATTGTAATTTCACGAGGTCAAGATTGAAATCCGAAGGTAAAGCTGAAGGTCACCAAATGAACGTTCATATTTGACTATCTATAGGTCTCTAAAACAAATCTAAGCTCTGTCTGTGATTTGGTGATAGAGGTCACTGAAATTTCATCATGACAAGTTTTGCCTTTGAAGATCACCAAATGTGAAGTTCAAGGTCTCCAAATGAAACTTCATATGACTTCTATTTGTCTCTAATACAAACCTAAGCTCTATTTGTAATAGCTTTGATGATAGAGGTCATTGAAATTTCACAATGTCAAATTTGACCCTCAAAGATCACAGAAGGTCAAGTTCGAGGTCACCAAATGAAAGTTCAAATATGACTTACTATTTGTGTTCAATACAGATATATACTCTGTCATCAACATTTTCAAGCCTAGAAGCCTTTGAAAATTTTTACATCTTGCTTGACCCTGAGTTTGACCTTTCAAGGTCATCTGAGGTCAACTTTAACACTGCCAAAATAGAGGTCAAATATGACTTCTTTTATGCCGATTATACAAACTTAAGCTCTATCTGCAACCATTTGGCCTCCACAGGCCATTGTGTATTCTCCATTAGACCCAATGTTAAAGTATAGCGCCCCACTAGATCCACTTCTGTCAATTCAATCAAAATGGCACTTGCACTGTACATTAAGGGAACTAAGGTGACTTGATTGCCTGATTTAGAAAAAAACAGTTTTTCAGAAATATTTTTTTGAAATTTCAAGTCCTATCTTTGAACATTGTTAACATTTTGCTTGACCGCGAGTTTGACCTTTTAAGGTCATCCGAGATCAACTTCAACTCTGCAAAAATATTAGTCATGTGACTTCGTATATGTCGATGATACAAACTTAAAATTTTTTTTCTTTTTTTCTTGGGTGGAGTGGACTCGGTGAAGGATTTTATTGCGAATGAGTTGTAATCTTGGATTTTAGGACATTGATAAGGTGTTGATACAGATTTGTTTCCAGTCAATGATATCGGTGGTAACAGCCAAGTCTTTTCCCCAGTGTTTAGAGCATTCAGAGTATTGCTGTGCAGGTTGATTTTATTCTTCTTGAGACAGTGCTTGAGTTGTGAATATTGTAGAAAGCTGTTACCACCGATATTATCTGTGAGGATTTCATGTGATATGAGTGAGTTATTCTCAAATATGGGATCGAAATGAGTGACACCAAGTTTTTTCCATTTGTTAAATAAAATCGGTTTGTTTTGGATTTGGAAGTCTGGATTATGCCATAATGGAGTGAGTTTGTTTGGTGTCATGATTTGTCCAGTCATTTGGATGAGTTTCCACCAAGTTGTCAGAGTCACTGCAATATTTGGGTTTTTAAAGCAATTGTGTTTTTTTAATAATTGTGAAAGATACAGCAAGTCTGATATTGATAATTCTTGGCAATCACATTCTTCAATGTCCATCCATGTGTGCCGTGATTGATTGTTTATTTGTTGCCATTTTATTTCATACTGTAGGTGGTTTGTCATGGTTTTATCCTGCCAGATGCAAACTGCAATTCGGCGGGCACTAGGACCATGGGCCTAAATAAAAACAAGGCTCAAATGTCGCGGCTGGTTCAATAACAGAAGATTTAATTAATAAATAATTAAACAAAACAGCTAAAAATGCAGGGAGCAGCACCAAACAACACACCAGGTTTCTGCAATCACCTCCACCTTAGCGGGCTGCACCTGTCGCCCGTTAAGGTGGAGATGAAAGAATGCAACAGGGGAGGGGCTGTAAGGCCAAACCCCTACAGGTATAGTCTGAAATTTGGTGCTGCTGGGCCCCCAGTGTCCTTGAGTTTTTGTAGAGTTGACAATTGTATTCTCGGTTTTTACCCCTCGGCCAAACTTTGGCCAGAGGGGTATTGTCGTCACCTGCGTGTCTGTCTGCCTGTCTGTCGTCTGTCCATGACTTTGTCCGGGTCAGTACTCAGCTACTAATGATCGCAGCTTCATCAAATTTGGTATGGTAACTCACTATGACCCATAGATGTGCAACGTCAGGTTTTTTGCTGGATTTGACCTTTGACCTTAGCGCTGTGACCTTCAATGTGGGAATCTTGTCCGGCCAAGTACAAAGTAACTATTGGTCGAAGCTTGGTCAAATTTGGTATGGTAACTCACTGTGACCCATAAATGTGCAGCGTCAGGTTTTTGGCTGGATTTGACCTTTGACCTTAGCGCTGTGACCTTGATGCAGGAAATCTTGTCCAGACCAGCACTCAGTAACTATTGGATCATACCCATAGATTCAATGCCCAAACCTTTTTTGGAAATCTTGTCCGGCCCAGTCAGAAACTCATCAATTTTGGTATGGACCCATAGACCCATAGTGCACAGGCCGAGAGGTATTCAGCAATGCGTTATGTTTTATTTTTCCAGTAGAACTTGGTGATGATGGAGTCAAGAGTGTTAAACTAATGTGTTGTGGGTTGGACGCGGGTCATTGAAAAAAGATAATTTATTTTTGGTAATATTGACATTTTTATGGCTGCTATTCTTCCTAATAGTGAAATGGGTAGGTTATTCCAACGGATGAGGTCTTCCTCAATTTCTTTCAATAATGGAGTGAAGTTGAAGGAGAAGAGCTCTGACAGCTTGGTGGAAACATAAATACAGATATTGCCAGTTGTCATAGAAATTGTGTTTATATCGTTTCTTTGAGAAATATCAAACTAAATAAACGGCGCATGTTTGAAGATGAATACCTGCCTTTAATGAAACCTGTTTGATCTGGATGGATTATGTCAGATATTACTGATTCTAGTCTGTGTGAAAGTGCTTTGCTTATTATTTTAATGTCGCAGTTGATGAGGCTTATTGGTCTGTAGCTGGCTGTAAGAGTTGGGTCTTTGTTAGGTTTGAGCAGAACTGAGATCAGAGCTGTATTCATATGTGGTGGTATTTTTCCTGATTGTTTGAATTCTGTGACCATTC
Source organism: Gymnothorax javanicus (assembly GCA_029692085.1). NCBI lineage: Eukaryota > Metazoa > Chordata > Actinopteri > Anguilliformes > Muraenidae > Gymnothorax > Gymnothorax javanicus. The sequence continues at coordinate 85,543,030 of CM056196.1, forward strand.
TAAAAAACAGAGGGGAAATGATGTGCCAAAAATGTTTATAAAATTCAATGGGATAACCGTCTGAGCCAGGTGATTTATTGTTTGGCATAGAGAAGACAGCTTTTCTGAGTTCATCCGGAGTTATGGGTTGATCTAATGCATTTTTATCCCTCAGCCCGAAAGGGCTAGGGATATTGTCATCACGCATGGCGTCCGTCCGTCCGTCCGTCCGTCTGTCAACAATTTCGTATTCCGCGCAATAACTCCAAAACGACTTCACCGATCACTTTCGTTTTCGGAGTGCATGTTGGGGGTGTGGAACTGCAGAAGCCTATCGATTTTGGTCGCGCTCCGATATCCAATATGGCCGCCACAGTCGCCATCTTGAAAGCACATTCCACACAAGAACTCCAAAACCACTTCACCGATCACACAGACATAAGTCCAGTCATGTCACAGTATGGATACTTACGGCCAGTTCATCGTCACATCTCTCCAATCAAGGACATTAGTCGAGTCATGTCACACTGTGGATACTTACAGCTGCTCCCGCCACGTCTCTCAAATCACGGACATTAGTCGAGTCATGTCACAATGTGGATACTTAAAGCCGGTTTCATCACATCTCTCGGATCACGGACATTAGCTAGTCGAGTCTTGTCACAATGTGGATACTTCTCTGGCACATCAGCTGGAAAAAGTTCTTAACTTACATAGGAATGGTAGCACGACAGGGAGAAAGTGCTTCCAACTTCACAAGCACTGATAGCAGGTCAGCAGCAAAACACTACAACATTCTCACACTCACTTTCTAGTGATACAACACACAAACGATGCACATGCTCAAATAAAGCTCGGGGCTGAAGGGTCCTGCTAGCGATAGCGCTATTTTTTTGTTCTGTTGGTAGTTTTGGCAGTTCAATGCTGTTTAAAAAAGAGTTGATGTTAGCGGTGTCGCATTTATTATCAGAGCGATAGAGTTCCTTATAATACTCATGAAAGATCTGATTTATTTCATTTGAGTTGTGATTGAGGTTTCCACGCTGGTCTTTAACTGCAGTTATCAGTGTTTTTTCTTTGTTCCTTTTGAGCTGGTTGGCTAAGTATTTTCCTGATTTGACATTATATTAAAAAAAAAAATTAGTCTCGCTCTTTGCATAAGAAATGGTGTTTTTTGATGTATTACTTTTTCTAGTTGAATTTCAATTTTCTGTATTTCATTTTGTTTTTCTTCAGTAGGGGAAGCTGCAAGTTTGAAGTACAGGTGTTTCAGTTTGAGTCAAGTTCTTGTTGTTTTTGTTGTTCTTTCTTTTTCTTGTGGGTTGAATATGAGATTATGTTTCCTCTAAGTACTACTTTCGCTGTTTCCCATAGTAATGATGGTGATATGTCCGGATAGTCATTTAAATCCATAAAGGATGTCCACTCTCTGCAAAAAAATGTATTAAAGTCTTGGTCTATTAGGAGAGTTGTTGAAACTTAAACTTTATCTGCAACCATTTGGCCTCCGCAAGCTAATTTGCATATTCTTTCTAAGACTCACTGTTATGCTGCATTTCCACCGAACGCGAAACAAACTTTTCGAAAGACCAGATTACATTTAAAGTCAATGCAAAGATGCAAATACATGCCAAAAGACCCAAGTTCGCACTGGGTGACGCAAATCATGTGGGAGACGCAACGCGGCGTGACGTGAATGGCTTGTGCGAACGGCGCGAATGCACAAATTCACATTTCGCTCTACTTCAAAATATTCTTTTGCAAAAATTTGCGCAAGTAGAGCAGTGTTCTGTAAAGCATCATTGCTACTAACAGCAACATCAGCTAGCTAGGCTACCTAGCTTCATATTCAAACCGTAGTTAGCTGCATTGCTTGAGATAATGGGAGCACTAGCTACCAAGCTGTCAAATAACCCATGGATCACAGTTTCACAACAAAATGGTCTAGCTCAACATCGGATATGACAACATCATCATTTTTGTGAATACTTTTATTCTCACGCCAGCACAATGCTCATAAAGTAAAATTGACAAAGTGACATTAGCATAGCAACAGTTGTGTCACTATTTTGTTGATGATTTTTAGAGATTGCAGAAAGTATTGCCTGCAAAGAGTACACAAGGCTCAACTTCCATTGCTGTTCGTCCACGGTGTGAACTCACGTGCCAGGTTATTCTCCCATAGAAGTGAATAGGATCTTCGCGCAAACAGGGTGGAAGATCTTCAAAGCGAAAAATGAAAATGATCCCGCGGTCAAACTCCCGAGAATAAAGCAAGGAGAAAATTCCTTTTGCGTTTGGCGGAAACGCAGCTTTAAAGTACAGCGGCCCCACTAGACCCACTTCCATCCATTCAATCAAAATGGTCCTCGCGCTATACACTGAGGCTACCAAGGGGGGTTAAATGGCTGATTTAGTAAAAAGTTATCTGACAGTTCTGAGAAATAATAATAAATAAAGTCCTATCTTTTAATATTGAGGCCAAAATTTCAAAGGCCCAAAAAACAAACAAAAACAATTCAATCAAAAATCTGAAGAAAATGACTGGAGATATGGTCTAGTAGTATGTTATAGTAAATTTACAGGAAAATTCATCAGGCCAAATAAAAGATTAAAAATATTCCGGACAACGGAAGAAAAACCACTGCAATACCTTATCAGCCCATAACATAAAAAAATCTAAATATTAAACAGAAAATGTTATGTAGAATAACCCAGTAAGATCAATTAACTTGGTTTTTGCTTCACAAACTATTAATACCAATGATTTACTTGGTTCTGTCATGGCAAAATATTGGGAACCAAGGATTATTTTTGTGCATCTTACTATATGTTGATGTGGCAAAGACCAGTAAGCACAAAAATGGCCTTAACTCCGCTTCAACCAAAATGAGACAAACTAGGTTTTACCATAACACTCAGGAATTTAAACAAATTTTGTAATGCCCCTCAGTATGAAAAAATGAAGTTTTAGGTGAGTATCTTCAGTCGTACTCAGAAAACCTGGGGAGCCTTCGAGTTTTTACCATACGTTCAAATTTTTCAAAACAGTTACACAAAACTTAACTGAGAATTGTTTCAGGTGGGAAAAAGTACATTTTCGTTCATCAAATAATTTGACTCAAAATACATTCTTCCATGCAGGCTTCACACTTGGGTAAATATTGGACTAATCAGCCAAGCCAAATCAAGACTGTGTGGAAACCGCTCCATGTAGTCATGGTAAAGCTGGGCACATATTCTTCCACTGGTCCTGTACTGACAATTTATGGTTTTTATGGAATCTGCACAATGCACTGCGTGTTTTACTGTTCATCACTGGGATATGCCATCACACTTCAGAAGGCAGTGCTCCTGCCAACTGCTGACCCACTCAATGGAACTTCATACTTTTGCACTGTCATTCTCCTCATCCTCATTTAGTTTGATATGGGAAAGGCATGCCCCAACTTTCAATCCATCCTCCTCCTCTGGCCATTTGCCAGGGAAACAGCCCAGTGCTCGGGTCTGCTCTCAGATGAGTATTATGGCCCCGCCCAGGTGAACACAGTACTGAATGACAACCCAGGCAGTTCAGGTGGACAGCAAGCAGCTGCTTGCTGATGTATTCTGACTCCCAGAATTCTCTCTGTTGAAGCAGAGTACTCTGCTTCAGTTCCACAGAGACAAGTTCCAGGGCAGCCTTTCCACCAAGCACAGCAGTCACATCTTCAAGAATATGGTAGAATAAAGCTCCCTCATTATTTTTTAGCTTGACTCTACTAATGAAGTGCACCTGTATGTAAATATTACAGAGAAGTAGGCAAAAGCCCTTGAAATGTGAGCTTTCTGTGAGAGCCCTGTAGACAGAAAGGAATGAGTCCTACAAATGAGAATGCAGCCTCAATATAAATTTGCCTCCATAACTTTCAGGAACTGGGTCTCCCTCAAATATTTTTAACAATTTACTTGGAATTTATGTCTCATAACTGAAATTGTCAAATAACTGCCGACTTTCTTTTTTCTAAGCTGATTTTCTATTCACAGCCGAAGTTAACTTGGCTGACGGTAAACTTGCATGACTGCAGCATAAAAATCTATTTAATGTTTAATCTACAGTTTTACAGGGAGTACACATTGCAAACAAATCGGTCAAGCAGTTGCTGGATGTCCATTCATTCATCCCTTCTCTGTGAATCAGAAGAACCACTGGGTGGGCTGAGGAATGAAAGCTCTGCGATAAATGTTTCCCCCAGCTTATCAGTTTCAAGCCTCCTAATTTTCCAAGCAATATGATAAAATTCCTTTAATGATTGTTCCACCAGCACAAAAATGGAGGAACAGCTCATAATTACAGTATGATTGAACACGGTGTTGCGGTGTTTGAAAACAAATAATGTTAGCTATGATGCGTAATTATTCATATTTTGGCTAATTGGTTGTCATTATCATTCTGAAACGAGGCTATATGGAAAATATATATTGCAAGTTGAACCAAAATCAGTCACAGACTGGCCGTACCACATCTGCAGAGTTTTATACAGCCGTAATGTTAGCCAGCTGGATAGTGAGTAATGATCTCGAGTTAGCCGATAATTGATTGTCTGATAGCCAATTAATGAGAAAGAGATGTAAAATCATCACAAAATCGTAGCACTTTTCATTCATCCCAGCTCATTACATAATATTGATATTACCTTAGGTACATAACACTTTTGCCCAAATTTCACTGGCTGAGAGTGCGGGGAAAAAATTGCTTTGCATTACATCATGGTAAACAGTGACCGGTGGTTGCTCCTGCAGCCCATGGGCAAAAACAAACTGTCGTCAATGATGAAGCAAATGGTTTCCAATTTCTGTACTACAGTCATATGAAAAAGTTTGGGAACCCCTCTTAATTTTTTGGATTTTTGTTCACCTTTAGCTGGTACTTCAAAGAAGCAACTTCCTTTTCATATATGACATACCTTAGGGAAACAGAAGTATTTCAGCAATGACGTTTTCTTATTGGATTAACAGGAAATATGCAATAGGCATCATAACAAGATTAGACTAGTGCATATATTTGGGCACCAAAACAGAAAAATGACATCAGTACTTAGTTGAGCCTCCTTTTGTCATGGTTTTGGAGGTTGGCATTTGTTTGGGAGCTTTCTTTGTTACTCTCGTCCGGAACGATATCGTTTTGCCCACATCGGATTCTTTGGCCAGCTGGCATTAATTGTGGGCGGCGCCCGGACTCTACTTAAGCCCAAGTTCCGCCTCATCACCTTTGCTAGAGTGTCAGTGTTACGCTTGCACTATAGCCCGTAAGTTCCCTAGCTAGAAAGTTGGTTAGGAATTAGTTGCAAAGAGGAAAGTGTTAGTTAGTAAGGGAATTTATCTCTCTCTTTTCCTCTCTCTTCCTCTGTCTGTGCACTGGCTGGGTGCTTAAACTTTTGATCTCGGCTTCCGAGATTTTTCCTTCGGTCTAGCTCGCTTTGCTTCCTTATTTTTACTTGGACGAGATTTATGTCCTTTGGAAGCGCGAGCCCCTCTCTTGTTTTGTCTGTGTTCGTCATTTTGCTGCGCTTCCTTTCGTTCCGGCCACTGCGTTTGGCGTCTCGAAATACTAGCCATCACACCTTTTGTGAAAATAACAGCCTTTAGACGCCTCCTGTAGCCTGTGATGAGTGTCTGGATACACGATGGAGGTTTTTTTGACCATTCTTCCATACAAAAGCGCTCCAGTTCAGTTAAATTTGATGGCTGCCGAGCAGAGGTGGACAATACAGGTTCAGAAAGTAAAAGTCCTCCCCAGTATTTGGTTCCAACCTCCTGGATTTGCTAAATAAAACAGCCCTTCAGACCAGAGGTTGGACTAGTCAAGAAAATCAGCTGGTTGAGTTGATGGGTGGAAATAAAACATGGTGGGACTTTTACTTTCTGACCCCTGGAATGTCCACCTCTGCTGCCGAGCATGGACAGCCCGCTTCAAAACATCCCATACATTTTCGATGATGTTTAAGTCAGGGGACTGTGACAGCTATTTCAAAACATTGTACTTTGCCCTCTGCATGAATGCCTTTGTAGAAGTTGAATTGTGTTTAGGGTCATTGTCTTGTTGGAATATCCAACCCCTGCGCAACTTCAACTTTGTGACTGATGCTTGCACATTATCCTGAAGAATCTGTTGATACTGGGTTGAATTCATCCGACCCTCAACTTTAACAAGTGCCCCAGTCCCTGAATCAGCCACACAGCCCCACAGTAAGATGGAACCGCCACCAAATTTGACAGTAGGTAGCAGGTGTTTTTCTTGGAATGCAGAGTTCTTCTTTCGCCATGCAAAGCGCTTTGTGTTATGACCAAATAACTCAATATTTGTCTCATCAGTCCAAAGCACTTTTTTCCAAAATGAATCTGGCTGGTCTAAATTAGCTTTTGCATACTCCAAGCGACTATACCTGTGGCGTGGGAGCAGAAAGGGCTTCCTTCTCATCACCCGGCCGTACAGATGTTCTTTGTGCAAATTGCGTTGAATTGTGGAACTATGTACAGATACACCATCTGCAGCCAGATGTTGTTGCAGGTCTTTGGAGGTGATCTGTGGGTTGTGTGTAACCATTCTCACAATCCTCCACCTATGCCGCTCCTGTATTTTTCTTGGTCTGCCAGACCTCGGTTTAACTGCAACTGTGCCTGTGGCCTTCCATCTCCTGACAACATTCCTTACAGTCGAAATAGACAGTTGAAACCTTTGCGAAAGCTTCTTGTAGACTTCCCCTAAACCATGATAATGAACTATCTTCGTTTTCAGATCGTTTGAGAGCTGCTTTGATGATCCCATTCTTTCTCACTTCAGCAGAGAGTCAAAGAAGTGCAACTTCCATTTAGGCACCTTAAATACCTTTTCTCATGATTGGACACACCTGTCTATGAAGTTCAAGGCTTAACGAGCTAATCCAACCAATTTGGTGTTTCAAGTCACCAGTTTTACCTGCTGTTACATGCAATCAAATCAGCAAAATCATAAGGGTACCCATATTTTTGAACAGCCAGTTTTTTTTTTTTTTTTTTTTAGTTTGTTAGGTAACAAGCTAATGTTGGCTAGCTACTAAGTTGACTGTGAATTTAGAAACCATCGTTACTTCAAACGCGAATGTCTGTGACTCAGTGATTGAGTAGCAAAAGTGATGGGGTTAATGCTAATGTATAATGACAATTACCATCAAGGCGCTAATGGCAATTATATTTGTTTTCCATTAAACTACGCAATTCAGTTAAGTGATAAACAGAATCTTATACTCGTAGTGGTTTCATATAAAAGTTTTGAAAAAATTTGAGCAAATTATGTGTTTGTTGCTTGTGCTGGCAACAATCCCAAAATTTAGTCGTCTCGTAACTTCATATGAGAGGATCACCTGTGTAAGATCCAATATATGAAGCCACTTAGCAAAAAACAACAATAATAACAATAATAATAATAATATTTGTAATAATAATTAGAAACAATGCATCACATACTTTATGTATATAATAAAAATACTTCTCTGTCTACGTCACTGCATGACCGCGAACAAGAAGCAATGAGAACCTCCGCCATCAGCCAAATCCCACAGCCAAATACACTTGAGCAGCTAACTGACAAAACTGAATTGCATTTGGTGGAAGCAGTGTTAGGGACACCAAGAAGCACTAACACTTATCTGCTCAGCCAGGAGAGCCATCCAGCAATAAATATGGGTCCAGAAACAAGCCAATCTAGTGAATGCACTACACAGCATTTCTACTGTTTTACATAAAGCACAGTCTGTATTACATTTATATTTTAATTTTAAAAGAAGTGCAATGTCCACTTTTCATGTTTACCACCTGAATTCAAATTGTAAAACATGAGACTCAATTCAGTGCAAAGATGCATTGATAAATTTATTTCTTCATAACAGGCAAATAATGCAAACAATGCTTGGCATCATTCAAAAGACCATGGGGCTATTTTCCATTTAAAAATTTAATGAAGTGCATAACACTGTATAATATTTTATTCCATTGGAAAATTATACAGTATTCAGTCCTTGAGGGTATCGTTGTATGTATTGATTGTACTAGATCAAAAAGACAACCATAAATAATCTGTTTTTATAATAATATATAAAATGCAATATGAAATATCATATGTGCAGCACTTATGGGTAATCAATGAGTTTGCCATCTGTACATATGTACAATAATTGTCCAATAATGTAAGACTGTTCAGTACTGCAGGACAGTAGGGGGTGTAATGCCTGTGGTCTCAGCTCCACTCATAAGCTCAGTAGCCTGCAGATAAACTAAAAGGACCGAATAGGGCTGACTGTGCAACCCAAGGTGTGAAAGGCTCCATATTTGTTACCAACACTGAAATTGAAGAGTGTTGCATGGATTGTTGAAACATGAAAAATGAAAGTCAATCTTTGTATACAAATATAAAACTCTATTCTCTATTCTTCTAATCCTCACATAAAAACAAAAGTGTATAAATCATTTCTGATTGTAATTAATTATACCTCCTCAAGAAGTATCTCAGCATTTTTCTCAAAATAATAATAAGCTGTAATTAACAAAGTTATAAAGCTCTTTGCTGCTCAAACATAATGTTAATTCAAGTCAATGGTTGCAATAAATCATCTCAGCCAGGAAAATCCAAGGGGAGATATTTGGTAACCACAATCAGGTCACAGCAAACTTCTGCCACAAATATCAACTAGGTTTCCAAAAAATCTGTTTGTCAGACTCAGAACTATAACAACTACCCAAGTCGAAGACTTTAAATGAAGGAGAACCAAATTAAATTCTGAATGGGAAAAAGAACGTTTTTCCAAATCTTCCCCAAAAACGATAGCCATTAATTTGAGAACAAACACTGAGAACAAACACTGACTGAGATCTTGGTAACAACTCAGTGTTTTTTCAACTAATCAGTTTTAGAGAACTCTCAGGCAGTCTCTAATATAGGCATCACTTTCGATAATCACGATCAGATAATCACTTTCTCTCACAGTTCAAGCCTTTTATTTTTTTGTTTCCCATTTTCATTCATACAGAGCTGTGAAGAATACTGCTGAATGGACATGAATCCCTTGTTGCTTCCACGTCCACTTCCTTCCACTATTCTTTTTCCACATAATATTGTACTTTCCAGACACATCACGCATCAAGCATTAAATGCACATGAGGCGATTAGACTCCTCTCTGCATGAGTCTCCATGGAGCACCAGTAGGCAAAAATGAATATGATGATCTCATGCCATTTGACCCAGGTACTTAGCTTCACTTGTAAACAAAATGCTCCACCTGACAAGTACAATTAATCAACACTATCCCTTGCTGGGGTTTACAGTGCATAAACTCCAGGGGAGAGGGAAGATGTGCTAAAGCTTTTTCTGTCGCTCTTCTGCAGGCATCATACTGAATTTGGTAATTGCAATGACTTTGGTAGAACTATCTCTTCTCGGAGGACATGCCTTTCCTCATGGGTTAATGACTCACCAGGCTAATTAATATTGCCTGTTACCAGCAGTACACGGCAAGCATACCACAGCAAACCCTATGAACTGTCAAGCCAGTGTGTGTTCTCCAGGAATGAATTACTTAGTAGCTCAATGCAGAAGTTGAGTTTCATACAGCCGTGATGCTTGACTTCATTTGACGAACTGCAAATCCCAGAAACGTCTTCAAGCTGAACATAAAGGATGGTTCAATAAAGACCTTAATCAACAACTTTCCTATCAGATGATCACCAACTTTTCAACTTTTTACCAAGGACATTGCGGGACGACATACGCAGCTTAGTCAGTTTGCCTTGCCTCACCTTACAACTGGTCCAAAAAGAAAGGGAGGAAATAGAACATAAAATACTATCTATAATGCAGACTGGTAAGCTGGTGGTTTGTCTCCAGTCACCTCAATGACACAGGCAAGGTGCGGCACAAGTACACATTCTCAAATAAAAGCAGCCATTTATACCAAAGCATGGCAGAAGAACTTCCGACATCCAAATGATTAAAACTAGACTGAATGACTCCTGGCACCTTATTACCCACTGCCTATAGTGATGCAGTGCCACAATGAGATTGCACATACTGATTACATGCCTCATTACACTTCCTGTCTAATGACGCTGCAGTGTAATCTCTGATGAAAAGACTCATGAATGACCATAGGAAATGCTTAGATTTGTGGGTCCATATTTATATTCTATGAGTAGAAACAGTATAGGGTCATTCCATGTCAAATCAACCAAATTTTAGGAACTTCCCCACCAAAAAAAATTAATTTTTATTATATTCCCCACAGTGGAAGATTTATGTATCTGGTGCGAAATGGTAAAACAATTAAGCTCAATTATTGCCAGTTCCTGAGATTTAGCTTCTTTTCAGCAGGGGGGGTCAGTTTTAAGAAAATCCCCATAATTTTGGAGAAAGTTTGAGGGCCTGAGATATGCATTTGCAGAGAAAACAGACCCATAAGTTTCATTTTGTCATCAGAATAGTTGCTGAACTCTTGGCTTAAGATACTTTTCTTTACTCAGTGTGTTTAGTTTACCTGGACTGTGGCCTGGAAAAAGCAAAAAACACCAATCATACTAATTTTTGCCAGATTTAATGCATTTATTATTCTGTAACTAATTAAGATAGAGCCCTGAGATTTGGTATGCAAACTGTCAGTCAACTTTCTGAAGACCACAAAAAATATCAAAGTCAAAATGGTTGTATTAAATGTTTTAATAACCTTGGAAGTTTGCTTCAGAATGAAAAGTGCGTATTTTGGGTCATTATAGTGGGTATATATCTCAAAAGGGACACAAATGATCAATGTCATATTTTTAGTGCTTGAAGGCACTTATCTTCGGTCTAACATATTAACATATCATGACCGTGTTGTGCACACACTGTCAACCACAAAATATTTAACTTAGTTCCAAAAAAAAAAAGGACAATTTAGACAACTGAGATGCCACTTTTCAACATATCATTCAATAGTGTTCAGTCGCATCAAGTCGACAACTAGGCCTGAAGGCTGGCTAGAGCCAGCGGCGCATTGGTCACTGTCAATCTTGGTGTTTTCATTGTCAGTTTTTGACGCGTACGGCTCGAACAAATACGATAAGTTTCCCACCATTTCCTCCATGCTCTCATTTCCATCGGTGTCAGAATTATCTATTTCATATGAACTTTCTGACACTGACAAAACCAAACTTTCTTTGCCACTTGAGCTAACTGCCATAGTCACTGATGGTTCATGTTGCCATGGATTTCTCGCTGTGATGTCATTACAAATGATGAAGTTGTGCTGCGGTTACATGGTTGACATTCGTGCCCTAAATTTTAACACTAAAATTCAACTGTTCTGAATAATCTTTTTAATACACTTCTGTTGTCTTTGCAATATCTTTAGCATAACCATTTGAAAGATCCAGTTATAAGACCACTTGGAAATGCGTGACAGATGAAGCAATGACTTCAGACTGTCTACAGTACTAGAAACATGTTTTTTTTTTCAACAAAATCTGAAGAATAAGACTTGACTTCTCCTTTCTTCTTATGTCGCCCATGATACATAACAAGATGAAAACCGAGATTCATTGTCCAACTTGATCATACCCATAACTTAAAAACCAGTGTCAGTGGTTAGCACCGTTAGCAGCCAGTGCGCCCGTCAACATTTCCGGCTGTGGCTCGTTCGCGGCCATGGATAGCTACTGCTGCTGGAGGGTTTTCGGTCTTGTCATTGGGGCTCACAGCTTTGAAATATGCATTTAGGATGGGTATTTTTCTTAATAGCTGCGACTCCCGCTGCAAGTTGCCTCGATGAGTTTTGCATTTCTGAGCTCCACTGCCACATTTCTTTCCACATTTTAGCATCTTTTGTCAAAAATTCTCACTCAAGCAGTGAGGTAACAGCTATGTGTACGGTTCAATGGCTCATTCATTGGACAATTAAAAAACAGGCACGCACGTCAACCATTAACCAATCGCAATAGCTTTTATTTAATCAAGAAATTAATGCCCCCCGCCTCCCAGGCCTAATACATACGCACAACAGTCAGAGCTCCGTATAAGCATCATTCTGTGTTTCTTCCGATGATTATTTTAATCCCAAGCCTCGCGGTGGGCCTTTTCACGTCGTCGGGCCCCGGGCTTGAGGCCCATAACTGCAGGAAGTTGGGGTGCTGGAGGTGCTGCAGCACCCCCCGTTGGTGCAGCAGCACCGAAAAATTTATTTATCCTAAATTAAATAAAATTTATGAAAATTGATTAATATTCATTTAGAAACAGTATAATTATAACATTTAGCCATTAATGACAGCAAAATTTTGTCATACTATTACTTAAATCATTTGTGTCTTTTTCCACGGCAGTGACAAAAAATTTCATTTTTATTCAGACTACGTGAACACCAAGGGGACCTTGTCTCTAAGCGCATTCCCATAGTGCAGTGGCGGATTTGAGTACTTAAGTGTAGCGCATTGAAGTGTTTTGGTGATTCTGTGCAGTCAACGGTGATGCTAAGTCGGTAAATTGAGCAGGCGTAACAGTACGAATGTTTTCATTTATTGCATTTGATGAATGGCTTTGTTATGTTGCAATTCGATTGCTACACCTAGCCTATATTAAATTGAATCAAATTCTAAACCGCCTTCTCACTAATAAAATCCCCCAAAATATATTGGCGCGCAACCCCTTTCAAAATTGTTCTGCCAAATAAAAAGTTGAAAAAAAGTGGAAGATGGATATGGAATTCTTTCCAGGAGAAAGACTCCAGCGTATATCAACTTAAACAATAGGAGGATAAAACAAATGTGTCCTTAGGCCTTTAAGTCTTTACAGAGAGGGACCGAAAAGATTAAACATGCAGCTTCCAGTGTAATGGGCGGTGATAGGACGCCAGGTGCAGCGACCAGTGAGAGAAAGAACAAAGAGCAGCCCAGATAAGAGACAAACACAAAAGAGGTACACACCTCCGGTTAAAGCTCGCGCTTCCAAGGACAAATAAAAGTCTGCAACACGGAAGCAAGAGAGAAGAGAAAAAACTTCTAAAAGAAGCAATTCCTAACAATAAATGGAAGATAACAAGTCACTAGGAAAACTGACTAAAGATATCTTCGGCCGAAGTGCTAGAAACAAACAGACACTCTAGTGATAGGCGTGGAGAACCCCCGACCATATATATAGAGTCCGGAAAACTCCGCCCCAGCTCAATTAGCCAGCTGGGCCAGGTATTCGATGCAAAAGAAATCCAATATCGTCCCGGATGATAGAACAAAGAAAGGTCCAACAAACAAACGACGCCTAAACCATGACATCCGGTGTACTGTTGCGATATATTGTTCACTGTTGCCACGGTGTTAAGCACCATGGACAGCGTACAAGCACTCCATAGTAATGTCCCGCCCGCCAGTGGACCATATTTTATGGATTGATAGTTCAGCGTTTTTATGCACACTGATAACGTCATTCCTGCCAGTAACACCCGCACCCACCCACACACACACACACACACTCCTCTTTCTTCAGTACCCCCAGTTCAGAATACGTTCCGCGGCTATGTTGAAACCCGGTAAGCCCTGGTAAGCCCCTGCATTAAAACACCGCTGACTGTATACAGCGCATTTTTGAAATATGTGTCTTAATTGGGCTTCTTACCACAGATTGTATCACATAGCTGTCTGTTATGGCCAGCAAAACCTAAATATATAATATATATATATATATATATATATATATATGGTCGTAAGGAGAACTGCTCCTACTTTTAAACATTATGTAGAACTTGAATATAAACAAGCTTTTGGATATGTGCAACGCCAACCCTTTCAAGAAAAGGGAGGCTATGTTCACTCAGTCAATCAAGTCTGCCGCCGGTAGATAAATTTGAAGAATCCTACTCTATTCAAAGTATCCTCTGCTGCTTGTAAACGGGAATATCTGTGAAAAATTCATTTTCATTTGCCATGTAAACCGCTTGATTGGATTAGGCCTATTTTTTTTTTTTCTGAATAATGGTAAAAACTGGAATGTTTCATACTTTCATATTTCATTTTATGTCACTCACTAATGTTAGCTGAGTCATCACAAACAACATATTTATCAAAGAAATTTCTACATCACTAACAGAAAATAGCCACTTGCAACTTCTGATCCGTTATTCCCTAATCTGTTTTCACAGCTAGCAAGTTACAGAAGCTCGATCTCTGAATGCACGCACATAATGGCATACTTCAACTGTTTTCCCCGGCCTGGAGGGTTGACCAAATTGTTGTGATCGGCTGGGTGGCCATTCAATCTATCTAACTTGACAGGTTTTCATGTATGGGGAGCTCATACATGAGGGGGGACAAAATCATTTTTTTCCATGAAGGTACAGGTGTTGCAACACCTGTAACACCTGTGGGCGTGATGCGCATTAGCACTACACATTAGAAATAACAAATCGGGCTGCCGGATAGCTCACTCGGTAAAGCATCGCGTTGTGAAGTAGAAATGACTATCACGTCGTGGGTTCGAGCCCCGCTTCGTACCAGCCGGCAGTGGTCGGCAGCTTTTTCAGAGTAGCGCACAATTGGCTACAGCGCTACAGGGTTGCAAATTGGGAAGGGACTGCCGGGAAGGGATTACAATAGTTGCCTTGTTCGTTACTCAAGCGCCTCCTGTTGGCCAGACGGGCGCTCGTCAGGAAGATTCTAAGCCTGGTCATGTCCGGGTATCCTCCGCCCTCGTTCTGAACTTGCGAAGATTCAACCAATGAGTGTATCAGAAGCGGTGGTTGACAGGCGCGTGCTTCGGAGGAGAGCCGCGAACTGTCTACACTCTCCTGAATTGGCAGCAAGGGGTCGCATACGTGCAAGCCTTGTACATAGTTCACCAATTGGGCATTCCAGATTAGGGTGGGATTGGAGATGCCAAATTAAAAAAAAAAAAAAAAGAAAGAAATAACATATCAATATAACATCCTTATCGTATCTAACTCACATAATGAGAAAGAAATTGGAAGGACAGGAAGCCTAGAATTTTCAAAACTACAAATTTCATGTATAGCGTAACTCAGCAAGGTATCAATACATTTCAAGAGTGGCAATTACTTGGGGCGCCCCGGTGGCTCATCAGTCTGCACGCGCGTACCATAAAGGCTGTGTCCTTCCTGCAGCGACCTGGGTTCGATTCCAACTCAGGTCATTTGCTGCATGTCTTCCCCCATTCTTCTCCCCAACCCTCCTGTCTCTCTACACTGTATAACTGTCAAATAAAGGAAAAATTCCCAAAAAAAAATGTTTTAAAAAAAGAAGATGGCAATTACTTTGAAAGTGGATAGCTATTACTTCTGCAGTACCAGAATATCACTTAAAGCGAATTAAACCATTGCAAACACGCACAGACTTCCCTTTCTTGAAAGAGAAAGCAATGGAACTTTGAGAGTCTCCATGTCTCTTCTGACAGAGCCCTCATTCAACTTCAGATTTTTAAAAACATTTTGGACTGTCTTCACAGTCTACGTCTTAGTCAATGGGGTGTGGTGCTACGCATGACCGCAATTTTAAAAAGTAGACACATTATGGAAAATACAAATAAAATCAAAAGGATTGATTTGAACAGTCCATTCACCCCATAGTGTTAGCCAGAATTTGAAAAGTACCAGTCCAAAATGGGCAACTGAAATTTATTACCAGTCCGGGAAAAGGTGGAAGCAAGCAAAGCTGGTCCGGCTGGGGGTGGGGGGGGGGGCGCCGTGAGCCCCCTGAGAAATTTTTGATTTTGTGGTCTCTCAGAGCATCTCTGAGGTACCTTTCAAGGGTGTATTTGAGTTTCATGAGGGGAATCTCATAAACTGAAATCTGCCTAGTAAAAATAATGAGCTGTGACTGCATATTTACATACATAGCAGAAAGACACTAAATATAACAACATGGCTCAATATTTGCTAATCAGTTGTATTGAAGTACAATGAGTAAGAAACTGAGAAAACTAAGATTAATGCGTATACAATTGAAATGCATAAGTCATTCATTACATTCAATCATAAGTCATATTATATCATGACCCATCATGACATCCTCAGTCTGACACCAGACAGATAAGAACACACATGCACGCACGCACGCACACACACACACACACACACACACACACAAACCAACCAAAAAAAAAAATCACAATGACATGAATAAAAAAGGAAAAGAGAACAGTAAAAAAGAACCACAAAATGTGTTTTGTAGGAAAACCAATTGATAAAATATCTAAAAAATAGATGCACAGATTAGAGTATCTGCATTACACAATGGCGCTATAGCCAAGTCGCGCATTGGCATGTGTGGGCATTGTCCTCTCGACTAAGATTTCAATTAAGTTGTTTTAGAGATAGGTCTGAAATTTTATCCAATAAATGATTAAAAATCGGTGTGATACAACCCATGAGATGCAGGTTTGGTATCACACACGTGTGATACTGCTTTCTTGCATCACCTTTGTTCAGATTCCATTCATTGACAAACGCCGAATAAAATGTTCACAAAGGTAATTTTACCATTCATGCTGGAAACGTTCACCACCGCTGGCGTTAGCTTCTAGTTGACTGTTTATTCGAGTCAATAGGTGAATAATTAGTTAGCTAGCATGCTAACACTTTTAGCCATAAAAGAAACGAGGGACACGTGTAACCGTTTTCGTTGACGCTTGAATTTATTAAGGTAGAAAAGCATGCTTGCTAGCGAATTATTCATCCTATTGACTTGAAAAGACTGCCAATTTTCAAATAATACGATGCATATTTCCGTTTCTATTTAGTTTGAGATGAAAATCTCAAGGCGAGATGAAATTCCACTTACTGCAGCTGAAATGAAATGCATATAAAAACTGGCAGTCCTGCCACTTTGAATCTGGTTTTTTCCTGATCACGCTGATAGCAATTCCCAACAAGTTACTTTAATCATGTTGGTGTTCTGAACGAGGTGAGCTACGAAATGTAGATTTTTGCAAAAGGCTTCCATGAACTGGCTTCGTTATTCCACGTGTTCATAATTATGTACCTCTGACAAGAGAAATGATTTTCATCTGGAACTAGAAATGGAAATATGCATCTAACTTTACCATGAGACTTGCTGTCTTTAGGCTCAGTTACGCATCACCGATACGAATAAAAACTACTTGAAAGAGGCATTAAATCTAGCAAATCTGGGCAAGACAGTATGTTTTGAATCCCATTGGAAAACAATGTTCTTAGACATCCATGGTATCAGTACAGAGGATCCCTAATGAAGGAACTCGAGAAATAAACTTTATGTTACAAGACATACATTGAGGGGTATTTTTTAATGCGCATAATTGTGCAGAAAAAGTACGATCGTCTGAAAAGTGCGGAATTAAATTCTACCCGTCCAAAACCAATGATACCGGGGTGGATGGGTCTCTAGCTAATACTATGATTCACCCTCCATGATATTGAAAAAGTGCAATAACATATAGTTTACTACTTTCAAAACTATACACTGTTTTAGTGCTGTCTTGCTGGAAAATGCAGGGGCATCCCTGTAACAGACAACATCTAGATGGCAGCATGCACTGCTCTAAAATTTGTGCGTATCTTTCTGCAGTAATGGTGCCTTCGCAAATGTGCAAGTAACCCATGCCATGTGCACTCGCACACCCCCATATTAGGACAGCTGCTGACTTCTGGACCTCATGCTGATGATTGCTTGAGTTCTTCTTGCTGTCTTTAGTCTGGAGAACATGGAAGATTTTTCCAAAAACTGGTTTGAAATGGTACCTTGTCTGAATACTGTGCTACTGTCCATCTCAGGGGACTATGAACTCACAGAAGTCGGCAGCACTTTTGGACACTGTGCATGTATGGCTTTGGTCTAGCACAGCAAAAGTTTAACTTGCATGAATGCTGTTCACTGACGAAGGTTTACCAAAATATTTTTGAGCCCATGTCATGACATCCATTACAGTCACACAGTTGTTCTTGACAGTGACGTCTGAGGGATCAGAGATCACACACAATCAGAAGTGGTTCATAGCTTTGCCTTTCATGCACTGAGATTCAACCAGATTCCTTCCATCTTTTAAATATATTACACACTGTAAAGAGTGATTTGTCCTTGAGGAAAGTTGTTCTTAAAGTGATGGATTATAAGCTTGTGCATCTTTTAGCAAATGGCAGAGCCTCATCCAATCTTTGCTCTCGAGGGACAAGGCCTTCTTTTGAGGCTTCCTTTATACCAGTGGTTGTCAAACTTGATCCTGCTGCCCCCACTATATATGCTGATTTTTTGTTGCAATCAGAACTGCAATCGTAGGATTTTAATAAGCTGCAAATTTGTCCTAATTAGGCACATTTAATTATCAATAGTCTTAAGCCACATTTTAACTGAAATAGTCATGTCTGCCATCAAAATTAAAGACCATTTATCATATCATATTTATGTTTCTCTGTTGCAAGCGATCTTGGGTAACAACATTTTTACACAAATCTAAATAGACACAAAAAATCTATAAGATCAATTAGGTTGCTTCACAGGTGTGTAGAGTTGTTTCAAAATAATTTTGCTTAACCCAGAACAGGGTTGACTCTCATTCACATGCCTAATAAATTGTTTAACCATTGTCTAACCATTTAAGAACCTATTAATTGTTTACTTTGATTGGTTAATTTGTCTTATACTAGCGACGCACAGTCATTTAAACTGACAATTCATTTGGCAAGGAAATTATAGAGTCAAACCTCTATTTGTATTTGTTATTTTGGTAATATTTGTCATCAAGTTCAAGCACATTATTTTGAAAGAACTCTAAACACCTGTGCTCAGCAACCCAATTTGCAGCTTACTGATTTTCTCAGAGTTTAATTTGATCCATTTAAAAGTGCCGTTAACTGAAATTGCTTGCAATGTAGAAATATAAACATGATCTGATAAAAGGTCTTTTATTTCTCATGACACATGGATATTTTTATTAAAACGCGGCTTAAGATGGAAAATAATGACTCATGACGTGAAATGCACCAAATCAGGACAATTTAACGGCTTATTAAAAATCCTACACTGCAATTGTGGTTGGAAAAAACCAGCATACACAGATAGGCACCAGCACCAAGTTTGACAACCACTGTTTTATACTATGACACCTTTATTTCACCTGTTTATAATCACCTGTTTCACATCACCTTATTATTGTGACTTGTCAAGTCATTACTAGTCCTAAATTATAGTCATCTTTTCAAATCACTTCTTTTTGATTTTGTTTGCATTAGCCATTTTTTGGAGTTGGGGTTGTACTTTGAGGGCATAGTTAGACTTAGTTTGCAACAGCACAAATTTTAGACACGAGGTTCAAAAAGTCTGGCACAACATCCAAAAAGCATAGACTATATAATTCATTAATGGGTATAGTTTGAGTGTCACATGCTCTAGTCTAAACCAATCATACTGTCATTTTCCATTCCCTTTAAATCCATCAGCATTTGTCCCCAGACTAATATTCAGTAAATTTTGCAAGACATAGAACAGTCAGATTTACCCCTGAAACAGACCTGCTCCTGTGCGAGTCCATTAAAATAATCGGTGATGTATAATGCAGAACATGCACAGGTATTTGACTTGTACACACTGTGTTTGACATTTGCAAAATAGAGCCCCTGAGCACATTCTGTGCTGAAACCTATGTACAAATATTACAATACTATGACTCATCAAATGAGATATGACTCACAACTTGGGTAGGGCTGGTTTAAAGTCACCTCTGCTAAAGGGAAATCTGCCCAAATATGCACATGATTATCCACCATCTTAATATCAAAGCTGCTAGAAGGCAGCAGCATTTAAGCATTTTTGCTATATTTGATAAGTTTCAAATTTGCATCAGGCTAAGACTACAGACTTTTTCTACTGAAAATGCTAGTAAACCTGAAGGCAGACCCATTTAATGTGTTATGATTCAGAGTTAATTACTTCACAGAAACAAAAATTTGTCTCAATTTGTCTGTTCTATATACTTTCTTGAGCAGGCTGGTGCTTATACAACGTATTTTACACTTTGAAAAAAAAGGGACATATCGTATGCTTAAGTAACGCTGAACTAATGCATGACTTATGATGATTTATTGCATTAATTATTGCAGGATGCATGACGAAGTCCTGTTGCTCACCATTAACAAATGATGAAGTCACTATGACTTTTTGAGACTAGTTCACACTTAATAGATCATCAGTCAAGGGATGTTAATTCACAGATACTTCATATGTTAAAGTGCACCTATTATGCTCCTTTTTATGATCTTTTTTATTCTTGGGGTCTACTAGAATAGATATACATATTTCAATGTTCAAATAACATTTTAGTTTTCTCACACCGGCCATTTCTGTAGCACCTTTGTCTGGAACACTCGGTTTCCGCTCCTACCACCCCGAAAAGCACAGCATCTTGTGATTGGTCTGCTGGACCACTCACTTGTGATAGGTCAACCGCTTCTCGCATGGGTCAAAAATGTCTGGCTCTGTACTATAAATGGATTTCATGAATGGATTATATTTTTCTGCAAACAACAGGAAAATAATGAGACAGGAAACAGGTAGTGTTTTTCCTTCCCTCACTTCTGCCAGTCTTTATTTATACACTTGTCGGGCAACTGGTGTTTAGTTTTGGAGGTTTTGACAAAACTTCAGAGTTGGACAGAATAATTGATTGGTAGTCACTTACGCACCCCTGGTGATGGGTCCTGTTTCCCCTTAACTATAGCAATTTAGTCGGTTCAATCTCTGACCCTCATGTGTACATTCCAAAGATGACCCTTTCAGGGTCATGACAGCAAGCAGAGGGTCATAAACTGTGAGTGTACACCCCTCCAATTCCTAAGACAACAGAGAACACCATTGGTACAGCCTTGTGACCAACAAGATTTTTCCTCTTTTTTTGTCTTGTACCCATGAATACTGCCCAAGATTTGCTCATATCACTTATGTTTCCAGGAGGAGTAGTAAAACTTTTCGGAGGTATTTGATAACTGAGCTTCATTACTTCCTACCATATTCATGTTTGGTCTCATTAGTAAGAGACTAAATCCATGAATCTCTTTATACACATTCCATAGTGCCAGTGACGTGCAGTCGGAGGTTAGTTTGGTGAGGCAGAATCCTTCCCTTTGCTTGATTAGCAATCAGACGATTAACTAGTTTAGTAAGACTATTCGGCAGAATGATGGGTCAGTTTAAGTTTCCGCGGCTCAGTAGTTATATCGAACCTGAAATGCTCACTAGACAGGGAATTCGAAGAATTGGGAATTCGAAGCTTCATTCGAATATCTCTGTCAAAAAATCAAATATGAAAAAATGACATTCGGTACAGCCCTACTGTCCCAGTTGTATGTTATTTTGTCCGTTATGTAGATGAGAAAGGCAGAAGTCAGGAGCACTTAATAGTACTCTGTAATTCTGTTTACCAGCCATGCCAGTGATGGCTGGTATCTCACAATGTTCTCATCTTGTGTGTGAGTGTCATTATGGCAAAATGTGGTCCTAGAGATGCCTACTGTGGGCAGCAGAAACTACCATAGATATGGAATTGTATACTTTGTCAGGTGTGTAGATGTCTGCCTGTTTGTCTGTACATCACAATAGGGTCACAACTATACGAGATGCAGTCACAAAACTTTACACATGTAGGAAAGATCAAAATGAAGGCAGAGTTCAAAGGTGAGTGTGGTCAAACCATGCGCAGCAGAAGAAGGGGGTAGGAAGAGTAGTAAGTATGATAAAAACACTCTACACTATATGGTCTCTAGTTTTATGATGCTCATTGCACCTGCTGGGGTGAAGAGTTGTTTCTCTTGTTTAAAAAGATTGAAAAGTCCAACGGAACATAATGGGACAAAACAGACTGTGAAACGCGTAACATTTGCTGACTATTATGAATTCATTGGTCTAGGGACAATATGTAATGTCATTAGGCCACCCAAAGTGTGCTCCAGTATGGTTTACCCTGGTTTCCAGTCTGCATCGGTGTTAGCGTCGGCATTGGCATTAGCGTCACGCTGTCTTGTGTGGATGAGACCTAAGCAACCACGTAGCACAATGGCTTCATACTTTTGGAATGTGTGAAACACTCATTTCTAGCTGTGCATCCATCATGTTGGGTTCACCTGGGTCAAAGGTCAAGGTCACTGGACATGAAAATGTGTTTTATTGTGTGTGGACGAGATCTCAGCAACCGCTCGTCACAAGGGCTTCATACCTTAAGGATGTATTTACGTATACCAATGTCTCACTGTGCATCCACCATATTAGGTTTATCTGGGTTAAAGGTCACAGGATAAATGCATCCACTTCTGAATACTTTTTTTGCTCTACAAAAAAGAAAGAAGAACTTTCTCTAGTTGCTTGTTGTTAATTGAAATGCTTACTCAATTTAAAATATTTTGGCAATTGACAAATCTTGCGCGAAAATAAATTTTGCAATGAATGTAAAACTAGAGTATTTAACTCACAATTCAAGGCAACTTTTCATTTGCGTGTGAGGTGATTAGTATGATGTTGCAGAAAAATAAGGCTGGAAGTGTGCGACCCAAGAAAGTGTAAAAATCCATCTGCTGTCCCTTAACTTGTAATGCTCACAATTCACAGCTGCTCGTGAATGTATTCTTTTATTTTTTGGTCATATACATTATTCAAGACTTTTGCCATAAATGTCCACTGGGTCATTCCATGTCAAATCATCAGATATACAAAACATTTGCCACCATGTAGTCATAGATTGCCTCCATATTTTCACATCAGACAAATACGTATTAGTCATGAACAAATTCGAAATTTCAGCTCATTCGGACCAAAAATGAATTTGGTGAATTATTTTCTAAGGGTACTGTCCGTCAGTTATTTTGTCAATTGACATTTTTCTTGAATTTAACATGGCATAACTTTTTTTATTATTACACCTATAGCTTTGGAATTTTACATCTAAGCTAATGTTATACTGCTTAATCAGAAAATGCAGTCCATTTTACTTTATCTTTCTTGATTGTGGAGCTATGAGGACACCAAAAGTGCCTTTTGTTCAGGCAGTTCCATGTTTAGGTCCCCAAAGCACCTCCAGTAAAAACCCTAGCATAGGCTCTCTGGCATTTTTTCCATTCATTTGTGTCTGCTGAGTATAAATCAGGCTGAATTCACCATGAATTCATTACCAATTGCAGTCAGTACCTTGCCAAATGTGGAAAAAAAAAAACGCTTAAATGACACATGTTCAAACCCCGTATCTCCAGGGGCACACCTTGGATTTTCTACTGTTTTTTTTTTCACTGATTCCTCTATTATAGTAGAAAGACCACTCCAAAAATTGTTGATGTGTTTTGACCAATATAAATTTTGCAGGTGTCTGAACAGGGGTGGGGTAATCTCCTGATTAAGCTATAGGTGTAATAATAAAAAAGTTATGCCATGTTAAATACAAGAAAAATGTCAATTGACAAAAAAACTGACGGACAGTACCCTTAGAAAATAATTCACCAAAAATTCATTTTTGGTCCGAATGAGCTGAAATTCCGGATTTGTCAGTGATATATATTTATACAGCTGCGCACAAAAAATAGCAAAATAAAGAAGGTGGTGGTGAGACCCATTTGATGATCTGACATGGAATGACCCTACTGCTGTCTGGCTACTATTAAAAAATGAGTGGGTTATATAGGTTACTCAACAATACTTGTACACTGCACTGTATGGCTGTCATTGATATTGATTGCAAATTTCCTTTTGAATACTAATCTGTGCACATTTAAATGCCATTTTGCATGTATTTTTAGGACCATGTGCAAAGTCTTTCCATTCGTACACTGAGTTGTATCCTTCCCTAAAAAATGACCCTGGACCCTCCCCTCTCTCGTTAAAAGCATTTCTGTGCTATCCCCACCACTGTTTTGAACTGACAGAATTTGAAAAATATGGTCACACTGTACAATGAGGGTACAAATCTTATGCTTAAAGTGCAAATTCATCAAATTTTCTCAAATAAAAACTAATCTGGCATTCGTTTGACCAAACAGTTCATGAACAGTATCCTGCCTATTAAATGCCCTGAATTTGCAGCTTTTTCTTGAAAATGAGCCTTTTATTGAGGTCGAGCAGAGATCTCCAAAAACAAAATGAAGATTGACCCAAATTTGCCAATTAGCTGATGTGGCGTAACAGGAGGAGTTCCAAACGCAGAAGTCGAGCTGAAAACAATAGGAAAACAAGAAGTTGACAAATAATATTATTTCCATAAATTGATGAAAACAAAAATATTTTTCACATCAGAGGGGGAAAATGATTAACGTGACAATCAGCCTGTAGGCATGGTGCACTGAAACTACTTAATGAGAGTTTCATTAGGCTATGACGAGGAAAGGTGTTCGAAAATAGGTAGCCTACGTACATGATGACAGCACAAGAGTCTAGTAACTCCGATTCCACAGTACACACTCGACAAACAATACAGCCCATGCAGGTCAAATGCGGCCCTTTTTGCAGAGCTGCGGTGCGTTCTCCGAAATCACAGATGCTAACTTGCGTAGTTGGAACCATTGACAAACTATGTAAGTTTGTAACTCAGTTAGCAACCATGCTTTTGGGAAACGGACCCCAGACAAGAAGCTTACACTTCTTTCATTCTCCAATTACAGCTCCTGGTCTCGTTACGGCCTCGCTATGATGGCCGAAGTTGCAATTCTACTCAAGGTCTCGTGGTGGAAGATGGATTTAGTTTCAAGTCATTTTTTTGCATAAAATAATTTCTACACTCATTTTAGGATGGGCTTATTAAGCAGCGCCCTGGGCTTTTTCTGAGTACAGAATAGATAGGGAAAATTCGGGACCAGAGTAGTTTGGGCTCAGCTTATTAACTGATGGCTTATTAAGCAGCAATTTAAGTAATTACTAACCCACAGTGATATCCAGACTTTTCCAGTGACTCGGGATCTGGCAGATAAAAGCAGTCATCAGTGAAGTCTTGATAGCAGATCGCCAATCCTGATCTGGACTCCGTAAAATCCGCCCGTTCCCTCTTCTCAAAATCTACCCATGTCTTTCAAATTGTGAGGGAAAACAAATTCTGATTCATTCCGCTGCTCTCTCAACTAGCCCACTAAATCTGTTAAATACTCAAAAACAGTTGCCTAAAAACAGCTAGTATGTGATGTTCCTGCTTGCTAGCTTCTCTCCCCCTTCTGTGCTTTCTCAACCTGCTGCACGATGTGATTTGAGCCACTGCCAACATACATTGCAAACCTTTTCTAACAATAATCAACTCCTGTTTTTTTCGGGTTTGCTCAGTCCCGGACTCACTACTGTATGTGATGATCTCTGGGAAGCTTGGCTTCAACTTCAACTCACTTGGTTCAGTTTGGGTTTGAATTTTCAGGCCCATCACAAAATTTAGGAACGGCTGTAAATTGTTGTATGAGGGGCCAATTTTACTCCACACTCTTGGGAATCGGGACATTGAATAGGGGAAGAAAACTTTCAAAGATGAGATAAAACTGATATTCACCATTATTCTTTTCCAAATATTGTATAACACCACAGAGTGGTGTCACGCCTAGCATGAAAATTTACTGAGCATGAGCTTCCAATCTCGCAGCGCATTTTTCTGTGTGTTTACATTCAAACTCTTTTGACTGTAATTTTTTTAG
Source organism: Gymnothorax javanicus (assembly GCA_029692085.1). NCBI lineage: Eukaryota > Metazoa > Chordata > Actinopteri > Anguilliformes > Muraenidae > Gymnothorax > Gymnothorax javanicus. Next base: position 85,568,665 of record CM056196.1, read on the forward strand.
TACTTTTATCAATAATCAACGACAAGGGCAGATTTAGAGCATAACACTCCAGGTTACAAGTGTTACACTGTATTTGGTGACCCATCAGATTCTGTGACCTGCAGTGTTGCATGAAGTTGTCAGATTGTTTACTGAAATTAAACTATTAATATCAAAATGTAAGAATACTACATTACATGTAAAAATCCAGCAGTTAAAATCATATAAAAGTATTGCAGTTAAATTTACAAAAAATAACCTACTGAAATAAGAACTCATTTATGAGAAAATCATATTATATTAAAAAATAAATTTGACACTATAAATTATTAATACTGATAAGCCAATGCATAAGCAGCATTTATCGTTTATTTAACAGCCATTCCGTGAGAAAATGTCATTTTTTGAAGAAGTTGAGGAGTTGACCCCCCTGGAATTGAATGAAACTTGGCAGATAGGTAGATATGGTAGTCTCACAGAAAAAGCCAAATTTTTAGGTCCGTATCTCAAGAAGTCTGCCGGTGGGGCCACCTGGAAGCCACTGAAGTGGCTCAGTTTTGCTTTTGACACCATATTTTACATCAATTATTATGACTTAAGGGTACACAGTACCAGATGTGTTATACTTTTATCATGACCTGTGACACTTCAAGTCTGGATAGACATTAGCACCACATCAGCGCCAAGCTGGGTAACTATGTTATTGAGCCAGAATTATTTGAGAAATCACGGTAAGAAGTGAAAATGGGAATTGGAATAAAATAATATCCCAGGCATATACCAATCAAGAATGCATTATTATGTATTTACTCACAACAAAACTATCATTTTCAGTTAATACTCCCTTGGTATCTTGCCGGGTTCGTGCAATGGATGGCCGGAAAGATGGTCAAAATTGATTTTGGTGCATGTTTGTGGTATATTTTCTCTGTAACCCAGATATATTCCATGAAGATAAATGCTGTTTGTTGTGCTTTTGGAGCTCTGTTTTCAGGAATATCAAGAATTTATTTGGTAGTATCTACACTTTCAAGCTAGATGGAGCCAAAGTTGGAGGAAAACTCAAAATGGACCATTTCACAGCAGATTGTGCCTATGTTTAGGCAGCATTATTTTATTTAACCAGCAAGATAGAGATCTGAAATTCTCTGGATACATAGTCCCTTTGGGGTACATTACAGCATTAGTAAAATCTCAGTGGTAGTATTTTCAGTGTAGATCATTTTAAACATCAAAAGTCAGAAAAATTAGCCTCCAGGGGGCACTGTAGGCTGGATTCAACTACTGGCCATCCCCAGCAATGTACCTAAGAATTTTTTTTTGAATTGTGATATACACAGCTAATTTTCTCAGAAAGTGAAGAGCTTGGTTTGGTACTATGCTGGGTAGATAGCTTTCTGACTGAAGGTGCCACTCTAAAGAGCTAATGTTCCACCTACCAAACATTCCATATTCCCAGACATATACCGAAGTTCTGTCTTTTGAAATATACGAAACGCATACACAGTTATATATAAAATTTATAATCCCTTTGGCATAAAGCTTGTTTGGTTGTAAACTGGTGGTGACTGTGAGCATTACCAAACGCACAATACATCGGCTATTACCAAGTACGGGTACAGTGCAGTCAGAAACATACTGCACGTTATAAAACATGACCAGTCCAAAATTTTTAAATGCCAATAAAAGAACTAATGTAAAAGGCGTACCACCGTAAGTATGCAGACATGCCTCAACAGTATGCGTACACTTACATGAAATAAAAGTCCATAATTTGAACTCAAAAAAAATCTTCGTCACACAACCGTGTACATGAAGACAGAATGTCTAGTACAAAAGTTAAAACTGTTTTATACTTTTCTTGTTATCCAAAGCGAAATGATGTCACCACAGCATGTGACCAGCTCTATCCGTCAATCTGTTTTTGGAATTCGATTGTGGGTTGGTGGCACCTGGCGGTGCGCACCAGAGGTGCTCCTTGGCTTTGACCTTGAGCAGCCATCCATGGCTTTCTTTGTTGGATCTGGGTCGATGTTACCCACGGAGCCAGTCAAGCCCGAGGCAAGCCCTACTACACTGCATCCTGGGTCTCAACAGGGCTGCTTACAGGCCATTGATAGTGAGCTTGTCTGTCTCTGAATTAAATTGCGGGCTGCAGCCTATATGGCGCAATAGTTGCGTCAACACCCATGGCTTGGTATGCACGGAAATGGGAAGTCTGTAAAAGAAACCCCGCCCTCCCAACCATCGGGCATCTCGTAGGCTAGGCATCATGGGCAGGTGTTAGGAATGAAGGCATGCAAGTTACCACTACAAATGAACTGTCCTTTTCTTGGTAGAGTGCTGCTTGCTTGCTAGGACCTCTGTGCCCTTTATCAGGATAACCACTTGCTAGACGCAACTGCTGTGCCCTTTTTCATACCCAAGCACCGTACCCTAGGGAAATCCTAGAATTAACACTGAAACCTGCTCTCCGATTCTAATAGCAGGGCTTGACATTAACTTTTTGAGGCACTTGTCCTTTGGACAAGTAAATTTACCTTTCACTTGTCCAGGCTCAAAAGTCACTTGTCCGGGTTTTTTTGACAAAAATTTACTTTTTATGCCCTTAGAATCGAAGATTCGGGGGCATACTGTTTTTGGCCTATCCATCCCTCTGTTTGTTTGTTATTATTATCCCCCAGCATATGATACAGGGGGATATAGTCATGGGCGCGGTTGCCCGTCCATCCGTCCACTTGCCTGTCTGTGAACATTTCATTTCCGGAGCATAACTTGAAAACCGTTCAATATTTTTTCACAAAACTTGGTGCGCACATTAATCATGACCTGAAGTGGTGCCTTTTGCTAATCCAAAGTTGATGAATTTTGTATTTTTTCTGTTTTCCATGGAAACATTTTGAACTTAGAATTTTAGGGGGTATGGTCTGTTTCCGGAGCAGGTGACATTTTCATTCTTTCAATATGTGGGGCCAGGGGGCTTGTTTGCTGCCCCATGGGACAGCAGAGTGTCGTGTCTATAGGCACTTGTCCCTTTGACCAAGGAAGATGAGCTGGAATATTATAGGAATGATATAGGTGATTATTGAGGTGTTTTAAAATTTTGTTACATAAACATTTTCCAACATTTAAAACTGTGCTTAATGAAGTGTTTCAGCCAAAATAACTCCAATCTAACAAATCAGCAGTTATTAAAATGTGGCAAACATTATCTGGGAAACATGTTTATTCACTTTACATGGAGCTAAGATTGGTACTGAATTATATTAAATGTTTGCCAAATGAGTTAGTGTATGTTTATGAGTTGTAAAACATAAATTATCTTGAAGAAGGAGCAGATATTCACCAGTAAGCTTGACTCCAATAACTAAGCAATATGTCAACAGATAGCAGTTGAAGACTTTTCCAATAGTATTCAACTAAATTTAACCAATAAAACTGTTTATTATTAAATTAAGTTTTGAATGCAGGACTTATATTTTAATTAAGTTATTTCTCAACATGACACTATTAACATCACAAAATTAATTAAACACTTTTTTTCCAACCAATCATTAGAGCACAGGTGACTGTAGGCCTAACTACTTAGTAAAAACTGGCATGCTTAGGTTGGTGCCTCTGCATGAGTCATTAAAAATTTAAATTACTTAACCTAATAATTCAACTACCAATTTGTAGACTGACAGACCTGGGCAGTGAGGTTCCGGAGGTGAAATCCCAATGAGATTCAGCGACTGGGATTGCGACTATCAGATATAATATCGTAAACATCGAGGGCAGACTGTAAGACAATGATATCTGCTCCAGTAGAAACTACAAGTCCGAATGAAATCAACCTTGTTTTGGAAAAACAAGAAAAAAAGTTTTATACATGTCACGGTGAAGTACTACATTACCCACAATCCTACGCTGTTACCTTGGAAACCTAAAATAAATCCGCGAATGTCTTCGTCAATTATGAGTTAGGTCAGTAACGAATGAAGCACTGGCCATGTCACTAAATAATAAACAATATGAAACACTAAATATACTCTCGACACAAACTAAAATATATTACTACGATAAATTACACAAGCAGCTTAACTATCGATGCTGCAGCGAGGTGGCATTGATTCACGTCTCATTCACTCGGTCTCTCTTCGCACCGGTGCTATTATAGTTCATTTTTCATTCATCGCACAGACCAAGTTTCACGTCACTCAGGTGCAGTTGCTGTTTTTCTTGGGGCTTTTCCTGGAGCTTGCCCAGGTTGCGGAGCCTCGTGAAACATCGCTGCTCCTCTGATTAAGGCGTTCCTGTATATGAGTGCGCGCGCGTCCGTGTCTGTGTATCTGATCGGTCAATCAAAGCATTCGAGTTGGACGCTGGTTAGACGTGTCGTGGGGAAAAAACGTTTTTGTTTCAAATTGGTATTCTGAATGTATTCATTTTGGGAATTGAATTCAGGGCACATAACGTGAAGACACTATTTTTTTAAGCAACTTTTAACTTGTCCGGTGGGGCAAGTAAATTTCTCTTCCACTTGTCCGACAATAAAATCTACTTGTCCCGGACAAGCGGACAAGCGTTAATGCCGAGCCCTGCTAATAGTAATGCAAAAATGCAGAGAATTTGTTATTTTCTGAAACTCACCAACTCTACAAAACTGTACACTGCACTGACAGCTGATAAAAGTCTTGCATGTTGACACAATGCTACAATCACCACCAACATTCTTTTCCAATTTACAACCAACACAGCTTTATACCAAAGAGATTACAAATTGTATAACTGTGCATGTACTTTATATATGTCAAAAGACAGAACTTTGGTATATGTCTGGGAATATGGAATATTAGGTCGGAAGAACATTAGTTCTTTAGAGCACCACCTTTGGTCAGATAGCTATCTACCCAGCATAGTACCAAGCTAATCTCTTCATATTCAGAGAAAACTTGCTGTGTGCATCACAATTCAAAAACAATTTCTTTGGTACTTCGCTGGGGATGGCCAGTAGTTGCATCCAGCGTACAGTGCCCCCTGGAGGCGAATTTTTCCGACATTTGATGCTTAAAATCATCTACACTGAAAATACTACCATCGAGATTTTACTAATGCTGTAATGTACCCCAAAGGTACTATGTATCCAGAGAATATCAGATCTCGATGTTGCTGGGTGAAAAATTAATGCCACCTAAGCATAGGCACAATCTGCTATGAAATTGACCATTTTGAGTTTTCCTCCAACTTTGGCTCCGTCTAGCTTGAAAGCATGGATACTACCAAAAAAATGCTTGGCACTCCTAAAAATAGAGTTCCAAAAGCACAACAAACAGCATTTACCCTCACAGTACAAATCTGGGTTACAGAGAAAATATACTGCAAACATGCACCAAAAATGAATTTCAACCATCTTTCTGGCTGTCCATTGCACAAACACAGCAAGATACCAAAGTACTATTCACTGAAAATTATAGTCTTGTTGTGTGTAAACACATAATAAAGCATTCTAGTCTGGTATATGTCTGGGGTATTATTTTATTCCCATTCCCATTTTCAATTTTTATTCTTATTTCTCAAATAATTCTGGCTCGATAACGCAGTTAGCCAGCTTGGCGCTGATGTGGTGCTGAAGTCTAACTGGACTTGAAGTGTCACAGGTCATGATAGAAGTATAACATATTTGGTACCCTGTGTACCCTTAAGTCATGATAGTTGATGTAAAATGTGGTGTCAACAGCAAAACTGAGCCACTTAAGTGGCTTCCAGGTAGCGCTTTCAGCAGGCAAAGTGAAATACGGACCTAAAAATTTGGCTCTTTCTGTGAGACACCCGTATCTACCTATGTGCCAAGTTTCATTCAATTCCAGGGGGTCAACTGCGCACCGAATGTCAATCTCTTGTGGAATGGCTCTTAATATACTCAATTCAATTTCATTTCATTTATATCAGGCTTAGCCCAATAAAGGGTCTGAGTACTTCTTCCAATACTACAGGTCACAGAATGTGATGAGTCACCAAGTATTGTGAGATAGCGGCATGACCTTACAGTTCTAACCCAGATGTTTCTCTGTCAACCTGACAGATGCCAGCATGTTGTGGTGTTCTTACAACAGGTTTGTACTTAAATTGCTTAAACCTGCTTCAGGTCCTCTGAGCTTCCAGAATCAGTATATGACCCATAACATTTGTTAAAAGATCCAGATAAATCTGATATTTTGGCTGGTGATGGAGACGTGTTTTTCTTAACCATGCTGTTAAAAAAAACCTTTCGATTTGTGGGGCACTTGTGACGTAGCACATGTTTTTGGTTGGTTCCGTGACCACAGCAGTTTGCTTCGAAAAACAGGGAGTTGATTAGTGCAGTGAGTCATATAAACAGCTTCCATAGTCAAAACATCCAATCGCTAATAATATTTCATGGCAATGTGAACAGGGACACTCAAAACCTCATTTATGCAAAACCTCATAAGTAATGTGATGATTGCCCTTTAAGGGGCCTGAATGAATTATACCAACAGTGGACAGTGGTAATGGATGCTATTTGAACTTGATGTGTCATATGCTGACTGTGTCAATTATTATTTAATGAAGGAAAAAAAAAAACAATTTTTTCACTTTTATCAAGTAAGTCAATAATTCTGAACCTGACAGCAGATAAAACATATTTCTATTTTTTATACAGCACAGTAAAACATGGCGGCTAGGTATCGCACTGATGAGGAATTGCTTGCTATGATTGATGATGATGGTGAAGTGGAAGATAATGGAGACCCATAGTTTCTCCATCAAAGAGCCAACGAGTTTTAACGCAGAAGCTCAAGATCAATATAATGCTCTCTTTAACAAAACAGAAGTGAGAGTTTTCCTTCATGTGACAGTGATGGTTTTCTAGGGTTGAAACTGGAAGTTTGTTTCTGCATTTGTCCTTCTGTGCAACTGATAGAGAACTCAACAAAATGGGTAATAATACAGCAGACTGGCCAAAAGTTCACAGAAATAGCAGCCACAGTGATAGATGAAAAATGATGCAACACATCCAAGCAGCACCTGTAGAATTTTATGAGGCTTTGTTTGTGGGAAAGAGTAATTGTCTAAAGCATGAGCAAAATGGAGAAATGTGTGCCTTACACTCAAAAAAAATGAAACGTTATGAAATGTTAGATTTACTTAATAATGTTATGTCAACTGGTTCCACAAAACTGAGTTAAGTACATTCCACTCAATGCAACTACTGGCCAAAAATGTTAGAGGTCAAATAAAAGGTTAACGCAAAGCAATTGCGTGGAACCAGTTGCCATAACATTATTAAGTAAATCTAACATTTCACAACATTTAATTTTTTGAGTGCAGAGCTGCACAAATGCATTGTTTGACCCTGACGTTTACTGTTAAGACAGTGTCATGCTGCTTAAAAAATGCTAATCCATGAAAAAATTATTTCTGTTAATCATCATTTTTATTGAAAGACATCTTATCATCATCTCAGGAGTTTTCTGCTCAAATGTTGTATGTGCTTATTCAAATTCATCAACAAAACAAATGCAGTTACCATTTACTGTCTGCTCAATCACATTACATTGCTACTGCTATGCATCACTGCAGTGACACAACATATTACTGTTGAAATTGAATATTCCTCAGTGTATATAGGTCATAACTGATTCACTGATCCAGAGCAGTCTGTGTATGTATACTGCTCACTAAAGCATGCACTGTATGGGAAGTAGGTTACTTTCATCCTTTGAATAACACATTGCTCATCCAAACATCTCTCAGCAAGCATGGCTCTGAATATTTATGCTCCTCAAAAGGAATTACCACTAAAAATACTAATTTCCCAAGTAAATTATAGGAATCATATAGCGGCAATACGTAGTATTCTCATGGCTTACAAAAAAAGTGGCTCTTAAAAGAACATCTGTAGAAAAAAACGCCTTGTGAAAAAAACAAATCCCATAAATAGATGATGATTTGTCCTTAGTTTAACAGAAGTTACTTGGGCAACTGCCAGGCAATGCAATACCAAAAACTACAAAACCTTTACAAGCTGAAGCCACATTTGGGGAATGAATCTTATTGAACTGATTACATGTAAATTGTATAGTTTGCTTGGATCTGAATGTGCAAAATAAAATAATAAAAAGCATTTGAATGCAGAGGTGTATTGTATATACAGTTTATATGAATTACGACGATCAGCTGAACTTAAGGATTTAACAAAAGAAGCAACAATTTCACATGTAGATCCAATCAAGAAATCCACAGCAAAATGGATTCGAAAAAAGGAATGAAATGGAATGAAAAAAGTATCCACTCTACAATGGAAACTCGTGGTTATTTTCTCCATACCCTCTGAATACACGGCCAATACAATCTCTGCATTTTGAGACTTCCCTAGGCATTGGAATTATTTTACAGACGGCAGCATAACACTGAAAAACAGCTTGTGGCACTTTCTACACTGAGAGGCATTAAAAACGAGTAGTGGTTTTTACAGTCTAAGTTGACAACTGATAGATTTTCCTTTTGCTGATTCATATGATGACCATCAGGTATGGTAAGCATCGCAAAATGTCAGATGTCTTGCTTTGAATCCCTCCTTGGTTTAACACCACATTATGATTTCCCAAATGCAACAAAATTCCCTCGATTATGGTTGTGAATCACACACTGTGAGAATTTGTTTTGCAAATGAAAAGCTCAAGTTAAGGGCCAATAAAAACACGCATTAAGAAAGTCACATCATTTCCATTACCAATGCCACAAATGAATGAGTCTCGGAAGAATCAAACATTTTTAATGTTGAATGATGGCCAGTGCCGAAGAAAAGTTTCTGAACGCATTAAGGTCAATTAAATGACTGTATCCAGACTGCAACGACAAGGCAGAATAACCAGATGTGTCAGCTATCGTCCTCAACGAAGTGCGTCATCTGCGACGTCACAAAAACACATTCCATAAAACTTTTCTGCCATGTCAAATAATCCATAAGAACTGCTGAATTCACAGCCAATATAATGATAACAGTGTCTTACTAGTCTTACTTCCAAAAGCAGTCTCCTGTGACCGTGTTTTGCAATTACAAAAGGAAACATTTACCACAACTGTAAAACAGTGTATTTTAGTATACATTTTAAACGCCTCCCAGTGTATTTGGCAAACAGCTATGCTTGCCAGATTATCTGTCTCGCCCATTTAAAAATGGGCACAGCACCACCATACTAATGCCTCCTTTCAAAGCCTGTCAGAAGAAGACAAGAGATGGCAAATACCATCTACACTTGCAGGCTAAACCAAATACATTTGCAGGCTAAACAGATGAGACCATAAAATAAATTTTGAAACAAGTTGCACTTTTAATCTTTTTATCTAATTGACCAATCTCTTCCCACACTTTTTCTGATTATAAACTTTGACAATTCAACAACCCACTAATTCTATAATCCATTGGTCCCCTGAAAGAAAAGTCTCTAATTTTATTTCATATAGTCCTTGTTTTAAACTGTACTCACCTGAGTTCCCTGGGAAATCAGTGCTGAATATTGTTATGTATGAGTGTTTTATGTAAAGCACTGTATATCATTTGTTACGGTGGCCCTGAAGGCCAATAGTAATAAATATTTCAAAAGCGCAAAATATATTTCACAAAACACAAATACATTTCACAGAACAAAAACAAATTTCACAGAACACAAATACATTTCACAGAACAAAAATAAATTTCACAAAACACAAATAATTTTCACAGAACAAAAATAAATTTCAGAGAACACAAATACATTTCACAAAACACAAAAACATTTCACAGATCACAAAATACATTTCACGAAACCGGAAAGGGTAGGACCATGGTACTTGTTTGTGATTGGCTAAACCCAAGTCTGTCCGGCATCAGTCATTTATCATTTCCCGTTTACACTGGATACCGCAATAGCAGAGCCAGCGCGAAATTTCAAGTGTTTCCCAGGATGGAAGAGGAGCTTGAGTTGATAGCGCAATACTTCAACAAAGGACAAACATATAGTGTGATTCTTGAAATGCTCTCCTCGTATCATGAAATACACACATCCATTGGAACCCTTAAATCACGCTTAAAAGACCTCAGACTACAGAGAAGGGGCGGATATTCTTCATTGAATGTCGTTAGGAGGGCACTATCATCAGAGCTGCTGGGATCTGGACAACTGTTTGCAGTGGCGCAGATAGAACTGGGAATTGGGGGAGATACGTCCTTTATGACAACAATTAGTCCTGGCTAGTTCTCAATCATTTTCCTCCATTGACACATTTTCCAATTATCGTAATTGGCAACTGAAGACATGGTTTCTCTCCATATGCGATCTAACAGCGATGCAATCATGGGCTAAATTCAGTACAGAAAAATAATTTACTTATTAATAGGCCAATGCTTCGCTTTGATTGAAATGGTCCGCATTCTAATGAAATATCGCCTTTCACTCTCGGTATTGCGTGGGTTGTTAAAAAAAAAAAGTGGTACTCGGCAGTTAAATAGGCTATAAAAAGCGTGCAGCTCAAGCTACTTGCGTGAGAGTCGACAGGTATGCAATTTTTAATAACGTTGATTTAAATACAGCAAATATGCGTCCAGATGAACGATTGCCATCTTACTTAATCGGAGAGAACAAGCAGGAACAAGCAGTGTCCCCGCCCCCCCAATTCCCTGTTCTATCTGCGCCACTGACTGTTTGGATACCGAACAAACATGGCATGCGTGTCAAAAGGGAGACCGTCATGAGAATGCTCCGGCAGCTGAATTCACATGGGACCCTGTTGCGGGCACGTTGCAGGTTTATCCGTCGCACTTCCCATTCAATGGGTCCGAACTACCAATGGCATGTAGACGGGTAGGACAAATTAAAGCCTTTTCAATGGTAAGTGCGACGGATAAACCTGCGACATGCCCGAAACAGGGTCCTGCATGGATTCAGCTGCCGGAGCATTCTCATGACGGTCTCCCTTTTGACACGCAGACAATGTTTCTGCTTAAGAGACGAGTTATCCATATTGTACGGTATCCAAACAGTTGTCCAGGTCCCAGCAGCTCTGATGATATTGCCCTCCTAACGACATTCAATGAAGAATATCCGCCCCTTCTCTGTAGTCCGAGGTCTTTTAAGCGTGGTTTAAGGGTTCCAATTGATATGTGTATTTCATGATACGAGGAGAGCATTTCAAAAATCACACGAAATGCATGTCCCTTGTTGAAGTATTGCGCTATCAACTCAAGCGCCTCTTCCATCCTGGTAAACACTTGAAATTTTGCGCTGGCTCTGCTATTGCGGTATCCGATGTAAACAGGAAATGATAAATGACTGATGCCGGACAGACTTGGGTTGAGCCAATCACAAACAAGTACCATGGTCCTACCCTTTCCAGTTTCGTGAAATGTATTTTGTGATCTGTGAAATGTTTTTGCGTTTTGTGAAATGTTCTTGTGTTTTATGAAATGTATTTGTGTTCTCTAAAATTTATTTTTGTTCTATGAAATTTATTTGTGTTCTGTGAAATGTACTTTTGTTCTGTGAAATGTATTTGTGTTCTGTGAAATTTATTTTTGTTCTGTGAAATGTATTTGTGTTTTGTGAAATATATTTTGCACTTTTGAAATATTTATTACTATTGGCCTTCAGGGCCACTGTAATTTGTAAATGGAGATTTGTTACATACTATTTGTGCTGCCTTACTGGTCAGCCATTTATTTAGCACCCTCTGGTGGTATGTCTGTAGCAAAATATGATCTGATGCAATACCACTTGTTTGTGATGAAATAGAATAGTGCTTTCTCGAGGTTTCTGGCATCTTCTTTCCTGGAGGGGGCCGGATCACCCAGGACTCCTGTAGATCTTTCCAGAATGTTCCTAGTCTATATAAATGCTGTGATTTTGGTCAGTTAGAGAGGTTTTGTTTTGGCATCAGAGTTACATAGTGGCATTAGAGTGTTATTATTAGATTGCACAGTGGATTATTTGTAGAAATTTTTGGACCGAATCAGTGAAGAATAAATTTGTTTAAGTTGTCATTGCTGGTTTTCTTTCTAGTGATTTTCAAGTCATAACAACATACTCATCAGTATTTTCCCTCTTCCTGATTTATTCAATTGTTGCATAGTTATCACACTTAATCCAACTGGTCACATTTGCGACCAACTTGATTTTTTTTTTTACTTCTAGAAGCTCTGTAAGTGTTGTCGTTGGCTTTGGGCAAAAAAAAAAATGCAACTTTGAACTTAACCATCATGAAATTAAAAAATACATAGTTTATGTGTTAGGTGAGGTCTAAGGCGTAAAATGCATGCACTAACATAGCAAGAAAAAATTTAGGATTAAATGAGTTAATGTTTCATGTATTCATACTCATTTTAATATTATACAAAGATAACCAAAGTGAACACAGAATGTAGTTTTTAAATGATTAGATTATTTCATTTATTGAAGGAACAAAGTTATCCAACCCTACCTGACCCTAGCCTCTGTTGCAGACGTCCTATGTGATTCTATTCCCTCACACACTAACATCTGCGCACTCCAGCCATGTTCTGACTTCCATGATGAAATGGCATTAATCGGAATAATCAGAATGCTTGTTAAATGCTTGTTAAATACACTTTGATAACAACTGCACATCACAAGCATGCATGATTTTTATTTTGGCCATGAAATTAGAGAGGTGTGTTTTTAATGCTAAATTTTCAGTATATTTAATTTTGACTCTGTAATTTGGTGTAATATTTCCCAATTTCATGAATACATTTTAAGTGTTTTTAATATGCTTAATTTGTATTGTAATTGGATTTAAGAAACCTACCTGGCAAATAAATTGTTAAATTTAACCTGTGTGGTTTCTCTGAAAATTGTCCGACTCTGTCTGTTAATATACTGTACAATAGTATGCAGTGATGATTATACACCACCACTTTCATCTAAAAGGGGTCCCAATATTACTGCTCTGTAATTTTTTTTGGTGGACAACTGGTGACATAAAAAGTTATGGCTTGGCCAGCTCAAAGTCTAGACCTCAATCCAATTGATCTTTGGAATGAACTTCAAACCATACAGAATGCACCTGGTGGGACATCTCACAGCTAATTAGATTAATTGGCAATGGATCAGTGACATTAGTGGGTATGAAAAGAGCATCTCAGAGAGGCTGAGTCTTTCAGATGATGTTGAGGGCTTCACCACTCTGTGACAGACTGCGTGGGAAAATTGTTCAAAAATTTAAGAGTGAAATTGCAAAGAAACTAGGGATTTAATCTGTGGTATGTAATATCATAAAATTATTCAGAGAATCTGGAGAAATGCAAGGGTCAAGGCCGAAAACCAATACCGAATGGCCACAATCTTCAGGCCGTCAGGTTGCACTGCATAAAAAACAACCATGTATGGGCTTAGGAACATTTCTGAAAATGATTCTCAGTGAGTACAATTTGTTATTGCATCCACAAATGCAAGTTAAAATTTTGTAAAGAAAAACACATAAATAAACAAGATCCAGAAAAGTTTCCGCCTTCTCTGGACCTAAGCTCATTTTTGATTGGCTGAGAAAAAAGTGGAAAACTATCCTGTGGTCTGACCAATAAAAATCTAGGTTTTTTTTTTGGAAATCAAGGATACCTCATCCTCTTGGCTGAGCAGGAGAGGGAACATCCAGTTTTTTGTTTTTTTTTTTTATCAGCGCACAATTCAAAAGCCAGAATTCGTGATTGTATGGGGGTTCACTAGTGCATGTGGCATGAGTAACTTGTACATTTGTGAAGACAGCATTAATGCTAAACAATATATACTGGTTTTGGATCAACATATACAGCCATCCAGACATCTTTCTCTGGTAAGGCTTTGCTTATTTCAGCAAGAGAAAGCCAAACCACATTGTGCGCGTGTTACAGCATCATGGATCTGTAGTAAAAGTCTGGGTGCTAAAGGTCACACATTGTATAATTTTGTGCATAAATGAGTCTGCAAACAGTGTTGAGTAGCTGAAATCTAAAATCAAGCAAGAATGAAAAAAAAATCATTTTGCTCTCAAAACCACAGTAATTGGTCTTCTCATTTCCAAAACACTTACAGGTTGTTTTTTAAAAAAGACATGATTTAACACAGTGGTAACATGACCCGGTCTCAAATTTTTAGAAAGGTGTTGCTGGCATCAAATTCAAAATGAGCAGATATTTTTCAAAAACAAAAACATTTCTCAGTTCAAGATTTGATATGTTGTCTTTGTCCTATTTTCTATTTTATATAGAGTTTAAATGATTTTCCAATCATTGCAGTCTGTTTTTATTTAGATTTTACACAACACCCCAACTTTGAAAAAACGTTGTATGACTGAATGAATAAATTATGTTGCAGTTTTGTCATTTTATGTAAAGCACATTTTGTTTCCCATGACCCTGCATGAAGAAATTCAGTTCGGCTTGAATACTTTTATTTGCAGTGAAACAGAACTAATTACCTCACCTGCTGCGGCAGGTATCAATGTTACCAATTTTGGGGATGTAATGAATGAGAAAAACAAATACAGCAAGTAAAACTGTACACTGAAAAGTAAATAGAAATCAGGTGCTGTTAAAGTGGCAGATTTGAGCGTCAAAATGCGTTTTCTGCATTGCAAGAAATTGAACTGGAACTTAGTTTAAGAGTCCCTTATTATGCTGATCCTTCTTTTAATACATATAAGTAATGTTATAATGTTGGATGTCCATACCCCACCTCTGCAAAGTTTCTAAACATAAGATACAGGGGTTTTGCCGTAATCCAAGAACGTGATTTTCTGAACGTGATTTCCTCTCTGAACAGCTCGTCCCGAGATCTTCACGAGATCTGGGCAAAACATGACGTCAGGTTGTTGCGTCCAATCAGGACAGATCTGGCCAGAGCCAATCACAGTGCTGGACCTGCCCACCCCGGAATTTATCAGACACAAATGAGCCCAAATCATTTAACATGTAGATTTATCAGTATGTCTCCCAAAGCTGTTCGTACGTGTTTGTTTTGGATGCAAAGAAAAAGCACAACTATTTTCTCTTCCAAAAGATGATGCCACCAGAAATCAGTGGGTAGCTTTTTTGTTTGCTGGCGGCAAACAGCCACACTCAAAGGGAACAATAGCTGTTTGTGCTTGGCATTTCACCAAAGACAGCTTTGTCAATAAAGGATAATTTGACGCTGGATATGTGTCTCAGCTGCTTCTCAAACATGGAGCAGTGGCATCAATCAAGTGCTCGGAGCCACAAGCTGTAAGTAACGATATAACAGCAAATAATGTAAGTGAAGCTAACGAGTTACAGGTGGCTAGCAGGACCGCCAACAATAGTTAGCACTAACAACTGGCCTCAAACGCAGGCTTTGTACAATATCTGAGGAAAAAGCCTGGATCGGTACCAACTGTTTGCGACTCACAGACGCGGAAGCAGTAAGTTTTACCATTTTGTGTTGCTTTACTGCATAAGCCTACCTAACGTGACTGCCTGTTGAATGTGGCTGTAGCACTGCGGTTAACGCAGTTACTGTTAGTTAAGTTATTATTGCTAATGTTCGTGTCCTAAATATGCCAGAGTAAATAATACTAAGGAGACATTCAACAGAAGGTGTGTGAACATAAACCTCATTTGAAGCTAACTTTGTATACTTGTTTGTAATTTGGATGCTTGGTACAACTGTTCACGGTAACGGAACTTGCTGTCTGTAAAACCTGTATTGCAGGCAAACGTTTGTCTCTGTCGTTATGATGACCGTTCGGTGACTACCGCATGTTAGTTTGCATACCGTGCTACTTAAAATATGCTCCTGGTTAACTTACATGCAGTAATTCAGATCGGTATGCTTGTGGGCCAGGTCATGCGGTAACGGAGTTACAAAATTGATGTATTTTGTATCATAGCTCCAAGACTAAGTGAGATAGAGTTACAATTTAAATGGCTTTGTGTAGGTCTTCCCTAGTACTTCAAAAAACAAAATAGCCAATTTTGTTCATTTGATTTATTTTGGGTGAAAACGGCAAAAAACTGGTCGGTAACGGAATTACAGTTTTTTGCCGTTTTCGCCCAAAATAAATCAAATAAACTGCTAGTTTCCAGTAGAAAGTTGCTGGAGGTAGACTGCATGCATCCGTACCTTATTTGGAATAAAGATATGTACATCAGCATCGGCAGGGCTCTCAAGTTTTGAATGCAGGCTAGAGTGAGATTTTCTTCGGGGGGGTACATGATACTCCCGTTTTCAAAGGTGCATAGTAACGATGTACATGTACTTCGTTACAGTATTTAAATAGTTTTTTTGAGGATTTGTACTTTACTAAAGATTTTTTTTTTTTTACTGGGACTTTTACTCTTACTCTCTTACATTTAAAAGATAAAAAGTATACTTTCACTTCGTTACTTTGACACTGGCAACTTAGTTACTCGTTTCAAATTAAAATATTAATTTAATTCATCAGTCTCGAATTATCTGGATTTGGCGTGTCCGAGAAGAACAACGGTGTATCTTTGTGAAGATGTGTCCGCCGGTGGACATGGAACTGCAAATTTATGCACGCAATTACAATATTCTATCACTAGATGGCACACCAGGATCTGTTCTTGAATAATACAACTGCCGGTAAACTCAAAGAAGAAGTGACTTAATTCCCCCCAATAGCTGTACTTTTTTTATTTCACTGGGACTCCCCAGTATAATAAAGGCTAAATTAAATAATTCTCTTGTGTATTTTTATCGTTTTGTCTGTCACAAACAAGAGATATTGCGGAACCACCTCTGACACCGGATCGGAGCTGGGTTTGTTTTCAGCCAAAATACACTACATGGAGGGCAGACAGCCCCCACTCTTCCCGTAACAAGTTACAAGTCAATTCATCTAACCATAACCGTCCAAAGCTGTAAAATTGAGGAAAAAATTATCCATAAGGCAAATATCCTACATAGTTCCTCGACTTTAATAAGCAGTTATTGTAAAAAAATTAAGTGATGAAGTGATTACCTGATTTCGGGCTTCCACTTCCAGCTCTTTGACGTGTGCACACAACAGCAGCATTCGCGCGCGTGTGGAAGACGTGATCACCCGGCAACAAGAAATACTATTTTCTGATTGGCTGATAGGTTGCTGATTCAAGCAGAGCCGTCTGCCTTCGCCTCATCCATTCATAGATTGCTAATCTCTTTTATATACAGTCTATGTTACTAATGTGCGGCGAGTTTTATCACTTCTCAGCGTTAGAAATGTCATGTGTGGCGTGTGAGCTTGTGAAATTATTGAAATGCGTGTGTCTCACGCTCAATGCGTGAGACTTGAGAGCCCAATGTTTTAAGGCACAGGTAGCTGTCTTGTAACAACTCTGGTAGATTTATGCATTGAAACTGCTTGGTTATGTTTTGGGTTAGAATTAAGGTTAGGTTTGGGCACAAAAACTACTTGACCATGTTTTGGGCATATGGTTTTATTTATTTATTTTATTTTAATGTTTATTTGACAGGGACGATACATACAACATTGCCACAAAAAAAGGGAAAATGTGATGTATATAAGACGTCTAGCTTCAGCTAATTTGCAGTCTTTGTCCCTGGTCAGGCTTTTAGAATAAGATATACTGAATACAGAAAAAAAAAAAAAGAAAAAAAGAAAAAAAAGAAATACAAGTGCAGTGAATAATACAATAGATAAATAAACACAGTTGCAGTTGTCAATTACAGATAAAAACAGACATTAAACATTAGGAAAGTGCTATAATAACAATGGCTTAGTAGGAAATTAGTGTTCACATTTCTGCTGCTGCTTGAGCCAATGTTTAACTTTCAAATTAAACCTCTTTAGTTCTGTTTGGGATTTAATTTCCGATGGTAAGGAATTCCATAGGTGTGTACTTTGCACTGAGAGGGATGATTGGCCAAATGTTGTCCTGCGTCTTGGAATTTGACAGTTCTGCTTGGTTGTGCTCCTTGTCATTGTCCTAGAGTTGTCTGTCTTTTTAAAGATCTGAGACATCACTTGTGGGGCCAGTCCATTTAAACACTTAAAAACAACTTTTAAAAAGGAGAACTTTATAAAATTGGAAAAAAGTCAACAAATTATTTATTTTTCAATGATTTTTGCAATGGTGCCATTTTTGTGATTTCTGGTCTAAAATTTTCAAAGCTTGCTTGTACAATGAAGATAAAGGTCTGGTAACTGAGTCACTGGCTTGGCCCCAGGCAGCAGTGCAATAGGTTTGACAGAACCATGGCATGCAGATATAAATGAGCTGCCTTGAAAGAGAGACATGACCTGATAAGTCTAAAACAGTTCAGACTGGTTTTACAGTTTTAGATAGCTTCTTAATATGATTTAAGTTGTGGATCTAAAATTATACCTAAATATTTACATTCATTTACCACCTCAATTTCTTTTTAGTATCAATAGTAATGTGAAATTTCTCAAGGGCTTTCTTTCTCATTGAAAAGCACATTGATACTGTTTTTTTGTGATTAAGTGTTAAATGATTTCTCTGTAGCCATTCTGAAACAGTAACCATCTGTCTGCATAAGATCTCTGCGACCTGACAGGGATTCTTTGCTGAAACATAAAACACTGTGTCATCGGCATACATCTGACATTCAGTGTCCGTACAGATGGTAGGCAGATCATTTATATATTTGATCCCTGTGGCAGACCAGTCTTACTATACAGAGGAGATGTTTTCACATTTTGTAATCGGACACACTGTTGTCGATATTCCAAATATGAGCTAAGCCAACTAACAGCAAGAACAGAGAAATGAAATTGATGTCTTAATTTACTGACAAGTATCTCATGTCTTACAGTGTCGAAGGCTTTCTTCAAGTCCAAGAACACTGCTCCAACCACATTTCCATTGTCAAGTGAACATTTTATTCTCTCAACAAAATGACACAGTGCCATCTCAGTTGAACATTTTTTAAAGCCAAATTGCTTAGGATGATAAAACTGATTATTTTCAAGATAGATCATTAATTGATTTGCAATGACCTTTTCAAGTACTTTTGACATTGCTGGGAGAATTGATATCGGTCTGTAATTACTGGCGTCAGTTAATGCACCAGATTTATATATTGGGGTGATAATGGCCATTTTAAAACTTTATGGGAATTTCCTTTTTTGATAGACAAATTTATTAAATGAAGTAATGGGCTTATCAAAATGGCACTGTGTTTTTTTCAAAAATAAAGCATCCATTCCAAATATATCTTTTGCCTTAGAATTGTTTAACTGCATTATGATTTTTGAATTTCGATGTGGTCAGTCTGTTCGATGTTAAAGTAGAAAGCCTGACCATTGGTTATACTGTTTACATTTTGTAATTGTTGAGTATCTAAGTTAAGTTCATCTGTGTTGAAAGGTTTTTGGAAGTTTGATGTAAGTTCATCTACAGATTGTATGAAGTATGTATTTAATTCATTAGCTATTTCCTCAGTGTTAGTGGAAATCATTCCTTTAATATTAAGTTCCTTTATTTCTCCATGGTGCTTTGACTTACGGTTTAAGAGTGATTGATATGGTTCCAAAGATATGAGCTGTTCCCACCTGAATCATTTATTAGTTGCATGAAATAATTTGTCTTTGCCTTTCTGAGTTCAGTTACAACCCGGTTTCGTAGCCCCTTATAGATAAGGATATCTGTATGTAATTTTGTGGACAGTGATTTTTTTTCGTGATCCCGCTTCTTCATCAACTGACAAATGTCTTTATTTATCCATGGCAGAGTTTGTTTGTGTCTTAACTTAAGAGGGCAAGTGAACTTTTGAATTACATCTGCCATAGTATTTGTCAAGATATCCAACATCTATCTGTGTCGCTAGTTTGCAAAAATTACGTTTTAATTCATTTTCAAATTGATTAATTCTTTGTTTAGGAATTCCTGTTGGCACATAGTTATGATTCTGTTTAAAGGAGAGTCTCTGTAGACGTTTTTTAGTAACCTAATTATCAGGATCATATTATGGTCTGATAAACCTGTTAACAAATTATATGTTTTTGACAGCCTGTCAGGTTTATTTGTAAAGACTAGGTCTATAAGAGTTTTTGCTTGTCTTGGAGATTCTGGTTGGCTCTTTAATTATCTGGTGCAGTTTATGTTTGGATATAACTGTTTTAAGTTTTTTGCTTACAGTTTTTGTCCAGCCAGTTTATGTTAAAATCTCCAAGTACAATATTTTCTGATCTATGGTTTAGTGCTTTAAGCAAATCAAAAATTTTGGTAAAATGTTACATTGTGTTTGGGTGGATTATACAAGGTGATTATGTTAAAATTCATTTTAGGTGACAGGACCACATTTAAAATTAGACATTCTAACCCATAAGTATCCAAGTTAACCTGAGTACATTTAAAATGTCCTTTATGTAAACTAACACTCCACCTCCTTTTCCAGACAGTCTATCTTTGAAAAGCAGGTGTACCCCGCACATCAATCATGGTTTTGTGACTGGA
Source organism: Gymnothorax javanicus (assembly GCA_029692085.1). NCBI lineage: Eukaryota > Metazoa > Chordata > Actinopteri > Anguilliformes > Muraenidae > Gymnothorax > Gymnothorax javanicus. The sequence continues at coordinate 85,589,081 of CM056196.1, forward strand.
GAGCCAGGTTTCAGTCAAAGCCAAAAAGTCCAAGTAGGAGTCTACTAACAGATGCTGAATTTGATCTCTCTTTGGTGTAATACTTCGTATGTTCAGATGACCACCAGTAATGCCCTTCAGTTTTTTTTCTTTGGGTCCCAAATCACCTTTGCATGGTTTACAGTTTGAAAATATTTCACACTTTTTTTGCTGGAAAGCTGCTCTGCTGTAGGCCATTTTTTCTTTGAATCTGTCCTGCTGCAGAGGGAGGTGTGATGGTATAGGTGCTTGAGTCTTGAACAAAAGGGTTGGGTTAGAGTCTTTTTTTGAGAGGACCTCCTACTCTGCTTGCTTTCAGGGATAGTCAGACTTCCTTCAATGATTGAGTCCACCTGAGGAACTAGGTTAAGGCAATCACTTGCACCTGTTGGAATCAGTGAGGATTCCAGCGATCCATCAATCAGCTGAGTGTCACACCTTGGCAAGTGGTAGTTCCTGTTGTTACTGTGTGGCCAATGTTGTTAGTTGATGGGCCAGGATTCAGCTGGATATCACCACTTAGTAACAGCATGAATAATAAAAAGTATAGAATATACCCTTTATTTTTCCCTTTGTTGTGTTGTTGTTTGATCTTGTTACCTCCATACAGATAACCATTTTGCCAAAATAGTGTATAAATCAACAAGTATCCATGTCCAAAAAAGTTAAGTTTGGAAATATCAGTATATATTGTAACTTTGCATCTGGAAGAGTGCTTCTTGATGGCTCATCTGATATGAAACATTGATTAAGGGGGACACAGAGAATCCATGAACAAAGCAGTAGCCAAAAATAAGTCCTTAAAACGTTGCTGTTGTGAAGTACTGGGCAATTGTTGTGCATATCTGGAGGAATTGCAAAGTAACAAACAAAGAAACCATGTGCAGCCATACCCTTAGCAGTTGTTTGGAGCAGGTTCCTGGTTATTCCTGGAATATATCCTTGGTTGGCTGTAGACTTGGTTTTCTTTTACCCCAGAATCTTGAACTGAAGAGTTAGATGTTTGCAGAGCCAAAATGCAAGAATAAAAAGGTATTGTTTTGGGGCCATCTTATCCAGGGTTTTTTTGGGTTGAGGTTAGGATTACGGTTAAGGTAGGTAGGCATTGAAATTACAAGATTAAGTTTAGGATTTGGGTCGGGGTTAGCATTAGGGGTCCAAATAGAACTTTGATCTCTACTGCAACAGCAAGTGCAGTATGGTGGGCCTACTTGTTAGAAGGACCGTTCCATAAACTGGGATGTCCAGGATCAAGTCCTGCTACATACATTTAATTTTCTCATTTTTACCAATGTCATGAAATAAGGTGAATTTAGCTACATTAGGACTGTTTTTGTAATTCTCAGTTGTGATTGTTCTTGTCGTCAATAAAAAAAAAAATGCATAATGCATTTAACAGTTCTTCAATATGTTGACTTTTTCATGTTGAGAAATTAACATGAAATTAACTTTTTCCTCTCTCCATTGACATGATTTATTTGATAGCCTTGCACCTATACTTGATGTGCGTATAACTCTTTCTTCATACAAGAAATTAAGAGTGGACAGTATTTTTACAAATATCTTTTTGTTGTTCTAGACACAGAATTATTTTTCAGTGGTATGTTTGGCAAATTGGCAGACCAATTTATCAGTATAGGCCCTCACGGTCAACCCTAATGGCATATTTCCAAAAATATTAACTAATTTAAATATAAGTCTAACATATCTTAAATATATGTCTAAGGTTACTTGCTGGACTGTTGATCAAAGTTTTGATGTGATTAAAGAATCCAACATGTTTTCAAAAACATTTAATTAATCTATCTATTCTCTATACCTGCTTCTTCCTTACTAGGGGCGCAGGGGGAGCTGGAGCCTATCCCAGCTGACTACAGGCGAAAGGCAAGGACCCACCCTGGACAGCTCATCTATCCATTGCAGGGTGCACACCATTCACACACCACTTGCCCTCACACTCATTCTTATGGGCAATTTAGTGTCTCCAATGAACCTGATGTGCATGTCTTTGGACTGTGGGAGGAAACCACAGCACCTGGAGAGAACCCCAAAAAAATTAAAAAAAGCATTTTCTCTGCACAAACTACAGTACCTGAGAACAGGCAAGACTTCAAGCAGTTCTTTGTACCACTATCCCTGCACAGCCCACTATACCTCAGAATTGGTAGAAATTCTATCAGTTTTTTTTTTCCCTAAAATCACAATATCAAAATATAGAGTAGAAAATCCCATTTATGCTCAGTTCTAAAAATCATTGCTTTAAGAAATCAGTAAATTAAGAAAAGTTTCCAAAAATCAAGCACTTTTAGAATGAATAACAACTCAAGACACTTCTTAATTTTCCAGCAGTATCTGTAAGAGTGGCAATGGGCTGTCAGAGTGCCTAGTTTAATGATAGCGCTTTCAATCCCTTTAGAGAAGTGCTACTCCTGCCATTTGACACCTGTGTTCCTCTGGCTACAGCTGATAAGTGCTGGGAGACAGGATGCTGAAGTGGTTCACTCTTCTCTCCTGGTTTGATCCCAACCACTTTCTCTTGCTACACACCAGAGCCACGCCTCCAGGTATCTGCACCCAGCCATATGATCTGGTGAGGTGGTGCAAAGGCAGGCTTACTCCCAATCTGAGCGAGGAAACATGGCACCATCTACACAGCACAGCACAGCTCCCAGGCAAATGCCAGGCTTTGCAGAGGCAACATCAGCATTGCATTCACTTTCTCCATTGCAAGACATGAAGTACTTCTGCACATTAGCGCAGACTACACGGGAAGAGTTTTTTTCCAAAACGCACTAAGTGCCAAAATTACAAAAATTGAGATAATACCATTGAGCAATAGTCCTGTGCTTCATAGAAAAAGACATAGTTCAAGCATTTGCCAGAAGGCTGGGACTTGGCCATAGGTGGACTTTCCGACAAGACAATGTCCCAAAGCATACCACAAAATCCACACAGAAATGGTTCCAAAACAACAAAATCAACGTTCTGCAATGACCGTCTCGGTCGCTAGACCTCCGTCCAGTTGAAAACTAGTGGGCTGAGTTGAAGAGGGCAGTTGATAAATTCAAACCCAAGAATGTGAAGGATCTTGAAAGGATCTGCTTGGAGGAATGGTCCAAATCCCCCAAATGTGTGCCTTAGCCTTGTCAAAAATTACAGAAAAAGACTTGGTGCTGTTATCCTTTCCAGAGATTGTTGCACTAAGTACTAATGAAGGGTGCCAATGATTATGAAACCTTAATTTTGTGGAAATGTATTTTGTATTCATGATTGTTATGATTTTGGTTGTTTTCATCAAAACATTAAAGTAAAATATTTCACACATGTTGGTGTATTCCGTTTCTCTAAAACAATATTGTATTTCTTTTATTGTTTGTGCATTGCCAGTCAGGAGTGCCAGTAATTTTGGAGCCCACTGTACGTACATACTTTTATTTTATGTAATTTTTTGGTTTTCATACCAGAGAGCTACCATATCTTCGTAAATGGATTCAGGAAAGGAGACAGTCAAAAACAAAGAGTACCCGTAATGTGTTCCGTTTGGATCCAGCTCGAAACAAGAACTGGCAGGCTCACTTTAAAAACAAGATGTGAGACATCAAACCCATCATTGTCCCCAGCACTTTTAAAAACAAACTGACGCACATGGTTATTGTCCCTGGCACATTTGCAAAACAAACCAACACCCATGGTGATAGTCCATCACAGTTTCCGATGAGCCAAGAGAAGTCAACAGCGCTTCTGGACACTGCTAATATAAGGCTTCCTTTGTTCAGAGTGCAGTTTTAAGAGTGTGTCCACGAGAGGACCAGGCAGGGTGACACATGCCATCGGATCGATTTCCTTCAAACTCAGCCACGTGAAAGGGATCAGCCAAAAACTCATCAAACAGGAGCAGTTAGATCTTCAGGTTTTTCTACACAGAGTTAGACAACCCCCATGGTTTTTTGTAGAAAACCCCCAGAATTCTACCAAAATACGAGGCTCAAGTTTTAGGCTGTCCTACTCTTAGAGCTCAGTTAAATCAACCCATCTTCCGCATGGGCACTTGTGGACCCTTTTAAGGGCTCACAGCCAAAGTATTGTGTCATATGGACCATTGCTTGTCAATCAGTGTTGATTAATCAATAATATAACTGTTGACATAATCTTAGAAGGCCGAAATTCAGCATTTTATTGGCCAAATATCTCCAACGGTCAACTATGTATTGAATAAAGACTATCATCTCTGTTTATATGTACCCTTGGGCCAACTAAATTCCTAAAAAATTCTGGGATCTCATAAACTTGGAGCATTGGCTTCGTTCAAAGTTCTGAGCTTTCATTATGAAGTTTAACACATAACCATCACATTGACACATGCCAAGAAATTTTTGAATTATTGGATTGGTTGAATAAATTTCTCAAACACATTTAGAGCTCCTCAGAAGCAATAAACAACTTAGTTTGAGCCTGAAGAATTGCTAGATTGTCCCTTGCTATGTGCCCTCACAATATCAATCCGGTATCTTCCCAGCTTGTAAACTTGTCATCCTCAGAAATTATTGTCTTTAATGACACTGAAAAACAGAAGTATTCTTCTTAGTCTCATTAAGAACATGCTCCAAAGCCTGTTCACAGTCTCCAGGATTGGGACCGCATTCCTGTTAACCTGCCTCTCCAGTTAGTTCCTCTGCCTAGTTTATTAGAAACAGCTCCCAAAGCCCTCTCTAGTCATCAGGATTGGGATTGCGTTCCTGCTAAACTCTCTGAACCTGCCTTCTGACAGTTCTGCTCTGGCAAGTGTGATGTCCATCTGGCTTTTGCGCCGGGACACAAATGGCTGGGTGCAGACATGCCCCCTTACCCAAGCTCATCACCATTCAATCTAAACTATCCCCTTACTATTCTGGGCTCTGTCCCTGTCATAACTACACCGTACTTTGCTTCTCCATCTGGTTCCTTGTCTGGATCATAACGAAAAGTATTCTCAGAAAAAGTTTAAAGTTTCTCCTCAGTGGCCCACATTGTCAGTTCAGACCTGACACGGTCACGTTTGATCCCTTCCATGGCAATGCCTGGATTAACACATACATTGAAAATGCAGTTTCTAAATTTTCCTTGCAGTTTTTGAATATACTGATGCCTTGTAAAAGGTATATAAAAAAAATAAAAGTTCCGTGTTTATCCTACATCCCTTCTCGAGCCTCGAGTTTAATTTTTTGTGCAATTTTGGCAAAATAGCCACTTTTAGGAAGTCATAAGTAAAAAATGAGCATTACGTTCTGAATCATATACTATAGTCTGAAACGTTGTGTATAAATTAATAGAATTTGGCAGATTCAAGCTCTCACACTGCTCTTTTACTGAGTCATAAACTCAGTTTATGAAAGTTTATGAAACTTGGCAAAAATCCAAATTTGTTCTAAAAACTGCTGCAGGGGGGCCTGAGCCCCAATTTTTGAAGTCCTATATCAGCAAATAGAAATGGAAAGTTAAAATTTAACAGTTACAACAGTAAAACTTTTTTTTTTCAACTGATTCTGACGGGGGCACCAGGGAAAATTCCGTAAATCAATATGATTTTAGATTGAATGACCCAAGTTGTTTTTAGACCAAAATGATAGACTGAAGTATTACCCCTGGGGTTGCAGGAGATTATAGGCTTCATGCCAATAGAGGTACTGTAATGCCCCTCCCCCTAGGCATTCTGGACTTTTGGCTACGTGCCTTCATTCAATTACTCAATTACCTCCACTGTTCTCCCTCCTAATCAGCATATTTGGTTTTCATGAGTTGATTTTCATTCTTATGTTGATTTAAACCGCAGTTTTCCCCCTCACTGGCAGGTAGCAACACATTTTAATTAAAAGCGACCCCCATTTGTTATCCTCTCATAGTTTTGTGTTTTTGTTATTTATATACTGTATTAAATAAATCCATGGCCCCTCACTTGGGTCTTTCTTCATTCCACCACTCTCCTAGTGCCCTGTTAACATCTTCGGGCACCAGGGCATCACAGATGCAGCCAAAAGCAAGAGATATCTGAATCTCCGAGACCTTCCACATAATAATATTCCTGATTATTATAATTTTTTTTTAAACACATAAAGAAGGTAAACAACGGCTTTGGTAACCACCTTTCCTTGGCTTCATGGCAGAAGAAAGGGTTATTTTAGGAGCTTTTACATTTTTTTTCCAAAGAGTACAGTGTATTTTTTTGATTACCCAGATTTATCAAAACTTCTGCAATTTAACTGCTTTTCAGTGTTTCCCATTGAAATGTATTGAAATGCATACATAATCATACGTTTGACTCATGACACCAGGACAGTGAGAGTAAATGGAATGACAACAGGAGCTTTCCAATTTTGTCTTCCAAACCCAGCACAGAGTGGCCATCATTTTGACAGCGAGTGCAAAGTATGAACAATTTTTAAAAAGTACACTTTTCTCCCTAAAAAAACTTTTTATATCCTCAAATGACATTTTTGATTCCTAATGTCCTAAAGTATCATTATTACGGCACGCACACTTTTGTTTTTGGAGTGAACCACTATGATTGCATGCTGGCAAACAACCACAGCTGTCAAGCAGCTTTCAGCTTAGAGCAAGGGCATATCCAACTGTGCCTTTTTATCTCCCCATTTCAGTTCCATAGGTTTTGACATGAATTGAGTGCTGTTTTCCTACTTTTAGCGAGCACTCTGATGCAGCCTTTTATGTCTGTCTGCTTAAAGTTCACTTTTCTGTGAAAAAAGGAAGAAAAACTCAGTTCTTCTAAAACATTGCAGGCATGAAGGTGCCTGCTTTTTCTTGGTCTCATCATTCTGCTCCAAATTAACTCCTGCTAACTGAATGACACCAGCATTAAAATTAAGAATTAACTGAAAATATCCATAACTCCGACTGATTTGCACAGACACAGAAAAGTGTGAGAAGCTTCTTCTTCATTTTCAGTACATGACATAACATTATTGGCATTTAGACATTTTAATTCAGAGAGGGGTACAGCATAAAATTTTGTGACAAATACTTCAAATGAAGACAATTCTACCTCCTGAACTGCATTTGTTTACAGATTTTTGCTACCTTATAGATAAGAGACCTACCTGCTCCTTCACAGAAGCCAGAATGGCAGAGGTGGCTTCAGTTTCGGAGCCATCTCCATTTGAGGCATTCAACACAGGGCTCAACATGGTGGCCTTATCAGCTTCAGAAGCTTGGTCTGGAACTGGCATAGCTCCTAGAAAGAGAGAACAAAGAACCCTGCCAATTAGAAATCTTCTGCAGGAACCCTGATCAAAAAGCCACACTTAGGTCTATTGATCCGGGCATTTAAATTCTACCAACACCAGCAAGACAGGGATTTATTGTTGTGTTAATCCCATAGAGATATATAATAGAACCAGAGAGAACGAGGAGTTACCTTTGCTTCAGCCAGTTAGCATGTTAGCTTCCTGCTTTCGCGTTTCCCAAGGATGCAATTTTGTGGCCAAAGACGCTGAAGCTCCATAGACACCAATTGAAAAGTGTGCATTTTTTTCTTGCCAACTAAAGCGAAAACAAAAGAAAATGTATTCGGTAATCCTTCATTATTTTGCTCTTTGTCTGACGCAACTGTTTGATGTTTTCAAGAGGGCCTGTAAAATAAGAACTGATAATTTGAGCTTGATGACAGCTCGTGCACGAGTTTGGTTGTCCAGCTATTGCTCTGACTGCAGCAGCTCAGCCAATGAGTGTATAGTGCGTGCGCGTTCCGGATTAACAGCGTTGCTTGTCATTTCCCCTCGAACACATTCGCAATCCGCACAGAGAACACATTTTCTTGGCCATTTGTGCTGTGTAATCAGATTGGCAATCTTATGAAATGGTGCCGGAAATAAGCACCCATGGAACGCCATTTTTATAGATGGTTGGTCAATTCCGTACTTCCTGGGCTGAAGTAGCTAGCCTAGCATCTCCCATTGAAAGTAATAGGAGTGGTACTTCCTTGCTCTCTCCAGTTCTATTATATTACCTCCATGGTTAATTCTCATGCAAACACTTTCTAACAAAGCATTGCAAAGGATCCAGAAATTTGTATCATGGTGCCTGAGTATTAACAGCAGTGTTCAAAGTGTGGCTTCATCCGGAGTGAAAGCATGTCAACAGTGAAGACTGAAATTAACCCCTTTGTGCAGATTTAGACACCAGCGGACATGGAGCTGCTCTATTTATGCACACAGTTACACTATTCTATCACTAGATGGCACACCCAGATCAATTATTGGATATTCACTGGCAAGCCAAGCTCAAACACAGTTTAGATAAGTTCCATCCTTGTTTCCCAGGAATTGTATTAATTAAACTCCTCAGCCAAGCCTGATGTGCAAACTGCCTTATAAACTTGCCCATAGTATCTATACAGCAATTAATAAAAATGATCTCTTGTGACAGAAAAAATACTTGACCTTTATTGCAACAAGTTCAGCAATAATAGGCCAAATGTATCTCAACTGAGTAGTGAAAAAAATCAGTTTTCTGAAGCAAAAATTCAACATGGGATTGATACTATCTCATTCTACAATCAATTGTAGTCATCAGATATTACAAACGCGTGATTCCCTACTATAGAATTATGCATAGATTCATCTCACGACAAATTCAGCAGTTCCTTATAACCTCATACAATCCCTCCATGATTTCCAGTGTCTCTAATGCTTGCTCAGGCTTATCTGCGTAAAGCAGAGTTGGGTTATTCTATGTCAAATGTCCAAGTGGCTCCCACTCGACCATCTCAGATTTGGCTGAAAAAATTCCAGCGGGTGCATTCACCTCGTAATAGGAGAAATCCAAAAGTTTAGCTCTCAACTCCTCATAGTTTCATCATAAAAAAATATTTTTGCAACTAAGTTCCGGCCCTTTTTGAACAGCCATTCCTGAGGAGCCACTTTCACATGGCTATATCTAGAAAAGTGTTTCAGCTAAGTCCTTTAAATTTTCAGGGGTAAAAATATGCTACTATAACTTGACGAATATGGACTTATAAAGGTGTCCCTTTAGTTCATCATATATTTCTGGGTGCTTAAAGTTGCTTGAAAATTTTACTGTGCGCTCTGCGGTAGCATATTTGAAGTACTGTAAAAGCCTAATTTCAAAGACAGGGATTTGGTCTTGCACATACACGTTCCCATATATGTTGTGTATTTTGTATTCTAATTCTGGCCCTCTCTTACGTATAATCTAGAAAATATTAAGGCTTGAAAATGAAAAAAATAAAATTTGTGCTATTTTTCACATTTAATACCAAAAATAACACCATCCACCAATATCAAATTGACTGTTTTTGAAAGATTAGATGCCTTTTATTAACATATCCAAAATTTGTGATGGAGTTCTGCTTAATTTTCTCAAAATAAATTTTTGAAAATATGGTATTTTTGTGGACACACAGCATTTAATGGCATCAAAGGCATATTCAAACATTATTTTATAAAATGCACATAGTAAATGATAGAAAGCTTAAACTCAACAAAGTGCTCTACTTCATAAATGTTAACTTACACTTGAATTATAACCCATATACAGTTTTCAGATATATATTGAAATACTGCAGTCTCAGCATCAATGGAAGATCAAACTTGTTACAAATCATTACTTAAAATTATTGTATCAATGAACATTTACATCCAAGTAGAAAAAATTAACCTGTATGCTTCAATTAGTAATAACCAGTGTTAAGAAGAGTTTTTGACAGTCCTGCAGAATTGCAAATAATGGAACATTTTAAATGACCAGTTGATAGCAGTTAGCACAGATACTACACAAATTATTTGAACTCTTTCATGAAGTTTTCAGCTACTTTGGTGTCCTGCTCCTTGAGTGCATATCTACATCCAGTTGTAGTGCTTGGGACTTCAATCTTGGCAATGATGTGTTGCACAGGTACCCAGCATAGGTCTTCCCTCCTGGGCCAAAAAACTTTTTGCTGGGCCGTGTGGATGCATGAACTGCTACAGCTCCAGCATGACATAACATGTTATAGCTCCTGCATGACCAAGCACATTTCTAAACTGACAGCTTAAAAAATTTTACAATTAATTTTTATTTTATTTGATAGGTTGATTTATTAATAAAAAAAATTAATACAAAGTGTATAAATATAATACATCATTTAATCTCTGATCAAATAAAATGGCATTCTTAACACATCCTCTGTAAGATAGCCATATTGTATTTGATAATTAATTATTGTAATACTTCCGAATTCATAACAAACTTGAATTTTTGGCCCTGTTAAGGTTGTAATATTTCAATATCTAAACACTGCATATGGGTTATTCTTCAAGTGTAAGTTGACATTTATGAAATAAAGCACTTTGTTGAGTTTAAGCTTTCTATCATTAACTATGTGCATTTTATAAAATAATGATTGAATATGCCTTTCATGCCATTAAATGCTGTGTGTCCACAAATATATAATATTTTCAAAAATTTATTTTGAGAAAATTAATCAGAACCCCAGCACAAATTTTGGATATGTTAATAACAGGCATCTAATCTTTCGAAAACAGTCAATTTGATGTTGGTGGATGGTGTCATTTTTTTGGCATAAAATGTTAAAAATAGCACAAAGTTTATTTTTTTCATTTTCAAGCCTTAATATTTTCTAGAAAATCCCTGTCCTTGACATTAGGCTTTTTACAGTCATTCAAATATGCTACCGCAGAGTGCACAGTAAAATTTTCGAGCAACTTTAAGCACCCAGAAATATATGATGAACAATTCATAAGTCCATATTCCTCAAGTTAGAGTAGCAGATTTTCACCCCTGAAAATTTGAAGGACCTAGCTGAAATACTTTTCTAGATATAGCCATGTGAAAGTGGCTCCTCAGAAATCGCTGTTCAAAAAGGGCCGGAACTTAGTTGCAAAACTATTTTTTTAAGACAAAGCCATTAGGAGTTGAGAGCTAAAATTTTGGATTTATCCTATAAGGAGGTGTATGCACCCGCTGGAATTTTTTCAGCCAAATCTGAGATGGTCAAGTGGGAAGTTTCTCTGAAATTCAGACATTTGACATGTAATGACCCAGTTCTAGTTCAGGCTCACCTGAACTATAACCTGGTAATTACCTATTGATTGACACATTTTTATCCAATTCCATACAGTATAAATTTTCCACAGTAATTGAAAGATTTTGATTGGAACCTCAGAAATGTATTTAAATCCTTACTTAACAGCAAGTTAGGCTGTATTCTCTGAACTGTGCGCAGTTGAATGATGTGAGTACAAAAAAAAAAAAAAAGACTTGCAAAACCAACCTCGGAGTGCCTAGGTTACATTTACATGATCGCAGTTTGATTCTGACATGGATAATGGGAGTACTTCTGCAATGGAACCTGGCTGGAAGGATCCTCAAACTGGAAGCCTCAGTTATTCTGTTTATCTGGAGGAGGACTTCATTGATGGAGAGTTTTGCTTCTATTTGCATGAGTAGAATGGAGAAAGATGGCATCCTTACAGCTGTTTTTCATTTTCGGTATACCATAGCCATGACGATCACAGAGCTTGTTTGCCGCATTGTTTAGCATGAGTAACCGTTAGCCTTTGCTAATTATACTGTATACGTCAAAATTTTGCTCATTGTAGTGATGTTTTAGAATTCATACTGCATCAATGAAATCAAATGCCTCAGTTACGTCTAAAATGAGAACAGCCCCAGGACCGTGGTAAAACCTTGCCATATTCAATGTACCGATGCTGTTCAATCTAGAGAAGCATATTGCCTGCTTATTCCTGATAATGGAATGTCTGTTTTGTTAAAATGAGGCATATTTCAGATATCACTGTGTGAGTCAGTTACACTTGCTCCGTATAGGGTGTGAAAAGCATTTATCCAGCTTGTATTTCACTTAGATGATCGGAATTGTAAATGGCAAGCTTTCCGTCGCAGGGTGAAAGTTCTGACTGTAAAATAAGCTGTTCCTTTAATGAGTACGTGTGCTTGCCGATGTGGCTTTGCAGAAAAATGAATAAAACTCTCAACTTTATCATGGAGAAAAGGCATGTTTTTGGTTTGGAGTGGTTACTGGCGACTACTGATGTTCATCCGCGCCTATATTGATAAACTCATGCCAAATTCCACCAGAAAATCATGAATTCATGTTGAACTTCATGAAGTCAAAAGTTGATTTGAGTTAAACATACGATTATTTTATGATTTGACCGTGCGTAATTTTGAGCTCTGACAGCTTGGGGAGCCACGTGGACAGCTATCTTATTCGGCTTAAAATAATTTAAAGAAAATCACTGTCAGATTTGCACTTGTTTTCAAGGAGTTTATGATCCCAGAAATGTATTGTTTTAACTCCCAGCCATTTTTCAATATTCAGTATTATTTTTTCACATTTTAATTGCTTAATTTTCACGAATATTTTTTTGTGTTTGCGGCCCTTACTCTGAACTAAAATTATGAAAATAAACTGAAATACGATGGAATTCTAAATGCTGCAAGTGTTCTGAATCATTAAAGCCATTTGCCCCTTCTCCTTGAAGCTCAAATCTTAATTATAAAGCCTAAAATCAGGTAATGCATAAATAGCCATATTTGGCTTCTATGCAAATGGGTTAAAAAAGATGCATTTAGTAGCCTTTATTTTCTAGGCAGAATCCAGTTTAATTTATCCTTCATATAGTTGTATGAATGGATATATACATGTAGGGCCCACAGAACTACATTTCCCATGCAGTCAACAGGAAACGGAAACATCCTATACAGCACCACCCCCTTCCTTTACGTTTCCCAATAGAATGAGTCCAAAAGCAATAAAACGGGCAACAGAACTTTTAAAACTAGGGACCCCACCCAGTTCATTCTTCTTGGCACACTTCCCACTGAGGAGGTCACGCTCTCTCTTGGCACACTTCCAACTGAGGAGCACACGCTCTCTTGGCTCTATCCCACCGGGAAGCCACGCTTCCCCTTGGCCTGCTCCTTACAAGCGCAAGGACAGCACTTGTATTGGAATTCACGCATCCTGCGCAAATTCATTAGGCCTATCTGCAGAGTGTTCACATCTCTGCGAATCTCCATTTAAGTTCAGGACTGCAAATCTCATTAAACTAGCTTATGCCCGGTGCTACTGCTAGTTGATCACGGAACAACTCCACAAAAAGAACTTTTCCAAATCAGCAAGGACATTCCTCATGGCGACCGACACAGCAGAGCAGCACGCAACTCCAAGTGGACACAGGATGTCGGATCTGCGCACCCCGCAGGACATCCACACAAGAACTGCGTTGTTCAATGGACCCGGAGAGGAATCCCAAGCTATGAACTTCAGTAAGACTTACTGAACATTCCAGGCAGTAATGCAGTTTAGTGGTTTCAACTTAATCTGTACGGCATTTAAGTTGTCCATTACTGATGTAATTGTATAATCGCATTGTGTCCGTTTTTTTATATTTTATGAAGTCAAGTAGCCATAGATTGTTAGTCTTTACATGCATAATCTTTTCTGGCTAACTTTCTAATGCTGAAGTTAACTAACACGCATGCCTTAGTATAGATGATAACTCAATAAGTAATACAAATTGCATATGAGCTGAAGCAAACTCTTCTCGCAATTTGTTGAAGCTAAATGGAGTTATCCAGCCGTGCATCGGCCCGCCTATACATTTAGAAATTCTAAGCAGCCCCCACGCTGAAAGACTTTGTCCCAAGACAAAGGAACTCGTGCCCACAAGCACACACACGCATCTGCCACGCGCGCGGACATGCGCCTGCCCACTCCCAAAATCGAGGATGCACGCGCATCAGAACATACATGCACACTAACACGTACACACACACCATTGTTACTCTCTCTAGCTCGTATATAGTCCTTCCGTAGATTAGCCCATGTATGTTCTGTGTTTGTTTGTTCAATAAATTCATTTATTAAACCTGTTGTCTGTTTTGGTGCTGTAACACGTGGGAGTCTGAGTCAAAATAGCTTATGTAGAACTCCAAAAATCCTTCAGATTATTGTTTTCTTTAATCATTAATATTGGTTATTTTACTTATTAATTAAAATTCCAGATTTTTGGTTATATTAGTAATTTTATGAGACTGGTTACTAAATTTGCAGGTTTCCTGCTGAATCATCTGGTTATCTTGCGGGAAGGATTATTAGGACGAAACGTCTGAATTATCCATCCTCGCTATTTTACGTATCGCAATGGCATATTCCCCGACACATCTTGATGCCTCGTGGGAGGAACTTTAATATTTTTATTAAAGTTTTAATCAATAATTAATAACTAATTTTATTAGTTATTAATTACATTGGATAGCCATTTAATGCCCTTTTAAGCTGCTGCACCTACATACACTACCACTCAAAAATTTAGAAATCACCTGACGAGTACTGTTACTATTTTATTGACTAGCTATGCAACAAAAGTGTTGGTCTAATAATAAAATATATGAAAAAAAACAACCAAAACGTATTTTAAGACATTTTATTTAGTATTCCCGGCGATATTGGGCTAATGTGGCCATAATGGAATTGAGTGAGTGAGTGAGTCACAATCCTTTCATGCTCAGTATCTCAAGAATGATACTAGCAATAACCTTCTAACTTAGCACATTGACAGATATAATGTAGCAGATGCGCTGATTAAAATTTGGTTGAATCAGAGAAATTACATCATACATCATCAAAACAAACTGCATCACAGGGTCCTGAACTGTGCGTTGCTTCTATCAGTTTTCTTGCTAACCAAGCTAGCTAGCCTGTTAATAAAATTACAAGCAATTCAGTCGAAGCATGATCAAGGCTTGATTTCACAAATAGTTATGGTATGGAGGTTTGTTCTGCGTTTCTGGCTCAACTGAAGTGTACTGCACTAGAGTTACTTGCGCATACCTTCATTTCACGTCTACAGTAGCCAGCTAGCTAGGTACAGAGTAACATGAAAACTGTGGCATTGAGCAGCCCGTTTTTCATGTAGGTCTGTAGCTAGCTAGCTTGCTACTGTAGACATCATATTGTGCTGGCTGGCAAAGAATAAAACGAACTGCATTCTCTGAACAGATCCTGAGTTAACAAGCAGCATTTTGGCCTTGTTGCATCATACTTAATTAATGTGCAAAAAGACACTGCATCTCAGGGTCCTGTGCAGTCCAGTGAGATTGAACATTGCTTGTTTCAATTATTTCGGGCCTAAATAAGCTTTTAAGTGTCAAATAACAAAATTAAGAATTTTCCTGATTTCTAAAGAAAGTGTCCAAGTGCTGTGAGATTTAAAAACTGCTTTCCACATTTAAAACATTGGGTATTTTAATTTCTCTCAGGTATCATTTTCCATGGACTTCCATGCGGGCTGGAATGTGTCCCAACAGTATGCATTTGAGGATGAGGACACTTCACAAAATTAAAGACCCTGCTGATCCAAGAACAGCCCTAATGGAGTTTATAATAGGCAAGAAATATACTCAGTCAAAAAAGAAACTTCACACTCGTTTGGAGGTCGATAAGTTGAACATACAAGAAAAGTGGTTTTAAATAATGATTTAATTCCATTCTGTACCCATTAAGGACGGTGTACCATAAAAATCATGTTCATAATGTAACCAGTTCCATCGGAAATGCTACGGAAATGTAAGAGAGTAAAAATGGTAAGTTACAACTTGATGAAAGCATGTCAATAGCGCCGATGCCCTCCATGAGCATTCACAACTGCGACGCAACGTCTCCTCATGGATTGAATGATGCGTCTGAACACAGCTCGGGATGCGCCGCCATAATTGAACCAACATGGCACCAAGTTCCTGCAAATTCTGTGGAGGGTTCCTTACTTGACGGAGTCTTCTGCCCAACACATCCCATACATGTTCTATGGGATTAAGGTCGGGAGACCTTGAGAGCCACTCCATGACATTGATGCCAGCATTCCTAAGAAAATTCCACGTTAAATTGGCCGTATGAGGTCTGGCATTATCGTGTTGGAATGTCAGACCTGGGCCATGAGCTGCCATGAATGGAAAAAGCTCTGTATCCTGCAGCAGTTAGGTTTCCTTGAACGACCATCAGTCGGGAACGGGCGGGACCATTAAAGGCACCCCAAACCATAACATTACCGCTCCCAAAACGGTCCACTTCCTGCACACAACACTGGGCGTTTGTTCACCGCGTCTCCTCCAAACTCTAACTCTCCCATCAGCGAAGTGCAAAGTGAATCTGGATTCGTCACTAAAAACGACCCTATTCCAATCACGCTGAGTCCATCTCAGATGTCGTTGTGCCCAGAGAAGCCGTTGACGCCGGTGTAACTGGGTTAAAATTGGTCCACGATATGGCCGGCGTGCATGGAGACGAGCAGTGCGCAGGCGATTACGTATGGTTTGGGCAGTCACACGACCTCTAAACAATTCATTCCTAGTGGACGTTGCAGTGAGAAATCGACACGCAAATGACGAAGACGATTTGTCGGTCTTCTGCTTGTGTCGCCACACGTGGTCTACCCGAATGAGGTCGGTCTGCTGTGGTGCCAGTTTGATGGAGACATGTCCGAAGATCATGGATAGTCCGTCGACTGCATCCCATAACCCTTGCAACGTCAGTGACCGACGTTCCCGTGTTCAGCATGCCAATGGCACGTTCATGTTGAATGTTTGACAGTCGTGGCATTGCAAATCAACGGATAATTGACAGTAAGAACTTGTTTTTCCGAGATGTCACTCTACCGTGCTAATGTGGGCTCAATTACACGTGTCTCATAAGGTCACATGACTAGGAACACAAGGAAACATGCTTTTACCTTGATGTATGCTCGCACGTGCTGCATGCTTGTGCACGTCGGAGTTGCTGTGTGTCATGATGTCTTTGACAACGCATTTACCCCTAATAATAATAATAATATCTCTTGTATTAAGTTTCAAGAAAATATTTAGAAATTTTGAGTGTGAAGTTTCTTTTTTGACTGAGTATATTTAGTAATTGCTGCTCTTCTTCTTCTGCCCTTTCCAGCAAGAGTTTAGATTTGCATTTTGGGTTATTGACTTGTTGTTATATGAAGTTCCTTTGAACCAATTAAAAAGTTGGAATTTTCGGATTTTTTTTCTTACAAAACTCTATCTTTTTTAAGAGTAGATTTTTAGTAATTTTTTCCTCGCATTTTAAGTCAAACCTTTGAATCACCAGATGTGATTGTAACATCAGCATTTGAATGTTCTGAATGGCACTTGAAAGACCATTTAAATGAAAAATTAGTGAAAGTGCTCCTGAAGGTTTAATCAATGTGAAAAGTGATTCCAAACACAAAAGAACAGCAAGTCAAGTTAAGTGTGCACAGCAGCAAACAGTCAAACTAAAAAATCTGGCATGAACAAATTCACAAACGCTTAATGCTAATTTATTGTATAGAAAACAAAATACAGAAAATGCATTGAGAAACAAGGCTTTAACTGCCTTTTCATGAGATTATCTTTCCTGCACATTTTTTGCCACACTCCTCTACCATCCAACACCCAACATGCTCCTTTCTTTGCAGAGAAACTAAAGCAGAAACCAAATAAACAAACACTAACGCAGAAAGTCCCTTGCTGACAACCTCTTAGCTCTTGATGAGTCGACTTGCCTCCAGGCTTGCCAACCATCATGCCCACAACAGCATATCAAGCTTCACCAGCACCCTCTTCATCCAGCAGCGAGCAGTGCAGTCACATGCTATTCCTTGACCTACTTCTTTAGCCTCAGCCCATCATCCGTCTGGGATGCTGAACCCCGTTTCTGATATCTGTGGCTGTAACTTCGGTTGCAGGCTCGTCAAGTCCACAGACTGTCTCCAATGTGTTCTCCAAGCAATAAGATCTGCTTCATCATGGCTCCGGCCTCATTTAGAATCATAAAAAGCTTTTCAGAGCTCAGTCCTTGCAATTGATTATACACTGTCAAAACAACCCTTAAAGAAAATTAACATATGCCAACAGGACTGTACGTTAACTTTTTCTGCTCATAGCACTGGTGCTACAGAGGATCATAGTCTTGTAGCACAAGACAAAAACTTGTAGCACAGTAAAAGCATCTGTTACATCTCTAAAACCAACCACAAGTAGTGCAGATTATCATTTAAAGACATATAAATATTAATAATCTCTTTGTAAATTGAAGTACTTTCAAGGTCTCGGAATTCTTTAAATTCATACAATTTTAAGTAATTTCCAGAACTTGTCAAGCAGTCTTGACACAAACAACGTACACTTCAAATATAATGCAGGCACATAACTCACAGAAATATTAAGAACCTCTTATAAGAAACGTTATCTCTCTTCAAAATTTTGTTTCCTAAAACATATGGATTATCGCTCCTAATTTTTTCTGGAGCCTCCGTGCACCATTTACAGAACAACTGATCTCTCTCATTGAAAAGGAGCCAAGGAAAATCTTTTTTCCATTCTGGGTTGCACTTGTATACTTTCCCTTTTGCGTTCGCATGCACGTTACTTGCGTCTTCGTCGTCATCAGTTTGTGCTTTTAACTTTGCTTCGGATTCATCCTCGCGGGCCCGTTTGGAACAGGTTTTATTCAAAACTGTAATGTATTTTTTCATGTTCTGTTATCACTTTCATCAACCTGAGCCAGCCCAGCTGAACGCATTTTTAAAATGGCAGTGTTTCCTGAAGGTTTTTTTCAGCGGCGGGGGCTAAGGTTTTTTTTTTTTGTTTTTTTTTTGTACCCTGGATGGTGTGCCCGTGTGAATATCAATCAGCAATTTAAAAAGTTTAAAAAAGACACTTGACTGCAAATCAAGCTTTAGAACATATTTATCAATACCATTTATTTTCTAATACTTACTTATTTGTGTATTATAACATTTTTTATGCATTTTATAATATATTTTTGTACATATATTATAAAATATTTACTTGTACATATACTATAAAATATGTATTTTTACTTTTTTTTTTTTATATATATTTGTACATAGGCTATATTTAATTATTTATCCTGGTTTCTGAAATAAGGATATGGTGTTTACACGCACAAACGCAAAAACGGGATTCTCCAAAAACCCGACCATATCCGGGATACTGTAGTCCGTGTAACTAAACGCACTCATAGAGAATACATTGCCAATGCTCATTGACTGAGACTCTTCTTAGAGAGGATGTGTCATATGAAAGTTAAAGCTCGCAACATACGTAAAATTTACTCAGCTGGTTTCATAACTTTCTTGCGGTATTTCAAAGACTATAAGATTCTGTTTATCACATAACAAAATAGCATAATTTAATAGAATATAGATGTAACTTCCGTCAGCGCCTTGATGGAAACGTTAATTCGCAGTCATCCTAGCATTGCGCTAACTCCATCACACTTCGTATTCAGTTTAGCTACATATTAACAGCGTGACGGAACGCAGAGCGGTTTTTCTTATCTTATCTAGTACTACAGCTATATGATTAAGTTCAATCTATTTCAACGTTATCTATCCATAATAACGTATACCTTTTTTTTGTTCTTCAGCTCCAGTAACGTTAACGTAAGGTGGTCCAACTTCATTCGAAAATTCTATAAAATGATAAGAAAGTGCTGGCGCTGTTGTGGTTGCCATGACATCCGGAGCGTTTGACATTCTAGCAGTATTCCATTCGCTCGCGCTCGTAGACAGAGCGGGAAACCATTCGTTGACTGCAACTCGGAGTAAAGAGAGAGAGAGAGAGAGAGAGAAAAATCCCATTCTGAAGTAGCGGCGGGCGGAAATTATGAATGGCGCTGAAAGCGGAGGTATTGTTGGAAATGGTGTTGGATAGGCAGGTGGGATCGCGTCTCTTAATCATATGACAGACTACAACTACCAAGTACATTAGCGAGGTGGCATTGTTTTACGTCTCGCTCTCTCGCACACGCACAAAGCCTCTGTCTCTTATCGCACCGGTGCTAGAACAGTTCGTTCATTCATCGCACGGACCAATTTACATGTCGCACGTGCGCTGTACAGCCCTGGTCAATGAATTTTTTTGGCAGATCTGATGTGAAATAACCCATTTTGAGCGTAACCTTTGTGCCCTGGCAATGTTTTTCCCTGCAAGGAGCATGTCAGAAGCACAAACACAAACTCTTTTAAAATACTGTTAGCAAGAGATTTTAATGAATAAATGAGCTCTTCCTCACTACCCATACAGTAATCTACTTAATCTAATGGTATATATTGCCATTTGGAGAGAAAGTCAAAGCCAAAGTTCTCACATGCAATTTAATAAAAAACACTTGAGAAATTCACTGTATGAACAGCTCACAAGGAGTCGAACATCAAAATCCTCTTAGAACACATTGAACAGAGAGGTTTATAGCTACATCAAAACAGACCTACCCTTTCACACATAAATCCTACCCAGAAATTCAGAGGCAGTATTTGCTGTGATTTTTATAGTTTTCAGGAGTTTACCAGAGCAGGAGAGATTTAGTCAACTGATATACAAGTTTCACTTCAGTATACCTTGATCTTAACTCCAAATTTTGCTTGAGAGATCCTGACACAAAAGTGAAAAATAATAAGGGGAATGAGCAAAATCTCATGACCCAGAATACAGGATTATCTTTCCTTGTTTCAAATGACACTTTTAAGGAAAAGGAAAAGAAAAACCTCATTCAAAGCCACTTTAACTTGGAATGCATTCAAATACATTTAGCTTTAGGTCTAATTAAATTGATACATGTACAGCTTACTCTTTCCAGAGAGCAGAAATCACCCAGCAAACTCTCACAATAGCTCACAAAAAGAAGGATAGTAATTAGTCATTCAGTATTTCTGAGGATTATGGTGTATATTTACAGAAACTGAAAACAAATATTTCTGCGAGTGGAATAGTAAAGGCTTTAATGCTGCTCAATGAAAACAAATTTCCTTTTCATTTGAAACCAACTATCATTCTTCATAATAGCTGCAGTCTTGTTCATTTTAACCAATAAAATGCAACCTATTACAACTAATATATGTACTGTATATGTGATATATGCATATGTGTGATCTATAGTAGAAAAGCAGCAGTTACTATGCTGCAACTTAATACATGCAATTATTGGAATCTGAATGCCATAGGTTATTATTGTGAATTATTATTCAGTTCTTACAGCTGACAATTTCAATATGTTGGAAGCCAAGTATGGGTCCTCTGCAGACTCATTAAAATTCAATGCACCGCTTACTTTGCATTGGTAATTGCCTGTGAGACTGCCAGGACACAATGCTTGCAATTCATAATCTTAAATATTAATATTAAATTAGCATTAAGTATTTCTGATTTGATTTTTTTAAGGATGGAGGGGGTGGTAGAAAATATGTCTAGCCTTCTTTGCAAGCAGATATCCTTGAAGTGATGGCATTTGAGAAAAAAAAACATAATGAACTGTTTAGGTGGAGAGTGGCAGTCATTACAACTTTGCAATCTAGGCTTGAACTGTTCTCTGCTGGCACTATTGGAAAGCGATGAATAAGGACTCAAAGTCCTCCTGAATAAATAATTTCTAATATACTGTGAAGACAGCAAGGGGAATTTAGTAAGTAATTGCGTAGTTTACCAACAATTAGCTGGGATTGAAATCAAGACTCTGTGATAAGCACACTGCCTCTCCAATAGGCTTTTGTAAATTTAGGGGGATTTCTTTTTTTAATTTAAAAAGGATGGTAATTTCTTTAATGATGCCTCAAAAATATCAACAATATACACTTGTGTTTTAAAAAAGCAGTACAACATCAATAACCTGATGAACCACAGTTATGAGAAGTAGTGATATTTCTGCATGGCAAATAATTTACTTGTAGACGTAGTAGTGTAATAGAAAAACAACAAACCCAAATGTCATGACATGCATGCTGCCTGTTCTGAGTAATTGACTCATTAATTGAAAGGGCGTGTTCAAACTTATAACAGTGTGGAGTTTAATAAGAGAATTCACTCACTCTGTGAAGCAACAGATGTCATTAATTGTCCTTTATCAAGGAAGAAGAGAAGCAAATGTTTCACACATTGTTATAAAATATGTTTCCTTCTGAATTGCAAAGTAAAATGGGCCGTTCCAAACATAGTTCGGAGGAACAATGTAATTTGATTAAAAAGTTAATTGTAGAGGGGAAAACATATAATGTGCATCAAATTATAGGATGCTTAGCTAAAATGATCTCAAATACTTTAAAATGGCAACAAAAACCAGAAACACGTGGAAGGAAACGAGCAACTACTGTTAAAACGGATCGAAGAACAGTCAGAATGGTAAAGATTCAGCCAATCATCACTTCCACAAAAATCAAAGATGATATAAAATGATCTGTGAGTGCTGTTACAGTCAGAAGACGTTTGATCGAAGCTAAGCTATCTCAGCAAGATGCCCCCGTAAAGCACCTTTGTTGAAAAATTGGCATGTGCAGAATCGGTTAAAATTTGTCAAGGAACACATCGATTGGCCCAATGAGAAATGGCATAACATTCTGTGGACTGATGAGAGTAAAATTGTTCTTTTCAGGTCTAATGATCGTCGACAGTATGTTAGACGACCCCCCGGTACAGAATTCAAGCCAAGGTGCACTATGAAGACAGTGAAACATGCTGGTGCAAAAATCATGGTATGGGCATGTTATTCATACTATGGTGTTGGGCCTATTTATTGTGTACCAGGGATTATGAATCAGTTTGAATACTTAAAAATACTTGAAGAGATTATGTTTCCATATGCCGAAGAGGAAATGCCCCTGAAATGGGTGTTTCAACAAGACAACGACCCCAAACACATGAGTAAGCAAGCAACATCTTGGTTCCACAAAAACGGGATTGAGGTAATGGAGTGGCCAGCTCAATCCCCCAACCTCAAACCCATTGAAAACTTGTGGGGTGACATAAAAAATGCAGTTTCTGAAGCAAAATCCAAAAATTGACAGGGCCTGAGGAAAGTGGTTTGTTCATCCTGGGCTGAAATACCTGTTTCTAGGTGCCAGAAGTTTGTAGACTCGATGCAATGCAGATGCGCAGCATTTATCAAAAACAATCGTTATGCAAGTATTCGTATCAGGATTAGTTCAGTAATTTAAAGTGAAGTTAAATTTAGTGTTTTTGAGTCTGAGGAGAAAATTATCAACACTGCTATTTTTTTTGAACAGATTAATAATCCTTTTCTTTGCTTCCTGTAAAAGAATAACACAGACTAGATCAAATTTGTTAATGATTTGATTTGGAATTGAATGAGTAATGTTTTGTTTGAAATATGGAACAAAACATTACTCATTCAATTCCAAATTGCAAATGCTATTAAAAAATATTTGCACGTTATTCACATTTTTAACGTACTGCTATTTTTTTCAGACAACTGTACAACCCCAACTTGGAAAAAGTTGGGATGGTATAGAAAATGCACATGAAAACAAAAAGCAGAAATTTTGAGATTTACTTTGACTTTCGTTTCATTAAAGACAATACAGGAACAAAAAACGTAATTTTTTGCCTAGTCAACTTTATTTTATTAATAAATACACATCCATTCCTGCCATTCAGGCCTGCAAACCACTCCAAACAAAGTTGGGACAAGGACAATTTAGGACTAGCTATGAGGTATAAAATTTAAATGATGTGATTTGAAACAGCTGATATCAGCCAGCGACTGTAATCATGATTTGGTACAAAGGCAGCATCCAGGAAAGGCCTAGTTTTTCAGGAACAAAGATTGGCTGAGGATCATCAATTTGCCCAAAAAATGCATGAGAAAATCATTGAAAGTTTAATGAACACATTCCTCAAAGAAAGATATGAAAGGATTTGTATTTCACCATCTATGGTGCAAAAAATATTTAAAAGTTTCAAGGAATCAGTGTGTAAAGGGTGAGTGCGCAAGCCAAAGATGAATACACAAGATTTCCTATCACTCAGATAGCAATGCATCAAGAAACATAATTTATCTACAGTGATACAATTCCACAAGGGCTGAGGATTACTTTGGGAAAAGGTTTACCATCTACTACAACATGTAGTTACTGTTTATCCACAAATGTCAGTTAAAACATTACTGTGCATAAAGCCTCATGTTCATGGTGTCCAGAAGCACTATTGACTTCTCTGGCCATGCTGGCATCTGCAATGGACCATCACACAGTGGAAATGTGTATTGAGGTCAGATAAATCAATGTTGCTGGTATTTTTTGGGAGAAATGGACACCTTGTGCCTGGTACCACAGAAGAAGAGGTTCATCCAGACGGTTACCAGCAACAAGTCCAAAAGCCATGCTCTGTTGTGTCAGACCCCTTGGCAAGGCTCTGACACAAGGCTTCTGTGAAAGTACCATATATGCTGAAAAGTATGGTTTTTGGATTTTGGAGCAACATATATTGGTTTAAAGATAACATTATTTACAGGGATGCCCATGCACATGTAAACAAGACAATGCAAAACCACAGTCTACACGCATTACAAAGCGATAGCTGTGTAAAAAGAGGGTGTGGGTGCTGGACTGGCCTGCCTTAAGTCCCAACTTGTCCCCAACTGAGAACCAGTGGCAAATTTTGAAATGCATACTGCGAAAACTAAGGCACCATACTGCTGCACACCTTATGACATATTTGCTGGAAGAATAGGACATAATTATACCTGAAGCACATAATCATTTGGTATCTCCAGACCATAAATGTTTATCAAGAGTTGTGAAAAGGAATGGCAATATAAAAAGTGGTAAATTCTTTACTGTGCCAACTTTTTAAAATGTATTTTAAGAATTAAAATTGAAATGTGTGTATTTTGAAAAATCGATAAAAATGAATGTGATGCAACATCAAATGTGCTGTTGTATTGTTTTCAACGTGACATTGATCGAATGTTGATGTCATGTCCATGGCTAAAAATGGACCCATTTGGACAACATAAACTATAGCGTGGTTATGATGCGGAAAGCCAGATGGTGACATTGCATCCAGTCAGACCCTCTGTTACAAACCAGGAAGTAAGGATCATATTCTTGCTGAGAAAAAGCCAATGCATTTGTTTTTTTTCTTTTTACTTTTGCCAGCGTTGGTTTGTCTGTCTGTCTATCTGTCTGTCTGTGTTCAAATAAAAAGTCAGGGAGATCCCGCAAAATTTTGGAAAATTGTCAAGTCCCTGAATCATTGTCCTTCCTCGTCATTACCACACACTATCCAGACTGACTCTGGACCTATAACTGACAAAAACAAATTCTGTGATTTTTTTAATCAACATTTTATACCGGCCGGAAACCTTTTTGAAAATTTCAATAATCAGTCCGCTACAAGAGATATGTCTGACCTCAGCTCTAGTTCATTCACAAATTTTCCAAAACCTAGAGTATTGTTTTCATTTAGGGAATTTAAAGTGAATGAGGTCCTAGTAGAATTAAAACGCCTAGATGCAAATAATACCACTGGAGAGGATCACCTAGTCTTTTGCGTCTCGCAGCCCCACTGATTGCATGTTCAATAACTAATATTTTTAACTTGTCATTATCGACTGGGACTATTCAAAGTGTATGGAAAGCTGCTCATGTTTTTCCATTGTTTAAGGGTGGTGATCACAGTTCAGTAAGCAGCTATTGGCCGATCTCAAAATTGCCTTGCCTGGCTAAGATTTTAAAATCTCTAGTTAAGCAACAACTTTGCAGCTTTTTAACTTTCAACAACATTTTAAATTCACAGCAATCTGGCTTCAGGCCTGGACATAGCACCACTACAGCAGCTCCATTGGTTATAAATGATTTAGTAACAGTTGTGGATTATAAACAAAAGTGTGCAGCCCTATTTATTGATCTAACAAAAGCTTTTGATACAGTAGACCATATAATCTTTTTACAAAAGTTGTCATCCATTGGACTTGATTGTATAGCCTTCTCATGGTTTCAGGACTACCTATCTAATAGAACACAAGCTATTGTGAATGGGGATGAGAAGTCTCAATTTTTGAAGGTAAAGAAAGGTGTACCCCAAGGATCCATACTTGGACCAATTTTATTCACCGTTTATATAAATGATATTGCTCATAATATAGCAAATTTTAAGGCTCATTTTTGTGCAGATGACACAGAGCTTTACTCCTCAGCATCAACGTACACCCAGGCCCTTATATACTTACAATCTGCTTATAATGTTATACAGCAAGATCTTGTCGGTCTTAAACTTGTTTTAAATACTGATAAAACTAAGTTCATGATCTTTTCTGCACGAAATACAATTATGCCAAATGCCTCCATTTTCTCATTGACCGGTGCTCAAATTGAGCAGGTTCAGTCCTATAAATTTCAAGGTATCTGGCTGGATCATGAAAACTCATAGGCCAGCCTGTCCAAAAAAATTAAAAGAAATATTGGGTTTCTTTACAGAAACAGACCCTGTTTTTCTTTTAGACAGTAGGAAGAGGATTGTCCAGGCGACAATCTTACCCATATTTGACTACGGAGATGTCCTGTACATGCATGCCTCTAATAGTACCTTAAGACCCTTGGACGCAATTTATCCTAGCACACTGCGTTTCATCACAGGTGATGGTTTCCCTACTCATTGCTGTGCTTTATATAGTTCAGTAGGGTGGTTTTCCCTTCATATAGATGGAAGCTACATATTATTTTATTCATTTATAAAGCATTGCTTGGCAAACTTCCCTCCTATCTCACTAGGATTTTGTCCATTAAAATCCCGAGTCAACATATCAGATCACATGAGAGGATTACGTTAGAGGCTCCCAGGACTAGAACAAATCTTGGTGGAACTAGTTTTTGCGCATTTTCACCTCGTTTGTGGAACAATTGTCAGGATTCTCTGAAGCAAGATTGCCTTATCCCATTCGAGTCCTACAAAAAATTAGTTTTGAATATGATACCATTTGTACCATTGGAAGAGGCCATTTGTACTTGCCTTTAGTTTTTATGTAGGACATACACATTATTATTCTCTGTCCTATGTCCTGATATGTTTTTATTTATTTCATTTTTATTCTTATACTATTTTTTAAATTTGTTTTTCCTTTTATCTCCACTTGCTATATGTGGATTTAGTGAATTTTTAACTGTATTGTTTGTCTCTAAATCCCCTTTGTAAATGTTTGCTTTGTAATCAGGGCTCCCCTGCAAAAGAGACCCCGGTCTCAGTGGGACTTCCCTGCAATAAAGATTATAAATAAATAAAAATAAATAAATAAATAAATCAACAAGCAATGAACGGAGATCTCTGAAATTTTGTGGGTGGGTTGCTATTACATCAGGGATGGACCCTGTCAATCTAACCGCAATTGGCCAAATAATATGGCCACTAAAACAACCTTCTCGAGATCCTATGTTGCAGATATAGAGAGTGGGCCTGTCACATGACAGTTATGAAACGGCTTGAGTAAATTGTGCATTTGTTGCGACCTTTAGTGATGAAGCAAGCTTTAGCAATGAAACTTCATCAAGCGTTTAACCGAATCTAGACAAGGGCTTTTTATGCCCGCGCCAATTTTCACGTCGTATAATTTCTGAACGGCTTTAGATATTTACAATATCTTACATAATTTAATGTGAGCTTTGTTAAGTAGAATTAATTTATGCTAATTTGATGATGTCACTGAATTTAAAGGGCCAAAATCCAAGATGGCGGACTATGTGTTTGATTCAGGTACATTTTCCCTCAAATTTCATTGATTCCTTTTATTTTTCTATGATGAAAGCTTCTACTACCAACAAATAGTTTTTTTTTCCATTATTAAGGTGGTCTTTAGGCTCTATATTAAAATCAATATACAACCCCAATTCCGAAATGGTTGGGACGAAGTGTAAATTGTGAATAAAATCAAAATGCAATGACTTTCAGATCATATGAGCCAATATGTTATTTACAATAGAACATAGATAACATTTCAAATGTTGAAACTGAGACATTTTACATTTTTATCCATAAAATGAGCTTATTTCAAATTTTCTGACTGCAACAGGTCTCAAAAAAGTTGGGACACAGGCAAAAAAGGGCTGAAAAAGTAATTAATATATAAGAGAAACAGCTGAAAGAACAGTTAGCAAGTATTTAAGTTAACTGGCATCAGGTGTGTAACATGATTGGCTATAAAAGGGATGTCTTGGAGAGGCTGAGTATCTCAGAAGTAAAGATGGCCAAAGGCTCTCCAACCTGTGAAGGCTTGCGTAAAAAAAATTGTGGAATACTTTAAAAACAATGTTCCTCAACATCAAATTGCAAAGGCTTTGAAGGTCTCATCATCGACAGTGCATTCATCGACATCATCAAAAGATTCAGAGAAACTGGAAAAATCTCTGTGCGTAAGGGACAAGGCCGAAGACCTTTACTGGATGCCCGTGATCTTCGGGCCCTCAGACGCCACTGCATCACTCACCGGCATGATTCTGCCATTGACATTACTAAATGGGCCAAGGAATACTTCAAGAAACCACTGTCTGTAAACACAGTCCGCCGTACCATCTACAGAGGCCACCTAAAACACTATCATGCAAAAAGGAAGCCATTGTTGAGCATGATCCAGAAGTGCCGCCATGTTATGTGGGCCAAGGCTCATTTAAAATGGACTGTAGCAAAGTGGCAAAGTGTCCTGTGGTCAGGCGAGTCCAAATTTGACATTCTTGTTGGAAACCATGGGCATCATGTCCTCCGGGCTAAAGAGGAGAAAGACCACCCTTCCCGTTATCAGCGTTCTGTTCAAAAGCCAGTATCTCTGATGGTATGGGGATGCATTAGTGCATATGGTGCGGACACTTGCATGTTTTAAAAAGCACCATGAATGCTGAAAGGTATATAAAGGTTTTAGAGCAACATACACTCCCCTCTAGACGACATCTATTCCAGGGAAGGCCTTGTGTATTTTAGCAGGACAATGCAAAACCACATGCTGCAACTATTACAACAGCATGGCTTCGAAGTAGAAGAGTCCGTCTGCTGAACTGGCCTGCCTGTAGTCCTGATCTTTCATCAATTGAGAACATTTGGCGCATAATTAAACAAAAAGTCCGTCAAAGGAGACCCGAAACTCTCCAGCAGCTGGAAGCCTGTATTGAACAAGAGTGGGATCTATTTCCAATGGCTAAACTCAAGAAACTTGTCTCCTCAATGCCCAGATGCCTCTACTCTGTGTTAAAAAGAAGAGGGGATGCTACACCATGGTAAACAGGCCCCTGTCCCAACTTTTTTGAGATCTGTAGCAGCCATCAAATTTGAAATGAGCTCATTTTGTGGATTAAATTGTACAATTTCTCAGTTTCAACATTTGCTATGTTATCTCTGTTCAATTGTGAATAAAATACTGGCTGGTGTGATTTGAAAGTTATTGCATTTTGATTTTTATTCAAAATTTACACTTTGTCCCAACTATTTCGGAATTGGGGTTGTACAATGTACTAAACACAAAAAATTTGACGATATGAACAGAGCAAATGTTGCTTACGCAAACCTCTAATCCTTTATAAGTTAAATTTAATTTCTTTCTGACCTGAACTTCTATGAAAAATATTCTGAGTAAATGAAAAACTATTTTCACGGAACATAAATAGAATTTTATGTATTTTATGGCCTCTTGGAGCTGGTGCACTATGGAATAAAATAAGCAAAGCATTCTGGGTAATAAAAATCAAAACATGATGTCATAATGACATCATAATAGGTCACAATAATACCAAAATGATTGTAGTGATATAGTTTTACGTGTACATCATGCCCTGCAAATTTGGCGGTCATACGCCATGTCGTTTTGGAGTTACAGTTGACTATCATGTTATGAGATGTTCAGGCCATTTTGCCATATCTATGACGTCATTTTATGACGTCATTTTGACGTTGTTGCTATTGCCTTTGGCAGCAGAAATCTTTGTAGACATTTAAGTGTTATAAGACACATTATGAGCAAAAATTATGATGCATACCCTATATTTGCAAGAAATTACAGTATTATGACAGTTTCGGGCAGCAAAATCAAAATATGATGTCATAATAGCTCATAATAATACCAAAATGATTGTAATGATTTAGTTTTATGAGTACATCATCCCCTGCAAATTTGGAGGTCATTTGGAGTTACCTCGGGGGGGCGTAAAAAGCCCCCCCTCGGCCCCAGGAAGCCCCAAAAAGCCCAGTCTAGGGGTTAAGTGAACTGAAATCACAATCATCCATTTCCCACCCATTCCTTTAACAAAGTTGATGGTTCACCTGTATCGACCAGGTTTCAATAATGTGTTGGACAGTTCATAACCCAATTCCAGTGATTTAGGCACTCTATTTAGTTGTTTTCTTTGCTAGATGCAAGCCACACTGTACCATCTTTACTACAACCACGGGATACGTCTTTCAACATGGTTGTATAAGAAATTTGAAGCTGCTCACTGCACTAGTCAGGGTGAAAAGATTGTTGCTAGCTGAAACACATTAATCACTGATAGGCTCTTAAGTATTTGCGTATTTAAACCCAAACACTGAGTTTTTTTTTTGTTGTTGTTTTGTTTTTTTTTTTGGCCAGGCAGTGTATAATAGGACCAAATGTTTTCATTTTAAAAAATGGGCCTGATTGTGCTGCATAAATGTAAATGTATAAATGAAGCAATTTAGATCCACTTGACAAAAACTCTAAAATGCCACTAATACTTGTAAAATCATTCTTCAATTTGAAGCCGAAAAAGTCCAATTCTTGCGTCAATAAACCACAAATGTGTAATATACAAACAAGTTTGCTTTTCCTCATAAAGCAGTTTTACCATCACTGAAAATGAGAAACATTTGAGCAAATTTAATAATAGGGACTGACACACTCTAAGACATCAACTGACTACAATTAACTGAGGCTTTATAGTTTGCCAGTAAGGTATGAAAGCAAGACTGGCATACCGCGTCATTCTTTCACCGAGACTGACAGCTACAAAAAAACTGTCTGACAAGCAAGACCCATAAATATGCATGCCCATACAATCATCTGAAAACAGCTCTGAACGTAATGCCTTTGTATAGGAGACATTTTAAGAAATGTAATGTATTTTATTGATTTATTTTTTACAGAGTATATTTTGTCCTCACTAACACCATTATCCAGGGACAATGTAAATAGTTCCTATTAAATAAGACTGTATTTAATCAGCATTTTCCATATATTTGATTTGCACAGTTGCAGTGTGTTAGTTCTGGTGACTGCTGATCACACCAAAGTGCATTTGCTGAGGAAAAAAAAAAAACAACTGACTTAAAATTTGAAAAACAAAGACTAGTATTCATTGATTTGGAGCACTCGATCAGTTTCTACAGCTGGACACTGACTCAGGAAATACACCCTAAATACCCAACTCAAGAGTACAACAGTTTCATCAAATGAATAATTTCAGTTACCTTGTTACAGGCTCATTAGCTAACTGTGCTCCCTATGCCTGCCCACACAAGCAAGCCATGAATGTCCAATGGCTCTGAGGAGAAAGAGTTTCCATCTTCATAAGGTATTATAAACAGTGCAAGCCAGTTGATGGGATACAAACATGAGTGCACTGTCAAATGAAGCGAGATATAAGCATTTTATCCACTAAGTCGTCTTCAAATCAAGGATTATCTCTGTGGTCAAAAGCAATGAGCATTGTTCTGACTAACCTTTCATTAATGTGAAAATTGATAAGGGTCTAAGGCACCCTAGTGCCTCACACAACACTGTCTTACACATTGCTGACAATGGTAATGTAAAATTGTTGAAAGACATTACTGTTCAATTGCTCACCTGTATTTTCTAGCTTATTATTTGTTTGCTTGAGACCAGTAGTTGTTAAATGTTCATCTGGTCAGCATTCCATAAATTCCATAACATTAGGACTAGGTCAGCAGAACCCCACAGGAACTGTATTTCCATAAACTGCTATTTAAAGACATAGCCTAGAATAGGATAGAACAGAATAGAATACTGTACTGAGGAGGCTTCTACTGATTGTAAAATCTGCTATTTTCCCTGGCATTGCCACACACAGCAGCGGGAAAAGAAGGAACATTAATGCTAATATGCAGCAACTCCATACTATTTTTTCACTGCAAGAATGTTATTGATTATAACACTGAGAGCATATTTTTATTACCATGCCCTGAAAACAATCTAATATAAACATACACAAAGTGTCCATACAGTACATGCATACCCTAATGGCTTGTATTTATGAAGAGCTTCAATATGGAACAGTAGATCTTAGATTTCCTCATTAACATTTTATGACATTAACGAAGGAAAAATGGTTTTTAATCGGAGCTCCCAATCTGGGGTGTATTAGCCAAGTGTGTGAATATATTGAGTTACAAATTCCAGATAAAATTTTGGAATATTGCCAAAGATCAGGGCTGAACTGGGATTAAAAAGCCCTGGATTTTCCCCAGACCAGCCACTCACAGTTCGCTGGACACCAGCCATTCGAGCCCCTTCAATACCTGTATTTACCAGCCCCAAATACCTTAGTTAAGACAATACTACATCTCACTTAAATAAAAATTCTGCCTGGCTTTGAGGGAGTTTCAGGTAAAGGCTGAGGGTGGAGCGCATGGGCTCATCCAAATTTCTAGAACAGACAACAACTTCAAAAAATGAATGTAACGCGTAGATGTTTTTATTCTCATGTACATTTCCAAAAATACTTCACTTAATTTCTTTCTACTACCTCTTCAAAGCCAAGGAGCCACTGCCATACACAAAATGAAATATGGACAAACTTTGCTTGGTGCTCTGTTATGCTGCAACACATTCTGAACACAGTACATATTAACACAAGACAGCCAAAAAGCTTGAATGAAATGTTCAGTATTAGCAGCTTAACATAATTTGAAATTATGTTTTAGTTCACCTTCTGTCATTGGAGGATCCAGAGTCTAACAGCTGACAGGAATCCTTGACTTTATATCACTACTAAGTAGCCTAACTTGACCCATTGTGGGTGCTGGTCAATAGATCCTCCTTTGCTGTGAGAGGACAGACATTTCCAAGTGGACAGAGTGCTGGGGAAGGGTTTGGGCCATAGTAGGATGTGACTGGGCCTACATGACATGAGAGACAAACCAGTGGGCCAATTATGCAATCTTTCCCTGCCCTGTGGGCCACAACAACCCCGCCCCCTGCCCCCTCCAACCACCTCCCAACCTCCTAAAAAAAAAAAAAAAAAAAAAAAAAAAAACCTGCAGGTTGCTGGACATGACCTGTCAGCTCGCCTGGACAGTGCTCAGTAAGCTAGATACCCAACCTCTGCCTGCGACAGTTTTTTGCTTAAAAATTTAGTGCAATTCACACAATTATCACAGCTTTGTCAACAGCATGACATTGAAGAAAGTCCAGTGCTCTTGGGCACACCAGAAGAATGGGGATAAAAAGGGAGAAAAGAAGAAATTAGCTTCACCGCTTCAAAGCTTTTTTAATTCCCTGCCTTGATAGCCTGAAGATCCCTGATGACCTGGGCCACACCGTGACTTAATTTGGAATTAACAAAAGAACTAGCTTGGAGGAACCCATAACATTTATTTTTTATGTGCATTGACCTGATCCCGCATCCTCTGAAAGTCAAAGAAGTCCCAATATAACTCATTTTCCTCTACACTAAAACTGATTCTCTCAAGCAGGTTTTGGTTGCCTGGAAATGGTGATTTTATGCAAATCAAGCAAAAATAGTCCCTCACCAGATGTAAGGATAGTCATAAATGAAATTGACTGTGGTTTCATGCTTAGATCTCTGCTTGCTGAGATATTAGTGTTCATGACAATTCCGGCTGTGATTTCACAAACCTACTACCTCACGCCCTCTCAAAGCCAATATGAGCCAAATCAATAATTTCTGTCACATAATTAACTTTAAATAACTTTGAAAAATTTTGTTTTTGCAACTGGGTGTTCAGAAAAAAAGATAGTGGTGCAGTGTGCTGTGAGTTGTACTGTTGATGTGAAGAGCTGACAATGCAGGAAAGAAGGAGCATTCTGAGCTACCTGTAGAAGAAGCGTGCAATTAACACACTCTTCTCATGACACAAGATGCTACAAGATGAAGTCACAAGGGATTCAGTATAAATATCAATATTTATTTAGCTCTTTGTCCAATATTACACTACATTACTGTTCTTCTGCTAGAACAGCCCTCAAAATGCTGCTAGGTAATCTGTGAAGACAGTTTTAGTTCTCTTGCCTTCCACAGCACAGGCTGGTTCCCTGTAATATATTTAGTGGGCTTTTTTCTCAAACGGCTTCATTAATTTTCCCCTTGGCTGATATAGACAATGGAATGGAGAGATTAAAATTTGCCTGATGCCTCCACTCACAGCCCATCATTTTGGTGACTGACTGCTTCCTCATCATTGTGAAAATTCTTGAGTAAAGCCTGACAGCCACGGCATCCACTTCCTAATCTGCGTCTTAACACCACACCTGTGTGGAAAATAACAGCTTGAGGCAGAGAGGCAGAAAGCCAGTGCCAAGCATGATGCAGAATGACATAAAAAATTTGAACTACACACATGACATTGGCAGCGAGATGCAAGGGGTTGGTAATCATTGGTTCTACTGCCATTAATACTACACTGAACAAAAATATAAATGCAACAGATCAATCCTTTCAATATTCCCGAAAATGACTTCAGTGGTTTACGTGATAGGGTGTAATTTTACGACTAAAGTTGAGTGCTATTAGTCGGTGTACATTCAGTCACCTTTTCCATATCATTGTGAATTTCATGCCCTTTTTCAAAATCAACCAGTCAGTCAGGTGGGGCCTGATCCACACTGTAAAATTGTGGAACATGTGACATGTTTATAACCTAAACACCAGTGTGTAAAAGCTAAATGCCTGCAGATTATTTTTGTAAATAGGTGTTCTCATTCAAAACGTTGCATTTGGGGTTTTTCAGATTTGCTGAATACACTTTAAAACTGAATCTATACACTGTGACATGTTTAAAAAGTGTTACAAAAAAGTGTTTAGCATATTATGTTCAGGACCTAAAGGTACAGTGTGTAACTTATTTGGCTTTTTATTAGCAAAAATCAAATATTGCTTTCATGAATACATATTTACCAAAGTCTAATCACAATTGCATACAAATGAAAGCTTTCTCGTAGCTTAGAATGAGTTATTTACAAATACATAGGTGGCGCTGCAACCACCAGAGGCTGCCATGTCGCATCGCCATCTTTGAATAAGGTAACCGAAAGGGGACAAACTTGGTTCGCCTTTAGCGTTTTACCTTTAAATCCCCGTGGTTTGCCGGGGGCGGGGAGGAGAAGCAAGCAAAGACAACTGTGTTGTTGAAAGCACCCTGCAGTTCATATACTTGCCCTTTCCCTTGAAATAGAGGACAATGGATACTCTTTGCCCGATGAAAGGGAAGGAAAACCACCCAAGAAAAGAAAAAGAAAACATGACCGGGATAAAACGAGGGTCTACATTGGCGTAGCTTTTCCCAGGTGAAGACAACTCATGAGCGAGAAAGACTTGAAAACGGACGCGGAGGTTGCAACCTTTCTGCTAGACAGGTAATTAAATCTAACAGTGAAGTTTATTTTGGCGTAATGTTAGAACCAAGGCAGTGTAGTCCAGCAACTACTTTATCCTCCTGTTTAAGTCAGATAATTTGCTGTTACTTGCAATATAAAACGGCAGAAACGGCTAGTTTGTTAGTTAGCTTACATCGGAAAAGCTCCGTTGCAACAGTTTTCAGTTGCTGTTACTCTGCACATAAGTCATAGTAGTAGGCGACCATGCGTGATGTAACTCTTTCAACTGAATTTTCTGAGAGTTTTTCTCGTGTTTCATGCTAATTTGTTTCAGCTGATTTGCCAAGGGGGGGGTTGATGTTCTCCCTCTAGTCAGACAGAATAGACCGAAGTGATACCAGTTTATCATCTTTGTGAATTAATCACTAGAACCGCAAGCATTCTAACGCCAAAAGTATCTCCAGGTAATAATGATTTAGAATTGCCACGTCTCCCAACCCCCCAAGAAAACTTTCTTTTAAACAGAAAGTAAGAGAAATGGTGAATGTAAACAGTGGATTAATATGCTCCCGTCAATTATTCTACAGCTGGTCTTCCAGGCGAACACGGTAATGATTGCTTAAATGTCCTGCTTTCGTGTAATGTTGTACTTGGTTGTATAATGCAAAGAAACTCGCAGAGTATTTTAATTGCAGATTTTGAGCTGTGCGATTGAAACTGTTTTGTTTGTCTTATAGTTTTCACGGTGCTCCATGTAACACACTTTGAAGAATAGAGCTGCTTCCACACCGGACGCGGAAGGAATTTTTCGCGCGACAGATTACATTCAAAGTCAATGCAAAGACGCAAATACACGCGAATCGCGTCTTTGCAGTGACTTTGAATGTAATCTGTCCTGGGAAAAAATAGTTCCGCGTCAGGCGTGAAAGTGCTGCAGGGTGAAGTTGCCTTCAGCCGTCGACTTCCAGGCTGCGTAAACGCCACCCCCAAGTACAACCAATCAGATCGCTTGCTAGAGTGCAACCAATCCGCTCATGGGGCAGCCAATTCAATTCGAATTCCTCTCCTCGAAGCCGAGCGGGCTTAAGAACATCATGATGTTAAAAACAAATGCATTTAATGATGAGTTTTCTCATTAAAGAAACTGATTAGTGAGGTAACGTTAGATATTTCAGCCATTTTGATTATGTTAACCAATGCAAACAAGTGCTATTTTTTTTTGTCTCACAGTTAACTTAACAGGTCATGCTTTTTAACTTAAACACTTCAACAATATAACTTCAAGCATAACTCTGTTTGAAACATAAAATTGGCCAACTTGCGAGATATTTTCTTCAATAAGCTGTTTAGTTGAGCTTCTTAAAAACTTCAACTGCAAGTTGCTGTAACCTTAGCTGCCTTCAAGGCTGATTGTAGAGACTAGTGCCTTGCAGGCTGATTACAAGGCTAATGTTGATTTGATATAGTATAATCTTTAATAGTATTCAGACAGATGCCTTCAAGGCTGATTGAAGAGCACTAGTGCCTTCCAGGCTGACCGTAGAGACTAGTGCCTTGCAGGCTGGTTAGAAGGCTAATGTTGATTCCATATTGTATAATCTTTAATAGTATTCAGTCAGATGCCTTTAATGCTGATTGTCGAGACTAATGCCTTACAGGCTGACTGTAGAGACTAGCGCCTTGCAGTCTGGTTAGAAGGCTAATGTTCATTTCTGGCCTGCAAGGCACTAGTCTCTACAATCAGCCTTGAGGGCATCTGACTGAGTACTATTAAAGATTATACAGTGCAATACAGGCTCGTGCGGCCAGGGTAGGCAGTGACTTCTCCTTTTTTCTTGCTAGATTTTGTCAACCTGTTTCCACGTACTATGCCTGATTGTCAATCAATCAATTTGACCTTTTTTTCTGGTCAGTTAAGCCTATGATGATTAAGAGGTGATAGTGACAAACAGGGTTGGGTTCAATTACTTTTTTCGATTACAATTTATTGTAATTGTAATTACAATTACTTTCTGGGCAGAATGTTCAGAAAGTAATTGTAATTACAATTACGATTACAATCAATTGTAATTGAAAAAAGTAATTGAACCCAACCCAGGTGACAAAAAAATTAATTTACCTTTATGCTTCGATTCGAGACTGCAAGGAAGTAAATCTTAATAATTAATTAGGGAAAAATTTCAACTCTCTCAGTGATCCTTTGTTTATCGGATTGTGAAAGAAGACTGAAAATAAACTCCCTATTTTTTAAAAATGGCATTAAAAAGTACGGGTTTAAGGGGGGAAATATTATCGTAAACATATTGACCATACATTGAACGCCGTATAAGAAAGGTTTTAATATTTGTTAATGGCATTGCGTTAGCTTCCTCTAAGCAAATATGAACAAACTTGCTGTCTCGTAAGCATTTTAAGTTCAATGCACTGAGCAATAATGTCGTGGATGGAACTGGCACACCACTCTGCCGTTTAGTTTTGTAAATTAGTTAATCAATCCTCAGATTGCTAATGAAGCAAAGTAATAGAGTTATCATTTGTTTAACGGTGAGGATTCTGCCTACACTAACTGAACTCCAACGGCGCGTCACTGGTACAATATGGACTCAACATTAGCCTTCTAACCAGCCTGCAAGGCACTAGTCTGTACTGTCAGCTTTGAAGGCATCTGACTGAATACTATTAAAGATTATACAATATCAAATCAACATTAGCCTTCTAACCAGCCTGCAAGGCACTAGTCTCTACGGTCAGCTTGGAAAGCACAAGTGCTCTACAATTAGCCTTGAAGGCACTAGTGCTCTACAATCAGCCTTGAAGGCATCTGAGGCAATACTATTGAAGATTATACAATATCAAATCAACATTAGCCTTCTAACCAGCCTGCAAGGCACTAGCCTCTACAATCAGCCTTGAAGGCAGCTAACGTTACACCAACTTGTAGCTGAAGTTTTTAAGAAGCTCAACAAAACAGCTTATTGAAGAAAATATCTCACAAGTTGGCCAATTTTATGTTTCAAACAGATTTATATTTTAAGTTATATTGCAGAAGTGTTTAAGTTAACGAGTATGACCTGTTTAGCTAAGGTTAGGTCTATAAATTAACTGTAAGACAAAAAAAAATCACTTGTTTGCATTGGTTAACATAATCAAAATGGCTGAAATATCTAACGTTACCTCACTAATCAGTTTCTTTAATGAGAAAACTCATCATTAAATGCATTCGTTTTTAACAATCGTGATATTCTTAAGCCCGCTCGGCTTCGAGGAGAGGAATTCAAATTGAATTGGCAGCCTCGTGAGCGGATTGGTTGTACTCTAGCTCGATCTGATTGGTTGTACTTGGGGGTGGCGTTTACGCAGCCTGACAGGCTGAGCAGCCTGGAAGTCGACAGCTGAAGATAATTTTACCCTGCAGCTGTGAAAGTGGCTTAAATGTAAATGCAGACATCAGTAAGAACCGTGGACTCTTCTGTGACCAGTGTAGTTATAGACATATTGACACATTCTTGTCTCTTCGCGGCTTCCGGCTTAGAGGGGGAGATGCCAGAGAGTACTACTGGGTTGTTTGCATTCTATTAGCGCACCACTAGATGATAGTAGTTCTCACACACTGCGGCTTTAAACATTTGGTTTTACAGTGCAGGGCTATTGAAATCAGGTATGGTCTGTCCAGGCACATCCTGTACTCTGATCAATAAAAGGCCTCCCAAAAGTTCCAGTTAAGCCTTTTTCCAAAATGCCACAAATGATTCTAAACCTCAGGGAGTGTGCCATTGATGCTCAATGAAGGAATGTCTTTCAGGGCTGTCGTAAGGGCTTTTAATGACTATGTTTCAACAATAAGTCACCTAAGAAGGCATTTTGAAGAATTAAGCTCATCAGCTAAACACCCACATGCACGATGACCATGTACGACCACCCCTGCCCAAGACCGCCATATCCAGACTCTCCATATCGGTGACCGTCTGTGACCATTAACTGCCACCGCAGATGAGACAGTTGGTCTTCACAATCACCGCATTTCTGCCCAAACGATGAGAAATGGTTTCCGGGAAGTCCATCTTTGTGCTCTTCGATCTCTTTGTGGATTGGACCTGACCCCTGCTTGACGAGAAAATCGGCTCGACTGGGAGAGCAAAAATGTCTGATGGCCGAATGCACGATGGAGGACTGACCTCTTTACTGAGGTGTCACGTTTCCAGCTTCACAGAGCGGACAGACGGCAGCGTGTCTGGTGGTGCACAGGGGTACGTTATGCTGATGTCAGGGTGGTGCGCTGGATGACTTACGGTAGTAGAGAGTGCTGGTTTGGGTGGGAATATCCCATGGACATCACATTTAACTGCTTTTCATCAATGGAAACTTGAATGCAGTGTGATATCGCAATGATATACTGCGGCCGATCATCCTACCATTCCCCCATCAAAATGCCGTATTCCAGCATTACAACGCTAGTTCCCATGTTGCTGTGTAAGCACAGAGTTCCTAGAGCCTGAAAACATTTGTGGCTTGAATGGCCAGCATATTCTTTGGGATTTCCTTGATGGAAAAGTTTGTCATTGGTTCCCACTTCTGGCTGATATACACCAACTCCGTGCAGCTCTTGAAAAGGAGTGGGAACGCATCCCCTAAGTCTCCATAGACCATTTGCTGCGATCCATATGGCAAAAATCTATAGCAGTGCAGCAGGCCAACAGCGGACGTACTAGATATTGATTTGTGCTATTTGGACAATTGACCTCATCCATCATTCAATAATTTTTTAACAAAAGTTGCTGTGGATATTAATCAGGTCCTAGACTTATGTCTATTGATATTTTGGGATTTCTGAGCTTTTTACTTTTTCCATGTTTCCATGGAAATGACTTTAACTTGGGTAAAATGAGAGTGGGGACCATTTATGGAGCAGAACTCAAATGCAGTTCTATATTTTATAACGAAACGTACTGTGTGTAGCAATCAGGTACAAGACTGAAGCCTTTTGATATTTTGGGATTGCTGAGACTTTTATTTGATGGGGATTGTTTCTGCACTCAATAATTTTTAGAATTTTTCCACAATGATGTCAACTGATTAGTTAAATTAACAGATAGTGGGGCTGGGGGATATATCATCTGATGACTCATGTCATCTAAGACACCGTGAGATTCTTGTTTGTCTGTTTCAATCATTGATTGAAATGGATTGCAATTTGGTCATATAATCTCACAAAATTCAATGAAAGTACAGTGAATCTCTAAACATGGTCACATTTATAGATTTTTTTCAATGTCCTTTGTTAAGCACATTTAGTAAGCTTTTGTCGCATGAGGCTCAAACATGGATCCAATTCTGTGCTAATTTTTAAAGCCGTCATTCCGTGGTAATAGGCAACTAGAAACCTTACCAAGTGTCTGTCTGTCCCTTTCAGATTACAGAGTGTCTGTCTGTCCCTTTCAGATTACCGTGTGTCTGTCTGTCCCTTTCCGATTACCGTGTGTCTGTCTGTCCCTTTCAGATTACCAAGTGTCTGTGTGTTCCATTCAGAGAGTTTCAAGGCCA
The DNA here is from genome assembly GCA_029692085.1 of Gymnothorax javanicus. NCBI lineage: Eukaryota > Metazoa > Chordata > Actinopteri > Anguilliformes > Muraenidae > Gymnothorax > Gymnothorax javanicus. Next base: position 85,630,044 of record CM056196.1, read on the forward strand.
CCTTTCTTCTCTGCTGTAGCATTTTTTTTTCAGCTGTCAGTGTTTGACATAAATTCTAGAAATTTGAGACACACTTCCCCCCACCTGCTACAATTGCTTTTTTTTTTGGCTGACAGACCTGCAGTTCAGGCACCAATCATTCAGTCCCTCGAACTCAGAATTCTCACTTTTTGTCAGAGACTTACGAAGCTGCAGTTGGTTAGGCCGAACAAATAAATCCTGTGTTTTCAGTTTGGTGGGGTAGGATTTTTTATGCTACACTGAGCAACATTAAGTCAATTTTTTAGTCAGTAAAATGACCCCTTTCTCATAAGCTCCTCCTCTGTCCCTCACGTCAGGTTGCACCGGACTCACTATACACCTGGTATTTCACGCAGATGAGTGAGGTTTTTTTAGGATGCAGTAGTGCACTTCTCAGCCCGTGCTCTGTTTGCTCAATCAGTAAACGTGTGTGGTTTATGGAAGCCTTTCCTGACTAGCCCATACAATAAATGAAACAATCCACTGATTAGACAGATTTAGACATTGGTATACAAGTAAAAGTTAGCTGAGTTAGATAAGCATTTGCTTGAAGAGTAATTTAATAATAATAATAATAATAATAACAATAAACTTTATTTATATACAATAGCACTTCTCAAAACAGAGTCACAGAGTGCTTCACAACTGAACCTGGATACAACAGATTTACATAAAAACAAGCAATTAAGAAAATATGGGGGAAAAAAAAAGAAAAAAAAAAACCTCCTCAAAATTGAAAATAAAAACTACGCCAAAGGTAAAACAGATAAGATAATAAAACAAATAAGACATGTTGGCAGTGAGATAGCATGCTGGACATGTCTTAACAAGTGATTTAAAAGATGTTACTGATTCAGCAAACCTCAGATCCTCAGGCAGGGAGTTCCAGAGCTGAGAGGCCCTGACATTTGAGGAAAAGCTTTATGGATGTGGTTGAATTTTATTAATGGATATTAGGGAACCAAAGAGAATTATTTCTCATTTGGTTTTGTTTCGGAGGAGATTTTGGGACATCCAGTGCTTTTATTACTGTTAAAAAAATAAAAGAACATTAAAATTCCCCTCTTCACTGGTTTTAAAAGGATGTAAATTTGTGCATCATCTGCAAAAAGGCCTTTACACACCGGATGCGTTTTTTGCTGCAAATAATTCGCACTAAGGAAATATTTTTCGATCCGCTGATTGGGAATGAGGTTACACACACAGAAAGCGATTATCACCCTGCGAAACAGCAAACCTTTTATTTTTCGGATTCGCACTGCAAGCAAATGCATCAACCAATCACAATCAAGAAACAGGGCCAGTGACTATTTATTGTTGGGCACCAAAGAGAGGGAACAAAAACCAGCCAAGTTCTAGCTCCTTGGTTGGCTGAACAGCAACTGAATGCACCTTTGAAGACTGGTGCTGGATCGGTTCCTGATTTTTTGTACATAATTGTTTTGAAAGGGATTATGCAGGCTTACTTTACTGGTTTGTTAATGCCTGTTTTGGATGTTTGTGTTACACCATATTAAGACCTGCCACTGCTTGTAATAGCTATGCTAAGGACAGTGCCCTCCAAAAGCATAGTACTAGTCTGGTGAAATCCCTCATTTTTCTTCTTCTTTCCTGTCGTTCCTCTTTCCTCTTTTGCCTCTTCGGAGTGAGCTGTCAAAACCTCGTAAATTCCTTTTCCTGTGTTTCTGTCGCAAATTCGTGTCGGAGAAGGTGTGAAGAATTTTGATCTGAAAATCTTGCATGCAGACATTTAGCATTTTCGTGTCGTATATTCGTTACGCATCCGGTGTTTAAAGGTCTTAGCAGTAATACTGGATTTTTTGTATTTATTTATGATGTACTCCAATCGTAATACGTAAATGGAAAACAATAAGGGGTCAAGGACAAAGCCTTGAGGAACACCACAAGTCAGAGGGGCCACAGAAGGTGAGGTATCACCCATGACCACAGAAAATGTTTTTTTCATAAATAAGATTTGAACCAATTCAAAGCAGTGCCCCTGATGCTGACCCACTTTTCAAGGCAATCTATCTACAGTGTCAAATGCAGAACTTAACTCTTTCAACCCCAGATATTCTAGCATCACTATACCCTTCAACCCCACAGCCCTCTGTAGAGGGCTGGTCATTATCTGGACATTGTATCTTACTGTTATCTCTGGAATCCCATTAAATGTAACCTGATATGTTCCAATCAATTAGTCAGATTGTTTGAATTTTCCCTACAGGAATTTGGGGTTGAAGGGAATATGTTGGTCAGCCCTCTACGGAGTTAAATCAAGATGAACTAAAAACTAAAAGTCACCAGCATCAGCTGTAAGTAAAAGGTCATTAGTTATTTTCAGTAGAGCTGTTTCAGTGCTGTGACGTTCGTGAAATCCTGATTGGAATTTATCAAAAATGTCATTATTGTTCCCTAAAGAAATCATCTCTAAATAAGCAGTCTTCCCTGAAACTTTAGATTAAAATGGTAATTTACAAATTGGTCGAAAATTTTTGAAATCTGAGGGGTCTGGGCTCAGTTTTTTGAGAAGTGGCCGGACAACTGCATGCTTGAGGCTGGAGGGAACACAGCCAGTGGACAAATTACTATTTATAATTAATAAAATCATCAGACCAACACTGTTAAAAACATCTTTCAAAAAATTTGGCATACATAGCATCAAAATGATTCGATGATGGTTTCAATTTTGTTATTGTGTCATTTAAAGTGCACAATGCGATTTACTTAAAGTTACCAAGGAAAGCAAGGGGGGGTTGCAGCGTGAAACATTAGGGGCATCATAGATGACATGACCAATCTGGGCTTTTGAGTTATTTTGTTTTTGAAAAAAGACAGACAGATATCATAGGGGTGGCTTTGGTTTGTAGGCAAGAAGGAGGGTTAATCACACATTCAATGATTTTGAAAAGAATTCTGGAATTATGATGGTTAGATTTAATGTTAGCAAAATGGAGGACCTGGCCTTTTTAACTGCATTTTCCTTTGTGGACATTAATTCTTTCATAACTTGAAATGACACGTTTCAACGGTCTTTCTTCAATTTCCGCTCTGTTTGCTTGCATTTTTTTCTTTATTTCTCTGCTATTATTATTTAACCAAGGCATGTTACAGGTGGATTTGATTTTCCGGGATTTCGTGGGTGCTATGGAGTCCAGTACAACCTTACATGTAATACTGAAGTTGTTTAGTAATTTTTCTGTGGACAGACTTGATTTTAGGTTATTGCTATGAGAAGATGCAGTGGAGAAAGCGTTATGGAATCTGTCAGCTGAGTTAACATTGAGGGCATGAGAAAACATGGAAGTAGACACTCTGGGAACAGGAGGTAGAAGGAGGGACCTAAAGATAATGGCTTTGTGGTCCGATACACATAAGCTGGCCTCACATAGAACGACACTGTCAAGATCCAAACCAGATGACAAAACAACATCCAGAGTGTGACCCTTTTTGTGAGGGGGGCCCGAAAAGAGGAACCTGATGGGCGGCAGACATATACGGTAAAATCACCTGAAATCAAAACTCTATCAAATCGAGGCATAATAAAAGTTAAAAGGTCAGAGAATTCCTTAATAAAACCAGGGTTAGATTTTGGAGGTCAGTAGATTAAGACACAAAGTAGTGGTTACTCGCCATTAATAACGAAATCAAGAGATTCAAAAGAGGAAAACTTTCCAATTGAGTATGGTGAACACTTAAAATAGTCTCCTTAAAACAGAGCCAGTCCACCTCCACGACCAGAAACTCAAGGCTGCTGGAAATATTTAAAGTCAGGGGGAAATGCTTAATTTAATCCAACACAGTCACCTGGTCTTAACCATGTCTCAGATAGCAAAAATAAATCCAGCTGCATAGAGATTATGAAGTCATTGCAGAAAACTGTTTTATTTGCCAGTGATCTGGCATTCAACAACCAAAACACCAGTGAGTTAGGAGATGGAGATGGAACAGGGCTAAACAAGGAGATGTGAGGTGAGGCAGCAGGATTAACAAGGACCAGATTATTCACATATGTTGTGCGGCTGCTTTTCCAGCTAAGGACCTTGTTAGTGGAAATGGCAGGAATGTGCCTCACAGGTAGCCAGCCAACTTCAGACATAGGTAACTAGCGCCTATTTCACAGTGCTAAAGTTACTTGTTGGCAAACGCACAAAATTTCCAGAAATTGTATTTATTTTGTCATGATTAAAGGCATAGAAGTTGCACTTCCAACTCCTTTCTGGTAGCATCCATAGTCATGTCTAGTTCAATTCTTTAGCTATCAATGTGACTGAATGTGGATGGTAGCTAGCATACTGCTGCTGGCTAGCAAAGACTGTAGATAGCCAACTAATTGCTTGTAATGTTAAATTTTGGTACAAATGACAAAATATGAGAATGAGAAGTTGGACTGAGTGTATGGGCTAGTTTTATTTCTGAAGCTTGGAAAACTAGGCAAACGAGAATGATACATACTGAAAGGTGGACTTGGTAGAGGAATCAGTCCCAGATAAACAAAAATACTTGCAGGAACTTTCATGAAAAAGAAACAAACTATACAAATTCGAAACACTCACAAGTGGCAGGTAGACACACAAGGAAAACATCAGACGAGACTGTTGCGCATTTTCCTGCCTATTCTAATGTTCCCAATCAATATTGATTTTCGGCCTTGTCCCTTGTGTACAGAGATTTCTCCAGATTCTCTGAATCTTTTCATGATATTATGTACCATAGATGTTGAAATCACCAAAGTCTTTCCAATTTTAAATCAAAAAACGTTATTCATAAATTGATATTCATAATCTTTCACAGAGACAGGTGAAGTCCTCGCCATCTTTACTTCTGAAAGACTCAGCTTCCCTGGGATGCTTTTTAATACCCAATCATGTTGCTGAACTGTTGCCAATTTATCTAATTAGCTGAGAGATATTCCACCAGGTGTATTTGTTTAGCATCATAACTTTTCCAGTTTTTTGTTGCCCCATCCCTACTTTTTTAAAACATGGCATTAAATCCAAAATGAGCAGATGTTTTTCAAAAAACAATAACATTTCTCAATTTCAATATGTGATATGCTGTCTTTTTACCAGTGTCAATTAAAGATAGAGTTAAAATAAACTTTTTTGATAAATTATTTTCCGATACAACCTTGTTATTTAATTCAATTTTGTCAGAAATAGAGATATGTATCCCTGCCACCCACCGCTGTGATGGCATGTTCCACGTTTTATTTCAATAATTTAACACATTTGGTGCTGCTGAAATACAAAAAACCTCAAAATCCAAATGCTGCACAAGGAGGAACAGGGTCAAATCAGTATTGGTTAATGATATTTTTGAACAGCAATCAAAAAACTTTACGGTCTGCATATGTTACGGGGGGGGGTGGCCGGGTTTCCGGAAATGCTGGTTTTTTTTTTTTTTTTTTTACTTTTTATGCCGACTCATGCTGGTAATCATTTTACAAATTAATAGGAATGACAAGTCCAGATGCTAAATTGTACTTAAGAGACTTCAAAGTTAAACCAGTTTCTCAGTCTTACTACTCATATTTTGTCCACCCCCTGTACACACATTTTTATTTACTCCATTTTTTTTTTTTTTTTTTTTTTACAGTCAGGCAGAGATTCTGATCTAGGACAGGATGAGAATTCATTTCAGAAGGCACACATTTTTTTTGTGCAGAGAAGGTTGAAACATGATCATGACAATGTTGGGAAAGGCTATTTCCATTCATGTTACCAGAGATGACAAAAGAATGTTTGAGGATTTATCGCGCAGACTTCATGTGGATTTACGCTGCAGAATGATTGACATCATGTGCAGGTTTCAGGCTACTCCTTCGTGGTTCACTCACTCATGCAGCCTGACATCTCACTGCACTGGTGGAGATAAGAAAGAAAACTTCAGACAGTGCTGCACAGCCTGTTAGGAGAATGGTGAATACATTTCAAATTGTAATTCTGCACTCTGAAAGGAACAGTAAAAAAGCACCACAGTTTAAACTTTTCTTGAGCAGGGAAGCAAACCAAAAAAGACTCCTTGGAGAGACCGGATTTTACCACAGATTTCCTATAGCCTCAGTGTTACCCGGTCAGAATTTGTCCACCAACCCACAAGTAACATGGCAGATGAAAAACATCCACACCTCTCTGACAGATGCCATTGTTGATGGTTTTTCATTTATTTTCACTTTATCTCCATTGACCAGGAAAAAAACACCATAAGGAGAGGTCGGCATCAGAGGAGATAAAAAGTGCTTTCCAACAGCCCCTCTAACATACCCCTCAGCCACAAAGAAACCATTAAAAAAATCCAGGACTGCACAGTACCCACCCCCCCTGCTGGACACCATCAAAACACCGCCATCAGATTCACACTGGATTTGCTTTAAACAGCTTGATTTCCTTTAAAGACATCACTGTTTATCTGTTTTTAATAAATGATAATACAGGGCGACAGTATTATCCGTTTATGATCACTGTGTTTTTATGAAAGATGTGGCCTACTTTGTTCCCAAGGTAAATGATAAAGTTGAATTTTTTAATTCAATACAAAAAAGGTTAAAATACATGACATAATGTCCAGCCTTAATTCTATGTTGCCACAGTCTGAGATTTTTGTTTTTAAAGAAAATAGTTGCAAATTGTGTAGTATGTGTAAATATGTATGTGTGTGTGTGTGTGTGTGTGTGTGTGTGCTTGCCCATATGTGTGTGCATGTGTGTGTGTGTGTGTGTGTATGTGTGTGTGTGTGTGTGTGTGTGTGTGTGTGTGTGTGTGAGCGTGTTTGCGTGGGAGCATGTATTTATCGCTACAATAAATTAGGTCACAATCATCGCAACAGTGCAAGTATCTATTTTTAACTTCAAAATTGCGTGTTGTTCTCCATTTTATGAAAGATTATCTTGAAATATTAATGATGCACATTGCATGTTTCAAAATGGATCAGCAGTCAGAAAGGTGACCATCATGACATGAGACATTAATGTACCTCTGGGGTCTGAGCATCCCACATAGAAAACTCAGAGCCATGCACTAACCTCCACTTTCAACTTAAATCTGTAAAAGGATTTGCATGGTGTGCAAACACAGCTAATTTAACGAGGATTCACAGATTCCACTTCATGTGTTTTTTTTTTTTTTCCTTTTTTTGCTTACCTAGGGAGGTACAGTGAGAGAGCAGGTAAATATGAAACTAACTTCAGGAGAATGTGCTCAAATAAATGGTATTAATATATGAATTAAGGATTCGCTCTCTCCTGATTGGTAGAGGCGAGCTCCGCCGGTCACTGTAAACAGTGATATTCACCGCAGGAAAGCGGTGAATATAACAATCTGACAACCTCCTGCTAAAAATAGATTAGATTTCCCCGTAGGAGCTCCATATGGATTGATTTGATTTTCCGCAGGAGAGTCCGTATTACGTGTTGCTTCGTCCCAGTGAGGAGCATTACGTATCAAAACGATGATGGGACAGTGATGATCATTTATTTTATATTTTCAAGTTGGGTCATAAAATAAAACAGTTATTGACTTCACTTATCGGTGAATCCAAAGACTTATCCACCTTGGACAAGTGATATTCACCTTGTCTGCACCTCTGTGAATATCACTTGTGCAAGGTGGATCAAACATTGGATTCACCTCAACTGAAGTCAATAATTGTAAAATGTCCTAATACTACCGTTTTAACTAACAAAATTTCACTTATAGGTATCCGGAAAGGCCAGTAAGAATATATGGTCTGCAAAACCTTTCAATGTAATGCTTCAGCTAGAAGAAATGCTTGTTTCTCTGTGTCCCACAGACAACTTAGACTGAGCAAAAGATCATACTTGATATTGTATTGAGAGCCTGGGTTCAAGCAGTTGGGAATTAGAGTGATAATTATACATTTGGGTTCTTCACAAACTCCACTAATTGCCTCAGTGAATTACTTTTGCAGAGCACACATTTTAACTTCAAAAAAATAGTACCAAGGGTCCTGTAGCTTACTGGCAAACAATCTTATAGTGATGATACAAGTTATGAAAATTTCATGTGAAGCTTGACCTTCAAATCTTTGAAGGTCAATGTCGAGGTCACTAAATAAAAACTCACATACATGTATAAGACCTCCTATAATGCAATACTAAGCTCTGAGGCAGTTTTGAAGTCATTGAAATTACACTATGTGAAGTTTGACCTTCGAAGGTCACCGAAGGTCAAGTTCAAGGCCACCAAATGTTCATATCTGACTTCCTATAGTGTTCAATACACATATGAGGAGTCCACTTGCAAAGCTTACTAAGTCAAGTTGGTCCATTTTTGAGAAAAATCAGATTTTTTGGTAGGCATAGAAATTATCTTCCATAGATACCAATTTTCACTATACTGAAACTATTAGCCTTGCAGACATAATCCAGGAGGCAATTCATTATTTCTTTTAGGAAATGACTGATTTTGCAACACAAAGTTTTGATTTAGCAGGTTTTGAAAGTAGAGTGGAAATTTAGCAGGTTTTGACAGTGTTTAAACCAGCCCCGTTGCTCAATAGGTTACGGTTGCAGTAATGTTAGGAGACCAAACGCAACTAAAAATCAGGACAGAAAGCCGGCGAAAATTAAAGACCAGCCACTAAGGTCTCGAGAAACTAAGATAGAAGTAAAATAGCAACCGAATACTCTCCCAGCAAACTAAATAGACTGCTCCGCTTCCGAAAGGACAAAGGCGGAGCCTGAAGAGAGCACCCAAAAAGAAAATGAGAAACAAGCTGCACAGACGAAGCGGTGCAGGCTAATTACTAAATAAACGTCCGAATGGACGGAATAACCTCCCTAACATCACCAAGATGGGTGAACGAAAAGGGAACCTAAGTGGAAATGCTACTTCCTCTCAATCTTTCTGAAACATAAATGCAAAAGATTGCAAATTTCCAAGAGCAAATCCTCTAGCTGGCTCTCATGTATCAAGTAAGATATTCAAGAAGCGAGGGGCGGCGAACTTCCTGCTTAAATAGACCTGAAGACAGGTGCCACAAATCACCAATCAGCCAGCTCAGGAAAGGAATTCAATAGGAAAGGAATTCGATGTCGAAAGAATGAGACGAGTCAAAAACAGAAGGCAGCCCTCATAAAAACACAAACTCCCTTAAAACCATGACAAGGTATTTGACTCAGGACCCACTCCACATGCAACTCAATGCTACAGACAGCTCAGTGGTTGAATAGCTGCTATGACAATGACAACATAAACATGAGTCCATGGGTTCAAATCCCCCTTTTATGGTATCACTATCATCACACTTTTTCTGAACTGCCCAAACCAAAAAACTAGAACCCAATGTGTTACCACACTTTGATTGTCACCATAAGGCAATGAGAATTTATGTGTATAATAGAAGGCAGAGTGGCTGATGACTTAGCAGAGTTTGACAGAGTTTTCCTCCTTGACTTGGCGGGTTTTGACAGTTTCGCTGTTTCCGTTACAAATTAAAACATGATTTAGTAGGTTTTGAAAGTGGAGCTATCAGTGGGACATGCGCAGGTGCCTGAAAGAGAGGCTAAGGGAGATAACTCATTTAATTTCAAAACTTGACCTAGCAGGCTTTGCAAGTCGACTCCTCATATGTTCTCTATCTTTGATATTTTCAAGCCTAGAGGCCTTTGAAAATTGTAACATTTTGCTTGACCTCAGGTTTGACCTTTCAAGGTCATCTGAGGTTAACTTTAACATCGCCAAAATATAGGTCATAAATGACTTCTTATATGTCGATAATACAAACCTAATCTCTATCTGCAACCATTTGGCTGTTTTTCATATTCTCCATAAGACCCAATGTTAAAGTACAGCGCCCCCACAAGACCCACTTCCGTCGATTCAACCAAAATGGCGCTTTGACTGCAGATTGAGGGTACCAAGGTAAGTTGGTTGCCTGATTTAGAAAAAAAAATGATCCAGCAGTTTATGAGAAATAATTTTTTAAAATTTCCATTTCTAAGTCCTATCTTTCAACCTTGGGGCCAAAATTTCAAGGGCCCATAAGACGGGCAATAATGACTCAATCAAAAATCCAAAAAAAAAAAAAAAAAAAAAAAAAAGGTCGGCAGATACGGTCTAGTAGTATGCTATGGCAAATTTACAGGAAAATTCATCATGCCAAAAAAAAAGATGTTCCGGACGACGCATAAACCACGACAATAGCTTATTGGGCAGGTAAGCTATAAAGGACCTTGAGCATAAAATAAAGGTAAAATCAAAGTAATTTGAATTCGATTAAATGACGCAAAGGACTTGATTACAGAATTGAAACAGTACTTTAAAGACAGGCGGACTGGGATTATATAACCAAGCATGCCATCAAAGTCGCCTCCTACCACTACTGAATGTGACAGAGTGGCTTGATCCGCATCTCCAACTTGATATTTTGACTGGAACAACAACTTGCTTATCAAAAATGATTGTCTGCAAAGGATTCTGAATGATAATATTGATGTGCTTTGCTAATTTTATATTGGTAAATTGACTTGTGTAAATCCCGTCGTGCCGGCGCTACAGCTACAGGCACTGGGGTTTAAGAGGTTTGAAACCTAGAAATGCACCTGATTAGGGCAAATTAACAATTTATAATGATCCAATATTTGGAATTGTCCTTGGAACAAAGAGCAGCATATACAGGGGTGCCCCCGGACTGGGTGTGAGTACCACTGGAAATCAATTGATGCAAAAAAGTCATAAAGGTTTTTGTTTTTTGTGTATTATTTACATGGATGTCAATCATTCATTCTTTTAAATCCAAATGTTTAAAGATGATCTATTATAAATTGGGGACAATGTACTGCATGGAAGTAAAATTCAACATTCTGAAGAAAATTTGCTTTTTTAGATGAAATTTTGAATTTTGACACAGTGAGCAGCTTATCACTGCAGAATGTTGTCATTTATTCAGTAGATGTAAATTTTTTCTGAAAAAAAGTTCAATTAAAAGTGTACCTATTATATGACTCTTCATTGGTCATTTTTGTGTTCTTGAAGTCTACTAAAAAAGGTTTAAATCCGTCATTGTTAAAAAAACACTTGAGTTTTCTCATGCTGGCCATTTCTGCAGTACCTGACTATGAAATGCTCCATTGAGGTCCTGCCCCCGCCCTCCCGAAAATCATAGTGTGCTCTGATTGGTCAACTTGATCACTCACTTGTGATTGTTCCACCGTTAGCGCGTCAGGAAATGTCACGCCCCTTACCATAAATGGATTTCCGCTCCAGAGCATAAATAAGTTTTAGGAACAAATACCGGTGTAGCCATGTGGGTGTAATCCACTTGATTCAAGGGCGTGCCAAACTATCTGCTTGGCGCAAAAATTCAAATGCTAACATCACTAATTGATGAAGGAGGTGGAGGAAATATTAAATATGATCAATAATCATTATCCAATATAAGGTGCTGTGTGTGTGTGTGTGTGTGTGTGTGTGTGGGTGGGGCGGGGGGGGGTCTCCAAGGACGACTGATGACACAGTGTGTGGATTCCAGCATGGGTTGGGAGCCAATCTGAATAAATGAAGAAGTCATAAACATACGGTTTTGGCCATTGTGTTTGTTTACTCTACATTCGCATTTTTTCTTGGTCGATTGTGAGGGATTTCCAGTTTTTAGAATGACGGTTATTTGCAATAGAATCCGTATTTGGTTGGTGTGCTGCTTTTTCCAAATCGTGAAGTGAATGTACTCTCCTCACACCAGAGGACCAAAAAACTATGAAATGTATGATTTTTGGTCATTATTAGTCTCATATATCAACATCTGTTAAGATTTCAAAAGCTCTGTTGATGTGGTTCAGGCTTTAGACTTGACTCTAGGACATCATATGCATACCTTATGTCTTATGTTTCAGGAAAATAAACAGAAAAATTTCACCTTGCACAACCTCATTTAAATCACCTTCCCAGTTGTGTCATCTAATTTACATGAAGAACCCCACCAGAAATATAACTACCCCCTTGAGATTAAACTGCCCACCAAAATACATGCAGCATCAGTCAGTCCATGAAGCTGGAGGAAAACAGTATGTCTGTCTGTGCAGACGTAGCACATGCAGAAAAATCAAGCCCTGTATGTTTACTTATAACAGTATACACTGAATAATGCTTTTAGTTTTCAGTCCTGAAAATCAATTTTCAGTGAAACAGATGGACACAGGGTTCAGCTTATAATATACATAGTCAGGTCCAGAAATATTTAAAGAGTGACACAATTTGCATCATTGTGACTCCATAGGCAACCACAATGGATTTGAAATGAAACAATCAAGATGTGCCTTAATGCTAGACTTTCTGCTTTAATATAATGGTTTCATGTGAAGTATTGTCTGTGTAAGAATTACACTTATTTGTATGCATAGCCTCTCAATTTTATGGACTCAAAGGTAACTGTCATTTTCAATACTTGGTGGGAAACCCTTTTCTGTCAGTGACTGCCTGAAGTCTGACATAGACATCACCAGACTCTCTAGTAATGCACAGTCAGACCTTCACTGCAACGATCCTGACGGGTCCTGATTGGGGCATCTTTGCCTCAGTTGCCTCCAGAAATGCATGCTCAGTCAGATTCATATGATAAAATAAATTTTGACATTGTAGAACATTCCTCTTATTTGCCTTAAAGAGGTACTGAGTTTCTTTCTCAGTGTGCTTTGGGTTATTGTCGACCTGCACAGTGAAGTAGTATCCAATGACCTTTGAAACATTTGGCTAAATGAGATAATCATTTAGCTATATCAGATAATGGACAGTGCCACGAAAAATTAATTGCCCCTTTCTCGATTCCTTCAATTTTTGCAGATTTGTCACATTTATAAGTTTCATATCATCCATCTAATTTAAGACAGAGACAATGCCAGTAAATACGAAATAAAGTTTTAAATGATCATTTCATTCATAAAAGGTAAAGCGTTTTTCAAAATCTATGTCTATGAGAAAAAATATTTGCCCCCCTACACCTAGTAACAGGTTGTTCCACCTTTTTACAGCAACTACAGCAATCAAATGCTTGTGTTAATTGGCAGTGAGTCTTTTGCATCGCTGTGGAGGAATTTTGGCTCCCTTTGCGGAATTGTTTTAATTCAACCACACTGAAGGGTTTTTGAGTGTGAACTGCCAGTTTAAGGTCATACCACAGCATCTCATTAAAATTCAAGCCAGGACTTTGAACGCTCCATTACCTTTTCAGCCACAGCCAGGTAGGTTTGGATAGCTTTTTCCTCCAATAAATGAAATCATCATTTAAAAACTGCATTTTGTTTTGATTCAGGTTATCTTTGTCTAAAATTAAAATCACTTTGTTGATCTGAAACATTTCATGTGTGAGAAAAATATGCAAACAGAGAATAAATTGGGCAGAGGGAGAATACTTTTTCACAGCACTGTAGCCCTCAACATGTCAGAATTCAACATCAGGTTTTTTTTTTAAGCATTCTTATCATCAATATACAACCCCAATTCCGAAATAGTTGGGACGAAGTGTAAATTGTGAATAAAATCAAAATGCAATGACTTTCAGATCACATGAGCCGATATGTTATTTACAATAGAACACAGATAACATTTCAAATGTTAAAACTGAGACATTTTACATTTTTATCCACAAAATGAGCTTATTTCAAATTTTCTGGCTGCAACAGGTCTCAAAAAAGTTGGGACACAGGCAAAAAAGGGCTGAAAAAGCCATTAATATATAAGAGAATCAGCTGAAAGAACATTTAGCAAGTAATTAAGTTAACTGGCATCAGTGTGTAACATGATTGGCTATAAGAGGGATGTCTCAGAGAGGCTGAGTCTCTCAGAAGTAAAGATGGTCAGAGGCTCTCCAACCTGTGAAGGCTTGCATAAAAAAATTGTGCAATACTTTGAAAACAATGTTCCTCAACATCAAATTGCAAAGGCTTTGAAGGTCTCATCATCGACAGTGCATAACATCATCAAAAGATTCAGAAAAACTGGAAAAATCTCTGTGCGTAAGGGACAAGGCCGAAGACCTTTACTAGATGCCCGTGATCCTCGGGCTTTCAAACGCCACTGCATCACTCACCGGCAGGATTCTGTCATTGACATTACTAAATGGGCCCAGAAATACTTCAAGAAACCACTGTCTGTAAACACAGTCCGCCGTGCCATCCACAGATGCCACCTAAAACTCCATCATGCAAAAAGGAAGCCATTTTTGAGCATGATCCGGAAGCGCCGCTGTGTTCTGTTGGCCAAGGCTCATTTAAAATGGACTGTAGCAAAGTGGCAAAGTGTCCTGTGGTCAGGCGAGTCCAAATTTGACATTCTTGTTGGAAATCATGGGCATTGTGTCCTCCGGCTAAAGAGGAGAAAGACCACCCCTCCTGTTATTGGCGTTCAGTTCAAAAGCCAGCATCTGATGGTATGGGGATGCATTAGTGCATATGGTGTGGGACACTTGCATGTTTTAAAAAGCACCATGAATGCTGAAAGGTATATAAAGGTTTTAGAGCAACATACGCTCCCCTCCAGACGGCATCTATTCCAGGGAAGGCCTTGTGTATTTCAGCAGGACAATGCAAAACCACACACTGCAGCTATTACTGTACAGATCACATCAAAACAGAATTCTATCGCAGTAGGGTCGGGAGAAGGTAACTGTAACTTCAGAGCAACATGAGGGTAGAAACGCAGTAGGTTGTCTGAGAAAGCTTGGCGCAGGGATACAGAGCATTTATAAATATAGGACCCAGTCACGAAACCCTTCCAGGATACACATCACAGGTGGTCCAGCATGTGCTGAAGAATGTCATGGTTGGCTGAACGGCCGGTAAGCATTTCCCAGCGGGGGATGCTTTCACACGCAGTCACTGTAAATGGTGAAAACTTACCAACCCCACACTATCACATAAGATTATTTCTTCCTATTTGTATATTTATTTGCTTAAAATAGGTGCTTGTCGTTGTATTTTTATTGTTGTAGATAGCTTTAAAATCACAAGTTTTTAATCGGTAAACCATTGCATATAAAGGAACGATGTATGAGAAATAACCAGAAGTATACTGCATGACGCGGCTTGATGTGTGGGGTTTGTTTATGAGGAGAACAGCAGCGAAAAATTGCGGTTCTTTTGGACTAAAATCTTAAAGCTTTCTATATATTTTAATGCTATTTAGTGCAGACAGGAAAATTCCTTTATTTTTATCGTTTACTCTTAACGTTCTGTGAAAATGAATGATACATGTTACCGTATAGGACACATCCGCTGTCATAGTTTAGTGAAATTTTCACTTTGTCTCTGTTATATTGTAGATTTCTGGACTTTGTGGCGCTCCTGACATCCAGAGAGAAGATTTTAGTTACATTATGAACTTAAACACACAGTTGACACACGTCTTCAAAAGCAAATTTCTTCCTCGCTTTCACGTGCACTATAATGCGGTTTCTCACAAGTTTTAAATTGAAAGTGCATGTAATGTTTTTGGAAGTGGCTATTCGTCCTGCAGCGAATAGAAAACCACACGTGGTCAGAAACTATATACTGTATACATTCACATTCAAATGAACAAAATTATTCAGAAACGAATATCCCTGTTTAATATTTTAGTACCCTGTTCAGCAATTTAATTACATTACATTTTCTTCCTGGCAGCATAACATTTCCTGTGTTGTGGAATAATACAAAACATCTTTTGCATTCTTATCATCTTATTATCATCAGTATTATTATCAAAACATCTTTTGTATTATTATTATCTTTTACTGCTTAAAACATCTTTTATGTCAATACCCCAAAGCTTATAAACCTATTTGTCCCAGTGTGTGTCTGTGTGTGTCTGTGTGTGAGAGGAACTGTACAGAGGACCAAGGTCAAGAGTGGCACAGGAATGCACAGTTTCTGCCAAGAAAGAAAAACGCCCTAAGCGCAGTCCAAAGTGGCATCAGGTATCCCGTAACCGCCTTTCTGTGACCTGTCCAAAGTAGACTGGACAATACCATGAAGAAAGGCGGAGCTGATTAGACTACGGTTATAGACAGATCTACAGCCAATTGATGTACAGCTAAAGGACTGTGGATTATAAGAACTGATGCCGGCAACGCCCGGCAGAGCGCCTCCAAACTGTGGCCAAGAACATCCCTCTGTTACAGTTTGTAATTTTTACTCTTTGTCTGTTATAAATTTACTATATTTCAATCACAATCTGGTCAAGTATTTATTTCAATTGTCTTCCACCCTTAACGAACACCACCGGGTAACAAGAGGTAATTTTCCCCACAAATCTGGTGACCCCGACGTGGAGGGGGAAGATTCTTGGGTCTGACCAGAAAACTCGGTCAGAATTTGGACAACGCCTTTGACGACAATCGCCAGACACTTCACGGCCGGCCAAAGACAGAGGTAGGCAGAAGCTTTTTAATCTGCATAGGATAGAATACGAAGTGTCTGACGTTTGACGGAAAGGTATAAAATTATATTACTATATTTTTGTATGATTTCAGTAACAGACACAGGGTAATATTCTATACTGGTTTCCTGTATGCGCATTCCAATACCCAACTCTAAAGACTAGTCTGAACAAAAAGTCCTAGGTGAAAAGTGAGATAAGAAGTGAATACGGGGGGCGTGACGACGGCAAAAAAAAAAAAAAAAAAAAATCCGTCACAAGGCCAGGTAAATACCCAAGGGATATTTTAACTTGAAAACAGGGGGGGAGGGTGGACACGGTAGGATACAAAGGACTTAATAGGTTAGGTGGGGGGACGTCAGCCACTGAGTTCTGAACGGTCTAGAGGTCCTATACGGGAGATCCATCAAAGACGCTTAGGAAGATAATACACACGTGTATGTGACAAAAGAAAAAGAGGAGAAATATAAAGGTCACATAACAATAAAATATCCAATAAAGGACTTGGCCATTGGACTGTGCATGTAGAGATCAGGACCTGAGTGTATATTATTGTAATCCAGGCTGGTGGTGGCAGTGAGTGAATTGGGAATGGAGCAAGGAATGTTTTTGAGTGCTGTTGGCAGGTGCTTTAAGTGCTGAGGTGTATGTGTGTGTATGCTGAGCTCAGATTGTGTGTGTGGAAGTCAATGTGAATGAACCGAACTCTGTGAGTGTCTGTAAACAACTGCATTGCTGGCATATTTGTTAGTTCTGTCTTTGTTAGATTGAATACAGTTGTCATTCTATTACATGAAGTGCTCATATAGAGGTCCACAATAAAATTAGCATTTATTCAAGATTAATTTCAGGTGCCCGTTGATTAGCCTATATTTACAGTATTTTATGGAATTCTTAGAGTAATTGCAGGATTGGTAAAAAGTGAAGTTGGTCAGAGTAAGTGAAATTAGTTGGTCCGAGTAAGTGAAGTTGGTGTAAGTGGAGTCGGTTAAAGCAGGAGTTTAGCCATTTTAATGGCTGTGGTTGGTTAAAGTAAGTGGAATTAATTTGGATGGTAAACAGAGAGTGGGAGTTTAGCCATTTTAATGGCTGTGGAGTTGTAAAAGGACAAAGTTGGTAGAAGTGAGCAGAATAATTATTCCTTGTGAAATCAAATAAAAGTCCCTATTTCTTGATTCAATAAGCGTATGCCCTTCTTGAACGATCAGTAACTATAAACAGAGGGAAGTTTAGAGGAAGTAATAATTGAACGTCAATTACATGAACGTGGATAAAGTGTTTCTAATGTGGCTAACTGAATTGCTTTGAGATGCAGGACAAAGTCCAATATTTAAATGCTCTAATATTTGGCGGAAGTAATTCATTGCTGAGAAAACCACTACTAATATCCTCTATGAGCGTGAAGTAATTACACCATTTGAATTTGTTCAATATTTGCAAAATTGTAAAGAGCTAGAAAATATAAGCAGTTTTCTGTAAATAATTAGACTGTGTGAGATTGGTGTGCTAGAAGCATATCTCAGAAAAGAAAATGAAGGAAAAGTACAAACAAGAATAACACTGTGTGTTCAAAATTTGCCAAAGTACTGTTTAACACTGTATATAGTAAGAGACTCTGTGCCAAATTTTATTGATACAGAGGTTTCTCAAGTATTGAAAATTTTCAATTGATATTTGAAAAAGATCAGAGAAGTACCTGGAAATATAAAATATAATATGAAATTTAATGGTACATATTAGATTTATAAAAATAAAATAAAAAATCAAGTGAACTATTGTGGGATTAGAGACTGGATGGGTTTTTAGATGGAGGAATGCAGAGTCAAAACAATAGAGGAATGGAGCCTTATTGACTAAAGCAGATTAGGGAGCACAGACAAGTGAAAGGTCAACATGCAGAAGTCAGAGAACAGAGAATGATGCATTGCGATTGAGCAAATGTGACTGGAAGCTTTCCTGACCGAAGAAATGCAAATGAATTAATGAAAAATCTTTTCTCCATTTCAAACAGGGACTATCAACCAGTGATTCTACATGGGAAAAAACTAAGAGGGCATGATAACCTTAATCTTTTTTTTAACTTCTACAGGAAAGGATCCAAGCGAGTGGAAAAACCGCAAAATTATGTTGATGAAGTTTTTGTTCATTGTTGTATGCATCTAACTCATTCAATTGAAACTTTTCCACAGAGGACTCACTGCAGAAGATAAGGAATGAAAAAAATCTGAAAGTGATTTGCTGGCCAGCTAAGATTCAGCTGCGGAGTTCTAAAATAAATTTGGGGAAATCCAATTCGGAGTATTAACACAAGACTAAATTCAAAAGGTGGACCACCATATAATTGAAAAAGTCGACTAATAACGTGATCACATTCTAAATTTATTTTTGATTAGGCTGACAAAATCTTTTATTCTGACTAGTAGTGAGAAGGACAGGGACTTTCGAATAAAAGGTACTGACTGACTGACTGACTGACTGACTGAGCTGACCAGATTTGGGATGATTGTTTACCTTTATGTGCTGGGAGCCCAACAGAAAAATTATTACAGTTGAATGTTCAATACGTACCCATTTTTTGTGAATATAAAAAAAAAGAAATTGCATATTGTAACACAGTCTAAAAGCAACTCCACCCGGTTCTGCTGAGGATATGGGGAATTGACACTATGGCTGGGGCTAATAAGCCCTGACTGTGCATGTCCTCCATGCTTTTAGCGGAACCCTAGACAGAGGCGGATTGCTCAATCATGATTAATTGAAAAAAAAAAAAAAAAACACTTTGAAAAGAAATTATTGTTACTGTCCCATTTTTGACCTGGAATACAGAGGAATACCAAATCATGAATATGCTGCAAAAAAATAAATAAATTAAAATTAAATAAAATAAATAAATAAATATTAATGCAAAATTGACAGGAGCTCAGTAGCAAGGATGAGCAAATTTAGTAATTATGAATTTTTAAATAAAATTAATTTATCAAGGTGGCACATGCACTGTGATCGACAAGGCAGTGTATTGCAAACAATTCCAATGAAATTGATGATTTTGTAAAACACATTCAGACCAAGCGAAAATACACAAGACAAAGTTCTTGAATTGGGATTTATTCGCAGGTAAAGAAAGGATCTAAGTGAATTCCATCCACTCTTTTTTGCTTGATTTCGTTTTACAGATTTATTGATTTTTATAGATGTTTTAGTTTCCCAATTTTATTATCTGCCAATTATCATTGTACACTACTTTGATTCAACTTTGTTGTTTTAAATGTTCTCTATAAATAGACCTGACTTGACTAATGTTGCTGAAGGAATTTTTGTTGTTACTGTTATAATTCCTCTAAATAGTGTTAAGTGCACTTAGATTTTATTACATTATAGTTTTACTGCTTAAAAACAAAATAATATATACTTATATAATAAGTATTTTATATATATATATATGTATATATATATATATATATATATATATATATATATATATATACTAGAAATGTCAATGCTTATTTTGTTCTCCGCTTCAGGCTCTGAGAAAACTGTCTGTGGGAAAGTACAGATGGGAGGGGTGCATGCACCTGGATAGGAGTTATGGACTCATGTCTGGGAAATGTCCCAACTTAGCAAGATAACAGAATTGTTTCTATCTGTACCAGGCCTTGAAACTGAGCCCCTAAGCACAAGATGTGACTCCTCCAAGCGCATCCCTAGAGCAGAAATCTTCAAAGAATAAAATGTTTGTGTAATTTTGTGATTGATTGCTTGAAGGATGCCTAGCTGGAAGGGTATGGGTCATTCCATGAAAAAGAGAGCCAAAGTGTGACATGACTGTTCAAATTTGAAACAAAGATTTTGCTGAAGTACTGGTTCACTTTTGTTGGCGTTCCCATGAGTCAAAATGTGACACAAGTTAAATGGCAAGATCTACTGTGGGATGCAAGAGGCAAGGTGTTGAGCGTTCAGCGTTGCCGATGTAACAAGGACACTAAACTAACACAAAAGTATGCAATAAAAATTTTATTTCAAAATATAACAAAGTCTCAACTTGTTCAATTAGTATAACAGAGAACAAACTTAAAACAAACCAGCAGTTTGGCAATGCCCAGTTGTGCTCTAAGGTCTGAACATGTTTGGCAGGGCTTTGATAAGTCGCTCATTGGTCATGTTCATCTGAGGACGGAACAAATGCAATATTCTGGACAAAATATAAATGAGAAGGCAGCCCATGTAAGTACACATCAGCTCTGAAAATATTTTAGAGTAGACTAGTTGCTAAATGCAAAATTTGTCATCTGGATTGTACCACATGACAAATGTTGCAAATGTAACATGGGCACGAAAAATGCTCGACTTAGCAAATGCATCACCTGTCTTCACCCTACGCCCTTTTTGATATTGGAAACCGCTAATGATTCAATTTACAATGGAACAACTAATGGTTAACAGGATGAATTTGTTGATTTCAATTCCTCAGCAGGAGCATGCAGTTAAACATTCAACACAATTCTGGGCTGAAATACAGGAACTTCACAAAAAGCAACCCTACATTTGCTGTGCAACATTTATTAAAAAAATAGGCTAAATTGCCTGTTTCACATTTACTAATAACTTCCATCAAAATTCTTTTTATTTAGAAAAATTTATCCTTTCTTTCGCCAAAGTGCGTTGAACGCAACATGGGCACAATAACAGCAGTGACTGGCCATGTCCCAGCTGGGTTTGCCACAACCCACACAAAAATACACCTAACTGCCAAGTGTCACTTTCATTGAGAAAATATATGAATGAGAGGTGCGGTAGACATGTAAACAATAGTGGTGGGACGCGATTAAAAAAAATCAATCTAATTAATTAAAGGCTTTGTAATTAATTAATCTCGATTAATCACATTTTTATCAAATACCAATTTTTGACACAATAAGCAAAGTTTTTCAATTCAAATAAATTTTGGTTGACGACTGAATCAATGAATAGACATATATGTGATCTTAAACAACAAAAATGTTTATTTTTCATCTATAATTATCAGTGCATTTTTCATCTGTGTACTACATTCACTGATTAGTGCAAACTCCCAAGTGCAATTATAGCCTTTTTATTCAACATTTTAAGACTTGGGGTGCATTAACGCCACCTACCGGGCTAAAGTGTGTGCATCAGTGTTACCGGTGTGCCAGAAATGAGGGAACTGAGAAAGGGTGCGATTAAATCGTTTTTTTTTTTTTTTTTTTAGCGTTATTTTTCCTGTAATTAATTAATCCAAATTAACTTCGCGACCAAAAACGATGCACCACTCCTTAAAACACGTGAAACGGCAGGCCGAATTATGAATCCCTATAGAAAACATACTTGTGTTGAAAATCGGTGATTTACCAAAAGATTTTAAGTGATTGAACGTCACTTCATTCGAACGTAACTTTCTGGGACACAAAAATACTAACATGCTCAGCTTCCTTCATGAAGACGATAGACTGGTTCCCGGATAAGTAGTAGGAGGTTCGAAAGGAAATCCATATCTATGACCACTGTGAGACCCCATGGGGATACAGCAGATCGGGCAGCGAGCTCGGCTCGTGTTGAACGTAACTTGGAAAATATGACGCGAAAAATTTTGCTCCACAAAAAGAATTTTATAAAAACCTGTATGTTTTCTGAGATAATATTTTGGACAGTTATGCAACAGATTAATATCAACACGTTGGTGCAAAAATCTAGATAATATATTATGTTTCCTGGGTTTTCTCACCACTGTTTCAACGTAACTTTTCAGGACACCATGAGTTACGTTCGCAACGATATTTTAAGCGCTAATTGTAGTGTTGTACATCTGGATTTCCCAGTTAATTGCCGTTGTGGGTTAATCACTTGGAATTGATGTTAAGAACAAATGCCATTTCAGACAGACTTTTATTTAAAAATTCGTAGAATTTTACATTCAAAGTCTGAGGGCAATGAATGTCACAAATTTGGACACTTTTTATCCACAAGTTTTTCAAAGACATGCAGTTTTTTATTTATCTTTTTCAGAACACCAATTATATTGCCTGGGTTAGCTTTTTTTATATACTCTGGCCTTCATGCATGGCATTTTCTATAGGTGGCATCCAATTTTGTAAATCATATAGTCCTATAAAAAATGCAGGGTCTCTGGCTCTCTATTTCATGGAATGACCCATATAAGAATTGCTTGTTGAAATTATTTAGCAGAGACCAACCTCTGACTGCTGTGGACACAGAGTCCCTGTTTGCTCTCTCATTCTGCAGGATTATATTGCAATAAACTGTTGATCATGTTTCTTTAAATAAAAAAAAAAAAAAAATGTGTTCCCATTCTTTCAAAGAAGTCCTATCTAATAATACTGCATGTCCTGGACTCAAGGACACCCCTCTATCAAATCCTGAGATTGAGTACTTTGTTGATGGTTTGCCGTCAAGAGTCGATAAAGGCAACCCATGTGTTGGATATGCTGTCTGTACTCATGAAACTGTGTTGATTGTAATCTTCTGCACACCAAACATGTTGACCTAATCAGTTTGGCTGATGCCTTTGCAGACAGAGGAGCAAGGGCAACAGCCAAACACACTCTTGTGGGGCTATTACACCAATCTGAAGACTCAATTTCATGTGACCTGCTGTGAGCAGAGCATGATGCTGCTCCCCACAAGAAAAAACGTCAATGGACATCACATGGAACACAACACACTGATGACAGGTGGATGGGACCCAATGGTAAACCTATATTGCCAAAATCCTCTTCCATATTGCTGCAGATTTGGTGCATGGGCAGTGCCATGTACCAAGAGGAGGGACCAAGGGGTTAATAGAGCAAAGTTACTATCACTTATTTACTAAAAAAAAAAAATTTCTAAGAAATGTCCAGCATGACAAAGATGGGTAGTAGTACAGAAGGGGCAATCCCTACACCCCTGGGCCATTCCACGTTTCATACATTTAACACCATGTGAGGGGAAGAGGTATGCGTTAGTAGTGATATGACCTTTTTCTAAATGGGGTAGAAGCTATAGATACAATCACAGTAGCAAAATCCTGAGTAGAGAAATTATTCCTAGGTGGGGAATTCCAAAGACATTGTATAGTGACAATGGGTCAGAATTTAGGAATGAAGTGTTGACCCACATGGGAGCAAAATTAGGAATAGGATTGAAAAAGCATTGTACATATCATTCGCAATCAGCAGGATTAGTGGAGAGAACTAATGGAACCCTGACAGCAAAACTGGCAAAAGCCATGTACTCCACTAATTTGACCTGGGTTGAGGCCCTCCCACTGGCACTATACTCTATGCGCCAGCAACCAGCGAAGGATACGTTTCTTTCACCACATGAATTACTCACTGGGAGGCCCATGCCTGGGCCTCCGGGAGACCCTAACATGGTCCCCCACCGCAGCCTTGCTGCAAACAGATTTGTCAGATTATATGCGGGCTTTGGGCAACATGACTAAGCTTTCTCGCCAGGTGCAAGCAGCAAATTCCACAGGAGACGAGGACAACGGCACCCCGGCCCCAGGGGTGACCACTGGCGACTGGGTCTGGTTAAAGGCACCAGGCCATCCACGCTGGGACGAACCGATCTGGACGGGACCATTCAAGATCACTGAGGTTTCCGACCGCGCAGTGCGGGTCGAAAAAAGGAGGAGATAAGACCTGGCATCATTTTGCACACTGTGCAAAAAGCAAGACCGCCAGAGCGGTCACTAGAGCAGGTAAGAACTAACCTGTTGTCATTCCAGGACATCAACAAGGAAGATGGAGATGGAGAATCGAAGGAGGGTGAGGAAACGTAATGAAATGTGGCTAGGAATAAGGAAGGAGGGATTAGCTCTCCTAGTAAGATTTTCTTTACTTCTTGTAGGCGCTTTGCTATACGCTGAATGCACTCAGAAAAACGCCCACATGACACCTACACCACACCAAGAATTCGCGGAAGACATGTTGATGGTAGCGGCAGTAGTAGGAGGACTAATAGCAGGAGGAGCATTCACCAGCCTGGTCTTGCAGTATATACATCGTTGGGTCCTAACACATACATTACCGGAAAACACGGACAAGACTAACTTCAATGCATGTCCCAAAAGTAACGTGAAAATAGCAAGTACTATAGTAATCTTGGCCTTGGTACTGGTAACAGACGCAGCTACAGTGAACTCAGACCGCTGTGGAGCCAAGGTAATTTTAAAGGTGGACCCGGACAGTGAGAACACATTTTAATTTGATTTATGTAACGTAATCAACTGTGGTACTGACCCTCCAAATGGAGGGGGGTATGAAGATATTGAGTTAGAGGAGTACCGAGATGACCCCATAGGCCTGGAGGCCGGGGGACTTGCCCTAACCTCGCCCGACGAGGCGACTATGTTACTGTACCAACAGGTGACCGGGAATGTGACAGGAAGTGACGAGTGGGTGTGTCCTCCAGAACCCTACACGCCCAACTGCCCCATTGGAAATCCCTACTGCAAACATGGACAAGGCGGAGGAGCAGGTTGGGCTTGCTGGAAGTGGGCGGAGAAGTATTGCTCAGACCTGCCAAACCTCAGAAAACAACTTCTGACTGATCCTGAATTTCAGGCCTACTGCCGGGAGATTCTGAGGTTGTCTGAGGAGGAGTGTGAATGAGATTTGAGTGGATGAAGGGTATTGGCTTAGTAAATTTATGATGTTAGAGTGTGCTCATGTGCTCATGTGCTAGATCCATATTCCGTGATAGTGGCTGATGAGTGCACTTGCACATATAAAGTAAAAATTAAAATGCCGGAATGTGCAGATTTGCTGTAGGACTAAAGGGTTTCGCTTGGAGCAGACGCTGGGCCGGCAACTAGCAAGCCGACCTCCACTGGCGTCATGGCCAAGCCATGGTCATGTGGATCCCTGAGCTGTCAAGGGGTGAAGGGGGGCACCCAAGGAGGGGTCCCAGTGGTCAAGTAGAGCCTGGAGGTCAGGTTTTGCTTCGCTGCGCTAGGATGCTAATGCAATCACCCCATTGATAGCAATATGTAATGTAGGTGCTCACAGCACAAAAGGGTGAGAATGTAATCGCTTCAGCATTTTAGTGTTGCCCCCATAAAATGGGGCCAAAGGAGGGAGTTGTGGAATAATACAAAACATCTTTTGCATTCTTATCATCTTATTATCATCAGTATTATTATCAAAACATCTTTTGTATTATTATTATCTTTTACTGCTTAAAACATCTTTTATGTCAATACCCCAAAGCTTATAAACCTATTTGTCCAGAGTGTGTGTCTGTGTGTGTCTGTGTGTGAGAGGAACTGTACAGAGGACCAAGGTCAAGAGTGGCACAGGAATGCACAGTTTCTGCCAAGAAAGAAAACGCCCTAAGCGCAGTCCAAAGTGGCATCAGGTATCCCGTAACCGCCTTTCTGTGACCTGTCCAAAGTAGACTGGACAATACCATGAAGTAAGGCGGGAGCTGATTAGACTACGGTTATAGACAGATCTACAGCCAATTGATGTACAGCTAAAGGACTGTGGATTATAAGAACTGATGCCGGCAACGCCCGGCAGAGCGCTCTCAAACTGTGGCCAAGAACATCCCTCTGTTACAGTTTGTAATTTTTACTCTTTGTCTGTTATAAATTTACTATATTTCAATCACAATCTGGTCAAGTATTTATTTCAATTGTCTTCCACCCTTAACGAACACCACCGGGTAACAAGAGGTAATTTTCCCCACAGTGTACAAGTGCTGAAAATAACAAAAGTCAATATGAATAATACATTTTGTGCCATCTAATATACTGGTAGATGTTTTCATAAGCTTGTTTGACTATGAATGCCTGTAAAGTTAGCATTTGTGTCTACAGTAGCAGGCCGCCATCGCTTTCGGGGCACTAGTCATACCAGAACTGTGCTGCAACCTTACAGATTTTGATGTTGCTGAACAGAGACTCAATCAAAAACACACCTAGGTTCTGAAAAAATTACTCCCATTACATGTTTTTTGTCATTCTGTTTTTAATAAAATTATTCATTTTAATAAATTTCTTCTATACTTTTGCGTATCTTTGTGGAAGTGAGAGACGCATGGATGAGTGAAAGTTCAAAAGTAAAATATTCACTCCTAATTCCAGTAACACATTGAAGTTGAGCAAGAAATTCTGCTGAGACCATCAATGAGAAAAACAATGAGCCCCTTCATCACAAATTTGTCTCGAAGAGATAGACCGCGTAGAAGGTATTACAGCATGTGTGTTCAAGTGATCTCCTGGAGCACACCCATCAAAAATATAGGGCACTGGCGGCCCCAGAAGCTCCCGCCGTTAAGATAAACAAAATGTCAAAGTTTTTGTTGACGGACACACGCATGGACGGATGCACGCACGGATGGAGCCTGATACCATAGCTCCTATGCCACTCGAGCGGCGGGAGCTAATTAGGAGCCTGTAATTGAAAATGTTGATAAGATAAAGCAAATTGTCGAAGTTTTTGGTGATATTTTGAGGCCAGTGACCTTGAAAAAATAGGCCAGGGTCACCTTTAGGCACATCATTTGTAGGCCTTTATGAGATGCATGTCCAGTAAAAATTAGGAGCCTGTAACTGAAATGGTTGATGAGATACAGCAAAATGTCGAAGTTTTTGGTGATATTTTGAGGCCAGTGACCTTGAAAAAATAGGCCAAGGTCACCTTGAGGCATGTCATTTGTAGGGCTTTATGAGATGCATGTCCAGTAAAAATTAGGAGCCTGTAACTGAAATTGTTGATGAGATAAAGCAAAATGTGTTGACGGACGCGCACATGCAAGCACGCACGCACACACGCATGCACGGAGCCCGATACCACAGCTCCCGCACCGCGAGCGGTGGGAGCTAAAAAATATTCATACCATAAGCAGGTAAATTACATCAAAGGAAATATTATAATTCTGTAAGTTTCCCTATGACAATAAAAATAGGACCAAGGGTCCTGTAGCTTACTGGCAAGCAATCTTATAGTGATGATACAAGTTATGAAAATTTAATGTGAAGTTTGACCTTCGAATCATTGAAGGTCAATGTCAAGGTCACTAAATAGAAGTTCACATACGTTTATAAGACCTCCTGTAATACAATACTAAGCTCTGAGGCAGTTTTGGTGTTACAAGTCATTGAAATTTCACTATGTGAAGTTTGACCTTCGAAGGTCACCAAAGGTCAAGTTCAA
The DNA here is from genome assembly GCA_029692085.1 of Gymnothorax javanicus. Classification (NCBI taxonomy): domain Eukaryota; kingdom Metazoa; phylum Chordata; class Actinopteri; order Anguilliformes; family Muraenidae; genus Gymnothorax; species Gymnothorax javanicus. Next base: position 85,657,615 of record CM056196.1, read on the forward strand.
GGCCACCAAATGAAAGTTCATATATGACTTCCTATAAGTGTTCAATTCATATATGTTCCCAATCTTCAATATTTTCAAACCTAGAAACCTTAGAAAATTGAAACACTTTGCTTGACCTGATGTTTGACCTTTCAGGGTCATCAACACAGCCAAAATATAGGTCATATATGACTTCCTATATGTCGAAAATACAAACTTAATCTCTATCTGCAACCATTTAGCTTCCACAGGCGATTTTGCCCATTCTCCATTACCCAATGTTAAAGTACAGTGCCCCCACTAGACCCATTTCCTTCAATTTAATCAAAATTGTGCACACATTGTACATTGATGGTACCAAGGTAAATTGATTGCCTGATTGTGAAAAAGATTTATCACGCAGTTTTTTAGAAATGATTTTAAACATTGGACAGGTAAGCTAAAAAGTGTTTGATACAAATTTTAGAAGTTCATACAGCTGACTCAAATCTTCAGCGTCATCAAGCTGTCACACGGTGAAACAAAGAAGTTCAGTTGGACAATCAAACTCCCTCCCCGATAAATGAACAGCGTATCATATCATAAAAAAAACTAAATAACTCGGTCACCACAGGGACCGAGTCGTGTATCTCCCCGATCCCCAAATTTCGAACAAAATGGCCGCCGGCAGCCATACTGGACGTCCGAAATTGACGAAAATCGGTCTTGAGCATTGTCATATATATATCATCGCCTGTGTAAAATTTGAAAACATTCCTGTAATAATGGCTTCCAGAGCCCGGAACATAAAAAATTTCAGACAAAATGGCCACCGGCAGCCATGTTGGATGTCCGAAATTGACGAAAATCGGTCTTGAGCATTGTCATATATATATCTTTGCCTGTGTAAAATTTGAAAACATTCCTGTAATAATTGTGGCTTCCAGAGCCCGGAACATAAAAAATTTCGGACAAAATGGCCGCCGGCAGCCATATTGGACGTCCGAAATTGACGAAAATCGGTCTTGAGCATTGTCATATATATATATAATTTTGCCTGGGTAAAATTTGAAAACATTCCTGTAATAATGGCTTGGAACATAAAAAATTTCAGACAAAATGGCCAGAGCCTGATGAAAATAAAATCGGTCTTGAGCATTGTCATATATATATCTTTGCCTGTGTAAAATTTGAAAACATTCCTGTAATAATTGTGGCTTCCAGAGAACATAAAAAACTAAACCATATTGTATCTCCAAATTGTCAAAATCGGTCTTGAGCATTGTCATATATATATATATATTAATCTTGCCTGTAAAATTTGAAAACATTCCAGTAATAATTTGCAGAGCCTGGAACATAAAAATGGTAGTCAGAACTAAACCATAGTATCTCCCGACTGTCAATGTCGGGGAGATACAATCACATGTCACTTTTGTCTTCTGTTAACAGCTCAGTTTGGCTAAATGATTACTTCAGACAAATTTGCTAATTTTTGACAAATTTGCTTTTTTGTTTAAATGGCTGAAAAATGAGTTGTTCAACTACCTCACGTCTAGCAACATGATGTTCATGTGATGATCACAAGTGTCGCTTAACTCTCAAGATCAAGGCTGATGCGCCATCAAGCACAACTTCAGAGGCAACTGTGGCAGTGTGACTGACCATGTGGACCTACTCTCATTAGTTGGGTGTTCAACCTTGAAAACCTTATTTTGAGCAATAGCTTCTCAATCCTCCAAAGATGTTTGATTGTTAGGATGTTCTAAGCAATAAACTCTCATGTACGTTTCACACTCCTTTGAGAGGTCAGTTATGCTGGCTGCACTGTGTGAATTACAACAAAGCTGCTTGACTTGTCGTAGTGAATCTCATGTGACAACTGAAGAAATGTCACAAAATGTTGAAAAAGTCTGTCAAGAAGACTGAGGGTTGGACTGAACCCAAGATTTGCGCATCAAGTCTCATGCAGATGTCTGTGCAGCCAGTCGCTGTAGCGAATGCATCCATAAACATGTGGCTGAAGGTGAGATGACCACAAAGGAATATATTTTTGACAAAAAAGGCCATGTGAGTTTGCCAGTGTAGCAGTTTTTTGTTATTTTAAAATCCAACAAACAGTTTGCACACAACTGTATCACAGCCACATGGCTGCCTCATCCTCTGGCTGCTGTCCGGGGTCCTGAAGCACATTCCAGACATCAAGGGAGAACGCGCTCAGGGAAAAAATGTGCGTTTTTTAAATTTGCCATATGTGAAATGTAGCTGTGTTAAGTGGCTACAATGGAGCCCTAGTGCAAGATCAGTTTCCTGTGCTAATTCGTCTTTATTTCAAAGCTTTTATTTTTTTTTCGGAGCTCTGTTTTCAGTCAGTTCTCTTAAAAGATTCTGTTTTATTATTTCATGCTCCAATTTGTGCTGATTATTCTGACTAATTGTAGCTTGGCTCCAAGTGTTCTTGTTCTGTCATTTTTTTTTCTGTATAGATACCTTGTTGTTCCTGCTCTGTGGGCATTAGCTCTTCGTTTGGTTTTGCCTCCCTTCTACATAAAGAAGTGAACTGCACTCTTGTCTCTGTCCTCTTTATCTCCTGCGTTTGGGTCCACAATTGCACTCCAGTTTGGAAAACCCCTACCATTGTAACAAACTATGCTCCGTTGTATAGGAAGTTTGGTAACAAATCTGATTCACCACTTGACCTGTAATCACCCAATCGAATATCAGACATGGCGCAAACCGCCAACTGCTCAAGCAGCTCCAAAGCAGAAAAGCACAGTGAGCTACGCAACAGCCACATTAGGGGTGTAAAGATTTTGAATTGCATCATGGGGCATGAAGGCAAACATGCACCATTTTGTTTTCTTGAAATATATCAAAATGAGCAAAAAGACGTCTGAACACTTTTGGACATTTTTTTATTTACCACAGGCTCATGCAGAAATGTCTGCTTTTGGTCCCCTGTGGTGAATAAAGAAATATCCAAAAGTGTGTGGACTCATTCGTCCTCATTTTGATATATTTAACTACTGGATGTCAGCGTACCTTGGAGTAACTTCACAGGAGAGCGTGGTGTTTTTTTTTTTTTTTTTTTTTTTTTTTGCTTTTTCTGTTTTCTTGAAACATACCTTCAGACCTCAAGCTGTCTTAAACAAACAGCAACCAAACCTCAGAGGCCAGCTGAGATGCTTCCGAGGGAAAGGAAATAAAATTTGAGAAGTATAACAATAACAATAATAACAATCAAGCTATTTATTTACTCACAAATCAAAACCAAAGTGTAAAATACATTTTGAAGTGATTATGAAGTGATACAGAAAAGTAGATATGCTATGATGTAAGATTTTGAGAGTGACAACAATGTGAATTATTTTTTTTTTTAAATCAGAACTTTCTACATCTCCCACTGCAGAATTTTTCAGCAGAAATTATGAAACATTCATGAAAATGTTTGGTTTATTTCAGATGGCCCTTGATTTAGGTGTAAGCTTTCAAAAAGGTGCATTCATCATATAAAACATGAGTTTATTGAACCATCATTGTGACATGTATTTCCACATCCACACATACTGGCCAGATGTATATGAAGCCAAGCAAACTCAATTTCAAAAGCATTTCAAGTTTATCAAGCATTCGACAGCAATGCTGTCTAAATATTAGTTGGACAGCATACCGCTCAGCCTTTGTGAATCATTTATTTGATTGCTAATCAAGTCAAGTAAATGGGTACAGGTTGAATGTAATAAAGTCAATAAAAAGGTGAGGATTCTGCCAGCCCAATTGTATTTTCTTTGATCAGAGCATCACTAATAGGTACTGATATAAATTATTATTTTTTCCCTGGAAGCATTTCTCTTAGCTTCCAATGTGTGGTTGCTCTTTTTGTGAAGACTGCATCAAGTATGAAGGTATGGTTCCAGTTGAGTATGACCAAACACCCTAGGAGAAAAATGAGTATTGAACGCATCAACATTTTTCTCAGTAAATATATTTCTAATGGGGCTATTGACATGAAATTTTCATGAGATGTCAGTAACAACCCAAGTAATCCTCACATACAAAGAAATCAAAACAAATAAGTCCATAATTAAGTTATGTGTAATAAAGTGGAAAAAGTATTGAACACGCTTACTGAAATTTATTAAATACTGAGTAGAAAGGCTTTTATTTGCAATAACAGCTTCAAGACGCCTCCAGTATGGAGAAACTAGTCACATGCATTGCTCAGGTGTTATTTAGGCCCATTCTTCCACACAAACTGTTTTCAAATCTTGAAGGTTCCGGGGGGCCTCTACTATGAACTCTGATCTTCAGTTCTTTCCATAGATTTTCAATTGGATTCAAGTCGGGTGATTGACTGGACCATTCTAGCAGCTTTATTTTCATTCTCTGAGACCAATTCAGAGTTTCCTACACTTTGTGTTTGGGATCATTGTGTTGCTGAAATGTCCACCCTCGTTTCATCTTCAGCATCCAGGTAGATGGCAGCAGATTCTTATCAAGAATGTCTCAGTACATTTCTCCATTCATCCTTCAATTATATGAAGTCGGCCAGTAACATATGCTGAAAAACAGCCCCACTCCATGATGTTCCCACCTCCAAACTTCACTGCTGGTATGGTGTTTTGGGGTGATGTGCCGTGTTGTTTGTCCTCCAAACATGGTGTGTGCTTTGACATCCAAAGAGTTCAATTTTGGTCTCAATTTTGGTCTCATCTGACCAGACTTCATTCCCCCAGTATTTGATAGGCTTGTCCAAATGCTGTGCAGCAAACTTTAAATGAGTTCAACATGCTTTTTCTTCAGCAATGGAGTCTTGCGCAGTGAGCGAGCATAGAGGCCATGGTGGTTGAGTACATTACTTATTGTTTTCTTTGAAACAACTGTACATGCTAATTACAGGTCTTTCTGAAGCTCTCTGCGAGTGCTCCTTGGCTCTTGGACAACTCCTGATTATTCTTTTGACTCCTCTGTCAGAAATCCTGCAAGGAGCACCTGGTCGTGGCCGGTTTATGGTGAAATTATGTTCTTTCCACTTCCGGATTATGGCTCCAACGGTGCTCAGTGGAACATTCAGAAGTTAAGAAATACGCCTGTAATCAATGCCATCAGTATATTTTGCAACAATTAGGTTGCAAAGTTCTTGAGAGAGCTCTTTGCTTTTACCCATCATGAGATGCTTCTTGTGTGACATCTTGGTAATGAGAAACCTTTTTATAGGCCATCAATTAGGACTAAACCAGCTGATATTAATTTGCACTGATAGGGGGCAGGATTGCTTTCTAAATACTGACACATTTCAGCTTTCTTGGCTTTCCATGCCTTTCTGCACCTTCTTTTCTTCATGTGTTCAATACTTATTCCCTGTTTCATTCCACTTTATTACACATAATTTAATTTTGGACTTATTTGTTTTGATTTCTGCATTTGTGGATTACTTGGGTTGTTACTGACATCTGGTGAAAATCTCATGTCAATAGCCCCATTTGAAATATATTTACTGAGGAAAATGTTGACGCGTTCAATACTTATTTTCCATGCTGTATTGGTGTTAAACTAGTAGTTCTGCCTACCATAAAGGCACAAACGCAAGGAAGCTTAGCTTAAATAACATGTTTGTATTGAAAACTAAGTAATTAAGGGTTTTTGGTGTTAAAGGTACTCAAGTTCGTGATTTTTCCACAAAAAGTCCATCCATTTTGTCACGAAAAGTACCTAATTCCAAAACTACTTTTCTCGATTTCTCGGTATTAAAGGAGAATCATTCCACAAAAAAAAGGTGACTAACCATGTGTAGCCCCTAGAACTAGTGCACAAGTTCATAATAAGCTACCTTGAAAAGAAGTGTCTGCAGCAGGTTTTGAAAACTTTGACGATCAATATCTAAAAACTCAGACATTTTGTGACTTAAGTACTTCTTGCACACAGGTCTCCAATTGGAACTTCAACCACAAAAGGAACTTTGTGGGTAATGTTCATCACTGCAATAAATTACTTAACAAGGATTAATGTCTGGTTCTAAAATAAAAAGAAGCATTTGGTTCAGCAGGGAAACAGCTTTCTCAAACTGAGTCAATATTCTTTGAGCTGTTGGAAGGGACAAGAGAAGGGTTTAGTCAGTCACTAAGTACAAGTATGCACTACACTCCTCAATATGTTCAACTAATGACTAATGTAATGGTAGCTGAAGTGGTTCAAAATATCCAAAAATAAATGTGTGAATTTAGCCCTGCCCACATTCAAAACTTGACTGCAAACACTGTGTCTCAATATGCAAAACATCTCTTGGAAGCAAGGCACATGTGCATTGACTAAGTACCGTCAGAGAACTATCTTGCAGTTTTACTTGTATCAAGTAACCTGTTTGTGACTTGTTAATAGTCAAGGACGAAGTGTCCCATTTTCCCAAGGTACAAGTTGCTATTGCACTAATATACTACTCCGTGGTACAGGTATCGTACTATCACGTCCTAATCACACCCCTCATAGTTCTCCCCTTTCCAGCAGTCCTGCATCAGCTCCTTTAATAGATTAATTAATATCTTGTTTTACTCTCAGCCCTCCCCGTTTCCTTCTGTGTACCCTATCCTCGCTATGACCGGTTTCCTGCGCATATGCTGCCAAGTCTGTTATTCCTGGCTTGCTGGATTGTTGTGCCTGTCTGAAATATCTAAGCCAGTACCTTTTTCTGGGCCTAAAGTATTCTCACCTATCTTTGGTTAACTTTGAGAGAACTATATTCTTGCAACTTGTGTTCTTAATGAGGGACATGCTCTCTCTGCTCTCCATCCATCTCCAGAACGGAGACAGATCCCTCCCCTGCTCAATCCAGGTGCCTCAGTGTATGCACTGTTCGGCAAGTGTGGTCACCATCTGGCCTCTGACCCCTGGACAGTTTCAGACCGTGGCTTGGAGTCATCCCCTGACTGTGTTTGCAAAGTGCCTGACCCAGACTTCCTGATCACTGTTCGAGTCTGTGCCCATTTGAAGTTGCCACCCTTGTGTAACCTACTCATTTAAGCACCCTGGAGGCACACGCTGTTGATCTGCACCTGATTCCTTTGTGTGCTAACTGTAACATAATTCCAATAGCTTGACTAAAATAACATGTTGAAACCATTGGTAAAGTACTAACAAATTCCACTTGAGTATATGAAGTAGAAATCAAACAAAATGATGCAAAAATGAATGTTGTTTCTTTTCAAAGACGTGAACTGAAAGGGAAGAGGTGGTAGAGGGAGAATCGCTGAAACCTGAAATCCATGAAGTAATGGTAATGTATGTAAAAAATTTTATGAGCATGCAGTCTGACCCACTGAGACGGCAGAGTGAAATCAAATAAATATGGATTTAACCTACAACTGTTTCAAACTCACACTGATTACAGCATTGCTCCTATATTATATACAAAACCCAAAACCAGTGAAGTTGGCACGTTGTGTAAATCGTAAATAAAAACAGAATACAATGATTTGCAAATCCTTTTCAACCTATATTCAATTGAATACACTGCAAAGACAAGTTACTTAATGTTCGAACAGGTAAACTTTGTAATTTTTTGGAAATATTAGCTCATTTGGAATTTGATGCCTGCAACATGTTTCAAAAAAGCTGGCATAAGTGGCAAAAAGACTGAGAGAGTTGCCGGAATGCTCATCAAACACTTATTTGGAACATCCACAGGTGAACGGGCTAATTGGGAACAGGTGGGTGCCATGATTGGGTATAAAAGCAGCTTCCCTGAAATGCTCAGTCATTCACAAACAAGGATGGGGCGAGGTCACCACTTAGTGAACAAATCGTGAGCTGATTGTCGAACAGTTTAAAAACAAAATTCCTCAACGAGCTATTGCAAGAAATTTAGGGATTTCATCATCTACGGTCCGTAATATCGTCAAAAGGTTCAGAGAATCTGGAGAAATCACTTCACGTGGCGACAAGGCGAAAACCAACATTGAATGCCCGTGACCTTTGATCCCTCAGGCGGTACTGCATCAAAAACCGACATCAGTGTGTAAAGGATATCACCACATGGGCTCAGGAACACTTCAGAAAACCACTGTCAGTAACTACAGTTCGTCGCTACATCTGCAAGTGCAAGTTAAAACTCTACAATGCAAGCGAAAGCCATTTATCAACAGCACCCAGAAAGCGCCCGGCTTCACTGGGCCCAAAGCTCATCTAAGATGGACTGATGCAAAGTGGAAAAAGTGTTCTGTGGTCTGACAAGTCCACATTTCAAATTGTTTTTTGGAAACTGTGGACGTCGTGTCCCTCGGACCAAAGAGGAAAAGAACCATCCGGACTGTTATAGGCGCAAAGTTCAAAAGCCAGCATCTGTGATGGTATGGGGGTGTATTAGTGCCCAAGGCATGGGCAACTTACACATATGTGAAGGCACCATTAATGCTGAAAGGTACATACAGGTTTTGGAGCAACATATGTTGCCATCCAAGCAACGTCTTTTTTCATGGACGCCCTGCTTATTTCAGCAAGACAATGCCAAGCCACATTCTGCATGTTACAACAGCATGGCTCCGTAGTAAAAAGAGTGCGGTACTAGACTGGCCTGCCTGTAGTCCAGACCTGTCTCCCCATTGAAAATGTGTGGCGCAATATAGGCGTAAAATACGACAACGGAGACCCCGGACTGTTGAACAACTTAAGCTGTACATCAAGCAAGAATGGGAAAGAGTTCCACCTGAAAAGCTCCAAAAATTGGTCTCCTCAGTTCCCAAAGCGTTTACTGAGTGTCGTTAAAAGGAAAGGTGATGTAACACAGTGGTAAAAAGGCCCTGTGCCAACTTTTTTGCAATGTGTTGCTGCCTTTAAATTCTAAGTTAATGATTATTTGCAAAAAAAATAAAGTTTCTCAGTTTGAACATTAAACATCTTGTCTTTGCAGTGTATTCAATTGAATATAAGTTGAAAAGGATTTGCAAATCATTGTATTCTGTTTTTATCTACGATTTACATAACGTGCCAACTTCACTGGTTTTGGGTTTTGTAAATAATTATGCTTTAAGTCACCAAATGGTGTCATTTCCGAGAAAAAAAATATGGTTTGTCCATCAACAGGCCACAAACCCAACTTTCACAAACTGTTGGTAATGGTGTGTTTAAGGCGTGAGCAAATTTAAAGTACAGTGGACAATGTCAAAGAGAAAGCTGTCGAAAACATTGCGTTTTTTAAATGCACACATATTGACACTGTTTCATGTCTATAAGATGTTTTTCAGGCTCACATCCATGTTTGAAGCGCTGTAGTGTATTACACATTCTTCCTGGAGGTGGGGGGGGGGGGGTGCTATTCAGCCTCCACCATGCCAGCACGGATGACCTAGGGCAAGATGTCCAATCTTATCCATGAAGGGCCACTGTGGGTGCAGGTCTTTGTTACAGCCCAGGGCTACAGCACCTGATTCAACTAATTAAGTGATCAGGAGGTTCAATGAAGACCTTGATAATTAGAAGCAGGGTGTATCAGTGTTGGGCTATCACAAAATCAGCAACCACACTGGCTGTTTCTGGATAAGATTGGACAGCCCTGACCTAGAGGAAAGATTGCAATGCAAATGCTCTGATGGGCTGCCTCATCGTGGCAAGAAGTGAACCGTGGCAGCTGAAGCCAGACCCTGACTGTTAGAACGAATGTCCTTGTGGTATTGACAGGGCCGCATTAAAGCACCATGGACCCCGGGGTAACCACTTTTTCAAGGTCCCCCTCTCCATCCTCCACCACCGCTGCGCCAAGTACCATCAAAATTACACTAGAGCTCTGGCCCACCTGCACATTATAAGCCCTGCTCACTTTCCATACAATACTGCATCAACAATCACTCATGACTGCAGTTTCATTTTATGACTGTTGCGGCACAAAATACTTCTCATATATCATAGGGAGGTTCACATTCAATAAAACAATATAGAAATTGCATAAACAAAACGTATAAAGACTGGCTTACTGTAGGACAGTATACATCTCTCTTACATGTAACTCACACATTTGTACACTTATACACACAAGCAAACACACACTCTACAACAGCTGAGGGTGAGTGCTTTGCCTAATAATTCTGAATGGCCACAATAAAAGGGAGAATAAATTTCCAAAAAGACAACTCATACACAACACACCCATCCCGCCTGCATTCTTCTATCAACTCACAAGTATCACAAAACGCAATAAACGCCACTTTGGAAATTTTTGAACCACCACTGCAAGACGATCATTCTTGACGGGCTGATTGACATGCCAAATTCAGCCCTTTGCAACAAGCAACATATCCCAGTGTTTAGCATGCCTGAACATCAGCTTTCATCAGCTTTTCCCCAAGCCAGTTTTTTCTGCTAACTACTATATATCCACGCAGCCCATCAGCAATTGAGATTCCCGCACTGCCAACAGGTTCCGATTGTTTAGCGACTTTTGTTTTGGCCAAAAAAAAAAGTGTCATTTCTATGCTGCAAGCACTGCAAAAAAAGATTCCCAAATTATCCATTGATAATGCCGTTCCCATTAATAGAAATAGTTTTTACCCCACTAGCCAACTTTCTGGCCGCACTGAGCAGCAGATTTGCAAAAAAAAGGCAGTGTACTAACGCAGAGGAGTATTATGAATTATCAGGGAAACCCCGAAATGTTTACGTCTATGATATTGACTGGCGGACATTTGACTTCAAATCGCACATCTGTGCATATATTGCATTTTGCCTGATAATCACAACAAAGTTCACTTTTTCGCCAAATTCATTATTCTTAGATTTAATTGTATCATGGTGTTGTCTTTTAACTTGTTTAGCAAGACATATAAACAAAAAAGAAAGCTGCTCTTTGCTTACTTTTCCCATGACAAAAATTTGCAGTTTTCTAAAAAGGCTTTAAATGGGTAAATGCAACAGCTAGCATTTGGTGAAACTCCTCAATTAGACTAGACAGGCTAAATTAAAACTATACCCTACATTTTCTAATGTTGTTGTTGTACAAAGCTAGCTAACTACCAAAGACATAGTAGCTTGCTCTCTAACCTAATCTAATTTTGCTGGTGTCACTACTGTTGTCTTATCTGCAGGCGGCTCGTTAGCATCATTGGCAGCCAGAGTGCCTGTTAATGTTGCCAGTCGAGGCGGGTTAGCAGCCTCCGGATAGCCGCTGCTGCTTGACGGTTTTCAGTCTCATCGTTGGGGCTTGCTGGTTTGAAATATCCAGTCTACTTAGGTATTTTACTTAATAGCTGTGACCCCCACTGCAACTTCCCTCATTGATTTTTGCATTTCTGGGCTCTACCTTCATATTTCTTTCCACATTTTAGCATCTTTCCTCCAAAATTTCCACTCCAGCAGCTAACTATGTAACAGCTATGTGTACGGTTCAAGGACAATGACTCATTCATTGGACAATAAAAACAGGCATGCACGTCATCCATGATTCACCAATCACAAGGCTTTTATTCATTCAAGATATTAATGCCTCCCATCCCCATCCATGCCCAACACACACCGAACAGTCAGAGCACTTCATAGGCATTATTATGCGTCTCTCCTGATGATTGTTTTGATCCCAAGCCTCACGGTGGGCCCTTTTCTCTTCATTGGGCCCCAGAGCTTTAGCCTTGGTGAGCCTGTGCATTAAAACGGCGCAGGGCATTGATAATGCATAAAAAATACATAGGTCCTTCAAGCATGTGATTTCTTAGGAAGATCTCTATTGCAACAACACAGAGACTTTCTGGTTTCACGCGTTAGGTAGAGAAAGGACCAAAGTATATGTGAAAACTAAGGGCAAAGAAACGTGCTTTTCCAACTTGTCTTCAACTCGTGATGCTACAGTATCGCTCTACCCAAACACCAATATACAGCACAAAGGGAGTCCTTTGGTGTTACTATCTGATGCCATTGCTAAACGGTATTGGGGAAAGGGAATCCTTATTTCATGAATTTTTTTACATTGATCCAAGATGGGGATGGAGGAAATGTAAACCGTACAGTATTTTTTAAATAATTGAATCTGGGGGGCTCATTGGTGTATTGGTAAGCTACCTCTCAGTGACAAGCTCCGAACCCCCGCTAGTTTTTTTTTTTTTTTTTGTCCCATTTACTATCGTCGTCAAATATTGACACAGTCAGCTTTTTAGTCTATTGGGATACCTATGGCATAATGCAAAGGTGAGGCATTAAATGACTCCTTTTTTGTCAAATGGGCATCAGGCCAAACATCAATATATGATGCTCTGGGAGTGGGCTCATTTTTAATAACATAAGACCTATTTAACAAGTCATTTTCTTGCTCACCTTCTTTCTTGTTTACTTTAAACATGCATTTGAAGAATGATTATTGCACTTAAAAACGATTACAGTGTGGTTGTACATCTAAATTACATTATCAAGTCTTTACACGTTTCTAATCATTACCTGTAGATTCCTTCATTGGTTTGACCTTTACAATTACTCGTATCTGCAAAATCCTGTATGTTTAGTATTAACATCCATGTGGAGTTTGGGGAGGGGGCTAATAAACAGTTTGGGGAGGGGGGGGGAGTTACAGGAAGTGAAAGAGAGGGGGTAGAAAGTTGTGAGCAAGGGTAAAGAGAGATGAAAAAGGTCACAGGAGGAAAGAAATGAAAACATGAGGAAGGACAGCAATGTTACCACAGCCGCTGAAATTTCATATTGTTCAGAATATAGTGATGAACCATTTGCCCTTGCCCCTCTGTGTGCAGCTGACTGGAGAGGGTGGTGACTGTGAGCAAATGAAACAGGAGCCCCCTCTAAACACACATATAAACACACATGCTCCTACAAACAATGTCAGTACATCGAGACAGAGCATACTGTTGTCTATTTTGTACGCATCCCATGAGTGAATTTTTCAAGAAAACACACTGAAAATTCATTAGAAATGATCAAATCTGCACCCCACGCCTTCCATCTTTTCTGATTTTCTTGCCCCCTCTTCCCTGCTCTTATGGATCAGTTCACCTGACTTTCCCCCATGGTTCAATGAAATCGAAAAACTTGCACATCCATTATATTTGTAAGAAATGGTATATCATTGCCGTTTCTGAACACTCAGTAGAACACATTAGAAAATACCGCTTGCATACTCTTCACTCCTCTCCACTGAAAACTGCATTTTGTCCTTACTCGGGTTATCTTTGTCTAATATTAAAATTTGTTTGATCTGAAACATTTAAGTGCGACAAATAAGCAAAAAAAAAAAAAAAAAAAGAAATCAGGAAGGGGCAGATACTTTTTCACAGCACTGTACATCTGCACAGAGGGGTTAACTTACAATAAGTTTGTCTGCCACCTGGCATGCATTTAGAATGATTGAGGCAAATTTAATTTTATGTTCAGTGACAAATGTTAGCTGACACACAACTCATCAAGTCAAATTTATATTAGAAAATTCTTGCTACATCACCAACAAAGAAAATAGCTGTTACACCATTATTTGTTATCACTGCCAGTGAGTGACGGAGGTCCCGTTTCTGAATGCACACATGTAATGGCGTATTTTATCGGTTTACTCTTCCCCGGCCTGGTGGGTTGGCCAAATGGCTGTGATTGGCTGGATGGCAGTTCACACAATCTAAATTGACTGCCAGGTTTTCACGTTGGGATCTCATTTGCTAAGGTACTTTTTTCAAATGATGGTAGTTTCTGTTGATCAATGACTATCCCAAGAAGAAGTGGGGGGGATGGAATCATGTTTCTGCGAAAGCGTGGATGTCGAATCACCCATAACACCCACAAGCGCAACGTGCCTGATAATGACCCTAAGCATACCGAAAAAGCAACCCATGACTTTTTAACAATATAGAATGTTCTCCAATGACCTAATCAATCACATCTCAATACTTATAAGACCACACTGAATCACTGTTAGACATGCAGGGGAAATTGCATGCACAGTCAAATTACAAGGTAAACCATACTACTTTAGTAGTAGAGTATATAACTAGAGCTATTACAGAAGCTTTAGAGCTCTGGACGTCCCGTGACTCCTTTTGTTTACGTCGCCATTTTGGCAGAATAAGCTTGAACGAAAATGAATGGTGCTAACGCCGATTTCAAGCCATCAGAGTTTACTGCACACTTTACACCCAAAGACACAGAGATATATAATTGAAAACTTAATAGGTTAAACATTATTGACCCTTGTAACACCCCGGGTGTGCTTTTCACAAGTATTGAGTCAGCCAGATCAGGCAATGCTCCAGACCTGCAGTATTCAAACATCTATAGACCGTGGGCCGTCGGTCAGAATTCTTAAATTTCGTGACCCACATCGAGTAACTAATAAATGCTGAAATAATATTGTCCAAAAACATGTTTGAAAGCATACCATATAACTCGGCAATCTCAGAACTCCACCATTATTTAAAAAAGTGGAAAAAACCTCAATAATTTCGACAAGGACCTCGGTAAAATTATCCAGTCATAGTGGTCCTTTAATAAACGCATCAGACTATCCCGTAAGGAACAGCCAATCAGATAACGCATTTCAAAGAGGCGACCCTAGCAAACATGGCGACGCCCATGTCGTCGTCGGATGCTGATGCTAGTAGTGCATCGGCTGATGATTCAGAAGGGACATCATCTGGATTTTGGTGCATGCACGTCATTGCAACCCACAGCAGGGTTATTCCTCTAGCCGAGAAATCCTTCGAAAAATTCAAAGAATGTGCTAATCTCTCGAAGGAAATCGAAAACACGCCCGAAAGTAAAGTAGCACTCGACGCAGACCGCTATGGCTAGGACTGTGTATTAGTGGCAGAGGCACCAGCACAGGCAGATGCAGAGCTGCCAGATGGAAAACGGCCGCGGCATGTTCACGACGTCGACGATGATGATGAACGAAGTGGGAGGTAAGTACCTAGATCTTTACTAACTTTTTGTTAGACCTAACTTTAATTCTAGTTATAGGGTAGGTCGAGATCTAGAAGTCTAGAAAGCTTTCCGTGGCTCGGACTGTCGGACACCTCCGTGATTCGGACGGACGGGAAATCTAACACATTTTGCATTGAGGTGATGTGCGGTCGGAGGTTAGTTCGGTGAGGCACAATCCTCCCCTTTGCTTGATTAGCAATCAGACGATTAACTAGTTTAGTAAGACTATTCGGCAGAATGACG
The DNA here is from genome assembly GCA_029692085.1 of Gymnothorax javanicus. Lineage (NCBI taxonomy): Eukaryota > Metazoa > Chordata > Actinopteri > Anguilliformes > Muraenidae > Gymnothorax > Gymnothorax javanicus. The sequence goes on from CM056196.1 coordinate 85,672,705, forward strand.
GGCCGGTTTAAGTTTCCGCGCGTTATTATTCAGTACATCGAACCTGAAATGCTCACGAAACTGCAGATTTGCGCGTACTTGCTTACAGGAAGCCAGAGATGTGCGGTGAGGTGAGGCAGTGACCCAAACTTATATCACAGAATTTTGTGAACCTGCTCCCACGTACTATGCCTGCTTGACAATCAAAACAATTAGGACCAAGCCTATAGGAAGCCCGTATACTGATAGAGGAGATAATGACAAAAAGATTCATTCACGTAAATGCTTCAATTCGTGACTGCAAGGATGGAAATCTGAATAATCAATTAGGGAAGAATTCTCGGCTCTCGGTAATTCTGTATATCGTTTTAACATGTTGTTAATCGGATTATGAAAGAAGACTGAAAATAAACGCCCGCTTTTTTTTTTTTGGGTGAAAAAGCGCGTATTTAAAGGAGAATACATTGTACATTGATCAAGCATTGAACTCTGCATAAGTCGAACTGTTTTAATATTTGTTGATAACATTGCTTCGGCTTCCTGGAAGCAAGTACGCGCAAATCTGCAGTTTCGTGAGCATTTCAGGTTCGATGTACTGAGTAATAACGCCGCAGAAACTTAAACTGGCCCGTCATTCTGCCGAACAGTCTTACTAAACTAGTTAATCGTCTGATTGCTAATCAAGCAAAGGGGAGGATTGTGCCTCACCAAACTAACCTCCGACCGCACGTCACTGAGGCTAAGCATTGATAGGGTCTACTTACATACATTTTGCAGTTCACACAGGTAAAAACACTATTACACTGATATATTTCATTGAAGTGCCAATAATTACTTTGAAAATACAAAATTTATGTGTGTGTGTGTGTGTGTGTGTGTGTGTGTGTGTGTGTGTGTGAATAGGGCACATTAATTTTGAAAAGAAGTTTCTTAGATGTGCCAATGATTCCTTTGAAAACATTTTGAAAGAAATATATTGGTGTGTGCATGTGTGTATCTGTGGTTTTTTGTGTGTGCGTGTGCATTTGTGTGCGTGTGTGGCTCATTGATTTTGCATAGATATTTCTTAGACGTGCTAATGATTCCTTTAAAAAGGCAATTTCAAAGAAATGTGCATATGATTGTGTGTGTGTGCGTGCGTGCGTGTGCGTGTGTGGGTGTGGGTGTGTGAGTGTGATGTGGATGGAATTACCGTTCTCTGTCATGTAAGTGTTGCTGTGTTTCAATTTGTCTATTTTCCATAGGTTTGTACATATTTTTTCATTTTTTGACAAAAGAGGGCGCTGTGCATCTGGATGATTAATACTAATTAAGAATACCAATTAGTGTGCAACTTTTGGACTTGCCAAGTTGTGAATTCTGGTTCAATGATTTTTTATCTCCCATCAGACAAAAATTCAAGTAGTTACCAGATGTGGGTCACGAAAATGATAAACTAGAAGGATTTCCACTGCTTGGCCCACTGTCTACTACAATTACCTGATCAACTTTCCCTTGTCCAACTCCGGAGAGTCTCACAAAGCCTACAAGAGTCTGGAGGGATACAAATGGATGCAATCTGAAATCTAGACTGAAATTCACCGCATAATTCGATATATCCACCCGTGTTATGTCTACTACAGCTAGCAACCTGACTACAAGCCAACATGTGACAGAAACCAGGTTTAGTTTGCTAGCAGAAACGAGCGAACATGATTAACTAACATTAGTTGACATTATTTTCCAATGAAAAGTAATTTTAGGTAGCTAGCAAGTTTTCACTGTTGTCGCTAACTGTTTCTGACTAGTTAGTTTGATCACTTACGCCCTGGATGGTAAAAAACAGCTTCTTATGTCACCTCTTTTTTGGGTGGCCTCGGTTTTCTTCCTCTGTCAACTGAAGTTATATAATGGTTAGCTATGGAAAGGTACTAAAAGCACACTTAGTTATGAGAGTGGCAGTTAGCTAGCCTGCTACAGTGCTAAGCCGCACCGATTCAAGTTCCCAACATTACACTTGGCATTCAGTTTGGCTGATTATTAATAGCATTCTATGGAACTATGTTTTTTGTCACGCTCTCAGACAATGAAATTTCCGTAAAAGTGATACATACCTAAGGTAATATCAAATATATGTCATGAGTTGGGCCATGGGAAAAGTGCTATAGTTGCGAGATGAAGAAAAATCTGGAACAAATGCCAAATTACGGTTCTCTTCAATGGGCAAGCCATTGCAAACACATGTAATCAAAGCTGGTGATCCAGTTGCACGTCTCAAGCTCTGCTTTGGACAAAACTGAATATATATGACCTGAATAGAGTGGTCAATTTAAACTTGGCTTTCAGCCTTCAGGTAGCCCTCCCTTTCAACCAATCAAATGGTAGAATGTGTAAATAGGTTGTCATGGAGAGGTAGCCTTGACGACTGGGTCTAATGTGGCTTATCTGGAAAGATGATAAAAACGAGTTCGCTGAAATATTGGTAGGGACAATCTGGCTTCCCAAAACCTACACCCTTGATTTAGGTGTTTCGTGCTATGCGTTAAGTGTACGAGTGAATGTGTTGCTATGTCGTTAGCGTGAACCATTGTCAAGGTGCTGACCCCAGCGAAAGTGACGTCGCACTTTTCCAGCGCATTGCCTTGGTTCCCATTTATACAGTCTACGCCATAGACAAATATGTCTATGGTCTATGCCTCCAGCACTAGTAGCAAGTCCTTACGTTACAAACGTTAGCAGCGTGCGGTGGGGAGGGGGGCATTTCATGATTGAAACACAGACAACAAAATCAGAAATCTTATTGACCAAATACAAGTAAGGAAATGGGCCAAAGCTGTAAACAAATGAATGACTCAATCCTGCATTTAAGTTCGGTGAACTGACAAAGAAAAAGGAAAAACTTGACAGGAATTGAGAGCACTGGTGGCATGGCATGATAAGACAAATAACAAATTGAAAATGTGCTTACAAATAAACTTGAACTACCCTTGCCATTCAGCTTGATACTTTTATACATGAATGAAATCATGACTGGATTAACTTGGGAGATAGCAAGCACCTCCGCTCCAGATCTGCGCCAGCTCTGTGCTGACTCCAGCTGATCCGGCACAGAGCTGGCGCAGATCCGGAGAGGAGGTGCTTGCTGTCTGGGTAGCTACCTAAAGATGTGAGGTAATGAAAAAAATGCACAGTATTCCTAAGCTTTCTGATCGTGCCTACCTTCTGAAAACATGAGCTTCCTCCTCTTTGGTTCACTCATTTCGTTCATTTAGCCTTGCTCTGAAGTATCACAAAGAAAGGACACAAATTTATGCAACATCTATCAGAGTTGCCAACTTTCGAGGACAACTTCACATAACACTGACAGAGACTGGCCAAAGCCGGTGTAATTTAAGAAGTGTGAAATATTAAAGTAAACAGAATTTATTTTTCACGCTGACGCAGGACATAATAAATGCGTGTCGCATCAAATACGTGAGAATTGGCAATCCAGCAATATGTACACATCTTATTAAGTGTTGTTCCTGAGAGGCCAGGCAACCACTACAATCTAGTTCCTTATCTTTTATTAATTTTGTGGCTAGGAAATGGTTGAACTAGCCCGCTTTTTCTCTAGCCGTAGTGTAATTTGAGCCGCTTCACTATTCTGCTGAAACCATGAATGTCTTGACAATGCTAACGTTGCTTCACAATTTTCCACACTAGCTAGCGTGCTGCATTTACCAGTAACGATAATGGTAAACTTCAATTTGTAATTGAAACATTTATACAGAATATCCAAGCATTTTACATCCTCTGATGAACCTGTCAGCTTATGACCTATTTCTCCTTCCCTCGCTAGCTACCTGTAACTATTCACCTGTGCTGACTGAGGACGAGTGACTGATCTGTGCACCCATCTGCGGGGCAGGAGCACAGAAAGATGTTGCCCATGTGCTGGGTGCGTAATTTTTTTTCCCATGAGAGTTGCAGAAACCAACAGAAACTTATTTGCATACAGCCAATCAGCAACCCTGTTCCGGACCACTGAAGGAGTGTCTTGAGACAGTGAAATTTTTCTGTCTTTTCTGGCCTTGCACCGAGGTACAGTCTTGGAACCACTGACTGCACAGTCCATGCCCATAATACTGCTATTTCATCGTTGATGCCTGCATTACCCTCAGCACAATTGTTGGCCAAATCATTCATCTAGCCTGTCATTTAGTTAATGAATTGTTATGAATGTAATTGTTCATATATTTGAAGCTGGTAAAATGAGCTGGTTATAATCAGTGGCCACGTTTACATGAGAGCTTTAATTCCGAATAAAAATCATTCCGATGTAAGTGGCTGGTTTATTCCGATCTTAAATCCGAATTAATTCTTCGATCATGTAAACATTTATTCCTTTTAAAATTAATTCCTGTCGTTCTGCGCATGCACACCTACGAGTTGATTATCCCACTTATACCATGGTTATTTGCCAGCAATATCAAATCAAAGCAATCAGAAATTTTTGGTGAAAGTTTTGCACTTAAAAAATGAGCTGGTAATCAATAAATAGGCGCCGCGCCTTCTCATAGCCAATACTAATAGCCTATGCCAAGCCAAACTGAACCAGCTAACTTAGTTCAGCTTACCTTTATGGAGAAAGCGTGTGCAAAAAAAATCTATCATCCTATTACCAGCTGATTATTTGGCAATTAATTCCATCTGAAACGGAGATTATGCATAACACAACATGCGCGATTATGCAGACTGTTGCTAACTTGCTACCCGCAATTACAATGAACTTATGACGGTTTCCGTAGAGCCAGCGAGCTGAAATCAGTCTGTTGTCACAGCAAGTAACTAGCGAATTGTCAGCAGTTGCTGATACATGAAGTGGACATGTTAGCTTCCTTGTAACTGTATACAGTTACTATCGTTTAATGAATAAAGCGTGATTATTTCGCTGCTTTAATATTCACAATCATTATCGCTTGAGCACCTATTGTTGACCGCCCGCAGGACATAACTTAAAGCTACAAAATTTACTGGAGGGGCGCCCCGGTGGCTTACCGCAGCGACCTGGGTTCGATTCCGGCTCAGGTCCTTTGCTGCATGTCCTCCCCCATTCTCCTCCCCAATCTTCCTGTCTCTCTACACTGTACAACTATCAAATAAAGGAAAATTTCCCCAAAAAATAATCTTTAAAAAAAAAAATTTACTGGAGATAAATGAGTAACTTGGTTTCTGTAATATGACAGCGCTCTAATGTTGCTATGGTTATAGGTTGGCTAGCGGATGAATTTCGAACTTCAAACGGTGAAACTACCGTAGGCCGAAGTACCTGTGCGGTTCCACGGTTTTAATCAACACCTGCCAGCCAATTAGACAGGAATATTCACCCAGACCATGGTAAACAAACTGTGAAAACAGTTTTTATTATGTGTTCTTCCATGGTGTAAGCCGAGGGCCGTTTCTCAATAAGCGTTCTTCTCTGTACTTCTATTCTTGTGAACTTGAGAAACGTCATCCCTCTGAGACCATGTACTGTCTCAATTCAAAGTTCGCATCTCGACGAGAGCGGTTACCAGTCCTGGAAGTGTTCTTGACACGCCCATTTTTCCGAGGATGGTAACTTGTGTGAACTTGACAGCACGCATATCCCAGAATTCTTTTCGGCATCTAAGCAGGACGCCCCTGAGAGAGAAGGCCAGGGTTACGTTTCCCAAAAGCGTAGTTGCTAACGAAATTAGCAACTTACATAGTTCGTCCATTCACAGTCAATGGGTCCAACTATGTAAGTTAGCATCTGTGATTTCGGGAAATGCACCCCAGGATCGGTAAAGCTGCTTTCACACTGGACGCAAAACGAATTTTTCGCACGGCAGATTTCGTTTTGCCTGTATTCGCATCTTTGCATTGACTTTGAATGTAATCTGTCGTGCGAAAAATTCATTTCGCATCCGGTGTGGAAGGGGCTTAAGTCTTTTGTTGTTACAGTATTCGTTTGCTATTTCTTGGCTAAATACTCTTCTGGTAATTTTAAGGTGAGGAACTGTTATCTGAGTACATTTGGAATATTGGCCGCTTTATGATATTTTATGTCGAATATGCTCCAATGTTTTCGTAGTAGAGAAACTCCGCAACAGCTGGCGGAACGTAGCTACGCTAAGCACCTTAACTAGCTTACGCTCACAGAGCCATCTTTCTCCCATAGATAACATTACTGGGGAAAAGAAGGATGATGGCGGAGGAAGTTGCGGCTCACTGGCTGGCGTATTGCGTAATACCAACGAGAACGCATCGTCTCAAACCATCGACAGTGTTCTGAGTACTCGTAGCCTTGGAATTGCACTCTTCCTAGAACGACTAGCGAGAACGTTCCTCCCAAGAATGCAAGTTCGTTCTTAGAATTCTTGGTATTGAGAAACGGCCGAGATGAAAAGAAGCAGGGAGTGGAGTTTGTTTTCTTCCGGTTGACGTAAATACGTAAACACGTGCGCTCCCTGTCCAATCAGAACCCTTCCTGACCCCCGGACGTTAAGCGGAATTAAATAAAGGCGATTAAACGTGTTTTCCATGTAAACCTCAATTCCAAATTACTATTTCCATGTAAACTCGAGGAAGAATATTTTAATTCCGAACTATTTAATTCCGAATAATTAATCCCGAATTAAAAAACATCATGTAACTGTGGCCATTGTGGTCTAGAAATACACAGCTCGCCGCTTTTTTATTCTGCATTGATCTGGATTCTGGCATATTAATAATAAACTAGTTAATGACACCGAACGAAATCCGATGTATACAGAGTAAAAATAACCGGGATTGCATCAGCTTATTCTCGAAAATATGAATGCTCTGTAGGCCTACAGATTTTTTATCTAGCCTAACTACCAGTGGCGTAGCCAGCGGGTGTGCCAAGACACGTCCCTTTATGACAGCAATTAGTCCTGGCTAGTTCTCAATCATTTTCCTTTATTGACGCGTTTTCCAATTATCTTAATTTGCAAATGAAGACACGGTTTCTCTCCATATGCGATCTAACAGCGATTAAATCATGGGCAAAATTCAATATAGTTGCGGAAAAAGAACAGAGAATTGGGTTGTACAAAACATCCGGTTAAAACAATAATTAGTCCTGACTTGTTCTCAGTCATTTTCATAATAGAAGGTTCACTCCGAGAGCACTCCACACTTAACAGGTGCTGCTTGTTCTCCCCGATTAGGTAAGACGACAATAATTCATCTGGACGCGTATTTGCTGTATTTAAATCAAAGTTATTCAAAATTGCGTACCTGTCGACTCTCACACAAATAGCTGGAGCCATACGCTTTTTATAGCCTACTGAACTGCCCAGTGCCACTTTTTTTTTTTTTTTTTTTTAAATCAACCCACACAATACCGAGAGTGAAAGTCCGCGTTTCACTGGAACACAGACCAGTTCAATCAATGCGAAGCATTGGCCTATTAATAAGTAAATTATTTTGCTGTACTGAATTTAGCCCATGATTTCATCGTTGTTAGATCGCATATGGAGAGAAACCGTGTCTTCAGTTGCCAATTACGCTAATTGGAAAACGCGTCAATAAAGGAAAATGATTGAGAACTAGCCAGGACTAATTGCTGTCATAAAGGGACGTGTCTTGGCACACCCTCTGGCTATGCCACTGCTAACTACTGAACATTGTAAACATATCGGCAGCTTTGGCAAGTGGTGTTAAAGAATTGTATTCACACTTTGCTTTCGGCTGTTAATCTCGGTTGATTATGGTGTTTTTGCATCATAGAAACATAATTTTAAGTACACAGCTATAGCTATACTCAGGCAGAGGGGTGTGATACAGCCTAATTATTTTATAATTTAAGAAAGGTTTTGAATCATTAAAGCTCCATGTACTTCATTTGAAAATGCGGTGGCCGTTTCCGGGAAAATAAATGAATAGATAAATGAAAACAAGAGATTGCTCGCTAGTAAGTATTATAAACTCAGTTGTAACAACAGTCACACTATAAACACTGACCCAAATTATTCATGGGTTTTCTGGGCCGATGTACTGTACTACGATCTGCTTTAAGTCGGCTTACACAATTAAGATATGTTACAGTCGCGGGGTGAATTCAGTCCCATTTCTGGTGGACAGCGAAAGTTGCCCTCTGCATGGGTAAAACATCCATCCCTCTTGACAGTCTAAACATTTTTATCCTTTGGTAAAACCATGAAGTCATTTTCTAGTGTTTTCTGTGAAGCCAAATTTGGCTACTTGTCAGAAACGGCCACTGCATTTTCAAATGAATTACATGGAGCCGTAATCAAAACCCCATTTTAAATATAACATCATTAGGCTGTATCACACCCCTCCACCAGAGTATAGCTATAGCCTTCTATTTGAAATTATGTTTCTATTAGGGCTTTTCCATTAGCACCAACTCAGCTCTGCTCGACTTGACTCTACTCAGTTTTTAGGGTTTTTCCATTAGGTGATAGTACCTAGTACCAGGTACTTACTCGGCCGGGGTTCCAAGCGAGCTGAGTAAAGCCGAAAATGTGAGGTCAACAGACTGCAGGCCACTGATTGGCCAGGCCATCCTTAACAATATGTCTGATAGGCATAACCTGACCGACCCACCAAATTTCCGCCGACCGAAAAAGTTTTTTTTTTTTTTTTTTTTTTTTTTAGAGTTTAAAAACTATTCCTGAGGAAAGAGTTAAGTTTCCTCCATCAGTGATGTGTCAAAACGGCGGCTCTTTTATTTATTTCTTTATTTCTTTAGGCTATTATTATTTTAGCAGTGGTGCAGTCATGTTAATTTACTGATTGTCCGGCTTAAGCATTCAGGAAGATGTCCAGAGTTCTTTGTGTCAGCGCAGTGGCGTAGCCAGCGGGGGGGTGCTAAGACACGTCCCTTTTTGACTGCAATTAGTAGTTCTCAATCATTTTCCTTTATTGACGCATTGGCCAATGATCTTAATTGGCAACTGAAGACACGGTTTCTCTCCATATGCGATCTAACAGCGATGAAATCATGGGCTAAATTCAGTCAGAAAAATAATTTAGCTACTTAATAGGCCAATGCTTCACAATGATTGAACTGGTCCGTGTTCCAATGAAACGCGGACTTTCATTCTCGGTATTGTGTGGGTTGGGAAAAAAAAAAAGTGGCATTCGGCAGTTAAATAGGCTGTAAAAAGACTGCGGCTCAAGCTATTTGCGTGAGAGTCAACAGGTATGCAATTTTGAATGACGTTGATTTATATACAGCAAATACGCATCCAGATGAATGATTGTCATCTTAACTAATCGGGGAGAACAAGCAGCACCTGTTAACTGTAGAGTGCTCACGGAGTGAACCTTCTGTTAATTATGAAAATGACTGAGAACAGGTCAGGACTAATAATTGTTTTAAACGGAAGTTTTGTGCAACCCAATTCTCTGTTCTTGTTCCGCAACTGCACTGAATTTAGCCCATGATTTAATCGCTGTTAGATCGCATATGGAGAGAGACCGTGTCTTCGGTTGCCAATTACGATAATTGGAAAACACATCAATAAAGGAAAATGATTGAGAACTACTAATTGCAGTAAAAAAGGGACGTGTCTTAGCACCCCCGCTGGCTACGCCACTGTGTCGGCGTAAATGCGAAACGTGGCGAAACTACAGAGTGTTGTGAAAAACAGATTGAAAGAATATTGCAGTGATATGTGGTGGAAAGAAATTAGCACAAGAAATGCAGCACACTTACAATCACGGACATTGAGCTCGAGAAAATTCCACTAAGCGCAGATGCCAGTGCAGGGTCAGCTTGATACCCAGACGCAAAGAACACAAAATCCTATTTGCTTATGAAAGGTAGCCTACACCGCGAGCTGAGTGAATTTTGCATTTGTTGACCACACCAAAATCTACTCAACGAGTTTCATAACTTTAATATGAGACGACTGAGAGTGTAAAACTATATAAGACTCAGTTTTTCGCATAGGGTAACTGAATCGCGTAATTTAATAAACAGCGAACTTAATTTGCTATGATGACCCCACCCACGTTGAGGTGGTACTCGGCTGTAATGGAAAAAGACCAAAACCGAGTAGAGTTGAGTCGAGTAGAGGCGTGTAGTGCTAAAACTGTGTAATGGAAAAGCGGCATATTGTGCAGAAAGCAAGCACAATAATCAACCAAGATTAACAGCTGGCGGCAATATGTAAACAGGCTACAATTTATTAAAATAACTTTCCAAGCCTGCCAATCATTTTTAATGTTTCCAGCTAGGCTAGATAAAAATAATCTGTTCAGAACATTCATGTTTTCAAGAATAAGCTGACGTAATCTCGGTTATTTTTACTTTATATAGGTGCAAGGCCAGTAAAGACGGAAAAATTTCACTGTCTCCAAACACTCCTTCAGTGGTCTGGCACAAGGTCGCTGATTGGCTGTATGCAAATGAATTTCTGTTGGTGTTCGCAACTCTCCTCGGAAAAAAATTTTGCGCCCCGCACTGATTCCCGGACGCAATTTTTTTCCCGTTCCATTAATGCTTCGCTATTCTGGAATTCTGGTTCACATACATATAGGCTTACTGTTACATATCAGGTCACTGACCTATATAATAAACATATTATGAGGAGGATACACCATGAGACTTAAACACAATAAAAACTGCATGATCTCAGCTAGTGCATACACTGTTTTGGTTGGACTTTCATACAAATATAAAATTCACCTTACAGGCACTAGCCCTCATTTGCTCATGCATCCCTATTTTAATGAATAAAATACTTTAAATTATGGGTTTACATATCCCAAGAAAATTTATTTTTGAATGTAGAACATAAGAAAATTATTTCTGTCTCATTTAAATACTCTTACTCATATACTCTTGGTTACAAAGCCATTTCAAAGACTTCGGACTCCAGTGAACCATGGTGAGAGCCATTATCCACAAATGGAGTAAACTTGGAAAAGTGGTGAACCTTCAGTGGCCAGCCTACCAAAATTACTCCAAGAGTGCATCGACGACTCATCCAGGAGGTTACAAAAGAACCCAGAGCAACATCTAAAGAACTGCAGGCCTCACTTGCCTCAGTTAAAGTCAGTGTTCATGATTCAACTATGAGAAAGAGACTGGGCAAAAATGGCATCCATGGGAGAGTTCCAAGGTGAAAACCACTGCTGACCAAAAAGAACACAAAGGCTCGTTTCACATTTGCGAAAAAACATCTTGATGATCCCCAAGACTTTTGGGAAAATATTCTGTGGACTGAGGAGACAAAAGATGAACTTTTTGGAAGATGTGCGTCCCGTTACATCTGGTGTAAAAATAACACAGCATTTCATAAAAAGAACATCATACGAACAGTAAAACATGGTGGTGGTAGTGTGATGGTCTGGGGATGCTTTGCTGCTTCAAGACCTGGACAACTTGCCGTAATTGATGGAACCATGAATTATGCTCTCTACCTGAAAATCCTGAAGTTGAATGTCCGACCATCAGTTTGTGACCTCAAGCTCAAGGGCTCTTGGGTTATGCAGCAGGACAATGATCCAAAACACACCAACAAGTCCACCTCTGAATGGCTTAAAAAAAAAACAAAATAAAGGTTTTGGGTGGCCTAGTCAAAGTCCGAACTGAAATTTGATTGAGATGCTGTGGCATGACCTTAAACAGGCCGTTCATGCTTGAAGACGCTCCAATGTGGCTGAATTAAAACAATTCTGCAAAGAAGAGTGGGCCTAAATTCCTCCACAGCGATGTAAAAGACTCATTGCCAGTTATCGCAAACGCTTGATTGCAGTTGTTGTCGCCAAGGGTGGTACAACCTGTTACTAGGTTTAGGGGGAAATTACTTTTTCACATAGGGCCAGGTAGGTTTGGATAGCTTTTTCCCTTAATAAATAAAATCCTAATTTAAAAACTGCATTTTGTATTTTCTCGGGTTATCTTTGTCTAAAATCAAGATTTGTTTGATGATCTGAAACATTGAAGTGTAAAAAATATGCAAAAGAATAAGAAATCAGGAAGGAGGCAAATACTTTTTCACAGCACTGTACATTGTAAATGCCATTTTATATCTTGCCTGCTCATGATGTCACATGAAATGTGATTAGGATTGTAGAGTCATGTATGGTATTGGAGAACAGTTTTGTTTCTTGGGATATAATAAGCACTGTTTAAAAATCCTGCAAGCATGAGACTGAAAAGAACCATTTTACCAATCAATCCACAAAAGAACATTGCTGAAAGTTGGCAAAAAGAAAAAGAAGAGTTGAACATTGGCAATAAAAACAAAAATTTAGATCAAAATTTGTGAAAATAATAATAAAATAACAAGTGGTGCCAGGCACAACAAACCCCGCCCCTCGCACATACTTTCACCTACTTGTACGAAATTCAATGGGGATCTATTCTGGGTCAGTGGCAATCCCTATACCGAATTTGGGGCAAATCTGGCCATTAGTTTTGGCGCTAGAGTGTTAACAAACAAACAAACAAACACAGAAACACACAAACACAGAAACACCCTTTGGGTGGGGTGGGGTAATAACAATAACCGTTTTCAGCCTTTTTGTGTTTGGCAAGTGCTTTTGGTGTCCTTTTCGCAGACTTTCACAGATTTTTTTTTTCCTGTACCGTTAATGCATCACAATATCTAGGACCAAGAAAAAAAAAGTTCCCCAAAAAGAAAACGCTTCCGTAGTCCACAATGTTCCTGATATCCAATGTGAAGAAAGCTGGGACCTTTCCATCATTGAAGAGATATTAATGATTCCCAGTAATAGTTACAGTGAATGCCGTCCTGAAATGAGAAAAGCTAGGATGTTAAATACATGGCATGCTAGCTATGACATTATAGATTTCAATGTCACTTTATCTTGTGGCTAGGTAGCCAAATAGCTCTCTCACGAGTATTCCATTATAAGCAAACTGAAGACTTTTTAGCTCGCTAGCCAGTTGGCTGTGTAGCTAAATACATTGGCGTGCTAGCTATAACATTATACAGTTCGATATCACTTTAGCTTGCTAGCTAGGTAGCCAACTAGCTCGCTAGTGAGTATGACAGTGTACGCAAACTGTAGCCTTATTTTGTCAGCATAATTATGTCTGAGAATATTTTGGTACTGCAAAATGTACGCAGACGAGACAAATGACACAAATTGACGTGCATTGTGGGACAAAAGTCACGTGGGGGGACCCGAATTCCAGAATAGTGACGCATTAACGGTACGGAAAAAATGATCACTTCCTGGATGGCCCTGGCCACATAATACAGTGTTATGATTTATCATGATCTAGCTTTGTTGGTAAGAAGTACATTTTTTTTGGGGGGGGGCATTGGAGAATCAACTTTTGATGTTTTGCACCGATTGCGGGTTTATGTCACTCCCTCAAGGGTCTATGGTAATGCTATTAATTTGCAGGTCACTTGGGGACTATGTTTAAACATTCAGGTTTTGCATATGGGGTGTGATGGGCAGATGTTTAAAGGAAATAGTAAGTTTGTGTTCAGGATACCCAGTATACATGACACCCACACTTTGCATGCACTTCATTACAGTTAAACACTGCTCCCTGAGGTGGCCCTACAGTTTTTGGCAAACAAGTGCGTTAAAAGACTATGGCAAAACCATATTTTCACAAAAAAAATTCCAGCACATTTGAGCTTAATAATTCAGAGCCACACAAAGGGCTAATTAAGCATGCAAAGTATGCAGCGCCAGTGTCAAATATGTTATGGTTTGTCATTAATTCACAGCAGTGGCACATTTTCTGTAAGGACAATGGTAAATGAAAAGAAAAGAGACTTATGAATTGTGCAGAATTCATCAACAAATGCATTGTTCTCATTGAATATTTACTGGTAAATTGCACAGAACAATAACCCACTAATTACTTTGGACAGGGATCAAATAGCTGTCCTGATGACCAAATGTCCTTCATATTCATATCGCAAACATGCACTGAGCATTGGCTTTCAAAGGTCAATTTTCAACTGCTACAGAGCAATTATTACACACCAAACATTTACCCTTTCTGCAGCAATTCCTTACTTCATCTTTGAATTACATAGCGTCCAGAGTAACTTATAAATGTAAGCACATAATCCTGATTAACTCCTTCAACCCCACAGCCCTCTACAGAGGGCTGACCAACATATTCCCTTCAACCCCAAATTCCTGTAGGGAAAATTCAAAAAATCTGACTAATTGATTGGAACATATCAGGTTACATTTAATGGGATTCCAGAGATAACAGTAAGATACAATGTCCAGATAATGACCAGCCCTCTACAGAGGGCTGTGGGGTTGAAGGGTATAGTGATGCTAGAATATCTGGGGTTGAAAGAGTTAAGATGACCAATGACGCCAGACCTGGCTACTAGCATTCCCACGTCAGCCAGCACCTGTGCAATGTCATTAGAGTGCAAGTGAAAGTTAACTGTGCCTATTAAGACCCAAAAAACAAAGTGCGAATATGAACAGGATGCACCCATAAGCAGCCCCAAGAGACACATAAGACCATAGAAATACAATATAAAACCTTCTAACCCCCTAACTTAAATTAGTAGAATTATGTGGTGCCACAGGGTTGAAAGGGAACAAAGATGCAGTTTAAAGAGTTAGGAATTATCTATCCAATTAATTAAATGGAAGTCTGCATATCTAATGATGCAGCAGCATGCAAAACCGGCTGGTTACTTTAAAGTGGGACATCTTGAAGTTTCTTTGTCATCATATTTCCATATTAAGTGAGTCCTTTATGTCTCAGTATCCTGAACGTCTCTGATGTATACTCAATTTAGAATTACAAAATAAAACTAAAGAGAAACATAAAACCATGTGCCAAGCAAGACAGGCACTAACACAGAGGTCATAATGCTATGTTCACAAACACTTGTGAATAAGAACATTTAAGCACACACTGGCATCAGAAGGGTCTCAGTGTCAGACAGGAGAACAAATCATAATTCCGTTAAAAATACTGGCCCTGGAGGTTTGGTTAGGGATGAGGGTGGGGGTCATTCCACATCTTATCCATTTAGATAATTCTTTAATGCAACTCAGCTCACCTTTTCAGTAATTATGAAGAACTGCTCTTTTTGTATGGCAGCAATGCTTAATTTACCCTTCTTTAATTAAGAACTCGCCATTTGTGATCAGCTATGGTCATTTGTTTTGGATGTCTGGTTTGTTTTATGTCTGGATGTTTTGTGACATGGATGAGTGTTGTTGTTAAGGGGTAGTGGAGAGGAACAGAAAAATATTTCACTGTATTAGTACTGACACCATTTGGTAGACTGGTCGATTTTTTGATTGATGGGCTGTAGGCCAACCAGTATTCGTTTTGGTCGAGCAATCGCAAATCCAAAGAATAATCCATTCTCTGATGCAGAGGGAAAGCCAGTGACAGTCCATCACTCTTGACTAGACCTAAACTCTCTTTAAATAAATTATATTAGACAGTTATGATAATGTTAATGACATGAATAATTCAGCAAAGCTAATAAAAGCAAAATTTTATAATAAATGATTTTATATATGTAAAACTAATATGTGAAACACCCCTGCTCATGCCTACATTGTATCTTCTTATAGGGACGTGAATGTGTGTTTTAATTGTAGAGATTTGCCCTACAGTTAAGATTAGTGATATCGGCAGACTTTAACTGTCCTATTCCATACAATACTGGAATATAATGGAAACGAAAAAAAAATCTAGAAGATGGCAGTGTTTCGTTTTCAGCGCAGACCATCAAAAAAAATGGAACGAATTTGCAAACAAAGTTTGGCTTCAGTCCAACAACAAACGTGACCTACCAATTGAAAACGGTAAATCAGCCTAACTCTGTCCGCATATAAACGTGCTCTGTGTGCTTTATAGGTGAACATTTTAGATTGATCTGTTAAATGTTAGCCGTTTGTAATGCGTATCGAGTTATTTAATCCAATTCTAATTCATAAGAGAATTTTAGACCTAACTAACCAAAGAACTTGTATCTTTTGCATATTTAATTTGTTACCAGAGCGCAAATATTTTCATATAAAACTTCACGTCACAGAACATTAACCAGGCATATGTTTGGCATTTTTAGCACAATTTAATTGTTTATCGTGTGATGGCACATAAAAATGGAAAGTTGCCATTTGGTCCCAGAGTCTGGTCCCTTTTCATGATAGAGCTGTTTATGTTAATTCATCATTCAATATATAAGTTGCGATTTGAGGCATTGTTTGTGAATTTGTTTTATCCTATTTATTCAGTAATTAATTTCTTTGATCAGCTATTTTGTTATTAATAATATCGACTTTATATTGCTCAACTTGGTAGATTGGTATTGCTGTTTCACTCAATGTGAAGAATCAGGGCATCTGTTATGGTAGTCTGCTGGAATGATCTGGAATGTCAGCTGTTTAATTTTAGCATAAATTAAAAACACAAAGAATCAAACCATAATCAATGAATTGCCTTCATGAAAATAAAAATACCTTTTTGAACCAACCTTGTTCTTTATTTAATTTTATTTCTATTCTGCGTCTACTTGGGATACATTATCAGGGTTCATGAGAATTTTATATTTGGGCAATTCCATGCTTTATGGAGGGACAAAGTGACAGGTTTTTGGGAACAAACAACATTCCTGAGAAAAAATTGATTGGGCTTTCCAGACAACTATGCTATTTTAGGAATCTACGTAATTAAGGCATAGTCCTGTCAAAAAAACAAACTTTTTTCTTCATTTTTGTGGCTTTGGCTGAGGTCAGACGTCGGCACGAGGAAAGTCAGCAGAAGGTACAAGGAAAATTCAGTAAATTGGGCATCCAGGGACACTTTTCAAAAAGTCTGATCTGCCTTTAAAGTTATAATGACATCTTTTCTGTAGGTGATAATACACTCATTGGACATTCTAAAAATGTAGCAGAAAGTAGTTTTTGACTTTATAATTTTTTGCTGTACACATTTAAATTAGTGTTATGGAGGGACAAAAATTTCATTATGGAGGGACGACATTCAAAACTGTCTATACAAGATTAAAGTAAAAATAACCTTGGATTCTCTTGAACAAGCATTAACTTTATTAAAAGCAAGTGTCCAACTTGTCTTTGACCCATAAGGATTGTCTATGGAGTTAAATCACGGCCAAAACCTACTACACAAACAGAACATTTCACAAATGCACAATGATTCACTAACAAACACAATGGGCCTCATTCACCAATAACTTCTTAAGAATCTTCTTAGATTCTTTCTTATGGTGTTCTTAAGAAGGTTATTAAGAAAACTCTACGTCGGATTCATCAACGTGTTCTTAAACTGCAGAATTGTTTGTCGCTGTGTTCTTAAATTGATGAATCCCATCTCCTCGTAAACTGAGAGCGCGCGCCAGTTGAGCCTAATTAACATATGATTAGCATAGGTAACCGCCCATCAATGCCCACAAAAGGGCATGAAACTGCAGGGCCGTGAGCAGGCACAGATGTCATACAGGGGAAACGGCAACAACAAAATGTCCAAAGCAAAAGTAAATCAATTGGAGTTCAGTCGGTAAAGAGAAAAAAAAACTTAAGCCTCGGTCACAACCGGACGCACGGATTTTTTAATCGTGCGTTCTCTGCGTTTTTTGCCGTAGGTGAGAGTCGTAGAGGACGTGGAGGTTAAAAAAAAAGTAGCAGTCAATTCGTAAGGCAGGAGTAATCGTGCCATGCGGCCCTTAAGGGTGACGAAAGAAGTTCGCAGCAACACTCTTGCGATTTGGCACGTGCGTGCTTCGTAGAGGTAGCGAGGAGCTGCAGGGTGAAGTTGCTTTCAGCCGTCGACTTCCAGGCTGCCCAGCCTGTCAGGCTGCGTAAACACCGCCCCTAAGTACAGCCAATCAGATCGCGAGCTAGAGTACAACCAATCCGCTCACGAGGCAGCCAATTCAATTCAAATTCATCTCCTCAAAGCGGAGCGGGCTTAAGAACATCAGTATTGTTAAAAATGAATGCATTTAATCATCTTTTCTCATTAAAGAAACTGATTTGGGAGGTAACGGTAGATATTTCAGCTATTTTGATTATATTAACCAATGCAAAGAAGTGCTTTTTTTTGTCTTACAGTTAACTTATAGACCTAACCTTAGCTAAACAGGTCGTACTTGTTAACCTAAACACTTCTACAATATAACTTCAAGTATAACTCTGTTTGAAACATAAAATTGGCTTACTTGTGTGATATTTTCTTCAATAAGCTGTTTAGTTGAGCTTCTTTAAAACTTCAACTGCAAGTTGCTGTAACGTTAGCTGCCTTCAAGGTTGATTGTAGAGACTAGTGCCTTGCAGGCTGGTTAGAAGGCTAATGTTGATTTCATCTTGTATAATCTTTAATAGTATTTAGTCAGATGCCTTCAAGGCTGATTGTAGAGATTAGTGCCTTCAAGGCTGACAGTAGAGACTTGTGCCTTGCAGGCTGGTTAGAAGGCTAATGTTGATTTCATATTCTATGATCTTTCATAGTATTCAGTCAGATGCCTTCAAGGCATCAGGGCCTGGGGTGGGTGCTGGGGCTGTTTTTTTTTTTTACTTTTTTAGCGGGGCGGGTAGATAGGGCTCCACGACGGCGCCGAGACATCGTTTCAACTCCTAAAAAGAGTATAAAAAGTCAAGACAACATCAATATGCAACAACACCTCAGTCAGTTTTCTGAGGTAACGTGGTTTTCGAACTGTAATAAATCTATGGGCTGAAAAATAGAAGATTTTAAATTAGCCTTAGAAGGCTCCAACTCAGTAGAGGCCCCCCTCAGTAATGCTGAGGCAGTCTCTACAATCAGCCTTGAAGGCACTAATGCTCTACAATCAGCCTTGAAGGCATCTGAGGCAATACTATTGAAGATTATACAATATCAAATCAACATTCGCCTTCTAACCAGCCTGCAAGGCCCTAGTCTCTACAATCAGCCTTGAAGGCAGTTAATGTTACAGCAACTTGCAGTTGAAGTTTTTAAGAAGCTCAACTAGACAGCTTATTGAACAAAATCTCACAAGTAGGCCAATTTTATGTTTCAAACAGAGTTATACTTAAAGTTATATAGTAGAAGTGTTTAAGTTAACAAGTATGACCTGTTTAGCTAAGGTTAGGTCTATAAGTTCTCTGTAAGACAAAAAAATAGCACTTGTTTGCATTGTTTAATATAATCAAAATAGCCGAAATATCTAACGTTACCTCCCGAATCAGTTTCTTTAATGAGAAAACTCGAGATTAAATGCATTTGTTTTTAACAATATTAATGTTCTTAAGCCCACTTACCGAGTAAAGGCTTTCAAATTGAATTGGCTGCCTCGTGAGCGGATTGGTTGTACTCTAGCTCACGATCTGATTGGTTGTACTTGGGGGCAGTGTTTACTCAGCCTGACAGGCTGAGCAGCCTGGAAGTCGATGTCTGAAGGCATCTTCACCCTGCAGCTAGCAGGAGGACGTGCGGCAGTCTTGCAACAGCTGCGCACTTCTTCCTGTACCCCAGCCGTGCTCGGAAGTTCTATTTATCTCGTACGTTGTGCGTGCGCCCATACTATTTCACACCCGCGGGAAACTTGCGGTCGACTTGCGTCTTGGACAAACTGTTTTATTTCCACGACCAGTAAAAAACAACGCACGTCTGACCTGCGTGCTCCTTGCGACGGGAGCAAGTGAAACTTGCACATTGGCCTTTCTTTTTTGTGCATGATCAAAATCCATTGTACATGCTACGGGCAGTCTGCAGGCTCAAAATTTCGCAAGAAGAACCTGCGTGGCCCGTGAGTTCCTTGGCGTTTTTTGCTGTAGATACGCCGTGAAGTGGAAGTACGGCCGGTTGTGACCGAGGCTTTAGGTAGTTCAGAGGAGGAGGTACTCCTGCAGGAAAAAAAAAAAATTATATATATATAGTGGTTTTAGTGCAGGTTACACTAACGCTAACAAAAAGGAGGAGGCTGTCACGCATGCAGTGAACGCAGTATCTGGAGAAGGACGCACAACAGAGGAGGTGCAAAAGAAATGGTTTGATCTCAAATTTGACACCAAAAAAAAAAAAATAACATTGCAAAATTCCGATGGGAGATGCAACGGACTGAAGGGGGAACAGCAGACACCCCAAACCTGTCTGAGTTGGACCAGTGCATCGGGCGATCATCGGGGAGATGGCACTCTCATGGAGGCTAGAGGAAAAATCTAAATCACTATAGTTTTTTTTTTTTTCTTAAATGTAATTAATAGTTTAATTTCTCCACCCTAGTTTTTAGGAGTACCATCGACTGAGTGTCTGGACACAAACGTGTGTCCTAAAGGCAGTAGTTTGCCATAGTGCATGTAAGATAAAAGAACGTCTTAGTATTGGACTGAGGATCACAACAATGACTTGATTTATTACTTATTCACAGATGAAGTCCCGCAGAGCCAACCTGCATCAGAACCAGAACCCTCCTGCAGCAGTACCTCCATGCGTACTCGGTCCCATGCCTCTCCTGGCCTGATCTTGGAAGTGGTGTTTGACAATGAAGAAAGGATAGCTGACACGCTCACTAAGATTGCCTCAACACTAGCAACCATATCCAGTACACTCAAATAAATTGAGAATTTAAAAAAATAAAGATGTGCACTGAAACTGATCTGTCCTCATTTTTGAAGTGATAGACTTAATTTTATTTTTTAAATCAGACTGTTGGATACGAATTGTAATATTCACAAACGGGCAATTAATTGCACCCGAACTTAAACAGCGAGCCAGCAGTCTGGTCCCATCATTGCGTCAGGACGCACATCCTCATGGTGTAGCAGCTGAGGGGAAAGTGGCACACCACGCTTCATAGCGATGTTGTGCGGGACACAGCAGGCTATGATTATCCTACAGACCTGTAATGGTGAAGGAGAGTCATAAATTAGAAGATGCAAGGAGTTTGATGAAACTTGACCTTAGTCTAAGCAGTTTTTACAAGAATAAAACAAATCTTCTGTTCTCTTTACATACCTTTTTCGGTTTGTACAGCAATTTGCCACCTGTTGTGTCCAAACACATCCAACGTCCCTTTAAAATGCCGATGGTGCGTTCAATGGTGGAGCGAGTGCATGCGTGAATCTGATTAGCTATATGAAATCTGAGGACTCTGAGGGTTGGTCAGTGGTGTCACTAACCAGCGGGCCAGGGCATATCCTCGATCCCCGAATAAATAAATCAAATCAAAAGACACTTTTGTGGGAAATTATAATTATTAAAAGATACGCACCAATGAGCTATGCGTCACCAACTGCTCCTTGTTCGAGGTGCATTTCCACGGAGCTGTTTTGTAAAGTGTTGGTACATTTAATTTATTTTAAAATAAAAAATGCTCTGTAAATCACCAAAAAATAGAATAAAATAAATATAACGGAAATATCACCGTAATATCGCATTTTAATTAACTGCGCAAAAGAAGGCAACACAACCAATGTGCCAACATGTCGACACTGAAATGTGCGCAAGAGTAGGCCTACTCCTGAGTGTTCGTAGGATAAGAAAACATTCATGAATGCCACAATCTTCGTAAAAACTTTGTAAGTAGGACTTCAGAACAAATTTGTTCATAAGAACGGTTCGTGAATGAGGCCCAGTGTGATTTGCAAATACAAAACTGATTCATGGGCAAACAAAGTGTGGTTTGCAAATACAAAACACCATAAACAAACTAATATATTCTGATTTGCGAATACAAAGGGTACCTATCACAAATACACGGCGCTTCAATTCGTAGGAGAAAATTTTTCCTACAAGTACAAAAAAAAAAAAAACTGACTTTTGCCACGTTTCTATCAGTGATATGGTGGTGCCAATTTATTCTCAAACGTCTGAAGGATTTGCAAACAAATGTCTGAGCTAAGTTATTCGCCCTCCTCAACAGCAGGTGGCGCTATGAGTCCATTTCCTAGATCTCTAAATGGCACACCAGAGACTGTCTTGAAAGAATGGGTTAATATCCCACCAGCCACAGTACAGAAATCAAACTAAAGATTTTGAAGACAAAGAGTGGGCCTACTATTGATACTAAATATCACCTTATGCAAGGGTCTCTGACATTTGCACACCATCTTCATAAACATTATAGTTCCTGAAAATGTAGCTTGTCAGCTTTCATTTGATGTATGATGCATGTGGTTTGTTGTAAATTTTATTTTTGCACCTGCAAACCATTTCTGTGGAATTGCCCATTTCTAGATTGTAATAACCTACGGTAATAAAGATACCTCTGCAAAAGATACAATACAGCTCAAAGAAAATTTACAAATCACTGCTTTACATTTTCATTTTCATTTTACATACCGTCACAACTTTTGTTTCTGATTTGGGGTCGGACTACTCTAGTTAAAGTGCAAATTCATCGTATTTTCTCGAAACAAAACTAATCTGGTATTCGTTTGGCCGAACAGTTCATGCACAGTATCCTGCTAATTAAATGCCCCAAATTTACCGCTTTTTCTCGAAAATGCCTCTTTATTGAGGTCCAAGCACAGATTTCCGAAAACAAAATAAAGATTGACCCAAATTTGCTAATTAGCCAATGTGGCGTAACGGGAGGAGTTCCAAACGCAGAGGTCAAGCTGAAAACAATAGGAAAACAAGATGTTGTCAAAGAATATTATTTCCATAAATTGATGAAAACAAATATTTTTCACATCAGAAGAGGAAAAGGAACAATGTGACAATCAACCTGTAGACATGGTGTACTGAAACTACTTACTGAGAGTTTCATTGGGCTATGAGGAAAGGTGTCCGAAAATAGGTAACCTATGTACATGATGACAACATGAGACCTACATAGTCCATTAACTCTGATTCCAAAGTGCACCCTCGACAAACAGTATGGCCCATGCAGGTCAAATGAGACCCTGTTTGCACAGCTTGGGTGTGTTTCCCAAAATCACAAATGCTGAGTTAGATAGTTGGAACCACTGACTGTGAATGGATGAACTATGCAAGTTGCTATCTTAGTTTGCAACTATGCTTTTGGGAAACTCACCCCTGACTGGCTAGCATGCTGAAGCTTTTTAAGATTTAAGTATTAAGTTACATGTGTAACAGTTGTCGCAGAAACTTGAATTAATTAATTTAATGGTAAAAAGTGTTAGCATGCTAGGTAGCGAATTATTCATCCCATTCACTTGAACGGAATAGAAGCTTACGCTTTTTGCATTCTCCAGCTCCTGGTCTTGTTCCGGCTTTGCAATCATGGCCAAAGTTTCGATTTTACTCATGGTTTCGTGATGGAGGATGGATTTACAAACAAACCTTAAAAAAGTTGTTCTCTCTTCACCAAAATAATATCTGTTCCCTTTATGGTGCTGCTGGTCGGTTTAAAAGTATTGCTTTTCTCAATGGATTGACGAGGGAGGTTTCAGGTGTAACACAAGTACTTAATTCCAGTAAATTGCTTGTTATTGCAATCTTCTCACAGCCAGTGTGAGAGGAGCTGCTCTGAATCCTATGATGGAAACAGTCAGGATGTAATATGTTCATATGGTTCACTGTGCCCTGTGCTATGCTGTATTTGGAAACACAATGAACTGCACTGCACATCACGTACCAAAAGATCTGAGTGGTCAGAGGCTTGCAACTGAAATAGTTATTCAATTCTATAAGGAAAATGATCTATTTTTGGTGAGCTGTGACAAACAGGGATGAGGTCGCATATTATCTACAAGGTCAGCCTGATTCAGTGGCTGAAGGGAGGTGCTTTACTGAAGGACTGTGCCATGTCTGGAGACTCCTACGCTCCTTATCACAGTATGAACACACTTGCTTAGAGAAAAGATACAAAAACAGACCCAAATTCTCTCTCTGTGGACAGCTTTGGTGCCATTTCTGAGATAACATCCAAAAATTCTCACGCTGTAATAACTACATTACGGCCAAAACTGGGAACAAGACCATTTTATCTCCAATGGTAAAAGGATGAGTTTTATCATCTATTTAATGGTTACTGGATGGAATGTAAAAAAAGAAAAATACTCCTTCATATTCTCTCAAAGGAACCCTCGAGAAAAATGCATTTTACAACGTACATGCAAAGGCCTATGCCTTCTTGTCTTCAGACATAGTAATACATCTATAAAACATAGCCATGAATTTTGAATTTTAACTTTTTCATCTATAAGCCATGTATAAAGATGTGCTAATTTCAGTGCCATGGCTCCATGAAAAAAATTATCTGATTACGACCAAAATCAATCAGGACCCTCTTCATTTCACTACTAACCTAAAAACAAACATGAAATGGATTCAGAAAATGGATTCATTGGTGATGTCAGCAATTGAATTTTCGTGCAAAGCAGATAGTTTTGCACGCCCTTGAGTCAAGCGGGTTACGCCCACAAGCTCATTTATACTCTGGAGCGGGAATCCATGTATGGTAAGGGGCGTGACATTTCAGACGCACGCGGGAGGCAGTTGACCAATCACAAGTGAGTGATCAAGTTGGACCAATCACAGCACACTGGGGTTTCCAGGAGGGTGGGGCCAGGACCTCAACAGAGTGTTTAACCCACAGGTACTGCAGAAATGGCCAGCAGGAGAAAACTTGTTTTTTTTTTTTTTTAACTATGACGTATTTAAACCTTTTTTTAGTAGACTAAGATAAAAGAATGACCAATGAAAAGTAACTTAATGGGTGCACTTGAAAAGAATGGTCTTCTTTGCAATAATTAAGGCTCTGAGGAGAATACCTGAAGTGGAGCTTTTTAGTCTTTAGTCTTTTTAAATACTGAAAAGTAATGGAAGTACAATTTTGAATGATATGGTTAAGATCGGTAATTCCTTTATCCTTCCAGGCAGTAAAATGCAATGTTTTTTTATTGATGGTGAAGTGCGGGTTGTTCCAAATTGGTGAGTGGAGGGATGGTACAGCTGTGAAGTTGGTGATTTCCAGTGTTTTTCACCAAGCTGTCAGAGTTAAAGCTAAGGTAATGTTTTGAAAACAGTGATGTTGCTTGATGGTTCGGCTGATAAATGGGAGATCTGATAAGTGTATACCATTACAAACAGCCTGTTCAGTCTGTAGATATAACGAATCTAATTGGTTGGGATTGAGCCATTTTATGAGATATTTCAGCTGATTGGCGAGATGATTTAATTCAAAGCTTGGGACTTCTAATCCACGCTGGGTTTTCGGTTTTTGTAAAGTTAAGAGTTTTATCCATGGAGTTTTGTTTTTCCAAAAAATTTTGAATTGCTCAGTTAAGCGATTTAAACCATGAACTGCTGGGAAACAAAGGGATCGTGGTAAATAGATAATTGATTTTGGTAAGACTAACATTTTAATTGTTGCTATTCTTCCAAAAAGCTAAATGGGGACCCACCCGATATCTAAAAATAGCCTGTGCCTAAGGTGAATGCCATTCACCGAACCCGGAAGTCGGGCAAGCGAACAACAGGAGGCAACGTTACTTACGTAGTTCGTCCATTCACTATCAATGGTTCTAACTATGTAAGTTAGCACCTGTTCTTTTGAGAAACGCAGTCTTGGCTAGGCAGAGAAGACCCAGCAATAGCAGCAATGGCTCTGAAAAAATTCACTTCACCATCGACAGCAAACGGGGAAACACAGATAAGGGGCAGTCCAGATAACACAAAACCGTGACAATAACAGCACTTTTTTCGTTTGCGCTTAGCCAGCTACAAAAATGCAAAAGCAATGCGTTCAATGCTTGAATCACGGCAGGACAAAGAGGAAGACTTCGTATTCATACTTTAATTTGTGACCCCTGCGACAGGTTTGTAATGGCAAGCTAGCTTGGTAACAGTTTGTTAACCCACTGGATAATACACTAGTTGTATGATTCTATGCTAGAATTTGAAGTTATTCCACCTATGTTGTTAGGATTTTCTTTCACAGCGGCTGCGATTCATTTGTTCGGTATTGTTCGTTTTGGTTCGGAAGTAGGCATTTTTAGATCGCAAATGTGATGCGATACCACTTATTTCAAACCTCGCAGTGTATGGAAAATATGTTGATGTTCAAGAATAATGCTAGGTAAGGGAACAAAGCTTGCGAAGACTACTAAAGGAGTTTTTTACACCTATCGCTGCTAGTGGGTCTACACACATATCAGAAGGCAGCAGGTTAACCAGGTTACCTGGGCGTAAGTCGCAGCCCGGGACGGGGGAGAAAGGGAGGAGTGTGACTAAATTTACCACTCGTCATTCGCCCATTCATTTAGTGTAATCCGTTAATATTCATTGATATATGCCTCGGGAGGAGTAATTCCATTTTTAAACTACCTTTCAGCACACATTTCCGCTTCATTCCATGGAGAAAAAGCGAATAACAAGCAGTTTAGCGCATCTCGTTTTCAATGGTTCTCTATGGCAGATGCCCGATGCTGGCCCGACATCCGCATCACGTGACAATTATTCACGTTTTTTGTGACGTCATCTGGGCGGTAAGCCATTGGTTGGTTTTTCCAACGATTTAAGTCATCGTGCACTGACTTGAGAAGTGGCATAAAATTTAAACAGTTTTGACAGCTTGGGGGATATATTCATGCCATAGTATTTAATATTGTCTGTGGGGATGTGATCAGGTGAGGCCAGGGCTTCTGCATCCCTCTCATCCATACCGAGTGGCAAGATGGTGGATTTTGATCAATTTACTGAATAATTGGAGAATTCTGAGAAGATTTTGATCATCAAAAAGCATTCGTGCAGGGATGGATGAGGGTCCCAAAAGAGTAATAAAATATCACCTGCATAAAGGATAATTTTGTGCTCTGTAGTAGAAATCTAAATACCTTTAATATTGCGATTTTGCCTTACTGCTGCTGCAAGAGGATCGATGAATATGGCAAAGAGGGATGGGGAGAGAGGACATCCTTGCCAGGTCCCAGTGTGCAAAGTGAACTTTTGTGAGATCAACCCGTTGGTAGTGACAGTGACTATTGGTGATGTGCAAAGTAGCCTAATCCATTTAACCCCTTTGCACATAATCCAAATATGGCTATTTATGCATTACCCTGTTTTAGGCTTATAATTCAAGGTCTGAGCTTCACAGAAAGGGGTCAAATGGCTTTAATGATACAGGACACTTGTGGCATTTAGAATTCCATCGTATTTCAGTTTCTTTTCACAATTTTTGTTCAGAGTAATGGCCACAAACACAAAAAAAATCTTCATGAAAATTCAGCAATGAAACTATAAAAAAAAATTATTGAGAGTTGAAAAATGACTTGGAGTTAAAACGATACAATCAGGAATCATAAACTCCTTGACCACAAGTGTACACCATCTGACGGTGATTTTTTAAAATTATCTACCATTTACGAGCCAAATAAGCTCTCCAAGTGGCTCCCCATCAATCATAAAATGTGTGAAGGACTAGGAAAAGGGGTCACTTGGGTCATTTTATAAAAATTGAGATTTTCTGACAAAATCAAAGAGTGATCCAAGTTTTTCATTTTGAGAAAAAAATTGGCTGAATTTGTGCACAGCAAAGTGTTGTAAATTGATAGTACAGTAGTGCTGGGATATCACTATTACTGGGATATCACTGGGATACCCCGTTAATCTCAGAATGGAAAAAAATCCCAAGTGATTCCTTTTCCTTGTCCTGCACACAAATAATCATATGTTTAACACAAATCAACTTTTGACTCGTGAAGTTCAATATTAATTAATGATTTTCTGGCAGAATTTTTCATGAGTTTATCAATACAGGTGCACACGGACATGAATAGTCACCAGTAAGCTCTCTAAACCAAAAACATGCCTTTTGCCCAAGATAAAGTTCAGAGTTTTGTCCATTTTTCTAAAAAGCCGCATCAGTAAGCATACGTACTCATTAAAGGAACTGCTTATGGTCGCAACATTCACCTCAAGAAAGCTTGCTATTCATAATTCCAATCATACAAGCGAAATGCAAGCTTGTAAAAGCGCTTTTCACACTCAATAAGAAGCGAGTATAACTCACTAACACGGTAATATCTGAAATATACCTCATTTAAACAAAACAGACATTCCACCATCAGGAGAAAGCAGGCAATATGCTACTCTTGATTGAACAGAATTGGAGCAACGAACGTGGCAGGGGTTTTACCGAAGTCCTGGAGCTGTTCTCATTTTAAACGAACGAAATCCTAGGCATTTGATTTCGTTGAATGCTGAAATATTCTAAAACATCACCACACGGAGCAAAATGCCGCCATATTCAGTAATAGTAGCAAAGGCTAGCGGTTACTCATACTAACCAATGTGATAAACAAGCTCCGTGATTATCATGGCTATGGTAAACAGAAAATAAAAAACAGATAGCCAGCTAGCTAGCAAGCTAGCTATAAGCTTTCCATTTTACTCCATTATACTCACTCAAAACTGAAGCTAAACTCACCATCATTGAAGTTCTCCTCCAGATAAACAGAGCAATAGAGCTTTCCGGTTAGAGGAACCCTCCAGTACAGTTCCATTCAGAATAACTTCCATTATCCATGTTGGTATCAAATTAATATCACGTAAATGTGACTGAGGCACATCTAGGTTGGTTTTGGAAGTCTTTTTTTTCTCTTTTAACTCACATCATTCTGCTGCACACAGTTGAGAGAATACAACCTAAGTTGCTGTCATGCAAGGGTTTAAATACTTTTCTGAGGGTCTAATCAGTCTGTCAGTTACTTTGGAGAGTTTCTACTGTCTGGAATTGGATAAAAATGTGTCAATCAATGGGTAATTACGGGGTTATAGTTCAGGTGGACGTGAAGTATGACTGCTTTATGCAGATGAGCCTGAGAAAGAATTACAGAGACTGGATATCATTGAGGGATTGCATGTGGTAGTAAGGAAATGCTGACTTCGTCGTGAGATGAATCTACGTGTAATTCAGTGGTAGGGAATCATGCATTTTTAATATCTGAAAATAATAATTGATTATAGAATGATATAGTATCAATACCTTATTGAATTTTTGCTTCAGAAAACTGATTTTTTTCACTACTAAATTG
Source organism: Gymnothorax javanicus (assembly GCA_029692085.1). Lineage (NCBI taxonomy): Eukaryota > Metazoa > Chordata > Actinopteri > Anguilliformes > Muraenidae > Gymnothorax > Gymnothorax javanicus. Next base: position 85,701,595 of record CM056196.1, read on the forward strand.
AGATACCTTTGGCCTATTATGACCGAAGTAGTTGCAACAAAGTACAATGATTTTTTGCGGTCACAGGAGATCATTTTTATTAACTGCTTAATAGATACCATGGGCAAGTATATTAGGCAGTTTGCACATCAGGCTTGGCTGAGGAGTTTAATTCACACAATTCCTGGGAAACGGGGATTTTTTTTTTTTTTTTTTTTAATTTAACCCATATTTTACCAGGTAGTCCCATTGAGATCAATGATCTCTTTTTCAAGGGAGACCTGGCCAAAATGGCAGCATAAGGTATTACAGACAACATGACAAGAACAAGAAAACATACAATGCACACACTAAGATGTAGACAACTTCAAGCACCGATGGTCGTAAAAAAAATATTGATTTAACAGTGAACTTACATTAAATAGGAGACGCGGTAGCGCAGTGGTCAAGTAGGCTTGACTTGAGATCATAAGGTCCTGAGTTCAAGCCCCGGCCACGGCCACCGCGGTGTGTTCTTGGGCAAAACACTTCACTCCCACACTCCACGCCTCACTCCACCCAGGTGTATAAATGGGTACCAGCATATAGTCAGGGAAACCTGACCAACAGCTGGGGGAGTACCTGCGATGGACTGGCATTCTGTCCAGGGGGAGTAATACTACTCCTAGTCACTTCATGCCACAGAAACTCGGGGTTAAGGACCGGCTGATGGGTCACTGGCTCGCAACAGGCTTACTTACATTAAATAACTATGGGCATAAACAGGTACCAACCAATTTATTCACCATTGTACTAGTAAGAAATTTAAAATCAAACAAAGAAACTAATTTGCTTAGTTTCAAATCTTTTTGAAGATTATTCCAGGTGAGGGGAGCAGAGCACTTAAAAGCTTTCATTCCCAAATTGGTCCGTGTGCTTGGGACAGACAATAAAATCACATGTTTAGATCTCAAATTATATCTAGAGTCAGATTTCAGAGCAATCAAGGAACAAATATAAGAAGGAAGTTTACCTAAAATAGCTTTGTAAATAAACAAATAACAATGACTGAGCCGACGCATGGTCAAAGATGGCCAACCAGCCCTGGCATAAAGAGTACAATGGTGAGAAAGGGCTTTAGAATTTGTCACAAATCTCAATGCACTGTGATAAACACTATCTAACTTTAGTAAACAATGTGCAGGTGCATGCATGTATAAAATGTCACCATAATCAATAACTGATAAAAAAAAGTAGCAGAAACCAGTTTCTTTCTTGCCTCGAAAGAGAAACGATGCTTATTTCTATAATAAAATCCCAACTTCAATCTCAATTTTTTCACCAGATTTTCAACCTGGGGTTTAAAAGAAAGGCAGTCATCAAGCCAGATACAGAGATATTTAAAACTGGAGACAACTTCTAACTTCTTTCCCCCAGCAGTAATAATATCCTCACTGCTTACTGACTTCTGTCTAGAATTTGAGAAGTGCGTTACTTTTGCTTTGTCAGCATTTAAAACCAACTTTAAATGTGACAGTTGAGCCTGCATAATATTAAAAACATTCTGCAATTTGGTAAGAGCCTGTATAATGATGGAACCAGCGCAATAGATCACTGTATCATCCGCATAAAAATGAAAATTCGAACCTTCTACATTTTGTCCCAAATTATTACCATAAATTGAAAATAACAGAGGACCCAAAACAGACCACTGGGGTACTCCATTTCTAATATTTAACCAGTTAGAAGTGAGCCCATCAAATTGGATACATTGAGATCTTTCAGAGAGATAGTTTGCAAACCATCCCACAGCCTGGTTGGATATTCCAATATTAGTTAACCTGTGTTTCAGAATAGAATGGTCAACAGTATCAAAAGCTTTGGTCAGGTCAATAAACAGAGCTGCACAACTATTTTTCTTATCCAATATGCCAATGATGTTATTGACTACTTTCATAGTAGCAGTAATAGTGCCATGTTGCTTCCTGAAGGATGGGACTTAAGGATGGTAAGAGCTGAAACGAATTTTTTCTTTGCCTTTAAAGGAAGACCGTCACCTATTAACACTCGCAAACTATTCAACATAATGCAGCTTTCCAATGTCCAAAAATCCTGCCACTTCATGAAGAAAAGGCATTTGACAAGGTTAATTGGAAATTTCTATTTGCAGCTTTGCAGAAATTTGGATTGGGGAGCCATTTATTAATCCCTCTGTGCAGATGTAGATGCCAGCGGACATGGAGCTGCTCCATTTATACACGCAATTACACTATTCTATCAATAGATGGCACACCCAAACCTTTTATTTGATGTTCACAACAGAGCCGTGCCTGTTACTGATTTAAAATATGGACAGGTTAAGTCCCATCCCTTCCCCAATAAAGGTACACATTGTTCTCTTTCCATAAATATTTTTTGTGAATTTTTTCTATTTATTTGCACCGTGTAATCAAATATAAAACCTCTGAAATACTACTCATTATCACAAGTTCATAAATGCTGCCATTTCATATATTTTCGCCAATCAAAAATACAATACAAAAAAAACAGGCTGTAACCGGAAGTTACTCGAGTTACAGTAGGACCTTGTGGCTGCCCTAAGCAGGGTCGGTCAGCGACTGGGCCTGTTTTCCATTCTCGGACATACAGTCGACTGATTGTTGACCGGTGACAGTGCAGATAACACGCTACCCCTCAGTGGCTTAGACCTGCCCGTAACATGCCAATGGCTCTTTTTCTCTCTCCTGTGTCATAAGCTGTTCCATTTTCTTGATACCGTAGCATTTTTGATTTTTTTGTTGGCTTTATGTAGGTCATTGACCACACCCAAAAGAACAAGTCAAGCATCACTGTACACATCACAAACAGCTTAATGTTTTTTATTACTGAAGTGCTCAGCGTGTTCACGTGGCGTGCAACAAGATTACAATACCATGCGATTTTCCTTTATTTCCACTCACATCTCACTGGAAAAGCTATAAAAACCGACTGATTCTTCAATTTTCCGTAAATGCAGCACATACTTCACCATTTCGTTTTAAATGGCGCTAAGTATAGAGTGGAATGATTGGCTTATTTCGGCATTTAAAAATTTTGACAGGAGCTGATAGTTCCCTTTGGCATCATTATTTAGGGCTCTGTGGGTTGTTTTCAAGTGTTAATTTGCTAATCAGAGCCATCAAAACCCATGCCATTTGTATGACATGGTGCTTTACGTTACAATACAGAAAATTGGACTAATATCTAAATTTTCATGAATTTGTGGGTTGGTTGAGTTTTGCAGCAAGGTATCCAATTTATCAACTGTGGTGGCAGTTTCCTTTGTTTTCATTAAACTGTTTCCTCAATGGAAAAAAACGCTTACCTCTCTCCAAAATTTCCCAAGGAAATTGATCGTACATGCTGTAATTAATTCCTCTTAATCCTTTCCTTTTTTTTTTTAATCAGTTCTTTGTGCTTATAATGTTCAAATTTTGTGATTATTTGTCTGGGTTGACTTTGTTCCTTTTTTTTACAGCGCCGAGACAGTGAGCATGGTGGAATGAGGTTTGATTAACCCCTTAAGCCCTGAGCCTCTTTTTCGAAAATGGCAAGCCCAAAATGAAATGAGTATATCTCTGCAACTATTTGGTCCATTTGAATAATCTTGGTATCATAATGAAGGTAGAACCATTTAGGATTTCTGCTGTGGTGTAAAAATCAGTATATGTGTCACTGAGTCAGAGTAAATGAAGATGGAACACAGTATAAATCAAAGACCTCATTTTGCACCAAACAAAGTTTTAGTTCTATCCCTTGTAAACCTAATTAGTTGCGGTCTGAAACCTCTAAAAATTTACAGCACAGAATCTCACCATTATCTCTGCCAAAGTTTATTCTAATCAAGTAAATCAGAACAAAATTAGAGAGGAATGTCTAGGTGGCGTCTCCAAACTGGCTATTCAGGTACCTTGTGTGCCAAATCATACATTCCACCCAAATACAACCAGTTTTTCATTTTTAGAATTTATTTATTTATTTTTTAGTATTATTTCTGCCAGTCCTATAGCCTATACAATTTCCCATTCAAAGACAATAAATACAAAGAAAATGAAGTTTGGCTCCTCTGGAACAGATTTATTTAAAAAAGCAAATTAATAAGATTATGAATACAAAAAAGGTTAAAATTGGGAGAAAAAAGTAAAAAGAATAAAAACCCCAGCAATTATTTATATAAGAAAAATGCTACTATAGCACCATATATGTAGACTCACCAAAGCAAGATTGACCGCATCGTAGTACTATACCCTAACCACTAGGCTACACCATTTGATTATCTACCTCCTGTCAAATTGCTGATATAAAGAATGAGTCAAGAAAACAAGTCACTCACTATGTTTGTAGTGTTGTGCCCTCAATATTCAAACGTTTCTGTCAGAAAACAACTTTGAAAACGACATTTGAATATTTAGCGGATAATTATACCGATAATACCACAAACAAACCTGTTAAGCATTTATATTGTCGCGCTATTTACGTGCATTCAAATGGCCCATGGACTCGGTTTGACGCACTGGGAACGCAAGGCTCTAGCTCAGGCTAGCTTTGTACGATAAAGACGGTTTAGAGCTCGTTGGAAACGTCAGAAGCCATCAAATCAAATGGCTACCGGCAAAGTCTTACTGACAGCATCACAAGCCGATCACAGAGAGGAAAATACTTTGCAAGCAAGCTGAATGCTGAGCAACTGAGATCTTTGAAGCAATGCTTGAGAAGAAAAACATGATTTGAGATTGGCAGATCTAATTTCGTTATAGCACGGACACATTGAGCTAACATTACCAAGCCTGAAATTACCCTCAAAGTTTTTTAAATACAACATATCAAAGGTAAGAAATTTCTTTGCTCATCTCTGTAGACTGTAAAGTGTATGCCTGCTGTTCTTTGAGTGTGGAGTCGGTTTAAAATGACAGTGCGTATATCGTTGGATTCTGTGGACTTTCCTCTTTCACTTGAGGCATCGTTTATATGCATAGCACAGATTCAGGAGAAATTCTAGCGACTCAGCACTGATACGATTTTATCCTATGTTTTGCTACATGCTTATTTACTTGCTTGGTGCTTGAATTGTGTTCGGTTGAGGTAAAAATGGTCAACATGAGCTTTTTGTCGAGTTTCTTCACGTAAAGTGGATATGCCGCATGACAATATTGCGATTCGGAAACATGCTGTATTTATTATACGTAAGCACCGCCCCGGTACCGGGGCGTCGGGCTTAAGGGGTTAACTTGGTCCAAAGGAATCTTAAGTTAAACCCTAGTCACACTAGAGGCGGAATGAGCCGGATTGCCATCGGAATGAAAATTCTTTATATATTCCGGGATATTCGAAGTACATTCTAAAAATTCTGACTGCATTCTGAGTGCATTCCAAATATTCCGGCCCATTCTTGCGGCCGGCCCAAATGTTTTGCTCATGCTCAAAACTTTCGAGGTACATTTGAAGTGGAGAAATATTGAACGGCATTCGAAGTGAATTCTAACTGCACTCTGACTGCATTCTAAATATTCTTACGGCATTCCAACAGTATTCAAAACATTCTGATGGCATTCGAGGGAGAATCGAAATGGCAAGCCACTTCAAATCCCACCAGAATGTCCTGAATGCGCCTCAAATGAGCCTCGTATGCATCTCGATTGCTGCCGGAATCTATTTTAATATTAAAAGAATTCAGCTGAAATGCACTTTGAATGCCGTCGGAATCTTTCGATTACCACTCGAATGCAGTTGAACGTCCCGATTGGCCCTCGAATGAGTCTGGACATAATTCAGAACACTGCTGAATCACATAAAACCGCGGCCAGCTGTCGCTGGAATTTCAGTCTGCATTGAGGAGTTGCCTGGTCGACATCAACTCATGCTGCCAAGGAAGAAAGGAGCCAAGGTCAAGAACTCCACCACTGGCTGGGGCCATGGACGGGGCAGAGGTGCTGCAGCCCAAGAAGCCCCTGAAGAGCCAGTTCCTGTTGTCGAAGATGCCCCAAAAACTTCAGAGTCTGAAGCTCAGTCCACAGCCCCTCCCCCTGCTTCCCAGATGGACATAGTGGCCGAGGTCCATCAGCCAGCAGCACAGTCCTCCTCTGACAGTGATGATGAGCCTCCTCCCAGTGAGGCTGCCAAGTCCCAGAAGAAGCGGAAGAGGGAGCTGGTGACGGCTGACTTCACCGAGGAGCAGGAGCAAGAGATGGTTGACTGGCTCCAGGCCCCTGAGCAAGATTGCCTCCTGAACAAGAAGCACCCTAACTATATTGTACATCAAGAAGGGCCGGAAGGACGCACTGTGGGACCAGAAGGCCAGAGAGATGGGCAAGACCAGTGACCAGCAGAAGAAGTGGTATGCCAACATGAGATCAAGGTTTGGCAAGCTGAAGCAGACTCCCTCAGGTTCTGGCAGCGCTGAACTGACTGCAAGGGACCGCTGGATCCTGCGCCACTTCGAATTTCTCAGGCCCCACCTCCTTGTCCAGGTCAAAAAGAGGGTTACTGTCAGTGGAAGCATTTTATTTCATTATTTTCATGTTTTCGTTTTGATGCTTCTGATGAAATTGCAACCATTGTCCACATGTTTTCACATTACTAATGATTGTTCCTTCTCCAGGTAAAGGCCAAGGTCCAAGCCAGGGCAGCTCCTGCTGCAGCAGCAGGAGCTCCCCAGTCTGAGTCTGATGCCGCTGATAATCATCCCCCTGCAGCTGCTGAGTCTGATGCAGACACTTCCTTGGGGTCCAGGTCCGGGGCTACTGATGACACTGAGGCTACCAGGAGCAACATTGCGGAACTGCTAAGACAGCTGCTGAACAAGCTCTCCAAGGCTGAGAAGTCACCCCCGCAACGCCAGAAGGACACCTTTGCTGACTTCATGAAGGAGGTTACCTACACATTCCCTCCCCCCATGAGACTGAGGTTCCAGAGTGAAGTCAACAGCCTGTTGCAGAAGTACCAGTTTGAGCTTCACCAGGCGCCTCCCACGCAGACTCAGCAGCCCCCCACGCAGACTCAGCAGGGTGATGGGAGCCAGGAGTAGTTACATTGTGTGACATTGTGACATTATGTGGATAGTGTCTGTACAGGACAGATACTTTGTATGGGATTTGTGTGATTTGATTGTAATTGTACTTGTATATATTTTGCATGTCTTTCATGCACAAATAAAGATGTGCACTTGAAATGTAACATATTTGTGTGATCAATTTACCCAATAATATTTCCTATTATTATTATAGAATAAAGTTGCAGTAATTTAGCCCACAAACATAAACAAAACATACATTTCAAAAAATAAATTCCAATGATAAATAATAGACAACTAACTTGCCCCATTTGAAACACTTCAACCCCTACACCACAAATACAAAAACAATATCTAATACATTTACAATGTTCATAAACTTTAACAATACCAACATGACAATTAAATTGGCTTTTCCCTGAACTGTTATTTTTTATAAAATATCTGGTCATGATAACTTTTTTTTTTTTTTTGCTTTCTGTACCTTTTAAACTGTAATATGTTTGTAAAAATACATTTAGAATAACATAAAATTTTCATGACCCTGGAACTTTATTGGTAAACAGCTACTTTGAGAACAAATGTAACATTTATTTTCTTGTTATTTTTAATAACACACTAATATTATTGTGTCACAATTAAATAAACAAAAGGCAACTATTACTTTTATTAATGATAACAATTTATTGGCACAACAACAAATACACTGTACATATGTCATGTCATCATCATATCAGTCTCCTATCCATCAATCATCCTGTTCTTTTGGCATCACGTTGTGCTGGTCATCTTCCTCATCCACCATACCATTGTGGAGAGCAGGATAACAGATTCTCATCAAGTTCTGCAGGCAGACACAGCACTCAGCGATGTCCAGCACAATGGAAGGCCTTAGCTGCATGGTGGTGAGGAGGACTTGCCATCTCTGGGCCAGGATCCCAAATGCATTCTCCACTACACGTCGGCCCCTGGAGATCCTGTAGTTGTAGATCCTCTTGTCTCTCTGGAGATTCCTGGGACCATATGGCTTCATCAAGAAGGTCTTGATTCCAAAGGCATCATCTCCCAGGATAAAGTATGGCATAGGCTCATCATCTTGGGTTATGGGGGATGGCTCAGGAAATCCTATGCTCCCGTCTTCAAGGCAGTCCTTGAGCTCAGACTCATTGAAGATCTGAGCATCAGACATACTTCCATATGCACTGATGTCCACCCACAGGAACCTGTAGTCCCCATCCACAAGGGCCATGAGGACCACAGAGAAGAAGCCCTTGTAGTTGTGGTACAAGGAGCCGCTCCTGGCAGGTTTCCTGATGGCCACATGCCTGCCATCTTGAGCTCCTGCAGCATGAGGAACATTCCACCTGTTTCTGAAGACCTCCCCAATAGGTGTCCATTCTTCTGTAGTGGTGGGGCAGGTGATGACCTCATCTTTGTATTCCTCCACAATGGCTTGGCAGACTTCAGGGGATGATGAGGCTGATGGTGTTCCTTGCCACACGGAAGCTGTACATGAGGCTGGAGTACTTGTCACCTGAAGCCAGGAACCTCACAGTGATGGCCAGCTTCTAGCCTGGAGGTAGTGCCTTCCTCATCTTGGTACCCTGCTTCTCTAGCCTTAGCCCCACTCTCTACACCAACTCATCAAACATGGCAGGCTCCATCCTGAAGTAGTTGAAGAAGGACTGTAGATCTTCTACTCTGAGCTCCTCCATCTGTCTGGTGTAATGTCCATACAGCCTCCTCTTCTTCTCTTCCAGCCATGGTCGTGTCTGATATCTTCTGGATCCTGTCTTTCTAATTTTTCTTCTCCTGGCCTCCTCCACATCTCTTTCAAGCAGGTCTTGCTGGAGGACAGCAATCTGGAGCAAAGCAACATGGTCCAGGGGGTCCATACTCTATGGTGGTTGGACTGAGACTGATAAAAATGCTGGATTCGGCAGCATTTTATACCCTATCGGGGACCATTCCGGCGGTATTCTTGGTACACTCGGGACATTCATGTTACATTCTAAGTACATTCCAAGTACATTCTGAGTATTCGAGCTGCATTCTGTTTGAATTCTTCGTCGTTCGAACCATATTTGGCGGCCGTTCCGGAAGCGTTCTGACTGCATTCGAGGTAAATTCATACAGCATTTGAGGCACCTTCCAACCAGACTTCAGGCGGTATTCGGACAGAAATCGAACTGCACTCGTACGGCATTCGAAGTGCATTCTAAATATTCTGACTGCATTCTAACAGCGTTCTAAATATTCCTACTGTGTTCCAACTACATTCAAGCTGCATTAGAGAGCTAATACACCCGGAATGTGCAAGAATCATTCGAGGCGGGTTCGAAGTGCATTCCAAGTATTCGAATGGCACTCTTACAAAGCTGTAAGAATTTTGGTAAATTTGAAATTCCCGCCCGAATGTGGCGCGAATTTTTAAAATTCTTAATTCTGGCTGGTTCTGCTTGATTCCCGCTGATTTAGAGTAAGTGTGATGGGGCCATTAAGGGTAACAGAGTTTTTCGGGATCTGATGAAGAGTGGTCGGAGGGCTTAGAGATACCAGAAAAGAGATTGACTCGCATAGAGTGAGGTTGCAGACCCAAAATTGTTTCTTTCATTCGTTTCTTGTCTTTCGAAACAGCTGCTATTGTAGCATTGAGAGTTTGGATGGAATTTTTTAACTGTTTGTTCTCTTTGGTTAGGGAAATGATGTGCTCTTAACTATACTCCAAACTGTTTTTTAAACCGTGAAATTCTTTATGTAGTAGTTCTATCCAAGAAATCTTTGCATCCAGAGCACACAGCTTACCACCGATAAAAATGAATGTGTCACTAACCTCTGAAGACGAGTTAGAAGTTTCCATCTGGGTGGGTGAGTCCGTGAATGAACCGGGTATACAAGGTCGTTTGGAAGAAGGAGTGGAATTCGTTGTTGATTCTTTTTTTGCCCAGTTTGACTGAAGTGTCATGATACAGGAATAACTAAATAACTCGGTCGCCACAGGGACCGAGTCGTGTATCTCCCCGTTCCCCAAATTTCAAACAAAATGGCCACCGGCAGCCATATTGGACGTGCGAAATTGACAAAAATCGGTCTTGAGCATTGTCATATATATATATATATCTTCGCCTGTGTAAAATTCGAAAACATTCCTGTAATAATTGTGGCTTTCAGAGCCCGGAACATAAAAAATTTGGGACAAAATGGCCGCCGGCAGCCATATTGGACGTCCAAAATTGACGAAAATCGGTCTTGAGCATTGTCATATATATATATATATATATTTTTGCCTGTGTAAAATTTGAAAACATTCCTGTAATAACTGTGGCTTCCAGAGCCCGGAACATAAAATCTCTGCGGCGGCGGCGGCGCTTCCCCGGAACTAAACCATAGTATCTTCAGACTATCGTCATTGGGGAGGTACAATTATGTCCTTAGCTTACAAGTTAAAAAGAGGAGCCCGCTCGTTATTTCAGCAGCAGGGTGCCACCATGTTCAGTCGCACACCATATCTTGCAAGATCGGGGATCACAGCATCATTGTTCAGTAAACCCATTGAGATTTAGAGTCCCTGACTGAGTGGTCTTTAGGATAGGAAAGACATTCCACATGCTGACAGTTCATTCACCTTTTGGACAATTACAACACAATGTGCTTGCGCACTGTGACTCAGGAGCTCACTTGAGAACTGGGCTCCCAATGGTGGCCAAACCCAAGCCCCTCCCTGTCTGGTTGTATATCCAGCACAGGACATCCCAGAGTTAAAGGCAGATGTGTCTTGTAGAATGGGTGCCATGTAAACCATTATTCGGTGCTGCACGACCACTTCTTAAGAAATAAAGGTGGGCTGAAGGAGATGGAATCTGGTCTGGAGTCCCAGAGACGCTAAGCAAAAAGCACTATGAGGGGAGCTCCAACTCCATTACCTCCAGTTTTTTCAGGAAAGTCAGAGAGGACATGTCAACAGGACCTTCCCAGAGCATTTCTTATTTTATGATTTCATGTGTCTGCTGTGCAGCTGAGACAACTAAAAGTGTAGAAGTGGACGCTTTCTTCATAATTTCACCATCTTCAGCAAAAGAAGCAAAGCAAAATTTTATTCAGGAAGACTTCAGGAATCTTTTTCATACTGAGGCTCATATTATATATCCAATTTGTATCCTACCATTCACATCTCGCATGCACCCACATGGAAAGAATCTATATGAACATATATGCGCATATATGCAACCTATATGCCACATATATGCAGCATATATGTGCATATATCCGCATATAGGCCAAATTCAGGTACATATATGTGCTTATAGAGGGCATATAGATCTCCTATATAGCTCATATACCCAGTGGCAAGTTCTGTTTGTCATACCTATTGTATAGCTCATATCTCACTTTTGCAACTGTCATACATGATGCCTAGATCATATTTTTATTCTCAAGGTAATGTCTGCATATTAGTTCAAAGTCCCTTACAGAAATAACAAGAACTTCACACAATAACTTATTAATTGCATGTGAACATGTGAAATTGGCATCACATTTGATCCTAAATACATGTTGACATGTGACAACGGCATGTTATGTGTAAACCAGTCATTATTAACTATGGCAAGTGAGAGGAGACAAAAAGCTATGATATCAACACAAATATCTAATACTATTTGTTACATTTTTTTCCTGAAACATTAACAATAACAAGGTCATCAATTCTTTCTTGACCATACTTATTTCCATTCTATGAAGATTGAGTTGTGTATTGTGGAAGAGAAGGAAATGTATAAAAACAAAATGGTTTGATTGTGTTTATTTCATCAATTAAGCATTTTTTCAAGTTTAAGTCACTGCCAGATTCACCACATTAGATAAAATTGGATTCACATCATTACAGCTCATACACATCCACTGAAAGGTTATACACTACACTGTTACATCCATCAAATGCAATGTTTTCTATCTTGTCTGTAATGCAGTTTCTAGATGAATGTGGCTCAGAGATCCTTAGTCTAAATGTAGCAAAATAAAACAAAAATAACAAAATAAGTACACAGAAGAACATACATTCAAGTAAACATGCCTTTCAAAAGTCATTTTCATCCCCACATCTATTTGAGCATTTCACTGTGGCTAATAAATTTGAAGACAAAGTCTACATTTCTGTTCACAGTTTTAATGAACAGACACTTGTCTTTTATTTGAGATGCTTGTATAGCAACTAAACGTCCCAGACTTTTTCCTACAGGGATGAAATGAAAGCACCAGAGGTGCTGATGCCTCGGTGTGTATTGCTTAGCCACTACTGATGTACAATAGTTGTACAGTAACATAAAAGCAAGCTTGAATACATAAACAGTCAATAGAGTGCGGTCCTTGTGCCAAAATCATGTGGGTGTGGCTTAACATTATGTACACAAAACGTGTAACTGAAACATGAAGTGCTACAAAAATCAAAATTCTGGCACATTTAAAATCAAGAGAACAGTGTTTGTCACTCGTTGGCATTGTTACTTTAGCTTGGATGCACGCTGTTGCAGTTATGATGGTAACAGACAGACAAACAAATACACAGACTGAGTGTTCGAAGGCATAATAACAAGGATTCTTTAATTCCCACACGGAAAGAACCTATATAAACATATAGGTTTTAATCTCCGCCTTGTATCAACCAGCAGTGGTCGGAAGCTCTTTTCAGAAGTAGCGCACAATTGGCCAATGCGCTACAGGGATGCAAATTGCGAAGGGCCTGCTGGGAAGGGTTATGTAGATTAGAGTTCCCCTAGGCGCATCCTATTGGCTAGACGGGCACTCACATATAAGATTCTGACCACAATAATATTTAACTATCCTCTGCCCTCGATCTGAACTTTTGAAATTTTGCCCAGCCAATGTATAGAAAGCAATTGCTATCATTCGCGGGCCGTGTACACTCTCCTGAATTGTCAACAAGTGGCCGCATATGCGAGAAAGTCTAGGAACTTGTACTAACTCGGGTGGGATTGGAAATGCCAAATAAAAAAAGAAAAAGAGACGTGGAACTTTTAATTGACCGTTTTCATATATTATAGGTACATATATGTACATATAGGTGCATATAGGTACATATATGTACCTATAATATATGAAAACGGCCAATTTTATGTATGTTGCATATATGCGAAACCTATATCTCGCCCTACATTAAAACCTATATGTTTATATAGGTTCTTTCCATGTGGGTGCATGCCCACTCATGTTTCATCTTGCAGTCATTGTCCAAAGCCATAAATTGAGCTTGATCACCAGTTCACATCTGCCAAATAGCACAGATACACACCTCCACTGCCAGCCTATTATCTTACTGCTATATCTTTTAATGTCTCTCTTCTTGATTTGGTGCTTCATGGTGCAGTCATGTAGCACCCCTCCACCACCCCATCACCACCTCTTCTACACAGATTCATCAGTGTCACCACTTCATTAGCTTCCTTGGTGTCATCTAAAGTCATGAGCCACCACGAGCACCAGTGACTTGACTCCATGGGGGGATTTATTATGCTGTTGCTCAGGGCTGATGCCCCTTGGTAGCAAATTTCCCTGCAGAGTCTTGGTGCCACAAACTTTCTACACCAAGGCTTTTGTAACAAAGTCTCTAGTTACTCAGTGGGTTCTCTCAGTGAAATCAGACGCTTGCAGAACAATTGTCTCCGTTTGGAGCTCAATACTCCATTTATACTATTTTTGTGACACACACAAGGTAAGGCAACAAAATTGGGCGCTTCAGAGTTCACTCTTTTCCTTAGCCTGTGCTCAGGAAGTATTCAGGCTTGTAAATGGTGTGTAACACACAGGCTCAAGCACGCTATTGCAGATATAAATGGGAAAGTAATTAGTCAACCCGCTACACCTGTGACAATTACCTCTCCCCGGACACAGCTCCCCAAGCCACTCCCCCTATCCTCCCACCTCCAGCTGAGCCCAGCCAAGCCCCACTCCTATAGCTTTATCACTACATCATCTGAATAATGAAAATTACTGTATCTTTACTTCATTCACTTTGTCGGTCTTGACTGAACTAAAATAATGGCTGGAGATAAAATACGACCGTGAGATCTATTTTGACTTTCCTCTTAGAATGTAAGACTACAAGTTTGCTTTGTCTTTCCTCTTTCCTTACCTGCCAACTGCCTACCTATGAAGCTCACAGAACAATGGAGACATTAATGAATCAACAATGAGGGACGTGATCACTCACTCTCATGGAGTGACCCCCAGCTGACTCCATCATATGGCCGAACAGAAGAGTGAGCCAGTGGGACAGCGGGCAGGGGAGCCATTTATTTGAGCCATTTATTTACCAGGTGAAGCAGGCTACCTCACCTAGAATTAAGACTAGTAGGTGTTCAAGTCTGCTGCAATCAAGGCAGTACAGCTCAGCAAAGTCACTGGGAGGTCACTGAGGAGCAGTAGTCAGCCATGCATACAATCATTTTATCCAATCAACTATTGTTTTTTATACTGAAACTGCCACAGATTGAGAACACAATATGATCTAATTATGTAATTCCTTTTGTGTCATCACTTGCAGTGCCTGCAGAGAGAAAACAGAAAATATGTACCCCATGTGTTTGCTCATAAGTATGTGAAATGTCTGTGCTAAAACATGCACATTATTTTTCACCAAAATAGCCAAATGTCTTTGGTGATATCACAACCCATTTCACTCATTGGAAGTGGCCCCATACAAAGCATCTCCACATCAATTTGGAAGCTTTCTGATGTTGCTCTTTTAGCTAGCTTTCTCTTAACTACCTCACTTCCACAGAGCTAAATTGAGCTGCCATTCAGTATAGTAGTTTCTAGACAGTTTTGACACAAGGCCTCACATCCTTTTGGGACTCACCTGTTCCTGCTGGGAAGAGGATCTAAATATATCCCCTAAGAGATGAGAAATGCATTTTCCAATAAAGGCATACATTTAAAATTCAGTTAAGCGTTTTGGGCTACATTGCAACAAAAAGTGGTTATCTGGCTAAAAAGCTGTGGATTTATTGCAATAATAATATTATTCTTACGCACTATATCATTCCATATTTCACAGATTTTTTTAGAATACTATTATTGTTGACTCTCTAATCCAGAGAACCTCCTGAGAGTCACTTCTTGTTCCTCTGTCGGCAACACTACACAAAAAAAAAAAAATTGAAATGCTGTTAGCAAAGAAACATGCTGTTAGTAAAGAAATACAAATGTGGACAAGACTGGTAGCAAGTTTTATCCACATTTGTCTTTCTTTACCAGTTTCCAACTGTAGCTCACATCAAATCCAGGACCCAGGAGCAAACCTGCTTGGCAGGAGAATGCAATATGCTTCATGTCTAACATCCATCACAGTACTCCCTTGCATGGACTCACCACAAGGGAAAGTTATTAACTGACAGTTCCTCCCCTCTGGGCTCACATCTCAAACTTGCCCCTCTTTGGCCCTCCAGCGGCTGACCAAGCTACCTTCAACCTGAAAATTGACAGGATTATTGACAGAACACCTCTTGCAGGCTACTCGCCTAGGAAATACGCACCTCAGCAAACTAAATCAAGCTTTCCACAACTTTATATCGACATCTTGCAGGGAGTAACATGAGTCAGAATCACATCACGGAGCGAAAAATTTAAATCTGCAGCAGCCTCAACGACACCTTTCAGAAATGGCTTATCGATGCGCATGTTAGCTGGTGGAAACAAAAAAGTTCTTTAAATTGACATCATTTTAGAAACTATTCTGTTTGAACATACAGAACTTACAAACACGAATAAATGACAATAAAATTCAAAAGTCATGCACACCGTGAAAAGTGACGTATTAGATTGCTTGAAGCACACACCCCCTCAATGGGTTGTCAGGAATACAGTGCCGTGAAAAAGTATTTGCCCCCTTCCTAATTTCTCATTTTTTTGCATATTTGTCACACTTAAATGTTTCAGATCAGCAAATAAATTTTAATATTAGACAAAGACAACCCGAGTAAATACAAAATGTAGTTTTAAATGATTATTTAATTTTATTAAGGGGAAAAAGCTATCCAAACCTACCTGGACTGGTGTGAAAGTGTAATTGCCCCCTAAACCTTATAACTGGTTGTGCCACCCTCTGCGACAACAACTGCAGTCAAGTGTTTGCGATAACTGGCAATGAGTCTTTCACATCGCTGTGGAGGAATTGTGGCCCACTCTTCTTTGCAGAATGTTTTAATTCAGCCACATTGGAGGGTTTTTGAGCATGAACGGCCTGTTTAAGGTCATGCCACAGCATCACAATCGGATTTAAGTCAGGACTTTGCTTAGGCCGCTCCAAAACCTTCAGTTTGTTTTTTTTAAGCCATTCAGAGGTGGACTTGCTAGTGTGTTTCGGATCATTGTCCTGCTGCATAACCCAAGTGCGCTTGAGCTTGAGGTCACCAACTGATGGTTGGACATTCTCCTTCAGGATTTTCCGGTAGAGAGCAGAATTCATAGTTCCATCAATTACAACAAGTCGTCCAGGTCCTGAAGCAACAAAGCAGCCCCAAACCATCACACTACCACCACGTTTGACTTTTGGTATGATGTTCTTGTTAGGAAATGATATGTTAGTTTTACGCCTGATGTAGCGGGATGCACACCTTCCAAAAAGTTCAACTTTTGTCTCGTCAGAGATGTATGATCGGAGGTTCCAGGATTGAAATGCTTGCATGCTTTCCTCAGGAATTAGTCTGTTATTGTTGTTGGTGATATAGGAACAAGACAGCAGCAATCTGACTTTGCGAGCATAAAGGAACCTCTTGCGCTTCAGCACTTCCTAAAACTGAAATTAGATAGAAAAGAGGGTACTAGAGCACACAAGTCACTGGCAATTAATTAAGGCACAAATGACTAACGTTTTGACACACACTGCGTCTCCGTCAGAGTCAAACCAAAGCTTAATTTGCTAAAGTTACTGAATTACACTGCTGTGAAATAGTGTTTGTCCCCTTCAAATTTCTTCTATATTTGCTTATTTGTCATACTTAAATGTTTAAGGTCATCCCAATCATTTTGAATATTCAATAAAGACAACATGGGTGAACACAAAATGGCAGCATCAAAAGCAATCAAACATTCTCAATACCTGGCAATGAGTCTTTTACATGGCTGTGGAGAAATTATGGCCCACTCTCTTCTTTACAAAATTGTTTTATTTCAGCCACTTAAAGGGTTTTTCAGCATAAACTGCCCATTTAACCCCATAAAACCATATTCAAACCTGTGGAACTTCAAGCCTATTTTAAATTCTAGAGGAGATCCCAAGGTTTCAGAGATCCCAAATATGTCCTGCTGAATTACAAGGAAATGTGTTTAAAATGATGTAGATATTTTCCATTTCATATAATGCCGCGGCCATAAAAACATGTCTTGGGTTGAATATTTTCTTAATGTAAGTGTGATGTAGCTTCATTGAAACGATGCAATCAGCAAATATAGAATATGTATGTGACATTGTCCTACAGTATAGAAAGAATGGGTCATTTGACTTTGAGCCTACTGAAGGGAAAACAAGAGAAATGTTAGAGTTTAAGGGGTAAAGGTCATGCCGAAGCATCTCAATTGGATTGAAGTCAAGACTTTGACTAGGTCACTCAAAACCTTCATTTTGTTTCTAGCCATATCAGTAGTGGACTTGCATGTCAGATCTTTGTCCTGATGCATCACCCGACTATGCTTGGCCTTTCAGTCACAATTGATGGCTGGACAGTCACATTCAGGATTTTCTGGTAGAGAGCAAAATTCATGTTTCCATCAATTATAGCAAATTGCCCCAGTCCTGAAGCAGCAAAGGAGCCCAAGAGTATCACTCTTCCACCACCATCTTTGACTGTTGGTATGATGTTTTCATTTAACAATGATGTGTTCCTTTTTTGACAGGACCCATGTCTTTTGGCTGAGTGGCGCTACTGCTGTTGCAGATCAAAATAAACAAAGGACTAATTTCAGACCTGAAAAAATTTAGAAACTTGTTGAGAGTCATTATATGAGAGATTCAGAAGTCTAAATTGATGACCTTCCTGGATTTGGCTGAAATTTTAGGTGGTGGGTGGGTATGCACCCTAAACATTGCACCTGCAGTGGTTCACCAGTCAAACCCTTAGGACTCCACTTAAAGGCCCCTGAAATTTAGACCATTTTTTTCACAACATTGGAAGGTGCCCACTTTGACCTTCAAATTTCTTCAACTGTTTGGGTGCACCAAACCAATTTTTCCTGATTCTGAATCTATGGGGAGGTGAGACTATTTCCAACACTTTTTTTCGTCAGGTGCACCCATGCAGTTTTTATATGGGTGGCGCTAAAGTAGCCACAAGCCAATTTTCACAAAGGTTTGTGACCATCATTCTAAAAACTGCATGGGTGCACCAGACCCATTTCTTTTGCAAAGTTGACTTCACCACTATTCCTCCATGTTTTTAATAATGGACAGTTCTTAATACAATTCCAGCGATTTCAGCAAACTCCTCTGTTGTTTTCTTTGCTTATGCAGGCAAATAATTTGCCCCTCATGAAACACAGTCACATCTTTTGCACAACCATGGGATAGGTCCTCCGACATGGTTTTTTTGATAAATGAAAAACTATACAGAGTATCAGTCAGCATTAAAAGAATTGTTGCCCGTTAAAACATATTATCATATACTTCCTTATAAACACAGGGAATCTTCACCTGTAATACAAGCGCGAGCCACAAGGCTGTATCAGCACGTGGGCAAAATCCTGTATCACCTGTATCTGCCTGCAGGCAAAATCCCATATCATTCCCATTGCCATAGCAACAGTCACAAGCATCATTGGCAACACATCGCTGCGGATGCTGATTAGACGCTATCATGGCGGGGAGCCTCATAAATTCCTTAGAGGCTGAAATTTCAGAACTAGACTATGTTTAGAAAAGGAATTTGATACAGAATTATTTGCAAACAGCATGCGTAATGCCGCGTTTTGCTGCAATATTCACGTGAAGGGCTGTAGTAAAACATGTCATGCGTAAGTTATCGTAGAAACGCAAATTTATTACCTTAATTGAGAAAATCGCGTTTGTGTGCTAGCTAGCTAATTATCCATTCCATTGACTTGAATACACCGCTGACTAAAAGCAAATGCTAGCAACTGTTAATGGTCACCAGCTAACTAGCTACCTTGTTGACCTTACCGTTGCGGATAATACTTACAACAGAAATAAATCTGGACTCACTACAGATAAATTATGAGTTTTAGTTTTGAAATGCATCGTTAATCATGGTCAAAATGAGTATATAGTAAATATACTAAGTATAGATCTAGGGCTGATACTGGGGTCTCTGGGTTACTACAGGGTGTGATATAGAAAAGCCCACATGAATTCTCTAATTAATCACTGCAATAATCATAAGCTCTTGAGCATTAGCTTATTTTGCTTTTTTTTGTCCAGGCTGTGTATTATGCATTTAAATGTTAATTTTAAGGGCCAAGCTAGCTAAGGTGACTGGCTGCCAAAACTTGGTTAACTAGCAAAATTATTTTACTTCCCAACATTTGCTTGATCGCTATTATTATATTTCTCTATGTTGAGAGGGGAAAACATTGTACTGCCGATTTTGGTTGGATTTTTAATTCACCATAGGTTATAGCATGAGTAACTTGGGAGAAAGAGGACCATTTTTCATTTTGAAATTCAAGAAATGCCATGACTAGTGAACTACTCTGTGAAAACTCCATTTTCAGTCCTTAAGTTCCACATCTCATCTTCCCTTCCTCTCTGATGAGGGCAAATTGTATGCCACGCTTACAGTATCAAGCGACTGTGCATTTTCAATTCAAACATATAATTAATAGTTAGAACTCCAAATTTGATAGTCCACACTTTCAACAAATATTTCAACAAATAAGAATATTTGAACAAGCTCAAACAACAGTTCAAATTTTGATTCAAAATTGACGCTCCTAATAGAGACAATCCTCCAATATGTCCTCATAGTCCAGCCATATACTAGTTTTTGACTTCGTCCTGCAGTTCCTTTGATTTCACTCAAGCTTTCTGTCAGAAAGAAATCAATTTTTAACAAAAACGCTCTGCCTTATTTTTAACAATTAAGCATTTTCCCTTTATTTAAAATCAAATAAATGAAAATAAATAACTCTGTGGCCAAACTGTATAGCTCACAAACTTTTTGAGGTAAATGTTAGATTTTAAATGTTAAATGGCACCTATCCTTTCAATAGCAATGAATTACGGGATTCGTAAGTATATCTATTACACCAAGGACTTCTAGAGACCTAGGTTTTCTGCAGTAGGTTGTAAGATGGCATTTTGAAGGTGCAACTGGATGTAGTGTTCATGATTCCATAGTACATTCAATAATCACTGCCAACTGCACAGGCTGTCAATGCTTACAGAATAAAGTTTAAAAGAGAAGTCCCTTTAAAAAAGTTTGCCCTTGGAGATAGTATTTCATGCCATAGGAACCTATGTTTTAATGATAAAAAAACATAAGGAAAGGTGTAATAATGTAACACCTTTATAATGTCTGCACCACAAATAAAAGCCATTTTGGCTTGGGAAAAAAATAAATAAATAAATAATAAGTTTTATATAGCACCTTTCTCAAACCCAAGTTCACTTTACAATAGAAACAAACAGCAAGTAAAATACATAGAACAAAGCATAAAAAGCATATAATGCAAGTAAATATTTAGGGAAATTCCACAGAAATGGTTTGCAGGTGCAAAAAATAAAATTTACAACAAACCACACGTATCATTCGTCAAATGAAAGCTGAGAAGCTATATTTTTGGGAACTATAATGTTTATGAAGATGGTGTGTAAATGTCAGAAACCCTTGCATAAGGTGATATACTTAGCGCCATTAAAAACGCAGCGCTGAGGTATGTACTGTATTCGCGGCAAATTGAAGAATCGACTGATTTTTATTTTTATTATTTTTTTTATTGCTTTTCCAGTGTGGCAGGAGTGGAAACTAAGTAGCCTATAAATAACTTGGTTCGCATTACTTTAGATAACATATAACAACTCACTCTTAATGTTCACCGATCAAGCACATAAAACACGTTAATGCGCGGAAAGAATATTCAGTAGGTTCGCTGATTTATCGTTCTCAAGTGTAGCCTGTGCCATGTTCGTTGTTGAACTGGGTAAGTGAAACTTTGCTTGCAAATTCATTCCAGTTTTTTTCGACAGTCTGCTACGAAATGCTGCCAAGCTCCAGATTTTTTATTTAACATTGTTTCAAGGTTTTATTGAAATGAGCAGGTAGGCCTATGCCTATATCACAAATCTTAACTGTTGCAAACCATAAGCCACAACTGAAACGCACATTTGCATGCATATTTAAGAAGGGTATAATGCAGGTGTGAGAGGTGTTACACATTAGTTTTACATATATTGTGACGGTGCGTTCAGGAACCACAAGCGAGAGAGGGGAATCCAAAAATTGCATGCCTTTATTGATTGCCGGGTTAGGACCAGTAGGCACAAGAATTGCCAAGCCACAAAACGAAATCCAAAAACAAAGTCGACTAGACAGGCCGGGGTCTGAACCAGAAAAGCAGAGGTGCGATGGTACATAGACAGTAGGCAAAAAATCGAAGTCGAATTCCAAAGCAGTGAGTCATACACTGGGCATCCAAACACAGAAGACGTGGTCCTACAGAAATGGGTCAAAAATCCAGAAAGACAAAACAAGACAAAAAGGGCTATGGCAAGAATCAAGGTCGGACAAAACAGTCGAGGAGAAACAATAATCAATGGCACACGAGACTCTGCACAAAGGAATATTGATCAACGTTCTGAAAAAGTCAGAACAGCAGTGAGGACTCTAAATAGACAGAAGGGAAGTCACATGCTATGCAGGGAACAGGTGAATTGGATGAGAACAAATTACAAAGGAAGGTACACATGAGGACGTCCTAAACCACAACAATTGGCAAAAGCCAAGACACGGACGGGAATCACGCAGACATCCTATGACAAATAAACAGCTCCGGTCAGGGAGTTCTAAGTGCACAGACAATGTGTGCAGGAAAGCAATTAAGCACGTGCGAGAGATCTCACAGAAACGCAGAGGGAGATAGGTAAAGCTGAGCAAGAGGCGGAGATTAGAACAGGGCGATTGCTGAGAGGGAATTAGTAAAAATTAGTAGAGGTGCAGCTTTACAAGTTAACCAAAGTGCTTGTTAGTGAGTTAGTAATATATACATGGATTAGTTGGGTTAGTAGACTATGATACAAAATATAAATATTAGTCTTGTTAGTAATCTAGAAAAGCAAGGCTAAGGAAGTAAACGAGAATTGAAGTAATAATCTGAAACACCAGAAACCATTGAAATCACCCGAAGCAGGTAGGCACACAGACTGGGGAGACGGACTGAACCAACTAGATCACAAGACAGGGGAGACCAGTGCAATGAAACTTAAAATGGCATGAACTGAAAACCAGAGAACACAAAAACCAAAAAAGAACAAAAGAAAAGACATGACCATGAACATAAGACATGAACATAAACACAGAATAAAAAAAGACATATATGAACATAAGACATGAACATAAACACAGAACCATGACATATATATGGAAAAAAAAACAAAAAACAATTAGGCCTACCTACTACAAAATGTTGCTTTTATTAGTTTAGATGAATTGTACAAAACATCAATATTACCTTAACTACCTAATATACAGTGGGGTGCAAAAATTTGGGCACCCCTGGTTTAAATGTCTGTTACAATTAATCTCCAAGTGATTGAAAGCAAACCTGAACACTAAATGATACAAAGTTAAACATGACACATTTTATTGCATTTTAAAGCAAAAACAATTTTTTTATTTTTATTTTTACAGTTTCAAAATAATAAAACAAGGAAAAAGGCCTTGTGCAAGAGTTTGGGAACCCTGTCAGCTAGTGCTTTGTAACTCCTCCTCGGGCAGCTATAACAGCTTGCAAACGCTTCCTGTAGCCAGCTGAGAGTCTTTCAATTCTTGTCTTTGGAATTTTTTCCCATTCTTCCTGACAGAACACCTCTAGCTCAGAAATATTCTTTGGTCTTCTTGCATGCATGGCATTTTTGAGGTCTCTCCACAGATGTTCAATAATATTCAAGTCTGGGGACAGTGATGGCCATTCCAAAACCTTCATCTGTCTTTCCTGGAGGTACTTCATGGTGAATTTTGATGTGGTGTGCTTCGGGTCATTGTCTTGCTGGAATACCTAACGTCTCTTAAACTTTAATTTATGGACTGAGCTTTGAACATTAGCCTCTAGGATGTCTTGATACTTGGTGGAATCCATTCTTCCTTCCACCCGCACAATATTGCCTGTGCCCCCAGCTGCTACACAACCCCAAAGCATAATGGATCCACCTCCATGCTTAACAGTTGGCAACATGTTCAAATGCTTCACCCTTTTTTCTCCAAACATACCTTCTTTGGTTATAGCCAAAAAGTTCAATTTTGGTTTCGTTAGTCCAAAGCACATTGTTCCAATAGGCTTGAGGTTTCTCAAGGTTTTCTTTTGCATATTTCAGATGCTTAATTTTGTGTTGAGGTCGTAGGAAAGGCTTCTTTCCTGCAACTCTGCCATGTAGGTCTTTGTTGTTTAAGGTACGCTGTATTGTTGTCCTGTGAACAACTAGACCTGTGTCTGCTACTCTTTTTTGCAGCTCTTTTGCAGTGTGGGTTCTTCTGAGCATTTCTCACCAGATCTCGGGCCATTCTATCTGAAATTTTTCTTGGTCTTCCAGATCTTGCCTTGTTCCATTTATTTTCCATTTTCTTATGATGTTTCTGACGGTAGAAATAGGTAGTTTGAAATGTTGTGAGAGTTTTTTATAGCCCTCTCCTTGTTGGTGGAAGTAAATTATCTTGATTTTGACACCCTTGGACAACTGTTTAGAGGAACACATGGTTTTTAACCCCAGACACAACAGCCACCACAGTCGGATACTTTAGAAGGAATGGAGTTACTTCAGAATATATAGTTCAACCCTGGAATTATATTCACCTGACTTATTGAAGCCCTAACAAGTAAATCACCTGGGTCTAGGCCTTAGTTATCATCTTCTTAAAAGGTAACAAAGAATAATCCAAAAGAGTTCCCAAACTTTTGCACAGGGCCCTTTTTCCTTTCTTATCATTTAAAAACTCAAAAAAATTAAAATAAAAAGAAACCTTACTTTTAAATTTGCAGAGAGGTGTCATGATTAACTTTGTAGCATTTAGTGTTCAGGTTTGCTTTCAATCACTTGGGGATTAATTGTAACAGACATTTAAACCAGGGGTGCCCAAATTTTTGCACCCCACTGTAATTTATTCAGAGTAAACACAGGCCGGGTTGAGAGTGAAGGATGGCAATACCAGCCGGATCACAAATGTATTATTCTCGAGTTATTTGCAATTGCTTGGCCAAAACAAATCCTGGTCGCATCAGCCAAGCAATCAACCAGACCGCCGTGGTGGTATTTCTTTTTCTTTCTTTTTTTTAAATTTGGCATCTCCAATCCCACTCGAATTTGGAATGCCCAATCTGAGAACAATGTACAAGGCTTGCTCGTATATAACCCCCTATTGCCAGCTCAGGATAGAGAGACAGTTTGCGGTTTTCCTCCGAAGCACGCGCCTGTCAGCCCCCGCATCTTTACACTCATTGGTCGAAACTATCGCAAGTTCAGAACAAGGGCAGAGGATACCCGAACATGAGCAAGCTCAGAATCTCACTGACGAGCGCCCGGCTGGCCAACAGGAGGCGCTTGAGCAACAAACAAAGCAATCATTTTTTATTTCCCTTCCCGGCAGTCCCTTCCCAATTTGCATTCCCACAGCGCTTTAGCCAATCGTGCGCTGTTCTGAAAAAGCTGCCGACCACTGCTGGTTGGTACGACTGGGGATCAAACCTGCGCTGTTGTAGTCACTATTGCATCGCAATTGCAGTGCCCTAACCGAGTGAGCTAACTCGGCAGCCCCCGCGGGTAGTATTTCTAAATAAAAGATTATTGCTCGTTTGTTCGATCCAAAATTAATCTGACCTGCTTTTTGCGTCTGAAACCCGTACATGATGATTGAAAGTGAACCCTGAACCTTTCCCGTCAACAACTGACAATTTGAGAACAAAATAAACAGTCTCTGACTAAGAAAAACAATTAAGAAATAATTTTCAAATACATGCCCAATCAGTATTGCAACACTCGGTTCTGGGACAGTGTTATTTGATACTGCATATTGATATAAATCCGACGTGATATCACAGGACTTTGTCACAAACTCATTCCGCTAAGAAAATACACTCCAAATCAGTGTTTCACCTGATGGGCATTTTCACAGCCTCGCAACGGTGATGGACCGCGCGAAGTCTGGAATTAGAATTGATCGATCGAGCATCAGAAACTGCAATCAGTGGAGTTTTTGTTTTTCCGAAGACTTTTGGTACTGTATAATGGAAAAAAAAAAAAAGATTTAATTTGCACACGGGCGCATTCTAGGCCTGCTCAGTGGCTTTATAATGTGCCATATTTTGATTCAATGCGCTATTTGCACATGGCGCGTGTCCTTCCCAACCCCTGCTCTATAACGCTAATTTAAATGTGTACAGCAAAAAATTATAAAGTCAAAAACTACGTTCTGCTACATTTTTAGAATGTCCAATGTGTGTATTATCACCCAAAGAAAAGATGTCATTATAACTTTAAAGGCAGAGCAAACTTTTCGAAAAGTGTCCCTGGATGTCCAATTTACTGAATTTTCCTTGTCCCTCCGCTAACACTGACTTCTGATCTCAGCCAAAGCCACAAAAATGAAGAAAAAAGTTTGGTTTTTTGACAGGACTATGCCGTAATTACCTAGATTCCTAAAATAGCATAGTTGTCAGTAAAGCCCAATATATTTTGTTTCAGGAATGCTTTTTGTTCCCAAAAACCTGCGACTTTGTCCCTCCATAACGCGTAGAATTGCCCTTTAGAAAGATAAAAAAACACAAGTACAACAATAAATTGTTGAGCCTCCAATTGTCCCTGTTTTAACTGCAGTTTGCTAGCCACATATTTTCGTGAAACAAGAAACATGATTTTGCGACCTACACGTGAAAATCCATGCAAATTGCTGTTGTGAAACAAGCGACTTCCTTCCAGCTTTGTCTTTGCCCACAGTGTTCATCTGGGTTAAATCTGTCAGTCATATATTGTCTGAGCTTAAAATGATCTTCTGTTAAGTACTCTCAGTTCACACATAGGGAAAAGCATGCACACACACATTGGCAAACATATTTACACATATAAACACCAAAACTCAAGCACATACACACAGGCACACACACACACACAAACCTTGAACACCTAAACACGTGCATGCACGCGCACTACACACACACACACGCGCGCACACACACAGAAATATACAGACACACCAGAAGGTTAGCACGTTCATTTCTGGCCCCCTTCCCTTGACTGTTCAGGTGCCTGCTGTCAGAGATGGTGGAAACGGCTGCCAGGCAGATGACTGCACATGACAAAAAGGGAGAAAAGGCAGAGGAGAAGCAGCAGCCTCTCTTAACGCCATACTCCCTGAAGAAATTGAGCCAAACAATGCAACAGCCCAGGGAGTAATTCATAAAAGAATGAAATCATGTTTCAACATAAGTGGCCCAATTTTCCTGAGGCAATGCAAAACACACGAGCGGAGCCATTTGTTACATTCAGACAATCACCTGCCACTGACTAAGCTTAGTCCTGAACTAGTCAAGTCAAGTCACATTTATTTACATAGCAAATTGAAAAACAACAGAAGTTGACCCACAGTGCTTTACAGCAGAAGCAAATACATAAGCAATACAACTGGCAGAAATGTAAAAGCAAAAATTAAACTAATGCTATTGGAGAGTGGAGAGAAATTTAGAGCCTAGCTTAACCCAACATATGCGATAAATGCAAGTTAGTGCAACCTCTTAGCCCTTCATCCATTAAGGTAGCTCTTTTTTTTTGCCTTCATGCATTCTGTAGTATCTGCACATGGGCATGGTAATTAGAATGACTTCATTCAAAAGAGGCTGGGTCTCTACAGTAGACCCATCATTACCCTGGGAAACAACCAAGGCCTTTTCCAGAGGTCTGATCATATCCTATATGACCAGCAAGAAGCGCAGACAAAATGAGCAAAGGGGAATAGAATCTAAGCTTAAAGTGGCTGAAAACCAATATATTAGAGATCGACCGATATGGGTTTTTCAGTGGCCAATGCCGATGCCGATATTTAGATAGCAGGGCAGCCGATGGCCGATATATAATGCTGATTTTGATTTTTTTTTTTTTTTTTTAAATGATAAATTACAGGGCGGTCCTATTAACCCCCAGAACTCCGCTGGGGCGCTGGTGATCCCGGCAGCAGTGTTAATATTTTGTCCATATCTGTCTGGAACCACACAGTGGAACTTAATGGGGAAAACTGTGATCAGAAGCTTACTCTTTTGGCGATCTATGGTGGGCTCCAGGCAATTATATCCTTTCCAAAAGATTTTCAGTCCAGCTGTTAGTGTTGCTTTTTTTTTCCTCCTTACAGCCAAGGCCTGAGAGACCCATATTCAAAAATTAACAAGCTTGTTCATCTGTTTTTTTAATTAAATTCTATGAAATTCAATTTCTGTTTTATTTTCTTTTGTCTTCATAGTCATATGAATATTATTACATTCATGTGACATCATTTCAGCATACATAGGGGAGCGCTGGTGCGAAAGTAACTCTGGACGAAAGTAACACGGCGATTTACTCACAGCCATCCGCACTTCGATGCGTCATACTAGGTCAGCATGTGCAGCTCGCGCCCCTCTCAAGAACCGCGAACATTCTTGAGGCGTCCAGTCTTCCTCGCGACACAAGACCGAGAAGACTGTTTTCCACAGCGGTGAGTAAATTCAGACGAATGCTAAACTTTTTCGATTTAAAGATTGTCTTTATTGCTCCATGTGTCATATTTATGATGAAATGATAGGTGATTTAGTTCCGTAACATATGGTGAAGTTTGAAATGTCAGAATTTTTCCACTTTGGAAGTAATCTTCGTTCAAATGTCAGGAGTCACCCTCGGGACTGAAGTAGCAACAGTTACGTTCGTCCCTCTCTGCTAATGCGGCTGCATTTTGTGTTTAAAAGCTCCATAAAAATGTGTATTATGTTTTACCGACAGAAAATGCCAAGAGTTAGGGTCAGAACTACCCAGAGAGGAACGGTTGACCCGGAGGTTTACGCAAGGGCCTTTTTTGATGTCTGAAGAGGCGATAGTAAAAGGAGGGCAGCAGAGGTGCATGGCGTTTGTCATGTCACCCTGTTCAGGTACTGCAAGAGGAGGGCAGAGGCAAGAGGGCAGCAAACCAGGGCCCCGGGGTACAGGGCTCACAACAAAGTCTTCACAGAAGAACAGGAGAAGAGACTGCAGGCATATATAAAGAGAGCAGCCGATATATATTTTGGCCTGAGTCCTAAAGAGGTGCGAGTAACACCGCAGAGCTACACCACTACCGCCATATAGCAAGCACCTCCGCTCCGGATCTGCTACGGCTCTGAGCCGGATCAGCTGGAGCCGGGGCAGATCCGGGGCAGATCTGGAGCGGAGGTGCTTGCTATCTGGGAATTAACCTCTTTTTTATGCTTTTGTTTAGGTGCGAAAGTTTGCATATGAGCTTACCAAAAATATTGGCCTCAAAACTCCATGTTCATGGAAGAAAAACCAGATGGCAGGGAAGGATTGGCTCACCTCCTTCCTCGAGCGCAACAAAACCCTGTCCATCCGTCGACCTCAAGCCACCAGCATGTCCCGTTCCACCAGCTTCAACAAGACCAATGTGACAGCGTTTTTTAACAACCTAAAGACTATCCTCACCCGCTATAATTTTGAGGCAAATGACATCTGGAACATGAATGAAACAGGTAAAAATTTATATTTAGATAAATTTAAAAGCAACAGGGATTTGCACCAGCAATAATTCATTTCACTCATTATTTCAGGTACCACAACGGTTCAAGTGCTAGACAAAGTCATTGCCACCAAGGGCCAGCGCCAGGTCGGTGCTGTGACCTCCGGGAAAGAGGGACATTGGTGACCGTTGCCTTTGCTGCCAACGCACAAGGCAACTTTGTTCCCCTTACTTTATCTTCCCAAGGAAGAAGTTCCAGAACCACTTCATCCGGGATGGTCCCCTGGCTCCACTGGTTCTGCCAATGGATCGGGGTGGATGGAGGAGACAGATTTTTTTGGCCTTTTTACAGCATTTTGCAAGACACACCGTGTGACCCCGGAGTCAAAGTTGCTGCTACTCTTAGACAATCATGCATCACACCTCTCTGTGGTAGCTATTGACTTTTGCAAGTCACAGGCATTGTACTCCTGTCTTTTTCCACCCCACTGCTCTCACCGTCTTCAGCCGCTAGACCGAAGCGTTTTTTGGCCCCTCTGAAGCACTACATTAACAGTGCAGCAGACAATTGGATGCGAATGAACCATGGAAGAACTTTGACCATCTACAACATCCCAAGTCTTGTGGCTAAAGCTCTGCCTCAAGCTGCGACACCAAGCAGCATTTTGTCTGGGTTCGAGTGTACCGGTATCTGGCCCTTGAATCCAGATATTTTCAGTGAGGCAGACTTTGCTCCAGCTTTTGTGACCGACCGTCCTGCACCAGCACCAGCTTTATCCCCAGTGCCAGTGCCAGCTCCATCACCAGCGCCCCCTTCATCACCAGCGCCAGCTCCATCGCCAGCGCATACCATCTATCCAGGTATGCTAGTGGTTCCAGGAACATCTAGTGCCAGTACAGAGGTTCAGCCCAGAAAAGCTTCGCCCATATCCAAAGGCTGGCTCGAGGAAAGAAAATAAAAGGAGAGGCAGAAAGAGGTGAGCATAGTGTCATTTTTAACTCGTCTTGATTCTGTTGCTTGTATAAAAACAAGCTGATTATGACTATAATCTCACTGAATGTTGCAGGTCAACAGCAATACTGACCGACACCCCAGTAAAAGCTGCTTTGGAGGAGGAGATTCAGCAGAGGGGCCAGAGAAAACAGTCCTCTTCAAAACTCCCAAAAAAAAAAGAGGTTTAGTGGACACACTGCAACCACAGTTTCTCAGGGGCAAGGATGAGGAATGTCTTGTTTCTGGGGAGACATTTGCCTCATCTTTGCCTGGAGAAGTGTGGGTGCAGTGCATCTTTTGTCTGCTGTGGTCGCATGAGGCATGCACTGAGGGTGCCACTCATTATATCTGTCACAACTGTGATGAGTAATTTCATCCCAGATTTTCCGGATCTAAATCAGACCACAGAGCCAGGGCAGATTAAACTGGGATAATTTTATAAATGTTGCACATTAAACATGTTCACGTTCACTTTTGGGAACATTTGAAGCCAATTAAAAATGTTTAAAACAAATGTCTGGCTGTTTTTACTTCTGTTTTAACGACAGAAATTTAAAAAGATTCCAGTAAATTTGATCACGTTAATTTTGCCCTGCCCGTGCATTACTTTCATCCGGCTGGATGGGTCGAAAGAAGCAATCCGCAACTTCGCTCGACGTCAAACTATGCGAAGTCAAATATATGGTGATGATTTAGCACCTGATATTGACAGAGCACACACGAAAGTAGTTAATCGCTCCGAAATTTTTTTTCGGTCTGTAACGTTATCTTTTAAAATGATGTCCATGTGAAAATGTAACTTTCGTACCAGCTCCCCCTATTTGTGATAGCCTAGGTTGTCAAAAAACAAACCAAAAAACACGTTTATTACTTGATTGTGCTTGATTGGGTTGAGATTTTACATGCTTTATTACAAAGAAAGACCAGTCGGACGAAAAATAGAAAAAAATGGAAGTAATGGCTTCATTAACATCAGCGTATCATTTATTTGAACACAGAAAAACTTGAAAATATAGCCATAAATTAACATTGTCCCCTTGTCCAAATGACAATAAAATTTGATCCGGGACAATTTAATTTACGCTTTGGGGCAATTTCGGCACAATGCGAAAATTCAGTCCGTTCACAATGCGTTTAGTGAGGAACCCGATCCCATATATGCCAACTCTACCGCTTTTGGCGGTATACCGCTTTTAGGGAATTTTATTCACCTGCCGATTTTGCAATCGCCCTCCATTGAAATCTACCGCTTTTAATAAATTTCAATGAGTTATTAATTTGTGTGTGTGCACACTAAATTTTTCACATTTTTTAATCTAGAATTTTATTTATTTTTTTTTTTACTTTTGACTTAATATTTGTTTCATCAAATAATGACTAAAATCGCCAACACGGACGTTTGTAACTAAGTGTGTACATACATACAACGCGCATGTGCAAAGATGATGTCCTGTACATTACGCTCTTTGCTGTGTTAACAGAGAACTTTTGGCAGTGCACGCATTTCGATGCCCGCCATGTCAGGCTGCATTGATACGTTGTTAACACTAGCAGGGAGAGACGGTGATATTTTATAATATAATATTTATAATAATTTATTATATTTATTATAATTTATTTTTATAAATACAAAAATAATTTTTGAAATTATAATGATTTTAGTGGTCACTGGTTTAAAAGATGGTTTTCATGGCGCGAGGTCGTACGTGCGAATGGCTTTTTTTTTTTTTTTTAAATATCCATTTCGATCCATAACCTGTGTGCGCAGATGTTTATTCCAGGGGACATGGAGCTGCTCTATTTATGTACGCAGTTACACTATTCTCTCACTAGATGGCACACCCAGATCAGTTATTGAATATTCACCAGCAAGCCGATGTGTCTGCACTTTGCAGAATTTTTTTGTTGCAGTCATTTTTAATCGGCCTTGTGAGGGCTTGCATCGGCCGATGCCGATTAAGTCAAAATGCCAATAATCAGCCTAATTAATCGGCCGGCCGATTGATCATTCGACCCCCAATATTAATAAGCCATCTTCAGGTAAGCTTAGAGAAATTTCTGCTCTGCGTTCAGCTTTAGATTCTCTTTTAACAGAACAGGCAGAAAATAAAATTAGACTTGTTAACCAAAAACTATATGAACATGGTGAGAAGACAGGGAAATATATGGCTTATTTGAACAAAGAAAAAATCTGATTTCTAGGATTATCTCCTCAATCACAAACGATAATGGTGAACAAACATTTGATAATGTAGTCATTAACAATACATTTAAAAGTTTCTATGAAAAACTATATGATTCAGACTCACAGCAGGATACCTTGGACTTAATGGACAACTTCTTTTCTTCACTTGAATTTCCCTCTTTAGCAAAGGAACAAAAATTTAGTCTTAATGCCCCTATATCTAAACGAGAAGTACTGAATGCTATCATTGGATTGCAGTCTGGAAAAGCATCTGGACCCGATGGGCTCAGTAGTGAGTTCTATAAAGAGTTTCAGGACCTCTTAGTCGACCCTCTGCTAAACATGCTAAATGACTCCTTTGAAAGGGGAGTTCTGCCTATGTCTTTGAGAGAGGCTAATATTTCACTGATCGTGAAAAAGGAAAACACCCAGAGGATTGCGCCTCCTACAGGCCTATCTCCTTACTCAATGTTGACCTGAGGATCCTCTCAAAGTTACTGGCAACACGACTGGAGGGCTTACTTCCTGGGCTTATTAATGCAGACCAAACTGGTTTTATTAAAGGGCGCAACTCAAGTAATAATATGCGTAGATTATTAAATACAATACAAATGTTCCACCGGCAATCCACAGGCGGTCTAGTTCTTTCCTTAGATGCCGAAAAGGCATTTGACCGTGTCGAATGGCCTTACCTTTTTTATACGCTAAAAAATTTGGGTTAGGGGAGAAGTTTATCACATGGGTCAAATTACTTTATAGTAACCCTCTTTCTGCTGTGCTCACAAATGGGCTTCGATCACCTAATTTTTGCGTGAAGAGTGGCACAAGACAGGGCTACCCGCTCTCGCCATTGCTGTTTGCCTTGGCAACAGAACCACTAGCTGAATCCATCAGGACAAATCCAAACGTACATGGCTTAGAGACAAAATATAGACACCATAAGATAACACTGTACGCGGATGATATCTTAATCTTTGTAACCAAACCTGAGATTTCTATTGCTAATCTTATTGACACTATCGGCCTTTTAAGTGCTTTTTCAGGTTATAAAATTAATTTTAGGGGCGCCCCGGTGGCTCATCGGTATAAGCGCGCGTATCATAAAGGCTGTGTCCTTCCCGCAGCGACCTGGGTTCGATTCCAGCTCAGGTCATTTGCTGCATGTCTTTCCCCATTCTTCTCCCCAACCTTCTTGTCTCTCTACACTGTATAACTTTCAAATAAAAGAAAAATTCCCAAAAAAATAATCTTAAAAAAATTAATTTTAATAAGTCTGAGGCCATGCCCTTGGGTAGTTTAAAGATCCAGCCTAAACCCCTCAGTCCTTTCCCTTTCAGGTGGTCTCCAACAGGCTTTGTATATCTAGGAATACATGTAACACCAGAATTTCATAAAATGTATAAAATTCATTTTGGCCCATTACTTGAGTGCATCAGACTGGATCTGGAGAGATGGAATGCACTTCCTATCTCCTGGTTAGGCCGTGTGGCTTTATTGAAAATGAATATTCTGCCCAGGCTCCTTTATCCAATCCAGATGATGCCAGTTATCTTCCCCCATAGAACTATAAAAAGTTTGAATAGTTGGTTCATCTCCTTTATATGGGCTAAAAAGAAACCCAGAATTAAACTAGGAACACTATGCCTCCCATCATCTGAGGGGGGACTTGTCCTCCCTGATATCCGTGAATACCAACTAAGCTCACATCTCCATTTCATTGCCGACTGGGTTGATAGAGATCCTACATCATTATGGCTGGACATTGAAGGCTCAATGTCTAAGCTACCCCTTGAGAATCTGTTGTTCATTAGAAAGCCAAAATCTATAATAAACATGTGTCAGAATCCTATTACAGTTAGAACTGTTAAGGCTTGGCATATTGTAAGAAGATTAGAGGGTAAAAGTCAATTCACCTCTATGTTCACTCCCATATGTGACAATTCTGATTTTGTGCCAGGGACAATAGACTATGGTTTTCAGGCCTGGGCTAGTAAAGGGCTGTCCAGGCTATGTGATTTGATGGATGGGTCTACTTTAATGTCCTTCAGGCAGCTATCGGAGATATATCAGATTCAGAAACAGGATTTTTTCCGCTATTTGCAAATAAGAGATTGCAAATAAGAGCAAATAAGATACCACAATTCTTTCTAACCAAACCACTTCATGCATTGAACGTTATCTTTTTTCACGAAATACAGGCTATTCCATACTTTTTTTCTACAAATTGCTCAAAGAGTATAGTATCTCAGGAACTTTGCATTTAAAGGGAGTATGGGGAAAAGAGCTGAATGTAGTGATTTGAAGATGATGAATGGGTTGAGGTATGGGAGAATGTGAGGAAGCTGATTATCTTTAATAGAATCAAAGCCATTCAATTAAAAATTCTGCATAGAGTTCACATATCCCCCTCCCAATGAAATAAATTTAATGCCAACCCTCCCTCAATGCCCCAAATGTAAAAAAGAGATAGGTAGCCTTACTCACTGCTTGTGGTCCTGTCGGAAAATACAAAAGTTTTGGCACATGGTGGGAGAGGAGATTAATAGGATCTTATTTAAGAATTTGCTATGTGAACCAAGATGTATGTTGCTTGGGATCTCCAATGGCTTTATTTCTAATAAATAGGAGGAGAAACTGTATAAAATGTTAACATTTTATGCAAGAAAATGTATTCTCTTAAATTGGACAATGGAGAAGGCTCCTTCTAAAACACAGTGGTACAATGTCATAATAGAATATGTATCTCTGGACTATTTGATATGTATGTTACATGATAAAGATGACATCTTTCATAGAATATGGGAGCCTTTTACAACACAAATTGGTCTGAACATTGCAACCATACTCAGTAGAGGATTTACATAAGAATGTAATGTGTACTGTCATTTATGTCTGTGTCTATATAATTTCTGAGTCACCTGTCTATATGTTTCAGTCTGTAAGCAGAGTTGTAGTTGTAGTAGTGGTTGTAGTAGTGTTGTCATTATTACTTGTGCGTTGTTAAAAATCAATAAACATAATGTTAAAAAAAAAAAGAGGCTGGGTCAACTTCAATACCAATATTGCAACCCTCCATTGGCCTCTGGTGCAGCCCGCCCATCAGCTGCCTGCAGACGCTAATATTGCTGCCTATTTCAGCCGTGTTGCTGCCTATTCTGGGCCTAATTTTACTGTATCATGATATTTTTTCATACAATCTTTCTCACAAACAGGGGAACGCACACCTACTGTCCTGAGGTGCTGGCAATGGCAGTGATAAACACAGGATAAAACAAAAAGCAATGACCCTGATGAAGGCTTTACGCCGAAATGTTGGTGTGTTTTAATATAAAGTTCTTCCTAATCATTGCACCGAAGTTGCGTGAGTGTGCGGCATCTTTTTGTTTTATTTTTCTACCTTCAAATAAATCACAAACTTGCTGAAAAATTTGTGCTTTTTGCTCAAAAAAGTGAGAATCCATCTTTAAAAATATTGCAACAAACAACAGAGAACTCAACAAAACGAATCTTTATATTTATCCAACCTAGTTCAGTGTTTCCGACAGGTTGAGAATTTACTTGTGATGGTCGGTGGCGCATCATGGCATGTGATGGACAGGTTCACCAAAAAACTAGACAAAAATTTATCAAACGCTCCATTTATTGCATATTATTAACAACTCAAAAATTATCTTAGGTCAATATAAATAACTATAAAGAAATAACTATTGACAAATTTAAATAAAATCATTAAATATAAATCTTGCAAAGGCACTCCGTTTAGAAAAAAATTTGAAAAAGCCTTTAATATTGACATGGCAAAAAAGCAAAAATACAGGGACTTACGCATTGCGGCCAATTTGGCCTTCATCAGGGCATTGCAACAGGAAGTTGAACGATGTATTAAATAGGCTGTCCATCGGAGTTCAAAGGGTAGGGCCTTCCCATTATATCACAGAATATATGATTAGCAAGTAGGTAACCAAACATGATCCATTAAAAAACACACTAATAAAGACACATAGTACATATCATTAGAAAGACTAAAAAGGTATCAATATATATATATTAAAAAAAAACACATGCAAAATCCACACTTCACAGAAAAGGAGAATAGTCACATTCCTCAATAAATCTGGGGAATGCTAAATAAAATCCCATTTGTGAACGAATAATCACTCTAAATATCTCATTTCAACATAAATAACTCAATACCTATTTACATAGTAAAAAAAAAAATTCCATTTTGAAATATATTTCAGTGTTTCCCTTTAATACTCTGCTTTGTGTCATAGTGCTTTTGTCATGCGCCTTGTTGCACATTTGCCATTTCCTGTTTGAACATTTGATTTTTTCTTGGTTTGGAAAAAAACCTTTCTAATGCCTGTTTGAATGGGTATGTAAAATAACGCAAAACAGGTCTAAATTCGTCTTCCTTTAATAAACATTCATTGTAGAATACAATTGGCCAACTTCAAAAAAAAACATCCATGACACACTTTATTAAGCACGCCGATAGTATTCTATACTGCAAGTTTATTAAAAAGGATACAAACTTGGATCTGTTTAGCATTGTATTCACCCTCTCCAAACAGAATCTGTTTTTCCATTTGCCTCACTAAGGACCCAAGGAGTGCTCCTTTATCCAGGCTACTTTTTTAGTCACGGAGCAAATCATTTAACTAAATTTCATTCTGCTCACTGCTTGGCTTATCAGAGGGAGAAACAACAACCGCATATGATAGAGATGTGTATGCGGTACTTGTTTGGAGAATATAGGCTGCATCTCTCAATTTGGAAAATTAAGGTTCAAAGATGAATAGAATAGGATTTTAGTCAATACATGAGAATGGATTAATTATCAGTCATGACAAGTTCACAACACAGACCAACTCATTGTCTACCAGTGCAAGACTGACAAATCCTATAGCAAAAGTACACAACCATCACAGTGGCTACAACTTAGCAACCATGAAAAATGAGTGACACAACCCATTTAATCCAACAGTATATTATTTTACAGGGGTTGCACTAGGAGAAAAAAAATTTTTGCCACTGTGGCTAATTCATCTCAAATATCTTTAGCCACATTAAAAAAAATTTTAGCCACTGTGGCGAATTCAGCTCAATTATCTTTGGCCTCATTTTTCAAGGTTTTAGTTTAAATTCTCTTCTGCACAAGGAATTGACGCCAACAATGATCACCCTGTTAACTCACTAAGTCATGAATGAAAAATATCGGCCTTCTGAAATTTCATTTTGTAGTTACAGCTCCTAGTCTCCTCCTCTGCTCAACCCCTTCTCCTTTTAAACTATACTGCAAAGCAGACATAAGTTAAGGGGGGACAATTTTGGTTCAGGAGAATAAAGAAATCTTAGGTTTGGCACTGACACCGTTTAACTTGCATTGCGGTGTTGCGGTTCGATTCCACTTCTGAATGTCTGCTTTGCGATATTTTCTTGCACCACCCAATGCTCTGTCCTCATCTGAGCAGCGATTGCATCCTTCGCGTTGTTGTACGCTCCCAGATAGCAAGCACCTCCGCTCCGGATCTGCCCCGGCTCTGTGCCGACACCAGCTGATCCGGTTCAGAGCTGGGGCAGATCCGGAGCGGAGGAGCTTTTAGGTGGCTTGTTCAAAAAAAAAAAAAAAAAAAAAATCTTTGCTTCTGCCACCATTCTGAAAATGAGAATGAAGCCAACTATATATGACCGTTTATCATTAGCAAGATTTTTTTAACTCGGGCGGGACATTAGCTGAAATGCATATTCTTATAAGGTCAGTTTCCTTGTTTATTAATTTTTTCGGCCAGAAATGAAGTCGGGCCGTGTAAAAATGACAGAACAGCCGAAAAAAGCAGGGTTAACAATTCGGCAGCGGAAAAGGGAGGTCTGAATTGAAATTTATTTTGTTTTTAATTTTAGTTTAGTCAGGCTCCATCATCCAAACTCCAAAAAGCACCCATCAGCTGTTATTTTACAAACAATGGCACGCGGAAAATCGTTAGCAAAATATTATCGGTTACTATAATGACTGAATTACCCAAATAAGTGCACACCGTTCTAGATCACGTAATGCACTGTCAAACTCCAGCGAACTAACTAAGCCTACTTCATTAACTCTTGCAGGCTCGTGGATTATTGTCATGACATCACATGAGCATGTTTCGTTACAGAACAAGTAACTTACTTGTCGTTAACACGCTCGTGCTTCGCAATATTGTCACTTTTCTGAATGCCTTGGCGAATATACTATTCTGGCCAACTTCTTCACATCAAACGCAGTAGAGCTTCCGTGGCCCGTCGACATTCTTGGATTTCTCCAGCCATGGAAAATCCTGGAACCATTTGGGCTGAATAGACGTTTCTCGTTTCTGTCGTATGGCTGCTCTGAAGCTTAAGGCTTATTTGATGGGGGAGGATTTCCCCCAAAGAAATAATGAGGTGCTCGCTGTACACGATCCTTGATTTAGCTGAGCAGCTTTTTTGGCTTCACAATACGACAAATGTATATACTGCTGCTATTGGTCTCAGTTCGCTACGTTCCCGCGAAGAGAATAATTTTGGCTCCCAGCTGTCTGATTGGTTAAGCGCGCTGCTCATTGTAAACCTGAATGTTAGAGGAGTAGTCCACGTCGGTGCATTGCGAAGATTTCAGGATGATTAGCTATGTGTGATAACGGCAGGGATGTTTTGTACGTTTCATTTCCAACAAAATTTAGAAGATCACCATAACATAGGATTATCTCGCCTCTTTTTAAAAATTTTTTTTTTTTTTTTTATTTTGGCCTTCGCCAGCGTGGCTTATTTACCGCAAAATTTCTTCGCCACAACGGTATTTTGTTCGCATTGGCGAACGTGGCGAGCGGCTAGCGCAATCCCTGATTTTACCATGGCCTGTGTTCTCAAATCAATATTATCCTAATGCACTTATTATTATAAGCTACTGTCACCACAAAGGGAAAATGTTTCTGGTCAGAGAAGTCCTTCATAATTAATATCACAACTTTACGTTTCATAACAGTTGGCCTAACCTGTGCAGTCTGCCCAAAGTGCCCATTTTCTCCCCTTCAGGTCCTGCTCATAGGATCAGTCGCCAACACCTCACCCCATCCCTCGGCGCCCACCCCACACTTCTAGTCTCTAGTCCCGCTCCTGCCTGACATCCCAGCCCTCGCGTCCTATAGTCCTTCACTCTAAGTCCCATTCCTTTGGCACTAGGTAATTAGATGGATAGATACACTGCCCTCCATAATTATTGACACCCCTGGTTAAGATGTGTTCTTTAGCTTCTAATAAATTCAGTTTTTTTCTAAATAATATAGGACCACAATGAAAAAAAGAGGAAAATCCAACCTTTAATTCAAGTGCATTTATTCAGTGGGAAAAAAATCCCACATTAAGAAATAATTCTTTTACATCAAATCATGTGTGCCACAATTATTAGCACCCCTGATGTTAATACTTTGTAAACCCCCTTTTGCCAACAAAACAGCACCTAATCTTCTCCTATAATGTTTCATGAGATGGGAGAATACAGAAAGAGGGATCTTCGACCATTCCTCTTTGCACAATCTCTCCAAATCATCCAGCGACCTGGGTCCTCTCCTCTGCACTCTCCTCTTCAGCTCACTCCACAGGTTTTCAATGGGGTTGAGGTCTGGGGACTGAGATGGCCATAGGAGGAGCTTGATTCTGTGTCTGGTGAACCATTTCTGTGTAGATTTGGCCACATGTTTAGGGTCATTATCTTGCTGAAAGACTCAGTGACGACCCATCTTCAGCTTTCGGGCAGAGGCCACCAGATTTTGATTTAAAATGTCCCGGTATTTCAAAGCGTTCATGATGCCATGCACCCTAACAAGGTTCCCAGGGCCTCTGGAAGAGAAACAGGCCCACAGCATCACCGATCCTCCCCCATACTTCACAGTGGGCATGAGGTGCTTTTCTGCATACTCATCTTTTGTGTTCCGCCAGACCCACTTAGAGTATTTGTTGCCAAAAAGCTCCATCTTGGTCTCATCTGACCAAAGCACATGGTCCCAGTTGAAGTCCCAGTACCGCTTAGCGAACTCCAGATGTTTGCATTTATGATTGTGAGTGAGAAAAGGTTTTTCCTGTGCATGCCTCCCAAACAGCTTGTTGGCATGTAGATAGCGCCTGATGGTTGTTTTGGAGACTTTGTGACCCCAAGATGCTACCATTTGTTGCAATTCTTTAACAGTGAGCTTTGGAGAACTTTTTTATTTCTCTTACCATCCTCCTCACTGAGCGTGGTGGCAAAATAACCTTTGCCCCTCGTCCAGGCTTGTTTACCACTGTTCCTGTTGTTTTAAACTTCTTAATGATACCTCTGACAGTAGATATGGGCAGGTGCAGGCAAGTGGCTATTTTTTTTGTAGCCATTGCCTGACTTGTGAAGGTCGACACACATCTGCCTTACTTAAATGGTGTGTTCCTTTGTCTTTCCCATGTTGAAGAGTGGATAAGAGAAATGGCCTCTGTGTCACGTCATATTTATACCCCAGGGAAACAGGAAGTGATGAATTACTAATTAAATGTTCCTAGATACTCTGATCAACTTTGTAAACTACTGTAAAAATGACAGAAATACTTCAAATTACATTTATTTCCTAGGAATTGTTAGGGGTGCCAATAATTGTTGAACAGGTGATTTTATGAAAAATAATTATTTCTTAGTCAGGGATTTTTTTTTTCCCCCCCTTAAAATTCTCTTGAGTTGAAGGTTACATTTTTCAACAATTTTCAGTGTTAGAGTATGCTTCTGCAATAAAAATCGAATTTATTTTAAGGCTTTTGACACATCTTAACCAGGGGTGCCAATAATTATGGAGGGCGCTGTAGATAGGTTTTATTTCAGACATTTCAGTCCATATACATTATACATATAAAAAAGCAAATAACACATACAAATATACATATAAAAAGACCGCAGTGACATAAGATTAAAAAAAAGGAGAAAGTGTACATTACACATAAAATGCTTTACCACTGCTGTCGTAGTCTCAAGATTAAGAAAACACAATTAAAAATGGATTGCACAAGGGAATTGTTGCAGTTAAAACTCTCATTTTAAAAACATAGGTGAATTTTCTCCTCAATTCCCCAAAAGAGTTTACAGAATGAGAAACAAACATATTACTAGTACTGCAATGACTAGGTAGGGAAAGGATGCGTCGAAAAGTATTATTGTAGGCTACAGTCAATTTTCGCATATGGCCTGTTTATAATTGCACCATAGCGGCACACCATAAATACTGCTGCAAAAGGAACGGAATAATTGGATTTTAACCTCGTTACTACAAAGACTAAAATTTCTAATGAGTTGGTTACTTCTCATGTAGAAAGAGCGTAACTGTCTAGTCATATCCAAATCATCCGTCCATGATTCATTCATGTATACTCACAAATATTTATATCTATCAACGAAAAGTAGCTGTTCACCATACAGAGTAACACAAAACACATGGAGTAATTTCATCTCACCTGACAAAACAGACATACACACAGTCTTTTTACAATTATATTCAATATCATTTTCATCACCAAAATACTGGCAAACTGTCACAAGACATTGCAACCCTTTAATAGAAGGAGCAATCAGCTCAAGAACATCAGCATAAGCAAGATGGTTTACTCATTGACTTCCAATTTTACATCCTACGTGTAACTTGCTTAGTAACAGGCTTAGGTCATTGATATAACAATTAAACAGTTCGGGAGAAAGAATACCACCCTGTCGTACACCATTATCAATAGAAAAAGGGTCAGACAATTCTGAACCCCAGCGTATCTGACCTTTCTGAGTGCCATACCATGCTACTAATAACCTGACAATAATTAAAGGCACACCTTTTTGTATCAGTTTATGGAATAATGTCCAATGATTAACCCTATCAAAAGCTTTCTTTGCATCCATGAAACATAAAAAGACATGACTACAATGAGACCTATAGTAGTTCACAGTTTCTTTTAGTGAATAGATACACAAGTCAGTAGAATTACATTATCGGTCAAAATGTCATTACATTATCGTGCAGGCAGCTATTACATTATCAGGGAGTTATTGCATTATTGGTTAATTTTGTTACATTATCAAGCAGTTATTACATTATTGGTCTGTTATTACATTATCAGTTGTAACAAGTGCTGCTGTCACAACGGCCATAACGGTATACAAGTTACTGCTATGCGGTGGATTTCAACGATTTTCAATAGAGCACTTGACGAGCCAAAATGAAGTCCAGAACTATCCACTGCTAGCCTTAAGCAGCATCGCTCGCAAAAATATTGTCCAACCTGCGTTGCATTATGAACTGCGAAGTCAAACAGTGACCTTACCCTCTCAAGTCTTAGCCTCATTGTGCACAAATGTGGATGTTAAGAAACATATTCTTCCAGTAACATTTTAAAATCAACCAGTTGATGCCTTGCCTGATTTCTTATGACTATCTAGTTATTGTGTCTCATTCACATGGATTAACTTTAACTAAATGCCCTCTAGCACTCAATTTAAATAAAATTTGAATTACGATTGGTTGCGTAAATCAACTTTAGTTCTTCAGTATCATAGTTTACAAGCTAAACAGAACTAGACCAGCAGGACAAGAGAAGTGGTAATAAAGAGGGATAAGTAGTAATAACACAGAAACTTTTATTAACCTCTCAAGCCCTGAGCCTTTGGTTCGAAAAT
The DNA here is from genome assembly GCA_029692085.1 of Gymnothorax javanicus. Lineage (NCBI taxonomy): Eukaryota > Metazoa > Chordata > Actinopteri > Anguilliformes > Muraenidae > Gymnothorax > Gymnothorax javanicus. Next base: position 85,744,396 of record CM056196.1, read on the forward strand.
GACATGCCCAAAATGAAATGAGTATATCTCTGCAACTACTTGGTCCATTTGAATAATCTTGGTATCATAATAAAGGTAACACCGTGGGCATTTCTGTCGTGGTGTAAAAATCAGTATATATGTCACTGAATCAGAGCAAATGAAGATGGAACACAGCATACCGTACAGGCCAGCAGACAGTGCCATTTCTACGCGAGATTATCGGGAGAAATACATGAGACATACACGAGAATATCGCGACGCATCGTAAATATACGAGTCACATATATCATGCGTAGGAAAAGTAATAGGCCTAGTGCTGGTGACAAGTATACATGTGTATCGCGATAAGTCTCGCATGAAACTGGTGTTGGTAAACAGCATTGTTAGTGAACGAGATTCCGAATGTCTGACATCCAATTTTGAGGTTTACTGTCTCACGCGCGCATTTAAAATATGCCTCCTGGACAGCGTCATTTATGTTTTTGATTTGCTTATGTAGGCCTATAGATAATACACTCAAAATATTATTTTGTTAAAATTCAAAAAAAACAAATTTGTTACGCCTTTGTAACAAATTAATTTGTTGATGCAACAGAATCCGATTTGTTATTCTAACAAAAATCTTAACAAAATAGATTTTGTCCAGTCGTCTTAACAAAATAGATTTGTTCCACACGGCCCCAGTGAATTTTCTGTTGTCACTTTTCATTGGCGAGAATCAATCACGTGCACCAATTTCAGTGTCATCTGACTGCGAAGGATCTTGAAATGAGCAGGAATGCAACAGGAAGGCGAGTTTTAACCAATGCCATCTTTTCTCTGTATAGCCTACTATATGTCGTCGTTCTTTAAGTTTTAATATTTAGCGACATACACCGACAACGTTATTCTATCTTTATTTTTGTGTCGCAATCTAGATATTTGTGTGTGCAGATGATATTCCTATCCCACCATATTTTATCTTCTGCAAACCAGGTCATTAAACATGAGGAGACTGCCTCTGATGCATGTTTTTGTTCCTTTAACAGCTGATTGATTTGTCAACAACTTAGCCTATTGCCATTGGTTAAAAACTCGCCTTACTGTTCACTTCTTGCATTACCACTTCACTGTGAAGTAATAAAAGTACGCACTTAAATGATTTCATCTACATGTACATCGGCCACATAATTGGTTTGTGCAGATTCATTTTAACAAAACCCGAACAAAATAATTTATGGTCCAATCGTGTTACCAAAACACATTTGTTACTTAATTTTTAGTCTAACACAATATTTTGTGAATACAGCAACAATTTTACTTTGTTAATAAAACAAACTAATTTGTTACTTCCTGAACAAATTCATTTTGTTGGATTGATTTTAACTAATTAATTTGTCATCTCTCATGGAACACATTAATTTGTTAAACATTTTGTTAAAGGTAACAAATTCATATTTTGAGTGAAACGGTCATCGGAATATTATTAAACTGGTCAAAAAAAGATTTATTTTTCTGTGATTATTGTATTTATCCGGTTGCGAGGTTTACCGGCTCTGTTCAGTTTAGAGTTTTGGACTGATCGATTGGGACGTGGGGTGTGTTTAAGGATAGCTATATTATCACAAATACAGAAAGGAAAAACCAAATTCTTCTGTTAACAATGCAACCCTGCGTGATATTATTTTTATAATGCTATACTTGATTAATGAGTAGATGTTCCTTTGCACTCAAGTGTTTAATGCCACCTGTGAAAGAAGCCACAGCTTAGATAGAATACAAAGGCCGCGAGTTCCAGATGTCAAAATGGAAAAGGAGTAGTTTTTTTTAAATCCGCAGTTTGAGGCCTGTTCATCAGTCCTTTAAATTCATACGTAATGAGCAAAATTATCATTCAGTAAGCAAGATGTTAGTAGAGAAGATACGTCGTATTTCCCCTTATTTAGGAGCGCATATAATGTCTCTGTATGAAAATCAAGAAATGCCGTTGCACATAAGAGACTGTCTGATTGCAGAAGAAGGGATATCCATTCAAACTAAATCCATCAAACTGTACATACAGAGGCGAAATCTATATGCCAAACAAATATCAAACTAATAATTACTGTACACTTAACCAACTCCAATTGAAGGAAAAAAGACATGGAATGTGAGCTCTGTCGTTTTCAGGATACTGCAACAAGGCGTCGCTTTAAATATAATTTGACATGTGAATTGATAGATTTGTTGCTTTATTTATGACACAATGAGACATGCACAGAAAACATTCTACGGTGCATTTAGAGTATAAATGTTTAAGAATAAGCCAATATCGTCAAACAGAAGGCTATTAAACAGCAAACATAATATGAGTTATCTCCCTCTACCACATGACCTGATGAAATGAAGACACAGTAAACAGGCTGAAATAAATGCAAAATTGCAATCTACATGTATGTAGCACGTTATGTTTTATTCAGACCAGTGGTACATATGTACTTAGATTTTCAAAGTGATTCTTCAACCGCTGCTGGATATCGTATACTCTTCTTCAGCCCACCCTCGATTCTCACGGATTAGTGATTAGCGATTACCAACAACAACACAGCAACGCAACGTATTATATCATTAAATCTGCATATAAAAAGTAATTCTCAGTAACAACTGTGCATAGGCCTAATTCGGACTACATTACATCACGCATTTGGCAGACTCTGGGCATACATGTGTAGGTTCGGCGGCCCGCCTACTGCAAGGGTTGTCTCGGCAGAGTACAAGGCATAGATGGTACAAGATTGATAATAGCACGCTATATAAAGAGGAGATTATCGCGAGAAATCCACGAGAGATACACGAGACGTCTCGTGGGAATTAAGCAGTATCTGCTGGCCTGTACGGTAAATGAAAGATCTCATTTCTGCCTAACAAAAATTTACTTTTATCTCTTTTGAAGTTATTTAGTTGCAGTCTGAAACCTCTAAAATTACAGCTAAGAATCTCATCCTTATCTGTGCCAAAGTTTATTCTAATCAAGTACATCAGGGCAAAATTAGAGAGGAATGTCTAGGTGGCTTCTCCAAATTGGCAGTTAGAGTACCTTGAGTGCCATTTCAGATTTCTCAGGTACAAAACTGTAAAGCTCATTTAATTTCATTTATATGTCACAACAAGCATACATTCCATCGAAATACGACCACTTTTTTCATTTAATTTTTTTAAATGATTATTTCTGCCAGTCCTGCATACATTCTCCCATTCAAAGAAAATACAAACAGAAAATAAAGTCTGACTCCACTGGAGCAGATTTATTTTCAATAAACAAGCAAATAAACAAAATTACAAATACAAAGATAAGGTAAAAATGGCAAAGAGTAAAAAGAACAAAAACCCCATCAATTATTCATACAAGAACAATGCTTCTACTGCTTAAATATGCTGTCCGGGGGTTCGAACCCTTCGCTCTAACCACTAGACTACAGCAACTGACCAATGTCACGCACCCCAACTTAGCATTTGTACTGCTGCCTGTTTTAGTGCTAGTGCAAGGATTCTCAGTCAGAAAATGACTTTCAAAATGACTCCTGAATATTTAGCGGATAATTATACCAAAAAATACTACAAACAAACCAGTTAAGCATTTATATTGTTGCTTTCTTTAAATACATGTGAAAGATGCATGTTTAACGCACCAGGAATGCAAGGCTCTATCTCAGGCTAGGTTTGTGCGATAAAGGTGGTTTAGAGCACATTGGAAACGTCAGAGCCCATATAATCAAATGGCCACCTGAAAAATCTTACTCACAGCATCTCAGAGAGGAAAATACATCGTGAGCTAGCAAAATGCTCTGGAGCTGACATCCTTTGAAGTAGTGCCCCGGAAAAAAACATGCATGGAGACTGGCAGATCTAGCTTCGCTATAACATGGACACATTGGGCTAATTATAGCAAGTGCAGATTTACCCTCGAACACAGGTTTTTTATTACAAAATATCAAAGGTAAAAAAATGTTTTGATCTCTGTAGAATGTTAAGTGTATGCCTGCTGTTCTTTGAGTGTGGTGTCGATTTAAAATGACATGGATGATATAGTTGGATTCTGTGGACTTTGCTCTTTTATTTGATGTATCGCTTGTATGCCTAGCACAAATTCAGTAGAAACGCTAGCAATTGAGCCCTGATATTATTTTATCCTATGTTTTGCTACATGCTTATTTACTTGCTTGGTGCTTGAATTATGTTCGGTTGAGGTAAAAATGTTCGACATGAGCTTTTTGCTGAGTTTCTTCCCGTAAAGTGGATATACCACATTACAATGTTGCTATTAGGAAACATGCTGTATCGATGATACGTAATGATCACCCCTGGTACTACGGGCGTTCAGGTTTAAGAGGTTAAACAGCACCCGCCCCCCCAAAAAAACAAGACATTCCGAAACACATCAACATATTTTATATTTTGAATGCATAACTTAATCTCATGATCATTAGAAATGAATCCCTATTGTCTCATGAAGTGAGATTGTACAAGCTTTGAACATTGTTCTACAGGGTCTAACTATGTGCATTGGTTAGGGATTTCTTTACAGCAACAAACCCTAGTGCACTATATCAAACTTTATTAATTGTGCCTTTTTCAAATTTTTAGGCCAGCTGACAGCCGAGTAGCAGCCTTGTGACTACTGCAACACACACATGCAGGCATTAATCCTAACCTACATATTTACATACATGACTACATACATATATGCACTAACTAAATTATTTTCCAAATGAAGTAGCTTTCTATTCCATCTCTGAGTTTGTTTGTCCATTCATCAATGACTGCAGAATGAGCAGATTGTTAATTCCTAATATTTAGAGGATCTAAACGAATCATTGGCATAAGGTTTTACAAAGGTTAGCTGTGACATAATGGTAAGGGGAATGTGACTACAACCAAAATATAATGTTCTGCAAAGGTCACCAAAAGGTTCCCATTTTATAAAATTTAGGAGAACATTAGGGGAACCAAAACATGCAACCAAAAACTAACATTATATTTCCATCAGAAAAACATTCCTGGGGAACCACAGGACAACCAAACAAACCTTCATGGAACGTTCCCACAACCAAAAAATAATGTTGCCAGAATGTTCTGGGAACTAGAATTTTTTAACTGAGAAGGCTAGGGCAACATTACTACAACCAAAATAGAATGTCCTGCAAAGGTTGCCCAAAGTTTCCCATATTCTAAAAGATAGAAAACGTTTGGAGAATGTAAGGGGAACCAAAACATGCAATAAAAAATTAATGTAATGTTTCCGTCAGAAAAACTTTCCTGGGAAACTACAGGACAACCAAGCAAACCTTCAGGGAATGTTCCCAGAAAAATAATGTTGCCAGAACGTTCTGGGAACCAGAATTTGTTAGCTGGGTTAATATTGTTAGACTTTCAGCATACTTCCACCAGTTAAATTGTTATTGCTGTTTCAGTGAATGTGGAAAAACATGGCCTTCGTTGTGGTTGGCTGATTACATGGTCTATAACATCAGCTTTATTAAAATACGACTGAACACAACAAATTAAACTGTAAACAATGGCCTTAAGGAAAATTAAAAAAAAACTTTTGAACCAGCCCTATTCTTTATTTAATATTCTGTCTGTTTAAGAGACTATCACAGTCCATGTGTTATGATCTGTGTTCTGCATGTTCTAGTTATCTCCGCGCTTTCGAAAAAGCGAGGAGATCTTGTAATACAGTTCGGCGTCTGTCCATCTGTTCGTCCGTCCATCCGAAACAGTAACTCCTCCTAGGCCGTTGGACCAATCAACCTGAAACTTTGGTGTGTGTAAGGTAGTGACCCAGAGGGGTGCACAATGCGTTTAGAATTTAAATTCATTTCCTCTTCTGGCCACCAGGGGCCTTTTTGTAAAAATTGAAAAATGGCCATGAGTTCCTTATGCATTGAGCAAAGATGCTCAAATTTTTATGGAAGATGCATGGGATGACCCTTCATCACATATCAGACAGGTTTTTGATTTGACCTCATTTTGACCGTTTCCTAGGTCAAATGGCGTCAGGTGTGCCAATCGTTGAAAAGGATGGCACGTTTTGTTATTACTCAATGTAGAAGGCTGCAAATTGGTATGGATATGTATCTTGGTGATAGGAACCAGCATGCCAAAAATTGTTGTCCTGTGATTCATATTTTGGCCACTAGGGGCCTTTTTGTGAAAAAGAAAAATGGCCATATCTACCTTAAGCATTGAGCTAGGACGCTCAAATTTTTATGGGAGGTGCATGGGATGACCCTTCATCACACATCAGATGGGTTTTTGATTTGACCTCATTTTGACAGTTTACTAGGCCAAATGGCGTCATGTGTGCCCACGTTGAAAAGGATGGCAAGTTTTGTTATTACTCAACGTAGAAGGCTGCAAATTGGTATGGATATGTATCTTGGTGATAGCAACCTGCATGCCAAAAATTGCCATCCTGTGATTCATATTTTGGCCACTAGGGGGCTTTCTGAGAAAAAAGAAAAATGGCCATATCTACCTTATGCTTTGAGCTAAGACGCTCAAATTTTTATGGGAGGTGCATGGGATGACCCTTCATCACATATCAGATGGGTTTTTGATTTGATATAATTTTGACCGTTTTCTAGGTCAAATGGCATCAGGTGTGCCAATCGCTCTACCATACGTCCTTTCCTTTCATAATACTCTCATTTCAAAATGAAGAGTAATTTATGCCCTCAACAGACACTCAAAAAGTACTCTATCCAACTAATCAACTATATCACATTGCTATAACTCTGATCAGTATCAGGGCTTTGTCACTGCAACAAGCAGATTATCATTTGTACAGCAGAATGCCAGTTCAGTGAATTGCCCTCTGACACATCACTACTACTCCCATAACATTCCTTGTGGAGCGCGGAGATTTGCAATGGCGCGTCATCAACATACGTCTAGTTTTATGTTTATTTCCACTTGGTTTGTTTAGTTTATGCATTCAGTATCATCTGCCAGTTTACGCATTGTTTTCCCCTGTGACATCTTGCATTTCTGTGTTCTTTGCCACTGCACGCCCCCTGTCTGCGAGCTGTCACATTTCCAGTGATTTCGAAAGTTTCCGGTGTTTCACAAGTTTCTCTTCCCGACTCGTCATACATTGATGCTACCTGACTAAGCATGTAATATGATGAAAAGAGAGGCTTAGGCATCTTTAATAAATGCCAGTGCAAAAACAAACCCTACCCCCCAACCCTAACCCAAACCCTAACCCTCCATGTCAAATAAGGACGCCAAAAGCCTCTCTTTTCATCAAATATCGACACTTACTCAGACAGCGTCACTATACAATGAGTGGGTATGCGAATGTGTTGGTATCATGATTTATTAGTTATGAAATACATATAATGACACTAATTTACAATAATTTACAGTGGTCTGATCCCAAATTGAGGTAATTTTTGCTGTAAAATGCACCATTTTGGAAACAATGCTTAGACTTTCATGTTAAACAATATTTTACATCATAACATGACACAATGAAATCATATCGATAATAAAGACACATTTTGGAAAGTTTTTATCAAGCACTTCAACATGAGATGCTACATGATAGGGTTTCGAATAGTTCTGTTCGAAATCATTTTTGTTCCAGAATTTGACCATATACTATAGGTCACAGTGATCAGATTAAGGGAAAAAAATTATTAGCAATTGTTTAGCACATCTGAAAAATAATTAGCAAAAATTATAAAACAGTATATCAGATTTTAAATGACAAAAGGGCTTTTTTATTCTTTCCTAATGACAAATTACACTGACTAGAAATACAAGTCCACTCTGAAAGCAAAACAAATTATTTCCAAAAAGCATCAGTTTTATCCTGAACAATCATAATTTAATAGAGCACACTTCCGTTTCCCCATGAAATTTCTGGAAACTACTTGTAACCGGCAGTACAACTGTCTTATCTATACCTTACTCTAACATAATGTTGTTTAACACCTGATGGAGATGTGAAAGGATCCATTCCCATTAAAATCCTGTCACACAACACACTGTCCAACTCAAGTTACATTTTGACATCACAACATCATGTATTTGAATGATCAGAGATCATTGTGCATGTTTCTGCAGAGGCCAGCAAACTTCCGATTCCCAAAACCACATCGCAATGGGACAAGTTTTGATGACTTTCATCGGCTTACCGTGATGTTTGGGTAACTGCAGGAACATTCGGGTGCGTAAAAACATAAAGCGTACATCCAATCAAGGCGATTCAATTAAAGCCGAAAAAAGTGCAGGTCTGATGTGGAATTCTTTCCATTAGGGCAAAAACCAAATCACATCGATTTAGTGTAACAATGATTACAAATATTCCCTATCTTTATAATCTGAAGAGTAACGTAATACACAATAGCATGCATAACAAGATAATGAAGCTAAAACTCGCCATGAAATAACACGTCTCAGGCCCAAACTGTTTGTTTGCTCTTTAAGTAAAATAAGCAGGTAATCAATGTTGAAATAGATCCACTGCATGCGATGGCGTTGAAATTGACAAATCAGAGCTATAAAAACTTCTCCAATAGGCATCATAACTACCATAGGTTCACTAGCCAGCTATCTGTGCCCGAGCGATTGCTTTTGCACTGGCTAGCAAACTATCTAATGTCACAAAAATGTGAAAGTTAAGTTGGGTCGCACGAAACTGCCGCGAAACCTCAGGTAAGTTCATGCCTTTGACAGCTGGCAAAGTTAGTAAAGCTGGGGCAAGAAACAAATCATATGACCTTGATATGATGATCATTTACAAAGATTTACCTTTGTTAACGTTAGCTTACTAGCCAACTAGGTGGCTATATCCAAAGAGCAACGTAATTTAATACGCGATGGCTCCGGATGGCTCACATAGCAGAGTCTGGCCGTCATGACCAAAGGCGATAGAGCATATGACTGTACCAGAAAGCCTCCCGAGTCCCAAGTGCATGCATGCGCTCCCCAGAAGCTGATTGGTTGGTAAGCAAATGAGGAACATCATTTTCCAGCCAATCAAAGTCGTGAAAACTTATCTTATTGCTATGTGGCTCAGGAATTCGGAAGTTCGCAGGCTAGTGAGTCAGGATCCATGAAATATCATTAAGATTTTTTTGAATCGCATTTTTTGCGAAGGTATTGTTATGATGATTAGCATTTTGTCAAAACTGCTGAAATTTGATTCGCATTTTGCAATTCGAATCCGCCTTATCTGATCACTGGGTCCAGGTCAAAGTCGAATCCTTATCAGAACAAGCGACTCGTGGGCAAGACTAGAAGACATATTATCATAAAATTTGAAACGATTTGAAACAAAATTACGACCAAGAAAGCTGATGTTGTAAATTATCTTCAGTCTTGACCTTGACCTTCAATTTAAGAACAAAAGACATGGTAAAATACAGGACAGTAATAGTGAAGTGATATGCATGTGCAATATTACATATCAAAATCTAAATTGAAGGATTTAAATTTTTATGTGACAAATTTATTTTTGCGTCATGGCGTTGTCATATGACGTCATATAGGCAAATGGGGAACAGATTTCGAAAGCATTCATCAAGGGCTTTTTTATGCGGTATCACTCAATATGGTTGCTTGTACATGTATTTTTGACCCATTTGTAGATCAGTTTTGACCCTATGCGCTAATCATGAAGGTCAAAGTTGATCACTTAACCCAGACAAAAAATTTTGAATAATAAATTCATTTTGAGATTTCTATGTTTGACCATGCTGTGACCTTGATCTTTGAACTATGACCTCCATGTGAGGTATATAGGGACACAAAGACATGGTAGATTACAGACCTTTACAGACAAGATCTTGAAAATCCTCTTAAAGGAGTCAATGGGATGCGACAGTACATACAATAGTCCCTGATTGCAAAAGATAAACTAGCGTAGGCACACAGGGTCTAAATCACGGTTAGCTCATACCTGGAGACATTTTACTGACGTGGAAAAAAAAAAAAAATTTGTTATATAGCAATTTTTTCCTTTCACAGGCCATTTTAGCAAACATGCAATAAAACCAAAATAAATAAATGAAATGATCATTTTAAAGCTGTATTAGTCACCTTTTATGACTTATATTAACCCTTTGTTGCATGTTGTCCAATATTTTGGACGTAAGTTGAAGGTGCACTATGCAAGTTTGTTCACTTTCTGCGCGATTATATTTTTGTCTCAATTCGCCGACATCTCTCCACGATCCACAAGCTGCCTGCCCCTAGATTCACTGTAAAAAAAATCCGGGCTCTGGAGACCGCACAGATGTCACAAACGGCAAATAAACACAAGGGGCACAGGCTGTGCCCCATAACATAACAAACCGTCCCAGCCAATCACCAACAAGAGTTGACAGTTATGGAAGCATGGGAAGGAGGGAACTATGGGAGGGAGGGGCAGGCTACCTCTGTTTTGTTTGGAGTTCGAATGTCAACAGAAGTGAAAGTAAACAAACTTGCATAGTGCACCTTTAAGTGGGGTTTATTTTCTCTAGGCTCATAGATACCCTGAAAACACAAAATGTACATTTTACTGGACATTTCCAGATAATAATTTCCTCAATAGGTGCCTCTCTGATTAGTCACAAGATTTAACAGAAACAGTCCCAATGGCTGCATCCACAAGTAAGAGGTAAGTTGACAAAAGTCAGAAATAGTCTTATATTGTTCAAGTTTTGATCAGACTTTTTTCTTTTGGGGGATGGAAATATAACACAAACTGAAAACCACCCACTTGCAGCCCCCTCCCACACATACAAAATATTGCACCAAATCCCAACAAAAAGTCCAAGGCATTTGTATGTACTCTATGCATCAAGAGTTAAAATTAGTTGTGAAATCTGAAACATTTATATTAACTAGAGATCATGTTAGTAGCAGAGACCCTCAAGATCATGCCTGCTGTCAGGGAACATAGGCTCTTGCCAACTATGTCTGCCGTGTCCAAATCCTTAAAGGGGACCTATTATGCTGATCCTTCTTTTAATACATACAAGTAATGTTATAATGTTGGATGTCCATACTCAACCTCTGTAATTTAAGTTTCTAAACTAAAGATACAGGGGTTTTGCCATAATCCGACAACTTGACTTCCTGAACGTGATTTCCTCTCTGAACAGCTCGTCCCAAGATCTTCACGAGATCTGGGCAAAACCTGATGTCAGGCCGTCCAGTTAGTACAGACCTAGCCAGAGGCAGTCACGGCGCTGGACCTGGCCACCCTAAAAACTATTCTAGCAGGCACAAACAACCGTGAATCATATTACGCCTTAGTAGCATCTACACTTCCAGAAATACAAAAGAAGAAGAAGAAGAACCACGGATCATTTGAGGGGCAGTTTCGTCAGTATGTCTCCCAAAGCTGCTCGTCCTTGTTTTTTTGGATGCGACACAAAGCACAACTATTTTCTCTTCCAAAAGATGATGCCGCCAGAAATCAGTGGGTAGCTTTTTTGTTTGCTGGCAGCAAAAAGCCACACTCGAAGGGAACGTTAGCCGTTTGTGCTCGGCATTTCACCGAAGACAGCTTTGTCAATAAAGGATAATTCGACGCTGGATATGCGTCTCAGCTGCTTCTCAAACCTGGAGCAGTTGCATCGATCAAACGCTCGGAACCACAAGCTGTAAATAACGATATAACAGCAAATAATGTAAGTGAAGATAACATGTTACGGGTGGCTTGCAGGACCGCTAACATTAGCTATGCTGCTTTCGATTCGTACAGGGAAGTCGGAATTTCTGAGCTTCCAGTCGGAAATTTCAATTTGAACGCCTCCTGAAGTCAGATTTCCAACTTGGAAAGTCGGAGATCCCTCACCAACCCCAAGTTCCGAGTTCAAGATGGCTGCACTGTAAATCAACAGTAAGCGAAAGCTGTGATAATAAACTGTTTACTTGCAATTCTGTATCATTTGTGTTTAAGTAAATCAGTCGAACACACAGTACAGAACAGAGTTTATCGACGGACTTGTTGCTACGGTGGTTGAACGCAAAAAATACTGACTAATGCATTGTTATCAACAAGTATAGCTAACAATAGCTAATAAAGGCTATCCTGGCCAGAGAACGCACCACTGACCCTAAGTCAGTTTTCCGACTTAATAGAACGCAGTCAGCTCGGGTATGACATTAGTAAAAATGGCAGAAAGTTATACCATTTTGTGTTGAATAATCCTACCTAACATGATAGCCTGTTGAATGTGGCTGTAGCACTGCGGCTAACGTAGCTAAGTTACTGTTGCTAATGTTTGTGTCCTAAATATGCAAGAGTAATAACAGGGGACATTCAACAGAAGGTGTGTGAACATAAACCTCATCTGAAGCTAACTTTTTATGCTTGTTTGTAATTTGGATGCTTGGTACAACTGTTCACTGTAACGGAACTTCCTGCCTGTAAAACCTGTATTGCAGGGTAACGTTTGTCTCTGTCATTATGATGACTGCTCAGTTACTATCGTATGTTAGTTCACGTTCCGTGCTAATTAAAAAATGCTCCTGGTTCATTTACATGCAGTAATTCAGATTGGTATGCTTGTGTTACTTTGGTTAGCATCAAGGTGGTAGTTTCATCATAACATTACCTGACCGTAGCCGCTACAGTTGAAGCTAACTGGAGGGGTGTTGTGCGTGTCTGAAAAGTTGGGCTGATAAGGCTGCAGCTAGTCCAGACATAGGCTTTGCAGAGCATAGGGTACGTGTTTGGGTTTGTTTACTACTGCTGTGAAACAATAGTTTTACTTATCCATGACCGGGGTCAGCTGAGTACTTTGCCGTGGTGTGGGTTTAGCTCTCTGATCCTACCACGGTGAAAGCAATTGCGAAACACACTATAACGTGATTTCTCTGCATTGCCATGGCGAAACTTCATCCACCTTTGAAAATTGTTCTGGTGAATAAAAAGCCAAAAAAAAGTGAAGATCGGATATCGATTCGCTTGCTCATTTTGTTTCGTTTTGGTGGAAATGGCAAACAGCAGCTGTTAGCAAAGTTTCCTCCAGATAGCTAAGTGGGCATATAACATGACTATATGACAGTACAGCTACAATCACATGCATGCAAGGTGAGACAGTACGAGCAAAGCACTAAAATTTCAACTTGCCACTCATTGAAATCCTGCTGTAAATGTTGCTATAATACTTCAATTGCTTCCTCCTCCCATTGGCCGTCGGATTCGGGATCAAACAAGTACGGTCTCACAGAAATACAAGCTGCGGAGAGCTTTCCTGAAATATCTGCCATCTTGGTTTCCTGGTTTTTTGGGTCTGCACCCTCCCCCAGAATCGAAGCAGCCAGGCAGCCAATCAGAGCAGTGCCTCATTAGCATAGCCTCCCCGCCCATTTCAAAATGGCTCATGTTTCAGGCTGGCACAGATGGGGTGAGAGAAGAGGTCTCACTAGGCCTAGATGTTTGAGGTTTTTTTTTTTTTTTTGTAACTGAATTGTTAACATTGGTCATATTTTAAACAACTAAATACAGCATAACAGGGGACCTTTAACACAACCACAGAAACATTTGCTTGTTTTGATAACTGGGAATATCATTGCAGTGATATGCTTTTCAGGCAGCCCAACAATTCTGCTAATGGGGAATTAATCTTTAGTGTAGTCATTAGCACTGCTACCTCTCCCCCTTGGGCACCCAAAGTTGAGTCGCAGCAGATCCCTGCCAGTGCATCATTATTAGCTAACTGCCAGACCTCTACTGTTAGCTTCCTTGCTGATATTATCTAGGTAGTTAAACGCCAACAATGATTTAACCAGAAATTAGAAGAAGGGGACTGTTTCTGGTTCCAGTAATTTTATTTGTTTCTCAAGCAAAAGGTAATACTGAAACAGTTCACAATACTAACCAGGATGCATCTAGGATGCCTTCTGTTCATGAAGTTTTGCCCTATGCCTGTGTGATCAGGCCCGACTGAAAATTTCAGCTCAGCCAAGCCAGAGCTGGTTTACGCTGTATTCACAAGCTGACCAGCCTATATAGACAGCTATCTGACAAGTTTCACAGCCAGCAGACACTATCACTTTAATTATCTTTGTCTGCAAAAGACCAGATTTGGTCAAGAATATGTGCTAAAATGCTTAATACCTATAAGCTCTGATTCATTTCAAGCAAAAAAATTAATGACATCGCGCCCATATAATAGTCATGTGTATCATTCTATCATAAAACCAGAAACTGGTGCCCTTTTCTCTCCCTCTTTTAGGCTGGGGTGAGGGGTCACCAAATGTCATTAAAATCATCACCTATTTGACAATTATTTTATAATAGAGGCTTACTTTGATGCACATAATTCACAGGAGAAATGTCATGCATACAGTATAAATCAAAGGCAATGGAATCTGAGCCCCGTTGGACTGTTCCATGCGAGCTTTTTGTGCAATACATGAATTACATTGAGTCCAATGAATAAAAGTTTTTTTAAATATCTTTACCTTTCTACACCTCAAGTTGATGAAAAGAATTTTCATCAAATTTAAATTCTTAATACCACCAAACATTCTTTCAAGAGACTCTCAACAAACAAAAGCTCTGGGAAACTAACATCATGCATGGACCAATGCTGTTCACTGCAATGCAAATATTGTACATATATAATCCTATGTTATCGCACAATATGCAATGCCTGTGAAGTTAAAACAAAAATAAGCAATGATTTATAAACATTCATTTCCACAGAAATATACACTGCTTTTCATAACTGTGAACATTTTTCTTTAGCTTTATGCATATGCCACTTAGCCAAATTCATTGAAGAAAAAGCATATAGTAAAAAGTGCATAAAATAAATAAATAACCTCTATGAGAAACCTGGCACGCTGACAAGAGAATCCCTGCCTGGATGATTTCTTCGCCTGTTTGCTATCAACTGGTTTCTTTTAACCCTATTGTAGTCTTGAGTGTTACTGCCACAACAACAGTTTAACAAGGTTGCCAGATTTGCCTCCGCAATAAAGCCAGTAACTTATCGACAAAATACAATAGCCTTTATAACACAATATACAATCTGTGAACTTGCCAACTGCATATGCACGCTCATGCTCATTATGGTAGAAAACGTGTCAATACTTACGCTACCATACAGAAAAAAATTCAGTATAGTCAAAAGTGCTACAGCTACTGTATATTTCACTGTTCAGCAACACTAGCACACTAGCTAGCTAATTCAGACTCGTTTTCAGTAGCCTACATAATTGAACGCTACATTGCGACAAAGCTGGGGCTACTAAATGCAATTCAATGATTACTGCTCACTCACACTGTTTCCCATCTTTCGAAATAAAAATTTCACGCCAAAGAGGCATTGCCATGTAGGCTGTAAAAAATATCGCAACACAGACATTACTTCTATGGCATTGATGCAATGAGACTACAGACGCCGAGCAGTCTGTCACACACCTACATCTAGCGAATGCTAAGGCTATCAATTCAAACATATTACAGAAAGGGATGGGAATGGTGATTTGCGCTCATTCTCTCCTAGTCATTAATTATATGCCAGCCGAATATACGAAATTTCATGACGACCTGTCGTAAGAACAATTCTGAATATTCATCCCGACAGCACAAGACCGTTACATCTAAAAAAAAAAAAAAAAAAAAAACCTAAATTTAGGTCGATAGGTAGTGAAGTCATACTGGTCTGCCAAGAGGAAAATTGCCGGGGAAAATAGGGAATTCAGTATCAAGCGTATACTCCAGTTAACATAAGCAGCTTTTACCTGTATAGCCAAAGAAAGCAATCCCATCGTGAAGTCGCCTTAAACGTAGAAAATGCGCACGACATAAGCAGATTTAAACAGCAAGACAAAAACGGTCTGTTAGACATACAAATTGGCGCAGTTCTGTCCTCTGGGCTTCTGTTTTTATTCACTAAATGCGGTTGTTACAGAAGATAGCGTATTACAAATTCAGCTGGAATGACATTGCACTTACCAAATGCAATACTGAGGAACAATGCTTTCCTCGATTCCCTTTGCTTCAACTATCCAAATTTCAATCAGTACACTGTTGTGCTCTCATTCCCCTTTTGAGATAGCCTACAAAAAAGGGACATTCGCTGGACGTTGGCCTGCAAACTAAAATCCACCGAGTGGCAGAAGTAAGTGACCTGCTCGAGATGGAGACTGGATCACAGGGGTGCGCACCACGGCTCCAGAAGCAGAGGCTGAAGCTCTTGCGCTCCACTCCGGTCTGTACCAAACCCGTTGCCACACAAGCGCATCAAAGCACCTGGCATGCTGCGTTGGATGCTGTCAAGAGCGCGCACAGCGACATCTCCTGGAAATATTTGGTGAGTCATCTTCGCTTGCCTGACATCGGCAGCATCCGGTGAGCCCATACCACTGGGCCGTCCGAATCCTGCGCATTTAGAGTGAACGAAAATCTAATGTGTAAACAGTTACTAGTTATTGCGTACATTTATGTACGTAGCTTTCAGTTGTGAAATCCCTGTTTATTCTTTCAAGGAATGTTATAACCTTGAAATTTTATCTTTTCATAGGCGAAGAGCCCAAGTGAAAAAATGATATTTTATGGTTAGCAAATTTATTTCATTTCTAAGACTTTTCTTATTTTAGGTTGTTCCCACAATAGTAATCCACACAGCTGAGGTACCAATACCTCAAAATCCATCTCAGATTGTTTATCATATCATATCATTTAACCCACTCTCAGGCTCATGTCGAAATGACAATATGAGTGGATCTGTCTTGTTAATGATAAACTAGGAAGCACTGGGATAGTTTTTTCTCTCTGGTAATGTTGTCCTGCATCTTCATTCTGGTTGTTTTAGTGTATTAATCAAGCTCCCCTCCCCCACCATAAAAAAGTGAAATGTTAGCGGTCTAGAAAATTCCCTTACTTTTATGATGATATCATTCCTTCCATAGACCAGGTTTTACCACAAGTAGACCTTCCAGACACAGCATATTTAACCTCTACAATTGTAAAGACAATCAGTTGAACCACTTGATTCATTAAAAGCATTGAAAAACCAAAATGAAAGAATGGCATAGCCACAAAATAGCACCACTCAAGAGACTCTCGCTACACCCACGCATAGGCTCCCAGCTCCGTCGCTCTCACACAGACATATGTCTTTGTGCATAAATGCATAGCAAAAGCAACAATTACATAAGGCGAATTCATAATCTTTGCATTCTACACAAATCAGAATTATACAGCTCAGGATACAATGCCAGCATGTTTGTATTTTTGTCAGTGCATTATTGATGTGATGTATTTCAGCAGCAGTGACCTTTTCATTTTCATGTATTATTGAAATTCATAACTGTAAAAGTCTTTGTTAACCATTATTTTTTTGTGAAGTGAGTCTACCTTTAGCTTCTACTCATTTATATTTTTGGGATTACTATAAAATGTAATAGCTAATTGCATTTTTTTTATCATATTTATAGAAAGCCATCAGATTATGAGAGTTGTCAATCTGCCACTAGGCAATGCTACAATATCATATAAAGTGCACTTTGTGTCATACCTGATTGTCATGAAGTGTTGAGGTGCATGATATTTCTTCATTTAACAGCTGCACCTACTGACCTACTTATGTACTGTGAATTCTGCAGCAGCTGTAACACAGAGTGGGTTAAAAGGTATGGTAATTATTTTGATGCAGTCTGATATTGTGGACTGCATGTTAGGCTTGATTTTTAGAACAGACTCAGGAGTAGTGGATGATCACAAAGGTGCTCAGTTCTGCTCAGCAAACGCAACAGGGTTAGTTTTTTCAATCAAGTTATACAGTCATATTATGGTTAAAAAAAAAACAATTTGGGCAGGCTTGAGCATATCAGAAATACAAAATATTTCGGTGGCAGGACAAAATAAGCAGGGTAAGAATGCTATTGGAATAGCTAATTTTATCCTGACTACTGAGAATATATAATCAGAATCAGAAGTGAGGAAGGTGGCCTTAATGCAATATTTTTCCCCAACCTGATAATTACACAAACACTACCACATTATATTATTTGGTTTATTTTATAAATGAATATACATATGGTGTAGATGTGAGAAATATTTTGTTTATTTCAGTTGGACAATTTGAAGTTTATGCTGTTTAGATTTATAGAACCTGATGTCAATTATTCACGCATTGCATCTGTATGGAGGTCATCAGATAGCGCAAAGAAAGGACTCTACCAAAGAGGAGATCAGGAATATAAACACTGACTAGTAAAAGTGGCAGTTTCTAGATATGCTAATATTTTCATGCCACTGCAGTCAAACATACGGCGTCCTCAGTACGCAAAACCCTAAATCTAAGAGATTAGAGGGACGTAAATCTAGTTTGAGATGTTTTCACATAAGTCCATGTTAATGCACATACATAGCAAAAACAAAATCTTACGACCATTTTAATCTTGTAATTTGACAAGTGATCTTACCCCATGGACAAATGTAGCAATGAGTCAAAATTATGTCACATCAGTAGCCAGCCAAATTTTTTTTTTAAGACAAAAGCTAATAGAAATGTGTTTAAAGTCTGAATACAAAATTAAAATTCTTGGTCAGATTCTGTTTTCGCAGTGTATTACATGCCTATATTCTGGCAGCAAAGATTTCTCTTATCTACCAAATATGGACAGTTTTTTTTTAATTTCCTCAAAAAACGAGTGTTTTTTTTTTTCACTTCACCTAAGCAAAAATATTCTCTGGGTGTTGTGATGCTGTGTGATGGCGCACCCTCAGTATGTGTGCAAAAAAAAGTTGACTCCCTGGGGTCTTGGGTGTTATCGGCTGTACATGTGTGCAGTCACATGCCCTATCAAATAACAGTATCATTTAAGTAAGTCATAAGTAGGTCCACTCTATTGATATCCTCGTCAGAGAGAGGCAGAATTACATTGCAGTGGAGATTGCAAGAACACAGAATGGATGTAAGAACTTGGATAGTGGAGGAGCAGTCTCCTAAGTGAATTTGCATTCATATTATCAACGACATAATGAAAAGTTCTATCATTTTTTCAGCAAAGTTTTTTATTTATTTATTTATTTATTTATTATTCCCACACACTGCCGTTGCTTGCAAGTTTGGTGTGATTTATTCAAACAAAAAGAAATGTTTCAGCCTAAAAGCCCCTCATCAGGAATGCAGGTTTGCAAATTTGATGCTTGCCAAGCTGGAACAGAGGCAGCAGCACAATGAAGACTAACCGTAGAGCCTCTTTGCCAGCTGCCTTCTGCTCTGGACCAGTCTGTGAATACTCATCCAGCATATTTTCTGGGGGAACCATTTATAACACTTTTTAGCACTGGCATAAAAATGGATATTTTGTTTTGTAAAACTATTCTGTCTCATTTTCGTTATGAAAAGTAATGATTTGTGGAGAGAGTAATAACAGAGTCTCTCATAACAAGTTTGCTCCTTGGCCATGACAAAACTATCAATCAGCCAGTCCCAATCACAGTTTTTTAAAGGGAAATAAAGAGTGGATCTGATTGATAACAAGCAGGGCACTCGGTAGAGCACATACCTCCGTCACACCACGTGTCAGTATTATTGGTTCTGGATCCACAAGAATATTATCTAGATCACCAACAATTCTTCATTGGTGTAGATTCTATTTAATGCTGAAATGAAAATCTGTTCATAACATGAGGGACAATCAGTCTATCAATGTATATTTCAACTTCTTCCAGAGGTAATAATAATGAAACCAAATCCAGATTTAAAGGGCTAATACTGTATACAATGGAACTAGTATCCCATTTGTAAGCATTGGTTCCAAGAGAGGAGGAAATCAGTGACCGCTTCATTAAATTTAGACCTGTAACTCATATAAATGAGAAGTTATGGGTCTCTAGATATGGTTACAAATTAAGTGCAGGAAAAAAGTTGGCGTGGCACCCAAATTTCCCAGGGCCATAATGCCAAAATGACTAAAGGTATGAAGCTGAAATTTGGGATTCCTTCATTTGGGGTCAAAACTAACTAATTTTTTTCAGTCAAATCTGAGAGATGTCACTGGAGAGGGTGTGTGAATTGACATGGAATGACCCAAAAGTATACAATGTCAACCATACAGTGCCGTGAAAAAGTATTTGCCCCCCTCCTGATTTCTTACTTTTTTGCACATTTTTCACACTTAAATGTTTCAGATCAAACATATTTTTATATAAGACAAAGATAACCCGAGTAAATACAAAATGCAGTTTTGAAATGATGATTTCATTTATTAAGGGGAAAAAGCTATCCAAACCTACCTGGCCCGATGTGAAAAAGTAATGGCCCCCCATGTTAAATCATGAATTAACTGTGATTAACCACATTTTTTGAGTCCAATTTCACTAGCCACACCCAGGCCTGATTACTGCCAGACCTGTTGAATCAAGATATCACTTAAAGAGAACATGTTTGACAAAGTGAAGTTGGCTAAAAGATCTCAAAAAGCAACATGTCATGCTGTGAACTAAAGAAATTCAAGAACAGATGAGAAACAAAGAAATTGACATCTATCAGTCTGGAAAGGGTGGTAAAGCCATTTCTAAGGCTTTGGGACTCCGGCGAATCACGGTGAAAGCCATTATCCACAAATGGAGAAAACTTGGAACAAAGCGCATCGACTCATCCAGGAGGTCACAAAAGAACCCAGAACAACATCTAAAGAACTACAGGCCTCACTTGCCTTATTTAAAGTCAGTATTCATGATTCAACAATAAGAAAGAGACTGGGCAAAAATGGCATCCATGAGAGGGTTCCAAGGCAAAAACTACTGCTGACCAAAAAGAACACAAGGGCTCGTCTCACATTTGCCAAAATACATCTTGATGATCCCCAAGACTTTTGGGAAAATATTCTGTGGACTGACTAGACAAAAGTTGAACTTTTTGGAAGGTGTGCATCCCGTTACATCAGGCGTAAAACTAACATATCATTTCATAAGAAGAACGTCATACCAAAAGTCAAACATGGTGGTGGTAGTGTGATGGTTTGTGGCTGCTTTGCTGCTTCAGGACATGGACGACTTGTCGTAATTGATGGAACTATGAATTCTGCTCTCTACTGGAAAATCCTGAAGGAGAATTTCCAACCATCAGTTGGTGACCTCAAGCTCAAGCGCACTTGGGTTATGCAGCAGGACAAAGATCCAAAACACACTAGCAAGTCCACCTCTGAATGGCTTAAAAAAAAACAAACTGAAGGTTTTGGAGTGGTCGAAGCAAAGTCCGGACTTAAATCTGATTGTGATGCTGTGGCATGACCTTAAACAGGCCGTTCGTGCTCAAAAACCCTCCAATGTGGCTGAATTACAACATTCTGCAAAGAAGAGTGGGCCACAATTCCTCCACAGCGATGTGAAAGACTCATTGCCAGTTATCGCAAACACTTGATTGCAGTTGTTGTCGCAGAGGGTGGCACAACCAGTTATTAGGTTTAGGGGGCAATTACTTTTTCGCACCAGGCCAGGTAGGTTTGGATAGCTTTTTCCCTTTAAATTAAATCATCATTTAAAAACTGCATTTTGTATTTACTCGGGTTGTCTTTGTCTAATATTAAAATTTATTTGCTGATCTGAAACATTTAAGTGTGACAAATATGAAAAAAATAAGATGAGGAAGGGGGCAAATACTTTTTCACAGCACCAAAAAATCTAAGTACAATTTGCTGCAATAACCTCTCTAGTTACTCAATTTCTAATTTGAGCCTTTGGATTGAAATTTTTTTGTTATCCAGCTCCAGGTTTCTTTTATACAGGGCTCTCAGATTGTCTGCTCCAACCTGAATAAAAAGTATTAGTACAACAGGATATTTCAGTGTTCATCAACAACAGAGATGACTAGAGTAGACAGTTCAGTCATGGTGGTGTTGTAACTGTGTTCATGATTCACTAAGCATGGTGTGTTCTTGGTAAGCTCACTTTAAAAAGATGGAAATAGGACCACTAGAAAATAAAATATCTTCGCCCTTTGAACACGTGAAGGCCTCGAGGTGGGGGCCACAGGCTAAGGGGACTCTTGCAGACTTTCCTCTCTCTGTGATATAAATCAGCAAGTGAAGCTACTTAATTACTCAAAATTATTTAGGTCACCTGAAGCAGTCCAGCCAATGTGCAGATTACCACAAGCATGTCATTGACACTTTGGGCAGACAGTAGTTGTCCGTGTAAATGACGAGGACCATCGTGTCATCCATTAAGATTAGGGAAGAGGTTTGTGGGTCCACATTCGACATAATTGGATCCACAACCACACCATATGATAAAGATAAATTTACCCCCACAGCCATCCCTGAACGCACAGAGAGCGTCTCCTCCTCATCATTATCATTCTCCTGAAAAATCATTAAAGGGAATTGTATTAAGTGGATTCACATCATCAGCCAACATTGATAAGAGTATGACACTTTACTTTGACAGTTACCTCGGTGCAGGGGTCAACAAGGGCATTTGCTGGCAGCTCCAGCAAAATCATAGTACCTCCTGCAACTGTAAATTACATAAAGACTTGATGGCCACTAAAAATATGCATTGACTGTAGGTTACTACCAAACCACTTCTACAGTGCTGTGAAAAAGTATTTGTCCCCTTCCTGATTACTACGGAGCCCAGGAAGTGCAATGCCACGAAAAAATTATAAAACGTGGCCACAAGATATAAGTCGTTCCCTCGATTTAATTATCTAGTTCCCACAACTTAGTTATTTCGTGGCCACAAAATACAAGTCGTTCCCACAAAGTAGCTATTTTGTGGTCACAACATACAAGTCGTTCCCACGATTTAGCTATTTCGTGTTACAAATCATTCCACGAAGTTACAAGTCATTCCACGATTTAGCTTTCGCATGGCCACGAGATACAAGTCGACTTGTATTCCCTCAATTTAAGTTCACGAAATTGAGGAACGAGGAAGACTTATATATGTGGCATGAGGTAATTTCTTAAATTTTTTGCATATTTGGGATCATCAAATATTAATATGAGAAAAAGATAACCCAAGTAAAGATTCAGTTTTTAAATGGGCCATTTATTGAGGAAAAAAAGCTCAAAATAGCACCACCTACTGTAACTAGGAACGCAAAATCAGTGTTTTTTTACATTGCACATATTTAATTTCAAGAGGTTTTTTGGCTCATGTCTGGTTTTGCGAGATCTGAATAAGGTGGAGTTGGGGGAACAAAAACAAAATTGTATTTTTGGCACATTATGAAATAAAAAAAGAATTGGGGAACTTAGATAATTAAATCAAGATGGAACGAAACTTTATTTTTTTTGCAAATAATCATTCGAATTTAAAGGCACAACACATTGTTTTTTTTTACCACTGTGTCATTGCACTTCCGGGAACTGAGGAGACCGCTTTTTCAGATTTCTTTATTTTATTTCTTATTTTTTTGCATATTTGTCACACTTAAATGTTTCAGATCATCAAATATTAATATGAGAAAAAGATAACCCAAGTAAAGATAAAATGCAGTTTTTAAATGATGATTTCATTTATTGAGGGAAAAAGCTCAAAGCTATGGCATCACCTATTTCTGTAACTAGCTAAACCAGCCAACTGCCATAGCAAAATCAGTGTTTTTGCTACATTGCACATATTTAATTTCAAGAGGTTTCTCTGTGGCTCATGTCTGGTTTTGCGAGATCTGAATAAGGTGGAACGGTGGGGCGCCACCTATTTGCAATATTTTTCAAACAAACATTGTACCAAAACAAAATCAGTGTTTTCACAATATACATAAGACACATACTCCATTTCAAGAAACTTCTCCATGGCACATTTCTGGTTTTGTCAGATCTGACGCATTGGTAACAGCGCCCCCCCATACTGATATATTTTTGAACATTCGTCCCCTTATGTCCAGACATTGGCAAAGTCTGCCATAAAACTTCCTTGTTTTAAATGTCTGTAGCCGCTGCTCCAAGATGGAGCATAGTGCCAAAGATGTTTCTGGTGTCCTTTGTTTAGCCCAAAGGAAGGTTCAATTAATGATCTACCAATCCGCACAGGTGTCTGGTTTTAAATATTAATCCACTGTACAAACAGGAAAAAATTAGCCCGCACCCAACTTTGGGAGCAAACATCTCGAAAAACCAAAAAAGTTCCAGACTAAATACCTCAAAATTGTTCTCACCTTTCATGTCTGAAAAGGACACAGGTGAGATGAATTTGGCACTGGTCTGGTTTAAAAATTAAAATTTGCCAGAATTTGTAAAGATATTTTTTCATGTTTTACACAGATTTCTTGTCATTGCACGTATAACCAACTTGATCACCAGGTGGCACTTCCATATTTAAAAAATCTGGGTATCCCAGTATCAGATACAAACGTAACTTGTTTGGCACATTGAAGCAATTATCCACAACATTCCTTCAAAATTGGGTATTTTTCCTCAAAAATGCTCAATTCGATACCCGACTTCTCCACTTCTAGGTTACACTGTAGCCATATCGATAAAAATTGTGAGGTCAAACTCCAAAATTTCCTGTTACACATGTATGGGCACCATTCTGCCAAATTTCATGCAATTCTGAGATTTCAACTCCACTGCCAGTACCACTCTCTCAGAATATGGCTCTTAATTGGAACCATTGGCTGTGCCAAGTGACCTAACAAAATTTAATATGCAACTGTCCTAACAAAAGCAATTTAACAGAACTCATGCTGTGTCCCTCTCTGTGTCCCTCTTGCTCCCTTTCTGAAGGAGTAGCCCCACCCCAATACACCACCACACAAAGATGAAATCAATTAAGTCAATAGCATAAACAATAAATCAAATAAATGCAAAGTATACCATCATACAAACAGAACAGACAATTGGGGACAAATGGACACCAATCAAAAATTAAATAAACAGAATAATACTGGAGACAAGGAAACCCCAATATATACCCAAAATTCAGTCTCCCTTTGAAGCAATCTGTCACAGCATTTTGCTTATGACACCATGCAAAGGGCAGAACTATCCCAGGGCAGAATCCAGGTGGAGATTTCCGCTTGCAGACGAGGGCTTAAAAGGGACACAGTACCAATCCTGGAGCTCGATGAAGGCTTGAGCGGTGTTCCTATTAAATAAACTCAACAGAGGAACAGGGCATAAACAGGAACACAGTCCCAATCCTGAGGACAGGTTAAGGCTTTGGAGCTTGTTCCTAATAAATAGACTCAGAAGAGTAATTTGTTTCTTTTCAATATTTAAACCTAACACACTGAAGAAGTGCACTTAGCTCAATGCTAGAAGACACAAACTGATTGGAAGGCATAGTGGGGAATCAACCTTGACAATTCAGCAACAACACAGATGCCACAAGAAAATTATATAGACGAGACTCTCCACAAAAGGGGCCAGGCATACAAATGATAACGCCGGGTGCGAGGGAGACAATCACACAATAAATCAATTTAGTCAGACAAACTGGAAAAACACATGCAGACTGCTGGAACAAAGGAAAAGCCATTACTGACACACAAGGGTTGTGAAAGATATAACGTATCTTTCACGTGCCACAAAGCTGCTTTATGGTGAATATACTCGACTTCATCAACCACTTGTTATAACTGTAGGACGGAAAAATAGCCAGTTGAACTAATCTCAAGCAGCATTTACCTTGATGATGCGTCTTGCCGGTATTTTTCAATACCTTTCCTCATTCTCCATGGCATTTTTTTAACAGCAGTGTACATAACTGAAAATAGGAATAAAATCTGTCTCAAACACCAGCGGCCTTTGGTAGAGGAAACTCACAGCAGTGCAGCGGACCATACCGCAATCAGCCAATAACAGCTCACTTTACCTCCCATTATACCAACATAAAAGCTTTGCAAGTTATTGTTTTAATTTCTTCATGAGTTTCTGCTGTACAGGGACACTAATAACCCATTTCCACATACGATTCCAGCCAGAAACATGAATGCCAACATCGACATTGCAAAGCCATGTAGACTGACTAGGTCTGACATGAGCCTCACTTTCAAACTGTCTACAATGGCTATTAAAGTAGACATGTATTAAGAAATCAAAAAATGGGCAAATTATACCTCTACCGAAAGCTAATATCATGGAGATGATAAATAAAACACATTCTGGACACTCACTCAATAGGAAGAGAATAAAAGGCATTTTGAACACCCTTTCAACTTGCGCATATCCCCCAAAAAACTAAGCGAAAATAGCCTCTTTCTCATGGAGTAATTCGTGGGAAACAGGGACCCTCAGTAAGGAAGTCGAGTGCATCGACCATCGTCTGCCTCTCGTAATTTGTTTATTTCTTGGTCTTGCTTTGTTATATTTCTAGCAGATTAGATTTATGATTGTCAAATGTATGTTATACAACATAATTTGACTACCAGGTCGGCTCACCCGGTTAAGACGCCACTTTGCAAAGTAGTACTGAGCACCACGGCCGAGGTATCAGAGCAACGCACAATTAGCTTCAGACTGCAGAGAAATAAATTAGGAGGGACTGCCGGTTTTGGATTATAGGATTATGACATTGTTTGAACCTCTTATGCCCTGAGCCTCTGGCTCTAAAATAACATGCCCAAAATGAAATGAGTATATCTCTGTAACTACTTGGTCGATTTGAATAATCTTAGTTTCATAATAAAGGTAACACCTTGGGGATTTTTGTCATAGTGTGAATGTCAGTATGTATGTCACTGAGTCAGCGTAAATGAAGATGGAACACAGCATAAATTAAAGGGGCAAAAAGTGAAATCCTTTCACCACTGGGTTTGCTGTTGTGCACTGCCTGTAGACCAAAACAAAGTGTGTCATGAGCCACACCTCCCTCTACCTCTGCTCTCAACCCCCCACTTGCCTGTCTGCGAACGACCATCTGCAAAGTGCAAACACACCGAGCAAAACAACATCACCATTTTGTGGAACATGTCGAGTAACGAAGTAAGTAACTTACAACGTGAATGCCGCAAGAAAGCGAACTTCCTTTTGCCAAGTTTTCTATGCTGTTTTGTCCGTAAATTAATCATTATGCCAATAATTTAGTGTGTCACCATTGGCATCAAACGTGTCTGTTCGCCGAATGGTGTTAGTAGCAGTGATGTGTGGTCGGAGGTTAGTTTGGTGAGGTAGAATCCTCCCCTTTGCTTAATTAGCAATCAGACGATTAACTAGTTTAGTAAGACTATTCGGCAGAATGACGGGCCAGTTTAAGTTTCCGCAGCGTGATTACTCAGTACCTACACACAACCGTAACGCCTGACCCATTGCTGGGACCGAGCCGCTAACAACTCAAGCTCCGGACATTAAACCATGCTACGACTGTAACATTAAATTTAATTGAATCGACATTGCGACATGTGCCTAATGTTACTGTAACACTAATTAAAGCAGACATTTGACTTTATGTTGTTACTTACCTGTCCAGGAGAAGAGCTAGCTCCGAGTCAAACTGTAGCCCCTTTAGCTCTCGCAGTGCTCTCTACCTTGGAAATGCAATGCCAATATTAATCCGGGTTCTGTCCCTTTCTTTATCCGACAACTTCTTCGCCAACGACCGTTGTTTCTTCAGAAGTAATTTCGGATCCTGCTCGTCTTCAGGTGAACGTTTCGTTCCGCTCTCCGCCATTTTGCTTTTAAAAAAATGAGCACTGCAAACGTGCCACTGCTCACTGGCTGTAGCCTTTATAGGGAGGGAAGGCCAAGGGCTCCGAGAGGAGGGAGGAGGCGGCGATTCACATGAACATACACGAACACGCAGCCGGACCGGCTTTGTAAACAAGGGGCTGGAGATCAACACAGAGAGCGGGTGTGTGACGTCCTGCTATACTCCAGATGAAATTACACCTCTCATTCTTCACAATGCAATTTTTAATTCCTTCAATCTAGAAGTGATGCATTTCCGCTTATTGCCCCTTTAAAGATCTAATTTCCGCCGAACAAAATTTTACATTTATACCAATTGAAATTGTTTATTTGCAGTCTGAAACCTCTAAAAAATTACAGCGCAGAATCTCACCATTATTTGTGCCAAAGTTTATTCTAATCAAGTAAATCCGAGCAAAATTAGAAAGGTTTTAGTTCTAGAATATCCAGGTGGTATCTCCAAATTGGCCATCGGGGCACACTTTGGGCATTGAGTACCATTGGAGGTTTCTCAGCTACCAAAACTGTAAAACTAACTTAATTTCACTTATATGTCAGTACAGGAATACATTCCATCTAATTAGAATCATTTTTTAATTTTTTAAAATTATTTTATATTGCAAGCAGTCCTGTATACATTTTCCCTTTCAAAGAAAATACACACAAAGGAAATGAAGTTTAACTCCACTGGAGCAGATTTATTTTCAATTAAACAAAAACTATAAATACAAAGATAAGGTAACAATGATAAAAAGTAAAATCAAAAGATACCCCAGCAATTATTTATACAAGAACTATGCTTCCGCTGCTCAAAAAAACAGTGCAACTTCAGTAGGGATTGAACTCAAGTCACCCAGGCCAGCGCACAGCGCCTTAGCCACTGACCTACCTGGATAGACAAGCTGCCTGCACTCACAATGCAATTCTAAACAGTGAATCAGCATAACATGTCATGTACCTCGGTTTTGCCCTCATATAGCAGCGCTCTCATTAGTACTTGCATGTAATGGTGCAAGGATTCTCAGTCAGATCCAACTGTGAAGACTACCTTGAAAACA
This sequence comes from Gymnothorax javanicus, assembly GCA_029692085.1. NCBI lineage: Eukaryota > Metazoa > Chordata > Actinopteri > Anguilliformes > Muraenidae > Gymnothorax > Gymnothorax javanicus. Next base: position 85,773,006 of record CM056196.1, read on the forward strand.
ACTGTTGAATATTTTGTGGACAATTATTGTGGTATTATCAATGAGCAACTGGTTTTGCGACTGTATTGCTGCATTCCTGCGCACTTTGAGTGCATTTGCATACTGGCACATGGACACCCAAGGAGACGCACTGGAAACATAAGGCTCTATCTCTGGCTAGGTTTGTGCTATTACGGTGGATGAAGGCTCGTTGGAAATGTCAGAGCCCATAGAATGAAATGACCATCCCCAAAGTCAAACTGATACCATCACAAGCCCATCACTGAGAAGAAAATACATGCGTGCAAGGGGAGTGATCAGGGCCTGACCTAACTGGAGGTGGTGCCACAGAAAAAACATACATGGAGACTGGAAAATGTAGTTTTAATATAACAAGGACACATTGGACTAACAATAGCCGGTGGAAATTTACCCTTCCTCTCAGACTCCTTTATTTTTTCCTGTTGACGCTTTCGTTTGTTTGGCACTCCGAGGAGTGACGTGACGTCATGACGGGGATTCCCTGTGGGCCGTTCGGCTCACTGCTGCCAAAGAGTTTGAACGTAACTCGCATGGAGGGTGGAGGGGGCGATTAATTCTGCTCCTTCATGGACACTGGTGTAATTTTTTTGTTTCGGGGACATGGGATTGCTCTCCCTCTGAATGAAGAGGGGGAGCAGTGTTTGCTCAAGGCAGAATTGGAAAACGTTTTTTTGGCCTTAATTTTTGATCTCGTTATTTCTCCCTTTTTCCGTTTTTTTCGTTCAGTTTCTTTCTTTTTCTTTTCCATTTGTTTATTAATACTTGTGTGTGGGTGTGCGTGTGTGTGGATGGTTGGGGGGTGGGTGGGGTACAGGCTTCCCTGGTGTCGATATCTCTACATATGGATAACAGTGGCTATAAATAAGATTACAGTTTTGTCTTGGAACTCACGGGGCCTCAATTCTCCTCAGAAGCACATAAGTACCCTTGAGATGCTTTGCAGGAAGAATGTTCATTTTGCTTTTATTCAAGAGTCACATTTTTTGGAGGCTGATGTATGCAGATTTCAAAACAAACATTATCATGTGATCGCCTCTTCATGTCACGCAACTAAAAGTAAAGGTGTCCTCATCGCAGCAAAACGCAATTCAAATTTTTCTATTTTAGGAATAGGTGGAAGCGGTGATGGTCGTATTGCATTTTGCAAAATAGTTTTATATGGCATCAAAATAGCTTTAATCTGTGTTTATGCCCCTAATTCTTTTGACCAGCATTTTTTTGATACTATGGCCTCCATATTACTAGACCTTCCAGAATACCAACTCTTGATAGGTGGGGATTTTAATGCAGTATGGCTTCATGACATGGACCGGATAGGCCTAAGAGGAAGCGCAGAGCAGCAGCGAGCATCTACTGCTCTGCAGAAATTAGCTAAAGATCATGAAGTAATTGATGTCCGGCGAACAATGAACCCTTCCATTATGGGAATTCTCTTTTTTTCTTTTTTTTCTGCCCGACATAAGACTTTCAAGAATCGATTATATTTTTGCCTCTAAAATTCTCTTTCGTGATTCCTGCAACACTGACATGATCCCAGTATCTTTGTCAGACCACAGAGCTGTCTTGTCCCAGAGGAAACGAAAATCAGAAAAGAGCTCTCAGAAATGTTTCATTTATTTCTCCTAGACAACTATGAGATCTGTGTGAAACCCGAGTGAGACTATAGCTTATTTCTCCTGTTTCTCACTTTTTTCTCCAGAGCAAAAAGACAGACAAAAGCTAAAATTAGCCTCCTTTGACGTTTCAAAAGAGATCTCATCAAGCTCTAAAATCAGTCTCAGATTTTAGAGCTCAAATTAGCCTCCTTTGATGTTTCAAAAGAGATCTCATCAAGCTCTAAAATCAGTCTCAGATTTTAGAGCTCAAATTAGCCTCCTTTGACGTTTCAAAAGAGATCTCATCAAGCTCTAAAATCAGTCTCAGATTTTAGAGCTCAAATTAGCCTCCTTTGACGTCTCAAAAGAGATCTCATCAAGCTCTAAAATCCGTCTCAGATTTTCTCCACTTTAGCACCTCATTTAGCACCTGTATTCTCATCCTAGCCTTTATAAGTCTTTGTTGATTACTCAGTTCATGCCTCTCATGGTGATCTCAGACAGAGCAAATAAAGAGCTCTCTGCAAGCACTCAATGAATTCTCATCCAGACATTAATGTTTTGTTTTTTTTAAACTGCACTCATGAATATCTGGTGGTAAATAAATCTATAGAGGGAGCTGCATGACTAAGATATTCCCTCAAACCATTGCTAAGAAAATGTGAACACATATGCAGAGACTTCTCATTTTAATTGATATTACATGCTTGTCTACAACGAAAAACAAACAACAAGGACATCTGAAACAGAAGGGTTACATAACACTGACAAGCAAATATCACAGTATTTTTGACTGGATATTTCATCAACATTTTGGGGGTGACTTCAATAATACATCCACATGGAAATTTTCTCATAAGTAATGAGATGTTGAAATTGTGATATTATTCCTCCTAAAAAAAATTGTAAATCATAACTTTGCATTCAAATGATTCATTTTCGTGTTCAGCCCTATATGTGGTTGGCAGATAAACATCTAGAAAGGAGACTATAGTTTCAAATATAGTGCCCAAGCATTCGGAAAAATCTAATAAAGGTTTTTTCTTACAACATTGGTAAAAGTGTACTTGATTATTGTTTTGGTTATTACTGTTGGTTATTACTGTGTGTGTGTTTATATATTTTCTGTGTATGTATAATGTATACATAAAACATTTTTTATTTAAAATATACGTATGTGTATGTGTATGTATATATATATATATGTATATACACAAGTAATATGTACACTATATTATTATAAGGGCAGCATGGCTCAGGAGGTAGAGCGGGCGGCCTAGAAAGCAGAAGGTTCCCGGTTCGATCCCTGGCTCCTCCAGAGAATGTGTCAAAGTGTTCTTAAGCAAGACACTGTACCCCTCACTGCTCCTGATGTGTAGGTTGGCGCCTTGCATGGCAGCCCCCGCCATCAGCGTGAATATAAGGCATAGTTGTAAAGTGCTTTGGGATCATGTCATGTGACTAGAGAGCTATATAAATGCAGTCCATTTACCATTTTGTTCTGGCTCAACTTATTTCTCCTTGTGAATTTTAGGAGAAACATATGAGACAAAATTGAGCTTTAGCAAGGTATCTCCTTTAAGTCTCAAACATGACTCCTGTTGCTCAGTGTCCTGTCTCACCTTTTTCTCCTAGTGAATTTTAGGAGAAACATATGAGACAAAATAAAATCAAAAATGAAACTAAATTGAGCTTTAGCAAGGTATCTCCTTTAAGTCTCAAACATGACTCCTGTTGCTCAGTGTCCTGTCTCACCTATTTCTCCTAGTGAATTTTAGGAGAAACATATAAGACGAAGTAGAATCTTAAATGAAATTAAGATGAGGTAGAACTGAGAATCACAATTTTGTCTCCGGAGCTGTGGAAAAGCCAGCTTTGAGCAGTAAAATTTTCCTCACCTTTTTTCTGAGCGCGGTCAAGCCCAAAGCTCCTCGTTGGCGATTTAATACCACCCTACTTAAAAACAACATTTTCAAACAAGAACTTGAGACTGAATTGGATGATTTCATTAAAATTAACGGCAGTTCAGTTGATGATCCCCGGGTACTGTGGGATGCAGTCAAAGGCTGCACCAGAAATACAACAATCTCCTTTGCTTCAAACCTTAATAAAATAAGAAAACAATGCATTTAATCTCTAGAGATTGCAATTGCAGCTGCTGAGCAAGCACTATTAAATAACAATTCACCTGAAAATACATGTAAGCGACAGAGGTTACTGGATGAACTCAATGGTTTATTGAGACAGAACGCAGAATTCTTAATCCATCGTACTAGGCAGAACCACTATATGAACAGTGCATGCCCTAGCCGCCTCCTTGCTTTTAAATTAAGGACAAATGAGGATTTAGCAAACATCGCAGCAATTAAGACTAAAGAGGGTGTTATAACTTCTGACCCTATAGAAATTAACAGTACCTTTAAACTATTTTATCAAGATCTATATAACTCACAGATCAGTCATGATGAACAAGCCTGCAAAAAGTTTTTAGAATCCTTAAATTTACCAAAATTGACCTCAGAGGCGACAGGCATACTGGAGGCACCTTTTACTTTGGGAGAGTTAGAAAAAGTTATTAAACAAATGAATAAAGATAGATCAGCTGGGCTAGATGGTTTACCCCCAGAGTTTTTTGCTCATTTTTGGTCCCAGCTAGGCCCACTGTTGCTAAATATGATAAATTTTTCTATTTCGAACGGTTCCTTCTCTACCAGCTCAAATGTTGCTGTGATAACTCTTTTGTTGAAGAAGGACAAACTGCTCACTGACTGCTCCTCCTATAGGCCATTGAGTCTCCTAAACTGTGAAATTAAGCTCTTTGCTAAGATTCTGGCAAGCCGTTTGGAGAATTATTTGCCTCATTTGATTCATCAAGACCAAACTGGCTTTATCAAGTCTAGATTTGCATCTGATAACGTCCGTCGTCTTCTCCATCTCATACATTTAGCCTCAAGATCAGACGACACAGCCATTCTCTCGCTCGATGCTGAGAAGGCATTCAGCCGACTAGAGTGGAATTATTTATGGGCGGTGCTTAGGCATATGGGGTTTAGTGAAGGTTTTATCTCCATGGTTAAACTATTATATAATAACCCGACCGCAGTGGTATTAACCGGTAATGTTTGCTCATCCAGGTTCCCAGTTTCAAGATCTTCTCGTCAGGGCTGCCCTTTATCTTCCTCTCTCTTTAGAGCCTATTGCCCAGGCTACTCGGCAGTCAGAGGTGTTAGAGCCAGTGATGATCCGTGATACACCACATTCCATCTCCCTGTATGCGGATGATATTTTGATTTTTGCAAAAAATGTTTCTAAATCACTGCCCGACTTGCTTAAGACTTTTGAAGAGTTCGGCAATCTATCGGGATATAAAATTAATTGGATGAAATCTGCATTATTGCCTCTGGGGGATTAGAAGAAGAATACACCTTACTTTAATATTCCTGTTGTAAACCACTTCAAATATTTAGGGGTTTATATATCGTCTTCACTGGAGGCTGTAATTAATAAAAATTATAATAGAGCACTTAATGATATCTGTAATGATCTGAAAAGATGGTGTAAACTTCCCACATCCTTTCAGTCCAGACTTTCCATTTTAAAGATGAATATATTACCTCGTATTAATTTTATTAGTGCAATGTTACCTCTTGACCCCCCGACTGGCTTCTGGAGGAAGTTAAAATCCTCTACTAGCACCTATTCATGGAATAAGAAGAAACCCATAATTAAGGCCTCCACCTTGCAAAGACATACTGTAAGTCAGCAGGAGGTGTTAACCTGCCTAACTTTGAATGGTATGCATGGTGCTTCACTCTGCGCCCACTTACTGTATGGGTGAACCCAGCATCTCAAGTGTCTTGGCGCCTCATTGAGGAGCAATTAATACATCCATATAACTTAGCAACTCTGATATATTCGAGTATACCACAGCATATAGTGAAACGGGATTTTGGCCCAATTATTAAATATATATTTACTGTATGGCATAAACTCCATAAACTAGCAAAAACTTGTAATAAGTTCTTTTATCAGTCTCCTATTTTTCGTAATCATTCTTAATCATCTTAATTGATGGCAAACCAATCATTTTTCCACAATGGTCTGACAAAGGAGTTCACAAAATCCAAGACATTGTGGGACAACAAGGTCTCCGTGAGTTTGATGACTTACAAAAATCTTATAACCTCCCGGGTTTTTTTTTTACTTGCAGTTACGTGCAGCCATGCGTGCTCATGGTGTACCGTGGGGCGCACATCTGGAAAACCATCCTCTTCATGAACTACTATCCAAGGATAGAAAAAATAATGGTACAATCTCTGTCCTTTATAAATACATAATCCAGGCTTCTTACAAATCTCTCCCACTTGATAACATGTGGAGAAAGGACATTAATTGTTCCTCAGATCTAGATTGGCATACTATTTGGCTAAATACAACCTTGTCATCCAGAAATCTAAACCATCAGATGATACACTACAATTTTATTCATAGATCCTATCTCACTGCTCAAAGACTGTATCAAATGAAGTTCAGAGATGATCAATATTGTGGCTTTTGCCCTGATAATAAAATTGGTACCTTTATCCATATGGTTTGGCAGTGCCCAGATGTTGACAGATTTTGGTTAAATATTTCAAGCATCCTGTCTAATCTTCTTGATTGAGTTGTCCCTCATTCACAGCATTTGCTTTTGCTCAATGATACTTCATCATTGAAGCTTACCGTAAATGCGAAACAACTTTTGCTAGCCGGACTCACAGCTGCAAAAAAAATTAATAGCTTGTCGCTGGAAATCGCCACATGTGCTGTCAGTGAGAGAATGGCTTTTGGTCTATAAGGAAATTGCTCAGATGGAGTTATCTACAGCACGATGTCGCCATGCCAAGGCACAAAATATCTCCTGTTGGCCAAGGCTTTTGCAAAAGATATGTGCTTTATTGTAGTATCTTGAATTTTGTATGATGCTTATGTTGAGATTACCTGTGGGATCCCTGGGGGGGGGGGGGGGGTTGCACTGTATGCGTGAGTGAGTGATTCAGTGAAGTTTATGTAAAATGTCCTATATGCTTATGTTTTTTTTTTTTTTCTCTCGCTTTCTTCTTGTTTTTTTCTTTTCTTTCTTTTCCTTTTCAATATCACTATTATTATAATTATTATTATCATCATGATTATTATGATCTTTACTGTTGTTGTTGTTGTCTTTTTCTGTGTAGGCATGTAAGTTTTACCTGTCTTGGGCATACTACCTGGGTTGGGGGGAGGGCTGGGGCAGATACAGCTGCCAGTGCAATTTGTATTGATTACCTCACTTACATAATGACTGTATGACTGCCTCCATTAACAATAAACAATTGATCAAAAAAAAAAAGAAATTTACCCTTGAACACAGTTTTATGTCATAAAATAACAAAGTTAAGAAAAATGTTTTGCTCAGCCCCATAGAATGTAAAGTGTATGCCTGCTGTTCTTTGAGTGTGGAGTCGGTTTAAAATGACAAAGCTTATATCGTTGGATTCTGTGGACTTTCCTTTTTTATTTGATGCATCATTTGTATGCCTAGCACAAATTCAGTATGAACGCTAACGAATGAGCACTGATATTATTTTATCCTATGTTTTGCTACATGCTTATTTACTTGCTTGGCGCATTTATTGGTTTCAGTTGAGGTAAAAATGGTCAACATGAGCTTTTTGCTGAGTTTCTTCTCGTTAACTGGATATGTCGCATGATGATGTTGCTATTAGGAACATGCCTACTTATTGTGTTTATTGATTGCCTCCGGTATCGGGCTTGAGAGGTTAAGGGCCTGCTGTTAGCCAGCTGGGCTCTCGTCAGTAAAATTCTAAGCTTGCGCATGTTTGGGATTCCTCTGTCCTTGCTCAGGAGTAGGTTTCCCAAAAGCATAGTTGCTATCTACATTAGCTACTTACATAGCTAGTTCAACCATATACAGTACACGATTGAAATTAAGCAAGTTAGCAAATATGCTTTTAGGAAACGCACCTCAGAGCTTGGCTTCCGCTCAATCGCCCATGCCCGAGGCTCTGGTTCATGCTGATACATTTGCGGTAGCTGGTAGCATTCAGCTTCATCCCTATCACTGTGGATTTCTTCTTCATTTTGGGTCTCTCCTACCTCTCAATTGTCATCATCACTGTCGCTAGTTGTTGAACTTGTACTGGAATCATCCTCTTCAACTTCGATGTCCAGGTCAATCAAAAATTCTGACATTTTGACGTCTTGCTTGAATGTAATACACACATACGATAGCCTATGTGTCACAATTGATCCCATGAGTGACATCACAGCTCTTGGCCCAATTCATAGGGCTGATCAAGTGCAATACTGGGGGTTGCTAAAAGCCCATTTTACATCCATGCTTACTCTATTCCACTATGATCTCCGGGTGAAAAATGCTAATAGTTTGAGGGAGTATTGCATGCCCTCGCGAATGATACCAAATACAACAATTTTTTCAAATGAATACATGTCTGGGCGATTTTCAGCCAAGTGTGCAAGTAACATGAAAGACACTTTAGAAAAATCAAACCCATTTTTTCCCCATAATTTGGCCTGATTTTTTTTTTCTCAGTGAATTTCTAAGGTTTCTACAAAGCTGCAATTGCAAGAACTATCTTTAATTATGAGAAAATGCATTTTGAAATTTTTCATGTTGTCTTTCATGTTACTGCAGTAACATGAAAGACATGTCTTTCTTGTTACCATTTTTTTTTTTTTTGTCAAAATACTATTTATATTTAAGTTTTAACCAAGTTTTTGTGGTAAAATGGTTTCAGATGCACTTTACTGTGTTTCTAAAGTGTTTTACAAAAAGATTTAAGGGAAAAGGCTTAATATCTGCAGAGTAACAAAAAGGACCTATACGGTAACAAAAGAGAACACGTATAAAATGACCAAAAGTTGATGGTTTCATATGACAATTTTATTTTTAAAAAGACGTTTCCAACATTGAAAGGGATTCAGAGAATTGGGGGGTTCACAATGCATAAAACTTTCTTTAAATTGTACAGCCCCCTCCATCCACCACAACACTACTGGAGGGTTCAAGCATTCTCTCCCATTGTAAGCATCATTTGAGTTAAAGTTTTGACCCTTTCGTTATCAAGGGTGAAAGGTGGAGGGCCCTCAAATCCCACCTTATCAATTATGATCTTCCTTTCAACTGTTAAAATATCATCTCTCCTTGGCCAGTCATAGGTATACTGGGAACGGCTGCCAACACGTTCTAGGAATTTTATTTTGATATTTTTCTCAGCAGTAAGTCTCCCAATATAGAATGAGCGTGTTTTCCCTCATGTGAAAACGACTGCATAGAAACACTGTTCCTCTAGTCTTAAATCACTTGGCTCTTTGTCTTTGCCCAGCGCCTGTGTCTCAATTTGCTCACCGACTGCACTGCTGAGACTGTTGCCTCGCTGACTTTGCCAAGCCTTCCACAGCATGTACTCCTTGTGATCTTCTGGAGACAAAGTGGAAATGTCTTCCACCACAACATCAAACCCTTCTAACAAACGCTTCTCAAACAGATTCCTCTGTATTGTGCTAAGCTGAGCTTCAATCTTATCGAATGTGCTGTTGGGTTGTTTGCTCTTTGGAATTTTTGGAAGCTGTATCTGTTCAGGTGAATGGCAGGTACATACACCACATGACCCATTACAGTAACATGACAGTGTGCGATGTCTGAAGCAACCTGGGGATGTAACATCAATTTGGTGCATTTTGAGGGTTCCCGTTACCGATTGGATTGACATATCATTTAGACTAGACTCCACATCAGACATGTCATCAGTGGTGACCACAAACAATTTGACATTCAAGTTGCCATCTAATATTTTAATCATGCTCTCTAGGTCTGCCACATCCTTGCCATATGCTACTGCACGATCAGCAGCATTTTTTATGGCTGCCCCCACACCATCTGCTGGACCCTTTCCGTGACCACTCTCTAGAAAATTCCATGAAACAAATTCAAATCCCAGATGGAATGGAATGTTACTCAGATGACAGAAATTGGTTTTGTTTCCATACTGACTTGTTGGTCCATCAGATATGAACTGGATTTTCTTTATACCTCTTTCCCTTAGGTCACAGATCACAGATTTTAAATGAGCCCAAACAGAGGCTGACCCATGTCGTGTGTCAGAACTCAAGGTACAGCAACACTTGATAGAATTATCTAGTGTTGCGTGGCAGGTATGCAATGTAATATGTCTTTTGGAAGCGCCGAAGTGCATGCTCATTATCTCCCTCTCCAGTTTACATTAATAATTTTCAGAGAAGTCCATCTGAAGGACACAATCATCAGCTGAAATTGAATTTTTTAGATTCCTTATCTGTTGGTACTGATGGTACACCCTGTGCTGGTGGGGAAGAAGTTCCCTCAGCTTTGTTTCAAACAAGTGGCATATAAATGACAACGTAAAATATCAATGTCTTATTCTGTGCTCATGTCGCTTGTGCAACGGCACAGATTTGTGTGAATTAGTTTGCGAGGCTCATGAAGCAGTAAGCCATGAGAATCCATTCTGTATTCTGACTGTAGTTACACTACACGACAATGCAAATGAAAAGCAACTGCATAAAACAGGTGATTGATGATGAATACTGAATATACCAGTGTTTCAAATATATTGTTATTTAAAATGTAGTCATCTCTATATTTGTAAACTTGGGAACAGATTTTTATTTTCAAAATTTCAATCAAAAACTGCTAATTTCTGCAGTACTAAAAGGTGGTCTAACAGCTGACGTAGAGCGTTGGTGTGGTTTCAATGCTGTGAAAGGGAGGTATGAACACAGCTCTTTTCTGCAGGTCAGTCTTCCTATCTCTGTTCTGTATGGCTGAGAGTGGAAAATAAGTGGCCTCATACCTGTCTTTCATGTTACCAATTTGTCTTTCTTGTTACTCGATGATGGTAACAAAAAAGACAAACTACGGTAACAAGAAAGACACAACCAGAAGTATTTCAGGGTACTGTGGGCACCTGTCCACACACAAACGTGCCTTCATTATGGCAATCTGGAGCCGTTACACTATTACAGGTCACTCTGTCAGTTTCTACCTGGAATCATGCATTATTTTGTAGTAACAAGAAAGACATGCAATTTGTGAGACACGCAATTTGGAAAAACTTACAGAGCTGTCTCTTCCTCCCACAGCTTCTTCAAATTCTAAAATGCAGCCAAAATAGATCCCTTACATCCTTGTATTAAACAAAAAACCATGGTAGTGATACCTATAGGAGACAATGTTAATTACTGTCCTCAGATGTTATGGTGGTAACAAGAAAGACAATGACTGAACCAAGTTTGCGACATAGCTTAGTTGACTAATATTTCTAGAGGGAAAACTAGGAAAAGGGGAGACAAATCCGTCTTAGAGACCTAAAATACAAAGAAACATATGAAGTTTTGTAGTGATAAGATTTCTCATGGGACAGAGAAAAAAATCAACTTGAGTAAAAGTGACCCCACTTGAGACGGGTAACAAAATGGACATTTTGACCATAAAAATCCTGCTATTTTTTGTTTTTTCCCTTATGTTATGACCCGTCGGACAGGAGCTGCAACATAAAGGGAGACGCACACTCTTGGCTCATTTTAGACAAAATAGGGGTATGTTTAATTGACGAAACAACAGATATGCCAATGGGTTTTTTTGAGATAATCGAGTTATTAAGCAGTCGGCCAGCGGGAACGAAGTGGCGTGGACAGCTTCTCAAGGTTCCTCTTCCGGGACGTGTGCGCCTCCTCTACTGTTCACCCCCAATCCTCTTTATAGAGCTGGGAAACGCTGCTCAGGTGTGGCTCACCTGTAATTAGGACAGACGGAAAACAAAAGAACCGGCAACCACCAGGGGCCGCCAAAACAGCATGTGGCTATGGCCACCAGGACTGGGGGACGTAACACCCTCAAACGTGACCAAACAATTTTTTTAAACTAGAAAAAGGTGTACTTCAACATACTAAATTGCTTCCTGGGTGTTTATTTTGAATTAAAAAGGTGAAATGCGATAATACATTTTTTACTCCTAAATTGCACACTTGGCTGAAAATCGCCGTCTACTTTAAGAAAGATGGAGAACTGTGATCCTTGGCAGTCTTAGTCCACTAATCTGATCATCTGTAGCACTGCCTGAAGAGTGATTGTACATATGTGTGAGAGCTCAGAAGAAAAGGATAACAGTGGCAATGCTTCATATTCAATAATACACGCATCAATACAGTAAAAAAAAAAAAAAAAAAATTTCTTAGCTCTGAATTTATGTTGCTCTGAACACCAACAACACATTCCAACCTGAAAGGGCCAGTCTGAGTTCAGGCTTTAATTCCAACTATGCAGTAACACCCAGGATTCTACAACCCCAATTCCGAAATAGTTGGGACAAAGTGTAAATTGTGAATAAAATCAAAACGCAATGACTTTCAAATTACACCAGCCAGTATTTTATTCACAATAGAACAGAGCTAACATAGCAAATGTTGAAACTGAAAAATTTTACTATTTTATCCACAAAATTAGCTTATTTCAAATTTGATGGCTGCTACAGGTCTCAAAAAAGTTGGGACAGGGGCCTGTTTACCATGGTGTACCAGCCCCTCTTCTTTTTAACACAGAGTGGAGGCGTCTGGGCATTGAGAAGACAAGTTTCTTGAGTTTAACCATAGGAATTTGATCCCACTCTTGTTTAATACAGGCTTCCAGCTGCTGGAGAGTTTTGGGTCTCCTTTGACGGACTTTTTGTTTAATTATGCACCAAATGTTCTCAATCGGTGAAAGATGAGGACTGCAGGCAGGCCAATTCAGCACACGGACTCTTCTACTACACAGCCATGTTGTTGTAATAGCTGCAGTATGTGGTTTTGCATTGTCCTGCTGAAATACACAAGGCCTTCCCTGGAATAGATATCATCTGGAGGGGAGCATATGTTGCTCTAAAACCTTTATATATCTTTCAGCATTCATGATGCTTTTTAAAACACGCAAGTGTCCCACACCATATGCACTAATGAATCCTCATACCATCAGAGATGCTGGCTTTTGAACTGAACGCTGATAACAGGAGGGGTGGTCTTTCTCCTCTTTAGCCCGGAGGACACGACGCCCATGATTTCTAACAAGAATGTCAAATTTGGACACTTTGCCACTTTGCTACAGTCCATTTTAAATGAGCCTTGGCCCACAGAACACGGTGGCGCTTCTGGATCATGCTCAACAATGGCTTCCTTTTTGCATGATAGAGTTTTAGGTGGCATCTGTGGATGGCACGGTAGACTGTGTTTACAGAAAGTGGTTTCTTGAAGTATTCCTGGGCCCATTTAGTAATGTCAATAACGAAGTCATGCCGGTGAGTGAGGCAGTGGCGTCTGAGGGCCTGAAGATCACGGGCATCCAGTAAAGGTCTTCGGCTTTGTCCATTACGCAAAGAGATTTTTCCAGTTTCTCTGAATCTTTTGATGATGTTATGCACTGTCGATGATGAGACCTTCAAAGCCTTCACAATTTGACATTGAGGAACATTGTTTTTAAAGTATTCCACATTTTTTTACGCAAGCCTTCACAGGTTGGAGAGCCTCTGGCCATCTTTACTTGTGAGAGACTCAGCCTCTCTAAGACATCCCTTTTATAGCCAATCATGTTACACACCTGATGCCAGTTAACTTAATTACTTGCTAAATGTTCTTTCAGCTGATTCTCTTATATATCAATTGCTTTTTCAGCCCTTTTTTTTACCTGTGTCCCAACTTTTTTGATACCTGTTGCGGCCAGAAAATTTGAAATAAGCTCATTCTGTGGATAAAAATGTAAAATGTCTCAGTTTCAACATTTTAAATGTTATCTATTCTATGTTCTATTGTAAATAACATATTGGCTCATGTGATCTGAAAATCATTGCATTTTGATTTTATTCACAATTTACACTTCGTCCCAACTATTTCGGAATTGGTGTTGTACTAATCAAGGTCTTCAAATTGAATCCTTGAGTTTCCAAAGAGCCCAACTCCAAGGAGCACTCTTTTTCAAGAAAGGGAAAAACAGACTTTTTTTTTTGCCCATATGTGATGACTCCTATTTTTAGTTTATTTCTTTACAAGAAAGTGTCACTGGGATTCTTTTGGCTGAAATTAAATTCTTTTGGCTGAACTGTTTTTAAGCTCTGTGTGTTTGTTTGTTTGTTTGTCTGTTTGTGGGCACTTGCCAGCGTGAATTGAAGTCTGCCCCTAGTGGCTTTGTGTGTTTGTGCAGTTTTGCCAATACGCCTGAATGAGATGTCTCTGCCAGGCTGATTGGGGTTTTTATAAGATATGCAATTAAGGGGCAGGCAGCTCGGTGGATGATCATGTATCTTTGAATAGTTGTTGTTATGTAAAAATCTGAGACTGTGAAAAAATATACATCGCGAGATAAGCAAATTTAAAACAAAGTTTGTTGATACTTCTGTGCATTCAAACAAAACAAGGTTTTCCCATTATTTTCCCACTTCTGTAAAAATTGTTGATTCAGAATTCAATTAAAAAAAACGGTTCCAGAGGCCAGGGTTTTTTTTTTACATATCTGATAGTGGATCTGATGTTTAATTAACAAAAATATAATGCAAGAGAAAATAAACAAACGGCATAGCTTTAATTTTGCTATTTTACAAGTTTGGTTTTGTATAAAGTTATGGGCGTCAAAGTTTGGTTAAATCGTCGGTGATTTCACAAACTGATGTATCTCTGTTTTTACAAATTGTCAGAAATTGAATTTGAAAATTCTGCAGGATGTACAGTCCTCTCCTGGTTACCCTATCCATGCATTCTCCATGGTTATTTGCATCAATGTTGCTAAAGTTATGAAGATAGTGGCATAAGTAACAGTATCTGGTTCTTTGACCTAGTTAGCTGGTACAGCTAATTAGAAAGTAATATGTCACTTCGTGGAATGGTGGATACGTAGTGGTCATGAGACACGCCAGTGATACGCCAGTTCGTGAAATAGAAAAATGCAAAGCACTGTCAACACCAAGACATACGTCAATAGATTTTTCGTGTAATAAGAGGACCTAAAGGCTTCGACTTTTGATAGTTGAGTAACTTTGACTAATAAATATGAAAAGTATCTTGTACCCATACAATATTACTTAATTGACAAAATTAAGTTAATGAAAACCATATAACACTCAATGATGGATCATAAAGTGTACTATAAATATTATCAACCTTAGATCAGGTTGGTTTTGTTGGTAAAACACTCCCAGGGCTATTCATTAACTCTTTTCACTTCAAACAACAAAAACCTTTCCCAGAAATCAAGTACTTTGTTAAACAATCTGATATTTCCGAATGCGATTGGCCAGAGGGGGGTGCTCTGAAACCCCCAAGGAAACTGGTTCATTTTCTGAAGTATTCTTTATCATATCTGGGTCGATGAGGGGTAATCACGCTTTTGAAATCCAACTACGAATATCATTACATGTTTATGAATCAAACAACTAGTCATGGCAGTCTTATCCAACGTAATGTTTTCAAAGAGGCAGTCCACAATAGAATGAGGTGTGGTCAGGGTTCTTCATCAAAGCAGTCGGACCATTGCAGAAACTCTGGAGATCGTTGTACTTCCCTTCAGACTAATATGCAACAAAACTTGTCTGTGAATACAGACAGTTTCTGGCAGCCTCGTGCCTCATATGGTCCTCACAACTTTCGAGACTAGACGACCCCATTTTATACATGAACTTTTGCATGAGAATAAGGATAAAGTCATGACACGAAACACTAATGAGAAAGAGATCCCATGGTGTAATGCAATGACTGATCATGAGGTAGCCTACATGTAGATCAAATGGACTTTTTAAAATAATCATGCTTTTACCTGCTTTTCTTTTAAATCGGATTGGGAGTTCATCTTTATTTCTAATAAGCCCCCGTTTACACTTACACGGTTATTTTGACAAACGGAGACATTTCCCTGCGTTTGTGCCCTGCGTTTACATGCAAACGGAGAATTCTCCTCTGAAAATGATTCTTTCCTAAAACTCCGGCCAGAGTGGAGATTTTGGAAAACTTCGGCTGCACGTTTGCTTGTAAACTGAGAAAAAGTGAGTTTTAGGCAGCCGACATCACAGTACGCACCAGAACTTGCTCCTGCGCCAAAAGTGCGACCTATGTTTACATTTTCATTTGGCTGTGGTGATCATGGATGATCGCGATTCGTTTCTGTTCTTGCTATTTTTCTGGATTCTGATTGGCTTACATGGGCTTCAGCTTCTCGTTAAACTGCCACCTACAGGTTTGGCATGCTCTTGACGGCATATATACACGGGTACGTGTAAACGAAGACTTTTCTGAAAACTGATACGCGTGCATGATATTATTTTTGAAAACGGAGACGGTGAAATGTTCGTTCATGAAAATAGCCGGCCATGTGTAAACGGACTGTAAATTCAACACACAGTGAATTTTGTCAATTGTCTGGACTCGTGGTTTCGTGAAATTTTTTGGGCGAGGCGTTGATGCATGTGCTACAGGAATGTAGATTCTGAAGGCAGACTCAAGTCATAAAACCTATGTGTAGCAGGCTAAAGTTCATCCTGTCACTGGGTCACTGAGGTACCTGGCTAGCATATTGCAGCTGTGCATTAGATATCAATGGCAGGTTGAACTCATTTAACTGGGATAAAAGTGAGATACGTCACTTCGTGAAATCAACGAATTTGTACCAACGACATATGTCAAATTTTGTTGCTTAATAATATGGGTACGAGGTTAGATATGGAATTGAAACCTAGACCAATCAAAAGACCTCGCCCCAGGACCAACGAGATGCCCATAACTCAAAACCCTAAAAAAATTAGATACGTCACTTCGTGAAAACACCGACGAAATATCAGAATTTCAAAAGAATGATTCATATCCAATACACAGAAACAATTAATGTCTCTAGAGAAGCCAACTTTCAGATTTTTTCAACAAAATTGTTTAAAGCAGTTTCATACCATCTTAAATTACATATTAATGCTTCATACTCAATAATACATGCATCAATACAGTTAAAAAAAAATGTTCTTGGCACTGATTATATGTAGCTCTGAACACTGAACACGAACAATACATTCCAACCATGGTACAAATTATGAGGTGGGGGGCAGGGGGCTTTGACCCCCTATATAACCATGAACCTTCATACCCCACCCCGAGCTGGCCCCCGAAAAGAATGAAAAAAAGAGATTGAGTAAAAACATTATCATAAATCTTGAAAGATATTTTCCACATTCATATCTGGAAAGAACTTGTAGTATGCTTTCAGACACCCCGAAAGAAGATCATTCCATTTATTTTTTTAACATTTCTGAGCCTCATGTCTTAGCAGCACTGCACATAAAGGAAGAAACTGTCAGTCAATGTCAGCTTGTTGTATAGTACAATACATTTCACCAAAGAACTTGCAGGATGAATTTGTACTGATCACTAGATGGTGCTGTGACTCAAATCAAAAGTTCACTGAATTTTCAGGGGCCAGGCAGCACAGCAGCCCCTCCCCTCCCTCTTGTTTTGTTCATCTATAATGCACAAAATTTTGCCTGTAGGTCCAGTCTTATGCCAAACCCCCTCAACTGGCATTGTGGGCAAATAGTCCTGATGATGTTGGTGCTACAACAACCGTCTAAAGTTTAAAACTTTGAAAAGTCATAAAAAATCAGACATAAATGGGACCTCTTTGTAACTTTCCTTTAACGTAGGCCTAAGTGAGCTAAAAGTTCGGCTGCTTTGACCAGGCAGCTAGTATGAAGTCTATCACTCGGTTTTTCTCAAAAACTGCACATCTTCTTCCAACCATCTTCTTCCACATTTTTTGCTCATTTGACACCAAACTTGCTGCACTGCATCTTCAGGCTGTCCTCCACAAAATACAGGGCTCGTATTAGAATTTTTTGACTGGATGCACATGGTGCACCCAGATGTTGAAAATGGGTGCACTCGTGCGAGTTTAGGTGCACAGTCTAAAACTTGCTTAATTCAATAAAAAAGCTGCTTTGCAGCAGCACAAAATGAATAAAAAAATATTCTTAAACTCATATTCTTTGATATACCATAGGACTACTATAAGTTTGCTATGGTGCAACAGGTCAGGGTTATTGGTGGGATAAGATTTTATTAAAATCATGCTGTATATAAGAAGATGGAAAAAATACTAAAAAAAAAAAACCTAAGAAATCGGTAAAACTGAGTGTACTATTGTTATTTATCACAGTCAGATAATATTCAATCTATAATTTAATTTCACTTTGTTTGACTTGGCCGAGAAACTGAAGTAATTTTCCACTACTCCATCATAAGACCTCTCTAGCCTCCATAGCAGCAACAATAAATTTGTTGTGCAGACAGGAACTCAGCAATGCCAATATAGAATAACAGCCACACAACAGACATCATAAAAGACAAATCACACAATAGAAGAACAATACAATCATCCCAAAATATATAATCATAGAAAAGAGCTTCAACATCTCCCAGGTCTAACTAAAGTTCAATATGAACAAGACTGTTCACCTGGTGGCCTTATTATTCAGCATTACAATTTCTGTGGGTACAAAGCTATTTCTGTACTGTTTTCTCCTACCCTTAGGGACCACAAAATGACAGCCAGAACGAAGGAGCTGGAACTCACCATGCAAAGGATGTAAGCAGTCGTTGAGAATAGAGCTGGCTTTATGCTGCAGCTGTGTGCCATAAAGGGCTGTCATAGTGAGTTGAGGCTCCCCAATTAGCCGACCAGCCCACTTGATAATTTGGTTCAGGGAATTTTTGTCCTGTAGTGACAGATTACCAAACCAGGACACCAGGGCAAAAGATAATAATGACTCGATAAAAGCTTGATAAAATAGGGTCAGCGTGGTTTTGTCAATAATAACAGTATCGTCTGCAAATTTTAAAATGTGCCTGTTTTCATAAACACTCTTGTACATGTTTGTGTAAAGGATAAAAAGTAAAGGTGAGAGAACACATCCCTGAGGTGAGCCAGCAGAGGAGCGACTCATGAAATGCCATTCACTTTGACAGCTTTAACAGCTTTTTGCTGTTTTTTTTTTTTACATTCAACGTAACTCCGTAATTAAGACCCTCTCCTCCTAGATAACATTTGATCTAGAAGATTTTTTTTTTTTGTAAGATTTTGTTAATCACCCAGCAGCCACTTACATTACATCCAACGAATAAGTGCATACGCATACATCAACCAACGTGAATGGATCTTCAAACATGAATCTCAATTACAATGTCCCAAGTGTCTACCCGAGTATGCGCGTGCATGAACGTCATTTATTTCTCCCGTTAGGCCGCAGTCCCATTGGTTCAGGTCGTGGTCTGTGCTGGCGGCGCCCCCTTGTGCCGCGGAAGGCAGATGTCCCACAAACTCCCTGATCCTGGATCAGGGAAAGTCTTTAATGATAAATATACATTACGCGATCAGCCAATGATAACACATATGCGGCCACAGACCAAACGTGTCCCACAGTCTTGTAGGCCCATCGATTTTGTCATTAATTCTCGTCCCTTACCGAAAAAATTCATCATTTCAGGTAAGGATGAGCGCATTTGTAGAAAGAGGATTTATTTCGGGGGCTGATTTTTACTAGGTGCACGCGGTGCATCCGATTTTAAATTTTGGGTGCACCTGCCGAAAACCGGGTGCATTCGTGCACCTATGCACCCGCTATTTTGAGCCCTGAAATAAATTGCCAGATTTTTGAATTACCAAAAACTGAGCTCACAGTGCATCAAAATGTTCTACAATAAACAGTACTGTATACTGCTATGGCAAATTTTCAGTAAATAAATCTCCAATCTTTAAGAAAAAAAATGACAAAAATTTTAAAGTCATGGTAAATGTAATGTGGAAAATGTAATAAATGCTTCTCAAAAACTGAATTCACTACAATTATTTTAATTTTGCTCCAATGCAGTGCATTGATCCCAATGTAAAATAGAACATCTTTGACTGATCCAAAAGCACAAGCTCCAGTATTCTCAAAACCATATAAATAAGCCACAGAAGTTTGGGGACATTGTTCTGTGGCGTGATGAAACAAAACTGGAATATTTCGGGCTTATGAACCAGTGGTATGTCTGCAGGAGGAATAAAGAAGCTTACGCTGAAAAGTACACCCTGCCTACAGTGAAGAATTGTGGGGGCTTTTTGATGCTCTGCGGCTGCCTTGCTTCCTCTGGCACTGGAAATCTGCAAAGTTTGGAAGGCAAGATGGATTCAGTCAAGAACCAGGATATCCAAGGAGAAAATGTAATGCTGTCTGTAGGGAAGCTGACGCTTGGGCATCATTGGACCTTCCAACAGGACAATGATCCTAAGCATACCTCAACATCCACCAAGGCTTGGTTTCAGAAGAAGGCTGGGAAGATTCTAGAGTTCCCATCACAGCCGCCTCACTTGAACCACATAAAAAATCTCTAGTAGGATTTGAAGAACACAGTTGCAGCAGGCAAACCCTAGAATATCAATGAACTGGAGGCCATTATGCATGAGGACTGGGCCAAGATTCCTTGGGAATGCTGCAAAAAGCTGACATCTGCCCATGCATCCCATTTCCAGCAGGTCATAGCGGCAAAATGGTTTCCTACTAAGTATTAAAGATGCTGGTCATGAAGGAGTTGAATAATTTTGAGCCTGCAGTAGTCATTAAAAGTGGCATTTTGTGTTGAATTTGGAGAAGCCACTTGTAATGTTTGTGTTGAGCCATTTAAATTGTTCTTGTTTGATTTGTTCATTGCAAGCAGCTGAAAGTTTGTAAAATTTGCCAGTAAACCTAATTTGCAACGGGGGTTGAATAATTTTGATTGCAACTGAATGTTGTCATGAACCACTTCATCTATTTGCCCAGGTAGCACATTCCGTTAGGAGCCAGCATATGGTACAAAATGTTTCTGACTCAAGCCCTGAGTGGTACTTTAAAGATGCATTTGGTAGTTTACTAACTGACATATGGTCATCATTATGATGAAAATGGTGAATAAGCTGTTGCTTAAGCTCGGAAGAACCTAAGTACAAAAACATTTATAACAAAATTTTCCTCATTAATATTTCCAATTTTAGCAGTACAAATCTCCTTCTTCTACACTACTTCAACTACTTCCACCAGAGAGATAACATGATACGGTTTCTGTCAAAATTTGATTGGTGGTTATTTAATGAGTTGATGAGATCATATGCGTTCATTTTTTAATGAGCTTATTATAGTTTATTCTGTATCACCCCCTCTGCCACCTCCTCCCCCTCCTCCCCTGGCTGCGTGGGGTAATTCAGCACAGCCACCCTCCCTCCCTCCCTCGGCTCTGATGTGGGTCAGTGATTTAATTTTATACGTTTTTAGCGTGTTTTACGTTTTTTGGGATAACCCTTTTCAAGAATTTATTTAATTGTATTATTAATATTATTGTTTAGTGCTTTTTAAACGTGGATTATTTGAGTGGTGGGGAAGTGGAAGTGATAAGTGGCAAAACTTTATTTCAAGCATTTGTTGGTCGTGGGGAAACGATAGAGGGTTAAAATTCTGAGAGTGTTTGAAAGTTCCTGGCGATATGTTAGTAAAATAGTGTTTTAAAGCAAATAAATGTTAGCAAAATAGTGTTTTAAAGTGAAAAAATGAAAGTAAGAAGTGTTAAAACTGGAGAGTAATGAATGAAGTACATTTGAAATAGCTGCGAATCTGTGAGCAGAATAAGGAAAGAATGGAAAGAAAGATAAAATTATTTACTGGTAAAGTCTGCCCGCGAGATGTGAGTGGAGAAAAAAAGTTTTTCTAAGTTCGTTGTCGAAAGTTCGATGCAAAATAAGGCTGGTTTCCAAAGTCTTCTCATTCCGTAGGTCTTCTCTCTCCCTCTGTCTCACTCTCTCTGTGTGCAAGCAGAGTGAGTGAGTGAGGGAAGTCAAAGGGGGCGGGGCTGGTTCTGTGCGTGTGTGCGTATGTGTGGTGATGGGTGGTGTTCAAAGCGCATGCGCTAATAGAAAATTGGAGTCAAAGCCAGCCTTCAGGACTTGTATAAAACGTGGCCTTTAAGCTCATCTAACTTGTATCGGTCTTTGAGCTGATCTAACTTGGCGCACTGAGAAAAACTGGAAGCTTTTAAACCGATAAACATGTCTTCGACTTCAACGCCTGTATCTGCGGGGACCAACGTACAACTGCAAACTGTTCCGCGAGGCCCAAAGAAACCTTTCGCTACAATGTCAAGAGCCCTTTCGCAGGTGATGCACCATGAGTGGGGTGGCTCTGCTCATCCGAAGGAGCCCCGCTGCGGCTACCACATTTACACGGATGCCGATGTTCCAGAAACTCTTTTTTTTCAATTTGTATGCGGACGAGGACTTTGACTCTATTGGAAAACGTAGTGCATTTGTTGACATTCATGACTGGTATAATTTGAAAACAGCCTACGCGTATGTCGCCTCCGGTTATCAGAAGCGCTTTGAATTTTCTTCCAACTCACCTAATTGTCCAAGCAGGCACATGATGAGTGTGCTGGTGTCAACAGAGGATGCAGAGGATGGAAAACTGGAATGACTGATTGTAAGGGAAAGTCTTTACACGTTGGTGAACTCAAAACTGTGTGCAAATTATAACTAGTTTTACTGCTGTAAAAAAGATGAATCTTTGCTGTCGGATGCGCTGGTTCAAGCTGATAAAGTGTTTGAGGATTTCGAACACTGGCAGGCCATGGAGTCAGTGAGGATACGCCTGAGTGAGAAGTTTGAGGGAAACTCAGGGGGAGCATCTCATCAGGTCAAAGAGGATGCCAATGAAGAACGCTTCGTGCGGGAATCAAACCCCGTTGACCAGTTCAAAGAAGAAAAAGTTTAAACAGTTCATTCACAATGTTAAATTTGGACTGTGAAATATATGTATTGTTAGCGTTCTTATGATGTTAATAAATGTTTTTATTTTTTATTTTATAGTTACTCTGTTGAACAAATTGTAATAAATTCAAATTAGAGCAAACCGTCACAATGTAAAAGATGGTTCATTTATGATGTAATATTTGAATTGAAAAGTATATGCTCTGTGTGCATTTTGTATCTTTTATGATTAATATGTTTTAAATAATAAAAATACTTTTTAAACCACTTGTCGTCTATTCCATTTAATTTCAAGGTTGTTCAAGCGTCAAGCGTTTACTTACCAATACCACACGGCCCATGATAGGCTGTAGCCTCTTTAAAGGCGTGGTTAGAGGGAAAGGTGCATAAGATGGTCTTTAAAAAGGCCCGAGTTCGAATGCTATCCTTACAAAAAATCCACAAACTTTAATCGTAGCAGTCATGTGTCAGGCTGTGTACAAAACCTATGTCCCGATCAGCCGAGCGGGTTCGGTGGCATCTCCAAAATCATTGAGTACTGCGCCGACAACGATACGCCAATTTAGGATCCCTGGCTGCCGGAAGGGTTTGAAGCTGGCGACGGTGTGCTGCACGACAGACCACGCTGCCGGGGGGAAATGCGTCCCGAAAAAGAAGGCCCTGCCGCAACCATCAGCACCGCTGAGGCCTGCAGATGAAATCGACGGATGCCTCACAGCCCGGATGATTAAAGTTCTGAAGATGGTCCTGGCATGCCTTCTGCACACTGCAATTGAAGAGTTGTTGAAAAGCCAGTGCCAGGGGTGTGAGTATGACCACCCCAGCCAAATCAGGTACAGCTGTCTGTTTGAGCCTGATTCTTTTTATTTTCAACGTAACTTTGAAAAACTGTGTGGCAAAGTGAAAACGCCATGGTTGAATGTCCTACTCTCCAAGGCGCTCGAAGTGCTGGGGCTTAGGCCGAGCCCCACGCGTGTCGAAGGGGCTGTTGACACCATTCTTTCGGACCTCAAGGACGAGCCGTACATCAGGGGGATGCTGCAGGAAATTCAGAACCATGACTTGGGGCATGTCGGCAACAAGATTGTTGATGAGGTCCGGAGAGATTTCTGGGAGATTTCAGGGGCGATGCAAGAAAGCTTGTGGGATGACGATAAAGTATGAGATAACTAATGTTCTGCAAATTTTTGTCTGTTTTGCACCAATTTTTAATAAAATGATGATATTAAATGCACTGTTTGGGTATCATGTGTCATTTTTTGCTCTAGTGGCGAAGATGGATGTTCAGGAGCGTTTGAAGTCTGTTTATTATACCCCTGAGAATCCAGGGTCTTTTGGTGGGAAAGAAAGATTGCAAAGGGGTTTGCTTGAAACTAAAGGGTTAAGAATTTCCAACAAGAAACTTACAGAGTGGTTGTCTGGGGAAGATACATACGCCTTACACAAGACAGCCAGAGTTAATTTCAAGAGGAACAAGGTTTTTGTCTCAAATATTGATGCGCAATGGCAAGCCGATTTAGTCGACATGTCAAGTTTATCCCAGCATAATGATAATATTAAATTTATGCTGACCTGCATAGATGTCTTATCAAAATTTGCATGGGTTTGTCTTCTTAAGAACAAAAGCGGCAAGGAAGTGACTCGGGCCTTCCAAGCCATACTTGCACAAGGCCGCAGGCCCAAAAAACTTCAAACTGACAAAGGTACGGAGTTTGTCAACGGGGATTTTCAGAAGCTGATGAAACAATATCAAATAATGCATTTTGCCACAAGCAATGATAAGAAAGCTTCAGTAGTGGAGCGATTTAACAGGACTCTTAAAACCAGGATGTGGAGATACTTCAACGCGCATAATATGCACAAGTACATTGACATAATACAGCAGTTGGTCCTATCGTATAATAACAGCCATCACAGTACTATTAAAATGAAACCTGTTGATGTAAATGAAGCTAATGCCTTTAATGTTTTTAAAACCATATACGGCCCCTTTCCAAAAAGGCTTAAAAAGTAAAATTTTAAATTTGAGAAGGGTAATACAGTCAGGCCAGGTCTCATGGTGATGGCACGACACCATCAGAAAAGACCGCGGGGAGGGCGTGCCTCCATCAAGTCTAAAAAATGAAAGGTAGCAAGCACTCCACGCGGTCTTTTCTGACGGCATCGTGCCATCACCATGAGACCTGACCCTTCCTGACTGTCAGTTTGTAAGCGGCTCGCTACAACTTTATTTATCACGTCTTTAGCTATGTTCTTAGCGGTCGAGTTCAAATGTGTTTTGGCTATATTGAACCCTGTCTTAAATAGCGGTAGAGCCATCCGGAATAGACCTCTGAAAATTCCTCCAAGGCCACTGCCATAAATAACAGTACCGCCTTTAAAGCCGGGCAACCCATTGCCCACCTGTGTCGTGTAATATTCAACGTATCTGTGCGGGTCTGTGTGGAGTACAGGGCTCTTCATATTAAGCTCGTGATAGCGATGCTTTACCGGCCTGAAGTGTAGCTTTCTAATGACTTTTCCATAACGAAAGTTTTTGTTCTGGTTTTGATCAGTTTTCAGTTCAATGGTTATGTCATCAATGTGCTGTTTGCTTACCGGTACGTAGTGTGGCTTTTCATAAGTCATTGTGACCACTTCGTTGTTTGTTCCTGATATTTCAACACAGTGCAAGAGGGGAACAAAACTATCTCTGACTCTATGGTGTTCGATAATGTCTGTGTAAATGAAAATTGTGTAGAAACCGGTACGAATATCAGCCGGATGTGTCGCACATGGATTCTCATGGTTCAATTCGACACCTCGGTCGAGGCCTAGAATTTCAGCTAGTTTTCCTGTCGCAGCAAATGACACTCCTGGCGGGGCTACAATTTTAACTCCATTTTTAATGCTCGAGTAAATCAGTTCAATGCCATCCGTGCTTACTGTAGAGCGGCTATTCATTTTGTTAACTACATCGGCTATAGTCTTATAATAACCTGGGGAAATTTCATGATATTTCCTGTCTTGATTTATATTATTACGTGTGATAAAATGACAGTCTTTGTTTGATAATATGCCCCAAGTATGCGGGTACTGTATTTCAGCTAAGCCAACCTCCCACTCTCCTCGTAGTTCAATAGGTCTGAAAAACTTGGTCGTATAGCTTGAAATCTTGTTTTCAGGGTAAGTTTGCAAGGATGCATTACTCAGGAGAGTAACGTGGAAATCTATCTCCTCCATGGTCATTTACTGTCTATCGTAGTGCATGCTTTTAAAAATATTTATAAGATTTAATGTCGACCACGTGATTTGCAGGTATCCAGCTGTTAAATTTTTCAGGCCATCCAACCCATTTTACTAAGACCAGCTTTCTACCCTTTACTCTCTTCTGCGCGATGATTTTTTCAACCTTAAATGCTTTATCCTTACTCACAGTAATCTCTGTAATTCAGCCTTATAAAATGTACCGTCAATGTCTTCACCATCGCAATCCTTCAACTTGTATATGGGTGGGATTCTGTGAACCCGTTCAGCCACTGTGAAATATTAATCTGTATACGTCTGCTCATAACCTTTTGCAAATGTCCCTCGTACTTTTGAAACCCGGACTGTATCGCCCTTCTCAAATTTAAACTTTTGCTTTTTAAGCCTTTTTGGAAAGGGGCCATATATGGTTTTAAAAACATTTAAAGCATTAGCTTCATTTACATCAACAGGTTTCATTTTAATAGTACTGTGATGGCTGTTATACGATAGGACCAAGTGCTGTATTATGTCAATGTACTTGTGCGTATTATACGCGTTGAAGTATCTCCACATCCTGGTTTTAAGAGTCCTGTTAAATTGCTCCACTACTGAAGCTTTCTTATCATTGCTTGTGGCAAAATGCGTTATTTGATATTGTTTCATCAGCTTCTGAAAATCCCTGTTGAAAAACTCCGTACCTTTGTCAGTTTGAAGTTTTTTGGGCCTGTGGCTTGGCTTGGAAGGCCCGAGTCACTTCCTTGCCGCTTTTGTTCTTAAGAAGACAAACCCATGCAAATTTTGATAAGACATCTATGCAGGTCAGCATAAATTTAATATTATCATTATGCTGGGATAAACTTGACATGTCGACTAAATCGGCTTGCCATTGCGCATCAATATTTGAGACAAAAACCTTGTTCCTCTTGAAATTAACTCTGGCTGTCTTGTGTAAGGCGTATGTATCTTCCCCAGACAACCACTCTGTAAGTTTCTTGTTGGAAATTCTTAACCCTTTAGTTTTCAACAAACCCCTTTGCAATCTTTCTTTCCCACCAAAAGACCCTGGATTCTCAGGGGTATAATAAACAGACTTCAAACACTCCTGAACATCCATCTTCACCACTAAAGCAAAAAATGACACATGAATACCCAAACAGTGCATTTAATATCATCATTTTATTTAAAATTGGTGCAAAACAGACAAAAATTTGCAGAACATTAGTTATCTCATACTTTATCGTCATCCCACAAGCTTTCTTGCATCGCCCCCAAAATCTCCCAGAAATCTCTCCGGACCTCATCAACAATTTTGTTGCCGACGTGACCCAAGTCATGGTTCTTAATTTCCTGCAGCTTCCCCCTGATGTATGGCTCGCCCTTGAGGTCTGAAAGAATGGTGTCGACAGCCCCTTTGACACGTGTGGGGCTCGGCCTAAGCCCCAGCACTTTGAGCGCCTTGGAGAGTAGGACATTCAACCATGGCCTTTTCACTTTGCCGCACAGTTTTTCAAAGTTATGTTGAAAACAAAAAGAATCAGGCTCAAACAGACAGCTGTGCCTGATTT
Organism: Gymnothorax javanicus; assembly: GCA_029692085.1. Taxonomy (NCBI): domain Eukaryota; kingdom Metazoa; phylum Chordata; class Actinopteri; order Anguilliformes; family Muraenidae; genus Gymnothorax; species Gymnothorax javanicus. The sequence goes on from CM056196.1 coordinate 85,800,284, forward strand.
GGCTAGGGTGGTCATACTCACACCCCTGGCACTCGCTTTTCAACAGCTCCTCAATTGCAGTGTCCAGAAGGCATGCCATGATCATCTTCAAGACTTTAATCATCGGGGCTGTGAGGCATCCGTCGATTTCATCCACAGGCCTCAGCGGTGCTGATGGTTGCGGCAGGGCCTTCTTTTTCAGGACGCATTTCCCCCAGCAGCGTGGTCTGTCGCGCGGCACACCGTCGTCAGCTTCAAACCCTTCCGCCAGCCAGGGATCCTAAATTAGCGTATCGTTCTCGGCACAGTACTCAGGCTCCAATGACTTTGGCGATGCCACCAAACCCGCTCGGCTGATCAGGACATGGGTTTTGTACACAGCCTGAGACATGACTGCTATGATTAAAGTTCGTGGGTTGTTTGTAAGGATAGCATTCGAACTCGGGCCTTTTTAAAGACCATCTTATGCACCTTTCCCTCTAACCACGCCTTTAAAGAGGACATGAAACAACAGAATAGACACCAACATAGGATGTGTGTATACCCAGATACCAAGCACCTCCGCTCCGGATCTGCCCCGGCTCTGTGCCGACACCAGCTGATCCGGCTCAGAGCCGGGGCAGATCCAGAGCGGAGGTGCTTGCTATCTGGGTATATTTAAAACATACTACCGAAATAAAACATTTTAAAAATCAGCCGTTTTGAAGAAAATCAACTTTTTAAATGCATTTATGATACGTTTTGGGGCGTACTCTCCGCCATCTTAATTTTACGTCACTGCCTACGTCTTCGGGGTGGTTTGTTGTGGTTCGGTTGGTTTGAGTGTAGAGTTTTCACGAGTTGTAGAAGGAGGAAAAATGTCAGGGACGAGGCAGAAAGGGTTATTTTTCTGTCATCTAACCCAATGGCTTACGCATTTGAGCCAGTGACGAGGAGGAGGGTTGAGAGACCCATTTTTGCGGAGGATGAGGGAGCTGCAGCGGCTCCGGACGGAGATGGCAGCGAGGAGCGAGTCGGCAACCTCAAAAACTAAGCCCACAAGCTAGTGAAAATGAATTACATACAGAGAGCCACAGGTGTCAATGACTGCGTTTACATGCACACCATATTTCGATTAAGGTCCACATTCAGGTTAAGGTAATTTCCCGAATAAGCTGTTTACATGCGCTGAGCGATGGGAATATTCCGTTTACATGTTTATTAGCATATCCACCACTTAGGTCCAATCTCAACATTGGGTTTTCAGCAAATATAAAGCTCGGAAGTAATCGTTATGGCTTTGGTTGCCTTCAATTAGAGCTTCAAAGCCGACATCGACTCCACTCTCTTGGCCATTGCCATCGCCAGCGGTCTCTGTCCCAGAATTTCATCCATGACCACGAAATAAATGAAACTGGCTGGATTAGGGCCGCTGGTATTGTTTTGTTTTTGGCAGTAGCCATTTTTACGCCAGTCGTGAGCTTACTGTAATTTGCTAATCTTACGAGCTTCCATATCCGCATGCACAATAGAAAATTCGGCCTCGGAGAAAACTGCAACTGGGTTGAAAACATCCCGCTTGCGTTGCGTGCCTTGTGGTTCACAAAACTAGACCGACTAGCCAGCTTACTTACATTAAGTTACAGTCAGGATGTCCTCTACTCAAGTTCGGTAGGGTTAGTTATTAGCCAGCTAACTTTGCCAGCTAGCCATCGAACTCATTAGCCAATTTGAACTCTAGAATTTCTTGCAAGGACAAACTTTGTGCAGCTATCAGCTCTTTTACACGACGCTAATCACAACTGACTATTGATTGTGGAGAGTGACGACCTGACAGTTCCCCAAATAGGCTACTAGGGAGCAAACGTTGAACCTAAAATTACACTCTCATAACTACCTAGCCCGTTTGCTAAGTTAAGCAACTAGCTAGAAAACATAAGTAATGTTACAGACGTCCCGCTAGCTAACGTAAGCTGATACATTATAGTTAATGCCGTGGTATAAGCATAGACTGTATAAATCAGCCTATGGGTCCAAGTCCAGATTTCCAACATTGCACATGGCCATACGGAAGCTCGGAAGAATAGCAAATTAGAGTAAGATTACGATTGGCGTAAAAATAGCCACTGCCTGTATTTTTTTTTGCTTTGGAATATGCCGCCTTCAGAGTTTTCCAGCGATGCACAATTTGGTTGGCAGTTAACACAAAACCAGCCTCTCTCCACTTTTCGCACATCTTATAGATATCGTTGTTACGGTGCTTTCGCCAATCGATATATTCCATTATATTCATGTCTTTCATTATCTAAATGCACACAGTCATCTCCTCCTCCCTCCAAGAAGGATTCAATTCCTTGCGAATTGAACAGGCGCAGACGTAGTTGAATATTCTGTTCGGGGGCATTTTCCAATTAAGGTGTATACATGAGCCAACATTCCGATTAAAACAGGCATATGCCAGGGGTCTTATTCGGAATATTTCGAATCGGAAAATGACCTTAATCGGGTTATTGCACGCGTTCACATGACAGGTACGCAGTCGGAATATTCTCATATTCCGATTAATGCAGGAATATGGTGTGCATGTAAACGCAGTCATTGTCCCTCCTTACCCCCAGGTGTGATCGTCTCGTAGCAGAGAAACAAGTTCAGGCCTCCTACCGATTCAGCCTTATGGTGAGTTATGTTTCTTAATGAATTTTACATTTGTTTTCATGCCGTTCGTATCATTTTATTTTGTTGTGTTTATCTGACACACATTGAAGGCCGGTCCGTGAAATTATTGTCTCATAAGCAATTGAAGGGATGATCATGATTGAGATTGAACTGGGTTGTGGAACATTTAAACTGGATTGTTGAACATTTGCTGGTCGTATAATTACCTCTCTCTGTTCTGGTAAATAGTTACACCGTCAAGCTCTTTCCTTACGGCGCACAGCCACTTCTGAACTAACGTTAGTGGACTGCGTGGGACGGTCTGTCTTCCGTGCATCATAGGAAGAAAAGTCAAACACTGAGGGAGTTGCATCTGGTTTCAACCTGTTGTTTGAACGAGTCACCAGTACTCCTGCCTCATCAAAAATCTTTTCTTCCACGTAGTCTTCAGCTACAAAGTGATCATTACAAACTCCAGCATTGCTGCTAACTGAAGAGTTCTTCCTTTTGAGTGCAGCTAGCCAACGTCGGAGAACAGGTGGTCGTTTAAGTGGCAAATGATGGAAATGTACTGGTTTCTCCCGATCTTTGACTCTGTAAATTTCATTTGAACATCCAGGGGCAATGCAAAACATGCCTCCCTTAACTTGCTTTTTAATTTGCTCCTCTTTCTCTGTCATTTCGAATGAACGGGTGTAGTTCCTCAGTGCGATCGCTAGCTTGACGAGGTGAGCCGACCACTCCGATGACGTCACGTCCTTTGTTTTGACAGTTGAACTTCAACGGCAGGATTTTGAAATTTCTTTCTCCATCAGTGTTAAAACTTCAATAACTTTTTTAGGGTGAGAGACCTTCATTAAATTAAGATAACTACATTTAGTGTTTCAGGTCCTCTTTAAAGAGGCTACAGCCTATCATGGGCCGTGTGGTATTGGTAAGTAAACGCTTGACGCTTGAACAACTTTGAAATGAAATGGAATAGACGACAAGTGGTTTAAAAAGTATTTTTATTATTTAAAACATATTAATCATAAAAGATACAAAATGCACACAGAGCATATACTTTTCAATTCAAATATTACCTCATAAATGAACCATCTTTTACTTTGTAACGGTTTGCTCTAATTTGAATTTATTACAATTTGTTCAACAGAGTATCTATAAAATAAAAAATAAAAACATTTATTAACATCATAAGAACAGTAACAATAAACATATTTCACAGTCCAAATTTAATATTGTGAACGAACTGTTTAAACTTTTTCTTCTTTGAACTGGTCAACGGGGTTTGATACCCGCACGATGCGTTCTTCATCGGCATCCTCTTTGACCTGATGAGATGCTCCCCCTGAGTTTCCCTCAAACTTCTCACTCAGGCGTATCCTCACTGCCCCCATGGCCTGCCAGTGTTCGAAATCCTCAAACACTTTATTAGCTTGAACCAGCGCATCCAACAGCAAAGATTCATCTTTTTTACAGCAGTAAAACTAGTTATAATTTACACACAGTTTTGAGTTCACCAACGTGTAAAGACTTTCCCTTACAATCAGTCTTTCCAGTTTTCCATCCTCTGCATCCTCTGTTGATGCCAGCACACTCATTATGTGCCTGCTTGGACGATTAGGTGAGTTGGAAGAAAAATCGAAGCGCTTCTGATAACCGGAGGCGACATACGCGTAGGCTGTTTTCAAATTATACCAGTCATGAATGTCAACAAATGCACTACGTTTTCCAATAGAGTCAAAGTCCTCGTCCGCATACAAATTGAAAAAAAAGTATTTCTGGAACATCGGCATCCGTGTAAATGTGGTAGCCGCAGCGGGGCTCCTTCGGATGAGCAGAGCCACCCCACTCATGGTGCATCACCGCGAAAGGGCTCTTGACATTGTAGCGAAAGGTTTCTTTGGGCCCCGCGGTACAGTTTGCAGTTGTACGTTGGTCCCCGCAGATACAGGCGTTGAAGTCGAAGACATGTTTATCAGTTTAAAAGCTTCCAGTTTTCTCAGTGCGCCAAGTTAGATCAGCTCAAAGACCGATACAAGTTAGATGAGCTTAAAGGCCACGTTTTATTCAAGTCCTGAAGGCTGGCTTTGACTCCAATTTTCTATCAGCGCATGCGCTTTGAACACCACCCATCACCACACATACGCACACACACAAAGAACCAGCCCCGCCCCCTTTGACTTCCCTCACTCACTCACTCCGCCTGCACACAGAGAGAGTGAGACAGAGAGAGAGAGAAGAACTACGGAATGAGAAGACTTTGGAAACCAGCCTTATTTTGCATCAAACTTTCGACAACGAACTTAGAAAAACTTTTTTTCTCCACTCACATCTCGCGGGCAGACTTTACCATTAAATAATTTTATCTTTCTTTCCTTTCTTTCCTTATTCTGCTCACATATTCACAGCTATTTCAAATGTACATCATTCATTACTCTCCAGTTTTAACACTTCTTGCTTTCATTTTTTTTCGCTTTAAAACACTATTTTACTAACATTTTTGGGCTGGGCCGAGCAGCGGCCCAGCCCCTATAAACGCGCATGTTGCCAAGTGAGTGAGTGAGTGAGTGCCTGAGTGGTCAAGTTCAACGATTGGCTGGCCGGCGGGGAAGAAGTTCAGTGATTGATCAGCCGGCGGGGAAGAACTTCAACGATTGGTTGGCCGACGACTGACTTCAGCGATTGGTCGGCCGGCGGGCAAGAACTCTCGATTGGCCAACGATTGGCTGGCTGGCCGGCCGGGCATTTGTCACTCGTAACTCCAGGGGGGTATCAAGTTCAACATAGACAGGCTATATTTGAGTGAGCCGGCTCAACAAACCCTGAACTCGCAATCACAGATGATTGGTACCACAATGGTGGTTGTAATCTTTCTTTGTTAATCTTATTTTTGTGCTTTCAACACTGTACGCGCTCTCAACAAAAGACCATTTCATACGTCAATTGACTTTATTTCCGTTCATAAAATGACCCATCACGTGCTGTGTGTTTCTCCGAGGAAATTATCCCTGATCCAGGATCAGTATCACTGCGGGTTATCTCTCCCCGCGGCACCAGGAGACGCCGCCAGCAGCTTAATGAGAGACAACGCTAGCCAGGCTGTCTTTCAGTGAGCCAGCTTAACAGACCCTGAACTTGCAATCACAAACAATTGGTACCACAATGGCGGTTGTAATCTTTCTTTGTTAATCTCGTTTTTGTGCTTTCAACACTGTATGCGCTCTCAACAAAATAGCGTTTCACACATCAATTGACCCTATTTCCGTTCATAAAATGACCGATCGCGTGCTGTATGTTTCTCCGAGGAAGCTATCCCTGATCCAGGATCAGAAACACAGCGGGTTATCCCCGCGCCACCAGGGGGCACCGCCAGCAGCACACTGTCCGAACTACTGCCATTTTCTGGCAGACCGTAGGTCCTATGGTGAAAACAAAAATACGGTGAGTGAGAGGACACTCTGCTGATCGACCCCATGAATTTTTTTTGTTGTAGGGTCAAGTATGTGGTCAGGGTGGCGATTTCAAAAAGGTGTCTCAACTGTCTGCTCCTGTTATAATGACCGCCTGTGGGGGAGTTGGTCAGTGACACTGTCCAAACTACTGCCATTTTCTGGCTGACCATAGGTCCGATGGTAAAAACAAAAATACGCTGAGTGAGAGGAGACTCTGCTGATCATCCCCATGTATTTTTTTTTTTTTTTTTGTAATGTCACGTATGTGGTCAGGGTGGCGATTTAAAAAAAGGAGTTTGTCTGCTCTCTTCCCAAACTTTTCTGCTCCTGTTATAATGGCTGTCTATGGGGCAGTTGGGCTGCGCTCCTATCGCTTGAGGGCACCTAGAGTCTCAACCCTTTGACTGTTTTCTTCCACAGTAACATTTTTCAGGCCTGCACAAATTTTCCTATGTTTTGATGTATAATTTGTGTGTGTGTGTTGGAAATTGTGGACAGGGGAGCAATTTCAACATTTTTTTTGAGTCATGTTTTTGCCTTTCTCCACTCTAAATTCTAGAGTGAGAGGAAACTGATACAAAGATTCCGCCCATTGACTTGCATGAAACAGAAGAAGGGATGAAAAATGGGGATTGCGAAAGAATGAAAAGGGGTTATGCAACCGTTTATAAAACGGGTGCTTCCCATCCTTAAATGTGATTGGCTGAGCCGCATTCCATGCCGGTATAAAATAAGTGTAACCCAATGTATTTTGAGGCAGACCGCAGCTCAGAATATCCCTGCACGCTTGGCCTAGCAACCAACTACTCTGCACTCAACTGACTCGTTAGGTTACGTTTGTTTCAAGACTTTTAGCTCGCTATTTCAGTGTTAGCGAAGCTTAGCCTTTTAACCCGCTAATCAGTTGGCTATCTACCTAGCTAGCTATGGCATTATAGAATTTGATATCACGGTAGCTTGCTAGCTACGTTGCTAACCAGCTCGCTATTTCAGTGGCGATAAATTGTTGATTTTTTTTTCTTGCGTGTTTATTTTATGGGCTATGTGTAGGGTAACCACATCCATTGTAGTGAACGCTGGCTAGTTGAGAAACTGGCTAGCAAACTAATGCACAATTCAACATATTTTCCTGGACACCGGCAAGTGTGGAGGACAAAAGTCAATCTTGCTACCTACTCTCGCTGCTGGTTGTAATGATATGGCCGATCGGCGCGAGTTGAGAACAAGGAAACTCGAAAACCGAAACGAACGTAAAATTATTTAACGGGGCCTTCGGGAGACCGAAGGAGACATTCCAAATAGCCTGCTTTCATAGTATATCTACATTAACAAGCCCAAATAGCCTGATGTGACATGATAATGGCGCTAGATGAAAAAGCAATCTTAGCGTCTGTGTTGCTTGCCAACCATTCTGTCCACTCTACCTTGCTTGGTGGAAGAACGAATAGTTCTCAATTTTGTTGCATTATTACCAATAAATTGTTGATTTTTTTTCTTGTGTGTTTATTTAATGGGCTATATGTAGGGTAACCATTTTATAAAAGCAATAAGTCCCTTGAAGCAGTGGGTTACAGTGATTTTATAACGGCGGAGGGGCACTAAGGCACTCCGCTGCACGTCGTGCCTTAGAACGCCCCTCCGCCATTATAAAATCACTGTAACCCACTGCTTCTCGGGGCTTATTCCTTTAGTATACAAGGCCGGGGTACACGGTCAGGCCGGACGTTTTGGCGTTTGAACCGCGTTTCTATCACGAACGCTCGGGCAGTTGATACGGGACAACCGAATTGGTGGCAATGGAAAAATAAAGAGGAAAGAAAGAAAGAAACGCGCCGAGGAAGAACAATATGTGGCTTGCCTTTGGCAAGCACATAATAACTGCTACCCTTACTCTACCTCTTTGTCTATTCAAATGTATAGCTTGCTTTTGATATGTTTTCCTTACTCAAGACCCCCCCCACCTCCCACTCCCACTCCCTCACACACACTCACTCACTCCCACTCCCTCACTCACACTCTCCCCCTCCCACACTCTCACACTCTCCCACTCTCCCCACCCACTTTGTAAATAATTTATCAGCTCCAGCTCATTACTGAACTTGCACTTCATATAATTGCGTGAGCTTTGCCTTATTTAGCACCCTTTTCTTGGGCCCACATTCTCATACAGCACTTGGCGGCCCAGCCATATACTAGGTTGCACCTAGTCTTGTTTTTGCTTTAAAACACTATTTTACTAACATATCGCCAGCAACTTTAAAACACTCTCCCTTTCTTTCCTTATTCTGCTCACATATTCACAGCTATTTCAAATGTACTTCATTCATTACTCTCCAGTTTTAACACTTCTTGCTTTCATTTTTCTGCTTTAAAACACTATTTTACTAACCTTTTTTTTTCTTTAAAACACTATTTTACTAACATATAGCCAGCAACTTTAAAACACTCTCCCTTTCTTCCCTTATTCTGTTCACATATTCACAGCTATTTCAAATGTACTTCATTCATTACTCTCCAGTTTTAACACTTCTTGCTTTCATTTTTTTCGCTTTAAAACACTATTTTACAAACATTTTCTTTGCTTTAAAACACTATTTTACAAACATTTCGCCAGGAACTTTCAAACACTCTCCGAATTTTAACCCTCTTTCGTTTCCCCACGACCAACAAACGCCTGAAATAAAGTTTTACCACTTATCACTTCCACTTACACACCACTCAAATAATACACGTTTAAAAAGCACTAAACAATAATATTGATAATATAATTAAATAAATGCTTGAAAAGGGTTATCCCAAAAAACGTAAAACACGCTAAAAATGTATAAAATTAAATCACTGACCGACATCAGAGCCGAGGGAGGGAGGGAGGGTGGCTGTGCTGAATTACCCCACGCAGCCAGGGGAGGAGGGGGAGGAGGTGGCAGAGGGGGTGATACAGAATAAACTATAATAAGCTCATTAAAAAATGAACGCATATGATCTCATCAACTCATTAAATAGCCATCAATCAAATTTTGACAGAAACCGTTTCATATTATCTCTCTCTTCCACCGCTTCTGCTCTACTGCCAGGCCCCGTCTCATTGTTGCTTGTAGCGGCAATTTTTTTTTTTTTTTCAGTCATGATTGTATTCTGTTACTCACCACGCATCAAGGAAAAATGCACCCTTCTTGCCTGAGCAAGTTTTTTGTTCCTGTTTGAATTGTAATGATTGACTGGATTTCAATAGTTGCTGAATCATGTTAGTGAGCTTTTTTGAAAAGCCAGTGACTTAATACAGTGAATGTTGTCAGTGTCAATGAACAATCCATCTGGAAGCAGACATTAAGGACTGGGAAACAATGCCCGCAGCATACCGAAGCAAATTTTTACCCGACTAATCTCCTTAGCCTTAAGTGTAATTTATATTGTCAATTTATTGGCACAAAGCTATTTAATCAAAGATTAAATGAGATTTAATTTAACCGTATTTAATTTTTCTTGATTATCCAGGACCATGTATCAGCATTTGCTCCGTAGGCTAATCTTATATCAATACTTGACAATGTACTTGCATTCTGCACATATTGCTGCAAGAACCTTCCCTAGAGCAGGGGTTCTCAAACTCGGTCCTGGGGGACCACTTAGCATGCTGGTTTTTGTTCCAACCACAAATGCAACCCAAAAATTTTAATGAGGGTAATTTCTCCTCATTAACCTTTCAAGCAACATTGTCAAAAATTGCTATGCTTGCTTTGAGCAATAAAAGTTCCATATTCACACCATGCTATATGGGAAAAAACTGAATAAAAAGAGATATTAAAAGAAAAATGTACAGATGAATTGTAAAAACTCAGTAGGCTCTTTGATACATTGTCACTAAATCTGTATATTTATTAGATCATAAAGAGTTTGACAACAAAGCAAGTAACAATGATTCACGCCTGTTTTGTACTAATATTGTGGGGAAAAATTAATTAACTTTAAGCTTGTGTGAAACAACCTACAGGAGCTCATTAATTACTCTTAGAATTACTATGATATGTTAAACCTTGTGCAATTAATTGCAATACTGCATTATCAGCGCAATATGGACATGGGGCTTTTATTCACCGTGGCAAGCACTGCTATTTCTTGGAAAAAATGAAGTCAGAGGGTAAATAAATGAAATGCAACTAACTAAGGCAAATTAACAGCTTAATAGAATTCTGGGATTGCAGTTGTGGTTGCAATGAAAACCTGCGTACACAGTGGTCCCCCAGGACTGAGTTTGAGAACCACTGCCCTAAAGGAAGACAGTTAAAAACTACACAGTGTCATTGATACAAAACTTCCATTATTGAGAATCTGACATTTTTGTTGTTTATCAGAAATAATGTAATATCAGAAATTACATAAAATGTAACTTGAACCATAAATAGTAATGCATTTCTGGATTACTCATCATTATGTCATTACTGCTGTTGCAGCCCTTTAGCTTTCTTTAAATGTGTTTTAGCCATTAATCTACAAGTTTTGAATATGATGACACATTTGTATGGTACTCTAAACCAGCTTTAATTTTTTAAATAATTGAAATGTGGTCTGGAATTAGCCTGGAATCCATCCATATCAAGCTTTGGTCGCTCCCAACGGTCACTTGCTTGTATATCTGGCCTCAGTCGGTAGACCAGCGTTTGACTTTCAAATATTCGCACAAAATCCATGCGAGATCTGTCATTGGCTCACAGTTGCAAGGGTGCCCCGCCCCTTCAGACAGACTTAAAAATAAATAAAATACCACAGTTCTGCATTCAACGGAAGTCCCGCCTCCCGGCTCGTGTTTATACGAGTATTCATCTGAGTGGCAGCAGAGTGTCTGGGCAATGAACGAGCCGGGAGGCGGGGCTTCGTTGAATGGGCGAGCTTACTTGAAGCATAACTGTGGTGTTTTATTATTTTTAGCAAAAAATAACCGCGTTTCTAGAGTTCTGAGGATATGAGTGGACAAAGCAGACTTGGATTATACTGGAAGATGTGTTGGACGACGGTTTGAAAGTTTGTCACCGGACGTTTTGTGGAGATTATGGTAATGTGATGACACCCTTCTACAGTTACACCTGCATGAAGGACAAAATTTGTAAAGTTTGCAAAGAACAGAATCAATTCTATATTGAATAGTCCATTTTTGTCATCAGGTCCATTGAGTGTACCAAAAACACACTTTTGGAGGCAACAAAAATGGCTTTATCATTGTCGGAGCCATTCTTCCCTGCATCTAACAAAAAACATCATTAACATTCCATTTCTCTCTAACCCTGATGAGCAACATCTTTGGTTATACATTTTGAATTTGCCATTTTCAAGCATGTTATCTGGTTTTGTTTGTAACTTTGACTGTTCGCGTTTAGACAACCAATGCCCAGTTATGTACAAACTGCCCAGTTGTTACACCTTGAATGAACTGACAAATTAACTCTTACATCCGTGGACTCCACCTTTGAGCTCTTAGGATGACACATCGGGTGTCACCCCAAGACCTAAGGGGGGTATGTTGGGGTCACACAGAGGAAAACTTTCATATGTGAGGAAATTCAAAATAGAGGATTTCCCATGACCACTTGCTGCCTGTAAGCTCCTCCCGACAGCAGGCCAGGCAGATAAAAGCAGTGGTCAACCAGTTTATCACTCTCTTGGCTCTTGGCTCTCTGGACTCTCTCTTTTGGCTCTGCTCTCCCCCCTGTCGAGGCTCCTGGACCCCTGGGGACTGCTCAGGCTGGAGTACTCCCCCCCACCTCTGGGCCTTTCCCTCCCGTGTGGCCATGCTGAAGCATCAGCCATGCTACCAGGAGTAGAGCAAGCGTTGGAAGCAACAGCTTGCTTTTGAGGAGCGGCCAGCCTCCCTCCTTTTCCATAAAGAAGACACGGACCTTTTACAGCACCAGAACCGCTCTTTCCAGCTGGATCAGCATCGCCCAGGATCGGATCCTCCACCAAGCAGAAACTACCAAACCTCTTTCCTCTACTAAGGACTGGTAATGACTGGGCATTCAAACCTTCCTTTAAGACTAAGATTTACTGTATGTATTTGGAAAATGATTGTTGCTGTGATTGTTTTTAGGATTGTGTTTTAGTAGGTCAGGATGGTATTAATGTGTAGCAGACAAGGTCTTGCATGCAAATAACCTCCTGTACTAACGCGGCACCTTTCCAGTGTAAAACTCACACATATCTCTTCATTTTAACTTAATACATACACAAACACAACACTGAGCGTTTTAAGTCATTTAAACTGACTTTAAACACTGTCTTTAAACTTTTCTTTGTAACAAAGACTTGGTCTCGTTACCGTGGGGTTGCCCTCCCCCACTCCAATAAGGCACCTCCACTCACACCTTAGATCATCCCTTTGTTCTCTCTCACCCACACGCGCGCGCGCACGCACACGCACACACACACACACACACACACACACGTGCATATAGTGTTAGTGTTTAGTGTAGTTTAGATTGTGTGTTTCATTTGTTTCATTTTAATAAATATTCCTGAAAGACATATGCTGTGGTTATTGGTGTTGTACAAGAGTGAATGAAATTGCCAACCTCTTCTATGTAGAACTCCAAATCCTTCGATCTAACTATTGATTGGGTAAGTTGGTTACAATTATTAACTTAATAATCAATTTCCATATTAATAGCTTAGTGGATATTGAGACTGAGGTTTTATTAATTGGATATTGTTTTCCCTTCACTGAGGAAGGGTGGTGCCCCGAGGTATTCATATTAATATTTAATATTAATATTACACTATCATATGTTTTTTTGATAGTCAAATTAATAATATTCATATTATTTGGCAAATTGCCGCAACACATGGTGTCCACTAGTGAGGTGTAACCCCAACAGCCGGCACCCTTGTGTAGCGTGCCATTGCACCTACAACAACATCGTCACTGCTTGGGCATTATCACCACAAAGGTGCCACCATTCGATGTATTTCTCCAACATTGGTGTTCTGTGAGAGGCATTACCCCAACACCACATTGATTAGTAATAGTTACTGTTTGTCTTTGCAAATAATACTGCATGTGGTCACAAGAGGTTATTTTTATTAACTGTTGGATAGATACTATGGGCACGTATATTAGGCAGTTTGCACATCAGGCTTGGCTAAGGAGCTTAATTCATACAATTCCTGGGAAACAGGGATGGGAATTAACTCATCCATATTCTAAATCGGTAACAGGCACTGCTTCCTCGCAAATATTTAATTACCAAGAGTACCAACATAGAAAGTGTAGCGACATTGGAGGGCCTGAAAAATGGTGGTAACATGATTCACGGAGCCATTTTGATTCCGACGCTGTATTGTGAATCAAAGTAATCTAACAAAATGAAGGTTGTTGCGCCTTTGGGTGCAGCAACAGATCGGAGAAAGGGTGCAAGATATGCAGGTTCCCTGCATATCAGCAAAGAGCAGAGTGGGATGGAAATCAATTTTTTTGTTGTGCAAGGTAAGCTTGTGTAAATAACTTGCGTCATCCTTGTCATAGGCTACTGATAACCAAACAAACAGCTAGCTAGTGTTAACATGAAGAGTTCTCGAAATCAAATGCACACACAAACATGTAAAGAATGAATATGATTTAACATCATGAATGTAAAATGGAGAGTTTAGAAAGGATAACTGTTGCTAGCTTCATTAACATAATGTTAACAAGCTCTTTTGAACATTTTGACAGTTAGCTAGCATTAAAAGCAAAAAACAATAAATGTCCGCAAACTGGATTATAGCTCCCAAGCACTTTATTGACTGGTGAGGCAACAAAAATATTTCACTTGATGAAGACCGTTTTGGGTTGAAACATTGCCTCACCAGTCAATAAAGTTTTTGGACGTTATAACCCAGTGTGCAGACATTTATTGTTTTCGCTTTCCGCAATATCTTTTGTCCTGCACTTGACCTAAATACAGGTTGGATGTGGCCACAACTACTTCATTGAGCTAGCTAGCATTGCCATTAGGTGGCAAACTGGCCAGGCAAAGCTGGAGCAGATGTTACCTGCAGCTAGTAAACAGCTTTTAAACAACGATTTTGGAACGGTGAAGCGCAAAATGTTACGGCATCTTGTGGTAATAGTAGCTGACCATGTCAGAAGAACGAATTATGATTCATATAACAAGGCTGGAATACTGCTTTGATTATCAGTGTAACAAGGCTGACGCCCAGTCTCTGGCCGCAAGTTGTTTGCACACGCTTAGCTACCTCGCACAACAACAACGACGAAGTTGGTTTCCATCCCACTCTGCTCAAGTTGTTTTCCTAAACCTGTGAGTCATTTTGGTTTCAAACCATTTTGCCTGTCAGGTCGGCAACCAAGTTCTCTTCTTTATTGAACTCACACATTGTAATGGCTTATTTTTGCAGTTATTTTATTGGAGGAATCAGACAATTAACAGGGATGAGAATGACCAAGGTATGAAAAAACCGAAAACTTGTGCCGGTTTGATTTGTGCCTTCCTTAGATAGAAAATGTTTTTTGTGTTCTGGAAGACATAAAACCACCCTCACCTGCATAATCACACATCTAAAACTATTCCTTTCCATCCTTACCAACATTATGAGATAAGGCCTTTGAAACTTAACAAAAAAGTTGAATAGTACTAACCTGTTTATATCCATTAATAATGACACCCATTTCTGTGAATATCAAATTTCTACACAGAAGTCATTTTCAAGGAAACTACACTGTTGTGAATTCTTCAAGTCTAGAGACTTTTATGTTCAGATACTTTTATTTTGAAATACTGATTTGCGATAGTGCATTGGTTTCCGTTTCCATTTTCCCGCACGACCTCTGTTTGTTTCTTTCATAGCCACCAGTGCAGAAGTCAATGACGATGTAAGTTGCAGTTGTACTGTTATAAGGCTCATGTAACACAATACCTTGATTATTTCTGTAATTAGCCTATTAGTGAAATACCGCGATTAGTATTAGGCTATCTGTTTAGCCTTGTTGGCATGTCCTGTATTACCGTGAATACACAGATAACATGGTCCCAATGCGTTACAGCAGAAGTAGTGGTCACTGTTGCCGTTTGTTTGGTTTCACCTAACGAATATTATATGTTTTACAGTCCTTAAATGTATTAAGTTTATGTTGACCATTAGTGACAAGTTAAACTAACAGAATGTTTGCCTTGTTTCTTTGTACTTTGAGAAACTAGACATGATGCACCATTAAGCTGTAATCATTTGAATGATTGTAGTTCCATTCTACAATTAAAGTGCCTGGATCAAGCTGATGATTTTGTGTTCTCTGACCGGAACCCTGCAGTGGTCAATTTTCCCACGAATCACTTCTCAGAGGCTCATTCCTCAACATACACTATGTACAACTAAACAGAAAATTTTCTTTTTTGAGGAAAAATTGGAGTGCCAAAGGCACCCCATGCTTCACACACCATTCTTTTAAATTTTAGAATGAATTGGGTTATTTTCCTGCATTCCCATGAAGAAGCAAGCACTTTTTCATTCTCCTTGAACTGGAGTTTGTCTTCCATAGGCTAACCGGCAGCAGCTTGCCTTCAGATGTTCAGAGGGCCTTCAGTTACCTCACCTTTTACCACTCGATTGCCCTCAAGCTGTTCTTGTTTAAGTTCGCCTGATTGACAATCAAACAATTTATCGACTGAACAACCAAGACCAACACATTACCTATAATAAGAAATAATAATGAGAAAGTGAATACCCATTGCCTACATATATAATTAGTATGGCATTGTAAGGATGGAAATATAAATGCAAAAAATCCAAAACTTTCGCTGACTTCGCAGTATTTATTTTCACCACCCTTACAATTGTCATTCATCTGTGCATCATGCCTTACAATATGCCGTGACTACATTCAGAATGTACAGTAGAACGGACTCTCGTGACTTATTGCTTAATGAGCCTCGCCAACTAATTAACGCAAATCTGTGCTGTTTCACGAGGTACACAAGTGCAGAAATTATAAAGACATTAATAATTTACGTCGTCATTTATGTGTGGAAAAAAAACGCCTCATAATTTTGTGGTGCACTGTATAACAATGCTATTGAAAATACAAACGTATTTTCAATAGCATTGTTCCCATGCTCCCATGCCTTCACCAAAGTCAACTTCAGACTTTTCAACATTCGTTCACTGACAAACAAAGGACTCCTCTTTCAAGATCTCCTAACTGACTGGAAGTCTGACTTTTTATGCTTAACTGAAACTTGGCAACAATCTGGCATTTTCTCCGCACTGAATGAATCCACACCAGCTGGGTTTGTTTACATCTCTCAGCCTCGCCTCTCTGGCCGAGGTGGAGGTCTCACGATGATCTATCGTGAGACTTGGAAAATCTCGCCCATCTCAGTTCCCACCTTTGCTTCATTTGAATCCGTTGTAACGCAACTGAATGGACCTTCTCCTGTTGTTGTGGCTATTGTCTACCGTCCTCCCAAGTTAAATAATGATTTCATACATGAACTTGGCGCTTTTCTCACCCATTTGTGCACGCTCTCCTCTAATATAATTCTGTTGGGTGATTTTATATCCATATGGACAATACCAGTGATCCGCTCACCTGTGACTTCATCTCCTGTCTAGACACTTTTGGCCTACAACAACATGTTAAAGGTCCAGTATGTAGGAATTTCTCCCATCTAGCGTTGAGATCATGGCTGCGTTCCAGTCCGAAATAAGATACTCCCTTCACTTCTTCCCTGCACTCGAGTGAGCCCTCCGAACACAAAAACGAGCAAGGGAGGGCAATGGAGGGAAAGGGGAGGGTTGGGGAAATGGATTGGAACGACCCAAGATTTCCTCCGCTCTTCGACATTTGTCAACAGGCCAACGGGAAGTTTGTGTTGCCATGGAGCCGACTGAGTTAGTTGCCTGTACGTTTCACCAAAACTCGCATGGATAACATGCGAAACAAACCTGAAAATGCAATCCGCTTCCCTGTATTCAAATTTGCATTGACTTTGAATTAATTAGTCAATGAAAAAATCGCCGCATCCAAAAAAGCAGCTTTTTCCATAAAACAGTCGCAAGTGCCGCAGCAATCAAATGAGCATGCCGTCTTCTTCTTGCCATAAACATGCGATACAGAGTCTGTCGTAGCTGTTCTTTTACTGGCACTTTATACTAGGGCAGATGCCATAGTAACACTTCAAGACACTTTATTTTTTATATTTTTATGTTTTATTTTATTTGAACGGACACTTTATCATGCCTGCCACCTGTTCCAGAGAAAGAAAAAATGTTTGTTATTCTCTAGTGCAGAGCTTATACTTTTATTTATTAGGCCTCTTTATTCCATTTGAGTTGTGCATGTTATGTAGATAGAGATTTGTTATTAGGGGTTCAAGCCCGTAGGGCTGAAACCCTATTGTTTTTGTGCTGGTTTATTTTTATTATTATTATTATTATTATTATTATTATTATTTTTCTTCTTCTTCAGAAATGTTTTTGCAAATTCCCGTGAGATGGTAAATGATAGAGACCTGAAATTTTGCACATTGGTTAGAAGTTGTGTGTAAATGCTGACCAAGGCATTTTTAACTCAGTAGGCCTGATGGTGGCGCTATAATTCAAGAAAAACAGGTTTTCACTTTAAAGGTCATAACTCCTAGGCTGTAAGTCCGATTAGAAACTTGGTACAGACATTTTTTTGGTCTATTCTCTACAACTTTCCCATAAGGACCTCTAAGATCCGCCATATTTGATTTTCCGAAATTTTGAATTCTTTGAAAAACACATTTTTGACATCTCCTCCTAGGCCAGGTCCCAGAAATTTGCTGTGGATCATCAGTGGACCAAGCTTATCAAAGATTGCATAAAGCTTGTTGAAATCTCATTTCGTTTCCAAGATATTGACCAATGAACTTCAGCAGGGGCGTGGCTTAGCACAAAAATGGATAAAATTCCACAACCATTGGGCCAATCATCACAGAACTTGCAGAATATATCCATTGTTGTACCAGGAACATACCTTGACAGTTTCATGCAAATCGGCCCATAGGGGGTTATAACACAAATCAGACTATAAATCAGCAATTGTTTGTCCTATAGCCATAAAACTCACAGGATATATTCATATAATACCTGAAACATACCCAGCAAATTTCATTTAAATTGACTGATAGGGGGTGCTATAACTGCAAAACAAAGCAGCATGGTATAACACAAACCGACTATAAATCAGCAATTGTTTGTCCTATATTTGTGTGATACGCCGATCCCAGTAGATTTCCATGACCTTGGCATTATTCTCAAGGTCATTACCATCATTTGACCACTTACAAATTCCTTGTCAACATGATATCTCAAGAACGGTTTGACCAATTCCATTCATCTTTGGTGTCAAGGTGTATTAGGGGCGGGGACATAGTATTCAGCTCCATCCATCCGCCCGCCGCCTGTCCGTCTGGCCCTGTCCCGCTTTGTTGTAAACGTGATATCTCAAGAACGGTTCGACCGATTCCATTCATCTTTGATGTCAAGGTGTATTAGGGCGGGGGACATAGTATTCAGCTCCATCCGTCCTCCCAGCTGTCCGTCCATCTGTCCCGTCCCGTTTGTTGTGAACGTGATATCTCAAGAATGGTTCGACCGATTCCATTCATCTTTGGTGTCAAGGTGTATTAGGGGCGGGGGACATAGTATTCAGCTCTGTCCGCCCATCTGTCTGTCCGTCCTGTCCCGTTTGTTGTAAATGTGATATCTCAAGAACGGTTCGACCGATTCCATTCATCTTTGGTGTCAAGGTGTATTAGGGGTGGGGGACATAGTATTCAGCTCCGTCCGCCCGTCCGTCATGTCCCGTTTGTTCTGAATGCGAAATCTCAAGAACGGTTCGATCGATTCCATTCATCTTTGGTGTTAAGGTATATTTGTGTGATACGCCGATCCCAGTAGATTTCCATGACCTTGGCATTATTCTCAAGGTCATTACCATCATTTGACCACTTACAAATTCCTTGTCAACATGATATCTCAAGAACGGTTTGACCAATTCCATTCATCTTTGGTGTCAAGGTGTATTAGCGGCGGGGGACATAGTATTCAGCTCCATCCATCCGCCCGGCCGTCTGTCCGTCCGTCCTGTCCCGTTTGTTGTAAACGTGATATCTCAAGAACGGTTCGACCGATTCCATTCATCTTTGATGTCAAGGTGTATTAGGGGCGGGGGACATAGTATTCAGCTCTGTCCGCCCGTCCGTCTGTCCGTCCTGTCCCGTTTGTTGTAAACCTGATATCTCAAGAACGGTTCGACCGATTCCATTCATCTTTGATGTCAAGGTGTATTAGGGGCGGGGGACATAGTATTCAGCTCCGTCCGCCCGTCCGTCTGTCCGTCCGGTCCCGTTTGTTGTAAACGTGATATCTCAAGAACGGTTCGACCGATTCCATTCATCTTTGGTGTCAAGGTGTATTAGGGGCAGGGGACATAGTATTCAGCTCCATCCGTCCGCCCAGCCATCTGTCCCGTTCCGTTTGTTGTGAATGTGATATCTCAAGAACGGTTCGACCGATTCCATTCATCTTTGGTGTCAAGGTGTATTAGGGGTGGGGGACATAGTATTCAGCTCCGTCCGCCCGTCCGTCTGTCCGTCATGTCCCATTTGTTGTGAACGCGATATCTCAAGAAAGGTTTGACCGATTCCATTCATCTTCGGTGTCAAGGTGTATTAGGGGAGGGGGACATAGTATTCAGCTCCGTCCGTGCGTCCATCTGTCCGTCGTGTCCCTTTTGTTGTGAACGTGATATCTCAAGAAAGGTTTGACCGATTCCATTCGTCTTTGGTTTCAAGGTGTATTAGGGGGGTGCTCACAACTCACTCGATCTACGTGACCTTGCCATTATTCTCAAGGTCATTACGACCATTTGACCACTTACAAATACCTTGTCAACATGAAATCTTAAGAACAGTTTGACCGGTTCCATTCATCTTTGGTGTCAAGGTGTATTAGGGGCGGAGGATATAGAATTCAGCTCCATCCGTCCGGCTGTCCGTCCGTCCCATCCCGTTTGTTGTGAACGCGATATCTCAAGAACGGTTTGACCGATTCCATTCATCCTTGGGGTCAAGGAGTATTAAGGCTGGGGGACATAGTATTCAGCTCCATCAGTCCATCCGTCCGGCCGTCCGTCCGTCACGTCCCATTTGTTGTGAACGCGAAATCTCGAGAACGCTTTGACCAATTTAATTCATCTTTGGCTTCAATGTGTAATTTTGTGATACGCCGACCCCAGTCGATTTCCATCACCTGGCGGGGGACATGGCCACGTTTAGTGGCAACACTTGTTAATTAAGCTGTTAGAGCTTTCAACTACTAATGGTCTTTTGTGGCTTGAACCGCGGAATTGCCGCTTGCGGCCATATTTTATTTTATTGGTTTCATTATATTTTATAGTTTGTTATAGTTTGTTCAGTGTTTTAAATATTGTGATGAAGATTTGCACAAATAAAATACATAGTTCTTATGAAAGCCACAGGTGTAAGCTCTCAAATACTTTTTGAATTTTGTTTCTATCTGCTACAGAGGCTGAGATATCAGCTTTTTACTAGACGTTGACACCTGGGTGCTGTTTTCCAGAAAACCTCAGGTTTTAGGGGTTCTTTTCAAAATCGCCCATAGGTTTTCATAGGCGTTTTTTGAATAGGCCTCAGGCCTAAATGGGTTAAAAATAATGCGAAACCGATGCCCCTCATCCCCAAATTTCGCTATTTGCGTATAACTCTGTCACAAATTACACACTACTCGAACACAATTCTTACATTTGTATGGTAATTTCCCTACCATAATTCCTCCTTTTGCCAGCAGAAAGAAAATGGCGGACATGAATTTTTTACCAAGGGAGAATGAGCAAAGCATTCTGGGCAATATCAAAGCTTGGAGGGATGTTTGTTGTTGGCTTTGTTTGAGGGAGGATAATCGAGGGCTTGAGCAAATGAAAGTGCGCCCTTCCCTCCGCAAAACTGGATTGAAACGACCCTACAAGTGGCAGCCATCTGACATCCGGGATTTTTTGGGGATTCCCCCCTCGATTGGAGGGCGAGTGAACACGACGAAGCAAGCATTTTTTCGGATTGGAACGCCGCCCATATATCCAATCAACTCTCTCGCGCCACGCAGTTCAAAGTACGTATTTACAGCTATGGTAGCCTTCACGCTTCAAAAAGCCAAGATGTCATCCACCACTTCATCCAGCTTTCCCTCCAGCGATCAGGTCCGTTCGTTTAATTTTGGCAATGTATATTTTACCGTGAGCCATTTTTACATTTCTACCGCTATTTGACGGCGACCTCCGATAAACATGCGCAGTTGTATTATTTCTGGACTTGCTCATAGAAATCAATAGATAATAGTGAATAGTTATAACTTCGCCATTTAGGCACCTAGCTCACATATACATAGCTACATTAAATAAAGCTAGCTAGGTTGGCATAAAGGCTCTCTTGCTAGCTAGCTAACGTATATTTCATGCATTTAAATTTAGTCAATTTAAAATGCGTATTGTTATGACTTGAAAATCACAACAAAGAAAACCAGCAATGACAACTTAAACAAATTTATTCTTCACTGATAAAAAAAAACTTCTACAAATAATCCACTGATTAACCTTATAATAACACTCTAATGCCACTATGTAACTCTGTTGCCAAAACAAAAACTCTGCCTCCACTGACCAAAATCACAGCATTTATGTATACTAGCAACATTCTGGAAAGATCTACAGGATTCCTGGGTGATCCCGCCCCCTCCAGGCAAGAAGATGCCAGAAGCTTCTAGAAAGCACTAGTCTATTACAAAGAAGTGATATTACATCAGATCATGTTTTGCTACGGACACACCACCAGAGGGTGCTGAAGAACAAAATAAATAGCTGACCAGCAAGGCAGCAAAAACAGCATGTAACAAATCTCCATTTACAAATGATACACCGTGCTTTACATAAAATACTCATACATAACACCTCCCTCTTTAAGAAAAGAAAGGTTTGCTAAAAGCTTTCTTTTGTTAATATAAACACAGTTTTATAATCAGTATAAACTTGAACTTTACACAAAAGTTCATTGATCATTATAACAATCATATACATAACAACCACTGCAATTTTCACAATCAAATAGAAAAGTAAAATTACATTTTTCACAATCAAATAAAGAAATAAAATTACATGCGTGAAAGTGTATCTGGGATAACATTATCTTTTCCCCTGATGTGAGAAATATCCAAATCATACTCTTGCAAAAGTAAACTCCATCTCAGTAATCTTTGATTCTTGTTTTGATCTTATGCAAGAATGTGAGGGGATTGTGATCACTGAAGACCTTGATGGAAGTCGCTGAACAAGTCAAATAGACTTCAAAAATGTTGTAAAAGCCAAAAACAAGTGCCAAACATTCTTTTTCAATTGTTGAATAGTTTTTCTGATGTTTATCAAACTTTTTGGAAAAGTAACAAACAGGATGATCCACTCAATCAGTGTCTTCTTGCAGTAAAGCTGCGCCTGCATCAATATCACTGGCATCAACAGCCAACTTGAACTCCTTTTTGAAATTAGGAGATAAGATAACTGGTGCATTTTTGAGGATAGCTTTCAGTTGGTCAAATGAATTTTGACATTTTTCATCCCAAACAAATTTAGCATTTTTCTTCAGTAAATTTGTCAAAAGGTTCAGAAATGATAGAGAAATTTTTACAGAATTTTCTGTAGTAGCCAGCCATCCCTAGAAATATCATTAGTTGTCTTTTAGTTGTAGGCTCAGGAAATTCAGTGATAACTTTTACTTTTGCATCAATTGGTTTGACTTGACCCTGTCCTACAATATGACCTAAGTAAACAACTGTAGCTTTACGAAAGTCACTTTTAACAAGGTTGATAGTCAGCTTGGCATCACTCACTCTCTGAAAGAAGTTTCTGATGTAGGTGAGGTGCTCTTGGAAGCTGTCGCTGGTGATGATAATGTCATCAATGTAGGCCTCACATCCTGGTAGTCCAGCAATCACTCTGTTTACCAGACGTTGGAAGGTGGCTGGAGAATTTTTCATTCCAAAGGGCATCACTTTGTACTGATACAATCCATCTGGTGTGACGAAGGCAGAGATCTCTTTTGCTCTGTCTGTTAGAGGGATCTGCCAGAAGCCCTTGAGGAGATCAAATTTGATGACATACTTTGACTGTCCAACTTTGTCAATGCAGTCATCAATCCTGGGAATAGGGTATGAGTCCGGTTTTGATAGAGCGTTCGCTTTCCTGTAGTCCGTCACCATTCTATATGTTCCATTGGGTTTCGGAACTAGGATGCATGGAGAACTCCAGTCACTGTTACTTGGTTCAACAAAGTCATTTTCACGCAGGTATTTGACATCTTGTTTAAGGTATTTCTGCTTCTCTGGATTCATTCTGTAAGGATGCTGTTTTACAGGCTTGGCATCATCTTGTAGGATGACATCATGGTAAACCATATCAGTCCTTGATGGAACATCAGGGAATATGTGACTATATTCAATTATGAGCTGCTTTAGCTGTTGTTGTTGAAAAGGGTCCAGGTGGGACAGCTTGCTGTCAATATTTTGAAGAATGTCTGAATTTTCAAGTTTGGCTGGAACAGGTTCATTTTCCAAGGGGCAGTCACAATCTTCTTCAGAATTTTCCAGTTCAATTGTATTTACCACATTGAATGGCTTTTGCTGAGTGTCTCTGTCAATGTATTCTTTCAGCATGTTGATGTGACACATTTGTTTTTGTTTCCTCCTTCCAGGGGTTAAAATGGCATAATTTATATCACTGACCTTTTTTGAGGACAGTGTAAGGGCCGAAATATCGGGCTCTTAGAGGGTTTCCAGGAACTGGCAAAAGCGCCAGGGCTTTGTCACCAGCTTTAAAACTTCTGTCTTGGGAATGAAGGTCATATCTGGCTTTCATTTTGCCCTGAGCCTCTTTGAGATTAGACTTAGCAAATTCACAAGCCTTAGAGAGACGATTACGGAAGTCAGAGACATACTGAAGCAAGTTCATTGGGACATCATCTTCGGCCGGCAACTTTTCCTTCAGAAGGTTCAGAGGTCCACAGACTGTATTCCCAAAAACAAGCTCAAAAGGACTGAACCCAAGAGACTCCTGAACAGCTTCACGGGCAGCAAACAGAAGAAGATAGACACCTTCATCCCAGTCTTTCTCTGTGTCAAGGCAGTAGGTCCTTATCATGTTCTTTAGGGTTTGATGGAACCTCTCCAAAGCACCTTGACTCTCATGGAAGGCCAGAAGAAATGATTCCTGACACGTTGAAGGGTCTTCTTAATACCCAAATGACCTGACATAGGATTGTCATGGGCCAGTCTAAGAGTTTCTTGACAACAAGACTTTGGAAGAACAATTTGATGGGTAATCATCCACTCTTCATCTGCAGAAACATCAGGTGGACGCCACTTTCTCATAAGCACACCATTTTTGTAGTAAAAACAGACAGGAACTTGAGTAGCCTCTTGTTCACTTGCAGCCTGTGGTAGAAGATGTGCTAGATCACAAGCTTGTTGCTCCTGAATAAGTTGTTTCCGAGACAGAATGTCATTAGAATGACCTGACAAGGACAAGTCTGAAGATTTCCCGGACATCTCAGGACTGGAAGGTTCCTGATGAAAAGACTGCCCAATGAAGGTGTCAGCCAGATTGAAGTCCAAGTCAGCATCACCTTGAATAGCCTTTTTTGGCCATAGAAGGAGTTACTGCACATGAAGGATAGAGGTCTGGAATTTCCTCCTCTACAGAAGGAAGCAAGCAAATTTGGCGTCTCTTTCTATCCCCTTTTCCTGCATCAGGTCTTTCCATCTTTGGAAGGCAGCTCCAATGTTCACTCTTTTTTTCTGATGACGCTAGTCTCTTGCTCTTTTCAATTTTCTTTTTCTTTTTCTGGGTGAAGAAGAAGACTCCTGTTCCTGAAATTTGGATTTTGAATTTGTGTGGTCCTCCATCTTTCCTTCTTCAAATTTGCCAGGGCCGGGAAGTGACGATACCGATTAGCAGCACCTGTGAGTTTATCATGTGACAGCAAAAACGCGAAAGGCGGAGCAGTATATTCTGTATGTCCCTTACCTGCTAATGTATTTCAAGATGGCGCATGAATATGGAGCATCTACCCCCGTTCATGCATGTGCAAACGTAAAATTTCAAGCCAAGAGGAATACTTGGAATTGATGGCGGTGGTAAATATTCATAAAAAAGGATAAGTTTGTGAACGGGCAACACAGATTTTGATAATGAACAACTAAAAATATTACACACTGGACCTTTAACTTTCCAACCCACTGTAAAGGTCATATTCTGGACCTGATTTGTTGTTCCGGTGTCACTCCTTTTAACTGTTTTGCAACTGCCCTTCCGATTTCTGATCATTCATTAATTTCATTCAATGTCAATGTAACATTATCTAAAACCTCTGCCCCACGTCTCATCACATTTCGTAATCTCAAGAACATTGATATTAATACTCTCTCTCATGGTATTAACTCCCTCCCTTCCTTTGATTCTCTCTCCTCCCCTGATGATCTGGTCTGTCACTACAATACTGGTCTTTACAATCTTCTTAACACCCTCGCCCCTCTGAAAACTCACCCTGTCTCCTTTTCCCGTTCTGCTCCCTGGTTCACAACTGCCTTACGCCAACTAAAGGCTAAAGGTCGCCAGCTGGAACGTCTTTACAAGAAAACTGGACTTACAGTGCATAAAGAAATATTCAATAACTATATTCTCACGTACAAGGGTGCCCTCTCCTCTGCTAAATCCTCATATTATTCTGCTCTTATAACATCAGGCGATGGCAACACACAATCACTTTTCTCACTGGTCAACAAGATCCTTCATCCCCCTGACACTCTGGCCTCTCACTTTTCCTCTACTGCACTCTGTAATTCCTTAATGTTCTTTTTTATTGCCAAAGTTGACAAGATCCACCAACAATTGCCCTCGATCACTTTTAATTGCCCTTACCCCCTGGCCCGCCCCTCCACTTTCACTCACTCATTTTCATGCTTCAATCTTCCCTCTGAAACAGAAATCTCAGCTCTCGTTAGAAAATCCAAGCCTGCTACCTGTCATCTTGACTCTCTCCCTTCCTTCCTTGTGAAGGACTGCCTTCCTTTCCTTGCTTCTCTGATCACCAATATCATTCACTCCTCCGTTTCCTCTGGTGTTGTTCCCTCTTCTTTAAAATCAGCTTCTATTACTCCCATTCTCAAAAAAACCTGGTACTGACCCTAATAATTTCAATAACCTCCGCCCCATCTCTAATCTACCTTTTTTTGTCAAAAATTCTTGAAAATATAGTTGCCACTCAGCTCCATTCTCACCTATCTGACAATAACTTGTTTGAACAACTCCAATCTGGTTTCCACCCCCACCTCAGCACAGAAACTGCTCTAGGTAAAGTCATCAATGATCTCCACATGGCAGAAGATTCTGGACTATTACCTATTCTCATCCTTCTTGATCTGAGTGCAGCATTTGATACCATTTCCCACTACGTTCTCCTTGACAGACTGTCTTCTATTGGTATTTCAGTTACACCCTTTCAATGGTTTAAATCATATCTCTCTGGCCGCTCTCCGTTCGTTCAACTCCATTCCTTCAAATCCCAACCTTTTCCAGTTACCTCCGGCGTTGCCCAGGGCTCTGTCCTAGGTCCCCTTCTTTTCCTCATCTACCTTCTTCCACTCAGCCATATCTTCCGGAAATTTAACATTAACTTTCATTGCTATATGGATGATACCCAGCTCTACCTCTCTACCAAACCCAATTCCACCCTCCCGCCCACTTCCCTCTGTGATTGCCTTCACAAAATCAAATCCTGGTTCTCGATCAATTTTCTCAAACTCAACAGTGATAAAACCGAAATCTTACTTATTGGTACCAAATCCATCCTGTCAAAATCTGGCATTTTTATCGTCCCGATCGATCAGTCCTTGATTTCCCCTTGCCCTCAGGTTAAGAGTCTAGGCGTCATCCTTGATTCCACACTTTGTTTTCATGCTCACATCAATCATGTTACCCAGACAGCATACTTCAATCTACGCAACATTAATCGCCTCTGTCGATCCCTCACACCAACTACCGCCGCTATTCTTGTCCATTCTCTTGTCACCTCCCGCCTTGATTATTGTAATTCACTTCTCTTTGGTCTTCCACACAAATCCCTCCATAAACTTCAATTAGTCCAGAATGCTGCTGCCTGTATCATTTCCAAAATTTTGTCCACTCATCACATCACCCCTGTTCTACAACATCTCCACTGGCTCCCTGTCCGCTACCGCATTGACTTTAAAATTCACCTTCAAAGCTATTGACAACTATGCTCCCTCATATATCTCTGATCTCCTTCACATCAATACTCCCTCCCGCACTCTCATATCTTCTTCTTCGATCAATCTCACTGTTCCTTCTGCCCGTCTGTCCACCTTTGGTTCCCGAGCCTTCAGCTGCTCTGCCCCTCGCCTCTGGAATTCCCTCCTCTCTGATCTTAGAAACAGTACCTCTATCCACATTTTCAAATCACGCTTAAAGAACCATCTGTTTAGACTTGCATATTCTGTTTAACTGTTTTATTATGTGTTTATTTTCTTGATGTCCCTTTCTTTCTTTTAATCTTGTTGTACAGTGTCCTGAAAGGCGTTGCATAAATAAGATGTATTATTATTTATTATTAAACGTAAATTAGACTGTCGTCGGTTCTTTCAATTAGACTGAGCAACTGTTGCTAATCAGGAAAAGTAAACTGCCAGAGGTTTAGGTTATTAAGCATTAAAAGGTGAGATTTCCACAGGCCTTTTTTACTGCCAACGGACTGCTTCTGCTAACTGGATGACTAATAACCAGTGAGCTTTGCGCTTTCATTACAAAATCGACTGGTTTTGTTTCAAGCAATAAACATAGGCTCAGATCTGCTGCGCAAATACATTTTCGCTCGACTAGGTTTGCGATGTTATCACATGGAACTTCAAAAGTTTCCAAAGTCCATTGCAAAATGTACCATGGTAAAGTTGTTTTCTTAATACTGGAACTGCAGCAACAGGACATGTTAATTTTCCAATTAATCTGAGGAAAGCCTTTGGACCAGTGCAGCAACGGATAAAGGATATTTAATAAAGCCAATATGTATATGCATAGTCAATGCGTATATATGTGTGTATATATATATATATATATATATATATATATATAAAACAAATAGCTATATCTACCAGTATATTTTCAGCAAAATATCAATTTAGATTTACAATGTCTCTCAAATTGAATTGTCAATCACAAGCTGTCTCTATTAAGCAATAATATCATAAACGCTCGGCAAAGCATTCAAACCTTCCTGTGGTCGGTAAGGACTTTTTTCTAGGACGGATGCTACTTGGTGAAGTGACTGAAGTTTTGAAATAGCATTGTAAACAGGGCCGGCGCTAGAACAGGGAATTGGGGGGCACAGACATGTCCCTTTATGACAAGAATTAGTCCTGGCAAGTTCTCAATCATTTTCCTTTATTGATGCGTTTTCCCAATTATTGTAGTTGGCAACTGAAGACAAGGTCTCACTCCATATCCGATCTAACAGCAATGAAATCATGGACTAAATTCAGTACAAAAAAAATTTACTTATTAATAGGCCAATGCTTTGCGTTGATTGAACTGGTCCGCATTCCAATGAAATATCGCCTTTCACTCTCGGTATTGCGTGGGTTGACAAAAAAAGTGGCACTCAGCAGTTAAATAGGCTATAAAAAGCATGCAGCTCAAGCTATTTGCGCAGGTATGCAATTTTGAATTACATTGATTTAAATACAGCAAATACGCGTCCAGATGAATGATTGTCGTCTTGCCTAATCGGGGAGAACAAGCAGCACCTGTTAAGTGTGGAGTGCTCTCGGCGTGAACCTTTTGCTAATCATGAAAATGACTGAGAACAGGCCAGGACTAATAATTGTTTTAAAGGGATGTTTGTGCACCCCAATTATCAGTTCTGGTTCTGCCACTATACTGAATTTAGCCCATGATTTCATAGCTGTTATATTGCAAATGAGCGATTCCAGCGTTATGGATGTGACATTTGGACTCAAAATCCCAACTGAAATTACTCTGTGTAGACAGAATTCTTTCAATATTTAAATTGGTAATGCACATTTTAAAAGCATCTTATGTGGTGAAATTGATGGCCAAAACATGTTTTGGTAAAGTGCATTTAAGACATCAAAAATTGACAAAGAGATATGCGTTATGGATGTGACGAAAAATAACAGTCCAATTCATGGGACTATACATATTGATTGAACTTGTGAATTTTTAAGGCTAATATATAAATGTATATATGTACATTATAAAGGGCCTGAATTGAACATAGAAACAGTTTAGTTTAAAATATCTGTTATTTCAGGAAGAGTATTATAAGGAAAAACCACCGTAATGGATGAGACATTATTCCATTATGGATGTGACGCGTCTAAAATGCATGTGTCGTCCCATGAACAACACAAGGTCGTAAGTGACATTTTGTAATTTTTTTTTTTACAAGCAAAAGGGGGCAACACTGCCTTGTCCATTTTTATTGAAAGCTCAATTTCAGCTGAATGGTCACTTACGACCTTGTGTTGTTCATGGGACGATGTACCCTGTTTGGGAAATGAAGTATCAAACCATTGAAATCCCTCTGTACACACTAAATAGTTCTCAGAATTTAAATTTAACAGTGAAAAGTAAAATTCTGAATATTTTTCATTAATATTAATATTTTCAAGATGGCCACAAAACAGAATGGATTGAAATTAAGTGGTGCAATGTAACAAAATCTAATCTAATTCGCAGTAACTACTTAGAATGGATCCTACAATGTTACAAAAAATGACACAAGGTGAGGGTGAATAACTGTATTTATTTACATATTTATTATAGAAATTAACTTATTTAAAAGGAAATCGCACTGGGCTGTCAAAGTAGACGTATCTGTCGGCCTCGAGACACATAGCCTTGTTCTCCTCGTGCAAAGTTCTCCTCACGCCTACAAATGTTACAATGACGACGTTTACATGCACACCATTATTCCTGTATTATATGAGAATATTCTGATTCCGTACCTGTCATGTAAACGCATGCAATAACCCGATTAAGGTCATTTTCCGAATCGAAATATTCCGAATAAGATCCCTATGAAGGTACATTTGTGTCTTTATTATTCAATCAAAAAAAAAACTTTTTTCAACCAAAAAACATATTTTCAATCAAAAAAACTTCACTTCAATCAAAAAAAACTTTTTCAAACAAAGAAAAAAAGTGTTCAATTGCAAAAATAAAATAGAGACCCAAAAAATTGCATTTGAACACTGTTTATCTTTGATTGAAA
Source organism: Gymnothorax javanicus (assembly GCA_029692085.1). Taxonomy (NCBI): domain Eukaryota; kingdom Metazoa; phylum Chordata; class Actinopteri; order Anguilliformes; family Muraenidae; genus Gymnothorax; species Gymnothorax javanicus. The sequence goes on from CM056196.1 coordinate 85,830,732, forward strand.
AAGCATGGCCACTTAGTTTGTTAAGCTTATTCATCCAATGTTGATGTACTGCTGAAAGAAAGCAATAACTGTAAAATAAAAATTCAGATTTATGAACAGAAAGTGGATTAATGGAAGAGAATTGAGAAGCTGTTAAAGTATTTTTATAAGTCTTGTCAACTGAATTTGGTTTAATGGTGATGGATTGAGAGGTCATAATTTTTTAAAAAGATCTGTGATCAGAAGTTGGGTGACTTTCCAGCTTGTATTATACCATTTTATTGTTCATTCAGAATAAAAATGTAGTTAAATGCTTTATCTATGAAATCTGCTCTCTCTCTCTCTCTTCTGTTGCCTGTATAGCAATAATGGAAAGTAAACATTTTCAGGGGGTGCTCATCATAAATCGGGACATGAATGCACTTTTGAAATGGCTTCTCCAGTTTTTTGTTGCCAGAAAAGGTTGGGTAAGGAGCTTTTGTTCACCATGGAGAGAGATTGCCTGGTGGAATGGTTTGGAATAACAATGCTAGTTTTGTTTAAAAAAAAAGTTAATATATCATTAAATGATACAAAAATGTATCCATTCAGATGTCGAAGGTCCCTCCCTTGAAGACTCCTGACCGTGATGCTGTCATCCCTTGACAAAAGAAATTGGAAGATGTATGTGACCCAAGCTTTGAAGAAAACAAGAGGTCTTTCACTGACTTAAACCATGTAAGTACAGCCTGCAGTGCTGCACACTGGTTTCCTAACCATAAAGTGACACAAGATATCTAACTACACAACAGCTGTCTCAGTCACCATGCATGATCTCAGACTGTTACTACCAAGTAATTACATTTAAACTTATGTTACATTTTCATTCAGTTCACTTTACCTTCACTAAATGCATAGCCAGAAAATAATTCAAAGCTTGCCAATGAGTGAGACCAAGCGCAGATCAGCATAAGATGCCTCCACGGCTTTTAATGAGCTGAAAACACCAAGGACAACTTGTGACAGGAGCACAGACTGGAAAAGTGGTCAGAAAGTCCGGTTTAAGCTATCGGCAAACAATGTCAGAAACGGCGATTCTACACTGTGTTCATCAACAGTTCAGGGTCAGATGTTGGGAGGTCAAGATGATTTGCAACGCCTGCAGAACAAGGCATCCACTGGTGCCTGTGTGGGAGTGGGGTCCATCTCTGCTGTGGAGACATCTAGAGAACAGGGAGAGCCCGTACCTATTAAATTGCACTAGTTGCATCAGTTATACTACTTCTACCTAGATAACTGAAGATGGAGAGCACTAGGACTCGAGATAAAGAGCTGACTAGGAAACTTCAGTCAGGCAGAACAATCGAGCAACAATTTACACCGACTTAGCGACTTATATAAACATGACATTAATCAATGGGATTGGGAATGCGGAAGGAAACGAGGATGGCAGGGGGTAGATCAAGTAGTTCTTTCAGTTAGTAGCCTATGCGGTGAAAATCCGTCTTCCGTCCTATCGATATGCATGAACTTTTCAAACAACGGCGGTGGATGGAAAAGCGCACAACAGTAAGTTGTAATTACTGATACATTACTAATGTTTGAATGTAGTTTCAAGTGTGTCCATTAATAGTTTAAACTCCAAACCCGTGGGCGACATATAGAGCCCACTTGAATGTAAGGTCTCAAACCACGCTAACTGGGAAGCCTCAAAGATAACCGCAGTGTCAGCACTCAGGCTTCCCCACCGAGAGCAGCTTCTCTCGGATAGTCCCTTTGAAATTCGTCGCTGCACATCACATATGTCCAGTGACGTGCCGTCGGAGGTCAGTTAGGGTAGGCAGAATCCTCACCGTTAAACAAACGATAGCTCTATTACTTTGCTTGATTAGTAATCTGAGGATTAACTAATTTACAAGACTAAACGGCAGAATGGCGTGCCAGTTCCATCCACGACATTATTGCTCAGTGCATCGAACTTAAAATGCTCACGAGACAGCAAGTTTGTTCATATTTGCTTAGAGAAACTAACGCAATATTAAAACCTTTCTTATGCGGCATTAAATGTGTGGTCAATATGTTTACGTTAATATTTCCCCCCTTAAACACGTACTTTTTAATGCCATTTTTAAAACATAGGGAGTTTATTTTCAGTCTTCTTTCATAATCCGATAAACAAAAGATCAAAACAATATACGGAATTACTGAGAGAGTTGAGATTTTTTTCCTAATTAGGGGAGCGCCGGTGCGAAAGTAACTCTGGACGAAAGTAACGCGGCGATTTACTCACAGCCATCCGCACTTCGATGCGTCATAGAAGGTCAGCATGTGCAGCTCGCACCCCTCTCCAGAACCGCGAACATTCTTGAGGCGTCCAGTCTTCCTCGCGGCACAAGACCGAGAAGACTGTTTTCCACAGCGGTGAGTAAATTCAGACGAATGCTAAACTTTTTCGATTTAAAGATTGTCTTTATCGCTCCATGTGTCATATTTATGATGAAATGATAGGTGATTTAGTTCCGTAACATATGGTGCAGTTTGAAATGTCAGAATTTTTCCACTTTGGAAGTAATCCTCGTTCAAATATCAGGAGTCACCGTCGGGACTGAAGTAGCAACAGTTACGCTCGTCCCTCTCTGCTAATGCGGCTGCATTTTGTGTTTAAAAGCTCCATAAAAATGTGTGTTATGTTTTACCGACAGAAAATGCCCAGAGTTAGGGTCAGAACTACCCAGAGAGGAACGGTTGACCCGGAGGTTTACGCAAGGGCCTTTTTTGATGTCCGAAGAGGCGATAGTATAAGAAGGGCAGCAGCGGTGCATGGCGTTTGTCATGTCACCCTGTTCAGGTACTGCAAGAGGAGGGCAGAGGCAAGAGGGCAGCAGACCAGGGCCCCGGGGTACAGGGCTCACAACAAAGTCTTCACAGAAGAACAGGAGAAGAGACTGCAGGCATATATAAAGAGAGCAGCCGATATATATTTTGGCCTGAGTCCTAAAGAGGTGCGAGTAACACCGCTGACAGAGCTACACCACTACCGCCATATAGCAAGCACCTCCGCTCCGGATCTGCCACGGCTCTGAGCCGGATCAGCTGGAGCCGGGGCAGATCCGGAGCGGAGGTGCTTGCTATCTGGGAATTAACCTCTTTTTTATGCTTTTTTTTAGGTGTGAAAGTTTGCATATGAGCTGGCCAAAAATATTGGCCTCAAAACTCCATGTTCACGGAAGAAAAACCAGATGGCAGGGAAGGATTGGCTCACCTCCTTCCTCAAGCGCAACAAAACCCTGTCCATCCGTCGACCTCAAGCCACCAGCATGTCCCGTTCCACCAGCTTCAACAAGACCAACGTGACTGCGTTTTTTAACAACCTAAAGACTGTCCTCACCCGCTATAATTTTGAGGCAAATGACATCTGGAACATGGATGAAACAGGTAAAAATTTATATTTAGATGATAAATTTAAAAGCAACAGTGATTTGCACCAGCAATAATTCATTTCACTCATTATTTCAGGTACTACAACGGTTCAAGTGCCAGACAAAGTCATTGCCACCAAGGGCCAACGCCAGGTCGGTGCTGTGACCTCCGGGGAAAGAGGGACATTGGTGACTGTTGCCTTTGCTGCCAACGTACAAGGCAACTTTGTTCCCCCTTACTTTATCTTCCCAAGGAAGAGGTTCCATGACCACTTCATCCGGGATGGTCCCCCTGGCTCCACTGGTCCTGCCAATGGATCGGGGTGGATGGAGGAGACAGATTTTTTGGCCTTTTTACAGCATTTTGCAAGACACACCTGCGTGACCCCGGAGTCAAAGTTGCTGCTACTCTTAGACAATCATGCATCACACCTCTCTGTGGTCGCTATTGACTTTTGCAAGTCACAGGGCATTGTACTCCTGTCATTTCCACCCCACTGCTCCCACCGTCTTCAGCCGCTAGACCGAAGCGTTTTTGGCCCTCTGAAGCACTACATTAACAGTGCAGCAGACAATTGGATGCGAATGAACCCTGGAAGAACTTTGACCATCTACAACATCCCAAGTCTTGTGGCTAAAGCTCTGCCTCAAGCTGCGACACCAAGCAGCATTTCATCTGGGTTCGAGTGTACCGGTATCTGGCCCTTGAATCCAGATATTTTCAGTGAGGCAGACTTTGCTCCAGCTTTTGCGACCGACCGTCCTGCACCAGCACCAGCTCCATCCCCAGTGCCAGGGCCAGCTCCATCACCAGCGCCCCCTTCATCACCAGTGCCAGCTCCATCGCCAGCGCATACCATCTATCCAGGTATGCTAGTGGTTCCAGGAACATCTAGTGGCACGCCAATACAGAGGTTCAGCCCAGAAAAGCTTCGCCCATATCCAAAGGCTGGCTCGAGGAAAGAAAATAAAAGGAGAGGCCGAAAGAGGTGAGCATAGTGTCATTTTTAACTCGTGTTGATTCTCTTGCTTGTATAAAAACAAGCTGATTCTGACTATAATCTCATTGAATGTTGCAGGTCAACAGCAATACTGACCGACACCCTAGTAAAAGCTGCTTTGGAGGAGCAGAGTCGGCAGAGGGGCCAGAGAAAACAGTCCTCTTCAAAACTCCCAAATAAAACGAGGCTTAGTGGACACACTGCAACCACAGTTTCTCGGGGCAAGGATGAGGAATGTCTTGTTTGTGGGGAGACATTTTCCTCATCTTTGCCTGGAGAAGTGTGGGTGCGGTGCATCTTTTGTCTGCTGTGGTCGCATGAGGCATGCACTGAGGGTGCCACTCATTATATCTGTCACAACTGTGATGAGTAATTTCATCCCAGATAGCAAGCTCCTCCGCTCCGGATCTGCCCCGGCTCTGAGCCGGATCAGCTGGAGTCGGCACAGAGCAGGGCAGATCCGGAGCGGAGGTGCTTGCTATCTGGGATAATTTTTATAAATAGACCTTGCACATTAAACATGTTCACGTTCACTTTTGGAACATTTGAAGCCAATTAAAATGTTTAAAACAAATGTCTGGCTGTTTTTGCTTCTGGTTTAACGAGAAATTTTAAAAGATTCCAGTAAATTTGATCACGTTACTTTTGCCCCGCCCGTGCATTACTTTCATCCCGGCTTGATGGGTCGAAAGAAGCAATCCGCAACTTCCGTTCGACGTCAAACTATGCCGTAGTCAATATACATGGTGATGATTTAGCACCTGATATTGACAGAGCTCACACGAAAGTGTTAATCGCTCCGAAATTTTTTTCCGGTCTGTAACGTTATCTTTTAAAATGACGTCCATGTGAAAAATGTAACTTTCGTACCAGCTCTCCCCTAATTATTAAGATTTACTTCCTTGCAGTCTCGAATCAAAGCATAAATGTAAATTAATCTTTTTGTCACTATCACCTCTTAATCATTACAGGCTTAATTGACAAGGAAAAAAAAAGGCCAAATTAATTGATTGACAATCAGGCATAGTACGTGGAAACAAGTTGACAAAATCTAGCGATAAAAAAGGAGAAGTCACTGCCTACCCTGACTGCACGTCCCTGCATATGTCTGTAGTGGTTAGATATGAAATGTAATTCGTTTGCGGTACATCTCAGTGACGTGCGGTGGAGGTTAGTTTGGTGAGGCAGAAACCTCCCCTTTGCTTGATTAGCAATCAGACGATTAACTAGTTTAGTAAGACTATTCGGCAGAATGACGGGCCAGTTTAAGTTTCCGCAGCATTATTACTCAGTATATCGAACCTGAAATGCTCACTAGACGGCAGATTTGCGCGTACTTGCTTCCAGGAAGCCGAAGCAATGTCATCAACAAATATTAAAACAGTTCGACTTATGCAGAGTTCAATGCTTAATCAATATACAATGTATTCTCCTTTAAATACGCGCTTTTACACCCAAACAAAAGGCGGGCGTTTATTTTCAGTCTTCTTTCGTAATTCGATTAACAAAATGTTTAAACGATACAAAGAATTACCGAGAGCTGAGAATTTTTCCTAATTGATTGTTCAGATTTCCATCCCTGCAGTCTCGAATTGAAGCGTATACGTGAATGAATCTTTTTGTCATTAGCTCCTCTATCAGTATCAGCCTTCCTATAGGCTTGGTCTTAATTGTTTTGATTGTCAATCAGGAATAGTACGTGGGAACAGATTCACAAAATCCTGTGATAAAAGTTTGGGTCACTGCCTCACCTCACCGCACATCTCTGGCTTCCTGTAAGCAAATAGGGGACAGCTGGTACAAAAGTAACATTTTTCACATAAACGTCATTTTAAAAGATAACATTACAGACCGAAAAAAACACTCGGAGCGATTAACTACTTTTGTGTGTGCTCTGTCAATATCAGGTGCTAAATCATCCCAATATATATTGACTTCGGTATAGTTTGCCGTCCAGTGGAAGTTGCACATTGCTACTTTCGCCCCCTCCAGTCGGGATGAAAGTAGCGCACGGGCGGGACAAAAGTAACGTGATCAAATTAACTGGAATCTTTTGAATTACTGTCGTTTTTCATTTGAAAAAATCAAACAATGTCTTTGCTAATATGCAGTTGTAAATATACAATGCACTCATTTATTCAATTCAATCATAAAAATGACATTAAAACAGAAGCAAAAACAATCACACATTTGTTTTAAACATTTTCATCACAGTTGTGACAGATACAATGAGCTGCACCCTCAGTGCATGCCTCATGTGACCACAGCAGACAAAAGATGCACTGCACCCATACTTCTCCAGGCAAAGATGAGGAAAATGTCTCCCCACAAACAAGACATTACTCGTCATTGCCCCGAGAAACTGTGGTTGCAGTGTATCCGCTTAACAACGTCTTCTTTGGGCGTTTTGAAGAGGACTGTTTCTTCTGGCCCCTCTGCCAAGTCTCCTCCTCCAAGGCAGCTTTTACTGGGGTGTCGGTCAGTATTGCTGTTGACCTGCAACATTCAATGAGATGGTAGTCAGAATCAGCTTGTTTTTATACAAGCAAGAAAATCAAGACAAGTTAAAAACAACACTCTGCTCACCTCTTTCTGCCTCTTCTTTTTTTTTTCTTTCCTCGAGCCAGCCTTTGGATATGGGCGAACCTTTTCTGGGCTGAACCTCTGTATTGGCGTGCCACTAGATGTTCCTGGAACCACAAGCATACCTGGATAGATAATATTTTCAAAAAAATACTAAATGCTTGGCAAGGCTCAACATGCACATTTAAAAGACACACACATTAGGCACAAACTCTCACCATCTAGAGGAATGGCAGACTCATGGGGATGCAGCTCAAATGGGCTCTGGCTAGGTTGCTGGTGTCTTACTGGTGGGAGCGGCGGGCGCTGGTGATGGAGCGGACATTGGTGATGAAGAGGCGCTGGTGATGAAGCGGACATTGGTGATGAACAGGGCGCTGGTGATGGAGCTGGCACTGGCATTGGGCATGGAGCTGGTGCTGGTGCAGGTGCAGGACGGTCGGTCACAAAAGCTGGAGCAAAGTCTGTCTCACTGAAACTATCTGGATTCAAGGGCCAGATACCGGTACACTCGAACCCAGCTGAAATGCTGCTTGCTGTCGCAGCTTGAGGCAGAGCTTTAGCCACAAGACTTGGGATGTTGTAGATGGTCAAAGTTCTTCCAGGGTTCATTCACATCCAATTGTCTGCTGCAGTGTTAATGTAGTCCTTCAGAGGACCAAAAACGCTTCGGTCTAGCAGCTGAAGACGGTGGGAGCAGTGCGGGGGAAAAGAGAGGAGTACAACGCCGTGTGACTTGCAAAAGTCAATAGCTACCACAGAGAGGTGTGATGGATGATTGTCTAAGAGTAGCAGCAACTTTGACTCCAGGGTCACGCGGGTGTGCCTTGCAAAATGCTGTAAAAATGCCAAGAAATCGGCCTCCTGCATCCACCCCGATCCATTGGCAGAACCAGTGCAGCCAAGGGGGCCATCCCGGATGAAGTGGTGCTGGAACTTCTTCCTTGGGAAGATAAAGTAAGGAGGAACAAAGTTAACTTGTGAGCTGGCAGCAAAGGCAACAGTCACCAATGTCCCTCTTTCCCCAGAGGTCACAGCACCGACCTGGCGCTGCCCCTTGGTGGCAATGATTTTGTCAGGCACTTGAACCGTTGTGGTACCTGAAATAATAAATGAAATGAATTATTGCTGTTGCAAATCACTGTTGCTTTTTAATTCATCTAAATATAAATTTTTACCTGTTTCATCCATGTTCCAGATGTCCTTTGCTTCAAAATTATAGCGGGTGAGGACAGTCTTTAGGTTTTTAAAAAACGCTGTCACGTTGGTCTTGTTGAAGCTGGTGGAACGGGACATGCTGGTGGCTTGAGGTCGACGTATGGACAGGGTTTTGTTGCGCTCAAGGAAGGAGGTGGGCCAATCCTTCCCTGCCATCTGGTTTTTCTCCCATGAACATGGAGTTTTGAGGCCAATATTTTCAGCAAGCTCATATGCAAACTTTCGCACCTAAAACAGCATGAAAAAAGAGGTTAATTCCCAGATAGCAAGCACCTCCACTCCGGCTCTGCCCCGGCTCTGTGCTGACTCCAGCTGATCCGGCTCAGAGCCGGGGCAAATCCAGACCGGAGGTGCTTGCTATCTTAGGCAAATGGCGGTAGTGGTGTAGCTGTGTCTGCAGTGTTACTCCAACCTCTTTAGGACTCAGGCCAAAATATATATCAGCTGCTCTCTTTATATATGCCTGCAGTCTCTTCTCCTGTTCTTCTGTGAAGACTTTGTTGTGAGCCCTGTACCCTGGGGCTCTTGATCTGCTGCCCTCCTGCCTCTGCCCTCCTCTTGCAGTACCTGAACAGGGTGACATGACAAACGCCATGCACCTCTGCTGCCCTCCTTATACTCTCGCCTCTTCGGACATCAAGAAAGGCCCTTTCGTAAACCTGCTGGTCAACCTTTCCTCTCTGGGTAGTTCTGACCCTAACTCTTGGCATTTTCTGTCAGTAAAATATAACACACACATTTTTAGTGAGCTTTAAAACACAATATGCGGCCGCATTAGCAGAGAGGGACGAACGTAACCCTTGGTACTTCGGTCCCGCACCTCTGCTGCCCTCCTAGTACTCTCGCCTCTTTGGGAATCAAAAAAGGCCCTTTCGTAAACCTGCTGGTCAACCTTTCCTCTCTGGTTAGTTCTGACCCTAACTCTTGGCATTTTCTGTCGGTAAAATATAACACGCACATTTTTTAATGAGCTTTAGAACAGAAAATTCGGCCGCATAAGCGGAGAGGGACGAACGTAACCGTTGCTACTACCGCCCCGACAGTGACTCCTGACATTTGAACCAGGATTGCTTCTAAAGTGGAAAAAGTCTGACATTTCAAACTTCAGGATATGTTACAGAACTAAATGACCTACCATTTCATCATAAATATGACACATGGAGCGATAAAGACAATCTTTAAATCAAAAAAGTTTACCATTTGTCTGAATTTACTCACCACTGTGGAAAACGGTCTTCCCGGTCTCGTTTCGCGGGGAAGCAACGAAACCTCTAGATTTTTCCCGGGTCTGGAGAGTGTCGCGAGCTGTACGTGCTGACCTAATTTGACGCATCGAAGTGCGGATGGCTGTGAGTAAATCGCTGTATTACTTTCGTCCCACGTTACTTTCGCACCGGCTCTCCCCTACTAATAGGTAATTTGCTCTTTGCCATTGCTGTCTCCAGAAATGTCAAACATGTGCTTTGATTTAAAGCCCAATTTTCCACAAGTTTCAGACCAGAAGGATCTTGATTTCAGGTCTAGAAAAAAAATCTTCTTGCTTGCTAATCACACAGAGCACGTTACTGTAAACAAAAAAAAATCCTGTCAATATAAAAGCACAGGTGCAGCACTAAAGAAAATAGTCTTAGGAGTCTTAGTCTCCTAGTTTTTTTGGGATATAAAATTATTAAGCATTATTTTATTTTTTAGTAGTCTGCAATATGGCTAATTTTTTTAGAAGTCTTTTTTTTTTGCCCATCGTCATCAATCAATTCTGTTGAGGCGGATTAAGTACATGAATACATGAATAAATTTTGAGCAGCCGATAAGTTTCATTAATTCATCATAACTAGCCTATGCCATTACCTCATATTATCCTCACGCTGTCGCATTGTTTTGATTTTAATATTCTGAAAATTTCCATAAAACTATAAAATTAATCGAACGGATTACCGCTTTAAAATGTGAACTCTGCACACTTGGAAAATGACTCAAATGCGTACATGCCCCGTAAGTACAATTTGTTTTCGTAATTGCCCCTAGTTTTAAAATATGAACCATAATTGCTTTGTTGTTCATGTGGCCGAAAGATTCTAAATGGTATGCCGGAATGGCGACACATTTTCATCCCAACTCGTCATACACTGACGCTACCTGACCAAGCGTCGATATCCGACGAAAAAGGAAGCCTCTGGCGTCTTTATTTGATGCTTAGGGTTCGGGTTAAGGGTAAGGAGTTAGGGGGTGCGATTCTTTTTAAACTGGCGTCAAAAAAGGACGCCAAAAGCATCCTTTTGATCGGATATCGACGCTCGTGCTGAAGGTAGTGTTAATTTATGACGCGTCGAGATGAGACCGGGCTCGAATAGCGCGAACGGTGGTCTATACTTGGCGTTGGCGGACAAAGAAAAAATATTTTTGTTTCGGATATAAATGGGAATTTTTCCCGAATTATGAGAGCATCAGTGTGAAAGTTTTCTATTGACCCAAAAGCTTCTCAGAATGAAGATTATTTTTTAACATTTTGAACAGTTTCGAACGGACTCTGCCTCCGGCATGGAGAGATGGTTAAAGGCAAGCAAATACTAAACGTTCAGTAGTTACTCTTATTTCTCAAAAGGCCCAGATAATTCGTTTCATAGCAAGCCACATTTAAATTTATTTACATAAAAAACGTGTGTTATTCTATCGTTGTTGCTTGTTTCCTCGAGAACAGCAATCACATCGTTAAAAAGGCTTTTGTTTTGAGTTTACATTCCTGTTCTGCACCTCCAATGACCGAAAGATAGATAGAAGCCATGTAAAACCGACAAATTACCAGAAACGCAACTTCGCACTCGTAAATATTTGAATGTCATTCATAAAAATAAGCAATGCTGGAATATCGTAAAAATACGGAATCTAGATCAGAAAATTTACTGTTCCTTCATTGCCGTCCGCGAAGAAAACGTAGGCGGGTTGACAAGGGCACAGGACAGTTTAATTAACCTGCAGGCTCAAAAAATATATCATCCTTTTTCAATTTAAGCACAATAATGAGTGCACTTTCAAAAAAAAAAAAAAAACTGAAGCCATTCACTTATAATATTTTTATCTGCCAATATTTCATAAACAAACAGGCCCATTCCACGCGCAAACTGTATTTTGATGAGGAGAAAATAAGTTTGTTTTAATGATATATTTTTTTCACATTTTGAATTTTCCTCATTTAACAAATGTTCTTATCCAGAACAACCTGGTTACATGGTGCGTGTTTATTTATTATTCATTAGGCCAAACGAAGGGTAATATTTTCTGATTATTCATGTGAAGCATTGAGCCGATGCCCTATACTGCTGATGCATGGTATTTGTTTAACTGACGATCGGAGGCACAGACCAGAATGTTGAATTTCATCCTTGACTATATTCTATGTATTGACTGAGGGGCTGTAAAGTCAGATGACAGTTGATGCACAGGTGGCAGATTTCTTTCTGCTGGAACATTCAAAAGTATAATGTACAGACGGGGGGGGGGTCATTATTTCACTCCTACAACTGCTTACAAAAAATACATTATTAATCAAAACTTTGTTCAAAAATATGTGACTCTATTGCAACAGAAAAGTTGCCTGACCATTCCAGAAAATATCTCCAACTCAACTAATATTGCTGTCTGGTCCCTTAACTCGGACTCACTTGGGTTATACAACCTTGATGGCTGCTCTTATGCTCGACTGATAGTTGGCTGCTGTTTTGACAGTAAGATTCATTTTATTTCTTAGTAACTCAGAATGGTTATTCAAAATCTCTGCTACCATCAATAGCTATTTTAGCAAAAATTTTATTCAAACCAATCATTCCCAAAGATAAAAAACAAAGTGTGTCCCTTCAAAGCCTCTATGTTGTGGGAATGGAAACAATAAAAGAAGGAGGATTACCTTGCTGTCCTTCAAACAACAAGATAACATGCAGAATTGGGCAAGGGTCACCAACTAGATCTTATGGTCATGGGAAAAAGAGAAGTTAGTTCCCTCATTCTTTTTTCCCTTTTTTCTGTTATTACTGATATTGTGATACTGACTGAAAATATTACTCTCGAGATACAACCATGCAGCTAAAAATTATAGCTTGAATGTAATTTATTTTTAAAAAACATTTAGGAAAATTATTAAGGAGCTCTTATTGCCCTAGTCTTGTCAGCATAGACACTAGTATATCCACATTTTGTATACAATAAAATATGTCGGGTGAAAACAACTCTTATGGTCTATTTAAGCCCATTCTGTCGACAAGAATGTATTATATGAAACATTTAGAAAACACTCCAAATATTTTACTGTATATTTTCTATTTTTATGCTAAAAACTCAACACTGTTACTTTCAACTTGCCACTCATTTAAAAGATTGTTGGCAAAGAAACCTTGCAAAATACTGGTCTTTCATTACCTGAGAACATATTTTTACTGGCAAATACATTATATCTTGGATTAAATGTAGAAAAATGATAAAATGAATAAGTCTAAAGTGTTCAGGAACAAGAGCTGAATGTTCACATTCAAATACTGTTGTGACAAATATTACTGGTAACTAAAAGCAACAATTAGATCCCTAGTTTGGAATCTTGATAGAACATTGCAAAAAAAAAAAAAAAAAAAAACCTAATACGAAAACTAATTGAGTTGGGAATTGGTGAAGAGTTTTGAAAAAAATTGCACCGTCGAATCAGATCAGCAGTAAACATTTCTATAAGATGATCACATGATTTTGTACAAAAAAAAATAATAATAGGTGAGGGACCCAGAGAAAGTGTGGCCATTGCATTGTCAGTGGTGTACAGTACATGAAAAGAAAGACCTTAAAATACCATCAGCAATTACAAATTTGATGATCATGGACAGGAATGGAAGGTAATGACAGTGGAATTTACCATAGTTCCAGATATCTTTTTTCAATAAATCATCTCTTAGTGATTTTTTTTTTTTTTTTAAACCAAGGAGCTCTTAGCCTGCAAAGCATTGTCCTTGGTCAATTTGTTTTCACTAGTCATATGACAGTATCTTAAATGATTATGTTTTCAGAAAGTACCATTACTTAACTTTTTTTTTTTTTATTTTCACCTCATTACTTGTCCTAAATTGCCCCTGTCCCAACTTTTTGGAATTTATTTCAGGCCTGAATGGCAAGAATGGATGTATATTTATGAATAAAATCAAGTTAATCTGACAAAATATTAAACATTTTGTCTTCATCCTGTCTGCAATGAAATACAAATGAAGGCACATTAATATATCACTGTTTTTAAAAAAATGCGTTTTCCTGTCCGTCCCAACTTTTCCTGTGTTGGGGTTGTGTATGAAAATTAAAAAAAAATGAGGAAGAATCACTTATTGTATTTGCGGAACTGAGTGATCAATGAAGATTGTACTTGAAGTTTTACTTCTCTTTTCATAAGCTGGACAAACTTTGGCACAGGGTTTGATGGCCACACCCTTTGCACTTCCGCAGAACATTTTTGTAGAGGACTGTGCAGTAATTCCAACTTACGACACTTAATGAAAATGCAAATGCAGTCAGTGTTTGTTTGTTTACTTCACCAGCACTTCCAGTCAAATGTGTTTGAATACAGTGAAATTTTTAAAGCATCTTTTTTTACACAATGATGTTAACTAAATTTTTGAGTTTTTAAAAAAACCTATATTTGGTTAATAATTAATAAATAAATTTCATCATACAGCAAGGAGGTAAAATTGAGCTAATTTGAGAAGCTTGTATGGGACAAAATTGATTGAATAATCATGAAGAAGCAACTCACATGTCCGGCACCTCCGTGGAAATTTCCACGGTTATGTTGGATGTTTTCTTTCAGAGTTAAATGAAAGTTACTAAGTGTTCTTTAGATAAATTGGCATTAATATGTTCAGCACTGACATTACAATCCCAAAAGTTTGTGGACACTTCACTTAAACCTCACTGACAAACATATCAGACATTCAGCTTTCATTTGAGGATATGGCAATTCAATCCATTTTTGTTGAAACTAAGAGGGGTTCTGAAACATGGGGGGGGGGGGGGGTTGGGTTGGAAAAGCACATATGGTAAGGGCAACATTTTCCAAATTTTGTAGCAGAACTGAAAGAAAAATACCCTCAAATAAAAGCTGAAAATTTACCTTATCAGCCCATACTGACCAATTTCAATTCAATTAAAATATCAGAAATATATCATTTAAAAATATCAGTTTTCTATGTATGTCAATGAGATTTCCGTGAAGTTTGGCTATACACTGTACAAGTTGCTATTTCAATGAATTTAGTTTCAGATTTTTTACTTTTAAATACGTTTTCAGTTATTGCGTACTTAGAAATTATGGGTGTGTTAAAAGTTCTAACTGGCTGCGTAAATTTCTTTTTTAATGCCTCCTATTCCCATATAGCGATATGTTTCCAAAACAAATTCCTCTATTACGTTTTACTTGAACCGACAACGCGAGCAGTGTGCTTTACCAGATAAGGCCAGAAATTACCCGGGCATGTGCCAACATTTCCAAGACATAATGAATACACCGGTCACCACTTTCCATTTTTATTTATTATGTAAGTATGCCCTAACCAGATCTAAGTACGCTGGACATTCTCTGGTATCATTGTATTTTGAAGCTAAGTGGTGGTTGCAGGTAACAATCTTATCTTCCAAGAGGAGACCGTTTCCTGGGTTTTTATATGTATACTCCAATTAGGAAGCACATACTGAAGTGTTCTCTGATGCCATCATTTTATCATTTTTGACAACGGCCACTCTCTACACAGTTTGAATTGGGCTGGTGGGCTGGTGTAAAGGATTCTTGATATGTATTGCACATCATTTCACTTAATTTTGTAATGTTTTTTCATTCTAGAATAAAATTCAAGCAATATCTGAAAGTATTAAGCTACAATCCTCCAAGTAAAGAAGTAGCATGGTGATGCTGGATCCACAATATCGCAAATATGATTTAAAATTCTAATTAATCCGAGGACATCTCAAAAGGTCTTCATCTTGCTTGTAAATACAAATAGCTTAAACATGGGTGGGAAAATAGCTGATCAATGAATCATGTATGCACTCCTGAACAAGAGCAATCTTGTTGAGTGACTCATCCCACTGACAGATAATTTTACTTTACAGTTGGCCAAATCTCAAATAATGATTCAAATCACACTAATGGCAAAATTGCAACATTCACAAAGGTTCTTTACGTCGCCATTATTCCTCATAAGGTTGTGATTCCTTGAAGAATGAATTGTAGTAGACAACGCTACATTTTGATTTACATCGCAGTAGGCCAACCCTAAACGTGAACACCCATGCACGTGCATTCACACGTAGCCAAACATGCATATATACACATGAACACACACAAAATTATTTTCCACAAACAATTTAAAATAATGGTTTGATTTACAAAAAGAGCAATCTGAGATTGCAAACCTCTGTCAAATTTCAAATCGTTATGTATTTGTGAAGCTGTGACTCCAGTTCCGTACCCGGATCACTCTCAATAGCTAATCACATCTAAGTCGAGCTAAGACGATACACCTCTGGTAAAATTCTCAGGCAAAGGCTTCTATTTGGCTAGTTGATCCTGCTGACTGACCAACAAACACGACAGATCATATCTCCTCCTTGGCAAAGGTAATAATTTATGTAATAAACAATTTTTGTCTGTGTAATGAATTTATGCCAGATGGACTAAAATAGTGTATATGCATAAGTTTACTTCATAATTTCATAACATTAAAAAATGCCGCAAAACAAAGCATTCGCTTTTCCCATCCGTACGCACGACACACAAATGTTTTAATTCAAAACATTGCGGCTATTGTGTAGATTTGTTCATAAAATAACATACACTTAACTTATATTCCGCCCATAACTTAAACTGAACAGAAGCCAGTTTACCCAAATAAATAAATAAATAAATAAACTTTGACAACGTATATCAAACATACATCATTTTATTTGAAAGCTGGGACACAACGTAAACCTCTAAATGTACAGTGGGCGAAGTTATTTAGCAAAGCAAAACATTACACGTTCAAAATGAAAGCAGTACATAAAGAGCTTTATTGCGGGAGGTATTTTTGTCGTCATTATCGGTAAGGGACTTTTGTTATTCAAATCTGCAGCAGAAATTGCGCAGAAAAAATGTCTTCAGGCTTTTGTGAAGTTGCTCCGACAATAGGTCTGTTTGAAGCAATGCCGTAGGTCAAAGCTTATGCTTATGCTTATGCTTATAAGCTTAACCTTATGTTCCATATGCAAACTTTCCAAATGTGCAATGTGAAGGAACTCCGCCACATTTTCTAAAATCAGACTATGAACAACCCTATAAACATGCATGCAGCATCTGAACATTTCTCTGAAGGTTCCTGAATTGTGAATAAGACGTCATATGACGATATCAGTGTCTTATTCTGAGACAAGTTTTTATATTCTTTATTCACCCGACAACTGGCCGAAGCAGCTTGTGGAAAAAATGTAATGCAAACCAAGGGACGAGAAAGTGAAAGCAATTGAATGCAATGACGGAAGTTAAATCCCACAGCGACAAGAACACAGGCCTACTATTACGCTTGGATACATCACTGTAGCGTGGGAAAAACGGAATGAGAAGGAACAGATACAATGTAGCTGGACAAATACAACTGCCCCAAAATTGATACTACTGGACTGGGAATTTTCCGTTCCATCAATCAGAGAACATGAATCTAAAATGACAGATGGTAAGTAACATACTTTGGCAAGTTGAATATAAATCTGTGACGTACTACCCTATGAACGCGAATGGTAACTTTTAAAATTACAGACATATTGTCTGTATGCACGAGTTTGTTCGAATATACGTAGGCTATGACTGTAGCAAGTAATGTTTCGCCTCAAAAACCTACCGTTGGCAAGTCTGTTCGTAGCAATTTCCCGCTAAAGTTAGCTCTATTCTGCATGCTGCTGCCGGTTTCTCCTGAGTAGGCCTGTATGACAGGGATATAAGCTCCGCTATGAATTTATACACTCCTGTAGGGGATTCCCAGTTGTTCCATATAATCGTTTCCTTCCAGTCAAATGGAAATTTAGTCAATTTCCAAGAAATGACTACAATTAGGCTGGCCTTACCGAAAATCTCATCTGAAGAGTAAATATAGGCTATTCAAAGATCGGGATATGCTACGTTGTATACGGGATGATGATCAGTGGTGTAGTGGTTCTTGGAAAAGTGGGTAGGCTATACTCAATTACAGTGGTTCCCAAACTCGGTCCTGCTGGTTTTTGGCCCAACCACAATGGCAATCCCAGCTTTTAATGAGTTTAAATATTTTTTTTTTAATTGACCTATGATCTTAGAGATTACCCGTTCAAGCGAAATTATGTCATAAATAGCTATGCATGCCATGAGTAGCTCCACGGGATATTAAAACTGTAGCCTACTATATTGCGAACGACTTTTTATTGTTTAAAATGAGGGAGAAATTGTGACTCTTTCCACTGAAAATTCAATTAGGCTTCTAATTGTTGAAATTTTGGACACGTTGCTTAAACTAACTATTTATTGGGTGATTAGGAATTCAAATACAAAGCCAACTACAATGAGTCATACCTGTCTGGTGTTTTTTTTTTTTTTTGGGGGGGGGGTTGGTTTTTTGGAAAACATTTGGAAAGAATTAAACGCCTGCTTTCAGTAGCCTAATGAGCAGCTTTCTGATTGAACAGTCTTGAATTCGATCAGTTGAAGCATATTGGCTCCTTGGCTTCACTTGCTTTCTTGGAATATTGCAAAATTAACACAGTATGAACACTGGGCATTTAAACATCATGGAATGCATAATGATTCCTATCAACAGGGTTTAAGGGGGTGAAATGTCTCTCTTGCCTGAAAAGCAACTAATAAAGAAAAATTGAAACTTGATTTATCCCACAATTGTAATTGTGATTGAATCAAAAACCTGCATACGCAGTGACATGCACATCAGGTTAACTGGAGACTCTAAATTGCCCATAGTTATGAGTGTGTGAGCGAATGGTGTGTGAATGGTGTGTGCACCCTGCGATGTGATTGGCGAGCTGCCCAGGGTGGGTCCCTGCCTTTCGCCTGTAGTCAGCTAAGATGGGCTCCAGCTTAACTGAGACGCTATAGCGAGGAAGAAGTAGGATAGATAAATGATGGATGGATTATTCAATTTTGTTTGAATTGTTGTTACATTTACGTACATTAAAATTACATATTTAGCTACCTGGTTTTATTTAATTTGTATGATATCTTGGGGTGCTTAACAAAATAGGCAGATAATTATTCATTTTTGTCTGAATTTGTATTACATTTATACTCATTAAAATGACATGTTTAGTTACCTTGTTTTATTCATTTTGTATTGATACTGTGAAAAGATAGTTTGATTTTCAAAATACAAGTATGAGGCTTATTTGGACACTGCGGCTAGTGAAATGTTTGTCAAAGGTGTCAAACCATACCCTTTTCCCTATGGTGGGCTATACTATCCTCGATTTTCAACTGTTAACAAATTAAATTTGTACGTGTTTGGTAAAAGCATCTACTCTTGCTCAGGGCTTATATCACTTCCCTGTATCCATTGTATTAAGAACAGTATAAACCAATTTGAAACATCATCAACAACAATGACAACAACAACATCATCATCATCAACAACAACAACAATAATAATAATATTAAGCGGATGTGATAGCACACTGTAATAGCCTCTTCTGTAAAAGAGAAACCCATTTTTGAAATCTGTCCATCCATTGACAAATCCATTAATGCTTGGTCCAGTTCAGGGTGATGGAGCCTGAGGGGTTTCCTATGAGGGGAGATTAGTTAGTTAGTGAGGTACATATGTTGAGCCAAAAGTCACAGTTTTCAATGTCTCTATGGAGGCTCTTTTCACCTTGCCATGGTAACGTATGGCATCAGACAGAGAGTTTAGGGTTTGTCAAGCTAGCTAAAAAAAAAAAAAAAAACCCTGGCTAATCTTGAACTTGCTTCATAGTACACCCCTCTGGAGCCTATTTCATACCCCCTGGCAGCTTCCACACCACTCATTCAAATTTGGGGAAGTTTGGAGTCCCAAACATGCCAAACATGCATGTCTTTTTACTCTCAGAAGAAATCTGAGCAAACACGTGAAGAACTCACAAATTCCATACAAAAAAGCTGGCCAATATTCTTGCTTTGTAGTTGTTGATTACAGTGATTTCCAAAATCAGCGATGAATGATCAGCCATCTAATCTTTTGCCGGAAGTATGCTGATGGTTTAATGGGAACCAATGTATGTAGGTTCTGAGAGTCTGACAAATTACTTCAGTGTTATAGGCCTACTCATACACAGACTGATCTGTGCTCAACTGGCCTGGCTATATACCTGTCCGTATGGTAAGAATGCCATGACAACTTCATTATTTGAGATTACTAAAGTAAACTGTGTGGATAAGACTTCATTTCACATTATTTATTAATTCATTTTACTGTCGGAAGACTCAGCATTCTTGATTGTGATCTACTACAGTCATTAGCATAAGCTGAGTATGAGCTGTTTTTTGTCCTGTGGAATGTATGGGCTCTCTGATATGTGTTGTGTGTCTCTGGTTGCCATAGATATACTGGTATGATGGGAATTTTCAGTTGTCACATTGAAAAAATTCATAGATAAAGTTGCTCAACTGCATATAACCTCAGCATTAAGGTAGCTATTTTTGGAAGTTCCTGAATCCTAGTTGCACAAGCTAGCAACTGTTTGCAGGGAAATATCAGCACAATGCAGTACTGAGATTTTTTTCCCCCACAGCTGTCATTAATTGTAATTTTTCACATTCTATAAGGCTATGTGGAGGCTCATTAATGTTTATTCTCATTTAACCACATTTTCTCCTGAGTGAAAAAAAACCTTTATGTAAATCAAATCAATAATGTAAAAGTCAGTTGTCAAAGTTCTTAGCCTCCTCATGCAACCAACATTGTACAGAGCTGTGAAAAAAAATATTTGCACCCTTCTCGAGTTCTTCTATTTTTGCTTATTTGTCAAATTTGAATGTTTCGGACCATCCAACTATTTTCAAAGTGAGACAAAGACATAGTGAGTTAACACAAAATTCAGCATTTAAATTATCATGTAATTCATTGAAGGTAAAATGTTATTCAAATCCTATATCACTCGTGAAAAAAATAATTGCCCACTAAACCTAATTACTGGTTGTGTCACCTTTGGCAGCAAAAACTGCAGTTAAACTTTAGCAATAATTGGCAATGAGTTCTTAACATTATATGTTCATAAACTGCCTGTTTAAGGTCATACCACACCATTGCAGTTGGACTCAAGACAGGATTTTGACCAGCAACTCCAAAACATTCATTTTATTTCTTTGGAGCCATTCAGAGGTGGACTTGCTTGTGCACTCTGGATCATTGTCCTGCTGCAGAACCCAACTGCGCTGGAGCTTTAAGTCACAAACTGATGGCTGGACATTCTCCCTCAGGATTTTCTGGTCGAGAGCAGAATTCATAGTTCCATCAATTATGGAAAGTTGCCATGGTCCTGAGGCTGCAAAGCAGCCTCAGACTATCACACTACCATCACTGTGTTTGACTGTTGGTATGATGTTCTTATTGTGGAATACTGTGCTTGCTTTAGGCCAGCTGTAATGGAACCCATGTCTTCTAAAAAGTTCCACTTTTGACTCTTTAGTCAACACACAAGTATCAAAAAAATCTGGGGGGTCATCAAGAGTTATTTTTGCCAAATGTTGGACAAGACTTTGTGTTCTTTTTTGGTCAGCAGTGGTTTTTGCCTTGCGGCACTCCCATGGATGCTGTTTTGTCCAGTCTCTATCTTATGGTGGAATTGTAAATATTGACCTTAACTGAGCCAAGTGAGGCCTGCAGATCTTTAGATGTTAGTCCGGGTTCTTTCGTGACCTCCTGGATGAGCTGTCAGTGCACTTTTGGAGGAAATTTAGAAGGCTAGCCACTTCTGTGAAGGTTCACCACTGTTCCAAGTTTTTTTTTTGGATTAGCAGATCATTGCTAGCTGGACTTTCGTACCCCTTCACAGACTGATATGTCAAACATTATGTTTCTTGTCTGTTCTTGAATTTCTTTAGATTTCAGCGTCATGTGCTACAATTTGCCTACTTGATGTAGCCAGGTTCTTTTGCAGCGATGTTTGGGTTCAGAGCTGACAGTAATCATGCTTGGGCATCTCCAGTGAAATTGAACCCAGTTATCAATTACATTAGTTAAATTGTTTGATTTATTAACATGGGAGGCAATTACGTCTTCACATAGGGCCAGGTAAGATTGGACAGCTTTTTTCTTTCAATAAATAAAACCATCATTTAAAAACTGCATATTTAACAAATTTTAAAATTAGTTTGATGCTCCTAAACTTTTAAGTGTGGCAAATATGCTAACATAGAGGAAATCGAGATGGGGCCACTACTTTTTCACAGCACAGTATGTTTTATGATGTAGTCCTTTGAACAGAGGAGGAGTAAAGTGTTAAAATTAAGGAATCTTACGGCAATATTTGAGCTGGATTTGATGTCCTAACAATTCTCAGATTTTGATGCCTAATTTCAGATGTTTTTCACTCATGAAATTGAAATGTTTGCTGGAAATCTGAAAAAAAAAAAATCCTGTTTGAGGTGCTTGTGCTTTTGTCATAATGTTAACTGCATGACAAAACTATTCAACCACCAAACTTACCATATAGCTCATGAAAAGGGAGTAAACGATCATACAAAACACCACATTTACAGTTCTCACATTTTCTTTCCTATACAAATGCTATTAGTATTTAATTTCCTGCATTTGCAGAATAAAACCCAGAACTAGATAATGTTAACATGGAGTAAGATACGGGTGTCCCAGGAAGACTCAACCCTGGTGTGCATATGGTTTAATTTCTGTTTAATAAATCAAACAGATTCCATGATTTGGTGAATTGTCTTTAACTTAAGCCAGCTTCTTTGCAAATTCATCATTTGCTGATATAGTAATATGGATAAAGCAGCAGAAAAACTTTTTCTCACGTGCCAATTGTTTATTTAAGCCAAACTTCCTATGGAATATTTCTGCATCTTTCTAAATTGAAAGAATTATCAGTAATAGGCCTTTAAATTTTCATTTTCAAAAACAGCTTCCATTTCAGATTATGCTTTAACACTTGATTTTTGGAAAAGTTCAGCCACTGCTCAGGGGCTGAACACTTATGCAAGTGAAAAGTAATGTCATGAGTGTGTGCGAGAGATGCCAGAATGGCATTCCAGCTGAGATGCGTGAACCCAGGAAAGTACATTGCTTAACAATCTCTTGGGAATGAAGAGATGATTGGGTAGCATGTTCAGTGGTGGGGGACATAACCGCAACGCCTCTTCAACTTCGCACTCCAGTTTGAGCTTAGTGGCTGCCAGAAGACATTTACCTGGGAGGATGGTTTCAGGATGAACTTTGGGCACTGGGGAGTAAAAACAAAACAAGTCAGGCATGGTATCCTTTGAACCAGGACAATTAGTCAAGATGAAGTTAAACCTTGTAAAGAAAAGGGACCAACGGGCTTCCCTAGGGTTGAGCCTCTGAGCAGTTGAGAGGTACTCCAGGTTGTGATGATCTGTCCAAACGAGAAAGGGGAGCCTGGATCCCTCCAGCTATGCCTATATACCTCCAAAGGAAGCTTCACCAGCAACAGCTCCCAGTTGCTGATGGATTAATTTGTCCTGTTGGCCTCTTCCCCTCAGAAAAGGGAGTTAGTGATAGTGGGGGACTCAATCATTAGAGGAATAGACAGCTTTGTCTGTTCGTGTGACAAGGAGTCTCGTATGGTGTGTTGCCTGCCTGATGCCCAGGTAGGAGACCTCCTGGAGCATGCGGACAAGCTCCTGGCCAGAGCAGGGAGGGATCCAGTTGTCATGGTCCATGTTGGGACAAATGACATATGTAAGGGTTGGTTTGAGGTTCTGCAAGGCAAATTTGTGGAATTGGCTGAAAAGCTTAAGAGCAGATCCTCCACGTTAGTTTTCTCCAGGATTCTACCAGTACCACGTGCAAGCAGAGGGAAGCAGAATTTTATCTGGAGGTTTAACACGTGGGTACGAACCTGGTGTAGGAAAGAGGGGTACAGGTTTATGGGGCACTGGAACTTTTTCTGGGACAGGGGTGACCTGTTCAAGCCGGACGGGCTACACCTGAACCGGTGGGGTATCTTTGCACTGGGTCAGCGTATGTTGAGGGTAGCACAGGATTATTTAAATTAGGGACTTGGGGGGCAGGGAGGTTAGAGAGTGTTATACATAAGGAAATGCAGACTGCCCTGATGGAAGCTGACCGCATTACATGCACTATTGACGATGTATTTTTAAAGCAACAAATCGTAGTGGGGGGCTTGGAGCAGCAGGCACACGGGAAATCGAAGGGGAAGAGCATTCGTAATAACCTAAAATGTTTTTATTCAAATGCAAGAAGCATAAAAAATAAATTTCCAGAACTTGAGGCCGTTGTGATTAGTGAAGGCTATGACATAGTTGGGATTACAGAGACATGGCTTAGTGAAGAGGATGGAGATGAATATAACATAGAAGGTTATAAGCTCTTTAGGAAGGATAGATGTAATAGGCGAGGAGGGGGCGTAGCACTCTATGTGAATGAAAACATAAATGTGCAAGAAATTCCTGAAATTGAACATTCCTTGCCCTGTGAAGATATCTGAGTCAGGCTCATTGGCAAACACGAGACAGGTTTAAACATAGGAGTATGCCATCGACCGCCAGCTTTGGACAGTATTGTCAATGAAATGCTCTTTAAGAGGATTGGGCAAGCTTGTTGAGGAGGAGGGACTATTATTATGGGAGACTTCAATTATCCTGGTATCAATTGGGAAATGGTGAAAGGACAGGGTAAAGGGGAGGAAGAATTTCTAGATGTTATAAATGACAATTTTTGTTGCAGTATGTTAATAAACCTACAAGAGAGAGGGCAATTTTAGATTTAGTGCTTTGTAATGAGCCTGATAGAATTAGCAATGTTGAGGTACTGGAGCCTCTTGGGGCTAGTGATCACTCTACTGTTAATTTTGATGTTTCATGGGAAGTTAAAAAGATAAAATTTCTCAATTTTAGGCAAGCAAACTTTGACAGGATGCGCTCATATCTAAGCGAAATAAAATGGGAGACACTCCTGGACTGTGAGTCTGTAAATGAGATGTGGGAAAGATTTAAGGGGGTTTTACTTGATTCACAATGCAAATTCATTCCAAAGGTGTCCAAAAGTAAGCTGAAAAAGCAGAATCCTCAGTGGATGACCACAGCTATTCGTAGGAGTTTGAGGGAAAAGAGGAATCTTTATAAGACGTACATAAAGGATAACAATGAGAATACTAAGGCTGAATACTATAAAATGCGAGCTGTGGTCAAAAAAGAGCTGAAGAATGCTAGAAGACTGTATGAAAGGCAAATTGAGGAAGGCTTTTGAAGACATTCAAGACTTCAGGGAGGCTCCAGGAAGGAGCGGGCCTTGACCGGCCGGTACGCCAAACTGCCACTTGCCCGTCACTGGAGTGAGAAAATAAAATACAAACACAAACACAGCCACGGGCACATGCAGATCCACTATGCACTCGGCACATACAGAACGAGGGTTACCTACACCTGCATAATTTATCATTAGATGTGTCAGATTTTATAATATTTACTTTTGCTGCAAAGAATGTGCAGACAATTTGGAGTCAGAACATTTCAAGAGCAGTTTCATCCAGGCCTTCCCAAGGACTTACATTTAGAACACCATGCTGCTTCCATGCAATAGCCAATAATAATAATCTCCCAAAATACTTCCATTTCAACAATAACCTGGGGGTCAACTCACCCCTGCCTTAAGTTGTCTCCTCTATAGGAAATCTTACCAGTCTCTGGAGTGAGTCACAACACGCACTCAGGTGTTCAGCATTGAGCTCTGTACTGTGGAGGGGATAGGTTTCCTCACCCCTCATAATGGGATAGTTATGAGATGATTCCAGTTGAACTGGTGCTACTGCAGTGGCTTTGTGGGAATACTAGATGAAACAGTTCAAGTTAAAACTCACTAATAACAATTTGAATCAGATAAGCAAGAGAGTTTGCGATAATGGTTCTGACACTTAGATCCTTTCTTTACCTGCCGAATAAATCCCAATTCAAGAAATTTGTCTTGTGTATTTTGTCCCCTCGGTCTGAATGTGTTTTACAAAATCATCAATTTCATCGGAATTATTTGGAATACAATGCCTTGTTGATCACAGTGCATGTGCCACCTTGATAAATTAATATTATTTAACAATTCATAATTACCAAATTGCTCATCCTCGCTACTGAGCTCCCATCAATTTTGAAAACCGATGAGAAATACATGCCTCAGCTGGCAAACTATAGCCAAAAACTTGTGCCTCTCATAAAGAGAGGGATAAAAATACAAATATCAAAGGAAGGAGCCCTGGACCACACCGTTATATTAGGCGATATATTTTGGTGCAGGTGACTTGACGTTTCAACACAAGGTCTTCTTCAGAGTCAAACAGGGGCCAAGACTAAAATGGACATTTAAATCTCCCTCCACAATGGAGTGGCAATATCCCATTGGATAGAGTGAACACATTCGAATGATATAGCCAATGACCTGAAAACACACACTCAAGAATGAATGAACAGGTAAAAGAGCCCCTCCCATTGTCAAACAAAAAGATCTCATTGGTGGGAGAAAAAATTCATTGGGAATAAAAAGAAATACAATCACACATAGGAATACATGAAGCAAGCAAATCAATTAAAGGAAACAGGACAAATTCATTTCCTCATTTAAACCAAAAGGTTCTACAGTATTGAGTGTAAATATCCAAAAGGCTTCTCTGTGTAGGATTTTATTGACAATATCCCTGCCTCTTGGTGGTGGGGTGATTTTCTCCTTCCCCCAGAATTTAAGGGAAGCCACTGACCCATGTTTAGCCTGTGCATAATGACGCGCTATGGCATAATCACGTGCGGTTAGCTGTCTTATGTTCAGCTATTCTAACTTTGAGAGGACGTTTGGTTTGCCCCATATACACTAATCCGTATGGGCATTTTAACATATAAATAACATGAGTGCTCTAACAATTAGTAAAAGAATTGATTTTATATTTCTTTCCCATGCGTGGGTGTGTGAATTCATTAATATCAGAAGAGTCTCAGCAGTGGGTGCAATGTCCGCAGCGATAATAACCTATGGGTTGAGTAGGAAGCCAAGAAGAGAGGGGCGGCGGGCAAATGTTCAAGTGGACCAGCTGATCTCTAAGATAGCATACAAGTCTAAAGGTAATGCGAGGGGGTTGAACAGAAAAATCCTTGAGAGATGGGTGGCTTTTTTTTCCTGTCAATTTTGCATTAAAATTTTTTGGCAGTATATTCATAATTTGGTATTCCTCTGTATTCTGGGTTAAAAATGGGGCAGTAACAATAATATCTTTTCAAAGTGTTTTTTTTTTCAATGAATTATGATTGAGCAATCCACCTCTGTCTAGGGTTCCGCTATAAGCATGAAGGAGATGCACAGTCAGGGCTTATTACCCCCACCCATTGAGACAACTTCCCATGTCCTCAGCAGAAACGGGTGGAGTTGCTTTAGACTGTGTGTTACAATATGCAGTTTTTTTTTTAAAGTCACAAAAATGGGAACATATTGAATATTCAACTGTAATACAGTTTTTCTATTGGGCTCCAAGCACATAAAGGTAAACAATCGTGCCAAATATGGTCAACTCAGTCAGTACCTTTTACAACCCCAATTCTGAAATAGTTGGGACTAAGTGTAAATTGTGAATAAAATCAAAACGCAATGACTTTCAAATCACACCAGCCAGTATTTTATTCACAATAGTACAGAAATAACATAGCAAAATGTTGAAACTGAGAAATTTTACCATTTTTTCCACAAAACGTGCTCATTTCAAATTTTATAGCTGCTAAAGGTCTCAAAAAAGTTGGGGCAGGGGCCTGTTTACCATGGTGTACCATCCCCTCCTCTTTTTAACACAGAGTGGAGGCGTCTGGGCATTGAGGAGACAAGTTTCTTGAGTTTAGCCATTGGAATCTGATCCCACTCTTGTTTAATACAGGCTTCCAGCTGCTGGAGAGTTTTGGGTCCCCTTTGACGGACTTTTTGTTTAATTATGCGTCAAATGTTCTCAATCGGTGAAAGATCAGGACTGCAGGTGGGCCAGTTCAGCACATGGACTCTTCTACTATAAAGCCATGCTGTTGTAATAGCTGCAGTATGAGGTTTTGCATTGTCCTGCTGAAATACACAAGGCCTTCCCTGGAATAGATGTCGTCTGGAGCGGAGCATATGTTGCTTTAAAACCTTTATATACCTTTCAGCATTCATGGTGCTTTTTATAACATGCAAGTGTCCCACTCCATATGTACTAAGGCATCCCCATACCCATCAGAGATGCTGGCTTTTGAACTGAACGCTGATAACAGGAGGGGTGGTCTTTCTCCTCTTTAGCCCGGAGGACACGACGCCCATGATTTCCAACAAGAATGTCAAATTTGGACTCATCTGACCACAGGACACTTTGCCACTTTGCTACAGTCCATTTTAAATGAGCCTTGGCCCACAGAAGACGGCGGCGCTTCTGGATCATGCTCAACAATGGCTTCCTTTTTACATGATAGAGTTTTAGATGGCATCTGTGGATGGCACAGCGGACTGTGTTTACAGACAGTGGTTTTTTGAAGTATTCCTGGGCCCATTTAGTAATGTCAATGATAGAATCATGCCGGTGAGTGATGCAGTGGCGTCTGAGGGCCCGAAGATCACAGGCATCCAGCAAAGGTCTTCGGCCTTGTCCCTTATGCACAAAGATTTTTCCAGTTTCTCTGAATCTTTTGATGATGTTATGCACTGTCGATGATGAGACCTTCAAAGCCTTTGCAATTTGACGTTGAGGAACATTGTTTTTAAAGTATTCTACAATTTTTTTAATGCAAGCCTTCACAGGTTGGAGAGCCTCTGGCCATCTTTACTTCTGAGAGACTCAGCCTCTCTAAGACATCCCTTTTATAGCCAGTCATGTTACACACCTGATGCCAGTTAACTTAATTACTTGCTAAATGTTCTTTCAGCTGATTCTCTTATATATTAATTGATTTTTCAGCCCTTTTTTGCCTGTGTCCCAAGTTTTTTGAGACCTGTGGCAGCCGGAACATTTGAAATAAGCTCATTTTGTGGATAAAAATGTAAAATGTCTCAGTTTCAACATTTGAAATGTTATCTATGTTCTATTGTAAATAAAATATTGGCTCATGTGATCTGAAAGTCATTGCATTTTGATTTTATTCACAATTTACACTTTGTCCCAACTATTTCGGAATTGGGGTTGTATTTGAAACCGCAAGTTGCTGTCCCCGTCACTGTCACAGTCCCCGTCTTTCTCACTACAAGTCAGGAGAAAATATTTTGTCAGCCTAATCAAAAATAAATTTAGAATGGCAAGAAAAGTAATCAGTGATCACGTTATTCGTGAACTTTTTCAATTATATGGTGGTACCACTTTTGAATTTAGTCTTGTGTTAATACTCCAAATTGGATTTCCCCAAATCTATTTCAGAAGGTAAACTTTTAAGTTGCAAACCCGCAGTTGAATCCTTAGCTGGCCAGCTTATCATTTTCATTCAAGGTTATTTTCATCTCTTATCTTCTGCAGTGAGCACTCTATGGAAAAGTTTCAAGAGAATGAGTTAGATGCATACAACAGTGAACAAAAACTCCATCAACATAATTTTGTTGCTTTTCCACTCGCTTGGATTCTTTCCTGTAAAAGTTAAATAAACAGGGGAAAGGTTATTTGCCACTCAGTTTATTTGCCATGTAGAACCACTGGTTGACACTTTTGTTCAAAACGGAGAAAAGATCTTTTATTAATCATTCATTGCATTTCTTTAATCAGGAAAGCTTTCAGTCACATTTGTTCACCTCATTTGGAATAAAACTTGGACTTCATGTTACTCCTTTGCAGACAATTGTCCAAGTCCCTCCGATCTGAGTCCCAAGCGAGTCTCAAGTCATTTGGTCCAAGTCTCAAGCAAGTCCCAAGTCTTTTCTTTTGTGGGCAAGTCAAGTCAAGTCGAGTCACAAGGCTATGTCAAGTCAAGTCGAGTCACGGGTTATGTCAAGTCAAGTCCCTCACCATTGTCCCCCAGCCCACCCACAAAGCACTCAGGTTTATATCTTCAAGTAAAAAATCTAATGTCAATCTCGAAAAAGAGAGTGCAGACTAGTCTGCATGGCTAAACCAGCATAAAGCTGTTCATTTATCCATTACAACATTACATGTCTGATCATTAAGACCTTGGTAGATGGGAAAGGCTACATTCCATTAAAGAAATGGCATGTTTGATACAAAAAATTGTTTATTTTGAACATTTTGCAATAACATGAAAATTCATCAGAATTCATCAGCAGCAAAGTGCTTATGTATATGCCTTATGGAAACGGTGAAATTCGACTTGATTTCAAGAATATCGACACAAAGTTTATACGGTTGATCTCATCGGATTTTTTCTTGATCGGTAAAAGGCTTATGCGATAAATGCTGATGGAAACGTTATTTGCCGAATAAATCTGCGACTGCATCATGACGGTGTTTTGATGTCGTCGTTGCCTTCTGATAATTTTGTCTTTTATTTATTTAGAAGTCAGGACAATGCATATTAATGAACATGTACCGCAGTACATGTAAATATGTCAGATTGTAGCCCAAAGGCTAATTTCCATCTGGAGTCCTCAAGGCAGGTTGGTGTTACATTACAGAAAATGTTAAAACAGCATAAACACATACAGCATTACAATACATTACAAATATATGTTAAAACATAGAGCAATACAGTAACAGCATGCAGTTAAGGCGTTAGAGGTGATTGCACGTTTGGTTGGCTCTGAGCCACACCTTCAGGAGGCTCTTGAAGGTGGTCAGAGTGGAACTTTCCTTTATGGATGAGGGTAGTGTGTTCAAAATTGCAGTCCTTTAATAGACAGGGCATTCTGACTGAAGGAGGTTTTCCTGTAGGGAACCACACAGTCCTTGTTAGTAATTGCTCTGGTGGTCCTCGGCTGTCTAAATGTAATAAACTCTTTAAGTGGGGGTGGCGCCAGGCCATGAAGCACTTTATATATTAAGCACACAGAGGAAAATTTACAAAAATTAAGAAAACTCAGCAAATTATATTTCACTAAGATGTTACAGTGATGATAAGAAAAAGGTTTTTTGTGTAGAATTTTGAGGGCTTTTTTGTACAGGAGCTCAACTGGTTTCAGGATAGTAGAACCTGTCACAGACCAGCTGGTGATGCAGTAGCTTAGATGTGAAAATATCATAGAGTGCAAAAACATTAGAGCAGCTGCTTCTGACAAGGAACCTCTGATTTGCTTAAAGTTACAAAGATGAAATTTAATTTTTTTGGATAACATTTTAACATGGTTTTTAAAAGAGAGTTTCGAGTCTATAATCACCCCTAAATATTCAAATTCATTAACAACTTCCAGCTGTACTTCGCCCAAAAAAACACCTGAGCGAGAGAGCATGGTAGTAGCAGATTGCTTGGACAGAAATAAAAAAAGTTTTTTTTGTATTCAAGATAAGACACGATCTGATAAGCCATGTTTGTATGTGTGTAAGAGCTGTAGAGAGCACACGTGCTGCCTCCTCAGGATTTTTTGCTTTAGTAAAGATGACCGCGTCATCAGCATAAAGCTGGACATCCACATTAAAGCAAAAATCAGGTAAATCATTAATATACAAAGTAAATAAAATGGGCCCCAATATGGACCCTTGAGGGACCCCTACTGGGCAACCCAGAAAAGAGGAGCTGGCACCGTCCACCACAGTGCGTTGTTCTCTATGTGATAAGTATGAGTCAAACCATTTAATAGATTTGGAGGAAAAATTGAAATGGGACAAATTAGATAAAAGTACCTTATGATTGACGGTGTCGAACGCTCTTTTTAAATCTAAAAAAACAGCACCAACACATCGATTAACATCTAGATAACACTTAACTTTCTCCATGAACATGGTCAATGCAGTCTCAGTGGAGTGGTGTGGTGAAACCCAAACTGCATGGGATGTAAAAAGGAGTATGGCTTTTTGCCGAGGAAATCAATGACTTGTTTGGCGACCCATTTTTCAATTATTTTGGAAGTAATAGATAAGATGCTAATAGGTCTATAATTATTCATGTCAGACTTGTCGCCAGCTTTAAATACTGGAGTGACTGAGGCCAATTTCCATGCCTTTGGGACAGTAGAATTTTTGATAGATAAATTTACCAAGTGCACAAGTGGGGGAGCTAAAGCCTCCTTATGTAATTTTAAAAAACTGGTGTCAAGCCCGTGAATATCCTTGGCTTTAGAGTTGTTCAGATTACTAATGATATCAATAACTTCTGATTTTGTAATTTCTTGAATATGAAATTTGGGCTCGATATTATCAGATGAATTAGAAACCTGCTGATCAGAAACTTCGAAGGATGTGAATTGTTTCACCAAATCCTCTATTGATTTTATGAAAAAAGAATTAAATTCCTGAGCCAGGATACCAGGGTTTCTCACCAGCCGATTGTCAATTTTTAATTCCAGACCTTTAGTTTCCTGCTTGGGTTGTTTCCCTATTAATTAATTCATATTCTGCCATATTTTTTTGCTGTTACCTCTAGCATTCTCAATAATTTGAATAAAAAAATCAGCTTTGGCCTTCCGTAATTCAGATGTCACTTTGTTTCTAGCTACTGTAAAATTGAGTCTGTCTATGTTAAGCCCAGACTTAATAGATTTTCTGAGCAGCTGATCCCTACGCTTCATCAGTTTTAAACAGGCAGAGTTGAGCCAAGGGAAAGAGGTGGGCTTCTTTTTCCCCTGGCGCCATCTCTGGGAGAATGAGAGGATAACCTCTTTAACTTTAGAGAGAAATAAGTCACTGCCAGTGTCTGCATCATTACATTCCATAAAGCCAGACCAGTCAAAATCTTTTAAAGCTCTATCCACATTTTCTAGTTGATTCTTGGGGATAATCATATTGTTGTTTTTTTCTAGAGAAAAAGGTTGCGTTCTGGTCCGAGAGTCCTGTTAACAGGTTATGGGTATTCGTGATTCTTTCCGGTTTATTGGTGAAAACTAAGGCAATTCTGGAGTGTGTACGGTGTGTAATTCTGGTGGGTTGCTCTATTATCTGAGTGAGATTGAAGTAGTCAGTTATAAGCTTGAGGTGTTTTCTGTCTTTTTTGTTATCCCAATTGACCTTAAAATCGCTAAAGAGGATGATTTTTTTTTTATGATTACATGAAGTAAGGAGTGCCTTGAGCTGGTCATAAAAATCTATTTTAGCTGTAGGTTTGCGATAGATGCAGATGACAGTAAGAGACATCTCTCTCGAAAGGGAAATGTTTACACCAATGCATTCAAGTATGATGTTACTGGGCCATGTAATCTGATTACATTTCAAGTTATTCTTTCCATACAAAAGAACCCCCCATCCCTCCCCTGACCCCTATCTTTCCTGTACGTTTTACAGTCCGGTAGTGACACAGCAGCCTCGGGTGAGGAGCTGGTGAGCCACGTTTCAGATAATCCCATAAAATCGACATTAGAATTACATAACTAAATGTTCAATCTGTTCACGTTTTGGTACCAAACTGCGAACATTTAAATGACCCCAAAACCCCCCTTTTTAATACACTGGATCCCAAATAGTCCTAGCCTGATTAAGTGTCCTAAAAAATTTTAGTTGTTTATGTTTTTTGAATACTGGGTTACGAGTCTTACATGTGCTTGTGTGTGGGAACTGTCCTCCTGATTGGAGCGTTGTGGTGGTGGCCTCATGCTGCGTTGCGGGTTCCCAGCTCGATCCCGCTGGGTGACCCGCTGTCGAGCTGGCCTTGGCTGTGTGTAGCATCTCTTCCTCGCTGATGTTAACCGAGGGTAGCGCCGCTGTGGTGGAAACAGTGCCAAGCGGTAGTAGGCGACCTTCGGGTTTCCACTGCTGCATCGCTAGCCGCTGGCTCATCCCTGTGGCTGGTGCGCCGATACTGGCGGGGAGTAACGTCTCCGTCACTCCGATAGCAGCCGGGGGCAGCCCCGCCATGGCGACGAAGCCAGCCGGGGGTGGTGGTGGTAACAGGTGTTCACTAGGCTCTCGTTGCTGCATAGCTGGTTCGTGGCTCGGTGCAGCAGCATGATCCGCCAACATAGTGGTGAGCAGGTACGGCGTCTCCTCCCCCGTGGTTGGTACAGTCAGACTAGAAATCCGGCTCTGTGACACGAACCTACAGCCCAACAGCTCCGTAGGATGAAGCGCTGCTACTCAGTGTGCCAGCCAGGGCAGCTGGGTGGGGTGAGCTACCAAAGGCAGCTCACCTGCTGGAAACGCCGCAGTCATGGTAGCAGTTAGGAAGCAGATGTTAGCCTCAGGAGACCAGGGCCATACGGAAAATTACCAGGGCTGATGGATGGTCGCTGCTACCGGCCAAATCGGCACCGACAGCAGCTGCGTCAGCCAGTGGGAATGGGCCAGCTGAGACTGTAGCAGAGCTAAACTAGCCTGGAAGTTAATGTCCGAGGGATATGGGCCAGGGTTAATCTCCAC
The DNA here is from genome assembly GCA_029692085.1 of Gymnothorax javanicus. Taxonomy (NCBI): domain Eukaryota; kingdom Metazoa; phylum Chordata; class Actinopteri; order Anguilliformes; family Muraenidae; genus Gymnothorax; species Gymnothorax javanicus. The sequence continues at coordinate 85,864,564 of CM056196.1, forward strand.
GTCACCTGCCAGTAATACCATAATGGTTTGCTATGTTGCTAATAGCTGGCACATATGCACTATTACAACTTGTGCAATTATCATCATTTTTTGGTAGATCCATTTTGGCTAACTAGCTAATTTTGTTGGCTACCACACTACTTCTGTTCACTCGAAAGTTCTGCAATTCAGTGCGAAAATGAATGGAAACAGCTTAAAATGTCATATATCTATTTGATACACCGATTTGATCGCATTACAGCATGTGACGTCATTACGCACTACTTTTTATTCGCTTTAATGCTGTTAGATGGAAATGCATTTTCACCGCATTTATTCACATGAATATTTTTGGCGAACTTCAGATAATTCAATTAACAAGTGGATGGAAACATAGCTAATGAGCAGTGCACCACTATTCTCCCGACTCAATGTAGCTAGACAACGATAACTAGCTAACGTTAGGTTAACTGACGTTAGCTGGCGTAAACAAAACACGACCGACTATTCCAACAGCGCGCACGCACGCACGCACACACACACTCATGGCTGCTAGCTATCAGGTTTCACTTACTTGTCATAATGGGTATTCAGGTGACGGACAAAGTTTGAAGTGTATCCCTCTTTGTCGCTAATGGTTGTTGAACATGTCTTACATTCAGCAGACCTTCGTTTTCCATCAGAGTAGAAGTTTTTAAAAGCAAATTGAATTATTTTGGGCGTACTAGAGCTCGCAGCTGCCATTATTATCCATGCAATCAAGCGCACTGATCATCAAAAGTCGTGCTCCGCTTCAGACTAAAAAAAAAAAAAAAAAAACCCGGAGCCTGTCTGAACCAACCTGCTAGGCCTGGCGCCGTGCACTGCACACAAACGGACCACTCTTGTCATACTAGAAAGAATAATATCAACGTGAAAAAAAAAAAACATACAATGAAAAAGAACAAATCGACCGAGTCATCTTGCCTCAAGTCGAGTCGACTCTGGAGTCATTGTCTCCGAAGTCCGAGTCGAGTCTCAAGTCTTTGCCTTCCAAGTCCGAGTCGAGTCACAAGTCGTCAAATTTGCGACTCGAGTTAACTCGAATCCGAGTCCCTATGACTCGAGTCCAATTGCCTGCTCCTTTGCTGGGGAGAGCTTGTTAAATGTATGAAGAAAATTTCATCTGCAATCGCATTGCTTAGACCCCCCATTCTACCCTTCTGTTCTCTGACTTCTGCTTCTCGACCTTCTATCATCTGTTTTCCCTTATCTGTTTTGGTCCCCAATTCCTCCATTTGCTGTATTGTTTTGACTCCAAGCACTTTTATTTAAAAACCCATCCAGTCTCCAATCCCACAATAGTTCACTTGATTTTATTTCATTCTTTTAAAACCCTAACATTAACCATTACATTTCATACTATATTTTATGTTTACTGCTATTTTTCTGATCGTTCAGCCCTAATTTTTAACCTTCAAACAGCAACTAAAAGTTTCCAATATTTGATAGAGAAACCTCTGTATCAATTAAATTTCTCTTACTGTATATAGTGTTAAGCAGTACTTTGGCAAATTTTGAACACATTGTGTTATTCTTCTTGTTTCTGTAATGCAGGGCCCACCAACTCCGTTTCTGGAGGGCTACCATCCTGTAGGTTTCTGCTCTACCTCCTATTCAGCACACCTGATTCAACTAATTAGCTACTTAACAAGATCACGAGCTGGGCAATTGAGTAACTAATTAGTTGAATCAGGTGTGCTGAATAGGAGGTAGAGCAGAAACCTACAGGATGGTACCCCTCCGGGAACGGAGTTGGTGACCCCTGCTGTAATGGATGGCACGGAGGCCAGGAAAACGTGGACTGGACTCAAGTGCAAAGGTGGATTTGGTTGTTATATTTATTGTTGCCGACCGCGCAAGTGGAAACGAGGTTCCTTCTAACAAATTACGATGTGCTAAAAGTTTAACAGCACATTTAGCAAACATTAGAGTTACACATGATATCGCGAATGCGGAGAAGCACAGCAACTCAAACATGCTTTACGAGACTTAGCAAAGAGCTATAGTGTGGCTCTGGTTTAAATAGCCGCTGTGGAAGCTCAGCAGCAAATGAGGCACAGGTGGAGACGGTGACTTGATGAGTGAAGCAGCTGTTCCGGGTTTTACTCAGCCGGCGTGCTGGCCCTGGGAAGGCGAGACCTGACAGTTTCTCAGTATTACTTTTCCTTGTTTTCTTTTCAGAGATATGCTTCTAGCACACCAATCTCACACAGTCTAATTATTATCTTATTACAGAAAACTGCTTAGATTTTCTAGCTCTTTAGAATTTTACAAATATTTAACAAATTCGAATAGTGTTATTACTTAATGCTCATAGAGGATATTACTGGCTGGTTTTCTCTGTAATGCATTACTACTGCCAAATGTTAGGGCACATACTGGCAAATCATTTTCTTGTCCTCCATCAAATGGTGCATTTTTGTTTTACTACCAATCTTATATTTTGATCTCACTTATGTCCATCTATGTTGTTTTTTATGTGAAGCTCTCAATACATGTAATCACTTTATTTTAAAGGACTAGGCAATGTATTTCTTTCTCGTACATTAATCATTTTCCCCTATCCTCACTTTTTACTCAAAGCAATTCAATTAGCCACAACATTAAAAACACTTGTCCACGGTTGTGTAATTGATGTTCAATTGTTACTTCCTCTAAACCTCCCTCTGTTTAGTTACTGATCGTTCAAGAAGGGCATACTTTTATTTAGTCAAGAAATAGGGACTTTTATTCGGTTTCATAAGGAATAACTATTCTGTTCACTTCTGCAACTTTGTCCTTTTACAACTCCACAGTCATTAAAATGGCTAAACTCCTGCTTTGTTTAGCACCCAAATTAATTCCACTTACTTTAACCAACCTTATAACAATGCTGAACAATGCCTTTGCATCTCCACAGCCATTAAAATGGCTAAACTCCTTATTCCCTCCATAGCTTCTGGTTTTAAAGGATATTGTGGTCTGTAAGGGCCTCAAAATACTGGTTTCAGCCAAATTTCAACCGGATTTGCTGATAGCATTCTGCCACATCTGTATCATGTTGAGACCACACTTGTTCTAGTAAAAAGTCTGATTTTGTCTCAATTTGTTCCCTAAGTTCACTTCTAATTCTTCAGTAGGAATTCTCACTTGCTTTATTTTCGCTATCAAATGACAGGAAATCCTAATCTTAATCATTGCTTGATCATCTGAGTACCAAATTAATGGATTATTAGACTGAAAAAATTGCATTACTTCAGCCCTCTTTACCTTTGGCCCAAGATCCCAAGGCTGATAAACCAAACTTATTTTAAGTGTTACATGAGGTGCTGTCTCTTTCAGTCCAAACCATTGCCTAACCCAATCTGTTTTCTCTACTTTGAGTGCTGCTCCCTTCTGTCCTATAAGGAGCACTACTGATTGAATGTCCTGTTCCAAATCAACATTAAGGGCCCATTTTTTCTAATTCTGGGTCCTGAGTGGGGTCGAATATCATTGAACAATGCAATTCAGTTTCTGGCCATGTAGCCTGGGGTATTTGGGCCTCTACATGTTTTCCCCAGGTACTCCAAACTTGCTCTTCAATTTGGTCTTCTGTATCCCCCAACCAATGATCATTTGCTAATTCACTTTTTTAAAAATATTTGTATACTGTGCATTCCCGATAAATCCATTCCTTCTTCTACGCAATTCAAATTTAAACCTAAAGCCAAAATTGCATCCGTCCCCAATAAACTTATAGGTGTTCTTTAACACACTACCAACGACAATTTTGTTTCCTTACTCCCTACCCTTATAGCCACCGGTTAAGTTGTCGGGTTTAATGAAGGCTTTCCCGAGAACCCTACTGTTTGTATATATTCACCCGACATAGGCAGGTGAGCAGCATGTTCTTTTCAAATACAAGTTCATGTAGCTCCATATTCTATCATTCTAGGAACACTTTTACCTTCTATTTCAACACCAATTATGGGCTCCTGAGCTGGTCCATTAGTATTAAGTATATGCTGTCCTACACTGCCTGGGTTCTCTGGGAACCCCTATTGGGCCCCTTGGTAATTTACTGGCCCCTGCATTTGAGTTTGGATCCAAGCTTCTGCTGAGCCGGGACTGAAACACTGCCACTGCTGTTGCACAATATTAGGACAGTATCTGCAGATATGTCCCTGCCGGCCACAACCCCAGCAGACTGGAGGGCCTCTCCCTGTTTGTTGATAATTGTCTTGACCCTGAACTCTCCGCTGATTTCCTTGCTCATTGTTCCCTGACCTGCTTCCCAGTACAATTTCACCACCTCAAACTCTAATAGTTTATTTGCTTCTTGTAATTCCTCCCTCCTTCTGTCTGTATCCTGTATCATTTTAGTAATTTCTCTAAACTCCTGCATTTTATTTCTTAACTTTTGCCTTTCTCTAGTCATTACTTCTTCATCACTGTTTTGTTCTATTACTCCACTTACCTCCAATGTTCCACTTACAATGGGACATACAACTGGGTTTTTCAAATCTGATATTACTGGATACAGGTTTTTTCAGCTGCTGTCTCTCCCTCTGTTCCTGAATATGGGGGGCCATAAGGCGGTGGGTTAAATAATTCATTGTCAGCAAACTTCAGATGGCTTTGACTGAGACGCAGCTTCACTTTGCTTTGCAAAATGTTTATCCTGATCCTGAATTTTTAGGATTCCCCTTTCTTTAAACAGTTCCAGAATTGCCAGATCGTTTTCTTTTTCAACCCTTTTTGCCGATTTGTCCACCTAATATGTCCAAACTAGGTATAATTTGTTATTATACCCATCATTTTTTCACATATTGCAAGATCAAATGTTCCCTCTTCTGGCCACTTTGTTACTGTGCTTTTTGTTCTTTTTGCCCACTTATTTGACAATTTTTTATATCATTCTCAATGGTAGGAAATTGCTCTCTTAATTCCTCCACAGGCATTGCCATTGTTATTTATTTATTTACATTTTATTACTTTAGCCAAATTATCTTTCCCCACGTATTAAATTGCAATATGTCTATTTTAACAGTTACACTGCTTAATTAACAGTCTATATTATAAACACGCTTATGCTAATTTTTCCTCTTCCTTTTAGACAGATATAATAATAACACTTCAATAATCAACATTTAATGCATGCAATTTACTACTTCTTTTAATCCACCAAGTAGTAATGACCATCAATAATCATTTTAACACTTATTGCATGCAGATTAGGGGTTATGCTGTTATATTTTTTTTATATTTTAATGCATTCCTAACACTCCTAACTAATGCAATATGCAACAAAACTACTGTTCACATCCACTCTACACTCATTCAAAGGGCGCCACACCCCACGGTAAATCACACTTCCCGTCAACGTCTGTTCGGGACACCGCAATCTTCACTTCCCGTCTGTCTCCTTCAGACCCAATAAACCTCACTTCCCGTCAATGTCCTTGCTAGACCCACTAATCTGCCAGCTCCTATTAAGCCATGTATGCTGCACACCCTTTTTTTAAAAAAAAAAAAAAACTAAACTAAAAAGGTTTATCCACGTTAAACTTCTACATTAAGTTTCCAGCCCAGACTCAAACACCAATCCTCACGGATCCTGCAGTTTGACCTCTCTTAGGTCTCTGTCCAGGCCCAACCTCTGAGTCTGAGAACCTGCAGGTTATTCCTTATTTTACCTTAGGATCCAGCACAGGCCACACTGATAACAAACTCAAAACCTCAGAGAACCTGCAGGTTATTCCCTTTTTTACCTGAGGGTCCAGGACAGGCCTCGCACATAACAAACTCAAATCAACAAACAGTCATACACCAATTACAGAACACACTCTGAATTCCACACAATCACTCACAGTTAGTTGTTGCATGTGCAGTGTGAGTAATTGCATAACAATTCTGCAGATTCTGTCCCTCTCCTTTTAATTTCCCCAAATTTTTTGCCTAGATTCTTTGAGTTTGAAAGGTCACTTGTCTCCAGTGCTCCAGATCAGGGCTGGGACAACACAAAACAACACCCCTACTTATCTATCTGAGCAAGGTAATTAAATCAAATTAAATAAAATAAATTGCTCACCTTATACTTAGTTTGCTGGCAGCTTTGGGTGTGTGTGTGTGTGTGTGTGTGCTCTGACCTTTGCCGACTCCTGGCTGGCTTGCCAACTTTGTTGTGGTTTTCATTCAGAAATATTTTCATATTATGAGGTTCCCCCATCCTCAATCAATTGGAGAGAGACAGATTCTTCAAAAATTAGGCTTTATTGAGGCATATTGATGAATATAAAGCTGAATTCTTTTTGCGCAAGAAGAACTGACATTCTGCTTTTCACACTCAGCTTTTATACCTTCATCACAGGAAATATCTTCCAAATATGGTTTTTCTGCCCTCTCATGCTACAATGGTTCAATAACATAATGGGCCTCATGCAAGAAGCGATATAAGAACACATTTTCTCTTCTTTTTGTTCGTATGCCCGATTTTTTCTTATTTTGTTCTTACCCATTAATTTCTGGGATGCACCAATGTTTTCTTATTTTTGCTCTTCTCTTAGGTAAGAGAAAATTTTACGAGTGGTCGAGAGCACTCTTACCGAGATAAGAAAAACAGAAAACTGTTATCTCTGTCCACAAATTGCTTGTCCAGTGCACGGCAACACAAGTTTTAAAACCTAAACATTAAAAATGCATCATGTAATCACATTTTGATTGTTTTATGTTTTTGAGAAATTATAATGATTCTATTATTTAATTCTTTGGCTGAAGAGTTTGGCCAGTTGATCCTAATTAGGACAAAGCTATAAAAACCCTTGGATACTTGCGTGCATTCTGCTTCTGAATGGCTTATACCTATTGCAATTGGACGCTTTGGCCATCCAGGCCTTGCGCAGACAGCGGGTCTGTAGAGATCGCGCAGATCTGTTTGCTGAGGCAGATGAATGGCTGCTCGAACCAAATGTGAAAGCAACCATACTTGAGCACGGAGGATTACTGTTGTGTGTTACGGCTCTCCTCTTCAAACAAATGCACTGGCGAAATCCATTCATACGAAGAAATTCAATGCTTGCTCGAAATGTAGGCGGACGAAAACATACAATCACAACGGGATACTACATGCAAAAATTTGGAGATTTATGAAATAATTCGCGAGTAGTTACATTCGCTTGGTTATCACAGAATAATACATCAGTGCCATGACAAACTAAAGGAAGTGCGGCACTGATATTTCAAAGTGCAGGACGCTGTGCGAAAGTCTGGCAGCTCAAATTATGAGACACGCAGCATATGCATTCACAGTATTAATATTCTAAACCCCCTTCTCAATAATAAAACCCCCCAAAATATATAGGCACCTCCTTTTCAAAATCGTTCCCTATTTAAAACCACCTAGGTGCATAATGCAACGCGCTGAATCGGAATTTTGAGATCTATGCGAGCAGGTATGTTGCAATATTACCAGTCTGAAAGCTGACCAGCGGGGGGTAGAGGGGAGGGGGGGAACAATCGTACTGTGGCACTGTACGGAACAATCGTACCAAGTGTGAAAGTGCCCTCAAGCACCCACGAGCAGTCTGCTCTTTGCGCACGGCATGTCACCTACCCTTATATGGTGTTTAGTGGGTGTCATATTATGCTAATTTGAAACAACCGGGCACGCGCTTCCGATTTACGATCAAGTGGGATTCAACATTCTGCATATCTGGGTAAGAGCAGATTTGGACGGTAAGAGCATTTGGTGCATACGGAGTATATTTCTCTTATTTTTTCTCTTAGCAAAAAAATAAGAGAAAATATAAGAGAAATTTAAGAGAATGTTGCTGCATGAGGCCCAATGTCTGCTTCTTACTTGTTTTTCAATGGTACAATCATGTGGTGTCTGCATGTTACTTGTTTTTCTCTTTTATCATTAGTTGGCATCCTTTGCAAAATAACAACGTCAAGGCTACTTCATTGTTTAAGAGGACTTTAAGTTGGGTCATAGGTTGTCCCAGAGACAGGCAAACCAAAACACTGCCAATTTGCCTTGAAAACTGCAACCAAAAGACAACAACTCTCTTCCAGTGTAATACTGGGGCATGAATAACTAAATGATTTCTAATGAACGATGGTGAATAATGCTGATGACTGAACAGATATTGCGTTAATCAACTGAACAGATGCCAATCAAAGCTACAGAAGTCAACTGCTTATGCGTGTGCGCACTGCTCATGCGTGTCTGAACTGCTTGTATGTGTGTGTGTGTGTGTGTGTGTGCATGTGCCTGTGCGTGTGTATATGTGTTACTGCTGCTTACATAATATGGTTACTGATTATGATTATTGATTATGGTTATTCATTATGGTAATTGATTTACTGATGATGAGAAATATTGAAATATAATCCTCAACAAAGGGAGCGATGGTGAACTTAAATTAGTGAAAGGTAGAGGCCACCACAGGGTCCAGTCAAAGGGAGTCCTGATGGACGTGAGCGCTGTCAAAGGAGCTACTACTGTGGAGTACTCTTGAATAAACTGTTGGCAGAAATTGGCAAACCCAAGGAACCTCTGCAGCTCTTAATGATCTTAAGAGGCTCGCCAATCCAGCACTGCCTGTACTTTCTGGCGATCTATCTTCAAGGTGCCTTGGGTCACAGTGAAGCCCAAGGAGACTGTGGTGCCGTGGAATGCGCATCCAAATCTGGTTTCAAGCAGAGATGAATCTCCAACAATATATAAATAACCAGGAGAACATGGGAGGTATAGTCCCTCAGGGTTGGAGTGAAAACCAGGATATTGTCTAAATAAACATAGACAAACCGAGGGACTATGCCTTAGAGCAGTGGTTCTCAACGTCAGTCCTGGGGACCCCATGTGTGTGCTGGCTTTTGTTCCAACCACAATTGCAATTGTAGGATTTTAACAAGCTGCTAATTTGTCTTAATTATGTGCATTTAATATTTAGAGCAGTTATTTGCCCTCTTAACCCACAACTTAACAGAAATATCTATTTGCCATCAAGAATTTCAAAAATACCATTCGCACATTGCAGTATATCGGAAATAACAGCATAAAATGAGAGAAAACAATGTAACCAATCAAATTAATGATGTACTTGGCTCCTAATTAGTGAAAACTACTTGGCTCATCATGACAAATGTAGTCCACAAACATACCAGTTTTGTGTTATGTTGATCTGATTAAGTTCACCTGAAGCTTTTTGAAAGAACTTGAAACAGTTGTGTCCAGCAGCCTAATCTGGGGTTTATTGATTTCCTCAGTGTATAATTTGATCTGTTTGACATGTTATGTTACTTGACAAAACTTGCAGTATTGCAATAAACACACTATCTTCAAGGGTGTTTTATTCTTCATTGCATGTATGGATGTTCCTATGTAACATTTGACTAAAGAGATATATTAACAACTCTGAACATGAAAAGCACCTAATTAAGACAGTCACAGCTTGTTAAAGTTCTACAATTGCAATTGTGGTAGGAACAAAAGCCAGCACACACGGGATCCCCAGGACCGACGTTGAGAACCACTGCCTTAGAGGACATAATTCATGAGATGCAGGAGCACAGCGGGGGTGCCAGCGACCCCAAACAGCATCACCAGGTATTCGTTCTAGCTGGAATGGATGTTAAACACTGTCTTCCATTCATCTCCTTCCTGTATGTGCACTAGGCGGTAAGCATTGCGCAAATCCAGCTTGGTAAAGCAGCGACAGCCCTGGAGGCTGGAGAACGCTCAGTCCATCAGAGGAAGAGGGTCATGAGTCTTGAAAGATATAGAGTTGAGTCCTCAATTATCAATTCAGGCATGTGAAGACTCATATTTTTTGACTATGACGAAGAAACCAGCTCCGGCCGATGACAAAGAAGTTCAAATAATTCTGGATGCCAGGGATTGATTTATGAATTCCTCCATAGCCTGGGACTCCTGTGTTCTTAGGGAGTACAGCCGACCCCTTGGGGGCAATATTCTGGGTAACAGGTGGATGACACAAGGGTAGGGTCTATTTTGGCAAGGTGAGATTTCTTGAGCTTTGCTGAGTATCTCACAGAGATCGTGAAAGATAACTGGAACTCCCTTAAGGTCTGGCAGCTCCTCCTGGTGGTCAGAGGAAGTTCCCATCTGCCCCTGGGTTGACAAAGGCCCTCGTGGAGATAGGGTGACTCTGCCAGGTCAGGCGAATGGACAGGAGTGTCGAGAAGATAAGACTGCACCTCTGGACTGCACCTCTCAAACATATATTGCTTGAGTCTGGTGGACCGAGCATTCAGTTATGACTTAGTAGGTATTTCCACAATAAGGGCATAGGTTCTGTTTCATTCGGCGCAGCCGTTCCTCTTGGGGTTGCTCACAAAGTTAGGCCTGGTCAACGGCCATGGGTATCGAGGGAGCCTGGTGAGATGTGGCTCTGGGTTGAGCATATTAACATGCAGGCAGGGCAGGCACCTATAACCTTGTTCACCAATCCAGCTGCCTCTCTTGCAGCTGGACATCTCTTCTGAGTGCCAGGTGAATGAGGCTGCCATGGTTTGAGGGAAGGACACAGATGGTCAACTTGTCCTGTACTTGCTCCGCCAAGCTGTATAAGTTGGTGTCATAAAGCACTCAGGAGTCTCAGCACGTGGAGACAGCCAGATTCTGGAAATTGATGGAATATTTAGAAACTTACAACCTGCCTTGGTGCAGCGGGAACAACTGTAGGACAGTGACAAGCCTTGAGTGGGACCAGTCAAACACCCTCCTCCTCTGCAAAAGCAGCATAGGTTTTCATTGCTGGATCTCCTGCCTCCTAACAGGCAGCAGCCCAGTCCCTGGCACGTCTGGTTAGGCGAATATTGAGAAAAGCCACCTGGAATCATTCAATGGGGTAGGAAGATTATTGTCATTCAAAGACTATGGAACGCTGAGCCAGGAAACTACGGCAGATGGAGGGGTCCACCACCGCTAGTTTAAGGTCCTGATTAAGCGATTGCCTGCGAGTCTACAGCAGAATACAGCTGGTTGCTTGAGTGGCCATAGCAGAATCCATGGAAATATTAATAATATTCGTCTCGAGTTGACTGGAGAGGGCTCCAATGAACTGGTGTAGCTGGTGGAGCTGTTCCTTCTGCTGACCAGCCTGGGCTCCCTGGTACCTCAGGGCGTCAATCGGGCTGAACATCTCTGCTGGTTCCATTCCAAGCTGGATGGCACTGCTATGATCCATACAAGGAAGCTGATGCAGAAGCAGAGTATGATCTAATAGTAGGGTTTATTGATGGGAATACTGTAATGACAGATTGCAAGAGAGCCCTATGTAGAATGGGACAGTTCAGTGCAGATGATAATGAGCTTGGGTAACCAATCAATGGAGACAGTATATCTAAATGACATGCAAGTTGCTGGATGGGAGGAGGAACAATAGGGATTCACATGAGGGTTGTGACACCCTTGCACATTGCTACTTCACCCCACGGAGTGGGCATGAAGTACTGTTTTTAGCGGCTCTGTGTGTTTGTTTGTTTGTTTTTGTCTGTTTGTGTTTCAGCACTTGCCAATGGGTGAAGTCTGCCATCTAGTGGCTCTGCGTGTTTGTGTTTCCGCACTTGCCAATATTTGCATGAATGGGGTGAAGTCTGCCATCTCTGATTGCCTTGTTTGAACTTAGTTTTGGTGGAGAGCGCCAACTTGAACCAACATTTTGCATGTCTTTTTACTCTTGTCAAAAAGCTATACATGTTAATTTCTACTTCCACAAACTATCGTAATGCATTTGTACAGACCCAAGTGTCAATGTACCAAAGGTGCCATGTTTTAGAATAATAATAATAATAATAAGAACTATATAATAATAATAAAAGCTGTCAGACACCTTTAGGCATATAGGTTATTCATTTTCTTAAGGTGTCATACTCAGTAGATTCCACGTGGACTGCAGTATTTCCCATGGTATGTTTTTGAAGGCAAACATGTTTAACTTTGCTCTCCCAGTGATTCCAAAACAGCTCTAGTGGGTTTAAATTAGGTGAACCATATATTGTAAGTGATTGTTTAGATGCATCTTTGGGGTCATTGTCTTACTGCAATACAAACTTTCTCTGGTGAAAAAAATCTCTTGTGATTCTAAACTTTTTTGTAACTGTTTGTAACAGTGAATTTTAAATGATAAAATAATAAATGATACCTTGCTGCAAATGTATTGTGATCTGCCTTTGACAAATAATTCACGATTGTTGGAGCACATCATTGGGCCCTTGATTCAGGGGCTATACTGGGTCTGGCCATTGTTGTATCATACTACATCATCACATCTGCTCCCCTCTGCTCCTGTATCAGCAGGAAAAACAGCACAAACTTCTGATCAAAAGTCTTCTAAGAACAGGATTTTTATTGACCTGGATTTTTTAAAGGAAACCCATCACTTGTAAAATAATTTGTCATTCTGAATTGATTTTACTCCATTGTTCATTGGTGACTCGCATGATTATGTGTAATATTCAATTATTTTTTTGACAAGTTTTCAGTTGATGCTTCATTCCTTGCTGTTCCATGGGGCTATATTCTTGTAAACTCCAACACAGGGAATTCTTTAATTCCCAATCTTTAGTCAAATGAAACAATCACAATGGATTTGGATCTATTTTAACTAAGCCTCACTGCTTTCCTCCCTTATGTTTAGCTTCCCAACAGACTCTTTTATGTTCATACTTCTTGGCTTTGCTCCTGCTGCCCTTTGCCAGTTCCTGTGAAAGCACAAAGCCAATGGCGGAAGTTAAGAGGGATTATTTGTATTCTATTCATCCACTTCTTCAAAATATTGTAAGTATGAGAGACCTCTGGAGATTGGGAGTATATTAAAGATAAGGGCCTGTGAACTTTAACCCAAAGGAACCCATAATGACACAAGTGTCACAAACCCTTTTCAGAAATGTGTTCCATGTAGTCCTTTGGTCTGTTTTATATCCCCCATGATATTACTTTATGGAAAATGGGTCTAGGTTCTTATGGGTTAAATCTTTTAAAACATGTTGCGATTATTATTGACAAAAATTCAACGTAGCTCGTTATCATATCCTTTTTCACAGGAGAACAACATTACTAACGTGTTAGGGGACCAAACCAAATGTGGGGAAATTAAGAAAAAATATACCTGCGAGATGAATAATGTAAGAATACTTTTCTTATGGTAATGACTAATGATCCCAAACAGTGCTTGCATCATAGGTATAGCGCACATTTTTTTTTTTTTTTGTCAGAAATGCTCTAAAGGGCTTGCACCGTAAATTAAAGTGGTGTGGCAATATCATTTTATTTATCTGAGCATGCGTTATATGACATTAAATTGACGACCTGAGTTAACTCTATTAGGCTTTGAGTTATTTGATAAATTATGAACTTGGAATATTTTGCTTTCATTGGAACAATCATGTAACATTTAAAATCAGTTGCTTTTAACTGTACTTGTCAATGCAAACTTTAATTGACTTGATGTGTTCATTTCATTGATATGCTTTCAGGAGACACGGTCCATTCATAGAATGGTTTGCTCAATACGATTTAAAAAAGCGAAGAAAGTTATGAGAAAAATTCAGTGCGACATCAGGAAGCTCACAGTAGATATCACTGATTCACTTGAATGTAACTGCTCCAGAACTGAGGTAAGAACTATTGACAATAAGATCTGCTATTCATTCAGATGAGAATTTTCAGTTTATACATGTTGTTGATTCTTTTTCCTCCCTCAAGGAAAATCCATCAAGGTTGAACTGCACACGCCCTCATCGCCGGAATTTGAGCACAGAAAGACTGTGCAAACTGCAAAGCATCATCAGAGATATAAAGTCATGCTACATTGTATTAACTGAAAAGGACAGCTAGCAAAAGGAAGAAAGAATCCTTTAGTTGCAATTATGAAAAAATTTTTTTTCTGAGGATGACTGTGAGACATGTAGAATGCTTTGCCATACAAGATTGCATTTTGGGATCCGGACAGATGACACATCCTTGTTTCTGATATAATGGGCCTTCAGCAGGACGTCCTACTCAATGGGCTCATGCTCTCACCATACACAGGTTTGCATTCTTTGCAGATTTCTGTGGCTCGTTGGAAGTTTACCACTGAAGATTTTGCACAAATGTGACAAGCCATTCTGTTTCATCAAAAGCTTGAGGCAAAACTCCCTCAAATGGTTTCCAGTGAAGTGTTGCTTTTGGGTAAAAGTGAGCTTGTACTCCATAAGAAGATCCAGCTACATTTGGTCACAGCATGTTGAGAATGTGGAAACTCTAGGAGGCATAGGTTTCCATGAACATGGAGGAAAAGAAGTAATGGCTCTATTACTGAATTTTAAGAACTATCATCAACTTTTTTATGTAACTGATCCATTTTTGAAACTTCAGCAAAGCATTAATCAATTTTCTTGACTTACTCAAGTCATGCATGAAACCCTGGCATTTTCATTGTTTGCTTAGTGGGAAAGTCTGTATTTCCCTCTATTTTTGTACGACATCACTTATCTTGAGAAATGTATATACATTTATTCCATGTAAAAACTGTATTTTTCACATAACCTCACCTGTATTAAATAATCTTTTATAGTGAACATCTCACCTCACCAAAGGGGAAAATGGCCCCAACTGGTCAACATTCACAGTAAATGGTATTCTGCCAACTTTTTGTCTCAAAAATGTGACGGACGCTTTGTAGACCCAGCACACTTGCTCTCATTGGCACATATGCAAATTCATATGAATTCAAATGCCTCCTGCTCACTTTCAGAGGCCTGTCCTTACATGCTTCCTCAGTATGAATATTCGAGGATCAGAGATTTCACAAAATAGCATTACATGGGCTGCCATGTGGCACAATCATTTCTAGGTGCCCAGCTGATCCGATGTTCTCAGTTTGAATTCTGTATTGCGTGGAAGAGGCCCAAGTATTCAGATTACAACTGAACTATGCCAGTTACAGTGGTTCCAAAGAGCGAAGCCCACTTGATGATTATTTTATCATTCAGTTTAAGGTTTGCACTTCTGGATCAAGCGCCTTTTGATGTCAGTGTCAGAGTCACATATGAAATGTCACCATGCAGCTTAGTTCTGTGTGATCTTGTTGCTGGGAGCATTGTGAATAATAGCACATTGGCAACAGCATGCTTTTCTAGGGTAAACAGCAAATATCTTTTCACTGAAATGCAGCCAAAAAATAATCAGTTGATCAAATTGGACAATTTCAACCACACATAATTTTAATTTAATGAACAAAAGGAGCAAAAATGGCGACTTCATTGCTTATATTTTCCTGTCTGCTCTGGTCGTACTTATCAAGAAGCTTTGGAATGGTTTACAGTTCTAGTTTAAAGGTCCCCTATTATGCTGATCCTTCTTTTAATACATACAAGTGATGTTATAAAGTTGGACGTCCACACTCAACCTCTGCAAAGTTTCTAAACATAAGATACAGGGGGTTTGCTGTAATCCGAGAACGTGATTTCCTGAACGTGATTTCCACTCTGAACAGCTCGTCCTGAGATCTTCACAAGATCTGGGCAAAACCTGATGTCAGGTTGTTGCGTCCAATTAGGACAGACCTGGCCAGAGCCAATCACGGCGCTGGACCTGCCCACCCTGGAATTTATTCTATCAGACACAAACGAGCCCAAATCATTTAACATGTAGATTTATCAGTATGTCTCCCAAATCTGTTCGTACATGTTCGTTTTTTGGATGCAAAAAAAAAGCGCAACTATTTTCTCTTCCAAAAGACGGTGCCACCAGAAATCAGTGGGTAGCTTTTTTGTTTGCTGGCAGCAAACAGCCACACTCAAAGGGAAAGTTAGCTGTTTGTGCTCAGCATTTGACCGAAGACAGCTTTGTCAATAAAGGATAATTCGACGCTGGATATGCATCTCAGCTGCTTCTCAAACCTGGAGCAGTTGCATTGATCAAGCGCTCGGGGCCACAAGCTGTACGTAACGATATAACAGCAAATAATGTAAGTGAAGCTAACATGTTACGGGTGGCTAGCAGGACCGTTAACAATAGATAGCACTAACAACTGGCCTCAAACGCAGGCTTTGTAAAATATCTGAAGATAAAGCCTGGATCGGTAGCAACTGTTCGTGACTCACAGACGCGGAAGCAGTAAGTTGTGCTGCTTGTGTTGTGTTGTACCATTTTGTGTTGCTTTACTGCATAAGCCTACCTAACGTGATAGCCTGTGGAATGTGGCTGTAGCACTGCGGCTAACATAGCTAAGTTACTGTTGCTAATGTTTGTGTCCCAAATATTCAAGAGTAATATCAGGGGACATTCAACAGAAGGTGTCTGAGCATAAACCTCATTTGAAGCTAACTTTTTACACTTGTTTGCAATTTGGATGCTTGGTACAACTGTTCACGGTAACAGAACTTACAGTCTGTAAAACCTGTATTGCAGGGTAATGTTTGTCTCTGTTGTTGTCACGAACACTCGGTTACTAGCTACTGCATGTTAGTTTACGTGCCGTGCTACGTAAAAAATGCTCCTGGTTAACTTATGTGCAGTAATTTTGATCGGTATGCTTGTGTTACTTTGGTTAGCATCAATGTGGCAGTTTCCTCATAACGTTGTCTGATTGTAGCCACTACAGTTGAAGCTAACTGGAGAGGTGTTGTATGTGTCTGCAAAGTTGGGCTGAAAAGGCTGCAGTAAGACCTGACGTAGGTTTTTCAGAGCTCGAGGTATGTGTTTGGGTTTGTTTACTGCTACTGTGAAACAATCGTTTTACTTATCTATGACCGAGGTCAGCCGGGTACTTTGCCATTGTGTGGGCTAGCTCTCTGATGCTACCGTGGTGAAAGCAATCGCGAAATGCACTATAACGTGTCTGGTATAGCAAACGATTTCTCTGCATTGCCGTGGCAGAATTTTATCCCCCTTTAAAATTATTCTGGCTAATAAAAAGCCGAAAAAGAAGTGGAGGTCAGATACGGATTTCCAGTAGAAGTTATCGATTCGCTAGCACCACATAAGCAACACTTACACAGTTTGTGTGTTTTTGCTACAAACTCATTTAGTAGCTTGGTGTCGGAATCGTGTTCCATTTTAGTAGAAATGGTTACCAGGAGCTTTTAGCAAAGTTTCCGGATAGCTAAGTGGGTATATATGTAACATGACTATATAACAGTACAGCTACAATCACATGCATGCAAGGCGAGACAGTACAAGCAAAACCTTAAAATTTCAACTTGCCACTCATTGACATCTTGTTGTAAACTTTGCTGCAATACTTCAATTGCTTCCTCCTCCCGTTCGGGGTCGGATTCAAGATCAAACAAGTACAGTCTTACAGCAATAGATGCCGCGGAGGGCTGTCCTGCAATACCTGCCATCTTGGTTTCCTGGTTTCTCGGCTCTGCACCCTCCCCCAAAATTGAAGCGGCCAGGCAGCCAATCAGAGCAACGCCTCATAGCCTTCCTGCCCACTGACAACAGCATGTGTTTCAGGCCACCACAGACGGGGTGGGAGAAGAGGTCTCACTAGGCCTGGATGTGTGTGTTTTTTTTTGTTTTTGTAACTGAATTCTTAACATTATTTTAAAGACCCATTGGACATATTCTAAACAACTAAATACAGCATAATAGGGGACCTTTAAATATCTACTCAATAATACCCTGTTTAACAACAAAATTCTCAAAGTTGTTCTGAAATTCTCAAAGTTTGTGGAGAAGTTCTACATTTTAAAGCTGTAAAACAAAATTTAAATAATACTGGCAGTACATATCATGGACTCTCAGCACACTTCAACCTTGATCTTTCACCATTAGCACCAAATACAGTGCATGGCAAAAGGATGTAGATGCTCTTCCAAAATTTCATCTCAAAAGTATCGGCAATAAAATTGAGTGAATCTTCTTTGCTGCTATAGGAGCTTCCACTTTTCTCAGAAGGCCTCCCACAATATGTCAGAACATAAGGATTTGCCGTGATGCCTTCCAGAAAAGCATTCGTGAGGTCATGCATGTACGGTGATTTGGCCTCGCTCAACCAAGCTTGGTGGTCCAGTTAATAACAATGGTACTTTATGAACATAGATGTTTCAGCTCAATACAGGCTAGTCAAATTTTTCTGCACAGTTCTTGGCAAACCATATACGGACTTCGATCAGAACATCAAGGCAGTGTCATTTTGAAGCAGGAATAGGCCTTCCCCAAACAGTTATAAGCGCAGCATTTAGTTATGGCACAATATGGCGTCAAGATTTTATCTTTGTGAAATCAAGAGTCTATCCCAAACCATAAAGCACATCCCCAGACTAAGGAATGTCCACATAATTTTGGCTCACCAGTGTATGCTGTGAATGCAATTTCTACATGCTATACTGCCCACTGTGAGTAAAAACTTTCAAATGATTTTTTTTTTCATCTGAATGCTTAATTTACAGGTGGATGACAGCATCTGGACTGGATACATATCTACACAGCTGAAACTTGATGTGATACCTTAAAGATGCTATGTGCAGCTTTCATAAATTCCTTACTGACACCCTAGTGATAAAGTAATAATAATGTGATTAATTTGGAGATTTAATTCTCCTGACAGAAAAAAATAAATGTCAGAACAATCCATCAAGTGTACAGAAATTAATTTTGGATATTCAGCTCCATTATGTCTTGTCCAACATACAGCAATTGCATTTTTTTCTTCAGTCCAGTTAAGTATTCAAATTGTGGGGTTCACAGGTTGTTTTGGATTCCTTATACTTGTACCTTGTACCAATACTGCCAAATCTGAGCCATAATTTTAAAGGTACTGAGAAAGAGAGAGAGAGGAAAAAAACACCTGCAGTCAAAACGACCAACTTGGACCATTTATTTAAACAATTGACCCATGGCTAAGCCAATCACAGTGCGTATTCTCTCCCCATATACTCGGACATTCTGAGCCTGAACTTCCGTTGAAATGCATTATGGAAACTCCGAATCGTTCGCTTTTATGGGGTTTTAAAATGTTTCTAGGTTAAAAAAAAATGGCCAAACGCTGTGCTTGGGCTAAATGTAACTTTGATACAAGGTGTCCTGAGAGGCTGGGCGATGGGGTGTATTTTATACCCTTCCCAAAGCCACATCATAACCGAGAGAACTGTCTCCTCTGGATGAAGCTTTATGGAAGACCCCACTATCAGCTTAACATAGCTAACAAAGGTCAACAAGGATGTCTACATTTGTTCTAAGCTAAGTCAACATTGTGTTTAAGGCGTCATCTTGTCACTTCGCTGGCGATTAATGTAAAGTTATCTTTTACATCGCTAAGTTAGCTAACGTTAGCTAAAGTTAGTAATCTCTATGGCTAACTTCAGTGCTGACGGACGTTGGCTTAACGTGAGCTCCTGGCTGCACTGTTCACCATGTCACCTTTTTCACTTAAAAGGAGTTCAGTCACGTCAGGTTAGATTTCTTAAATTCGGTAGCAATAATAATACGTAAATTAAATTTATTACCCTGCAGTGCATGAACAATGCTGATCCTCTATCTTGTTGTATGAGAGGGTGACGGAAACGAGATGCGGCTGATCGCGTTTGCAGTGAAAACTGAAAATTTTAGCTTCTAATTTAAACTTTTCGTTGACCTTCTTTACTCTAAATTCATTAATGTATCCCTCCAATGCAGTGTAACCCTTTTTGCTGACTTCTTGATGATATTTGCGCCTTCTATCGCCAAAAATCATCGATAGCATCCTGAAAAATATCTCTGACTGTGATACCAGCCATTAGCGCCTGTTATAAAATCTTGATTGTTTGTCCGAGTCAGTGGAGGGGGCGGGGCTTAGACATAGGTCGATAATTAATGAATCCCCAAAAAAAAACCTACAAAAAATGTTTAAGAATATATTTCGTTCATCAGTGTTCACCATCTGACAAAGTTTCTGCAAGATCCAAGAGGGTGGGTGTCAGACCTGGGTGATTCAACAAAGAATTATCCTTCTTTCAAATTTTACGTTGTACCAATTGCACCAGTTTTTGGAATCAAATGTGCAAAATTTTTTGCATGACTTACTTGGTAGATCTGTGCTTGGCAGAAAAAAGGCAGAGCAGAATTTGCAGCATAAAGGACAAACGCAGGCAATACCCTCCCCACATGCGCAGACAGGGCATCGTTTTCTTTTGAAATCAAAGGCATGCAGATTATTAAAGGCATTTTGCATATAGAGGCTTTTTTGCTCAATAAGGCGATCTGTTTTAGAACTTATACCACATTCAACATAATGGAATGAAACGGTTTATGCTATTTTATTATGCGGACAACTCGAGGACCATAGTATATCCGCTGTTATGTTCAATGCACCAATTTCTGTTGAATCTGGAGTAGAACATTGCCTGCTTTTCCCTGAGGGTGGAGTTTTGTGAGCATAGGGTATGTTTCTGATATTACTGTGTTAGTGATTTATATTTGCTCCTTTATAGGGCGTGGAAAGTGATCACACAAGCTTACTGTTTGCTTGTGCGCTAGGTGAACTCTAACACGTCAGCCAAATGGGGCCAAGTCATGGTCGCACTGTACATGAAAAGGTCATTGAGGGAAAGAGGAACTGCATGTTTTGCGGCAGCTGGAAGACACTGAACAAGACATTCCACAAGTGTCATTTTTGTGCTGTCCCTCTCAGCATTGTGGCAGATTGCATCTGTTTTACCGATCAGCATAACCTGCAGAGGAGTGGGGCACTGCTGGACTGAGTATGCAGTCCAGTGCTTGTAAAGTTTTCACCCCTTTTTTCCTGCATTTTGCATTCTGTATCTCCTGAAGTCCAACCCTTCATCCACATCGTAAGAGGTGGTAATAGGCTGGCACACAATTTGCATGCAGTGTAAACATTCTGTCAGAAAAGCAATATTTATAATTTTCAAATGAGTTTGCATGCTGTCTAATGGGACTCTGGTGGAAAGTTACCGAATTTCAATGCTTGATGCTGGAGAAAAAGCATTTTTTGGGATTAGGGAGATTTTTGGAGACCATTGATGTCCACCCCTGCCTATTGATAGACGCAAGCAATTCCTCCCAACAAATCACAAATTCCTATTGAATAAAATGATGCAAAATGGTTGATTTGTGGTTAAATAGTATGATTTTCATGATTTCCTTGAGCAACATTTGGAAAGCCACTTGAAGAGCACACTTATTTGGTTCTTGGACAGTTAGATATGTTGAATATCACACCAGAGGTGACACACTAGTGGTCAATGACTTTGTGATCCCAGAAATATACTGTTTTAACCCCAAGCCATTTCTTGATTCTCAGAATTTTTTTTTTAAATGTCAATGCTGAATTTTCATAAATATTTTCTGTGTTTGCAGTCATTATTCAGTATTAAAATTATGAAATTGAATGGAAATAAGCTGGTATTCATCTGGTAAAAGTGTCTTGTTTCATTTTAAGGGACCAATAATGCTATCATTTCTAAGTTATAATATTTTTGGATGTCCAAAAGGGACATTCATCAACTTTTTAGCAAAAAAAAAAAAAAAAGAATATCCCATGATTTATTCCTAACCCTCTGAATACAGGCTGTTCTGAGTGGGCGTCCCCTCTATAAAATGAGCATTGTTCTAATTAGCCTAAGAACAGAGTCACGGTGTCAGAGAGTGTCAATGTCATGATTCCCCTGCTCCTGGCAAGACTCTCTATACAGATAACTGAATAAGAAGCTAGCTAGCCATTAGACTACAAAATACATCTGAGAAGATAATTTCTGAAGGCTACCGTATCTCACAAAAGTGAGTACAACCCTCACATTTCGACATTATCTTTTCAAGGGGCAACGTTACAGAGATGAAACCTGTGTATATTCTACAGTAGTCATTGTAGAATATGTGTAGCAGTGTAGATTTACTGCACTGTCCAAATAACTGAACAAACAGTCTATTTCCAAAATGGGTGGCAACAAAAGTGAGTACACCTCACCGTCAACATGCCAAATTGTGTCCATAGTGTCAATATTTAGTGTGACCACCATTGTTGTCCAGCACTGCCTTGATTCTCCTAGGCATGGAATTCACCAGAGCTGCACAGGCTGTTGCTGGGGTCCTCCTCCACTCCTCCAAGACATCATCATGGAGCTGGTGGATGTTGGACACCTGCTGCTCCTCCACCTTCCTCTTGAGGATGCCCCACAGGTGCTCAATGGGATTCAGGTCTCGAGACATACTTGGTCACGCCATCACCTTCACCTTCAGCTTCTTCGGGAAGGCAGTTGTCATCTTGGAGGTGTTTTTCAGGTCGTTATCATGTTGGAAAACTGCCGTTTCCGAATGGAGGACATCGTGTTCTGCTTCAGAATGCCACAGTACATGTTGAAATCCATTATTCCATCAATAAAGTGCAGCTCCCAGGACCAGAAGCACTCATGCGGCCCCAGACCATGATGCTGCCACCACGTTTGACTGTAGGCAGTACACACTTGTCTTGGCACTCCTCACCAGGGCGCCGCCACACATGCTGCACACCATCTGAGCCAAACAAGTTTATCTTGGTCTCGTCAGACCACAGAACATGGTTCCAGTGGTTCATGTTCTTGGAGTGGTTGTCTTCAGCAAACTGTTTTCGGGCTTTCTTGTGGGCTAGCTTCAGAAGAGGCTTCCATCTTGGCCGGTGGCCATGCAGACCGACTTGGTGCAGTGCACGGCGTATGGTCTGAGCACTGACAGGCTGTTTTCCCACTGCTGCAACCTCGTTAAAAATGCTGCTAGCACTCCTGCGTCTGTTTTCTGTAGCCAACTTGTGCACCTGATGCAGAGCACGAGGACTCAACCTCTTCGGTGGACCCTGATGACGCCTGTTCCGAGTAGAACCCGTCTGGGAAAACCGCTGAATAAACTTGGCCACCGTGCTGTAGCTCAGTTTCATGGTTTCACAGATCTTCTTGTAGCTTAGACCATCTTTATGGAGAGCAACAATTCTCTTTTTCAGATCCTCAGAGAGTTCTTTCCCATGAGGTGCCATGTTGACCATCCAATGACCAGAATGAGAGCATTGCACCCAAAGAACCACAATTTAAACCTTCAACACGTTACACAACCTCATATGGCCCAGTCGAACAGACAAAAATATGAACATGATGAATAAGACACGTTTCATTGCTTGGTTGACCATTACCAATTGAGGTTTGTACTCACTTTTGTTGCCACCCATTTTGGAAATAGTTACTGTTTGTTCAGTTATTTGGACAGTGCAGTAAATCTACACTCCTACACATATTGTACAATGACTACTCTAGAATATATTCAAATTTCATTTCTGTAACGTTGTCCCTTGAAAAGATATAATCAATTAATTATGGAAATGTGAGGGGTGTACTCACTTTTGTGAGATACTGTATGTAAGCATGGACGTTACAGTCACAAAAATGATAAATGCAGTCGTCATAATAATTTGACTATACTTGTAGCAAATTCCGTTTTTAATGTGAAGAATGATCCGTAGCTAGCGTCTGTACAGTAGCAACTGCTAGCTAACATTCTGCCCTATCGACCTCTCTCTTGCATTGCTTCCAGTTGAACTAGCAATGATTTCTAAAAAAAAAAAATTCCACTTCATCTTATGCCAGTTTGACATTGATTCAAATCAAAGTCCTTCACAGGACACACTTGTCCAAAATGAAACTTAAGAAACTGTTTAATACAAGTGACAAGCGTGACAGATGCTCCTAATCACCAGCAAATCATACACGTTTTTCTCCTGTCCAATGCTGAGCTCATTTTGGTCCTCTTTCTATCATTCCCTCTCAAAAGCCCTTAATAGGCTCGTGGCTCCTAGCCCTTTGATTTCTGTTTTTGGTGTCCCTGAGAAAGTTGCCCGTTTTACTGTCAAGGAGAGCAATATTATTGCATTTGCCTCTCTTGCAGCTCGCAGACGTATTTTGCTTCATTGGAAAGATCAAAAACCACCTCCTTCTAACTCTTGGCTGAAAGACTTGATGTCCTTTCTACATTTAGAGAAAATTAAGTACAGTATTAGGGGCTGTTCTGAAAAGTTTAAGGAAACTTGGGACACTTTTCTTTCATATGTTAATGCTATTCCATCTCTGATAGATTTAATTTTATCTTATAGTTTTGGGGGATACTTATTTCCCTTTCACTCTTGTGTAGCGGATCATGCAACGCTGTTAGTTCCTCACGTAATGAGGGTGTGGGGGGTTAGTTTGTCATTTTGTGCGTTTTATGTGTTTTATTTTTCTTGAAATTGAAAATGAAAATTTGGGTGAAAAGTCTACTTTCGGAAAACTGTATGTGCTGTGCTAACCAGCCAAAAAAGAATACATGTGGAGAAAAAAAAAGTAATTTTTTAATTTGTGAAAGACACATTAAACACTTGTGATATATGGTTTTTATTATAAATGTAAAATTACTCCAGCATCTGCTATAAGGCTGCGTTTTTATTTCAGCAGCAATATGAACAATACCAGTTCTCAGCCAGTAAGTTAAATCAACCAGGAAGGACACCAGATTGCAAGCTATATGAAAATGAAAACTCCAGAGCCCCTTTTTTAGATTAACAACACTGACTTTTGTTTTATGCATATGCGAATGCATCCAATTTTGCATTGGTTTTTTGGTATGGTACCAGTGCTCCGAAGTTAACATCTGCATTTCTATTCCACACTTAATAAATTGTTCAAAGGCAATCACTGAGCAAACTTAGAAACATACTCGAATAGAAAAACAGAAAATAAATGCCAGTGATGAACAGTGCACAATGATCAAAAAAAAAAAAGAGATTGTTTTCCAGTAGGAGTTAAATTTACAAATCAAAGAAAAAAAAATACATTATATAAATTATTTCTACAATTTACAAAAAATAAGTTAGAAAAGCAAAATGAGTGTCATTCAAATGATGTTATTCACAAATTCATAGTCATTGTACCATATGGTAAAAAGTGAATTATTGTAATTATGCTTTGGCAATATATACATTTTAAATGTCATGCCAATAAAGCAAATTAAATTGGGAAAAAAATTTAATTGAAAACTCTAAAGTAAGCTTGTTGATCACATTCCAACTGCATACAGCCTTTTTTTAAATGAAACAATAACATGAGAAACAGTTAGAAGAGCAGTTCTGATGTAGAATGTATATGATAACATATAAATGATTAAGTGTGACTGGACCCAACATCATATCATATCATATCATATCATATCATTGACTTTCACATTTCGGCCATAAAGGTCCAATTTCTATTTTGCGATTGTGATCTGTGGTCCAATTCAAAGAAATTGTTGGTCCTAATATCCGCATTTAGAGACAAGTTTTCAATATATACTGCATACTCAACAAGTAGTTAATCATATTGCACCTTAAACACGTTTTTCTGTTGAGGCAAAAGGTTGGGAATAATATTCAAGCGCCCGGAATTCCATTTGATAGGCCAAACATTTACATAGGAGCTCTGCAGCAATGTAACACTCTTTTAAATGAAAAAAGCATATGAGTCTAATATCTTCTCTGCTTAAATGCACATCCTCTTCACACCACACTCAC
The DNA here is from genome assembly GCA_029692085.1 of Gymnothorax javanicus. Taxonomy (NCBI): domain Eukaryota; kingdom Metazoa; phylum Chordata; class Actinopteri; order Anguilliformes; family Muraenidae; genus Gymnothorax; species Gymnothorax javanicus. The sequence goes on from CM056196.1 coordinate 85,890,048, forward strand.
AGCAGAACTTGGCCCACTCCACAGGATACTTGGTTCCACATTCATGACAGAACTTGGTCTGCTGAGTCAAGGGGGCATCCACTTCATTTCCGCTTTTGGCATGATTCCTTGGAAAAGAGAGTCAGAGTCCACAGGATGATGATTCAGAGCTTTGAGAGTTCTGTGGAATAATCAGTTCCATTTCATATTGCCCCACCCATTGAATAGAAAGCAAGAGCTACAGTGAGCATGCATTACCAAAACCTACTACTAGAAAGCACACAGGAACTAAAGACATTTGTTCAGGGTACCAATGTTGTTCAGTGGGCCAATGTGTGTTTATATTTACTTGGTCCTATAAGACCAGGTCATACTGAAATATACACAAGTAGCCAGCAAACCAAATACCTAGAATTGCAGCCGTCCGCACTGTAGACATTCTTTCGATTCATTCCAACCCCAGAAGAAGTATTCTTCAAAGACCCAGTTCCAGATTTCAAACTTAATCGAGCAACAAAACACAAAAAAAAAAAATTAGGCATCAGACACACCATAATCATAATATTACAATTAATAAGCAAGTACTGAGTCAGATGTGAAAGAAATCCCATAAAACTGCTGGTTCCCAAACCTTTCCTAGGGATCTCCAGCCAGATCCAGGAATGAGACATGTTCCACTTCAAGCACACCAGATGCAACGAATCACGCACTGCATTATTAGTATCACACGTAGTGTAGATATAGTATATCACATTTCTGGACTACAGCCAGGGAGATCCTGATCTCTTGGGAACCAATGACTTTGACCAGTGGTCTTCAGCGTCGTTCCTGGGGACCCACTGCGCATGCTGGATTTTGTTCCAACCACAGTTGTAATCGCAGGATGTTAACAAGCTGTTAATTTGTCTTAAGTACATTTAATGTTTAGAGCAGTTATTTGCCCTCTTAACAAGTTAAAGGTAGGGTCTGGAGTTTTTTGCTCAAAAATAAACACTAGACTTATACAAATGAAATCCAGCTTAATCATCACCAATGGGCTTCTAGTCCTGTGTGGTGGTGACTGCGTCTGCAGCGCCCCCTCCCCCTGCCTGTATTTCGGTCTTTTACTTTGTTTTGTTGTGGACGTGGACGTTTCTGGGCGGAGAGTCGGTGTGTTCTCTCCAGCCAATGAGAGAGGTCAGGGCGTGTTGCTCTGTGGGCCTGCATAGAGCATGGCGACTGGAGCTGTCACTGCTGAAGCATTGGCGGACACTGCCAAAAAAAGAAAATACACGGAGACGAAACGTGCAGCGGACGAAGTACGCTCGAAAACCAGAGTGAATACCGGCTTGGCTTTCACCCGCTTCCAAGCCCGCAAGGAGAGGCTGGGGCTGAATAGCGACGCGGAGTTGGCCTGCTTACTGTTGGACAGGTACGTGCCGAACACGGGATGTTAGCCTGCTTATTTAGCAACGTGCTACGTAGCTTGTCGTGGAGGTCTAACAGTTTATGTACACACTAAGTCCGAGTATCAAACATTTCAAACACCTTTACATTTGCGCTGCTAACTCGCCCCCTCGCTCCAACTCTCCCTCAGCCTCGACCTCCGGTTGCTCGTCCTCTCCCTAGGGGCTGCGCTGGTCCGTAGCTGACATCAGAGTCTGTGTCAGAAGCTCTGGAAGCTTCGCCAAATTCTATCTGAGCATATTACGGTCATATAATTATCTGTTTTCTCAATGAAGGACGTAACTCGGTATAACTAGACATTGTAATTACGTTATCAGAACACAAATACTTTTATACATTTGCGAACTGTCTGTTAGCAAGCTAGACTGAACATCTAAACTACTACAGTCAATAATTAGCATTATTATTAGCATAGCTGTTTATTCAAATGCACAAACAATATCATGTGTACACGATAAAACATTTGATACTATATTTGCAAGATACCTTGTCACTCATTCCTGCAGGTAGCATGGTGCACAGATCGAGATTTAATACGATACAGCAAGCCGGGTGCTGGGCTGGGTGGGTATGTATCGGCAAGGCTGGCAGCGGCAGGGGGCGTGCATCGCTGAGCCCAAGAGGAGGGGCTTAGTTTGACTACTGTGTTTACAAACAGCAACGGACAAAACTCCAGACTCTACCTTTAACAGAAATATCTATGTTTGCCATCAAGAATAAAAAATACCATACCCACATTGCGATGTATTGGAAGTAACAGCATAAAATGAGAGAAAACAATGTAACCAGTGTGGGAAAAATTACCTCTTGTCACCCAGTGGTGTTTGTTAAGCGTGGAAGACAATTGAAATAAAGACTTGACCAAATTGTGATTGAAATATAGTAAATTTATAACAGACAAAGAGTAAATTACAAACTGCAACAGAGGAATGTTCTCAGCCACAGTTTGGAGAGCGCTCTGCCCGAGCGTTGCCCGGGCATCAGTTCTTATAATCAACAGTCCTTTAGCTGTACATCAATTGGCTGTAGATCTGTCTATAACCGTAGTCTAATCAGCTCCCGCCTTTCTTCATAGTATTGTCCAGTCTACTTTGGACAGGTCACTGAGAGGCGGTTACGGGATACCTGATGCCACTTTGGACTGCGCTTAGGGCGTTTTCTTTCTTGGCAGAAACTGCATTTCTGTGCCACTCTAGACCTTGGTCCTCTGTACAGTTCCTCTCACACACAGACACACATTCTGGGTAAATAGGTTTATAAGCTTTGGGGTATTGACATAAAAGATGTTTTAAGCAGTAAAAGATAATAATAATACAAAAGATGTTTTGATAATAATACTGATGATAATAAGATGATAAGAATGCAAAGGATGTTTTGTATTATTCCACAACTGTCAAATTAAAGATGTAGTTGGCCCCTAACTGGTGAAAACTAATTGGCACATTATGACAAATTTACTCAAGAAGCATATGGTAAAGAGTCAAATCAGTTTTGTTTTATGTTAATCTAATTAAGGTCACCTGAAGTTTTTTCAAAAGAACTTGAAGCAGCTCTGTCCAGCAGCCTTATTTGGGGTTTACTGATTTCCTCAGTGTCTAATTTGATCTGTTTGAAATGTCACATTACTTGAAATTTCTTGCAGTATACAAATAAACACTCCATCTTCTGGGGTATTTTATTCTTCATAGCATGTACGGGTGTTTGTATGTAAATTTGGCTAACACGAAAAACACCTAATTAAGAAGCTTGTAAAAATCCTGCAATTACAATTGTGGTTGGAACAAAAACCAGCATATACAGTGGGTCCCCAGGAATGACGTTATAGACCACTGACTTAGACAAACACTGGGCTAATTGGGCTAATAGAAAAAAACAAGTCTGTTTACGCCCCCATTCATAAGTCTGTTTCAGATCTAGAATCAACAAAGTCAAAACAGCAGTCAAAACAAAGTCAAAACGAAAGTCAAAACAGCAGAACTGGTGAGGTGGAAAACATTCTTGTTTTTTTTTTTTTTTTTTTTTTTTTTACAATTGACCAAGAGCATTTAGCGGAAATCATGACTAATGCTCACTCAGATAAGCCCTTCTCAGGCAGAAACAAATGATAAGCGTGAGCAGAATGGCCCCTGGAATGTCACCCATTTCACCTATCCCGAGCCTCACCCAGAGGGAGGGGTGGTCAGGCCAGCAGAGTTGGTGCGAGACTGCGAGTACCCTGAAGATGTGCTCTTCACACACCCGGCCGAGGGGGTTCTGCTGGTGGGAATCCCTACTTTCATAAAACAGAGGAAAGGGGATTTTGTTAACTGCTTTTACATGTCAGCATTCCTAAGCCACTCGACTCAAATGATTTCTCAGTTGGAGTAGGGTGTCATTTGTTCGAACTGAAAAGCGTACGTTGAGGGCCCACAGGCTGAAGGACGTGCAAAGCTTTTTAACTCTTTCCCAACTGGCCAACATGAGGAAAAAATGGCTAAGGAAAAACATTGCCAAACAAAAAAATTAATTCAATTATTTTATGGGCCAGCTGTTAATCTTCTGAGAAAATATCACTGCATTCCGAAGAATTTCACTAGAAAACTTTTCTGGACGATCATTTTGGTACAATTCAACTCTTCCTCAGAATCCATAACAGATACCATTTCGGTGTTACTTTCTGTCATTTTGGCTGATGTCTTTCAAGTGATGAGGAGCAAAAAACAACATGGGATACAATGCATACACAAGGTTTGCCGTGAGTGAGCAATCATGAACATAAGATATTTCTCGAAAATGACGTGCTTCGAGGAGCTGAACTATTCCAGCGATAAGCAAACATTGCTATATTTGCGTATCATCGGAAGGAGCAGATTCTCAGCTTTTGTTGGACGTATAACAAAGTAATCTGTCATATGGAAGAAATATGATCACATTTCTCACCGGGAACATATCTGGCCTGGATTAGGCAGTGCCGTCAGTAAGACTTAAACACCAAGCTGAAAGGACAGCTCGCTTTACACGAGTCGCTGAAGCTGCACATATTGGCTTTTAGCCTCAATAACAAATGTAACTACTGCAAGTTTGTTATATTTTAATTTACATTGTGGTATTTACTCTTAGAAAACTTATAAGACAAAAGTAAAAAGACAAAAATAGATGGCATTTTTTTCCTTTAATCATTTTCAAGATGCCATTTCAGTTTGCCAATTAGTTTTAGGGATGTTGCAGGTTCTTTTAGATCACAGCACATAACGAATGTGGCTGATGCAATATGGGAGGCATCAGTAGAACTGGATTAGGGCTTTCATGACCTGTTCCAAGAGATGTCCCCAAAGTCTTTCATTTCAACACATGTGTCAGTCCTTATCCTACCATTAACAACTTGAGATCCCTGGCTGCAGAATGAGACGGGCTTTGTTGGGGTTAAAGTGACAACCTACAGAACAGGATTAGGGGGTTAGAGTCTTGGCTGTCGCTTGTACCTCCAGCAGGCTGCCCAGTCGTGGAGCGCTGCGGCAAGCGGGACGAGGAGGAGGAGGGCCCAGTGGATGCCGCGGGGGAACCTGCCTTCTTCAATGAGGGAGGCTTGTACTGTTAACACAGGAAAACAAGTTGGCACATAGTAAAGACACCCTGGGGCAAAGAGAGCTCACAGCCTCTGTGTTGCTCATCTCTGTAGCACTGCACCGACCTGAGTCCGGGCTGTGGGCTTCCCTTTGACGTCTCCGGGAAATTTGCCCCTGTTGGACAGTCGCGCTGCTTGCTCCTTGCAGAACTTGATGTGCCTGTCTGCTGCATTTTCACTGAACCGCCTCTGACAATACGGACACTGAATGTAATCTGGGTGGAGGCATGAATCAGGACGTCACACTCAACATCGTCTTCCACTGAGACCCTCAAGCACAGCATAGCTCAGAGCTCGTCTCACCAAGCAAACATCTAGCTCAGTAAATGGAACTAGTGAAAATCCATACAAGCAGGCCACACTATCAAACAAGAACATTTTTAGCAAATAATGAACTGTGAATATGAGGATGGAAAGTGTAGTTTTAAATATTATGAATTTTTGGTGTAGTAAGCTAGTTACCTGGGTCGTAAGATGGGGGTGGGGGTGGGGGAAGTGGACCCCCTTCTTTCATAACTTGAGTTAACCCCTTAGCAGCTCGGATGGTGGCAATGAATTCTTCATGCTTTCTGCGCCAGTTGGATTGCTTCTTCGGTGGTTCGGGCTGTTGGAATTTACATAATTATACAGTGTAAACCCTTAAATTAATTTCTGAGTGAATCAAAATTGACACACATATTGACAAACTTTCATTCCCCTAATTCCCGATTTAAAGACATGAATGGTTGAAGAGCATCCAATGAAACAGCAGGCATGTGCCAACACATTACTAGGTCGTGTTCATGGTTTTCAACTTCCTTGTTGCTAATATCCTGTGCCACCAAAGTACTACATTAATTACTATAAACTATACAGAGTAGTCAACATTTCATAACCGATAATTAAACTGCAAATAAAAAGTTGGCAGTGACTTCAAGGAATCGCCTACTGTCTCATAAAAGACAACCAAAAAAAACTTTTCAACACTTCCAGAGGCAGAGGCAAACGTCACACTTTATAACAAGAAGTCAAGCATCAAGAAAATCAAACCCTACAAATATAATACCCTTTAATATAATTTTGAAGCCGCTCCATTCCAGGAAATATACTGAGAGGCATTAAAAACGCAAAGTGGTTTTTATCGTCTAATTTGACAACTGATAGTTTTTCCTTTTGCTGATCGACATGATGACCATCAGGTATGGGAAGCATTGCAAAATATCAAGAGTCTGGGTTCGAATCCTTTCTTGGTTTAACACCTCATTATGATTATCTAAATGCAGCACAGTTCCCTGGATCATGGTCGTGAATCACATTGGGAGAAATCATTTTGCACATGAAAAGTTGAAGATCAGGGCCAATAACAACACACATAAACAAAGTCACATCATGCCCACTTCAAATGCCACAAACAAATGACTCTCGGAAGAATCAAACATTTTGAATGTTGAATGATGTTCAGTCTCAAAGAAAAGAATCTGGATGCATTAATGTTCATTAAATGACTGTATCCAGACTGCAGGGATGACACAGAATGACCAGATGTGTCAGCTGTCGTCTCTGACAAAGTGCGTCGTCTGTGACACCACAAAAACGCATTCCATAAAACGTCTTCTGCCATGTCAGATAATGCATAAGAACTGCTGAGTTGACTGCCAATGTAACGATAACAGTGAGTGCAAGTCTCACTACCAAAGGCACAGTTTCCCGAGACCGTGTTTTGCAACTACGAAAGAAACCATTTACCACTACTTAAAACAGTATATTTTATTATGCGTTTTTAATGCCTCTCAGTATATAAGTTGTTGACCATTTCAAAACACTTTTCGCGGTTTGAAAGGTACCATTTCATATTAAAACTGCTTTAAGGAATTCAGCTGTTGGAGACAGTTTTCACTCAAGAAATGAAAAGAGCATAAAAAATTGTACTTAGTTTTCCACGTGTTTTCTTTATCTTGATTTACATTTTGTATGAAGATCGAAAACCAGTAGGACTAACACGCAAAAATTAAGAAAATTGGGGGGGGGATATCAGGGAACACCTGGTTGGGGTTTTGAATTGGGGAAGGGGTTCTGAAGGAGAGACGGGTGCGTGTCAGAGGACACATTTGCGCCCTGACAGTCCCCCGACCGATCTGCGCAGCGTAGTTTACTTTAGCGAGTAAAAAACTACAAAGCACTCAGACAGTGTGTACAGGTACAGTGCAAAATATTAGAATCACTTGAATGTGTGGGGTGTAATCTTATGTAATGTTGCATAGTTAACAATAACTCTTTATTGACCGTTTAAAGGCATGTACCACAAAAATGTATACTTAATTCCTTGTGAAGTAAACCCGTAATTTGACAACCAATATTTATTCAGCATGATTTATCAAGCATTGAAAAAATTATAATCGAAGCAAAAAAATTTAATCACAAAATCTTTGGTGCAAGAAATAGAATCAAACATGTTTATGTTACACTTGTCCATGTAATAGTTCATTTTAATCAATATTTGGTGCCTCTGCCTTCTGCATTGATTACAGCTCTAATTCTACGCAGCATGGAATGAACCAGTCTTTGGCATTGCTCTCAGGTAAGAGAATTCCAAGACCTTTTCACGCATTCCTTCAGCTCAATAAGATTGCTTGGCTTCATTGAGACTAACTTTTTCTTAGCAATGTTCCACAAGTTTTCAATCGGGTTGAGGTCAGGTGAAATCGCTGGCCACGGCAAAACCTCAATGTTGTGAGCTCGAAACCAATCTGATGTACTCTTGGCAGAATGAGCGGGCGCTAAGTCCAGCCGGGAAGTAAAGTCTTCAGACCCAAAAAGATGTTCGGCAGTTGGTATCATGTAACTCTCAAGCAACTCTTGGTAAATTCCTGCGGTGACTGTTATACTATACTATTATACTATAATCCCAGCTGCACAAGGAAGAGTGTTAAATTCCCACAGAGCACATTGGTTTGGGGAGGTATGAGTGCAGATGGCGTCGGGCCTCTCAGTAATCAAGTCAACAGTCACTGCAGGAATTTACCAAGAGTTGCTTGAGTGTTACATGATACCAACTGCCGAGTCTGGACAGGCAAATACGGAGAGGGTTTTAAAAGATGAACATTGGCGATCAAAGGAAAAGCATTACAAGCCAAACTATTACAGCTAGCCGAGCCTGGATTCATTTGTGTTACCTTAATGAGGCCTGAATAAGAAGGCTGCAGAAAAATGCAGTCGTGGGCTACTCAGCACTTCTGTTATGACAAAAATGATGTTGTCAATGTTTTACAAAATAATTTGTTTAGTAAGGCCTAAAAGGAATAATTGTTTGTTCCACAGAGGTCTAAAAAGAAAGTAACAGCAGCATGATCTGCTCTGCTCAGCCCCGGTTAACTGTGCAGCCACAGCGTTGTCAGGGTGAAGACAACAAATTATTAGCTAAATGCACAGGCTACAGACAGTATGCACACTTCAGAAATCATCATAGCAGCGTTTTTTTTCTCTGCCCCCAAAAAATCTATTACCGATCTGAGGTCGCATTAACTGAATATTTTCCGTCATTGACGGATTTTTTTTAATAACAACGAAATATTTTGAAGGCCGTCCGTCATTTTGACAGAATGTAATTCGCACCCCCGTCCAATTGGTGGTGGATGTCATATTGTCTCGAGCATTGTCTTTGATCTGTATGACAGAGATGCCAAGTCTCACACATTCGGCATAGGTCTCACGCATTTTTTAAGCTTATTCACCGTAGTCCGCAATTATTCAATGAACGCTTATTAATGAGATCATCACGCGGAATTAAAATCCTTGTGCATTGATGTTTTAGTTTCACTTGCGTGAAGGTGGACCTCACTATGGAAAGCGATTATGACTTCGGACTTCTCGTGCTTCTCTTTACTCAGGGATTGGAAACAATGCTTGTGTTTCATGTTCGTTTAAATTGTTTAAATTAAATAAGACCATTTGAAACATCTTTATGCAATTCCATTGCTTTCAATCCTTCAGTAAAGACAAGCGTGAGAATTCCCGAGTCATAATCGATTTCTGTGTCACTAGTGGGGAAATCCATCGTAATGCATGTGAAACTGATTAACTTAATGTGCAATGACTTGAATTCCGCGAGTGAATTCCTTCAGTTCGCGTTGACTGAATAATTGCTGACTACGGCATAGGAGCGTGAATGCCACTGAGAGGCGAGAGACTCAAGCCGAATGCGTCAGACTTGGCATCTCTGGTATGATCCTGTATTCCTCATATTTTTGTAATATGATCATTTGCTCTTCATTTGTAAAATATGCTGCTCTGCTGCCGGTAGACGATTGGTCATATGCTACAAACGCCGTCTCTGTTATGTGAACACGCAGATATCTTGGTCGGGAAAGCCCTGGTTGACATAACGAGTTGATAAGCAGCTTCGTAGGACCGCTTAGCAAGACTGCGGTTGTTAGGCTTAGTGAAGCCCAGCAATAACTGAAAGCATTGTTCATTTGCGCACTGTTACTGTGGGGGGAGAAATCATTTGTGATGTTTTATAAAGTTCATACAGCAGTAAGTTTGAAAATCCACGCAGTGCTGTATTTAACACAGTGCGCAATGTGTCTCTACATGAATCACTGTCGGCATCAGCTAATGCGTAATCTATAAATTATTGTTTATTTTATTTAAAAAAATAAAAGATCATCATTTTAAAAAATAAAATTACAATGACGGATAATAATTATGACGGAATTTTTATGCCCCTGTCCGTCACAATGACGGACAGTCGGAAAGTGTAACGCGACCTCTGTTACCGATCTATTCAATCTGCCATCAATTCTCAATTGAATTGACAATCGACCCAAACCTAATATCTTCATGAAAAATGTTAATTGTTGGATGGATTTTTTTTTTTTTTTGTGTGTAAAAAAAAAAAAAAAAGCCATTCCTGCAGCATGCAAAAACAACCACCTAAGAGAATGAGTTTCTTTGATCCAAAAACCCCACCAAACTCACCCACATTGCGCATAGTTATTGATTTTTGATAAGCCAAAACTTTTCCTCTCATGGTAAATCATGCAACAGAAAGGGGCTAGAGCGTCACAGGGGGCACGGTCACACCTGACTTTTCAATGTGTCTTTTATCATCTGATCATTCCAGGATGCATTATTTATCAAGTCTGGAGTGCTTTGAGATTGGATGTTGCTCGCATTAAGATCCGGTCAGCCAGACATGCTTGAGTGGCCTGGCTCGCATTGAGTTTGGAACTTCGGATCTCAGTGAGGTGTGGACAGCATGTGGGTAAAATACGGACAATGCAGGTGTCACGTTATCTTCCCGCAACACGGGAATTCCTCTCCCAAGTGCGTAAAGCAAAGAGTACACATTCAAAGATGGAGGAAAACCGCGGCTGGAGAACAGCTGAAACCCGCTGTATTAGCACTGCGGTCCAACACCACTATGCAAGCTACGCTTAACTGCAGTTACAGAAATGAAGCAGTTTTTCAGAAAATTTCAGATGATCAAGCTCTGAGGATCAGTCGTGTTAATCACTTGTCTTCGCTGCTCTCCCCTCAACAAAGCAAGTATCATATCGGCCCTGCCACCGTTACAAAATAAATATTAAGAAAAGAAAAAGGCTTTCCTGCACCATGAGTCATTTAGGGAGCACCTATTGCATGGGAATATATCCGAGCTGGAATACATCTGATCAATATCCGATCAGGCAGGCATCCCTGAAAGTGTCAAGACAGCAGAGTTCCGATCTGGCACACTCAATCACAAAAGTAGCATTGAATAGACAAGTGTAAACATGGCCAGAGTGCAGAAAGTGCTTGAGGATAACCCCATCACCAATGCAGTCCCATACATTCTGTGTAGCTTACGTAGCCAAGCTAATAAAATTCTTATCAGTTGTAGCTAGTAGTCCTACATAAAGTATTTCAACCACAGCTGTGACCAATACCGGCCTTGACTAAGTGAGCGAGTTGTTTGGCTAAATATTCATTTAGAAACAGATTTTAAATAAGTTGAGATGATGCGCAGTTATGCAAAAGGAGCACTACACAGTGTTGGAGTGACAAGGGCAAGGAAAGTGTTGAATTGGGCACTGGACATAAAGGCGCTGTTACCGAAGCCTCTGAATCCAAGCTAGCAGCAGCTAAAATAGCATTAGTCGTGCCATTCTTATGTTCACTATCCATAAATGGGTAGGCCCTTGGATTTTTTTCCCCAAAATGCTCCAATAGCAACATTATTCATTTTGTTGGATAGAGCCTGAGAACACAAACAAAATGACGCATCACTTGTCAAAATCCATTAACCCAGTCGAGAGATATTCAAATTTCAGGGCCTTAACCAGTGGCCCAAACCTTGGTCCTGGTGGCCAAATGTATATGCTGGTTTTTGTCTAAAACAAAATCACTATCCCATAATTAACAAGAGGTCAATTTTCCAAAATTAGTTGCTTATCAGGGTAGAGACACAGTTCACCCTCTTAAACCACACTGACAGAAATAGCAATGCGTTTCATGATGTTTAAAAGCCCAAAAATCATATTGCGTTTATTTTGCCATATTCTAAGTAAGCAAGTCAAGCTAAGGTGGCAATAGGTTTTACATACCTGGGATACATACCTTTACATACCTACAATTTATTTAATGTTGTTGTTTTTGTCCTAAACGTTTAAGAAGGCAGGCTTGCTGAGAAATTTGTTAGACCAATGGCCTTGCTTGTACCCTGTTGTGTTAATAGTCTAAAACTCGTTTCAACGACTATGAGATCAGAAGAAAATGTAAGAAAGCACTGGAGAGGCAGAATAGCTTAGAGAATGAAGTAAACAGATATTGGAGGCTCAGGCTTTCAAATAAAAAAAAAATTGACCAGCTGTTTGGCCATGATGATCTTCGTGGCAAGCAGTTTTCATTTGGAGGGGGACACGGAAGCGGGAAGACTGACGTTAACTTAACTGGCTATTGCAAGTATGTGTTCGGTTGAAATTTGCTTGAGCTTACAAAAGAACCCCACTGATGGACCAGTTGTTAATAGCCTACTATTTGATGCATATTGACTCGTTTTTTACGGTGCCAAATAAAATATGTCCTGGAATACAGGAAGACTTTAAAATTTCCCATTCCAAAACCCTGTCTTGATGTTCAGAATCACCAGTCATTAAACCTGCAACCAGGGAGTACTGCGGTTCTGAAGCTAGTGAGCAATTCTACATCCTTCAGAGTCTGTTAGTAAGATATGTAACATTATCGAAAAAAGGTTATGTATAAATCAATCCAAATAGTGCAATGGTCTGATTGAAAAATTCTAAATGGCTCCAAAGTCACATTTCTTTTTCATATTCATTCACATAATAATAATAATAATAATAATAATAATAATATTTCCATAAAAATACATTAGTTTATATGTTGACAATGTAATGTTTTTAATATAGGACTGCATCATAACCTCCAGCCCAACTTCGTTGGCGGAGGCAATGTTTTCGCCCCTGTTTGTTTGTCTGTCGGTTTGTCTGTTTGTGAACAACATAACTCAAAAAGTAATTCACGGATTTTGATGAAATTTTCAGGGAAGGTGGGTATTAGGACAAGGAAAAGGTGATTAAATTTTGGCATATCTAGGCCAAAGTACAGCTGAGATATACGCCAAAGTTGAAGATTTCAAGTCTATCGAATGGGCTGGAGTTCCGATCGCCGTGCTTTTGGGTTTTGCTGCCACCTGGCGGAGGTCTGCGCTCTCTGAGTGCTTTTCTAGTTGTATTAAATTTCTTTCAGGACAGCTTTAGGATAAATAAGATCTTTAATATAAATAGAATTGTTTGTTTTTGGACATTACCCACCCAACCCCTGTCTACAGAATAGTAAATTCACTCACATGTACGGAAGTTCAACTCAGTGGTGACTCAGATTATATGTATGTTGGTGTTTCACAGGACAACACTTCCTTTCATGACACTTGGAGTGTTTTGGAAGCATTAAAGCCTCATCTTTTAGAAATATTTCGAAACTAGAGAGGCACTCGTAGAGTGCTAACCTCCGCCTAGGCAGCACAATCCAAATGTGCATGAGTGGGAGCAAAGTTGAGTTATCGCGTGTGATAGGATTTCAAGATGGCTGCCGGTCAAAATCAATAGGGTCCATCCTTGATGTAATAGCAATCCACCAACAAAATTTCAGGCAAATCCGTGCATTGCTTTTTGAGTTATGTTGTTCACAAACAGACAAACAAACAAACAGGGGCGAAAACATAACCTCCGCCCAAATTTCGTTGGCGAAGGTAATAAAAATACCATTACAGCAATGTTTTAACGTTTTACAAGCTGTTGAGGGTGGTACCTTTTAATAAACCTGGTTTAGGGACTTGGGCGGGAGGGGGGACTTGGTGATCTGTTAACATCTGCTAAAATCACACATGCATATAGCCATTGGGTTTGTATGTTAGACATACACAACAATTATTTTGTTGGAGGCTAATTGGTGTTATATAAACTCAAAAACTACTAATATCTAGGTTTTATGGGATATATGGTCCAATATGATGTTAAAATGCATACTTTTTTTGTCAAATAACGTGACCTTTTTTTTTTGGCCTGTAACAACCTCCCCATCCCCGCCCCCTGGAGAGTGGGCCGGTCAGGTACGAATTCCCGGGCCACTTTTTTGTCCCAGTCTGCTCCTGTTTCTTACTGTTGAATCATGAACACTAACTTTAACTGAGGCAAGTGAGGCCTGCAGTACTTTAGATGTTGTTCTGGGTTCTTTTGTGACCTCCTGGATGAGTTGTCGATGCGCTCTTGGTAGGTCAGCCACTCCTGGGAAGGTTCAGCACTGTTCCAAGTTTTCTCCATTTGTGGATAATGGCTCTCACCGTGGTTTACCGGAGTCCGAAAGCTTTAGAAATGGCTTTGTAACCCTTTCCAGACTGATAGATGTCAATGACTTTGTTTCTCACCTGTTCCTCAATTTCTTTAGATCATGGCATGATGTGTTGCTCTTTGAGATCTTTTAGCCTAGCTCACTTTGTCAGACAGGTTTTATTTAAGTGATTTCTCGATTCAGCAGGTCTGGCAGTATTCAGGCCTGGGTGTGGCTAGTGAAATTGAACTAAAAAAAATGTGGTTAATCACAGTTCATTCATGATTTAACAAGGGGGGGCAATTACTTTTTCACATAGGGCCAGGTAGGTTTGGGTAGCTTTTTTCTCTTAATAAATGAAACTATCATTAAAAAAAACTGCATTTTGTATTTACTCGGGTTACGTTTGTCTAATATTAAAATTCACTTGATGATCCAAAACATTTAAGTGTGATAAATATGCAAAAAAATAAGAAATCAGGAGGGGGGGGATACTTTTTCACAGCACTGGTATATTATTTATATATATATACACACACACACACACACACACACACACACACGCACATACAGACACAAACACACTGTATTCGATTTCATCTACAACCCCAATTCCGAAATAGTTGGGACAAAGTGTAAATTGTGAATAAAATCAAAACGCAATGACTTTCAAATCACACCAGCCAGTATTTTATTCACAACAGAACACAGAGAATATAGCAAATGTTGAAACTGAGAAATTTTACAATTTTTTCCACAAAATGAGCTCATTTCAAATTTGATGGCTGCTACAGGTCTCAAAAAAGTTGGGACAGGGGCCTGTTTGCCATGGTGTAGCATCCCCTCTTCTTTTTAACAGAGTGGAGGCGTGTGGGCATTGAGGAGACAAGTTTCTTGAGTTTAGCCACTGGAATTTGATCCCACTCTTGTTTCATACAGGCTTCCAGCTGCTGGAGAGTTTTGGGTCTCCTTTGACGGACTTTTCGTTTAATTATGCGCCAAATGTTCTCAATCGGTGAAAGATTAGGACTGCAGGCAGGCCAGTTCAGCACATGGACTCTTCTACTAGGAAGCCATGCTGTTGTAATAGCTGCAGCATGTGGTTTTGCATTGTCCTGCTGAAATACACAAAGCCTTCACTGGAATAGATGTCATCTGGAGGGGAGCATATGTTGCTCTAAAACCTTTATATACCTTTCAGCATTCATGGTGCTTTTTAAAACATGCAAGTGTCCCACACCATATGCACTAATGCATCCCCATACCACCAGAGATGCTGGCTTTTGAACTGAATGCTGATAACAGGAGGGGTGGTCTTCCTCCTCTTTAGCCCGGAGGACACGACGCCCATGATTTCCAACAAGAATGTCAAATTTGGACTCGTCTGACCACAGGACACTTTGCCACTTTGCTACAGTCCATTTTAAATGAGCCTTGGCCCACAGAACACAGCAGTGCTTCTAGATCATGCTCAACAATGGCTTCCTTTTTGCATGATAGAGCTTTAGGTGGCATCTGTGTATGGCATGGCGGACTGTGTTTACAGACAGTGGTTTCTTGAAGTATTCTTGGGCCCATTTCGTAATGTCAATGACAGAATCATGCCAATGAGTGATGCAGTGGCGTCTGAAGGCGAGAAGATCACGGGCATCCAGTAGGGCAATTCCACATGAAAGTTGCTAAAACAGCAATTTTTAAAAAGTGTTTTCATATTAGAAATATATAGGTTTTCATATAGATGACTCATTACAAAATCTGACACTGAAAACCGTTTTAAAATATCTTTGATGGTCTTCTCAAAATTTAGATTTGAATTTTGTATTTTTTTTTAGCTCCAGGACAAGTATCAAAGATCATTTTTCCAAAGCTGACAACTCCTAAAAGATATTTAGCTATTTCCTGGTTTTTACTCTATTTCCATACATTGGTAGCCAAAGTATTTGAGACTGTAAGTCATTGCAGGAAATTGAAACACACAATTCCAGTGGCTCATTGTGAAATTTGTCATTTTTCAATGTAATTCCGTTACCAAAATTGCGGTATAGTCGTCTTCATCATCTTATTTCTGCATTTATTTTATTGTTATTAAGAATTCTCTTCCTTCTTATGTCTAAACTGAATTTCAGACATTAACCCCTCAAATACTTAGCTGTAATCCTGGAAAATTTATGGTAACGGAATTACATGGTAACGGAATTACAGAATTATTCTGAAAGCCAGTGAAAAACAGAAGATGGCACAAGGTGGCATGAGGACTTTATGGAGCATAGTGGTTCATTGTTTTGGACATCTATAGTTGAGTGTTTCTTCCTGTGAGTTAAGTTTCCATTACTATTCATTCAAGGATTAGCAGGAATTTATAGTATAGTTTGGTTATGGAGTAGCATTTGCTGGGGAAGGGTATGAATGAATGTTTGTTCTGTAGTATGGGGTCTTCTTCACAATCACTTTTACTAGCATCCTGTTCCTCCTAGAACTGTGCTTTACTAAGAAAGCATCTCTTTGTGTAACATGTATAATGTGTGAATGTTATAAGGGGTTTCAGATTGGGAAAGCATGGCTTGTGGCCCTTGCGGTCAGTTACTCAGTGAAGCTTGTTGAGTCTAGGTGTGATAAAATGTTGATAGTCTCTGCTCAGAATACACATGTCATGGTATTATTCCCGCCGGATGCCAAAAGCAATCCGGCGGGCACTTAGACCATGGGCCAAGAAGAAAAGGAGAAACTCAAATGCCAAGACCGGAGTAAAGAAACTGAATTTAATTAGAACAAAATCCAAAAACAGCAGGTTTAAAAATAACAGCGAGCAGCAAACAAACTAGGAGAAAAGAAAGAAAAAATGTAGCAGCAACAGGGCTGGCACCTGCCAACCCTATATACTCTGCTAATACCTCCCCTAATGGGTTCCACCTGTGGCCCATTAAGGTGGAGGTGAAAGAATTAGAAAGGGGAGGGGCTGTAAGGACCAAACCTTTACAACACATCCCATGTCCGACATTCGTTCATGCTCAATATCGAAAGCCAGCAATCCTCCAAATAGCAGGAAAGTTTCTTGCTTTTTCATTTCTGAATAAAACTGATATTTTAAGTTTTGATATTAGTTTAGCAAATTAAAATAGTCTTCAAGATGGTTGATATACATTAATCTCACCTGTTACATCAGACTCACCTAATCTGGGAGGCTTCCTATGTTGCCTCAGCTGTCAGTGTAATTATGTAAAGCGCATTGAGCGGCATCCCATACTGCATTCTGTGCCATTTAAGAAACATTATATATATACTGTTCTTGTAGAAAAATTAGTTATTCTCATCAATATCATGTATTGCCATCCTTTTGCCCAGACTTGTTGATCAAAATTTTGGTTCAACAGGAGGTCAGCAACACAAACATCATTTATGATACCAATTTTCAATTGCTTTGCTGTTTTGAGTATAATAAATTTAGTAGATTCTCAGAAAATGTAATTCCGTTACCATTTTGTAATTCTGTTACCGGTGTCTCTTTCTCATAAATGGCATCCAACAAAATATCTATGAATATACCAGTCAATATAAACTTATCATGGCCTGGTCAACATCCTAAGTCACCAACTTAAGCTTAAACCTACTGCCCATCATTGCCAGATTTCAGAGAAATGCCCGTCAAAGTTCAGGCAAAAATAATGTCATTTTCTTCTGCCGTAATTCTGTTACCGACACTTTCACCTTCGTATAGCCTTCTACAAAATAGATTACCCCAAACTTTGTGTTATACAACTCAGTAGGCAAGCCAGTGGAACTGATAAAAGCACAGGCAAGTAGCAAATGCATTAGATTAATAGATGGCAGGTAAAAATGACATAAAAATTTCTCTTGATCGTAATTACGTTACTGTGGAATTGCCAAGTAAAGGTCTTCGGCCTTGTCCCTTATGCACAGAGATTTTTCCAGTTTCCCTGAGTCTTTTGACAATGTTATGCACTGTCGATGATGAGACCTTCAAAGCCTTTGCAATTTGACGTTGAGGAACATTGTTTTTTTTTTGGTTTCTTTTTTTACATTTTATAAATTTGGCAGCTCCAATCCCACCCGAATTTGGAATACCCAATCCAAGAACTATGTACAAGCCTTGCTCGTATACAACCCCCCATTGCCAGCTCAAGAGAGAGAGACAGTTTGCGGCTTTCCTCCGAAGCACGCGCCTGTCCGCCCCTGCATCTTTACACTCATTGGTCGAAACTATCGCAAGTTCAGAACGAGGGCAGAGGATACCCGAACATGAGCAAGCTCAGAATCTCACTGACGAGCGCCCGGCTGGCCAACAGGAGGCGCTTGAGCAACGAACAAGGCAATCATTTTAATTTCCCTTCCCAGCAGTCCCTTCCCAATTTGCATTCCCACAGCGCTTTAGCCAATCGTGCGCCGTTCTGAAAAAGCTGCCGACCACTGATGGTTGGTACGACTGGGGATCGACTCCGCGCCATAGTAGTCACTGCTGCATCGCAATTGCGGTGCCTTAACCGAGTGAGCTTATTTATTATTTTATTTATAGAATGTGTTTAAATTAAGTCTGTACCTGTGCCATTGAATTTCACATGATATTCTAGTCTTTTTCAGTTGGACTTGTAAAATATTCTGCGGGCGAGTGATTTTTTTCGGTCACAAGCCCGACTGGCCAGTGGCAAAAAATAGAAAGATCAAGCCCTGCATTGGTAAACTGAAATTTCCGCGCAAGCTGATCTCTCTGGCCAGGTATTACAGGGAATGCCCTCCACAAGTTACAGCAGACTTGTGTTAAACTTTATGTCTGAACTTTATTCTGTCCAACTAACAAATCATTCATCAATTGCTGATGCGCCTCCAAGGCATTACAAGGGCGAAATAAATAATCATGATTGCTTGATTCAAAATGTAAAAAAAAAAACAGGACAAACAAGTAGGGTGGGCAAAGATAAAATTTAGGTGGGCAATGCCCACCATTGCTCAAGTCTAGATCTAACCCCGTAGCATAAAATACTTCACTTGCAACAAAAAAAATACTGAATCATATTTCATTGGAAGACTGAACAAAAGCATTAATATAAATGTTTAGTATTACTGAAAATTGTGTTTTACCATTGAATATATAATGTTTCAATACTGTGTGGTACATTTTGCACAAAAACTAAAGAGAAAAGCCCATAGATGGTTCTGAAATAAAGGTGTACTCTGGTGCAGTGGTGCCCAATCATGTGCCATGGAGGGCCGAGAGTATGCAGGTTCATTACAACCAATTACAACACTGCTGATTTCACGGACTGGCATACCTACAGGCAAAAAGAAGGGAACTAATCAGCAAAATCAGCTCGTGTAATGATTGCTTGGAATGAAAAAAAGCTGCATACTGTTGGCACTTCATGGTACGATTCAGCGCCACTGCACTGGACCATGTTTACCGCGCAGAGGTCCGGTGTTTACAAAAAGGAGTGCCCTCTTCCTTCCTCAAGTCCACCAACTAACCCATATTTTTATACTTTGTATGCTTTTCATTCCATGCTTTTAATTTTTTTAAGTCAATTTCACAAAAGCTGCTGTTGTATCTCAGAAAATAACATTTTTCTCCAGTCTATATCAACACCCTAATACAGCTCAAGCATGTGTCAGATGAAAAAATATGTTCCACAGATTTGGCAAATGTATGCCCAGAGAGAATCCGAGTCCACAATACCCATGTCTATGAATGAGTATTTTGCATTTTCATGGAAGAATCCTGCAGAGGATGCCATTAATCCAGCCTCTTGGAAGCACTGGGCAGAAACCAAGAAATTTTTGCGAAGAAGTATGTTAGTTTTCCAGCACCAAGAGGTAAGCTTGAATGGCAGAAACCCCCAGTGAAAGAGTCACTGAAACAACAGGTCCCATTCACTGGACCATAATGCCTTAGCCATCAAAATGAGAAAGCAAATATACTCAGAGGCAATGAAAACGCAACACCAGTTTGGATTCAAATTTTGTGAGTCAAATTTATTTTCTTATTTTAACAATTCAAATATGTTGGGTGGGTTGACTTTAATGAATTAAATGTGTTAATGGACCGATTTGGACAATAATAAACAGATGAATTAAACATAACGAGCACAAGTTGAAAATGAAAAATCACAAGAAGACTGAACGGATCACATATTTAAAAATGAACTCAAAAGAACAGTCAGTATCGGGTGTGACCCCCACGAACATCCACACAGGCAGTACAACGTCTCCTCATGGACCTGACTAAGCATCTTAGGTTGTCTTGGGGAAGTTGTCGCCACTCTGCCTGTAGTGCAATCTGGAGTTGCTGCCTGGTTTGAGTTCTGGGTACTCTTGATCAAAGAGGTCGTCCCAGTTGGACGCACTATACCCAAAACGTACTGATGCAGGACGTACTACACCCAAAACGGTGAGCCACTTGCCGGGCACTTACTCCTGCCTCTAGCATACCCAGGGCCCTGTTCTGTTGTTCAGTCGACAGACGTGGCATTATGACACTTAAAATTTTTTTTGTGTGGCTTTTATCATGTCTTTATATGGGGAAGACAACCCCTCCTTCATTTCAACCACTGTACTTGCACAAGTCCTAATCCCATATGTTGTACTCAATATGGATTGATGAGATTCCAACTCACACTGTTGAGTTACATGATGATCATTCATGTGTACCGAGGTACACATTGTGACCCCAATGGTGACTTAAGAACTCAAATTGGACTACTCAGGTCCTGAGCAAAAATAAACCAAAATTTAGAGTGTTGCGTTTTCATTGCCTTTAAGTATATGATGATTGACAGCATGAATGAATGACACTGACCAAGATTTTGACAGTTTCAGGGTGTCAAGTTCCAACTGCCATCAGAAAAGTAGGACAATAGGAATATACTTTTTGAAAAACATAGGAGTAAAATGGGAATTCCAGACCAAAAATAGGAATTTTATTGACTACAAATGCTCAGATAAAAAAAAATAAAATAAAATCACAAACAATGAGCAAATTAAACACCCACCTTGAGGTAATCAAAATAATTTTTTTCATCTGTCCTAAAAGCATTTGCACTGTAAACATGCATGATGAAACCAAGGACCATTAACCTGACCAGCCTGGCCAACCATAGTAGCAATGCTATTTTCAGAGCAAAGGGCCTTTTACCATTGATTTTCATTGCCAGCTAAAGTGACCCATCACTGAATCTTGCTAGCCAGCTAATAACTGCTAGCTAACTAGCCAGCTAAGTAGTAAATCAAGATTCAGTAGGTTCACCCACATTAACGAGCTAGCTAGGTAGTTAGAACCAACGTTAAAACGCATAATAGTGGAGAGCCTATTCACCCGTGGTCTGCATGTACCTTTTTAGAATGGTTATTTTAAATTTTTTGAAGTACAGTTGTATGATGTAACTTGCCAGCTAATTATCTATAATCAGTGTACTACATTAGCTACCTAGCTAGTTAACGAATACCGAACATTGGCTTGGGAGCCAAGCAATGAACTACTAAGGACATGGAAAGCAGCACATGTATTTTAACTACATATAACTCTATGTAGATACAAATCGGAATGCGCTAACCCTTGAACAAGCCTTCAGTTGGAGCAGAATTGAGTATAAGCCATAGTTATTTTGAAAGTCCACTGGAAATTGACTGTTAATAGGCATTTGCTCTGAACCCAGTTTCCTGTACAATTAGCACTGATGCTACTGTAGAAAAGTAAAGTAAGTTAGTTAGCCAGCTAGTTTAGCAAGATTATTTAATAGGTCACAGTAGGTAGCAACAGTAATAGATGGTAAAAAGCTCTTTACTCTGAACATAGCTTAAATGTATTATTAGCAACAATGCTATGTTCAGAGCAAAGGGCCTTTTACCTTCAATTTTTGTCGCTAGCTAAAGAGAAGAATTACCAATCTTGCTAGCTACCTAAAAACTGTTTGCTAGCTAGCTAAGTAGTAAATCGAAATTCACTGGGGACACTCTCGTTAGCTAGCCAACTAGGGAGTTAGAACTAACATTAAAAGGCATGATAGCAGGGAGTTTATTTACTCAGACTGTGTTTACCTTATTTTGAATCGAGTTCGAATTTTTTGATGTGGGTTGTATGAGGGAGCCAGCCAGCTACTTCTCTGTAGTGAGTGTGCTAATGTTAGCCACCTAACAAGTGAGCCAGCAAGCAAGCTAGCATCAGACATTGGCATGGTGGGACCTAATCAATGAACTGCCAAGGATGAGGAAAGTGGCAAACATATTTTAGCCTCATACAACTGTACTTGGATACAAATCCATTCACGTGCTACCCCTTTAACAAGCCTTCAGTATGAGAAGAACTAGTCTCAAGTCTCAGAACAAAAGGCGGTGTTGAACTCCAACAATGAAGCGGCCACCCAGGAAACATAAAAATTCAGGTGATGTGCTTGCTACCGCTAAGTGGAGTAGGTGTATGGGTGGGACCTTTATACTGTAGCTCAACCGCCCAATCACTGCTGCGACTCTGGCTCCAAATGTGCAAGATGGCAGTCTCCATACTAATGATATTTTGGCCCCAATTTTACACAGTGCTGGGAAGTAGAGACATGTCGTCCATCTTAAAATACAGTGAGTGCATAGGCGTCAGTTTAGGGGGGGACGGTGGGGAAGTGTCCCCACCACTTTTTGTCAGAAGTCATTTTGTCCCCCCCACTTTATCTCGCAGCGGTTTTTTTTTTTTTTTTTTTTAATTCAATGTAAAAAAAATCGTCATACATATCATTTTATAGGAGATACCGCAAACAGCCACTAAATGTGCCTGTATAGAAACAGGACTGGCTGAGTGCATATCGCAACATCGTAACAACTTCAGCCAGAATAACGCAGTTGCATAGACCCGGACAGACTAGAGTAAAGAGTTCAGACTAGAATTTCAGCAACAAAGTAACTGCGAGGATGAGGACAAGATAGAGCTGAGTCGCCAATAGGCATGTTCTAATCAGACCGAAGTTTTAAACTAGTGCGCTATTTTGCAGTTTTGAAATTAGCCTGATGTCAAATTAGCCAGCTATTCTTGCTGTTTGAAGGCACAAATAGGGCTCTATTTGATCGGGAAAATTTTCCCCAAAATCTCAGTCTAGTTCCCGAAATAGCCTGTGAATTCGAGAACTCGCCAATTAGCCAGCTAGCATTTTTGTGTTCCGTCTTCATAAGAACGTAGATCTCTTGAGTGTACACCCAGGTACTCAATGACTTCACTGTTTAACAAACCGATCCCATATTTAAATGCATTCTGCCACCTGTCCTGAAATTATTTAACCTACTCTCATTCTCTTGTAAATGGTGAAATTCTGTATATAAACCCTCATGAAGCCAAGCTTATCTCTATCATGGGTTTTTTACTAACAATAATTCATAGCATTTTATGACAAAGTTACATGCTTAATCTACACACGTTTTAAAAAATATTAATTAAATTAACAATTTTCTTATTTTATTTGATTTTATTTTTTATTTTTATTTCATACTGATTTGCAAATGTGTCAAGGTGATCGCTGGGTAATGTGTTGTCCAATGTCAAGTCTGTATTTGATTTGATCATGTGACCAGGGTGACAGCTGATAGTTCGAGCGCAAAATGTGAAGATCAGACTTACTAGCAAATTTTCAAACTTCCATTCAAACATAAAGCAGTAGTCAATAAAGAGAAGAAAATAAAGAGGAGGACAGGGTAGCAAAGCTGCCAAAACTAAGTTCATTTGGCTTTCTTACTGGCAGTTGCCGCACCACGGACGACCCTCCCTCAAGCAACGATGCAGCCAGCAGGAAACAGATCAAGCTAAGATAGCGTCTGACCTAAATAATGATCACTTTCATAGCAATTGTATAAATTTCAAGACAAGTCGGGGAATTTGCTCTACGCAAAGCTTGCCATATGCCATTTAAATAGGTAAGTAGGCCTACAAGTGACTTTTGTTTTAGTCCAGAGTCGATTTTTATATATAGAATACATGGCAGAGATAAGGCTGTCTGTGCAGTAAATTGATCATTTTATGGGGTTTATGCCAACAGTGTTCAGCTGGGCCATTCGGGGGACATGGTGGCATTGTTTCAAATATATTTAAATATTGTCAAATATTGCAGCTTTCGTCCATCTTGTCGTGTGCTTTTTCAAGTCACTGTCATATCGTGCCTTTATGTCAAAAAATGCACTAGTGAGGTAGCTGCACAAAAATGCAAGTTTTCGGATGTTTGAAGTGACCCAATTATCGCGTTAGAAGAGAAAGTTGCGCATGCCCTAGCAACCTGATGTGTCATCAGTAACATGGGTGTTGCTATTAAAGCTATAGTGCGTAACTTCTGTCTCCCCCTAGAGGAATTCTGTTATTACAACAATACAGCTGGCGCTTCCATATGACGTATGCCCCGGTGTACCACCCCCCCACTCCCACCGCAACCTGTCCGTAACCGTGCTACACAATTCCACAACATTTTTATTCTGCTTGAATGAGGACAGCCGGTGGAAAAAAAGATGGACTCTTTGGAAGCGGTAATTATTGTATGATTTTTTTTCTGCCATAGAAACACAAAATAGTATGTTTACTTAGCCGATAACAAACGGGAGACAAGGTGCCTGCTAATTTGTAGCTGACAGGTTAGTGGATGGAAAAACCCAGTGGTAGTCAGCAGAAGTTATTTGTTGTCCGTCGGTCTCCAGTAGCTGCTCGTTGAGCGTTTTTTGCGGCTATTCACGCGGCATTAACACACGCTGTAAACCGCGAATGTGTAGCCAGACCCTAACACTCGCTACACACCGTGTACTGCTCGCTACGGTACACAGAGTAACACTCGCTGCACACCGTGTACTGTTTGCTACGGTCTCTCGCTACACAACGTGGCTGCTAACATTACAGTACATTCATAGCACCATTTCCAAGAAAATAATAAAGTACTAGGTCCAGTACTTGTAACAGCAACAAATCCTACTCATAATGTCTTACAAACCAAGGCACTTACTTATCCAACAGCAGCAAGGCAACATCCGTGTCTGCCCTCAGCCCAATTTCTGCCTTCAGGGCTCTTCACCAAGGAAAAGCGACACTGATACAAAGCCGTGTTTGTCTTCTCCGTCGGTCACTTTCCTTCTTCGCTAGTATTCCTTCAGCCAAATGACCAGGCTTTCTCTTTGTGGTAGGATCCACTTCTGAAGCGTGTCTCCGCCGCTTCTTCGTGTTCTCCGCCATGCCGCTTTTTGTTCCTGGGAGCGCTCTGCCTCTTACTAGGAGACTCTCCGCTCTTCCTCCCCCTCCCTTCTTGTCGTGTGTAAAATGCGTCATTTCCTGTGTGCCAGCGAGCGCGGGAATGTCGCCGGTCGACGCGAAATACAAAACAACAAATACTGAAAAATACCGTGAGATGTTAGAGGAGCCGATCGGCTTAATCAGCATTGTGTCATCTCCTCTAGTAGTGGCTTGAGTGAAACGGAAATTTAAGGACATGTAGAAGTTACGCACTATAGCTTTAAATGCTATTACCGCATACAGCAGCACTAGAAATTAAACTCGAAATTTTCTTGACTGGATGTAGTCAACACACCCGAATGCTTCTCTGGGTACCTAAACATCAAGGTGAGCCGAAAAAGTACTGATTTCATTTGATATTGGTTGAATATGGAATTCCTTCCCAGCTAATGACCAATTTCGTTCTTGTTTTCTTCCCAGAAATCTGACGTTCGCTTGTGCCTCTATGAAATATTACCTGCGGTATTAACTGCTAACAATGGTATTCGTACAATATTTTTCGCAGTAACCCTGTTAATGATCGCGCTGCTACACACTTGTATTTATGCACGTGCATGTGACCTGTTTTAGTAGTGGTGCCCACCCAACAAAAAAAAAAAAAAAAAAAGTAGTGGAGCCCACCGGAAAATGGGGCTCCCCAAAAGCCAATGTGTAATTCGAACCCTGATTGTAAGTTTTACCCTTTTCCTACTACAAACTGCGTAACCCAGGTATATGCCGCCCCGCGTTAAGCTTTTGCTACCCCGGGGCTCGTTACCTCCGATATGTGTTCCCATTACCACTCATTACTCCGGTGTTTCGCTGTTCAGTTTGCGCCTTGCGATTTTCCACTTCTGCTACGTTCATTGATAAACGCCAATTTCTGCAAATTACTTCATCAGTTTTGCTGGTAACCGTTCACCATCGCTGGTGTTGGGTTTATCGACAGTTTATTCAAACAATGGAAAGAAATGTAATTTCCCGGTACCAATCCTGCGAGCGAATTCCCCGCGGTTGAAAAAAAAAAAAACTAGGTTTAATTCAGTACATGACAGTAGTCGGGCTTCCATTGCACTATTTTTATGTGCATTTTTTTTTTGGATCAAATTGCGACCTCCTCTTCTTCTACTGTTGTACTGTATATGTGGTACATAGCAATAAATCACTTGTAACCTATCTTGTGGAAAACCTGGCTTAATACATTGGAGTTTATTTGCTCCAAGCTGGTTGATGGAAACGCAGGTCATTCGCATTTCCTCTGAAGCAAATTGTCTAAAATTCGCCAAAAAATCGCTTGATATGAGATGGAAACTCGACTATCGACTTAAAACATGAAATACGCTGATGCATGTGATGGTAGCGTTTCACCGAAAGTGAAAACATTAATTAATGTCATTGTCCCTACCACTTCTCAAAACGCACTCACTCTGATAGTTATCGTCCCCACCACTTTTCAAAACAAACTGACGCCCATGAGTGACTCTATGGTTCACAATGGTACCACAGTTGCAAAATCCATACACGGCATATAAAATATCCTCAGACTCAAAACTGATTGCAAAGATGCATATCCGCAACATATTCATACATATATATCGGCAATGGATGCAATTTTTCTATGATCATTGGGAAAATAGTAAAAAAAAATAAATAAATAAACAACAATAGGAATTTGTTTGAAAAGAGGAGTAAATAGGAACTGCCCCAAAAAATATGAAAAATAGGAATTTGACACCCTACAGTTTTTATAACTATATATAAAAAGAGGTACTCCCTAGCCCCGTATAAATTTATCTTGAATAATAGTAATACCTGAAGTCATATATTACCTACATACCCAGCCTAAGGACCATCAAAGAACAATATTTTAAAAAATACTGAATATAGATAAAATTCTACCACAACCAAATATTGTGAGCTGGCACCCTCCAAAAATAGAAAACCTTGCAAATAATGAGTACTACAGACGGTAGCACTGAATGTGTCCTTTCTGACACTTCACTGAATGGTCCTTGTGTCTTTCAGTACATATGTGGCAGTATGCTTTCTGCTGGCAAAATTCTGTTCCTCGCTTGAGGACAGTACAATGAGAGATTAATCCTGCCTTTTCCACAATGGACACTCTGTTGTACCCACTGAATGATCCTGCCAAATTATGAAAATTTATACTGCCAAAATAAGTTCAACCATACATAATACACACATTTGTCCAATAAAATAGTTCACAGGCTACATTTTCTTAAAGTATGACTCCCCCATGTAGTAAAAAAAAAAAAAAAAAAGCGCCATGTTTACTGTGTGTTGTAGAACCAAGACAGATATTTCCAAAGCACAGGCACAGTTTATGTGCAGAGCTTTATGCCACACAAAGACACAAACTGCTGCCATTTTAAACAGGTTAGCAAACGTAAAGAATTTATTCAACTCACTTTATCTGACTTGCAGGAAGCACTGTGCACCTAAAATATAATTAGAGGTGGTTTCAGTGTATACAATTTTATTTGGAAAAGAGGGGTAGGGGGAGCAACACACATTGCATGAAGACATTTTGACGGGTCAGTTTAAGGGTGGGATAACCAGCGTTCCCATCACATTTCCTCTAACCCCAGGAAACAGCCTTACTATTTCAACAATGACTTATTACCTTAGGTTTCAAAGGCTTCACAGTGGAGATGTCCGTTCCTTCTGCCCTCTGTCTGCTGGAGTCAAAAACCTTCCTTTTTTTTGCAGCAGATTTTTGGCAAATAGGATAGTGTTTTTTCTACAAATAGAAGTTGAAATCCATCAAACAGCCATGCTGTGAAACATGGGAACTGGCAAAACACTTAGATAGTAAGAAGGCTGTGTGTCCAGTTGCCAGGCAATCAATAAGCTAAGTGCTTGCAGGCACAGCAGTTCCATCCACCACACCTAACTACAAGACAACATGGGAGTGCAAACCTTCTACTACACCACTATCCTGGCAATGACAACAGGACTTATAGTAAAATGCATATCACACAAACATTAAACAGATATTAAGAACTTAATATTCTGACATCTTTTGTGGACTATACATTGACTATATACCATCAGTCACAATATTTACAAGACAATCACTGATAACGGTATTACTTACGAGAACACTCGAGAAGAAACATCTCCCACATATTTTGCAAGCAATTCTATCCTCATTTGAAGGCAGGGCTTCCATATCTGCAAGTATTAGTGACAAAATAATTCAATCAGCGCACACACACATGCACACTAGCACGCACGCACACACACACGCACAAAATCGGATAGATTCTGAAAATCACTATAATTGGGGATAAAACTGCGAGTGCAAAGCATTTATTTACCAGACATTTTAACCAAAAGGAGCGGACAGCAAGGTCACGAGAACCGCAAAACAACATAAATCAGAGATGTACATATCATGTAACACTGATCAGTTAACACATGGTCACAGACAGCACAGTTTGGATGAGATGGTAGATATAACCAAGTCAATCAGCACAGAGTGCTGACAATTAACTACACAGACAAACCAAGGAGTGATTATGATGAATGAACTACTACAAAACAACTCTGGTAACACATCAATTCTTGCATAAGTGCCTAGATACCACTTCAAGTCACAGACGATCATGAGAGTTGATGGGGGCAGGGCTCCAAGAAGAGCAACAAGACCTAGGCCAGGTGCTGTCTGAAGAGAGGAGTGCACAGACCACAACAGAGGATCTGCAGAGACTGGCAGTAATGAGTAATACATAGGCCAATGAAGCCTTGCCAAGACCTTGCATATTGAAGTCCAAGGGCAGAGAGCCCTGCTCCTGGAGAGCCACAGCCCCACGTACGTTTGATGTCTCTCTTCTCAAACAAATCTGATTGAAATAGCTGGTCATGCGCTTGATAATGAGCCAGTCTTGTGAATCAGGTGAGTTTATAAAAGAGATACATCTAAAAACACGCAGGGCTATGGGTCTCTGGGTGCAGAGTTCCTACCCCTGCAATAATCTGACACAAAGTAGCTAGCATGGTTTTTTGTCAAACGAACCAGTAATTAGTCTTTCAACTTATTAATTTCCATAACTTGAGTCGCTAGCTAATTTAGATGGCTAGCTGGCTCCATTAGAATTTCTGCCTACACAACGACACAAAACTAGCTAGCATGGTTACCTGGAATGCATCCTAAATTGGGGTACGAAATGTAAAAGTAAGCTATGCAACTATGAATTCAATACCTTGATGTCAACAAATCAAGTTTGAACAGATGTATCCTAACGCACAGTCATAACGTAATGTTGATCCAACGTAAAACAATGGTGTTCTTAGCTCGCTTTTCATGATACTAGACTATTATAGCTAAATGTCCTGCAATGCACCAGGTTATAAGCCAAAAATAAATAAATAAACAAATAAAATAAAATAAATCCCGCCACTAGCAAGCCATCTATGTATGTAAAGTGATTTGATCTGAAGACGGCACAACGGCTCCCAATCAAGACATATTTTGTTTTTACCTTTACGCTACATCACAATAACAATAGCAATGGGTCGGCAGACAGGACTACAACCAGGGCGTCGTTCTGCTGAGCTAATAGCTAGCTGGCGTGAGGCAATTAGGCTGCCAGATTTCATTTACGTTAAGTTTTAGATACATCTATTAGTAGTAAGTGCATCCAATACCCCTAAATAATAAGTAACGTGTTGGCTATATGACTGAACGGTATCACCTGCTTATAATTTAGAACCCTAGCGAAGAGTAAGCTTACCCTCAAAATCCTCCATCTTTCTTGCTTCCTCGGATCAAGCCTTCAGTTGATGCTGCTGTAGCAACAGAGCACGGACACCACCTCACAACCCAATATCCAGAACTTCCATTGGCTATTCCCTCCGTCCACAAAGAGAGAACTGCCGATGGGCGTGGAATGGAAGCGGCTGTTTGCTTTCATCACACGTGAATACGGGGAAATGTCTTGCAGGTATGTATCGATTGTATGACCTTCTTACGTTTAAATTCTCACTAGGAGTTCAAAAATGCTTAAAAGCAATACACCAGTGATCTCTAACCCGGTTCCTATTCACTTAAATCCTGCAGGTTTTCACTCCAAGCAAAGCAAAGCACATCTTATGTCCCAGTTAAAAGATCTTGATAAGCTGTGAAATAACTGATTCAGGTATGCTGAAAAAGGTTTGAGGTAAAAACCTACTGGATAGTAGCCCTCTTGGACCGAGGTTAGAGATCACTGTAACTGATGCAATTAAAAACCTTTCACAAACAGGAATTCGTGTTCGAGCTTCGCCCATTGACAATCAGCGGTGGGTTTCCCGAAAGCCTCTTAACGCCAAGGACCTCTAAAAATGACTCTTACGTTCGTACTTAAAATAGCGTGTGTTTCCCAAACACGCTGGCAACTAAAGCGTCTCTTTAGTTCACTCTTAACTAACGAGGGATCCAGACCGCTCGTTCACAGCGAACAACCGCTTCAAGATCCCTCTTGCAGCCGTCCGTTTTGCAGAGCACACAATACGCATGCGCTTTCGAATACAGTGCTTATTTCATGGGCAAATATTTGTATTTTATGCACTGATTTGGAATTACAGGGTATAAACGAATTTCCACATGATGATATCACACTTTGATGATATTAATTCCAATTAACTTACAATAATTATAAAATGAACATGTAGTTAGTTTATATTAATGACAAAAATGGGAGCACCCGAATAATCTTATAAATAAGGCTGAAACACCGCCACCCCTGCATTCAGTCACGCCCTCTACCCTACCATGACCGATTGTCAGACACCATATTCCCACAAGCCAATCTATTGGCGCAATCAGACACTGACCGAATAATGTGAAATGAGCAGACAAGCTGAGGGGAGTTTTACTTCATTATTTAGCCTTTTATTAATTATTTTTTATTCCTGTATTCTTTAGTTGTAATATTTTTGTAGGCTTATTACAACCCCAATTCCGAAATAGTTGGGACAAAGTGTAAATTGTGAATAAAATCAAAACACAATGACTTTAAAATCACACCAGCCAGTATTTTATTCACAATAGAACAGAGATAACTTAGCAAATGTTTAAACTTAGAAATTTTACAATTTTATCCACAAAATGAGTTTATTTCAAATTTGATGGCTGCTACAGGTCTCAAAAAAGTCAGGACAGGGGCCTGTTTACCATGGTGTAGCATCCCCTCTTCTTTTTAACACAGAGTGGAGGCTTCTGGGCATTGAGGAGACAAGTTTCTTGAGTTTAGCCATTGGAATTTGATCCCACTCTCGTTTAATACAGGCTTCCGGCTGCTGGAGAGTTTTGGGTCTCCTTTGACGGACTTTTCATTGAATTATGCGCCAAATGTTCTCAATCAGTGAAAGATCAGGACTGCAGGCAGGCCAGTTCAGCACACAGACTCTTCTACTACGAAGCCAAGCTGCTGTAATAGCTGCAATATGTGGTTTTGCATTGCCCTGCTGAAATACACAAGGCCTTCCCTGGAATAGATGTCCTCTGGAGGGGAGCATATGTTGCTCTAAAACCTTTATATACCTTTGAGCATTCATGGTGCTTTTTAAAACATGCAAGTGTCCCACACCATATGCACTAATGCATCCCCATACCATCAAAGATGCTGGCTTTTGAACTGAACGCTGATAACAGGAGGGGTGGTCTTCCTCCTCTTTAGCCCGGAGGACACAACGCCCATGATTTCCAACAAGAATGTCAAATTTGGACTCGTCTGACCACAGGACACTTTGCCACTTTGCTACAGACCATTTTAAATGAGCCTTGGCCCACAGAACACAGCAGTGCTTCTGGATCATGCTCAACAATGGCTTTCCTTTTTGCATGATAGAGCTTTAGGTGGCATCTGTGGATGGCATGGCGGACTGTGTTTACTGACAGTGGTTTCTTGAAGTATTCTTGGGCCCATTTCGTAATGTCAATGACAGAATCATGCCGATGAGTGATGCAGTGGCGTCTGAGGGCGAAGAAGATCACGGGCATCCAGTAAGGGCAATTCGCCTTGAGAGTTGCTAAAACAGCAATTTTAAAAAGTTTCTCTGAATATTTAGAAATGATGATGTTAGGTTGTTGATGATAATGACCTTCAAAATTTGACACTGAAAACGTTTTAAAACATTGTTTTTGATGGTATTCCAAAATTTAGATTTTTTTGTATTTTTTTTTTTAGCTCCAGGACAGGTTCAAAGATCATTTTTCCAAATCTGACAACTTCTAAAAGATATTCAGCCTATTTCCTGGACTCTATTTCCATACATTGGTAGCAAATCATTTGAGACACCTGTCATTGCAGGAAATTGAAACACACAATCCAGTGGCTCATTGTGAAATTTGTTTTTTCAATGTAAGCTACCAAAATTCTCTTATATCATCTTATTTCTGCATTTATTTTATTGCCCTTTTTTCCCTGTGTCTAAACTTTTTGACATTAACCTCAAATTAGCTGTAATCCAGAAACTTTTGAAATAAGCGGAATTACAGAATTTTGTGGATAAAAATGTAAAATGTCTCAATTGGCATGAGGACTTTATGGAGCATAGTGGTTCATTGTTTTGGACATCTAATAGGGTTTTTTTTAAGTTGACATTACTATTCATTCAGTTAGCAGGAATTTATAGTATAGTTTGGTTATGGAGTAGCATTTGCTGGGGAAGGGTATGAATGAATGTTTATTCTCTAGTATGGGGTCTTCTTCACAATCACTTTTACTAGCATCCTGTTCCTCCTAGAACTAAAAATTTTTACTAAAAAAGCATCTCTTTGTGTAACATGTATAATGTGTGAATGTTATAAGGGGTTTCAGATTGGGAAAGCATGGCCCCTGAAGAAGATTTTTTGGTCGATCGCGTAGGTCTGTCAGTTGCCTTGCTCCAAGGAATTTATTATTAAAAAATTTTTTACCTGAAGACGGAGTGCCTCAGTTTCCTTTTTTTCCTTGGTTGTCTGCACTTTTTACAAAGAGTATGGGACTTCCTTGGTTTATATTTGAGATGTAAAATGTCTCAGTTTCAACATTTTAAATGTTATCTTTGTTCTATTGTAAATAACATATTGGCTCATGTGATCTGAAAGTCATTGCATTTTGATTTTATTCACAATTGACACTTTGTCCCAACTATTTCGGAATTGGGATTGTAAATTAAAAAAATACAATCTGAATCAATTCAGTTATAATATGATGATAACACTGTGTCTTCAAAACGTTTTATTTCTGTTGAATGGTTAAATGAGTGACGTATACCTCACTGCAGCGATTTATCAACTACTAATGCTTTAGTGAGGACGCGCTTTGCAAAGAATATCATACCATCAGCTGCAGGTAAAATTAATTTGGTCCTACTTTGTACCAGCAGTATAGATCCACATTACAATTAATGCACATGCAGAATAATCACAAATGCCAATGTTTCAAAGGCAATCATTTAATCACAGTTCAAAAAAAAAAGAAAATATATTGAAAAATAGGACCAAGGGTCCTGTAGCTTACCGACAAGCAATTTTGTATTGATGATACAAATTATAAAAATTTTATGTTAAGTTTGACCTTCAAATCTTTGGTGATTTGGTGATACAAGTCATTGAAAATTCAATATGTCAATTGTGAACTTTAAAGGTCACAGAAGGTCAAGTTGAGGTCAGCAAATGGACTCCATATATAACTTTCAAAATGTCTCTATACAAACCTTAGCTTCATCTGTGACCATTTTGCCGATACAAGCCATTGTGGTTTCACTGTCGAGTTTGACCCTCAAAGGTCACTGACAGTCAAGTTGAATGTCACCAAATGAAAGTTCATATGTGACTTCCTAGATGTCTGTAACACAAACCTAGGCTCTATGTGTGATCAGTTTAGTGGTACACGTCATTGAATTTTCACTAGGTCACATTTGACCTTCGAAGGTCAATACCAAGGTCACCAAATGAAAGTTCATACATGACTTCCTATAAGTCTCTAATGCAAACCTAGGCTCCATCTGTGACTGTTTTGGCAATACAAGTCATTGTAATTGTATTATGTCAAGTTTGACCTTCAAAGGTCACCAACAGTCAAGTTGAATGTCACCAAATGAAAGTTCACGTGTGACTTTTTTAAGTCTGTGATACAAACATAGGCTCTATCTGTAACCTTTTTAGCGATAGAAGTCATTGAATTTTCACTAGGTCAAGTTGGACCTTTGAAGGTCAATATGAAGGTCACCAAATGAAAGTTAGTTTGACTTCCTATATGTCTCCAGTACAAACCTATGCTCTATCTGAAACGATTTTGCTCATATAAGTCATTGAAATTTCACTGTAAAGTTTGGCAGTTTAAGGTCATTGAAGGTCAAGTTCAAGGTCACCAAATGAAACTTCAAACATTACTTCCTATATGCCCACAATACAAACCTAAGTTCTATCTGTCATAGTTTTGGTGATAGAAGTCAATTAAATTTCACTATGTGAAGTTTGACCTTCAAAGGTCACCGAAGGTCAAGTTCAAGGCCACCAAATGAAAGTTCATAAATGACTTCTGATAAGTGTTCAATACACATGTTCCCAATATTCAATATTTTCAAGCCTTTGAGAATTGTAACTTTTAGCTTGACCTCAATTTTGACCTTTCAAGGTCATCAGAGGTCAACTTTAACACAGCCAAAATATAGGTTATATGAGTTCCTATATGTCGATAATACAAACATAATTTATATCCAGGGTTCACCCTGGGTTTTGAAAAATATTCTTCACTTTTTTCCTCAAAAGATAAAGTCAAAAAAATATTCTTCACTTCACCTTAGTATTTATCATTCATGGACTTTACATAACTTCAAAAAAGCCTTTAAAGCGGACAAAGTGCCAGCAGCATGTAGGAGGAAAAGGTCAAACTTCAAATATTTGTGCTCAAACAGGACTCTGCATCATACAGTTCGGTTGTATGTATAATTTATGCTGGGATCAGACTACATGATTTCAGTCCGATTTTAGCCTGATCTGGAAATCATAGGGCATCGGGTGGGGTCGGAAATGATGAATGGTCATCGTGGGCAAAGATTAATCGTTTTATGCTGTGTAGCGTGCCACAGTGGACAACCGTCGTAGCATCTGCAATGCCTCACGACGTCCGGACAGAAAGTCCAGCATGTTCGATTTTTTTCTTCATCTTCCACGATGGATTGCGTCGCTGACCAATAGAAGCATAGCTGGCAGCGCTCTGCAGGAAGAGATGAAGCCACAGCGCGCACATTTGTAAACATAGCCTAGAACAGGGATCCTCAAATCTGGACCTCAAATCCAAATCCAGCCCAGGTTTTCTCTTATCCCAGGTAAGTAAATGAACACTTAGTGCCTCTGATTGGCCAGACTGTGTTAACACCTGACTCCCACGTACAGGGAGAGTGGAAAACCAGCAGGTCTTCGACCTTGTGGGCTGTGATTTGAGGACCAGGGGCCTAGAGAAAGAAAAGTGATGCTGTTATAGCAAGGAGGAGCGGTGAAACGGAGGAAAGGTTTGTCGTCCTGTGGCAACAACATCTGTGCTGTCTTGATATTTCCTCAAGGGACTATATTATGACGGAGGGAATAAAGCTGATATCTGGCGAGTAATAGCCGAGACACTTCAGTGAACTAGCGAAAACTGCCGGTAGCATTAAGCTGGCAACTCAGTGATGATGTTTAGGTTCGTGTCCTCAATATTTTTGTTTCTGACAGGGGTATTGAAGTACTCTGGTAATGCAGTGACTCATGTTAGCAACATTAACCGATTAAGCCCTTTTTCCGGTTATGATAAACCTTAATAAGATAGCTGGGTTACGCCAATAATAACAGAAATGTTTTCGGCACGTTTATACCTTACCCGGTTACTACTGTCCATACACACTCTGAAAATGCATAGTTTTTAAGGTATTATGGGAAAGGTTACACGTCATTCCTTGAAAAATATGGTGCATGTTGTGACAGACTGCAAATGAAAGTTGCTCGTGGTGCTTCATGTAGTATGCCACTTCTCTCGGCTGTGTCACGGAAAGAATTTATAACTCTATTAGCGCTTAATCAGACATAGCGATCTTTAGAACAGACAAAAGCATCGCGTAATCTGATCCCGGCATTAGGCTCCACTCCAGTCCAGCCTCTAATAATGAGCACCCTGTGCACCATAAAAGCTAAATTAAACCTCTTTTGAGCTTGTAGCATGGAGGTTATTCAAAAGAGTGGTATTAGGAATCCCTTTAAACCCTCTATTTCTTGATTTTTCTCTGCACAGTTTAATCAATATAACCACTTTGGGAATCCCATAACTAATAAAGCACACACCCTTCAAGGGTATCAACTGTAATGAAGAGACCTGACACAAAATGCTAAATTAGACTTGGGGTGAGAAATTTTGTGCCATTGGAATCAGGATTAATGGAATTCTCAAATGTGAATTTTAAGTGTTAAACTTTTGAGATTTCCATTAACTCCGATTGTAAATAGAACTTTGGGTAAGCTCAATGCACAAACAATTTGTTGGAATCAAAATAAATAGAAATTTCAAATGCTTAGGGTTTCAAACGTAAAACATTTCAGATTTCCACTAACTCTAAATCCAATAACTTACAAGTGTCAGAGGCCGCATCCTCATCCACTCCAGTCTTCTCTCATCGGGGAGTGCTTACAGATTGCTGGACTGTCCTTTACCATCATGTGATATTAAGCAATTGGGCTTCAAGAAAAACCGTTTGGATTTTCCTATTTATTCGCTGTTTATTTTCATATGATTTTCCGAGGGCAACCAGCGAACGCTAGGTAAATCGCAGAAGATTGCGCATCTACTTTCTGCGTTGTATACGTCCAATTCGCCACAACCTAGAACTTCACTGATTTGCCAGAGAAAGGATATGACTGGAGATATTCCCGAAGAGCCATAACTTATTTGCTGCACTTGCCTGACTCACAGGGACTCTAGCCAATAGACCCTTTCGGTTTAAGGGCGTGAAAAAGCGAGATTTGGAGTGCGCATGAGCACTGAACATTTTGTATGGCAGAAGAAAAACTGGAGACTGTTAAGAAGCCTGCAGTCAGCGAGAGGAGAGCAATCTCTTAACTCAGGGTTTGTGAATTGAGACAAATATGCAAGGATTTGGATGTTCCACACTCAAAGCTCAAAAAGGGAGAATTAGTTGAAGCAATAATTGAAAAACGTCTGCAGTCAAAACAAATATTTGCACACAACATCCCCATTTACAGTCCGCTTATTCTGAAATACCACGATAATTGGGGCACTTAAAACGTCCAAAAAGTAGGTTGACGTGGTTTTCTTTTCACTGCCTGCAATAGTCATTTGGTTTTTTTGTGATTTTGATTACATGATTACTTGCTATATATTCAACAAAATTTAATTTGCTTGCCAGTTAGTTTTGCAGACATGAATTAATGTCATTAACCCTTAGACGGTCGGTCTCGACCCTAGGTCAAGACAAGAACTGCACCATTCAGAAAGGAAATGCTACCTCCAGAATTCGGTCTCGACCCTGGGTCGAGACAATACTAATGCATTGAAGTTTTGTGATTTCTCTATGCCTGTGGCGCACAAAGCCTTCGTTTGCTTCTCTAAAGATAGATGGCGCTCAGAGCAATCGTTTGGTACCAAATACATATGGTGTTCCAATAGAAATTTACCGCGCAATTTTCGCGTGAAAAGTACCGATTTTTTGTGAATTCAGGATGAATATGGACCAAGTACTTGACAAATTATTTGCCGATGAGGACTGAGGGGATGAAGATTTCGGCTCTGAACCGAGTGACAATGAAAATAACGATGATTCTGGCGATCGGTCAGAGGGTTCTGATGTTCACTGTGTACCTGTTACACAAATGCATGGGCATGCTGCTGAACATGACTACTCTGACTCAGAGTCTGAACCTGTGCCTAATGATTCTGGCCAATCTTCCTCTGAAAATTCTGATATTGCTCAGGCCCCAGCAAGGGGGAGAGCTAGAACCAGAGGGGGTATTCAAGGTAGAGGTAGGGTCAGGATCAAGGGTGGTACCCCAAGGATGAGAGGCGGTGCTGGCAGAACACGTGGGTGTGGCAGAGGCAACGCAGTTATAATTATTTCAGAAAAAAGTGTTATTTTGGTTTTTAAAAAATCTTTTTTAGATTTTGGCAGAAAGTGTGCATTTTGTACATTTTTCATGCTTTTTGTCTCAAACGGTGGGCAGCATACCAACATAATTGGTACCATCTGATACTATGGACAATTCCCTACAAACTTCTCAATTACTGTAAGATGATTGGACTTGTGGTTTCAGAGCTACAGGGCTTCAAAAATGAGGTGCATAAAATCGCAAAATCACCTAAAACATGCTTGAATTCTTAAGGTACCACTATGTAAAACATACTTGAATGCCAAAGGGTTAACCCCACGATGATTGGGTCCCACACCATAAGTCAGCTAATAGCTACAGTGTTCTTGTGATGAATTCGCACTGTTCAAAACAACCAGCAAGCACGCATAATCCTAATCTCCTCCCAACATGGATAAGTGCGCAGGTACCTGTAAAATACAAGGCCAAGACATACTGAAACAACATCATTACTGCTTGACTGAACGCAACACATTTGATTTTAGATTTTCATTTGTGCTGAAAACAACAACGTTGAGGACTTACCTTGACAATATCTCACCGATATAGCCTTTCAAGTCCACATTGTGCCAAAGGAGTCAATGCTTTCAGTTTGTCGGACAAAACTTACGGAGCTATTAGTCTATATCATCAAGGGGAAAGAATTTTGTATCAAACCTCCGATTTTTTTGGCTTTTTATTTGCCAGAATGATTTTAAAAGGGGAGCGCCAATGTATTGGGGGGGGGGGGGGGTTATCAGCGAGAAGGGGGTTTATAATTTAATATTTAATATTGGGAATGCATATACTGCGCCTGCCCTAGCAACCCGGTGTTTCATCAGTAACATGGCAGCCGCCATTATATGTAACTACCATGAATAGTAGCACTAGAAATTAAACTCTAAATTTCCTTGACTGGATGTACAATTGACGTGTTTACATACCCGAATGTTCCTCTGGGCACCCAAACATATCGGTGGAGGTTGAATACAGAATTCTTAATGTCGCCATTCGGACACAAAATGTACGCTGCGCACCCTAGAATGTTCCTGAATGAAAATTCTTCCTGTTTGTAGTCCGTATCCACACTGTAAGCTGCCTTTTACCATGGGGAAAGCGAAAGAACTTTTAATTCCCACCTTTTTCAATGCAATTTGAGCATCTTCTGCCATACGTAGTCTGCAAAGAGCATGCGCGCGACCTAAGGGTGCTTTCACACTAGGGACAAGGGCACGGATCCGAGTACACTTGAACCCAAAGTCCAGTTCATTTGGTAAGTCTGAACACAAGCGTACCGTGCAAATGCACGGTACATGAGTACGGATGGAAGAAGTGGACTCGGGCACAGTTCATCCGTACTCGGGCATGGTTCATCCGTACTCGTTCCAAATGTGAATGCAACCATACTTCAGCACAGAACATTACTGTTATGTGTTACGGCTCTCTTGTTCTAATAACCACAGCGGTGAAAGGATCTCTCCATTCAAACGAAGATTCAATACTTTATCGAAATTTAGGCAGATGAAAACTTACATTCACAGCTGGATACTACGCACAAAAAATCGGGAGATTTATGGAATAATGTGTGAGTAGTTACATTCGCGCGGTAATCGCACAGCAATAGATCAGTGCCGTGACAAAGTTGAGAAAATGTGGCTGTGATATTTCAAAGTGCGGGACGCGGTGCGAAAGTCAGGCAGCTCAATTTATGAGAAAGATACATTTTCATGGTATTGGGTAGTGGACAGCATAATCAGCCAAAAACGCAAGGGGGAAAGAATTTTGTATTCAGCCTCAACCAATATCGAATGAAATCAGTACTTTTTTTTTTTTTTTTTTAAGCTTACTTTGATATCAGGGTACCCAGGAAAGATTTGGGTGAGTAAAAACATCAAGCTTCCAGTCAAGAAAATTTTGATTTTAATTTCTCGTGCTGCCATACGTGGTAATCCATGTTACTGATGACACACTAGGTTGCTAGGGCACGTGCAGCATATGCATTCGCGATATTAATTAATATTCAATATTAATATCCTAAACCCCTTCTCAATAATAAAACCTCCCGCAATATATTGGCGCCTTTTAAAATCGTACTGGGAAATAAAAAGCCAAAAAAAAGTGAAGGTTGGAAACGGAATGCTTTCCACGCAAAAGTTTGCTTCTTCTTCTTTCTGTATATTTCCCCATTTAAAACCCTCTAGGTGCATACTCCAAAATGCTGTGTTGGAGTTTTGACATACACAAGTGTACTCGGGTACGGCACAATATTACTAGTGTGAAAGCTGACCAGCGGGGGTAGAGGGGAGGGGGGACAATTGTACTGTGGCACGGTACGGAACAATCGTACCGAGTGTGAAAGTGCCCTAAATCTCGCTTAAGCCGAACTGGTCTTTTCCATTATACCCACTGTAATGGAAACGTCTTTCCATTTGCATGGTTGCATAGTAATGCGTCCGTGTCAGTCCTTGTTATACTGTTATACGCTGCCAGATAGCGCGATGTCTGCATGTGGGGTGTTTTTTATGGAAATGGTGGTGAATTTTCATATCGTGGAGTCACCAACTACGCATCGGAATACACTGTGTTTCCGTGCGATTATGCCTTTATTTCGAAAGTCTTTCCATTTTGTTAGCCTGTTATATTTGCCCTTGCTGTTGTAGGCCTTACAAATGACACGGTTGTACGCATGGAGAGAATGATAGGTCTTAAATGACGAATGAAGATACGCTGCTTAGTGTGCTAGTAGATAAGAGAATATGCGGCCACTGAAGTCCGGTCTCATACCCATTGAAAAAGAAGGAAAGGTTAGAAGATCAAACGATAACATTTACTGGTAATTTATTCTGATCACTTAACATAAGTTCAGCTTCATGCATATTTTTTTTAGAGATTAAACCTGGACACCGAGTAAGTTATGGGGCACTGAAATGAGGCGGCAAAATCTGCGCTGCGATTCGGTCTGGTGGATACGGATCTTCCGAATACCAGTGCTATATCGGAATCGGGTTTCGTTACCAAATTTTATATATAACATGAGGCTACGCTAGTTTGGTGTCGCTAGCCAAGGAGAGCCACACCGAACGTTGGATGCATAACTTACGCTTTGCTCTGATTACATCTACGTAGCTTGGGATTCATATAGACATTTACACACCTTGATCTCCTGGCTCAGCTAGACAGGATGTTTGTGCTCCTGCTTCAACCATTTTACAAGTAAAAAAAAAAATCCGCCGATATTCATTTTCTCACACTAGGCACTAACTGACGGTGTGAGAACAGCATTTGGCATATCAAGCCCACAGAGACTGTTCAGCTAATTAGGCAGTATATGGACGTATTTTCCTCTAATGAACCCTCTCTGATTAGTCATTCTTGCCTCCGATCACTGAAGACAAAAAATATAACGCAGCAGTCTTGTCTACTAACGTTCAGTCTCGTGGTCACAAACTGCCCGAAGTGAAGAATTATTCGGGGCAAAGGAAAAAAAATCTTCGGGGCTACAGCCTTGAATGCCCTGGACAGGTGACGCCACTGTTTGGATGATATTTATCCATGAAAGTGACAAGTGCCAGCGGAAACCCTGGTTATTGATGGAACCATGAATTCTGCTCTCTACCAGAAAATCCTGAAGGAGAATGTCCGACCATCAGTTTGTGACCTCAAGCTCAAGCGCATTTGGGTATGCAGCAGGACAATGATCCAAAACACAACAGCAAGTCCACCTCTGAATGGCTTAAAGAAATGAAGGTTTGGGAGTGGCCTAGTCAAAGTCCAGACTTAAATCCGATTGAGATGCTGTGGCATGACCTTAAACAGGCCGTTCGTGCTCGAAAACCCTCCAATGTGGCTGAATTAAAACAATTCTGCAAAGAAGAGTGGGCCAAAATTCCCCCACGGCAATGTGAAAGACTCATTGCCAGTTATCGCAAACACTTCTTTGCAGTTGTTGTCGCCGAGGGTAGCACAACCAGTTATTAAGTGTAGGGGGCAATTACTGTTTCACATTGGGCCAGGTAGGTTTGGATAGCTTTTTCCCTCAATAAATCATCATATTTATTTATTTATTTGTTTTTATTTCGGCATGATTGTGTAGTCGTTTCATGACAATTTCAACACAACATGTATCATGACCGAAAGGGTCTCGGGAGAAGCGAAATCGCTTATCAAAGTCCCGCCCCCAACTCCCAGAAAAACAGTTTGATTATAGTTAAGATATCATAGAGATTTATAAATCACAACAGAGCTGAGTGTCCGTTTACACTACGATTTAAGCGTCACAACATAAGATCATGAAGATTTATGAACATCATAAAGAATTATAAATCACAATATAGCTGAGTGTCCATATAAGTTTAGATTTGAATGTCACTCTTGCTTTAATCCATTGAGACTTGGCCCAGAAAAACCTGGACTCCTTTCTTCATCATTTGATTTGTTCCTAGTGATTTGGAGTAGTTGGAAGGTGCAATAATACCAGATCTTTGCATGGATCTCTTGATTAGTCATCATTTTCGTCGACTTGGTTCACCCTTGCCTTATCGGATTTAATGACTTCTCGCAGTATGTTTAGTCCATCATTGCCTTCCTTGATGTCGAATCCAATTTTATTGAGCTTTCTGTTGAGGAAAACCATGCTTTTCAAAGTTTTCTTTATCCTATGGTCAATCAAAAACAGACCAAGCCCCAATGATAGCAGGCCCGCTATCATAAATCCAATTAGATAGACGTCCTCTACATCCTCGATGTCCAGGACTGCCAAACACAGCGAACGCCACTTTCCCCATGCATCCATGGTGTAACCGGCTGGGAATGTCCCATCCGGGCATCTCGGTTCTCCAGCACCTGTCCGCCTCGTGGATATAATTTTGTCAATTGCATTTAATGACCAGTTCATAAGGTCCATGTTGGTTACAGCTGTCTGTAGTAATGTGCTGTGACAGTTGTCTTTCAGACAGATGGCCTGGTGTGTCCAGTAGATACAATGGTACAGATTTAACAATAGCAGTCCACATATTTAGTCTAAACAACCCCTAGTGTTTATGCCCGTTATGATTCCGTTTACTTTACCCAATGCCATTTTATTGGATAAGTTTATAGTTATTCACACATGCACATTTCAATAGATACTTAAAGACCTTCAGATTGTCTGCCATTCTAATATTGTCTTCAAGTATGTTCCATGCACTGACTCCGGCCACAGATAAGGAGTGCTCAATCCGAGTCGATTTGACCCTTCTCATTTTCAACAACATTCTGCCTCTGAGGTCGTGGGTACATTCACGTTGAAGAAATAGGCATTGTATATTTGTAGGCAATTCTTTGTGGTATCCTAAATATACAATTTGCAAGGAGTTGAATTTTATTATATCCTGTAATTTAAGAAACTTTGCCTTAATAAACAAGTCATTTGTATGAGTTCCATAAGGAACGTATTGAATAATTCTAAGGGCCTTTTTTTGGAGTTTAAACAATGATTCTATTGTATTATTATAAGTGTGTCCC
The DNA here is from genome assembly GCA_029692085.1 of Gymnothorax javanicus. Classification (NCBI taxonomy): domain Eukaryota; kingdom Metazoa; phylum Chordata; class Actinopteri; order Anguilliformes; family Muraenidae; genus Gymnothorax; species Gymnothorax javanicus. The sequence continues at coordinate 85,933,719 of CM056196.1, forward strand.
CATACTTCAGTGCAGTAATGTAAGTGGGGTGCTATGAGTGCTGAATAGATTATTTTAAGTGACTTATGTTTTAGTAGTTTCTGCATTTTCCAAAGAATAGACACGCTTTTAGCTAACTTTCTTTGAACTAAATTTACATGTGGTTTCCAGCTTAAGAGATTATCTAACATAACTCCCATGACTTTATATTCGTTTACCCTTTCAATGCTGGTACCATTTACCTTTAAGTCTATGTCGTCCTTTAGGCCTTTTTTCCCAAATATCATAAATTTGGTCTTTGTAAGATTTAGTGATAATTTGTTTACATTAAACCACGTGTGAAGTTTAGACATTTCGTTATTAGCCAATTTTACCAATTGTTTGAGATCGACACCTGAGCAAAAAATAGTCGTGGTCGCTCTGCGAATAAAATTAGTTTTAGGATATCGGACACCTTAACAATGTAATTTATGTAAATTATGAACAACTTGGGACCTATGACCGAGCCCTGAGGAATTCCACAGGTAATGTCCAAGCAATTTGATTTGCTATTACCCATCTGCACAAATTGCGTTCTACTTGTTAAGTAATTTTTGATCCATCTAATGCGGTCCCTCTTATTCCATATTTGTAAAGTTTTTCAATCAATATATCGTGATTTATAGTGTCGAATGCTTTCTTCAGATCAATAAATATGCCTATAGAATATAAGTTTGAATCTAGTGAATCTTTAATCATTTCAATAAATTCTGTTAGGGCTAGTGCTGTCGAATGCTTTTTCCTGAACCCATACTGACTGTCACACAGTAGTTTGTGTTTATCAATGTACTTGTCCAATCTGTCATTGAATAGCTTTTCTAGGATCTTTGAGCATTGAGGTAAAATCGAGACAGGACGATAGTTTGAGAAATCATATTTATCCCCACTTTTGTAGAGAGGGATAACTTTCGCTATCTTCATTTTATCTGGAAACACTCCGCAGGAGAAGGATAGATTGCATATACGCGTGAGTGGAGTTACAACTGCGTTAGTTAGTGTTTTTAGTAATTTCATATCTAATTGGTTTACATCAACAGATGTCTTAGCTGTACAATTTTTCAGAATTGATCTGATTTCGGATTCGGTAACAGGAGTTAGTGTCATTGTGTCTTGGATTTCCTCGTCCTTATCAAGGTAGTCCCATCCTAGGTGTGAGGATTTAATACCCTTTGCTAGTTCTGGCCCAACATTCACAAAATAACTGTTAAAGTTCTCCACGACCAATTCCATGTTCTCTACCTTTTTGCCATTTATATTAAAGGCATGGTACTCCCTCTTCGGAGTTCTCCCAGAGACGTTCTTTATTATATTCCAGAGATTTCTGGTATAATGTTTATTTTCTAATAAAAGCTTTTCATAATATTCTTTTTTGTGTTTCCTTAGTAAATGTGTCATTTTGTTTCTGTAACTTTTGTACCTAGTTTCTGCTTTCTCAGTTCTTTCTCTCAGAAACTGCTTATACAAAGTATTTTTTTTTCTTACAGGCATTTGCCAGTGCTTTTTGAAAACCCAAGGTCTTCTCTCTTTGTTTTGCTTTTTTTTTTGTTCGTTGTTTTGACTAGACAGTGTTTATCATACAGGGAGTTTACTGTCCATAGAAAAGCCTCATAGGCTCTATTTGGATCGTTTTCTGCTATTACATTATCCCATTTTTGATTCAACATATCTAATTCTAGTTTCTTTAGCCTTTTTTCGCTTTTAATTCTGATTTCTGTGTTTTCCAGGGATTTCGATCTAGCCTGGTCCCTTATTTCTAATTTGCAGTTACAAATAGCAAAGACTGGTAGATGATCAGTAATGTCATTTATCATGATGCCACTTAATATTTCAGAATTTAATACATTAGTATACATATTATCTATCAAGGTGGCACTGTGTCTAGTAATCCTGCTTGGTTTTGTGATTAGTGGTTGCATACCCGTGGCATACATGGTGTTAATATAATCCTCTATTATAGAGCTATTATTTGGATTTATCAAGTCAATATTAAAGTCCCCACACATAAAAACATTTTTCTGGTTCATACTGGTGAGTGATTCACCCATACATTTGCTAAAAACATCAATTTGCGAATCCGGTGCTCTGTACACACAACAAATAACCGTATTTTTACCTTTCAACCTAGGAATCTCAATTGTAAGGCATTCCATTACATTTTCCACAACATTTGATTTGCATTCTAGTATCTGGAAGTTTATGGCCTCATCAATAAATAGGCCAACACCCCCACCAGCTTTATTCAGTCTGTTCTTACACACGAAGTTGTAACCCTCCATGTAGAAGTCCTTGTCCTTTTCTTCTTTAATCCAAGTTTCCGATAATGCGATGATGTTGAACGGATTAGCAAATGACAGAAGGTATTCCTTTATTTGGTCAAAGTTTATGTATAGACTCCTACTATTAAAGTGGATAATGGACAAACTACCTTCCATTTTAATGTTCTTGTTAAATTTGTCTACAGTAAAGTATCTGCATGCGTTTGTTTGTTGTAGAAAAAATGGTTATCCGGATCAATTTCTTCATTAGGGTCTTTTTCCTGAATGATGGTGACTTGTTGTTAGAAAGCCAGTTTCCTGATCTACAGTTTGGTTCATCAGATCATTTGTCTTGCTAATCAGAGAAAAATTTATTTCTGTAGGATGATAACTGCTCATAGAGATTTGTCAAGGATTTTAACCTGCCTCAGTGGTCAAAATTCTCTAGATCCTGCATCATCTTGATCAGCACCGGTCTGGTAGTTTCCGGTGAAGACCCATTTGGTTTGATGAAAATTCTGCAGTTAGCCGACCAAGTGCTGTGTATCTTACCCGCTTTCTTTAGTTGACGAGCTTTCCATGCGATGGTTGCATTGTGCTTGGTGAGGTTTTCATTTATGAATACATTGGATCCTTTGAGATTTTTCCCTTGCTTCAACAGAGAGATTTTGTGCCTTTTGCTTGTAAGTTGTAACAACACGGCCCGTGCTGTACTCCGGTCTCCGCTTACATTCCTTTTCGGTAGCAGATAACATGAATCCACATTGCTGGGGTCCAGAAAAATACTTTTGGACTGAAGGAATTCCACCACCTGTATTTCCACAGATTTATTGTCCTCCTCGTCTTGATCGTCATCATTCACTGTTGCCCTGGCATAACTCCTGGGTTTGATTTTGAGCCCTGTCAGGATTACATCATTACGTTTCTCTTGTTGCTCCAGCTCCTCCAGTTTGTTTGATAAAGATTTAATCTGTGTGTCTTTCTTGGCAATCTCTTTTTTGAGATCACAGTTTTCCTTCAAAAGCTGGTCCAGCTGCTCCTTCATACTGTCCCTCCACTCCCTCATTTCATTTCTCATTTCTTCGAGGGTCTCCATAATTGATGAAAGATCCGGCGGGCTTGGTTTATCGCTTCTTCCTGGTTTACCCATTTTCTTAGTTCAGAAAAAAGGGCTCTATTACAGAGTTTGTGAGAAAGTTTGACACTCAACTTTTCTCCTGACTCTGTTGTTTTCCTGTATTGCGTGCAGTGGCTATTCGGAGTTGTTGCTCCTTCATGCATTCGATGTCGATGCATAATCAATATTAAAACTGCATTTTGTCTTTGCTTGGGTTATCTTTGTCTAATATTAAAATTTGTTTGATGATTTGAAGCATTTAAGTGTGACAAATATGCAAAGAAAGAAGAAATCAGGAAGGGGGCAAATACTTTTTCACAGCACAGTATGTCATGTAATGACACACCCCCATACAATGATATGTCGAGGAAGTAAGTATTAATTAAAATAGTTTTAATAGCTGAATCCTGCAACTCGAACAAACAATGACCTCTTGGAATTTTTAAAACTCTGAATACTGATCATAAGTAATATAGCCTATCAGAACCCCTCACTTATAATGTATGTGTTTTAAATTAATAATAATTATTGACATTAACAATCATTAATTAAATTCCCAAATTCTTTGTTCTGAAACAGGCCTTTGTCGGTTGATTACCCATTCAGGGGTATGTTTCCCAAAAAGCACATATGCTAACTTACATAGTTGGAACCATTAATTGTCTATGTTCGAACTTTGTAAGTTGCTACCATAGTAGGCAATTATGCTTCTGGGAAATGCACCCTAGAATGAATGGGAAAAGCACCGGGTCTTCAAATGAAAGTGATATTCATTTCTTACAAAAATGAGATCAAATTCAAAAATGCATACATGCCAACTCTACCGCTTTTGGCGGTAGACTACTGCTTTCGGGGCATTTCATTCTGAAAAAAACGCCCCAAAAGCAGTAGAGTTGGCATGTATGAAAATGACTATGTGGATTACTTCACAATTGAGACAAACAAAATTATCGCAGGCTAAATTAAATTATTGCTGATAGACTGGACCATGTACTGATGAATGGAAACATATGAAATAACAAAAACAATGACAATACTTGTAAGTAGAGTCAACCCCCGCCACCCACTCCACCTGGACCATGCTAAGCCCTGCGGATCACCCTTCTCCCCTTGCCCAGCGTGGCTAATCTCTGTTGACTATGCAGGAAGAGGGGGTGGACCAACAGGATTTACCTGTAGTCACCCCAAGGAATGACACACCACTGTCTCCATCAGCCTGCCATCGGTTTTTTCCAAATCCTGGAAGAGATGTAGGCAGCTGCTCTGCAGGAAGAGGACTGATCTGCTGGACTGGCTGCTAGGTCCACCCATAGAGCATGGCAGACCCACCTCCCATATCGCCCAGGACACAGAAGGAGGGGGATTTATTGCTGCTCTCGCCCCCCCTGTGGGAGCAATCTTGGTTAGCAGAACGGGACAACTGAGGACTTAATAGACTGGAACATTGTCTCGGGCACTTCTGACAGCAAACAGCAGCAAAACAGCAAAAATTCCACAAATGCTTTTACAGTGCCTGGGAAGCCACAAAAGAGAGTTCAACCTGATGGAGGGCACTCAAGAAAGCCCTGCCTTCCTTTCAAGACATTAGAGTTGTCCCATATGAGATGGACCAGGAGATCGACTCCAAACCATTTTCTAACCCCTCAGGCTTCCAATCTCCCAGACAGCAGTGTCTTGCCCATCAAAGCAAGGCAAACAGAGCATGACAGGAACCCTGTCTTCCTGCATTCTGGCCTCTCCACTCCTCAGTACTCACACCCCAAAACTTCAACCAGGCATTTCATTCAGGGATTATGTGAGGGCTGCTCCCCACACCAGAGGTTGTGGGACAATGATGGACTGGGTATCTTCCAGGAACAATCAGCCCCTCCACTAAGAGAGGGAGCCTCTCTGCTGGATGGTTTTGACTCAGTGACAGAGAGGAAGAGGGCTTGGTTGACAGGAGTCCAGGTCTGGATGAAGCAAGATTACAGAATTTCTTCTGTAATCATTCAGGTCTGCTAATCCCTGTTCCTCCTCTGCTGCCAATGGACTGCCAGTAACAAAACTGGTGTTCTTGGAAGTAAGACTGCTTCCCTCCATATTCTCCTTCATCCACTTTTAAAAAATGGAACCATGTGCTGTTAAGTCCCTGTTCTTCAGCACCTGTGCCCTACATGGCTGACGGTGAGCACCGATGGACAATTCTACTCTATCCCTGTATGTTACTGGACTGGCAATGCTATGGTCTGAAAACTCAGTTCAAATAATTCCCTTTAATGAACTTACAGCACTTAACATGGGTGGTGCTTTCCTTTTCACATGTTGCTGTGAATAACAAAGCCTAAAGCTTAGCAGTAACTCCCTCAATTCCAAAACGGCCACACTGCAAGTGGTGGTGGATTCACGCGCTGCCATTGGCAGCTGGCCTGAGACATCAGCAGCCACACCCAAAAGAACCCCAGCTACGGAAGCTGAAGAGGATTCTGGGAATTGGTGCCTCTGCAATTGATTGCTTAGAGGTCTCACGGCACCTTGTCACCTCTTACCCATCTGGCTTCCTGTCACTTGAGACAGAGCAAAAGCACACTGTGCAAGATTTGGGTGCAATACTGGAACCCCCTTTTCCCTTAGCAGTCCAAATACACTTACACAGAGGAAGAAAGAGAATGGTACCAAGGTGTCACAACTCCAGCAACACAGAAGAGTGTTGAGGACAACTTTTTATGACTATGCGTGATGTGTGTTCCATGGACTTAATTCATGATACCTAGACAGGGGCAGAGTTTTGATTTCAACAGTGGACAGGACACAGAACTAGCACAAATCCTCCAAAGGGCTTTCATTTTTCAGGGCTGTAGGATTCTTTGTCCCCGGACTTTTTGTCCCCAAATTTTTGTTCCCCTAGGACTTTTCCTCCCCGGACACTTCATCCCCGTGGTCTTTTCGTCCCCTTGAAGTTTTCGTCCCCAGACTCCTCGTCCCTGGATTGTTCATCCCCAATAATGCTTTGCCCTCCTCCTGCATTTCCTTCACTAGAGAATCTAGTCCATATAGTCAGTGTATTGTGTTTTTTGTATGTTCATGTACATTGCTGGTTTTTAGGTTATCTGTCGGGTCACCATATATCATGGTGATCCGTCCATCTGTCTGTCAATGGAGGTACATTTCGTAATCATAAACCCCTTTGTGCAGATATAGATGCCAGCCTCCGTAAATTCCAAAATTTAATTCCTAAATAATTCTGTAGTTGAATTTTCAAATGTCCTGCTTCACTGGAATAATTTTCCAGAGTCTCTGTGACACAAATACTGAGTTATAAAGCCTAAATAGGCTCAGGCATAACAGGAAAAATTTTGCATTATTTGTATTCTGTGCGAAGGGGTTAAGGGACAACAAATCTGGAGACCTTGGTCCTTAGGGATGAAGAGTCTAGGGACGTAAAGTCCTTGGGAACGAAGAGTCCGGGGATGAAAAGTCCAAGTGGACGAGGAGTCCGGGGATGGAAAGTCCAGGGACAAAAAGTTCATGGGGACGAAAAGTCCTGTGACCGTTTTTCAGATACCTCTACCTGAGATAGAACAAAGCAACCATGTTTTTGAGTGGTTGTACAAAAACTATTTTGCACAAAATACAGCAAAAGTGATGAAATTGATCAGTACTTTGCACACCCCATGGGTGGAAAAGTGCAGGATTAAATCACTCAGGAGCTGATGATGGGAGTGGAGAGATGACTACTTCAAGGAAAACTTCATTCATCACACTGATTTACAGACTGTCAGTAGTATGTGATGCTCCACTCCATATATTATTTTCCATATTTTCAGGCAAATCGAACAAAATGGGGTTGAAAAATAGTGTTTTTTTGGGAAAAAAACAAATTTCCATGGGCGCAGCCGTTCTGACCAGTCACATGATCAGAAGTAGCTAATATGACGCAATCTGTGCACTTCACAGCAAATGGCGAGAGAATTACGTTGTGTTCTTGTTACTAATGTGTAGATTTACTGCGGGCAGTGCCCTTTCGTGTGGCGAAGTACTGTCGTGTCTCTGATGCGAACAACCCCAAGAATTCTCATTTTCACAAAATCCCATCAAAGGTGTTGAGACGAAGCCAGTGGTTTGCAAAATGTTGCTGGTGTTCTGACGATTTGTGCTGCCTTGTCTAAAAATGCTACCTTAATGCAGGACAATCGTAAAGTCTTTGTTTTCGCCTTAATATTTCAATATGAGTCAGCCTACAGTAGCAACTTTGTTATTTGCTTGCTTATTACAACTTAAGCAGATTTTATAATGAGTTGGATAAGTTTGATTTAAAGATATCAGGCCACACGCTACTATCGTCTAATTTTGGCATTTTCAGGAAAAGCCAGTGTGTACCTGCAGTTATTTGCCAATAAGTCGAAAAGTGCACTGAAAGAAAACTCAGTTTTCAAGATTTTTTAAATGATATTTTGGAAGCAAAGGAAGAAATAGCCCAAGATTGTGGGTTTGTGCGTATGCAGAACCGCTAGGTAGCATATCTTGACAGGTAGCAGAAATTGACGGAACACCGGCTGTCAGGGAATGATAAGCAAGCTCGGGTTTGTAGCAGACTAGGATGTGTCTCCTGAAAGCACAGATGCTAACTTACATAGCTGGAATCATTGACTGAACGGACGAACTATGTAGGTTGGTAACATATTTAGAAAATGTGCTTTAGGGAAACGCACCCCATGAGAAAGCTTCTTTAGGGGATACTTTACTGATTTTCAACCAGCATTGTATTTTTACAATGTGGTCAGTGTCTGTTAATAAGCAATGGTTAACTTTTGCCAACGTTGCCTGGACCAAGAATTTTCAGTTAATTAGCCAAAAATTGTCCGCTGATGCATTTTCGGTTATCTGGTGCACAGTTCTGGCTTTGGGCAGTTGAACGAAGTACTGATTGTGCTACAGCATTCTTAGCATACTGCCGGATCCCAAATAGAAACAAAAAAAAAAAAAACCCAAAGACAGCGGGGCAAAAATTATGTCTCTTGTAGAGTAAGTGCAGTAGTGACAGTGTTTTGTAACTAACATGGCAGTGTTACAATATGAAATCATGCAATGATTTTTTTTTTTTTTTTGTATTTATGCGATCCTAACAGTTTAGTCGAACATTAGTCGCCCTGGCCGGCTGTTTATGGCACAGGTGGCATCACTTCCCTTTGCGGGATCATCTAACTTGGGAAGAATGGCGGGGCTCATCCTAAATGCAGATCGATGGCCAATAAAAATCATTTTAAAAATGGTAAACAACCTCGGAAATCAACAAAAATTTCAGGATTGGTTGATGGACGAATAATTGATGATAATCTTCTGAGAAAATGGGACTCAAAGTTGCCAATCTAATCTGGGAACTAGAAACATTTTTCAAAACTCAAGATATGTACCGTATGCACTTCTTATGCAGGTTTTGATGCCCTTCTGTTTCATTTAAAGTTTCCTTCTGAAAAACCATCATCTTCTGATTGATTTTCAAACTCTGGGTCTCCATTATCTTCCACTTCACCATCATCATCAATTAGCAAGCAATTCCTTTGATACCTGATAGTGGGATGGTCCACTATCTAAGGCAGTGCAATATTTATATCATGAAAAATATGTAGGAAATTTAGTTTTATAAAAATAGAGCCAAGAGCATTTTTCCCTTTTTAAATACACTCGTGAACAGGCAAAAATTTTACACAGTCACCTTTTAAAGAGAAAGCTAGTATTAATTTAAGGTGATATAATACATGTTGGCGCAGATCAGGCCATCACGCTGATTTGGAAACTTTTCCCAAAATCAATAAAGGCAGTGCAGTCAAGCAACAAGCTTAATGTGAGGAGTACATTTTTAATAGTGTGAATAAGTAATAAAGTATGCAAGAAAAAACTTTTTATATCTCTTTAATACATTTCAATATATATAAAAATAGAATTTTAACATCATTAAACCCTGTGGAGCTGAATATTTCAGAATGTACCTCCTCCTTCAATGTTCAAACTAGAGGCACTCGTAGAGTGCAAACCTCCACCAAGTCAGCACAATCCAAATCTTCATGAGTGGGAGCAAAGTTGAGTTGTCGCGTGTCATACGATTTCAAGATGGCTGCCGTGGCGGCCATATTGTTTCACTGATCTCGGTGAAAATCAATGGGGTCTTTCCTTGATGTAATAGCAATGCACCCACAAAATTTCTGACAAATATGTGCATTGCTTTTTGAGTTATGTTGTTCACTGACAGACAGACAGACGGACAGACAGACAGACAGGGTCGAAAACATAGGCACTCGTAGAGTGCAAACCTTCGCCAAGGCAGCACAATCCAAATCTTCATGAGTGGGAGCAAAGTGGAGTTATCGCGTGTCATACGATTTCAAGATGGCTGCCATGGCGGCCATATTGTTTTACTGATCGCGGTGAAAATCAATAGGGTCCTTCCTTGATGTAATAGTAATGCACCCACAAAATTTCAGACAAATCCGTGCATTGCTTTTTGAGGTATGTTGTTCACAAACAGACAGACAGACAGACAGGGGCGAAAACATAACCTCCACCCCAACTTTGTTGCCGGAGGTAATTAGACACTCCACGGCTAACATAACAAGGTGGCTGAATGAGAGAGGCATCCGGCAAACACCATAACAGATCAGAGAAAATGGAAGGTACCAAGGACACATCACACCAAACTTGATGACCAGAAAAAAACCAGAGTGGAATACAGTGCCTTAAATCCCCCACCACCATCACCACCACCACCACCACCACCCCCCTTTCCAGCACGCAATTTAGCTTCATTGTTATATCATGGTCTGGGTGAATGCTCTATTCCGATTGGCTGCACTGTGTACATTATGCTTTTTATATAAGGACACCAACTAAGTAGATACAGTGAAAATGTTTGATCACCATGCTAAAATAACACTCAGTCTACAGCTGGGAAAAATGGGGAAAATGCATAGCAACAGGGAAAAAGTCTAAACCATTTATAATTAATTTCAACAAGATAAACTGTCCCAACTCCAAACACAAGTAGTGCCAGGGAGGCACCCTCCCTCAAATGCCACTAAGCTGGACTTGCCAATATACGCCGATCCGCCATAACATTATGACCACTTGCCTTACATTGTGTAGGTCCCCCTTTAGCTGCCAAAACAGCCCTGAACTGTCAAAGCATGGACTCCACTAGACCTCTGAAGGTGTGCTGTGGTATCTGGCATCAAGATGTTAGCATTGAGCCTTAGCCACCCGTGAACCTCTCGCCAATTCACCTGTTTTCCTTCCCTTGACCACTTTTGGAAGGTATTGACCATTGCAGGGAACACACCTTAAAAGCGGCAGTTTTGGCGATACCCTGACCCAGTTGTCTAGCCATCACTATTTGGCCCTTGTCAAAGTCGCTCACATCCTCATACTTGCCCAGTTTTCCTGCTTCCACCACATCAACCACGGGAGCAAAATGTTCAGTTGCTACTGAACGTATCTCACCCACTTACAGGTGCCAGTGTAAAGAGATAATGTTATTCACTGCACCTGCCATTGATCATAATGTTAGAGCCGATCAGTGCACCCATCCAATTTCACAATAAATGGAAACGACAAATTTAATTTTAACCAGGACAGCGAGCTTACTGCAGCTTATAAAACTAGTTTCAAAAAGGAAAGCAGCTGTTCCCAGCAAGGTTTGCCTTTGTGAATTGGGAGTTAATGAATTGGGAAGACTCACACTCAGAAAAATTTTTCTAAAATAATTCTTATGTCCTCCCCATTTAGTAATGGGGGGTCGATCATCACAGACAATTTTATTGAGCTGCTGGCTCAACCAGACTTGTCTATGTACATGAGGCTGGGCCATGAAAATTTTTTTTCCCCACAGAGGTTTGCCATTGCTGACATTTCAATCAATTAGATTGCTTGTGATGTCATAGGGGGTCTAAGCGAGCTGTTTTCTGTTGTCGCTGTTGTTGCCTTTTTTCTGTGCATGTGGAAGTTTCTTGTTCTAAAGGAGGAGACAGCGCCTCGACAAAGTATATTTCCGCGGAAAGTAGAATTCTTGAAGTGTCTAAAACGCATAGTTTCATACATTTTAATTAGGTAATGATCCAGTGCGACGCATTTTTAAACCGAAAAGTCTTCAAATTGGCGTCAATACCAGGGGGCAGACATTTTTACTTGGGGAATCTAAGGCTGCGTTCGGAATGCACACTTGTCCACTCGCTCACTCACTCTGTATATTGTTTTCAATGCAGAACATTCACAACACAGTGCCCTATATAGTGGGTGAGTGTGCATTTCGAACGCATTATCCAATCAAACGCCAGTGCCGCGGTGCTTGTGCGTCAGTTATTCTCTAATGTGACGTCAGTTGTTCTCTTTCCTTTCATCTGGGCCATGGAGTGGTTCAAAGGGCCTTCAGTAAGCTCTCCCTTTTCGGCTTGGCTGCCCGCAAGCTGTTCTTATTTAAGCTGGCCTGATTAACAATCAAACAATTTATTGATTGAGCGACCAAGACCAATACATGACCTATAATTAGAAATGGTAGTGAAAGGTGAATTCCCATTGCCTACATTTATACAGCGCCCTCCATAATTATTGGCACCCCTGGTTAAGATGTGTTCTTTAGCTTCTAATAAATTCAGTTTTTTTCTAAATAATATAGGACCACAATGAAAAAAAGAGGAAAATCCAACCTTTAATTCAAGTGCATTTATTCAGTGGGAGAAAAATCCCACATTAAGAAATAATTCTTTTACATCAAATCATGTGTGCCACATTTATTAGCACCCCTGATGTTAATACTTTGTACAACCCCCTTTTGCCAACAAAACAGCACCTAATCTTCTCCTATAATGTTTCACAAGATGGGAAAATACAGAAAGAGGGATCTTCGACCATTCCTCTTTGTACAATCTCTCTAAATCATCCAGCGACCTGGGTCCTCTCCTCTGCACTCTCCTCTTCAGCTCACTCCACAGGTTTTCAATGGGGTTGAGGTCTGGGGACTGAGATGGCCATGGGAGGAGCCTGATTCTGTGTCTGGTGAACCATTTCTGTGTAGATTTGGCCACATGTTTAGGGTCATTACCTTGCTGAAAGACCCAGTGACGACCCATCTTCAGCTTTCGGGCAGAGGCCACCAGATTTTGATTTAAAATGTCCTGGTATTTCAAAGTGTTCATGATGCCATGCACCCTAACAAGGTTCCCAGGGCCTCTGGAAGAGAAACAGGCCCACAGCATCACCGATCCTCCCCCATACTTCACAGTGGGCATGAGGTGCTTTTCTGCATACTCATCTTTTGTGTTCTGCCAGACCCCCTTAGAGTGTTTGTTGCCATAAAAGCTCTATCTTGGTCTCATCTGACCAAAGCACACGGTCCCAGTTGAAGTCCCAGTACCGCTTAGCGAACTCCAGGCGTTTGCGTTTATGATTGTGAGTGAGAAAAGGTTTTTTCCGTGCATGCCTCCCAAACAGCTTGTTGGCATGTAGATAGCGCCTGATGGTTGTTTTGGAGACTTTGTGACCCCAAGATGCTACCATTTGTTGCAATTCTTTAACAGTGAGCTTTGGAGAACTTTTTATTTCTCTTACCATCCTCCTCACTGTGCGTGGTGGCAAAATAACCTTGCGTCTTCATCCAGGCTTGTTTACCACTGTTCCAGTTGTTTTAAACTTCTTAATGATTCCTCTGACAGTAGATATGGGCAGGTGCAGGCAAGTGGCTATTTTCTTGTAGCCATTGTCTGACTTGTGAAGGTCGACACACATCTGCCTTACTTGAATGGTGTGTTCCTTTGTCTTTGCCATGTTGAAGAGTGGATAAGAGAAATGGCCTCTGTGTCACGTCATATTTATACCCCAGGGAAACAGGAAGTGATGAATTACTAATTAAGTGTTCCTAGAAACTCTGATCAACTTTGTAAACCACTGTAGAAATGACAGAAATACTTCAATTACATTTATTTCCTAGGAATTGTTAGGGGTGCCAATAATTGTGGAACAGGTGACTTTATGAAAAATAATTATTTCTTAGTCAGGGTTTTTTTTGTTTCCCTTAAAATGCACTTGAGTTGAATATTACATTTTTCTACAATTTTCAATGTGAGAGTATGCTTCTGCAATAAAAATTGAATTTATTTTAAGGCTTTTAACACATCTTAACCAGGGGTGCCAATAATTATGGAGGGCGCTGTATAATTGATATGGCATCGTAAATCCAAAACTTTTGCTGTCTTTGCAGCATCTATTTTCGCCGTCCTTGGGATTGTCACACAGCCGTGCAACCTTACAGCACCCTTTAGCCATGACAACATTCAAAATAAAAAACGGATTCCCGCAGCCTCGCAAACTAATTTCCACAAATCTGTGGTGCTTAACGAACACTGAAATTATGAAGACGCATTGATATTTTACTTTGTCATTTACGCGCAGAAGATGCCTCATAATTTTGTGGTGCAATGGATAACAATGCTATCAAAAGTAAATTAGACTGTCATTGGTTTTCACCAATTAGTCTGAGCAACTGTGGCTAATCGGGAGACGTAAACTGCGAAAGGTTAAGGTTATTAAGCATGTTTAAAGGTGAGGTTTCTGAAGATCAAATTCAAAATCAGAAGATTCCCCAAGTAAAAATGTCAGCCCCCTAATTGAAGACTTGCTGGTTTAAAAATGTGTTGCACTGGATCATTACCAAATTAGAATTTATAAAACCATGCGTTTCAGACACTTCAAGTATCCTACTTTCCACTGAAATATACTTTGCCGAGGTGCTGTCTCCTCCTTTATGCATTCCATACATATTCATACATCATGTAAATTATGTCTTTTTTCTAATAAATGTTGGCATTTATAGCCGGCGAATACTAAAGTATTTTTTTCAATCACCACATCTCTTTTATTGAAGACACGCTTTTCATGGGCAAAGTATCCATGTAAGCATACACGTTTGGCATATCAAGACATGGTTGTCATTTGGAAATTGTTTATGGCAGTCGATATTAGGGGGTATCAAATACTGCCAATGTAGTCCAAGCACCTGGAGCGGAGAGCACCAGCAGGGCGCACGGCTGGGTGTAACGTCACGTCTGACTTGACTAAACCCAACCGGGGGTGATCATTACGCATAATAAATGCAGCATGTTTCCTAATAGCAACATCGTCATGCGGTGTATCCACTTAACGGGAAGAAACTCGGCAAAAAGCTTGTGTTGACCATTTTTACCTCAACCAAACACAATTCAAGCACCAAGCAAGTGTAAATCAGCATGTAGCAAAACATAGGATAAAATAATACCAATGCTCAGTCGCTAGCATTTCTACTGAATTTGTGCTAGGCAAAGAAATGATACATCAAATGAAAGAGGAAAGTCCACAGAGTCCAACAATATAAGCGTTGTCATTTTACATCGACACCACACTCAAAGAACAGCGGACAAACGCTTTACATTCTACAGAGATGAGCAAAAAAATGTTCTTGCCTTTGATATTTTGTAACAAAAAACTGTTCGAGGGTAAATCTGCGCTTGCTATTGTTAGCCCAATGTGTCTGTGTTATATGAAACTACAACCCCAATTCCGAAATAGTTGGGACAAAGTGTAAATTGTGAATAAAATCAAAATGCAATGACTTTCAGATCATATGAGCCAATATGTTATTTATAATAGAACATCGATAACATTTCAAATGTTGAAACTGAGACATTTAACATTTTTATCCACGAAATGAGCTTAATTCAAATTTTCTGGCTGCAACAGGTCTCGAAAAAGTTGGGACACAGGCAAAAAAAAAAAAAAGGCTGAAAAAGCAATTAATATACAGTATAAGAGAATCAGATGAAAGAACATTTAGCAAGTAATTAAGTTAACTGGCATCAGGTGTGTTACATGATTGGCTATAAAAGGGATGTCTGAGAGAGGCTGAGTCTCTCAGAAGTAAAGATGGCCAGAGGCTCCCCAACCTATGAAGGCTTGCGTAAAAAAATTTTGGAATACTTTAAAAACAATGTTTCTCAACGTCAAATTGCGAAGGCTTGAAGGTCTCATCATCGACAGTGCATAACATCATCAAAAGATTCAGAGAAACTGGAAAAATCTCTGCATAACGGACAAGGCCGAAGACCTTCACTGGATGCCTGTGATCTTCGGGTCCTCAGACGCCACTGCATCACTCACCGGCATGATTCTGTCATTGACATTACTAAATGGGCCCAGGAATACTTCAAGAGACCACTGTCTGTAAACACAGTCTACCGTGCCATCCACAGATGCCACCTAAAACTCTATCATGCAACAAGGAAGCCATTGTTGAGCATGATCCAGAAATGACGCCGTGTTCTGTGGGCCAAGGCTCATTTAAAATGGACTGCAGCAAAGTGGTAAAGTGTCCTGTGGTCAGACGAGTCCAAATTTGACATTCTTGCTGGAAATCATGGGCGTCGTGTCCTCCGGGCTAAAGAGAAGAAAGACCACCCCTCCTGTTCAGTTCAAAAGCCAGCATCTCTGATGGTATGGTGATGCATTAGTGCATATGGTGTGGGACACTTGCATGTTTTAAAAAGCATGAATGCTGAAAGGTATATAAAGGTTTTAAAGCAACATATGCTCCCCTCCAGACAACATCTATTCCAGGGAAGGCCTTGTGTATTTCAGCAGGACAATGCAAGACCATGTACTGCACTTATTACAACAGCATGGCTTCGTAGTAGAAGAATTCATGTGCTGAACTGGCCTGCCTGCAGTCCTGGGGCCGTATGCATGACGCCAGTATAAGTGACTTATCCGGAGGATAGAGACTATCCCCCGGATAGCGAGGTTAAAGTGGTATGCATGTAGAGGGGATAGCACTATCGGCGGTCCTTATCAAGGGATAAAGTTATACCCAGTTTCAACTAGGAATAGCGACTTTATTCCACGGATTCCGCTGGTCTCGCTGTCTGTTTAGTACAGCTGCTTTCACAGACTTCCACTGATCTTTCGATTCTGAAATAGCGCGTTCTGCGCAGCCGCAAGAATTCACCTTTTGAGGCAATTCAGGTCTAAATTTTAGTCTTAATTTTGTCCGTTACTGCACATGTATTAGCTGGGTTTCTGTTATCCGGTAATTACCAGACTTTGACTGGTAAAATCTGCCGAAGTCCGGTAATTTTTACCCCCTCCGGTCAAAATGTCCAGTGAAAATATTCCCTCTAAGCATAATTTGAATTTTATTAAAACAATCAATTTCCACGTCATTTTATTACCAAAAAAAAAACCCCAAATCTTATTTTTTTAAGAATGTGAAGGCCAGGCCTACATGTGGAACAAAACTTTTTCCACGCGGAACTAAACTTGTCGCATTTGTTTCATTTACTCTGACAAAGCATGCACCGCGCTTTACAACAATAACGGGAGAGGTCGGAAATGTCGAAACAAGCTAATATAAAAACTATCTTCTGAAACGAAACAGGTCTAAGGAGAAGGATTATGTAGAGACTGAGATGCAATCTGAAGTGGGCTACCCTTAGTGGGCTAAGCTGGCCAAAATAGCCTGCGTGATCCCGGTCTCCAGTGTGCCAAAACAGCGCAGCGAAGTTGCCTGGGGGAGAACAAGGTCACAAGACTGATGCGCATTGCAAGTTGCGGAGAGACACTTGAGACTTCAATTTTGATTCAGCTGCTGCACAGTTCACTGCAACGAAAATGCGTAAAAAGTAGGCTAATATGTCCCAAGCCAGAAACATGTTATGGGATTTTTTTAGTTTGTTTTTTTTTTTTTCTTTTTTTTTATTAAAATGGTATGAGCCAGTCCAGGGGCCTGTACCATAAAGCTGGATTAACATACCCAGGGTTTCTCTTAGTTATCTGGCTGCACTTAACCAGACTTCCGCATTCCTGATAAGCGGTACCACGAAGCCAGTTATCAACTCGGTAACTGAACCCAGGGTTTTCCAATCTCTGTATGTGCGCGTTCACATAAAAGGGGCGGTGTTTGAAACGAATGACCAATTGCAAACATGGACAAACCGACTGGAAGCAAAGCTGCGTACTTTTCAAATGCGGAGCAAATGCTCTTAATAAAAATATGAAGAGAATAAAAATATCATCCTGGCAAAAATTAATACCGTTGCAGCTGCCAGATAGAGAAAGGACAGTTGTCCAATCACCGACCGTGTAAATGCATAAGTTAATTGTAATGATAATATCACTGCAAATAACTCCCGTATTCATGATTGTAAGTGGGCAATTGCTGCAAAAGTGATTATTTAATTTTACTTCTGCTGCAGTAAGTCATGACAACAGGCGCTATGTAGGCTAGTGAGCGCATCTCTCTCCTTTTCTGCTTTACAGGATATGTTTGATCCAGCACGAAGCCTATTGGGTATGGGGATGTGCGTGTTTTATCGTTTATAATGTTACTGCCCCATCAGTAAAATTACAGTTGCATATTTCATTAAACTGATGTGAGGCGAGGACGTATTCTTTTGGCGTGTATGGATTTTTTTTCCAGCTGCAACCCCGGCAGTGTCAAAAGAGCCGGAGAACAAATAATGAATTACAACAAAAGCATAATTCAAAGCGGTCAGTAGGCTTACTTTCATATGTGCAACAAGTACAAGGCTTTAGTGCTTTTGGCCATGGAAAAATACAGCATTGTGATACACTCAAGATCTGTAACTATATGCGCACGACTCCGCTGCGTTCGCCACATGTCAAACCCTCAGATGATAAGTGAGAACCTGTACCGTACATATTGGTATTCACCCGCGCACCGAACTCCGCTGAAACCTTCACGGACGGTGATGCCATTTTCTCAGAGAACTGATTGGTCAGTAGCCGGTGCTTTTGCACACTGTGATCTGAATCTAGAACTAAACCTGCTTCGTAGCAGGTTAGCCGTTCAGCTTATGTTGCCGCGGTGATATACCTCGGTAAGAAGTGAGCCGCCTTCGTGGTACAGAAAACCCAGGGTTAAATCTGAAGTTACCGCGATAAGCCCAAATCCAACTTTATGGTACAGGCCCCCGGTGTGTTTTTTTGTTTACAAATTGTAGGCTAGTTGCAATTGTTTGCAATTGTGTTATGCTCATGTTAAAAGAGCGCAGGCTTGTGCAAGATTTATTTATTTTAGAAGTTACGCACGTGAGTCAATTGACGGCACTCATTTGATGTAACTTACTTTTCAATAAAAAGATTACGCTATAAATTGACATGCTTTGATATCATTCTTATATAGCCTGCATATCATTTTAAGCTCAATAAATTCAGATAATATTTGACCGGAATTTCAAACATTTGTCTGATAAATTGAAAACCTGCAGGTCACGTTGTCCAGTGCCAATTTTTTCTAACAGAAACCCTGGTTTTAGCTGTAAACAGCACTGTACGTTCCACAGAGATTTCCTCCAAAAGAACATGGATTTCGGTGTCAGAAAAGTTACTTTTCCGCTGCTGCTTCGATTGTGAAACAACTGACGCTGCTGCATCGTAGAAAATAGCTATTTGTTGTACTACTAAAAAATGAGAAATGTGTTGTTATGTAAGTGTGTCAAGAGGAATCCCGTACAGACATGCACAGAATGCTATAAAACACAGCGAGTCCCCCTTTCTAAAAATGGCGCTTGCGTGTAAACCTGGGATTGCTATTCCCTACCCTATCCTTGACTCATGCATACGTAGAGCACGCAGCAGTTATCCCTCGGATAGTTTTCCGGAGGATAGGCGTTATCTGGGGGTAAAGTTATCCCTCCTCCATGCATATGGCCCCTGATCTTTCACCGATTGAGAACATTTGGCGCATAATTAAACGAAAAGTCCATCAAAGGAGACCCAAAACTCTCCAGCAGCTGGAAGCCTGTATTAAACAGTAGGATCAAATTTCAATGGCTAAACTCAAGAAACTTGTCTCCTCAATGCCCAGATGCCTCCACTCTGTGTTAAAAAGAAGAGGGGATGCTACACCATGGTAAACAGGCCCCTGTCCCAACTTTTTTGAGACCTGTAGCAGCCATCAAATTTGAAATGAGCTCATTTTGTGGATAAAATTGTAATATTTCTCAGTTTCAACATTTGCTATATTCTCTCTGTTCTATTGTGAATAAAATACTGGCTGGTGTGATTTGAAAGTCATTGCATTTTTATTTTATTCACAATTTACACTTTGTCCCAACTATTTCAGAATTGGGATGGTAGATCGGCCAGTCTCCAGACATGTTTTTTCTTGGGCACTGCTTCAAAGGATTTCAGCTCCTGAGCATTCCGCTTGCTCGCAATGTATTTTCCTCTCTGTTATTGGCTTGTGATGTTGTCATTATGACTTTGTAGATGGCCATTTGATTCTATGGGCTCTGATGTTTCCAATGAGCCGTAAACCACGTTAATCACACAAACCTAGCCTGAGATAGAGCCTTGTGTTCCTGGTGCATCAAGCGGAGTCCATGGGCCATTTACATGTACTTAAAGAGCACGACAATATAAACACTTAAAGGGTGTTCCGGATAATAGAGGTTAATGAACAAGACCGCTCCCAATGCGCCTTCCTATTCGTCCGCACGCCTATATATTGTATGTGCAACAGCTTAAAAGGGCATTACAATGGCTATTAAATGTAATTAATAACTAATAAATTAGTTAATTATTTATTAAGACTTTAATTTAAGTCTTAATAAATAATTAACTAATTTCTAAGTTTCTAAATACTAATTTCCTCGGGGCACCACCCTTCTAGTAAAGGGAAAATTAATAGCAATTGAATGACTAAGCCTCATTAATGTTTCACCATAAATGCCAAATTACTACAATCACAATTTATGTTATAAATGAATGATTACAATATTCAACAAAAATGGGAAAACTAGGCTTAATTATCAATGCTAAAATTCAATAGTAATGTAATTATCATTAATATCCAGCATCAATAAAATAACCACACACTGAAGGAAAGGGGAGCTCTTGACCTGGCAGAGGTTAGATTCAAGCTAATATTCAGGCAATGACAACCAGAGGCACTTGCTGAAAATATATAAAAAGGTTTATTATGTCTCAGTAGCAATGAACATGTAATCAATACCACTTTAATAAAACAATAAACATACAGGAAGGATTAAATAGCGGTTATATCGTAAAACAGCGTATAAAAATAGACTAAAGATAGGATGTGTGTGTGGGTGTATGCGTGTGTGTGAGTAAGTCTGAGTACCAAAAAGGAGGGGTTAAAATGGCAGGCTTGGACTCAGATCTAAAATGGAGGACTCAGATCTAAGAGGGCGGACTCAGATCTAAAATGGTGGACTCAGATCTAAGAAGGCGGACTCAGATCTAAGAGGGCGGACTGATAATGTGGCAGTCTGAGAACCACATGTGCTTGAGAGTGTAGGAAGTGAGCGGGAGAACAAAGAACTGGATGGCACAGGCGGGAGAATTTGAAAAAGATTCCTGCACGAGTTAGGCCAGAGGCTGTGTTTCCCACTCAGTAAGCAGAGTGTAGTGTGCAGAAACTAGCTGAAAAGAGAATGTGAGAATGGAGAGAGAGTGAGAGAGGATGAGAGAGAGAAAGAGCAGAAAAGAAGGCGCAGGCAAAGTCTGATAGGATGGAGTAGCCAGCCGCAGCGGGCTAAACAATCAGTCAGAGAAGCCAAACGTCCCAATTCAATTCAAACTTTCTCAACAATCCTTATGATTTACACAGAGCAAGGCAACAATGTAAAACAAAGCAATCCGCAGTTTTAAATGAACTCTCTCAAAGATCGGATATGTAACAGGTCAGCAATGCAGCAGTGTGGGGTAAATATCCGCAATTTCCAGACAAATTCTCTTTTAAATACCAAAGTTTTACAACCAGTACAACAGTAAGATCCAGTACATTAATTCAATCCATTCAATGTCGTACCCCTGCAGTGCCGTTATCCAGGTTGCTATGCGACTGTTTTAAACCCGTCCCTCCCTCAGCCGCTGGCTATTGAGGAAGGCGACCGGTTGGTGGCAGGTGTCAATAATCACCTTCTGACCTCCTATGTAGCTACAGAAATGTTCTACAGCCCAGACTGTGGCGAGGAGGGCTCTCTCGCAGTCTGAGAACTTCAGCTCAACGCTGCTCAGTGGTCGGCTTGCGTATGCCACAACCCGTCTCTCAGTGTTGTACCTCTGTGCCAGGGCAGCACTGAGGCAGTGGGAGGAGAAACTCGCCTCCAAGTAAAATTCCTTATCCTTGTCTGGGTAAGCAAGGCAAGTTGCTGAACAGAGCTTTTGCTTTAGCTCTTGGAACGACTGTTGTTGTTTTTCTCCTCATTCGAAAGGTTTATCTTTCTTGAGGAGTTCTGTAAGAGGCCTTGCTATGTCTGCATAATCCTCTATAAATTTCCTGGAGTAATTGCAGATGCCCAAGAAGTTCCTGAGTTCCGACAGAGTGGATGGGGCTTTTATGTCTTGAATGGCTTGAACTCTCCCAGTCTGAGGTTCGATGCCATTTGCGCCCACTAGCAAACCCACATACTCTACCTTAGTGCGGCACCACTGGCCCTTGGAGAGGGACAGCTTCGCTCCTGCACTGGAAAGCTGGTTGAGCACATGTCGGATTTCAGCCAGGTGCACCTCAAAAGTCTGGCTTCGCATTAAAATGTCGTCAACATAGATGAGGTTGCCACGTGCAGCAGCATCACTCATGGCCTTGTGTAGGAAGATATTAAACTCTGCAGGAGAGTTTGAATATCCAAATGGGCACCTATTCCAGGTGAACTGGCGATTCCCAAAGGAGAAGGCCAACTTGTACTGGTTCACTGGGTCGACTTTCACTGTCCAGAACCCATTAGACACGTCAACCGTTGAGAAGAAGCGGGCCTCTTTTACTTTTGCGAGCTCTTGATCCAGGTGGATCATGGGCCACCGGGAAAGGGGAACCTGCTTATTAAGTTGCCGTTAGTCAAGTGTCAAATGCCACTTGCCATTCGGTTTCAACACTGGCCACAGCGGTGTTGTAAGTGGAGTTGCACTCTCGAATTATGTGTTTCTTTAGCAGTGTATCGAGTATCTCTTGGATAGACTCATAGGCTGCTAAAGGGATTTTGTACTGGCGAACAAAAGTTAGCGGCACATTAGGGTCAGTGGGGATTCGGACTGTGTGGAGCTCAGTGACCCCACAATCATTGGAGTCCTTAGAGAAGATCTGTTGGAAGTCATAAAACAACTCCCTCAGATCTCGTCTTTGATCCTCGGTTGTTAAGGCATCTGCCTTAGCAAGTTGTTGTGCAATTTCTGCTTCGAAGCCTGGGTAAGGTTCCTCTGGCAGGGGACCGGCTTCGCCACCAGGTGAGGTTGTACCACTTTGGTGGACAGCAAGGGCGCACACAACCATTTCAGGTTCTGAACCCAAGGCAGTGCTGCAAATTGCTTCATTCTGTAGCACCGCATGAGGAGCAATGGTGACAATACTAGTTGGGAAAGTAGAAAAGGCTTGTGCAAGATCCTGTTCTCTAATCAAAGATTCAGGGAGCTCTCTTATCACAGGAATGGTCAACTCAAAGTCATGGAAGGAGCTGTCGATCAGCAACCCAAGGGGTCGACACGAAGTCACATTAATTGGTATGTTAGTCAAGTTCTGGACTAACAGGTAGGTTGAGCGGTTATTGATCTCAAGCATTGGCGTTCCACAGACTGTCAATTTGAGGTTCAAGAAATATAATAAGGGTTGGAAAAATGCCAGTGATCCAGGTATTTTCTGTTCCTTAAGGATCATAAGGCGGACATGGATGCCAGCCGTCCTGGCTGGGATGGTTAGGTCAAGCTCGCTCGCGACCTGGCATGCCTGGGGAATGGTTTGGCCTGACAGCATATACTATGCCTCAGCAACAACTGGTTGTTTGTCAATGCTTGCCTGAGACCACAATATCTGATTTACAGTGTCCAGCTGAGTGCCTAACCTTACAAGGTTGTCAGTTCCCGCAAGGAGAGACACACAAGTTGGGGTACCACACTCATGAAGAGGGAAAAGTGCTTCTTTCCAATCTGGATGGAAAGTGCACATATCCCAATGGCCTTGAGGAACCTCTGCGGCGAGTCTGCCGAGAGAAGACGATGACTTTTGTACACGAAGAGAAGAGGGGTGCCATTCTGACCCAACTTATCGTACAAAGTCTGGCTGATAGCGGATTTTTCTGACCAGAGTGCGATAAAGGCATCGGGAATCAAAACATTGTTGGCGTACACCCCTCCAGCTATACTCGGGCAGCACAGGTCTGTGCAAGAGCTCTGGAGTGAGCAAAGAAATGACTCATGGGTGCGCATAAGGCATTTTTCACTGAGCTGCAGTGTCTGTGGCGTCGCAGACGGTTTGAAAAGTTTAGGGTGGGAGTTGAGCTGGTTGTGTGTAGACTGGAATGCAGTATCACAAGTAGACTCACGAGACTCTTGGATGCAAGTGACTCAGTCGCCTAAAGCTCGGTAATTATGTCCTGAAGTTATGGGATACGGAGCGGTAACCTGGGCCCAGATATGCCCACGACGGCAGTCAATCAGTGGGGCCAGTCGGTCCAGCAGGTCCTAGCCGATAAGCAGTCGCTCAGTGTCTAGGTCACAGATGTGGATGGGGTGAGTAAGGTTCATGTCCTTGGACTCCACCTGCAGTGGCTTAAGGCGGGCTTTTGTTGCCCTAGCAACCTCTGTGAAGGTGTCCTTGCACCTAAGGCTACTTTCAGAACCTGTGTCCAGCAGCGCATGAATGCTCACACACCCCTCTACCAACACTGAGGTGTAAATGCGTTTAGCATTACTCTCTCGAATGAGTTCGCCCAAAAATTGCAAAAGTGGAGCACGTTGGGTACTGGGCATGAGTGCTCCAGGGATCACCGGTGCCGCTCCAAGATCCTTACCCCAGCCCACAAAGTAGACCGTAGCGGTGGAAGGGGAAGGTGCCTGGCCTAGTCATGCTGATGGAGGGTCCCCTTTAGGCCCCTTAGGATCATCATCTGGACCTTTGGGAGGACAGCGAGAAGAATCAACGTGTTTAGTCACATCAGCCAGACAATTCCGGATTTTGCTGAGCTCCTGGCTCAAATCACCCTTTTCAGTGTACCCCGAATTCTTACCTTTATTAGCATTCCATTGTTTTGAGTTGCGATCAAAACGAACACTCCCTTTCTTGGAGGAGCTTTGCTGCTGCTTATTTTGGGCTTGAGTGGGAGCCTGGCGGTTCGCCCCCTTGATTCCTCCAACCACCCTGTTGGTGCTTCGGAGGTTGCTCTGCAGAAGGTGCAGTTCCCTCACTTACCTGAAGGGGAGGCATTTCACGGCCTTCCAGACCCAACTTTGCACTCTCTGAGGACTGGATGCCTAGGACTCTGGCATCATCCTCCTGCTTTCCAGTTGGACGCACGACTGTTTCCCAGGTCACCTGAGCCATCTTCCTGATCTCCTGCATAGTGGGTTTACCCTGTTTGCACATCAGTGTAACGTGGGTCCGCACGCAGGTATGGAGGTTGCGGAAGAAGAGGGACCTGAAACCACGATCTTCCTCGAGACTTGGTTCATTACTGCCTTGGAAATAGGCATTTCTCAAGCGCCTATAGTATTCGCGAGGAGGCTCTGACTTCCTCTGCAAGATGCGAATGGCACTAAGCATGGCTGATGTTTCATCAGTATATGGCGAGTATTCTTTGCGAAGAACCTTGCATAGTTTTGAATAGCTGTCCCGGATGCGTGACGGCTGCATTTCAATGAAAGCATGAACGCTTCTGGAAGTAGTTTTCAAGACCAGTTTTAACTTCTCACGCAACGTGGCATGAGGCAAGTCGGCAAGGCAGTGCTCGATTTTGCGAAGGTAATCATTAATGTTGACGTCTCCACTCCCAGGGTCAAAGCGCTCAATATCCCTGGCGAAGGAGTCAAGCTGACGCATGCGCAGGCCACTAGTGTGGTCTCGCGAATATCCATCTGAATCTTCAGTGGATGAGTACAGCTGCTTGCGCCTACCGCAATGGCGTGAGGCGCGCCCGCTCCCCCTTCTCGGTGAAGGCGTCCTTCTTCGGGGGCGATATCCCAAGGACGTTCGCTAGGAAGATGGTTGGCAGGTAGCCTTGTTTCTGACTGGTGACTAGCTCGTATCACAACTACGAGCTGGTATGGGTTCCAGCCCTGGAATGTCATGTGGTTGTTGAGAGGTGCGAGTAATGACGGGAGGAGTAGGGTACTTGTCTACGGCCACGTACTCTGCTCCACTCTGGTCAGAGACGTCATATCCTAGGGCTTCTCTAGCCCTAGCCTGTGCCGCACGATTCTCTCGTCGAACGCTATCGCTTGTAGCTGCTTGGCTCTCTCTCTCAGGACTGCGGAGCCTCTGAGCACACTCAGTAAGGCGTTTGTGTTCTGAAGGTCATAGCGTAAACCACGGTTCTCAGAACTCAACTGGTCGGCATCTGTTTTAAGTGACTCCACCTCCCGTTTCAGTGATGCTACCTGTAACCGGGTCTTATGGTGATGGAGCAAAAACAATCTACCGACCACTTC
Organism: Gymnothorax javanicus; assembly: GCA_029692085.1. Taxonomy (NCBI): domain Eukaryota; kingdom Metazoa; phylum Chordata; class Actinopteri; order Anguilliformes; family Muraenidae; genus Gymnothorax; species Gymnothorax javanicus. Next base: position 85,959,564 of record CM056196.1, read on the forward strand.
TTCGACAGACAGTCCCCTCCCTTGAGGGTCCTGTATTCGTCCAACTAAATCAGCTACCTCAGCGTTGCACTGAGCTTGTGTGTAGCTGTCAAGCTCCTCTCTCTCGTCACTCGAGACTCTGAGGAGATCAGCGACTAGATCGGACAGTAAGGTGTCCTCGGCTGCCCTAGAAGCTTCAGCTTCATACGCTGATGAGGGTGTAAGACTCGTGTCTCCCTGATGAACAGGCGAACAGACAATGTCAGGTGACCCCCCCCTTTAGGTGCTCTTCTGCAAGCAAAGAAAAGTAACACAACTGTATTTTAAGGGTGATGAGACGACAACACCCGTTGCTTAGTGGGAAACCCTGTGGTGTACTCCCACACAAAGAATGCACAGGTAGTGGACCGCTGACCTGTGACTTAAAAGCAAATATTTGATTGGCTGGTTTTATTTACGCTTATTAGCAGTTAACATGCAATAAGATCGCTAGTAACTCAACTACTGGTTAATAGATCCTAGTGGGGATTCAGCACTGCTCAGACAACAAATCTCTCAGATGCACTAATTAAGGTGGTTAAAAAGAATCAACACCAGATTTGTGATTCCAAACACGCACTAACACTGATGAGATAAGGAATAAAATTCACACTATAGACTACAAGAATACACTGTGACAATTCACAACCACAACAGGCTTATGCCTTAGCAGCCAGACTTCCTGGAAAAATTTGAGTCCACAGGAAAACATCTGGTTACTCAATATAAAAACGTCCAGTTAATATTTGCCAGAATATTAGAGAAACCAACAATACTAGACCTCACACGGGGCACCAGAATTATGCAGGTGGAACAGCTTAAAAGGGCATTACAATGGCTATTAAATGTAATTAATAACTAATAAATTAGTTAATTATTTATTAAGACTTTAATTTAATAATTAAAGTTCCTCGGGGCACCACCCTTCTAGTAAAGGGAAAATTAATAGCAATTGAATGAATTAATGAAGTCTCATTAATGTTTCACCATAAATGCCAAATTACTACAATCACAATTTATGTTATAAATGAATGATTACAATATTCAACAAAAATGGGAAAACCAGGCTTAATTATCAATGATAAAATTCAATAGTAGTGTTATTACCATTAATATCCAGCATCAATAAAATAACCACACGCTGAAGGAAAGGGGAGCTCTTGACCTGGCAGAGGTTAGATTCAAGCTAATATTCAGGCAAAGACAACCAGAAGCACTTGCTGAAAATATATAAAAAGGTTTATTATGTCTCAGTAGCAATGAACATTCAATAAATACCACTTGAATAAAACAATAAACACACAGGAAGGATTAAATAGCGGTTATATCGTAAAACAGCGTATACAAATAGACTAAAGGTAGGATGTGTGTGTGTGTGTGTGTGTGTGTGGGTGTGGGTGTATGCGTGTGTGTGAGTAAGTCTGAGTACCAAAAAGGAGGGGTTAAAATGGCAGGCTTGGACTCAGATCTAAAATGGAGGACTCGGATCAAAGAGGGTGGACTCAGATCTAAAATGGTGGACTCAGATCTAAGAAGGCGGACTCAGATCTAAGAGGGCGGACTGATGATGTGGCAGTCTGAGAACCACGTGTGCTTGAGAGTGTAGGAAGTGAGAGGGAGAACAAAGAACTGGATGGCACAGGCGGGAGAATTTGAAAAAGATTCCTGCACGAGTTGAAAAGAGAATGTGGGAATGGAGAGAGAGTGAGAGAGGATGAGAGAGAGAAAGAGCAGAAAAGAAGGCGCAGGCAAAGTCTGATAGGATGGAGTAGTCAGCCGCAGTGGGCTGAACAATCAGTCAGACAAGCCAAACGTCCCAATTCAAGTCAAACTTTCTCAACAATCCTTATGATTTACACAGAGCAAGGCAACAATGTAAAACAAACCAATCCGCGGTTTTAAATGAACTTTCTCAAAGATTGGATATGTAACAGGTCAGCAATGCAGCAGTGTAAAGTAAATATGTACTATTTCCAGACAAATTCTCTTTTAAATACCAAAGCTTTACAACCAGAACAACAGTAAGATCCAGTACATTAAAACCAGCAAGCAAAGAAAAACACAGCTCAAAGTATACAGTAATACTTACATTCACACATCAACAATTAGCATTGAATCGTGCAATTTATATTCTAGCTAAATCTGCCAAGATGCAAATTGCCTTACTTGGGATCACTACTGAGTGAGTGACCCAGTTCTCCAGTGTCAGTGACTGTGTCCGAGTGAAGGCTTTGGGCGGCGGTTCCTTTGTTTCCAGGCTCGTCAGTGGACAGGAAAAGGTGTCTGCATTTCAAGGCACAATGATGCACGAGAGAATGCAGAAAGTTCGTCGACTTGTCGATCGGGAAAATAGCAAAAAGGGAAGCTGGTCGCCTTTTTGTTTCTTCCAAAAAGTTAGACATTGAAACAAAAGAAATTTGACTGTCGTCTCGCAGTGTGAATTTTTTAACCGGTTCTTGAATAGATACGCCTATAGGCAACTTAAGTAATTACGGAACAGAACGTAGTTAATCTTTAACTCTACCATGGCCAACTGGAGAGGTCCGAAAAACTTTGTCCTTTGTTTCCCACAATCCCCGCTCGTCTCGTTTATACGTGGTTTACTCGTAACCAGACAGCCCAAACGCTCAGCAAGACTTTGCTTAACCGAAGCATGGAAACCGAAATCCCACTGAGTCCCTCGGACTCAGAATTATTCCAAAACTCCGATGGTCCCCCCGCGGTGACCACCGAGGCCGTTCTCCCGTTCAAGCTCCAAGTTGAAGAAAATCCTATAGACAGTCTCCAGCACCATCTCATAGCATCACCGCCCCTCATCAAACGTGGCCCCCAGAAGCGAGAGCACGCGGCTCCCCAGCAAGGCTCATCACGGCTCACACTACAGACTCACCCGAGGCTCCACATTGGACCATTGCCAGATCCCATTGGGCACTCAAGCAGAAGAAAATCCCCCTCCACGTCTCCAACAACAAGGCCAGAGTGCAAAAAATTATACACCGACTCCCTCGGCAACCCAGCTGATCCTCCTCATCTGCCTGCAGCAGACCACACAGCTCTTCCAGGCTCCACCATCAGCGCCCCCAGCATCAATGTCACCACGCTCAGCGACGTCCTCTCCGCTCCAGATTCGGTGGAAGCCATTCCTTCCACAAACCAGCCAGTTCCCCCTGTGCCTGCTCCCCCTGTTCACGATCCCTTCGGTCTCTTTTCGTCCCTTGTTTCATCCCTGTGTTCGCAGGCTGCACTTTTTCCCCGTGCACATACGTTCCCCCCCTCCATCTTTTCCACTGGACAAAAACCGGCTCCTGCAGCTCCTTCAGCCCCTAACCGAATTCTTCAAGGCTCCAGCAGTTCCGGTGTTAACCCACCTATGCCCAGAGAAGCACCCACCGTTGATTCATCTGATCATCTCTTTCCCACAGCACTATCTCTCCCAGCCCCCCTCCCCCTCCTGCCCACCTCCCCTTCCCGTTTCCCAATGTTATTAATTCTTTGTTTCCTCCTGCAGGTCCGCTCCTCCCACCAACTACTTCGGCCGTCCCCACGCAGTTTCACCCACCACAGTTCCAGTACACTCTAGCCCCCGCCCTACCCCCTGCTCGCCCCTCACAACCTATTCCAAATCTTTCACCATTATCCCCCATTCTTAGACAGACAGATTTTATCTGGGATGTACGTCAATCTGGCCCAGGTCATTCAACCATCCTTTCCGCATTGATATTTCAGACGTGAAATCCAAACCATCCTCGACCCTGCTCAGCTCAAACACCCAGCCCCCCCCTCATTCTAGGGAACTTACTCTAAACGAGTTCACATTCGCCTTTTCACTCTACCGGGATACAATCTGCCAGTTCTTTCCTCATCATAGGCAAGAACTGGACGATTACCTTACACTCGTTCTCGACCTCGCTTTACGCTTCGACAGTACTGGTTTTTATCAATACCACCTACTTTTGCCTCTAAAGCAGCAGGTCTGATTCAGCAGTACAATCAGGGAGTTTACTGGGGAACTTTAGACTCAGAATTGTATTGTCGTGTTTTCGCCGCCTGAACATCACTCTCATGCGAGCTCTGCGGGGCCCCCTCTCACCCCGCTACTGCGTATACTGTTTCAGTCTCTTTATCTAATCCAGCTAAAGCTTCTAACCCCAGCAACCAACCGTAAATTCCCATTCGTCTTACGCCTCACCCCCACCTCCCTCGGCGCCCGTTTCTTCTACTTCTTGCCCCTCCATCAACATGACCTCTTTTGGCGACACTGAAAGAAAAGGGAGACCTATCCTCTTCAAGGGTGGGAGGATGATTTGCAATAATTTCAATAGCACCGGTTGCGATATCTCCAGCTGCTGCTTCCTCCACACCTGCTCCTTCTGCGGGGGCGCCCACACACGATCCTGTTGCCCGCACAACCCGCCTAAATGACTATTAAAATATCTCAAAACTCCTATACAAATCAAATTACACTCCTCGACCTTATCTAACCATCCTGATTCGAACTTCGTCCGTTATCTCATCCACGGCTTTACCCACGGTTTCCACCCCGGCTTAGTCGCCAATCCCCATCACTCCTTCATGTGCACTAATTGCAATCCACTCTAGCAGAGCCAAGTATCGTCAACAAGCTAATACAAGACAAAGTCGACGTGGGTTTCACGATTGGACCCTACTCCGAGCCACCTTTTCCCGTCTTTTGCATCAGCCCTATTGGAATAGCTACCCGTAAATACTCGGGGGAAAAAAGCAGTCAATAATACCGACTTATCATCCCCTCACGGTTCCGCCATTCCTTATCAACAGCCTTATCCCCAGCAATGATTTCTCTATGCGCTATTCTTCCGTGGACCACGCTATCACTCTCATTCACTTCGCCGGTCGCGGCGCCTGGTTGGCGAAAGCCAATATCACAAACGCTTTTAAGGTCGTCCCACTCAACCCACCTTTTTGAAGATATTTGGAGTTTCCTGGAAGGGGCGCTTCTACTTCATTGTTCGTCTCACTTTCGGATGCAAAAGCAGCCCCAAGATTTTCAATTCTCTCGACATAATTTCTGTCATGAGCTTCATTTCGTACATTCACTCTGTACACCACATTTGACCGGCCTCAATACAAGTCTATCTTAGCGGCATCAACTTCTTCGTCGAACTAGCCACTGGTTATCCGTGCCCGTCAATTTCCCACATTCACATGCAGTCACTACTAAAAGGTTTACTTAAAAAAGAACAACTCTAGCTTCGGCCAAACGTTTACCCCAAACAGCAGACCTCCTCTCTCGCTGCACCCAGACGCTGCGCTCAGGGTACCACTCTCCTCCCACGGATTCCACTCTAGAAGCCATTTTCCTACTAGCTTTCTTCGGTTTTTTGAGATGCCCCGAGTTCACTCCGCTCTCCACTAATAGGAGCGATCTGATTTAGTGCAAAACTGTCGTAAATCGGGAGATGAGATGAAGGAAGGGGATTTTTTTTGTCAACATCCGCATTTTCGGTAATAAGACCAGCTTCGCCAAGCCAATGCATGCATGACAAAATGCGATGAGCATTGCGCAGCTTCGCAGTCGAATACCATCGTGGATACACAGATATGAACATGAAAATACTGCAAAATTCAAATAAACGCTACAAACACGTCAAAGCCAAAGTTCACGTTTTGGAACGAAACGCTATAAATCGCCATTATATTAGCTAGCGTTCGACCGTGCGCAGATATGAGCGGAAGTTCACTCGTCGACATTTTTACATTTGACCCATGATCTTCTGCCGTCATATCTGCCTGGCGATGTGCCGTATTGTATATCAGATAGCTCCTATTACAGTCCTTCTCGCCACGCCAGCCTAAACGACATCTCATTCTACTCCTCCGACTGCCTTACATTCAAGATTAAAGAGCAGTAAAACGGATCAGTTCGGCGTTTCTCAGCCCATATTCATATTTCGCCTGGACTCTGCCCTCAGTCCGTTCGAGCCAATATCAATTTACATCACTTCAAGATACAATATCCTCGCTTCTCCCCAAGACTTCACTATTCTCAACCGACACGGGAGCCGTAGCCACGCGCCACTGGTTCCTCTGCCATCTTTGTTGAGTTTTAACTAGATCCAACAATCTGCCCAAATATTTTTCCGGGCGTTCTTTTCGCATCTGCGCTGCCACCACAGCATCCAAGCGAGGAGTGCCGGACCACCTAACTAAAATCCTCGGCCGTTGGACATCAAACTCTTACACCAGCTATATTTGTAACAATCTCGACTATGTACGTACAGCCCACCACTCGCTGACCCATTAACACTTTTAGAGGTTTAGGAGCCAACACGGACTCCAACAAGAGACGCGAGCCCCACCCTGAGTCTCGCCACCTGGGGGTTCCCGACGTTCGCACAATCGCAGACTAAGCCCAAACAACATCACATTTCTCCTGTCCAAAGTTCCTCCCAATACTCTCCCCTACTTTTGGAGTGGTCCAGAGTTCATTAACTGGTTTGTTTGTAGTATTTTCAGTAAGATTATCCGCTAAATATTCAACAGTCATTTTCAAAGTCTTTTCTGACGGAGAATCCTTGCGCCATTAAAGGTTCCTTGACATAAAATAACTCGAAATTAACATTTAGAACTCCCAATAGTAATTTTTCGCAATATAAACGAAGAGGCAAACGCTTTTCCGTGAAAATTTGTGGTTTTTAAACTATTTCGGATTAACGAGGCTGATCGGAAAAGCCCCCTTCGAAATGGGTTGAAATTCCGTAACTGGCCTTATCAATCAACGTGTCGTCACGCAAGGAACGCAGCATAGATATATATGTATATATCTATGAGGAACACAGCTGGCCAGATCTCGCTCGCTCAATAATGAAATGTACGTACACTACTCTTTATTTACCATAGCCAGCTGACAGACCCTTACAAAAAACCACTATTGGAATAACATAAAATTTACCACCAAAAAACTATAGTATTAAGAGTCTGGGTGTCATCCTTGACAGCACACTTTCCTTTACATCCTTCATTAACAACATAACCCGATCAACTTACTTTCATCTTCGCAATATTAACCGCCTACGCCCCTCCCTCACACCTCACACCGCTGCCATACTGGTTCACAGTCTTGTCACTTCTTGGCTCGACTACTGCAACTCCTTCCTGTTTGGTCTCCCTCAGAAAATCCTCCATAAACTACAGTTGGTTCAGAACTCCGCCGCCCGTATTATCACTAGGACCCCATCCACCTGTCATATCACACCCATCCTACAGCAGCTCCATTGGCTCCCCATTATTTACCGTATTCACGACAAGATTTTACTTCTGACCTACAAGTCCATCCACAACCTCGCCCCTCCATACCTCTCTGACCTCCTTCCTATCACCGTACCTACTCGAAGCCTCAGATCCTCGTCTTCTATTCGCCTCACTGTCCCCTCTGTCTGCCTCAGTACCATGGGGGGCAGAGCATTTAGCCGCTCTGCTCCCCAACTCTGGAATTCACTCCCCCCTGAACTCCGAAATATTGACTCACTCCCTCACTTCAAATCCATGCTCAAAACTCATCTGTTCAGGCTTTCTTACTTACTTTGATTGGTCCTGAGTGTCTGTTTGTTTGTTGTTAAATGTTTAAATTATTTTAGGCTTTTGTATTTTATTTTATTGTGTTTGACCCTGTTTTTATTTGTAAGGTGACCTTGAGTGTCATGAAAGGCGCCCATAAATAAAATGTATTATTATTATTATTATTATTATTATTATTATAGTAATGGTAATTCTATGTTTTATTGGAACGCACTATAGAGATTTTAGTGTTACTATTGAAATATTGTAGGGCTACCATAGCTAACAAAATAACACTACAGAAAAAAACTATTGTAATACTATAGCTGGTGAAACGTACTATAGAACCCCACAACCACACTTTAGAACACTATACAATTCTTATAGTGTATTATGGTAACTTAGTTCATTTTCGTAAGGGGAGGAAACTACTTAGCCGCGTATTAGCTCAGTCAAAAATATCATGGAATCAGACTCCTCATCTTCTGATATTTGGATCAGATTATTCTATTATTGCGCGCGTATTCGCGTCTTCACACTGACTTTGAATGTAATCTGTCATGCGAAAAAAAATCGTTCCGCGTCCGGTGTGAAAGCAGCTTTTATACAGGCACGCAAGCTAGCTAGCTAGCTGATGTTAATTTCCTGCTGTAGTTAACCAGCTAACTTAAATTCGACATAACGTTAGATAATCATGAATTTCGATGATGAAATTATACACGAAGCGTTCAGTCCAGTGTTGGGAGAACTGCTAAGCCAAGCCGCTTGCACACTGGACGCGAAACAAAATTTTCGCTCGACAGATTACATTCAAAGTCAATGCGAAGACGCAAATACACGCGAAACACTTGTGTTTACACACTAACTACCTACCTGTCAGTTTAACTAACCACATTACCCATTTAGCAAGCTAACTTTTGTTAGTGACAGTTGCGTGTGTTTCCCTCTATCCAATCGCCCCGGCCTCGGTTCGGGCGTTTAGCGAGCTTTATGAGCAGAGCGTTTTGGGTGTATTCACGTCTTTGCATTGACTTTGAATGTAGTCTGTCGTGCAAAAAATTAGTTTCGCGTCTGGTGTGAAAGCAGCTTAACGCCACCTATTCTGGCAAATGTTCTGGCGAATAATCCTGAAGTTTAATGCCATAGGTCAGGGGTGTCCATACTCATCCACAAAGGGCCGGTGTGGGTGCTGCTTTTTGTTACAGCCCAGCACTTACACACCTGATTCTACTCATCAAGGTCTTGACTGAACCCCCTAATCAGTTAATCAGTGGAATCAGGTGTTGTAGCACTGGGCTGAAAAAAAAACCTGCACCCACATCGGCCCTTTATGGGGAGGATTGGACACCCTGCCATAGGTGGTTAACTTTGATAAGTTAGCAGGCGAGGGCAACGGCCACAGCTGGAGAGTAACTGGATTATTGACATCTGCCGTCGCATTATTAGCCAGATGAACTCGGGAGGCTGTATTGTGATGCCTGATCGTCGGCTATGCTGTCAGAGGTGGGCATCCGTGATCACTGTGGAACTAACGCTGGCTTATAGGCTTGTAACGTCAGTCACAATGTGCATACAATATTTTTTTATGAATCAGCGAGTTATCTTGATGCCTTGTTGTACACTCGTCATTAGATTTATACCTGATTTTGGATAGTTGTCCTCATGTCCACTATGTATCCAGCCATCTAGCTACGTTAGCCTACGTAACGCGGTTTGTCGAGTGTAACAATTAGATAGATGGATAGATAGATATCTTTATTGCAGGCTCATACACTAAACAAACACAATAGAAAACGTGTGTAAACAGGCGTGTAAAGGGACCGTGCAGAGACCGCAATGGCACAGGTGCCTTCCTTTGATGACGTCATAGGATCATGTGACTTGCATCTCGGAAACTTCCAACTTTTTCAGGGGGCGGGGCGTGAGAGCGCAAAAAATCACTTTTCTTCCTTGCAGTTGCTGGATTTTTCATCCATTTCAGAACTTTTGAGTGCACAGAGATATAAATAATCATGTTGGACAAAATAAACTAACACTTTCAGGCATTGTGCTTCATGTCAGGGAACCTTTAAGCACAAGCACTAAGACAGGTGGCAGTACAAATGCTAAACTGGGGTGCATGACATGTTTTCTTGACTCACTCTTTATATCGGCAATTTGAGGACTGGGTATTCATCAGCTGTTGTAGCCAAGTGGTTACAGCCAAGTGCTTTCATTTCGGAGACCAAGATTCAAATCCCGGCATGGCATGCACCTATTTAGACGGTAAAAGCATTATCCTTGTGTAAATATTTGCTAAGGTTTTTGTTCTTCTTACTTTTACCATTTTTACCATATCTTTGTATTTATAATTTTGTTTATTTGCTTTTTTTTTTTTTTGTCCCCCGCCTCCGCGGTAGCAAGCGGAGTGGAGGACATTGTACTCAGCTCTGTCTGGCCGTCCATCCGTCCGTCACATCCCGTTTGTTCTGAACGCGATATCTCAAGAATGGTTTTACCAATTCCATTCATCTTTGGTGTCAAGGTGTATTGTGTGATATGCCGACCCCAGTCGATTTCCGTGACCTTGGCGTTATTCTCAAGGTCATTACGACCATTTGACCAATTACAAATACTTTGTGAACATGATATCTCGAGAACGATTTGACCGATTCCATTCATCTTTGGTGTCAAGGTGTATTAGGGGGGTACTCACAGCCCACTCGATTTACATGACCTTAGCATTATTCTCAAGGTCATTACGACCATTTGACCACTTACAAATACCTTGTCAACATGATATCTCAAGAACGGTTTGACCGATTCCATTCATCTTTGGTGTCAAGGTATACTAGGGGGGTGCTCACAGCCCACTCGATTTACGTAGTATTCAGCTTCGTCCGTCCGTCCGTCACGTCCCATTTGTTGTGAACACGATATCTCAAGAACGGTTTGACTGATTCCATTCATCTTTGGTGTCAAGGTGTATTAGGGGCAGGGGACATAGTATTCAGCTCTATCCGTCCGGCCGTCCGTCCGTCACATACCGATTGTTGTGAACGCAATACTTCAAGAACGGTTTGACCGATTCCATTCATCTTTGGTGTCAAGGTGTATTGGGGGAAGTTCACAGCCCACTCGATTTACGTGACCTTGGCATTATTCTCAAGGTCATTACAATCATTTTACCACTTGGAAATACCTTGTCAACATGATGTCTCAAGAACGGTTTGACGGATTCCATTCATCTTTGGTGTCAAGGTGTATTAGGGCCGGGGGACATAGTATTCAGCTCCGTCAATCCGTCCGTCCGTCTGTCACGTCCCGTTTGTTGTGAACGCAATATCTCAAGAACGCTTTGACCGATTTTATTCATCTTTGGCTTCAATGTGTATTTGTGTGATACGCCTACCCCAGTTGATTTCCGTCACCTGGAGCTGAACATGGCCACGGTTAGTGGCAACACTTGTTTTTAAATAAATCTGCTCCAGTGCAGTCAAACTTCATTTTCTTTGTATGTATTATTTGAATGGAAAAATGTGTACAGGACTGGCAGAAATAATAGTAAAAAAAAATTACATTTTTTAAAATTAAAAAAGTGGTTGTATTTGGATGGAATGTATGCCTGTATTGACATGTAAATGAAATTAAATGAACTTTATAGATTGGTAAGAGAGAGATCTGAAATGGCACACTAGGTACCCAAACTGCCAATTTGGAGGAGCCGCCTGGACATTCCTCTCTAATTTTGCTCTGATTTACTTGATTAGAATAAACTTTGGCACAAATAATGATGAGATTCTGTGCTGTAATTTTTTTTGAGGTTTCAGACTGCAACTAAATAAGTTCACAAAGGATAGAAGGAAAACTTTGTGAGGCACAAACAAGATCTTTCATTCATGCTGTATTCCATCTTCATTCACTCTGACTCAGTGACATCTATACTGATTTTTACACCATGATAGAAATCTCAAATGGTGTTACCTTTATTATGATACCAAGATTATTTAAATTGACCCAGTAGTTGCAGAGATATACTAATTTCATTTTGGGCATGCCATTTTCAAACCAGAGGCTCAGGGCTCATTAAAACTGAAAGCTACGACCAACTTATGGTTATGACTAGAGCATCACTGAGAATTAAGCCCTGTTATGGTTCACCTGGGTGTAACCTCTATGCCAAGTGTGGAGCAGGTGTAAGTCAGAAAGTCGAAGTTATGGTAAAAAATGACGTGAAAAATTAGTGATCGTCTTGACAGAACCTGAGCGGGAAAACGGTGCAGCAGTGTGTTTTGCTCACAACATAAATAATATTATTGGGCATACGGACAAGATGGAGCTGTCCATGGTTGGACAAACCCACTGGACTTCTATTGAGACACTGAACTGATCAAAAAGTTTCAGCACTTTTCGTAGATAAAACAGAGACATTTGTACATGATCCATATGTTTATGCAATTGATTGGATTCTCTAGACTTGTAAACAGTCTCATAAAATCAATGAGCCATAACTTCTGGGGATGAAAGACGCATTTGTTAAGGTGCATCTGTGGGCGCGTTTACACTTGGTTTTAAAATGCGTTTTGGGTGATAGGATCACAAGTGGTCAGGTGAGACACATTCCAGTTTACATTTGGTGTTAAGCTGACCACTTATGATTGGATTTTGTTGCTCACTAGGTAGCTTCTGCTAAGACCCAGCGCGTAGTTAGTACATCATATAACAACAATAGGAGCTGTTCCCACCAGAGGAAGGCGAGATTTTGACCCCATTTAAAATTTTTTTTTTTTGGGCAGGCTAACATGTTTCTCCCTATAATTTACATGTTTGGATTGCTTCAGTTATTGAAATTAGCCAGACAGACATATTTGCAACTTGCAACCGCACGCAAACTTCATCGGAAAGTGCTCGCTTTCACCACTGCTATGATAGCCACAAGACCTCACAGAGCGACATGATGACGTTTTTCCAGTTACGTCCTCGTTGGGGACGCATCAGGACGGATTAGCGTTTACGCTACCAAATATATGTGGTCAGACGCGTCCCAGACCATCTCCATAAGTGGTTTGAGTGATCAGATCTGAATGTCTTGGAGCCCGTTTACACATGTATTTAGCTCTGACCACTTGTGAACCGAGCACCCAAAATGCAAGTTAAAACCAAATGGGGCCTATTGTGGCTTAATTCTGTCTTGTTTGAGGCTGTGTTGTTTGTGCAGCTGAAATTAATCTATATGAAGACAGACAGAAAATGAACTTTTTACGGACTCAATGGCACAATCACAGATTATAACAAATATTCTAAACATTAGCCAAACATTGGCCAAACAATATATTTTGGCAGGGGGGGCTATAGCATATTTTGGGGGGGGCTAATGCCCCCCCAAAATATGCCTAAAGACGCCTATGTGAGTATGACCATCTGCCTCCTTTGAACTGACAATTGTTTTGTTTTGTTTTGTTTTCTTCATGGTGTTGGATGACAAAGGGATATTGCACGTGGTTACCTCATTTTTATACCCAGTGAAACAGGAAGTGATGTAATGGCTCAACAGAGTTCCTTACCACTTAGATAAAACTTAAATAAGCCATCAGTCAAGATCAGGGTGTCCATTTATATGTGCCTTGTTATGCTTTTGTTTTAAGACATTACAGACTGTCAAGAATAAAAAAAACACTTGCCTATTAGTTTTGACACCTTGATAATGTACTGGATAAACACAAATTCTATCATTGATGATAATTATAAAAAAGATGCCTGTTTATTGTTATGGAAACAATACAAATAATCGTGTAATGCATATGCAATTTGTCTCTTTTGCTTTTTTTTGCAAAGCTGTATAATATTTTAAAGGAATACTCCGGCCATTTTGCACTTTAAGCCTCATTTCTTGCTATTTTACCATGAAATAGAATGGTTCAGGTGCAAATTTCGACAAAATGCTCTGTTTGGAGAAGTTTGGGTCGTTTTGTTAGCCCCCGCCAGCTGCCAATGTAATGTCAATGGGCATGGCTAAATCTGTCCTAAAACAAAATTAAACATTCGTTTGAAAAGACGTGAAACTCACCGAGTGGTCATTGGTGTTCGTTGATGTTCTACAGAAAAAATCATAGAAAAGTATGCTTTCCAGCAGGTGTTTGATGATCGTGGAACTATTTTTTTCAGCTGAACCACATTTGTGTGTAAACTTCCATCGAATTCCATTTTGCTTCTTTTCGTAGGCTACACTCCTCTAGGACCGCACACACAACACCGCTGCTATAAAAGACTACAAACATGACGAAAACAATCCCTTTTCCGTTACCGGCGGCGGATTAATACCGAAAAATTCTGCGGCATCCTATTCAAATCAATAGCTATAACAAAATGACTAATAAAATCTGCTGGAAAGCATACTTTTCTGTGATTTTTTTTTTTTGTAGAACATTTTGTAATGTCCGCAACGTTTCCAATGACAAGATCAAAAGATGCAACAGCAAACCATTTTTATGTATCCATGATAGGACTCATTTGTACCTATTGTATGATGTTTATTATTTTTCTCTAACAGATTGTTTTTACATACATAATCCACGTTGATATAATCATTTGTAGTATCCGAAACACATGTAGTGTCCAAAATGCACATTTTAATAATTTGCAGTTACATGTTAAAATAACTCATTTCTGATCTGCAACTGAAATGAAGTTTTAAAAAATTCATATAATTTCTTATTCTTGCATTTTAAGTGTCAATTTATGACCTGGTCAGTGTCATATCTACAGTGGGGTGCAAAAAATTTGGGCACCCCTGGTTTAAATGTCTGTTACAATTAATCTCCAAGTGATAGTAGCATTTCGTGTTCAGGTTTGCTTTCAAAGTTAAACATGACACCTTTCTGCAAATTTAAAAGCAAGGTTTCTTTTTATTTTAATTTTTCTGAGTTTTTAAATGATTAGAAAGGAAAAAGGGCCCTGTGCAAAAGTTTGGGAACCCTTTTTGGATTATTCTTTGTTACCTTTTAAGAAGATGAATACTAAGGCCCAGACCCAGGTGATTTGCTCGTTAGGGTTTCAATGAGTCAGGTGAATATAATTTCAGGGTTGAACTATATATTCTGAAGTAACTCCATGCCTTCTAAAGTATCCGACTATGGTGGCTGTTGTGTCTGGTATTAAAAACCATGTGTTCCTCTAAACAGTTGTCCAAGGATGTCAAAATCAAGATAATTCACTTCCACAAACAAGGAGAGGGCTGCAAAAAACTCTCGCAACGTTTCAAACTACCCATTTCTACTGTCAGAAACATCTTAAGACTAGAGGCACTCGTAGAGTGCATACCTCCGCCAAGGCAGCACAAGCCAAATCTTCATGAGTGGGAGCAAAGTTGAGTTATCGCGTTTCATAGGATTTCAAGATGGCTGCTGTGGCGGCCATATTGTTTCACTGATCGCGGTGAAAATCAATAGGGTCCATCCTTGATGTAATAGCAATCCACCCACAAAATTTCAGACAAATCCGTGCATGACTTTTTGAGTTATGTTGTTCACAAACAGACGGACAAACAAACAAACAAACAAACAGGGGTGAAAACATAACCTCCGCCCCTACTTTGTTGGCGGAGGTAAAAATGGGAAATAAATGGAACAATTGAAGTCAAGGCAAGATGTGGAAGACCAAGAAAAATTTCAGATAGAATGGCCCAAGATCTGGTGAGAAATGCTCAGAAGAGCTGCCGGATGGCTCACTTGGAAAAGCATCACATTGCGAAGCAGAAGTGACCATCATGGCGCGGGTTCGACCCCCGCCTCATACCAACCAGCAGTGGTCGGCAGCTCTTTTCAGAAGTAGCGCGCAATTGGCCAACGCGCTACAGGGATGCAAATTGGGAAGGGTCTGCTGGGAAGGGTAATGTAGTTTAGAGTTCCCCTAGGCGCCTCCTGTTGGCCAGACGGGCGGTCATTCATAAGGAAGATTCTGAGCTCGTCCATGTTCGGGTATCCTCTGCCCTTGTTCTGAGCTTGCGAAGTCTCAACCAGTGAATGTATAAGAAACAGCGGCTACCGTGGCGTGTGCTTTGGAGGAGAGTCGAAAACTGTATACACTCTCCTGAGTTGGCAACAGGGGGCTGCATATGCGAAAAAGCCTTAGCACTTGTACAAAGTTCCCTAATTGGATATTCCAGATTCGGGTGGGATGGGAGATGCCAAATAAAAAAAAAAAAAAAGAAATACTCAGAAGAACCCACACATCACTGCAAAAGAGCAGCAAAAAAGAGTAGCAGACACAGGTCTAGTTGTTCACAGGACAACAATACAGCTACCTTAAACAACAAAGACCTACATGGCAGAGTTGCAAGAAAGAAGCCTTTTCTACGACCTCAACACAAAAGTATGCAAAAGGGGACCTTGAGAAACCTCAAGCCTTTTGGAACAATGTGCTTTGGACTGGCGAAACCAAAATTGAACTTTTTGGCCACAACCAAAGAAGGTATGTTTGGAGAAAAAAGGGAGAAGCATTTGTAGAGAAGAACACATTGCCAACTGTTAAGCATGGAGGTGGATTCATCATGCTTTGGGGTTGTGGAGCAGCTGGGGGCACAGGCAATATTGTGCGGACGGAAGGAAGAATGGATTCCACCAAATATCAAGACATTCTAGATGCTAATGTTCAAAGCTCAGTCCAGAAAATGAAGACGAAAAGACGTTGGGTATTCCAGCAAGACAATGACCCGAAGTATACCTCAAAATCCACCATCCACCAACCCATCTTGCAGTTCCACCACCAGGTGAGACTTTACATTTCCAAACGCATTAACTCAAACAGTTTCAGTGGGAATCAAGACACTCTTCTTGTGATTGTTTTTGGCTGATAGAAAAGAGCTGTATATAATGTTGGTCACCCTATGACCATTCCTGTAGTGCCAACATCACGCCAAAATATAAATTTTTTAATATTTGCAATAACTCTTTAACAGCTTTTCCTCTCTTTTACTCCTTCTGATACTCAGGTCCAGGGCAGAGTATCCACGTACCAGGCCAACATCTTCTTGTGGATGGCCAGACTTAATCTTAAGTTCAACCCGGAGAAGACAGAGCTTCTCTTCATCCCCCATCGAACCTCCCCTCCACAACAGCTTGCAATCACTGTTGACTGCACCGCAATAGCCGCTACTTGCTCTTCAAAGAACCTGGGAGTTATCTCGGACAACCAGTTAGACTTCAAGAAGCATGACACAGCAACAATACGGTCCTGCAGATTTTGTCTGTACAGCATCAATGGGATTCGACTATACCTGACCACTGTGCTGACTCCTCAGCACTGCTCTTGATCGAAGCCACAGTGATCTCTCGCCTAGACTACTGCAAGTCCTTGCTTGCTGGTCCGACATCCTGTGCCCTTCAACCCAGCAGCTCATCCAGAATGCAGCTGCTCGTCTCGTCTGCAACCTCCACAAGCTCTCCAATGTGACTACCCTGCTGAAATCCCAACACTGGCTGCTGGTTGAAACCTGAATTAGATTCAAGGTCCTGACTCTGGCACATCCCGCAGCAAAAAAAACAGCCCCTTCCTTTGTACAAGAGGAAATCACCCCGTACACACCAGCCTGGCCACTTGGTTCTGCAGCGACAACTGTGCCTCCCTGCCCTCTGTCTGAATAGCAGTCACTCATCCAGATCACTTGGCTTTTCCAATCTTGCTCTCCAGTGGTGGAATGACCTACCCACCTCCCCACAAACTATTCAGTCTCTGCATATCTTCTGTCATAACCTAAAAACTCCTCTGTTTGGACCGTTCCTGACAAAGAGCCCCCTCCCCGGCAAAAAAAAAAAAAAAAAAAAAACCTGCTCTGTTGAGTTTGTTAGGGGTTCAAGCACGCAGGGCTGAAACCCTATTGGTTTTCGTTCTGATTTATAATTATTATTCTTATTACGGGTTCAAGCCCAAAGAGCTGGAACCCAATTCTTTTTCTCCTGTTTTATTAGTGGTTTGAGCCCAAAAGGCTGAAACTCTATTTTTTTCCTCCCTATTTATTATTATTATTATTATTAGTAGTAGTAGTAATAATAATAATCTTCAGAAACATTTGCGCAAATTCCCGTGAGATGGAACATCATAGAGACATGAAACTTCCACTAATGATTTGAAAGTGTGTTCATTACTTGCACAACAAATATGATGCCAATCGGCCTGAAGGTGGCGCTATATTTAAATGTAGAATCTTTTTTCTTGAAAATGTCATAACTCCACTGGTCGGCAGCTTTTTCAGAACTGCGCATGATTGGCTGAAGCGCTGTAGGGATGTAAATTGGGAAGAGACTGCTGGGAAGGGAAATTAAAAATGATTGCCTTTTTTGCTGCTGAAGCGCCTCCTGCTGGCCAGCTGGGTGCCGGTCAGTGAGATTCTGAGATTCTTGGCAGGGTGCTGCTTGCTTGCGAGGACCTCTGTGCCCTTTATCAGGATAACCACTTGCTAGACACGACTGCTGTGCCCTTTTTCATACCCAAGCACCATACCCTTGGGAAATCCTAGAATTAACACTGAAGCCTGCTCTCCGATTCTAATAGTAATGCAAAAATGCAGAGAATGTTATTTTCTGAAACCCACCAACACTACAAAACTGTACACTGTACTGACTACTGGTAGAAGTCTTGCATGTTGACACAATGCTACAATCACCACCAACATTCTTTTCCAATTTACAACCAACCCAGCTTTATACCAAAGAGATTACAAATTTTATGTATAACTGTGCATGTACTTTATGTATATCAAAAGACAGAACTTTGGTATATGTCTGGAAATATGGAATGTTAGGTCGGAAGAATATTAGTTCTTTAGAGCACCACCTTTGGTCAGATAGCTATCTACCCAGCATAGTACCAAGCTAAACTCTTCATTTTCAGAGAAAACTAGCTGTGTGCATCACAATTCAAAAACAATTTCTTTGGTACTTTGCTGGGGATGGCTAGTACTTGCATCCAGCGTACAGTGCCCCCTGGAGGTGAATTTTTCCAACTTTTGATGTTTAAAATCCTCTACACTGAAAACACTACCATTGAGATTTAACTAATGCTGTAATGTACCCCAAAGGTACTATGTATCCAGAGAATTTCAGATCTCGATCTTGCTGGGTAAACAAAATAATGCCACCTAAACATAGGCACAATCTGCTATGAAATGGACCATTTTGAGTTTTCCACCAACTTTGGCTCCGTCTAGCTTGAAAGCGTGGATACTACCAAAGAAATGCTTGGCATTCCTGAAAATAGAGTTCCAAAAGCACAACAAACAGCATTTACCCTCACAGTACAAATCTGGGTTACAGAGAAAATATACCGCAAACATGCACCAACCATCTTTCTGGCCGTCCATGGCACAAACACGGCAAGATACCAAAGTACTATTCACTGAAAATGATAGTCTTGTTGTGTGTAAACACATAATGAAGCATTCTAGTTTGGTATGTCTGGAGTATTATTTTATTCCCATTTTCAATTTTTATTCTTATTTCTCAAATAATTCTGGCTCGATAATGTAGTTACCCAGCTTGGCGCTGATGTGGTGCTGAAGTCTAACCGTACTTAAAGTGTCACAAGTCATGATAGAAGTATAATATATTTGGTACTGTGTACCCTTAAGTCATGATAGTTGATGTAAAATGTGGTGTCAACAGCAAAACTGAGCCACTTAAGTGGCTTCCAGGTGGCGCTATCGGCAGGCAAAGTGAAATACGGACCTAAAAATTCGGCTTTTTCTGTGAGACACCTATATCTACTTATGTGCCAAGTTTCATTAAATTCCAGGGGGTTCAACTGCGCACCGAATGTCAATCTCTCGTTTACAGCTTGTTAAAATCCTGCAATTGCAATTGTGGTTAAACAAAAACCACCATACACAGTGGGTCCCCAGGAACGACGTTGAAGACCACTGGTCTAGTCTACACTTTACTTGTTCATTACTTAAGTAAGTAAGTAAAATTTTATTTGTATAGCGCCCTTCACAGTACGGATACACAGAGTGCTTCACAGTAAAAACATATAAAACAATACAGTACGATGACTGTCATCATCTACTACTCTGCTCAATATGGATTGTACTGTTGTGGTTCGCATTCAGACATGATTTCATATTTCTGAGGTCCCCTTATCTTCAAATAATTGGAGAGAGGCAGAAGCTGGAGAAAATTACCTGACTTTATTCCAGCTCATGATGATACAATGACCTAAAGCCCGGAGTAGTCTCTGCATGCAAAGAACACCAAATACAAACACTCCAAACTGCCTTTTTTTATTATAACTTCCTTCCAGTCTCATTACACAGGTTGTCTCTTATCTCTTTCCCTTCCCCTATTAGTTGGCATGTTCTCTTTGGGATGTCCTGGAACATATTGGCGGCACAAGAAGGAATTGTCTCCATAAAAAAGAGAGAAAAATACACTAAAAATAAAGAAAAATGCCATTGAAAATAAGATACAAATATATACATAAACGGCTCAACTGATTAATTTTCCAATAATATACAGTATCTCACAAAAGTGAGTACATCCCTCACATTTCGACAATTAATTTATATCTTTTCAAGGGACAATGTTACAGAAATTAAACTTGAATGAGTATTCATTGTACAATATGTGTAGCAGTGTAGATTTATGTTCATGTTCATGCTTTTGTCTGTTCAACTGGGCCATATGAGGTTGTGTAACGTGTTTATGGTTTAAATTGTGGTGCTTTGGGTGCAATGCTCTCATTCTGGTTACTGGATGGTCAAAATGACACCTCATGGGAAAGAACTCTCTGAGGATCTGAAAAAGAGAATTGTTGCTCTCCATAAAGATGGCCTAAGCTGCAAGAAGATCTGTGAAACCATGAAACTGAGCTACAGCACAGTGGCCAAGGTTATCCAGTGATTTTCCAAGACGGGTTCTGCTCAGAACAAGCCTCGTCAGGGTCAACCGAAGAGGTTGAGTCCTCGTGCTCTGCGTCAGGTGCACAAGTTGGCTTCAGAAAACAGACGCAGGAGTGCTGGCAGCATTGCTAAAGAAGCTGCAGCGGTGGGAGAACAGCCAGTCAGAGCTCAGACCATACGCTGTGCACTGTACCAAGTCGGTCTGCATGGCCGCCGGCCAAGATGGAAACCCCTTCTGAAGCTAACCCGAAACAAAGTCCAAAAATTGTTTGCCGAAGACAACCAGTGCAAGAACATGAACTACGGGAACCATGTTCTGTGGTCTGACGAGACCAAGATAAACTTGTTTGGCTCAGATGGTGTCCAGCATGTGTGGCGGCGCCCTGGTGAGGAGTACCAAGACAAGTGTGTACTGCCTACAGTCAAACATGGTGGTGACAGCATCATGGTCTGGGGCTGCATGAGTGCTTCTGGTCCTGGGGAGCTGCACTTCATTGATGGAATAATGGATTCCAACATGTACTGTGACATTCTGAAGCAGAACATGATGCCCTCCTTCGGAAACTGGGCCGCGCGGCAGCTTTCCAACATGATAACGACCTCCAAGATGACAACTGCCTTCCTTAAGAAGCTGAAGGTGAAGGTGATGGCGTGGTCAAGTATGTCTCCAGACCTGAATCCCATTGAGCACCTGTGGGGCATCCTCAAGAGGAAGGTGGAGGAGCAGCAGGTGTCCAACATCCACCAGCTCCGTGATGTTGTCATGGAGGAGTGGAGGAGGATTCCAGCAACAACCTGTGCAGCTCTGGTGAATTCCATGCCTAGGAGAATCAAGGCAGTGCTGGACAACAATGGTGGTCACACTAAATATTGACACTAAGGACACAAATTGGCACGTTGACCGTGAGGTGTACTCACTTTTGTTGCCACCCATTTTGGAAATAGTGACAGTTTGTTCAGTTATTTGGATAGTGCATTAAATCTACACTGCTACACATATTGTACAATGACTACTCTAGAATATATTCAGGTTTCATTTCTGTAACGTTGTCCCTTGAAAAGATATAATAAATTAATCGTCGAAGTGTGAGGGGTGTACTCACTTTTGTGAGATACTGTATATAACTAATGATTCGACTGAACAGATATTGATTAAATCAATTGATTGAATCAAGCGAACAGATATTGACCAATGCAGAAATCAACTAAACAGATATTGATTGAATCAATTGGAC
The DNA here is from genome assembly GCA_029692085.1 of Gymnothorax javanicus. Classification (NCBI taxonomy): domain Eukaryota; kingdom Metazoa; phylum Chordata; class Actinopteri; order Anguilliformes; family Muraenidae; genus Gymnothorax; species Gymnothorax javanicus. The sequence continues at coordinate 85,981,221 of CM056196.1, forward strand.
CAAAGTAGAAATCAACTAAAGAGATAAGCATATATTGATTGAATCAACTGAACAGATTAACCAAAGCAGAAATCAACTAAACGTATATTAATTGAATCAACTGAACCAAAGCAGAAATCAACTAAATGGATATTGACTGAATCAACTGAACAGATACAGATATTGATTGAATCAACTTAACCGATATTAACACTTAGACCTCTGAAACTCTACTACAGAAATCAAATGCTTTTGTATGGGAACTGCTTGTGTATGTGTGTTACTGCTGCTTACATAATATGTTTACAGATTATGATTACTGATTTACTGATGAATATGATGAGTAAAACTGAAATATGATCCTCAACAGTACCTTGTCTGGTCTGTTGAGCTGCGGTGTCAATAGTTGGGTTTCCATCCACCTGTTTTAATTTGCGTTTTCAATTTCCGCATTAAAAACCTGAATGGAAACACTGAAAATTCAAAAACATTTCCAAATATCTCAAAAAAAGTTTTTACGCTTGGGGGAGGTGGAAAAGTTGGTGTATCGATCAAAGGAAAATGCGAATAAGTGCTCTGGAAACAGATGTAGGGAATAAAAGGTGACGCTCAATCACGTGACTTCCGCTCCACTGTACTGATGAAAAATGTCATCACGTTGCACCCTCTTCTTCTGCAGTGGTATACTGTCATGCGGCTGGAGAATTAGCGCCACCTATTGCTTATCTCGATGAACCAACTCCAAATATTCGCATAACGGCAGTGGATGGAAACGTGCATAAATTCGCATTTTGTTTTGCCAAAATGCCGAAATTTCAGTTAAAATGTGCGATATATTTGGATGGAAACCCAACTAATGACCGAATTCTATGCACTTACTGTAAGTCGCTTTGGATAAAAGCGTCTTCCAAACAAATATATGTAATGTAATGTCTTTAATGAGAATCAGTCAAGTCTGCCATTACCATTTCTGGTGCATAGAGGAAGAAGTTATTGATCCTGTCAGTTCTGTAATGTTTCCTGAAGTGCCACAACGCAGTCAAATTTAAAATTTGCAAATGCAGAATTATGTCATACGTTGCGTGATTGTTTCTGGTGAATTCAGAAAAGGTGATGGCATCACACTGCATCAACTGGCTACGCCTCTTCCCATAGTGCATCCTGGTGCCATGTCCTCCCCAGGCAAGCGACACACGTGCACCCAGCCATCCACATGCTGTAAAAGAATGTGATTCATCAGATCAGGCCACCTTCTTCCATTGCTCCGAGGTTCAGTTCTGATGCTCACATGCTAATTGTCAGCCTTTTCCGCAGTGGACAGGGGTCAGAATGAGCACCATGATCAGCTTGCGGCTACACAGCCCCACGGGCAGAAGACTGAGATGCACTGTGTGTTCTGACACCACCTCATCAGAGTCAGCATGAATTTTTTTCTGCAATTTGAGCTACTGTAACTCTTCCGTTGGATCAGACCATACAGGCCAGCCTTTGCTCCCACTCACCTTAACGAGCCTTCGCCGCCCATGATCCTGTCGCCGGTTCACCGGTTTTCCTTTCCTGGACCACTTTTGATAGGTCCTGACCACTGCAAACTGGGAACACCCCATAAGAGCTGCACTTTTGGAGATTCTCTGAACCAGTCGGCTAGCCACCACAATTTGGTCCCTGTCAAAGAAGCTCACACCCTTATACTTGCCCATTTTTCCCGCCTCCGACACATCAACTTCGAGGACCAAATATTCACTTGTTGCCGAATGTATCCCACCCACTGATAGGTGCCGTTGTAATGAGATAATTAATGTTATTAACTTTACCTGTGAGTGGTCATAATGTTATGGCTGATTGGCGTATAATAGTCTTTACCACGTAACGCGTTGGCAGTGCCATACTACAGAGACAACTGCACATGAAATTTGACGAGCGGGAAGTTTTCCCCAGCTTTTGTAAAGAGCGGTTTCATACAACACCTGACGGCGATCATGCAGAATCCTGTCACACGACCCCGACCAGCTTGAGTTACCCCTTGAACTGGTAAGTTATCACTGAATATCTCTCATCAGCTCCACGTGATTTAAACGCAAAATTGATCGCTATTACTTTGCAACATGCTCTGACAGTTTAAACGTACGCATATCTTGTTGCAGGTTCTTGGGGAACCTGTTCGCACTGAAGTGTGTCTTACATCATAATTTAAATCACAATATTACTTAGTTATGGCGCGAAATAGAATTTACAGCTGATTTTCTAACACTTCTCTTGTAGTCTGCCGACGAAGTTATTAGAATAACGAGTTATATCGCTTGCGGACAAAATCTGTCGGCAGTGAAGGCATGGGTAAAAGCTGAGTCATTTGTAAATGGATGTTGTGGCAGATTTGTGTCTGAAATAGGCCACCCACTCAGTCTGAAACCTTAGTTCATACCAACGAGCTTTCCGTTGAGCCCTGGAGCCTTTAACCAAACATAGCCTACAACATAGGGTGTGCCTGGCCAGCTATAGCTTATTTCTGTTATCGAAGCAAATGTTGATGACACATCAGAGTAAATAGAGTTATTGATATTTAGTTGACTATCCCGCCGCCATTGGCAATGCAGATAAAAATAAAAACAGTAATTACATATAAGCAAGAAGGTCTTTGTGGATATCACTCGCCGCTCTCGAAGTTAAATCAACCAGCCTCTCGGTGTTTTTTTTTCAGCTGCATGGACATTAATGCAACTGAAGTAGCTCAAATTGCAAAAGACCATTGAGGCAGTTGGCGTATTTCTTTTAATACGTTGAAGAATGCGCGCAGATTGTCATTTCACGGTATCAGCATTTTCATTTGTTCGTATAATGGCACTGAAGCGATTGTGTCTCAGTAAGAAAAAAATAATTAAATGGAAGAAGTTTTGAGAAATCGGTATGAGTGAAAACGTACTGTAATATTTTAAAGTGTTTGGTGAAAGGATAAGTTGGTGTCTGTCAGCTGTTGGCTGTGAGACCATCTAAGCTTAGGCATGCGCTCAAAAAAATGAAATGTTGTGAAATGTTAGATTTGCTTAATAATGTTATGTCAACTGGTTCCACGCAATTGCTTTGCGTAACCTCTATTTGACTTCTAACATTTTTGGCCAGTTTGATTAGTTGCATTGAGTGGAATGCACTTAACTCAGTTTTGTGGAACCAGTTGACATAACATTATTAAGTAAATCTAACATTTCATAACGTTTCATTTTTTGAGTGCAGGTGAAAGTTGGACAATCTCAGAAAATTTATTTATTTATTTATAATCAATTCATTAATTTAACTATTTATTTAGCCATGAGTCCTTATGATCTTTAGCCACACCTTTTTCTGCTTAAGTAAATGATGAATTTAGCAACAATTATGGAAAAAAAAACAGCCTCACGATATTTTTCAGGATTTATTGCAATTGTATAGCAAATGACAGTGAGATGGAGGTTTTTGAGGAAATTGATGGCATAGCAGTCATTTTCGCAGTATTTAGGTGCCCGGGTTGACCGCTAGAGTAGCTAAATGAAGTGCTAATGTGAGCCCATTTACCTGGGTTCTGTGGTGGCTGTTGAAAAGAACTGCCTTTCATAGACAGTGGGACTGATAGCAACCATTGTCCAGATTTTTTTTTTTGCCTTATATGGACTTACTGCCCATCATTTATTTGTTGTACAACCAGCGCAACACTAAAACCAGTGTGGTGAAGTGTATAACACTTATTTTCTCATTACAGTTTCACATGTGAAGGGGTGGGATATGCTAGGCTGCAAGTGCACAGTCAGTTTTCAAAGTTGATGTTTTGGAAGCGGGGAAAATGAGCAAGCATAAGGATGTGAGGGACTTACAATGGCCAAATTGTGATGGCTAGACAGTCGGGTTGGAGCATCTCTCTAACCGCAGGCCTTGTGGGGTGTTCCCAGTATGCAGTGGTCAGTACCAACCAAAAGAGGTCCAATGAAGAACAACTTCTGAACTGGCAACTGAGTCTTGGGTGCCCAAGGCTCACTGATGTGCATGGGGAGCGAAAGCTAGCCTGTCTGGTCCAATCCCACAGAAGAGCTACTAAAGAGCAAATTGTTGAAAAAGTTCATGCTGGCTGTGACAGAAAGGCTTCAGAACATTCAGTGAATCGCAGATTGCTGTGTATGGCGTTGCATAGCTGCAGACCAGTCGCAGTGCCCATGCTGACCTCTGTCCACTGCAGAAAGGGCCTATAGTGAGAATGTGAGCAGCAGAGCTGGGCCATGGAGCAATGGAGGAAGTTGACCCAGTCTAATGAATCATGTTTTGTTACATCTTGTGAACGGCCGGGTTTGTGGGCATCATTTACCTGGGGAAGAGAGGGCTATGGGCTGCACAATGAGAAGAACGGAGTGAGAACCAGAGAGAGGCATTACCTCCAACTGGTGAAAACTGGAGCCATAGTGAATCTTCCTATTCTTGAATGTGGCTGGCCTGCCAAATATTCTCCTAGAGTGCACTGACCAATCAATTGGGGAAGTCACAAAAAACCCTGATGAACATCTAAAGCACTGCAGGTCTTACTTGCCTCAGATGTGGTCAGCGTTCATGATTTCACTATTAGAAAGAGGCTAGGCGAAAATGGTCTTCATGGGAGAGTTGCAAGGAGAAAACCACAGCTAACCAAGAGAAGCATAAAGGCTCATCTCATGTTTGCCATGAAACACCCTGATGTCCCCCTGGCTTTCTGGGATCATGTTCTGAGGATTGATGAGTTGAAAGTGGGGCTTTTTCTTAGACATGGGTCCTGTCACATCTGGCTGAAGCAGACTCAGCATTTCACCCTAAAAACATTTCACCAACAGTCAAACATGACAGTGGTTGTGTGGCAGTGTGGTGGGGATGCTTTGCTGCTTCAGGGCCCAGGGGACTTATGTGACAGGATCAAGAATTCTGTGCTCTGAAAAAAATTCCAGAAGTAGAATTTTAGGCCCTCAGTTTGTGATGTGAAGCTCTGTTGCAATGGGGATCTGAAGCAGGATGATAACTCCAATCACGAGAAGAAGTCTACCTCTGAATGGCTTAAAAGAAACAACTTTAAGATTTCAGAACAGCCTTATCAGAGGTGCAGTGGCAGGGAGCTTAAAACATGTAATTTTTTTGCTTGAAAATCCTCCAGTGTAGCTGAATTAAAGCAATTCTACATAGAGGAGAACACCAAAGTTCATCCACAGTGGTGTTAAAGACAGATGTCCGAACATTAGAAACATTTGGTCGCTGTTGTCGCTGTTGAAGGTTGCATGACGAGTTATTCAGTGTATGGGTGGAATACCTTTCAACTTGGGTGATAAAGGTGTAAGATAATGCCTTTCCTTTAATAAATTAATTAATAATGTAAAGACTATTTTGTGATTCCTCATCACGTTCTCCTTGTCTTGTATTGCATTTTGACATGCATATCTGAAACTTTTTAGCATGACAGACCCGTATAAATAGAGGAAATTGTGGGGTGAATACTTTTTTTGTGGTATTGTTGCTATTTCAGCCTATGCTATTTGAAAGACCATTTCAAAATTTATGTTTTGACAGAGTTAAGGATTTTTGCACCAAATATCTATTGTTAGCATGTTGTTTGTGTGATCGTTTGTGCATGGGTATTGTTATTTTGGGTGATGGGACTATTGTGTATCTGTCTTGTTGAATTTTATTACCTGCATATGGTCAATTTCCCTGGTTTGAATGCTTCACCAGTTTAAGGGAAGTATTTTGAAAGCAACAGCTGATAGTGACTGAGGCAAGGTGATGGCATTAACCAAAAATAGCACTGCTTCGGTCATCCTGGTAAATAACTGCTGCCATACAAAATATATGTATTACAGCTCTTCATAACATGTCTGTCTCGTTTTTGATTGAATGGTGGAATTTACTGCAGAAACCAACTTCCTTTTCATTGCCTTCCGGATTGTTTTTTATGGAGTCAAGAATACACCAGAGGGGACTGTTTTCTGTGCTTCCATTCTAGTGTGACTTGGCCGGCTGCGCAAGATGCCTGTTGACTTACTGCCTCTCACCAGCTGTCTTGAATGCTCCATTTGGAATCTAGTACATGAGCCACAAGCCTATTTTTTTTCAGGCACTGCACTACTGCATTACTTATTTAAACGCTCTAGCTGGATAGTCACTTCTTCAGAGGAAACTGTAGTGACTGTCCCTTTCCCTAATTATTCAAAAATGTGATGTAATGGGACATCATGTAAACAACAATGAAACCAGTATTGACTACTATTATATTTTGTTGAAATTCTGTGCGTGGTGTTATTATCTGAATGCTTTTGTTGCAATGATAATGCACTCCATACTTATTGAAGTAGCATGTGGTTTTTCTTATACATTTAACTATACTGTGCTGTAAAAATGTATTTTCCCCCTTTCCCCATGACTGCTATTTTGCATATTTATCACACTTAAATGTTTCAGGTAATAATGCTAATTTCAGTATTCGACAAAGATAACTTTTGCAAACACAAAATGCCATTTCTAAGTCATGATTTCATTTATTGAAGAAACAAAGCTACCCAACCCTGCCTGGACCAATGTAAAGTAATTACCCCCTTAGCAATTACATTAACCAATAAAATTTAATTGGAAATTGGGTTCTGTTTCATTTGACACACCCAGGCCTGAGGCCATTCTTAAAAATATGTCTGTCAGGCATAACCCAACCAACCCATCAAATTGCCACCGACTGCAAAGTTTTGTTTTTGTTTTTTTTTTTTGGAATTTATAAACCTTATTTTTGCCCTCGCGGGTTTTCACAAGCAGATAATTTGTAAAACATTTCAGGAGAAACAGTTAAGTTTCCTCCGTCAGTCACGTGTCAAAACGGCGGCTCTTTATTTATTTATTTATTTATCATTTTTGCGGTGGTGCTGTCATTGTCATTTAATGATTGTCCGTCTTGAGCATCAACAAAGATGTCTGCGGTTTTTTATTTGTGTGTCAGCGTAAATGCGAAAAGTAGCGAAACTGCAAAGAGTGTTTGCAACAACACGCAGTGGAAAGAAAAAATGACTGTTTGATGGGCCACACGAATGAATACGTTGGGGTGGAGTATCAAGTCCGTGCATCAACGTCAGGTTCTAATTCAACTTCGACCGAAGTTTTTGAAGTAGAAAAACAAAAACACTTGAAACTGTTTAGATGTTTATTAATCCGTTGGTAAAATGTGACTTATTTACAATTGGTGCAAGGTCAGCTTTTGACGTGATGTTGGCAACCAGTGAAAGAATTCGGATACCCAGACGCAATAAACACGGAGTGGAATTTGCATATGAAAGGTACAATGCAAGATGACTGAATTTTGCTTTTGTTGACTAGCCCAAAATCTACTCAACGAGTTACATAGCTTTTACGACCGAGAGTATAAGACTCTGTGTATCATGCTGCTGAAACCCGTAATTTAATAGACAGCAAACTTAATTTCCGTTTGCACCTTAACTGTAATTCCCATAATATGTTGACATAGAGCTAACTCAGTCACTCTGCTAGTCAGTTAGTGACGGTCTCTCAATTCAGTCAACTGAGTCACTAGCTACCATTAGCTCGCTGGTGAGCTAGCGAACAAACTGATGTTACATAATTGTTACGAATTGTCAACCAGTACGGGACCATAAGGCAATAAGTGAAGTCTTGCCGTATAGGAGTCCCATATTCCTGTACCGCCAGTCTAATCGTATGGGAGTCCCGTATGCAAATAAGCAGCTGTACGGGAGGATTTTTGTGCGCATTTGGCGAAGCTTCTCCATGTTTTGTCATTCAGTGTTTGTTCAATGTACAAAACACAGGGTTGGTTGAATGCTGTTTAACGCGCCATATTTGTGCACGTATAGTGACTAAGCGAGGCGTATGAATGATGAGGATGTCATGTGTGAACTAGAAAAGTGCAGTTCCAGGGGAAACTGCGTGGGCAAGCTGGAAGCTGCCGATAATGTGAGGTTCAAATTGTTCAAAGTGCTAGCAGTTGAAAGTGTGTTTAAAGCTTCTGAGAATTAAAATTATGACAGTAGGATATTTTCTTGTTTAATTATGATGGAAAATAAACAAAAAATGAGAAAAAAATCACCATACTTTAAAAGGTATGAAAATGCGGAAGGAAAATACTAGTTAACCCTTAGATGCATAAGTGGGTCAAAAATGACCCAGTGAGGTTGTTTTTTTGCGATATCTTCACAATGAAAAGTTGTTAACATTTCATATTCCAGCTATTAAAACATGTTTTTGATATCATGCCATTTAAATTTTGAACTTAACCTTTTATACAATTTAAAAAATTGTAGTTTTTGTATTACTGCCCCAAGCTTCCATAAGTGGGTCAAAAATGACATGCATGCATTTCCTATGGAATCACATGGGAACCTTTGATTCTTATCTACTGCAGCTGCCAGGAATACTACTTACTTACTTACTGTTGTGCTCCTGAGCACGACTCACCATGACAAAGTGGTAGATGAAAATAGCAGACAGAAAAGACCTGAAGTGATCGCTTTCTATAACAAGACCAAAGGAGGTGTAGACAGCATGTACCAGATGGCTGGCACATACACCTGCAAGCGCCAAACACAGAGGTGGCCCATGGTGCTGTGGAACAACATCCTTGACATCAGCACCCTGAATGCCTACACCTTTTTCATGGCTCAGCACCCTGAATTCCACCGTGGTATCACCAACGCACGACGACTCTTCCCCAGTGAGCTCTCAAAAGAGCTTGTCACACCACATGTGAAAAGACATTGCAACATATTCACAAAGTATAAGAAATCTTAGCTTAATCAAGACTGATGGCAAATGGCTTGACAGTATTAAAGCTGAAACTACAAATTCTCGATTTGTAGATCTAGTTATATACACTTCATATTTTATTCATTGTCCTGGGTTTATACCACGATGATCTCGCTTGTACTAATTGGAGGCTCTGCTAGTCTGATCACTGTTGGTTTTTTTTGCTTTGATATTGTCCAAGAAATGGGTATTTGCTTTGAAAAGCATACATCCAGAATCTTCCTAATTCAGTATAGAAAGAGAGAGAGAACCTCTTTCAAATGAGTTTTGTCTTACTCTTTTATATTGGATACGGTGGTTGAGTCAGGATTTCAAATGCGGGTGTCTAAAATTTGGGAACTGTGCACTACAGAGCAGTGCAACGCGCCGCTCCTGGCTAGAGAGGTCTGGGGAAATGCTCCCCTGCAAATGGTGCAATCTGGTGGCATTTTAGAGTCTTGTCTTTGGTCCTGTTTCTCTTGACTTTGTAGTATTATGATGAAAAAATCCCCACTGAACTGAAGTCACTTCAGATTATCAACACTATCAATGCTCAAGTAAATTGTGTAAATTATGTTTTACTACTACATAGCTGTAGTTGCCTAAGCATTTGGCATTTTCTCAAGTACTAAGCGTAACAGTACCAGTGTTCCAGCAATAGTGTGTGACTGATCCATGCCTTCCTGTCCGATCTAAAACATGATGAAACAAAAAGAATGAGAAGCAAAAGAAACTAAATGCCCGTGAAAACATACAAAATAGCACACAGGCTCAAGCCACACAACTGATAAAAACATTTAAGACTAGCATATTTGGTGGTTGGATGATCCAACTTTGTGGCCTAATATTCATAATGCTGTTTTTTCTCATCTCTGAAACATGGTTGTACACATGAAGATTAAACGCAGGACTATTTTCAAATATGCGTTTTTATTGCAGTTTATAAGCCAGGCTAAACCCAATAACGATGTTGATTTTGCCGATTCAGGAACGACGTTCGCCAATATCCTCCCAAAACCTGCAGCGGTCAGTGGTTACTGCAAAGAGCTATGAGTGTCCCACTCAGGAAACAGCGCACAGCGAAATCACGGACGTTAGCATACTTTCACTAGTTCTTGTAAAGACAAAACTCAAGTAAATGACTAAAACAATATCTGGTTAGTCCGGTAAGAAATTATAGTTTGTGAAACTATTAAATTGACCGAAAACAGTACACAATCATTTATATTTGTAGTTTAAAGAAAATTTCTACAGAATGTTAGCTAAAAGGTGTCCCACTCAGGAAACTGTTCCGTTAACTAGCCGATATGTTGTATCTTTTTCATATAGCTAAGGATTGATTATGACTTTCATAAACCATCCATTTACATCGATAGCAGCAAAGAGGTACAAAGACATAATTATCTGATCATTTAAGTAAATATATTGTGCCAGTAATAAAGTGATCTGAGCAAATGGTTGCTAATTTCAGCGAACTCCAGTGGGACCCATCAGGATTAGCTAATTCGCCAAACTGCTTGAAGCCATTGGTCACAACGTTCTGGGCTTAAATGTCTTTTGGATAGTTCATAGAATGATCTTTTCCTGTCTGCACATTTGTTATGTGCCATACGTCCAACCACCACACAACTTTTTTGGATGATTTTGGATTACCACATGAAATAGTCACAAAAATAAAATTGGTGTCTTCTATATATATAGTGACTGGCTATTTGTTTTCACTGGCACCATCTGGTCACTAGGATACACCAGACCCATATGTTGAAAGTGCCCAAATGTCCGCCCTGATCTGTAGTTCAATGCTGGGTGATGGCTGCGGGACACAGAACTATTTATAGCTCTGACAGGAGACCCAATCAGCAATGCGCAAAAAAATGGAAAATCCCTCTTCTGAAACCATGAAGATACAAAAAATATAATCATTCAGATAATCGGATCATTCGGAGGTACTGTATGATGGTATAGGTGGTTCAGTTTCAATTGACTGCACGATGCCCATATTTCAAAAGTTACGATCAGACGCAATGCACGTAGAAGGCCGTGTGTTGTCAGTTTAAGCCCCTGTCACACTGTGGCGACTTAGGAGGGCGAATCCCCGCGAACTAGAAAAAGTGAAAAAATCTTGGCAATTCGTATTAGGCTCATGGTGGATTCTCCCTCATTCGCCGGCATTCTTGGCCAGTCTCAGAGAGGCTACAACTGTTTTGAAATGTTCAAAACATTCGCGGTCCAAGCGCGATTTATTTTTCATCGTACTGCATTCCTACTGCATTCTTGGAGCCAATCGTGGCGATTCGCAAATATTCTTGAACATTCGTAGGGGGTCGTAGTGAGGCGCGGGAGCAAGAATGACCGCAACCAATCACGACAATTTGACGGTTGGATTTTGAATTTGGCGCATGTAGTAGGTATACCTATGAAGAGGGAAGAATAGGCACGTATGTTGTACGCCTGCCCTACATATTCACTACATATGCACCAGGAATGCGCTGAGAACCTAGTATGCATTGACGCGAATGCAGTAGGAATCGAGACGAATGGAGGCGATTGACCGTGAACCCAATACGCATACGCCACGAACCGCCGCAAATTAGTACGATTGAGCACGACTCCACTAGGAATGAGTGCGCACCGTGGGAAGACCCCCCGCAAATGGTGGCGAGTGTATAAATAGTCGCGTTCAAATTGTGAGACTTCAGTTGCCGTTGAGTGGTGTGTGGCTTGTCTTGAAGTCTTGAAAATGCAGCTGCTTTATATACCCTGGATCTCTCCAGAAATTGACCCCTGTGACGTCATGATCCCATAAAAAAAGTTGTACATTTCAGCACGTCCACATTTCCTACATTCGTACTCAATCCTACTGCGTTCGTACTGCATTCTCGGTCAATCGTACTGCGTTCGTACTCAAGCGCAGTGAGTTCATACTGCGATCGTCTACATTCGTGGTGATTCTTCATGAGTCCTACTCCAGTCTTCTAGCTTCGTACAAAGTTCGTACGTGATTCGTACTACATGCGTAATGATTCTTGTTCATTCTCACTCCAGTCTTACTCCCGTCGCCGACATACCTACGGCAATCTTACAAAATACCTGCAGCATGCGTAGCGCAATCCTATGGCATTTGTGAATAGGTCCAGACAGGGCCCCAGACAGGCAAATGACGACGACAAAAATAATCCCCCCAGTTCGCGGGGATTCGCCACAATAGTCGCCACAGTGTGACAGGGGCTTTACCCGCCTTCTTTATTTTTTACCCGTCTATATTTCTAACTGCCTGTCCTAAAAACGGGTGGACGGGTGCCTGGCTAAACCCTTGATTGGATATCTGATGTGTGGCACAAATAAACAGCAAACTAGCAAAACAGATGTACGCAATTTTATTGAATTGTAATTACTTGCTTCCAAGAAATAGCAGGCAACCACACTAAGCATTGATATAGAGAACAAGTTAAAAAAAAAAAAAACGACCGACCAACCCTGATTCTCAAAATAGGGTCGGGTTACGCCCAACAGAGATATTTTTAAGGATGGCCCGACTACTGCCAACCCTGTTGAATCTAAACACCACTTAAATAGAACCTATACGGCAATGTGAATTTGGACAAAAGATGCGGGGAAAGATTTGGAAAAAAAACAGTGATTAGCCTGCTGCCTCACTGCAAGAAGGCCGTGGGTTCGAATCTGGCCTGGCACCTTTCTGCGGAGTTTTCATGTTCTGTCTGTGTTTGCATGGGATTTCCTCCGGGTACTGCGGGTTCCTTCCACAGTCCAAAGACACGCACATCAGGATAATTGAAGACACTAAATTGCCCATAGGTATGAGTGTGTGAGTGAATGGTGTGTGCGCTCTGGGATGGATTGGGGAGCTGTCCAGAGTAGGTCCTTGCCATTCGCCCGTGGTCAGCTAGGATAGGCTTCAGCTCCCTTGCGACCCAAGTGAGGAAGAAGCAGTTCAGATAATGTATGGATGGGATGAAAAACTAAATTATTGACATCCTTCAGTCTGGAAAGGGTTTCAAAGGCTCTGGGAAACCAGCCAACCACACTGAGAGCCATTATCTACAAATGGAGGAAACTTGGGAAACTTGAGGTGAACCTTCACAGGAGTGGCCAGTAGAGGCTGACATTTTCTCGGGATTCCCACGGGACTCCCGTGATTCGGGAGTCAATTTACCTATTAGGCACGTGATTGGGACGTGACAGGAAAAATGTAAACGGGATTGAACGGGAGCGGGAGTCAAAATTAACAGGTCTTTTTTACTTTCTTTTTTCTATCTTTAATCAAACAAAACTGCGTGTTTTTAATGATAAACAAACATTTTCTAATCGAAAAATGTACGATCTTTGATGCAGTCAACTACCACCCAATGTATGAACTTTATAAAACATCACAAATGATTTCTCCCCCCCCCACAGTAACAGTGCGCAAATGAACAATGCTTTCAGTTATTGTTGGGCTTCACTAAGCTTAACAACCGCAGTCTCGCTAAGCGGTCCTACGAAGCTGCTTATCAACTCGTTATGTCAACCGGCCACTGGTGGGTAAATACTTGAGAATAGCTATGTTTCCATCCACACGTTCTTATGCGAATTAAGTCATATCAAATAAAAAATGCCTTATGGAAACGGTGAAATTTGACTTGATTTTCAAGATATCGACATTAAGTTTATACGGTTGATCTCATCGGATTTTCTTCTTGATCGGTAAAAGGTTTATGCGATAACTGCTGATGGAAACGTTATTTGCCGAATAAATGTGCGACTGCATCGTGACGGTGTTTCGATGCCGTCGTTGCCTTCTGATAATGGTTTGCATGTTGCATATAGCTGGCACATAAGCACTATTACAACTTTGCTAACTAGTTAATTTTGTTGCCTATCACACTACTTCTGTTCACTCGAAGGTTCTGCGATTCAGTGCGAAAATGAATGGAAACAGCTTAAAATGTCAGAAATCTATTCGATACACCGAATTGATCGCATAGCAGCAAGGAACGTCGTTAGGCACAAGTTTTTATTCGCTTTAATGCTGTTAGGTGGAAATGCATTTTCACCGCCTTTATTCGCATTAATATTTTTGGCGAACTTAAGGTAATTCGATTGACAAGTGGATGGAAACATAGCTTATGTCAAGCATAGATGCACAGCTAGGGCACTCTGACATGTCCACACAGAATTTTATAGCTTCATTAAGGGACAAACTTGTCACTGCTGTAAGCACCGAGGCATCAGCACCTTCAGTGATTTCATTTTCCTATTGGTTGGCCATGACACTGTAAACTGTATTGAATGCAGACTGCAATAATCAAGATGACCCAGGGCCTAATTAATTAATTAACTCTACTTGTGACACACTTAAAATGTTGGACACATTTGTGTACTTTTTTATTTATACTTGTACTTCAGCTTTAATGATTTAGTGGTTTTGTATTTCTTTCATGAGTAATCACAAGGGGGCTGAAGGTTGTCCTAGCCTATTACAGTAGCCTACTTTATGTCGCTGGTTCCAAATTCTGATTCACTTTGCAAAGTAGACCTGAGAACACGTTGTGATATTATAAAGTTCGACTCTGTCGAGCTGTCATTCAGCCTGCAATGCTGCTTGGGCAGACAGGATCCGTCTGTCATCACAATCGTTTACATGATGTGACGACGACTGTTTTTTCTAAAATAGAAAACGGTAACGGGACAGGATCGGGAGTGATTTATTCGGGATTGGGACGGGACGGGATTATTTCTTTTGACTTTGTTACGGGACCGGGACGGGACGGGAATTTTTTTGCGGGAGCGGGACGGGGCAGGATTGAAAAAACACTCCCGTGTCAGCCTCTAGTGGCCAGCATACCAAAGTTCCTCCAAGAGCGAGACGATAACTTATATAGGGGGTCACAATACAAGGCGGACTACAAAGGCTGCACAAATATTTTTTGAAGACTCACCACCATTGTGGTTTCTGATCCGTTGTGATCAATAGCAGTTTCTTAATGGCAATATTTGCGTTTTAGGGCTCAGAGGGTGGCAGTGAAACCAGGTACATCGGTCTGTGTTCTGTAATTTTTTACTAGCTAGCGAAAAGACATCCATAGAAATTATGCTACAGAGAATGGCACTACTGACGTTGCAGACCAAAATATAGAAAGGAAACATTTCGGATCCAACAAAATTTAGAAAATTGTTAAAATCATAACCCCCTTGCGCAGAATCTTGGAGGCCAGCGACTCAGTGATGATGTCATTGTAAGCAGGTAACTGCCTATGTGGAGTACGTACCTGTAGACTAAATATTCACCAGGAGGTGGTGCCTTAGAACTATTCAAAAGATGGGAGTTCTTGGGCTCTATCTTTCACACTGCCTTACCCGTTGCCACTACCCACAACCCGTGAATTACACATTTAGCAGCTTCCACTATCCCTAAACGATATCTTGCGGCCACACCACCCGCTATGCATTATGCCGAATCCTTTATTTGCGCCTGGAGGTGTGCCCGTGGGCGTGTTTATGCGCTTTCCCTACAATTGCTATCTTGACCACACACGTTAGGGAAAGCGTATAGCGGGTCCTAAAACCACCTGCTACCCGCATTTGGGCTTTCACAAGAGCGCTATGCACTAGCACTCAGCAACGGAATTTTTTTCTCCAGCGAGAGCGGCATTTCAGAACTCTCTTGCGAATGAAGGTAATTTCGGCGACAAGTATGTACACCTGTTTTTGCAGCACGGTCACGCAACTTGCTGTAAAAAAATAGACAGCAGTCCGATTGGAAAATGTAAACGGACGAAACCACGTACTTGTCCCCAGAATTACCTTCATTCGCTGAAGAGTTCTGAAATGCCCTTCTCGCCAAGGAAAAAAGTTACGTCGCTGAGTGCCAGTGCATATACCTAATTTTATTTTTCTAAAATGGGATTTTGTTCTATGCTTCATTTCAGACGGGGAGAGGAGTTGGAAGTGCATGGCGAAACGCATTTTTTTTTTTTTTTTTTTTTTTTTTTTTTTGAAGTTTCCATCACAAAAGGGGTAGGCTTGATTTTTTTTTTTTTTACTACATACCAAACATTAAACAATATGTCAATGTCAAATAATAATGAATAATAATAATAATAATAATAATAATACAATTCATGATTAACTTAACAAAAACAGATCCTCCCCTGACTGGATTTGACCTCATGCACGGGCAATTTAACTTCGTCAACGGAGAAACATGGCGACCTTCCTCTCTCCATCACGGATTTCGGTTTGAGGATTTGGGATAGCGCAGCCTGCCCCGCAAGGCAGCGGCACCTGGCACACTGATTGGTTTAACTGGCGTAACGCCCAAACCACGCCTATGCATAATGTAACAGGTAGCGCTGGTGTTTTAGGGATATAGGCAGGTGTGCAAGATAGCAACTTTCGCGGGGGAAAGCCTCTTACGCAATGCGAAATTCCCAAATAATGGGTTTAGGGACTCTGGCGTAAGATAGGGCCCCTTATGTCTAAACTGGTCAAGTAAGTGTCGCATGAATAATATCTCCCCATAAAAGCTGATTTGCTACCAGCCTGGCATATGTGGCTACAAAAGCTACCAGATATTATTTCATCATATATAGTAATTATGAAAAGTTTGACTAACCTCCTAGTAACAACATATCGAGGGCTGACTGCAATAAACAGTTATGTCCAGATGTTATATTTTGGACATAACTGTTTATTCCAGTCAGCCCTCGATATAGCCATACATAGTCAAATAAACATGCATGCAGCACTGAAACACTGCTTAGGGAATAGAAAAATTACTCAATAAATTCCAAATGTCAGTTAATTGTCAAAGTCTCCCATTTAATAGTAATAGAAATACAAAATGTTAACAGATGCTCATGTTTTGAGAGGTTGCTTTAAAAATTCAGCTTTTTTCCCTCTCTCTTTCTCGTGAACCCCCGGGAAAAAAATCATGAATTACAAAAAAGAACCATTGCCGAAATTGGTCTCTGTTTGCACATCTTGTTCAGTGAAATCTTAATCACGGCTGTATGAAGAGCAGTTAGCTGAACTGATTTAAAACAACGTTCATTTTTGAAAGGAGTACCGCTTTAATTCTAATCTCATTCTTGAGAGGTCGCACACTACAGCGTAACGAGACCTTACTTTTGCGTTTTATTTTAACTCATTAGTGCGCACAGGATAACAGACACAGTTGAGGCAAAATAACTTAATCCCATTGTCCCCACTTACCAAAAGAGCTGGAAGTTAAATGTCCCATTGTCATTGAGTATTAACTCTTGTATCACAAGCAATCATAACGCCTGGATAAGAAATATACAACTGAGGCAAATGGTAAGTTGTTTTGCTTCCTAGATTTAAATTGTTTCCATTAAATAATAATTTTTCATAGTTTATGTTAGCTACGATTGTAAAAGCCAGCTCATGGCTTTTGCCAAAATAGTCTATTTCCCCTGTTATCTTACAAGACTACTGGATGCACTGATACTCTCAGGCATAGAGCCCAAACACGTGTTCTGTACGAAATTAGCATTATTTGCTTGTGGATTGATTGGAACCAGTGACATTTGTAAAACTTCATGCCACGACAGTGGAATTATGATAATATACTTCGGAGTATTGCATAATGATAATGTAAAACAGAGAATTACGTTGTTGGTATGTATTGCTAACATGGAGACTGTGAGGATAAGTTTGCATTATTTTCATTCTGGAGACTACAAGACATCACATTGGAGGATTCTATCAAGTTTTTATTGTCGTATAAATTTCAGTTGGTTTTGTGTTTAATTTGGACAGTGAATGGATAGGTACTATATGAGACCCCCTCATTTTGACTGTCAAAAAAAGTTTAAAAAGCAATAATATTCACTTGCATTTGATGCAAAGTTTGTACCATGCGTGAAGACGGTTGGTAGTATAACATTGCATTATTTATTATTCACACCAAAGAAATTATCTCTCCATTTTTAGCTGTTTAATGAAGTCCAGACCCATAGGCGGCCTAGTATGTTGAAACGGGCCCCGCCCTCCAGGGGGATCCCAGCTGTCAGACAAGAATTAACGTCCTATACGTTCACTGTATGAAAACATGCAGAGGCGCACAGCCAGGAAAGGCAAACCGGGAAAATATTTGAGTCCCCCAAAAAAGGCAAATGTTTGGGATCCCCGACGGCCACTCAAACTGGCACATTTTGTAATGATTTATAAAAACCCCATTAATCCTTATATGAAGGCATTGTAGCGCACCCCCGGCCGGTGCCTCGAAATCCCCCTAGACGAGGCCCCTTCTCTGAGTTGTGGCGAATGCGCAGAATACAAGATTAGCGATGGTCATGGTTACGGGTTTTGTCCGTCGAATTATGATAGTTGCATAGGCACTGAGCTGGAAAGGTATTGAGGTACTTGTTCATCATCTACAAATCATGGCAGCAAAAGAGCAATGTTAGTTGATGCTCCGGGAATTTCGGAAATACAGTCGTTACTTGAGCCAATGTTGCTAGCGCCTCGGACTTATCAGTTGGCATGTGAAAAAAATAAAAAAGTAATTCGCTTGCTGCATTCCGGGGGTATTTAATATTACATATAACAGTTAGCTTTGATGTGTACATTTTATAGCATTATTTATCAAATTTTTTGCGTTTTTTACACATTAAATTATCCACGAACATTATGGAAATGTCTGGATTTGGGCCAGGTCACGGTCTGGTAGCTTCCGCAACCGACCCAGTCAAAATAGTTTCTGATCGGTAAAATGCGATGATAATTCGCAAAAAAGTTGCAACATTAAAGAACTCTTCTGCTTTCCTTTTATTGGTGTCTGATGAGTATTTGACGGAAATTGCACCTTGAAAACGAACGTGAGCTTCCAAGTTCCAAGAAGTTATGGCTGTTTGATAACTTCTGCCTACTCTATACCCAAGGAGTTTTCGACTGCGGTCTCACCGGACATAACCCAACCAAAGCCAACGAGAGGCGAGTTTTCTGGGACAAGTCGGAGTTCAAGCATCTCCACGCAGAAACAGCGGGCAGAAAATAACCGGTGCGGGCCTGTTCGATTTTCGCGTATCTGTTATCAGTGCATAACATTAACGTTACACACTGTGCTGCGTTTTAATATAACGTTAGCTACATGTACTTCGAGCGAAAAAACATGCGCCTTAATTCACAAGGCATCGCAAACGATGAACAAGCTGAAAACGTATTGATGGTTTTATATACATCTTCATGGCTATGGCAAAGCCGGCCTCATTCTCTGACAAAGCAGAGGGATACTGCGTCACCCAGTGTTGCGTCATGTTTATAGCTATGCAAATTTGAATTCAGATCTGGCAGTACGAGTCACCGAATGCTTCTAAACTTAGTCTACTCTAGCGACATTAAATTATGTTGATGGGATTTCGAAGTCGGAATTACATCCAGATTTTACCGTATCATTATCCCAGTGATTATGTTGTAGGCCTAGAGCTGTCCCGTAACTCCGTCCCTTCATAAGAAAACAAAGAATAAGGGCTCTTTGCGCCGTTTGTATTTAAACCTTTGATCATTTTAGGCGGCAACTTTTTAAAAAAAATTCTAATTCAGTGATGCATAAAGTACACAAAGACGTCCGCAGTTTGGAATGCAACTAGCTTGTTCGGGTGAGTTACACATTTCAGTTTTTGGGAAATTTATCACATTTACATATCCATATATTTTCTTGCCAATATTTTAATAAATCATCACAAATAAACATCAAGTTTCATCCAGAAATGTTGAAATTTCACTGGATAGGCTAAGGGGTGAGCTTTCATTCAGCAAAATTATGAAGTTCTTATGTTTTACAGGGCCCCACATTTACTTTTGAAACGGGCCCCCAGATGCTTAAGGCCGCCACTGTCCAGACCACACCTAAAATAGTAGTTAACAGTCACTGTCTTTTAAAATTTCCAGGCGAGTGGTTAAAAGCTCGCCTAGAAATTCAAGGCGAGCTTTTTTTGCGGCCCTCGCGGCTCGTTCCAAGGCTGGGACAACCAGAAGAATGAAAAGACTGGATCTCGACTGCATTTTTCACAAGGAACTTCTTTGCTGTGATGGACATGCTACTCCAAGATAGATTCATTCTGAGGTACAGGGCCCATGCTGATGCAAAACAAGTTTAAACTTAGTTTACCTCTTACACAGGACATGCTGAGATTTTGAGATGCATCCTCAACCTATTCTCCAATATAAGCTTAACCCTTTAAGGCCTAATGCAAAAATCCCAGCAGAGAATCATGCTGCCATGTTTACCATGGTAACCTGTATTTGGGCTGAAGCACAGCTTCTCAGCTTTCAGGAACAGTTGGAATTTTTTTTTTTTATTGCGCAAAACTTACAGTAATTACGGTACTTTCAAAATTACGCGCATATCTGTGTCGGCAACGACACGTTCTTAAAATGCGCACATGCTGTCCCGGTTTAAATGGGGTAATGCAATTGCATGGACTAAATAGAAGTCTATCCTGAGAATAAGGAAACAAAGTGCAAATTTACCCAAAAAAATTGACTTTTTTATTAAAACATTTTTTATCTAAAATTAAAGAAAGAATAAAATGAAAACAAAATCATCAGCATTATGAAACTGTCAGTTGCATTACAGGGGCTTACCTCAATAGCTGCTTAACCTAAAATGGTTCAAAAGAATCATTGAATCACTATCAGAAATGGTAGTTCCTAGTTGGCTACATTCACAAACCATTCACTTGGACTCTGTAGCGTAACCTGACTAAATTTGGAAACCAAAACAAATGTCACCGTCTAAACCTCGTTCATAGTACCCACTGACGCTTCAGCCAAGTAACTACGCGTGTCCACAGCAAATTAATTTCTGGGAACGAGAATCATTAATGTTATGCACATATCTGCAGTAGACAAGCATTCTCAAAAGCTGTGATTCACCTCGCAAATGAAACATAGGTGATTAGTTCAAAAAGGGTCGCTTGGCACGGGTTGCCCAACCACAGAACGGGTATCTCTCGCTTTTGGTCTCCCAGTCTTTGCGAAAACTTCTCATCTTTGCCGCTACAAAACAATGTTGGTGCTACCGTTCTGTATCATACGGAATGTCAACCAGCAGAGTGTAACAATAGAGACGGAACCAGTGTAGTTTCCACAAGGCGCGCGCTTTTTTTTTTTTTGAGCTTTGTTTTGTGAGGTGAGCGCTTTTTTCCTCACCTCAATTTTTTTAGGCGCGCTATGGTGCGCGTGCGCTTTCGCGCGCCTTAAAAGACAGTGACGGTGTTAATGATATTTATTGAATTGAATAAGCATGGGAATTTGTACTGATGAAGGACGGCAGAGAGTTGAATAGTTGCAGACAAGTGCAGGATAACGGGAAGCCCCAGGCGACGAGACTCAGGGTGGGAGTCACATCTCTTCTTGGAGTCATAAAGGCCCTTTCAAGTTTCTTGGGGTTCCTATTGAGTGATAGGGTGAGAGATGCATAGAAGGGAATGGGAGGGAGGGACATCAAACAAGACAAACAAGGATTATAGAATGAAGGCAGTATAATATAAATGGGCTGTTTGGTTAGAACGTGGATGAATAAAGTGATGTTTTGATGTGGTGTCTGGTTCACTAACCTACATTCAGAACTTCATTCGGAGAAGTAGGGGGCAGCTTGTCTTTTGCTTTACAGATTACATTAAAGAATTAGCTGACTTCTGGTCAATGAGCTTATGATCCAGGAAATGTATTGTTTTACCTCCAAGTTCTTCTTTGTTTTTCAGTAAGTCAGCACAAAAAGACTTCAGCATTGAATTTTCATGAAGTTTCCTTGTGTTTGTGGACAGTTCTATTGTCCCAAAATTAAAATAAATACATGGACATAAGTTTTATTTCCGAATGATATGTGTCTTGCTTCATTGAAATAACTTCTCCAGTCTCCGTGATACTCAAATCCTGAGTTATAAAGCCTTAAACAGGGGTCATGTACAATTGGCAAGATTTTGCATCTGCGCAAACGGGCTAATAAATGCCATTTTTGTGGAAAAATACGTATGCAACACCTTTCAGGAAGCCATATTGATATATGTTTTTTTTTTAAAAATTAATTTCCAAAAAAATCTTGTATCTGTCTCCTTTAAAGAGTGACATTGCTTTGTGTTATGGCCTGGCTGTGCCTATTACTGTCATGCCACGCCCCCAACGGTCCACATCTCCGGAATTCTGAGGAACTGGCCAGCTCAACTCATTATCACTCATTACCTCCGCCTGTGTATAATTATCTAATTAGTGTTGTAACCACATAAAAGCATTATGGTGCGAAGTCTTGTTAAGCTCTTGTCTAGCATAGGCTTTTGCATTCCCCGTTTCATTGTACTCTTCATGTAACCTTTGTCGCTTTGCTGCAAAGGCAATTAAATCCAAACTCTTCTTTGCATTTGGATCCTGCCTTCATTTTCCCTGCTCAGTGCACATACAAACGTGCACTGCAAAACCATTACAATTACGCTATTTCAAAAAATGCAAAAAAAATGCAAAAAAAAAAAAAAAAATTACTATTTCCAGACGCCTGTGTAAAAACAATCTGATTGGTCGTGCTGCTGCCAAGAGCTGTATTTGTTTCACCAATGAAATGACCAGTTCCACTATAGTCCTTGGCTGTTAAGCACTGACTCCATTCTTTCAAAGCAAAAGGGAACAGTTCTTTTTATTTTCCCCAGTTCTGTCCTTCTCTGACTTATGATCACAGTATCAATAGCTGTACACACTTTAAAGCACACTTTAACATCTGTCAGGTTCCAGTGAGAGATTCAATTGTGACAATTAATAATTAAAATTAATGCTTAATACCAATGGAAAATTTGAATAATGACAGTGAAGATGGAAAAATTATTGAAACAAAACAACCCTTTTTATTTAAAATTTACAGTCTGCACAATGACCAGCTTGCATCTGATTGAGTGGTGGGTGCATGGTAGTCCCCCACCAACCTTAGTTTCTCATGATTAACTATGTTATTAATGGCAATTCAAAGGGACAAAGAGAGAGGTTGACAATTATCAGTTGTTTGGAAATTTTAAAAACTTGTGCCAAACTTTAGTGGGAACAAAATTGGACTGTAAATGATTGTGTTGGCAGCGTCATTGTAAATGTACATTTGGTGTCTGTGCTTCCCACGGTATTGCGACAATCTTGTCAGAAATGCTTCAGCTATTGATTGGTTGGCAGCTTCCTTGCCAGTTGAGCTGTTTGCCCTGACTGTGAGTACCGTTTCAAAAGTGAGAAATGTCTCCACCTGCTGGTTGATTTGCCTGCAAGCATTTGATGCTTCCAATGTGCCATATTTTCAGAAATTGTTAAGTGGGCGTTTTGTTTTGTTTTCTTTGGAAATGTGTTGCAGATTCTCCAATATACTGTCTGATTTGTTGAAAGCTGCCAATGTAATAAACACATTGTGATGTCGAATGCATTTCCTGTGGAGGTAAAACAATTTCTCTGTTCCTGTTTTTTAGGCACAACTGTTTAAATGTGTCAGCAATGACTGATGTTGAATCAACGTATGAAGAGTTCATTGCATCAGAAAGAAGCGGTCGGAGAAATGCACTGCATGATATACTTGGTGTCTCAGGAGATCTGAAACCCTGTGACTTAGCCCACAGATTGTCTGAACTTAGCGTAAGCAAAACAGGTGAGCATGACACTCGAAGGTCTATAGCAGCATTTATTGGTGTATTTGCAATGGCTGGCTTATCAGTCTTGATTGATCATGACTCTGATGCAGGTGCAATAACTTGGCTATCAGATTTCCGTATGTTAAATTTACTTTCTGTAGAATTACACTTAGGAGCATATTGATGACTTCATATTTATAATTGATTCATATGCTACTGTTGAGCAGCTCATACAGTAAGCACCATAATTCACTGGACTCTGACACCGTTTTGTTGTTTTGATTCGACTGCAGCTGAACCTCCATTTTACATGCTGAAGTAGATTGCAAAAAATTCTTGGTAGAAGCAGTAACTGAAGAGCAGTACAGGCCTGGCACTGCATCACCAGGGAAGATACCCAGTGTCTTGTGATGTCTGTGCACCACAGACTTCAAGAAGTCATTGGATGCAAAGAGTATGTTATCAAATTGTAACAGTTACTTTGTTCTACATTTTGCTGAACTGTCCAATATGTTTTATGTGCCCAAAAATTCGGGGCAGTCTGCACTTTCAAACTCAAAGTGCTCGATCACAGAAATGAAAATACAAGATGTGTTATTGTTCAATAAATTATGGTGCTTACTGTTTACTAGTGTGATATGCTGAATATGGTGAATGTTCATCATAAACTTTTGTTTTGTTTCGTATACTTTAAAGGGGACCTTTTATGCTGATTCTTATTTTTAATACATATACGTAATGTTGTAATGTTGGATGTCCATACGCAACCTCTGTAAATTTTCTAAACATAAGATACAGGGGTTTTGCCGTAATCCAAGACCGTGATTTTCGTGAACGTGATTTCCTCTCAGAACAGCTCGTCCCAAGATCTTCACGAGATCTGGGCAAAACCTGACGTCAGGTTGTGCCGTCCAATTAATACAGACCTAGCCAGAGCCAATCACGGCGCTGGACCTGCCCACACCGGAAACTACTCTAGCAGGCACAAACAAACACGGATCATACTATGCCTTAGTAGCGTCTACACTTCCAGAAATACAACAGAAGAACCGCAGATCATTTGAGGTGCAGTTTTGTCAGTATCTCTTCCAAAGCTGCACGTTCGTTTAATTTTGGACGTGAAGAAAAGCGCCTATTTCTCTTCCAAAAGACGATGCCACCAGAAATCAGTAGGTAGCTTTTTTTGTTTGCTGGCGGCAAACAGCCACAGCCAGAGGGAACGTTAGCTGTTTGTGCTCAGCATTTCACCAAAGACAGCTTTGTCAATAAAAGATAATTTGACGCTGAATGAGCGTTTCAGCTGCTTCTCAAAGTATCTCTCCCAAAGCTGCTCGTCCGTTTATTTTTGGACGCAAAGAAAGCACCTATTTCTGTTCCAAAAGATGATGCCACCAGAAATCAGTGGGTAGCTTTTTTGTTTGCTGGTGCCAAACAGCCATGGTCAAAGGGAACGTCAGCTGTTTGTGCTCAGCATTTCACCAAAGACAGCTTTGTCAATAAAGGATAATTTGACTCTGGATAAGCGTTTCAGCTGCTTCTCAAACCTGAAGCAGTTGCATCGATCAAACGCTCGGAGCCACAAGCTGCAAGTAACAATATAACAGCAAATAATGTAAGTGAAGCTAACGTGTTACGGGTGGCTAGCAGAACCGCTAACGATAGTTAGCACTAACAACTGGCCTCAAATGCAGGCTTTGGAAAATATCTGAAGATAAAGCCTGGATCGGTCGCGACTGTCCGTGACCCACAGACGCAGAAGCTGTAAGTTGCTTTACTGCATAAGCCTACCTAACATGATAGCCTGTTGAATGTGGCTGTAGCACTGTGGCTAACATAGCCAAGTTACTGTTGCTAATGTTTGTGTCCTAAATATGCAAGAGTAATATCAGGGGACATTCAACAGAAGGTGTGTGAACATAAACCGCATTTGAAGCTAACTTTTTATACTTGTTTGTAATTTGGATGCTTAGTACAACTGTCCATGGTAACAGAACTTGCTGTCTGTAAAACCTGTATTGCAGGGCAACGATTGTCTCTGTCGTTGTTATGACCGCTCGGTTACCAGCTACTGCATGTTAGTTCGCGTGCTGTGCTACTTAAAAATGCTCCTGGTTAACTTATATGCAGCAATTCAGATCGGTATGCTTGTGTTACTTTGGTAAGCATCAATGTGGCAGTTTCATCATAACGTTGCCTGATTGTAGCCACCACAATTGAAGCTAAACAGAGAGGTGCTATATGTGTCTGCAAAGTTGGGCTGATAACGCTGCAGTTAGACCAGACATAGGTTTTGCAGAGCTTGGGGTACGTGTTTGGGTGCTTGTGAAAGAATCATTTTACTTATCCATGACCGGGGTCAGCCGGATACTTCACCAATATCTTGGCTAGTTCTCTGATGCTACCACGGTGAAAGCAATTGCAAAACGCACAAGCTATAACGTGTCTGGTATAACGCACGATTTTTCTGCATTGCTGTGGCGTAATTTTATCCCCCTTTAGAAATTGATCTGGCTAATAAAAAGCCGAAAAAGGCAGAGATTGGATGCGAAATTCTTTCCTGAAGAATTTATGGATTCACTAGCTCCACATAAGCAACTGTTCACGCTAACGGAACTCACGGTCTGTAAAACCTGTATTACGCTCATAACATAACCGGAGCTCTTAACCGCGAGCAAACGCTGGTCATTCCGGCGCAATAAGTAAACCATTACTACGGGCAATTTCCGAAAAGACTGTTTAGCCTGGAGCTTTTGCCCCTCCGTCATATACCAGCGCAGAAGCTGTTCGTTACTCCACGCTAACGACACACCACAGTTATGCACACGGACCAGCAGGTCCTTATAGTACACACCAAAGCAGTCCATAAGTTGTTGGTCCACTTTTTGCTGCTCCTCACTGTCCATGTTTCCCTCTAAACTCAGACCCACCGGATTTTTACGGTCTCCGGTCTACACTTGGGTATGTGGACCCGTTCTACAAATGTGTCTGTATGGGGTGGATTCTACCTTTCCCTCAATCCTAGCTATAGAGTAGAAACATCGCTGTACTCACCATAGTATAGGCATGGGCAACGCTCTGCATAAACTCTAATGGAATGCGTAACAGCTGAACTGGGGCAGTAAACAAGCCTCAGAAAACTTATTTTAAAAAAAAATGATGTAAATACGATTTTCATACAAAAAGAACACCATGGTTTGATTAAAGGCAACCTTTTCAATAGGATACCCGCATTTCATACATGAACTCTGCGTATTACGGCCAAAAACGCGATTTGAACAGAGCTATTATTCGCCCGTTGGATGAATGCGTGACCTCAATTTTGCGCCCGTGTTTACAAACTTTCAAGTGCACGGCGTGACAAAAATATCCATTTTGGAGGTAGATTTCAAACAGCCCGCGCTGACGTGATATCCCAGCTACGACCCTGATTGACTAACAGCCATCTAATTTGAGAAATTACGAGTCTGTTCGTCCAAACTAGACCTCCAGGGGATGTGAAATAAGTTCGACAGAAGTTGTTGAAGTTCGTCGCGAGTTCGCCGTGATTTCTTCTCAACAATAGCAAGAAAGGTGAGTGTATTTTTACTGTGACCTACATAGTTAGTTGACAGAATATCCTGTGACCCTATTTGTGAAGTTTCAGTAAGATATACCAAGGAATAAACCAGCGCCAGGCGTTCAAAACCTACCAGTGTTCTGACAAATTTTGCTACCTATCAAAATATGCCACCTCGCGAACACCGGTCACAAGATTCATTCACTTATACCCTTCAATTCGAGACTGCGAGGATGGAAATCTGAATAATCAATTAGGAAAATTCTCGGCTCTCGGTAATTCTTTATATCGTTTAAACATTTTGTTAATCGGATTATGAAAGAAGACTGAAAATAAGCGCCCGCTTTTTGTTTGGGTGTAAAAGCGTGTATTTAAAGGAGAATACATTGTATATTGATTAAGCATTGAACTCTGCATTAGTCGAACTGTTTTAATATTTGTTGATGACATTGCTTCGGCTTCCTGGAAGCAAATACAGCGCAAATCTGCTGTCTAGTGAGCATTTCAGGTTCGATGTACTGAGTAAAACGCCATGAAACTTAAACTGGCCCATCATTCTGCTGAATAGTCTTACTAAACTAGTTAATCGTCTGATCGCTAATCAAGCAAAGGGGAGGTTTCTGCCTCGCCAAACTAACCTCCGGCTGCACGTCACTGTGTTTTACTATGAATTATTCACAGTAGCTCATTGAAACTATCATGGGAGGAGGGTATTTGGACATTGTAAAAAACAGTGCAAAGGTTTTTTTTTTTATCACCACGGGTTATTATTGGGGAACGTTTGATTCATTTCAGTAGCAGTGGGAGGGCAAACAACTTCCGGCATCAGCGACTTACACTGCATTTTATAAAGTAATGGGCGAGTAGCGTTAATGTTTGCCCTCCCACCGATAATTTTGACATTTTTGCAGGCCATTGATCCAAAAAAAAAACTTCACAGGCATCCATTCATACCATTTTTTAATATCAATGCAAAACCTAATGTTTGTTGAACATAATTGGGTGAAATTCAATGCATTTTCCATTAAAAAGGGCCTAGGGGGCGCTGCTGTACTTCAGAAAAGGGGTAGATGACTTTAGCATCAATTATTTCTGTTAGGGTACCCTAATGGATAATTTGGCCTGGTTTATTTCTGAATAGACTGTATTTTCGAAAATGCCCTCAGGCTTCACCCCCAATTTTCACAATGGGTTTTGTTGAAAAATGCCGAAATCAGCCATTTTTGGGACCCTGTGGCTCTGAGACTCTTTCCTGTAAAGGAGTTGGACTTGTGGCAAACTCCTCGTCCGTGTCTTCTGTACTTACCTGCAAAAAATCATTAGAAAAATAATAAACACTTTGTTCTCAGCAACTCAAAAAATGTTGTCATTTTATTCATTTGTATTGACCATGCCTATTTAAGAAACATTATTCTGTAATTGTTGAACAATTTGACCTTGCAGTCTTTCAGCGGTGCAGCCCTTGCCATCTTTACTTCTGAGTGACTCAGCCTCACTGGGATGCATTTTTATACCCAATCATATTATGGACCAGTTGCCGATCAACCTAATTCGCTTTGAGATGTTCCACTAGATGTATTTTTGTAGCCTCATACAACTTTTCCAGTCTTTTGTTGCTCCTGTCCCAACTCTTTTCAAATGTGTAACTGGCATCAAATTCAAAATGAACAGATATTTGTCATTTTATTCATTTGTATTGCCCATGCCTACATAGTAGCCGTAGGTAGATAGCAAATTCAAGCTTGAGCTGCCAGACTTCCGCACTGCATCCTCCACTTTCGCCGCTGCGTTTATTAGAACAAGTTCAATTCATTAGATATATACACATGTACAGCGTTTGATTGCGGAATTTCCCCGCTGATTCCTAAGATTAGATTGCAGACGTGTCTCACGTTTCACACTTGGGATGCGGACCCAGAAAACTGCGCTCTGTCGCCTCGTCCCACCCAGCTCTGCCCTCCACAGAGCTGGCCAATCAGAAGAAAGTGGGCACTTGGGGAGGGAGAAGAGCCTAGCAGAAGAGCCACCCAAATGAGATGTTTCAGGCAGAGACTACAACGGACTATAATTGGGGTTTTTTGAGGATGGCAGTATGAGCTAAATAAGGACCCTTTTTTGGACTTTGAATGATTGGGAGTACTCTAGGGGAGTCCAAGATCAAAATATAAACTTGGAAATGGAGCACAATAGGTCCCCTTTAAATGTCTATCAAACATCAGCCTTAGGGCCAAAACCCTCTGTTTTTGTGTAATGCTGCACTTGGCTGAGCTTGAAAGCAGCTCACATGGAAAACCCCAAATCAGAAAAGGTTGGGACGGTTTTTAAAATTAAAATTAAAACTGAAAACAGTACATTTTAAATTCTCTTTGACCCGTATGAAATTGAAAACAATACAACAGCACATTTTTTGATGTTTCACTATATAGATTTTCTTGATTTTTCAAAACAAGCATTAATTTTAATTTTTGATTTTTGTTACAAAACAGTAAGGACAGTATTTAGGCTACCTCTTTTTAATGGTACCATTCCCTTTTGCAACATTTAAGAACATTAAAGGACTGAAGACGCCAAGTGATTAAGTATTTCACGTGTTATTTTGTGCCATTCTTCCTGCTAACAAGTCTTAAGGTGTGCAACAGGTGTGTGTTGTCACATTTTACGTTTCAGAATGTGCCTCACATTCTCTAATTGGGACAAGTCGGGATGGCAGGCAGGCTAGTTTAGCATCTACACCCTCTTGGAATGCAGCCATGCCTTTGTTATGCATTAGAGTTGGGCGATTTTGACATTTTCAGATCGCCCTAATCGCCCCCTGGGTGGGTGGGGTGGGGGGTGGGATGTTGCTGCGCTGTGGCTGCTGCGTGCTGAATGGGAGGAGCTCACAGTGTAGTACATAGGCCTATACTCATCCAATTATGAAATTATCCTTACCGTTTTATGTACTGTGATTACTTGGGGGAAAAAAAGAACCCAAAATAATTGCTATGGTTGTTGTTATTGATATTAATGAATAGGGTTTTTCTTTTGTAAAGATGACGCGATCCTGCGAACCTAAAGGTAGATGACAGGTCCTGGTGGTGCATAGTACTGGGTGTATTCGGGAGCGAACGAGGTACGTGGCGCGAGTTTTTGAAGGCTGGTGGTTTTTTTAAAGAAAAGAGGAAGAAAAGAAAAACTAAATAAGGAAAAAATCCTCCGGTGATCCACTGGAACGGCCCTGGGAAGGATTTATATTCAGGGTTCTGCCGATGCTGGTCGGTGGTGGTCGGCCCAGACCAGCACTCGGAATGCACCGACCACCACTCAGTCCAGATGGTGCTTTTCCCGACCGCCACTATTTTTTCAAAGATCAGTTAAAATGGATGCATCCAGTGTCCAATAAAATCTCTAGAAACAAAACATAAATGACCCTAAATATGCTCCCCCTTCTTGTTATTGTCAGAATAGCAAACTCTCATTTTCGACCCGCGCCCCCTCTGCGCTGGTCATCATTGATACCGAAAAACAAGCCCAACAGTGATGGAAACACCATGTGCCATCCGAGCCTGCGTGTGCTCGGTATTCATGGTCGAATTGAATCTGAGGCTGTAGGGAAATTATCGATGCGGTTGCCTCAATCGAATAAAAGACAGGCAATTATAATCGGGGCAGGGTGATTGATTTCTGTAGCGCTGTACTTCGCATGTCGAGAGAAAAGTTTTCTTGTTATATAAATGACAGCAAAGCTAGATAAATCTCTGTCAAGGACAGTAACATTCTTTACATGTTGATCTATCAGCGTTTAATAACAGTGGCGGTCGGTGGACGGAAAACCGAGGGGGCGGAGAAAATACCTTGAAACGGATGAGATTATTGACCCAATTTTAATCATTCCGAATGAAAGTGGAATTAAACTGTACTTGTAAAGGTGGTCATTGTTCTTGGTTAACACATTTTCCAACAATATGAATAATCCATTGGCGGTTAAGTAGTCTACAGTTTCCTTTTTGATAAATTGTCAAGGTAAGTGAGTAATAAATTCAATAAAAATGTTTAATTCACGTGCCTTAATGGGTAACCCTTCACGAAAAAAAAGAGCGCGTGAATAAAGAGTTATTGAAATGGTCTATCGCCGAATGTCTGAATATTGAATGTCAATCTAACATAACCTCGGTAAAAGGCACTACTGTGGATTTTCCACGTTAAATTTTGCCACAACCTGCAAAACAAGCTATCAAACCCTCGCTTCATGATTGTTTAATTGAAAACAAAGATTGAAATGCACTTTTTTGCCTTCAATTGACGCGGTTTATCTCTCGTCTTAACGAAGACAATTAGCTACACCTGAGAAGGGAGAGTTAAAATATCCTTTATCAAGGAAAATGACTGAAAACAGATCAAGACTAGTAAGCAGTTTAAAGACGTTTATCGCCCTTCTTCTCTGTCCGAAGGGCGCCACTGAAGAAATGTTTAAAACATAAATGACAGCTAAGTCGTATTCAGAAATTTACTCAAAAGTATTTGGATACAAAATAGAAAAACAAGTTGGACAATATGACATCTATCTATGAAAATTAGAGGCATCTCGCTACGCGCTTTGGAGAACATCAAAGAAACTCAGTAATTTCTGGTGACTTAGAGGCAATATCTGCTTTTGATTTGTCACAAAAAAAATTTCCCAGGTCGTGCGCTCGCATCATATCCCGTCCAGCACTCCAACCATCCTGGGGTGTGTTTCCCAAAATCACAGATGCTAACTTACATAGTTGGACCCATTGACTATGAATGGACAAACTACAGTGCCGTGAAAAAGTATTTGCCCCCTTCCTGATTTCTTACTTTTTTCCATATTTTTTACACTTAAATGTTTCAGATCATCAAACAAATTTTAATATAAGACAAGGATAACCCAAGTAAATACAAAATGCAGTTTCGAAATGATGATTTCATTTATTAAGGGGAAAAAGCTATCCAAACCTTCCTGGCCCTCTGTGAAAAAGTAATTGCCCCCCCCTCTTAAATCATGAATTAATTGTGATGAACCACATTTTTTGAGTCCAATTTCACTAGCCACACCCAGGCCTGATTACTGCCAGACCCGTTGAATCAAGAAATCACTACAATAGAACCTGTTTCACGAAGTTAAGTAGGCTAAAAGATCTCAAAAAGCAACACATCGTGCCGCGATCTTAAGAAATTCTAGAACAGATGAGAAACAAAGTAATTGACATCTGTCTGTCTGGAAAGGGTTACACAGCCATTTCTATGGCTTTGGGACTCCAGCAAACCATGGTGAGAGCCATTATCCACAAATGGAGAAAACTTGGAAAAGTGGTGAACCTTCCCAGGAGTGGCCGGCCTCCCAAAATTACTCCAAGAGCGCATCGACGACTCACCCAGGAGGTCAAAAAAGAACATAGAACACCATCTACAGAACTGCAGGCCTCACTTGCCTCAAATAAAGTCAGTGTTCATGATTCAACAATAAGAAAGAGACTGGGAAAAAATGGCATCCATGGGAGAGTTCCAAGGCGAAAACCACTGCTGACCAAAAAGAATACAAAGGCTTGTCTCACATTTGCCAAAAAACATCTTGATGATCCCCAAGACTTCTGAAAAAATATTCTGTGGCCTGACGAGACAAAAGTTGAACTTTATGGAAAGTGCGCGTCCCGTTACATCTGCTGTAAAACTAACACAGCATTTCATAAAAAGAACATCATACCAAAAGTCAAACATGGTGGTGGTAGTGTGATGGTTTGGGGCTGCTTTGCTGCTTCAGGACCTGGACGACTTGTAGTAATTGATGGAACTATGAATTCTGCTCTCTACCGGAAAATCCTGAAGGAGTATGTCCAAACATCAGTTCATGACCTCAAGCTCAAGCGAACTTGGCTATGCAGCAGGACAATGATCCGAAACACACTAGCAAGTCCACCTCTGAATGGCTTAAAAAAAACAAAATGAAGATTTTGGAGTGGCCTAGATTTCCATCTGCTTGAGATGCTGTGGCCTGACCTTAAACAGGCCGTTCATGGTCCAAAACCCTCCAATTTGGCTGAATTAAAACTATTAAGCAAAGAAGAGTGGGCCAAATTTCCTCCACAGCAATGTAAAAGACTGATTACCAGTTATCGCAAACGCTTGATTGCAGTTGTTGTCGCCGAGGGTGGCACAACCAGTTAATAGGTTTAGGGGGCAATTACTTTTTCGCATAGGGCCAGGTAGGTTTGGATAGCTTTTTCCCTCAATAAATGAAATCATCATTTAAAAACTGCATTTTGTATTTACTCAGGTTATCTTTGTCTAATATTAAAATTTGTTTGATGATATGAAACATTTAAGTGTGACAAATATGCAAAGAAATAAGAAATCAGGAAGGGGGCAAATACTTTTTCCACAGCATTGTACTTTTCAGCATTGATAATGCCTTTCCAGATGTGTAAGCTCCCCGCGCCATAGGCGCTAATGCAACCCGATACCATCAGAGATGTAGGCTTTTGAACTGTGCGCTGATAACAAGCTGGATGGTCCCTCTCCTCTTTAGACCACACAACATGGTGTCCGTGGGTTCCAAAAAAGAATTTCCAATTTTGATTAATCTGATCACAGAACAGTTTTCCATTTTGCCCCAGTCCATTTTAAATTAACTTTGGCCCTGAGGAGACGGGGGCGTTTCTGGATCCTGGTCGCATATGGCTTCTTCTTTGCATGATACAGCTTTCACTTGCATTTGTGGATTGCACGGCAAACTGTGTTCACAGACAATGCCGTGTATTCCAGTGCAGAATCATGCCTGTTTTTAATGCAGTGCCATCTGAGGGCACGAAGAACACGAGCATCCAATATTGACCTTCGGACTTGTCTCTTGCCCACAGTGATTTCTCCAGATTCTCTGAATCTTTTGATGATATTATGTACTGTAGATTCAAAGTCAATTGTCCAGATTAATCAGTGCCAGAGTTTTCAAGGGGAATCAAAAGAAGATCAAAAGAAGAAGTCAGATCCATAAATTGGATCCCATTCTTCAAGAAGGAACCCTAAGCGTTGGAGGCAGGCTGTGCAATTCAGCAAAGCCAGAGGAATCAATACACCTGGCCATCCTGTCCAAGGACATGCACATAACTGCTGTAATTCTTCAGGACATTTACAAAAAGATGGGATTGTGGTTGAAACTACATCCTTTCACAATTGCGACAAAGGTACTGGCTTCCCAAGGCAAACTCTGCCATGAGACTACTTTCATGATGCGTCATAAGTAGCAAGCTACATGGGAAAAGAAGCGAGCAAACAATGTCAAATTTGCCACAAGCCAGAGTGTTACTGGACCATCCTCCCTTCACTAATGCAGGCCTTGACTACTTTGTACCTGTAAAGGCGAAGCAGGACCAGAACACCGCGAAAAGGTATGTTGTGCTTTTAACATGTTTGCTATCTGAGCTGTGCACATTGAAATTGCACACTTGCTGGACATGGACTCATGCATAGGCAGACTAAATAGATTTATGTGTTGGAGAGGAAAAGTTAAGATCATACACTCAGACAATGGCACAGATTTAACAGGTCCTGAACGAGAACTCCGTCAAGCAATTCAGCAGTGGAACCAATCCAAAATTAAAGACGCAACGGGGATTCAAAATTCAACATGCAAAAGTGGATTCAATGGATTTTCAGCCCGCCCAGTGGATCTCATTATGTTGGAGTTTGGGAGAGGCAAATTCAGTCTGTAAAGAAGGTTCTGAATCTGCTGCTGAAGCAGCAAATGATGATGAAAGCCCCCAAACAGAGCTATGTAAAGTTGAGGCTATTGTTAATGCCAGGCCTATCACAGCATGTTCAAACAACCCCAACAACCTCAAGTCCCTGACTCCCAAACATCTATTACAGATGAAAAATCAACCTCTTTTACCCTCAGGACTGTTCCAGCAATCAGATCTACAGTGGGGAAAATAAGCATTGAACACATCAACATTTTTCTCAGTAAATATAGTTCTAATGGGGATATTGACATGAAATTTTCACCTTATGCTGGTAACAACACAAGTAATCCACACATACGAAGAAATCAATACAAATAAGTCCATAAATTATGTGTAATAAAGTGGAATGATGCAGGGAGTAAGTATTGAACACATGAAGAAAAGGAGGTGCAAAAAGGCATGAAAAGACAAGAAACCAGCTGAAATCTGTCAGTATTTAGAAAGCAACCGTGCCCCTATCAGTGCAAATTAATATCAGCTGGCTTTGTCCTAATTGATGGCCTATAAAAAGGTTTCTCATTACTAAGGTGTCACACAAGAAACATCTCATGAAGGGTAAAAGCAAAGAGCTCTTTCAAGACCTTCACAGCCTTATTGTTGCAAAACATACTGATGGCATTGGCTACAGACGTATTTCTAAACTTTTGAATGTTCCAGTGAGCACCATTGGGGCCATAATCCGGAAGTGGAAAGAACGTCATTTCACCATAAAATGTCCAAGACCAGGTGCTCCTTGCAAGATCTCTGACAAAGGAGTCAAAACAATAATCAGAAGAGTTGTCCAAGAGCCAAGGACCACTTGCAGAGAGCTTCAGAAAGACCTGAAATTAGCAGATACAGTTGTTTCAAAGGAAACAATAAGTAATGCACTCAACCGCCATGGCCTCTATGCGTTTTCACTGCACAAGACTCCATTGCTGAAGAAGAAGCATGCTGAAGCTCCTTTAAACTTTGCTGCTCAACATTTGGACAAGCCTATTAAATACAGTGAGAATATAGTCTGGTCTGATGAGACCAAAATTAAACTCTTTGGATGTCATAGCACACAGCATGTTTGGAGGAGAAACGGCACTTACATCACCCCCAAAACACCATACCAACAGTGAAGTTTGGGGGTGGGACCATCATGGTGTGGGGCTGTTTTTCAGCATATGGTACTGGCAGACTTCATATAATTGAAGGATGAATGGAGAAATGGACCGAGACATTCTTGATAAGAATCTGCTGCCATCTACCAGGATGCTGAAGATGAAACGAGGGTGGTCATTTCAGCAAAACAATGATCCCAAGCACACAGCCAAGGAAACACTCAGTTTGTCAAGAAGTGGTCGGGGGGACACCAGATGCAGGAACAATAGAGTTTATTGAACACCAAAACAGTAAATGAGAAAAGCAGGCAATCAGACCAGAAACAAAAGAATGTGCACATGCACTGAACGAATGGGAAAAACTAAGGTACACTGCCCAAGGCAGGGGGAAACAAAGGTACACACTCAATGAGTGGCTTAACTAGAAAACAAAAACTTAACCTAACTAGACTGACGGAAACACTGGGAGACTTAGACAAAAGGGACACAAGACGTAGGCACAGCAAAAACGCAAGGCTCGGGAATCGCACAAAGGAAATACTCGGGAGGGCACAGAAGCTGAGATTTCACAATGTAGCTCAGAGCCTACAAAGTTCCGTCTGAGGATCACTTCCCTCCTGCCCACAGAAATACACACGGGAGGAGGCGGGCACTCGGAAGGCAATCTCAGAAGGAAACAGAAACACATGGGATTAATAAACAAATTCACAAGAACCGGGTTAATAATAATGACTCGAGACAAGACGCTGAGACAATCAATCAAACTAGAAGGTTTAGATTAAGGTAATTTAAACGTGACGAGTATAAAAACGCCATGAGAGAAGCAAAGGAAAGCATAGCTGTAAACGTAGTTAGTCAGGGAAAGCTTAGGAAGAAATTACAAAAGCTAGAAACGCTCGCATATGCTAATAAGTTAATTAAGCTTAATACCATGTGACTATGGGCTCTAATTTCTTGGCGCAGTGCAGGGTGGCGCAGTGTGGCGTAGCCCACGCAGTGGTAATTTCATCCGGTGCAGCCCGCGCAGTGGTAATTTCGTGCGGTGCAACACCGCGCGCAGCCACTTTGGCAATTTTGTAGACGGACGTGCGCCGAGATGGGTGTGGCCGCTTAGTAGGGGGAGGTGTCACATACTCATCATGAAGCAGTGACAATTTCATCAATAAAGGCTCTGCGGAAAGTGTGCAGAGAGCTCGCCAGCTCCAACCTGGTTTACTTTCTGTGCAGTGGTAATTTGGCTGATCGGCGCACTGTGCGCACACGTCACCGAAACCTCACAGGCAGGTTTCCAGAATGTCAGGCACATACCAATGCAATAAATAATTACAGCAACCACTATTTAATGTAACTATCTGAAAAAGCAGATAATTTACAGTATCTATATCGATTGTCCTGATGTCAGATCAAACAGAGAGAGAGAGAGAGATGTGTGCATGTGGGCACGTGAGTGCGTGTGTAGGCTATGAGGGTATGTGTCCTTCAGCTGCTTTCACTCCGGTTGCGAAACAAATTTTTTGCACGACTGATTACATTCAAAGTCAATGCAAAGACGCGAATACACGCGTGCAAGCGGCTTAGTACTACTATTATTGTCACTTAGGTTTTATCATTTTTAGTGGGGGAAAGGAATACAGCCTGATTGCTATGATCTCGTACTGAGTTAAGATCACATATTGAAAATAAATGTGTAACGTATCTTGCATTGTTGTCTATGCATGTTAATCCCAAAATTTTAAGCAGCAACAGGGTGTAATAATAGGAACACGCTATCCATCGTTTCTCTTCCCAATGATGCAGGCAGAAGAAATGAATGAGCAACCGTCGATTTTATTCCAACTTCATAAGTTTGAATGATCTGACGTAGTTTTGTTTTGAAATACCATTCACTTTCGCTAATGGTAATAATTTGCGAATGCCCTAGCTAGCCAGCTAACTAGTATTCGTAATGCTTAATATAGACGTAAGCGGTGCAGAAAACACGCCTGAAGCAGCAAAGTAAAATGCAACATTAACGCATCATGCAGATATAGGACAGAGGCTTCTTTATTCCAACACTTTAAAGGTGAGGGGAGGAGCTCATTTGATTAGTGAAGATTTGAATCGGCTGTGTTAAACCCACTCACGCCTTCTCTCCTCCCTCTTTGCCACTTGTGCCGGCAGGAGGGACAGAGGCGGGACAGAGGAGTACTTGCGCCGGGCACAAAATTGCTAAATACGCCTGGATACAACCCGTTGGCGCGGCACTCCCCCCATTCGCTGCACCTGTGCCTGGTCAACGAATTTAGAGCCCAATATATACAATCACCCTCAAATAAGTGCTGGTTAGTACGGGTTAGTAACGAACCTTTCAGAGAACACATTCACTCAGAGTTTAGCGAGACCCAGAATTAAGCACAGGTGGAAGTAATGAATGAAATACCACAGCCGATTCCGAATGAGGAAACGTGCTTGCACAACGAGATGCAGGCATGCTGAAGGCTGTCAAATGACACAACAGGAGTTTGGGCAAGAGTGAATCAATCCTCAGACGGCGGAAAAGAAAGCTGAAAAAATAAAGCGAGAGTAAGGCACGGGAGAAAAGGCACAAGCACAAAAATAAAAGTAATAAGCACGATGACAAGACAGCACACATGAGGCAGAACCATAACACAGTTAGTTTCATTGAAAGAAAATAAAGCTGCTAGAATGGCCCAGTCAATCACCCTACTTGAATCCAATTGAAAATCTATGGAAAGAACTGAAGATCAGAGTTCATAGTAGAGGCCCCCAGAACCTTCAAGATTTGAAGACAGTTTGTGTGGAAGAATGGACCAAAATCACACCTGAGCAATGCATGTGACTAGTTTCTCCATACAGGAGGCGTCTTGAAGCTGTCATTACTAACAAAGGCTTTTCTACTAAGTATTAAAGAAATTTCAGTAAACGTGTTCAATCCTTTTTCCCTGTGTCATTACACTTCATTACACATAACTTAATTTATGGACTTTTGATTTCTTTGTATGTGTGGATAGCTTGGGTTGTTACTGACATCTGGTGAAAATTTCATGTCAATAGCCACATTAGA
Organism: Gymnothorax javanicus; assembly: GCA_029692085.1. Lineage (NCBI taxonomy): Eukaryota > Metazoa > Chordata > Actinopteri > Anguilliformes > Muraenidae > Gymnothorax > Gymnothorax javanicus. The sequence continues at coordinate 86,020,040 of CM056196.1, forward strand.
AATATATTTACTGAGAAAAATGTTGATGCGTTTGATACTTATTTTCCCTGCTGTATATGTTCTTTGGTGGTGGCAGCAGACATATCATACTGTTGATCTGTTTTGGAAGTGCTTAATGAATGAATATCTGGATTTTCTCCGAGAACGGCATAAGTGGCTTCAAATCAAAGAAGCCCTCTCAATAGGCAATGTTATTCTGTGACTATTCTGCTGCCGTAATCCTTGGGTTATGAGCAGAGTTGCAAAGACTATTGCAGATAGAAGGGGTCTTTTCCCTAGAGTTCTGGTCATGACAAAGACTTATACCTTAGAAAGCCCCGCCAACAAACTTTGCCTGATTGATAACGCAAATGAATGTGTTCACTTACATTTTTTGTTCTGTTTAGCTAAAGGTTGTTAAAATGTGATATATAACATACCAAAGTACACCACCTAGTGACTTAATGTGTATTTGGACTATGAGGCACTTCCTTTGAGAGGAGTCAACAGTGGAGGAGGTTGTGCATGTGGTCTGTGGCTCATTACAGCTTTTGACCACTGAAATTCCTTAGTATCGTGTTACTTTCATTATGAAGTCCTTGAACAACCACTTGAACAGAGATAGAAATTGGTTAATAAAGTAGAACTGGATTTGGATATCTTGGGTATTCATCTTAGGCCCTTGCCCTTGCCCTTTATGCACAGAAATTCCTCTTGATTTCTTGAATTTTTTTATTTTGTTATGCACCATAGGAGTGAAATATCCAAATCCCTTCCTATCGCTCTTTGATGAACATTGTTTTTAAACCTTTCAGTGGTCTTGCAACACATTTGGGGGCAAACTGGCAATCATCCGCCCATTTTTGCCCCAGAGGGACTTTCCGAGATGCAGCATGTGGAGTTTGCATGTTTTCCCCTTGTTCATGTGGGTTTCCTCTAGGTACTACAGCTTCCTCCTACAGTCCAAAAATATGCATGCTTGGCTAACTGGAGTCTCTGAATTGGTCTTTGTTTTGAATAATCATATATCGCTTGATTCCTACATGTACTACGAAGAGAACAGTGGGCGACATGAGATTGCAAAAAAATGTTGTCAAACAATGAAGAAACAAACAATCATCAGGTGTTTATAATCACGCCATAATTACACATTTTTTTTTACAACCTCATTAGTAACCCTAAATTGCCCCATCCCAAATTTGCTTGGAATGCTCTGCAGGCTTGAATGGCAGGAATGCCTTGTTTTTAATTATATCAGGGACGACAATTTTCTGCCGATCCGCGGCGTTTTAAAATCATTTTTGGTCGTTCTCCTAAATTGTCTAAATATGATGAGAAAATGTAATGGTATATAGTGGGGTCTATCACTACGCGGACACTAACGTGGGCATGTGCAACACTTCGTCTCAAGTTACATTCCCGCGGAATTGAGTGCAAAAGTAACCCGATATGAGGCATATTTAGCAAGTCTTTTGCGTTTAGTAATACGGGCAATGACTAGACGTATTTGTATGATGTAAAAAAAAAAAAAAAAACAAAAGTGGCGTTACATAATTTCATATGTGCAAATGCTGACATCAGCGGAGCACATAGTTCGCGAAACACGATAAACGTGGTGAAACGTAAGGAATCGCGTATAACAGAGATTGATAAGGCCGTTAAAAAGTTCAAGTGGATAAAAAAAGTCACGTTGAATGTTAAAATTGGCAAAAGCACTCAAACCATTGTGGAAACACTGTCAAGTTTTGTGAAGAAAATGGACTTGGCTGCAAAGCCCCTGTGCATATACTGTATCGATTTGATAAATTATGGATCTGTTGCTGGTCGTCGGTCCAACTAGCTACTCCTTAGGATTAACATTCAACAAATCAAGAAATTGTGCCGATCAGCCTGGATTATCGAAGGATGTTTGCAATTGGGGAATTCAGCTAAACCAACAGATGACAGCACGAACAATACCATACCTTTCACGCCAATCGCAGACATATAAGCCCATTCAGAGGTAAAATATTTTTTAAAAATGTAGTTGAATGAATTATTGTATCTAACTAATAAACATGATGGATATTGGCATTTTATAAATCTGATAAAATAAATTAATCAATTTCTTAAAATCTAAGAAAGTGGACATACACACCAATTATTATGATACACTTGATTTATTTTATTTATAATTTGTGTTGTTTGATTTCAGAAATTTTCAGTAAGTGATCACATTTATCACTATGCAATAGCTGAAATATTTTTATTGTGGTGGTGGGAATTACCAACAGTTAGAAAACTTATTTTGACTTGATTCTAGTTGCAATATTTGTATTGGTCCTTTCTGCGTTTTTTAAATTTCATTTCCTTTTAACTTCAGTCTTACTTCTTTGGAGATGGTCAGCTCATTAAAAAAAACTGATCCATGTATCAAAGCTGTTATTGTAATTTATCATAATTGCATATTAATTTTGGTGATGGTGAGCCATGTTCCTATTTTTGTGTTTATGAACTAAGAGATCAAGAAGTTAAGCTTCTTTATGTAATTGAATATTTCCAAGCACTACTAGGTGTCATAAAGTCAGCTTATTCATATGAATGGTTTTTCTTATATGTGTATTTGATAGTTTCAATATCTGTCAATAATGCCAATAGTTGTCCTTAAACCTAAATGTCACAAATATGTCAAATTAAGAACAATTTCAAAATTCTTAAAATGCAAAAGGTCTGGAGCTTCTGGGTGGCTTCTGGGCCCCCTACTGGGCTCTGCCCTGGACCCAAACCCCCTGCTTACTTTCAGCTGAAATCATGTTCAGCTGTTGTCATCCCTGTTATATTGTCTGCAATGACATAGAAGACAAATAAAGTTGATAAATCACAGCTTTCTCTTTTTATATGCATTTTACCATCCCAACTTTTTTCCGAGCTGGAGTTGCTTCCTTCCTACATTCACAATGAAAAACTCCATGAAAGTTTTTAGGTTTGAGCCCCCTTGCTGTAACTGTGAGGTGATTGTTTTGCTGATTTGACTTTTTTATTTTAAAATAATTCCATATTTATAATCATGTTTCTGTTTCCAGGGGACTCTGGAGATGCTCAGGGATCTTCAAATGACCCCTCTTCAGAATCACATAAGCAGAAAGAGAAGGGAACATAATGGGAAAGCTTGGCACCTGGTGGCCAGAAGGATAACACACGCCATCTTTGAACTGTTAAACATCCTTGCTTCCCAGCTTTTGGGACAGAAATATGCAGAACAAACATGCTGTTTAATTTTGGGAAGTGATTGTTTTCACTTTATGTAGCAGAAAACCTTTTTGTTAATCGTGTCCTGCAGCTCACTGCGACTGACAATGCCTTAGTTTTTAATACTGTTTGAGGGATATTGGCTTTCCTGTCAGATCTCTGATTCAAGTGACATGTCAGTGCTGTTGTTCCTGTAATTGCCATCAATGCAGAAGTTTTAATTGTTCTTGTCACTGCAGTGGCTATCAAGGGTTTTATGAGGGTTTCTGCTGATAGTGTGGGGAAATTTTGAGTTCTGTCATGAAAAAATAGATCAATATGCGGCGTTTTTCAGACTATGGCCATCACTAAAAAAGATGCCCAGTCTTTTCCATCCTCTAGAGCTCAGGCTTTGGGAAGAGAGGAAGATACTTTTTGTTTAGGGATTGAATGCGTGGATTTAGAGGCTGAAGTACATTTGAGGAACTTTTCTTTTAGTAAACCTTAGTATTTAAACCTTTTAATTTTATGGCTAGCCTGCTGAGATCTGTCATGTAAGATTTTGGGAAGCTGTATTAATTGGGCTATTTAGCTATATTACTTAAAGCAGAAACACATCATCAAATACTTCATGTATATTGTGCCTTCCCTAGTGCTCAAACTGATGTGATACCTTTATATTCTGCCAGTATATTGCAGTTTTTTGGCGCGTCAGTCTCCGTAAACTAATAGGATTTGACCTGCTTGCATACATTGTAAATTACTGGGCTGTGGGGATGGCAAAAATATTTTTTTTCCCTGAACCCATTATCACACGCTTTCACCACTAGTCAGACTGCATATACAGTACCACTCAAAAGTTTGGACATACCCACATTTTTCTTACCAAACATGTTAAATAAAGAAGCGCCCTTTATTTTGCAAAAAAAAGATCTAATTGTTGAATCCATCAAACTAACCAGCATTTGTTGTCATATTTGCTGAGCATTCTCACATTTTCTCCCCCACCAGGACAGTCAGATGGCAATAATGAGTTTCCAGCTGCACAGTTGTCTAACTTCCCAAAGATTTGCTGCACTTGTGATGAGCTTTTCATCAGCCTTTTTGCCCAATAAGTCCCAAAACACCTTGACTTTAATTCGGCCATCAGAAAAAGGACTGAGCTTGATTATGTTTACTTTGCAAAATATGGCTTCTCTGAGAATTCCAAAATTTTGGAAACTACTCAGACAAATAAATTATTCTTTTCTAAATTCTGACTGTTTAACTCTCACCTGACTCCATTTGAGATTATGTAGAGAAGTTAAGCCATTTAAATTTCTCTAAAAACAGAGTGCTGTGACATTAGCAAAGTGTGCCCAAACTTATGACTGATATTGTATGTGCACATCATGTTCATATGCGCCATGTGCAGACATTTTCATTAATCATTTCATATTTTTGAATGTTCATATAGACAAACATTAAAGTCAGACAACTTTAAGAACCAATTCTTTATTAAAAAAGACAGTAAATGTGCAGCGCAGGGAAGTTGCCAATGGGGCGGTTGATGCTGCTCTTCTACTTCCAGCGTCTATGGTAAGCTTCCACAGAATTGGTAAAAAAAATATATATATATATATATATATATATATATATATATATACTGTATATACAGTGGGGGAAATTAGCATTGAACGCATCAACATTTTTCCCAGTAAATATATTTCTAATGGGGCTATTGACATGAAATTTCCACCAGATGTCAGTAACAACCCAAGTAATCCACAAATACAAAGAAATCAAAACAAGTAAGTCCATAAATTAAGTTGTTAAGTTGTGTTTAATAAAGTGGAATGACACAGGCAATAAGTGTTTAACACATGAAGAAAAGGAGGTGCAAAAAGGTATGGAAAGCCAAGAAACCATCTGAAATCTGTCAGTATGGAGAAAGCAATCCTGCCCTGTATCAGTGAAAATTAATATCAGCTGGCTTAATCCTAATTGATTGCCTATAAAAAGGTTTCTCATTACCAAAGTGTCACACAAGAAGCATCTAATGATGAGTAAAAGCAAAGAGCTCTCTCAAGACCTTCACAACCTTATTGTTGCAGTGAGCACTGTTGGGGCCACAATACGGAAGTGGAAAGCACATCATTTCACCATAAACCGGCCACGACCAGGTGCTCCTTCCAAGATTTTGATAGAGGAGTCAAAAGAATAATCAGAAGAGCCATGGGCCCCTCGTGGAGAGCTTCACTAAGACCTGGAATTAGCATGTACAGTTGTTTCAAAGAAAACAATAAGTAATGCACTCAACCACCATGGCCTCTATGCTCCCTCACCGCGCAAGACTCCATTGCTGAAAAAAAAAAAGCATGTTGAAGCTCGTTTAAAGTTTGCTGCACAACATTTGGACAAGCTTATGAAATACTGGGAGAATGTAGTCTAGTCAGATGAGATCAAAATTGAACTCTTTGGATGTCACACCACATACAATGTTTGGAGTACAAACGGCTCTGCATATCACCTCCAAAACACCATACCAACAGCAAGTTCGGAGGTGGGAACATCATGGTTTTTCAGCATATGCTACGGGCAGACTTCATGTAATAGAAGGACAGATGAATGGAGAAATGTATCGAGGCATTCTTGATAAGAATCTGCTTCCATCTACGAGGATGCGGAAGATGAAACAAGGGTGGACATTTCAGCAAGACAATGATCCAAAACACACAGCAAAGGAAACTCTCAATTGATTTCAGAGAAAGAAAATAAAGCTGCTAGAATGGCCCAGTCAATCACCCGACTTGAATCCAATTGAAAATCTATGGAAAGAACTGAAGATCAGAGTTCATGCAAGAGGCCCCCAGAACCTTCAAGATTTGAAGAGTTTGTGTGGAAGAATGGGCCAAAATCACACCTGAGCAATGCATGTGACTAGTTTCTCCATACAGGAGGCATCTTGAAGCTGTCATTACTAACAAAGGTTTTTCCACTAATTATAAAATTAATTTCAGTAAACGTGTTCAATACTTTTTTCCTGTGTCATTCCACTTTATGACACATAACTTAATTTTTAGACTTATTTTTGTTTTGATTTCTTTGTATGTGTGGATTACTTGAGTTGTTACCAACATCTGGTGAAAATTCATATCAATAGCTCCATTAAAAATATATTTACTGAGAAACATGTTGACGCGTGTTCAATACTTATTTCCCCCACTGTGTGTATATATATATATAAGCCATTAAGATAAGCCATTGATGGTTTCACATGGAACTTACCAAGTTGATGTGCACTCCTTTCTATTGTAGGTGCAGGTAAGGTTAAGTTCACAATGTAATAATATATACACTGTGACACTGCTGCATTTGAAAAGTAATGTAAGACTTCAGAAGAACGTCTGCTGTTAGAAATGTCAATCCGTTCAATTACTTTTGGGCAGCAAAAAGTTCATTGTTGTGGTGTACTCCTACATTAGCATTTATTTAGAAAATGTTTTTCTGTAAAATTATTTCTTTATCGTCCCATATTTCAAGACACCGTTTTCTGCAGCTATTATTCAGGTTTACTAACAAGACACTGAGTCACCATCTCTCAAAGTTAAGTAGTTACAAACATGTTTCTAAAGAAATCAGTTTCATTTTGCCATTTTTTTAACTGAAATTTATCATTTTCACTATCATTATGATAAATTTTGCTTAATGGCATAGCAACTGAGCGTAGAATGATATTTTCAGCATCTACTGTGCTGAACGTTATCGGAGTGGTATCTGCTGTGCGAAATTATACATTAGGATGGAGTAATGGCTGCTGGAGATGGAGATTTTCAGTTGCACGGGAAGACTGTTGTCAGAAAAAATAAGTTCATTTTTGTAGAATTTGTAACATTATCAATGACTTGTATTTTTGACAAATGTAGTGCCTCTGTGAATAAAAGCATCACTTTCTTAAGAGAATATTAAACATTTTACAGTCATTCCAAACCTTTCAGTGATACATACTGTACTGTATATGTCTTGTATGTCAGTATTTCAAAACTTCATTATTTCAACAGTTGGCTTTGTGGAGTGGCCCCTTCTCATTCATTTCAACCTTTTTTTTTTGTTTATGCCTAGAAAAAAATCATATGGTTCAGGTAAGCATAATTTTTTTTTGTTTTATGATCAGGTTTATTTTATATTTGTCATCCAAGCTGTTTTGCTATGTATTAATGGCAAATGCAATGCAAAAAAGGATTGTTCCTTTTATTATTTCACCGTATTAAATTTTTTCAATTCATTTTAAAGAATGTTGTTTTTTTTTTTCAACAAAATATGAGATTTGAAGTGAAATTGACTTAGCTTATATTGACTTCACATCTAAATCCATGCTGAATTTGGACTGGATACAATTATTTAATATGCAGTTTTTCCCCATACATAAGGAATGAAACATACAACCCCAAATCTGAAAGATTTGAGAAAGTTGTTAGATTAAAATTTACACCAGAAGCAGTGATTTGTAAATTTGATTTGTGTTTCGTTAAAAGCAGTAGGACTGCACATTATTTGATGTTTCACCTCTTGAATTTTATAAATGTTTCAGGATAAACACATTTTGATGAAGGTACTGGCTATACACTGTATTAAAAACACTTAATAAACATTTTTGGACTTAGGACATTGATTGATTTTCATGTTTCAGTATTTCAGGTATAATGTTGTCCCATTCCTCCAGCGAACAAACAAATATTAAGGTGTGCAATGGTCTGGGGTTTTCGTTTTCCTATTTTGCTTTTTAAAATGGGTTGCATGTTCTCAAAGCGGGACAAGTCGGGACTGCAGACAAGCTAGTTCAGCGCCCGCACCCTCTTCTAACAAAGCCATGCCTTTGTAATGCGTGCCTTATGACATTTTGCATTGTCTTGTTGAAATATCCATGGGTGTCCATGGAAAGAATGTTGCTTTGCTGGCAGCATATGTTGCTCCAAAATCTCAATGTTATTTTCAGCATGAACGTCTTCAACCCAAATGTCACCAAATTTTCTGATGACGTGCTGTATAGAAGGTACAGAAGAAGCCTCTTACCTTTTATTGCATAATTGCTCTCAATCTCTTTCCATGTCAGATTGCCTGATTAACAATCACATCATTTATTTACTGAACGAAGACCAATACATAAGCCGATAATGATTAAGAAATTTTCCATCAAGAAATGACAAATCTCCAGGCTTCACTTTAGAGGAAAGAACGATGGCGGACAAATTTTCCCTGTTTTTTTGGCCTTTTTTCAAACATATTTCCCTTGCATTGCTGTAATTTTACTGAATTACATAATTATAATGGTATTTTGTAATTTGAAGTGAGTCAGTAAAAGGAAATGTTTTGGTATAGTGGCACGTTCTGGCAAAAAGGACTTTTCAGATGGAATTCATTAAAACAAGTATGAAATACTCAGATCCCCCACCTCAGGATGGCTGATGTTCCAAAAAGAAATTCAGGAACAGCAGAAAGCATTTTCCAAAAATGGATGATGGATGGACGTATGAAAAGGCACATCTACAGAATAAGCTGTATCTGGATACTGAATTCTGTTGGAAAATATTGACTGGTTCTGGCATTCTGGCCTGGGAACAAAACGCGATGGAGGGACGGACCGATGTACAAGAGGACAGAAGGAAGGATTACAAGGCACACAACAAGATGTATCTAGTGTATATGTTACATTTTGCTGGGAAATGTTGAACGGTTAAGAAGTTCTGGCCTGGAAAAGAAGCATGATGGAAGGACAGACATGCAGACGGACACGCAGGACAACAACACTAAATGAGAAGTCCACTTGCAAAGCCTACTAAGTCAAGTTGGTCCATTTTTTTAGAAAAATCTTATTTTTTTGGTAGGCATAGAAATTATCTTCCATAGATACCAATTTTTCACTATACTGAAACTATTAGCCTTGCTGACATAATCCATGAGGCAATTAATTATTTTTTTTAATAAATGACTGATGATTGATTTTGCGATACAAAGTTTTGACATAGCAGGTTTTGAAAGTGGAGTGGAAATTTAGCAGGTTTTGACAGTGCTTAAACCAGCCCGTTGCTCAATAGGTGAAGGTATTTGACTCAGGACCCACTCTACAAACAACTCAATGCTACAGACAGCACAGTGGTTGAATAGCTGCTATGACAATGACAACAAAGTCCATGGGTTCAAATCCCCCTTTTATGGTATCACCATCATCACACTTTTCTGAACTGCCCAAACCAACAAAGCTCGACTGTGATTGGTTCCTTCTAGTGAACGAAAACGGAATCACGTTTCCACATTGGCTGATGACTTAGCAGAATTTGACAGTTTTCCTCCTACACTTGGCGGGTTTTGACAAGAGTTTCGCTTTTTCTGTTACAATTTATAACATGATTTAGTAGGTTTTGAAAGTGGACCTATCAGTGGGACATGCGCAGGTGCTTGAAAGAGAGGCTAAGGGAGATAACTCATTTATTTTCAAAACTTGACTTAGCAGGTTTTGCAAATCGACTCGTCAAATACTCCTTGCACTTTGTAGCAGGGTATAATAACATTCTTAAGCCGAACTGCGGTAATTCAATATTTTGCTCTGACTTTAACAACAGTACAATATCAGCCATGCATACAGACGCATCTTGTTTCTTAAGCAGCAAAGTTCTTTGATTCATTGTAGACTGCCAACAGATAGTGGGTCCTCAGTCGAGGATATGGTCATTATATCCAGAGTGTATCATGCTCATATTTAGAAAAACAGTATTTGAAAATGCTGAAAAATGTCCTTTAATCCACATCTTATTGTATGGAGCCAACTCTCCACTGTGTTAAGTCTGCAGCCCTAATGGTGGACCCTCGTTTTGCCCCCAGTAGACAGCAGTAGTTTGACTCTATTCAAGAGCAATGAAATTGAAATATATGACCCATCACATCAAATCAGGTATTAAGTCGCATTTTGGGTAATATGAGTTATGCATATTTTCAGATTCATGACTGAAAAAGCTTCATTTTGGTACCAAAACCATTTTTGGTACCAAAATGAATTTTGTGCGGGGAATCTGGGCAAGTCAACAACCTCATCAATACCATTATCCTCATCATTTTCATTCTCAGACTCCACAGAATGTTCGTCATCGAAATAGTCGAGGGCGAACTGCAACAAATTCTCCTGATCTACACTACCTACACCATGCACTTTGCAGTGCATTAAGTCATTGGGCGCTTTTGCCGCCTTTTCGGCCATTTTTTCTCCGTTAGAAGTGATCTAAACACAGTATTTCTTATTTCGACAAATACTTGCCCTTTATCCTGACATCAAATTTTATCGACCTTTCCACAATTTGTCCATCAGATTTGGCTGTTTAAACAAAAATCAAAGGCGAGTGAGACATGGACGCAGGCATTAACACGTGACCCGGTTCAGCCAATCAGATCACCGAATTGGCCACCTGCATAGCAACAGTGGGAGCCCTCAAAAATCCGTCTGCATCCCATGTATGGAATATTTAAATGAGGATTTCTTTGCATCACTATGAAGAGGGAATCCCAAGCTTCATATGGATATTGGGGTTGCCCTCCTACGGCCGGGAATAACGCCAGCAGCGAGCGTGTTTTGGAGCCAAAAATTGCAACTTTCTCTGTCAAAATTGGACCAGTCAAGTCCAGTCAAGATAGTGTTCACAAAAGTGGTCAAAAACATTATTTAGGATTAATATTTATTGATTCTGATGCAGGAGGAGGAAGACGAGGTATTTATGACCCAAATTTTGCCAATTTTGAAAATTTGACAAAATTCACCTGCATTGACTTGGCTTTAGCACAAAATTAGCCCGTGCGACTTAATACCCGATTTGATGTGACGGGTCACGTATATTAAATAGAATGAGGTAAAATGAAGTAAGTTATTTCATTTGTGGATAGCTATATCCATATAAGGTGATGTGTTGGGATCACAACCATTTTTATATGTAGTTCCCCCATTTTAAAACAAAGGAGCTGCTTATGATGCAACTCTCCCACCCACATCTCCTTCGGCAAAACATGGTTGAGACTGTCACAAATTTGACATGTATAGCAGCACTGTAAATGGCTCTCTCTAATGATGTCTTGACTGCAGACAGCAGGAGCAGGATTAATTCTGCAGTAAAGGGTATGTCTGTTCAGATCCAACCTAATACCTAAAACTCACTCGATGGCTCCTCACCTCACAGCTGGGAAATGACTTCAAACATTTATTGTCTATTTTCTATATGTGTGTGTGTGTGTGTGTGTGTGTGTCAATATTGGAGGGATTTCTGGGATAGTTGTTCATTGTTTTATTATCGGCAGATAATGATTGATGCATTTAATTCAAGTTGATTTTGTTTACCACGTATCGAAGATATAGCGGTTGAACCTCAGTGGTTTGTTTTTTAATTAAATTAATTTAAATGATTTTTGGCTCAAATATGGACACCAAAATTTGACATCAAAAATAAGTTCTTAGCAGAAAGGATGTTGGAAATTAAAATTGGTAAGTATCATGTTGATTTGACCGTAAGTTATTTACTGACAGTCCAGTGAATAAATTCCACTTTGTCACAAAACTTTCCTGGTCAGCACATATGAGGATGTCAGACTGAAATTGTCGGATAACGGTCATTGCCCTTTGTGTCCGCTGTGCTAACGACTGTTACCATGGCAGACAGGTCGAATGTAAGTGCTACTCTACTGATGAACTGACTTTCCTTGTGCAGATAAACCTATCTCTTCCCTGCTAATTTCCATCAATTTTGAAAAATGCTAACTCAAATACTGAAAATCATTTTGTGTCCAGTAAATCACGACCGTTACCAAAGACAAATTTTGATTTTAATCCTATGATTATGTGCATGAATTTATTGATTTTATATGTTTTAAGAAATGACTCCGTGCACACATTTCATTGGCAACAAAAGTTTTCCAGGGTCTTGTTGCGAGTTGGCTAATTTCTTCTACTATGAGTATCGTGTCCACAATTTTGTATGCTGCAACAACTGTTATGCGAAAAGGGAAATATGATAAAAATTGTCCGAATCCATCCTTATTCTTGATCATCATTCTGCAATTGGCCATCCTCCCGCAAGGTGAAATCTTACTGACTGCTATTTTCACAACTTTTCCATGTAATTTATGTTATTTTCATATTTTGGAATCAATGCAATTTAGACCCTATATTTAGTGGAAAGTGGTACAAAGACAATATATCAAATGTTGTGTGACGGAGCGTCCCCGTCACTGACTGACTGCAAGCAGAGCGTACCCACACGCACACATACCGGTACACGTCCGCTTCTACACACACACACACAGCTAAACACAGTATTCATTCCTCAATCCCTTTCAGTCTCACAAAGTATCTCATAAGCAGAGCAATAATCACTTTTCCCCACAGTTTGTGTAGCACAACTAAGAGTGCACACTTGGGAGCTCTACCTTCATTTTACGCTTACAAACCCATTTCGAAAATGGTTGGGACGAAGTGTAAATTGTGAATAAAATCAAAATTCAATGACTTTCAGATCACATGAGCCAATATGTTATTTACAATAGAACATAGATAACATTTCAAATGTTGAAACTGAGACATTTTACATTTTTATCCACAAAATTAGCTTATTTCAAATTTTCTGGCTGCAACAGGTCTCAAAAAAGTTGGGACACAGGCAAAAAAGGGCTCCTAAAGCAATTAATATATAAGAGAATCGGCTGAAAGAACATTTAGCAAGTAATTAAGTTAACTGGCATCAGGTGTGTAACATGATTGGCTATATTAAAAGGGATGTCTTAGAGAGGCTGAGTCTCTCAGAAGTAAAGGCTCTCCAACCTGTGAAGGCTTGCGTAAAAAAATTGTGGAATACTTTAAAAACAATGTTCCTCAACGTCAAATTGCAAAGGCTTTGAAGGTCTCATCATCGACAGTGCATAACATCATCAAAAGATTCAGAGAAACTGGAAAAATCTCTGTGCGTAAGGGACGAGGCCAAAGACCTTTACTGGATGCCCGTGATCTCCAGGCCCTCAGACGCCACTGCATCACTCACCAGCATGATTCTGCCATTGACATTAATAAATGGGCCCAGCAATACTTCAAGAAACCACTGTTTGTCAACACAGTCCGCTGTACCATCCACAGATGCCACCTAAAACTCTATCATGCAAAAAGGAAGCCATTTTTGAGCATGATCCAGAAGCGCCGCCGTGGTTTATGGGCCAAGGCTCATTTAAAATGGACTGTAGCAAATTGGCAAAGTGTCCTGTGGTCAGACGAGTCCAAATTTGACATTCTTGTTGGAAATCAATGGCATTGTGTCCTCCGGGCTAAAGAGGAGAAAGACCACCCCTCCTGTTATCAGCGTTCAGTTCAAAAGCCAGCATCTCTGATGGTATGGAGATGCATTAGTGCATATGGTGTGGGACACTTGCATGTTTTAAAAAGCACCATGAATGCTGAAAGGTATATAAAGGTTTTGGAGCAACATATGCTCCCCTCCAGATGACATCTATTCCAGGGAAGGCCTTGTGTATTTCAGCAGGACAATGCAAAACCACATATTGCAGCTATTACAACAGCATGGCTTCATAGTAGAAGAGTCCATGTGCTGAACTGGCCTGCCTGCAGTCCTGGTCTTTCACCGATTGAGAACATTTGGCGCATAATTAAATGAAAAGTCTGTCAAAGGAGACCCAAAACTCTCCAGCAGCTGGAAGCCTGTATTAAACAAGAGTGGGATCAAATTCCAATGGCTAAACTCAAGAAACTTGTCTCCTCAATGCCCAGACACCGCCACTCTGTGTTAAAAAGAAGAGGGGATGCTTCACCATGGTAAACAGCCCCTGTCCCAACTTTTCTGAGACCTGTAGCAGCCATCAAATTTGAAATGAACTCATTTTGCAGATAAAATTGTAAAATTTCTCAGTTTCAACATTTGCTATGTTATCTCTGTTCTATTGTGAATAAAATACTGGCTGGTGTGATTTGAAAGTCATTGCATTTTGATTTTATTCACAATTTACACTTTGTCCCAACTATTTCGGAATTGGGGTTGTACATTGTTTCATGACACTTACCCAGTATGATAGTACTGCTTGAAAGATGCGGTCTTCCCATTGTTTGAGCAAACCAGGCAGAATGTACTTCCGGACTAAATAGCCAAGATGCGCGCGTCTACACGGTCATATGCAGGGGCATTACCAAGAGGGGGCAGAAAGCTCTGCCCACCCAATGAAAACTCATGATAAAAAACTGATTTACTGCTATTTGATAACAAACACGCAATATCGCACGTGATTCTCAGCCGGAGGTAGACAGCCATTAAGAGAGAGCTTTAAGTATGCTTCATCTTTCTACAGTGGGGAGAACAAGTATTTGATACACTGCAGATTTTGCAGGTTTTCCCACTTACAAAGCATGTAGAATTCTGTAATTTTTATCATAGGTACACTTCAACTGTGAGAGACAGAATCTAAAACAAAAATCCACAAAATCACCTTGTATGATTTTTAAATAATTAATTTGCATTTTATTGCATGACATAAGTATTTGATCACCTACCAACCAGTAAGAATTCCGGCTCTCACAGACCTGTTAGTTTTTCTTTAAGAAGCCCTCCTGTTCTCCACTCATTACCTGTATTAACTGCACCTGTTTGAACTCGTTACCTGTATAAAAGACACCTGTCCACACACTCAATCAAACAGACTCCAACCTCTCCACAATGGCCAAGACCAGAGAGCTGTGTAAGGACATCAGGGACAAAACTGTAGACCTGCACAAGGCTGGGATGGGCTACAGGACAATAGGCAAGCAGCTTGGTGAGAAGGAAACAACTGTTGGCGCAATTATTAGAAAATGGAAGAAGTTCAAGATGACGGTCAATCTCCTTTGGTCTGGGGCTCCATGCAAGATCTCACCTCGTGGGGCATCAATGATCACGAGGAAGCCGAGGGATCAGCCCAGAACTACACGGCAAGACCTGGTCAATGACCTGAAGAGAGCTGGGACCACAGTCTCAAAGAAAAACATTAGTAACACACTACGGCATCATGGATTAAAATCCTGCAGTGCTCGCAAGGTCCCCCTGCTCAAGCCAGCGCATGTCCAGGCCCGTCTGAAGTTTGCCAATGACCATCTGGATGATCCAGAGGAGGAATGGAAGAAGGTCATGTGGTCTGATGAGACCAAAATGGAGCTTTTTGGTATAAACTCCACTCGCCATGTTTGGTGGAAGAAGGATGAGTACAACCCCAAGAACGCCATCCCAACCGTGAAGCATGGAGGTGGAAACATCATTCTTTGGGGATGCTTTTCTGCAAAGGGGACAGGACAACTGCACCGTGTTGAGGGGAGGATGGATGGGGCCATGTATCGCAAGATCTTGGCCAACAACCTCCTTCCCTCGATAAGAGCATTGAAGATGGGTCATGGCTGGGTCTTCCAGCATGACAACGACCCAAAACACAGCCGGGGCAACTAAGGAGTGGCTCCGTAAGAAGCATCTTAAGGTCCTGGAGTGGCCTAGCCAGTCTCCAGACCTGAACCCAATAGAAAATCTTTGGAGGGAGCTGAAAGTCCATGTTGCCCAGCGACAGCCCCGAAACCTGAAGGATCTGGAGAAGATCTGGATGGAGGAGTGGGCCAAAATCTCTGCTGCAGTGTGTGCAAACCTGGTCAAGAACTACAGGAAACGTCTGCTCTCTGTAATTGCAAACAAAGGTTTCTTTACCAAATATTAAGTTCTGTTTTTCTGATGTATCAAATACTTATTTCATGCAATAAAATGCAAATTAATTACTTAAAAATCATACAATGTGATTTTCCGTATTTGTTTTAGATTCCGTCTCTCACAGTTGAAGTGTAACTATGATAAAAATTACTGACTTCTACATGCTTTGTAAGTGGGAAAACCTGCAAAATTGGCAGTGTATCAAATACTTGTTCTCCCCACTGTATCACTATGTGTGATTGGTGGATTCCTTTGCCAGTCTATTCTGATGTGAAACTAACCAATGGGCGCTCTCGAATTACTAGGGACCCTCCCATTCTCTTAGACTGCCATCTTCACTCAGTCTGAGGTCAGGTCTACGCTGCTCATATCCACCTTAATCCCTGAACGTTCTATCTCCCCTGATTCATGGTGGTTCAACGGACTTGCCGGTCTCCTTCTTGTCAAACTGTTACTTTCATCCGCTTTCATCGAACCGAGTAGTAGCTTGCGGCTAGCGTCTATGGTACAGCGGGATGTGCACATATACATACAGTGTATATTCAAATATAGAGGCTTGCTAACCTATTTTTTTTATTCAGCCAAAACATTCTTTAGCTTGACGAAGACGTGATATTTATTTGGGTGGCTACACACGTTCCTACAGCTAAAGTAAAAAAAAAAAGCGTGACAAGACGGCGAGTTGCAATTCATATGCAGGAACTGATTAGCTAGCAAACTGCATATCAAAATGCTTTGGATTCAGCAAATAGTCTGTCGAGTAGTTTCTTTGTTTTGCACAAGGGTAAAAACCCAGCCGTCACCTGCTCCACAACTGAATGAAATCACATTAGCTGTGGGCAACAATCATTATTCAGAGCATGAAAGTCCCAAAGCTTCACTTCGCATGCTGGACATCACCAAAGCATGGAACGAAATAAAGATCTCAGTCCAATCCTTCACAACTGCTGTAGCTGACAAGCCAAATATTTGCCACAAGAATATAGTCGACTAAAGCTGAGGTTTTTACAAAAGCCAGGATTACGATTATGCACCTTTCAATATTCACTAATGCTACTGGTAAGCCCCTCCACTGCTAAATGTGAACTTGTTCAAAAGTGCTCACGTTAGCCTGTATAACTGCTAAATGTGTGGGTTTCAGTATGCATCCCGCGTGTGACCGTAGATAGCCACTAATTACATGGCAAACGCTGGTTACTTCACCGGAAAACTAAACTGACCACTGGCTGACAATACTGCTTTTGATCGAAAAAAGGATACTTGTTGGACGGATCTTTGAATTGACATATCAGGGGACTGTATAATGTATAATACAGTGGGATCGGGATGATCATCCCGTTCATCCGTCGGGCGCTTTTTTACGAAATGGTGTGAGCATGCGTATATATACTTCAGTGGATACTTCAGTCTTAGCGCAGCTAGCCACTCCAAACGCATACTTGCTGGCATCGAGTGTAGACTGAAGGTGCTGGGCAAGGGCAATCTTTCCTAATCACCTTGTAAATAAATTTTTGGTAAACATAAGAGAGTGTAATGATTACAGTTAGGAAGTATAGTAAAATTTATGGGGTAGGACTAGATAAGTTTACACTTCTTCCTACTCCTTTTCGCTCATGTAAGCTGAGAACCTTAAGAAGTTAGTTTAAAGTTACTGTCTTGTTTTGTTTTTCATTTTTTGATTTGCACTTCTTGTATTTTTTTATTTTAACTGTTTTTTTTCTTTTAAGTTGTCTTCTACATGAGCAAAATAAAGATATCAATCAATCAATCAATCAATAAGGCACTCTGTTACCTTACAAACGTTTTATGTTTTTTGAGTTATTGGTATGTAACCCTGTAAAAAATAAAACAAAAACGTTCCTGATTTCATTCACGTCATTCTAAAGGTACATGTTTATTATTTCATTTGTGGTTATGTGCAATGCATATGCATTTCATGTATATATGTTGTGAGACAAATATGTCTTAAAGTTCTTGTTTATTTTTTTTCTTGACATGCCAACACGCAGAGTTCACATGCAGAGTTCAGTTAAGGTTTTGTCTGCAGCTGGCAAACAGTGTAACGATCTGATACATAATTCTGTTGTTTTAATTGGTCAAAGTGGTTGCCGAGAGCAACAGTTGTCATGGTGATGGGGTGAGAGTGAAGTTTCCCAGGAGTGAGAGGGTCAGAACGAGAGTAGGAGTCCTGTCCAGAACAGAAGCGCAGACGCTTATCTAATGCAGATAAACTAAGTATTTTAATTTTAGGTTTTACCGACTTGTGAATATATTCGGGGATTGTTAACTCAACAATCCCGCAAAGAAGCGTATTCGCTTGTTTTGCAGTGAACAGTGGAAGATTCCGTCCTGGTCTCTTGCAAGCTGTCTCTCGGTATAGCCTGAGAAAGTTAGCGGTGTAGCTAGACATTTCACTAGCAAAGTGAATGGACGTTTAGCAACTTAGCTGGCAAAACTAAATACGGGACATTCTACGTTTTCAGCACGGAAACGCTGAGGAGGCAAGCTGTATTTTTCTCTGGACGCGCTGATTTTTACCTTTTTCCTTTTACGGTTGAAGTTAAACGAGGAACTGTTTTTTTTCTTTGGAAACTTTTTTTTCAATGGACACGGACGTATGTGCTTGCTTTGCACCAACTGACCGGTGTTACGGATCAACTGGTTTCCCTGTTAACTGGTGACCTTTGTTTACAAAAGTCGGGTCTTTCTCACAGCAGCAGAAGATTATCCGCTGGCTTTAGCTGTCCGTGCAAATGCCTTAACAAGTACAATCCTATTTTACTTGTTATCTATCCATTCCATTCAAGTATTTCATTGATTGTTGACAGTTGTAAAGCCGTGATGACAGTTTAAAAATCAAGTTTAATCTTCTTGCTCTACAAAAAAAAAAAAAAAAAAAATGTAGCCTCACCTGGGATTCGATACGATACATGATGTAAAAGAAACACAAATACGACGGATTAACCCACTAGGCCATCGGAACATCACAGTTTCTTCTCGTCCAAGTACACTCCATAGCTCAAACAGAAACAACCGGACATACATTTGTTGGTTGAAAACACCTCAGCTGGATTAACTTGTGACCATTGTTACCGCAGAGATAGTAGCTGAACCTGTGTTTGTTGCGCCTCTGAAATTGGACAGTTTAGGTTTTTGTTGATACGAATCTAATCGGCTAACGCTTTTACAATATAGCCTATTGAATTTATTTTGTTATTAAACAGTCAAAAGAAATTCAGTTTATGCGATTATCCCCGCCGTCTGAAAGATGAAGATAGGAACCGTGTCCTATGGCATTACCCCTATTCAAAATATTATCAGTAAGTAACCAGCCATTATAAACACATGATGCATGGACTTTGTTTTGACTGGTTATACATTACGCATTATTATTTTTAACGGCTGGTAATTAACGGACTATATTGAAAAAGGTCTACCCGACAAGACAGTGTTACACGACCCCTAGACATGAGATAATCTCGTGAACTGAATTTGTTTCGGCTGGTTAATGGCAGGATTAAATTAAATATTTATTTTTTAAAGCGTCAGCCAATTAGATTCTCATCAACAAAAACCAAAAAAAACCTGTGAGAAAGACTCGACTTCTATAAACAAAAGTCACCAGTTAACAGGGAAACCAGTTGATCCGTAACATCTGGGGGGTATACTACGAAGCTGGCTTTGTGATTAAGCCTGACTTCAGCACTTAGTAAAACCAGGAACCTATTCAAATCTGGAACATGGACTAAAGTAAAAGGAGCTGCTCCAGGTTTTACTTTAGCTTAAAGTCAGGCTTAGTCACAAAGCCAACTTCGTGGTATACCCCCCTGTTAACTAGTGACCTTTGTTTACAAATGTAGGACCTTTCTCATAGCAACTGCAGATGTTCTAACTATGGAAAAGAAACGGCGCTGATCGTGGATATGCCTGAACAGTTATAATCCTATTTTACTCGGCTATCCGTCCAATTCATTTATTTATATTTTAATAGAATTGAGTGAAACCGATGACAAATTGAAATCGCATTTTACTTGCTTCTTTTTAACCAGGTTTTGATACCAAGGATTCCCATAACTATGAACAAGGTGTCATTGCAGTAGTCAACTGCGCCACTGCACTGGATGGTTGAAAGTTGAGTTTGAGTTGGCTACATGTCGGTTTAGCATGAACAACCAGACACTGATTTATCGGCTGAAAACACCTCGGCTGGATTAACTTGTGACCCGTTGTTGCAGTGATAACCCGTTATTTTCGGTTCTAGTTGATGATAAACCCATTAGCTGCTACAGTCCCATTTTTCCAAACTATTCTGTATTTTTAGAGATCAGAGGTCGTACTGTCTGCTTTT
The DNA here is from genome assembly GCA_029692085.1 of Gymnothorax javanicus. Lineage (NCBI taxonomy): Eukaryota > Metazoa > Chordata > Actinopteri > Anguilliformes > Muraenidae > Gymnothorax > Gymnothorax javanicus. The sequence continues at coordinate 86,040,305 of CM056196.1, forward strand.
CTTGGGGTAAAATAAGCACTGAGATTCAATGGAAACATAATAAATTATTCACATCACAAAATTCATCCGACGATTACCAAAATTACTTTATCGAGAGAGTAGGCTACATTGATTGAACTTCAATACAGAAGCCATCGTTTGACATTTCCTGGTCATTATGCATTTTAACATAGGCTAATATTCAACAAATTAACCTCTGCATGGGAGCCTATTATTCGTATTTATGAAGCCCAATTCCACTTCCACCTTCAATTCGAACACTTTTGATACCGTTTCGTTTATTATTTCAACAACTGCTACTACTTTCACGTTTATTGATACGTTTCACAGTATCAATGTGTGTTCACCAATGAACCAAATTATTAATTACAAATGAAATAGTGACCACTACACCACAGGTCTGCAGCCCTTTTTTGAGAGCTGATTTTTGAATCCAGTTATCCAATTACCCATGATCCCTATATAAGTTTTGGGTTTTGAAGCAAGTGAGGGAATTAAAAAAAAATAAAACAATGAATCCTACAATTGTGCGAGAATTGATGGACTTTAAAGTCCATAATCAATTCCCCCAGGGTGCAACAAAGCAACAAAAATATGTAATCAAGAGGAGAGCAGCAAATTTCATCCTTAAGGGTAAACAAATCAACAAAACTTTATTTTTCAGAGATATTTTGGTGCTTAATAATTCAGGAACAGCATCCTTTCTAGATGGAGATCTCTTTTACATTTGTAGAAGACGAAAAGGTCAGGAAGAACACCTTGCAAAGGCTGTTCTTTCGTCTGAGGAGGCAGATGAAATCTTCCGGGACTTCCACTGCAGCGCTCATGGAGCTCACTGTGGAGTGGAATAAACTCACCATTCCATCATCAGTAGGTATTATTGGCCTGGCATGGAAGATGAAATTCGTAAATGGGTTAGTGAACAAAGGAATTACTTCACCCCAAACGTTTTCATGTATCAGCTAACTTGAAAGAATGGGCACTCTAAAAGACCAGAAACAATTCAGACACAATTGTGTGAATAAAGTTTTAAAAAGTAGATGTGAAGATGTGACTGTCGCTATCTAAATATTCCTGTGTACATTACTTGTAAAGATAGACCTGACATGATGGCTATTCTGAGGACTTTCATTTTTCAGGTTGCCCAGTGCCCAGCATTCCAGTCTAAGCGGGCCAACCTAAAGGAAAAGAAACAATATAACCCAATAGAGGTGAGCTTCCTTGTGACTTAAGAGTCCGAACTAACCTTCCAGTTGAGTTGTGTAATGCACATTCTTGTCTTTCAGGTGTCTGAGCCATTTGAGCTTGTTGGAATGGATCTTCTCAAGCTCACTGTCACTCAGAGTGGTAACCAGTACATCTGTGTTATGGTTGACTACTTCACTAAGTGGGCAGAGGCCCATCCTCTTAAAAGCAAATCAGCAGAAGAGGTAACCCATTGTATTCTTGACTTTGGATACAAATTTGAGGCTCCTCAAAGACTGCTTACAGATCAGGGAACAGGGTTTAAAAATAAGGTGAGGTAAAAATGGAGTATTTGCAGTACCCTAGTAATGGTCATCCATGCTGACTTGTATTAATATTTAGCATATGGAAGGTCAATGCTTGCCTCTGTGAGAAGCTGGGCATAAAATGAGCTTTTGTTCCCCCCACCATCCCCAAACAAACGGGCTTGTTGAGAGACTTAAAAGCACCATCCAACGGTATGTTCTTAAAGGGTCAAAACAACTTATTTAAGTTGATAATGAATACATGATCACTTTCAGTACGACACGACTGAATATTTCAGGTCTCTGGGCAAGATGGCGAGGTACAATCCCAGGACATGGGACTAATATCTGGGTGCCACAATGTTTGGCATCAGGACCAAGAAACCTCTCACCACAAAATACAGCCCTTACTACCTCATGTTTGGTAGGGAGGCCAGATATCCTTCAGAGGTACCCAGAGAGTATGAGGTAAGCCTGTCAAGAAATTGTTTGCAATGTTTTTATACAGCAGCGAATTAAATGTGATAACTCTAACTCTCTAAAACCCTTGTATTTTCTTGCAGGTGACCGAGGAGAAGGTGGAAACACTCGTGAGGGATGAAGTGGTGGTCTTGCAAAGACTCAAACAGCATGAGGTGTATCAGGAGGTGCAGGAAAACATTTAAAAAAAGCCATGAGAAAACAAGGAAAAGGAAAGAGGACCGGGGTCAGGATGACGCATAGGGGGTTCCCCGGTGTCATGGCTAAAGTCCCAACCTGGCTCTTTCGACCTGCCACCTAATCATCCCCTGATCCAATTGGCTGCGTATTTGCCCTCTCCCTCCCCAACTCAACCCCCAGGGCTCCCTTGAAAAAGAGATTTCAATCTCAATGGGACTTCCCTGGTTAAATAAGGGTTAAATAAATAAATAAATAAATAAAAAAGCTGGAGATGTCGTGCTGCTCAAAAACATCAGGGAACAGCAGCGGAAGGGGGGGGTAAATGGAGGCTGACATACTTAGACCATTCACAATTACAGACCTCCAAGAGAAAATTGCTGTACTCAAAAGCACCAGTTAGGAAGTAGACAGGTGAACACCAGATACAGGAACTGAAGTGTTCATTACAACACAAAACACTCGGAGGTAATACGTGCACAGGCCAGAAACAAAAAACCGTGCTCATGCACTGAACAACAGGAGAATCTAAGGTACACTGCCCAAGGCAAGGGGAAACAGAAGTACACACTCCTAGAGTGGCTAGACTCAAAAAACAAAAACTGGACCTGAATAACTGACGGGAACACCGGGAGACTGGACAAGGGGCAGACAAGACGTGGGCGCAGAGAAATACAAGACTCAGGAGTTAAACTCAGGAAGGCTCAGGAGAAACAAAACAAAGTCCCGTCTGACGGTCTCAACTCCCTTCCCTCCTGATATACGCGTGGGAGGAGGCGGGGATTCGGAAGGCAATCTCGGGTGGAAACAGAAACACATGGGATAAATGAACAATTACACGAGAACTATTTTAACAATCATGACTCGAGACAATCACGCAAGCTAGACAGTTTAGATTGAGGTAATCTAAACGTGACGAGTATAAAGCACCACAAGAGAAGCAAAGGAAAGCACAGCTTTAAACGCAGTTAATCAGGGAAAGCTGAGACAGGAATTACAAAAGCTAGAAACAATCGCACTCGCTAACGCGTTAATAAGGTTAATACTATGTGACGAAATATATATACAAACACCCTTAAACAAGTGCTGGTTAGTACGGGTTATTAATGGCCCTATCAGAGAACGCATTCACTCAGAGTTTTGCGAGACCCAGAATAAGCACAGGTGGAAGCAATGAATGAAACACCACAGCCAAAACCGAAAGAGGAAACGTGATTGGACCACGAGACTCAGGCATACTGAAGGCTGCCACACGACACCACAGGAGTCAGGGCAAGAGGGAATCAGTGGTCAGACCGCGGGAATGGAGCTGAAAAACAAATCAAGAGAGGCACGGGGGAAAATGCACAAGCACAAACAAGCACACGAGGCAGAACCATAACAGCACCACCAACGCAAAAAAAACCACCAGAAACCTAGATCATCTGGTTCATTTCATCAAGTCAGAAGAGAGGATTCCAGCAAAGCTTAAAAGAACAGACAAGCCCCCTCATCTGGCTTCACACCACAGTTTAACAGTGAGTACTCCTCCTAGTCCAACCCACCAAAACATCCAACCTGATGCTGTAAGCGCCCCTCTGATCACCCACTCTCCAACCTCCTCAGCCACTCTGTCGTGTCCCCGCACACCCATTTCTCCAGGCAAAAAATCCAGTTCCAGCACCTCTCCCACTGAAGGAATATCTCCAATCAAAAATCCACTGCAAAGCAATGGTATTTGTATATCTTGTCAGATTAAATTTGTATCTAATTCCTTTTTTTCCCCATTTCTGTAACTTCAAAATACTACTCTGCCTTTCCAGTGACAGACATCTGGGATCAGAAAAAGGGGGAGATCTTATGGGCGAAGTTTGGGCCCTATAAGATCTTTACAGCAGATCTCCAGAGCCTTGCCCCTGGAAAGGAATTGGTGAGTGAAGTAAGTATTCCTGTATATACTCCGCTTTAAGCGGGCTTGTATTTTTTTTTTTTTTTTTGTTGAAACAGACCATCAATAACAGGCAACTATTTGCAGGTACTAAACTGTTACATGTCAATTGTTTCTCAGACAAGTGCCATCCAAAGCCTTTGTGATTGACTCCTTTGAAATGACATATAGGGGGAGAAAGGTGAGTATCATTTAATCTTGATGTTTAAAAGATGTGCAAGTCATAACAGGTGGAATTTTTGTAACTGGATGCTGCACTGTATGATATACTCATTGGGGCAGTTTGCAAGGACAGACACTGGACTCTGTTAGTAAGTGCACATTTATCCAAAGCTACATGCACATCTTTAGCAAGCATAAAAGCTTTCTGTAGACTTAGGAATCATACTGTATTTTTAACAGGCTATGTACCCCATGGAGCGAAGGGCCCTTTTTGTTGACCCCTTTGGAGCTACTAGTGCCCAGCTTCAGAAATGGAAGGAAAAAACAAGGCAATCTTAAATGATTCCTCATGTTTGCCTATTATCTGAAGTAAATGAAGTATCTTGTGTAAGCCACAAGCAGTATCACTTGATCCCTTTATCTTTACAATTTAGAGCCTTCATTAGAAGGAAAAACATAAATGTGTCCAGATGGTCATGCAGCACCATTGACCACCCCCACCAGCAGGACACCACATAATGTGGGGTGCTGGTCTGTAAAGTAAGCTGTCTATATTGTCACTTTATCCATCTTTCAAATATTTCAAAGTTAGTTTACTGCAATCTATGTTCAAGGTGGCTGAGAACATCTTAAAAGGGGAGAAGCCCAACTTTCCAGTTGACCAGAATGGGGCCAACAAAATGAGGATGGAAATGGCCCAAACATTGATTGACGAGTCAAGTATGATTTGTGGTCTTGCTTAAATCTTTATACACAAGTACAGAAGTTTCAATAACTCTTTGAATCAGATACCCTGTTGGATCTCTGTCGCTCCTGTGGGGAGAGGGATGCAGGAAGCACTAAAGAGAGCCATGTCGACTGGGTAAGGGCATCTCTGCTCCATAAATGTTTACCTTTCTCCTTGCATAATAATTAAGTTGTATTTCTTCCAGATTGAATGCACTGCATGTGGGCGCTGGTACCACTGGGACTGTATGGGAAAGCCTCCCACAAACCAAGCATTCTTCTGCCCTGTGTGCCCTTCCCACAGCTGAACAAGTCAGTCCAGCTGCAAAATGAAGAGTGCTCTGAGCACAATATCCCCCCCGAGAGGACTTCAGAAGGAAGGCACCCTCAGACAGATATCGCATCAACACGATTCCCTTTTCAGCTGGCGGAGATGGGAGAGGATGCGTAAAGCCATTAAAACAATTACTTCATTCTAAAATAAACTCATATATAAATTATGACAATGTTCTGCATGTGGGTATGTGTGGGTTTTTTTTTGGTTCGTTAAAGTGCTCCTTCCGCAAGAAAATGGACTTATCTGTTAGTATTTGAATATGGTAGGTCCATAATCAGTTTGTGACATGTCGTGGTTCTTGAACTCCAACACCACTTGAAGTATTGGTTTTCGTGAATAAAAGGAAATAGGCGGAGAATTTATGTCAATAAAAAACGTGTTGCAGTGTTATGAAACACCACAAATTGAATATTCATATTCTCGCCGGTTCTCGCCCACTCTGGAGTATAACCGCCCGCACACAGATTCCGAGCAACGTGCCAACTGTCATCCACAGTCTACAGCAGGGGTTGGCAACCCAGCGGCTGTGGAGCCGCGTGCGGCTCTTCAGCCCTTCTACAGTGGCTCCCTGCAGCTTTGAAAAAAAATAATAACGGCTATTTAAATGTATTTTTTTCTTTCAAACAAAATATCGCTTATTTTGGAGATCGGGGTGATACTGTGACACTGAAAAAAAGCATTTAATATTTGTGACCCCGCCCGTGAAAACACGGCTAAACTCGCCTGATCTAATTTTGAGATAAAGACCGTCAAGTAATCCCTGTGATAAAAAGTGATAAAAATATGAGATGTGAGTTTATTGCTGTAAATGATAGGCTACATATTGGGGTTTCGAAATAAAGTTCAAAAATTAATTTCTAACATCATACATATTAAAATTTACGAATTTATTTACACTTCGAATACGCGGAAGTTGCTTTCCACAAGCCTGGTCTATTATGTTTTCAATCGGCTTTTAGTTTATCTTCGGCGGATGAACGCATGATAGTTTGGGTGTCATTCGGTTTAGGAACTTCTTTTCAACCATTGTGAATGAATTTAGACGATAATGCGCACCATCGTAAAGCAGGTCAGTAGAAGGTACGGCAGAAGAGTTGCGATTTAAGCCGGGTGTGGATTTCTCCACGGATTGCGTCGTATTACCACAGAAATTTCAGAAATGAAGCGTTTGCGTTTGTTGATTAACGTCTTGTGAAGCTAACGGCCTAGTTTGAGGACATGTCATGCCTGCCAAAACTTTGAAATGTCCTCACTCAGTCAATATTTGACATATCAGTTAGATTTTTTCACACAATATTCCTTACATGATGTACATGACTTTGTGTATTAAAAAAAAAAAAAAAAAAACTGTTCATCACCAGAAAATGACTTTAGCTGGGTTATCACAGGCAGGGATATAGGTGACCTATTGGAAATTGCAAATGACGAGACATCCGTCTCGTTGCGTTTGGGATGATGCATTGGGGCTCGATGCATAGGCTACTAAGACGAAAGCCCATCCGGGTAGGCTATTCTGAGAGCTAGGCCACTTTTAGAATGGTTTAAAAAAAATCAATAGCCTAATCGCAGGGCTGCCAACTTTCTTCGCATTCTCACGCATACGGCGTAGGTCTCACGCATTTTCAAGACATATTCACCAAAGTCAGCAATTGTTCAATCAGCGCGTATATTGACATAACATAACATAACATAACATAAGATGAATGGCGAGAACAGGCCGTTCAGCCCAACTAGGCTCGCCAGTTTCTTTGTACTATCGTGAATATATCACTTCAGATAACTCAATGACTCAATGGTATCTAACTTTAAGTCAAACCTGCTCTTGAAAACTCCCAAGGTCTCTGCCTCAACAATATGGTCAGGCAAGCTGTTCCACACCGAAATTACTCTTTGGGTGAAGAAATATTTCCGAATATCAGTGCTAAATTTACCTTTGGTCAGCTTCCATTTGTGACCCCGAGTTCTACTAACAACACTTGGTTGAAGGAATCCTACATGATTCACTTTGTTAATCCCTTTAACATATTTAAAGACCTCAATCAGATCACCCCTTAGTCTCCTTTTCCTAGGACTAAAGAGATTAAGGATCTTCAGCCTTTTCTCATAGCTTTCATCTTTAATACCCGGAATTAGCTTCGTGGCTCTTCGCTGAACTTTCTCTAAAGCCTCTACGTCTTTCTTAAAGTATGGTCCCCAGAACTGTACACAATACTCTAGATGTGGTCTGACGAATGTGTTGTACAAAAGAAGCATCACCTCCTTGGATTTGAACTCAATACTTTTGGCAATGTATCCCAGCATCCGATTGGCTTTTTTACCTGCTACGGCACAATGGCTAGAGCCTGTGAGGGTTTGGTCAACAATCACTCCCAGATCTTTCTCGTGTGGAGCACATTCCAGTTTAAAACCTCCCATGAGGTAATCCCATCTAATGTTTTTATTACCTACATGTACTACTTTACATTTCGCTACATTAAATTTCATTTGCCACATTTCTGCCCAATTCTGGATTCTATCCAAATCATCCTGAATCACTTTAGTGGACTCTAAACTATTTGCCAAACCTCCCAATTTAGTATCATCTGCAAATTTCACTAATCTGCTCACAATATTCCTATCAAGGTCATTAATGTAGATGAGGAACAGCAGGGGTCCCAACACCGATCTCTGGGGGACGCCACTCCCCACCATACCTAGCTCAGATGAGATACCACTGACCACCACTCTTTGTGTTCTGTCCTGCAACCAGTTTTGAATCCACTTCAGAATACCTCCTGTAACTCCAATGGAGCTCATTTTAAAAATTAGTCTCTTATGCGGTACTGTGTCAAATGCTTTCTGAAAATCCAAATATATGATGTCATAAGCCCTGCTCTGGTCATAAGTCTTGGTGGCCTCTTCAAAAAATCCAGAAGGTTTGTCAGGCATGACCTTCCTTTACGGAAACCATGTTGGCTATCCCTCAAGATATTGTTACGTTCAAGAAATAAGTCCAGCTCATCTTTTATGATAGATTCCAATATTTTGCATGCAATGCAAGTTAAACTGACTGGCCTGTAATTACCTGGCTCAGTACGGTCCCCTTTCTTATATATTGGTATTATATTACCCTGTTTCCAATCATTTGGTATTTCTCCAGTTTCTAAAGACCGTCTAAAGATGGCGGATAGCGGCTTAAAGATGATCTCACTAACTTCCCTGAGCACTCTAGGATATAAGCCATCAGGACCCGCCGCCTTATCTGCCTTTAGTTTATGCAACTTGTCTAATACTACGTTATCCCTAACCTCAATTTCCGCTAAATAATCTTGAGCATTGGACGCTCTAAGGTAAAATTCTCAACAAAGTAACCGTTTAAGGTGTCCGCAATATCCTTGTTATTATATAGCAGCGATCCATTTTTATTCTTTATGCACTTAACCTGCTCTTTAGTTTCCTTTTTCTACTACAGTACTGAAAGAAGCGCTTAGGGTTAGTTTTTGCCCCCTCTGCAATTTGTCTTTCATACAGTCTTCTAGCATTCCTCAGCTCTTTTTTGACCACAGCCCGCATTTTACAGTATTCGGCCTTAGTAATCTCATTGTTATCCTCTATGTACATCTTATAAAGATTCCTCTTTTCCCTCAAACTCCTACGAATAGCTGCGGTCATCCACTGCAGATTCTGCTTTTTCAGCTTACTTTTGGACACCTTTGGAATGAATTTGCATTGTGAATCAAGTAAAACCCCCTTAAATCTTTCCCACATCTCAGTTACAGACTCACAGTCCAGGAGTGTCTCCCATTTTATTTCACTTAGATATGAGCGCATCCTGTCAAAGTTTGCTCGCCTAAAATTGAAAATTTTTGTTTTTGAATACACCTTTTAACTTCCCATGAAACCTCAAAATTAATAGTAGAGTGATCACTTGTCCCAAGTGGCTCCCGTACCTCAACATTGCTAATTCTATCTGGGTCATTACAGAGCACTAAGTCTAAAATTGCCTTCTCTCTTGTAGGTTTATTAACATACTGCACCAAAAATTATCATTTATGACATCTAGAAATTCTTCCTCCCCCCCCCCTGTCCTTTCACCTTTTCCCAATCAATACCAGGATCATTTAAGTCTCCCATAATAATAGTCCCTCCTCCTCTACAAGCTTGCGTAATCCTCTTAAAGAGCATTTCATTGACTGTACTGTCCAAAGCTGGTGGTCGATAGCATACACCTATGTTTAAACCAGTCTCGTGTTTGCCAGTGAGCCTGACCCAGATATCTTCTTGAGGGCAAGGAATGTTCAATTTCAGGAATTTCCTGCACATTTATGTTTTCGTTCACATAGAGTGCTACACCCCCTCCTCACCTATTGCATCTATCCTTCCTAAAGAGCTGATAACCCTCTACATTATATTCATCTCCATCCTCTTCACTAAGCCATGTCTCTGTAATCCCAACTATGTCATAGCCTTCACTAATCCTAACGGCCTCAAGTTCTCGAAATTTATTTTTAATGCTTCTTGCATTTAGATGAAAAAACATTTCAGGTTATCACGAACGCTCTCCCCTTCGATTTACCATGTGCCCGCTGCTCAAAGCCCTCCACCTTTTTTTTGCTTTAAAAATATATCATCAATAGTGCATGTAAGGCTGTCAGCTTCCATCAGGGCAGTCTGCATTTCCCTCTGTGTAACACTCTCTAACCTCCCTGCCCCCCAAGTCCCTAGTTTAAATAACTCTCCGCTACCCTCAACATACGCTGACCCAGTGCAAAGGTACCCCTTCGGTTCAGGTGCAGCCCATCCGGCTTGAACAGGTCACCCCTGTCCCAGAAGTAGTTCCAGTGCCCCATAAACCTATACCCCTCTTTTCCTACACCAGGTTAAGAGCCACGTGTTAAACCTCCAGATAAAATTCTGCTTCCCTCTGCTTGCACGTGGTACCGGTAGAATCCCGATGAACACTACCGTGGAGGATCTGCTCCTAAGCTTTTCAGCTAATTCAACAAATTTGCTTTGCAGAACCTCAAACCTACCCTTACATATGTCATTAGTCCCAACATGGACCATGACAACTGGATCCCTCCCCGCTCTGGCCAGGAGCTTTTCCGCACGCTAATGAGATTAATGAGATTCTTACGCGTAATTGAAGTCCTTGTGCATGGCAGTTTCAGTTTCACTAGCATAGCGGTGGATTTCACCACTAGTAACACGGAAAGCGATTATGACTCTGGACCTCTTGCGCTTTTTTTACTTGGGGATTGAAAGCAATGCATGCGTTTCATGATCGTTTAGATTGTTTGAATGGAATAAGACAATTTGAAATGTCTTTATGCCATTCCATTGCTTCCAATTCCTGATCAAAGAAAAGCGTGAGAATTCCAGTCATAATCGATTTCCGTGTCACTAGTGGGGAAATGAACCGTGATGCACGTAAAACTGATAAACTTTCATGCACAAGGACTGTAATTCTGCAAGAGAATCTCTTATATGCGCATTAATTGAATAATTGCCAGCTACAGCACAGGAACGCGAATGCCACTAAGAAGCGTGAGACTTGAGCCGAATGCGTTGGAGTTGGCAGCTCTGCAATCAAGAGGGCTGCGAGACATTTCGTCTAATTTGTTAGATAGGCTAGTAAAATTACCACTATGAAACGTCCATTGTTTCACGTGTTGATGGCATTTCCAGCATTGCATCGGCCTCCTCTTCAGATTCGGGGTCATATATTTATGTATATGGCAATATTTGTGAACTTTGTGTAGCCATTGCTTCGCTGAAGTCTTACTATGCCACCTGTAAAATCTGTTGTCTTTCACCGTCTATGGTTGTAGCTAGCTAGGCTCTGGGCCAGTAGGGCGTTAGGGCTGTTTACATATTGAATATTCACGAATGTAGCAGAACTATCCAATCAGTGCAAAGCTCATTTAAACGCCGGATATTCATGAGGGAACTCGCCCGTCTTCTCAGACTGCCTTTCACTGATGTTAAAAAGGTCATCAAGTAAGCGATCCAAGGCACTTTTCCCACAGGTAATGGTATGAATACGATGGCAGGGCATTGGGGATTAACACAAAATGTCAGGATATGTATGGAAGGGGCACTTTAAATGTAAAATTAAATCAAATCTTCTATAAATGGGGGCAACTCAACGAGACTCTGCCCAACGAAACTTTTCACTTCAGAGGCGCAACACGCTGAGGTTCCGCTGTAATCACTGCAATAACAGTGGGCGCAAAATAGTCTAGCCGAGGTGTTTTACTCCGACAATTTAATATCAGGTTGTCTCTGCTAAATCTATAAAATATCTTAAATTGATAATGCATCGACTTTGTTTTGGCTGGTTATGTATTTATAATGGCTGGTTACTTCCAGATTATATTGAAAAGGGGTAACCCGTGTTGCGGATCAACTGGTTTCCCTGTTAACTGGTGACCTTTGTTTATAGAAGTTGAGTCTTTCTCCTGGTTTTTTTTTTTTTGGTTTTTGTTAAGCATCTAATTTCCTGACACTTTTAAAAATAGATTTAATTTAATCTTGCCATTAATCAGCCGAAAAAAATTCAGTTCACAAGATTCTCGTGTCTAGGAGTCGTATAACACTGTCTTATCGGGTAGACCTTTTTCAGTCCAGTCCGTTAATGACCAGCCGTTAAGAATAATACTGCATAATATATAACCAGTCAAAATAAAGTCCATGCATCATGTGCTTATAATGGCTGGTTACTTACAGATAATATTTTGAATAGGGGTAACGCCATAGGACACGGTTCCTATCTTCATCTTTCAGATGGCGAGGATAATCTCATAAACTGAACTTCTTTTGACTGTTTAATAACAAAATAAATTAAATTTATTAAAGAAGCGTCAGCCAATTAGATGCTTTTCAACAAAAAACTAAAATGTTCAATTTCAGAAGCGCAACAAACTCAGGTTCAGCTACTATCTCTGCGGTAACAATGGTCACAAGTTAATCCAGCCGAGGTGTTTTCAACCAAGAAATGTATGTCCGGTTGTTTCTGTTTGAGTTATGGAATGTACTTAAACGATTCAACAGTTATGTTTCGATGGACCAGCGGGTTAATCCGTCAGACGAGTGTTTTTTTTTACATGTACCGTATCGAATCCCGGGTGAGCTTACATTTCTTTTTTTATTTTATTTGGAGGAGCAAGAAGATTAAACTCGATTTTTAAACTGTCATCACGGCTTTACGAATGTCAACAATCAACGAAATACTTGAATCGGATGGATAGATAAAAAGTAAAATTGGATTGTAATTGTTAAGGCATTTGCACGGACAGCTAAGGCCAACGGAAAATCTTATGCGGCTGTGAGAAAGACCCGACTTTTGTAAACAAAGGTCACCAGTTAACAGGGAAACCAGCTGATCCGTAACACCGGTAATCACATTGAATGCCATATCCGATTGCACAAATGAATGAGTACTTCCAAATAAAGTTCTCTTGTTCATTGACTGATGTTATAAGTTGTTTTCGGGACCCGCTGTGCACCATCTACCTAACAGGCCTGCAACGTTTTTTATTTTGGGTTTAATTCTGCCGGCTATATTTGTGTGTTGTGTAAAGTATGAACTCGTTTACGTTATCGCCGTTTTAAAAAAATACATAGAAGGTCACTGATTTAATGGTATGCATTGAAGCTACTGATGTTCTAATGTAAAGTGAACGCAAATCTGTTTGGGATAGAATACTTGGGAATGAAAGTAAGGTTTATTCTGGGGTTATTTGAGTTCCTTTGAAAGTGAAAGTAAGTTGGGTAATGCATTGATTATTGCACCGAAAATTGTAAAATTTTCTTCTAATTATTATTACACCTTTTATTTTCTACATTCTAAATAATATGTGATTATTTGCTACAGAAAGCAAAAGGTTTATTTTAAAGCTTGATTTAAAATAAAAGTAAATTGCTTTGGGATGTAATACTTCAAAAGGAAACAAAGGTTTACTTGAAAGTCTATTTAAAAAGTAAAATAATTCTGGATTGAATTTGCAACAGAAAACAAGTTTTATTTTATTGTTAATTTGAAAGTGAACGGATTCATGCATTTATTGTTACATTGATTTTATATTTCAAATTGCACTGATTATTATTTCACATTCTTATTTCATACCTTCTAAATAATAATAATTAATCGATTTGCCTTATTTCTGTGTGGTGTTTGATCATTTTGACATAAGCCTGTTGCCATATTCCTATAATATTCACATTCTTGGGGTGGCCTATATTTCTATGCGGTAGGTAAAGCACATTCTTGTTGGGAGAAATATTTGAACTAAATGAGCAAAATACATTTTGTTTGGTAAAAAGGAAAGTTAAGATAATTAACATAAGTTAATATTAAAAGGTTTAAATTTAAAAGAACTCAGGGCCCTGCTCACACGTCTAAAATATGGAGCAGGAGCCCTACAGGTACAACCAAAAATGGAACAAGTGGAGCCTGAATGCATTAAGCCTGCCGATCTCTCTTCAGTACAGCGAGCAATGACCGGAAGTAGTAGACCGTCAGGGTTCTCATGGCGGCGTGCATTGTTAGAACAGGAATTAGGTGGTTCAAATGAAATAAGATCATTTGAAACATCTTTATGCAATTTCATTGCTTCCAATGATCTCATTTCATTTAAACAGTTTAAACGATCATGAAACAGATGCATTGCTTCTAACCGCTGAGTAAAGAAAAGCGTGCAAAGTCTGGTGTCATAACGCAGGTGAAACTGATAAACCTCCATCCACAAGGACTTCAATTCCGTGCGAGAATCTCTCGCACATGTGTTGATTGAATAATTGCTGACTACAACAGAGGGGCAGAATGCATGAGAGTTGACAGGTGCATGGGCGTGTGAAGGTGGGTGCTGCAGCACCCCCTGTTGGCTGGGAGTATGAGCACACAGACAATGTGTAAACATTAACAACTTTAAAATATGCAGCCTCTTTACAACAATTTGTAATACATTTCCAGTAAGAAGGTATTGAAACGTAGCCTTAATATTATTTTATTCGATATAAATAAATAGGGACCCGCCCGATATCTAAAAATAGCCTGTACGTAAGGTGAACATCATTCTCAGAACCCGGAAGTCAGGCAAGCGAACAACAGAAGGCAATGCCGATTTAGAAAAAGTAGGTTTTTAGGCGATTTTATCAACTTTTTATTTTAGATCTAACTTGTGTTGACAATGGGGACCTGGGGTGCATTTACCAAAAGCATAGTTTTTTAACTACGCTAGCAACTTACGTAGTTCGACCATTCACTGTCAATGTTCGCACCTGTTCTTTCGAGAAACGCATTCCTGGCTCAGCAGAGCAGACCGAGCAATAGTAACAATGGCTCTGAAAAAAAATTCACTTCACTATCGACAGCTAACGGGGAAACACAGATAAGGGGCAGTCCAGACACAAACCGCGACAATTACAACCCTTTTTTCGTTCGCATTTAGCCAGCTACAGAAATGCAAAAGCAATGTGTTCAATGCTCGAATCACGGCAGGATTCATAAGTACTTTAATTTGTGACCCCTGTGACAGGTTTGTAACAGCAAGCTAGTTTGGCAACAGTTCGTTAACCTACTTGATAATACACTAGTTGTATGATTCTATGCTAGAATTTGAAGTTATTCCACCTATGTTTTTAGGATTTTCTTTCGCAGCGGCTGCGATTCATCTGTCCGGTATTGTTCATTTTGGTTTGAAAGTAGGCATTTTTAGATCGCAAATGTGATGCAATACCACTTATTTCAAACCTCCCAGTGTATGTAAAATATGTTGATGTTCAAGAATAATGTTAGGTAAAGCCCCCATCACACTTATTCAAAATCAGCAAGAATCAAGCAGAACCAGCCGGAATGAAGAATTTGCACAACATTCCAGCAGGAATTTCAAATTGACCAAAATTCTTACAGCTTTGAAAGAATTCCGTTCGAATACTTAGAATGCACTTCGAACCCGCCTCAAATGATTCTTGCTCATTCTGGGTGTATTAGCTCTCGAATGCAGCTTGAATGTAGTTGGAACACAGTAGGAATATTTTGAATGCCGTCAGAATGCAGTCAGAATATTTAGAATACACTTCGAATGCCGTACGAGTGCGGTTCAATTGCTGCCTGAACTCCACCCGAAGTCTGGTTGGAAGGTGCCTCGAATGCTGTACGAATTCACCTCGAATGCAGTCAGAACGCTCCCAGAATGGCCGCCGAATATGGTTGGAACGTCCAAGAACTCAAACAGAATACAGCTCAAATACTCAGAATGTACTTAGAATGTAACAAGAATGTCCCATATGCGTTGATTGAGTAATTGCTGACTACAGCAGGTGAACGTAAATATGCCACTAAAACTGATGCCGAATACGTGAGAGTTAACAGGTATGCGTTATTAACATGGAGTTAGATTGTGATAATGTTGAGAGTTTTTGGAGTTTCTGTAATGGTAATTTAAATGAATGATTGAAAACAGGTCATAACCAATCATTATTTTTAAGCCAGTTCACCAGCCGCCACTGATTCCAGCGGCAATCGAAAGATTCCAACGGCATTCGAAACACATTCCAGCTGAATTGTTTTAATTTCGAAATAGATTCCTGCAGCAATCAAAATGCATTCGAGGTGCATTCTGGCTCATTAGATGCGCATTCAAGACATTCTGGCAGGATTTAACGTGACTTGCCGTTTCCATTCTCCCTTGAATGCAATCAGAATGTTTTGAATGCTGTTGGAATGCCGTAAGAATATTTATAATGCAGTCAGAGCGCAGTTAGAATACACTTCGGATGCCGTTCGATATTTCTCCACTTCGAATGCACCTGGAAAGCTTTGAGCATGAGCAAAACATTCGGGCCGGCCACAAGAACGGGCCCAAATATTTGGAATGCACTCAAAATGCAGTCAGAATTTTTAGAACGCACTTCGAATATCCAGGAATATACAAAGAATTTTCATTCCGACGGCATTCCGGCTCATTCCGCCTCTAGTGTGACTAGGGTTTAAGGGAACAAAGCTTGTGAGGACTACTAAAGGAGTTTTGTATACCTATCGCTGCTGGTGGGTCTACATAAGTATCAGAAGGCAGCTGGTTAACCAGGTTAACTGGGCGTAAGTCGCAGCCCGAGACGGGAGGGGAAAGGGAGGAGTGTGACTAAATTCACCGCTCGTCATTTGCCCATTCATTTAGTGTAATCAGTTAATATTCGTCGATAGAATTACTCTTCCTGAGGCATATATTTTTAAACTACCTTTGAGCACACATTTCCGCTTCATTCCATGGAGAAAAAACGAATAACAAGCAGTTTAGTGCGTCTCGTTTTCAATGGTTCTCTATGGCAGATGCCCGATGCTTGCCCGACATCCGCATCACGTGACGATTATGCACGTTTTTCGTGATGTCATCCGGGCGGGTCCCCATTAATAAAGAATAGTTCTGCGTCAAACTCAGTGAAAGAATTTCCGGTATCGTAGTTGGTACAGTCGCTCAAACCAGCTCCAGGACAGCACATTGAGCGCCGGAAAGAACAGTCTTTTTTGCCAGGTGCGTCCAAGAGAACACGTTACCGTAAAAATGGCAAAGCAGAAAAAATTGCTCGAGATCCTATTCCAGCACATAGCCACCAGCAACTGTTTGCATTAGCCAAATACATTTATAAGCGTATCTAAAATAGGCGAAATATTGGTATCAATATCAGTGGCAGTTCGTCGGCCGTAACAGAGGGAAGCCAAAACCTCGCCCTTCAAAGCTTAATGACTTAAACCTTTTGCAGTTTACTTTTCTTGATCAGCAGTTGCTCATACGAATTGGTAGAAGGACAGTCAAATTTATTTTCGATAGCAAATGACGACGCAAATTATCAATACGTCTTTATAAATTAGTTTGCAAGGCAAGAAGCCATGAGAATCCGTTTTCTACAATCTTAATATAGAAGTAAAGAATGCGATGTTGCACAGCTTATTGCTTAATGAGCCTCACTAATCAATTTGCGAATCTATGCCGTTTCACGAGCTAATTGAGCGCAAAATTTATAAAGATGTAGGCCTATGGTAATTTACGTCGTAATTTATGTGTGAAAGAAAACCCCTCATAATTTTGTGGTGCAATGTATAACAATGCTATCGAAAATAAATTTGACTGTCCTTCTACCAATTTGTATGAGCAACTGCTGATCAAGAAAAGTAAACTGCGAAAGGTTTAAGTCATTAAGCTTTGAAGGGCGAGGTTTTGGCTTCCCTTTGTTACGGCCGACGAACCGCCACTGATCAAAATAGAGCTAGTTAAGTACAAAGAAATGAAAGTGATGTCCCCAGTCGTTATTGGTTCATCGCTTGATATGACTTGTTCCTGAGTTTTAAAATAGCCGGGTTTAAGGCTGGAGTAAGCACACTGTTATAAACTCGCACCTTTTTGCCAGTTATTTTAACTGTAATTTTACGATCAGTTCATAATAGAGGTTCTGAGAATGTTAACCGTAAACCACAGTTACATGCGTGCAGGACTCAGCTAACAGTTAAAATAACAAAGTGACAGTGCGTTAATTTAACTGATAAATGCAATCCATTGATAACAGCGCAGGAACACCTAGTAGTTCAGCTTTCCATAAATGGATCAATGCTGCCATCTAACGTTATTTGCTAAATAATAATAATAATAATAATATTATTATTATTATTATTAGGCCTACTTTTTACATTATCGCTTGACTTTTGCTGGAACAAGTTTCTATTGATAAATGATGACGCCTCAATTTACCTTGCTGCACCCCTCGGCAGAAATATGTTCTCGCGCACATGGACAGGTGTGTGTTATTAATGAAAACTGACCACACCTGTTAATGTTGAGAGTTTTCGGAGTTTCTGTAACGGTAATTTGAATGAATGATTGAAAACAGATCATGACCAATCATTATTTTCAAGGGATGGGTTTGAGCCTCCCCTATTGCCAGTTCACCAGAATTTTTTTTTCTGTTAAATTTTTATGTAAATATAAACTGTTTGTGATTAAAGAAAAACATGTCCGGTTATGTATTGAATTTTTTGTTTGTAGTATATTTAAGTTGAAATGTTCTTCATGCTTTGGGTTAAAGAAATAACTTGGTTAACTGTATTTTTTGTTTGTATTATAAAGCTTGAGGGGGGAGGGGCTATTGAGTTAAGGGAGCTGTTCAGCTCAGGTAAAGTCAGTCTTTATTTGGTTGCATCGAGGGTAACGACCTGTTTTTGACTGCTTGCATTGCTCGTGTGAGTTATTGAAGAACTCTTGGTGTTGGACTGATGGGAAATTCTTTACTTGAAAACTTTGTTTCTTATGTTTTTTTTTTTGTTGTTGTTGTTGTTTTGGTTTTTTGTAAATATTTGAACTATTTGCACTGTGGGAGGCTGGCATAAATAAAAACACCAACTTTATTTTTCCGATTACGCCTGTGTTTTTAGGGACTTTAAGGTCTTTGCTAAGGAACCCCGTTACACGTTGAAACAGAAATTTCTCTTCTTTGAAAAATATTCTGTCTCTTTGCAATTCAGCAACTTGCCTGTCAATTAAGTGTATGTGTGCTGTGATAGATTTACATCCAGTGTGTCTCTTCCTCTCAGCTGAATCTCGTTATGTGGTTGTGTGTTTAACCTAGTTCTTGTGCAAATTGCTGGGTTGTAAACTCGATTTCATGCAAATTATCCTTGCCAATATTTAGTCGTAAAACTCTTTCGTCTTCATCTAATGCAACTACCACTTAAATGACGGCCTTTTCCCTAAGAAGTCATTCCAATCATGAAGTTCACTCGAACAAGCTTCCAGTCCTAATCAGGGTCTAGGATTGGGACTAAATTCAAGTGAACTCAATTCAAGTCTGTTCCTGTTCTTATACTCCAGTTATAAAGAAGCTTCCAATCTTTCTCCAAGACTGTCCAAGACTGAGACGGCGTTCTTGCAAATCCATCCAGTTTGCTTTCCTTGCCCAGTTTGGAATAAGCTTCCAGTCCTGAACTGGACCCAGGACTGGGACTGCGTTCCCCTCAAGCAACCTTTCCATCCTCTGAAACAGCTCAGTGCTGCCGGAGCCTGTGTAACAACTGGCAGCATCCCGGAAACCTGGCCAGCGACAGCAACTCAAACTTACAACTGTGCTGAACTGTTTGTCCTCCTCGGGGTTCCATCCCCACTGTCTTATCCAGGGGTTCTGCCTCCAATCTTTACTGTATTGCTGTCAATAAACTATGAGTTGGATTGTCCTTCTGACGCTTGATTCCTGGTCTGGACTGTAGCAAATATCTGTTCATTTTGAATTTGATGCCAGTAACACATTTGAAAAGAGTTGGGACAGGAGCAACAAAAGACTGGAAAAGTTGTATGAGGCTACAAAAATACATCTAGTGGAACATCTCAAAGCGAATTAGGTTGATCGGCAACTGGTCCATAATATGATTGGGTATAAAAATGCATCCCAGTGAGGCTGAGTCACTCAGAAGTAAAGATGGCAAGGGCTGCACCGCTGAAAGACTGCAAGGTCAAATCGTTCAACAATTACAGAATAATGTTTCTTAAATAGGCATGGTCAATACAAATGAATAAAATGACAACATTTTTTGAGTTGCTGAGAACAAAGTGTTTATTATTTTTCTAATGATTTTTTGCAGGTAAGTACAGAAGACACGGACGAGGAGTTTGCCACAAGTCCAACTCCCTTACAGGAAAGAGTCTCAGAGCCACAGGGTCCCAAAAATGGCTGATTTTGGCATTTTTCAACAAAACCCATTGTGAAAATTGGGGGGTGAAGCCTGAGGGCATTTTCGAAAATACAGTCTATTCAGAAATAAACCAGGCCAAATTATCCATTAGGGTACCCTAACAGAAATAATTGATGCTAAGTCATCTACCCCTTTTCTGAAGTACAGCAGCGCCCCCTAGGCCCTTTTTAATGGAAAATGCATTGAATTTCACCCAATTATGTTCAACATTAGGTTTTGCATTGATATTAAAAAATGGTATGAATGGGTTGCCTGTGAAGTTTTTTTTGGATCAATGGCCTGCAAAAATGTCAAAATTATCGGTGGGAGGGCAAACATTAACGCTACTCGCCCATTACTACATAAAATGCAGTGAAGTCACTGATGCCGGAAGTTGTTTGCCCTCCCACTGCTACGAAACGTTCCCCCTTCAATAACCCGTGGTGATTTAAAAATAAAAACTTTGCACTGTTTTTACTATGTCCATATACCCTCCTCCTATGATAGTTTCAATGAGCTACTGTGAATAATTCATAGTAAAACACAGTGACATGCAGTCGGAGGTTAGTTTGGCGAGGCAGAAACCTCCCCTTTGCTTGATTAGCAATCAGACGATTAACTAGTTTAGTAAGACTATTCGGCAGAATGACGGGCCAGTTTAAGTTTCCGCGGCATTATTACTCAGTACATCGAGCCTGAAATGCTCACTAGACAGCAGATTTGCGCGTACTTGCTTCCAGGAAGCCGAAGCAATGTCATCAACAAATATTAAAACAGTTCAACTTATGCAGAGTTCAAAGCTTAACAATATACAATGTATTCTCCTTTAAATACGCGCGTTTACATGCAAACAAAAAGCGGGCGCTTATTTTCAGTCTTCTTTCATAATCCGATTAACAAAATGTTTAAACAATATACAGAATTACTGAGAGCCGAGAATTTTTCCTAATTGATTATTCAGATTTCCATCCTTGCAGTCTCGAATTGAAGCGTATACGTGAATTAATCTTGTGACCGGTGGGCTTCAAAGGCCTGGCGCCGGTTTATTCCTTGGTATATTTTACTGAAACTTCACAAATAGGGTCACAGGATATTCTGTCAACAAACTATGTAGGGTAAAGTAAAAAATACGCTCACCTTTCTTGCTATTGTTGAGAAGAAATCACGGCGAACTCAGCGAACTTCACCAACTTCTGCGAACTTATTTCACATCCCTGGAGGTCTAGCCTGGACGAACAGACTCGTAATTTCTCAAATTAGATGGCTGTAAGCAAATCAGGGCCGTAGCTGGGATAAGACGTCGACGCGGGCTGTTTGAAATCTATCTCCTAAATGGTTATTTTTGCCACACCGTGCCCTCAACAATTTGTAAACACGGCGCAAATTGAGGTCACGCATTCATCCTACGGGCGAACAATAGCTCTGTTCAAATCGCGTTTTTGGCCGTAATACGCAGAGTTCATGTATGAAATGCGGGTATCCTATTGAAAAGGTTGCTTCTAATCAAACCATGGTGTTCTTTTTGTATGAAAATGGTATTTACGTCATTTTTTATGTTTTCTGAGGCTTGTTTACCGCCCCAGTTCAGCTGTTACGCATTCCATTAGAGTTTATGCAGAGCGTTGCCCATGCCTATCTTAAAGTAAAATTGCACAGAATTTGGAGATTTCATCATCGACGGTACAATATCTATATTTTCAGAGTCCAGAGATATCTCTATATGCATGCATATGACAACACTGATAACCAATATTCAATGGCTGTGACCTTCAGTCTGTAAGGTATCGTTCTGGAACCAAATGCGAGACCAAAAAGATTCAGCAAAAAATGAGTTTTATTGAAGCTGGGAGGTGAACCCCCACAGGGCAGAAGGCAACGGTACAGAATCCACAATCCAAAATCAGAATCCTAGGGACGTAATTCAAACTGTACACAGGGCAGCAAACACAAAACTTAGGGTCGGGAAAAACAGGTTCAGTACACAGGCACAGGAATGTCAGAGGTGAATCCAAAGCCAAAATCCAGTAGACATAATCCGATTCGTTAACAGGGCAGCAGAGACAAAACTCAGGGTCAGGCAAAACAGGCACGGTACACAGGCACAGAAGTATCAAAGAAAAAGCCAAAATCAGAATCGGGGACGTTCCAGTCAGAAGTATAACACTAAGAATACAAGGCATCAACGATCGCAGCACAGGGAAAACGTTCTGACGAGAGATGTGAGTGAAATGACTGCTAAAATACACGTAGGGGAAGTCACATGCTATGATAGGGAACAGGTGAGCTGGATCAGACTAATTATCAAAGGAATGAACATGAGGAAGTTCCTGGCTACCTGAAATTGGCAAAAGCCAAAACGCGGACAGGGATCACAAGACAGCCTATAGACAGACATACGGCTCCGGTTAGGGAGTTCTAACATGCACAGATAAGGAGGGAGAACAGAGTCTAACAAGTGCGGAGGTTCCGCTGAAACTGCAGTAAAGTAGATTGAGTAAAGCCAAAGGGGTGGAGACTAGAATAGGGCGAATGCTGAGAGCTCATTAGTCAATTAGTAAAGTGCAGCTGTACAATCCCTAGTGCTCGTTAGTAAGTTGGTACTATAAACAGTGTTAGTTTAGGTTAGTATCTTTAACTAAAATAATAAACTGTTAGTCTGGTTAGTAATTATAGAAAAGCAAGGTGAAGGAAGCAAACGAGATTGGAAGGAATGATTGAAAGAGAGGGGAGACAAAGTGCAATGCATGGTATGAGACAAAACATGGACCGAAATAAAACTGCAAAGGTGGAATATGGCAAGACAAACAGAGACAAGGCAAAAACAAAACATGGCATGGAATCCAAATCACAAAACGATCATGGTCAGACAAAGCAGAGTCATGATAAACATGGCAAACAAGGCAGAATCACAACACAGTCTCCGTGTTTACAGTGGTAAACATGCACTTGTTCCAGTTTTTTTTTTTTTTTTTGGAAACGTGTTGCAGGCATCATTTTCAGAAAGAGACATTTTCAAAAAGCAATACAAGTTTCATGTTCAAAATCTTACTTGTTGTCTTTGTGCTGTTTTCAATGAAATATAAAGTTAAAATGATTTACAAATCATTGCATTCTGTTTATATTTACATTTTACACAGTGCCCCACCCTCTTTGGAAATGGGGTTGTAGTTATGGTATATGTAGTGTAGTGTTGATGGTGGCGTGTGTTTCCTCAAGAGTTTGTTAGTTACATTTGTAAGGGTAATATGCTTGCTGGCTCCACTTGAACAAGCGTAAGTGCTAGCTAGCTAGTGTCATTTTTGCTAACTGAATGTCATGTCGCAGCGCACATTCTGAAACCAAGGCCAGCACTAAGTGGAAGTCAAATACATTAACCTCACAAAGTCTTATTATAGCCTATATGGTAGTTTACACGCTAATGTGCCCAAGAGCTGCTTGCTAAATAGAATCTCAGTTATTTTAAGTGTAATAAGAAAAACTGCCACCAATAGGAGAACAGTTGAGCTTATGCCTTTGCTTTTTCATGGCCAGCCCTAATGTGGCCGGCGCAATGTAAGTGTTGAGAATTTAGCCTTTTCACCCTGACTGCCTGGACTGGGGGTGAGTGGTGCATATCTGGAGAAACACTATGTAAGGGTATGTTAAGCCTCTCGCCTCTAAAAGCATCAGGGACGTGCGGTCAGGGTAGGCAGTGACTTCTCCTTTTTTATCCCTAGATTTTGTCAACCTGTTTCCACATCCTGCTGTAGTTTTCATTCAGACATATTTTCATATCATGAGGTTCCCCCATCCCCAAGCAATTGGAGAGAGACAGATTCTTCAGACAATTACGCTTTATTGTGGCATATTGATAAGTATAAAGCCGAGTTCTTTTTGCGCAAGAAGAACTGACATCTTGCCTTTCACACCCAGTTTTTATACCTTCATCACAGGAAATATCTTCCAAATATGGTCTTTCCGCTTTTTCATTCTCACGCTACAACAGGACCGGCAAACCAAAACACTGCCAACCGCCCTTGAGAACTACAACCAAAAGATAAGCATGCACATCACTAAAAAGGAGCGGAAAATTACAGTCAAGAAAGTAAAATTACAGACAAAGGAATAGGATACAAGTGGATACATAAATGATTCAATTGATTATGTTTTCAGGAACAACTTATGATTTTACTGAACAAATATTGATCAAAGCTACAGAAATCAAAAACACCACCTGATTATGTTTTTGAATCAAATAAACAGAAGCCTGCTTACTAATCAAAGCTACAGAAGCCCGCTGCTTATGTGTGTGCAAGCTGCTCATGCATGTGTGAATTGAATTGCTTGTATGTGTGTGTGACTGTGTGTGAACTGCTTGTATGTGTGTGTGTCTGTGTATGTGTGTGTTTGTGTGTGTGCATGTGTACGTGTGCTGCTTGTGCCTGTGCATGTGTCTGTGTGCACTGCTCATCCCCTCCCTACGTGTGTGAACTACTTGTATGTGTGTGTGTTATGTTATGTGTGTGTGTGTGTTACTGCTGCTTACATAATATGGTTATTGATTATTCATTCATTCATTCATTTTATTTGTTCCGCTCATGGCATTGGAGACAAAAAGAAATTCACAAAATATATTCAGCTCTGAGCAGTTTACATAACCCATGACGGAAAGGAGCAGGGAGAAGAAAATCTTATTTTACCTGCCCCTTATTCAAATATACAATCAGAAATAGAAAAGAAAAGATGGCCTGCCAATCACAGTTGCTTAGCAACCACTACGTATAGTAGTAAACAAACACAAAGGTCAAAACACAATAATTTACAATCTGAGAAACAAATTATCTAACACCATCATATTGTCTGATTATTCTTTTCTTTATACATTTTCTTAAATCTAAAGATATTCATACAGCCCTTTAAATCATTTGGCAAGGAATTCCACAGTTTTACCCCAGTTACAGAGATACACATCTGCTTCATCGTAGTCCGTGCAAACGGATGCTTAATGTTAAATTTCCTTCTATGTTGCTCATCTCCTAAATGTAAAACAAATAATTTCTGTATATTTTCTGGTAGTGTTCGGTTTTTGCCCGGTACACAACTAATAAAGTCTGCAGTTCAATTAAATCTTTAAATTTTAACAGCCCTGATTCAATAAACAGTGCATTTGTGTGTTCTCCTGGATGTACCTTAAAAAATAATTCTCATTGCCTTTTTTCTGTAAAATAAATAATGATTCTAAATTACTCTTATATGTGTTGCCCCACACTTCAACACAGTAATGCAAATACGGCAAAATTAAAGAACAATACAAAATCCGCATTGACTTATAATCCAACAAATACTTTGCTTTGTTGAGCACAAAAACATTTTTAGATACTTTAGTTTTCACATGTGATACATGATATTTCCATGTCAATTTATCATCCATTATAACACCCAAAAATCTGATTTCAGACACTCTTTCTATACTTATTTCATCTATACACAGTGAAACATTCTCTTTTCTCCGATTTGCAAAAACCATAAATTTTGTTTTGTTCAAGTTTAGTGATAACTTATTGTCATCAAACCATTTTTTGAGCTTGACCATTTCATTTGCAATAGTTTCTGTCAACATACGCAAATCTTCTCCTGAACAAAAAAAAAATTTGTGTGTCGTCAGCAAACAACACAAATCGTAATAATTTTGATGTGTCACAGATGTCATTAATATATAAAATAAAGAGTTTAGGTCCCAAAACCGAACCCTGTGGGACTCCACATTTAATCTTCATATGATCAGATGTAATACCAGCAAAATGTACATATTGTTGCCTATTATCCAAATAACTGCTGATCCAGTTCTGAGCTATTCCTCTTATACCATAAGTATGCAATTTAGATATGAGGATATTATGATCTATTGTATCAAAAGCTTTTTTTTTTAAATCAATGAAAACCCCTATTGTGTATTTCTTACTTTCTAATGCTGATGCAATTTCTTCCACTATGTTCATTAATGCTAATGATGTGGATCTGTTTTTCGAAAAGCCATACTGACTGTCACTCAGTAATTTATTATTTTCAATAAAAGTATCAAATTTTTGTATGAACAGTTTTTCAAGTATTTTTGAAAATTGTGAAAGCAAGGACACTGGCCTGTAATTATTAAAGCTGTGTTTATCTCCTGTTTTAAAAGTGGAATAACCTTTGCTATCTTCATTCTGTCTGGAAATACCCCAGAACAAAAAGAAAGATTGAAAATATAACTTAACGGTTTACTTATACAATCAATAGTTTTTTTCACAATAATCATGTCAATCCCATCATTATCAGTTGATGTCTTATTTTTAGATAATGCAACAATAGATTTGATTTCAGTTTCACTCACTTCTCCAAGAAAGAAGGAGTGCAACACTTTGCTTTCTCCATGCCAGTTAGCCTCTATTTGTCCATCACCATGTTTTTTTATAGAATAGGCAAGATTAGGTCCGACATTTACAAAAAAAGCATTAAATTCGTTTACCGCCTCATTCATATTTTTCAACAGTTGATTATTATCATTAATAAAATAACCAGGTTGGGCTATGGCCGCAGGTTTGTTCCCAATAATACCATTAAGAATTTTCCAAGTGAGTTGAATATCATTTCTATTATCAATTAATATTTTATTATAATATTCTTTTTTGGCTAGTCTCATAATAGTTGTCAGCCTGTTTTTATATACCTTGTATTTCCTTTCAGCAATACTTGTTCTGAATTTTATAAAATCTCTATAAAGATTGTTTTTCTTTTTACAAGAATTTTGTAAGCCCTTTGTTATCCAAGGCTTTTTATGAAAATTGCATTTATGATTAATAATCTTTAATGGACACTGTTTATCATAAAGTGATAAGTAGGTATTCAAAAATGAATCATAAGCTGCATTTACATCTTCAACATAAAACCCTTTCCATTCTTCTTTCAGAAGCTCATTCCTAAACTGGTTTATTGCTTCATCACTTCTAACTCTAACATATCTTTTGAAACTCTGCATATCGTTTTTCTTTATATGACAATCATATATTACAAAAACAGGTAAATGATCACTTATGTCATTTATCATAAGCCCACTTTTAACAGTGTTCTCCAAAACATTAGTGAAAATATTATCGATTAGTGATGAGCAGTTAGAGGTGATTCTGCTGGGTTTTTGTGATCAGTGGGTATAGCCCTCTGCTATATAGTGCATCTAGAAAGTCTGACGTTATTTTATGTTTAGATGCATTTCGGAGGTCGATGTTGAAATCTCCACATATTATAAACGTTTTATTTTTTTTTTTTACACTTGCTAATTATTTCTTCTAAATGGTCTTTGAATACTTCCACACTTGACCCTGGTGTTCTGTATACACACCCACAACAATATTTCTCATCTTTTCAATTTGTATTTCCAGAGTTATGCATTCCATTAAATCGTCGACTACTGTTGTCATACATTCAACTAATTTACACTTCAGGTCGCAATCAACAAACAGGGCCACACCCCCTCCCCTCTTGTTGGTTCTATTAATATAATGCAGAGTATAACCTTCAATGTGGAAGTCAGCACCTTTCTCCTTATTCAACCACGTCTCTGATAAGGCTATCACTTTAAATTTATTTTTAAATGTTGAAAGATACTCATCAATCTTCGTAAAATTTGTGTAAAGACTCCTACAGTTAAAATGCATCAAAGAAAATGAATTGTCTAATTCAAACTTTTCATTAAATAGATCGTTAGTATAATAATTACAAGTGTCATTGATTTGATTAAATACATGATTTTCGGATCGACGATGTATTCAAAGTCAAACATTTTTTTGCTCCGTGTTAACTCGAAGAAGCCGCAACTCTCCGGAGAGTCATACTCTGGAAACTTAGTCATGCAAATCAAGTGTCTTCCATCGGCTAGAGACACGCTCCCAGTACATTTGTCTTGAATAACCCCACATACCTTTTTCAGTCCTTTGCTCTTTTATGTCGACCCAAGGAGTCCAACAGTGTCGGTAGTAGTCCAACCAGTTAGTCTTTCCCAAGAAGTCACCGTCCGTTCTGCTTGTTAAAACCATATTAGTAATCCTTAAACCAGTCACTGGTTATGAACATGGGCCGAGGCATTTTATCGGTATTGTTCCAGGTCCTTTAATTCTTTCACCACTTCCATTTAGTCTAATCAAAACTCTGCAGTTCCGAGTCCATGTAGCCTGGATTTTGTTTTTCCTCTTCAAATTGCGCGCTTCTCTGGCAATCTCCGCGTTTTTCTTGGTTAAGTGTTCGTTAATATACACTCCCGTCCCTTTCAGCATTCTCGCCTGCTTTAGTAGTTCGGCTTTATGTTTGCGATTCTGGAAGCCAATTATGATTGCCGGTTTAGCTTTTAATGTCGCTCCTCGGAAGAGTATGGCAAGCTACAATGTGTTTGCTTTGGATTCTTATGTTTTTACTTTCAAAGAACTGAATGATCCGTTTCTCTAACGAGAATAATTCACTTGGAGGGGATTCCTCTCCATCTTTGTCTCCCACCACGGTCCTGGAATATGACTGGTGTTTTTAATTCCAAGCCGCTGATAATCACATCATCAATGCGTGAGTATTGCTCCATTTCATCAACTCTCCGCTCGAGTTGTTCAATTCTTTTGATCTCGTTCTTTGATTTGGATCTTCAGTTTTCGTACTTCTTCCATTAGAGCCAGTAAATGCGTTTGTTGCGTGGCCACTTTTGTTATCTCTTGGGACATGAAGTTGAGAGATTTTTGATCTCCTCCACGTCCTCCTCGATGGCCGGTCCTGCCACTTTTTTGGTGGCATTGTCGGCTCTCCAATTTCAAATGTAGTAAAGGACAGCAATGTTGTGTAATCCACGAAGGAGATTTTCCTGACTTTCGACGTTTAAAAAAATGAACGTCGATTAAACAGAATAAAATGCGATAATATACTGCAAGTTGACAAACACACAGATACGTGCGTGCCGCCATCTTGCCTCAGAACGCCATCTTCTGATTATGATTATTGATTATGGTTATTCAACATGGCAATTGATCTACTAATGAATATGATGAGAAATATTGAAATATAATCTTCAACAATACTATGCCCGATTGTCAATAAATAAATTTGACCTTTTTTTCTGGTCAATTAAGCCTGTAATGAATAAGGTGATAGTGAAAAAAAGATTAATTTACCTTCATGCTTTGATTCGAGACTGCAAGGAAGTAAATCTTAATAATTAAGATAAAATCTCAACTCTCTCGGTAATTCCGTATATTGTTTTGATCTTTTGTTTATCGGATTATGAAAGAAGACTGAAAATAAAACTCCCTATTTTTTAAAAATGGCTTGACCACACATTGAACGCTGCAAAGGTTTTAATATTTGTTAATGGCGTTGGGTTAGCTTCCTCTAAGCAAATATGAACAAACTTGCCGTTTCGTGAGCATTTTAAGTTCGATGCACTGAGCAAGAATGTCGTGGATGGAACTGGCACACCATTCTGCCGTTTAGTCTTGTAAATTAGTTAATCAATCCTCAGATTGCTAATCAAGCAAAGTAATAGAGCTATCGTTTGTTTAACGGTGAGGATTCTGTCTACCCTAACTGACCTCCGACGGCACGTCACTGAAAAGCATAATTGCTCTCAACCAGTTCCAAGATTGCCTGATTAATAGTCAAAGAATTTGTGAGCAGCAAACAGCAGTCGCACACTCATAGCTGTAATGCAATAATAATTCATTTATAAAATTACCAATGTTTCCATGTATGTCTTCTTCAGGGATGATTCAATAGCCTGAAGAAGACCTACACTGAATCCATTGGTAACAATGAATAAATTACTATCAAATCATGGCTATGAGTGTGCAACTGCCCTGGTCCAAAACTGATGTTTGTTCTCGCTCCTAAAAAGGAAAAGTAAATTGGAAGTGGTTTGGAATTATCATGAATTTAAGGTGAGGCTACTTGAGGTCTTTTATACCTTTGACAGCACATCACTGAAAATCCCTGATCGAAGAGGTTAATGACATATCATTAATCAGAATAGCAGGTGAGAAAGCGACATGCGTTATGTTTAGTTTATTATTGCATTGCATTATTATTCATTTTATTACATTATTTTACATCTGTTATTTCATGTGATTTTACCAGTTTTCATTATTTGACAAACAGACAAGCATTGAAACCATGTCTTTATTCTCAATAGTCTCAGTGATTTCAGTTGCTGACCCTATTTGCAGAATGTGTGTAACATTATATCAATATAACATAACATATCATGAATGACGAGAACAGGCCGTTCAGCCCAACTAGGCTTGCCAGTTTCTTTATACTATTGTGAATATATCACTTCAGATACTCAATGACTCAACGGTATCTAGCTTTAAGTCAAGCCTGCTCTTGAAAACTCCCAAGGTCTCTGCCTCAACAATATGGTCAGGCAAGCAATTCCACATCAAAATTTCTCTTTGGGTGAAGAAATATTTCCGAATATCAGTGCTAAATTTACATTTGGTCAACTTCCATTTGTGACCCCGAGTTCTACTAACAACACTTGGTTGAAGGAATCCACCATAATTCACTTTGAGGTATTTAAATATGTTAAAGGGATTAACAATCAGATCACCCCTAAGTCTCCTTTTCCTAAGACTAAAGGGAATATGATCCACTGATATTAAAAAAAAAAAACAGGTTTATGAGACTGTAGTAGTCTCCTTTGTTCATAAATGTTATAAAATATCATAGAAGTGAATTGTATGGAAGCTGTCATGGTTCTTTGTTTTGAGTTCATGCTTTATGTTCATGGTCATGTCTTTTCTTTATTCTTTTTGGCTTTTGTATTCTCTGGTTTTCAGTTCATGCCATTTTCAGTTTCATTGCACTTGTCTCCCCTGTCTTGTGATCTAGTTGGTTCAGTCCGTCTCCCCAGTCTGTGTGCCTACCTGCTTTGGGTGATTTCAATGGTTTCAGGTGTTTCATATTATTACTTCAATTCTTGTTTACTTCCTTCGTCTTGCTTTTCTAGATTACTAACAAGACTAACATTTATATTTTGTATCATAGTCTGCTAACCCAACTAATCCGTGTATATATTACTAACTCACTAACAAGCACTTTGTTTAACTTGTAAAGCCGCACCTCTACTAATTGTTACTAATTCAATCTCAGCAATTGCCCTGTTCTAGTCTCCGCCCCTTGCTTGGCTTTCCCTGTCTCTCCCGACGTTTCTGCGAGATCTCTCGCAAGTGCTTAATTGCTTTCCTGCACTCATTGTCAGTGCACTTAGAACTCCTTGACCGGAGCTGTTTATTTGTCATAGGATGTCTGCGTGAATCCCGTCCGTGTCTTGGCTTTTGCCAATTGTTGTGGTTTAGGACTTCCTCATGTGTACCTTCCTTTGTAATTAGTTCTCATCCAATTCAACTGTTCCCTGCATAGCATGTGACTTCCCTTCTGCCTATTTAGAGTCCTCACTGCTGTTCTGACTTTGTCAGAACGTTGATCAATATTCCTTTGTGCAGAGTCTCGAGTATGCCAATTGATTATTGTTTCTCTTCGACTGTTTTGGCCAACCTTGATTTTTGCCATAGCCCTTTTGTCTTGTTTTTGTCTTTCTGGATTTTTGACCCATTTCTGTACGACCACGTCTTTGGATGCCCTGTGTATGACTCACTGCTTTGGATTTCGACTACGATTTTTGCCTACTGACTATGTACCATCGCACCTCTGCTTTTCTGGTTCAGACCCCTGCCTGTCTAGTCGACTTTGTTTTTGGATTTTGTTTTGTGGCTTGGCAATTCTTGTGTCTACTGGTCCACACCCGGCAATCAATAAAGGCATATGATTTTTGGATTTCCCTCTCTCGCTTTGTGGTTCCTGAACGCACCGTCACAGAAGCAGCACGCCTAAATTGACCACACAACTGTTCTGACAAAATTCCTCGGTCAATAGGGGACCACGCCCCCCCCCAACCCTGTCCCGTTATACAAACCCCAATTCCAATGAAGTTGGGACGTTGTGTAAAACGTGAATAAAAACAGAATTCAATGATTTGCAAATCCTTTTCGTCCTATATTCAATTGAGTACACCACAAAGACAAGATATTTAATGTTCAAACTGATAAACTTTAGTGTTTTTTGGAAATATTCACTTGATTTGAATTTGATGCCTGCAACACGTTCCAAGATGAGTGAGACCAAGTTAAAACTAATGAACACATTATAAAGGTTCAGTAAACTTGATCATTTTTTTCTATTGCAATATCTGAATAGAATCTTCTGAAGCATCATTTCACATCAATAAAAATCTGTTGATATTTCCTTTTAAGTCTACCATATGATTGCTCTATGGAAAGCAATATTTTTATTTGAAAGACCCTTGATCGTTCTTGTGCAGCTTCAACCTTGCCCTTTGAATTGGCGTGCCAAAACCATTCAAATTTCAGACTCTGCTCTAGTTCAACAATTTCACTCCCTGCAATGAAACAAGGAGTGTATTTTAAATATTTTAGGGCTTATGCAAAAACGCATACATGTAAGCACTGATGTAACTGAGTGTGATTGACAAATGAATGGTATCACACATTCAGCATGTGTCCTCGAGTGTGTGTTTCCATAAGAGTGCAGGCTTACTGAAATTTAATCTGTACGTTATCTGTGGACATGGGGTTCCAGAAGCTGCCCTCACGTGGGCAGTGATAGATTCCCCTCTGATGGGAATCTGGCATGTCATCATTTTTAATCTCTCTCTCCCTCTCAGCCATATTTACTTGGTTCATGTGCAGCCTGAAGCCTTTTGGTTAATTTGGATGAGGTACTCTGCATAGCTTCTTCACACTGCCTCCTCTAAACTGTAATATTGTGGGCCTGTTTGTTTTCTGTCTTTCTCTTCAACCCAAACTGCTTGACACACTCAACATATTTACCTGCTTCAACTATTAAGCCTCTTCATTACCTGTAGCAAACTGCTCATTCACATCACCCTTCATAGAGTCCTGTGCTGCCAGTCAAATCACCCACATATTCCTTCGTTGTTGTTATTACTGCCTGAATGAACCATTTTTGGCCCCATTTTGCATTTGTTCTGCTGTTTGCTGCCCATGCACTCATATGCTGTGATCATCATCCTCTGGCAGACCCTCTTTTCATCGCTGCCATTTTTAATTTCTTGAAAATCAACACTTTTCTCTCCTGCGACAAAATTAATGTTCCTGTGCCATCTCTAATTAAATTTCATCATTGTGTAGGAATACATCATCACGTGAATCCTCTGCTGCCCCCCCGCTCAAATCACATTTCATGCCTAAAATTTACATTGTACTTATGCTTGTGTTTCCCCAATAACCCTTGTAATAACACTTTTTTTTCTAATTCCAATGTGATTGCAAGTAAATAGTTCTTTCCACTCTTATTTTGAATTTGTGTGCGTGAAATGATTGCATAATCGTGTGGTAACCGATTAAACAATAGTGATAGATAAGCTAAGCATCATGGACATCAACCTGGAAGACTATTGATTGATATTGCTGCCAACTCATATTACTGATACTGCAACCAAGTTCTGCTACGACCCTGGTCCTCAAATCACAGTCCTCTAGGTCTGGATTTGGATTTGAGGTCCAGATTTGAAGATCCCTGTGCAACTAGTACAACTATTAATAATGACACCGCATCCTTGCATAGTTCAGTACCGCACAATGTCAGTAGAACTTGGTGTATTATGAGTGCTTGGAGAATGATGTGTTAAAATGAGGGTCCAGTGTTTTTCTGTACTTTAACCAATCATGATGCTGAAAAGGCAACTTGTGACAAACTTGAAAAAAAGTTCAAACGTGAAAACCTTTTAAAGAGATCAGTGCCCGGTGCTCACAGATCAGGCCCACAGCAACATCAGACAGGAGAGTACTAAAGCACACTGATCAACTTTGACATGTTTATTAGGCCCACAAAAGACTGAAGTTTCTACACACAAGTGTCTTCTTCATTGTAAAACAACACTGCAATGAAAGCATTTTTCAACTCTACCCTTGGTGCTGATGGGTTAAATGCGAAAAGGGAGAGGTAAATATCAACCAACACATTCAAACCACATTGATAACAATCATAGAGATCAGTAGGTTAATATTCTAAAGCTGTAAAATGTACAAAAACACACTGAGCAATGCCACTCCAAGCATGAAAACATTCCATGACTATGGAGTGACCTTATAAAAAGAATGAGGTTATACTCCTCATTCAAGCCTTAAGCAGGGTTGCCAACTTTCACGCATTCAGCGTGAATTGTAGTGGCATATTCACTTCCTGTGCTGTAGTCAGCAATTATTCAATCAGTAGAGATCCTCAACCAAAACTGAAGTCCTTGTGCATGGAGGTTTATCAGTTTCACATGCGTTACGGTGGTTTCACCACTAGTAACATGGAAATCAATTATGACTCTGAACTTCTCATGCTTTTCTTTACTCAGGGGTTAGAAGCAATGGAATTGCATAAAAACATTTCAAATTCTCTTATTTCATTTCAACAATTTGAACAATCATGAAACAAATGCATTGCATTGATTGATTAATTGCTGACTACAGCACGGGAAAATGAATATGCCACTAAATCTCACACCAAATGCATGAGAGTTGGCAGCCCTGGCCTTAAGGTTCATCTGAATTAAATTCACAACTCTAGAAGCTCTCTCTTTGAAGTAATCATTTTACAATAGCTCCATCTCTTGGGTACACCTCTATTTTCTCTATACCCCATAACTTTAATGAAGCGGGTGAACCATGTTTAGCATTAACATAATGGCATGCAATCGCAATGTCCATGTTACTGTTGTGTATTGCTGCCGTATGTTCTGCCATTCAGACTTTTAGGGCTTGTTTAGTTGGTCCCATGTAAACCAAACTACATAGACATGTCAATATATATAAACTATGGGTGGAATTGCAATGAATAAAGGAGTAAATTTAGTATTTTTTGTCTATGCGAGGATGAGAAGACTGTTTCATGTCATTAGAATTAGAACAATGAACTCAATGTCCACATCTAAAAAACCTTCAGATTTTGTGGGCAGTCAATTAGGTGGCCAATCAAGTGGATAATCAATCAATCAATCAATTAACCTTTATAGCAGACTCAAGGTCCAGCAAAAAAAAAAGAACAAATGCACAGTATAAATAAATATACTTAGCTCCATTAAAAACGCACGGGTGAGGTATGTACTGTATTTGCGGCAAATTGAAGAATCGATTGATTTTTAGTGCTTTTCCAGTGAGGCACAAGAGGAAATAAAGATAAGCGCGTGGTAGTGTAATCCTGATGCGCACCACGTGCACGCGCCTAGCACTTCAGTAATAACAAACATTGAGCTGTTTGTGATGTGTACCGTGACACTTGACTTGTTCTTTTTGATGAGGTCAATAGCCTACATAAAGCCAACAAAAAAAATGAAAAATGCTACTGCATCAAGAAAATGGAATGGCTTGTGACACAGGAGAGAGAAAAAGAGCCTTTGGCATGTTACGGGCAGATCTCAGCTGCCGAGAGGTGGTGCATCATTTGCACTGTTACTGTTCAACAATTAGTCGGCTGTCTATCCGAGAATGGAACACAGGCACTGTCACCGACCGACCCCGCTTAGGGCAGCCACGAGTGACGATGGCAGTTCAAGAGCGCCACATCTGGTTACAGCCTGTACGTGACAGATTCCGGACAGCAACCAAAACTGATCATGAGATGAGGGCCCCAAGACGATTGAGGGAGTGCAAGTACCGTTTGACGCCGTCTACTTGAGCAAAACATGCGTGCACACGGCCTCTACAGAAAACCGATGCCATCTCTTTCTCATATCGCCAGTCTTTTGGCACCCCTCCAGCTGAGTCACTGGGTTTTGGCTTATTGTTCTTCACAAACGTGTCCCTCAGCTGTTTCCAGCATTTTTTACATTCTTCAGCTGTTGGCCAAGAATAATAATGTCATACAATTGAAATGGTCAATACTCATGTTTTCACACAGGTTCCTCGCTACAGGGGAGAGCTTCATCAGCCTGGCATTTCAATTCCGGATGGGAACAGCAACTGTGTGCATTATTGTACATGACACCTGCTCTGCTATTGAAAGAAGAATGATGGCCTGTCATTTCCCAACCCCAACAGAGGAGGGCTGGAAGGCTAATGCAGCTGAGTTCTGGTAGCAATGGGGCCTCCCCAATTGCATCAGGGCAATTGATGGGAAACACATCACTATCACAGCACCTGCAAAGACGGGCAGCCAATTTTTCAACTATAAACACACCTTTTCCATAGTCCTGCTAGCCTTGGTAGACGCCCACTACCGATTCATTTCTGTCCAGGTGGGGGACTTTGGGAAGGCTAGTGACGATTCGCTGGCTTGGCACTTGGCCAAAGCTTAGCAGCGAAAACCCTCAATGTGCCGACAGATGCCCCTCTACCTGGGTCAGGTGTGCAGGGCCCCATGCCATATGTCCTGGTAGGAGACGCAGCTTTCCCGCTTAAAACCAATCTGATGCGGCATTCCCTGGAACCCGGCTACCAAGGTGGAGGGAAAATTTCAATTACCATTTGTCTTCTGCCAGAATGGTGGTCGAGTGTGCCTTTGGGATACTCACTACCAGATGGAGGGTGCTACTCAACAGGACGTCGCCGGAATTTGTGGATTCAGTGGTCATGGCGGCATGCATCCTGCATATCCACCTCATCACCCCCATCTGAGACGGAAAGGTGGCTCGACAAGGCCAGTGAAAGTGGATGTAAGCTACCTACTGTCCGAAACATGGGTGGAAACCGAGGCAGCCGGGATGCCTATGAAGTGCGGGAGAAATTCAGCATTTTTTTCCATTTCCGCTGAGGGCCAGCACTAATTACTACCAATAGGCCCTGACGCCTGCTTCTCTGTAATGTAGGCCTGATACATAATGTTAAGTTTCCTTTTAATGGATGTGTAACACTACAAGAGAAATGGTTCTGTGTGTATTGTTGTTTTACCTGTGCAAGTCTTACCTTGCTAAATATGGTATAGGCCTGTTTTTATTGTTGGACACCGCAACCGTTCGCTCGCATAGAGCGGAAAAAAATCGGCGTCTCTTCTATTTTTGAAATTTGCTTGTGAAAAGACGCGTGTGAGCAGCGCGTAGACCGCTTGCGGTGTGAAAGTTCTAATCTGTTAACATGCTTGCCGAAATGAAAACGCGAGTAAACCGAACACTATGCTTGCGGTGTAAATGGGGCCTAGTGCTTTGTTTATTAGGCTTACCCCTAGATTCCACCGGGAGCGTCTTGGCCGCGTTACTGCCACGACACGGTTGCCGGAGTTGATCGCGGCCATTCTAGGCAATGGTCGTGATTCCGCCAGCCGCGCCACGGCACTTCTTGGCAGCATCCTAGAAGTGGTTCTCCGCGCTGCTCAGCCGAGAATACGCACCGTGTCTAGTTCTGGTGCTGGCGGGCTGCAGTCGCACTGATCTGCATATAGCAGGGGTACGTTTCCCATAGTTCGACCATATACAGTCATTGGATCCAACTATGTTAGTATTTGTGCAATTTGGGAATCGCACACCAGATCTTGCTTGGCAAGAACTAACTATTAAGGAGAAAACGCTCTTAAGCTGGGTTTACACATGGGCACGATGTGTTACCAGGGCTTGACATTAACTTTGAGGCACTTGTCCTTTGGACAAGTAAATTTACCTTTCACTTGTCCTGGCTCAAAAGTCACTTGTCTGGGTATAACTGACAAAAATTGACTTTTCTTGAGGATTACGTGAGGAACCACAAGCGAGAACCAGTGAATACAAAAATGGAGGTTTTATTTCTGAAGGGGGAAAACCCCCAACAGAGCAGGCAACGGTACAATGTCCACAATCCAAAAAAAATCAGAATCCAAAGGGCGAAATCCAGAACCGTAAACAGGGCACCAATCACAAAAATCAGGGTCGTACAAAATGGGTTTGGTAACAGAAGATGTGGCAAAGTACAGGGAATAGGCAAAAATCGTAAATCAAGGACGGTCCAGTCAGAAAGGTAATCACAATGAAAACAAGGCGAAAAAAAGCGTGGCAAAAGGAGAATGTTCTGACAAGGAAGTGCTGAGAGAAGACTCCTAATATACACTCATGGGAAGTCACATGCTTAACAAGACACAAGTGCAAGAAGTCAGACTGATTACAAAGGAGGGAACATGAGGGAGAACCTAATCACATGAAATAGGCAACTGCCAAAACACGGACAGGGATCACGAGACAATCCTATAGACAAATATACAGCTCCAGTCAAGGAGTTCTAACGTGCATAGATACTAAGAGAAAGGACAGCGTGAACAGGTGTGGAGGATCCACTGAAACGCAGCAGAGAAGATTAGGGAGAGACAAGAGGCGGAGACTAGAATAGGGCGAATGCTGAGAGCTTGTTAATAAATTAGTAAGTGCAGCTATACAGTCCCTAGTGCTCGTTAGTAAGTTAGTACAATATACACTGTTAGTTTGGGTTAGTACTTTAACAAAAACAACAAACTGTTAGTATGGGTTAGTAATATAGAAAAAACAAGGCGAAGGAAGTAAACGAGACTGGAAGGAAGGTAGAAATCCAGAAACCATTAAATCACCCGAAAGAGTGGCACGCAGTACTGGGGCAGTGAGCAATGACAATATCAAGGGACCAGACAGGGGGAGACAAAGTGCAATGCATGGCAAAATAAAATAAAAAACATGGACCGGAAAGAAACTATGGTAATATGCAAAACATGGAAAAACTAAACTAGACAATACATGAACAAAACTAAGTACCAAATCACAAAACATATCTCAAGGCATGGTCAGGCAAGAACAAGATCAATATACAAACGATCATAAATCTGGCAGACAGATCAAAAGCATGGCAAACAGGTAGAATCACAACACTTTTTATGCCCTCGGAATCGAAGATTTGGGTGCATATTGTTTTTGGCCTGTCTGTCTGTTTGTTTGGCTGTTTACTATAAAATTACATTTTGAATGCAGGACTTCTACTTTAATAAAGTTATTTCTCAACATGACACTAATAGCATCACAAAATTAATCAAAAACTTTTTTTTCCAACCAATCATTAGTGCACAGGTGACTTGGCCTAACCACATAATAAATACTGGCATATTTGGGTTGCTGCCTCTGCATTAGTCATTTAAAATGTAAATTACTTGACCTAACAATTCATCTACCAATTTGTAGACCGATAGACCTGGGCAGTGAGATTCCAAAGGTGAAATCCCAATGATATTCAGTGACTAGGATTGCGATTATCAGCTATAATGTCGTAAACATCGAGGGAAGACTGACCACAGGCTGGGAGACTGTGGAACAATGATATCTGCTCCTGTAGAAACTACAAGTCCGCATGAAATCAACCTTGTTTGAAAAAAAAAAAAAAAAAAAGTTTTAAATATTTCACGGAGAAGTACTACATTACCCACAATCCTACGCTGTTACCTTGGAAACATTTAATAAACCCGCGAACATCTCCATCAACTAGTGAGTTAGGTCAGTAACGAAGGAAGCACTGGCGATGTCACTAAATACAAACAATATGAAACGCTAAATATACTCACGACAAACTAAAATATATCACAATGATAAATTAAACAAGCAGCTAAACTATCGATGCTGTAGCGAGATGGCATTGATTTATGTCTCACTCACTCTCTGTCTCTCATCGCACTGGTGCTATTACAGTTCATTTTTCATTCGTCGCATAGACCAAGTTTAATGTTGTGCTATGTGTGTGTGTGTGTGTGTGTGTGTGTTCGAGTTTTTTTTTTTTTAAGTCAGATATCAGCTGAAATTAAATGGGCAGTCTCTGTGCCGTGATTTCGTAAATACAGTGTTGCTAATGCTGGCATTTGGCATCACTGACTTGTCAGCCATGTTGGGATGCGTACTGCACCCAATCGAATTCCTCCCTCCAGCTCTGTTCAAATTCTCTCTCCCTTTTTGATTCATACGGCTCAGGTGCAGTTGCTGTTTTTCTTCTTGGGGCTTTTGCTGGAGCTTGCCCGGGTTGCGAAGCCTTGAGAAACATCGCTGCTGCTCTGATGGAAGCGGTTCCTGCTGTATATTAGTGCGCGCACGCGTGTGTCCATGTCTGTGTATCTGAACGGTCAATCAGAGCATTCGAGTTGGACACTGGTTAGATGTGTCGCGGGGGAAAAAAAACCGTTTTTGTTTCAAATCAGTATTCTAAATGTATTTATTCAGCTAGTTGAATTCGGGGGCACATAACGTGAAGACACGGTATTTTTTCAGCGACTTTTAACTTGTCCAGTGGGGAAAGCAAATTTCTCATCCACTTGTCCGACAATAAAATCTACTTGTCCCGGACAAGCGGACAAGCATTAATGTGGAGCCCTGGCGTTACGAATATCATTTTCCTGTCATTCGTGGCACATTCGTGACACTTGTAACGTGACTTAACGCATCTGAAGAGGGTTCTTAAAAGCGCGTATCGGTTCGTGACATTCGTGATATTCTTGGAGCATGTTTTTGGCTGCCAAAAAATCGTCCACGAATGTCACGAATCACCCTCGATTCGTGGAGTTCGCAACTGAGCATGTCGATTCGTGGTGATTAGTGGTGATTCGTAATAGAGCGTGACAGCATTCGTGGTGTATTCTCACCATTCTTTGAGCCCATACTGTCACGCGTCGTTAAACCCTAGTCATAAAAACAAACAAAACTCCTTTAGTAGTCCTCACAAGCTTTGTTCCCTTAAACCCTAGTCACACTAGAGGCGGAATGAGCCGGAATGCCCTCGGAATGAAAATTCTTTGTATATTCCTGGATATTCAAAGTGCGTTCTAAACATTCTGACTGCATTCTGAGTGCATTCCAAATATTCGGACCCGTTTTTGTGGCCGGCCCGAATGTTTTACTCATGGTCAAAACTTTCCAGTTGCAGTCGAAGTGAAGAAATATCGAACGGCATCTGAAGTGTATTCTAACTGTGCTCTGACTGCATTATAAATATTCTTACGGCATTCCAACAGCATTCAAAACATTCTGATTGCATTCGAGGGAGAACCTAAATGGCAAGCCACATCAAATCCTGCCAGAATGCGCCTCTAAATGAGCCAGAATGCACCTCGAATGCATTTCGATTGCTGCAGGAATCTATTTCAATATTAAAACAAATCAGCTGGAATGTGCTTCGATTGCCACTGGAATCAGTGGCAGCTGGTGAACTGGCTTAAAAATTATGATTGGTTATGACCTGTTTTCAATCATTCATTTCAATTACCATTACAGAAACTCTGAAAATTCTCCACATTATCAGGTGTGGCCAATTTTCATTAATATATGGAGTTGTCTCAAAAGTATCTGCAAATGCACAGACAGTGTTCTACAAATATTCCTTGATTCACGACGTGTTTTGCTATCCACAAACACAAATTTCCTATTTGTAACTTGTATGGTAACTTTTACAAATACATGTGTATTTGTAAATATATCGTTTTCCGTTTGTGGAAAAAAATGGCATTGTAAAACTGAAAATTTTGTTTGTGGAATGTGATTCAGCATTTGTGGATCACCAATTACAGGCATGAATTGCTTTCCTCAATTGTATTTTTGAGACATTCTTTCTGCAAAATCCACACAGATCCGCAAATGTGTAGCTCCTGATTCACAAATACATCGACATTCCCTTCCAGTAGATGGCGGTGTTGTTCCATGCATTGATGTAGCAAATAGCTGATTTTACCAATGACTAGACGGAATATGAGTATATTCCAAAGTGAAGGAAAATAAAGGCAGTGGCTATTTTTACGCCAGCCGTAATCTTATTCCAATTTGCTATTCTTACGAGCTTCTGTATGTTCATGCACAATGTAGGAAATCTGGACTTGGACCTATATTTATACAGTCTATGCTTAAACCACGGCATTAACTATAATGTATCAGCTGACGTTAGCTAGCCGGACGGCTGTAACATTACTTATATTTTCTAGCTAGTTGCTTAACTTAGCTAACGGGTTAGGTAGTTATGAGAGTGTAAAATTTTAGGTTCAACGTTTGCTCACTAATATTTGGGGAACTGTCAGGTCGTCACTCTCTACAATCAATAGTCAATAGTGATTAGACTGGAAGAGCTGATTAGCTGCACAAAGCTTATCCTTGCAAGAAATTTTGGAGTAAAAGTTGGCTAATGAATTAGATGGCAAGCTGGCAAAATTAGCAGGCTAATAACTAACCCTACCAAACTTAAGTAGAGGACATCCTGACTGTAACTCAAAGTAAGTAAGCCAGCTAGCCGGTCTAGTAATGTTAACCACAAGGCATGCAGCGAAAGCGGGATGTTTTCAACCCATTTGAGTAGCAACTTTTTTCCGAAGCCGAATTTCCTATTGTGCATGCGGATACGGAAGTTCGTAAGAATAGCACATTAAGATCACGAC
This sequence comes from Gymnothorax javanicus, assembly GCA_029692085.1. NCBI lineage: Eukaryota > Metazoa > Chordata > Actinopteri > Anguilliformes > Muraenidae > Gymnothorax > Gymnothorax javanicus. Next base: position 86,082,697 of record CM056196.1, read on the forward strand.
GTGTAAAAATAGCCATTGCCAAAAACAAAACAATACCAGCGGCCCTAATCTGGCCAGTTTAATTTATTTCGCGGTCATGGATGAAATTCTGGGACGGAGACCGCTGGCGATGGCAGTTGGCCAAGAGAGTGGAATCGATGTCGGCTTTGAAGCTCGAACTGAAGGCAACCAAAGCCATGACGATTACTTTCGAGCGTTATATTTGCTGAAAACCCAATGTTGAGACTGGACCAAAGTGGTGGATATGCTAATTAGCATGTAAACGGGAATATTCCCATCGCTCAGCGCATATAAACAGCTTATTCGGAATATTAGCCTACCTTAACCCGAATATGGACCTTAATCGGAATATGGTGTGCATGTAAACGTAGTCAATGCATGGAAAAACACCGCCATCTACTGGAAGGGAATGTCGATGTATTTGTGAATCAGGAGCTACGCATTTGCGGATCTGTGTGGATTTCGCAGAAAGAATGTCTCAAAAATACAATTGAGGAAAGCGATTCATGTCTGTAATTGGTGATCCACAAATGCTGAATCACATTTCATAAACAGAATTTTCAGTTTTACAAATGCTATTTTTTTTCACAAAAAGAAAATGATATATTTACAAATACACATGTATTTGTAAAAATTGCCATACAAGTTACAAATAGGAAATTTGTGTTTGTGGATAGCAAAACACGCGTGCGAATCAAGGAATATTTGTAGATCACCGTCTGTGCATTTGCCGATACTTTTGAGACAAATCTAGCTCCATATTAATAATGCATACCTATTAACTCTCACGCATTCGGCGTCAGTTTTAGTGGCATATTTACGTTCCCCTGCTGTAGTCAGCAATTACTCAATCAACGCATATGGGACACCCGTGTTACACTCTAAGTACATTCTGAGTATTCGAGCTGCATACTGTTTGAATTCTTGGACGTTCCAACCATATTTGGCGGCCATTCCGGGAGCGTTCTGACTGCATTCGAGGTGAATTCATACAGCATTCGAGGCACCTTCCAACCAGACTTCGGGTGGAGTTCAGGCAGCAATTGAACCGCACTCGTACGGCATTCGAAGTGTATTCTATATATTCTGACTGCATTCTGACAGCATTCTAAATATTCCTACTGTGTTCCAACTATACTCAAGCTGCAATCGATACACCCAGAATGTGCAAGAATCATTTGAGGCGGGTTCGAAGTGCATTCTAAGTATTCAAACGGCATTCTTTCAAAGCTTTAATAATTTTGGTCAATTTGAAATTCCCGCTGGAATGTTGTGCAAATTCTTCATTCCGGCTGGTTCTGCTTGATTCTTGCTGATTTTGAATAAGTGTGACGGGGGCTTTACAAATCGACACAAAAGCTGTCGAGAACTGAACTGAATGACGCGTGATACCTCTGCCCCAAATCATCAAATTCAATTAGCATTCATGACTTGTCGTCGTTATGTGTAAACCCAGCATTAACTTAAAGACACTAGCCACAAATCTTTGATGTAAAATTTGTTTATAACTTACTTTTCAACTGCTTGTCTGTGATTTTGTTTTAACTAAAACACGGGCACAATTTTTAAAAAAATCAATAGCGTTCACGGCTGGACTGTAGTAAGCTATACAACAAAGTCGGCAATGACATTAAGTACAGTTACAGTATGTTGTCTTATGGGTTAGTACCACAGTGTTTCACTACAGGAGTTATTATTCCTATTCTAAAGAAAGTTACCCTGAATCCTAATGTACCAGCTAATTATAGGCCGATCACACTTCCGTCCACATTTGCGAAACTGTTTGAATTTTATCTGAAACCATCTGAAACTGAGATGAACCTATCAGGAGGTCAGTACGGTTTTCGAGAAAATTGTGTACAGAGTTCTGTACTGCTATGTTAAATGATTTAACTATGTATTGTTAGGAGAAGCAAACCCCATTTCATGTATGCAGCTTAGACGCTGAAAAGTGTTTTGATAAAATTTGGCACCCAGGTCTCTTTTATAAACTCCTTGATAAGTTACCAATTGTTCACTGGAGGTTCCTCTACAGATGGTATAGTTTGCTTAAGTCAACTGTTGGATGGAAGAGAATTTTTGGTCCCATCTTCAAAATGACTAGAGGCACCCGTCAGGGGAGTGCTCTCTCTCCTGTTCTTTTTAATATTTTTATTAACGACTTGCTCATTGAGTTGGAGGAATCAGGCTGTGGTGGCATTAGAATAGGAAATTTTTTGTTTCTCTTTGCATATGCTGATGATGTCGCCTTGTTTAGTATTTCTGCGACAGGTCTGCAGGCCCTGATCAACATTTGTGTTGCTTATGCACAAAAATGGTGCTTCAATTTTGGAAATAAAAAGAATAATGTATGACATTTGGTAGTAGTAAGTTTAAGAATGGACCAAAGTGGTTTATGTCGGGTGCAGAGATAGAAACTGTGGACTCCCTTGATATTTGAGGTATTAGTTTTGATAAATTTCCCGGGGGTATGCGCCACGCTGAACAACGGGTACGTTCTTGTAGGAACTGCTACTTTACTCTTGAACAATGTGGTATTGGCCACCCAAGTAAACTGGCCACTCAGGCTAAGGTGGAATTGATCAAGTGCGTTTGTATTCCTAGCCTTTTCTACGGGTGTGGTTCTATTTTTCTCAGTAACGGCTGCATTAAGAGGATGAATGGATGGCAAGGCCAAATGTTTAAGAAGGCGTTTGGGCTTAGTTGGTTTTCACATCATTCTCCAATTTTTAAAGCCCTTGGTGTTTTAGACGCCAAGGCTCATGTAAAACTTTTAATGTCGTCTTTGTTGTATAGAATTGCTAAAGTTGACTGCCCCGTCAGAGACCTAGTTCTGAAAATGGGTGCCACTAAAGGCTCCCTTGTTAATCGCTTAGTCAAATCAGATGTTAACATTGTTGCTACGGCTCTCAAAGGGCCACAGAAGGACAGACGGCCGTGTGATGACGGGTATCATGACACTATAAGGTCTCTCCTGCTGGGTGAGGGCGTCCGTCGTAGGGACTCCACTGAGCGGGAGATGCTAATGAATCTTATTCACCCAATGTTTTAAAATAATTGACTGCCTGAATACGAACCTGTTTTAATCATGTATTGATGTTTTAATCATTCTGTCTATTTTAGAAACATGTATGTATATATTTAATTGCTTCTGTAAAGGAAGATAATAAACTATTATTATTATTATTAGTAAAGCAAAAAGAACAACAGAAAGCATTTAAGTTCATTGCACAAATATCCTGGTAAAAATGACGAAATATGCGAAATCTGAGCAGGTCGATTGTATCAGCTGGCAGGATGCTGCGCTGACGTTTCACGCTCAGTGGAACATGAAGTCGCCTGCAAGATAGAGCAAAATTGCGTCGCTCATGTTATGCTGCAGATACGCGCCCGTTGGAATCTTGGCGTTAGTAGGAAAAAAACATTTTCAATTTGCAAGGGAGCATGAGGATTGGACTGAGGAGCAATGACAAAAGGTCATGTGGTCTAATGAGTCCAGACATACCAGATTCCAGAGTGATAGGTATGTCAGCGTGAGAAAGGAAGCCCATGAAGTGATGCATCCATCGTGCATAGTAACCACTTTCCAAGCCTCTGGAGGCAGTGTTTTCATTTGAGGGTGCTTCAGTTAGTCAGGTCTAGGCTCAGCACTCTTCTGCAGCAAAAAAATGAATTCAGCAGACCATCTGAATATACTGAATTACCAGTAACCCAGAAATGGACTTTTTCATCCCTGATGACACAGGCATATGCCAGGATGACAATGCTAAGATTCACTGGTCTCAAATTGAGAAAATTGTTTCATCGAGCGTGAGGAATCATTTTCGTACATATTGGCCACCTCAGAGTCTGGCCCATAACCAATTGAAAGTCTTTGGAATGTGCTGGAGAAGGCTGACCTGAGTGGTTTGTCTCACCCATCGTCAGAGAAATATCTCAGCAATTATAAACTGTAAATCTGGTCGGAAATAAATATTGTCACATTTTATAAGATTGTCAAAACAATACCACAACAAATACGCGCCATGATCAAAGCTAAAGGCACCCCAGCAAAATATTATAGCGTGCGACTTTTTTTTGGACCGACAGTGTATATACTTATACGGAGTACAAGATTAAATGGAATTTCCCATTTATTTATCTATTTAATAATTGTATTATTATACATAAAGGATCTCTAATGAGTGAGCCCAAGATATCAAATTTATGAAACGAGAAATAATTTTAGTTTATTCTTAGCCAAGCCTTCGGATGGAAATAAACAAAAATTACCACTCAAGTTTCATAAATTTGATATCTCGGGCTCACTAATTTGAGATCCTATTTATCCCATAAATGTCAGTGTTGCATTATTTGGAAGCTAATAATTAGCTTCTAATTGCTGATCTATTCAAGTCAATAGGATGAATAATTAGCTAGAAAGCATACTAGCGCTTTTCACCATTAAATTAATAAGTTTCTACATTAACAGTACCTCATGTAACTTGTTACTTCAATGGCAAAAAGTGCCAGTATGCTAACTAACAAATATTATTCATCCCTTTGACTTGAATAAACTGCAAACTAGAAAGCAACCGTGAAGGGTTACCAGCAGGAGGATTGGTAACGTTACGGTGTTTACCAATGAATGAAATCTGACCAATTGCGAGGTGGGGAAGCTGTATTTCACGTGTGTGGTTACAGCATGTCCAACTGTAAAATGCTCATTATTTAACTATATTGAAACTGTTAATATTGTTACTATATATACTGAACTATTTGTATGCGACATTCTGTTTGGCAACATGTTTGAACCAATAAAGCCAACTGAATTGAACTGAGAGAGAGAGAGAGAGAGATTTCAGAATCATTAGGCCAGCACATTGTGAATTGCCTGGAGTGGGCTCTCATTCAGGAGAGTAATCAACAGCTCCTGGAGTCGCATCAGGATCTTTCAGATCAAGGATGCTTGTAATTAGACTATGACATTATGTTGAGTTGCCTGTTATTAGATTATGATATTAGATGGCATTGGGCAGCCTGTTACGGGATGAATTGAGCACATATATGTGGAGGGCTGTGTATGTGATGGGCCAGGGGAGAGAAAGAGAGAACTAGATAGCAGTTGGCACTTAATACTCCCTCGGTGTGGCTTACAGGTGGGCGTGGTTGACCTCTGACCTAAAAAAAAAAAAAAAAAAAAGAGGTCTAATTTTGACCTATTACCTTGACATGAAATAGCCTTCTGGAGACCCCCAATATGTATGACCTATTGAAATTTGAGGGCAGTCCCTGCAACGGTTCAGCAGCTTGAGTGGTAATGAGTGATAGAAAGACAGACAGATGGCCGGATGGACAGTGGAGGGGACGAACATGCCCCATCAGCTAGAATCGCCGAAAGAGCAAAAAAGGGCAAAAAGGCGGAGCATAGGAGCGCCAGCAAAGCAGCTAAGGAATGGAGCCTGCTACCAGTGTGCAGTGGCGGGTCAAACGCTGTTAAAAGCTAGGAAATGGTGGTAAGATGAAAACTTCACAAAAGCGGTGGCGGAAATTTTATTCCCCGAGACAGCGAGCAGTTGTTCAACTTAACTTCCCAGCATACCTTGGCCAAGTTCTACAGACTCCAAGCTCTCGCTTTTTTACTATTAGCTAGCCACCCCAGCAACTCACCACTTTTCTTTCGGGTTGTGTAACATTAGTTCCTGGTATTTCTGGACCTGAACAATGAGCCTTTCCGCAAACATTTTTTTGCTTTTATATTTTTGCAGTAATGTAGCGTCACTGAACTCAATATAGTATGTCTTAGTCAGCCAGCTACATTGTTTTCCATAGCCATTTGGAACATCGTTTAGGTTAATGTAGCTGGCTAGATACCTTCCTTGTGGATGATTAACCTCATGAATAGACACATTTATCAACCGCTAGCTATAGCTACCCAGGTAACGTGAGTTAGGTTTGATTATTTAGACAATGTTACCTAGCCTGTCTAATTGCACTTATCCTCAAACAGGAATCACACCAGAAATAGAATGAATCCATTTTTAGCTAAGGGACGGCAGTCGCTGTATGACAATCTCTTACTGCGTGCATCCATTGACTGAATAATTACAACAAAATTTGGAGGTGCCATCCAGTGCTGCAGGGAAGCAGTGGAGGGATGGATTCTTCTGATAGCGCACTGTGGTGGAACAAATCCTGTAGCTACCTGGCCAGGGAGCTGTGATGGATTTCCAACCTTTTGTTTAAAAGTATCATTACCCTAAATTCAGACGCTTCTCTATTACGCTGTGACTTCCGTGCATGCCAGTTTAATAACTGTGGCAAGCATGCCCTCTCACCAGCATAGCTGATCATCTTGCTGGAAGGCTCAATGAAGGCTTATTCACTCATTGGCCAATTAGCTACTTAACAAGGCAACACTGATTCCTGCTACTCAGTGCCAACATTGAATGTAAAATGCTAGAATTTCACTCGCCAAAAAAAAAGGAAAAACATGGAGCATAGACTCCTTAGATGGTCTGTTTACACAATTAACAGCACAGCGAGACATTATATTCCTTATAGTTCGATGAAAAATTCTCCATTCGCCACCAACTCCACTAATTCTGCCTAGAGCTGAAGTTCAGTGACTCGAATTAAACCAGCTGAGGTGACGCCCGGCAGACAACTAGCAGCTGCGCTCAGACCAGTTAAATTCAAATTCAAAATGGGCTTTTTTGGCATAACAAAAGTGTAAATTTCATATTGCCATAGCGTAAAAACTCATAACAGCACACTACAGAGCATGCAAATCTACAACTACTATAATGCAGGTACTATAAAAGAAATCCACTCTTCTTACACCTCTTCTTCTATTGAGTTCAGTGGCGATGGACAACCATTTTTATGTGTTACTGCCACTGAGCATATTAGTTTAATATCCCCCTCGACATGCCTCCCTGGTGTGTGTGGCTGAATTTTTACATACAAAAAATGACATCAAAATTGGACCTATGATCTTGACATGAAATAGGCTTCTGGAGACACTCATAACCTGTCAAAATTTGAGGGCTGACAAGTATTGGAAAGACAGACGAACAGCCGGCCAGTGGAGGGTACGACAATACCACATCGGCTTGAATTGCAGAGGGGGCAAAAAGTGAGAAAAGGAGTGCCTTAACCCAGAAAACAAATACAGATTTTGTTGAGTTGCTTCTTTTCTACAAAAACTCTTAAACAAGGTACAACTCAATGCAAAACAATCACTGCTATGCCATCATTGCTTCATATGCTCAAGAAGTTGATTTTCAACCCCCCAACACAACTGACATTATATGACCTTGACCTTGACCTTTGCCCTAATGACCTCCAAAACCTATTCTCTTCTGCTGTTTTCTCTGTGCAGAGTCACCACGTCTGATTTGTTGAAAATCTCTTAACTCCTTCAGCAGATTTAGCATGCACAAAATATTTGTGATAGACAGGTTGAAGGACCCATACACGGTTGGACAACCTCCCGCCCACTGTGTTTGGCCAAGGCATAATTACGTTGAAGTCAGAGAGTCTGACTCTCAGAAGAAATCATAAAAATTAATGAAGAAAACAAAAATATATGATTAGCGGGACTTAGGGTTTCTTTTTCCCCGATTTTTCATTTTGCTTCATGGAGGCTGAGCACAGCTGGAAGTGCAAAACATACATGTATATGTCCTTTCATGATACTTAACAAAAGCGTGACCGTGAAACAAGCAGGAAACCACTGATTCATATTGAATTTTGAAAGTTGTCATCACTGCTTATGGTAACATGAACTGTACAATGAATTCATGCAATATTTCACAGAACAACGTTATTCTGAAGCATAATTTTCATCACGAAGAATTATGGTGGACAAGAAATGGGTACGAATGAATCCGCTACTGCATGATAAGAAATTGCGTCAAAATCCTAAAATATGAAATCAATAACTCAAATTTTAAGGAAAAGTCATGAAAATAGCAGTCAGTAATGTGTTACTTTGCGGGAGAATGGCCAATTAAATAAATTAAATAAATTATATTTTTGACACTCAAGGTTTATTGTTAGAGTAAAAGGAAACCTCCTTCCGTGGAATGATGGAAGCTTCACAAAAAGAAACATATGCAGACACAGTATCAGTTAATTCGTCAAGCTCCTCACAAACATTTGTGAACAAATCCCAGTCCGTATTATGAAAACAGTCCTGAAGGCAGTGAATTGATTCCTCTGACCAGACCGGAACCAAGCATCTCGCTGGCTTGTTCCTCTTAAGGACAGATTTGTAGGACGGAACCAAGTACACCACACTGTGATCGGACATACCAAGTGGAGCTCTAACGAAGGATTTATGCGCTCCCTCTATGGATCCAAAACAAAGGTCCAAACATTTTTCATGCCGAGTGGGACACGTCACATATTGGTAAAAATTACACAAGAACTTTGATGGTCGGCAGTGGTTAAAATCACCCATGATAAAGTGTGGTGCATCTGGCGCTATCCCCTGAAGCCGCTGCACTGTTTTTAGCATAGCCTGAGTGGCTGCATCGACATTAGCCTTCGGGTGAACATAAACAACAGTAACAAATAACTGTGGGAATTCCCTTGGCAAATAAAAGGGTCGCAGGGATACAGACAATAGTTCAATGTCTTTGGTGCATAACTTCTCCCTGACAACCACCGTTTTGCACCAGTTTATATTGACATAGAGACACACGACCCCGCCCTTACCTGTCACTGCAGGGTCTCTATCAAGGCAGAAGGGAACTCCGAAACCGTCGATCTCCAGGTCTGACTGTAAGTCTTGCTCCTTAAGCCAGGTCTCTGTAAGGGCCAGGAGACAGGCGTTTCTGTACTCCGCCAAGCACTTGACATTCCCCTGAAGCTCGTCCACTTTGTTCTGGAGCGATTGAACGTTTTCCAGGATGACAGTCGGCAGGGGTATCCGACGGTGGCCCTGCGGCTTGAGCCTCTGGCGCAGTCCACCGCATCTCCCCTTTTCCTTGTCCGCTTCAGCACGGACCTCCAGCTCCGGTTCCCCGTAGAAGGATTAAGTTGGTTGATCTCCGTGGGAATAGCTGTCGAGGAATCCATGAAGCCCGTCCCGGAGTCACGGAGCGAGAGTAGAAAGTCACAGTTATACTGGAGGTGTTCCCCACTCACCCATTCTCCAGATAAAAGATGGCATAAGGGCATTAAAAGAAAGAGAAGGCCCACCAAACTGAGGTGAGTCCTTGCCGCCATCGTCATCCACAAGTTGGTTAAAAGAGTAACACTAAAGAGAACTATTAAAAAAAACAGCCACACCACCGCACTTTACACACTGCTGCTGCATGTCACCATAGCCAGCGCCAAACAATCTCCCAGCCTTCTCTCCCAGTTCATTCTCCCACACGGGGAAACTTAAGTTGCCGATAAAATGTGTGCACAGTCATTCCATAGAACCTGAAAAATCAATAGATTTATGCGTATAATCAAAGAATAAAAATCTAAATTTGTCTTTGGTAATAGTCGTGATTTCCTGGACACAACATGATTTTTAGTATTTGAGTTAATATTTTTCGAAATCAACAGAAATTGGTCAAGAAGTTGGTTTATTGATGTAAGGACAGTCATTTCTTCTGCAGAGTAGCAGTACATTCCAGCAGTGCCACTCACTCAAGACCTGCCTGCCGTGGTCACAGTCATTAGCACAACGGACAAGTCTGGCAACGACCGTAACCCAATAATTTCAGTCTGATATTGTCCTATGTTCTGACCAGGAAAGTTTTGTAACAAAGTTGAATTTATTCATTGGACTGTGAGTAAATAATTATGGGCAAATCTACATGATGCTTACTAATTTTAATTTCCCACATCTTTCTGATGAAAACTTCACTTTCTGATAAAAATGTATTTTTGATGTCACATTTTTGTGTCCTTAATTTATCAATGAGTTAATTCAATAAAAAAAACCAACTTGGGTTCAAGTGGGAGTTTTGTCCTTACTATATCTCTTATGTGTGCAAAACAAATGAACATGAATTAAATGCATCAATCACAATCTGCTGATAATAAAACAATGAACAACAACTATCCCTGAAATCTCTCCAGTATTGTGAAAAGACACATATGAAAGTAGCGCACTGGTCCAAGCTTACTCATGCAGTTTATTGCTGTCTGGGAATTACAATGCTGATGGAGTCCTGTGTATTTCCATATTGCGAGGTCCACCAGGTTTAGCTGCTCCAATCCTGTCCTTTCTATTCAGTGATAAATAATAAATGTACATTTAAGTTCGAAACAAGATTGCTCAGACAACATAACATCACTGCAATATGCGTATCATCAGTCCATCTGCAGCGTATGTGAAGAATTTCACGGATGTCCAATGAAAACTGTAGGAGGAATTGATTCCACCAGCCAAGTACCCTCTGATACGAACAGACAGATGAACGGACAGGCAGATGGACTGTGCTACAACATAATTCCCCTTTTGGGCTTTTACCCACTGGGAGATAAACACCATAAAGTTTAGGCTTTCTGGTGGGTCTAAAAACCTCAACATACTGTTGATATTGAAATTAGTGTCAAGAAGAAAGAACAAATAATGCATACTTACCCATACAAGCACATAAACATACATTTTTTATCCATCAAAATACATTTTATTTTGACTCTCCCCTTATTTAAAATGTGGATGACTATTTGTTTTTCTGACTCAGCAATGATACATTGTTTAATTTGCTTGGCAGGTATGTCAATAGAAAATGCGTTCTATAGAGCTCCGGACGTCATGTGACTCCTTTTGTTTACGCCACCATTTTGGCAGGAAAAGCCAAAGCGAAAATGAATGACGCTAGTGGCGATTTCAAGCCAGCACAGTTCACTGCCCGCTTTACATGCAAAGAAATTGAGCTATATAATTCAAAACTTAACAGGTTAAACATTGACCCTTATAATGCCTCAGGTGTGCTTACACAAGTATTGACTCAGCCGGATCGGACAATGTTCCAGACCTGCAGTATCCAGCAACTACAAATACCTGATTAACTTTCACTTTATAGAGTCTATTAAAGCATACAAGAGCCTCGAGGGATAGAAATGGATGCAATTTGGCTTTGTGATGAATAGGGCCTGTGTCCACAGGAAACTTTTTTTGTGCTGGCTGCGTCAGTTTTTAATGAAAATACTATGAACTTTAGCATTGACAGCGCTCAACTTCCACAACGACCAAAACGTCCTCAGCATACTGCTTTTTCCCACGGCGCTCTCGGCTAGAAATAGTTCAACTTTTGGAACACCGACGGGCTCATCAATCTCACTTCTCTCTCGCAGACAAATCAAAATTGTAAATTGGGAGGGACTAATAATATCAATAGTGAGAAACATTTCCTGCTACCACAGTCGTGTTTCTTATCAATTAGCTTGCTACAGTTTAGGTTTGCTTACTGTTCCCCATTTCGGGATGTGAAGTTTGCTGACAAATTATTCAGTATTAATGTTTATGACAACTGTAGACTCCAACAGCTTTAGCTAGTTTGGTATTCTGTGATTGCTTAGTTTCCCATTTATTTTAATCTGGGTTTCTAGGTTTCCCAAAACATGGTTGGGAGCTACATTAGCAACTTCGCTACATAGTTCGAATCATTGACTTTATTCAGTTCCAATTGCACTTTTGGGAAATTAACATTCATTAGCTTAGTTGCGACAGTTCTTTACGGTTTCATTTCACTGAATAAGCTAATTTTGACATTTACAACGATGCATTGAGGAAATGCTCAGACAGTCTTTGCAACTTTTAGCAAAAATCAGCGCTAGAGAGTAGCGCTCTGTAAATGTGATCATGGGCGCTTCCAGCTCTGAAAGCGCTGCCTGTGGACACAGGGCTTAAGTGCCTCTTCATCAGTTACATTAGCATCAGCAACAGGGCAGAATAATATAACTAGCTATTCGCTGTGCTCAACGTGTATGTTAACTAGCTTGTGTCACCAAGTTATTACAGTTTGAATGAATGTCTAAAGGCATTACCTAAGACATAAAATTAGTCACTTTTCATGAATACAATCAGCAAGTTAGCTGCTTGCCGTATGCCTGCCAGTGCTTTTAACCTCGCACTTTCCTGCCAATGTGGCGATTTCTGATTGCATGATGTCAGCTCCCGGAGCTCCATAGGCCAGAGACCTCACAAAAAATTAGCAATGCGAGGGCTTAGCGAAGTGATTGTGACCAAGCAACTTTAGCAAAGCAAGGGATTTGCAAAAGCCTTAGCTAACTATTCACAAGAGCAACTTTTAGCAAAGTCGCAATTCACACGTGGCCTTGTCTTCTGACAATTTTTGAGCCAATTTCAACGTTTCATATATAGACGCTACCTGACCAAGCGTTGCTATGCGATGCAAAAGGATGCTTTTCGTGTCCTTATTTGACGCCAGTTTAAAACAAACCCTACCCCCCTTAACCCAAGCCCTAACCCGAAGCATCAAATAAAGATGCCAAAAGCTTCCTTTTGTGTCATATATCAATGCTTGATCAGGTAACGTCACTATATGATGAGTCAGGATGAGAATGTGTTGTCAATCATGCCCATTTAATGTGTTCATTTGATTGATGCAAATAGTGTACCTGTAACAGGCCTACACAACTCGGTTCTGTCCAGCATAGATGGGGTCATGGTCGTTTGTATGATGGCAAAACATTTGGCAACAAATTTTATTAATTTGAGCTCATGATCGCTAATCAGGGTTCAAAATTCACGGTAGTCCGCGAGTCCACACATTATTAAAAATTATGGTGGACTAGTAAACTTGTCTTCAAACTAGTCCGAGTGGCTAGTCAAATACAATTGATTGGTTGCCAACTACCAATCAATTGTAAATATGTTTATGCGCAAATTGCCTCTTTGCGTACAAAGGTCAACTTCTGGAGAGTCTATATAATACATGGCATAATATAAAATCACTCGGCCACCGTATACTTTTGTACTTCCGATGTTTATTTTTGTTATCACTCAATCACCAAGCTAGGTGTCCTCTAACAGAGATATTAAATATAAAAATTACTATAACGATTTCCAAATGTGCTAATTGCACCAAAAAACTGCAAATTATTGTGTGATGGTCGAGGTCCGGACCATCCTGCATTGGAATTTGAAGTTTGACCGAAGTTAGACTAAATGACTAAAAATTGTGATTCCGTGTAAATTAGAGTATGGCCTGGACTCTTAAGCGATGTATGGACGTTACCCGTTATTATGAAGGGCACTTCATTGTGTTGTTGTATTGCTGTAGTGGACTGGTCTGCAAATATTGGGCAGTGATCAAACACATGAGCACTGACTAGCCCAACAATTACATTACTACAAACTCATTCACTTTACAACCCAATTTCCAAAAAAGTTGGGACCCCGTGTCAAATGTAAACACAGAATGCAATGATTTGCAAATCAATTGAAACCCCATATTTAACTGAAAATAGGACAAAGACAATGCATCAAATGTTGAACCTGGTACTTTATATTGTTTTTTGAAAAATATTTGCTAATTTTTAATTTGATGACAGCAAACATGTTTTTAAAAAGTTGGGACAGGACAATAAAAGACTGGAAAAGTTGCTAAAAAAAAAAACAACTGACAGAACATGATTAGGTATAAAAAGTCTTTCATAAGTAAATATGGTGAGGTCTTAACCACTCTATGAAAGACTGCCAAGGGAAATAGTTCAGTAATTTAAGAATAACTGTTTCAACTTAAAATTGCAAAGAATTTGGAGATTTTATGTAATGGCCGGTGGAATTAGGAGGCTAAGCGCAACGACCAGACAGAAAGTGAGCAACACAGACACTGTACAAACACAGAGAATAATAAAGACCAAATGAAACTACTCGCGCTTCCAAAGGACGTATAATAGTCCGAAACATGGAAGCAAAGCGAGATAGAAAAAAGGGAGAAGAAACTTCAACTAGAAAAGTGCAGTTCCAGGGGAAACTGCATGGGCAAGCTGGAAGCTGGCGATAATGTGAAGTTCGTATTGCTGACAATGTAAAGTTAAAGCTGGTGGAAATGAGTTTAAAGCTTCTGAAAATTAAAATTATTTATGACAGAGGGATATTGTGTCGTTTAAAGGGATAGTTCAGATTTTATGACATGAAGTTGTATGAAAGCACTTATTTAGGAAGACCTCCCCAAGATGCAACGTTATGACACATCAAACCTACTCCATATATTTGACAGAAATTGTTGATGTTGCCTACTTAAACATTGCCATAAAAATACACGTGCTCCATAAGAAAAATATTACATGAGAACGAAGTAGTCTATTTATCACAAAATTGCATCAAAATTATATTTACACATATTGCTGAAGATTATGGGAATTATTTGGGCGTGACATTAAAAAAAAAGGAAGTGGCTATTCAGCCCGTTACGGGTGAATTGAGGGAAAGACATTGGCTATCTGCCCCGCAACTGGGCTGTCAAGAGAAGCAGTTCAGCCATTTTCCCAGCAGCTGGGCCAGTAAGAGATTTCATTTTGTAATCTGCCCACTCTTTGAAGTTTCACACGGAAGTGCTGCAGGGCGAATAGCCTCGTCCTAAAAATAAAAAAAAACCCGCTAAATAAAAAGCTACACGTTTTTCAGCTTTTCCAACGAGTTCATTAATTTTCCATTCAATAAGAAGCAGAACTCCTTTTAAGATCAAAATCACATTTTAAATTGAAGAAAGGTTTACAGCTACAGAATCATCACGCCCAATAAATATTTTGACCAATGTCATTAACTGGCACATATTTATATATAAATTATTACATCAATTTATTTTAGGTAACGTTATAGCTTAGGTAGGCAAGATGACCAGAACAACAAGCAGCACTGTAAATTGAGGTGTCATCATTTATCAATGGAATCTTCCGTAAAGTGATTGGTCTCGTGTTCCAGCAAGAGTCAAGTGATAATGCGAAAAGTAGGCCTAATAATAATAATAATTATTATTTTTCTTCTTATTATTATTATTATTTAGCAAATAACGTTAGATTGGGGCATTGATCCATTTATGGAAAGCCGAACTACTAGGTACTACTGCGCTGTTATCAATGGATTTCATTTATCAGTTAATTTAACGTACTGTCTTCTTGTTATTTTAACTGTAAGCTGAGTCCTGCGCGTATGTAACTGCGGCTTACAGTTAACATTCTCAGAACCTCTGTTATGAACTGATCATAAAATTGCAGTTAAATAAGTGGCAAAGGCAAAAAAGGTGCGAGTTTATAACAGTGTGCTTACTCCAGCCTTAAACCTGGCTATTTTAAAACTCAGGAAAAAATCATATCAAGCGATGAACCAATAGCGACTGGGGACATCACTTTCATTTCTTTGAACTTAACTAGCTCTATTTTGATACCAATATTTTGCCTATTTTAGATACGATCATTAATATATTCAGCTAATGTAAACAGTTGCTGGTAGCTATATGCTGGAATAGGATCTCGAGCTGTTGTTTTTTCTGCTTTGCCATTTTTACTGTAACGTGTTGTCTTGGACGCACCCAGCAAAAAGACCGTTCTTCCTGGCACTCAATGTGCTTTCGCTGGAGGCGAAATGTTTTTTTCCCCATCCGAGTTCCGGACACCAACAGAAACTCATTTGCGCACAGCCAATCGGCGACCTTGTGCCAGACTTCTGAAGGAGTGTCTCGAGACAGTTAATTTTTTTCTCTTCACTGGCTTTGCACTAATAATGTAAAAATAACCGAGATATTATTGAGACGTGCAAAACGGATCGCAATCTGGTTAAGTTTATTGGACTGAAAGCACGTTTTATGCAGTAGTTCTTCGTAATGTTCGTCATCTTGCAGGAAAATAGTTAACTAGCTAATTAACATCGCGTTAGTCTAACGATTTGACTGTTCATGAACAACACATCGATTGGCCGAAAAATATCACCGTGTCGACATCTGGCTATGGCCAGCGACAGCAAATTATTACAAGCGACTTTACGGTATAACAACAAAAATCATAGATCTATGGATTTTGTAAGTCTTTCTTCTGCAGCAGCAGGCTGCAATCGAACAGGATGAATCTGTCTCTTTCTTAGCTCAGTCCTCTGCGATTCATCCACAGACTCGCATATAGAGAACTGGAGGTCGACGTGTTACACGGCTACCATTGTATGACGTCACTCTCCTGCGCCGTTTGGGATTGCCAATTCAAATTGAATTATGGAACATTTTTTGCGGGGTGGACATGGAAATGACAAAGCAATGTCCTCTTTGTTCTCTTTTTAATTGTGTCATGAAATGTGCAACCTAAAGAAGAAAATGAAAATGCAGTTTGGATGATTTATTATTAATTTCATTAATGAGTCAAATAATGCAGCCATAACCTTGAAATGAAAAAGCCTTTCTGCTAATGCATTTTAATTTTCAAATTTGACATTTCAAATTGAATTTTGGTAACTATTTGCTGGGGCATCTTTTGAAAATTAAATCTTAAATGTCCTTTTCTTTTCATTTTAATTAAGTCACAGAATGAGCAGTCTTGAAGAAGAGAATGAGAATGCAGTTATATCCTGAAAATGAAAAAGCATTTCTGTTAATCCATTTCAATTTGGATTATGAGACAGATTTGCTTCCATACGCAGGCGGCACTCCATTAAATAGAGACAAGATTCTGTTATGAAAATCACTGCTTGGAGTCAGAGACACTTCTGTAAAGCATTGTCAGTAAACAGTTTGTCACTGCATCAACAAATGCAAGTTAAAACTGCCATGTAGAGATTAAGCCATATATAAACAAGATCAAGAAACACTGCTCTCTTCTCTGCGCCCGAGTTCATTTAAAATGTACCGAAGCGAAGTGGAAAACTGTCCTGTGGTTCGAGTAATCCAAATGTGAAATTCTTTTGGGAAATCATGGATGCTGCATGCTATGGGCTAAAGAAGAGAGGCACCATCCGGCTTGTTATCAGCAAACAATTCAAAAGTCGGCATCCATGATAGTATGGGGGTGCATTAGTACACATGGCATGGGTAACTTGTGCATCTGTGGAGATGCCATTAATGGTGAACAATATAAACAAGTTTTGGTGCGACATTTACCACCATCCAGATGCCTTTTTTAAGGGAAGGCTTTGCTCATTTTGGCAACACCTTGCCAAACACTATACTCTTGACGTATTACAACAACATGGCTCTGAAGTAGAAGAGTCTTGGTGCTGAAGTGGTCTGCCTGCAGTCCAGACTTGTCACCCACTGACAATATTTGGCACATTATGACAGGAGAAATATGACCACAGAAGCTGCGAAGTATTGAGCTGCTGAAGTCCTACATGAAGCAAGAATTGGAAAATATTTTGCTTTAAAAACTACAGCAGTTCGTCTCCTTAGTTCCCCAACGCTTATAGAGTGTTGATTGAAGAGGACGTGATGCAACATAGAGGTAAACATGCCCCTGTGCCAACTTTTTTGAAATGTGTTGCTGGCATAAAATTCAAAACGAGCACATATTTTCCAAAAAACAATAAAATATCTCAGATTCGGCATCTGATATATTGTCTTTGTACCATTTTCAAATAAATATAAAGTTCAAATGATTTGAAAATTATTGCATTCTGTTTTTATTTACATTTTGCACAGCGTCAAATCTTTTTTGGAGATGGGGTTGTAGAATTTTCACAGGACTGTAAATTGTTTTCAAAAGAATCTCATTTTCGTAACCTAAAACAAGCACAAATGCAAGCATTTAATTTTTGGATCATAAAGAATTATATTTTATTATTGAAGGTTTTCAAAAGATCATAGAAACATGGCTTAGTTGTATCATTCAAGTGTAACTACCATTAAATCAAAGAAATCACATTCAAAACCTCATAGATATTCATAATTTATTGTCCATTCATATTGCAGATCCAGAAATGCATTTCCTTCTGTTTTTCCATTGAGTTAAGTCTTGTTTGCAGACAATGCATCGCGCCATGTCTCATTCACTGAAAGTCAATTGACCGTCATTTGCCATGTAAGCATATTTCTAATAGAAATATGGCCATGTAAACACTGAATTTACATTTTCACATGTGTTTAATTAGTGTTTCGAAAATAATTATAAATGGACAAACAAGAATTTTAGATCATGTCAATACTTGGTTAGGGATTCCTCTTTGTCCAAGGTGCTAAAGGGCTTTGAAATGGCGATTTTTAAAAAAGTTTTTATCGTTTTATATTAATTATAAAGATAAAGTTACTTTCTGTTTTATTGAAGGGCTTGTGTCATCTGTCGCTTATGTTTATTGATACATAAATTAGTATCAGAACATAATTGGAGTTAAATTAGCATAGGTTTGAGTTTCAGTTGTTAAAAAACCAAATAAAAAAGAGTTGAGATGCAAATATCTTATTGGCGCTGTAAATTTCAGAAAAAAAAAGGCTGTCAAGTGAAAGATGGGGGGGACTAGTAAATTTGAGTGATTAGTAGTCCGGATGTCTGGAGGGGAAAAAAAAAAATCCAATTTCTATCCCCGATATTCCCTTGTCCATTAATTGCATGGTGCATCTTGCAACAAATTAAAATGCATTCAGTTTGAGACCAATAAGGCTGTCAATACAACTAATGTTGTTTGGTATTCGTCGACAGCGTTCATCGAAATGCCCCTCCTTTATTTCTTGTTGGTGATCATGTTCGTGCGGGAACTTGACGAAAAGATGCACCTTCCTCATCTATGCAGTAAATAGACGTAGTACTACCGAGATAGTGAGCTGGGGCATGTTCAAGATCGCGGGGTCGAGCGAGAGGCTTCGAGGTCTTGCCTCTTGAATGACTGAATTACATCTGGTCTTGCGAAGACAAGCGAGAACATCTGTGCACAGTCTCGTCTTGCTTTTCAAGATGGGGTCCAGTATTGCCACAGCATGGTCAATGGAATTTGATGCAAACCTTAGTTGGCAGCCATATTTGAAAACATGCAGGAACTCACAAGTCATTCAAAACTCAAGAGTCTTCTCTCCTGAGAACTAGGCATGAGGCCCATTGATCTTGAAGATGCCCCTGGCTTTGACCTATTAGCTAGATCCCCATGTGTGTTCAGGAAATGCCCCTTAAATTAAAATAAAAGTGCACACAACACTTGTAAATGCACAGGAATCACACTGGACCTGTGTTGGGCTTTCCAGATCATTCACCTAATTCAAGGATGACATGTCTAGGTAACCGAAATCATTTTAGAAGCTTTTTGTCATCCAGGGACTAACGGGTTGTCTGGGATAACCCTTTCTCGGCTGAAAACACGCGAAGCTTCCTCTTCCAGCTCGAGAAACAATGCCATTCTTTAAACCTCTCTACACTCTGCGAGCAGTAAGGAGCTCTCGCTAAAAATGGCCATTTCATGAAGGGATAGCGATCAGATTGCAATTGCCCAAATTCAACAAGGGCTTTGTGAAATCATGCCAAAATCTTGCAGGGGCTTGGCAATGCGATTGCGATTTACCAATGTCAGCAAGCTCTTTGCCACCTGTGAGCGATGCATGGTCTTAGTGAATCACAAAATTAATGATGAGGATTTTGCATGTTCGCAAAATTTGCAAGGTCTTTGAGAAACCAGTCCCAGATTATAAATCCCTGGACTCAACCTCCTATGATGCTCTAAACCAGAGGTGCCCAAACTTTTTGCCTCCAAGGGCTAAAGTGAAAATGTGCCAGTGAGCCGTGGGCCAAACACAGCGATTTTAAGGGTGAAACACAAATAAATGTAAATCATAAAGTTCCTTTAATTATTGTTCAATAGTTAAAAAAATGCATTCTTTTCTATAAGTGCAAATAACATACTACATTTAAAAAAAAATTAATATGGCAAAATAACAATAAAGCCATGGTGAGAAGGACACCAAACAATAATTGCAGCCACAAAATTGCAACCAAATATAGTGCAAAATGTCAACAACAACAACCAACCATGCACCTTCAACATGGCAAACTGCTAACACTAGTGGGACACATGGAGCTGATCTTAGGACATTACTAGCCTCTCAGTGTTAGGTTGCAGCTGGCTCACTGACAAGGCGAGTATGTCATCAAGGTGTGAGTCAGTCAGGGTACCTCTGAGTCTGGACTTGTTGAGGTTCATGACACTGAAAGTGTGCTCACAGATGTAAGTGCTGCCAAACAGTGAAAGCATCACCTATGCATGTTTCTTAATGTGTGGGTACCTTTGCAGTGAGACCTGTGTGTAGAAATCCTTCAGATTCAGTGACATGAATTTATTTTTTAGCTCAGTATCACATTGAAACTCAATCAACTCCATTTGAATGTGGTCTGGGACAGAGTCAGGGCTAACATTGAAGGGTTGAGGGAATAGTTCCATATCTCCAGCACTTTTTCTAAAGTCCATAAAATGCACATCAAATTCCCTGTTTAGGTTGCTTACAAGTCCTGCATATTCTGGCAGCCTCTCCTCTATCAGGTTTACTTCTCTCAGACTGGGGAAGTGAGCCATGTTTCCTGGGAATAAAGTAAACAGCCTAAGTTTTGTCCACAAACCAGTACAGTTGCTATATAAACTCAAATTCACAACAGCAGACACGACAGAGTGGCTCAAGTAAAGACACGCATCTATGCTAATCAGCACCACGGAGAGTGTACAAACACAGTGGCACAGACAGGAGCTGCGCGTATTTAAATCAAGTATAAATACAACAGACTGTTATGGTTGTGCCTCATGTGTGCTGTTTTGTCATCGTGCTTATTTTTATTTTTGTGCTTGTGCCTTTTTCTCCCGTGACTTGCTCTCGCTTTATTTTTCAGCTTCCATTTCCGCCGTCTGACAATTGATTCACTCTTGCCCAAACTCCCGCGATGTCGTGTGACAGCCTTCAGCATGCCTGTGTCTCGTTGTCCAATCACGTTTCCTCATTCGGAATCGGCTGTGGTATTTCATTCATTACTTCCACCTGTGCTTAATTCTGGGTCTCACTGAACTCTGAGTGAATGCGTTCTCTGATAGGATCATTACCAACCCGTACTAACCAGCACTTATTTGAGGGTGATTGTATATATTTTGTCACGTTGTATTAACCCTAATTAACTCATTAGCGTGTGCGAGTGTTTCTAGCTTTTGTAATTCCTTCCTAAGCTTTCCCTGATTAACTACGTTTAAAGCTATGCTTTCTTTCGCTTCTCTCGCGGTGTTTTTATACTTTTCATGTTTAGATTACCTCAATCTAAACCGTCTAGCTTGATTGTCTCAGCGTCTTATCTCAAGTAATTATTGTTAACCCGGTTCTCCTGAATTTGTTTATTAATCCCATGTGTTTCTGTTTCCATTCGAGATTGCGTTCCGAGTCCCCACCTCCTCCCGTGGGTATTTCAGTGGGCGAGAGGGAAGCAATCGGCAGATGGAACTTTTTATTGGCTATGCTCTGCATTGTGAAATCTCCGCTCCAGTGCCTTCCCGAGTATTTCCTTTGTACGATTCCCGAGCCTTGTGTTTTTGCTGCGCCCACGTCTTGTCTGCCCTTTGTCTAAGTCTCCCAGTGTTTCCGTCAGTTTAGTTAGGTCCAGTTTTTGTTTTTCTAGTTCAGCCACTCTTGGAGTGTGTACTTCTGTTTCCCCCCCTGCCTTGGGCAGTGTACCTTAGTTTCTCCCATTCGTTCAGTTCATGTGCACGGTGTTTTGTTTCTGGCCTGTTTGCCAGCTTTCTCCTTTAGTGTTTGGTGTTTAAATAAACACTTTTGGATCCTGCATCTGGTGTTCCCCCGACCTCTTCTTAACAGAAAATGAAAGCTGAAAAATAAAGCTAGAGTAAGTCACGGGAGAAAAAGGCACAAGCACAAAAATAAAAATAACACGATGACAAAACAGCACACATGAGGCAGAACCATAACAACAGACATATAAAAAATACATTAAGTAAGGGATAATATATTGTCCGGCGGTCAATATTGGAAAATAAGTCCCGACAGGGCGAACAGGACCCCGACGCGAAGCCGAGGGGTCTTGATTCGTCCCGAAGGGACTTATTTTCCAATATTGATTATCCCGCTTATTATATGGCTCTCTGCCAAAATCTGCGTTTAAATACATCTTCAACTATTTTGTTTTGACGATTTTATTGCAATTCCGTGCCTTCCGCAAGGAAAATATAGTCATTTGAGTGCGTAGAACTTTGGCGTCTCCTAGGTAACTTAGCAACAAATAAGCTCCCTTCTATACACAGACTCAGACTGGTGAACTGGCTTAAAACTCAAAAGCAGAACTTAACATTGTACTCGTGACATTGAATAAACATTACCGTTGAGCCGTATAATTAAAGACAAATAAAAGCATGCATGTAGTGTGCAATCTTAATGTTTTGGCTTACCTGCTGACAGATGTCGAGAGAGTAGTCCCAGCTTCATTTGAAAGGCCTTCACGTGGTCAGACAGCTCCGTGATAATCTGCTCCTTGCCTTGAAGCTGAACATTCAGTGAGTTGAGCAGGTCCGTGATGTCCACCATGAAAGCCACGTCACAAATCCATCTGTCATCTGTAGGAACTTGGATGTCACTGCCCTTGGTTTTCAGAAACTCCGCAATGGCATGGCGCAGCTCAAAAAATCTTTTGAGCACTTTCCCTCTGCTGAGCCAGCAAACTTCTTGGTGGTACAGCACATCACTGTATTGCGCATCAACTTCTTCCAGAAGGGCTCTGAACTGGCGGTGTGAAAGAGCCTTTGATCGTATGCATTTTATGATTTTAATGACATCGTGCACCACATCTCCAAGCCCAATTGAATTGGCACACAGCTGTTCTTGGTGCAGAATACAGTGGTATTGTGCCAGCTTACCTCCACATTGGGCAACTTTCTGGGCAACCAGTGTGGCGAGGCCTGCTTTTTCGCTAATCATCACAGGGGCATCGTCCGTCGTTATCCTGACCATTTTCTTCCAGCTCAAATCGTACCTGTCCGGTACTCGTCTTACTGCTGCAAACAAATTCTCGCTTTTTGTAGTTCTACGCAGCGTCTCAACTCCAGCCAGCTCTTGTGAGATTTCCATGGTGTCATTCATTCCTCGAATGAAAACTAAAAGCTGTGCTGAATCTGAAATGTCCGTGCTCTCATCACATGCCAGTGAAAAAACAGTAAATCCGGACGTTTTGGTTTTAAATTGTTCCTTAATGTCCCGACTCATGTCTTCAATACGGCGGGTCACTGTGTTGCGGGAGAGGCTGATTTGAGAGAAGACCCTTGCCTGGGATGGGCACACCAATGAAGCTGCTGTGGACAGACACTCTTTAACAAAATCCCCTGTGGAAAAAGATTTTCCAATCATGGCAGTTAGAGCTATATTTCATAGCTGGCCCGTGTCGCGCTGTCCTGGATAGCTGAGGGCCGTGCTAGGGCACTTTACTGTGAACGAAGTTTAGCTAGTAGCTCGCTGGACTTCTTCTTTCGCGCTTCTACTTGGTACTTTGAAAACACTGCATGTTTCATCTTGTAGTGGCGATGTATATTGTACTCCTTTCGTACAGCCACAGACTGATAACAGATGAGACAGACTGCCTTAGAATTAATATCTGTGAAAAAATGTTTTTCTTCCCATGCTGGGTTAAAATGCCTCTTGTCTGTATGCCACTGCCTATGGCGCTCCATGTTGGTCTGGTTAAGCCCGCAAATTTAACGCTGCAGGTGCAAAGGCTCATGGGGGATCTTCCCAAATTAACAAAACTCATTTAAATAAAATTGAGGAAATTATTGACTGTAATATGAAAATATAAATTTTCTATGTGTGCAATGCGCCAAATGTGTTATAACACTGTGTTCAGTTTTTAAAGGCCTTTATTTTTTCAAGTTGATATGAACAGCAGCACCATGAGTGAGGTGTGTAGCCCCATACAGCCCTATATAAAGTACTGGAGACCATCAATTTAGATACAATGCAGTTGATTAGCATTGTGGTCTATGACGTAAAAGTGTGTGTAAGACTGTAAAACATATAATCCAATATATACATGAATTACTAGACAGCCCGTTGGCGGGCCAAATTTGCTCTAAACCTATGCTAAAGGCACTACAGTACGGAGACAACAGAGGATGTTGCTAAGGAAGGAAATCTTACTTTTGGTAGTGCTGGAAATAAAAGGGAAACAGAATGCGGATATTCTTGGACCATTTCATGATAAAGAATATTCCAATATGTTTAGGTATCATGGTAAAAATATTGCACTGGTTGTACTCCCTTAACCAAATATCATACAGCCTGAAAAAAGTCCACTCAGATGTATGCACACTCCCATAATATTTTTCATTTTTATTTCCCTGAGACATATTTTTAAAATAATATTTACTCATTTCAATGTCCAGATGCAAGGCATTGCAGAAATCTATTTCCCTCTAGCCATAAATAATGTATAATCCTTGAAGTATATTACAAAACTATGTTTCTTTGCACAGGTTTCGATATCCATGCATTGAGTTAGCCTTCCAGCCAACACTTCACAATATTATTTCCAAGAAAATTGCAATATTATATAAATTATTTATATTTATTAGTGCATTGTATTGCAATTTTTCTTATTTACCTGTCAAATGCTGCAAAATAGCTTACGTCAAAAATACAGCAATTTGGACAGTGAAAAACATAATCAAGGTAGTTCCTGCCTTGTTAGAAATAAATTAAATTATGGAGTTGCATTTTGCATGTATTAGGTCACACTTTGCATAATTTTTCCTTATTACTTTTAAGATAGTTAAATGCACTTTTCCATCTCAGTAATATAATAATCACGCTTTGTCCTGTAGGTTTTTTGTTCGATTTACCAGATGTTAAGCATTGAATGTTTATATACCCTTGCTTAATATTTTAATAATTTTGAAAGCTCAATTTAAAGTGTTCACATTTATTACTACAATACCCAAATTGTATGCCTGCTTAGAACATTAAACTTCACAACAATAAAACTATTCAATTACATTATGCAAATTGCTACAAACAGCGTCTAGATACAGCTTGCAATTAAAAATTTGTTATAATTGGGTATTATAATAATAATCATGATGTTTTGATTGAAATGCAAACATCTATGCGTTTTAAAGAGTCAATTTGGGTCTCTTCTATAGCATGATTGTATTTTGTACATACCTGAAAGGAAAAACTCAGACAAAAATAAGAATTTTTTATTTTTTTTTTCAAATAAGTGAGGTGAAATCATTAAAACTCTGACTTCCTTGTATTCTTTGCCTCCCCCCAAAACTCAACTTAATTCTACCAAGAACAACATAATAATTCAAGAGTGGTTGTAGAACCTGTTTTCTAGATATATATGTTCAAAAGGTCGGCCTTATTTAATTGTTTAGCCAATCGGAACGCTAGGACTGGTCACGCAGTAGGGAATGCGAGTGACCGTGCACAGTGAGCAGGCGGAGAGAAGCAGCAAGAAAAGTTTGTGGAGACTGTCGGTTCTAACAGTCTAATTATCAGCACTATTTCGAGTTTCTGGAAGTTATATGTGTGTGTGCTTGATTCATGTAAGTACAGACTACAATGCAGTAGTTGAATTATATTTCTGTTTTGTCTGTAAAGTTACGTGAAGTTAAGTTACACGAGGGAATGCATCAGCAATTTCTATCGCGGGTCTTTGTGTTTGAAAGACCCACTGTGATGTGTTTACTGCAACAAGTCACTGCCTTTTTTGTACTTATACCTTGCACCAAAAGAACACTGCTGCTGCTCCCCTCACAACCAGCCTGGCTGGGTCCCAAGCTGGCAGCTGCATTCTGTCATGGTTGGGTGAAGGGACCCACTCGCACAGGCTGGTACAAACAAAAAAGATGTTCAATAAATATACTTAAAAACAGACAGGGGAGCAGCGGCAACACACATGGAGCTAAAAACGCTAGAGTGCAGCTGCCCTGCCAATTTGGCAGTGCAGCTCTTAAATACTCTACACTTCACCTCCACTTCAACGAGCAACAGGTGTGGCTCGTTGAAGTGGAGGCGAAGACAGCAGGAGGGGGAGGGACTGCAGGGCAGAACCATCACAGTCCGAGCCTGGTCCAGAGCCTGAAGCCCGTCTCCCCAAACACCAGGTGAAGCTGCCGGCACATCTCGTGGACTTTGTCTTAACAGGAGTTGAGCATTCCCAAGGAGAAGTCAAAGCCGTCAACACAGCTTCAGCGCCAGAGCAAGTGTCTGAAGACCCTTCTCCAGTAAGCCAGCCACCAGAGGAGTGGTGCACCATGATGGAAGAAATGCAGTAAGAAAATGGGGGACTTCGTAAACATCTCAGTCAGATACCAAAGCTGACATCTTTTTAGATGGATATGAAGAAGGAGAATGAAGAGCTGCGTAAACACATCCATCATGTCCCAGACATCACGGTGATGCTACAGGGCCTCACACAGGAGAATGCTGCCCTCAAACAAGAAGTCCAGCAGCTGGCAGCACAGCAGCCAGCATCACCAACACAGCCTGTTACGCAGCCATCTTCTGGCCAAACCCCGCACCTACAAAGGGCGGCTGGCCTCACCTTCCCACATGTCCCATCCGTTCCCAGTCAGCTGCCAGAATGGCCTCAGCATCCCGCTGCTCCAGTATCCCAGCCTCACTGGTACCCAGCCGTGCCAGTGCTCAAGTACTCAATGACACCACACCAGTATTCTGCCACAGGCCCACCCTACCAGTATCCAGGGGCACTTGTCCCTATTGTAACTAATCAGATGAGGGGCCTCAGCTTTACAGGTGATACAGGTTATAGTGCACCACGTTACGGCGTTGAGCTATCAAGGCACTACTCCAGGCAAAGGCAGAACACAGAGTCTGGGCCCCAGCCTCCCTCTGGGCCTATGAGAAGTGGTCCTAGACTCGATCAAGGGAGCAGCAGTTTCCAACCAGTGCGATCTGCTGGTATCAGTCAGAGTAGCCTCCAATGATACTATGAGGAGAATGATGAGGACCAGCTGCGCGAGCAGGGTCCTCCACGTTCATTTGATGATGCTGGCCTCAGACCACCTCGAAGATCAGACAACTTATGAGACTCTCCGACTAACTCACATGAGAGAGTGTACAGAGGTCCAACACCAAGCATCCCTCACTTATCCACACCAGATCCCCTTGAGTTCTACAGGCTCAGAATGGCTCTGGAGAATCTGCTCCCTGACAACGCCACAGAACTGTTCAAATTCCAGATTCTCTGTGATCACTTAAAGCTGGAAGAGGCATTGTTAATTGCAGAATCATACTGTAATGCCAACCATCCCTACTCAGAGACAATGCAGGCTCTAACCAGAATGTATGGGCAACCTCACAAGCTGGTGCTCCGCCACATAGCTGAAGTCATGGATGGCCCGAACATTAACAATGGTGATGAGAAGAACTTTCGTCTCTTTGCACTCCGTGTCCGCTCTCTAGTTAGCATGCTGGAGCAGCTGGGTACAGAGGGACATGTAGAGCTAGAATGTGGGTCACATATCTCTAGGCTACAGAGTAAATTGCCCCATGACCTCAAGATCAGCTTTAAGAGATTCCTTCACCCACCCAAAGTGACCGTACCCACCTTGCTTGAGTTTTCAGAGTGGCTTGAGTACGAGTTACAAGTGCACGAGGACAGCATAAAGGTATCCAGCTCTTCGCGGCAAGATTCTTCAGTCAGGAAGAAAGAGAGCCATAAAGACACGAAGTCAGCAGGTAAATCCACCTCCATTCTGCTGAGCACAGAGAAGGCAGATGGTAACGGCACGCCCACAGGAGAAGCACCTGCTAGCCCTGCTGCTCAGAAAAGTAAATCCAAGTCATACTGCCCCTATTGTGAGAATGACAAACACTTCCTGAATGGATGTAATAACTTCAGAGAGCTCACTAAGTAGCGAAAAGAGACATGGATTAAGCAGAACAACAAGTGCTGGCGGTGCGGCCGTAACCATCAGGCCTCTAAGTGCACGCTGAAGGCCCTCTGCAAAACCTGCAATAGGAAACACCTGCTTGTCCTCCATGAGGTGAATGACAGAGATAAAGAGAAGGATGCTGACATCACCCCAACTGAGAGCACTTGCCTTGTGAGCACCACTAATGAAGTGCTGTGTATTGATCGGCCAGTCTGTAGCCGCAAAGTCTCACTGAAGGTCAGTAAAGTCCTACTAAGGAATGGGGAGAAGGCGATAGAGGCATACACAGTTTTGGGCGACGGGTCTGAGAGGACCATCATCCTGCACAACGCTGCACAGCACCTAGGCCTCGAGGGGGAGCCAGAGGACTTAATCCTCAGAACAGTAAGACAGGATCAACAAGTGCCTCATGGGGTGGTGGTGTCATTCACAGTGTCCCCTGTATCAGAGCCTCGGAGGGAGCTTACTGTCAGCACTGCATTCACAGCGGAGCAGCTCAGCCTGGCAGAGCACACCCACCACACGAATACCCTCAAGGAGAAGTACAGGTATCTGGCTGGATTGCCTCTGCAGCCCCTGGACAAGGTATGACCAGTTCTATTAATTGGATCTGATTGTCCACACCTTATTACCCTCATCAAACCTGTTCGCCTGGGTCCGCCGAGTGGGCCCGCTGCGGTGAAGACCCTTCTAGGGTGGACGCTGCAAGGCCCAGCCCATGAACTCAGATGTGGGCTGACTCAGCAGCACTGCCTCTTCACCACTACCTTTCCCAATGCCGACCTGTTTGCACAGGTGGAAAGACTGTGGCAGATGGATGTCTTGCCATACCGCAGTGAGAAGACGGTGATGAGGTCGAAACAAGATCAGAAGGCAGTTCAACTATTGAAAGAGGAAACTGTGAGGGTGAACATAGATGGGGTGATGCGATATGCCACACCACTGCTGCGTGTGAAGAACATGCCACGCCTGCATGCACCTCGAGAGGCTGTGCTCCCTCAGCTAAGAAGCACTGAGCGCAGGTTAGCCAAGAACCCAGAGCAGGCTACTGCATACCAGGCTGAGGTGGAGAGGCTGCTGCAGGCTGGGTATACAGAGAAGCTGAAACCAGATGAGGTGGAGAAATCAGAGGAGTCGTGGTATATACCCCACCATATAGTCCAGCATAATGGCAAGAACAGGATTGTGTTCAATAGCTCCTTTCTGTATGCTGGCCATAATCTGAATGAGCTCCTCCTCCTCAGCCCAACTTTAGGTCCATCACCCCTGGCTGTACTGCTGCGCTTTCGAGAGCACGCCATTGCCTTCAGTAGTGATATACGTGGGATGTTCCGCCAAGTGAGGCTGCTCCCAGAAGACAAGCCCCTCCTGAGGTACCTCTGGTAGGACATGAACACCGACCCCCCACCTGATACATACCAGTGGCAGGTGCTCCCGTTTGGTAGGACTTGCTGCCCCTGCTGCATGACCTACGCCGCGCAGAGACACGTGATGGACAACAGCCAGCCTGACGATGAGGTACGGGGAGCGGTAGAAAAGTCATTGTACGTAGACAACTGTCTACATAGTCTCACCTCTGTGACTGCTGCCAAAGATTTAATGGACAGGCTCAACACCCTGTTCACCACTAGGGGCTTCGAATTACGGCAGTGGGCAAGTAATGAACCATCTGTCATCAGTCACCTGCCCTCAGAGACAATGTCCATTAGCTGTGAGTTGTGGCTTAGTTGTGGTGAACAGAATGTCCCTGAGTCTGCACTAGGTTTGCATTAGCATTACCAGTCAGACACCTTGCGCTACAAGCTAAGGTCCATAGACTGCCCCACTGTCACAATGTGCAACATTTATAAAGTCCTTGCCAGCCAGTATGACCCGCTTGGGTATACTGTGCCCTTTACAACCCGAGCTAAAGTACTGGTGCAACGGCTGTGGGACAAGAAACGTGACTGGGACAAACCCCACTTGCTCGAAGACCTGCTCCAGTCCTGGCGTGAGTGGGAGGCAGAAATGATCAGCCTGGAGAAGATCTCACTTCCCAGGTGCTACACGAGTGCGGAGATAGATCAAACCGCCAGCAAGAGAAACATCCATGTGTTCTGTGATGCCACCGAGCAGGCCGACGGAGCAGTTGCTTACTTACTGACTGAGAACACCAAGAATCAAGTGGAGGTTGCCTTCCTCACAGCGTGGTCTCATGTTGCTCCCAAGAAGCAGCAGTTAATACCACGTCTAGAGTTGTGTGCAGCTCTCAGTGGTGCACAACTGTCCAAGCTCCTTGCCACTGACCTCACCATACCCATAGATTCCATCACCCTGCGGTCTGATTCCACAACAGTGCTCAGATGGCTACTATACCCCTCCTGTCGCTACAATGTGTTTGTCGGGACACGAGTAGCAGAAATTCAAGAGCTGACAGAGGCGGCATCATGGCGTTATGTGCAGTCAGCTGACAACCCGGCTGATCATATAACACGCGGCTATTCACTCAGCGTCTTGGCAGATGATGTGCGATGGAAGCATGGGCCCCTGTTCCTCCAGATGCCCCCCAACCACTGGCCAGACACGCCATAGCTGGATTGTACAGGTCAAGATTGTGAGTTGAAACAGTCAGTTATCTGTGGTCTGACAACCACTGATCCATCATTGCCATACCCACAGCAATATGACACTCTGCAGGAGTTCCTCACAGCTTGCACACACCAGTTATATGGGGCAGCAGATCCTTTAACGTCTTTACCTCCAGAGTCCTATCAGAAGGCTGAAGAGACAGCCCTTCATCAAGCACAGAGGGACTCCTTCCCCATCGAGATGGCCTAGCTGAAGTCAGGGAAACCTGTATCCGGGAGTAGCCGGCTGAGCTCTCTCTGTCCAGAATTAGATAACACTACTGGACTACTCCAAGTAGGCGGTCGCCTCAGACATTGTAGTGAGCTGGAGCCAGACGCAGTTCACCCCATCATCCTTGACCCCCAACTCCCGCTCACCAAGCTGATCATCGAGGATTATGCGACTGCTTCGCCCAGGCACAGAGAGGATATTCACCAAGGTGAGGAGAAAGTATCTGGTGTTGAGAGGGCATGAAGCGGTGTGGCGACACCAGTTCTAGTGCGCTGAGCGCAGGAAATGGAGAGCACGCCCTGAACCCCCACAGATGGCTGACCTACCTGCCGCTCGACAGCGCGTTTTCAAGCCAGCATTCTACTCAACCGGGGTAGACTGTTTTGGCCCCTACCTCATTAAGATAGGACGGAGAAATGAGAAGAGGTGGGGTCTGTTGTTTCAGTGTATGACTACGAGAGCCGTCCACATAGACCTCCTATCTACTTTGGAGTCAGACTCATTTCTCATGGCGCTGCGCCGCCTCATCTCAAGAAGTGGCAAGCCTCATGAGATTTTGTGCAATCAAGGCACAAACTTTAAAGGAGGAGATCGCGAGTTGCAGGAGACCTTCCAAGCACTGCAGACCGAGACCCAGGCCCACCTTGCCAGTCAACAGATTAGATTTCTCTGCAACCCCCCTGGAGCGCCTCACGGTGGGTGCTGGGAGAGAGAAATCCAATCTATTAAGACGGCCCTGCAAGTCACAATTGGAGCTCAGACTGTCACGGAGGAGGTCCTGCGCACAGTCTTAGTCGAGATTGAGGGGATCCTCAACTCAAAGCCTCTGGGTTACACATCTTCAGATGCTGCGGATCCAGACCCAATCACTCCCAACTGCTTCCTTATTGGGAGAAGAGATGCCTCTCTGCCTCAAGTGGTCTACCAGAACTCAGAGCAGTTGAGCTGGCGGCACAGCCAGCTGTTGGCAGATCACTTTTGGAGGCATTTTATCAAGTATTTTCTACTTGGCCTCCAAGCTCGCCAGAAATGGAGGACAAATGCGTCGGACATTCAGCTCCAAGAGGTCGTCATGATCGTCGATCCCCAGCTTCCTCGTGCTCTCTGGCCTGTCGGGAGAGTGGCCCAGGTCTTCGCAGGTGCCGATGGGAAAGTGAGATCAGCTGAAGTGGATGTCAAGAGCCAGATGAATACTAGACCTGTAGCCCGTCTGATTCGACTTCCTGCCTTACCTGAGAACAGCTGAGCTGTTTATGTTGAATGTTTACTGCATGTTTTCTGTTGTGACCCTTCCTTGATTATGCCATTGTAACCTTTTTTGTTGTGTAAATTAACCCTGTTAATTTGGGGGCGGCTGTTCAAAAGGTCCGCCTTATTTAATTATTTTGTCAAGCCAATCAGAACGCTAGGAATGCGAGTGACCGTGCACAGTGAGCAGGCGGAGAGAAGCAGCAGAAAAGTTTGTGGAGACTGCCGGTTCTAACAGTCTAATTATCAGCAGTATTTCGAGTTTCTGGAAGTTAGATGTGTGCGTGCTTGATTCATGTAAGTGCAGACTTCAATGCAGTAGTGGCATTATATTTCTGTTTAGTCTGTACAGTTGCGTCAAGTTAAGTTACACGAGGGAATGCATCAGCAATTTCTATTGCGGGTTGCGTGTAATTTGCGTGTAGCGCATATTTATTTACTCTCCTGTGAGATATCTTTGTGTTTGAGAGACCCACTGTGATGTGTTTACTGCAACAAGTCACTGTCTTTTTTGTACTTATACCTTGCACACGTTATTGCCCATATTATGGTGGTAATTGTAATTGTAAGATGTATGCTGTGCGTATGACAAATGTGAGCGCATGTGCTCGCCTGTGGCCATCACGTGTGCATATAACTGTGTAATTACCAGCACGCATAGCCTTGCTTATTATACATATGTATGTTTCATTTGTCCTTCTTCTGTGAATAGTGAGATAGTGGCAATGCAACTGTGGTTATGTGGGTATTGATTATTGTTCATTTGTACTGCATTGCAGAACCACACAACCAAGTGTAAATTTCTTTACTTCATCAAAGAGAAGATTCTGGAACTGTCAGTGCTCTGGTCCACCTGGGTGGAGTGACATCATTATTCAGTTCTGACCGACTGACTGTAGCGCTTTACATTACTCCTGAACCGAAAATCACAGTCCTTCAAAATTCTCCATTTCAATATAGGATCATTTGAAAAAATATGACAAATTAAAGACTAATTAGATGATGCAGTGACTGCATTTTACTCTTTGAAGTGTAAGATTTGTATACTTTAATTTATTCATTCATTTATTTATTGACAAGGTGTCATTTGATAATCTCATGAGCATCAGTAAGTATACATTTTGACCACAAGAAGGTAGTGTTGTATAACAAAAAAAAATACAGTGCCGCTTTGAAAGAGTAAAGTGCTTCTTTAGATCAGTCAAGATTATGCTGAAATTTAAGATAAAGAAGGTTGAATTCAAAGGCGTAAGGGTACAAAATGTAAATAAAAAATAACTAAATCCTTGCTTTCTATTTTACTGCAAGTCACATATAAAAAATGTTATTTAAGTTTTGATTGAATCCTGTTCCTGCAGATGCACGTGCATGTAATAATGTAAAGCAAATGTGTAGAAGCTACTGAGGGTAAAATATCCTGTGAATTGATATTTTAAGCAACACGTTTGAATTAATTGTTTTCTAAGATATCTGCAAGGATGTGGACAGCTTGCAGATATTTTTGCTGCCATTAAAATATATGTTTTGCATCAACAATTTGATTGAGGGATGATTTATGCCGAGCAGGTCTCAGTATAAAACATTTATTTATTCTCTCTTAACTCATTGAAAGCATGTGAGAAAGGGAGATTCTGTAGGACATGCCAAACAACAGCCTGAACATTCCTTCTGAAAAACCGGATCATCAGCAGATTTAATTTTTCTGAAGTACATCTTCAGAAGGATATCAATACCATTTATTGATTATGGCTTCTATTAGAGAAAAATTTGGATGAAATCGCACATGTGATCAAGC
Source organism: Gymnothorax javanicus (assembly GCA_029692085.1). NCBI lineage: Eukaryota > Metazoa > Chordata > Actinopteri > Anguilliformes > Muraenidae > Gymnothorax > Gymnothorax javanicus. Next base: position 86,116,374 of record CM056196.1, read on the forward strand.
CTGATGTTTTAATATGTGTTTGCAGCATGCACTCCTGTATAGTTAGAACTCCATGCTGCCTAATGTGCCGCGCTGCAGCTTCATGAGTCAGTACTCTGATTCTGGCCTGTTTCCAGCAGGCTTTATTGGCCTCCTGCCCATCATAGGCTGAGCCAGTCCCCATTTCCTCCCATACAAAAAAAAAAAACCCCCGACAATTTCATTCACCCTGTCTCCAAGGAGTCCAGCATGCAAATGGTTGACTAGGTACGCATGTGCGTCTACCTACTATATAAATTAGATTGTAGCATACAATGTAGGTATGGATGTGTGTAAATCAGTGTATGTGCATGCATATGCAGATGTGTTCTTCGCCACAAGTGTGTTGATTTAGGCCTCATGGGATTGGCCATATTTATCAGGTCAGAAATACTTGGTCAGAATTTTGTGTAAGGGTGAAAGGGAAATGAGAGGTTTCTACAGTATGGGAATTTCAGACTGAGTATAACCCTTTTTTAAGAATTCAGACTGACAGAGTAGCCTGAAAGGGAAACTGCAGCCAAAAAATGAACGAATTGTTTTTGTAACTACATCAGTTTGAGACTGAAATATTCTCATTTTTAGAGTGGTTTGACCATCCGCGTCCGAGAAAGTAAATTCTAAAAACTCAAATCGAACACTATGGGCGACGCCATATTGCCTGTGCAGGCTCAGTAAAGTTGGTCCCTGATGTCACAATGTCAACTCAAAAAAGACCATCACACTCTCATTGTAAGCATTTTACACAGTTTGCCGAAGTTTTTTCTGTCTCTGTTCTTCAAAATTTTCCTAGATTATGACTAAAGTCCCAGCAAATCATGTCATACAATAAATCATGTTCAGGAGACTATGAAAGCTTGAGTGAAGTCTTTCCCCAAGAGTTTTTTGAGTTTTGTTGAGTTCGGTATACAACCTTATCAATTCGAGCCTGAGATCAGTGTAACCTCCGATACCATTTTCAATGTGATTGGCTCACTTTGAACGGCAAAATTATTGCACGATGGTACCGAATACATCAAAGCTTTTAATCATCCTTCATAATGTTTGAATTTGAATTCCAAATCAACATTCTGAATGCTGCACAGCTTTTTCTGAATGTCTACACAGCATATTCTGCTTATTCCTGGTATTTCTGCATAGTACCAGATAAAGATTGTGTGAAAAGCGTTACACTATTAGTTAAACTTAACCAAACAATTCATCTGTTTCCAATTTTGTTTTGTTTTAGCTGATGGCTACACACATTAGCTAAGGCCAAAGACGTATCATTAACTTTCCAGCTTCACACTGTCAACCGTATGCTACTGCAGTATATCAATATATTTAACGGACATATTGGGCAGCACAGTTTAAAGTAGCTATTCAGTTATACAATTCACACTTTATTTTACTTGTCACAGTATGGGAGTTTGATCGGCCGCATGGGCTGTTTATTGGTTGTGTTTTGTTCTGCGTCATCTTCGTTTAACTTCCTTGTTTTCCCGAGCACAAGGCCCCAAACCAAGGGTCAAGCTTTAGGTGCCCCATGTAATGCTGGAAATCCCAGGAGCTACCACTGATAGGTGGGGGTGATTATACAAAGAAGATGTACTAAAAAGGGGGAAAGACACAGGAAAAAAGTAATATGTGTGTTAAGTGTATTAGAACATTCTGTGGTCATATGGTCATAGAAGAGAAACAATGGGGAGGGATTACCTCATGTTATGTGGTAATTGTTATGACCTGTGATTTCTGCCTGCTCTGTTTTATGTTTATTACCCTGCCCCACCTGAAGGGTGAGGGCAAGGGGTATTGTTTTTGGTTCGGTTTGTTTCTGTGTTTTTTTGTGTGTTTGTACATTTGTGCGTTTGTTTCTGTGTTTGTTTGTTTGTTAACACTTTAGCAGCAAAATTAATGGCCAGATTCACCCAAAATTCGGTTTTGGGATTGCCACTGACCCAGAATAGATGCCTATTGAATTTCAGAAAAGTAGGTCAAAGTTTGTGCGAGGGGCGTGTTTTATTGTGCCTGGCACCACTTGTTTCCATTTGGTTTGTGTAGTTTATGCATTCAGTATCATCTGCCAGTTTATGCACATCGTTTTCCCCTGTGATGTCTTGCGTTTCTATGTTCTTTGCCAGTACACGCCCCTGTCTGCGAGCTGTCACATTTCGGGCGATTTTGGAAGTTTCCAGCGTTTCACAAGTTCCTTCATGCCTCGTTTACTTCCTTCAACACTGATTACTAATTAAGTACTAATCACACTAACACTATGTTTTGTCTAGTTTATCTACTAACCCTTACTAATATACTAATCCTGTAAATAACTAACATACTAACTTGCACTATTTGGGTAAAATTATTACTGCACAGACTACTAACCTTACTAATTGATTCTCTCAACCTTCGACACTAATCTGTAACTCCGCCTTCTTTGCTCTCCCAGTGCTTTGCCTTTGTTCTGAAGAAACCTTGCAGCTATCTCTTCTACTGTTTCTTCCATCTCTCCCCACTTAGGCACCCCTTGAATGGAGCCGTTGTTGTTTAAGGATGTCGTGTGAAGACTAGTCTTAGTCATTGTTTCCCATTTTGTATTGTTTAGTTACCTCTTGTGTTTTCCCCTCTCAGTTACTGTTTAGATTATTCCTTATACCTGTTTCCCTGGCTAGCTTGTTACCTCCCTTGTGTACATATAGTCCCTCACTTCTGCTTAGCTTTGTCAGACTGTTGATCATCTTTTCTCTGTGCCGAGCTCCGTGTACATCAGTGATCTGTTTGTGATTCTGTGACACCCTTCTGTTTGACACCGAATTCTGTCTCTGCCTGCCTGGTTATGTTTGCTCCTGATTATGACCCATTTTCTGCCCGACCACGATTGCTGTGTATTGCTGTCCTGGCTTTTGGAATTCGGATTACAGACACTATACTTCCCCACTGCCTCATGATTTCGTACTGTTGCCTGTGCTTTTCGGTTTTTGAACCCTTGCCAGTCTTTGACTTCGGACTGAATAAAGACCATGATTTTTGCACTTCTGAACTACTTGCAGTTGGATTCCGTTACCAGACATTACAGTAATGTGGACATCGCCCATTGGGGGAGGGGCTAATCCAGTAAAACGCTGTGGTGTTGGTAAAATGGAAAGATTGTAGGAGTGGGATGCCATAACGAAGGTGGCAGCACCCCGAATTGCCTTTGCAAATTGGTTACTCTGTTTGCTATGTTTGTCAATTCTGCATTGGTGGTTGATCTGGCAGTCAGTGGTCTTCAAAGAATAAACATCTTCGCACTTAAGTGCTATTTGCAGTTGCGCGATTTGTTATTTTCAGTTTTAATATCAGCATTGCAAACCTGCACCCTATGCTGGGCTGGAAAAGGCAAACGTGCATACATTGAGTTTGGCAACAGGGCTCTGTTCTGAGAGATCCCTGCCTGTCCAAGCGTGGAACTGAAGGCAGGGAGGTGCAGATAAACCTCCCATAGAACAGAGCCTACAGCAACAATGACATCAAATGGAAGAGACAGTGTTATGGAATGGTAACTGTCATAAGAAAACAGGATTAATTAATGCTATGCTCCGCCGGTGGAGCCATGATAGAGGGTTTTCAAGCGAGCATGGCAAGGTGCTGTTTCTCAAGATGACAAGCTTAAATAAGCCCGCGTATTTCTGGTCAAGCAATCATCTGACGCCGAAGTAAAATGACAGTCTAGTGCACTCAGGTGACCCACCTGTAGGTTTTAGCAGCTACATTACTTAAAGAAAGCTTGAATCCACGGCCTATCAGAATTTACATCAAAGCACCATTTCTGATTGGACCACTTCGTCAAAAAGAAAAGATTCATTGAAGGCATACGGGCGTACATGCATACATTGGGTTAGGCGACATGGCTCTGTTCTGAGAGATCCCTGCTCGTCCAAGCGCTGAACCAAAGGCAGGGAGCTGTGACTAACCCCTAAACAAAACCATACTGAGCGTGGGCTAGCTTGAACCACGGAATAAATTATAAGCAGTATAGTCACTGTCCAGTGGCTTGACACCATTTCTCTTGAAGCTAATATTGGGGAAAAGTGCAATACAAAGTGTACTATGTAGTGACAGCCCAGAGGCTAGTACAATCTCTCCTAAAGCTGATTCAAGAGAAATATCCTATATGAAGTGTACTATTTGTAGAGACTGCCTGGCGGCTGGCACATTTCCACTTGAGAGGGAAATATGCTACCCCCCTTTTTTATAAAGTCGAGGGTTTGAAGCATCATGGTTATATGTCCATTTTAGAGGTTTAGAGAAAAAATTGATTTTTAGGTTTCCAAGTGTTCTATTAAATCCAGTATTTTGTATCATTTTTTTTTTACCAGTCACTCTTTTGTGGCATGGTTCGGAAGTATATTGAACACCTAAGTTTCCATAGGAGTGTAACCGCAACATCATGGTCAAAATTGCCAAAAATGGACATGTCAACTCAGTGGTCCAACAATTCTAGCACATGATATGACATAACACAATGGTGATTGGTTGAAGGTAAGTTTGTTCGCAATGGAAGACAGACTATTCTGTAATAAAATTCATGTTTATTCACCAAAATGTCAATGTTTAATTCATTTAAGCAGATTTTGTTGGACATATCACAAAATGAAAATGTGAATTCTGATTAAAATTGAATGCAGATGGACATATATTTATTGTGCTCCAAGGATTAGCTGATAGAAAGCTGTGACGGGGGTAAAAATCTCAAAACCACAAATTTTGGACATATAACCATTGTGCTCCAAACGCTCGAAGTGGTCTGTGTATAGTGATGGATGAATTGGCATAATACAGTGTTTATCCCGTGCTTATGTGCCTGGAAAAATGTTCTAAGGGACACATGAGCCAGGAGTGAATGAAGACGAGTGCAATAAGACTGTTTCAACCTACAGTACTTAGAAACAATTAAAATATTCAGTCACAGCTTACACAAGCTTAGTCATTCATTTTTGAGCCTCAATTATGTCCTTGACTCCTCGGTGAAGGTAACGTTCATAGACTGATGACAACCACCGTCCCATGGCTTGACTATGTGTGAGACAACAGCCATGTTGTCATTTCCTTTGAAGTCGACAACACAAGAGAAACTTGAAATCAAATTACATCAGAATAGAACATTTCACAAACACTGCCATGATGCACTTTACAGTACTGTTCACAAAATGACGGAAATCTATCTAGTTACAAGGCCGTGAGGATAAAGTGAGAAAGACGGTAGTAACTGGTTAGGGACTGGTCGTCTTGGTCGGCCGAGCAGCTCATGTACACATATTATCAGTAAATGTAGTCCGGTGCAAGGCTCGCCATCTGTTCTCTGCATGAGTCTAACCTTGTGTTAGCACACCATGCAGCTCAATAGCTACATGTATTGTAATGTTATGTAGCCTTACAGGGTCACATACTGGCCTTGGTAAACACTGGTCACTGGCGACAAAAAGAGCCGAACGGAAAAAAAGCCGAAATGATCAACCCCAAAAATGTCCAATTACGACGAGAACAATCCTAGAAATTAATATAAACGGCGTACAGCAAGCTTAAATTGACTGTTTCACTTTGAGATGGCACTCTTACATTTGCATTTTTGACATAAACCAGTACCGTCAAAAGCACAATATTATCAAATGTTCACCTGAGACTTCCAATAGGCTACTTGGGGATTCCGTGTTATGATATTTTGTGTCAAGGAAATTGGTATATATTTTGCATGTAAATTCTGTAATAAGTGTTTTAAGAAACACAAGTTGAGACTGGTGGCCATCCCTCTCAACTTATTCGATAATTCTCAAATTCTCTCTGAATTGATTAACTTTGACCGGAGGGGCTGAAACAGCTGGAATCAGATGTATGATCAGAATCGGAGGAAGCTATAGACCTGGGGTGTGAACAGGCAGTCTCTTTCATTTTGGGTTTAAAGGAAAAAGTTCTTCCGGTTATTTCACTCATTTAAGATATATGAAGCAGAATCGCTGACATGTAGTCACTTGGTCTTTCACTTCTCAAATCTTTACATCAGTTCACACATTCCACTTGCTATTTCATATATCAACCCAGTTTTCTTAATCTTTGAAGCTTTCTTTGGCCTTGCAAGATGTCGCGACGTCATGAATTTAAAGGGATGTTTAATTTTTTGCTATGTTTTTTTCAATTAATTTCTGTTTGAATTCGTATATATTTTGGTAGTCCTAATATAAATGGTAATATTGTGCGGTAATATCGCTCATAGAGAAAGACCAGTTCTGTGAAAAATCCTTCACTGAAAGCTATTTAACGCAGGCTTGAATGGAGAAAATAATTTATTTGCACTTTAAACATTATCTGAAAGATGAAATTTTCCAGTTTTGGAGTACGTTGAGCTGATTAACTTCAGTAAACAAATACATCAATTTCAGAATGTTTAATTACGATAAATGCAAGAAATCGTCAAAAATAGATTTTCATCATTTAACGAAATAGGATATTGAAACAATATGGTTAGCTAACTGGTTAATCTTCCGTCTTTTTTGTGAACAGTATGATACGATGAACCCTGGCCTGAGCTCCCCCAAAAGCGAGCCTGAGGTGACAGTGGCAAGGAAAAACTCCCTGTGTGCTACTAAATTGGAAGAAACCTTGGGAGGAACCAGGCTTAAGTGGGGGAAGCCCATCCTCCTCAGACCGCCCCAGGGTATGGGTTCATGTTTACCAATGTGTTCAAGGTCAGTTGAAAAAGGTATTCCTGAATTTGGAATTGGTGTTCTGGATCACAACGTTTTGATGGTTGAGGCCAGGCAGCACTTGGGCAGTAAGCCAGATGGCGATGATGGCAAAGACCAGAAGCAGCATTCATGGGGCAGGGCCCTGCCACAGACATGGAGGGACAGCAAAAAATCAGGCAGTTAGTGGAGACCAGCAGGTGGCAGCAGTGATAGGGATATGACTGCATATACTGAGACTACATGTATGGTGATGCAAATTTCTTAGTTCTCGTGACACTATTTACCAGGAAATATACTACGTGATATGATAATGCCTTGTACTCATTGCATTGAAGTTAGTACAAGATAAAATTAAAATATACCATGATTGGAGACTATGAATGAGCATGCATGAAGCTGAAAGCTGAGAATGCTGCACATATCCCCCCAAAACCAATGACGCAGGCATAGGCCATAGACCTGAGGCTAATGTCTGTGGGCCCATGGTGCTAGATGTGATGAGCTCCAGTATTTACGACATTTAGCTAACTAAGCAAGTGGCACATTGTAAGAGCACATAAAATATTCAGAGCAGGCAAAGGCGAAGCAATTCCAAGTGAAGGATACAGATGTAGACCAGGGCATTGCGAAGTACATGCCGAAAATATGAACACAGGCTAATATCAAAAGACCAACTACAGGACAAGTAGAACATACAAGATGAGACATGGCTGGGAAAATGATGGAGATACAGCAAGGTGTAGTAGACTCTTTGCCTGCTTGGCAGGATGCTCCCACAACGATGATGACGGCGCAACGCATGAGCCACAGTTTGATGACATGAGGGAAATAGTAGTGAAGTAGCAGCAATGCTTGCCCTGTACAATGCCACTGAGCTATGGCACTGCTGGGCGTTCGCGAGATAAGCCATGGCTTGAGGACGTGAACTCAGTGTTCGCAACCATCTTGTTACTTACTTGCCAAGCAAAGCCGTCAGCAATCGAAGTGCTGCCCGAACTAGGAAACTAGTGATTGTGCAGTTATATACAAAAGCATTATTGGCCAAAATTACAAGGAAAACAGTGCTGAGAGAATGGCAGTGCAGACATTCAGTTCATTTACTTGCAAGGTACAGTATAACCTGCACAATCACAGAAATTCCAAGACTAACTAGAGTGGCTGATCTGTGCACTGAGCATTCCCCAAAGCATTTAATGGAAAATATTGGTTGAAATTACGTCCACTAGACGTCAATGAGTCAATGAGCACTCTGTAGCAAGCAATTACTACCAGTAGATTGTTTACAAGGTGTATAGAATGTGATATTTGCAAACAATTAACATTACACTGCCACCAGTGATAGTGCCATCCAGGGAAAATGGAATAACATTGATAACAAAGCAAGTAGTTGCGGCAGGTAGAAAATCAGATCAGGTAGAAAACAAGTAACCTGACAACAATTAATGTTAACATTACTTGCGACTACAATTCAGTCCAGTTGTTTAAACAAGCAGCAAGGCAACCATGATCAGAAAACGCTAATTCTGCTCTGGCCTCCACCATTTAAATGACAGAATTATTGAAAATGTCCAAAACAATTTTCTAGCTCTAAGCTTAGTACTGCTAAAAACATTAATGAGTAGCCTACCTCTTGATTTGAACATGATCCAAGCGCAATTTCTGTCTTTTTTTAAATAGTCAAAGACATGTCCGCAACAGCAAATAATTGCTAAATAATCATTTGTCGTGTTTCACTACCATGACTGCTCAGAGACAATAATGGGTCATATCAAAGCCCCATGCAGTATATCAGATGAAATAAGCCACGTAATTTTGCAAGAAAGCGCGAGGAGGCTGCTTTTTATAGTGCAACTGTAGCTGACTACAAAACATAAGGCCAGTGCTTTATGATTTGACAGTGCACCATTTTGAGGGGTCTTAAGAGTTTGTGGAGCCACCTGGATAGCTGTGTTATTTGGCTCCTAGAGAGTAGGCAATTTAGAATGTAATGATCAGATAAATTATACTTGTGGTCAAGAAGTTTATGATCCCAGAAATGTATAGTTTTAACCCCCAGCCTTTTTTCAATTCTCAGTGTTATTGTAGCCCTCGGACGAAGTCCGGTGGCTACTATGGATTCACGCGTGTCGTCTCCACCGCCGTGTCCGTAAACACTTCCTTGTAGATGCTCTACAGGCTGTTATTTTTGACCGATTACTTTCATATTTGGTATAGACATGTGTTATACTTCATTTATAACACCGATCGATTTTGGTTGCCATGGCGACCAGCGAAAAAATACACAGGGGCGACGGGTGATTTGCTTGCTAAACCTTAGAAATCACTACTGTGAACCCACTGTGGTCTGCACAGTTTGCGTAATTGGGCTTAAGTCCCAAACAGGTCGCTTGGACTATGCTGCCATGTTTACCATCGTAACCTGTCTGTGGGCTGAAGCGCAACTTCTCAGCTTTCAGGAAGTTGGAATATTTTTCTAAAGCGCAAACCTTACGGTAATTACGCGCGAATTTGTGTCCACGACGACACAAATTATTATTATTATCGGATTAGAAGTGTTAACTCGTTCACTTCAAGATAGAGCGTTTCCTTGTGAGACAGGACAATCAAGCTCGACTTCTGCCCGGGACCTCAAAAGCACCAACTACTATCGAAGTTGTAGACAAGGAAAAAAAAAAAAAAAAAAATGTTTTCATGAAGGAGAAGACAATCCTATCTTGGAAAAAAGACTGGGTAGGGGTAGAAAAGTGAGCCGTTTTTCAAATCACATGCGGCTTTTTTCATTATCTTTTATTAATGACTATGTCAAGTGTGCGGCTTTTGCGATGAAATTGCAATCTGCAGGAGCATATAGTTGGCATGGTAGATGAGAATGCATTCAGTAAATGTAAAAATGAACAACAATGGATACACGTTACATTATTACTAGGTTTAATTGGGAAGTATTGTGCAAATATGTGTCAAAGATTGTGGTGATTGAATGTGATAATGCTGATAAAATTTGATATTTACGAATCAGTTGTGTTCAGCGAAAAAAAATATTCGGGTTCGCAAAATGCAAGGATTTTTCGGCAAATTGCGAGGCAAAATTCGCTATGTATCGCATACTTGCGAATCGTCTTTATCACATAGGCTGTATAAAAAGATGAACGCAGCACCCGAGTATGAAAACTGAAGCCAATAATAAAATCTCTTAAAATTGCATTCTATTTAATGACCAGCTGATGGCGACCTCAGTGGTTGCAGAAAGAAGTTCAAGAAGTCTATGAGAAAATGACCCTACTTTCCCACCGGATAAATTTTTTCAATGATAATTTTCCACATTATTTTATGGTATCTATCGCAAGTTTTAAGTCTCCTTCGATATATCATGATGTTCATTTTTGTTAATTATGGTCCCAAATAGACTAGAATAAAGGATAAAGCCAGATATGCTTTGGGGGCTTGGCTATCCTTTGATCATCGTCAGATACGGTCAGATCCACCCCTCGCTCTTCCTTGGATCGTCAATTCACATTACTTAGATTGTTACCAACATCTGGTGAAAATTTCATGTCAATAGCCCCATTAGAAAAATATTTACTGAGAAAAATGTGGACATGTTCAATACTTATTTTTCTCGCTGTATATACACAAGATAGCTTTGAAATATAAGGCAGACTTGCACTTACGTTACAGTTTCACCGTCAAGCAAAATTGCTAATCAAGATTGATCATTTGCTAATTTGCTTTTTTTTTTACCCTGATGGTGACAGTATTGGCCGAATAATATGCAAATTAGTGGCAAAACATAGACATTTGCTTGTGAACAGAGTACAGGCTAAAATTTTTGACTGATTACTTTCATATTTGATAAGAACATGTGTTACACTTCAATTATGACACGTATCGATCTTGGTTGCCATGGTGACAGTATTGACTGAATAATGCGCACATTTGTGCTGGAACATACACACTTCCTTGTGGACGCTGTGCAGGCAGTAATTTCTGACCAATTACTTTCATACTATTTGGTATGGACATGTGTTCTACTTCACTCATGACACCTATCGATTTTGGTTGCCATGGCAACAGTATTGGCTGAATGATACGCAAAAAAGGGGAGAAGCGGGCTTTCAGGGGCTATACCCACGCGTTTGTGGCCGACCGAACTGTCTAGTTTTTTTTTTTTTACAACTTCAATGCTGAATTTTCAAGAATATTTTTATGTTTGCAGCCATTTTTTCCACCAAAATCATAAAATAAACTGAAATCCGATGGAATTCTGAATGCTTCAAGTGTTTTGACTCAGTTGAGCCATTCTCTTCCTCTCTGTGAAGCTGCAATCTTGAGTTATAAAGCCTTAAATAAGGTAACACATAAATAGCCAGATTTGGCTTCTGCGCAAAAGGGTCAAGGAGCTTTCTATGGAAATTCAAGGATTCATTATTGTCAGCTTTAGCCAGGGGATTAAGAAGAATGTAAGCTGCTGCCATTGCCTATAATCATAGAAGAAGAAAAATACCTTCTAGATTTTTACTTCCAGTTGAATGGATTTATTTCATTCAAAGTTGTGAGCATGTGCAGTAATCATGACACAGTTAATTAAAGCTATAAATATAATTGCAAACTGGCAACAAACTTTTCTTTCAGTCCCCCATTGAGCAGGACATGTGATGCATGTGAATTATAAAGAACTTTTTCCACCTTTCATGTCTTTTTTGAGGGGGAATGGCTGTCGCAGAAGACAATTTTCAAATATATCTAGATATTAGCATAGGGTTCACACAAGGTCCTTGAGCAGCCTGAAGTATTTTAATGTGGCGCTCAGAAATTTAACTCGGCCTACTGGAGAACCTTGATAATCAGACATTTATCAACTTGATTCTCAGAAAAAGTACTTGAATAAAATTAAGAGGTGAACAGAAAGATCAATAATTTCAAGAAACGTCATAGAAGAACAGTTTACACTTGCAAACTAATTTAAGGCAGCCAGCCGGATTTTCTTCTTCCCCATTAAGTGTCTCACCCTTGGGCCACGTGTTCATTCAGATACTCAGGCAGTCGCAGTTGGAGGTGTTCTTCATTGGAATCCTGAGCAAATGCGAATTTAAAGGGGACCTCTACGGGAAGCATGGTGGTTGGAACTATGGATGTATTATAGGAACTGGTTACTGAATGAAAAATGGCCGCCCATTAATTTTAATGGAAATTGCTCAGTGGCGCAGCATGCCGATGTGGGGCCTTATTTCCGGAGCCACGCGGACGTGCGCTTTGTGAATTTTCACTCACACATGTGTAGTGTGGGGCTCATGAACACGCTGGCGTCCGTAGTTACCATGACAATGGCCTGCATCCGTGGCACTCCTGCACAGGGCACGTGTTCACAACGAATGTTCTCCGGAAATGTAATTATGACCACTGCGAAACCTTAGCGAAACCCACGCTATGGCTCTGTACCGAATGGGCAAACATAGCGGTGAAGGCTTACATAGTTTAGAAATACAGTTTAGATACCTAATAGGAATATAAAATGTTCATAAGCTATTTTTATTTAATAGGGAAGAAACACTATTTACTCGGTTGCAAAAATGCCAGCAAAACAGTTGACTTGCTGCTCTTTAACATTACACAGTTCAATCTCATGCTTTCTAACAGTTCAAAGCTAAATGTATTTGTATAAAGTAAGGCATTTCATGGTTTTTGGCTTGCAACCTCCACTATCCTTACCAAATTTAAGACGATAACCCAACCGCACAGAGCACTGCGTGCTTTTTGAACTGGTAAGTAGATGCTGTCACTTAAGCATTTGGCCAATTCTGACAAGACAAGCAAAATTATTTTTAGCTCACATATGCTCAAAGCTCATTAAATCTTTTACAGAATATTTCTGTAAATTGACAATCAATATAAAAGCCATCATAGTAGGTAAAAAAAAAAAGTCATTTCCGACCCAGTTTTTTCCCCAGCATGATCAAAACTCATCCAAAAGGCCTAGATACATCACACTAAATTTCAAAAGGTAGGAATTATGTGCACATTGTTCTACCATTCATGAAAAATTTTTTAATTAAACATATGACTGCAGAATGGACGCAATTTCTCAATGTTTTCTGCCTACCAGCAGTTTTCACTGTCTCTAAAATATTGGCCACAGGACACATATCTGTTTTATCCTCCTATTGCTTAAATTAACATATGATGGAGCTCAGCCGCACCATCAAATCTCCATAGCATCACTCCCGTGGACTGATGCTGCTCACACTTTCTTGTTCACATTTCATATAGCCTAACGTTTCATAGCTACTCAAAACTTCATACATTGTGTATGTTTGTTCAGTGCTCTCATGCATAAAAGTTCAGCTCATGCATAAAATAAAATACTTAAAATTTTGGATCTTATCTGAAAGTTGCTGTTGCAACATCATGTATCCACATCTGCAATTGGTTTAAGAATTAAGAATGTACATGTGATGGTAAATACATGATTAGCTATGCAGTTTTTTTATGGAAGCAAATAGCTAACAATATTAAAATGAATATACATTCTTAGGAATGTGTTTTGGTTTTCAAGATGCAAGCGCATTGTATCATAATGAAAATGAAAATATAAGCTTCGACTTTGCAGTTTCATTTTCAAGTCCCTGTATGTAAGTTGTATAACAAATTGAAAATTAAAATACATTCCCCATTTGCGTTCGCATTTGTAAGAACTGCTCCAAAATATCACTAACAAAATGAAACCGATAACGCTAATCTTATAATGCAAATACATTCTCAGAAATGCATTCTCATTTTCAAGAAGCAAGCGCATTATTTGTATCATCATGAAAATGATAATATAACTGTCCACCTTACGTTTTTATTTTCAAGTCCATATCTGCACAATTTATAACAAATTGAAAATGAAAATACATACCCCATTTGCGTTCTCATTTGCAAGAAATGATGCCATATCGCCAACAAATGTAAATGGAAACGCTAATCTCCTAATTCAAATACATTCTCGAATATGCTTTTTTTTTCATGAAGCAAACGCGATATCTGTCTCAAAATTAAAACAATAATACAGTTCGCCACTTTTCTTTTTCATCTTCATGTGAAAATGCTGTGTCTCGCTTTGTATTTTCGTTAACTTGGTCACGCGTTTTTCCTTACAAAATTATAATCACAATACATTGTCTCGTTGGCTGTGACCTGTTGGTCTTTCTTGAATGCGCAAGCAAGCTAGGTAACTCATATTTGTAATGGTAAATATGTCTGTTAACTGTGTGGCAGAATATCTAATGTTACAAAGCAAATGGAAAATACAAAAGCTTCATGCAGATATAAGATGTAAATCTGTAACACTTGCTTATAAGCCCACTTTCCACAGCATGATGCGACGGATACCCCAATTGGCTTTCATGCCCTGGGCACAATGCTCACAATAACCAGGCGACCGCGCCCACTCAGGAAGTGTATTCAATTTCCTACAATTGAGGCATATGGGGGTAAGATGTCTTGTTCCTTTACTGTCTTTGGTAAGGGTCTCATTTGCACATTATCTGTTGGCTAAAACTTTGAGGCTTGGCGGCCAATAGAGATTCCCTTTAATCTTGTCTGGCAGGACACTGATCTGTATAATTGGGCGCAGCAAGACCCCAAAAACGTACACCGTGTACAGTACTCCAACTGCGCGAAAGACTTCTGCATTTAGAGAATGGGTGAATCTTTCTTAACCTCTTCCACTCAGGACTTGCCATTGGAGGGATTACTGCCTGGCTCTCACCTTGCCTTAAAGTGCATTACTTCTCCAAACCCTTTCCCATTTGTGTTTCCTAATAAGCAGCTAAGTGTTCATTTGTTCATTTGCGAGGATCAATCAGTAGAATAACTGTCTATTTCCCCTCAGCTTACATTATTGTTTATTGCAATAGTATTCAACCATTATCCTATTGCGTTCATGATGCAATACCTAAACATTTCTGGGTAATTTCCGATTCTCGACATAGAGATAGATAAATAGACAAAAAGGTAGACTGAGACTCAAGCTACCTTACAGCAAGTTCAAGTAATTATTAATATTGTGAAGGCATTTCTCCAATTCATTGCTAGGAACTTAGCCAGTGAACGTTTGCTGGCAAGCACTTTCTCAACTACTGTGGTTACGCTAGTTTGCTATCTTGCTGGCTAAATGAGTGGGATTACATTAACGTTTGCAAACCTTGTTTGATATTTCCGTTAGTATAAGCCGACTAAGTAAGGAAAAACTTCAGATCAATGCATGATTCTGAATGTATAACGCAGCTTGTTAACGTTAATTGTTGCAGTATTGTTGTTAGGCTAGCTAAGTGCATGAACAATAGCTTTGATCCTAAACCTAATATATACCAAACGTAACGTTTGGAATTCGCCAGATAAATAACAGGCGTTTGTAGCATTCCTGTTTTTTTCTGGACTGTAACAATAGAGCCTGCCCTGCAAACGCGAATATCCGTGACTTATTGCCTGAATGACGGCTGAGTGATGGAGTTAGTGCAATGCTAACACATAATGGGAATTACCATTAAGGCGCACACAGAAATTAGCATTGCGATAATAATAACGGGAGGGGAAGTTACACCGGTCGTGCGATGGAGTCTCCCCATTGGCCATTAGTCAGTCAAAAATGAATAACCATGAACATGGTCTGGCCATACAGTGGGTTTTGACCTAGTCCTGTCACAAAGCATTTTAAAAGAATTCAAAACAGTAAAACAACTAGATGGGACCAAAAACATCGAGCAGTTTAACCAAGTTCATTGAACATTGCTGTTAAGCTGAAGTGGAATTTTTTCAGGCAGTAGGCTATGTCTTCCACTCATTTGAGCTGTGATATCTGGTTGGACCACTCTACTTCAATGTACTTTTTAGCCTTGAACTAGATATGAAGCATTCAACCAAGTCAAGGTGGTTAACGAAATAAGTTTCCTCTCCAATCAACAATTCTATAACAAATGTAAAAATAAAACAGAAAAAAAGAAGCAGTAATTATATCTGTCATAGTAAAGGCACCGCCATCTTGCAGTATAACCTGTGACATCATGGGGCTGGTTGGCTCGGATACAGATACAATAAATACACTTGCTTAAAGCTTATGGTGTCAACATTATTGTTTTAATTCTACAGTTCACCTTGGATGAGATCAAAATTACTTCATAATATGCCTGAGATTGCATCTGAGAGCATGTACTGTAAAATCAAAAATTTTCATGGGCGGCTTAGCCCCAAACCCCCGGCTCCCAGCTGGTAATTGGCTCACTGAACGCTTTGCTCACTCTCCTTTTTTTAATCATTCCTCTGGGTCCTTAGTGTCTGAGCAACAAACTGACAAACGCCTTTGGGAGCTCTTTAGTCAACTTATTGGGTCCTATTTTAATGATCAATGCACACAGTCTAAAGCGCATGGTACAAGAGCATTTAGGGTCCAAATCCATTTTCGCTGTTATAACAAGTAATCTGAGTGCAAAGTAAGGCACATTGTTCAAAGGGGTTGTACTTAATTTCTGCATTATTCATAGGCATGTTTTGAGTATAACTCAGTCCCCCCAGGATTTCGCAAGCATTTTTTGAGATCGTTGCCGCCTAAAATCCGTGATTTTGCGGCAGCTTTTTCAAAAAGTTTCAATGAAAGTTGTGATATTTTGAGGACGAAATTGCAAGGCAGCGCAAAATTCGCATGCATTGGCTGAATTTGCTTCAATAGGTGGATCGTGACATCGCAACTTCCTGGATTTTTTTTTCCTCGCTCACTAAACCATTCCATATGGTTTGAGTTCATTTCAAAGATATTCTTTCAGTGTTACAACAGATTTGCTCAATTGGTTTAAGGTCTGGACTTTGAACTGACGAAGTCATAATTTTTATGACTTTTATGTTTCTTACCAAATGAGATACTTCTCTCACAACTTAGAAGTGTGTTTAGGGTCATTATTATTATTTTTTTTAAGATTATTTTTTGGGGATTTTCTCCTTTATTTGACAGTCACACAGTAGAGAGAGACAGGAAAGCTGGGGAGAAGAATGGGGAAGACATGTGGCAAATGACCCGAGCCAGAATTGAACCAGGTCGCCGCGGGAAGGCCACAGCCTTTATGGTGCGCACGCTTAGACCGATGTGCCACCGGGGCACCCCAGGGTCATTATTTTGTTGAACACAAAATCCATGATCAGTCAGTCTCTTTCCAGATGGCAATGCGTGCCTCTCAAAGATGCTGTGATACTTCTTTTGATCCATCATTGCACCGATTTCACCGGCTCCTTTCGAGCAGACTGAACCCTGAACCATAATGTTTTAGTGAAGGGGTTAAACGGTCATTTTTGAAACATTCTCCAACTCTACGGCACACATAAGTTCTGCATTTGGTTGAGAAAATTTCAAATTTTGATTCATCGGTTCTAAGGACTTATTCCAAGCCCATTGGTGTCAAATCCTTGAATTTCTTGGCAAACTAAAGGCTTTTTTTTAAATTGCCAGCTCTTCCCAGAAACACGAACATTCACCCTTCTTCACACAGGCATCTGGAAATAGTAGATCTTGATACTTTATTCTCTTCACTTCTGGCGCTGTCTTCTTGTTAAGTCTGACGTAATGCATCATATGACAATGCTGTTTTCGGGTCCAAACATAACAAAATCACGTGCAGTACACTGTAGACATGGTCGAGCCAGCTACCATGTTCACGCAGGCAAATTTCTTTTCTGAAGTCCCCGAATGGGTTAAAAAGGGATTAATATCCTATAACCGTGTGGGTCCCGTGCTCGTGAGAACAACTGAAATATGATGGTCAGTAAAGTGGGGCTGAGCCCGAGCCAAATGGATCCTGCGCCTGGAAAGTGAAAGTATTTACTCGGCGCGCACCGATGTAAACGGGGCTTGCTAAAAGGCCCACTTGCAAATGTTAATCTGAGTGAGGGGAATACTGGACTACTCACACCAAGCCAACGTTTCACTGAATTCTTTTTAACTTTCCTTATGAGCTGTATCCATCTACCCTTCCCCTTTTCATGAACCGGCAAGCGATTAAATGACAACACCGGACATGTCTGACTGATGAACGCACATCGGAATACAACGCTGCGGCATACTACCAGTGCAGTGTCAAGCAAGTTTGGATTCGGAAACAGTATTATCACGTGATGGGTTACGCCACAGCTTAATATCATCGCGGGGTTGTCGTGCAGTCAACCACCAATTTTTTTTACTTGTCATGCACAGATAATGAACATCAGAGGCACTTCAATTCGTTTTGCACCTCTATTGCCAC
Source organism: Gymnothorax javanicus (assembly GCA_029692085.1). Taxonomy (NCBI): domain Eukaryota; kingdom Metazoa; phylum Chordata; class Actinopteri; order Anguilliformes; family Muraenidae; genus Gymnothorax; species Gymnothorax javanicus. The sequence goes on from CM056196.1 coordinate 86,134,354, forward strand.
TAGTTTTCAGCCAACCGGTCTCTTTGAAACACTTGATGGTGTTTCTTACTGTGCCATGGCAGCATTTAACGTCTTCGGCATCATATAAGGCCACACTGCAGCTACAATCAATCTCAGAGAGCTCATTTCATCCTGCCATCGCGTGTAACTGCTCAAAATTCATGTCACCTTATATACTGGCGCTGGTTGACCAGGTGGTCAAGAACTCTCTCAATGCTGGTCTTGTTTGTTGCCTAAAAGTTCCAACTGAGACACAGGCAGTACCCATTTGGTCCTAGCGCCTCACGGGGGTTGCCCATGTAGTATCCAGAACAGTGCCCATGCAGACCTCTGGTAACCATTTCAAGGAGTTGGGATTTTTCATTTTGGAGTCAACCTTTGTGCCGGTGGTGTTGGAATAGCCGTGTTTTGATTGCCGCGACCCTTGTGTGGACTGGCGATCTAGTTCCATCCTGCAGTGGAGTTTGTCTTGTTCCCAGTCCTATCTTGGGTCAGCTTCAAGTTTGGTCATATCTCCTTCCCTGACCACCAAGAGGAGACACTAGACTTAAAAGGAAGTCCCACCATCTCTCATAACCTCCGTCAAGTATTGAGATCAGCCTGAGGCACACCACTTCCACCACACAGACTTTATGACTGCAGCATCAACCTTCTTCCAGGAACATTTGCCCCCCCAGGGATCGCCTGTACTCCTTTACAGCAGAAGTTCAAAGTAATGGAGAAGTGCATTAATCAGTCCATGGCATCTGGAATCATTCAAGTTTCTTCTTTGTGGTGAAGAAAAATGGGTCTCTGGGTCCCTGCATAGATAAGCGGGGGCTCAACTTCAATAGTGTGAATAACTGTTGCCCCCTTCTTCTGATGGACTCGGTATTCTCTAACCTCCAGGGCTGTCGCATCTTTACCATGGTGGACCTGCGCTACACTTAGCTCCTAGTGTACATGCGGGAAAGGGACAAGTGGAAGACAGCATGTAACACCCTCTTCAGTAACTAAGAATATTTGGAGATACCATTCGCGCTCACTAATGCCCCCGCTGTGTTCCAGAATCTCATCAATGGTGTCCCCTGAGACATGGTCTCCCGGTTCACCTATGCTTACTGCAACGATATCCTGGTATTTTCTCCAAAGTGCAAATTCCTCGCAAAACTGTGTCATTCGTGGGCTTCACCAGCGATACAGGGCGCCTCAGAGATGGATTATCAGAGGGCACAAGCTGTGCTGGATTAGTTTGACCCTAAGGACCGAAAATAGCTGCAGAGGTTCCTTTGGTTTGCCGATTTCTACTGGCAGTTCATTTGTAGGTATTCTATGGTGGCAACTCCTTTAGCAGCCTTTACATCCATCAAGACCCCTTTCAGTTGGACCCCCCAGGCTGCCTCCACCTTCCGCCAGCTCAAGGAGCCATTAACTACCACTCCCATACGCATGCGCTCAGATTCTCAGAACCAATTCTTTATATTTACATGAAGAATAAAAACCCTTGAACAAATTGTGCTTATTTTTTTCTTATTTTCAGGTAAAACACATTTTTAAACAGATCAAATTAGTGTCTGCAAAAGTCTATAAGATCCAAATTAGGTTGTTGATCACAGGTGTTTTGAGTTCTTTCAAAGTAATTAGCCTGAACTTAATAAAATTTACATGACATCAAACTCTTTTAAATAAAAAATAAATAATATCAAATAAATTGTTAGTTTTTGCAACCATGTGTCAACAGTTGCAGCAATGAGAAACCTATTGATTGTTTACGTAGATTTTATGTTTGCTTAATTGTTTCCCTCTGCAGTTATTCATACTAGTTTCTGATACATCTCAATGTGGATATGAAATTTTATTCATGGCATGTATAGATTTGTCAAATGTGGCTTAATAGGATGAATAACTGCTCTAAACATAAATGCAACTAATGAAGACAAATCAACAGCCTGTTAAAATCCTAAGATTGCAGTTGTGTTTGGAACAAACACCAGCATGCACAGAGGGGTGCCAGGACCAAGTTTGAGAACCACTGGTTTATACTGATGTCAAAACGCAACGTTATCTGAACAAATAATCCTCCATTGTCTCATCGCTCATCATGACTGAGCACCAGTGTTAGCTAACATTATATATGACCAGTGGCGTGCCGTCAGATGTTAAGAAGGCCTTCAGATACACTACCCTTTGCCGCATCAAGTTCCTGATTGACAATTAGCAATGTATTTACTGAACAACCAAGACCAATGCATGACCAGTAATACTTAAGACATGCAAATGACAAAGCGATTGCCTATTGGCTATGGTGATAAAATTGATGTGACACTGCAACGATGGCAATAACTGCAAAAAATCCAAAACTTTCACCAACTTTCATCTCTCTTGGATTTTTTCATTTATTCGGATTATTACACAGTCACTCCTCTGCACATCGTGCCTCACAGTGCCCTTTAGTCGCGACTATATTCAGAATATTGAACAGATTCTGCTACCTTTTTGCTTAATGAGCCTTGCAAACTAATTTACGCATATTGACATTTACGAAGTGTTTTATGTGCAGAAGAAAACTTTGTGATGGAATGTGAAACATTCAACTGATTCGTCCAAGCAACTGTTGCTAATCAGACAAAGTAAACTGCGAGAGGACTAGGCAATTAAACATTGAAAGGTGAGGTTACCACCGATGGACGGCTATTGGATAGGACATTTTATATTGAAATGCCAAGCCATAGATACACCCTAGCGTTCATCCGTAGACACTTGACCCGTTTTAATTCAAAAACTCTGAGGGTAATCAGGTAAAGTGCATTACTAGATAGCTACTAACATTAGCCTTTACCGTTTCGCACAACAAATGCACACATGTAAGTCAATGGGAGTGGGAGTGACACAGGAGACGAGACAACAAATGTCAAGGTTAAGAAATGGTATGGCCCACTTTAGGGTGTCTGAAATCGTATTACAAGATTCTTCCAGGCATGAACATAAGAAATACATTGTAATATTTATGATGACAGGTAGAATAAGGATAAATGTTTTGAACCCCCCAACCTGTTGTTTTTACCTCCTTTGGGGGGTAATCAAGTCTTAACTAGGGGAGTCAGACCCCCCATCCCCCCCGTAATTCGGACCATGCCTGAATGCATGTTTTAAGGCTCATTCCATGATTGCTAATGCTAAAAATTGTTTAAATTGGTTTGAGGCAACATTATTCTGCAAAATTACCTCTGATGGTCAATTATTCCAGTATATAAGGTGACATGACCTTTGAGCAGTGTCACCGTGTTTAACACGATGACATGATGGAAGGAGCTCTCCAAAATCGTTTGTGGCCTTACATGATGCGTTTCAGAGAGACCAGTTTGCTGAAAACTAGTGGCAGTAGAGGTGCAAAATGGAGGTTAAGTGCCTCTGATGATCGTTATCTGCGTATATCAAGTAAAAAAAAAATTGGCGGTTAACAGCACAATTCCATGATGATATTAATAGTGCCAGAAGTGAAGTATTAAGATCAACTATTTCCAGACGCCTGCGTGAAAATGGCACGATTGGTCGTTTTGCTGCCAAGAGTTGGCAACATCAAAAAAAGACTTGATTTTGCCAAGAAATTTAAGGATTGGACACCAATAGACTGAGAACAAGTCCTTTGGACCAATTAATTAAAATTGGAAATTTTCTCTCCCAAATATAGAATTTATGTGTGCTGTAGAGTTGGAGAATGTTTCAAAAATGACTGTTTAACCCCTTCAGTCAAACATGGAGATGGTAATATTGTGGTTTGGGGTTCAGCCTGCTGGAAAGGAGCCGGTGATCTCATAAAAATTCATGGAATCATGGATCGAAAGAAGTATCACAGCATCCTTGTGAGGCATGCATTGCCACCTCCCTTTGGTCGGGGATTTTATTTTCAACAAGACAATGACCCTAAACACACTTTAAATTGTGCAAGAATGATCTCAGTTAAAATCATCTGGTGACATAAAAGTTATGACTTGGTCTTCTCAAAGTCCAGACCTAACTCCGATTGAACAAATCTAGTGTAAATTTGAAAGAATCTCTTTGGAATGAACTTCAAACCATATGGAATGGTTTAGTGAGTGATGAAATAAAAATGTGAAAACTATGCCTGAAAGACTAAATGCTGTAATGAAAGCAAAGGGTAGCCACACTAGATAGACTTTTTCTCTCAAAGAGACGTTATTTTTGTTTTTGCTACATACTGTTATTTGTTTACTTATTTTCATCTACAATCCCAATTCCAGTGAAGTTGGGACATTGTGTAAAATGTGAATAAAAACAGAATGCAATGATTTGCAAAACTCATAAACCCACATTTTATTCACAATAGCACATACAGTAGACAGCATATCAGATGTTGAAAGTGAGACATTTTACCATTTCATGAAAAATATTAGCTCATTTTGAATTTGATGGCATCAACACATCTCAAAAAAGTTGGGACAGGGCCATGTTTACCATTGTGCAGCGTCCCCTCTTCTTTTAACAACAGTCTGTAAACATCTGGGAAGTGAGGAGACCAATTGCTGGAGTTTAAGAAGAGGGATGTCATCCCACTCTTATTTGTGACAGGTCTGGACTGTAGGAAGGCCAGCTCAGCAGTCAGACTCTTCTACTGCGAAGCCATACTGTTGTGATGGATGCAGTATGTGGTTTGGCATTGTTTTGCTGAAATATGCAAGGCCTTCCCTGAAAGAGACGTCGTCTGGACGGGAGCGTATGTTGTTGTTAAACCTCTAAATACTTTTCAGAATTGATAATGCCTTTCCAGATGTGTAAGCTACCCACGCCATAGGCACTAATGCAACCTCATACCATCAGAGGTTCAAGCTTTTGAACTGAGCGCTGTTAACAAGTTGGATGGTCCCACTCCTCTTTAGTCCATGCGACACACCGTCCATGGTTTCCAAGAAGAATTTCAGATTTTGAATCATCAGACCACAGATCAGTTTTCCATTTTGCCTCAGTCTATTTTAAATGAGGTTTGGCCCAGAGAAGATGGCGGCATTTCTGGATCGTGTTCACATATGCTTCCTTTTTGCATGATACAGCTTTAATTTGCATTTGTGGATTGCACGGAAAGATGAGTTCACAGAGAATGATATCCTAAAGTGTTCCTGATCCCTTGCAGTGAATTCCAGTGCAGATTTATGCCTGATTTTAATGAAGTGTTGCCTGAGGGCCCAAAGATCACGAGCATCCAATATTGACCTTCAGCCTCGTCCCTTGCGCTCAGAGATTTCTCCAGATTCTGTATGTACTGTACATGGTGGGATATTCAAAATCTTCAAAATTTTACATTGGGGAACATTTTTCTGAAATTGTTCCAAAATTTTTAGACTCATTTTTTTGCAGATTGGTGAGCCTCTGCCCATCTTTACTTCTGAGAGACTCTGCCTCTCTAAAATGCTCTTTTTATACCTAGTCATGTTACTGACCCATTGCCAATTAACCTAATTAGTTGTAAAATGCTCCACCAGCTGTTTTTTATTAGCACCTTTTACTTTTCCAGCCTTTTGTTACCCCAGTCCCAACTTTTGTTGCCCCCTCCCAATTCAAAATGAGCTAATGTTTTTCATGAAATGGTGTATTGTCTCACTTTCAACATCAAGTATGTTGTCTATTTTCTATTTTGAATAAAATGTGGGTCTATGAGATTTGCAAATCATTGCATTCTGTTTTTATTCACGTTTTACACAACGTCCCAACTTCATTGGAATTGGGGTTTGTATATGATCCATTATTACATGAAATAAATACTTGAATAGTACTTGGTCTCTGATTTATCTTCATTTTGTTTAGTGTATAATCATCACTGCACACTACTGGCCATTTGTACCGCCTGGTTTTCTTGTGGCAGCAAAGATGTGTCCTAAAAGTATGCAATTATGACATTTTAACACAGGCTTCCACCAAATATATGAGATATAAATCATTTTTAATATGTGGAATCCACCTCCCAAAACTGCCTAAAGGCAAGATTTACAGCTTGTGGTTGAATCAACATTTACACTCAACCTCATATTTCAACATAACGAAAAGTTTGAAACCAGTCTGCTCATTTAGTTATTTGTGAAACATTTGACACCAGAAAATAAGATTTAGAACTGCAGGGAAGAATTCATTTTTGGCCCATTTTGAGTGCGGGGATTTAATTGAGCTAATACTAAAATTATTTTACATGATTATGATAAAATATATTAGGACTGTTGAGAATGAAGAGTTTTCAATCAATGAGCATGCAATGCAGAAAACTGCTCATTCACAAACAAAAATGTGATTTTTGATATAAGAAACCTCCTCTTTATTCATTCATTTATTTCAACACATGCTGCACCCTCCAGTGTTTTCAACCATGGGTCTGTTAGACCTTGTTGTCTCTGTTTCTATCACTGCCCTGCCTGCCTTTGTCCATAAAAGCACTGAGGGCCAAGAAGAGTAGGCCAGTGGAGTGGCCAAGTGTATCCTCCATTATATCAAAAAGGAATAGCATTCAAACAGACCTCTCTTCGGCAGTCCGAGGGTATTATTCCCCATTCTGCACGAAATCTGTTCGAGTCATTGAGACTAAAAGCTTTCCAATATGGATGCAGACAAAAGAAAGATCTTGATTTACCTGTAATAATAAAATTAGGCTTCCTTGTTGCAATCCTGGTATAGTGCAAAACAGTCGTCAAAATTTTTCATAAATGTAAATTGAGATTTCCCAAGTGTCAAATCCAAAATGGTCATTGAAATTTATTGGAATGTAAACCCAAAACAAGATTTGTGCAAAAAATATTTAAATCCATCCTTGTTTGACACGCAATTTTTTTTTACTGACCTCATAATATGAGTTTGCGTTCCCTTGTCCACATATCGACATTTTGGCACTATTGTTATGCTAAACTGTAACTGTAATTTGGACTTTATGACTACAATAGCATATTCGAGACAAGAAAGCAAAAACTTGAAATCTCACCACAACTAATTGCAGGTTCACATGCCTTACCTGTCAACACCAGGCAAAGGCTACATTGGGGCTCTTTACAGTGTTGAGAAAAAAAAGTATTTCTCCCCTTCCTAATTTCTTCTATTTTTGCGTCTTTGTAGAAATTTCCGTGAAGTGATCTTGTGTTCCAGCAAGTCAAGCGATAATGTAAAAAAAAAAAAAAAAAAAAAATCTACTACTATTACTACTACTAATAATAATAATTTGACAAGTAACGTTAGATGGCGTCACTGATCCATTTATGAAAAGGCAAACTACTAGGGCCAACTGCTAACTCCGGCCTTAAATCTGGCTATTTTCAAATGCAGGAAAAAGTAATGTGATGAACGAATAGCGAAAAAGAGCCATTGGCATGTTACGGGCAGGTCTCAGCCGCTGAGAGGTGGTGCGTCATTTGTACTGTCACCGTACAACAATCATTCGGCTGTCTATCCGAGAATGGAGCACAGACACTATCACTGACCGAATCCGCTTAGGGCAGCCACGAGTGACTGGTAGCTCAAGAGCGCCCCATCTGGTTACAGCCTGTCAGTGATCAGATTAGGGGTATTCAAAAAATCTTAATGATATTTCATGGATCCCGACTCACTGGCCTGCGAACTTCCGAATACCCGAAGCACATAGCAATAAGAGAAGTTTTGACGACATTGATTGGCTGGAAAATGATGTTCCTCATTTGCTTACCAACCAATCAGCTTCTGGGGAGCTCATGCATGCACTTGGGACTCGGGAGGCTTTCTGGTACAGTCATACGCTCTATTATCTTTGGTCAGACTCTGCTATGTGAGCCATCCGGAGCCATCGCGTATTAAATTACGTTGCTCTTTGGATATAGCCACCTAGTTGGCTAGTAAGCTAACTAACGTTAACAAAGGTAAATCTTTGTAAATGATCATCATATCAAGGCGATATGATTTGTTTCTAGCCCCAACTTTTCTAACTTTACCAGCTGTCATAGGCATGAACTTATCTGAGGTTTCGCGGCAGTTTCGTGCGACCCACCTGAACTTTCACATTTTTGGGACATTAGCTAGTTTGCTAGCTAGTTCAAAAACAATCACTTGGGTACAGATAGCTGGCTAGTGAACCTATGGTAGTTATGATGCCTATTGGAGAAGTTTTTATAGCTCTGATTTATCACTTTCAACGCCATCACACGCAGAGGATCTCTTGCAACATTGATTACCAGCTTATTTTACCTAAAGAGCAAACATACAGTTCAGGCCTGAGACGTGTTATTTCATAGCGAGTTTTAGCTTCATTATCTTGTTATGCATGCTATCGCATATTTCATTACTCTTCAGATTAAAAAGCTAGGGAATATTTGTAATCATTTTTATACTAAATCGATGCGATTTGGTTTTTGCCCTAATGGAAAGAATTCTGCATCAGGCCTGCACTTTTTTCTGCTTTAATTGAATCACCGAGACTGGATTTACGCTTTACGTTTTTACACACCCGAATGTTCCTCCAGCTACCGAAACATCACGGTAAGCCGATCAAAGTCATCAAAACTTGTCCCATTGCGATGTGGTTTAGGCAATCGCAAGTTCGCCAGCCTCTCCAGAAACATGTACAATGATCTCTGATCATTCAAATACATGATGTTGTGATGTCAAAATGTGACTGAGTTGGAGAGTGCGTTGTGTGACAGGATGTTAATGGGAATGGATCCTTTCACATCTCTGATCAGGTGTTAAACAACATTATGCTACAGTAAGGTATAGATAAGACAGTTGTACTGCTGGTTACAAGTAGTTTACAGAAATTTCATCTGGAAATGGAAGTGTGCTGTATTAAATTGTGATTGTTCAGGGTAAAATTGATGCCTTTTGGAAATAATTTGTTTTGCTTTCAGAGTGGAGTTGTATATCTAGTCAGTGTAATTTGTCATTAGGAAAGAATAAAAAAGCCCTTTTGTCATTTAAAATCTGATATACTGTTTTCTAATTTTTGCTATTCATTTTTCAGATGTGCTAAATAATTGCTAATCAATTGGTATAATGATTAGCAAAAAATGCTAATCAATTTTTTTCCCTTAATCTGATCACTATCTGTACATGACAGATTCCTGACAGCAACCCAAACTGATCATGAAACGAGGGGTCCGAAACAACTGAGGTGAGCACAAGTTCCGTTCAACACCATCTATGTGAGCAACATGTATGCGTACGGCCCCTACAGAAAACCCAGTGTTTGCCCATTTACGCATGGCTGCCTTTAGCAGGGTCGGTCAGCGACAGTCCCTGTTTTCCATTCTCGGACAGAAACTGGGAAATAAAGCGCCAAAAAATGACACAGAGGCAGGTGCCCCCAGTCAGAAGTGAAGAGTTCCTACTCCTGTTGATGGGCAAAAAATGGGTTTTCTGTAGGGGCCGTGTGCACGCATGTTTTACTCACGTAGACGGCGTAAAACGGTAATTGCGCACACTCTCAATCGTCTCAGGCCCCTCGTCTCATGATCAGTTTGGGTTGCTGTCTGGAATCTGTCACGTACAGGCTGTAACCAGATGTGGCGCTCTTGAGCTACCATAGTCACTCGTGGCTGCCTAAGCGGGGCCGGTCAGTGACAGTGCCTGTGTTCCATTCTCGGATAGACAGCCGACTGATTTTTGAACAGTGACAGTGCAAATGACGCACCACCTCTCGGCGGTTGGCACCTGCCTGTAACATGCTAATGGCTCTTTTTCTCTCTCCTGTGCAACAAGCTGTTCCATTTTCTTGATGCAGTAGCATTTTTCTTTTTTTTTGTTGGCTTTATATAGGCTATTGACCACAACCAAAAGAACAAGTCAAATGTCCATGTACACATCACGAACAGCTCAATGTTTGTTATTACTGAAGTGCTTAGCACGTTCACGTGGTGCGCGTCAGGATTGCAATACCATGCGCTTTTCTTTACTTCCACTCGTGTCTCACTGGAAAAGCAATAAAAATCAATTGATTCTTCAATTTGCCGCAAATACAGTACATACCTCACTGTTGCATTTTTAATGGCGCTAAGTATATCTGTATCAGGCACATATGGGTGCAAAGAAAGTGTCTGTGCTTCCATGGGCAAAATCTCACTCCAGCCAGGTTACCAAAGTTGGCAACTCTGAGCTAACTGGTTTTTTCAACATTATGCTTGAACAGTAACTGAAATTTACAGTAAGGAATTGACCACTCATCTCTGTTTGCTGGGGCATTTCATGATATTATTAATCATTCAAAGTCAAACACCGCTTTGGGTGGCAATTTTAGTGGCCAGCTCGCCAATAATAATAACAACATATATTTTACTCTCTTATTCCACATTAGTAACTTAGTTTACTGGGTCTTGCTAGCCTAATTTTTCTGTAACACTAGTAAGCCAACATTACAATTCCCTGTTCGCATATCTAGCTAACTAGCTAACAGGTCTCCCTCCCCAAGATAGCATAACCAATGCTAACTTTTGCGGTAGTTTAGCTTCGTTATTTTGGTCAACCAGCCGTTGACTACCTTCCTTCGTACACTCACCTACTGCCTTATAACGTAGGTCTTGTCCTTCATGCTCGGCCAGGCAAGACCAGAGAAATCTCTCTGAGAACACCTGAACTCCTCAACATGTCTTGATTTAAAATTCCACTCAATTGAAGGGCTTAGAACCAGAGTGGTCTAACCCATAGAATATTGTTTCTGAGATAACAGATGTCAAAGTCATTAAAATATAAGAAAGATATACCTATATACAGTGGCGCCAACTTCAGGTCAACATTGGGGGGTCACAATATTTTTTTTCAGACTGCTGTATTGCCAAGGGTAGGCTCCCTTGTCCAAAGTCCAGCCTTTCAGAATGTTAAAAAGGTTTATTTAGAAAATATCAGTAGGCTACTTTATTTGATTATTGTTAAGTCTGGTTGTGATCTGTGAAATAATGATAATTGGCTGAATGGATATGATGTATGAGGGCATACACGAATTGAATGTCGGAAGGAGCATCATTTTCCATCCCCGCATTTATGGACGAAGGCAGTCATTTATTTAGCCTAGGATTTGAAATTGCAAACGGGACCTTAAACATTGCGTTAGCCTAGAGCAGGCCCGGCGCTAGAACAGGGAATTGGGTGGGCACAGACACGTCCCTTTATGACAATTAGGATAGTCCTGGCTAGTTCTCAATTATTTTCCTTTATTGACATGTTTTCCAATTATCATGAAAATTGGCAACTGAAGAAACGGTTTTTCTCTCCATGAATTTATCTAACAGCGATGAAATCATGGGGTAAATTCAGTAGAACTGAGAATTGGGTTGGACAAAACATCCGTTTTAAACAGTTATTAGTCCTGATGCGGCATGCAACGCTGGGTTCCCTGTTCTCAGTCATTTTCTGATTAACAAAAAGGTTCACTCTGTGTTTAGAGCACTCCACACTTAACAGGTGTTGCTTGTTCTCCCGATTAGGTAAGAGGACAATCATTCATCTGGACGAATTACTATTCGTCCAGAAAATTTGGTTAATTTAAATCAATGGTATAAGACAAGTAGTTAAAAATCAATATCAATGGGCTCTTTTTAATGAACTAGTTCAAGAAATATAATTGCATGATACAGCCTGCATGTCGTTTTCCGGAAATATAAAATTATGTTAATTAACTATGGTAGCCTACTTTATATTTTATACTGCGTTTAATCTCAGCAAGGGAAATTCCGAAGCCAACGTCACAATTCATTTCCAATATGTATCCAGCTGGATGATGAAATGACGTCCAGATACAAGTAATTAATCCTACTTGCAATAGAGCGCTGTCCCTCGATGAAAACATTTGAGCGAATACACGAAAAACGGAGCACTGTAAAAAAAAAAATTAGAGTGTGTATTTTACTTTTGCCAATTAAGGAGATGTTAACTTATTATTTTGGTGTAATTTTTTTGACACAGCCTGTTTTTTTAACCTTAATTTGTCTATTGCATTGCCAAAAACCAATGAATCCCGCCAAAATTTACAAGTAGTCAAGACCACACATTCTTCATATAAAGCACACATCTAAATTATGTTGAAAAACCTATTTATTTATCTACATTTCCGGGAAAAATTTAATTGTGCCGTTTTTGGTGCCTGCGCTCATATGGAAGTGGGGAACACTTTTTATAAAGGTGATTGCATATTATTAATGTATTCACCTACGCAAAAGCATTAAAACGAACCAAGGTACATTGAAAATTACCGTTCAGGGGTACGTTTCCTAAAACCTTGGTTTGAACTGGACTGTGGAAGTTGTTGAAAGTTAGCAAATAGCAACGCTTTTGGGAAACATAACCCCAGCTCAGTAAATTGCAGGACAGTAGCCCACTTTCTGTTACAATCTTCTTAAGTTTCTTGGCTACAACAGCAGCTAAAGACGATGTGTTATTTACTATCAATTTTTTTTAGAGTAGGCCATGGCAACGAATCAAGGACACACATTTTCTGGACATGAATACTAATTCCAATATGGATTCAGCTTCTAAACCTGCAACTGCAATCGCCGATGGCTTGCATTAGCCTTATTATTATTTTTTTATTTTTTAAAAAAAAAGGTCCCGCACTACCTTAATCAGTAGCTTAACTGAACGGGGCAGAGCAACTATGAAAACTTGCGGTTTTAATATTGCAGGGTTTTTGCACCCCCAACCTTAACTTTGGAGGTGCAGGAGACCCAATGCCCCCCCCACAAATGGCGCCTATGCCTATACATATTACTCACACTGCTGTTCACAGGTATAATACACATCATGACACCAAAATTATGTGCCTGATATTGTTGAGTCTTTGATTTGAATCTTATGATGCACTTTTATTCTGTTCTTGACCTCCTTTTTAATCCTGAGTTTCATGAGCTCTTTATGTTGCACCTAATTTTGAGCATGATGCACTTTTCTCGGCTTTTGATTATACCGTCTCTGTAGCCTGTACTGTGTAAAGTATCTACTTGTAAAGCACTTTGGGTCAGCATCTGCTGTTTTTAAATGTGCAATATAAATAAATCTGACTTGACTTGACCAATTTTCCGTTATGAATCTTATGGACATCTGTCACAATATGATCAAAACTCTAATTTTCTTTTTTTGGGGTTAGACCACTCTGGTTCTCAGCCCTTCAGTCACACCATGGTAAAGAAAAAACATTGTCACAATGTTATGTGAATGGGAAAAGCTCATCCACGTCATTCATACCAGAGGATCGTGGCACATGAAGTTTATTATCACTTTGCAGCTATTCATGTAAAATTGCTACAATGTTACATATGGCTAGAAGGATCAGAAAAACCACATGTCTCAGGAACTTGCGTAACAAAATGAAAAAGCCATGACTCAATGGTTAGCCAGAGCTTGAGGAAGGGAATCGTTTTTACCCCCTTGGCAATTCTTGCCAATGTGGTATTGCCATCCTCAGCCATCCATCTGTCTGTCTGTCTTCTCAAGTCAAGTCAAGTCAAGTCAAGTCAAATCAACTTAATTTCTGTAGCACATTTAAACACAACAAAGATGATCCAAAGTGCTGCACAATACAAACTACATACAAGAAACAGAAGTAAAAAGAAATAAGACCATTAAAAGAGACTAAAACAAGCACGTTTCTCAGAAAAAAAAAAATGGCAAAACAAAATAGCACAGAAAATTTTACATTCAAGTTGCCTGAAAAGCTAAGGCATAAAAATGGGATTTTAAACGAGATCCGTGATCGCGGGACTGAAGATAATAATTGGTTGGATGATCTGAGGAACCTTGGGATTTAAAACCTATGGTTTAAGAAGGTCACTTCTTTACTTAGGTGCAAGACCATGAAGTGCCTTAAAAACAAAAAGTAAAACCTTAAAATCAATACGGAATTTAACAGGCAGCCAGTGGAGTGAAGCCAGAACAGGAGTTACGTGATCCTTCCTCTTTTTATCAGTTAAAAACCTCGCTGCCGCATTCTGCACAGCCTGGAGCCGAGCCAGGAAAGTTTGTGACAACCCCATATAAAGCGCATTGCAGTAATCCAAGCGTGATGTTATAAAAGCATGGATCACGGTGTCCAAGTCCCTGGGATTTAAAAGTGCTTGAAGCTTGACTATCAAACAAAGCTGAAAGGAACTACCTTTCAAGACAGCGCTAATTTGTTTGTCAAATTTCAACGAGGACTCAAAAACTATGATGAGATTCTCATAGCTTGTTAATACTCTCGCTGGTATTGGATGAACCATTGTAGGGGCAGTCTTCAAAATTAAACAGGTTATGCATACTGGGTGTCTCCAGAAGCCTATTTCATGTCAGTGTCAAAGCTCCCATTTTGACCTAATTTTAAGGACCACTGAGGGCATACATGGCATTGAGCTCAATATTGTTAAATGACAGTTGTAACTTTCAGTCGAAAATTATATTTACGTGGGTGAAAGGGAAATTCAAACCCCGTTCTCCCGCATGGGAGTCTACAACTTTTATATCCAAACTATCTATTAGTTAGTGTTTTTAAAGGAATACTATCGCAGTCAGTGAAAACACTGTGTACAGTCGAGGAGTAATATAAAATGAGGCCTAGTAATGTTATTTGATTCATTTGACCCCCAGAATTCTTTTATTTTTTCACATCAATTTAATTATCGCAATGGACGCCGCATCTAGCAGATGAAAATCCAGCCTTGCTCTGGATCCCTCCGCTAGGGGCGCACCAAATCGTTACGTCACTGCGGCTGCAATGATAGCCAGGTTCTTCCAGTAAGAATCGATGAAAACCTCTAACTTTGTGGTTGCATACACATTCTTTTGAAGTGGGCGTGAGGGCACGGTGGTCACATTCACGCCACATATCAATGTCTACTAAACAGAGGGTTTCGCCATCATCGTTAATCAAGTAAATGTCTATGTCCCTGTTGCTGGAACCATCCCTGTTTGCTGCTCCATCTCCTGCGCTGCCGTCAGTGCCGGCACCAGAACTGGAAATTAGGGGGACACAAATACATCCCTTTAAAATAATTATTAGTCCTGACTTTTTCTCAATCATTTTCTAAATTAACAATACATTCACTCCAAAAACACTCAACTCTGCCAAGCTTAGCTAGTTCTCCCCATTTAGGTAAGACGACAATAATTCATTTGGAAGCGTAATTTGGTGCATTGAAATCAGCGTTATTCAAAATTGCATACCTGTCAACTCTCACGTTTTTAGTGGCATATCATGTTCTCACGCCGCAGTCAGCGATCTTACACTCAATAACAAAGGTGATGATTGAAAACTTTCATTTGGGAAACAAAATAATATATTTGATTGCTGAGTCCTACTTTTTAATCAACCCACGCAGTACCGAGAGTGAAAGGCGGTATTTCATTGGAATGCAGATAAGTCATAATTCAATTGCCTGTAATTAAGAGATTCTCACGCTAAGTTGAAATCCTTGTGCATGGAAGTTTTTCAGTTTCACAAGCATTGCAGTAAATTTCACTACTAGTAAACATGGAAATCGATTACAACATCGGACTTGTCACGCTTTTCGTTTCTCAGGGGTTGAAAGCTATGAAAATGCATAAAGACGTTTCAAATGGTGTCAGACCATGCCTCCAGCCATCCAGCTCACCGATCTACTAATACCCGGACTGCATTCTTGACGTCATTCATCATTGTTTGCATCTTGGTGTAATTGCCACTGGGTAGTAGCAGTGCGTATACTCGGTCTTTTGTGAAGTCTCGTAACTACATACCTGTGTTGCATTCCTAGTCTTGTATAGACGTATTCTCCGCGATTTGCGTATATTCAAACTCTTACTCTAACTTAGTGCTGTTTATTGTTTTATCCAGCACTTTATATTAAGGAACCTCGATTCCTGTTTGTTTTATATTTGTAATACATTGTTACTGCAGCTAATGCCAAGAGTCTGTATTACCAATAGTGTTTATTATTTATTGCTCTGATGGATGGAGAGTTGCTTATAAATTCAAAGATTTTTTCTGCAATGTTGCTCACAGACTAGTTGAAATATTGCCAACATTGTCTGGCAAATATGGCCCGGATCACATCAAGAAATTCTACACAAACAAGGGTGTCGAAAATGACTCCTTCGGACTATCCATTGTTAGTGAATCCAAGGTCCTGAGACATATTTCCTGTATTGATATTCACAAAGCCACTGGATTATACAACATTTCTGCCCGCTTTATCAGAGACGGGGCAGAACAAATAGCTATACCATCACCTCACATAATTAATCTCTCCATCCATCAGGGCATTGTTCCAGCTGATTTTAAGTGTGCTAAAATGGTGCCAATGTTTAAGAAAGGAGACAAATCTGCTCTAGGCAACTACAGGCCAGTTTCGATGTTATCTGTAGTTTCAAGAGTGTTAGAAAGAATTGTATTTACTCAATTGGAAAAATATTTATGTAACAATAATTTATTTTATGAATTTCAATCGGGTTTCATACGGGGTCACTCCACTGAAACATATCTCATTCACATTACAGATCACATCAAAAAACAAATTGATTAGGGTAACCAGACAGGGATGATTTTAATTGATTTGCAGAAGGCTTTCGTCACACCTGATCATGGCATCTTGTTGCATAAACTGAGAGCATTGGGTTTGAATGGCAAGGCTGTTGATTGTTTCAGATCATGTTTGGCTGACAGACATCAGGTGGTTACTGTGAATGGGCATACTTCATTGTTAAATCGAATCAATTGTGGTGTTCCACAAGGATCAATATTGGGTCCCCTGCTATTTTCAATTTATGTCAATGATATGTGTTCAGCTGTGGATTGTCATCTTTCATTGTATGCAGACGATTCTACATTGGCACATTACTTGTCTCTGGAAACAATTTCAGACAAATTCAGGATAGCTTGAACCTAGAATTGCAAAATTTAAACGAATGGCTGATTGACAATAGATTGTCTTTGCACCTTGGTAAAACTGAGTTGATTCTTTTTGAGTCCAGCCATAAATTAACAAGCTGTTCCGAACTATACATCACCTGCAATAATACTAGTATTATTGCCAAGGATGTTGTTTGCTATCTAGGGGCTGATTTAGATCAAAGACTGAAGGGGGAAAATATGGCCAGAAATATAATCCAGAAAGCGAATTCTAGGCTTAAATTCCTATATCGTAAACGTCATTTACTCGATACTTACACTTGGAAACTTGTAACCAATGCTTTATTGAATTGTCTTTACAACTATGCATGTTGCATATTTAAAATTAAACTCGATGCATAAGATAATTAATGGCCGTGGACCATCTTATTTGTCTTCAGCTGAGACAAATGAGACAAAATGTTCATAGATATAACACTTGACGCAGAAATTTTTCTTTTTATATCCCATTTGGAACTAAAGTTTCTCAAAATTGGTTTCATTATCCCGCATCAAAACTATGGAATACTTCACCATGTAACATCAGGAATGTTGTCTCAAATTGTGCCTTTAAACAAAAAGTATAGAGCTATTTACACAGCGTACTCATTGCAAAATCTAACATTGAATTAGGTTAACTTTGTCTCGCGTTTTGGTATTTTTAATTGTGTTTTTGTACCTTTGTTAGCTGTCAATTTTGCGCATGTTTTGTTTACTGTCATTTTTGCTGGTGCGTTGTTTTGGACCACAGTGGAAACAAGTCCGGGGACTGTCCTGCGTTATCCATGCAAAAATAGCTTTTGATGTTTGTGAGTTTTATATTTTTTTATTGCTCATCTATATTTGTATTTATTTTATTTTATTTTTTATACACACACACACACACACATATATATGGTTTTTTTTGTTATTTGTGCAAAATACATTAAAAAAAATAAAAAAGGAACCTCGATTCCTGTTTGTTTTCATTGCTTCATTCATACCTTCTGCCGCACAGTAGGCTTAATAAATACTAACAAGTCCATCCTTGCACCTGAGTCCAGTCCTCAACTTCCTGTCCTCCGCGCACCTGAACTGTGTACAAAGTACAACCCTTACAAATTTTTTTTAATTTCATTTCAACAATTTAAACTATCATGAAGTACAGGTTAGATAGCTTGATGTGCGGAAAAAGGTAACACGGAAGTTCCAGAGTAGTTTATCTTTTGTAAAGCATACGCCTGTTTATAAGTAAATTATTTTTCTGGTCTGAATTTTGCCCATTATTTAGTCGCTGTTAGAAAATGATTGAGTACTAGCCAGGACTCATTGTTTTTATAAAGGGATGTATCTGTGACTCCCTCCCCCCCCGCAATTTTCAGTTCTGGCGAAGGCCAGTAGTCCACTGCTGCCGCATTTCTTTGCAGTTCCTCGTCTGTAAACTTTGGATCGAATATAAACCCAGGGCCGGCTCTAGCCATTTTGGTGTCCTAAGCGAGAATAGGATTTGGCGCCCCCCCAAAGCCCATCACCGCAATTGCCATTAGACACACCACAACAGTTTCTCAAACACCACAACAAGTATTTCTCAAACAAACATACCAAATTGAAAAATACAAGAAAAAAAAATCAAACCTTCACGCATTTTATGCAACTATTTACATCCCAGTGAAGTCCTAGAGACAGCTTCCCCAACATGCATTGAAAAGGTACTATGTTTGAACAGTACAAACAGTGCAATATAATGCAACAATAGAATAGAAAATAGAATTTAAATACAATATTAAAGTTTGAGTACAGGTTTCGCTCAAATATTTATAAAGTTAATCTTCGTGAAAGCAACATTTTTTTTCTGTAAATATTCCCTGAGTGCATCTGGACAGTTATAGATCAGGGATGCATTTCCCAAACGTGTAGTCGCTGAGTTAGAAACTTACATAGTTTGTCCATTCACGGGCAATGGTTTCAACTACGTAAGTTACCACCTGTGATTTCGGGAAATGCACCCCTGGTTAGGCTGCTAGGTTTATGCAAGAAAGAAAATGACCATAAATGTTGTGATCATGTACAACAATGCTATCGAAAATACATTCCCCTACCAATTAGTCTTAGCAACTGCTGCTAATCAGGCACAGTAAACTGTGAGAGGATTTGGTAATTCCAAAACAAAATTCCTACGCTTCATTGATACAATTCTCCTAGTCAGAAACCATTTAATTAATTCCTCCTTGTAAAAATTAATACCTTGGCTTGGTATTAATACCATAGGCGTCCGTCTATTGGAAGGTGCAGACTGGCTGTGTGAAGTGAAAGAATTTCATTTTCCTGTTCTATTGGAGGGAGGGCTGATATAGGCTAGAACACTTATTGATCTGTTGGATCAGCACAGAACGTCCAGTGCGTACACTTACTTTGTTCCTGAAGGGCTATGGTCCAATTTATAGCTCCGCACAATGAGTAAAAAAGCTAATTACAGTGAAAATCATAATAAAGACGCGCAGCAACTACCTCAATGTCAAAGTTGATTTAGTGGTGTTTGTCCAAGCTCGCTTGTGATGCGGATTGAAAACTATGACAGGTTTTTAGCTTTGGACGACTACCAAGGTAAGATAATTAATTTCAACATATTTTGACCAACCTGAACAATGTTATACAACTGAACTTATGGGACTGCATAGTCAGGCCGAGGGTCATTATGATTTTCACTATCGTATTTGCATCATAAAGTGGCTAAAAGAGATATAATGCTGAGTCATCAAACTTTCAAAAAATAACATAGTTCTCCACCGTCACACAATATTTGAAGGTATAAAAACACAAATGCCTAGGCAGTCCACACTAGGGCCGATGCTCGTGAAATGGTTTGCTAGCTTTGCTTTACTTCAACTTAGCTAGTGAGTACAAAAATCATCTTCACACAAAACATATTTTTTTAAGTTATAAAAGATGACATAGTAGCTACCACTACATTGGGATTTATTTTCTTCCTCTTTTGTCAGTTTTCTACACTGGGTACCTGACGGCTTGGACCTTTTTATTGTGTGAAAATGAAATGTAAAAACAGTGATGACAACCTCTTGAATGAATCACATGAGTCAAGGCAATTAGACTGCAACCGCACTGACGTCACGGCTCTTCCCTATTGGGGGTGTGCAAACGAGGCAGGGTTAATAATATGGTAAAGGCCATTCAAGTCACAATAGCTCTAATTTTTATTTTCATTGGGTGATTACTCGCATTTAGTGGATCAACGGGCTACGGGAACGGATTGGTGATGATAAGTTAAGGTCAGTGAATATCTGAAATGTAATATATGGTGTCATGATGGTATTCCTTTAAGGTGTTTTTTCTTTTTGGCTTTTTTTTTGGAGGTCTGCAGTGAAAATGCAAATTTCAGACAAATTTTCTCCCTCCTCTTCTCAAGACTGGAAATGCCTAGGGTGCGTAGAGTTTCCTGGTAGCTGGTCTAAATTGCTCCCAGGATAATGCAACATGCCCTCTTATGCACATGCTCCAGCTGGGTGGTTGAGGCTTGGGTGAGACCAGGATGCCAAGCAGGGACTGCATACTCCAGCACTGGTCTAATATATTCAATATATATGGCTCGTAGGTCAGCATGAGTGATGGCAAAATGCTTAATGAGCTTGAGGAGGAAAAGCTTCTTGTTAGCGTTTGCCGTCATGGCATTTACCTGGTCATCCCACCTAAGATTTTGCTGGATGTAAAGTCCCAGCACTTCGATTCTGGGCAAGACTGACAGAGGGGTGTTATTAATGAAAGAGGTGGCACAAAAGGTGGGTTTTTACTGAGAGATATGTGCAAAAAAGATATTTCTTTTCATAAAGAAGCATGTTATTTTGAGCAGACTAAATGCTTAGTTCACTGACCTGATTTTGTATGGAAGAGGGCTGAGGGCTGAGGGCTGAGTCCGCTACATTTTCCCTTCCTTCTCCTGATGCCTCATGAGGCGTTCTTGAAAGGAAGTCTGCTGTGCAGTTCTGGGCCCCTGCTTTGTATCAAATGGCCGGATTGCAAAGAACCATCGTTGTCATCCTGGCATTTGTGTCCTTCATACGCCCCAGCCATGACAATGCCCGATGATCTATCTGCAGGATGAATTTGCGTCCGAACAAATAATAGCCAAAGGAGTCCAATGCCCACTTGATAGCCAGACATTCCTTCTGCACAGTTGAAAACTTTTTCTCACGTGGGAGGAGTTTCCGGCTGATGTAGGCAATGGAGCTGTTCTCGTCCTGGTTCTCCTTGCAGCAGCACGGCACCCAGACTATGCTCTGATGCGTCCATCTGCAGAGTGAAAGTCTTTTCAAAGCCTGGACTCTGAAGAATTGGCTCTTTACAAAGGGTGTCTTTCAAATCTTGAAAAGCCAGCTCACATATTGAGTTTTTCCTTCTTTTTAAGGTCGGTAAGGGCAGCCACTCTGGCCGAAAAATTTGGTATAAAACACCTACCCCACTAGTCCTAAGAATGACCGCACCTCTTTCTTTGTAGTCGGTCGCTCAGCAGCTTTAATATCCTCCACCGTTCCGACCTGTGGTCGAATGACCCCATGCCCCAAACCCAAGATATTGTGTCTCCTCTTTAGCTAAGGCACAATTATCAGGTCGCAAGGTCAGCCCCGCCCCCTTGATCCTCATCAACATCTCTTGCAGATGATGCAGGTGTTCCTGCCAGGTGTTGCGAGAGACAACAAGGTCATCTAGGTAGGTGGCAGTGAAACCCTCAGGCACCCTCAGGGTACAATCCATCATCCTTTGGAATGTTGCCGGAGCTCCATGTAGACTGAAGGGCAACACTGAAAACTGGAAATGTCCAAAGGGTGTTCTGAAAATAGTCAGCTCCCTGCTGTCTTACGTCAGCAAAACTTGCCAGTACCCCTTGCACAGGTCAAGAGTACTGAGGTATCTCGCTCCTCGCAGTTGCACTACCAAGTCATCCACATGAGGCATCGGATAAGGGTGAAACTTGCTGACCTGTTCACCTGTCTGAAGTCCAAGCAGAACCTTAGGATGCCATCCTTTTTGGGTACAAGAATGATAGGGCTACTCCACTCACTCACTGAGGACTCAGTTTCCCCAAGGTTCTGCATGGCATCCAGTTCCTTCTTCAAGACTGGCAGAAGGCGTTCAGGCACCTTATGCACTGGCTGACAAATGGGCTTGGGTCTGCCAGGGTGATGTGGTGCTCCACCATGTTTGTTCTCTCGGGCTTGTCCATGAAGAGCTGCTCTGGTATATTCTGCAGGAGTTGTTCCTTCTGCTCCTCGGTCAGGTGTCTCAAATCCAATTCGCTTCCATAATGGCTCCTGGGAAAATACTGCTCCGTGACTTCCTCTTCTTCCTCAATGGTGCGGACATACAGGGTCTGCTATTGCGTTGCTGGTGGTGCTAGTGCGGCAGGTGGCGGCCTGGCATGCCGTTTCTTCAGTAGGTTAACATGAAAGGTTTGCAGCGGCTGTTTGCATGTTGGGATGTATACCTCATATGTTATTGGCCCCATTGTCTGCTTGACCTGGTAAGGGCTTGGCCACTTAGCTAACAGTTTATTTTCTGATGTAGGGAAAAGTAGGAGGACTTCCTCACCTGGCTTAAATCTCTGTGATCTGGCCGCCTTGTCATACCAGACCCTCTGTCTATCTGTCCTGTGCCCGCAGGAGAACTCTTGTGCAAGAGCCGTGGTCTTCTCCAGCTGCTCCCTCATCTTGAGAACATAGTACACCACATTCATCTGTCTTGGCCCCGCTGTTCCTCCCCAGTTCTCCTGCAGTACGTCCAGGGGTCCTCAAACCTGATGGCCATAGAGGAGCTTGAAGGGTGACGCTTGAGGCACCTCTCGGTAGGCAAACAACAGGAACAGCTGCCACTTGTCCCAGTCCTTGCCTGTGTCAGAGACAAACTTCTCGCAACACGGCTTTTAGGGTATGGTTGAATCGCTCTACTAAGCCATCAATCTGAGGGTGGTAAGAGGTGTTTCATATGCGCCTACTCCGTAGCAGCTGATAGACCTGCAAAGTTTTGCTCATAAAGTTTGGTCCCTAGTCTGTGAGCACCTCTTTTGGAATGCCTACATGTGATAAAAAGTGCAACAAAGAACTATCTACCTGCTTTGCTGTGACCTCTCTTAATAAATAAGCCTCAAGATACCTGGTAACATAGTCACAGGTCACAAAAATGAACCTGATCTCCACCTGACTTTGCTCCACTGGGCCTACAAAATCTAGTCCAATACACTCAAATGGTGTGTCAATAATCAGAAGTAAAATAAGCAGTGCACAGGCGGTACCTTTCCCTGCTGGCACTCTGGGCAGATTTTACAGAGCTCTTTTACGTCATTAAACATTTTGGGCCAGTAAAAACGTTTTGAGATCCGCATAATTTTGTGCCAGGTGACCAGACCAAGGAATAGAGTGTCCTAGTTCTAACACGTCCTTCCTACATGACTCAGACAGGACCATTTGTTTCCCATCTTCACTCTCCCTATAGAGTTAACCATTTTTCATGATAAAATTTTCCTTCTCCAGGAAATGTCTGCCCTTCTTTCCAGCTTGCTTGAAACAGTTAGCTAAGGTAGAGTCATTATGCTGATGAGTAGCCAAGTCAGCAGGAAAAGTAACATCTGCATTAGCTAAGTGGGGATGGGCCTCCTGTTCAGTCTCCTCAGCAGCTTGCAACAACTTTTCTCCCACCAGACCCCTCAGACTTACCCTTGGCAGGTGGCAGCAGGCCAGTGTAGGGGTAGCTCCCAGGTCCCTTGTGAGCCGCAATATAGGTGTCCACCAGTTTTGCAGCCTCAGTATCAGTGTTGGGTTCTGGCTCCTTCACCCAGGTCCTTACTCCTGGATAGAAAACCTGCAGGTGCTGTTCAAGGACCACAGTCTCCATCAGCACCTCCACTGCTTTCATAGTGCACCCACTTGCAGAATGAGTCTTTTAGGCGCGTGTACAGCTCCTGCAGTGACTCATCCACTGGGGTCTCCACGGTAAGGAAGCATTGGCGACGTGTCTCTGTGCTGATTTCATATTTATTCAATACGGCCTCCTTCAAGAGGTCATAGTCTTTGCTAACGGTGGGACTCATAGAGACAAAAGCACTCCTGGCCTTGCCCATCAGTAAAGGAGCAAGTCGGACTGCCCAGTCCTCTTTTGCCTACTTGTATGCTATAGCTAGTCTTTCAAAATTTGTCAAAAATTATTCTATATTATCACTATCCTCCAGCTTGCTAGCCGGGTCTCCCAGTCTAACAAACCTGCTGTTGGTCCTCTTGGAGCATCTTGATGTGCATGCTCCATATCCAGTTGCAGTTGGGTGACCTGGTGACTCAGAACTCTGTAATTTTGCTCCTGCCACACTGCTTCCCTCTCCTGCTCTTCTTCACGCTCCTTCTGGAATGCCATGAAGCTCTCGAACATCTTTGCAAGGGCAGTCAGGGCAGCATCAACTCCAGCTACAGGAATGAGTGTAGGCCTGGCAGACTCAGGTTCACCTGCTGTTCCACCCTCACTGTCATCTGGCTCCTCCATGAGACCGTGCTGGCCCTTCCTGGTATTAGGCATGGCAGCTGACCAGAAAATGTTCAGTCTCTGTCCTCAGGTCAGCACTATCCCACTTCTGACGCCACGCATGACAGGATGTACCGAGGGTGGAGGACTCAAAGGACTGAGATTGCCAGTTGGAGTGCAGAAGTGGAAATTTATAGCGGGATTCAATGATAAATAGTGGCAATGCAGAAAAAAATATTTACAATGATAACAATAAAAGCTAACAGATAAAAATACTGCACATAAACCAAAAACTAAGCCAAAGGAGGAAGAAAAATACACTGTGTGCTTGGCTACACCAAATAAATAGCCCAAGGCACAAAATGACTCCACTTCCAACTCCAAAATGGAAAATCCTCCTCGGAGCTCCTTTCCCACCTGCTTTAAAGGTGTAGCCCCTCCCACCAGGCATCTTCCATTGGAATATAATTAACTGAAAACAACAGTAAGTAATGAAATTAAACACAATACAAATGGCCATGATATGTGTGATATGATAGTATGAAGAACATTCAAAGGCAAAACAACAACAAAGGACGTATTATCAGAAACCAAACCAAACCAAAAATAAATCCCTAGTCAATTTTCAGACCATTTTCCCCTCCATGACAAAGAATCAGGTGATGGCTTCCACTGCTCCCCCCAACTGAAATACTATGTGGTGTGCCCCACTTTCTGTTTGGCAGTGGCAGACCCGGACACGGAAGGTAACTCTTAATTTCTTAGTAGTAGACTGACATTTACTGTTGAATTACTTAATTACACAAAGAGATGCCCGTGTACAGCATCACAAACTTGTGTAATAATGGTCAGAAAGGGGTTTAAATTTAACTGAACCCCTCTATAATCTTTACATGACAGTAGGCATACATAGCTGCATCATAAAATTAGATTCTATCATTCAAATCACAGACCCCCAGAAACACAGAATTTTATGTCCTGACTGATTGCCACCTGTACTCTTGCGCCTTGATTATTCCACATTATTTTCAAGTGGCATAGTTTTGGACTTGCTACTGAAATAAGTATATCATGGATAAACTAGCTTGAGATGTTGAGGGCACAGTTCTGAAGTACCTGAAATATAATAATTTAAGCAAAAAGTAGAATCTTGCAGCACCCTCTTAAGGTGGCACTCTCAACTGCCCACTAAAATTTTGAAATTTTTTGGAACTCCTTCCGGGTTGACATCAATCAAAATGGTGATGGGCGCAGCCTTTGGCACATTGAGATATTTCAGCTTCAAATGCTGATTTTTCATTTGGGCCCTAAAAAATTTTTTAATTATTAACGCAGAAGAAAAACAAATTACTTTAAGGACTTAGAAATGAAGGATTTTTCTGTCTGCCCATAGACTTTCCACCAAAACAAATTTATGAAAATCTGAGACTGTCATATATTACTCCCTGTCTGAATCTTTTTGAAAAATGGCCGCATCATAAAATTGATTGGATCCTTATTTTAGAGGCTTGGTTTTGCTTTGTCCTGGTTTTAATGTAAGTGGCAGAGAAGAGTTCTAATACAACCCCAATTCCAAAATAGTTGGGACAAAGTGTAAATTGTGAATAAAATCAAAACGCAATGACTTTCAAATCACACCAGCCGGTATTTTATTCACAATAGAACAGAGATAACATAGCAAATGTTGAAATTGTGAAATTTTACAATTTTATCCACAAAATGAGCTCATTTCAAATTTGATGGCTGCTACAGGTCTCAAAAGTTGGGACAGGGGCCTGTTTACCATGGTGTAGCATCCCCTCTTCTTTTTAACACAGAGTGGAGGCATCTGGGCATTGAGGAGACAAGTTTCTTGAGTTTAGCCATTGGAATTTGATCCCACTCTTGTTTAATACAGGCTTCCAGCTGCTGGAGAGTTTAGGGTCTCCATTGATGGACTTTTCTTTTAATTATGCACCAAATGTTCTCAATCGGTGAAATATCAGGACTGCAGGCAGGCCAGTTTAGCACACGGACTCTTCTACTACGAAGCCATGCTGTTGTAATAGCTGCAGTATGTGGTTTTGCATTGTCCTGCTGAAATACACAAGGCCTTCCTTGGAACAGATATCATCTGGAAGGGAGGATATGTTGCTCTAAAACCTTTATATACCTTTCAGCATTCATGGTGCTTTTTAAAACATGCAAGTGTCCCACACCATATGCACTAATGCATCTCCATACCATCAGAGATGCTGGCTTTTGAACTGAACGCTGATAACAGGAGGGGTGGTCTCTCTCCTCTTTAGCCCGGAGGACACGATGCCCATGATTTCCAACAAGAATGTCAAATTTGGACTCGTCTGACCACAGAACACTTTTCCACTTTGCTACAGTCCATTTTAAATGAGCCTTGGCCCACAGAACACAGCGGCGCTTCTGGATTTGTATTTGTTAGTAAAGACAGAACAGTAATAGTTTGTTATTTTGGATAAACTACTAACAATAACTAACATTGTTTATAGTACTAACTTACTAACAAACACTAGGGATTATATAGCTGCACATTACTAATTGACTAACGAGCACTCAGCACTTGCTCTGCTCTAGTCTCTTGCCTTCACTCAATTTACTTTTAACATAACATAACATAAGATGAATCCGCCCCTTGCCCAACTTCAGTTTCTTTTGTATTTACTTTTTAACATCAGAACAATAACAATATCATGAATGGCTCTTGAAAACAGGTCTCTGCCTCAACAATATGGTCAGGCAAGCCCGAAAACTTTGGGTGAGGAAATATTCGCCAGAATATTTTGTACTATTTGAATGTATCACTTCAGATCTCAATGACTCAATGGTATCTAAGTTTAAGTCAAGCACTTCTTGAAAAGGAGGTCTCTGCCTCAACTTTATGGTCAGGCAAGCAAATTTTGGCCCAGATGCATACCTTGGGTGAAGAAATTAATTTTGTTAAATTTAAAACCTTTTGTTCAGCTTAACAACCCTGAGTTCTACTAAGTTTATAATGTTTTGGTTGAAGGAATCGCTAAAATGTTTAATCACTTTGTTAATCCCTTTAACATATTTAAAGACCTCAATCAGATCAGAATGCCCTTAGTCTGCCATGTTCACATGTTTTCCTAAGAGTAAAGATTTAGCGTTTTAGGAAAGGATCTTCGGCTAAAAATACAGTGCTTGACTCAGACAGCCAATTTCATCCTAACAAGGAATTACAAGAATCCGAATTTAAAGAAATTATAAAACACGTTGGCTCTTCTCTGAACTTTTAACATATTTAAAGACCCAATCTATGTCTCCTTTTCTAAGACTAAAAGTATGGTCCCCAGAACTGAATTAGCCGTGGCTCTTCTCTGAACTTTCTCTAAAGCCTCTATGTCTTTCCTAAAGATGGTCCCCAGAACTGACAATACTCTAATGTGGTTGTATGTGTTGTACAAAAGAAGCATCACCTCCTTGGATTTGAACTCAATACTTTTGGCAATGTATCCCAGCATCCGATTGGCTTTTTTAACTGCTACGGCACAATGGCTAGAGCCTGTGAGGGTTTAGTCAACAATCACTCCCAGATCTTTCTCTTGTGGAGCACATTCCAGTTTAAAACCTCCCATGAAGTAATCCCGTCTAATGTTTTTATTACCCACATGTACTACTTTACATTTCGCTACATTAAATTTCATTTGCCACATTTCTGCCCAATTCTGGATTCTATCCAAATCATCCTGAATCATCCTTTTACTGTGCTTCAGCGGATTCTCCGCACCTTGTTAAACACTGTTCTGCCTCTCACTCGGTGCACTTTAGAACTCCCTAACTGGAGCCGTTTGTTTGTCATAGGCTGTCTGTGTAATCCCTGTCCGCATTTTGGCTTTCGCCAATTTCTTGTGGTTAGGAACTTCCTCTTGTTCATTCCTTGTTAATTAGTCTGATCCAGCTCACCTGTTCCCTATTATAGCATGTGACTTCCCATATGTGTATTTAAGCAGTCAGTTCACAGCCAGCCCTTGTCAGAACGTTTTCCTTGTGCTGTGTTGTTTATGCCTTGTACTCTTCGTGTTATACTTCTGACTAGAATGTCCCGGATTTTGATTTTTTTCCTTCGTCTTTGATATACCTGTGCCCGTGTAACGAACCTGCTTTGCCCGACCCTGAGTTTCGTATTTGCTGCCCTGTTTACAAACTGGATTATGTCTACTGGATTTTGATTTTGGCTTCGTCTCTGATATACCTGTGCCCGTGTAACGCAGTGGTACTCAACGTCGGTCCTGGGGACCCCATGTGTGTGCTGCCTTTTGTTCCTACCACAATTGCAATTGTAGAACTTTATCAAGCTGTGACTGTCTTAATTAGGTGCTTTTCATGTTCAGAATTGTTAATATATCTCTTTAGTCAAATGTTACATAGGAACATCCATACATGCAATGAAGAATAAAACACCCTTGAAGATAGTGTGTTTATTGCAATACTGCAAGTAATGTCAAGTAACATAACATGTCAAACAGATCAAATAATACACTGAGGAAATCAATAAACCCCAGATTAGGCTGCTGGACACAAATGTTTCAAGTTCTTTCAAAAAGATTCAGGTGAACTTAATCAGATCAACATAACACAAAACTGGTTTGTTTGTGGACTACATTTGTCATGACGAGCCAAGTAGTTTTCACTAATTAGGAGCCAACTACATCATTAATTTGATTGGTTACATTGTTTTCTCTCATTTTATGCTGTTATTTCCGATATACTGCAATGTGCGAATGGTATTTTTGAAATTCTTGATGGCAAATATTTCTGTTAAGTTGTGGGTTAAGAGGGCAAATAACTGCTCTAAACATTAAATGCACATAATTAAGACAAATTAGCAGCTTGTTAAACTCCTACGATTGCAACTGTGGTTGGAACAAAAGCCAGCACACACATGGGGTCCCCAGGACTGACGTTGAGAACCACTGGTGTAACGAACCTGCTTCTGCCCGACCCTGAGTTTTGTGTTTGCTGCCCTGTTTACGAACTGGATTACGACTACTGTATTCTGATTTTGGATAGTGGACTCTGTACCGTTGCATACTGCCCTGCCGGGGTTTCCACCCCAGAATTAATAAAGAACAAGTTTGCTGGATCTTTTGGTTCTCGCTTCTGGTTCCTGAACGCATCCTCACAACAAGACTCAGCACCATCCCGCAATGGACCACATCGGAGTTAGCTTTAATACCCATTATCCATTGCGCGTGACATCACACATTTTTGGCTGGGGGTATAAACTCCACCATATCTCATAGATTTCCATTGACAGCCAGCTACACAACATTCATTCCTACGTTAGACGTGATATTAACACACTTTTGTCAGAAGCTGCAGAGCAACAACGACATGGAAAGTACGCGATTTGGTGGTGTTTGTTTTATAAAGTTTTAGGTAGTTTAAGCTAGGACTACACAGAACTACCCGTTTTGACTTAATCTTACAGTAATTAACTCCAACATATCCATGGTCGGGTTTTTTTTTTTTTTTTTGTCCATACATACCCCCTGTTCTTTTAAATGACCATTAATTAGCCGTTTCCAGGAGGCCGCCATTAACACCACGTGTGGTGTGAGAAGTTGCGAGATCATGACATCACTGAGGCTGCCACATGCATTCATGTGCATGAAAAAAAGGTATCTACATAAATTAGACTACCAACCAATTTAAAATTGTTCATTGAGCAAAAAAACTGTTTGATTGCAAATTGAGCAAAGTAAATGGGAAGGGGGTGAAAGCTATTGTCGAGTACAGGAGGATGATTTTGAAGACCTTAACTTTGCTTAGTTCAGCACGCAATTTTCCTGAATGTGTTTGCTTGATTATTACATTTGGCCGTTGTGTGCAAATCTTGTTCAATTATTAAATAAAAAAATGTAAAAATTTGCGGCACATATTTGCCTGAACGTGCTTGCCCAGTCTTCGGTGCATTTGTCCTTTGCTTTATCTCACATTCACATTTGATGCGCTTCACACAATGTTTTCAACTTTGCGTATATTTTTAGATGCTTAAAAACCAGGGCCATCTTAACGTGATTTTATTTTTAAGAAATCTTTTAATAGTACGTTAAAGTTTTCCATCGAGAGGTGGAATTCAGAGGTCTGTTATTTATTCAGATTACTGACATTATTTCAATCTAACACAGTAGCCTTCGGTTTGTCTGCTTCTCATTATCTCTTCTAAATCATTATTGGCTAGATTTTGGTTTTGATTGGTCAGTTGGCTGAATAAATGGCTTGATTACAAGTTAGGCAAAGTACACGGGAATTGATTTAAGGTGAGCTAATTATGCCAAGGTGACGGCAGCTGTCCAACCTCGCTGGTAATTAGCAGACTTCAAATCGCACTTTTCTTCCCAGAAGCATTTCAAATGGCTTCTGATGTTAGTTCACCTCTAAATTATAGTTGTGTCAGATAAAAAATGGTAATAATCAAGCTCGTCTGTCTGCCCCATAGAGGAAGTTACTTTTATTGCGCTTAAAATTATCGCGATACTTTTATCGCGCAGCCCTATGAAATGGCACATGTATTTCGTATTTCAGTTTGATTTTTGACAACATCATTTGTGGTTACCATGGTTCAATTTACCTGTATGCCTAGTTTGGCAGTTCATAAACATGCGGGAATATCTCGGTCATTCAACAATGACAATGCAGGACCGCAGGACAATGGACAATCATGGCGCTGACAGCCACACTGACGTCACGATTAAGGGCGCCCCAAGTGGATATTTTCAAAATCGAGGCTGAATTTTCGTCTGCAGTGGTGATAATGGCGCGGTCCACTAGTTTTGTAAAATTGCTCATAAAAATTAAAGAAATCGCAAAATAAAGAAAAAAAAGTCGTAGGAGGTTTTTTCATGATATATTGAAATAATATTACCCACTTTTCCCAGCTAGTGTAGTCCTTTAAAAGGGTGAATTACATGATGAATGAAGTGGCTGCATACATTCACGACTCTTGGGCTGCGAACCATATAGCGGGATGGGAATGAAAATTGTAGTGTATGCAACCAGTGGGGTTTATGTTAAAAATAAATTGTCACGACTGTAGGCAGAAAAATGTAAAATAACCACTTCGAAAAGCAAAGAAGAGTTAATTTTAATAGCTCAACAGAAACTACTATCTCTATGAATCAAGCTCGGATCGAGCTAAAAATCCAAACACATACCAGTTCTGACATCAACCCTGTTGACTGCCTTTACCCAGCCTCGTCTTAGCTCGTTGCCAGCTAGGAAGCATAACATTTGGAATGGTGGAGCGAAATCGCATGCGCCTTGACCGAACAGGCCAGCATGTTTTAGGCAGATCTTCCTTTTCCACTTATGAAGATAGTATGGGACATTTGCAGCCCTTGACAGCACACCATGTAGTTGGCATCTAATTAAAACAGAAAAGATTCGCTTAACTGCTATGAATTTGTATATGTACTGCCAGCATGGACAATTTAAAATAAAAGGACAGAAAAACTTAAACTTTTATGCTTTTAGAAGTGGTTACTTTCCATTTTTTCTGCCAACAGTCGTGACAATTTCTTTTTAACGTAAGCCCCACTGTTTACATGCGCTACAATTTTAATTCACATCTCGCTGTATGGTTCGTAGCCCACAGTTTTTCACATTACAAAGTGAAAGTGAATGCATGCAGCCACTTCATTCATCACGTAATTCAACCTTTTAAACTCCCTAAAACTTTATGAAACAAACACCACCAAATCATGTACATTCCATGTCGTTGTTGCTCTGCAACTTCTGACAAAAGTGTGCAAATATCGCGTATAAATGGTAGGAATGAACGTTGTGTAGGTGGTTGTCAATGGAAATCTATATGAAATACGGCGGAGTTTATCCCCCCAGCCAAAATGCATGACGTCATGTGCAATGGATAATGGGTATTGCTAAGCTAAGTCCGATGTGGTCCATTACCAAGGAGGACCTTAAAATACTGAGGAACTGCTCTGCCATGAACCCGAAAACACCACAGGGGCTGGTCAATAAAGTGTGGTTCAACATCCAGCTTCACTTTTGGAGGAGAGGAAAGGAGAGGGTGCGGAGACTGACACCTCAGTCATTCGTCATCAAACGAGATTCAACGGAGGGATTAATCAAACAGCAACGTTAAAGCGTTACCATTAAATGTTTAAAAAAATCATTGTCAAACTTCCCTAATGATTGTGGTTTTCTTTTGAATTTAAGGAGCCAAATATATGACTCTAGCCTTCAAGGAGGAAACGAAGAATCACAAAAGCTATCAGGAAAAAGATCGCCAGAGCAGAAGAGGAGCTATGTTTGAGGAGCTGGGGAGTTAATTGTGTCCAGTCTCATCTTTTGAAAAATATCTGTCTAAATTGCCTAAAGAGGCGAAAGCTTTCTACCACCATCCAAGGAGAGCAGCAAAGTTTGAGGATGAGGTATGGTACTCTTTGGAGCCGATGGGTATTACCTACCTCGGCTCAATGCTTTCTCGCATTTTAAAGGAGGCTGGCACGTCAGTCATTTATACTAATCACTGTATAAGAAGAACCACAATCCAAAAACTGGCTGATGCGGGATTTGAAGCAAGAGAGATTATGTCAGTCAGCGGCTACAAGTCTCAGAGCTCACTGCACAGCTACTGGGCTCCTTCCCTGACCAGCAGAAAAATATGGAGCAGCGTGCTCTGTGCCAGCCACAGTCAAAATGTCCAGCCTCTAGATGAAAGATCCTCTAACATCTCTGC
This sequence comes from Gymnothorax javanicus, assembly GCA_029692085.1. Classification (NCBI taxonomy): domain Eukaryota; kingdom Metazoa; phylum Chordata; class Actinopteri; order Anguilliformes; family Muraenidae; genus Gymnothorax; species Gymnothorax javanicus. Next base: position 86,167,413 of record CM056196.1, read on the forward strand.
ACCCCCTGCTAAACGGCAGACACCGGGCATGGAATTTGTGGACAGCTATTTTAGCAATTTTTCTTTTAATGGCTGCATCCAATTTAATTTCTATAATAAAGATAATGAAATGCCTCAGCAGATTCAGCACAACAGACAGTACCTGTAAGATTTTCCACTGACATGTGCAGGCTATAACTTTGTTCTTGTCAGTAATGTGTTAATCCTGTAAGTTATTAATTAGCCTATTCATCGTTATCAATTTGTTTATTCTTTATGAGTTGCCGAGGCCATTGATTTAAGGAATTAGTCAATTTGTTTGCATTTGTACATTGAAATGAACATTCAATAAATTAACACATCTGTAAAAACTGTCGTCTTTATTTCAGAGGTAAATTGATAATAGCCTGAAAAGGTGATTAGCTAAAGGCCCCGAAAGGTGGGGTTGAAATCACGTATACAACTCTGTTCAGCCTTAATGTTACAGGTTACTTTTGCTGCTTAGCCACATTAATCGGAGCTAACGTTAAATTGGAGTGACGCACCCCCAGCTGAAATGAAACATCTGCTGGTGAGTTTATTAAAAAATAGATGTTTGTTCTGGCGCCGACACTGGAAAGCCTTTGCCTATATTTAAATATAACCGTTAATATAAGTTCATTGTACAACGTAGATAAGGATCAGCTGTGCTGGTGAGTCGTTGTCACAGCACCTGTTAGCTAAAAAATGACTGACTGTGACATCTCTTACTGGAGAGTCCTGAAGTCACTGGGTGAAATATGCATACAACTGCAGCATTACTAACAGCAAAAAGTGATTGGAATTTAAAATAGGCAAACTTCGTATCAGAGAGTTGAAGTGTGTTGGAAATTTTATTTGTTTACCTATAATTGATATGAATGAAAAAAGAAAACAAAGTCAAAATTAGTTTTTAGAAGTCCTTTAATAAACTTATTAAGAAGGCTGGCTCCATGATTGGCTGCAAACAAGACACCTCTGAAGCTGTGGTGGAGAGGAGGATACCGAGCAAACTGTTATCCATGATGGATAAGTCTGATCACCATCTCCACCACATACTGAACAGACAGCGGAGCTCTTTCTCCAACAGACTGGTTCTTGCTGTTGCAAGAACCAATACAGGAAATCTTTCTTGCCCAGGGCAATAACTCTGTACAACACTTCACCTCTGTCTACCAGAGAACACTCAGGACTATCAGCTTTATAGCTTTTGTAACAACATGATCCACCCTGTTTTGCCACTTTAATAACCTGCACATGGCACAATTTGCACACATTTGTACTTCTATAACATACTACCACATTTGTCCCATGTATACTATATAGTATGCTGTCCTGTGTTTGTATATTTTATTGTACAATCCCAACTCCGAAAAAGTTGGGAAGCTGTGTAAACTGTAAATAAAAGCAGAATGCAATGATTTGCAAATAATCTGAAATTTTATTCAAAGTAGAACATAGACAACATATCAGACGTTGAAAGTGAGACACTTTACCATGAAAAAAAATTAGCTCATTTTGAATTTGATGGCAGCAACACATCTCAAAAAAGTTGGGATAGGGCCATGTTTATCATTGTTTAGTATCTCCTCTTCTTCTAACAACAGTCTGTAAGCGTCTGGAAAGTGAGGAGACCAATTTCTGAAGTTATGAGAGAGGAATGTGGTCCCACTGTTACCAGATGTAGGATTCTAGCTGCTCAACAGTCCTGGGTCTTCTTTGCCGGATTTTTTTGTTTTACAATGCGCCAAATGTTTTCTATTAGTGAATGGTCTAGACTGCAGGTAGGTCAGTTCAGCACTCAGACTCATCTACTGAGAAGCCATGCTGTTGTGATGGATGCAGTATGTGGTTTGGCATTGTTTTGCTGAAATATGCAAAGCCTTCCCTGAAAGAGACGTTGTCTGGATGGGAGCATATGTTGTTGTAAAACTGCTATATACTTTTCAGCATTGATAATGCGTTTCCAGATGTGTAAGCTCCCCACGCCATAGGCACTAATGCAAACCGATACCACCCAGCTAACGCAGTTATGTCGCCGCTACGTGGCGGTTATGTAACTTTATGACCAAACATACGTTGCCGCCACATAAGTTCTAACGTTGCCGGTACATGCAGGTGAAAGACGCGATCACGTTGCCGCAACATATCTTGGCAACGTTGCTCGTCCGTAACCGCCACGTCCTGGCGATGTCGCGGCAACCAAAAGACTTACTGGCGACATTGTAGCAACCATCTTGAGAAAGGTTGCCATAATGTCGCCAGGACATTTAACCCTTTCATTACCATTGTCTCATTTCCGCGACAGCACTGATCACGCATCCTCTGGTTATGCACAGTCCCTCGCTGACACCGCCATTGCAGGCCGTGCGTGCTGCAGCACGTGTATCTCCGTTTGTACGTAAATCCCATGAAGGAGAAATCGTCTTGTCTTGACAAACCAAAATACGGTTCTTATCCTCATTTTCTGTTTTTACTTTTGGAAAAACTAAGCAAAGATATGTGTCAATGGAAAGGTAAATGTATTTGAAAACATGTTTTCTGTACATAAAATTGGCCATTTCTGGCGTTTTTAGTTAGAAAAAGGGGATGAAAATCCACATGCAATATCATGCTGTGATAGCACGAAAGTTTACAGTAAGCAAGGGTTGTCTTATTCCCAGTAAGCGATCATGACATGGTTAAGGGCGGATCTGCATGGTGCAGTCCTCATTTGCCCTTTATAGAATCCACAAAATCAAGTTGTCTGAAATCTACAAGCCACATTCATATTTTACCTGCATTTTGGCTGATGGCTGTTGCTAATTTGGACCTCAAGCCTATTCAAAGGAAAAGACAGCTGTACAGTAACAAATATCAATTTATTATATTTTTATTTCAAATAATTCAGATTTTAATTTTGGGGATGTTCCTGCCGTTCCATCCGACCCTGTGAAGAACAAATAAAAGAGAACAGGTGAGTGCATTTATATTCATTTTACATTTAGTCAAAACTTAAATAGGATAGGCAATGCCAATAAAGGTTACACTTGACTTTTTTTCTCTGGCCTGACATTCAATGCGGAGACAGTTGATAACAGCCTCTGCCTGTTGAGTGCATCCCATGGAGCAGGCTTGTTCTTCACTGTGACTGGTTGGCATCTTTTTTATTAGTTGTAAGCTATTTTTTATTCTTATATGTTATTTAATTTGAACTTTTTAGCATTTGGATAGTTTATCAATTTATTAATCCGGCAGTATTTTTTTGGCCGGCTGTGTCTGAAGTCAACTAGCTCTAGCACAGCTAAATATTTAGTTGCCAGTAGACCTGTTTTGGATTTAATTGTTAAGCTTGAACAAACGAAAGTAGTTAGTGTAATGTTAATTTAATTGGCCAAAAAAACACTAAACCGTGATTAAACCAAATATAAAGCCTGTTGTATTGCAACGGAGATTTGTTAGTGAACGTGTTATCTCTGCTCTAAGGTGTCCGCCATCCCCATAGTCACGTGATCACCAGCTTTTGTGTTTTGGAGCACCTTGCATGCTCAGCAAGCTGCAGTCTGCAACTTCTGCAGGAGGTATGTAAGTTACTAACATACAATCCCAATTCCGAAATAGTTGGGACGAAGTGTAAATTGTGAATAAAATCTAAATGCAATGACTTTCAGATCACATGAGCCAATATGTTATTTACAATAGAACATAGATAACATATCAAATGTTGAACCTGAGGCATTTCATATTTTTTATCCACAAAATGAGCTCATTTCAAATTTTCTGGCTGCAACAGGTCTCAAAAAAGTTGGGGACACAGGCAAAAAAGGGCTGAAAAAGCAATAAGAGAATCAGCTGAAAGAACATTTAGCAAGTAATTAAGTTCACTGGCATCAGGTGTGTAACATGATTGACTATAAAAGGGATGTCTTAGAGAGGCTGAGTCTCTCAGACGTAAAGATGGCCAGAGGCTCTCCAACCTGTGAAGGCTTGGGTAAAAAAATTGTGGAATACATTAAAAACAATGTTCCTAAACGTCAAATTGCAAAGTCTTTGAAGGTCTCGTCGTCTACAGTAGATAACATCATCAAAAGATTCGGAGAAACTGGAAAAATCTCTGTGCGTAAGGGACAAGGCCGAAGATGTTTTCTGGATGCCCATGATCTTCGGGCCCTCAGATGCCACTGCATCAGTCACAGGCATGATTTTGTCATTGACATTGCTAAATGGGCCCAGGAATACTTAAAGAAACCACTGTCTGTAAACAGTCCACCGTGCCATCCACAGATGCCCCCTAAAACTCTATCATGCAAAAAGGAAGCCATTGTTGAGCATGATCCAGAAGCGCCGCCATGTTCTGTGGGCCAAGGCTCATTTAAAATGAACTGTAGCAAAGTGGAAAAGTGTCCTGTGGTCAGACGAATCTAAATTTGATATTTTTGTTGGAAATCATGGGCGTCGTGTCCTCCGGGCTAAAGAGGAGAAAGACCACCCCTCCTGTTATCAGCGTTCAGTTCAAAAGCCAGCATCTCTGATGGTGTGGGGATGCATTAGTGCATATGGTGTGGGACACTTGCACGTTTTAAAAAGCACCATGAATGCTGAAAGGTATATAAAGGTTTTAGAACAACATATGCTGCCCTCCAAACAACATCTATTCCAAGGAAGGCCTTGTGTATTTCAGCAGGACAATGCAAAACCACACACTGCAGCTATTACAACAGCATGGCTTCGTAGTAGAAGAGTCCGTGTGCTGAACTGGCCTGCCTGCAGTCCTGATCTTTCACCGATTGAGAAAATTTGGCGCATAATTAAAAGAAAAGTCCATCAATGGAGACCCAAAACTCTCCAGCAGCTGGAAGCCTGTATTAAACAAGAGTGGGATCAAATTCCAATGGCTAAGCTCAAGAAACTTGTCTCCTCAATGCCCAGACGTCTCCACTCTATGTTAAAAAGAAGAGGGGATGCTACACCATGGTAAACAGGCCCCTGTCCCAACTTTTTTGTGACCTGTAGCAGCCATCAAATTTGAAATGAGCTCATTTTGTGGATAAAATTGAAAAATTTCTCAGTTTCAACATTTGCTATGTTATCCCTGTTCTATTGTGAATAAAATACTGGCTGGAGTGATTTGAAAGTCATTGCGTTTTGATTTTATTCACAATTTACACTTTCTCCCAAATGTTTCGGAATTGGGGTTGCACAAAAATATTCTCCAGCGATGCATAGCTTTCTGAAATATGTGATCCCACCCCGAGTGGAAGTGACAACCCTCTGTGGCTCATGGACTATAACTGGTATGCTAGTAAAATCACAATACCAAACATAATTTCATGCGCTTTTGGCTATAAGCTTCATTGGTTGACTGGCTAACCACTAGGCAGCTCGCTAGTTAAAATGAGCAGTGTAACAATAGTGTTGGTATGGAAATGGTGGTGCTGTTGGGATTGTTGTAGCTTGTTGCAGAAAGATGTCTCGCCTAGAGTTGGTGTCGAGCCACCTCAAAGGTTAGCTTAGCTGGCCACAATTGGCTTGAAGACGAGGTGTAACCACGTCTTGTGAACAAGCTTATATTTGGGGTGTTGCATGCACATAGAAGAGTAGGGCATGGATCTGCATATTATTTTGTGATGGTGTACAAAATATGATAATTGTTCCCTAATTGTCGGCATGTTCGTATAATTGATCTGTGCGGGTATTGATTGCATACGCCTCTCTCGTTTCAACTCACCTTCAAGCTTTTGGAGTGGGCTGAGGGGGCATGTTTCAGGAAATCTGCTATAAGGAGCTCCACTTCCTTCTCTTCCAGCCCCGGCTTCCATTTCATGATCGCCTCTGTAATTAGATTGAATTCGTGATCAAATGTTAGTTTCGGGTTAACGCTTACAGATATTAGTCACTATACTTTTCTGAAAGCATATTAGTCCATGAACCACAGGCCCAAAAATGGGCGTGTCGCCAACACTCAGGGGGCAAATTCTCACTATTGTTTTCCTGAAAGCTATTTATCTCTGGAGTATATTTTTGTGTGATGGTAAGTTGGAACTTGTTGCTTTGTGATTTTAACAGCCCCTCAAGTAGCCTTCTCATTCAAAATGAATGGGATTGTATAGATTCAGATGAAAGAAAGTGCACAACTAATACATTTTGGTCTGTATCATAGAAGGAAAACTGATAAAATCAGCAAAACTGTGTTTCCTGAAAGCATACATCCTCTAGATGTAATTTAACAAGAGTGATGATAAGTCAAGCCCCCCTACACTGTGTTGCCAAATACAAAATCCATTGGCCATAGTAAACAGAGACTGGCTGAGACAGTTTAGCCTGTATCGTGAAGGGGAAACTAATTCAACTACCTAAACATATATTTGTAAAGTTGCACCCTCGTAATCAATCAAACAGGTTAGTAGAATATATCACCAGGACAATGAGGATGTTTTCAGCTCATGTTAAATGACATCTAGAGGGTATATGCTTTAAAAAATATATAGTGGTTTTATCAGTTTTTCTTCAATGATACAAACCAAAACACATGTATATTAGTTATGCACTTCTTTCATCTGAATCCATACAATCCCATTTATTTTGAATGGGAAGGCTATTTGAGGGGCTGTTAAAATCACATAGCTACAAGATCGAACTTGTTATTATACAAAAATATATATTTTTTATTATATTATATTAAAATTTATTTATATGAATAAATAGATATGATGCACTGAAAGCATTCCATTAACAAAGACAAAAAAGCAGCCAGGGACACTGAAAGAGCTTGTCATGGTACTGAGGTCAGTGACAATGAGGAGTCTTTGGCAGAAACAGATCACATAAGCTAAAAAGCGTAGAAAAATAGCTGAAACAGCAAAATAGATTTGTTTGCACGTATTTGGACTTACGTTTGATGGTACTGCCCACTGCTGTGCCAAGCAGTGACAGCTTCCCCTTCTTTCCCCTAAGGCTGTAGCTGCTCCACACGTAGTTGGAGGCCACGGAGCGCAACACCCTCCTCACGCACTCCCCAGGATTGGACCCACCAACAAGGCTCAGATGGGAAATCTAAGGAAAGCAAACAACCATGGTAAAGGGAAGTATTTGCATTGAATTTTGCACGTGGTGGTGGTGGTGGTGGTGGTAGTTGGGGGGGGGGGGGGTTTCCAAATTAATAGGTCTTTGAAAATGTACTGCTCATCTCTCTTAGCTACTGGTAGCGTGATCCACCAACAGGGAACTGCAGATGAAAAAAGCTTAATGGCAGGGCCATGTGGCACTCTTGGTGGCATGTGTACACTATAGCCTAAAGTCACTTCACTATTATTCGTACATTTACCATTTTTTTCGTGACGTCTCCATTTTTAAGGTGCTCCTCGAGGTTTGCCAGTTCGGCCTGAGTTTGTGCCTGCTGTAACTCCACAGTAGCTTCCCCAGGGTCCCCACGTCGATTTGCCCTTTGCAAAAGTAGAGCCTCTCTCTGATTCTGCTCAATAGTTTCCACCTTTCTGAGCAGAACCTCCAATATCGCTGTAAAAAATATAAGTTGAGAAGAGAGGAGTGTTTTTAGTAGAAGTTGGTGTCATTTGCATACACGGTGTTTCTACAAGACAAGTCGCAATTTTGAACTACGTAACATGTATTACCGTTGATATTCTTTGCCCAGATGGGCATGGTTTCTCTTCGGTCACCGGAGTAGTGTGCAAAAAAGCATAATGTGTTGTGTTAGTCTAGACAGATAACTGTTATAACCTGTGGATAAGAGTTATTAGTTTGCTTTTAACCGCCCTCTCCACCCGCCACTTTACAGTCACCAGTTAAGATAGGCCATGGTGGTTCAGTCGAAGATGGAATTGAATCACCTACAGAAAGTACAAAACAATAATTCAATGTCATTTTTTTTTGTTTCAAACCCTTGCTGTCTTGGCTCATAGAATTACTGTTATATGTCATCATCATTCATCATTCGTCATCATTCCCATACATAACTTTGTTTTTGTTTCGAACCTTAGTCTTCTTGACTCATATAATTATTGGTATTTGTTTTTAACCATCATTCCCTTGCATAATTTTACCGTCATCAGTCACAGGGTGTGAAGTGAGTTGTTGAGGGGAGTGCTGTGGGCTAGGCCATGGACTGGTGTATTTTGAACTACTAGGCCGTGGACTGGGGGGTTCTGTCTGGGGTGGAGGAGGAAGGGAAGTCTTCAAATGTGGAACTTGTCCTAGCTTTTTTGTCTTTTGTTTCTTTTATTTTTCTTCCGGTGTTTTCTTTTCACCTGAACAGAATCCTATTAGCCAAACGTAAAGAACAGTGTTACATGTTTAAAAATTGTTTAGAATTGCTGCTTGCACTTTTAACACTAAGGTACTGCAGTACACAAGGATGTGCAGATATACCGTTGTGAGTAAATTTTTTTGGTTTCACAATGATGCGCCTCCTGTTGCCCTCCTTTCCTGTCTCCACGCAGGAATTTGTCTCTGCCCTCCTGTTCCTCCTGATGGCCTGATCCCAGTCATCTAAACAAAGTAAGGTTGACCAAAACAATTTGTAGGGATTTTCAGCTAGAAATGAAAACTCTTTTAAATTTGTTGCTTTTTGTGAACATCACCACTCGTTATTGCCGCCCATTAACACACCTGTTGTGGAAAAGATCCTTATTGGCCTTTTCAGCCATGTTTTGGGATCAGGCAAAACTTTTTCTTTTGCCCTCTGTGTGTGGTTGTTGAGTGGCCAGTAGCTGCATGTCTTCTGAAATGGAAAACAAAAACAAAACAAAAAACGTCACAACAGCATTGGTGTTTTGCTGAACTTGAATAGAATTTGTGACATGATTGACATAAATGTTTTTAGCATGTACTTACATCTCCCTCTTTAGTTATCCAATTACTGGCCACAATACTAACAGTCTTCTCTCCCAAAAACTCCAAAATTCTATACATTCTGTAATCAAGAACAGAGAAGTTAATTTGATACAGTAAGGAATTATTGTGTCTGTATAAAAAATTGCAATAATAATACACTGATGAGAGCACAAATGACAAGATACTGCAATGTCATGAAGAATAGCCATGAAGATGATTTTTTCCCTAACAGGAATCTTGATTGCACTTTGTTTCAGGTTGTCTTTTGGGATCCACCACAAAACAGTGTCATTGATCTTGAATTTCAGTACTCCGATTAATGTGGAGTCACAAGGGACACTGAAAAGTGGTTCTGGGTGCTGGAATACACGGCACAGCTGGCTTCCGTCCCTCTCCTCTATGACCTTACAGCATTTGCGGCAATTCAAAATAAAAGAAGAATTGGACCTCTGCCTGCCATACTCCATTGGCTGTTGTGCACATTCCTCAAGTCACTTGTGACAGGCGGCATCTTCCACTCCTTACCATCCTCTTTATGGTCTGAAGACAATTCTCAAATTAAAAGCGCTACAATTGTCCAATCCTGCAAAAGTCACGGCATCCTCCTCAATGTGCAACATTGAGTGCACGTTGTAGACAAGAAACTGGTTACCATAAAGTTCTCGGCCTCTCTCAACGAAAAATCTGAGGAGATCAGCAGCATACTTCCAGTGTTGCTCGACCAATGCTGGACTTACAAGAATGTTCATCGCCACACTGAATGCCATGAAGTGGCCAAAAAATTCATCTTTAAGGACCCTCTTCAGCACAATCTTTCCTGTATACAACATAAACTGCCTATATTCTGTTGCCTTCAATCTCTCCAGCTCTTTAAGATCTCTCGGTTTGCGAGCAAAGCTGGAAGGGATGTGTGAACGGAGGTTGGTGAGCCTGCTGCTGACCTCCTCTATTTGGGTTGCCGATATCTTGAGGCTCTTCACTCCTCTGCACCACATGAAAAGAAGCCTCTTCATTACACCCAAGCATGCCTGGTGCATGTAATCGATAGGAAATGCTCCGATCATGTTTATGGGCAAATCCAAAAGCGGGGTGCTACCATGATGATGCTCGCCCTGTGTCTGCTGGCGGAAGGAGTCGTCGCTACGAGCCACCACCTCTGTGTCTTGGTAAGTAACTTTCTGATACCACTCACCCCTCTGCACACACCGGTCACACCCATAATAGCCCGTGCAAAGTTTTACATTCTTCACAAAGGCCTTTGCAGCAGCATCGCATACAAAAAATAGAATGTTGAATCTTGTTGTTTTGTTTCTGTGTTGCAGGCCACTGGACAGAAGGTTGTTGACGTCCATGACCATGTCTTCAAGGAATTGCAGATCCTGTGGCTTCGCACCACCACAAGTCAGGGTGATGGGGAAGACTGAAACGGGCTTCAAATGGACAGCACAAAGGATGGGCCACATTGTTCTATCCAAGCTCTTAAACAGAGGTAGCCCATCTACGTTGAAGGAAAGGTCAACACAGTCAGGGACCTGGTCTGCTGGGTATCTCAACAGATTGTGGAGCAATTTGTCCTTGATGGGAAAATGGACCTACTCCATACCAGACTGTGATGTTGTCCTGAGCTCCCTGGGTGTCTTCAGGAGTGTCCTGGTGGTGGATGGCAGGTCAGTGTGTCCGTGGCCTCTCAAAACTTTCAAAAGGTCATCAACCGCGTCTTGTTTCAACTGAAACTGGCAAGCCCAGCTTGCGAGGTCAGACGTGAGCGATTACGGATGGTGGTCGGACGCCTTTAGGTCATCCCCTAAAGCCTCTTCCTCCTCATCATCAGAGGGATCAACATCCATCCAGTCATCGTGGTCATCCTCCAAAGCAGAACCATCCTCAAAGGACTCATCTAAGTTCAAGGAGTTGTCCATGTCGCCAACAGGCGCAAGGACACCGGATGGACTGCTGGACAAGCTTGCATCAGCCACATGGTGTTCTGTGACACAATCACTGGCAGTGCTTTCAGCTATCCTTCTCATAGCTTGTTTAGCTGATCTCCATGAACGGAGGTACTGCCTTGCCCGTAATTGTGTTTCCTCACTCATCCTGTTAAATAAAATGTTTCACATTTTCACTTGCCATTGAGGTTTCAATACAATTTAGCCATAAACTAGGTCTTATAGCAGGCTTCAGACCAAAGATTCGTGATGAAAATATATGCAACATCCTACAAACCGGCAACATTTTACAACACAGATTCCAAAATTCAGAAGGTTCACACCCATGCAACCTCTCGCAACAGCACCACCATTTCCATAACAACATCTTTACTATACCACTTGTTTTAACTAACTAGCTGGCTGGTAAAGTTAACCAATAAAGCTGGTAGCCAAAAGGTTACGTGATTTTATTAGCATACTCGTTACGACTGATGTTTTGCAAACAGTAGCATTCTTCACAGCAAGTGGATAAATATTTTCTCCTACTCTCCTAATCATATCGTGAAGCCTCTGCCGGACTTGACTATGACATGAGTGGCAAAATGTCATAAACACTATGAAGTAAAAGTGTTCCAAAACCTTGTAACTGCAATTCAACATGTCAAATGTCTTGCGACGACTTGCAACGTTCAATTCACACTGCTGCAACTTCTGTTTGCAACGGTTTTGTTATGTTGCATCGTGAATCTTTGTTATGAATTGGCTTTTTAAGGCTGACAATGAATACATACCTGACAAGAATGGGGTCAACAGGGACTGGAGGGAATGATCTATGATGCAAAAAGAAATGTATAGGCAATGAATGTAATTGTGTTGACTAAGCTTTTAAACAGTACAGTTCATGATACATACAGTGTGTGAATCAGTACAGTACAGGAATTGGCCTACGTTTTTTGCAGGTAAAGAAAAAGATGGGAATGTGTAAATTCATCGTAAATTAAAACTGAAAGGTCCTAGAAAACATTGGACCAGGTGGTTTAATTTGCTCAAAGGTAATACAGTCAAGCTTAGAAGTTTGTGAACCCCTTGGAATTATTTGGTTACAATATGCTGAAGCTAATAGCGAAAAAAGTTGTATTTGTCTGTAATGTCTCTGTTGAGTAACCCCCCAAAAATTTCATAATGGTGGTGACAGAAGTAAGTGAACCCCTAGTGTCAATGCCTTCAACTGAAGCAAATTTGAGTCAAAAGTTAACAAATATGCCCATAAATCAATGAAACAAGTTTGAAAGTGTAGTGATCTTTTTTCAGCCCAAAGGTCATGAAATTAACATTGTCATGGACGAAAGTATTGGCACCCCTCTGGAAATTTTGGTTTTTAAGCAAAATAAACACACATTTGGAGGTTTTTTTTTTTTTGTTTTTTTTTTTGATAAAACAAGCCAGGACCATTTCAATAGCTCAACACAACTAAAACAACAATTTGTTTCCCCTAATTCAACACAATATACCACCGAAATGTTCTTGGTTTGGTTATTTCATCAAAAAAAACCTCAAAGTGTGCGCATTTTGCTTAAAAACCAGCTTTCATCCATGACTGTACAAGGAGATGATTGAGTATAATGGCAAATGTGCATTGAGAAGGAAACCAAGCCAAGAGGAGAGTAAATGCACAATGCAGAATTGATGAGGTACAGGAAAGACATTTAGTAACAGCTTAACGCATGAGGGAGTCATTGAAACCAATTAATGTCTCTGCTTTTGATTTAACCATTATATCAAATGTGAAATACAGTGGGGTCAGCTTCATGATTTAGGGCTACATAAGGACATTTCGGTTAAAGTTTTTTTTTTTTGCTGTTTCTTGTTGTTCAAGGACTACTTGTTAAGATTAGACAGGGTGCCCGGTGATATGCTTTGAGCAATTTAATATATTAGGCTTCATATAGACAACATTTTAGTCTGAAGGGAAAACTGATTCAACCATACAAGCCATTATACTCAATCATCTCCTTGTATGACAATTTCTTGACCTTTGGGCTATTGAATTCTCTAGACCACACATTCAAACTTGTTTCATTGATTTAGTCCATATTTGTTAACTTTTGACTCAAATTTGCTTCAGTTGAAGGCATTGACACTAGGGGGTCGCTTACTTTTTCCACCACCATTATGAATGTTTTGGGGGGTTACTCAACAGAGACATAAAAGACAAATAAAACTTCTTGTGCTGTTTGCCTCAGTATATTGTATTTGTCAATACTAGTGACTTTGAGGAAGATGAAATTACATTTAATGACCAATTTATGCAGAAACCCAAATAATTCCAAGGGGTTCACAAACTTCCAAGTGGGACTGCACCTTTCTTACCTATGCTGATGCTCAATTTAAACTTTGGCTGATTGTCTTGACCATGTCTAAATGCTGATTAGATATTTAGAATAGATATTTGAATTAAGGAGTAGTTCAAAAGCTGCACCTAATGTGTTTTTTTGTGAGACATGTCCCACCCTCCTTGTTAGTATGCTGCCTGTACATAACATTGGGTATTTGTAAATGGCCTCGTGACTCTGGCCGATCCATTGCCAACACCACTCTCATTCACGCTATATTGCTTAAATAAAGCGTACAGATGATTTTAGATTCAGATTTTGGGTTATAGCACGAAGTGAAAACTAATTCAACCACCAAGACTATATGTTCTTTATACTTTAGATGTCATAAAATATCATCATTTGATACACTTTCTGGTTCAATTACTATCCCACCCTTATACACCTAATTTACATTTTGCAATGTTTAGGCATCCCAAACCCCCTAAATGTCAGGTGGCGCAACCACCAGTGTAAAGGAACTGATTACAAATAGTAAACATTTTTATTTTTTCTTTATATTGATTTCAAAAAAGTTTGAGGCATGACTTTAGGTTTGAGTTCTTTCAAATATTCCAAATTTACAAATATCGATCATTTTAAGGTTGATTGAAATTCATTTGTCCGGAAATGTTAACACTAACTGCCTCTAGAGTTTTACATAGGGCCCTTTTCTTGCTGCTGAGTTGTGATAAACAAAAGCGCCTTCTGATGTGGGACGAGAATGCTTATGATTGGTCTTCAGCTTTACGTCATTACGCCACTCTCACGCTAGCAGCATGTAGCTGGAACACTATGGTGACTAGGCAGGTCTTTGGCAACGTGTGTACCCCTCCGAAGGATGGCTGCAGCAGCATGTGGCGGTGTTGGACAAGTTCATAGATCAAGGTAGTTGTTCAAGGTTTTGTCAACTACACAGTGTATAGCGTACAGACATTTACAAAAAGTAGCCAGGGTTTTTTGGTTTGTTATAGTTTGTGCATAAAGTAGTTTTATGATGTAAATGAGTGACTTCTCTCTCTGGCAGCTAACTTCTCAGTACATAGCATTTGGTAGCTAGTGCTAACATTTCAGAAGACCGCTTTTGACTGACTGCTTCAGACTTATTGATTTAGTTTGAATTAATTTAATTTAAAATTTAAATCACCAATCAACGTTTTCACCGCATACAAGGTGAAATATTTACGCGACGGGTCTAACACTTCAACGATATGTTGGTTAATGTGATTGCAACGTGGCTTGTTTATACAGCTAGCATTAGCACGCAGACTGCTAGCTATTGATAATGTGTCACGTGTTATTCCTACATAGCCAAATAATATCAGCATTTTCTTCTTCGGTTAGCACTCAGGGATCTGGTGATTTGGAGTCAACGACGAGTTGACATGAGTCAAATAAAGCTGGGTATGGTGAGTTCGGTGACGCTTTATTATCGCTCTCATGGTTATGATATGGTAACAGATGTAGTATGGACTGACATACTAGCCTAGCCTAGTATAGTAGTATGGTAGCCTAGCCTGGCGTGGAATGTTTCAATTGTTTTTGCGGGAGAAGGAGGCACAAGACTTTCCCGCTGTTGGAAAAGTTCTCGAGAGGGGACGAGTAGTGGTGGGGGGTGTTAATCCTAGCCATATTAATGCCTGTGATTTCTTCACATTACCAAGTATAAAACCATAACGTTACAATAGTATTTCGTTAGCACAGTAGCCCAGTTTTGTTTGGTTTAGATGCTACATAAAATGTTGCGATTTTGTTCGGGGGATCCAGTTTGCTAGCTAGCAGAATGGGCTTATGATTTCCCAACACGGGTTTATAAATTCCCACTTCATACTTTGCCGCCGTTCGAGGAAAATCTTGTGGGGGATTAACAGCAAGGCGGAGGAGGCTCACTGAACTCTGCAGAGATATTTTCTGATCAGTCGTTGAGCAACAAAATTATTTAGCTTTCATATTTTTCAAAAAGCTGTCTTTTAACTGATGGCCGCGACTCCCTCAATTTCATATAGAAATCTAACGACTCATTTAGCAAGTAGGCTATCTACACATTAATGGAAATACGCTCACGCTAATAATGTTGCATGAGGAGGAGGTAGCTGTCACTAACCGTTACGTTCTTAGTAGCCATCACAACAGCATTCCAGCGGTAGCGGCAAACATTTTGAAGATAACATTACAATACTGTTATGATTCTGTCATGCCTGCTATGTTTCTCCCATGCCTGTTCTGTTTTTTGCCATGCCCTGTTATGTTCTCCCATGCCTGTTCTGTTTTTTTGCCATGTTTTAGTTCTTTGCCATGTTTTTGTTTTTGCCATGCCAGATCCATTATTCTGTTAGATTCCGGTCCATGTCTTTGTTCATGCCCTTCATTGCACTTTGTCTCCCCTGTCTGGTCTTTTGTTAAGCTACAGCTTCTCCCCAGTCCTGCGTGTCACATGTTTAGGTGATTTCATGGTTTCTGGGTTTCAAACATTCCTTCTAATCTCATTTGCTTCCTTCGCCTTGCTTTTCTATTTTACTAACCTTACTAACAGTTTGTTATTTTTGTTTAGATACTAACCAAGACTAACATTGTATATAATACTAACTTACTAACGAGCACCAGGGATTGTATAGCTGCACTTACTAATTGATTAACAAGCTCTCAGCACTCTCCCTGTTCTAGTCTTCGCCTCTTGCCTTCTCAGTCTTTGCTGCAATTCAGCAGATCCTCCGCACCTGCTCTACTCTGTCCTGCCTCTCATTATCTGTGCACATTAGAACTCCCTAACCGGAGCTGTATGTTTTGTCTATAGGTTGTCTCGTGATCCCTGTCCGTGTTTTGGCTTTTGCCAATTTCATGTGGTTAGGTTCTCCCTTGTGTTTGCTCCCACGTAATTAGTCTGATCCCATTCACCTGTCCCTGATCATAGCATGTGACTTCCCTTGAGTGTACTTAAGCAGTCTTTTCACAGCAGTTCCCTGTCAGAACGTTTCCCTTATCTACCTGTGCTGCTCTCGTTTTCGCCTCGTATTCATAGTGTTGTTTTTCTGACTGGACCGTCCGATTTCCAATTTTTGGCTCTGATTTGGTTTTGTTTTCTGCTCCTGTGTATCGAACCCTTTTTGTCTGACCACGATTACTGAATTGCTGCCCTGGTTTTTCGATCAATCAACTACTATCTAAGACTTAACGATAAACTATAAAACACGAAATATATAAAACTAATAAACACTAAATATAAAAAACAAGATGATAATATATACAACTATTATAAAAATCTATTCTGTATACAGCTACAATTAGATCGTTCTGTATAAATACAGAATTATCTGACAGCAATGTTAATCTATTATATCTTATCTACAATATAACTATTATGATAACTAATAACTATTATCTATATATATTATGTGTGTGTGTCTAAGCGTATTTAAATATCTCTCTCTGTCTGTCTCTCTCTCTGTCTTCCGTCTCTCTTCATCCAACACCAACGTCTGCATCGATAGCCAGAAGTTCGGGGCTTCTTAAGCGCTTTCGAGCACTCTAGAGTGTACGGTGAATAGCACGCGCTGGATGGGATTGCGAGACTCCAGTTAGAGGCCTGCAATTCCGCGGGCCACGGCACAAAAATATGCGGCGCGGGACAGGTTGTGAGAGCTCCTTGCTTTCGCGGGCGGGAGGAGAGAGATGCATGTGCGGTAGCGGGAGCAACAGATGATTCGCGGCACTCCGGCAAATTTATGATGAGTTGCCTGTGAGATAAAATACCAAATAGAAAAATTAATGAAGTAGAGTAAATATATACCACAAGTGAAAGAATTAAGTTTTGTTGCAAATGAATAAATAAATAAATAAAGCAGACACCGAAAAATGGGTGAAGCAGTGGCTGCATTATCGGCTATATATAATATATCGAGGTTTTCACCGCGCTCTGCACAATTCTTGCGACAGGGATGGTGGATGGAAACGTCGTGCCCTACAGAAAAAGTGTGAATGTTTGGAACCAAAGTGATGTCATCTTTTTTCTTTTAAAAACATGTTTAAGCCAAGTTTGAGAGAAACGTCGCAATGAGTTGAAAATTATAAGTGTAGACACCATTTTAAAAGAAATTTGCTAAATAATAGAAAAAATGGGGTGGTGCAATAGCATACCGCGCCATTAAGCCACCCTGAATCACCGTGGTGGGAATTCCTTCACCGCGACAGCCCTAATTTGGAGATGTCTTTCGTTTTGAGTTGAACATTTCTTAATAAATTGTGTTTATTGTGATTTCAAATGGCGCTTCGAAATAAATATTTAAGTAAATAAATAAATATTTCACTTGATAAGCAATGCGTAATTACACGCACTGGACACGAAATTGATGCGTAAATATTGGAAAATCATGCATAATTACGCATTAATCTTGCGTTAATGAGAGCACTGTGTGGCGCACCGTTGGCAACTTTAATTGTTTATAATGGAAGCGCCTTCTGGCAGCGTGCACTCAACGTTTGCAAGGGTGAAACTTAAGTAGTCTATAAACAAAATATCTACGTACAAATACCGCAAAGATTTTTCTGTGTTTGTCTCTACAGACAGCCTAAAGGAGGATGTTGATGCGTCCTACAGTGAGCAGCTTCAGACACAGGTATGCTGTACTAAAGGTACCTGTGCAAATAAGAACCACAAAGCATATGATTAACAAGATTTAACCTTTTTCCAAATATGTCTTTCTTAGACATGTTGCAAGTTGTGCCGATGATGATAAATTCAGCATTTTGAGAACACATAAATGAAGAAGCTGGGAACATGTCTGCAAAAACAAGTAGGCTTGGACACCAGTGTTAAGCTTTTTTTCTTTTGCTAACAAGGACTGTTTAAATGATGCCTTTAATCCTTAATTGTCATTGAATTGTGCAGTGTTTTCATCTCCGTGGAATTTCAGTGCAATGCAAAGGAATTAGACAATTACAGCTTCATAACTTCAATGTCTGTGTTCTACCAAATAGTGAATGTGGTTTTGTCTTTGTGCTGTTCTTACCTTCAGAATTGTCCATCTCTTTGTGCCATCGATGTGCTTCATTCAGTGATAGTCACATGATGCTGCTCCTCGGGTCAAAACACGGATAGGAAGCTGTCTCGAGAAGACATCACCTTTGCGCTGGGCACCTAACGGACTTATTTTCATTTGTTTTCAGTCCATAATTTAAATTTAGCGATGGAGTTTAATGGTTTAAGTGTCCGACTGTGTGTGTGCGGAGGGGAGTTGTGTTCTACTTTGAAAGAGCTACTGTTGCATAAGGCAGTACATTCAGTGCAGGTGCTTCCTAGAATGTTTGCTTGTTCAGTAGTGGTGTTCATTTCCCAGAACCCCAGTTTTTTTAGCCTGTTACGAAACAAGTGTTCAATTCAGACTATTCAGTTATCTTTAGAAAAGATATATTCAAGAGTTCCAAATCCAAGGACATACATACTTGTACTGTTCAGTAATCTGTGATCATTCCACGTTTAGCATTGAATTGTGCAACTCAAACGTTCCAGGTTATCCAAAGACAAAGGGTACATCGAAATACCACCACAAATAATTTGAAGGGTGGAGGATGACTTAAGTGAAAACACCATGAATAATACCATTGTAGTGGCTTTGAAACTGCTGTGGCCTCTGGTTAGATAGTTATGGCTAAACCACATTGTTGGAATATCCATTATGAAGCACACACTCATACGTGCTCACACTCACTCCCGCTGTTTAGCTTAATTGTTACATTTTAGAAAAACATTATTTGGTGCAGTCAATCTACTTAAAATTACTGATTGAATTACTTTGAGAAATTGCTTATTTAGTGCAATTTAATTACGTATTACTGGTTCAACTAGTGTAGGGTGGTGCTTTTTGCCATACCTTGCAAATGCCCCAGAGAAAACAAGGCAGTATCCATTTGTCACGTGCTTATTTGTTGGTAACTTAAGTGTCATTGTTGTTGCAGCCTGTTAACATACATGTTGGTGAGAAAATACAAATCCAGTTGTCATCCAATTTTTGTTGTCAAGGATGGCTTTGTCCTTTACCTGATGCGCACTGGTGTAAGTATATCTGCCGGTGATATCTTGGTCTGTTTGTAATTAGAAATTGGTAGTTCAATGATAAGCAAATATAAACATAAGTTTTGCACAGAAAAGAAAGAGATTGCCTAGTACTAACCAAACTTTTGCACTTGATTTGATTTGCACAAAGACTCTGGCCACTCCCCATTGTGAAATGTTACCTTCCTGAAAGGTTGATACTCTGAAGTTTAAAATGATAACTAAAATAGTAATTCTACTACTACTAAAACTAACTACTCCATGTCATCGTTCTCAGCCACTCTCTGTTTGCTGTTTGGGCTGTAGAGTTTCAACAGGAAAACCTGCCAAAGCAAAGTAAATCCAGACTGTAGTACTGAAGGAAAATAAAAATTGAGCCGAAATATGTAGGCGGGCAGAGCCAGGCTAGACGAGAGAGACAACCGGAGGGAAATGCTGGAGGAGTTAGATTGTTCATGGAGACCGTCTAAACAGGTTATGAGTAGGATAGTTGAAAGCTGCCAATGACAGTGGCACAGACCTCCATGTAGCTGATGCCAGCTTGTCCAGTAGTCCATCATGTGCCCTTGCAGCTGTTGGTGACATGGGCAATTTCTTTGACTTTTCAGTGTCCCTTGTGACTCAACATTAATCAGAGTACTGAAATTTAAGATCAATGACACTGTTTTGAGGTGGATCCCAAAAGACAACCTAAAACAAACTGCAATCAAGATTCCTGTTAGGGGGAAAAAAAAAAAAAAATCATCTTCATGGCCATTCATGATACTGTCGTATGTTGTCATTTGTGCTCTCATCAGTGTATTATCATTGCAATTTTTTTTGAAGACACTAATTATCGTATCAAATTAACTTCTGTTCTTGATAACAGAACGTATAGTGGTGTGGAGTAATTTCCCTGGTCATTCTTAATGACAGTATATTTGTGGGTGCAGCAGCTGGCTGCCTCACTAGCTGAGGACCTCTAAGTTTTTGCACGCAACACACTGACATTGGAAAGCAAAAGTCTTGAAGCTAAATTCTTTTTAGTATCTTTATTACAAAACTGAAATCATACAAAATAGAATTTCTACTTTTCTTGGTAAACTAACCGAAATTAGTGCGCTGGTCAAAAGACCGTGTTGCATCAAGGTCCAGTGGCTTCTGCCGTTTCGCGGGCTCACAATGTATTTATATTACACACACACACACAGCAGCCAATGAGAAAACACCATTCTATCGCGTCATTAGTCAGTGGCCAAACCTTCATTCCACATTACAACACGGAACAGAAAAACCCTTCAAACCCAAACATCTCAAACAGAATATTGAGTCAAATTATCTTAAATTATATGTGTAGAAAATGGCTACAACATATCCCGGCCCCTAATTGACTAAGCCTTAGCATATCAATTACCAGCTTTACTTAACTTGGAGCCACTCACGTCATTTCAGTCAGGCAACTCTGAATTGAATTAAATATTTTTATTGAGCATAAACACTTTCCATAATGGAAGCAAGTTTGGCGGCAGGCTCTGTCTCAATTTATTAATTCCCTGAAAATGATCTGCCAGATTCATTTCAGGGAATGATAGCAAGACCCCCAAACTGCAAGACCCCCAAAGCTTGAGACGCAGAGCCTAACGCTGCCTAACTGAGAATGTGGAGCATCCACACTGAGACTGAGCTGATTCAGATGCAAGACAAATTGCAATGCTATTGCAATTCTGATCAGCCCAGCCATTCTACTTTAACCTGTACCCAAGAATTTATTAGCAGCAAGCTCCTCCCCTGCAATCCACCAGATGTGCATCCTTAGTGACAAGCATGTTGCAGCAGGCAGAACTTTTATTGTATCAATTACAAGGCATGAGCACTCATGATTTTTTGAGCCTGCAGAATTTCCTTTTTGTTGAAACGAATATATTTAACATAAGCAGCGGAAGACCAACGGCCCAGAGACTTGAGAGTAGGTGTAGGCACAAGCAGCGCTGCAGTTGTAGCCGCGCCGATGTGGAGGGAGTGAGCAGTGTACACTTCTGGGGATAGCCCACAGCTTGAGCAGAGTTCACGCAGCCTTGCGGAAAACCAGGATCTGGTCATGGGCTTGCTGCCATCTATGATGAAAAGCGGGTCGCTCGGAGCAGGTGCAGGCCGAGTTTTCAGGTAGCTCAGCATGGAAGTGAAAGGACAGAAAGCAGTATTAGTTCTTGCAATTACTACAGGCGTTCCTTTATCCATTCTGTCTGTTTTAGAGTGTTTCAGATAAATTGTGAAATGGTTGGAACTTAATTTTAGATCAGAAAAACAAAGGTCATGCAGAGGGTTGAAATAAACAGATGTGGTGGTGAATTCCCCACACCTCATGAACCCGTAAAAAGCCATTAAAAGAACAGCTTCCAACATTTTATTAGTAGAAGAAGTGAACAGCCCTGATCTTAATTTGGAAATCATCCTGTGCACCAAAGTAATAGTAAGTGGTAAGCGTTTATCATTGCCTGGTAGTCGCTCTTTTTTGAGGCCGTTGAGGAGTAGGCGAATGCAGGGATTCTTCAGAAGGCTACAGACTGAAGGATCTTGATAACGAAGGTGAAACTGAATGCCAGCTATCAATGCTTTAACGGAAAGAGGCTGCAACTTGCGGGACTCAAAAGAGTGGACTATAAATGCGCATACTAGAGGAATGTTGACAGGTAAGGGCAGGCAAGCAAAACGTGCACAGAAAGAGAAGAACCACCAAGCAGAATCATATGCTTTTAATGTGTTTTTTGCAAAAACCTTTCCTCATATATTTGGCAGCAGAATTCAGCAGAGGGAGAAGAGGGCCTTCGCAACTTAATCGAGCATGCTAATTTGAGAGAATGGAGGGCAGGGCAGGCCACTTGGCTTGGCATTTGGACACAGGGTTTTGAATTTCTGAAATTTAAAACGAGAGAGCGTCAGCTACACTGTTATCATAGCCAGAAATATATACAGCGCGCATAATAAAATCACCTGTCACGCATGACCATGTGAGGCGTCTGAGAAAACGATTAATTGCGGACGTCGAAGAGCGCCCCTTGTTAATCATGTTAACTGTAGCCTCATTATCGCACAAAACTACAATCTGTTTCCGAGACCATTTATTGCCCCACAATAAGGCAGCTACAACTATTGGGTACAATTTGAATAGAGCAATGGATTTGCAATCTGGTGGCAAATCGAGCATTTCTTTAGGCCAAGCTTCGGAAAACCATTCCCCTTTAAAGAAGCCCCCAAAACCGACAGAAGGAGCGGCGTCTGTAAATAACTTAATCGAAGCACATGTTTCTGATACGGCATTATAAAAGAAAGAAATGCCATTCCACTGATCCAAAAATAGAGACCAAAATCAAATATCAGACAGGCACCCTTGATCTAAAATTATATCATCGTGTAGATCTTTAACCGTTTTAGACAGATCGAGCAGCAAGGACACAAATGAACGCCTTTGCGGAATAATCCTCATTGCGAAATTTAGATGACCTAACAGAGAGAGAAGATCCCTTTTTAAAACAGAAGTGGCTGAGGAAAATGATTTTAGAATATCCCTAATATGACACAATTTTTCCTTGGGAAGAGAGGCTTGCATGAGAACGCTGTCTAAAGCAATACCTAGAAATTCAATGCGCGTACTGGGTCCGACAGTTTTCTCTTCGGATAGCGGCACTCCGAGCGATGAAAACACATTTCTTACAGCTGTAATACAACGAGCTGGGGGCGAGACAGGAAAAAATCGACCACTAAGAAATCATCTAGAAGATGCAGAATGAAAGGCAGTTTATAGGTGTTATACAAGATCCAACACAGGGCCCCTGATAAGGTATCAAATATGCGGGGGCTGCTTCGGCATCCGAAAGTTAGTTTAACTGCAAAATATAGCTTGGAACGCCACTTCACGCCAAATAAATGCCACTGGGAGGGATGGAGTGGCATCACTTTAAAAGCATCTGTGATGTCTGCTTTTCCTAACCAAGCGCCTTGCCCTGCAGATTTAATCATTTGAATTGCGTTGTCAACCGTAGCGTAGAACAAAGAAAATGGAGCAAGAGGGATGAGGCTATTAATGCTAGGGACTGGCCCATTGTGAGGAGCAGATAGATCTATAATTAGACGTTTTTTCTTCGAGTATTTACGAGTAGCTACACCTATGGGGCTGACCCTGAATAAACTAAAAGGGGACTTATAAATGGAAAATGGACCTTTCTCAAGAAGCTCATCAACAACCTTGGGCTCTTTAACTGCTGTTAGCAGATTTTTATGGGGCATGACCGGCTAAAAACCCTGAATAAAATTAACAAAAAAGTTGGGATGATTTTTGAGAGCCTTGGAGAGAGCAGGAACGTTCACAGGCGTGGAGGGGTGTTTGGCATTTATTTCTCTGATTTTGCAGGACGCACCTTCCTTGGACACACAGATCTTGGGTGGCTGTCTGCACACCAGCTGCAAATATGCAAGTATTTACAGTTACGATATGTACAGACATTTTCATTAAAGTTTATGCATATTGGGATATTACTGCCTGGTAAATAAGGCACCTGAGTCTTGCGGCTGGCAGAACTCGTAGCTTGGGGCCGAGTCGTATTGACCTGTAATGCAGACTTGGGACAAAGTGTGGAGCTGTGGCTAAACGATCCGCAGATGGAACACGATAGGGCTTGATGGCCGGTGAAGTGTCTGCTAATCAGGGCGAGATCTACGACTGACCAGTCAATCCTCTGATTAAATTTTTGAATGTACATTGCTGATTTTGAGGAGAAGCTTTTATGATACTCATAGAATAGAGTCCCTCCATAGGTCATAGCTAGATCAGAAATGATAGAGAGATAAATGTCAAACTCTTGTCTGCGTTCGGGGTAAACTTCACAAATAGTGTCTCTAAAGAGACCAAAAGCTACGTTGAACTCAGCCAGAGTCAAAGATTTTGACAGCCTTGGGTCATTATCTTTAAGGATTACGGAGAGGTCCCCACAGTCCACCATCCTTTATATGACATGTCAGAACCAAAAATTAAAATCTTCACCAGATTAACGTCCTGCCCTGTTAAAACAAGCAAGCATAACACGTTTTAGTTTTGCAATGCCAGCATGAGCAATAGAATGCCAAGATCTGAGCTGCATACCTGCGATGATCTGGTTCCTAAGCGCATCAGGAATAGCACCTGCTAGAGACAGGAACGGAGCTCCCGTAGTTGGCGCAGGGACTGCGGTTCCCAGAGTCCTCCAGGGCAAGGTGGACTGCTCGGCCGATGACGTCGCCGGATCTAAGCCGCTCGATGCGGAAGTGGAAGCGGGAGCTGGTGCGTTGGATTCGAGCAAAACAAGGCGATTATTCATTCTAACTAAGGAGGATTTTATATCGGAGAGGGTGGACAACAGCTCTGTATTTGGCTGAACAGCCGACGAAGTGGAAGCGGATGACTTTCTTTTCTTTTGGGGAGTGTAGGTGGATTTTGTTGAGCGTTTTTTGGCTGGGGCTTTCCCCTTCTTGCTTCCACTGACAGTGCCCTCCGCCTCTGGTTCCTCCATCGCACCAGGAGCGTGATCCACCAAGAACTCAAACAGCTCCTCATGACTGAGGCCGGGTGGAGCAGATATGCCGTTTTCATATAAAACCTGGAGGATCCGGCCATAGGCCAATCGCTCAGTTGCCTCTGGACCAAGCGAGAGCTGCGGCGAGGTTGGGACACGGGAGGTGCTTCCTGCTCCCTAGCAGGGGACGGCGCATCGTTATTGGTTTCTGGAACTTCGTCCAACGAAGCCCCTTCGCTTTCCAACTCGGAGACGTCGGATGACATGAGGGCGAGGACCAGGAGCCCCAGTGAAGTGCAAAACTTCATGGGCAGCAGCACAGAGCAGCAGCAGCAGTAGTAGTAGTAGTAGTAGTAGTAGTAGTAGCAGCAGCAGCAGCAGCAACGGAGCAGAATGAGCAGCAGCAGCAGCACTGAGCATCAGTAGCAGCAGTGCAGCACGGAGCAGAATGGGCAGCAGGGAATGATCAGGTAGGCAGGGAGATTTTAAATAACCCGCCCTATTTAGATGAAGAGAGCATGTGACTGATCAGGGTTTGGCGCCGCATTGAGTTGTCTGCCTGAACTAGCTCCGCAGGCTTCGCATCATTACTAACATTTCTCAAATCTTTTTTCTTTAACTAGAGTCTACTTCTCTCTTCACAGGTAAGTATTTACAGTCTATTCAACAGGTAATTATAATTTATAAGTCTTTCTCTTCACTCTTCTCCTTGCAATAAACACAGTTCGGTTATGGGTTTCTGTGACGGTGCATTCAGGAACCACACGCAAGAGAGGGAAATCCAAAAAACGTATGCCTTTAATGAGTTCCAGGTCAGTACCAAAAAAAAAAAACCAACCACACAAGAATTGCCAAGCCACAAACGAAATCCAAAAACAGAGTCGACTAGACAGGCCGGGGTCAGAACCAGTAAAAACAGAGGAGCAACGGTACATAGACGGCAGGCAAAAAGTCGTAGTCGATAAACAAAGCAGTGGGTCATACACAGGGCATCCAAACACAGAAATCGTGGTTGTGCAAAAATAGGTCGAAATCCAGAAAGGCAAAAACAATACAAAAAGGGCAATGGCAAGAATCTTGGTCGGAAGAAACAGTCGAAGCAAAACAATAATCAATGGCATACGAGAAGCTCTGCACAAAGAAATATTGATCAACGTTCTGACAAAGACAGAACAGCAGTGAGGACTCTAAATAGATGGAAGGGAAGTCACATGCTATGCAGGGAACAGGTGAATGGGATGAGAACTAATTATAATGGGAGGAACACATGAGGGAAATCCTAACCACGAAAATTGGCGAAAGCCAAGACACGGATGGGAATCACACACACAGCCTATGACATTTAAACAGCTCCGGTCAGGGAGTTCTAAGTGCACAGACAATGAGTGCAGGAAAGCAATTAAGCACGCGCGAGAGATCTCGCAGAAACGCAGAGGGAGATAGGTAAAGCTGAGCAAGAGGCGGAGACTAGAACAGGGCAATTGCTGAGAGGGAATTAGGACTAATTAGTAGCGGTGCAACTTTACAGATTTAACTAGAGTGCTCGTTAGTGAGTTAGTAATATATACATGGATTAGTTGGGTTAGTAGACTATGATACAAAATACAAAAGTTAGTCTTGTTAGTAATCAGAACAGTAAGGCGAAGGAAGTAAACGAGAATTGAAGGAATATTATGAAACACCAGAAACCATTGAAATCACCCGAAGCATGTGAGCACACAGACCGGGGAGACGGACTGAACCAACTAGATACGAGACAGGGGAGACAAGTGCAATGGAACTGAAAATGGCATGAACTGAAAACCTGAGAATTACAATAACCAAAAAGAATAAATAAAAGACAAAATCATGAACATCAAACATGAACACAAAACCAGAACCATGACAGTCTCTGGATGACGCTGGTCTTCGTCTGGATCTCAGCGCTTCGGACGACGCCTTTAGAGTCTGGCATCACTTTGGTGATTCTGCCCAACGTCCAGACGTTTCGTGGGAGGGACGAGTCATCGACGAGGACAACATCTCCAACTTTGAAACTTCTCTTCCGACTGAGCCATTTTTGACGCTCTTGCAACAGAGGTAGGTATTCAAGAGTCCACCTTCGCCAGAACAGATCCGCCAGATATTGGATTTGCCTCCAGCGACGGCGGGCATAGACGTCATCTTTGGTAAACACGCCTGGTGGAAAGCAAGGCTGTGCTTTCAGTAGGAGTAAGTGATTCGGCGTTAGTGGTTCGAGGTCACTCCGGTGGTCTGTGTTCATGGTTAGGGGTCTTCCATTGATGATGCTCTCAACTTCGCAAAAGAGTCTGTAGCCCAGGGGTTGGCAACTAAGTTTGGCCTCGGGCCAAATTTTTTTTCTGACCAACTCAATGGCGGGCCAAAATTACATCTTCATCAGGCAAAACCTGTCTTTCCCACTAAAAAACTTTTTTCTCATCTATACTATTATATCTTGTACAAAAACGTCATTTAATAAAGTTATTAATTTAAAATCAATTGAATTTGCTACATACTGTTATTACTGTGTTACTGCTTTGGCTCCACACTGTGTCTGCGTTATGAAACAGACAGTAACCTGGCGATAATAAGGCTACTGCCTTTAATCTCACACACACTGTCTTTTAAGACTTAATGGTTAAATAATTACCATTTTAAATAATAAACACTTCTCTGAGCCTAACTAATGTATTAATCATTTTAAGGACATTTACTGTTATGATTTGGCTATCCATTAGTAACGTAGTCTATTCTCGCGTGACATCCTGATGCTGTTATTATTTTTATGCTGAGATAACGTTGTGTGAGACATTAGCTAGAGATCGCTAGCTTGCAAAACAGAAGGTCACTGTCAAAAGCAATGAAAAGAAAAGTTGGCAGCGAAGGTAGGACGTACACAGAAGAGTGGAAAGATAAGTATGTGTTCATCCTACCTGATTTTATTAATGCCAAGCCAGTCTGTCTCACCTGCAATGAGGTTGTTGCAGTTTGCAAGGAATACAATATCCGAAGGCACCACGAAACGAAGCATGGCAACTTCATCGAAGCATATCCACTCCAGACAGAGGCGCAGAAGCTGAAACTTAGTGCACTGACAGCTGGATATGCGCACAGCAGCAAGATCCTGGTTCGAGGACTCACAGCACAGCAGAAAGTGACAAGTGCGTCCCTTAAAGCAGCATGGGTTCTCACCCGGCACAACAAACCATTCACTGACATAGAGGTTTTTAAAGAAGTGATGGTGGCAGTTTTGGAGGAGCTGGCTACTGATAAATCAATGGATGCTGTGATTGCCTCGCTGAAACAGGTGCCTCTCTCTGCGAGGTCAGCTTCCCGGCGCTAGACACACTGTCGGATGCTGTGCATGGAGTCATCAGTGGTCTGAGTCAGGCCAATTACTTTTCTCTGGCCATTGATGAGAGCACCGACAACACAGATGTAAGCCAGATGTGTGTCTGTGCGATATTTTGATGGAAAGGAGTTCAGGGAAGAGTTGCTGTCTCTAATTCCATTAGAGGGGAACACCACTGGGGACATTATATTTACCAAACTGGAGGAATTGTTCAAGCTGCATTCATTGTCATTTGAGAAAATCAACCTGATTGTGACAGACGGGGCACCTGCCATGGTTGGTTGCCACAGAGGTCTGGTGAGCAGATTGAAGGAGATTGCGCCCCAAATGCACGGATTGCATTGCCTCATTCACTAGAGTGTCCTGTGCGCCAGGCTCAGTGGAGAGCTAAAGGGCGTTATGGATAAAGTGATGCGTGTCATTAATTTTGTCAGGGGTACATCAAGCACACAGCATCGTCTTTTCCGACAACTTGTGGCTGAGTCAGAGGAGGCCACTTACGATGACCTGCTGCTTCACAACGACGTGCACTGGTTAAGTAAAGGCAAAGCGCTGGGGCGCTTGTGTGCGCTACTGGATGAGGTTAAGGTCTTCCTGAGATTAAGCAAGATGCGAGCTGCAGACGACCACCTTGCCTTTCTACGAGATGAAATGTCTATGTCCAATGTAGCGTTTTTAACGGATATTTTTGGCCACGTGAACCAGCTTAACCTGCAGCTACAAGGGAGATGCAAAACCATTGTGGACCTGGTTGAAAAGCTGGGATCGTTTACCAAGAAACTGGAGTTGTTCCAGTCAGACATATCAAGTGGAAGGCTCTTGCACTTCACTACATTAAAATCACAGGGACGGGGAAAAGTGACAGGGCTGATGGTTGATTTCATCAAACAGCTACAAGCCAACTTCAAGTCCTGGTTTGAGGACTGCTCCATCCCAAGGGACATCATCGCTTTTGTCCGTGACCCGCTCACCATCCGAAGTGCGGATTTCTCCACCCTGGCAAAAAAAACCATCCCCTCATTGGATGAGGCCGCATTTCGGCTGGAGTTTATTGATTTTCAAACAAGCTCCCTGGTCAGCGATGCGCTCACTGAGCAATCCATGGAGGATTTTTGGATCGCATGCTCAGAGGAGTACAGGTGGATTAAGAAACTCGCCTTTTATGTGCTGACGATGTTTCCCTCCACCCTTTACTTGTGAGTCAAGCTTTTCTTCAATGAATGCCATCAAGACGCACGAGACGAACCGCCTGACGCACAAAAATCTGGAGAACTGCTTGCGGATTAAAGTGACATCCATGTCGCCAGACATCCAAAAGATTGTGACTGTAGGGAGATGCCAGTTTTCTCATAAAGTGAGTAGCCTTTTAAGTCTTTAATAGTCATATTGTTGGTTGATTTATTTAAATAGTAATTTCCTTTTTGCTTTTTTTGCTCTGTAATTTCAGGATCGCAGCGCATATATCCCAATTTCCCACCGCAAGCCGGCATGCGTCCAAAGTCAAGCAGAACTTGCTGCTTTTATTTCATTTTATTTTATTTATTTGATCTTTGAACGAAGCTTGTTATTTGTTTTAATTCAATGAAACAGATTTTGCACTCTGTCTGTTGCAGTGGCACACAGAGAGTGAGTTTTTTTTCCTCCTTTTTCTCAGAGCGCACATGTGCCAATTAAGTTCCTACCTCAAGCCAGTGTGCGTCCGAAGTCAAGCAGATGCTGCTTTATTTTATTTTATCATATTTTGTCACGACTTTTGAATAAATGTTCTGAAATCTGTGTGGAATTGTCGTTTTTGTGAGAGCAAATATATATATATATATATTTTTAATCAGTTTTTTAATCAATGTCATCTGGTGGGCCAGGTATTATTGGCGGCGGGCCAATTTTGGCCCACGGGCCGCCAGTTGCCGACCACAGCTGTAGCCCTTCATCATCCAGTTGCTGTTGCCTCACAACAGAGCTCAGCACTTTTCTTACCGTGCGGATTTGACACTCCCAAATTCCGCCATGGTGGGATGCGGCAGGCGGGTTGAAAATCCATTACACCCCCTTTCTCATCATTGCTTCGTTGATACGAGACTGGTCCAGCTCTGCTAATGTCTCTCACAGCTCTCGTTCAGTGCCAACAAAATTTGTGCCGTTGTCAGAACGAATGATTGACACTTGTCCTCTTCTTGCTTGAAAACGCCGTAGGGCATTAATGCATGAATCCGTGTCAAGGTAATTTAATATGCACTGCTCTGACAGTTAAGCATGTAAATAGAACTCCATAACGCTTTTGACTCTGGCCCGTCTTCTTCTGACCTCAAATGGACCGAAGTAATCTTGGGGATTGTTAGTAAAGGGTGGTTTGTCGGGAGTAGACGGTCTTGCGGCAAATCTGCCATTTTCTGCTCTCCTGTTTTGCATGCAGTCTTCTACAGAGGTTGCACTCTGATATCCTCTTCTTACTGCTGCATTGGCTCTTGGTATCCAATACCGTTGTCGTAGTCTGGCTAAGACATGACTCCGTCCTCCATGTCCAGTCTTGGTGGATGTCGTTGGAGGATGAGGCGGGCTATTCTGTGATGTTTATGCAGAATAGCAGGATGCTTGGTCTCCTCAGGCATCACCCGATCTGTTCAAACGCCTCCCAACCCTTACACACCCTCCTGCAAGAATGGATCCAGCTTAAAACTGAACTGGTCCTTTTCACGCTAGTGTTTCCTGTCTGCAGAGCTTTCATCTCTTCAGTATAGGTCTGCCTCTGGCTGTATTTGATCACTTCCATTTCTGCTCTGGATAAGTCTTCAATGGTAAGTATTCTCTTTTTCAGGTTATTCTTACACATCCCCATCTGCTGTTCAATCATGGATCTGTGTTTTTCTGGATCTTTTTCAGATTGCTTTATGGTGTGTTCAAACTCCTCTCTTTTCTTACTTAGGTGTTTGCAGCATTTCTTTTTAGGTCACCGGAATCCAAGCTGTTGCCTTTTTTTCAGCTTATGCCAACTCGAGTAATACTCCACGAGCTGGTTAAATGGATCTGTGCACTCGTCTGGACTTGTGCATGACACCGCAGCGGATGTCTTCACCTCAATGTCATTTTCTGTCAGGTAAGTACACTGTTCAGGTTGTTCTGGCCACTCAGCTTCATTTGGCAGGAAGCTAGGCCCCTGAAAGCAGCTCTTACTTTTCATTTTCAATCTTCAAACCTCTTGAGGCCTGATCTGCAGGGTTTTGTGAGGTGTTGACATACTTCCACTGAGACAAAGTTGTCGCCTCTCTAATGTACGAAACTCGATTTGCCACAAAAGTTTTGAAAAGATGGGTATCATTTTCAATGTACTTTAGTACTGTTGTACTATCTGTCCTTCGAGTTCTTCTCTCAGCATTCGATCAATCTTGACTGCAACCATCGCTGCTGTCAACTCCATTCTAGGAATCGCGGATCTGTTTGAGCGAGTATACTCTAGACTTTCCCATCAAGAAGGATACGCGTTTCTCACCTTGGCCATTCGTCGACAAGAGATACGACACAACACTATATCCATCTTGATTGGCGTCAGAAAAATTGTGGATCTGGGCAGTCTTGGTTGGCCCGAACGTGGCAGACTTGAAACATCTGCTGACTTCCAGTTCTGAAAGCTTGTCGAGGTCTGTTAGCCACCTCAGCCATGTTTTGCGTAGCTTGTTATGGATCTCTTCATCCCAACCACTTT
Source organism: Gymnothorax javanicus (assembly GCA_029692085.1). Lineage (NCBI taxonomy): Eukaryota > Metazoa > Chordata > Actinopteri > Anguilliformes > Muraenidae > Gymnothorax > Gymnothorax javanicus. Next base: position 86,199,165 of record CM056196.1, read on the forward strand.
TCCCTTTGCAGAGATCTCTCAGAATGAGCTTGATGGGTAAGAGGAGAGGCGCCAGAGAGCCCATTGGTTCATACTGTTAGAAATCAGTGATTTGTATGCTTGTTTTTAGTTTCTAGTTTTTAGTATTGCTATTATTTATTTTATTTATTATATTTATTCATTAGAGCATGTGTGTTTCTGGATGATTGCTCTGTCTCTGGTCTTCAGTGTTTTCCTCCCGTTTCTGTCTCATGGCATCTTGTCTTTTTCATCACACTCTCTTCCCTGTAATTTCGGTTTGGTAATTCCTCTTCCTTCTCTCTTGCTGTTCTGATTGGACTATCCACACTTAGAGCAGTTCAGTTAGGCATGGGTGATTAGTTAGTTCAAAGTTAGGATCCCACCTACTTCCTCTCTCTCTCTCCTATCACCGTCCTTGCTTTTCTAGATCCGCCTCTCCTCTCCTGTTCTGAGTTTAGCTGGGCCTCCACTTAATTTGTTTGTGTTTAAAAGACCCACTTTCCCGTAGTTTCTTGTCGACTCGTTTCTACCACAGCTCGTTCTTGGTCAGTCTCGCTTTCTGCGCTTATTCTGCTCGTTTCGATTGTTGAAAGCTCGTTTCTTGTGATTCTCCCGTAAGTTTTGTATTTGATTGTTTGTATTATGTTGTGAGATTGCTATTTGAGTGATTAGTACTTGTTCTCCCTAATTCCCATTTTGTATCCATCTGTTTAGTTTCTCCTGTGTTCTCCCTTGTCCCATCCAACTCCCTTTTTTCCTTCCCTTCCATTCCTTAGTTTCAACCCTCTTTGTTACTGTCTTTGTGCGGATTGATTATTCTGGTTACTGGATCTTTTTGCTTGTCCCCTGACTTCGATTCTGCCCATCCTGCATATCTCTGTTTGCCTGGCTATTGATCCATTTCTGTCTTGACCATGAGCTTTGTGAATCCCAATAAACGCCCTGCCGATGCTGAACTGCATTTGGAGTCTATGCCCGTTCCTTTCAGTTCGACCAGTACAGACTCCAGCGGATACTGCTGAACTTCAGCGACTTTTTTCAACAACAAGAGGTCGTCATTCAGCAGCAGCGTCGCGACTTGCAGGAGATGAGAGCTACTCTTCAGCATCTCACTCGGGGTCCCACCTTTCCCAGTCCTGCAGTCGCACCGGCAGAGGCAGCTCCCATTCGGGAGCCACGCCTTACCCCCCACGGGAGTATGACGGAGACCCCACCACCTGCAAAGCATTCCTGTCCCAGTGCTCGATCATATTCGAGTTACAGCCCCCAACCTTTCCTACCTCACGTTCCAGAGTGGCCTACGTCATCACACTTTTGACCGGCAGAGCAAGGGACTGGGGAACCTCAATGTGGGACGCTGGCCACCCCTGCACCCGCACCATTGAAGATTTCATGGCGGAGATGAGGGAGGTGTTTGACCGGTCCTACCAGGGGCGAGAGGCAGGAAGTGCACTACTGAGTTTACGGCAAGCCGGCTGCAGTGTCTCTGATTACGCCATCCAATTCCGTTCGTTGGGTCGCCTCTACACACTGGAAAGACGCCCCGTTTGATGTGTTCTACCGGGGTTGGCAGAGAACATCAAGGATGAGTTGGCAGCTTCCATCTGATCTGCAGGGGCTCATCAGAGTGGCCATCCAGATTGACTCTCGGATCCAGCAGCGTAAGAGGGAGCGCCAGAGCCATTCAGAGTCCCGACGGTCAGACCAGCGTGGCAACTTTCGATCTCCCCGGGGCGACTCTCCTATCCAGGAGACCGGCGAGCCCCGGGGGTCGGGAGAACCCATGCAGGTCGACCGTTGCCGGTTATCGCCACAAGAGCGAGCTAGGAGACTGCGCACGGGGGCGTGTCTGTACTGTGGGCTGGCGGGTCATCGTATCCAGTGCTGTCCCCTACTCAAAAAGGAGGGGGTGAGTGGGAGGATCGGACAGCTGGTTCAAGATAACAATGACCCACGCAAGCTGGTTCCTGTCACTCTACTTTTCGGCAAGCGATCGTTGACTACTGATGTTTTGTTTGATTCAGGATCAGACATCAACCTGATCGACGCCAACCTGTGCAACCAGCTCCAGCTCCAGCCCCAGAAGCTACCTACGCCGTTCCAAGCACTTGGTCTTTGTGGGCAACCGCTAGGTCAGGTGACCCAGGTTACGCCCCCACTCACGCCATTGTCTCCGGCAACCATCAGGAGCTGATCCGGCTCCATGTCATCACCTCCTCCTCTGCTCCCATCGTCCTGGGCCTCCCTTGGTTGAAACAACACAACCCCACCATCAACTGGAGGACTGGACAGGTGGCTGAGTGGAGTACTCATTGCTCATGCCTTCCTGCCTCCAGAAGGCTCCCGCCAAGCAGGACGAGGGAGGATCCAGTGAGCCTCCAGTCACTCCGGATTTGTCCAAGGTCCCCAGTGAGTACCATGATCTAGCCGAAGTCTTCTCAAAGTCTCGCGGCCCTGTCTCTGCCCCCTCACAGACCCTACGACTGCGCCATTGATCTCCAACCTGGCACAGCGCGCCCCCTAAGGGGGGGTCTCTATTCTCTGTCTCGCCCAGAGCAAGAGGCCATGGAGAAATATGTGGAGGAGTCACTGGCTGCTGGCATCATCCGTCCCTCTTCCTCTCCTGCTGGCGCTGGCTTCTTTTTTCGTTAGCAAGAAGGACGGATCTCTCAGGCCATGTATTGACTACAGGGACTCAATAACATCACTATTAAGAACCGATATCCCCTTCCTCTAATGAATTCTGCTTTTGAGCTGTTGCAAGGGGCTACTATCTTCACCAAACTTGACCTACGCAACGCTTACCACCTCGTCAGGATTAAGGAAGGGGATGAATGGAAGACAGCTTTCAACACCGCTTAGGGGCACTACGAGTACCTGGTCATGCCGCTTTGGGCTAGCTAACGCCCCCGCTGTCTTCCAGAACCTGGTTAACGACATCCTGCATGACATGATTAATCAATTTGTTTTTGTATACCTTGATGATATATTAATATTCTCTCGTTCCAAGGAAGAACACATTCGTCATGTTCGTGCAGTCCTGCAGCGCCTCCTGGAGAACCAACTCTACGCCAAGGCAGAGAAGTGTGAATTCCACTTGGACACAGTCCCTTTCCTCGGATTTGTGGTCACTCCAGGAGGCATCCTAATGGACCAGGAGAAGGTGAAGGCGGTAAGGACTGGGCTACCCCTACTACACGCAAGGAACTACAGTGCTTCCTAGGGTTTGCCAACTTTACCGTCGATTCATTCGCAATTACAGTACCGTTGTTGCTCCACTGACCTCTCTGACTTCCCCCAAAGTTCATTTTGTGTGGACCCCCGGGCGGAGAAGGCTTTTCTAGAACTAAAGCAAAGGTTTACCACTGCTCCTGTTCTCCAACAGCCAGATCCTGAGAAGCAGTTCATCGTTGAGGTAGACGCCTCTAACACCGGGCGTGGGGGGCTGTCCTGTCGCAGCGTAATGGCAAGGATAACAAAGGTACACCCTTGCGCCTTCTTCTCCCGCAGACTTAGCCCAGCCGAGCGTAATTACGACATCGAAATCGGGAGTTACTGGCGGTGAAGATGGCACTAGAGGAGTGGCGTCATTGGTTAGAGGGGGCTAAGGTTCCATTCCAGGTCTGGACCGACCACAAGAATCTGGAGTACCTCCGACAGCTAAGAGGTTAAATTCCGCCAATCTCGTTGGTCACTGTTCTTCGACAGATTTAACTTCACCTTAGCTTATCGCCCAGGCTCCCAGAACAAGAAACCTGATGCCCTGTCACGTAAATTTTCACCAGACGCCCCCCCAAGGAGCCTCAGACCATCTTACCCAGTCGTGTTGTGGTGGGAGTATTAGCTTGGGAATTGAGGATCGAGTCAGAAGGTCACAACCTTCTGGGGGGCCACCTACTAACTGTCCCAAGGACTGCCTCTTTTGTTCCAGACTGCCTCCGAGCCGAAATTCTCCAGTGGGCCCATTCTTCCCGTCTCGCCTGCCATCCTGGTGCTAACGGACCTTGGCCATGCTCGCAGGTTTTGGTGGCCAACGGTCCGGAGAGATGTGAAGAACTTTTACGACTGCTTGTTCGGGTCTGCGCCCAGAACAAGGCCACCCACACTGCACCAGCTGGTCTCCTGCAACCGCTTCGGTACCTTCCAGACCATGGGCCAATATCGCGTTGGATTTTGTCACCGCCTTCCGCCCTCCAGAGGTAACACCGTCATCCTGACCATTGTTGATCGCTTCTCCAAGGCAGTACATCTCGCCCCGCTTCCCAAGCTTCCCTCTGCCAGAGAAACAGCTGACTTACTCGGCCCAACACGTAATCAGAATACACGGCATCCCTTCTGACATTGTTTCCGACCGTGGCCCTCAATTCATCTCACAAGTCTGGAAAGCCTTTTGTCAAGCCCTGGGGATAACGGTCAGTCTAACTTCTGGATTTCACCCGCAGAGCAATGGGCAGACAGAGAGGGCCAATCAGCAGATGGAGAGTGTCCTTCGGTGCCTCACTTCCCGAGATCAGGGGACTGGAGCGAACAACTACCCTGGGTCGAATATTCCATCAACAGCCTTCCCACGGCTGCCTCAGGTGTGTCCCCCTTCCAAGCTTGTCTCGGTTACCAACCACCTCTGTTCCCCTCACAGGAGGTCGAAGTTGATGTTCCCAACATCCAGGAATTTCTACAGAGGTGCCGAAGGGCGGGAGGAAACTCGTTCCGCTCTCCTGAAAGCTGCTGACGAGATGAGTCGCCAGGCCAACCGTCGTCGCCGGTCCCGCCGCAATATCAAGTAGGACAAAAAGTTTGGCTTTCTTCCAAGGACATTGCACTGAGGACTGAAAGTCGCAAGCTAGCCCCCGTTTCATTGGTCCTTTTGTGATTGAGAAAAATTATTAACCCTGTCTCTGTTAAACTCAAGCTACCAGCCTCTATGAGCCGTATCCACCCAGTCTTTCATGTGTCGTGCATTAAACCTGTACTTTTTTTCCGTCCACACCCCTGCCCGACCAATCCTCCTCCCCCAAGGCTCATCGATGGAGGAGAAACATACACAGTGCACAAGTTGCTGGACGTTTGTCGGCGAGGAAGGGGCCAACAGTACTTGGTGGACTGGGAAGGATACGGCCCGGAGGAACGCTCATGGGTTCCTGCTCGTCACATCCTCGACAAATCGCTCATAAAGGACTTTCACAAAAGGACTTTCAAGCCGAGCTTAGATCGCCAGGTGGCGGTCATAGAGGGGGTTCTGTTAGACATCAGTGATTTGTATGCTTGTTTTTAGTTTCTAGTTTTTAGTATTGCTATTATTTATTTTATTTATTATATTTATTCATTAGAGCATGTGTGTTTCTGGATGATTGCTCTGTCTCTGGTCTTCAGTGTTTTCCTCCCGTTTCTGTCTCATGGCATCTTGTCTTTTCATCACACTCTCTTCCCTGTAATTTCGGTTTGGTAATTCCTCTTCCTTCTCTCTTGCTGTTCTGATTGGACTATCCACACTTAGAGCAGTTCAGTTAGGCATGGGTGATTAGTTAGTTCAAAGTTAGGATCCCACCTACTTCCTCTCTCTCTCTCCTATCACCGTCCTTGCTTTTCTAGATCCGCCTCTCCTCTCACCTGTTCTGAGTTTAGCTGGGCCTCCACTTAATTTGTTTGTGTTTAAAAGACCCACTTTCCCGTAGTTTCTTGTCGACTCGTTTCTACCACAGCTCGTTCTTGGTCAGTCTCGTTTCTGCGCTATTCTGCTCGTTTCGATTGTTGAAAGCTCGTTTCTTGTGATTCTCCGTAAGTTTTGTATTTGATTGTTTTGTATTGCGTTGTGAGATTGCTATTTGAGTGATTAGTACTTCGTTCTCCCTAATTCCCATTTTGTATCCATCTGTTTAGTTTCTCCTGTGTTCTCCCTTGTCCCATCCAACTCTTTTTTTCCTTCCCCTTCCATTCCCTTAGTTTCAACCCTCTTTGTTACTGTCTTTGTGCGGATTGATTATTCTGGTTACTGGATCTTTTTGCTTGTCCCCTGACTTCGATTCTGCCCATCCTGCATATCTCTGTTTGCCTGGCTATTGATCCATTTCTGTCTTGACCATGAGCTTTGTGAATCCCAATAAACGCCCTGCCGATGCTGAACTGCATTTGGAGTCTATGCCCGTTCCTTTCACATACACCGAACTGACAACAGATAAGATGCCTCTTCTTGTGCACAGTTTGCCTGGAAGGTGTATCTTGAACTTAAAGTTGTCTGAGCTAGTGCACCACTGCACGCCTAGTGCTCGTTCCACAGGTAGTTTGTCGTTTTCCAAGTCAAGATCTTTAACTTCATCTGCTCGTTCATAGCCAGGGATGGAGCACAGCAGGGCTCTACTGTTGCTGATCCACTTGGTCAAGTGGAACCCACCTCTAGTGCACAATGTCATCAGCTCCTTCACGAGAGCAACTGCTTGATCTTCTGTGTCTACCGACCTCAAGCAGTCGTCAACATAGAAGTTTTTGAGGACAGTCTGTGTGGCCTCTGGTGTGGTCTCAGTCACTGCATCTTCTGCCGTTCTTCTCAGTGCATACAACGCACAACTGGGGGATGATGCAGCACCAAACAGATGCACACACATTCTGTACTCAGCTGCTTCTCTATTCACATCGCCGTCTTGCCACCACAGAAAGCGTAGCAGATCAGCGTCTGTCTGGAACCCGCACCTGATAGAACATAGACTCGATATCTGCCATCACGGCGATGGGCTCCTGTCTAAATCTCTGCAACACTCCGATGAGGGTGTTTGTTTGGTCAGGCCCTTGCAACAATTGATCATTCAATGACATGCCTTGACGACTCGCAGCTTTCTCTTTTTCGGATGATACACCCCGTGGTGCGGGATGAACCACACTCTTCCATCATTGCGACTCAACTGCTCCTCTGGAACTCTTGTCGCATAGCCTTTCTCCAGTATTTTGTTCATGAAGGTCTTGTACTCCTGAAAGAAGTCTGGGTTCCTATTGAACATTCTCTTCAAGGAGTTAAGTCTCTGTTCAGCAATACCACGGTTGCATGGCATCTACACCTTGTCATCTTTCAGAGGTAGCTTGATGCTATAGTGACCATCAACGAGCTGTGCTGATGTAGTCACAGCAGGCATGAACTGCTTGTCATGTTGAGAGTCTTCTCGCTTGTCCTCACACCGTTTTTCAGGGAAATCGGCATTGTAGTGCTTCATCAAAATGTCTCCAATGTTCATCACGGAGATATGGTTGACAAGAAAACTCGGTCTTTCGTCATCATCTGACTCTTTCTCTTGACATCTGCTAATTGGCCCATTGACAACCCAACCAAACGCTGTTTTCACGGCGTACGGTCCATTGTTCTGGCTACTAATAATCTCCCACGGCTCCATAGCTTTATATGCATTGGCGCCGATGTGAAGGCCAATTTCTGCTTCAAGTTTTGGGAGATGGACCCGACTCAGGTAAGGCCACTTCACCAAATCTGTCTCTTGTGGTATGTTGGCTTTCTTCGCAGGTAAATCTGGCTGAGTATACACACTGGGCAGCTGAATGTATTCTTGCTCCTCTAAGCCACACACCTCCAAATCAGTAAGCACATAGCTACTCACTTTCTGCTCTTGTACTATGGTGCGGAGAAGGAACTCTGTCTTTCTGCCTCCTTTGTTCAATTGGTTCGCCAAGGCTTCAGTGCAGAAAGTCGCTGTGCTTCCTGGATCCAGGAATGCATAGGTCTTGACTATCTTTGTGCCTTTTTTCTGCTTTATCTGCACAGATACAATGGGCAGTATACTCTCACTGTTCCCAGCACCAGTGTGGTCCGCTCTTCTGCAGCCCGCAGACACGAGAGCACTTGTGACTTCTCCTGTGCCTTGTGAACTGTCGTCTGCGCTGTTCTGGGCCGATGTGGTGTCTTCTTTTGCCACATGCAGGATAGCTGGGTGTTTGCGGGAGCACTCTAGGCATGAAACTTTCTTCTTACAGTCTTTAGCCAAGTGACCTGCTGTCAGGCAGCTGAAGCAAAGACCATTCGTTTTTAAGAACTGTATTCTTTCTTTGAAAGGTTCGCCTGTGATCTTGTTGCACACGTTCAGTGCGTGGTTCTTCTGGCAGTAAAGACAGGGACTTTGGAAAACATTTGCAGACTTGACTGTGGCTGTTTTCTTCTCTGACTGACCTTTACCGGCATCCTTCTCTGTGGTAGATACATTTACAGCAAAGCTGCTTCTCTTGGGACTCAGCTTTCACAGAGCTTGGTTTCTTTTTCATGCTTTTCTGATTTCCAAAGGTGGAGTCTAGGATATCTCCAAACAGTGGATCATTTGCGACTTTCGCCTGATGGTAAACAAACTCCACTAAGTCAGGAAATCTGGCTCTTTTTCCTCTTTTTTCTTGAATATCATAAGCATAGCTCCTCCATCTTTCCTTCAATTTGAATGGAAGCTTGGATATAATGCACTTCATGTTGGTGGGATTATTCATTACGTCCATGTAGTCCACATCATTCACTGTGTTACAGCATCCAATCAAGAACAATGCAAAGGTATTCAATCCTTTTCTGTCTTCAAGCTTTATCTGAGGCCATTCCATTGCCTTCTTGATATACACTGTGGCGATGGTCAGTTCGTCTCCATAGTGACGATCAAGCAATGCTCTAGCTTCTCTGTAAGCCTTGTCTGGTCTCATGTGCTCACAGCTATGAATGAGATCAAGCGGCTCTCCACTCGTGAACTGTTCAAGGTAGTACAATCGATCTTGATAGCTGTCTGTCTTGCTATTGATTGCATGTTCGAAGGCCCTAATGAAGGATCTATACGTCAGAGGGTCTCCTGTAAATGTTGGTAGGTCTCTATGAGGGAGTTGGAACAAACTCTGCTGTTTAATGAGCATCTCAGTGACTTCATTTTGCCGCTGCAGCACTTCGTGTAAGTTGTCTGTAGACGTATCTGTGCGGTCATGGCGATCAGGACACGGGGTACTGCTGGCAGCACCAAAACTTAACAACGGATTTCTTTCGTCTGAAGCACCAAATTGCACAGCTGGCTTTGGGTTGAAAGCAAGAGAAAGCTCACTAGCTCCATGATGCACGTAACCACTGGCAACACGATGCTTTTCATGTCTACTAGCCAGGGGTTCTGCTTTAAATCTTGGCAGTGTATTACATAGATCGTCCATTGACTCATGAGCATCTTCAAATTCCTCATACACCTTCAATCTGGCATCTGAAGCAGCAAGTTCAGTTTCAATTTCTAATTGCTCTTCTTTAATCTCAGGCAGATTTCCTCCTGCTCTATTGCTTCTTTCTTTTTCACTGCAGCAGCTCTTTCTAATAGTGCTTCGCGTTCTGCTTTGATTTTTAGCTTTGCAGAATTAATGCTGGAAGTCCGGCTTACAAATTAATTGGACTTAGATGCACTATCCTGTGGCCAAATACCTTCTTCCTCTTCTTGAGGGTCTCTAAGCACATCTGAAATCCACCTATTCATTTCTTGTAAAAACTGCTTGAATTCTGAATGCCTTGTCTCATAAGCGTCTTGATCTGATTGAATTTCTTCTTCATCCATTAATTCACACAATTGTTCATACAGCCTTTCGTACTCTCCAAAGTATTTTTCAAACATCAACAATGCTTCTATTTTTATGAATTTAACATTATCTTCATTTTCCTTCAATTTTTCTAAGTCATTCTTTTGCCTGGTTAATTGAGCCAATTTTCCCCTTCTTTCTCCTTTCAGCCAGTTGATTTTCTCCTCTACAGCCTCTTCTGTGGGCTTTGGCACCCTCTTTTGGTCATCTCGCGCGGCTGCGCTTTTCTCTGCCATCTCATTTAGCTACGGAATCCTCTGCACGTAAGCTGCCACAATTCCTCGAATTATCCACAGCTTCTAACTCTTCTAATGCGTCTAATCCTTTATGAAAAGAGCTTCCACATGTGCCAAATTTATTCCATTAAAACCCAATGGCTTTCAAAGCGGAATATCCAGTGAACATTTACTTTCACTTTCAGACGATGGTCTGCGCCAGTGTCGCCAAAAGGCTACAAGAGTCAATGAAGAATATCAGGCCTGATCCAGGGAAATCTCCATTCCGCAAGCTTTTCTCAGGTATTCTCGGGGCTTCAACTCGAACTCCAAACTGTCTTCCCGATCGAACTCGCAGGTCCGCCGTCTGAACAGCAGGTTAGCTCCCGAGAGAAATGGCGGGTGCGGTCTTATAACTTTGATGTGGGTGCAGCAGCTGGCTGCCTCACTAGCTTAGGACCTCAAAGTTTTTGCACGCAACATACTGACATCGGAAAGCAAAAGTCTTGAAGCTAAATTCTTCTTTTAGTATCTTTATTACAAAACTGAAATCATACAAAATAGAAAAATAATAGACTTTCGACTTTTCTTAGTTAACTAACCGAAATTAGTGCGCTGGTCAAAGGACCGTGTTGCATCAAGGTCCAGTGGCTTCTGCCGTTTCGCAGGCTCATGATGTATTTATACTACACACACAGCAGCCAATGAGAAAACACCATTCTATCCCGTCATTAGTCACTGGCCAAACCTTCATTCCACATTACAACACAGAACAGAAAATACTTCAAACCTAAACATCTCAAACAGAATATTGATTCAAATTATCTTAAATTATATGTGTAGAAAATGGCTACAACAATATTATTAGCCATCCTTGTGACTTAACACTAGTTGGTGATGAAGATGTTGCTTTTGCAGGTTGGACGACTGCAGGACGACTAAAAAAAAAAAACCCTTTACCCAGGTCGGAACCGGCGGTTTGATTAGTCTTTTGTCCCTTCACCCAGGTCGGACGACTGATTTGCACGTCAGGTCCGCTATGCTGTTTCGTGTCCTATCTGCTGTTGTCCACTCAGCCTAGAGAAGACAACTGAGTATGGAAAGTTCCTGTTCTGAAAAATGGCCTGTTCGGCCACTTCATAGTGTGGCTGTACTGCGATTAGAAAGTGTTTACATACCATTAATTGTATGGTGAGGAGTGGAAGATGCTCTCTCTCTCCCAATATGTGAAAACACTCGAACATCGTCAATAGCCAATGGAGAGTAGCGGCAGAACATGACATGGTAGTACATTTTATATATAATCAAGTTCTACAACTGTTCTTGAATATTATGATGTTTTAATACCAATTTACTTTGTTAGGTGTCCAGTTGATTAGAGTTACTAGACAGTTGATCACCTGGATTTTTTTTTGAATAAGTCTGGAAATGGCTCTTAAGTATTAAGTCATTGTGTAAGACTAATCCAAGGCCTATAGGCAAGCTAGGAATGGTCAAGTTATTAATGGTAATGATGACGACAAAAATTCTGTGGGTCGTTTCAGAAGACATACGGCTATTGGTCACGCAACAGTCAAAAGACTCAGCAATTCCTGATCCCAAAACCTTGTTTAAAAAAATAGCAAATGCATATTTTCTCATCAACAGGTATGTTAATGGGCGGCAACAGCAATTGGAAAGGCACATGATAAAAAGAATCGCACAACGGTATGTCTGCACATACTTGTGTACTGCAGTAACTTGGTGTTAAAGGTGCAAGTAGCAATTCTAAGCAATTTGTAAACTTATAACACTGTTGTTGGCCACTCAACAATCATACACAGAGGGCAAAAGACCCAAGTGTTGCCAAAACCTGGTTGAGAAGGCCAATGCAAATTTTCTCAACAGGTGTGTTAACGGGCGGCAATAACAAGTGGCGAAGTACACAAAAACCAACAAATATAAAACAGTGCCATTTCTAGCTGAAAATCCCCACAAATTGTTTTGGTCTATTTTGTTTAGATGACTGGGATCAGGCCGTCAGGAGGAAAAAGAGGGAGGAGACAAAGTCCTGTGTGGAGACGGGAAAGGAGGACAAAGGGAGGCGCATCATTGTGAAACCAAAAAATTTACAACGGTATATCTGCACATCCTTGTGTACTGCAGTAACTTAGTGTTAAAAGTGCAAGCAGCAACTCTAAACAATTTGTAAACATGTAATACTGTTGTGTGCGTTTGGCTAATATGATTCTGTTCAGGTGAAGAAAAAACACCGAAAGAAAAAGAAATACAAAAGAGAAAAAAGCCAGGACAAGTTCCACATTTGAAGACTTCCCTTCCTCCTCCACCCCAGACAGAACCGCCCACTCCATGGCCTAGTAGTTCAAAATACACCAGTCCATGGTCTAGCCCACAGCACTCCCATTCCCACAACGGTATATCTGCACATCCTTGTGTACTACAGTAGCTTTGAATTGCTGCTTGCACCTTTAACGCTAAGCAATTTGTAACACTTCTGACATTCAGTTAATATGATTCTGTTCAGGTAAAAAGAATGGGGGAAAGGACTAGTTCCACTACAATCGAGGTGTAACTTTATGCCATCTATTCATCACCAAAACACTTGTTTGTCTGTAGAGACTTCCCTTCCTCCACCTCAAACAGAACAACCCACTCCACAGCCTAGTTCTAAATACACCAGTCCACTGTTGTTGATGCTCAGCTAATATGATTCTGTTCAGATACAAAAGAAACGTCAATGGTAATGGATATACCCATGACTGTGGTTCGGCCGTAGACAGGTTTTTTGTATGGCTATCTGTCAACACCTTAAGCTTTTTACACAGGAAGCTTATGTTGACCTTCAGCAGGTGCAAACTCAGGCCGAGCCCCATGACCTAGAGGAGCGCCGTAGAAACAAACTTCTTAAGACTTCAGAAAAAAAAATGGTACACGTATGAATAATAGTGAAGTGACTTTAGGCTATAGTTTACACATGCCACCAAGAGTGCCACATGGCCCTGCCATTGAGCTTTTTTTCATCTGTAGCTCCTGTTGATGGAGCTCACTACCAGTCTCAACTTATTTTATTTACAGCGTCATTGGAGATACTATTGAGGAATCAGAGAGGCACTCCTCATACTTGTAACGTATTTCAAAATAGCAGATTGTTACTACAAGACAATCTCTTGCTTCATGACTTAGAGGGGCGCCTTAAGAACACAGACTTCACAGAGTTCCGAAAAAAATGCTAAATGTATGAATAACAGTGAAGTGACTTAAGGCTATAGTGGACATGCCACCAAGAGTGATCTGCAGTCGGTTGAACTCTGCTGTATTTGGGGTGAGGTCGAAGCGAATCTTCTACAGAAAGAACAAGGTAAGAATTAAGATTGTGTTTTGTTTCTAACCTAGTCTTCTTGACTCATTTATTATTTGTTACTAACTATTAACCATCATTCTAAGCTAAATTGGTACGACTTTAAAAAGAAAAAAAAGCAAAAAATACCCAAGAGTTGCAGTTCCAAAGAAAGTCCTTCCAGTCAGTGCCTACAAAATCTGATCTGAATTGGCTTATGCGCCCCACCACCCCCTTAACATTTGTCCATGGCTTTATGAATCACATTGTAGCTCTCAACATGTCTCATTATGCTGTCATAATACTGCAATAAGTTCTAATCACGTAGATCTGATTGTTCTCCCTGTGGACCAGCCACAGGTAGTGATGATACTCCGGACATTGGTAATTAACCACAGTTTTATGTGTTTTAGTTTATTACCCCGCCCCACCTGAAGGGTGAGGGCAAGGGGTATTGTGTTTGGTTCGGTTTGTTTCTGTGCTTATGTGTTTGTTTGTTAACACTCTAGCGGCAAAACTAATGGCCAGATTCACCCGAAATTCGGTACAGGGATTGCCACTGACCCAGAATAGATCCCTATTGAGTTTCGTACAAGTAGGTGGAAGTATGTGCAAGGGGCGGGGTTTGTTGTGCCTGACACCACTTGTCTTTTTTTTATGTTTTGTTATATTGCATAGAAAAATATGCCATTATTTCTACGCATGCACTTGGCATCATTGTATTTACATAGATTTTTTTTCATGTACAGTTATCATATCTGCGTACTTGGAGCTACAGTAGTATAATTTCTACAACTTGTTTAATATTATGAAGGTATGTTATTTATAGCTCTTTTGTCAATTGATCTTTGTTTCTTCAAGTGCTATAATTTCACATTGGCGTAACTGCTTGTATTTGTTTTTACTCCCTATGTGATATATCCTGGTGTTTCCATTGCACTTCCTCGCATGAGATGACAGATTTTGTTATAACCACGTGGGCCCAACACTTCACTTGAAATTCAGGGAGTCCATGTACTGAGAAAAATAAATAATTATATTACTATGTGTTGTTTCTTTTCTCCTATGACCCTCCAGCAATTTTACTATTTTTACTTCCCAATTCTATATTAAAAAATGTTGAATTAAAAAAAACGCTCAATCTATTGGGGAATTTCATAATTGACAGCGTGTCTACATTGAATTTTCATTGATCTAATAACCCTTAATACTTGTACGTTGTTAATAAATTCTGAAGTTTGACATGTAGCACGGTAAGTAAATGACCACACCACTACGTCGCCGCAACATTACTTGTGTTACCAAGTGGCAGCGTTAACAAATGACCACACTACTACGTCGCGGCAATGTTGCTCACAGTACCAAGCGGCAACGTCAGCAAATGACCACACCACTACGTATTTATTTTACTTGCTGGCAACTTCCTATAGGCAACGTTGTGGCAACGTCACTCACGCTACCAAGGGGCAACGTTAGTAAAATGACCGAGCAACTATGTCGCGGCAACGTAATTTGTTTGCTTAATGGCAACTTCCTTAAGGCAATTTCGTGGCGATGTTGCCATGACCAAATGGCGACTTTTAGGCAACATTGCCGTTTGGCCCTGTGTTAGCTGGGCATCAGAGATGTAGGCTTTTGAACTGTGCACTAATAACAAGCTGGAAGGTCTTTTTCCTCTTCAGACCGCACAACACGGTGTCTGTGGTTTCCAAGAAGAATTTCAAATTTTGATTCATCTGACCACAGTACAGTTTTCCATTCTGACTTGGTCCATTTTAAACAAACTTTGTCCCAGAGATGATGGTGGCATTTCTGGATCGTGTTCATACATGGCTTCTTCTGTGCATGATACAGCTTTAGCTTGCATTTGTGGATTGCGCGGCAGACTGTGTTCACAGACAGTAATTTCTGGAAGTGTTTCTGAGCCCATGCAATGTATTCCAGTGCAGAATCATGCCTGTTTTTACTACAGTGCCGCCTGAGGGCCTGAAGATCACTAGCATCCAGCATTGACCTTTAGACTTGTCCCTCGCGTATAGTTTTCTCCAGATTCTCTGAATCTTTTGATATTATGTGCTGTAGATTCAAAGGGCTCTAAATTCGTAGACCAGGCGCAGGCGCGGCGAACAGGGGGAGCGCCGCGCCAACGGGGTGTGTCCAGGCCTATGTTGCAATTTCGTGCCCGGCGTAGCCTGGCGCAAGTACTCCTCTGTCCCGCCTCAGTCCCTCCTGCCGGCGCAAGTGGCAAAGAAGGCGTGTTTGGGTATAACACAGCCGAGTCAAATCTTCACCAATCAAATGAGCTCCTCTCCTCACCTTTAATATGTTGGAATATAGAAGCCTCTGTCCTATGTCTGCATGATGTGTTAATGTTGCATTTTACTTCGCTGCTTCAGGCATGTTTTCTGCACCGCTTACGTCTATATTAAGCATTACGAATATGAGTTAGCTGGCTAGCTAGGGCATTCTCGAATTATTACCATTAGCTTAACTTGAATGGAATTTCAAAACGAAACTACGTCAGATCATTCAAACTTATGAAGTTGGAATGAAATACGACGGTTGCTCATTTATTTCTTCTGCCTGCATCACTGGGAAGAGAAACGATGGATAGCGTGTTCCTATTATTACACCCTGTTGCTGCTTAAAATTTTGGGATTAACATGCATGGACAACAATGCAAGATACGTTACACATTTATTTTCACTATGTGATCTTAACTCAGTACGAGATCATAGCAATCAGGCTGTATTCCTTTCCCCCACTAAAAACGATAAAAACCTAAGTGACAATAAATAGTAGCCTATTATTAAGCCGCTTGCACACTGGACCTTGAAACAAATTTTTCAAGACGACAGATTGGCGTTGAACGCAGTGTCTACATGTCCGAAAGTCTGACAGGGTTTTAATATATCTCCGTGTCCGACAGTCGGATGGTTTCAGTATAACTCCGTGTCCGACAGTCGATTATCATTTTTTAATTTCTTCAAATCTACTGAATGTTTTAGATATTAAATGTGAATGTTTTGATAAGAGGGCTCAGTTCTTCAAGATGAGTACCGAGAATTTCAATCAATGTTTCTGATTAAGCTCTGCTCAATAAAGTGAGTCGACATTGGCGAGGGACAATGTACAATGCCTGTCGGACCTTAAATGCAAAATACTCCGTGTCTGACAGCCCAAAAAAAAATAAATAAATAAATAAAAATTAAAAAAAAGGACGATTAGAACAGATTGATAACAAAATAAAGAATAAAAAGAAACATTTTAACAACAAATAGAACATCCATTGAACATTGCGATTTATTTATCTTTTTTGGATGCTCTGTTTGTTGGTGATATATTTTTATTCTTTATTTCGTTATAAATCTGTTCTCATACCAATACTTTTACTTTTTGCTGGCTGCCGGACATGGAGTATTTTGCATTTCGCCTCGGACAGTCTTGATCGTGCATGCGATAATTTATTCACACTGTCAATGGTCATGGAATTGATTTGCTCACTGACTACAAGCACTGTTTTATCTCTGGTGTGGAAATAAACCGTGAATCTGTTCGATCCATCTGACTAATTTTCAAAAGAGAGACCGAATAAAGACTGTTGTCTATCTTCAACGGAAGAAAACACATGAATAAAAAGACCAAGAAAAGTCGATAGCTATCAATGTGCATTTTGTGAAGGTCGAACGCAAACATGGCCAAGTTTGCACTTCTAACAATTCCTGGAATACTCGAAAAATTAGAACTTTTATGACTTTCGGACACAGAGATATATAAAAACCCTGTCCGACTTTCGCCTTTTGCATTTACTTTGACTAATCAGTCGTGCAAAAAATTTGTTTCGCGTCCAGTGTGCAAGCGGCTTTACTGAGCATAGAACGCAAGCATTATATATATAATATAGGTAGTTTGTGGTTGGCTGAGAAAGATGTGAAGTCGTTAGTTTGCATCACAGATTCAGCTGCGTTGATTAAGCCAGGTCCAGTTTCCATTACGGCGTACAACAACAGTTTTTAATCTGACATCAGGACAATCGATATAGATACTATAATTTAGGTCCTGATTTAGATAGTTACATTAAATAGTGGTTGCTGTAATAATTTATTGCATTGAAGTGTGCCTGACATTCTGGAAACCTGCCTGTGAGGTCTCGGTGACGTGTGCGCGCTGTGTGCCGGTCAGCCAAATTACCACTGCACGGAAAGTAAACCAGGTTGGAGCTGGCGAGCTTTTCTGCGCAACTTCAGCGAAAACTTTTTCATTTAAATTGTCACTGCGTCTTGATGAATATGTGACACCTCCCCTACTACGCCGCCACACCCATCTCGGCGCATGTCCATCTACCAAATTGCCAAAGTGGCTGCGCACGGTGTTGCACCGCACGAAATTACCACTGCGCGGGCTGCACCGGACGAAATTACCACTGCGTGGGCTGCGCCACGCCATGCCACGCTGCACCACCCTGCGCTGCGCCAAGAAATTAGAGCCCACAATGTTTAATATGATAATTGGATTCTGAAGCACATAAACCCATAAAATGACACTCACAAAGTGATGGGCCATGCAATCATATGTAGTGATCAACAGTATAACTCCGGCGGCACTAGCTTTTCTGGGGAAATCATGGCAAGTATTCGATAAAGGAGAAATAAAGCAAACGAGTTTCACTTAGACTAAGATCGGACCCAAACGAATTTTGATACGCATAATACAATCAGGAGGTGAACGACAACGACGCATAATTAATGTGCGTCGTCAACCCTGGGCCCAAGCTCTATTTACTAACGAGATGCTGTGTTTTTTAAAAAATCAATTTAATATTTTAATTACTGTATTAAACGATGACACGCGGTCTAATTTGGGTCTTCAGTGCGCTACTTGTCATTTTTTCCCTGCGAGATTATCCTGACAAAGCAGAATCAAATCAAACTATACTATTCAAAAAAAGTAGGGGATATTTTATTTTGAGATCAAAATTTTCACATATACAAAGGGATACAAAACCATGTTGTATAGTTCCTTACTGAGGAAGCATTTCCAAAGAAATTCATCACCCAAACACATCAATGACACTCTCACGATCTGCACGGGATGCTATTGATGATCAAGGGGGTTGTGCCACAAATTTGCATGACTCTGAATTGGAAGGTTAGAGCCACTGTAAAGGAAGATTTTGAAGAGAAAGCATTAGATTATCAGTGGTTGAAGTCGTTAATTAAACAGAGACCATGCGCCGTCTAACACAGGAGGAGAGGTTACGTGCCCTTGGCATGCTACAGGTTGGCACAAGACAGGTCGTTGTGGCAAGGGCAATGAATGTTTCCCAGTCTGTCATCAGCAGATTATGGTCCAGACATCGTGCTTCAGGGTCTGTTCAGGATAGACCACGATCCGGTCGACCAAGGGCAACAACTCAGGCTCAGGACAGATTCATCCGCACTATTGTCTTGAGAAATCGTATGGTAACAGCAAATCAGATAAGGTCTCAACTTCAAATGGATACTGGCTTGGTAGTGAGTGGCCAGACCATCAGGAATCGTCTGCACAGATTTCACTTACATGCCCGACGTCCTCGTGTCATTCCCTGTTTGAGGGATCGTCACATTAGGGCCAGACTCCAATGGTGTCGTCATCATCAACGCTGGGATAATCGCCGATGGAACAACGTAATGTTCTCAGATGAGTCGAGGTTCACTGTGGACTTCCTTGACAGACGAGGAGGGTTTGGCGCCGACGTAACGAACGTTTCCATGACGTTAACGTCATTAGACATGATCCGTATGGGGGGTGGATCTGTAATGGTGTGGGGAGGCATCACTGCTGCCGGCAGAACAGACTTGCATGTTGTTGCTGGACGTGTCACAGGGCAGTACTACCGGGACAACATCTTGGCACCCCATGTTGTGCCGTTTGCACGCCGTTATGGCCGCCGTTTCATTTTCCAAGATGACAATGCCAGATGTCATAGGGCCAGGATCGTTACAGATTACCTCCAGCAGCAGAATATCACCACATTACCATGGCCAGCACTCAGTCCGGACCTTTCCCCATCGAGCATGTCTGGGACATGCTTGGACAGCGGCCACGCCTAACGCCAACAACCTCCTGCCAATGTCCAAGAACTTGCTGCAGCATTGCAACAGGAATGGAATAACGTTCCCCAAAATGACCTGGGACGCCTCGTTAGGAGTATGCCACGCCAATTCGAGCTTGTCTAGCCAACCGAGGGGGTTTTACCCGCTACTGACTCTGTTTCACAATGGTGGTAAATTTGCTGTGTGACCCTGTGTTTGTGTCGACCCTTATTCTGGAGAATCTGTCCTTTACTGACTGTACACAGGGTTTCGAATAAATTGACAAATGTTTCCTTAATGTTTTTATGTCATTTGTTTCCTTCCTGACCTCATGATCTGCATTTCATGGTACTTGTAAATCCAATATCCCCTACTTTTTTTGAGTAGTATATTAAGAAGTTCAACTGGATGGCAAAACAATAGTATATGGCCTCCACAGGTAACGGTACTATGTTTTGCAGGAGTCCGGGTCGTTCCATTGCAACTAACGACTAATTTTTGCAAGCGGATAAATACACTTTTTGTGGCGATCAGGATATGAATCTTCGCCTGGAAATGCGTGAAATGTAATCATGTGACCTCTTTTCATGTTATGGTTCGTGCATCCCTCAACTTTATACGATTTTGGCATGGTTAAAGGGGGAAAAAAATCACGATTATAATGATATGTTTCAGCTTTGAGCGTAGATTCAGTACAGTGAATTGGAATTGTTTTCAGTGAACTGTGTTCGCTAGCCTCATTACTGTGGCGAGTGGCAAAGCAATAACGGCGCGCGTCGCACATCAGAAGGATAAAATACCATCGATGATCGATATGCTTTTGTCGCTATGTCGCAGTGTCCTCGCTTAAATGACTATACCTTCACGCAAATGATAATCGTTTCAGTGCGAATCATTTTCTCTCTTCTCGTAATGAACCGCAAAAAGCGTAAAAAAACTCTCCCATCACGGAAGGCCCCTCGCTGCCCAAGGGCCCCTGGGCACGTGCCCAGATTGCCCATATGGTAGATCCTGCCCAGGTTATATGAGATTGTGTGTAACGTGCTGAAGGTTTAAATTGTGGTTCTTTGGGTGCAATGCTGTCATTCTGGTCACTGGATGGTCAACATGGCACCTCATGGGAAAGAACTCTCTGAGGATCTGAAAAAGAGAATTGTTGCTCTTCACAAAGATGGTCTAAGCAACAAGAAGGTCTGTGAAACCATGAAACTGCGCTACAGCACGATGGCCAAGGTTATCCAGCGGTTTTCCAAGATGGGTTCTGCTCGGAACAGGCCTCGTCAGGGTCGACCGAAGAGGTTGAGTCCTCGTGCTCTGCGTCAGATGCACAAGTTGGTTTCAGAAAACAGACGCAGGAGTGCTGGCAGCATTGCTAACGAGGTTGCAGCAGTGGGAAAACAGCCTGTCAGTGCTCAGACCATACGCCGTGCACTGCACCAAATCAGTCTGCATAGCTGTCGGCCAAGACAGAAGCCTCTTCTGAAGCTAGCCCACAAGAAAGCCTGAAAACAGTTTGCTGAAGACAACCAGTCCAAGAACATGAACTACTGGAACCATGTTCTGTGGCCTGACGAGACCAAGATAA
This sequence comes from Gymnothorax javanicus, assembly GCA_029692085.1. Classification (NCBI taxonomy): domain Eukaryota; kingdom Metazoa; phylum Chordata; class Actinopteri; order Anguilliformes; family Muraenidae; genus Gymnothorax; species Gymnothorax javanicus. The sequence goes on from CM056196.1 coordinate 86,219,946, forward strand.
ACTTGTTCGGCTCAGATGGTGTCCAGCATGTGTGGCGGCGCCCTGGTGAGGAGTGCCAAGACAAGTGTGTACTGCCTACAGCCAAACATGGTGGTGGCAGCATCATGGCCTGGGGCTGCATGAGTGCTTCTGGTCCTGGGGAGCTGCGCTTCATTAATGGAATAATGGATTCCAACATGTACTGTGACATTCTGAAGCAGAACATGATGCCCTCCCTTCGCAAACTGGGCCACATGGCAGTTTTCCAACATGATAACGACCTCCAAGATGACAACTGCCTTCCTGAAGAAGCTGAAGCTGAAGGTGAAGGTGATGGCGTGGCCAAGTATGTCTCCAGACCTGAATCCCATTGAGCACCTGTGGGGCATCCTCAAGAGGAAGGCGGAGGAGCAGCAGGTGTCCAACATCCACCAGCTCCGTGATGTTGTCATGGAGGAGTGGAGGAGGATCCCAGCAACAACCTATGCAGCTCTGGTGAATTCCATGCCTAGGAGAATCAAGGCAGTGCTGGACAACAATGGTGGTCACACTAAATATTGACACTATGGACACAATTTGGCATGTTGACGGTGAGGTGTACTCACTTTTGTTGCCACCCATTTTGGAAATAGTGACTGTTTGTTCAGTTATTTGAACAGTGCAGTAAATCTACACTGCTACATGCATTGTACAATGACTACTCTACAATATATTCACGTTTCATTTCTGTAACGTTGTCCCTTGAAAAGATATAATAAATTAAATTGTCGAAGTGCGAGGGGTGTACTCACTTTTGTGAGATACTATATACCGACATGTGTGAAATACTTCATTAATGTTTTGATGGAAACAACCAAAGTCAAAACAATCATTTAATACAAAATACATTTCAACAAAATCAAGTTTTCATAATCACTGGCACCCTTAATTCAGTGCTTAGTGCAACCACCTTTGGCAAGGATAACAGCATGGAGTCTTTTCTGTAATTTTTGATATGGTTAAGGCACACATTTAGGGGTACTTTGGACCATTCCTCAAAGCAGATCCTATCAAGATCCTTCACGTTCTTGGGTTTGTACTTATCAATTGCTCTCTTCAACTCAGCCCACAGATTTTCAATTGGATTGAGGTCAGGCAACTCAGATGGCCATTGCAGAATGTTGATTTTGTCATCACAGAACCATTTCTGTATGGATCTTGAGGTATGCTTTGGCTCATTGTCTTTTTGGAAAGTCTACCTATGGTCAAGTCTCTGCTCTCTGGCTGAGGCAGCCAGATTGTTAACCAAAATATCCTGATACTTGATGGAAGTCATTATGCCATTAATCTTAACCAGTGCCACTGGACCTTATCAGGCCAGTGCTTAACCCCGATTTCAGTAGCATGAAGCCACACAATAATCTTTAAGGGTGCCATTAATTGTGAAACTTTGATTGGAGGAAACTGATTTAATTAAATCAGTAAATGATTTTGGTTGGTTCCATTGGAGCTTTGATGTAGTACAGTATTTCTTCTGTGTTGTTATTTCATGTTTCTCTATAAATATATTTTTGAGAATTTTTTAAAGTATTGTTGGTGCATTGCCAGTCAGGGGGGCCAGTCATTTTGGAGCCTACAGTATAGTGCCATATACAAACCTATTACCAACTTTTTAAGAAAATGAAGTGTGTCTGTAGATCAGTAGCATATGAAAGAAGCTACTTCCCAAATGTGCACAACCCATAATTGCAGCAATAATATTAGCTTTGGAAAAAATATCCAGTGTGAATTTGTTGGAAGAAGATGGCAGGATTTGCCAATTTGTTGGGTGCAGGGGGAAAAAACCCATAAATGTTAACAGCTCTATTTTCTTTAGACGTAACCAGGCCGCAGCTACATATGTTTAAGGACACCTAGCAATCATGAATTATATTTATAATGCAGATGGTTGCTGACCGAGGAATAACTGTGCAGCAGGGATGTTAATATGCACTCTAGATAGATTTTTCCAGTTCCCCACACACCAAAACGCCACACTGCACACCCTTAAATGGCAGTTATATTTTAATTAATGTGATTATGGGCTGCCATTTGAGAACCTTTCTCCAGTCCATTCCTGATGCCGAGCCAGTAAAAGCCAGTAAACCATTAACATAAAATGGCTGTTTGCTTATTAACTTCATCTAGGCAATTATGGAGGATCCTCTCTGATGACTCTCTGCTGAGCAGTGTCTCAGGGAGCAAGTCAAATTCATGGCCTCTTGTAATTAGCCAGTGTAATTGAGTCTAATTTATAAATTCCCCTCAAAAGGCAGAGGAGCAATTTTATCTAATTAACAAGAAAATGTGTATAGCTTGTTACCGGCTGTAATTTCTTTCGTCTCTGCTGGAAACATATGGCTAAAGGGTACGTTTCATGTATGCCACTTATGTTTCCTAAAATAATCTATCCTGATCACTAGAGTCAGAAACTGAGTGTCCAATCCAATCAAGACCAAAGAGGAACTAGCATATTCTTTTTTTTTTCTTTTTTGGTCTTTACGCTGACACAAGCATATGCTTTCGTTATCTCATGCATAAGGTTTCATTTCACTGATGGCATAGTACATTGCCTCATAACATCTCTATTGGGCCCCCAGGACACAAGAGCACTTATCATTCCCAATATCTGCTTAATCATTTAAAACAAGATATAAGTGAAACAATTAAAATGATATTGGCTCGCAATTGTGTTTCTTGCTGGCAGGCATAATGAAAGTGTAGTGTTAGAGAAGGGGAAGGGCTGTAGAATGTACAGAACAGCTGTAATTCAGAGTCAAGGAAAGACTAATGAAAAAGTGAATTGCTTGAGCAAGTTAACTGTAACAAAGAACAAGATTTAATTGAGAACAGCCTTGGTCTGAGAGTAATCATATCATCAGAATTTTATGACTCTATGAAATATTGAAACATACAACATGGATTGTCCCATCCTCCAGGTTAAAATTTGTATTAAACACCACAACATTGTTCTTTACCTTCTTCTAGTTTCTTTGGACACAATAGCATTATTTTAACTAACTTTGCTGGGAGAACATGGACAGTTTGAAGGATAAAGCAACTTCTATCTCAACGCAAATGAGCCCAGTTCACTGGAAGCCGATAGAAAATTATATCCTTGCTTTAAGAATTTAACTACAATATTCAGGGAAGAGAATTTAGCTCAAAAAAGCACACTTCGAAATAACCACTGTATGCTATCTAACATGGTGTTAATGGCCCTAATACCATCCTGTCCTTAGTCCTTTCTGTTGATATGCACAATTCAGTGTTCAAATTTCAAAATTATAGTGAAAACGAATAGTTTGTCATTCCATTAGATATCTGTTAACTTCTGCAGTGTGCAAAATGTGGACATATAAGTTCTCATTTTTGTTTCATTAGACAATAAATAGCTATTAAAAATATTTTCTCATTTCTTATTGGAATTACTTAATAATATATGACACAAACACAATACAGGTATGTACAAATTGTAAAATTTTCATATGAAGAAATCATCTATGATTTTGTAATAGATACTGTGAAACAAACAACACTTGAACGACTGCAATTGAATAAATGAGCCAAGATTATGTTCAGAATTCAAAATTTAAATGTCACTTTAAAGTATGGAATATTTACTTGCAAGGATTTGAGTAAGGTAGCATTGCAAACAAGCTAATTGGACAGGCTCAACCTTATCAAAATATTAATCCTTTGAGACATGATTACTGGAGAAGTACCATCTTCAGACAGCTAAAATATTAGTATAGTATTTAAAATCAAACAAATAGAATTAATGGCCGTTACATTTGAGGCGAAAGATAAATACAGTACACAGCAAGCAGAAAACTTGACGGAAAGTTTCCCTGTCGTCAATCAGCGGTGACTTCTGTCAGGCTCTCCAAATTCTTGCCAAGGTGACGAAAGACTAAGAAGGCTCATCAAAATTAAGAGGAGCTGTGCTGCATGTAAAAACCAGTAACTCTGCAGGTATGCATGCACCCTAGTCATCTAGTCAAATGTGCATCATCAAAGTTCATTGGCATGCTGGTTAAGGATGCGTCATTCTGGGGGTTAAAGAATATGCTGAGCATTGGAGCAGGGCGCTGGCTCTGTCAAATTAGGCTCCTTCACGGGCACATGATGCACATTCACCCATGAAGAAGTCGCAGGTGACATCCCAATGACCTAATCAGGAGTGGTGGGAAAAAGTAATGATGTGTCCAGCTGAGGCCTGAGACCACCATGTGGCATGCCAGCTCCTCTCCCCCAATCAGCACTCCAGTGAGTTTGAGTTCCTAAAGCGGAATGACAAAAGCTTAACCACACAGGTAGCATTGTCATCACTGCAGATTTTCAACATGCAAACATGAATGTGTTCATTATGCTATGTAAATATACGTATCATTAATTTTATGATTCCTAGCTCATAAAAATACTGACTAACAATTTGAATGCAGCATGAATTGCATAGTAAAACAAATGCTTATGCATTGTGTGTTCTCATCTAAGTTGTATTGACAGTTCAGTCACTGCAACTCTAGTCACAGTTCTCTGTCTACATTCACAAAGAACTATGGTTGCAAAAAAAAACAAAACATCCTAGTAACAAATGGAAAATCAAAGTTACAAAAGTGAGAGAGATTGACAGAAGGCCAAAAATTTGACTCTATCTGTTTTGCATATGGAGAAATTCATCATATGAAGTGTATGTCTTTCTTCCCAGTAACTCAGTTCATTGCATTGTAGGTTGTTGTCCCACTGTTACCCTTGACATTTTTCCCCCGAATCTCTTAAAGCTGTTTTATTATGCACCAACCCCCTTTACTGCCTTCTCCAGCTCCCAGGTTTGAAAAAGGATGTGGTTTAGGGGCAGGGGTTTGGTTGTCTGGTGGCCAACTGGCTAATATGCTGTTGTGGTTTCAAGCAGTGTTTAACTTGAGGTCAGAGTCACATACAGTATGGCAATGTGCAAGCCAACAGAAGCCCACTGGCTGAATGATTTTTATACCATCATCATTATACTGATTATTAGACAGCACTGTACTGAGGACACTCAATGAATAGATCGTTATTGATTTCACCACCACAGTGTCTTGGGTGAGGCTTCTCCAGATAACAGTCTCCACTCCTCAAGCCCCTGAGCCCACTTGATGACACCCCTGAATAGCCTCTTCACACGGTGGCAGGCTTAAAGTATAAAGTATCTCTGATCGATCACAACCCGAAAGGTCACCGATTGACCATTTACTGCGAATTGTGCACTGATCCAATTAGCTATGCTCTACCACTGTCCTTAGCAAAGAGAATAACATGGAGCTATTTTATTAGGTTACCGCTGACAAAGCTGAATGAGTTGTAACAAGGGAAACAGCTTAGAATGTTACCTTCTTATGTCATCTCGCTCTGTCAATAGAGCGGGCCCTACATGTGGAAGACATCTTTGTGCTCTTAAGCCTGGGCCTGTTATGTATTATATTCATGTGACTGTGTGCTCATTCACTACAAACATTTGTTTGATCAAGTCTCTCTGCAGGAGAATGATAATGGAAAAATCACAGTTGGAACACTGTGAGCAATTCCATATTGCCTCCCCACTCATGAGTTCATGGTTGAATTGCTTTTGATAGGAGGCTTGCTGGTCACCAAAAAAGTTCAGTTCCACTCACCATCGACTTTTTTGATTTGCTAGCCCTGTTGAGTCTCTCAGGCCAATTACAGAACAAAGTCTATTGATGTTCTTTTAATTTAACGCTTGGTAGAGATGCTACAAATTTTGCTTAAAATGCTGCTCAAACAGTCAGAATAATATTTGACAGAGATGCAAGGGACAGACAATAAAGATGGCTCTCCTTAAATAACCAGAGCTGCTTCTCTGACTTGAGTAGAACATTATACTGTATGTATTGCTTATTTTTGCCTGCTTTAATGAGTTTAACATTAAAAACACATAATCAGCAATGAAACACATACAATGCTGTGAAAAAGTATTTCCACTTTCCCATTTTCTCTATTTTTGCATATTTGTTGTATTTAAATGTCTCAGATTATCAAATTAATTTTAATATTTGATTAACATAACCATAGTAAACACAAAATGCAATTTTGAAATGATGATTTCATTTATTGATGGAAAAGAGCTACCTAACCGACCCGGCCCGATGTGAAAAAGCAACAGCCCCCTTAGTTACGAAGTCACCCTGAACAAATTTAATTGATGATTGGGTTCAGGTTCACTAGACAGACCTAGGCATGATTACAGCCAGCCCTGTTGAATCTAACTTTCCTGAAATAGAACTTTTCTGGCAATGTGAAGGGGGCAAAAAGCAGCATATGATGCTGCAATTCAAAGAGATTCAAGGACAGATGAGAAACAAAGTCATTAGCTATGTTTACATGGACACATGTAATTGGAATAAAGGCCCAATCAGATTAAAAATGCTTCATGTAAACACGTCAATTGGAAGATTCTGATCCGATTCGGTCCATTTGGAAAGAAATTTCATTCCGAATGAGAGAGGTGGTTTATGCCGATCATCATTCCGAAGGACGTCCATGTACACACCCATTCGGATCCTGTCTTAGTGCTTGGGGTAAAATTGTCTTCACTGTGCATGTGTGCTACAAAGAGCAAATGAGGACGTGCAGACAACGCGGCGTTTGTTTACAACAGAGGCAGAATACAGCTTTTTCGTCTTCTACTACTTCTAATATTTCCGGAAAATAAGACAACTCCGCGCATGCCCACATGATTTATCTGATTAAACGCGTGGTGATGTATACACAAGTCATGATTGGATCATTTCATTTAGTGTCCATGTGAATTTGGATTTGGAATTTCTGATCAACCGAGGTTAGGATCGATTGGAGAAATTTTGCACATGTAAACATCGCTAGTGACATCATCAGTCTAGATAGGTTTACAAAGCCATTTCTAAGGCTCTGGAACTCCAGAAAAACGTGAGAGCCAGAATCTAAAAATGGAGAAAATTTGTGAACCTTCCCAGGATGGCCAGTTAACTGACATTCCTCCAAGAGCACCATCCATGGGAGAGCTGCAAGATGAAAATGACCACTGACTAAAGACTAGTCTCACAAGTGCAAAAAAAAAAAAAAACACATTGATGAACCCAGGACTTTAGAGATAATAATTGATGGACTGATGAGTCAAGAGTGGAAATTTTTGGGAAGATATGACACCCGTTACATCTTGTGTAAAGCTAACACAGCATTCAACAATAAGAGCAACATACCTACATTTAAATGTGGTGGAGGTAGTGTGATCACCAGGGGCTGCTATTCTGGGAGACTCTTCATAATTGATGGAACCATTACTTCTGAAAACTACTTCTCTCAACTAGAAAATCCTGAAGTATCCTGAAAAATATCTGGCCATTATTTTATAACCTAAAGCTCAACTGTTGGGTTATGCAGCAGGACAATGATTTGATGCACACAAGTCAGTCCACCTCTGAATGGTTCAAAAGAGATAAAATTAAGGTTTTAATGTGGCCTATAATGGAGTAACTATAATGTACAAATACAATGCAAAATGCAGACGGACTGGCAAGGATGGAATCAAATTATGACTTGCAGTCAGGCGGACTTAAAACAATTCTGCAAAAAAGAGTCAGCCATAATTCCTCCAAAGGGATGTGATAGACTCATTGCTATCTTTCACAAACATTTGATTGCAGTTGCAGCTGCCAAGGGTAGCACCAGCAGTTTTTAGGTTTAGGGGGCAATTATTTTTTCACATGGGTGAAATGGATTTGAATAACTCTCTTTACCTTTAATAAATAAAATGATCATTAAAAAGCAACATTTTGTTTACTTATGTTGTGGTTATCTTAACCTTTTAAACCCGAATGCCCCCGGTACCAAAGGCGATCATAACGCGTCATAAATACAGCATGTTTCCTGATTGCAACATGGTCATATGGCATATCCAATTAAAGGGAAGAAACTCGGCGAAAAGCACATGATGACCATTTTTACCTAAACCAAACATAATTCAAGCACCAAGCAAGTAAATAAGCATGTAACAAAACATAGAACAAAATAATATCATAGCTCGGTTGCTAGTGATTCTACTGAATTTGTGCTATGCATACAAACCATGCATCAAATGTAAGAGGAAAGTTCACAGAATCCAACGATATAAGCCATGTCATTTTAAACCGACACCACACTCAGAGAACAGCAGGCATACACTTTACATTTTACAGCAATGAGTAAAAATGTTTTCTGACCTTTGATATTTTGCAATAAAAAACTGTGTTTGAGGGTAAATCTGCGCTTGCTATTGTGAGCACAATGTGTCACTATCAAAACTACACTCAGTCAAAAAAGAAACTTCACACTCGTTTGGAGTCCGATAAGTTGAACATACAAGAAAAGTGGTTTTAAATAATGATTTAATTCCATTCTGTACCCATTAAGGACGGTGTACCATAAAAATCATGTTCATAATGTAACCAGTTCCACCGGAAATGCTACGGAAATGTAAGAGAGTAAAAATGGTGAGTTACAACTTGATGAAAGCATGTCAATAGCGCGTATGCCCTCCATGAGCGTTCTTAACTGCGACTCAACGTCTCCTCATGGATTGAATGATGCGTCTGAACACAGCTTGGGGGATGCGTCGCCATAATTGAACCAACATGGCACCAAGTTCCTGCAAATTCTGTGGAGGGTTCCTTACTTGACGGAGTCTTCTGCCCAACACATCCCATACATGTTCTATGGGATTAAGGTCGGGAGACCTTGAGGGCCACTCCATGACATTGATGCCAGCATTCCTAAGAAAATTCCGCGTTAAATTGGCCGTATGAGGTCTGGCATTATTGTGTTTGAATGTCAGACCTGGGCCATGAGCTGCCATGAATGGCAAAAGCTCCGGAATGAGCACTTGATCTCTGTATCCTGCAGCAGTTAGGTTTCCTTGAACGACCATCAGTCGGGAACGGGCAGGACCATTAAAGGCACCCCAAACCATAACACTACCGCCCCCAAAACGGTCCACTTCCTGCACACAACACTGGGCGTTGCGTTCATTGCATCTCCTCCAAACTCTAACTCTCCCATCAGCAAAGTGCAAAGTGAATCTGGATTCGTCACTAAAAATGACCCTATTCCAATCACGCTGAGTCCATCTCAGATGTCGTTGTGCCCAGAGAAGCCGTTGACGTCGGTGTAACTGGGTTAAAATTGGTCCACGATATGGCCGACGTGCATGGAGACGAGCAGTGCGCAGGCGATTACGTATGTTTTTGGGCAGTCACACGACCTCTAAACAATTCATTCCTAGTGGACGTTGCAGTGAGAAATCGACACGCAAATGGACGAAGACGATTTGTCGGTCTTCTGCTTGTGTCGTCACACGTGGTCTACCCGAAGAAGGTCGGTCTGCTGTGGTGCCAGTTTGTTGGAGACTTGTCCGAAGATCATGGATAGTCCGTCGACTGCATCCCATAACCCTGGCAACGTCAGTGACCGACGTTCCCGTATTCAGCATGCCAATGGCACGTTCACGTTGAATGTTTGACAGTCGTGGCATTGCAAATCAACAGATAATTGACTGTAAGAACTAGTTTTTCCGAGATGTCACTCTACCGTGCTAACGTGGGCTCAATTGCACGTGTCTCATAAGGTCACGTGACTAGGAACACGAGGAAACATGCTTTTACCTTGATGTATGCTCGCACGTGCTGCATGCTTGTGCACGTCGGAGTTGCTGTGTGTCTTGATGTCTTTGACAACGCATTTACCCCTAATAATAATAATAATATCTCTTGTATTAAGTTTGAAGAAAATATTTAGAAATTTATGAGTGTGAAGTTTCTTTTTTGACTGAGTATAGATCTTCCAGTCCCCATGCATGATTTTTTTCCAGGGCACTGCTTCAAAGGATGTCAGATCCTGAGCATTCAGCTTGCACTCTATGTAATTTCATCTCTATGATCAGCTTGTGATGCTGTCAATAAGACTTTGAGGGTAGCCATTTGATTCTGTGGGCTCTGACGTTTCCAACGAGCCCTAAAACACCTTAGTAGCACAAATCTAGCGTGAATTAGAGCCTTGCGTTCCCAATGCTTCGAGCTGAGAGTCCATGCGCCATTGACATGTTGCACAGGCTTAACTGGTTTGTTTGTAGTATTTCCGGCATAATTATCCGCTAAATATTCAACAGTCATTTTCAAAGTACAACCCCAATTCCGAAATAGTTGGGACAAAGTGTAAACTGTGAATAAAATCAAAGCGCAATGACTTTCAAATCATACCAGCCAATATTTTATCCACAATAGAAAAGAGATAACATAGCAAATGTTGAAACTTAGAAATTTTACAATTTTATCCACAAAATGAACTCATTCCAAATTTGATGGCTGCTACAGGTCTCAAAAAAGTTGGGACAGGGACCTGTTTACCATGGTGTAGCATCCCATCTTCTTTTTAACACAGAGTGGAGGCGTCTGGGCATTAAGCAAGTTTCTTGAGTTTAGCCATTGGAATTTGATCCCACTCGTTTGATACAGGCTTCCAGCTGCTGGAGAGTTTTGGGTCTCCTTTGACGGACTTTTCGTTTAATTATGCGCCAAATGTTTTCAATCGGTGAAAGATCGGGGTCCATATTCACAAAGCATCTTATCTTACCACTAGGAGTACTCCTAAGTTGCGCTAAAACATTTTATATAGGGTAAAATCTGAAAAGTTATTCACAATAGGTGTCTCGGGCGGCGGACGGCAGACGACTGTGAGAAACGGTGATGTGGGCTGCAATCGCAAGGGAGGTCCGAGATAGCAGCCTATAAACGGGCTATGGTCCAAATAGGAAGGCATACTAAGCTTGGTTTGTAATTTATAGCCTACAATTTAAATATGCATACAAAATATGACATAGGCTGGTATTATTATGATGATTATTAAATGTAACCCTCGCTCAATAGCCTAATAAAATAATTCATGCATAGCAGTGGGAGGTACAGCACCAAAGCCACTGTCCCCTAGCAAGTGACATCCCGCAGGCACATAATGCCTGTCAAATAATTGGCATAAGCTGCTTTCCATTAAAATGCGAGAGTCGTGCGTGCATGGATCCTGGCCATTTCGCAGCAATGTCCAAAATATTGTATTCGCCATCAAATACTATCTGGCTGTTGATGGAAAAAATTTTTTTTCTGTTTACAAATATCTCTTCATCTTGGGTCAGAGAAATAATTCAAATATGGGTCCCATCAATAGCACTGATGATAACGGGCATACCTGAGATGTGCATGAATTCAAGTTTGATTCTGTCTTGTTAGCGAATGTCCATTGGTAAACTGGATAAACGGTCGGATGATATGGGGTTCACAGAGCGCATTGATTGTTTATTGAATTGAGCAACAGACAGATGATTGTGAAATTCCTAAATTGTCCGCTTTGCAAAGTTGCATTTTTCCGGTGGCCAAGTAACGAAGTGTTGTCAAACATTTTATTCTGGGGCTTATTGGGTTGTTTCTCACGGTTGGAGACGTAATTCTCTCCCTCACCAAGTCAACAACAAATAAAATTGCTTCACGGTCAATCCGATATCTTTTCAACAACTGCGCATCATTCAGAATTGCCAAGTCATTCCGTCTTTCAACAGCAGCAGCCATTTTCCGATTCTTTGTGAATAGGTTTTAGCGAGTTAGGAGTCCTCTTGACTACTTTTAAGCTCTCCCAGACTTAGGAGCTACTTTTAGGCCTAAAGTGCTTTGTGAATAACACTTAGTGGAAATAATTAGGAGTCCTAAATTTACGACTGACATGCCCTTTTTTTGGAGTTTCTCCTAAATCCAGCAGTTAGGACCTACTTTTAGCGCTAAGATGCTTTGTGAATACGGGCCCAGGACTGCAGGCAGGCCAGTTAAGCAGACGGACTCTTCTACTATGAAGCCATGCTGTAGTAATAGCTGCAGTATGTGGTTTTGTTTTGTCCTGCTGAAATACACAAGGCCTTCCCTGGAATACATGAGGTCTGGAGGGGAGCATATGTTGCTCTAAAATCTTTATATACCTTTCAGCATTCATGGTGCTTTTTAAAACATGCAAAGGTCCTGCACCATATGCACTAATGCATCCCCATACCATCAGAGATTCTGGCTTTTGAAATGAATGCTGATAACAGGAGGGGTGGTCTTTCTCCTTCTTAGCCCAGAGGACACGACGCCCATGATTTCCAACAAGAATGTCAAATTTGGACTCGACTGACCACAGGACACTTTGTCACTTTGCTATAGTCCATTCTGAATTAGCCTTGGCCCACAGAACACGGCGGCGCTTCTGGATCATGGTCAACAATGGCTTCCTTTTTGCATAATAGAGTTTAGGTGGCATCTGTGGATGGCACGGCAGACTGTGTTTACAGACAGTGGTTTCTTGAAGTATTCCTGGGCCCATTTAGTAATGTCAACGGCAGAATCATGCTGGTGAGTGATGCAGTGGCGTCTGAGGGCCCGAAGATCACAGGCATCCAGTAAAGGTCTTCCGCCTTGTCCTTACGCACAGAGATTTTTCCAGTTCCTCTGAATCTTTTGATGATGTTATGCGCTGTCAATGATGAGACCATCAAAGCCTTTACAATTTGACGTTGAGAACATTGTTTTTAAAAGGTATTCCACTATTTTTTCACGCAAGCCTTCACGGGTTGGAGAGCCTCTGGCCATCTTTACATCTGAGAGACTCAGCCTCTCTGAGACATCCCTTTTATAGCCGATCATGTTACACACCTGATGCCAGTTAACTTAATTACTTGCTTAATGTTCTCTCAGCTGATTCTCTGATAGATTAATTGCTTTTTCAGCCCTTTTTTGCCTGTGTCCCAACTTTTTTTGAGACATGTTGCAGCCAGAAAATTTGAAATAAGCTCATTTTGTGGATAACGATGTAAACATGTCTCAGTTTCAATATTTGAAATGTTATCTATGTTCTATTGTAAATAACATATTCTGAATGTCATTGCATTTTGACTTTATTCAAAATTTAAACTTCGTCCCAACTATTTCAGAATTGGGGTTGTAGTTTTTTGAAAGAATCCATGCACTATTACTCGCAAGTACTGAAAAAACACTGAAATACAAGCGCTAAGTCGGGGGGCATGACGTGTTCCACTGACTCGCTGCTGAAATTTGCAATAGGGCCGCGATGATATCGTGTAGTGGTTAAAGCGTTGCAGATTAATGTGGAAGATCTGTGGTTCGAATCTCGGCTAAACTGAGATTTTTTTAACAGCAGCAGGGTCATAGTTTGTGTATAAATTGCAAGGGTGTGCATTGTTTTTACTTTTTTAAACCATGTTTAGTTATCTTTGTATTAATTATTTTGTTTCTTTGCCTGTTTTATTGAAAATAAATCTGCTCCAGTGGATTCAAACTTCTTTTCCTTTGTGAGTATTTTCTTTGAATGGGAAAATGTGCACAGGACAGGCAGAAATAAAAAAAAAACATAAATTAAAAAATATATAAATAAAATTGTTGTAATTAGATGGAATGTATGCCTGTAGTGACATATAAGTGAAATTAAATGAGCTATACTGTTTGGTACCTGGAAAATCTAAATTAGCACACAGTGTTAATTTGGAGAGGGCACTTAGACATTCCCAAAATAAAACCTCCCTAATGCCTAGGTCCCACTGGGGAAAAATCATCAGCGATGTGGAAATAGACTAATTTTCTCCCGATGGCTCCCGATGCTCCCGATGTTTTTGCCAAAAAAACGGAGTAGTCCCATTAGAAATTGCACTTATTAGGCATCGGGGATGGTCCGGTGAACGTTCACTGATGCTTCGGCTATGGTCACAAAGCTTCTGGGAATGTCCCCCGAACAATGCCTGTGAAACATCTGGGATGGCTCCCGATGCTCGGGAAAGCTCTGGGGTACCTTTGCCGATAATCGGAAAAAGTGCCCCGGAGTTTCCGTGAATTTGAAACATCATCGGGGGAATATCCTCGTAGATTAGGGGATGCATCGGTGAGTACTTGCGAACCATCCCAGGTGCCGCGGGGAGGGGTTATTGGGGAGGTATACATTGTAGCGAGCTACAAAGTGCAACCAGCCTCTATAATTATCGAACAGTTTGGATGGTAATCCAGTGCGAGACGCCAAGCAACGTTTGGGAAAAAAAACTTTTTTTAACTGAAAAATCCTCTAACCTCCCTGTGCAGTGTTTCCCATACATTGACGAGACTATGGCGGCCCACCATAGTCTAATTTACCCCGCCATAGTCTCAATGGCCCTCATTTATCAAACTTGCGTAGGATCTGGTGTAGATTCTGGTGTAAATATCAGCGTTCGCCAGGTGTCACGTCTGATTTACTAAAAGTGTGTACGTCGCAGATTTCAGTGTAGAACTGGCATGGCGTTGATAAATCTGGCGGCTGAAACCATCGTAATTTACATGACACGCCCCTATAAATTCATGCTCCGGGAGGCATAGTCCTGCCCACTTTACGACATAGACTCTCGAAAGATGGCAAAGAAGAAAGAACTTCACTGAGGAGGAAATATCGCCGGCCTGCTGATAAAACCTCGTATCTACAATTTGGTAAGAAACAAAAAATCGTGTTTCCACGATAATAACATAAACATGGCAAAATACAATATTTTATTGATTGGATACATTCTTGGAAGAAAAATAGTCATCCTACCCGAACACAGCTCATATGCATTCTTACATGCAAAATGAAACTTTTTTTTTTTTTGCTCTCCTGTAAAGTTTATCATTTTGAAGATATGAGGTTTTATCAGCAGGCCGACGATATAAATTATCACATCCAAGATGGAGAAAAACAAAATAATTTTATTTGGAAGCCTTACTGTGGCATAAAGGGAGTCCAGAAGGCTGCAGTTTGGAAAACTATTGCTGCTGCGGTAGACACCGTTGGGGTGGAAAACCGGAGTGCAGCAGAGGTTTGATTTAATTCATTAATAAATCGAAGTGACTATTCGAACTTAAAAGTGCGTCCTAGCACAAAAATTGACCGAAATTCTTGTTAGACACACTTCTTAGTGTGGCCAAGATGCCCATTTCTTCATTGCCCACACTTATTTTAAGTGTGTCCAAAGCTAAATTTTTTTTTGGCTGAACTTATTTTAAGCGGTACTTTCTAAGCGGCACTGGAATGGTCATCAACTGGAGCACTTATAAACTTCATGTTATATAGCCTACATAATTGACAATCCAAATGCTTTACATGTAGGTTAAAAAAGTGGTCCGATTTTAAGATGGCCACCAAAAAATGGGTTGCTGCGCTCAGGCGCAGCAGCGCACGGACCAGTGGAGGCCAACCAGACTTGAACCTCCAGCTGTCTCCGTTCAAGGAGCCCCCTCCATCGTGGGAATACGAGGCGGCCGGGGCACGGATGAGTCCCCACCGCCTCGATCGGAGCTGCATGAGGGTAATTGTTAAAATACAGTCTGCATTTCGCTTAATCAAATTGATTGTAATTGTCAGCCGTCTGGCCTGACAAGCAGGTTGTCTCAAAATATAAGTTTAATTAATTTCTCAACACAGGTGTCTTATTTATTTATTTATTCATTTTAGCCTATTCATTCATTCATTCATTCATTCATTTAGCCTATTTATCTATTTAGCCTATTTATGATTTTACTAATAAGAGTAACAACAGCATGACGTCCGCATCACTGCATATGGTTTATTACTCATTTTGACAGCTGCACTCGTTCCTGCATGTTGTTCGCTGGTTTCAAATCTGCGTACACCTGGTCAGACCTGGCGTGAGATTTTTGCGGACCATTTGCTCACGTTCAGATTGATAAATGCCGGGAGTTTTGGCGTACACCCATTTTTTTGGTGTACGCACGTTTGATAAATGAGGGCCAATATGCGCAAATGCCGCGTGTTGAGATTACATGTGCAAATTTTTAAAAAAAAAACGGAAAAATAGGAACGGTACCGGTAGACGCCAATTTGTGCAATCCTACCGCCTACCCCCCCGCCACTAATCAAAATGAGAATAATACCAACCCCCCCGCCCAACAAATTGAGAATCATCACTCCCCCCCGCTCAACAAAATGAGAATCATCACTCCCGCCCCCCGCTCAACAGAATGAGAATCATCTACCCCCCCGCCCAATAGAATTAGAATGCCACCACACATGTGCCCCCATAGTCTCCAAAAATTCTGTGGGAAACACTGCTGTGCACTCCCTGTAACTCATACCACCACAAAAACTGATATCGCCGAATGAAAACTTTCTTTTTTTAAACACTTGCATTCACTCCATTTACTCCTGCCCCGAGTTACTTTGAACATTTCCCCCTCTCATATTCCCCTAGTAGCCTTTATTTTTACGATTTTGTTTCCTTAATTCTCTTTCTTAATTTTGATATATAATTGAAGTTTGTATAATGATGAGAAGGCTGTCAGGCATTGCTTTATTTAGCTGACCGCGACTTGCGTCTGGCAAGCGCATCTGGTTGTTATAATCTGTACTGCAGCAGCCCAATCTTTTCCTTTAGAAATTAATCAACTTTTTTTTTTTTTTTTTTTTTTATTGAGTGGTTGGATATACATATTTAGTTCTCTTACAGGTGTCTAGGCTGGGGCCTGCAATTTGGGTTATTTCTTGTGGTTCTGTTGACGAGTTTTTCCGTAAAATGCTGTAGTGGAGCTGAACACAACTAATTTCTTTTGGTCTAACAGACGACCTGGCGCCCGGACAAAACATTGATAAAACAACTGTTTGGCTACGCTATAATATATGCACATTTTGGGCTCAGCATCATTCTGTCTCTGGAATGTAGCCTACTTATATGAAATGTACTTAAAGTGCGCGCGAATGCAAAATCCAGCCAATCAGCACCATGGGAAGAATGCACTTTTCAACCGTCGCTGAAAATTAGGCGAATATTCGGGGATGCAACCCCGACATCGGGAATATGTCAACGAAAGGACGCTGAACTTTGGCCGAAGATTCAAATATCCCCAAAGATCCCCTGATACTTCGGCGAGACATCACCGATGCCTCGGGGATAACAATATTTCGCCAAAGCTCCGGGGAAGCATCCCCGAGCTTCCCCGTGGCTCTGGAAAGCTTCGGCGAGGCCTCCCCAGCCTGTTTTCCCAACAAAACGTCGGGAACACATCAAGAAAACTTTCAATGCAAGCACTGAAATTTTTTGCAGTTCTCCCGATGCCTCCTGATGGTTCCAGATGGCTCGCAACGCTCCCGAAGCTTCCCCGGGACATCGGGGAACCTGTTCCCGACGCCTCCTGAGGTTCATCAATTTCCATCGGTAGTACATCGCCGAGGCAAAAAATGCCCAGTGGGACTGAGCCTTTAAATTGCACTGATTTATTTGATTAGAATAAACTTTGGAACAGATAATGGCGAGATTCTGCGCTGCAATTTTTTAGAGGTTTCAGACTGCAACTGAATAATTTAAGAGGGATTAAAACAAAACTTGGTACATATGAGATGTTTCATTTATGCTGCGTTCCATCTTCATTTACTCTGACTCAGTGGCATATACACTGATTTTTGTATCATGACAAAATCCCCAAGGTGTTACCTTTATTATGATACCAAGATTATTCAAATGGACCAAGTCGTTGCAGAGATATACTCATTTCATTTTGGGCGTGTAATTTTCGAGCCAGAGGCTCAGGGCTTAAGAGGTTAAATTAAAATTAGATGGCAGATCTAAAACATTTAAATATGAAAAGTAAAACGAATTAAATTAAAAATCTGAGTAGTACAGATTATGCTGTATTCTGTACAAGCCAGGCTTCTGTCATTGTGTTTGAATAATATAATGATATAATCTTTGGACAAACTTTACTATTAGTGGAACTTTTTGTTCAAATATTTTTTTTTTCCTCATACAAATGAGAGTTGTGACACTGGAATGATTTTCAATGAAAAGCATGTCATCCTCTCATTGAAGCAGGGATCAGTTAATCAGATGCTCTCTCATCACTGTCTGGCCAAAGAGCACAGCGGTATAATCATATCAAGGCCAGCAACACGCCCAGTGAAGGTGGTTTCCATTATATCATGGGAAGTGGACTCTCGTTCTTTAATGGAATAAGGTTCCCTTCTGTGTTGCTCTGCACACAATTTTCTCAGAAAGCACAGAATATACAGCATGGGGGATACAGGGTGTCTCTTTTCGCTCCAGGAAGGCAGAATAAAGCTAAGAATGATGTCTTCAAGCCATTGGGCTGAAACAACCTGAAATACCATAAACATTTCCTCCAAAATGTTTTAATTATTGGCTCTGTCTCATTTGCAAGGAGGCTTTGTAGCACCCAGGTACCTAGTTAGGACTCCTCCATAATAGAAACAGTTTGTAAGAAAGATTGCATAAAATGAAACACCCTAAGAAGAAGTGTCATATGACAAGCACAGCTTCTGTTGCAGAGCAGCGTGTCAGCAGTTTCCACAGGAAACGATAACATTAATTTTCTGTCAGTCTAGTTAGTGGGGCTTTAGCACTTCAAAAATATTGGCACAAGTTTATACAACCCCAATTCCGAAACAGTTGGGACAAAGTGTAAATTGTGAATAAAATCAAACTGCAATGACTTTCAGATCACGAGCCAATATGTTACTAACAATAGAACAAAGATAACGTTTAAAATGTTTAAACTGAGAAATTTTACATATTTATCCACAAAATGAGCTTATTTTCTGGCTGCAACAGGTCTTAAAAAAGTTGGGACACAGGCAAAAAAGGGCTGAAAAAGCAATTAATATATCAGAGAATCAGCTGAAAGAACATTTAGCAAGTAATTACGTTAACTGGCATCAGGTGTGTAACATGATTGGCTATAAAAGGGACGTCTTAGAGAGGCTGAGTCTCTCAGAAGTAAAGATGGCCAGACGCTCTACAACCTGAGAAGGCTTGCGTAAAAAAAAAAATTATGGAATACTTTAAAAACAATGTTCCTCAACATCAAATTGCAAAGGCTTTGAAGGTCTCATCATCGACTGCATAACATCATCAAAAGATTCAGAGAAACTGGAAAAATCTCCTAGGGACCAGAGGACATTTATTCCAGGGAAGGCATCCTTGTGCATGATTTTCATTGACATTACTAAATGGGACAATTCAAAAACCACTGTCTGTAAAATACTGCAGCCATCCACAGATGCCACCTAAAATCATGCAAAAAGGGTTGAGCATGATCCAGAAGTGCCTCCGTGTTTTGTGGGCCAAGGCTCATTTAAAATGGACTGCAAAGCAAAGTGTCCTGTGGTCTGAGTCCAAATTTGACATTCGATTGAAGAACATTTAAAGAGGAGAGACCACCCCTCCAGTTATCAGAGTTCAGTTCAAAAGCCAGCATCTCTGATGGTGCGATTAATGAATTAAAATATGGTGTCCACTTCATGTTTTAAAAAGCACCATGAATGATATAAAGGTTTTGGAGCAAAACCCTCCAGAGACATTTATTCCAGGGAAGGCCTTGTGTATTTCAGCAGGACAACAAAGTGGGATGCAAATTCAAAATGGCTGGAAACTCAAGAGAACATTTTGATTAAACAAAAAGTCCATCAAAGGAGACCGAAAAATCCAGCAGCTAGAGGCTTGTATTAAACAAAGTGGGATCAAATTCAAATGGCTAAACTCAAGAAACTTGTCTCCTCAATGTTAAAAAGAAGAGGGGATGCTACACCATGGTAAACAGGCCCCTGTCCCAACTTTTTTTGAGACCTGTAGCAGCCATCAAGTTTGAAATGAGCTCATTTTGTGAATAAAATTGTAAAATTTCTCAGTATCAACATTTGCTGTGTTATCTCTGTTCTATTGTGAATTAAATACTGGCTGGTGTGACTTAAAGGTCATTGCGTTTTGATTTTAAGCACAATTTACACTTTATCCCAACTATTTCGGAATTGGGATTGTAATTCAGCGCCCTTTCTCACAAAGAGCAGATATTCAGCATCTACACAGTCAATTTCTTGCTTTAAAAATTATCAAAAGTGAATTTTATGATGAAATGATACACAAAATTTATCAAATAAGAACCGTTGCTTTCCTGCGTCTGTGATCCCCAGCTTTTCGCAAGGCATTTTGGGATTTCCTTCACTGTGAAGGAACCACATGATGTTTGCTTGAAATTTTACAGAATTGAGGTACCTAACTAGGATGTTTCCTATGCTTCCTACTTAAATGAGACAGTGCAAAGCAGCCATATTCCCTAAAAATGCTAAAAATGTAGGATCCTTCCTTGCAAATGAGACCGAGCAATTAAGGGGTCATCTGGGGTTAAATGAAAAATGACACCAGGAAACAAATCAGAATTAATCTAATGAGGTATATGCAATAACCACCAAAAAAGATACAAGTTGGCATTTTTCTGTTTATGCGGTTGCCATGGTAACCGAGCAAGCTCATTAAATATGCAGAAAACTTCTGGCACCAATTCCGCTTTAACTCTATGATAGAATTCAGTTTTTCTTTCATCATTTAAAAGCCATTTCTTATCCAAATGCAATGACATAGCCATTGTTTGCCCAATTTATCAGTTTTGTGAATTTCGGGCATTTTACTCAAATTTTGAAATTATTTTGCGCAGAATCTGATGAATTCTCAAAATATTCAAAGTATGTAACAGGCAAAATTCCCCTATGTCATTGCATTTCTAATGAAGTAAAGTACCTGCAGTACTGAAGTAAAGTACCTGCATTGATTTTCAATGATAAATAAAGAAGTTATGGCTGCCACACACATGAGAAACGTGGAAAAAGTAATACCTTAGGAAATCAATGGAAAATGCATTAAACCGCATTGAAAAGTTGAGTTCAGTTTTTAATCCTTGTAGCAGTTAGTGATTATTAAAGGTGGGTTATTATAGAATATTTTTATTCCAAAAAAATTTTGGAAAAATAATCAAATTTTGCCCATTTAATCCCAGATCACCCCTTAAGTTACTTTGTCTGTCTATTGAGCCCAGTTGGTAGCTGCCTTTCTATAATTAATGTTTTCAGCAAAATATTGTTGTAGATGTAGAATCAGGGCTTGACTGCAGCTTGCTAGCTTTATTGCAACCGCACCTTTTCACTGGGGTGCTGACTGATGTTATCTAAGATTTCTGGCCAGTTCTGCTCGCAAATATGTCTCTATTAATCAAAACCAACAATATTGTTATTTCAAATGATATGATTAATATGCTCAAATGCCTATTTTTGACACCATGAAACAAGCAAATTACTGAACTTGCTATACTTTTCGAAATGATAATAATTCCCTGAAGATAGTTTTCTAATGAATAACTATGAAGCCTCTGATTAATGTTAGTTGTGACTGGTGAAACCCAGATAATTAATTTGTAAGCTACTAGCATCCATAAAATCTATTTCAAATAAACAGGAGTTCGTAATCAACCATAATGTTCATTTCATTCCGTGGCAGATGAGTGAAGACAAAGAAATAGTTTGAATGATTGTGGGCTGGGTGCAGTTCTTGTAGCCCCCACTAGTGGCCAGTGCTTTTGCAGTCTTTACAAACCTCTATTTAAAGGAGAAGTACCATTTTTACAGTTTTGACATTATTTGTGGCATAAAATACAATCATTTACTCACCCATATAACTTTTGTGTCACTGGAACATCTTCGGAAGATATTTAGGTCCAAAGAGAGCTGCGTATATCAGTATAATGGGAGTGAACGGGCACCGAGAGCGTAGCCTCTAATGGCGCATTATCTGTTGCAAAACTCACTCATTTCACCAATATTTTGTTATGATTTGCTAGTGTTGTTCCCTTTTTGAGTCCGGGGTTGCCTGTTATCGTCATCCGGCGTCTGTAGCTTAACCTACTAACCTCTGAACTGGACGTTGTCATCTCAGGTGCCGTGCGCAGGCTGGCTCATTTGCAGAGTTGCCAAGTCCGCTTATGATACGCGACTTTGGGCTTCTTTTTTCCTGAATTCGCTTGAAAAAATTACGGGTCGTGGGTTGCGGCTTTTTTGGACTTGTTTTTAAAAATATGGTTGCTTGTTAGAAAAGTGTAACAAGCGACGTAATTGTTATACACTTATGGTTGCTATTTCCCCCCGATTCCTTGATTGACGCCGTCTGCTCACAACCTCAGGAGTAATGGGAGAGAACACGCCCTCCCTACAAGCCCCTGGAGCAACCAAATGAAAGATAATGTCCCTCTCCCTCCCAACAAAATGAAAGAGATTCCACCCGAGGTCTACACCATCTTAGTATTCATGGATTTCAGTCACGTGACGTTTTTGTTGTGAGTGCCATCTTGAGTACCTACCAGGGACCGAGGCGCAGCTACGACCATAGACTTGTATGGGCTATGATGAAGGATGTCTCTGTCTTTATTTCTCCATAACAACAGACTAACTCTACATTTTCCCGCTTATTACACGGCTTATGAGTGAAATTATTAATTTCAGCGTAATGTTGATCAAAATCGACTTTTATCGATTTATAAATTGCATCATTTCGCGAATCTGCAAGTCCTGTCACTTCTCCGCTGTTTTGCTCACCCTCCTCGGTTGTGTGTTGGCCTGTGACTAAAACCGGGTACCCGGTCCCCCGAAAGGTTCGGGTCCCGGGAAGAAAACTGAAATACCCGTTTCCCGAAAATCAGTACATTGATTGTGCACACGATAAAATGATGGGTAATCATTAATGGCATCACCCAGACATTTGCTTATGTAGGCTGCATTATTTATTCCTGTAGCTCACGACTGTCATGCGCCAATGATTAGCTTATCAACTTACTTGAATGGGAAACAGATGGAGAATCAATCAGTGTCAATTTGGAGATTTTAATCAAGAATGTATTTATCCCTACCCCTTGGTCTACTCAGCTCGCGCTCGCTAGCTGCCTTTTGATCTCATCGGTGTCATGGTTTTTTTTTCTTTTTCTTTTCAATAGTTATGATGATGAATTTTGATGAAATTGATACAAAATACATGATATATTTATTGTCGTTGTGATTGATAGTCCCGGTTGATAGTAATAGTGATGACGAATACAGCGATTCGGTATTCGGTAACGATTGAAGTTGATGGAATAATTATCAAATGATGATGATAATGAGGAAATAGGAAATTCAGGGGTGCAGATATGATTTTGAGTTTTGACGATGGGATTGTTATGATGGAATAATGAAATACTTACTATTAATGATAATAATGACGTCAGTCGGACATCCGTACACTTTGATATAGTAAGTTAATTTGGAAAATACATTTGGAAAGTAAAATATCGTATTCGTAAAATACCTGATCCAACATTCGTGAGTTGGCAATGAAATACCACCTTGAAAGAGCTTTTCGTTGTAAGTTATCTTTCTGTTTCTCGGTCTTTCTTTCTTTAGTGTACGTAAACCAGTGGCGTAGCCAGAACTTAAAATTTGGGTGGGCACTAAACATCTCTTTAAAACATTTATTCGTTCTGACTCGATCGCAGTCATTTTTTTTCTAATTAACTATACATTCAATCCGAAAACACTCCGCACTATCAGGTGTTGCTTATTCACCTCGTTCAGGCAAAAGACAATCATTCATTTGGATGCGCAATTTTGTGCTTTTCATATCAGTGGCATAGCCACACCTGAAAATTGAGCAGCCACACAACATCGGTTTATTACAATTATTGTACCTAACTTGTTCTCAGCCATTTTCCTTTGTTAAAGCAATTTCCATTTATATGAATAATCAGCTGGCAAAAAAAGACACGGCTTCTTTCGTAGTGCGATCTAAGGGCGACTAATCAATAGGAATAATTCAGTTCAGCAAAATAAGTTACTCATAAGTTGTGCTTAGTTTTAATAATACTTTTCGAGAGGTAAACTGTTCTGGAACTTCCGCTACCTTCGGCTCATCAGGCGATCTAACCTGTGCTTCATGATCGATTGAATTATTCAAACTGAACCAAAGACAGAGATTTGAAATGCACAAAATTGCGCATCCAAATGAATGATTGTCGTTTTGCCTGAATGAGATGAACAAGCAACACCTGATATTGCGGAGTGTTATCGTATTGAAGGCATAGTTAATCAGAAAAAAATGATTGAGATCGAAGCAGAACTAATTGTTTTAAAGAGATATTTATTGCCCACGCAATTTTAAGTTCTGGCTGCGCTACTGACGTAAACGTATTTGAAACTTTGAGGTAAAGAATTAACACGGACATGCATGCATCGTAGACGAGAGCTGTGACACCGGGTCCGAGGCCCTGATCGCAGTTTTGGTTTCCAGCCACAACGTGGAAGGAGCCTCCACTCTCCCTGTAACAAGTTACAAGTCATTTATCTAACATCAAAATTAGTCTGAAGCTGTTTAATGAAGGTAAAAATGAAACATAAGGTAAATATCCTGCATAGTTCTTCTCCTCTGTCTCTTCCGATCAGAGCAGCGTCCCTAGCAATGGCCTGTTTCACTTAGCAACAGTCTGTTATACAGAAATAAAAGACCGTAAAATGTAGAATCAAAGTGTAATTCATTAATCAAAATGCAGTATTCAAAAGAGCCGTATCATAAAAAATGTTAATCCACTCTTTTTGTGAGACTTCTTGTCACAGCCCATGGGGTGACAGATAGACAGCCTGTTGTAAGTCAGTACCCAAAATGGCGGCGCCTAGAGTTTGAGAGCGGTCACGTGCGTCTATGACGTCAGCTGACATGTATGAATTGTCTAATTTATATTGGGCTTGTTTTTGAAGCTGCGGTCCTTATTTGTCTTATCAGAGTTGGCAACCCTGCTCATTAGCTCAGCGACGGTCGGCTGCTTTACATGCTGGTAAAACATCATGGTTCGTGTTTGCGTTTTTCCAACTTGTTGCAACAAAATGACCAGTTGGACAACGTTTAGCTTCCATAGGCTACCTTTACACAATTTGGAATTGCTAAAGCTCTGGCTAGTTGCGCTGAAAATAGACCCGAATACTCAAGTGGAAGCACTGAGGCGTGCGGATCTTGGGGTTTGCAGTGCTCACTTCGCTACGGAAGATGTCCAGTTCAGAGGTTAGTAGGTCAAGCTACAGACACCGGATGACGATAACAGGCAACCCCGGACTCAAAAGGGGAACAACATTAGCAAATCATAACGAAATATTGGTGAAATGAATGAGTTTCGCGACAGATAATGCGGCATTAGAGGCTGCGCTCTTGGTGCCCGGTTCACTCCCATTATACGGATATATGCAGCTCTCTTTGGATCTAAATATCTTCCGAAGGACTTCTCGTGACACAAAAGTTATATGGGTGAGTAAATGATTGTATTTTATGCCACAAATAATGTCAAAACTGTAACAACGGTACTTATCCTTTGACCAGATAAATTTCCATTAAGAACATTTTTCTCTTTTTATAGGATGTCCAGGCAAAAAAATAAGATATAAGATAAGACACACTTTATTGAACCCCGTGGGGTAATTTGTCCTCTGCATTTGACCCATCCTATAGTTAGGAGCAGCGAGCAACCACAGAGCAGCGCCCGGGGACCAACTCCAGTTCTAAAGCCAGTTGCTTGGTCAGGGGTACTGGCAGGAGTGTTCCTGTAATGCATGTTTTGTAATGCAGTACCCGGAGGAAACCCAGGTGAACACAGGGAGAACATGCAAACTCCACACAGAAAGGCCTCAGGCCGGATTCGAACCCATGACCTTCTTGCTGTGAGGCAGTAGTGCTAAGCACTGTGCCACCGTGGCACCTGGCACAGATAGAACAGTTATAAATGAGGAGGGATAGACCAAAGCAGGGGCAAACTCTGAAGAGCTATTTTGGGGTCAAGGGCCTCGCTCAAGGGTCCAACAGCAGAGCTCTTCCCAACTTCCTCAATCCAGTCCCAGGTCAGCATCCAAACCCGCACTGGGGTCTCAAACCAGTGACCCTTCAGTTACAGTTACAGACCCTTCAGTTTCAGTTAATCAACCTACTGCAAGGCTACCCTGTCGCCCCGGGGTTGGTAATCTGTAGGTTGGGCTAGGCCTGCATATTAGTCATATAACATACTGGTCTGATACCTGCTTTAATAGTCAGACAACTTGTTCATGGACGTCCTCATCCAGCACATCATCCAGCACATCATCCAGCACTGGGTGTCTGTAATACCAGTATTCAGTTAATACTATTCACAGGTATTGAAGAGTAATTGCATACAGGTTTTGATTCCAGAGGAAAAGGAACAATGTGTAACCAGCAGATAAAACAGCAAGCAGTTGTGAAAATCCCTTTGAACCTATATTCTATAAAAAAAGAACAAAGAAAAATGTAAGAAATGTTTTATATCTTTTGTTTATTGTACAGTAGCTATTTTGAAATGAGTTGTCTGCAACACGTTCCAATAAAGTTGGGACTGGTGCATATAGAACACTGTGTAACATCACTTCTTCTTTTAATAATACTTCATATATTCATGTTAGAACATACGACACTAGTTGTTGGAGTTTCAAAAGTGGAATTTGTTCCCATCCTTGCCTGGAATAGAACTTCTTTTCGTCAACTTTCTGTGGTCTGTGTGACCACACATTTAGTCTAGCACACTCACTCTGTGAGTACAAAGCCATGCTGCTTCTACAACTGTGTCAGATTGAGCCTTCATAAATGTGCAAATTGCCTATACTGAGAGCATTAATGAAGCCCTAGACCATGACAAATGCTGGTTTTTGAACATGTCATTGATAACAGCTCTTCTCTTCAGCCCTGATAACACAATTTCCATTATTTCAAAAACAATTAGAAAGAGCTATCAGACTACAGCAGTCTTTTCCACTTTGTGTTAATCCATTTCAGATGATCTGAAACCCAGAGAAGTTAGTATGCTTCAGGATGATGTTGAGGAGTCTTCACTTGCATTTGATGGTGCCATGACAAAATGTTCACTGACACAGGTCTTCAGAAGAATTTATGAGCCCATGTGGTTATGTCCATTACAGAACCATGTTGGTTCTTAATGCAATGCCGACTAAGGGCTTGAAGGTCATGCACACCCAAAACTGGTATTAGTTTTCATCTTTAGTGCACTGAGATTGCTCTGACTTCCCTGGATTCTTGGAATCATTTTACTAAATTATGGACAGTCAGTGGTGAAATCCCAAAATTCTGAGCATTCCATTGTTAAGAAGCATTTTTCTTCAACTGTTTGATTATTCATTCATGTAGCTTTTGGTGAACGGGCAAATCTCAA
Organism: Gymnothorax javanicus; assembly: GCA_029692085.1. Taxonomy (NCBI): domain Eukaryota; kingdom Metazoa; phylum Chordata; class Actinopteri; order Anguilliformes; family Muraenidae; genus Gymnothorax; species Gymnothorax javanicus. The sequence continues at coordinate 86,247,083 of CM056196.1, forward strand.
CAATCACGCTGATAGCCTACCATGCCTTTTGTGAGCTTATAATCAAAATTGAATCACCTGTTACCTATTGATCTGTTCACCTGTGAAATGTTCTACAGGGGTGATTCTCTGAAAATTGCTCAACTTTTCTAGTCTTTCCATTTCACTGTCCCAATTGTTCTGGAACATTCACCATCAATCAAATTTGAAATTCACAAAAATGTACAAAAATCAACACATTTGATCAGTGAATCTTGTGGCAAACTGCCAGAAAAGCAGGCACAGACAGGGCAACAGTATGGCAAGAGTCTCATCCACTGGGAAATAATTTTATTTACAGACATGAACCAAAAAAACAATTGGCTTTGTAAGCCTGAAGACACTTCGGGAATTAGCCACAGTCACGTGGTAGAGTAGCGTTCAGAGTGAGACCTTCTGGAGGGAGCTTAAATTTGGGATTCCCCCATCTCTCCGTCTTCAGACTCTGATAGAAAAATAGAGAGAACAGCAGTTAGTAACGCGCCTGCGAAACAGACTCCCAGCCAACCTGTCCCCGTTTGCTGCAGCGCCAGCGTTATACTGCGGTCTTGTTTGATTTCAACGGCGATCAGCTGCTTCGCCTCATGCACATGAACAGCCCTTCTCGCACGCCTGGCCGCAACTGGTGGGAGCTGTCCAGTGCAGAGCAGCGGCCAGGGGTCCTGAACGGAGTCCCGGCTGACATGACCTGTCTATATGGCTGCCGGAGGAGGACCATAAGGGGAGGTTAATTGGGCAGTGTGTCATGGATGGCAGGCGTGTCTGTTGTTCCGGTCGCCACAATCTTTAAAGGGGACCTTTTATGCCGTGACATATTTTGTGCCCTATATAATATATAGCGTTACAATGAAGGATGTTCATATTAAATGTGGCCCAAGTTTCTAATCAGTTAAATGTATGTAGAAGCGATTCCTGCGAGCAAAAACCTCAGGTTTCCTACAGCTCCGAACTCTTTGTTCCCAGTGTTTTTACTTCTCTTGCTACAGTTCAGCATTATAATGTGACAGATTTATTTATATGGTCATCAGCTCCAGGCATATGATGAAGTCACTTAAAAAAAAATTAAATGCTCTGTCGTCAACTACAATGACCAACATAACTTTAAATGTCTTCATTTTCAGCCCGCCTTAGAGGAAACAATGGCTTACATTTATTTTTAAGAAGAATCTATGGCTTGCCTAGTAAATATTTCTGCTTTCTGTAAACATTTACACTGAATTCAAAGTGTAACGTTAGTTAAGCATTTATGACTCACTCACCTGCTTATGCAGCTAAATGCCACTCTCAGAATAGTGTAGCATGAATGCATTACATTTCCATAATCATTGCATAATTTCATTGCTAAGTACCTACTGAATTGAATGTGTATATGAATCATTATAATTTAGTTGGAAGCAAAGCATGAGACACGACGGGAGAAACAGATAGAATGGGTGACAATTGTTTAATGGAATTCATTTGCGGAAAAATGGCACAGCCATTCGCTAGAAATGGACTGTTTGCTTACGGCTGCTGTTATACAAGTTTTTGCACTGAACCACTGTTAACATCAGAGACTGAATTAAAAGTGTAGTTAATGTCTTATGGGAACTGCATGTAGTACTTGTTTATGAATGCAATGACCATCCTTACTTAGCATGCAGAAATTACTTTTCCATTCTTATTGTGTAGTTTAATAGTTATTAAATCAGTCGTGTAATTAGAGACTGTTGCTAGTAGCTGGGGGATTTTGACTTGGTCGGTCTTTGTTGACATATGAGGCCGCTGATTCTGTTCTCTGGCCAATTGGCTAATTGCACAAGATGGCGCTGACTACATTCTGAAATATGCTGGTTTGCTTGACAATTTCCAGTTTGCTTCTGCTACTTATCCATCTACATCAGATACTGAGCAGATGACAGGTTTATCATCTTGAAAATGTGATTTTAGCTATAGCTGATATTCCCAAGATTTGGCTTAATTAACCATGAATGGTGCTCGCCAGATCTGTCTCGATTACCTGTTACTGATGTTTGTTCATTGGCACTCTTAATGAGACATTAGCTGCTCCAGCGAGAAATATAGTTTCTAACTAGCATCACATTCCTACCTGTTCTCACTGATGAGTGTGATGAACTGGCTTTAAGCGGCAGACAACAAATGAGAAAATATCTGATGATTAATGTGTAAATATTCCATAACTTCGAAATGCCATTTCATAAATCTAACATTCGATCTAAGCATATTTTAGTATTGTCGATACTTTGTTTCCCCACTCAGCATCAGCTGCACTCTCAAGACCATCACTTCTGGAGCTATGGTTAGCTGAGCACATTTAAAGGAGGAGACCGCACCTCGGCAAAGTATATTTCAGCAGAAAGTAGAATTCTTGAAGTGTCTAAAACGCATAGTTTTATAAATTTTAATTTGGTAATGATCCAGTGCAACGCATTTTAAAACTGGCAAGTCTTCAAATCGGCATCAATATCAGGGGGCAGACATTTTTACTTGGGGAATCTAAGGCTGCGTTCGGAAAGCAAACTTGTCCACTCGCTCACTCACTCTCTTCATATTGTTTTCAATGTAGAACATTCTCTACATACTGCCCTATACAGTGGGTGAGAGTACATTTCGAACGCAGCCAAAAAACTTCATCTAATGAAATGCCAGTGCTGCAGTGCATGTGGCGTCATTTATTCTCTTTCGTGATGTCCGTTGTTCTCTTTACTTTCATCCAGGCCACGTAGTTGTTCAGGGGGCCTTCAGTAAGCTCACCCTTTACGGCTTGACTGCCTGCAAGCTGTTTGTAAATCAGGCCAGCTTAAGTAAAATCAAACAATTTATCGACTGAGCGACCAAGACCAATCCATGACAAAAATTAGAAATGGTAATGAAAAAGTGAATGCCTCTTGCCTACATTTATATGATTAATATGGCATTGTAAGGATGGCAGTATAAATGCAGAAATCCAAAACTTTCACTGACTTTGCAGCATTTATTTTCGATTGTCACTCAGCAGTGCAACGTGCCTTCAACGCCCTTTAGCTGCGACTACATTCAGAATATAGATTGGATTCTCGTGGTTTATTGCTTAATGAGCCACGCAAACTAATTTACGCAAATCTGTGCTGCTACACAAGCACAGAAATTATAAAGGCATATTGATATGTTACACCGTCATTTATGTGCAGAAGAACACGCCTCATAATTTTGTGGTGCAATGCACAACAATGCCATCAAAAATAATTTAGACGGTGGTCGGTTTTTACCAATTAGTCTGAGCAACTGTGGCTAATAGGGAGCTGTAACCTGAGACATGTTTCGATTATTAAGCATTTCAAGGTGAGGTTTCCGAAGATCAAATTCAAAATCAGAAGATTCCCCAAGTAAAAATGTCTGCCCCCTGATATTGAAGCCAATTTGAAGGCTCGCTGGTTTAAACATGCGTCGCACTAAATTAGTATCAAATTTAAATATTCAAGAATTCTACTTTCCGCTGAAATATACTTTGCTGAAGTGCGGTCTCCTCCTTTAAGAAAACCATAATGATGTAGAAGTACTAGCTAGCTAGTTGCATCAGAAAATGTAAAATTAAATTCAATATAAAAACGAAACAGAAAATCTGGCCCTGGTTGTAAGAGCCAGCTAATAGCGAGTTAACTTGATTGCTAGCTCTCAAGCAAGCCTTGCAGGCTACTTAACTTTGCTACTGCTTGATGAAAAAACGTAAGTTAGCTCCAGATATTAATCTAATAAGGAAATTTGGGTCGTGCAACACTGGTTGTTCGTCACTTAAAGCCCGTTCATGACAGTCACCAGAGCGAACGGCTAGAAATGTGTTGCTCATCGGAAACCCATTGGAGCAGCAAATGTCTCATTAGGCCTGCCAATGAACAAACATCGGTAACAGGTAATTGAGACAATTCTTGCGAACATCATTTACGGTTAATTGAGCCAAATCTTGGGAATATCGGCTATGGCTAAAATCACATTTTCGGAATAATATACCCGTCATCTGCTCAGCATCTGATGGAGATGGATAAGTAGCAGAAGCAAACCGGAAATTGTTAAGCAAACCTGCGTCTTTCAGAATGTAGTCAGCGCCATCTTGTGCACATAGCCAATGGGAGCAGAACTCATCTTGTAGTAAAAACTTATAAGTCTGACTAGACAGAAATAGTATAGCAGGGTAAGGGGAACTTTAATTAGATGATTACATAATTGATCTGCATTTGTCTTTGAGTAAGGAGACACAACAGTGCGTGAGGTCATGACTTTGTTTGTGTCTGTGGAGCAGGATTTAAGGAATTAGTGATGTATCCTCGTCCGGCTTCACTGATCATAATTGCAATGCTGTCAAATGCCCTGAAACAATCCTTGAGGTCATTAAGGCCAGAACCCGAGAGCATTTGTCCAAAGACACTACTTGCGCCACGCCTCGCCTTTTCAGACCCCAACGTGATCAAGCCATTGGGCTGTGGATGGCTGGAACATCCCAAAATAGCATCGCCCAGCATTTTGGGGTAAGCCAACCCATAATCTCTAACCTTGTGGCTCGTTACCAGGAGACTGGAAGCACCAATGATCGACCCCAACCTGGTTAGTCTTGGGTCACGACCCCAGCCCAGGAAAATCAGATCCGCCTCGTCCACCTGAGAGATCGGATTCGAACCTGCACCAGGACGGCTCAGGAGACCCCAGGAATCCACAGACCAAGGATCAGCAGAAGAACAGTGAGTCGCCGACTTGCAGAGTGAGGGATCAGAGCCCACAGGGCATGGGTTGGAATGCAGCTTGATGCACGGCGCAGGGCTACCAGGCTTCGCTGGGCTGAAGAAAATGGTCAGAGATGAGTCCCCAACCGATTCTGGAGGAATGTTGTCTTCAGTGATGAGTCCAGATTTTGTCTGTACCAACATGATGGAAGGCAGAGGGTCTACAGACGGCGTGGTGAGAGATACGCGGCCCCCTGCATTGCTAAGACAGATCGCTTTGGAGGAGGCTCGGTGATGGTCTGGGGTGCCATTCGGTGCGGCTGGAGGTCCGACCTGGTCATAAGTAATGGAAATCCTAATGCAGCCCACTACTGTGACCTTGTCATCAGACGTGTCTTACATCACAGACCACCCTGAGGTCGCGTTCATGCAAGACAACACACAACCTCACTCAGCACATGTGGCCCAGCAGCTCCTGGCCCAGAATGGTGTGCAAGTGACCTTTCAGCCCTGACATAAAGTGCATCGAGCATGTGTGGGACCTGTTGGATCGGCGGGTTCGGCAACGCACTCCAGCGCCCAGGCCGAGGGCGGAGCTCCAAGAAGCCCTTCTCCAGGAGTGGCAGGCCATTCCCCAGCAACAGCTCAACAGAATGGTGCTGTCCATGCCAAGACAAGTGATGGCTTTGTTACAGGCACATGGCGGTCACACTCGGTACTGATTGGAGTTGATCTTTGTTTTTGATTTTGTTGTTAAAGTTGTCATTGTTGATTCTTTTGTCATTCTTTTTTTTGTTGATGTTATCTGAAATTTTGTTGAAGTTGTTGTTATGGGTAAAGTCAATTAATGGTTACAAATTTGAATCCGAGTTTGGCTACAATTCTGGTTATCAGTTTTTAAAGTCCATCAGTGTATATATATATATATTAGTGGAGGGACGCGATTAAAAAAATGAATCAAATTAATTAGAGGCTTTGTAATTATTGAATCTCGATTAATCACATTTTTATCAAATAGCAATATTTCACACAATAAGCTAAGTGTTTCCATTCAAATAAATTTTGGTTGACAACTGAGTCAATGAATCGACATATCCCAGCCGGCACTCGACCGACCTTCAACGTAGAAATATGGTTGAAATTATGTCAGTTGTCATTTCAGTGTTGAAACGTTATTGAAACAACAAATAACTCTGATGGTTGTAACCCAGCCGGCACACGACCGACCTTCAACGTTGAAATATGGTTGAAATTATGTCAGTTGTTGATTCAACGTTGAAACGCTATTGAAACAACGTTTAACTCTGATGGTTGTAAAAAGGTTAACAAAATGATCTCAAATCAACACTGAAATTTGAACAAGGTTTATTTATTTATTTCCGTTTTATTTCAACAGGGTAACCCTTTCAGTTAGGAAACTGCTCTTCCAAGGGGCCCTGCACAATAAAAATAAACAAAAACATTAACCAAACCAACGAGTGACAAAGTGTAGAATACATAGAGATACATACTCATAAGACAAGGGGGGCGGGATATACATACACATATATACATAGCTACACATATACATACAAGGTTTGTTTCACAACGTTGAAAAAACGTTGCGAAATCAACGTTGATTCATCTTTCAAAATCAAAACATAATTCAATGGTGATTCAACTATGATCCATGACGTTGGTTCAACAGTGAAAAAATGTTAAAATGCCAGCTGGGATACGTTAACTTAAACAACAAAATGTTTTATTCATCTATATTTATCTGTGCATTTTTCATCTGTCTACTACAACCCCAATTCCGAAATAGTTGGGACAAAGTGTAAATTGTGAATAAAATCAAAATGCTATGACTCAGATCACATGAGCCAATGGGCTCTAAATTCATAGACCAGGCGCAGGCGCGGCGAATGGGGGGTGCGCCGCGCCAACGGGGTGTGTCCAGGCGTATGTTGCAATTTCGTGCCCGGTGCAGCCTAGCGCAAGCACTCCTCTGTCCCGCCTCTGTCCCTCCTGCCGGCGCAAGTGGCAAGGAAGGCGTGTTTGGGTATAACACAGCCGAGTCAAATCTTCACCAATCAAATGAGCTCCTCTCCTCGCCTTTAATGTGTTGGAATATAGAAGCCTCTGTCCTATATCTGCATGATGCGTTAATGTTGCATTTTACTTTGCTGCTTCAGGCATGTTTTCTGTACCGCTTACGTCTACATTAAGCATTACGAATATGAGTTAGCTGGCTAGCTAGGGCATTCGCGAATTATTATCATTAGGGAACTTGAATGGAATTACTACGAAACTACGTCAGATCATTCAAACTTATGAAGTTGGAATTAAATCGACGGTTGCTCATTAATTTTTCTGCCTGCATCATTGGGAAGAGAAACGATGGATAGCGTGTTCCTATTATTACACCCTGTTGCCGCTTAAAATTTTGGGATTAACACGCATGGACAACAATGCAAGATACCTTACACATTTATTTTCAATATGTGATCTTAACTCAGTACGAGATCATAGCAATCAGGCTGTATTCCTTTCCCCCACTAAAAACGATAAAACCTAAGTGACAATAATAGTATTAAGCTGCTTGCACACTGGACGCGAAACAAATTTTTCGCACGACAGATTACATTCAGAGTCAATGCAAAGATGCTAATACACGCGTGTATTTGCGTCTTTGCATTGACTTTGAATGTAATCAGTTGTGCGAAATATTCGTTTCGCGTCCGTTGTAAAAGCAGCTGAAGGGCACATACCCACATAGCCTACACACGCACTCACGCGCCCAATGTACACATCTCTCTCTCTCTCTCTCTCTCTGATCTGACATCAGGACAATCGATATAGATACTATAATTTATGTGCTGATTCAGATAGTTACATTAAATAGTGGTTGCTGTAATTATTTATTGCATTGAAATGTGCCTGACATTCTGGAAACCTGTCTGTGAGGTTTCGGTGACATGTGCGCAGTGTGCGCCGGTCAGCCAAATTACCACTGCGCAGAAAGTAAACCAGGTTGGAGCTGGCGAGCTTTCTGCGCAACTGCAGCGAAGACTTTTTCTACGAAACTGTCACTGCGTCATGATGAGTATGTGACACCTCCCCCTACTACGCCGCCACACCCATCTCAAAAAGACGTTAAATCTACCAAAAGGCTGCGACGGTTTTGCACCTCACGAAATTACCACTGCGCGGGCTGCGCCGAACGAAATTACCACTGCGCGGGCTGCGTCAAGCTACGCCACGCTGCGCCACCCTGCGCTGCGCCAAGAAATTAGAGCCCAATATGTTATTTACAATAGAACATAGATAACAATTCAAATGTTGAAACTGAGACATTTTACATTTTTATCCACAAAATGAGCTTATTTCAAATTTTCTGGCAGCAGGTCTCAAAAAAGTTGGGACACAGGCAAGAAAGGGCTGAAAAAGCAATTAATATACAAGAGAATCTGCTGAAAGAACATTTAGCAAGTAATTAAGTTAACTGGCATCAGGTGTGTAACATGATTTACTATAAAACGGATGTCTTAGAGAGGCTGAGTCTCTCAGAAGTAAAGATGGCCAGAGGCTCTCCAACCTGTGAAGGCTTGCGTAAAAAAATTGTGGAATACTTTAAAAACAATGTTCCTCAACATCAAATTGCAAAGGCTTTGAGGGTCTCATCATCGACAGTGCAAAACATCATCAAAAGATTCAGAGACACTGGAAAAATCTCTGTGCATAAGGGACAAGGCCGAAGACCTTTACTGGATACCTGTGATCTTCGGGCCCTCAGACGCCACTGCATCACTCACCGGCATGATTCTGTCATTGACATTACTAAATGGGCCCAGGAATACTTCAAGAAACCACTGTCTGTAAACACAGTCCACTGTGCCATCCACAGATGCCACCTAAAACTCTATCATGCAAACAAGAAGCCATTGTTGAGCATGATCCAGAAGTGCCACTGTGTTCTGTGGGCCAAGGCTCATTTAAAATGGACTGGAACAAAGTGGCAAAATGTCCTGTGGTCAGACGAGTCCAAATTTGACATTCTTGTTGGAAATCATGGGCGTCGTGTCCTCTGGGCTAAAGAGGAGAAAGACCACCCCTCCTGTTATCAGCGTTCAGTACAAAAGCCAGCATCTCTGATGGTATGGGGATGCAATTTAAACTTTGTCCCAACTATTTTGGAATTGGGGTTGTACATTCACAGATTAGTGCAAACTCAAAGTGCAATTACAGCCGTTATATTCGCACTTTACGACTTTAGGTGCATTTCCACCATCTACCGGGCTAGAGTGTGTGCATCAATGTTACCGGTGTGCCATAAATTAGGGAACTGAGAAAGGTGTGATTAAATGCTTTTTTTTTTTTTACGCGTTATTTTTTCCTGTAATGAATTAATGGAAATTAACGCGTTAAAGTCCCAGCCCTAATATATATATATATATATATATATACACACAGTCGCGCCAAAAATGATTCATACCCCTACCAATTTTTGGTTTTTTTTCGATTTTTTTTTGACAAATCAAATTTATTCTTGCACAAATGACACAGTAAGTTGACATAAGGCTGTAAGAAGTACAGTAAACAATTTTTCAAGAAATACAATAGTTTTTGGTATTTTATTTGACAGATTTACAAAAAATGCCACGTCCAGAATTATTCATACCCTTTTCTCAGTAATTGATGGCAAAGCCTTTATTCACGATTACGGCCTCCATTCAAGATTACAGCCTCCAAACACTTCCTGTGGTTGATCACAAGGTTTCTGCATGTCTGCATGGGGATTTTGGCCCACTCCTCTTTGGCAAACTTTTCCAGATCCTTATGGTTTAAGGGTTTCCTTGCCATGACCTTGGTCTTCAGTTCCCTCCACAGATTCTTGATAGGATTGAGGTCGGAGCTCTGGCTTGGCCACTCCAAAACGTTCACTTTGTTGTCCACTAACCATTTCTTGACGGATTTGGCCATGCGTTTAGGATCATTATCCTGTTGGAAGATCCATTCCTGCCCAAGACCAAGTTTTTCGGTGGATTGCTTAATTTTTTTACAGAGGATCTGGATATCCTGGTCCTGTTTCATGATGCTATTAACCCTTTCGCAGGCACAGCGACATTTTTGTCGTTTTAACCAACGTGTTTTATAAAGTCTTCTTTAAATTCCCCGATTGCGGGAATTCCCTTGTTAGTTACACTCATTACCATTGGCTGTCTCTCAGGTCACCCAGCACTGTATTTTTAGCCGTGAACGAGGCATGGGATTTCCTAAAAACGCTAAATCGAGACTACTTCGGTCAAATTGTGGGACATGTGAACATGGCATCGGAGTACAAATAGGCATTCTAGCTGTGTTTCTAAGCGTAAATACAACGTGGATGAAGTTTTTGCTTTTTATTGAATGACTCTGACGATGAGTTTGAATATCCAGAGAGCGGGGAGTGACTTGGATCCAAACGATTTTAGCGATTCTGGAGAGGATTAAAACATAAAAACATCAGTTATGGGAAACTTATTATGAGATTTGGTGTTATTTTTTTGTTATTTTGAATAACAATCATATTTTGGTAAAAACCCAAAATTAATCCGTCCGTGGGGGTATGCATCTGGGCCAAAATTTGCCTGCGAAAGGGTTAACTTTAACAAGGTTTCCGGGCCCATTTGCTGAAAAGCAACCCCAGAGCATGATACTCCCGCCGCCTTGTTTGACCATTGGGACCGTGTTTCTCAGGTTGAACACTTCACCTTTCTTAGGCCTCTTAGACTTCCCCAACCCAGACACACAAGAACTAGTCTAGCCTTCGCAAAAGCTCACCTGGATGAAGATATAAGCTTCTGGCTGTCAATGTTATGGACGGATGAAACAAAGATGGAGCTGTTTAGGCACAGAGATGGGGCTTTTGTTTGGTGTAAGAGGTGAAGCATTCGACCTGAAAAACACGGTCCCAACGGTCAAACAAGATGGCAGGAGTATCATTCTCTGGGGTTGCTTTTCAGCAAATGGGCCCGGAAACCTTGTTAAAGTTAACGGCATCATGAAACAGGATATCCAGATCCTCAGTGAAAACATCAAGCAATCCGGCGAATAACTTGGCCTTGGGCAGGAATGGATCTTCCAAAAGGATAATGATCCTAAACACACGGCCAAATCCGTCAAGAAATGGTTAGTGGACAACAAAGTGAACGTTTTGGAGCAGCCAAGCCAGAGCCCTGACCTCAATCCTATCGAGAATCTGTGGAGGGAACTGAAGACCAAGGTCATGGCAAGGAAACCCTCAAACCTTACAGATCTGGAGAAGTTCGCCAAAGAGGAGTGGGCCAAAATCCCCGTGCAGACGTGCAGAAACCTTGTGATCAACCACAGGACGCGTTTGGAGGCTGTAATCGTGAATAAAGGCTTTGCCATCAATTACTGAGAAAAGGGTATGAATAATTCTGGACAAGGAATTTTTCGTAAATCTGTCAAATAAAATACCAAAAAGTACTGTATTTCTTGAAAAATTGTTTACTGTACTTCTTACAGCCTTATGTCAACTTACTGTGTCATTTATGCAAGAATAAATTTTATTTGTCAAAAAATATCACGAAAAAAACAAAAATTGTTAGGGGTATGAATAATTTTCGGCACGACTGTAATATATATACAGTCATGGCCAAAAATATTGGCACCCCTTGCACTTCTTCAAATAATGCACCATTTCTCCCAGAAAATTGTTGCAATTACAAATGCTTTGGGTTTTTTTTTTTTTGCTAAAAAAATGTATAAACCTCCCTTTTGGGCATTCAAGAAAATTATGATAGGTCTCTTTTTAACATGTTTCTTTTTGATGTTTTTAACTAAATGTGGGAATTTACTATTCACTTATATCAAACCCTTGCTCGGGGCCTTGTTCAATAGTGACTCATCTCTAATCCCAATGCATTGATATATTATTTTTTGTTTATGGAAAGCCGAGAGTGATCATAATTATTATTATCAAAGGAAAGAATCCTGGAGCATATAGTTAAAACAGGCAATTTATTGCGATGCAGGTGAATGATTTTTCGACACAAAGTCTTCTTCGGAGTCAAACCTCTGAAGAAGACTTTGCGTTGTAACGTCAGTCACCTGCATCGCAATAAATTGCCCATTATAACTGTGTGCTCCAGGACTCTTTCCTTTGATATTTGATCATCTATCGCTTTTCTGAGAGGCACTGGTTTTTGACTATAGTTTTTCAACTGAGGCACGGATTTCTCCTTGGTTTTACTATAATTACACCCCAAATCCGAAATAGTTGGGACAAAGTGTAAATTGTGAATAAAATCAAACGCAATGACTTTCAAATCACACCAGCCAGTATTTTATTCACAATAGAACAGAGATAACATAGCAAATGTTGGAACTGAGAAATTTTACAATTTTATCCACAAAATGAGCTCATTTCAAACTTCATGGCTGCTACAGGTCTTAAAAAAGTTGGGACAGGGGCCTGTTTACCATGGTGTAGCATCCCCTCTTCTTTTTAACACAGAGTGGAGGCGTCTGGGCATTGAGGAGACAAGTTTCTTGAGTTTAGCCATTGGAATTTGATCCTACTCTTGTTTAATACAGGCTTCCAGCTGCTGGAGAGTTTTGGGTCTCCTTTGACGGACTTTTCGTTCGTTTATGCGCCAAACATTCTCAATAGGTGAAAGATCAGGACTGCAGGTAGGCCAGTTCAGCACAGGGACTCTTCTACTACGAAGCCATGCTGTTGTAAGAGCTGCAGTATGTGGTTTTGCATTGTCCTCCTGAAATACACAAGGCCTTCTCTAGAATAGATGTCGTCTGGAGGGGAGCATATGTTGCTGTAAAACCTTTATATACCTTTCGGCATTCATGGTGCTTTTTAAAACATGCAAGTGTCCCGCCCCATATGCACTAATTCATCCCCATACCATCAGAGATGCTGGCTTTTGAACTGAACGCTGATAACAGGAGGGGTGGTCCCTCTCCTATTTAGCCCGGAGAACACGACGCCCATGATTTCCAACAAGAATGTCAAATTTGGACTCGTCTGACCACAGGACATTTTGCCACTTTGCTACAGACCATTTTAACTGAGCCTTGGCCCACAGAACATGGCGGCGCTTCTGGATCATGCTCAACAATGGCTCCCTTTTTGCATGATAGAGTTTTAGGTGACATCTGTGGATAGCACGGCGGACTGTGTTTACAGACAGTGGTTTCTTGAAGTATTCCTGGGCCCATTTAGTAATGTCAATGACAGAATCATGCCGGTGAGTGATGCAGTGGCGTCTCAGGACCCAAAGATCACGGGCATCCAGAAAAGGTCTTCGGCCTTGTCCCTTATGCACAGAGATTTTTCCAGTTTCTCTGAATTTTTTGATGATGTTATGCACTGTCGATGATGATACCTTCAAAGTCTTTGCAATTTGATGTTGAGGAACATTGTTTTTAAAGTATTCCACTATTTTTTTTACGCAGGCCTTCACAGGTTGGAGAGCCTCTGGCCATCTTTACTCCTGAGAGACTCAGCCCCTCTAAGACATTCCATTTATAGCCAATCATGTTGCACACCTGATGCCAGTTAATGTAATTACTAGCTAAATGTTCTTTCAGCTGATTCTCTTATAGATTAATTGCTTTTTCTTCCCTTTTTTGCCTGTGTCCCAACTTTTTTGAGACCTGTTGCAGCCAGAAAATATGAAATAAGCTCATTTTGTGGATAAAAATGTAAAATGTCTCAGTTTCAACATTTGAAATGTTACCCATGTTCTATTGTAAATAACATTGGCTCATGTGATCTGAAAGTCATAGCATTTTGATTTTATTCACAATTTACACTTTCTCCCAACTATTTTGGAATTTGGGTTGTACTATTAATTTGTTTCACTGATTTGTTGGCAATAATAATCCTTTTTAAAAACTGAGTTTTCTGTACCATGAGTACTTCAAGAAAATTAGACAGGCTGGTAAGGGATCCATCCTCTGCAAGGCAGATTTGACAGATTGAACTCCCCCATGGTCTTTGGAGCAGATGTATAAAATAGCCTTCTCCCTTGTGAACATTTCAATTTTTTCTTCAACCTCTTATTTCATTACCAGTCTGCTGCTTCTGGAGTGTTGCACATTTCATCATGAATTATGGCTGGCAGCCCTTGAGAATATGGTCTAATAGATATGTAAAAAAGAAACTGAAAAAAATGGACCTGGCCAAAAATGTGTAGTGTGGCTTCAACTGATATGGATGTATCTACATTTATAGACTTCTGTTTCATAATTTGGATAAGAAGAATAAAGTGTATTGAATTTAGGAATTAGCAAAAGTGTAAAGCTATCATTACCTTTAATTTGCCAGCCTCCAAATCTTGCCATGCTTTTTAGACACAAGCTCTACCAGTATATTGAAAAGGAGAGCTGACTCAAAACCGAACCGATGATTTATTGAAATTACATTTGGAGCAGAGTGCTGAAATGCAAGACTGCAGTGTGACTAACTGGAGGATTCTATCATGGCCTTGCAACTAAAATGCACATTATCTGAACTATGAGTTTTAAAATGATTGGTAAAATGTGTGATTCCAAAAATTATTTCATGCGCTCAAACTATTCTGAAAAATACTGGCAAGCTTTAAAAAAAATGAAAGGGTCAAAATATAGCCTGTAACAAGTTTCTATTTTACAAGATCAAACACACTGGAAGTACACCACAGTACACTGGATGAAGGAAGACTCAAACTGGTCACTTCATAATGTGTATGTCAAAAACTCCTTCAGAATATTTTGTAAAATATGATAAATGTTGAATCTTTTATAAACTGCATTATGTATACAATGGATTGAAATGAACCTTCTCGTGTTCGAGACAAAACCTTTGCAGCTTTACTTAGCAACTGGGGGGCAGTTGGGTAATATACCATAAGCAACATTCCCAAACTCTTATCTCAAACTTAAGTTAGTTGCAGTTGTTATTCATATACAACGTATTTTCATATGAATAAACTTGCTCAAAGGATGACTGGCAAAAAAGAAAAGCTATGTATCACATAGTATCTAATAAAAAACAAAAAACAAAACAAAACCTGGCTTTGCCACATCTGCTGTGAATCTTTCAGCATTCAATAGCCAATGGTGGTTTCATATTTTCATATATTTAGTTGAGGAAAACAATGTGTTCCAGGAACGTCTTAAACACAGAAACTGAAAGTCAACATCTCAGCTGATCTTGATGATCCAAAGGAACATTTACAGATTCTTCCCTCATTTTCTGTATTGACTTGCCTTATTAATTCAAATCTTACTTTGAATGCCTGCATGTAGCCGGGATAATTATTAGTAGGGGAGATCAAAGGAAGCATATTATAGTTCTATTCCATTTTCTGCTGATGTGAGTGATCTGCCTCCCCTTTGATGTTGTAAGCTTTTTCGGTTAATGTACAGAGGATAAAAATGCTACACCATGTAATCTGGCATTTATCCCATGAGAGCAGAATTTCAAAATGTGACACATGTCAAGAAATTTAAAAAAAAAAAAAAAAAAAAAAAGAATCTTGAAAGAGGTTCAGTGGTTTTTCTCAGAGATGCAGTTCCATATTTCATCAAACACCATCAAACATACTTTTTGCATTTGGCTATTAATGTTGGGGATTAAAATCAATCATCTCATGGTGAGTAATAAATAAACAAACCAATAGATAAAAAGAAAGCAAGGAATCTGGTGCTCATTTGCTTTCAAAAAAAGTTGATCCGCAATGGTGATAATTAGAGGAGTGTGCTCAGTAGAGGTACTATATAATCATGGACCTTTCTGTGATCCCTGCCGTCATCCAAACTCTTGGGTGAAATGATATTTAGCCTGAATCCAGAAGAGAGAAATCATTTTCAGCATTCTCCTCTTGTCTCTGTTTTCTGAGTATGTGCTTATGATATATCATCCTCAGTTTGGCCTGTGATTGCAATTTGGAGGATGTCAGGGGAGAGGGATGGATAGGGAGGGCTAGGTGTGTGTGGAAAGGGCAGGTGAGGTACATGAAAGGTCTCTGCATCATCCCTGTTTCTCACCATCTCCCCAGCACACACACACACACACACACACACGCCCGCATATGCAGGCACACTGGCACATCCACACGCACACACACACACACACACAGACTGAGCAATAATTCCACATGCACCCCTTCTATACAGCCATATAGGGCGGTACCACAGGATCTATTTAGAATTTTATAGCTTAAAAACCTTTCACTCAGGCCAGGAACCCCTTGCTCATCAGTCCTCATTTCTATTTCTTAAAATTGGATCTTTCTTGAAGTCATGACACAAAAAATGCCAAGATAAGCCAAAAGAGTAACCAAGGAGACATGTCGTTTACAATCATTCACACATTCAACTCATTCACACACGTAATAATAATGCAGCATTTCAGGTACATGTTCAGTATTCTGTAATAGACAGTGGCAAGGAGTGGAAAATGGGTGGCTGCTTCATCTTAATTGAAAGATTCTTCTCATATTTCAGGTGAGACATGGCAAGCGCCTGAGGACCAATTGGGAAAATGGAGCTGGAGTAATTGTGTAACACCAGTGATGGGAGATAAAAGGGCTGGGTGCGGACCACTCGGATGAGCTCATTTTGAAATAGATATTCCCTTGTGGTGAATTCTCCTCCCTAAAGGAGGTGATATGGGAACTCAAATCCGGTGTGCATCAGGAGAGTATGACAGCTCATCACTGGCACTAGAGATATGAGTAGTTGTCTCTATTGCCCAGGTCAATGCCATGGTGGGATGAGGGTACAGAACCAATTCTGGTTGATCCGTCAGCCAGAGCTCCCCTTGATTTTGCTTGGCAGCTGAGGGATTTCAAACCTGAGCCATTTTGATGAGGTACTGTAGGTCCTTGTCTTAGGAAGACCTACCTGGTAGAAACATTATGTCAGCAAAGCATGAAAAATTGCAACTGAGTGCATGTATGCAGAGGTGTATGATTTCTTTGCAGTGGTTGACTGGGAGATACACGTATGCATTGACCTCTTTAATAAATTGCCTGTTCTCTACATTGCACAATACAATTAACATTTTTAACTCTTTAAATAGACTTGACATCACGATTCGAGTCTCAATGTCAGGCATTTAGATGAGCCTGTACTGCATGTACCCCCAATGTTGGAGCATGAATTAAAATAGAAATTACAGTTTCTTATTACAATCCCAATTCCGAAATAGTTGGGATGAAGTGTAAATAGTGAATAAAATCAAAATGCAATGACTTTCAGATCACATGAGCCAGTATGTTGTTTACAATAGAACATCGATAACATTTCAAATGTTGAAACTGAGACATTTTACATTTTTATCCACAAAATGAGCTTATTTCAAATTTTCTGGCTGCAACAGGTCTCAAAAAAGTTGGGACACAAGCAAGAAAGGGCTGATAAAGCAATTAATATATAAGAGAATCAGCTGAAAGAACATTTAGCAAGTACTTAAGTTAACTGGCATCAGGTGTGTAACATGATTGGCTATAAAAGGGATGTCTTAGAGAGACTGAGTCTCTCAGAAGTAAAGATGGCCAGAGACTCCCCAACCTGTGAAGGCTTGCGTAAAAAAATTGCGGAATACTTGAAAAACAATGTTCCTCAACGTCAGATTGCAAAGGCTTTGAAGGTCTCATCATTGACAGTGCATAACATCATCAAAAGATTCAGAGAAACTGGAAAAATCTCTGTGCTTAAGGGACAAGGCCGAAGACCTTTACTGGATGCCCGTGATCTTCGGGCCCTCAGACGCCACTGCATCACTCACCGGCATGATTCTGTCATTGACATTACTAAATGGGCCCAGGAATACTTCAAGAAACCACCGTCAGTAAACACAGTCTGCCGTGCCATCCACAGATGCTACCTAAAACTCTATCATGCAAAAAGGAAGCCATTGTTGAGCATGATCCAGAAGTGCCGCCATGTTCTGTGGGCCAAGGCTCATTTAAAATGGACTGTAGCAAAGTGGCAAAGTGTCCTGTGGTCAGACGAGTCCAAAATTGACATTCTTGTTGGAAATCATGGGCGTCGTGTCCTCCGGGCTAAAGAGGAGAGAGACCACCCCTCCTGTTATCAGAGTTCAGTTCAAAAGCCAGCATCTCTGGTGGTATGGGGATGCATTAGTGCATATGCTGCGGGACACTTGTATGTTTTAAAAAGCACCATGAATGCTGAAAGGTATATAAAGGTTTTAGAGCAACATATGCTCCCCTCCAGACGACATCTATTCCAGGGAAGGTGTTGTGTATTTCAGCAGAACAATGCAAAACCACATACTGCAGCTATTACAACAGCATGGCTTCGTAGTAGAAGAGTCCCTGTGCTGAACTGGCCTACCTGCAGTCCTGATCTTTCACCGATATCGAACATTTGACGCATAATAAAACGAAAAGTCCGTCAAAGGAGACCCAAAACTCTCCAGCAGCTGGAAGCCTGTATTAAACAAGAGTGGTATCAAATTCCCATGGCTAAACTCAAGAAACTTGTCTCCTCAATGCCCAGACGCTTCCACTCTGTGTTAAAAAGAAGAGGGGATGCTTCACCATGGTAAACAGGCCCCTGTCCCAACTTTTTTGAGACCTGTAGCAGCCATCAAATTTGAAATGAGCTCATTTTGTGGATAAAATTGTAACATTTCTCAGTATCAACATTTGCTATGTTATCTCTGTTCTATTGTGAATAAAAAACTGGCTGGTGTGATTTGAAAGTCATTGCGTTTTGATTTTATTCACAATTTACACTTTGTCCCTATTCCAACTATTTCGGAATTGGCGTTGTACTTTTTTATTGAAGAAAATACATGGAAATCGTGTTTCTTTTTTTTGAGAAAACTTGGCCTTCCGACAATGATCCGTTGAATGTAAGGTGTATTTGGCATTATTATTTTCCTTTTATTCCTACTTTTTGACTTCACCAATACAGAGGAAAGAGAAAGCAATGTACCCTCAGCCTGCCTCCTATAAAGGCGGACCCTGGAAGTGGCACATCTAAGATCTGAACAAAGAGGAACAATGGTGGCTTGTGTTTATGAATGTCACAGATTTCAAAGGTTCTAGTAATGAATGAAAATGACCACCATTCTCCTTCTGGCCCATTAAAAATGCTGTTGGTGCTTTGATGCTGTTTTATCCCCATATTCCCCCCCCATCAATTAACTTGTCTCGCCTTCCCATTTTTGGCTATGGGGGGGTGGGGGTGTAGGGGGTGGGTGGGGGAGGGGAAGGGTGGGGGTGGCACTGATGGTTTTCCTTGCTCTGACGCTCAAGCAGTGCCCTCAGGCAGTCCAGACAATAACTGACACATTCTCTAACAGAGTATAGCGATGCCCCATCCAGTCCTCTCAGGCCGTGACTCTAGCTTATTTCCTTCATGGCAGCAACTCCTTTTATCCCCCATACATCACAGAGCGATGACAGCTCTGCCACGCAGCACCCAGCCACTGCGTTTCCCCAGGAAAATGTATGCAAACATCACTGCAGCAATTTGATCATTGCCAGGCATTAGGCCCCTGACATATACACAGTATGAAGAAACTGTGTACTAAAGAATACAAATTAATATGTCCACAGGGCAGTGGGCAAGGCTACACAACATTATGGATTGCTAGCTTGCCTGATTTCAGGAAATCTGGGAGAAGGGTTGAAACAAAGGACAGCACATTTGTCAATCAGGGAATAAATGTTTTGAGTTTTTGGGGCAGGGGGGTGTAAAAATAATCCGGAGGGCTTCTGGACGATAATTATGTGACTCATAGTAGTAAAAATTGTCATAACATTGTCTGTATTGGAATGTGGAAGGCATACAATTTGCTGTCTATTCTGTATTTATTTTATTTTTTCAAGGATTTATTCAAATTTTGCCATCTTTTGACAGCACAACCTTATCACACATAGATTATTACATGACGGGATGTTTTCAAGAATTGTGAAAATGCAAAATTTATTTATTTATTTATTCATTCATTCATTAGTAGTTGCATTGAAGAAATTGTGAACAGTGTTATGTGGTTTAATTATCCTGCAGGGTTGAGGCGAGGTGCCTCATTTATTCCCTCTGAAGTTCCCGAGGCCGGCGGCGTCTCCTTTAACAGCATTAATTTCTTCTTCTGACAGGCTGCTTATTGCTGCGGGTCCTCACAGCCACTTTGCGGTTGCTGGAAGTGTGTGTAATGACGAAGAGACTGGAATGGTTAACAAGGACAATTTACTAACATAGCCATAAATTTGCCGCACACATCCCGTGCTCATTGCTGGCTTTAACAATGTGCCGGGTCGAAGTGCACCCAGAGTCATGCAGCGTTATATACTGCCCGCCGATGCCTTTTCATGGAGCTGCTGGCATTGTTAGCCTGCATATTTAAACTAGCTCATCGCCCATAACCAGAGCAGTGGCTAGCACTGTCAGAAGACCTCCAGCTGCTAATGAGCTGAATGATAAGGAAGGTGACTGCTAGGCTGAGGTCAGCTTCCAACATCCAAAAGCCTTCCTGCTGCAGTTCTTGATTATGTTCAGAGCAATTAATCAAAAGTGGCGTTTATTACTTTTGCCAGACATATTAAATTGTTCCCCTGTCCTTTCAGCTCAGGGGGCTGAAGGTTTCATTATGACCCTACAATCACTAAAACTCATTTCCTGTTTTTGCAGTTGCTCACAAATAACCTAAAAAGGAGCGCGACCTAGCCTGATCATAATATAAAAGCATATTGGAATTGAAGGGAATTACAAATCCAAGGCTCTAAATACATTTCCAAAATGCACTTGTTTTTATGTTTCTTTTCTCTATACCAGATGGGGCTTACTGATGGGGGTTTGCGTACAACGAACAAAACTTAACCCATTTCAGGTTAACGTAATTTCCCTACCTGACTTTATCGGTACTCCCGAAGTACAGACTAAAAACCTTGTTTAATAAAGTCAGCTTCACAAGCCATTCTTCTGTGCTTTCACTATGCTCTTCATTCAAGCTCGAACCTGGGTCCTCGCTTGCATGTGGTAACAGAGGTTGTTAATGGGCACGAAACAGAGTTAATGTGCAACCACATGCTCTTGAAAGTGTGTATAAATGTGAAGAGTGCAGTTAAGTACATAGCTGGCTCACGTTACACCATATACTGCAAATAAAGTCTAACTTCTGCTTTCAGAAACGTTCACAGCTTTCAAAAAAAAAATAGTAGATATTATCAGGGAAGCCCTTCCTCCACAATTATCTAGAAGCCCCCTCACCCACACATGAATGCATACCCAAACGCCTAAACCCTTCGTTTTTGCCCCAGAACATGAAACGAGTCCATTCTGAGACAAGGAATGGGGACTGCCAGCCAGCAGATCAAATGCTGTAGCTTAGTGATATAAAGGCAGCTCTTTGGTAAAGCAGTCTCTGTGTGTTCCCTCTGCTGGATGGTCGGAGATAACTCGCGGCTTCAGGCAATAGAGAGACAATTATTTTTGTAGGACAGGCAGTTAGTTAGTGGAGCCGTCAGGGTGGCATCTGTCATCCCGCCAAGCCTGGATTGTTTTCTATGATGGATGTCACAATCTGTATGATCAAAATAGGAACCCTGCTGCTTTTAATTGCAAAATACGAGTACTTGCACATTTGTTATTACGTTGAGGTTATTACCTCACACAAAATGAATTAACAGGTGAAAATAATTGATGGGAGCGTGGGCCCGGAGACTGTGGGCTCATCAAAGGTAGAGTATAATTACAGGATGGTAAATGTTCTGAGAGGCATCAGTGGGGGGCAGCATTAGACAACCAAAAAAGTCATTGTGGGCCTCTGATGAACACACTGCTTCCAAGTTTAATATACACTTATCAACAGTCTACCAGGGGCAGCATAATTAAAGCTACAATCCGTGTAATTAGAAAAATGTATCTATTTCATTTATTGATGACTTTAATGCATTTATCATTAAGTTCTGTATATCTCCCTTAATTAAGATCGTCCTTACCTGGATAAAACGAGGTCTTTCCCCACTGTGCACTCAAGTCACCATGCAAAATCACTTCCGACTTGGACACAAGGGGTATGCCATGTTGCACATAAATTTAGTGGAGCTAAATCCAACCTGGTGGTCTGGAACTATGGAGTTGGGTACTGAGGTGCTTCTATGACTCCCTAATAATACAGCAGAAAAGTATGTCTTGCCAAAATGGCTAAATGATACAATCCTTGAAAAATGGACAAGTAAATGCAGAGAAAATAATTGAAAATGCAAGGGTTAAAAGAAGGCTGAATAAAACATTAAATGCAGTTGTGTGGAATATTAGCATAGGTCAGACAAAAACAACCAAGGTTCAGAACTTCTAGCATAAACATTAAATATTTAAACTTTTTTTGTAACCTGAGAAGATAATCACCAGTGGAGGGGTTGAGTTATATGACTAGTCTTGGCTCTGGCCCAGGTATAACCGGCTCCAGTAAGGATATGGCAGGAGCCAGCGTCTGGCCCTGTGCTGGGCTTTTTGAACAATTTTATAATCACAATGTAACATTTTTCTGGGATTTGCTTTCACGTGTAATTTTACAGCTATTTGTACGGCTAAGGTAAACCCAACAATAATCGGAAATAGACATTTCTATTGCTCCATAATATCGTTTTAAAGATATGAGTAATAGCAGGGAGAGTCTGCATTGAGGAGCTGTAACAGTCTGTAATTTTTTTAATGTAATTTTTTAATAAATTTGGCATCTCCAATCCCACCCGAATCTGGAATGCCCAATCCGTGAACTATGTACAAGGCTTGCTCGTATGCAACCACCTGTTGCCAGCTCAGGAGAGAGAGAGAGTTTGCAGCTCTCCACCAAAGCACACGCCTGTCAGCCCCTGCGTCTTTACACTCATTGGTTCAGAACGAGGGCGGAGGATACCTGAACATGAGCAAGCTTAGAATCTCACTGACGAGCGCCTGGCTGGCCAACAGGAGGAGCTTGAGCAACGAACAAGGCAATCATTTTTAATTTCCCTTCCCAACAATCCCTTTCCAATTTGCATCCCTACAGCGCTTTAGCTAATCGTGCGCTGTTCTGAAAAAGCTGCCAACCACTGCTGGTTGGTACGACCAGGGATCGAACCCGTGCCGTAGTAGTCACTACTGCTCTGCAAATGCGGTGCTTAACCGAGTGAGCTAACCCGGCAGCCTTACATCAGTAATTTAAACACACTATTAATTAGTCAACACCAGAACAGCTCGGATGCAGTGTATTTCATCACATCTAATTGATGTTGGTAGCTTTTTAAATTGCATAAACATGACAGATCTGATGTTGGATGTGAGTTGGATGGCATCAGCAAATCAAAACAGGACACCTTTCTGCCTATTGAAGAAGCACCCAACAGAGATCACATATGCGTATCATTCAGTCAGTGGTTTGAAGTCCCAAATTATGGTTGACACAGTGCTGTGGAAATCAGATCAGTGCTATTAGAACATTTCACACAAAAATGGAAATTCTGTCATTAACTACTCACCTCCATGCCCGTTGAAGCACGGGTGAAGTTTGTTAGTCCGTACACACTAGGAGAATGCCTGCACAACTATGTAGCAGTCCCCTCCAAAGCAACTGAAGTCTATGGTGACTTGTTCATTAGTCGTTTGGAGTCCATAAAATACCAAAAGTGACCATAATATTACTGCACACCGCTCCAGCAGCATATTTGAAGTGTCCTGCAGTCAAACAACAATACTGATTGGATAAGGCTTGTATTGCACAATTATTTAGCACAAATCTTCACACTCTGCTTGACGAGAACTCTTGGTATCTCCAATACGCTTACAGTGCCCCCCAGAATTATTGGTACCCTTTAGTAAGAATGAGCAAAATGAGATGCAAAAAAATCTTTCTTGTTCATCCCCGGGATTCTTTATTCAAAATACTCAAAAAAATATACCTTTGAAGTGAATTACAATAAATATAACGTTGAATTCTCATCATAAAACACATATTTTTCTCAAGAGTACGCATGCCACAAATATTGGCACCCCTTTATTTACAACCCCAATTCCAAAATGAAATAGTTTGAACAAAGTGTAAATTGTGAATAAAATGAAAATGCAATGACTTTCAAATCACACCAGCCAGTATTTTATTCACAATAGAACAGAGATAACAGCTAATATTGAAACTGAGAATTTTTTACAATTTTATCCACAAAATGAGCTCATTTCAAATTTGATGGCTGCTACAGGTCTCAAAAAAGTTGGGACAGGGGCCTGTTTACCATGGTGTAGCATCCCCTCTTCTTTTTAACACAGAGTGGAGGTGTCTGGGCATTGAGGAGACATGTTTCTTGAGTTTGGCCATTGGAATTTGATCCCACTCTCGTGTAATACAGGCTTCCAGCTGCTGGTGAGTTTTGGGTCTCCTTTGACGGACTTTTCGTTTAATTATGCGCCAAATGTTCTCAGTCGGTGAAAGATCAGGACTGCGGGCAGGCCAGTTCAGCACACGGACTCTTCTACGAAGCCATGCTGTTGTAATAGCTGCAGTATGTGGTTTTGCATTGTCCTGTTGAAATACACAAAGCCTTCCCTGGAATAGATGTCGCCTGGAGGGGAATCTATGTTGCTCTAAAACCTTTATATACCTTTCAGCATTCATGGTGCTTTTTAAAACATGCAAGTGTCCCACACCATATGCAAAAATGGCTTCCTTTTTGCATGATAGAGCTTTAGGTGGCATCTTTGGATGGCACGGTGGACTGTGTTTACAGACAGTGGTTTCTTTGAAGTATTCCTGGGCCCATTTAGTAATGTCAATGAGAGAATCATGCCGGTGAGTGATGCAGTGACGTCTGAGGGCCCGAAGCTCACGGACGTCCAGTAAAGGTCTTCGGCCTTGTCCCTTACACACAGAGATTTTTCCAGTTTCTCTGAATGTTTCGATGATGTTGTGCACTGTTGATGATGAGACCCTCAAAGTCTTTGCAATTTGACGTTGAGGAACATTGTTTTTAAAGTATTCCGCAAGTTTTTTACGCAAGCCTTCACAGGTTGGAGAGTCTCTGGCCATCTTAACTTCTGAGAGACTCAGCCTCTCTAAGACATCCCTTTTATAGCCAATCATTTTACACACCTGATGCCAGTTAACTTAATTACTTGCTAAATGTTCTCTCAGCTGATTCTCTTATATGTTAATTGATTTTTCAGCCCTTTTTTGCCTGTGTCCCAACTTTGAGACCAGTTGCAGCCAGAAAATTTGAAATAAACTCATTTTGTGGATAAAAATGTAAAATTTCTCAGTTTCAACAGCTGAAATGTTACCTATATTCTATTGTTCATAACATATTGGCTCGTGTGATCTGCAAGTCATTGCATTTTGATTTTATTCACAATTTACACTTCGTCCCAACTTTTTCGGAATTGGGGTTGTAATATTTATTTTATGATCCAGACCAGGAATCAAGTGTGGAGGCAGAGTACAATCCAATAGTTAGGTTTATTGACAGCAATACAGTAACAAGAACCCCACAGGAAGATAGCACAGTTCAGTTCAAACTTAATGGATGAAGCAGGGCTTTGCCAGTCACCGGCCAGTGGCTTTGCAGGGTGACAGCCAGGCGGAGAGCACTCTTTGCCAGAGCCAAACTGTTCACAAGATGGCTGGAGTAGCTTGAGAAGAACTTGGTTCCAATCCTGATTACTGTTGAAGGATTGGGAGCTTGTTTCCCTCAAACTGGACAGAGGAACAGACTTGAAAAGGGTTAATAAGAACGTGCTTCCAATCCTGGACCCTGAATTAGGCTTGCAAGTTTGTTCCTATTAAACTGTACAAAGTAGCTGACTCAAACTGCGTTAACTTGAATGCAGTCCCAATCCTGGATCCTGAGTGGGCTTGGAAGCTTGTTCAAATTACCTAAGTAAAGAGGAAGTCTTCCGCAAATTGCTGCTATTGAAGGTTCCATTTCCATAAAAAAGGCGATAGGTTTCTTTGAGGAATACTGACTGGTTTTAAGCACGAATAGTGTATTACATTCCAGCAACTTGCAGGTCAAAGCAGGGGGTTTAAATACTCATCATAGATACATCAGGGAGTAACAATGAAATGAGACACATCCAGGAAGGGAACACAAGTGAGAGGTAAACCAATCAAAGGAGACATACTTCTAATAATCAGGCTAATTGCTGAATAGGAGCAATGGATGTCATTCACATGAGGGTTGTGACATTTTTGTCCAGTCTCCATTTGCCAAGATAACAGCTCTGAGTCTTCTCCTGTAATGCATGATAAGGTTGAGGAACACATGGCATGGGATCTGAGACTGTTTATCACTACGGAATCTCTCCAGATCCCTCAGATTCTGAGATCAATGCTTTTGGATTCTCCTCTTCAACCCAGCCCACAGACTGGGGCTTAGATCGGGGGACTGTGATGGCTTTGGAAAAACCTATATTCTACTGTCGTTAAACCATTTTTGTGTACATTGCTGTGAAACAGTGTTTTTCATTGAGGATTTCCCACACTTAAATGTTTCAGACCATCAAACTAATTTCAATATTTGACAAAGATTACCAAAGTTAGTACAAAATGCATTTTTTATATGATGATTTCATTTATTGAAGAAATAAAGCTATCCAACCTTACCTGGCCCAGTGTGAAAAAGTGAATAACCCTTAATTACTAAATCAACCGATTAAACAAATTTTATCGGTAATGGTCTTCAATTTTACTAGACACACGTAGGCACAATTACTGGCAGCCCAGCTGAATCTAAACATCATTTAACCCCTTTGCACAGAAGCCAAATCTGGCAATTTATGCATTCTTCAATTTAAGACTTTATAATTCAAGATTTGAGATTCACAGAGAGGGGGGCAGCAGCTTAAATGAAATAAGGCACTTACAGCATTTAGAATACCTTCTAATCAATTCGTTGTCATAATTTTAGTACACAGAGTAAGGGTTGCAAACACAAAAAATCTTCATGAAATTTTAGCATTGAAATTGTAGAAAAAAAAAATACTGAGAACTGAAAAATGGCTGGGAGTTAAAACAATACTTCCAGGATCATAAACTCCTTGACCACAAGCGAGCGGCATGTGAGTGTGATATTCAAAATTACCAACTGTCTATGAGCCAAATAAGATGGTTATCCCAGTGGCTCCCCAAGTGGCTTTCCAAGTGGCTCAGCAAAATGAGCACAGTCAAATCATAAAATAATCATATTTTTCACCACCAATCAACTGTTTTGACTCATTAAGCTCGATATGAATTAATTATTTTCATTAGGACATTAGTATGATTCCATCAGTACGGGCAGGGATGGACATCAATATTCTCCATAAGGCTCCTCAAACCCCCCCAAAATGCTTTTTCTCCATGTAAAAGCATTGAAATTTGTTTATTTTTCACCATAGTCCCATTACCCAGCACACCCTCACAAAAAATAGCTTCTTTTACAGTCAGATTGTTTACATTGCAAGGAAGCACTGTGCTGCTACCACCTACTATGATGTGGATGAAGATTTGGACTTAAGGATGCATGCAATGAACAAAGAAAAGTGAAAAATATTTACAAGGGATACCAGGCTGCATATTGCACACATGGTGAAATGTGTGAATGAGAACAAACGGCATGCAGGTCCAGTGACATTCACATCAATATGCAATCATACTCCCCTGCACTCTAACACTTCTCTCCGTATTCTACATTCTGCATCTTTAGTTGCACTTGCCCTGGAATCTTAGTAAAAGGCAAACTACTTTCTTGGTACCTTCCACAGACAGTCAAGACACAGTTTCATCAGATCCGTGCCGCTGATCTGCCAATATTCACCCAATACGTCAGCACTTAATAATCTTTTACTTTCCATGCTCTATAAGGAGCAAGTATTGCTCACAATAATATCCAAAATATACCTGATATGGGCAATTCCATGTAAATGTCAACCTCACCATGAAAAAATAAACTAACATACACAATTATGAAATCCATCTTAAATATATCATCAATATCTATATTTAACAAAACAAAACAAACTTGATCATTTTTTCATAATAATTACACCCTCCTCCTCTAACTACAGCTGTTCTATTAATAAAAATAGCTTTTTCAAAGCACCCAATCACGTTTTTTTTTTTTTTTTAATAAGACCTAAGGATCATACATTCAACCAACAATATTTTCCTATGTCCCCTGTGACCACTAGGGTATATCCTAGCAAATGGTAGATTATTTTGCGATTCCATGTTAAACTTTGACTGTGGGAGCTTGTTCAAGTGACGTGGTTTTACAGGACAGTTGATGTCACGTCTGTGACAGTTTTTAAGAAAAGTTTTCATTAAACATCCATTTCAAATGCAATATCAACCAAACTTTCGGTGCAAAGCTAACTTTTTCTGAGGTTAAATGTTAACATTAAATTGTTATTATACTTCCTTTCTAAATGATATTTCTCCGCGTTACGGACATTACCGTTATGGACGTGACAGGAGTCTAATGACAATGCGGCATTATTTTACAATGCTAGCCTACATGCTGACGAAACGTTCATCGCTGCGTTTACACCATATACAGTGAAAGAAGGTTTACATGAGCCTTATGTTTACATTTTCTTCCATTCCTCCCTTTCACCAGAGGCCCCACATGAAACTCAATCCAGTCTTTGTAGATTACTGAGACGATTGCCGTTTACTGATGGCTTGACAGCAGACACCGAATTGATTATGTGCACTGATTGTTGCCGTACGCCAGATCATCATTGTGCCTACTCAAATGTTTTCTACTCTTACACCTGATTGTGGACAGATGCTGATATATCTACTGCATCCATGTCAGGGACAAGTCGAGCAACATTTTTTGCTCCGATCACATTATCCCACAGTGGAAAACTTTCACGTGAAGGAGATCGGGCACAATGCATGGAGTTAGCCTACATCAAAGTCCCAACATGGAGCCGCCTGCATCTGGGTTATCGTCATGTGTTTCCGTAGATTGGGTAAGCAGTGGAGGAGCTAGAACTGAAAATTTGGGGGGGCACAGACACGTCCCTTTATGACAACAATTAGTCCTGGCTAGTTCTCAATCATTTTCCTTTATTGACCCGTTTTCTAATTATCGTTATAAGCAATTGAAGGCACGGTTTCTCTCCATATGCGATCTAACAGCGATGAAATAATGGGTTAAATTCAGTACAGAAAAATAATTTACTTATTAACAGGCCAATGCTTTAAGAAAGACAAACTGCTCTGAAACTTCCGTGCTACCTTTTTCGCACATCAGGCGATTTAACTTGCGCTTTATGATCGTTTAAATTTGTCATTTAAAAACAGACAAACTTACGTACATAAAGTGTTCAATTCCGCATGATAATTTCTTAAATTTGCGTTGATTGAATAACTGATCCACTTTCCAATAAAATATCACCTTTCACTCTCGGTACAGCTTGGGTTAATAAAAAAGTGGCGCTCGGCAATTAAATATAAAAAGTGTGAGACTCAAGCCATATCCATGAGAGTCGAC
Source organism: Gymnothorax javanicus (assembly GCA_029692085.1). Classification (NCBI taxonomy): domain Eukaryota; kingdom Metazoa; phylum Chordata; class Actinopteri; order Anguilliformes; family Muraenidae; genus Gymnothorax; species Gymnothorax javanicus. Next base: position 86,276,274 of record CM056196.1, read on the forward strand.
AGGTAGCCTATGCAATTTTGAATAACGCTGATTTAATGCAGCAAATACATGTCCAGATGAATGGTTGTCATCTTGCCCAATCCCGGAGAACTAGCAGCACCTGTTAAGTGTGGAGTGCTCTCGGAGTTAATCTTTAATTATGAAAATGATTGAGAATAGATCGGGACTAATAATTGTTTTAAACGCCACTGTACTGAATTTAGCCCATTATTTCATCGCTATTAGATCGCATATGGAGAAAAACCCTGTCTTCAATTGCCTGTTACGATAATTGGAAAACGCGGCAATAAAGGAAAATGATTGAGAACCAGCCAGGACTAATTGTTGTCATAAAGGGACGTGTCTGTGCCCCCCCAGTTCCCAGTTCTAGCTCCGCCACTGCACATACCTACTTGTTGTCTTAATTTTGTCCGTCTTTGCCCTGACACAATGGATAACAGCACTGTTATAAATTGACTGAATTTAACATTTAAATTAATGCATTGTCTCCAAGTAGAGTCCTGCGTGCATTTTACTGTGGTTTACAGTTAACATACCTAGAACCTATGGTATAAACTGATTGTAAAATTACAGTTAGAATAACTGGCAAAAACGGTGCCCGTTTGGTACGAGTTTATAACAGTGAGGATGATACTGCGTGTCGCTCCAACTGGGATGGAAACCGCGCCAGTTTCATTTTCCGCGAAGAGGAAAGCCGAACTTCGTATCGTTGCTCCGTTGCAACTGTGCATGTGCATGGTGCAAACCAGCTTGTCCAGTATACATGAGTGCTTTTTACTGGAAATGCATTGAGACCGGACTGGACATTTTATCCGATGAAAGGGAAAATCCGTTATACAAAATCTAGTATATTCGATGTTTATTTAATGGAAAAACATTACAAAAAAATCGGGACTTGAGCTGTTGTCCGGTATGAGTGAGTTTCCGTTTTATACGAGGACGGTTCAGGCGAGTTCTACTGCACTTTCATTTGCACTAATATGACAGCCATTAACACCCTCTTGAAAGTCATTTGCGCCAATCAACAAACATTAAAGCGGACATAACATTTATTAACATTTTTATCATAGTGTTTGAAATTCAATAGCATTTCTGGACCGCGTCAGTGCGGATAACACAAATATTCATGTGATTGTACAAAATTTGAACGTTCTTTCCATTCAATACACAAAAATATTCAGATATTTTTTACATATCTTACGGACGTACAAATAATGTTATATGGATTTTGTATTTGAAAAAAAATTTTAATTAGAAGCTATTCATTTTGACAATGATGAAAGAGCACTCAAACACACCATGGCAGACAACAACTGGATGCTTCTTTTCGCTGCACAATACAATTTGGCGTTGGCCATAGTGTTCTAGTGAACATAGCCACCACTGTTTGGAGCTTCTGCTGAACATGCCCAAGCTGTCAGGTTCTCCTGAACATGAACTATTGTCTGACATGATTTTCTGGTACTGTTGTCGTAATCTAGGAACATTTTGTGAAACAGGGAGAGCAAGAAGTTAGGCAAACTGCATAAAACATTTGTTAAGAGAGTGCAATGATCTTTTAAGTTGACGTTGTGACGTCATAGACCAACCTTTCTGGCCTGCAAATGCAATATGGCGTCACCCACTGTGGTTGATTGAGTTTTTAGCATTTATTTTCTTGGACGCGTATGGTTGAACTGCTCTAAAAATGATACTATTTTGGTCTCAAACTGATGAAGGTTCAGAGTATAATTGTTCTTTATTTGGCCCCAGTTTCCCTTTCAGCTTGCCATCCTGAGAAACATCTCCTCGCCAAACTCGCTTCAAAACCCTCCTCCACCCCAGCTCTTTCTGTCTTGTATAGCGTTGATTAATCATGTTTTCTTATGACTAAGTTGCTGATATATAAGAATGACTCTTACCTTTGTTGTGATTTTTGCTGTTGGCACTGTTCTAAGTGGGAGGATGGGTGGTTAGTTGCAGCTCTGTGCCTTCAGTTCCATGCTTGGGCCGGCAGGGATGTCTCAGAACATAGCCATGTTGCCAAACCCAATGTATGCATCTATGCCTTTAACAAATCTTGTCCTTTTTTGAAAAAGTGGTCCTATCAGAACTGGTGTTACAGCCCTCATGTGAATGCCTCCTGTCTCTCCTCCTTTGACTGTATAAAACATGGACGTAGCCTCCGTGACATCACCCATAGGTTTCTGAATATCTATTTTGAAGCAAATTTGGTCGCCATCTTGGCACTTACTTGACTCCGCCTACCTCCCAGATAATCCAAAAATGGGCAATAAGGCGGGCGTTGCTGGAGCTGATGCGAGCCCAGTGGGTGGGCCGAATGGAGCTCGTTTGCTGAAACACGCCTTCTAAGCTCGCAGCTACCAAGCTAGCTTCGGCTTCCATACTCGACTAAAAAACAAGCTCAGCTCGATGCAACCTTTTATTTATAAATACATTTGAACTTAAATTTAAAGAACTGGTGGATTTTAAAACTGCACAGCTTATGTTCAAAATCAATAACAACATGCTGCCTGACTGTATTCAGAAAATGTTCAAAAAAAGACAAAGTTATTAGAACTTTAGAGGGGTATGTATGTTTACAAAGACAAAAATTAGAACCAACATAAAACAAAGATGTACAACTGTAACAGCAGTCAACTTTTGGAATAATCTTGAAAATGATCTAAAAACATGTAGTACAATAAATATATTTAAAAATATACTTAAAAGCAGGATGATCAATTTATATAAACTAGAATTATGAGCTTTGGTGCCTTTTATGCTGTAGAGTTTTATTATTTTGTTTTGTCGTTTTCCTTTGTTCATATAAATGAAATAGTAGATTGCAGAGCGTAATATAACTCTTTTTCTAAAAGGGTAGGCGTAATAAGCTATGCTTCAGCCTACACCTTTCCGGTCTTGGATGTTTGTTGAGCGCTGTCTTTAGTTATCTGTTTATTTGTTCATTCTGCTTTGCTTTTTGTTGTTGTTTGTTTTTTCTTGGACCTTGTCTGGCTGATTTTTTGTGTTGAGTTGTGGATTCTATTGCGCAATGAGGTGTTGTGTCCAATCAAAGACCGAAATAAACTAAACTAAACTAACTAAACCTGATTCGCTAAGGCCGAGATGCGGGATCATATCTGTCCCAGTAAAGCAATGGATCCTACTAAGTAGCTTGCGTTGGCAGGTCAAACGTTGTTTATATTCGTGAAGCGGTTGCGGGATGAAAGTTGTTCGTATCCGTAAGGCAGTAGCGCGACTGACGCTGTACACTGCTGGGAAGATGCAGCGGTTGGCTCTCTGAGTATCAGTATCCCCCCAGAGTGCGAGCGGGTGCTTGTCTTAGCTCTTGTACGCACCTTAGCCCGGTCCCATTAACGGTAATATGGCCAGCCAAATGATAACATTGCCCTACGTAACCTAACTGACCAACTTGACGGACCTTTATTTTCCTACCTCACACTCGCACATTTTGATATGAAGTACTACTACCCTACATTTTGACTTCGCTGAATGCTGAATTAATTGGTTACTGTAGCCAGCATACGTGGGCTCATCAATGATAACACAGCTGGGCGTCTGGCTCAAAGGCTCCATGGTTATTTCATCAGCTGCCCAGCTTATCTCTGTCCTTTATATTAGCTAACGATACCACTGCAACGCGCAACTTTTTTTATTGCGTCGTAAAATTGATGTTACTTTCGGGAAAAAGCCTTTACTCCTAGCGACAGCTAATATAGCTGAACGTGGCTGGTTAGTAGCACTTTTTCGTTGCCGTCTGGCTTAATTACGTTAATGTGGTTAGCTAGTTAGTGGATGATGGACTTCATGTAGAAACACTTTTAGTAACAGCTAGCTAGCTTGCTAGATAACATGGAATATGTTAAATTAGCTAGTTAGCTAGCCATTCTATTTACAATGATACCGTTCAGTAATCACACTGAGAATTGAACGAATCCATTGGTGGCAAATGCAGTTCTATAAGATACTGCTTTGTGAATCTACTGAGTGTATAACCACGGCAATCTCCGATCAAGCCCTCCAAATACTCTGGGGAATCAGCTAAGGAGCCCCGTCATTTGGTAGCGTACTATGGTGGTTCTAATGTTCTAGCTAACCAGCCAGTTATGTTGGCAACCTGTTAGGGAAGCCGTGACGGTTTTCCAACCCCTGACTGACAGCTTTTGTTCAAATGTATGTTTACCCTAAATTCAAACACTTTTCTGTTTCGCTATTACTTTGATGCATGCCTGTATAATAACTGTGGCAGGCGTACACTCCCGCTGACACAACTGGACATCTTGGGCAAAAACTAACCGGGGTGGGTTACTGTATTCATTCTCTGGCTAATTGGCGAGAGAACGTTACTTCGTGTTGACATATGTTATATGAAATAATATTATAATTTCATCATCTTAGAAAATAAACCACAGACTCCAAACCACACAGCAAGACATTATCATCTTGATATTTCGATAAAAATCTCCAGTCAGAAACGCGGCCAATGGATCAAGTTCTGTGACTCGAGTGAGCCTAGTTAGGATGACGGCCCAGAGGCGATTAGAAAAGGCCAAGAATTGGCGGCTAGGCCAGCTGAGCTGTAGTAACCCCTCTCCCTCAGACAGCCAGGCTAGGCCCGCGGTTAGCGGCAGGGCTTGGCGTTCCTAGTCTACAGCCCGGTGCCGTATAGGCCTGTGCTGTTGCCTAGCCACAACATAACCGGATGAGAAGACTCCTGCCCAGAGACTGTGGAATTCAAGGTTCTGTCACTTAAAGTGGCCACGCCCTTAATTATGCAGAAATTTTAAGCCTTTATATAATGTAAATAGTAGAGCTACAAAAAAATTCAGTCCCCCCACAGTTTTCACGGTGGGGAAAATTAGCCATAGAGACCAAAACCGTATTTTGAACCAGGCTGTAAACATGTTTATTTTTGCTGTAAAATTGGGCTTTTTAACATGGGGGTCAATGGGGATTGACTCGTTTCTGCAGTCAGCCTCAAGTGGCCATTTGAGGAACTGCAGCTTTTGGCACTTCCGTATTTGCTTCACTTTTCAGCCCCGCAGGTTGCCGCTTGGTCTCCTCCCATTTAACAGCTTGCATGTCTATCAGAAGTACCGTTTCCTTTGATTGGTTTACGTCTCGTGTGCCCCCGGCTATGTCTCATTTCATTGCTACTTTCTGATGCACCTGTGATGGGTATTTAAGCACCCTGCTTTTACTCGCAAGTTGCTGGATTGTAATTTACTATTCATGCTTAGAACCAGTCAGTATTTCCTGGTAGAAACTCTTCATCTCTGCAAAGTTAAATATAACCTTTAATGATAGGAAGTTTTGGAAGCCTACTTCTTTGACGTAGTTAATTCGAACAAGCTCCCAAGCCGACTCAGGATTCAGGATTGAGACCACGTTCAAGTTAACCCAATTCAAGTCAGCTCCTTTGTCCAGTTTGATAGCAAAAAGCTCCCAAGCTTAATTCAGTGTCCAAGATTGGGACTGCTTTATTGTTAACCCCATTCAAGTAGCCTATGTTACTCAGTCAACTTTGTTAGGAACAAGTTCCTAATCCTTTAATGGTAATCAGGATTAGAATCAAGTTTCTCACAAGCTACATCATCCTGCCTTCAGACAGTTTGGTTCCGACAAAGTGTGCACTCCATCTGACAGTCATCCTGGAAAGCCACCGGCCAGAGATTAGCAACGCCCTGCTTAGCCCACAACATCTGAACTGAACTGTGCCTTCTTCTTCTGGGCTCTTTTCCACTATATTACTATCAATAGATAGATGATAGATAGATATAAACTTTATCAAGTCCCCGCAGGGAAACTGTAATGCCATAGCAGCGCATAAAACAGCCACACGTAACACAATAAAACAAGAAAACCACACTAAAAACAGACTAGAAAAGTGCAGTAAAATAAATAAAATACAATGAAGACCGCAGAGGCTGAGGCACTATAGGCTAAGTACAGTAAGTGAGGCAGTGACTAAATAAAACTATCTTGTCAGAGCAGAGTTTATAGAGCTTGACTGCACTTGGTAGAAAGGATTTTCTATGCCGCTCTGTAAGGCAGCGGGGCTGGATCAGTCTGTGGCCCAGGTTGCTTTTTTGCCTGTTTATTATGTCATGGAGGGGGTGGCAGGGGTTATCCATGATGGTCAATATTTTGGACATTTGTCTCTCTGCCACCACATCCTCCAGTGAAACCAGCTTTGAGCCAATGATGTTTCCCGTTCTTTTTGATAAGCTTATTCAGTCTGTTAGAGTCTTTTGCAGTGGTGCTGCTGCCCCAACACACAACAGCAAAAAAGATGGCACTGGCAACAACGGACTGATAAAAAAATGTGGATCATTTTATGGCAGACATTAAAAGACCTGAGCCATCTTAAAAAATAGAGCTGGCTCATCCCTTTCTTATGAATAGCAGTCATGTTGGTGGACCAATCCAGTCTGTCGTTTAGGTAGACTCCCAGGTATCTGTAGGAGCTGACTGACTCCACATCACAGCCCCTGATGCAGACTTGATCAGGTGGGCTCCTTTTCTTCCAGAAGTCTACGACCATTTCTTTTGTCTTGGCCACGTTTAACTGGAGGTGGTTTTTCTCACACCAGCCTACAAAACGGTCCACCAGGCCCCTGTATTCTCCCTCCTGCCCCTCCCCCACACAACCCGTCACATCAGTGTCATCTGAGAATTTCTGCAGTTGACAGGACTCCGAGATGTAACTGAAGTCTGATGTGTAGAGGGTGAACAGAGAGGGGGACAGCACAGTTCCCCGGGTGAGCCCCCATGTTACACACCAGACGGTCAGACACGCAGTTCTGTAACCTCACAGACTGCGGTCTGTCCGTCAGGTAATCCTCAATCCAAGAGGTCATAGGGGCATCCACCTGCATGACCTCCAGCTTCTCACTCAACAGTTCAGGCTTGATGGTGTTCAAAGGCACTGGAAAAGTCAAAGAATGTCATCATCATTGAAAAGTTTGGCCTGTCAAGATGGGCATAGGCTCACTGCAACAGGAAAATGATGGCATCCTCAACGCCAACATGTGGCCGATACCCGAACTGCGGGGGGTCTAATGAAAAGCTCACTAGTGGTCTGAGGTGTTCCAGGACCAATCTCTCCATGACCTTCATCACATGTGAGGTTAAAGCTATGGGCCTGTAGTCATTGAGAGTTTTGGGGTGCCCTTTCTTGGGCACTGGCACAAGGCATGAAGTTTTCCATAGCTGTGGGACTCTCCTGAGATGCAGGCTCATGTTGAGAAGATGACTGAGTACTCCACATAACTGCTCAGCACAAGCCTTCAGTATGCGGGGACTGATGCCATCAGGTCCTGCTATTTTACCCAGCTGAAACCTTGCAAGCTGTCTCTTCATATGCTCAGCTGTGAGGTATAATCCAGGTGTAGCTTGGTCTGCAATGGGTGCATGTGAACACACAACTTCTTCCAGGCTGATTTATAACATCTAGTTCTACTTTAAAGTTATTAATTACTCCCCTAATAGTGGAAATGGGTATTTCTGTGAACTGGTTTGAGATTTCCTTATATCTATTTCCTTATTTGCATAACTCAACAATTTCTTGTCAGTCATCATCACTGTGTTCTCCGGTCTTTCCCATAGTGATGAATGAATAAAAGAATCAGACATGAAGGCAGTGGGCCAAGGCCACATATCTGCTTTAGTTTTTGCAAATAATGATCCCCATTGAGGGAGGATCTGGATTTCAAAATTTATGAAGATTATTTTATTCTTAATCAGGTTCTGTTTGTCGGCACCCGCAACTGTTGCTCATTTTTCCAAAATCAAAGTCTGATGCTATATTAGTCGCAGCAATTTAGATACTGACGGAGGGGTGTTATTAAGCCATCAGTTTTAGCTACATTGATCACAGCTGTTAGGCAAAGCGTCAGCTGATGGATGGAAAACATGTAGAATCACTCGACAAGTGAGGACAAGTAATAATTTTATTGGAAAATGCTAGCTCCATATGCAACTTTTTTGTCGTATACGACATTTTGTTTAATCCCTTTGTGCAGATGTGTTCGCCCATGGACATGGAGCTGCAAATTTATCCACTTCTGTGTTGGCCTCGCTTTTCAGACTTGGGGGCTGCGTCCATTTTTTTATTTAGTCTACGCATTTAACACAGTCCGGTACTTTTTAAGCACGCTATTGAGTGATACCTCCAAATACGTTACGCACTTAGACCCCAAACATAGCTTCCCGCTCTCTTCGCTAGGAAAACGTACTTTGACAAAGCTACCGGTAAATGAAAAATGTGCAAGAATTGCAAGTGTCAACAAAGTTTATTTCATTTGTTGAAAACTGCAGATGTTTTAAACAAAAACTTGGGTCCTCCCTCGATAGGAATTGTTTAAATGAACAAAATCTGCCGTTGGCCCACTGCCAAATGTGTCACCTCATATTCATACCCTAGTGAAAACAGGGAGTCATAGTTGACCACTTGAAAATTCCTGATCAAAACAGGTAAACTCAAAACTATGAAATATGACAGGAAATATACAACCCCAAGGGACAAAGTGTAAATTGTGAATAAAATCAAAACGCAATGACTTTCAAATCACACCAGCCAGTATTTTATTCACAATAGAACAGAGCTAACATAGCAAACGTTGAAACTGAGAAATTTTACAATTTTATCCACAAAATGAGCTCATTTCAAATTTAATGGCTGCTACAGGTCTCAAAAAAGTTGGGACAGGGGCCTGTTTACCATGGTGTAAACACATGGTTTGTATTTACACATTCTTTTTAACACAGAGTGGAGGCGTCTGGGCATTGAGGAGACAAGTTTCTTGAGTTTAGCCATTGGAATCTGATCCCAGCTCTTGTTTAATACAGGCTTTCAGCTGTTGGAGAGTTTTGGGGCTCCTTTGATGGACTTTTCGTTTCATTATACGCCAAATGTTCTCCATCGGTGAAAGATCAGGACTGCAGGCAGGCCAGTTCAGCACACAGACTCTTCTACTACGAAGACATGCTGTTGTAATAGCTGCAGTATGTGGTTTTGCATTGTCCTGCTGAAATACACAAGGCCTTCCCTGGAATAGATGTCGTCTGGAGGGGAGCATATGTTGCTCTAAAACATTTATATGCCTTTCAGCATTTATGGTGCTTTTTAAAACATGCAAATGTCCCGCACCATATGCACTAATGCATCCCCATACCATCAGAGATGCTGGCTTTTGAATTGAATGCTGATAACAGGTGGGGTGGTCTTTCTCCTCTTTAGCCCGGAGGACACGACGCCCATGATTTCCAACAAGAATGTCAAATTTAGACTCGTCTGACCACAGGACACTTTGCCACTTTGCTACAGTCCATTTTAAATGAGCCTTGGCCCACAGAACACAGCTGCGCTTCTGGATTATGCTCAACAATGGCTCCCTTTTTGCATGGTAGAGTTTTAGGTGGCATCTGTGGATGGCACGGCAAACTGTGTTTACAAACAGTGGTTTCCTGAAGTATTCCTGGGCCCATTTTGTAATTTCAATGACAGAATCATGCCAGTGAGTAATGCAGTGGTGTCTGAGGGCCCGAAGATCACGGGCATCCAGTAAAGGTCTTTGGTCTTGTCACTTATGCACAGAGATTTTGTCCAGTTTCTCTGAATCTTTTGATGATGTTATGCACAGTCGATAATGAGACCTTCAAAGCCTTTGCAATTTGACGTTGAGGAACATTGTTTTTAACCTTCAGCATGCTAAGTTAATTTAAGCCTATTGCATGCTGGCAGCTGAGTTCTGGATCAGCATAATATAGCCTGCAACTGGCTTATTTTCAAGACTGATCCAGATATCACACCTACTGATACTAAAAAGTTTATAACTAGATTGTTATTTGTACAATCTTTACCAAATTTGAACTATATGTTGTTTGTGTGTATTTACACATGTACATTTGAGGGTTAGGTTATATTGAGGTTTAACGTCGCTTTCTACAACAATGGCAATCTCACGACGAAACAGAAGTTTATATTTGGATTGTTATTTGTACAGTCTTTACCAAATTTGAACTCTATGTTGTTTGTGTGTATGTACACATGTACATTTGAAGGTTAGGTTACAGAAACCCAGGAGCAGCCTTTGATAACCCAGTCGGGGAGCACTGGGGAACATGTACATTTGAAAACATGAACATAAGTAAACATGTGCACATGTACAAACGTGATGTACATGTGTGTGTATGAATGTACATCACAACTGTAGTCACATAGACATAAGACTGATTTTTACATATATAACTTATGTATATAAATATTTACATGTATATTTTATTGGTTTTATTTACACATGTACATCTACTGGTGCAGTTCTGGAGTGCACTGTGTCCGGTAGTTCACCATGGTGTGATATCGCTCAAAGCATGGAACCGGACACAGTGGCTTCTCACATTTTCAAGAGATGTACTGAGTCTGGTGATGTTTGGCTCCAGGTTCGTTTGATTTGTTTAAAAAAAACAAAACAAAAAGGGAACTATTTGATGTAGTATGAGTGTACTGGTACTGTCAGCGAGACGCGCATATAATACTGAGGATTACAGCGATCACAACAGTCATTTTACATTCGCATATATGATGAGAAATGGCTAGATTTGCAATACTTTTCCAACAAGAATTGTCTACATAGCTAGCAAGAACAATGCAAAAAAGATGTGGGACACAAAATCCATAATATCAGCATTTAATAATCTGTCACATTTGGCAATGGTCGTATGCATAGCCACTGACTCTCCATTGCTCGCTATCAGCGCGACCGCACTCATACTGCGTCATGTACTCACTTTAAAATGAAGTTATATTAGCACTTGCCACTGAAATGATATTTGGATCTTCCGAAATTGTCGTTAAGTCAATGGTCCTAGTTGAGCAGCGAGAATCCAAGTGATCTCGAACACAAGGGAGGCCGTACCTGATAGAAGTGTTGACTGATAATCCATTATAGCTCCTCCAAAAAAAGCAACCGATCTGGAAAGAACTCTAAATGGGAAAACTAATCATCCGTATAATTTTGAAAATAACACTTGTTTCTACCGCCCGAGGTGCCACGGAAACGTCCGACTTGAAAGTAGTTTCGACCATTTCAGCCCTATATGGCACTTATACGGCGAACATTATGGCATGGGTGCACTGGTACTGTCAGCGAGACACCGCATATAATACTTATTTATGAGGGAGGGCATTCCTAAACACAGTTCTTCTTGTCAAGCGATCTCGCCGGCAGTCGGAACAGATATAAACAAACATGGCGACTGCGGTCGGTGGCAGTTGCACAGAATAAGGAATATATGGGCGAGTACGGTCGCTGGGAGCACGCTAAAGGTTAAAGTATTCCACAATTTTTTAACACAAGCCTTCACAGGTTGGAGAGCCTCTGGCCATCTTTACTTCTGAGAGACTCAGCCTCTCTAAGACATCCCTTTTATAGTCAATCATGTTACACACCTGATGCCAGTTAACTTAATTACTTGCTAAATGTTCTTTCAGCCGATTCTATCTATTAATTGCTTTTTCAGCCCCTTTTTGTCTGTGTCCCAACTTTTTTGAGACCTGTTGCAGCCAGAAAATTTGAAATAAGCTCATTTAGTGGATAAAAATGTAAAATGTTGCAGTTTCAACATATGAAATGTTATCTATGTTCTATTGTAAATAACAGTTTGGCTCATGTGATCTGAAATAAGTCACTGCATTTTGATTTTATTCACAATTTACACTTCGCCCCAACTATTTCGGAATTGGGGTTGTAGTTCAGTTTATTGTAATCATGGAATTTTTTTATGGGGTTCCAATAATTGTGGCACGTGTTTTGCACAACAATGTATAGTGATTGTCAATTTTTTTTTCTTTCAACAATTTTATTTCAGGAAAAAGGTTAGATTTTTGTGGATATTTTGCATGAAAGACCAGGAAGACTAACAAGAGTGGCATTCTTTTCACAGCCTGAGCTCATATTATAAGAGTGCCAATAATTCTGGAAGCCACTATATTTACACTGTGATGCGCAACCAATTTTTTTTTCTCCCTAGGATGGCAAAGTCATGGCCCATCCCACTCTGCATCTGATTGGCTTACCCAAATGTTCTTACCCAAGCGTCAACCAATCTCACTCTTCATGCCTAAACCTGACCAACCCAACCAACAAAGGCAACAACTACTAGCCAAACAGAGGCAGACTGGGGCAGATCATGACATTGCCATTCTAGTAAAAAAAAAAAAACAAGTTGTCTATGCATAGCAGTGTAAATAAGACAGCTGTAGAAGTCGCGAATCAAGCAGCGCATAAAAATTTGAGCTAAATATTGGTGCAATATAAGCCAATTCCAGTCACAGTGCTACTACTGAGTTTCAATAGACTTGGATTATGGGGCAGGTGCTGTATAGAGTAATTTTTTGGTCATTTTAGGCTGTCCATTGGATGCTAAATAATGGACAAGACTCCATGGACTAGTTGTTTCGGAGAAGTCCATTACAGAGTTGTGCTGGGAACCTCCCAGTGCATTGTATGGACTAAAGAACTTCAAGCGTGTTTAAATTGGCATGATCATTGATAAATAATGACAGAATTTTCATTTTTGGGTTTACTGTTCCCTTCACTGAATGCAAATAGTCTTTACGAAACACTCAAACACGTCTTGTGCATCAAATGGATTTTATTTTCTAGAGAAAGCATTACAAAGAGGAGAAGGATCGTTTTAGTTTTCCCTGCCACCAGGTAGCCACCCATATGAACTTTCAAGACAATTCACAATTATCCAAACATTACTACACATGATCCCAGTGTAACTCTGTTCAATTGAGTGTTTTATGTTCTTTCCGAACATCTTATTTGAGTACCTGTGGTTATAGTATTACTTAAACAAAGGCAGCACATGTAGCTGGTAATCGAGATGACTGCGGACTATTTAGAATGTACATAATTATCATCCGATTTGGTGCAATTATTTCACATAAAGCCTCGGGAAAAATAAAATGTTCATGATTATCATGAATAAAACATTAATATATTATACGAATAATATTTCTGAGAAAAAAAGGGTCTTATACCTCGTGTCAGTAATTGGTTCCTCCTCTGTTCCAGCAGTTTTTATTTGTTTTTGAGGTTTGTCTTCTTTAATTGATTTATTGTCTCATCACCTCTCTTGCTCCCAGGTGTCCTCATTTGTATACCTCGCCCCTTTTGTGAATGTTCTGTCTATATTAGTTCCTTGTGGTATCAGTGTGGTTGCTGGATTGTCATGGTGCATACCCTACTAAGCCTTCCAGTCAATTTGTATCTTTTAGTATTGAGCTAACCAATTTTTCTGTGTTTCTTTTGCCATATTAAAGAAAAACATCACACTTCGGAGTCCAATTGATAGTAACAAACTCCCAAGCCTTTAATCAATCTCCAGGATTGGGACAGCATTCCTTTCAACCCTTTATCCCTGCCTGTTCCTCTGCGTCAGTTTATTAGAAACACCTCCAAAGCCTTCGTTGGTTGCCAGGATTGGGATGGCATTCCTGCTAAACCAATGCAGTCCTGCTGGCAAGCAGTCCACCTTCTGCGAGCGGCATTTTCTACCTGGCCTCTGTCCCGGGATGCCCACTGGCCTGGGTGCGGACACTCCCCTACCCTCCCCTCCCCTCAGTAGCCATTACCAAATTAGCTGGACTGCCTCGCTCTTCTTTCTGGGCTATGGCCTTTCCCTTTTCTATTTCCATTTTCCTGTTATAAAGACTCCCATGTGGATTGTGCTCCAAATCTGCGATTGCTTCCTTGTCTGGATCATAACAAAAGGTTGATAAGATGCTCATAACATTACACTAGGCATGCTAAATTATTTGAAATGTAGTCATTTGTGCCCAAAAGACAGGATATTGTGTTAAGATTTCAATAATTCAGATAAATGCTAACTTCTGAATGATGTATTGATTTTTATTGACATCATCTTTTTTCAATTTGTCACACGCTTTTTTTTTAATTCGAGAAGTCAAAAAGTTTTACGCAATCCATAATTACATCAATGATTATCTTCAGATGATTCAAATGTCCAACATTTCTGTCAAGTGCACGATTGATTTGAATGAGATTATACTGTATTTCAATTCAGTGATCTGAAAAAGTAGTAAAATGTCATATTCGTAACACTTCCAAAATCTGGCAACACAACGGATTAATATCTGCATTTTTTGCACTTCCGTTTATAAAAATGAGCGGTGCTGAGCATCTTTGTGTAGGTGTGCATGTGAACAGTATGTGTGTGGGGATGCTTGTGTCCATCTTGCAAGTGTAAAAGGGTGTCAGAATATAACATAAAATTACATCTATTGTACATAAAGCTGTACATCCCTTTTTTTCTTGAATCTGGTGTCTTATCTTACAATACTTTTTTTGTTTTTAAGCACATCGCACTGCAGGCTGTTTCAATGATCATTATTATTTAAATTAACAACAGTGTCACCAAGGGCAAAAAATGTCTGCTGTTATAGACCATAATGAATGTAATTCCATTCAAATGAAGCATACTGATTAAAAGCATCTGGTGGAGCCAGCATTAACAAAGACAGTCTGGTCAACGTAGACTGACATCATTATCACCTGCAGGTTGCCAACAAGCAACGATTAGATGATCTGTGTGAAGAGGGCCCTGGGGCTTATTACACTTACAAAAAAAACTCTTTGCTGTTTTGCCTTTGATTTTTTTCCTAGTAAATTAATTGAAACTGAAGTCCGTTTTCCTCTATGCTTCTTCTGAACCCCATCCTATTTCACATCTCCACACAGATAGTGCTGAGGTCAGGGAGAGAGCCAGGCCTAACTTTCATTTCCATATGTAGCTGTTATTTTCTAAATAGGCTCACATGCAGCACATAACTCGCACTCTTTTACAAAACAAAATTCATTTGATGGAATCTGTGCACCAGTTCATCCTCCGATAGAGAATGGTGGCCGCTTGTTCATGTGCAGTCAAATGTGGAACCACACACTTATGTGCTCTGACTTTGGAATACCACACAGAAATGTGTTATTAAAGGGGAACTCAGGGATAAATCATAATGCTGTTTTACACAAATATAAATAGTAAATAAATATTGTAAAATACAAAAATGTGGAATTTTTGTTTGCAAAGACGAGATAAATGAGGTTTTATTTCCCCTAATTAGTTGCCGTCTGCTTCAACGGTCGCGTGATAATGACGTAACGTCACCTGAGAATGACGAAATGTCGCCCTTTGCCCAGACGTATGCGCTGTTATTGTGTTGGATAGTGTGATTGTCCCAGTCTATTATTTTATGACGAAAGATCGCTCAATATGGCCCATTGGCTAGTTGCACGCGATGGTGTTAAGTATTTTCTGAAATACGCAGGGTTGCTTCAACATTAACAGTTTGCTTCTGTCACTTATCAGTCTATATCAAATGCTGAGCAGATGACCGGTATATCATCCCGGATATGTGATTTTAGCTATCGCCGATATTCCCAGGATTTGGCTTAATTAACCACGAATGATGTTAGCAAGATTTGTCTCGATTACCCATGACTGATGTTTGTTCGTTAGCACTCTTAATGAGACATCAGCTGCTCCACCGAGAAACAAGTGGGTTTTTAACTAGCATCACATTTTCAGCCATTCTCACTGATGACTGATGAACTGGCTTTAAGCAACTGACAGCAAATGTGAAAATATCTGGTAATTAATGTGTAAATATTCCATAATGTCGAGATGCCGTTTCATAAATGTAACATTTGATCGACGCATATTTTAATATTGTTGATACTTTGTTTACCTTCCCACTACGCGTCAGTTGCACTCTCAGGACCATCACTTCTGTAGCTATGGTTAGCTGAGTACATCTAAGAAAACCATAACGATGTAGCAGAACTAGCTCGGTAGTTGCATCAGAAAATGTCGAAGTAAATTCACTATAAAACCGAAACAATTAAGCCAAATCCAGGAATATTGGCGATAGCTAAAATCACGTCCAGGACGATATACCTGTCATCTGCTCAGCATCTGGTATAGACTAAGTGACAGAAGCAAACCATTAATGTTGAAACAACCCTGCTTATTTCAGAAAGTACTCAACACCATCTCGTGCAACTAGCCAATGGGCCATATTGAACTATCTTTTGTCATAAAATAATGGACTGGGACAATCACACTATCCGACACAATAACAGCTAATACCTCTGGGCGAAGGGCGACGGTACGTCATTCTCGGGCGACATCACGTCATTATCACGCGACCGTTGAAGCAGACGACAATTAATTAGGGGGAATAAAGCTTTATTTATCTCGTCTTTGAAAACAAAAATTCCACATTTTTGTATTTTACAATATTTATTTACTAATTATGTTTGTATAAAACAGCATTATGATTTATCCCTGAGTTCCCCTTTAAAGGTATAACTGAATTTGAGTCAACAATTTTTCTTCCAATTATGGTTTGTTTAATAATTGAAAAAGGTTAACCCTAAATATCAACTTGATTCAAACAGCGAATCGAGCGTAATCGCCTTGAAAACGTTGATTTCCCGAGAGTTGGCGAAAACGAAAATGATTTGCCGGCTTCACAGGAAGTGACGTCATCTCAGGAACCATGCAAGTTTTGAATTGTATTTCATCAATGAAAGAAGTCCAACTGGCGATTTTAGTTGTTCTTAATACCCCCCAAAAAAAAAAAAAAATTTGTGCCCCCTTTTAAAATCGTTTGGCAAAAAAAAAAAAAAAAGCCCCAAAAAAGTGTAGGTTGTGCAGGCCTTTTTATGAAAGGCGTGCAATAGCGCGTACGCACCTTTGCGCGCCTAAAATAGCATTTTAGGTGCGCAAACAAATGCGCGCCTATCCATCAAAAACCGTTCAATTTCTGCGCGCCTAGCTATCCGAACTGCAGCGCCATCTAGACAGCATTTCCAAACTCTTTCGCATAACGCACGAAGGCCCATGAGAAACAGCGTGTGGACACGCGAGACTTCAACCAATGGAACTGCACGTTGCATCAACCACTTAAGATAAAAAAAACCCCCACCAAAGATGGCGAAGCGGGTTGGACATATCGTCCAGCTTTCCACTCATAGAACGTCGGATGTCGAAACCAAGGGCATAAAATCCGTTAAAACTGTCAGAAAGGACGGGAAGGAGTGCGTAATGGAAGTAAGCTTCCTCTTATCAATCGTACGAAAGTTTTCATTGCTGAATTTTGGTTGTTTTGACGGTGAAACTTGGTGTGATCAATTGGTCATTCCTGCTAATAAATGGAGCCCTGGCTCGTTTCCCAGAAGCACAGTTGCTCACGTTGGCAACTAACGTAGTTCATCCATTCAAAGTCAATGGTTCCAACCATGGAAGTTAGCATCAGTGATTTTGGGAAACGCAAACCAGATTAGTTCCATTCACATCTCGACTGCAGTTTTTGCCGTGATTTAATTAATAAATTACTAGGGCTGTCCCCAACTAAAACAAATCTTGGTTGACCAATAATCGGCCTTTTTTTCCCCAATCGTTCGAAATGAGAAAACTCTTTGGAGTCCCCTGTTTTCGCTACCCTTTGTGATTCTGCTGTTGCACTTGAGAAGTGGAAGGATGACTGCACAATAGACTGATGCAGGGCTCGCGCTACCCGTTCGTCAATTCGCAATTGACGATCTCTCCTGCAGTTTGACGATCTGTAAGTCACATTTGACGATAAATTTGACGAAGTCCTTTCAAAGTGGGGTCACGAGATTTGCGCAAATCTGCAATAATATTTGGGGGGGGGTTAATATATAATATAGGGTCGGCCAAGAAAACACAACTCACAAGCCGACTCTGGCTCCCCGACTCAGCATCGCGACTCCGTCTCCCGTCCGGGTGCAAGCTCCAGTAACGTCATGAAGAAGCGCTAAACGAACGCGTGTAGCCTACTGTATTTTTTATGCTGCGTTCAAAACAACTCGAAAAAAACGAGCTCCGAGTTGTCAAAAATGAATTGAACGGCGTCGAACTCGGAATTACAGGTCGGAAACTCGGGTATCATTTCAGAGCTCCGATTTTCCGACTTGACGTCACATTCACCGAAAAAGTGGCGGATGTGTAGTTCACTTTTAAGCAAATATGGAAGTTTTTCTGATTAAAATACATATGTATGAAATCAATCATATTTCATGGATCACCTGATCGGTTTCGGTTGTTCTTCAGTGTCACGAAAATACTGGAAACGGCTGTCAGTGTTTTTTTAAACGCCCAAGCATTTAAATACAACTCAGCGTCTTTGCAGCATCCATGTTTTTCCCACATTACGACTTCAAAGCACATGAACACAACGAAGTCGGAAGAACGATTTGCCGACTTGGGAACTCCGACCTTCCGACATCACATGAGTGCAGCATTATTAGGACGGAATACTCCACCCACCAGCTCATGCTCGAGCCAATAGACTACGAGCTGTTAGTGGTACTGATTACAGTTGTTGTTCCTTGAAGCTCAATGGACAGTAAATAACATTTGAAAGTACTTTTATCAATATTTGGTCCTTTGTACTGAATAAAAAGCAAGTTGATGTGGTTGAATTTATGCAACATTGTGATGTTGCACATGTAGTCCATGTTAATGTAATTTTACCAAGTCCAAGTGTTCAGTTCTCACTCAGCATAACACTACAGTTGTTCCTTGAAGCTCAATGGTCAGTAAAGAACATTTGAAAGTACTTTGTTATCAACATTTGGTCCTTTGTACTGAATAAAAAGCAAGTTGTTTTTTGCATAAATCTTTTTTGATTTGCATTTCTTTCATAGGCAGTAGCTTCTTCTGTTTTGCCAAAGCCTTCTGACCCCCTTCCTCTTCTTTTGGACTTGGGACCAGCTTCTTTAACCTGTGTCAGTAACTTGCAGATTAAAAAAATAATTCATGCAAAAAGCAGACTGGGAATGAAGCAAGCTAAGGGAGAAAGTCCCAAGTGAGGTGGGGTTAATACTAAAAAAACCATGCTACTAGCACAGGAAACAAGGAAGGCAAGGCTAAATCAGAAAGGACAGAGGAAAGCACACGGTCAGATAGGACATTTAACAGCACATGGTTGTAAGTAAAAGCATGATAAAAATAATACAACGACGGTGCAACAATACCTACAAGAAATTGATTGGTATTAGAGACCCTCACAACTGGACATCAGACAAAAAAAAAGTGACTGGGGTAAAGTTATTTGACTAATTGACATTGCTTTTTGGCTAATCATTTGACTAATAGGTTTCAGAAGCCAGCTCTAGCCCTGCTGATGCCTGTATTTGACCCCACCATAAAACTTTGTAGGTTGTTTTATTGAATAGACCTGGGGCCGTATTCATGTCGGGACGTTTTCCGCCTATCGGGACGACAAATCATGACGGCCCTATTGGTGCAATTCATGAACGGCCGTTTGGCCTTATCCGCTGAGCCTATAGGCAGACAACTTAGAGCGCCGAATTCGGGCTGATAGACGGCATTTATGGCAGTCCTTCTTGTCACAATCGAAAAGACGACGTGATTTTTTTTTTCAGCTATAGTTTCCCCAAACGTCTTCTTTTTTCTTGTTCGTTATCCGAGCAACAGGCTTGGGGAGTAACGGAATACATGTAACGGCGATACGTAATTAGGATAGGCCTACCAAAAAATGTAACTGTATTCCTTTGGGGTTACACACAAAAAGATGTAATTAAATTACAGTTACATTCTGTAAAACAGGGGGATTACTGGATTACCATTGTAAATTAGTCTGTAATCAAGAAGAACAAGACAGACGATCCTGCTATCTTAGCTAACTGACCGAATTTACCCGACCTGTAACCATTTTTTTTTCCAAATGAAAATAGTTTTGAAGTGTGATGCTGGTGAATGGGAAGGTGTTTGGGTAAAACAAGCTCCAGCCTGCAATAAATAGCTGTTTTTGACTGGAAGTTTGATAATGAAGTGTTTTTACCATTAGCTACGTAGCGTAAGCCTCATGAGCATCACTACTTCTACAGGGGAGTGGCCGCTTTTCCGACAGCCCAGTAGACCGTGATATGCCCTCCGTCAGTGCGTTAGTGGAAAACAATGAAATAAAGATGCAACAAACCAATTTAGTTTTGTTCTGCAGATAAAGCAGTTTTTGTTTCATCTTTCCGGAACCTTCAATAAATTGTTTTCAGATGGAGATAATAGTAATATTTTCTGTACTGGCCGCTTTTTCCTTTCAGTTTTTTTACTTCCTTCAAGTGAAAAATTGTGACTATCCGCTGCTCAGTCTTTGATATTTCGTGCATCCAAGATATACAACGGTACATGTCGTTACACTTTAATTCCAATAGATGGCAGTCTAAGACCATAAATCATGACGCTGTGGTTTTGTAGGTTCTTTAATGCCGATAGTCACTATTTTTTCGGATATGGTATACATGGCACGTCTTAACATCAGTCTTCACATCAATACAATGATGCTTTAATTCGATAGATGTCCTATTTATATATTCTAGTTCCATCTATCAGGGCCAGCGCCAGAACTGAAAATTTGGGAGCAAAGATACATTATTGTATAACAATTAGTCCTAGCTAGTTCTCAGTATTTTTTTTTCAACGCGAATTTCCTCGAGAAGTAAAATCATCTCTCCATGCTGCCAATTGGGGTCCCTAACTCTGCTTTCCTCATTTTCTGGCGCTTTTCGTTTTTTGCTTGAAAGGCATATTGTACAACAAGAGCGAAAAACTCGCTTAACCTGTCAAGAGACAAACAAATCACTCATCAACACACCAACGAACAACACGAACTCCCCGCTTCGAAAATGAGAAAGGTAGATAGCTGTGTCACTGCGCGTGCGCCCCTCATCAACACGTCATATTCCAAAATTAGACAGGCCATCAGCTGGTGGCCCACCTAACTAACGTTCATGAATACCGCTTGGCGCCGCGGACTTGTGGTCCGTTAGCTATCGGGAAGATAAGCTTTATCAGCCCAATAGGTAAAACTCCCGACAAGAATACGGCCCCTGGTTCACCTTATTTCTGCTAATGAGAATTTAAGTCCCAGTTTCGTTTTATTGTTAGCTGTAACAATCATGAAGCCGAAAATTCTCATGGACACCAATGTCTCTCAAATGGACACAAAATGGAAATGACATTAAATAACGTATTGGGCTGAATAAGAGCTATTTTGTTTTGATTTCTGCTATTAATTGTTTACGAGTTAATTTGTTGGGTTTTTAATTCGAGCTTGCGGAGAACAGCTACGTTACAGACCATTCCAGCAGACTGCCGCAAGGGAAACCTTGTTTTTCCTCATTCATTGAAACCGCAATAGTAAATTAACCAGGAGAAGTTCACTTTGAGTCAAACAGTCGTATGTATGTATTATGAATAACTAAATGACTAATCTAAGAAATTACTGAAAAATTAAATTGGATAAAGCAAATTCACATAATGACTCAAATCACAACTTGCAAAATATAATGCTGTGTGAACGGAAATGGCGTTCAGTAAAAACCGTTTTTTTTTTTTTCACTGTCATACATGGCTGGTCAATGATCCGCGACATGAAGTTTGTAATGATGTAATACATTCCGCTAAGTAACGAAATAAGCTGAAAATAAGTTTTATTATTGGGTTCGTTTTCATACGGTTTAGGCTTGTCAGACTAGCTTCGGAGACATCAGTTATCGCGCTTTCTTTTTTCGGAGATATTGGCAGGCTGTGTTTGTGTTAAACCTGCAAGTTGCAATATTACTGCTCGCAATGCAGTGGAGATGCACCTCTTCATTCAGTTTCAATTTAAGTAGCCTGACTAACTAGCGGTTCAAATTACCATATAACATATAACAACTTAACATTAATGTTCACCTATAAAGCACATTTAACAGGTTTATGCGCGGAAAGAATAAGAAGTAAGCTGATTTACCGTTCTCAAGTGGTAGCCCCGTTCATAGTTGAGCTGGGTAAGCAAAATGTTGCTTGCAAAGATGCTGCATCTTTACGAGTAGCCTAGCCATCAAATCACGTTCCGACTGGACGCTAAAGTATCATTTTAAAGGTTTGATATTAGCTCACGGTAAACAGACCATTTATTTCAGCCCTAAAATTACAGTTTTAATGACGTATTCATGAAAACGAAAATACTGTTAAAGACCAAGTCATCGGCTACTGCTGATTTATTACCTCTACGTGTACTGTAATAGGAACTGTTTTGACCATCTGCGTAGCCCTGAATAGTTCCTTCATACGTGTTATGAAATGCATAGACATGGGTGTAATCGGCCATTCTACCGTCTAGCTCCTGTCAGTATGTATTCTATCACCGTCTTTGACGATATTCACTCAGCTGGCAAACTTTCTCTCCTGTTTGTTATTACCCCTGAATTTCGATGGAACAT
Organism: Gymnothorax javanicus; assembly: GCA_029692085.1. NCBI lineage: Eukaryota > Metazoa > Chordata > Actinopteri > Anguilliformes > Muraenidae > Gymnothorax > Gymnothorax javanicus. Next base: position 86,298,620 of record CM056196.1, read on the forward strand.
GAAAATACCCCTTTGTTTACAGTACAGAAATACTACATTTCTTCACTGCACAAATATAAGCCATGGCAATTCAGGTAAAAAAGCAAAGAAACGTAGTAAGCTGAGACTGAATTCCCCATTGAACTGTATTGTGAGTACACCAGCAACTTATGTTTATACCAGTGCTCATAAAACCACTTTCAGCCTGAGACATTGAAGAAGGTACTTCAAAACAGTCATTTTTGAAGTGCTGGGAACATATCACAACCAATGTGCTGGAAGGTTTCGAGTACACGGGTTTGGAATACACGAAGTCGGCCCCCATTGTCTGGACAAAATTCACTCAGTGTCACCTTATGTCACGGACCCTGGGGAACGAATGAGTTAACACACCACTGGCTGCGTTCGCAGTGGCACTACAGCCAAACACAACGCATCTATTCACCATTTCCGTTGATATTCAGCACAATATAAAAGCTTGTATTCAGATGTACATCTATTGTATTCGTCATTCATTGTGTATCTGAGATCGCTCGGGGTTCCTGAGATGACGTCATCGCCAAAGATTTCCAAAGATCTCCGAATATTTTCATTCTGATGGAATGGGCGTGGTTGGGGATAGAAAATTTCAAACAAAAAATAGTCCATTGCGTAAAGTAGATATTTTTCGATTTATTTATTCAATTCAGATAAAAATACACTTTCTCAACCCCAATGTTGACAACATTCAGTTATACCTTTAAAGTCCAAGTAAAGTGAAATCAGTGGTTTGCTTCTTAACACATTATGCAAGCTAGAAAATAGTTGCTGAAAACGTGAAAAGACTGCAAACTAGTACTGAACTGTGGAGTCAGACCGTTAAACAGTTGTTCACCAATTTTATTTTCCAGACTTTCAGGGCGGAGCTAAAACATGACTTGATGATGCCCTGAAACCATCCTTAACATAATCCCGCCCCTAGCACTATATCCATGAGTGCATTGCATCAGTGGTTATCCTCTCAATCACAAATTATCTAAAACCACACGTTGTATGTTTAGCTAAGTAGCTAGCTAAAGCTACCAGTGTTCATTTTATAGCTAGCAAGTCAGTTTTGCCTTCTTCCCAAAAATGCATCATCCCTGAAAGCCGGAATTAAAAAGGCCTTAGTCATCCTATTGCACTCTCGAAAAATGAAGACATGAGGAGCAGGTGGATTACGTTGGTGAAGAGCCATGTTGATGGAGAGCTGAGGATCACCACCAACACTTCTCTCTGCATGGTTCATTTTACACCGGGAATGGATTATGCCATTGCCCGACATTATGCACAGGCTAAACATGGCTCTGCAGCGTCACTCAAGTTCTGGGGAATAGAAAAAATTTCACCATCTCCTAGAGGTGGTGACATTATTAACACACTGCTCCGCAGAGAAGCACATTGGATCTACACACTGAATACAGTGGAGCCCTCTGGTATAAATGAAGAATTGAATTTATCATGCTTCCTTTAAATATTTTAATGTGATCTTGTGAGGTCAGTGTTATTTTTTTCCTTTGCTCCTGTTCTTATGTAAACCTCCTTGTTCAGACTTGGTGTTTGCCCTTGATTGTTGTTTTTCTATGATGTTTCCTCTCATCCATGTATATTCACTGTTTTTACTAGTCATTGTTAACTTTTGGGAATGATCTATGCTTGCCCTTTTTGACAGGAAGTTGGGGGCAATGCCCTTGGACATGGACTTTGGCAACTCCCATTCCTGGAGCCATTATCCAATAGATTTGAAATGTAGTTGGACCAATGAGATTTGTACATTTGTTCAAGGTTCTCAAAATGTTGTTTGCCTATGTCTTTGTCCTGTTTGACTCTGATGAAGACACAGTAGTGTCGAAACATTAGTGTGTTTGCACTATAAAGGCTGTTATTTTATCAGTGTGCTCCAGTCTCCTTTGTCCCTTTTGATATTTGTTGTCCTTGAGCTGTTTAGCACCTGATTCAGCCGACTTTTGTGGTAAGATGCGCGGTGACCCCTTTTTTCACTGATCTTTTGTGTGGGCTGTTTGGACAAGTCTACATCTCCGCTGCTCTACTGTGTTAACAAGAAGAAAATGTCTTCTTTCGAGAGAATCAGTGCCATTACTGATGTTAGGTCAGAGACTCTAACATACACTGAAGAACAAGGTGCAAACATTATAGTTCCATGCTCTCTTTTCAATGACATTTTTCAGCCATCAGAGCAGTCCACTCAGTCTCTTATTAGAGACCTGGAAGATCTCAAAAAGAAAGAGATGAGATTTTTCTGGCATTCTATCACTTTGTCAGAGTACTGGAGAGTGAAACGTATTCCACGTGGCCTAAGGATCTCTAAAATTCCTTCCTTTGGCTCTGAGGATAAAGAATTCCTCCAGAAATGGGAACAGATTTTAAACAAATGTTCCTTAGATTTAATGCTTTTGACCATTGAAAAAACAAAAGCAGAAAAGGACAAAATTAGCACTGAAATTCAGACACTCGAACAGGAATTGAGGGGCAAGGTTGATCAAGAGACTTTTGAGTCGACCACTAAAAAGATCTCTGAATCCCTAACCTCATTCCAAAGAGACCTCCAAGCCTAAAAAATCAGGAAATTTGAGCGGGACACCAATGAATATGCTGAGGGCAAAGTCTACGACTGGCATGGGGATCGGAGGAAATTTCATCATAAACGGCCCCGCACTTTATCCAGACCAAAAGACCCATGGTTTTCCACAGCCAGCGAGCGAGAGTCATCAGAAGGGAGTGACGTGGAGGGACGGAACAAATCCTTGCAGCCTTTTTTACGACCGCACAGAGGAACCCAAAGAAGACAAGGCGAGGTACAAGAGGATACCACAGGTCCCACCATCATCCGCCGCTCTCAGCGGAACTGGAAGAGACTGTAATTAACATTTCTGATGTAAGTCTGTCCCATGATGAAATCTCTCTCTTAAGTAAAGGTCTCAGTTTCTCTCCTACCAATAGGATTGATACATTCAAATTTAAGGTTGATGCATTCAAATATTTTAGACAGTTGCATCTCAAACACTTCTTCTCCACCAGATCAAGTGTTTTATCTAGCTGTTCTGCTGATGGAGATTTGAACTCTTTAACTAACATCAATAGAGAGGCAACTCCCTTCAAAAAGAAGTCTTTGTTTTTGCCCTCTTCCAATTTGAACCCCACCATACTCACTTACAGTAAGCTGGTCGAAAGAGATCTAACTAAAATGGTTCAGTCTTCTCTTGCTGGCAATATGAATCTTAATGAATCTGAACTAAAAGCACTTAAGTGTCTGGAATCCAGGAGTGATATCATTATTCGGCCGGCTGACAAAGGTGGATCAGTTGTGGTTATGGGCTTTGAACAATATGACTCCAACATAAGAAGTCAGTTATCTGAAATAGAATGCTCCCCTCCAGACGACATCTATTCCAGGGAAGGCCTTGTGTATTTCAGCAAGACAATGCAAAACCACATACTGCAGCTATTACAACAGCATGGCTTTGTAGTAGAAGAGTCCGTGTGCTGAACTGGCCTGCCTGCAGTACTGATCTTTCACTGATTGAGAACATTTGATGCATAATTAAATGAAAAGTCCGTCAAAGGAGACCCAAAACTCTCCAGCAGCTGGAAGCCTGTATTAAACAAGAGTGGGATCAAATTCCAATGGCTAAACTCAATGCTACACCATGGTAAACAGGCCCCTGTCCCAACTTTTTTGAGACCTGTAGCAGCCATTAAATTTGAAATGAGCTCATTTTGTGGATAAAATTGTAGAATTTCTCAATTTCAACATTTGCTATGCTATCTCTGTTCTATTGTGAACAAAATGCCGGCTGGTGTGATTTGAAAGTCATTGCGTTTTGATTTTATTCACAATTTACACTTTGTCCCAACTATTTCGGAATTGGGGTTGTATAATTAAAATACATGCATATGAGATAACTTACCAGCAATATCATGTGTGGGCACAATTGCTAACATTACTGCTGAAAGGGGTGCCAGATGTCGATGGGATAGGAGACTAAAGGCCAGGTGGGGAGATAGTCGGTTTGGCTGCATTTACCGATACCAGTGGATTACCTATGAATCCCAGCTGTGCTCGATGAAAGTTAGTGAATGTCCTCGAAGTAAAATGTTCACCACAGAGAGGAGTGTCAGTAGGGATCCTCAGCTTTCCATCAAAGTTGTTCATCACAAAACTAATCCACCTGTTATTCATGTCTTAATTTTTTGGAAATTGAAATAGGGTGATCAAAGTTTTTTTTTTTTTTTTTATTCTTACAGTCATAGAAGATGCATGTTCAGGATGCTGAAGGTGGCACAGCTGACCTGCTTGCAAGAAAACTTAATCCTGCTAATTTAGCTAGCTAAATACAGAATGTGTGGTTGTACTTCCTGATTGACCAGACAACCATTGATTTAATGCCCTCTTGATTTCATGTAGTCATAAGAGCAGGATTATGATAAGGATGGCTTCTCTGCATCATCAGGCTAAGTTTTATCCCTGCTCAAAAAATCCAGAAATAAAACTGCTGAAAAACTTTTCAACGGTCCAACTCCACAATTCAGTACTAGTTCAGTTTGCAGTCTTTTAACATTTTCAGTAACTATTTTCTAGCATGGATAATGTGTTTAGAAGAAATCTATGATTTTATTTTATCTGGATTTTAATCATCGATTTGGTCCTTTCAAGCATAGGCCTCTGGGGAGACTATGGGCTCAATTTTTGCACCCATTGCAAACAGAAACGCAAGTAGCGGTAACGTTATGGACATTTATGTCTGTCACAAAGACATATTTATCGCATTTGTCCACTTAGGTGCTCTGACACGGAAGTGTTTGCAGCGCAGTGAGTTGGCGCGCATATTAGAAGGTGTGGCAATGCATTAAGCTGGTGCTGCACAATTTTTTATGGCCAAGAACTCGCAAGGGTTTTGACACACCCAGACCACCGTTTAAGGACAAATCAGTGGATATGATCGCAACTAAATGCATACCCTTCGTATCATTGTCTTTTCCTTCTTAATATTCACTTTTGTGATGTGCGCCTACCCTATTAATAGACTAATGCGAACAAAATTGTGATGGGCTCTAATGGGAACAAGAGGGTGAAGGGATACTTTTACACGTGAATATTTTCTCCACGTGACAGGAAATAATTTTTAACTTCTGTTTCTTCCTTGATTTAGAACCACGAGTGCCATTTCCTAATTAAATGGCCCTCATATTTTCCTGCAAAGCATGAACCTGATTAACTGACCTCCATCCATGATAGATGCTTTGGGGTCTCACGCACCCTCGTTGAATGATAAGCACGCACATGGAAAGCCAGACAATCCCGGGAAAGCCCTTGATTTAAAGTGATTGTTAATGTTAATGCAGGCAATGCACCTATCAAATTTAAAGCATTTAACAACTAAAGTGTAAGGCTGGCAATTCTTTTTTTAACCTGCAAATTCATTGAATTTTCTAAAATAAAAACTAATCTGGAATACGTTTGACCAAACAGTTCATGAGCAGTATTGGAAAACAAAATGTTATCAAAGCATTCTATTTCCATAAATTGATGAAAACAAATATTTTTCACATCACAGGGGGATAAGGAACAACATGACAATCGACCTATATAGGCATGGTGCATTGAAACTACACTCTACTTTCAGAGAGTTATATTAGGCCATGACGAGGAAGGGTTCCTGAGAATAGTTCAATCATGAAGACTGCAGAATTAAAGTCAAAATGATTTAGTAACAGTGGAAGAATATTATCTTTGGCGATGACTCTGTCCTCAAGGACCCTTCAGCAAGGTGGGTTGCAGATCTGCCAGCGTAGCAGGCAGAGGCAAAGCCATCCCCAAAAGAGAAGGATCTTGAAAGACTGAGGAGTCATCCAGATAGGCTCCTCTAGGAGACAAAATATCCATTCGAAAACTTAACCAGCATTAGCGCTAGCCAAGCACAGATGACTGTGCCACTGCTAGTGGACATGAAGTCAATACTAGTCATATAGTATCTGTGATAGCTGTTAAGAAGTAGGCAGAGGAACACCAGATGCAGGAACTGAAGTGTTTATTGAAACACAAAACACTAGGAGAAAATAGGCACACAGGCCAGAAACAAAACACCGTGCACATGCACTAAACGATTGGGACAACTAAGGTACACTGCCCAGGGCGGGGGGAAACAGAAATACTCACTCCAAGAGTGGATAAACTAGAAAAACAAAAACTGGACCTAACTAGACTGATGGACACACTTGTAGACTTAAACAAGGGGCAGACAAGACGTGGGCGCAGCAAAATACAAGACTCGGGAATCATACAAAGGAAATACTAGGAAGGTACAAGGAGCTGAGATTTCACCATGCAGAGCAGAGTCTAACAAAGTTACGTCTGACGTCTCCTCTCTCCTGCCCACAGATATAGACACGGGAGGAGGCGGGGACTCGGAACACAATCTCGAAACACATGGGATTAATAAAACAATTACACGAGAACCGGGTTTTACAATAATGACTCGAGACAAGACGCTAAGACGATCAATCAAACTAGACAGTTTAGATTAAGGCAATCTAAACGTGACGAGTAAAAAGCACCACGAGAGAAGCAAAGGAAAGCATAGCTTTAAACGCAGTTCATCAGGGAAAGCTTAGGAAGGAATTACAAAAGCTAGAAACGCTCCCCCTCGCTAATGTGTTATTTAAGGTTAATACTACGTGACAAAATATTTACAATCACCCTCAAATAAGTGCTGGTTAGTACGGTTAGTAATTATCCTATCAGAGAACACATTCACTCAGAGTTTAGCGAGACCCAGAATCAAGCACAGGTGGAAGCAATGAATGAAATACCACAGCCGAAACCGAAAGAGGAAACGTGATTGGACAACAAGACGCAGGCATGCTGAAGGCTGTCACGCAACATCACTGGAGTTTGGGCAAGAGAGAATCGAACGTCAGACGGCGGGAATGAAAGCTGAAAAATAAAACGAAAGTAAAGCACAAGCACAAATAAGCACAAAAACAACACACATGAGGCAGAACCATAACAGTACCCCCCCCCCCAAAGAAGCGCCACCTGGCGCTTAAACAGAACATCAGAAACTAACAATACAAGAAACATCAAAAAACTAAATACAAAACCCCACAAGACTAAGAAACACAAAACACCCATCAAAAACAAAATACAAAACCCTGAAGAGAAACACAAAACACCTAACCAAATACTAAATACAAAACCCTAAAAAGACTAACACAAAACCCCTAATTAAATACTAAACAGCACAAGAACAAAATACACGAAACATAAACAAGATTACTCAGGGTCTCCAGCATAAACTGGGACTAAGGCTTAGGGTGAGTTTGATGGAAAACTCGAATCAAGTCCTTGTCCAGAATGAATCTGGCAGGAACCCATGAACGTTCCTCAGGACCGTATCCTTCCCAATCTACGAGGTACTGGAGACCTCTACCCCTCCGCTGACAGTTGAGAAGCTTGCGGACGGTGTAGGCTTCACCATCGTCAATGATGCGCGGCGGAGGTGGGGTCTCGGGATCCGGGTGGAGGGGGTGGGTGACAGAGGGCCGGACTCGGGAGACGTGGAACACAGGGTGGATGCGGCGCATGGTGTGAGGGAGCTTCAGACGGATGGCGGTGGGACTGATGATTTTGTCGATGGGAAAGGGACCGAGGAATCTGGGGGCGAGCTTGCGGGACTCGACATTGATGGGGATATCCTGGGCGGAGAGCCAGACCTTCTGGCCGACACGGTAGGTGGGGGCCGGCTTACGTCGCTTGTCCGCCGCGTCCTTCATCTGTCTCCCTGCACGGACAAGGGTGCGGCGGGCAGTGTGCCAGGTGTTACGGTACCGGCTCATGAAGGCCTCGGCAGAGGGGACCCCCACCTCTGCCTCCTGTGAGGGGAACAGGGGAGGCTGGTAACCCAGGCAGCAAAGGGGGTGAGACCAGAGGCTGCGGATGCGTGGGAATTATGGGCATACTCGACCCAAGGCAGATGGGCCGACCAAGAGCTTGGGTTCTTGGCGCACACGCACCGCAGCGTGGTCTCCAGGGCCTGGTTGGCCCACTCGGTCTGGCCGTTAGACTGGGGGTGAAACCCGGAACTGAGGGAACAGGAAGGGCCTAGGAGGGACAGGAAAGCTTTCCAGAAGCGGGAAGTGAACTGGGGGCCACGGTCGGAAACAAAGTCTGCAGGGATACCATGGGGACGGACAACGTGCTGGATCAGGAGCTCGGCAGTGGATTTGGCTGAGGGGAGCTTGGGGAGTGCAACGAAATGGGCAGCTTTAGAGAACCGGTCGACCATAGTGAGGATGGTGGTATTGCGGTGGGAGAGAGATAGGCCGGTAACAAAATCTAAGGCTACGTGGGACCAGGGGCGACTGGGGATAGGGAGTGGCTGAAGGAGACCAGAGGGGGGATGGGTGCGGGGTTTTGGCCGTGGCACAGACCAAGCAGGCACTCACGAAACCCTTGACGTCGTCTGGTAGGTCCGGCCACCAGAAGCGACGCCGAATGAAGGCCGTGGTCCTCTTGACCCCCGGATTGCCCGAGAACTGGGATCCGTGTCCCCACTGGAGCACCTCAGACCGGAGGCCCTGGGGAATGAACAGGCAGTTACCAGGACAGGCACTAGGCGTGGACTGCCCGCTCAGTGCTGCCCGAACCCTTTCCTCGATGGGGAGCTGGATAGCGCTGAGGAAACGGCTTGGAGGGAGGATGGTCTCGGGAGGGTTCTCGGAAGCGGTATTGCTCTCGAACCGCTGGGAAAGGGCATCAGCCTTGGCATTACGGGACCCAGGCCTGTAAGCCAAGGAGAAATTGAATCTCTTGAAAAATAAGGCCCACCGGGCCTGGCGGGGATTAAGCCTCTTGGCCGTCTTCAGATACTCGAGATTCTTGGGGTCTGTCCACACCAGGAATGGCGTAGTGGCTCCCTCCAGCCAGTGACGCCACTCCTCCAGAGCCAACTTGACTGCCAGTAACTCCCGGTTACCGACATCATAGTTAGCCTCAGTAGGCGTGAGGCGGTGTGAAAAGAAGGCACAGGGGTGTACCTTCCCATCCTTGGTGGACCTTTGGGACAGCACCGCTCCCACATCCACGTTGGAAGCATCCACCTCCACAATGAACTGGGGCGCCGGGTCCGGGGTCATCAGGATGGGCGCAGATGTAAACCGCCGCTTTAGCTGCTGGAAAGCCTGGTCCGCCTGGGGATTCCAGTGGAATGGCTGCTTGATGGAAGTCAGCGCGGTCAGGGGAACTGCCACCGTGCTGTACCCTCGGATAAAGCGGCAGTAAAAGTTAGCAAACCCCAGGAATCCCTGGACAGCCTTGCGGTCCTTCGGCTGGGGCCATTCCAGGACAGACTGCACCTTGGCGGGATCCATTCTCAGGGACCCGGGAGAGATGATGTAGCCCAGAAACGTTGTGGAGCAGGTGTTGAACTCGCACTTTTCGGCCTTCACGAAAAGGCGGTTCTCCAACAAGCGTTTCAGGACTTGGCGCACATGCCGAGTGTGCTCCTCCCGGGTGCGTGAGAAAATGAGGATGTCGTCCAGGTACACATAAACGGACCGGCTGATCATGTCACCCAGGACATCGTTCACCAGACGCTGGAATACTGCAGGTACGTTGGTAAGGCCAAAGAGAACCACCAGGTATTCCCAATAGCCACTGGGGGTGTTGAATGTGGTCTTCCATTCATCCCCCTCGCGTATCCGCACCAGGTGGTAAGCGTTTCGCAGATCCAACTTGGTAAACACCTGGGCCCCCTGGATGATGTCGAAGGCACACGACATGAGAGGCAGGGGATAACGGTTCCGGACCGTTATCTTGTTCAGCCCTCTATAGTCGATGCAGGGCCGGAGCGGCCCATCCTTCTTTGCCACAAAGAAGAACCCGGCTCCTGCTGGCGACATGGAGGGCCGAATTATCCCAGCAGCGAGAGACTCCTGGAGGTACTTCTCCATGGCGACTCTCTCGGGCTGAGACAGGGAGAAGACCCGCCCCCGAGGCAGCACTGGTCCCGGCAGGAGGTCAATCTCGCAATCATAGGGCCGGTGAGGTGGAAGAGACACCGCCCTAGACTTGCTGAATACTGCACCCAGGTTATGGTATTCAGCAGGGACTCGGGAGAGATCAGGTGCTGGCTCGGAAGAAACCTGAGACCCAGGCACAGGTGAAGCCGCGTGGCGAAGGCAGCGGGCGGAACAGGAGGACTTCCACTCCACGAACCTCGTGGGTGGACCAGTCAAGACCGGGCCATGCTCATGGAGCCAGGGGTTTCCCAGAACCACCGGGGATCTGGGAGACCGGATGATCAGGAAGGTGATGGTCTCACGGTGGTTGCCTGAGACCAGAAGCTGGACGGGAACCGTTTGATGTTCAATCTGAGCCAGTCTTTGGCCCCGAGGCCAAAAAGGCGGTCAGGGGGCCGCGCCAGTGGGGAGAGTGGAACACCCCAGGAGGCAGCGGCCGGCATCCAGGAAGTTCCCCTCCGCTCCAGAATCCACCAAGGCGGAGGCACGGCGGCTCTGGTTGCCCCAGGAGAGGGTCACCGGAATGCAGGTACGGCAGCTGGAGGAGGCTTCAGTGCGGGAGATGCCCACTGATGCTTCACCGGTCACTAGTGGGCGTTGGTCTTTCTCCGAGCAGTTGGCAACAAAATGCCCCTGCTGACCACAGTAGAGGCAGGCCGTGGATTGCATGCGGTGATCTCTCTCCTCCTTAGTGAGGCGGCTGCGCTCCACCTGCATAGGCTCTGGCTCGGATTGGTGGACTCGGGTGGATGTACCACTGGGACTTGGTGACGGAGGTTGGATGACAGGAGCGTTGGAGGGGTTGGAAGGAGATGGCCGACATCGCCCCAAGCGAGTGGCAGTCTCCTCCACGCGGTAGTCGGAGAGAGCTGGCCGACGTCGCCCCAAGCGAGTGGCAGTCTCCTCCAGGCGGTTGTCAATCTGGATGGCAAGATCCGCCACAGCCTCGGGAGTCTTGGGTAGATCATGAAACAGGAGGTGGTCCTTGATGCCATCAGCTAGCCCTTACACAAATACATCTTGGAGCGCTTCAGGGTTCCACTCGGAACTGGCAGCTAGGGTCTGGAACTCAATGGCGTATTCTGCCACCGAGCGGCTTCCCTGCCAGATCTGGATCAGCTCCCTTCCGGCAGCAGTACCGCGCCTGGTGCGGTTGAACAGCCGCTCCATCTCGGATGACAGGGCCGAGAAGGAGGAAACGCAAGGTAGGCAGGCTGACCAGGCGGCAGTTCCCCACTGGACCCGTCAGGTGGGAGATAACGAAGGCCACCTTGGCAGGCTCTGTGGCGTAGGTTCTGGGCTGCAGGGCGAAGAGCATCTCGCAAGTGGTCAGAAACGACCTGCAGGACCCAGGGTTGCCATTGTAGCGCTCGGGAGGCGGTAGCTGAGGCTCTGGACCAAGACCAGGAGGTGGCGATGCAGCAGCTCCAGCGGGAGGGTAAGGTTGCCCCATGCTCCCAGTAGCGGTGGTCTGCTGTGCTGCCAGGGCAGCAGTCAGATGTTGGATCTGCTGCCGCTGGCGCTGGAGCTCGGCATCGCAGGAATCCATCCTGCTGGTGTTCAGGAGACGGAACTTCTGTTAAGAAGTAGGCAGGGGAACACCAGATGCAGGAACTGAAGTGTTTATTGAAACACAAAACATTAGGAGAAAATAGGCACACAGGCCAGAAACAAAACACCGTGCACATGCACTGAACGATTGGGAAAACTAAGGTACACTGCCCAGGGCAGGGGGAAACAGAAATACTCACTCCAAGAGTGGATAAACTAGAAAAACAAAAACTGGACCTAACTAGACTGACGGACACACTGGGAGACTTAAACAAGGGGCAGGCAAGACGTGGGAGCAGCAAAATACAAGACTCGGGAATCATACAAAGGAAATACTCGGAAGGTACAAGGAGCTGAGATTTCACCGTGCAGAGCAGAGTCTAACAAAGTTCCGTCTGACGTCTCCTCTCTCCTGCCCACAGATATAGACACAGGAGGAGGCGGGGACTCGGAACGCAATCTCGAAAGGAAACAGAAACACATGGGATTAATAAAACAATTACACGAGAACCGGGTTTAACAATAATGACTCGAGACAAGACGCTGAGACAATCAATCAAACTAGACAGTTTAGATTAAGGCAATCTAAACGTGACGAGTAAAAAGCACCACGAGAGAAGCAAAGGAAAGCATAGCTTTAAACGCAGTTAATCAGGGAAAGCTTAGGAAGGAACTACGAAAGCTAGAAACGCATCCCCTCGCTAATGTGTTAATTAAGGTTAATACTACGTGACGAAATATTTACAATCACCCTCAAATAAGTGCTGGTTAGTACAGTTAGTAATTATCCTATCAGAGAACACATTCACTCAGAGTTTAGCGAGACCCAGAATCAAGCACAGGTGGAAGCAATGAATGAAATACCACAGCCGAAACCGAAAGAGGAAACGTGATTGGACAACGAGACGCAGGCATGCTGAAGGCTGTCACGCGACATCACTGGAGTTTGGGCAAGAGAGAATCGAACGTCAGACAGCGGGAATGAAAGCTGAAAAATAAAACGAAAGTAAAGCACAAGCACAAATAAGCACAAAGACAACACACATGAGGCAGAACCATAACAGATAGCGGCAGCTAGTCGACGTGCTCCCATACCCAAGGTGCTAGCTTAGCACCCGTGAGTTGCCGCTGCTAGTGGACGAGAGGTAGATACTTGCAAAATATCTGTGCTTACTTACCAACATGCTTTCATGGCTAAGATGCTAACTTAGCACATGTGTTCTGCCACTGCAAGTGGACGTGAGGTAGATACTGTCGTAATATCTGTTTCTGCTTGCCAGCTAGGCAATGTGCACCATATCTGTGCTTACTTACCTGTATAGATACTTACCACCGGTCAGGACTTAAATATAATAATGAATTTATTTAAATAGCCCCTTTTAAGCAATACAACATGAAGTGCTTCATAAGCAGGTAAAAATATGCACATAAAAGCAATAAAACAAAACATGGGGCGAAAAAAAATTAGGGAATTAAACAGCAAAATAGGAAGAATTAAGATTTTAAAGTAGACTCACACAATATTGCGCCAGTAAAATAACAGAATTTAATAATTAAAAGCAAGCCTATAAAGGGGAGTCTTTAAAGAAATTTAAAAGAGGATAAAGACTCTTCATTCCTAATATTATTTGGGAGGTCATTCCAGAGTCATGGAGCTTTAACTGCAAAGGCTCAATCACCCTTTGTTTTTAACTTAGACTGTGGAACAGCTAATAATGCTTGCTTTGAGGACCTGAGCAATCTATTAGGTCTATAAGAATTTAAAAGCTCACTTTTTTATTCTGGCACCATACCATGGAGCGCTTTGAAGGTATGCATGCAGCATGAGCACTGCCACTGCTAGCGGACGTGAGGAAGATACGCATAGTATCCGTGACTGCTTGCCAGCTAGGCAATGTGCACCCATCATCAAGGTACTAGACAAGCGCTCATGAACTATGCCACTGCAAGTGGTTGTGAGGTGGATATGCGTAGTATATGGAAGGCTGCCATCCAGGCAGCCATCCAGCTGCCATCCAGCCATCCAGGCAGCAGGTGACCATGGTGCTAGCTTAGCGCACATGAGCTAAGCCACTGCTAGTGGATGTGACACATGATAGCATAGCAATGATCATCACAATCATTCAACAGCACCATTATTGCATGACAATTAGAGGTTTAACAATATGGATTTTTTTTTTTTGCCTATATCAATCTTTAGAAATCAGGCAGCCGATGCTGATTTAGGATGCTGAAAATTTGCGCTACGGCTGATCTCACAACACTGGACTGTTCACAGATGTGCCTGTGTGTTAATCAGCGTAACATAGGGTGACCAGATTTCCTGAAACTAAAACCGGGACACTTTGCACGTGACCGTAGTGCGCATGCATGTGAGGTCATAGACGCAGATATAAGGCTCAATTTCAGCACGTAGGACTACATTACTTCTCACAACATAGCCTAATGGGGAAAAATTATGTATGTTTTTGGTAGGCCTATTTACACATTCAAGATAAAATATGAAAAGACATAGAATGAGTTTCATGTGGGACTATCTTTATTTTTATGAATTAGCCTGAAGCTGAAGAAAGTATTGGAAAATACACTGACTGAACGGGTTTTTTTTTTTTTTTTAAACAAAGCATCGTAACACATTATATCTCTTTGATCTCTTAGATCTCTAGTAGGCTATGTCTGTGTGTGTGTGTGTGTGTGTGTGTGTGAGATGTCAACCTCATAGAGCTCCGAAAACATGACCTTGTAAAACCCACAAAACAATAACCAACGGCGGAAATTGTAGGGCGAAGGTTCAACGTGTTCTTTTGGCTGGTATTAGCACGCGTGACCTCCTGGCTGGTGCGAATCACAATAAAATGGATCTATTTTCTCCGTTCGAAGGACGGGGCACAAAAGCACAACGGTTACAATTAATCTGACTCCATAATAAATTTATAATAATGAATTTAGTTATACCCTCGTTAAATATCTGACTCCAATTAGAATTAGAATTAGAATCCATAATCTAGAGCAACCTGCGTGGGTCTCGAAGTGACTACACCTCGAACTCTTAGGAGACTACCGCTGTCGCTAACATGTACTCCCGGGTTTTAGTACTGTTACCGGATCCTAGGTTCGTTGGTTAGTTTAGAGGTTGGAAGTCAGCCATTACTGCAACAGCATCTTTTGGCTTGAATACAGCGAACCCAGATCTATGCACGCCCATGGGTTCCTTCAGGGAATTTTAACAGATAACCGACTTTTCGTCCATGGGTTTCCTTTAGGCTAAAATCCCAGAACCGGCAATACATAAACCCTTTACGTAAGTAGATCATGGTTGTCTCTCCAACTTAATAAAACCAATCTCCAGAACAGGCCGCTGGCCAGTCGTACCTCGGTCGGGATTATACCCCTAGGTATCCGTCGCAACGCGGCTAGAAAGAATAAAAGGATTAAGAGTCACAGAGACCACGCAAGTTTAAAGGAATAACAATAATTTATTCACCAGGTAGGCAAAAGCTTAAATCAAACAAATCAACGTTAAGCCAATTACAAGTTACACATAATTTAGAAGAGGAGAATAAAGTCATACCTGGAGGAAAAGGATACACGCACTAACGTGCGCGGGAAGTTCGAAATACGATGTTACATCATTGAAAAGGCTACTCACGCACTTACGTGCAGCGGGGACAGATCGGATACGATCTTCCCGAACAGCTCATTCTCTTTCCTATAAACCAAACCAGCAACCCCCCTCCTCCAACCAGAGAGCCCCATAAGTTAACCAGGTGAGATATCGGGTTACAGGTCTCAGGACTGAGACAGAGTCAGGCCATTTGGCTGTAAAGGAGGGGTCATTCAGACAAAAGGAACTACACTTTATTACCTGAGAGGAGATTTTACCTTACCCAAATTTAGGGAGTCTCTAAAAGTGAATGAACTATAATTTCATTTGATATGAAACATATGCCATTCAACTCCTCGAATTTTAACGAAAACATACATATCAAACAAGTCAGGAAAATGTATGAATATGATGCAGTTGTCATCAAAAAGTCTCAAGCTGAATTATTATACAGGTAAATTGTGTTATAAGTACAGAAGTGATTTCTTATCAGTATATTAAACATATGAGCATATTATGACGTTCCCAGAGGTTTAGATTATTTAAAACAGATAAGTTAGGGTCCAGTCTTACACAGATGATTGAGGGCAATATGGAGCACTGGGTAAGCCAAAGGCCTCCCGTGCAGGGTGACATCAAAGGTACAGAAACCATGCAAACCCCCACTCCCAGCTCAGAGGCTGGGTTTATTGCCTCCTCCTGTCCGGCCATTCACAGATACAGTTTGCTCACACTTTACATCCCCCAGTTCTGGTCTCCAGTCTCTTACGGGCATAAACCACCCCCACTTCCCTTCACGCAAACCCCAGCAAACAACAAGCTGCTTGTCATCAGGAACTCGACAATTTGTTATATTGCATGGCGTTGAAGTCTTTTGATGCTCAGAAGGCCCGCCAGTCTTGCTGCAGTGTCACAGATGCACTCATCAGCGCCACGGTGCTCCAACCCCCCTTTTCCCATCTTACAACCTCAACACAGAGATAAACGCTCTTCAAATTAGCCTACGTATATTTGTTTGAGGAGTCAATTTGCTCCAAAATCGATTTGTTGGCTGACAGCCTGCTGTGGAATTGCGGACAGGTGTCATCAAAATTGGTCCGCGTAACAATCATAAATTTTAAGAGATTCTCATGTGGAATTGAAGTCTCTATGCATGGAAGTTTTTCAGTTTTTTAAACGATGAATTTAAACGATCATGAAGCGCAAGTTAAATCGCCTGATGTGCGGAAAAGGTAGCATGGAAGTTTCAGAGCAGTTTGTCTTCTGTAAAGCATTGCCCTATTAATACAAGCAAATTATTTTTCTGTGCTGAATTTAGCCCATTTCATTGCTGTTAGATCACATATGGAGAGAAGCTGTGTCTTCAATTGCCATTGGATTATTACGATAATTGGAAAACACGTCAATAAAGGAGAATTATTGAGAATTAGCCAGGACTAATTGTTTTCATAAACTAAAGACACCATGACAAACCACCTGTGGAAGCAGGACACCGACAGCGGACTCTGTTCAAGTCATGTCAAATGGAAATGTGAACCCTGGAAGTTGGTTTTAATTTCAACCATCCAAGGAAATGGTGAGCGAAACTCGCGTTTAGTTCATGTGAACAAGCCACGATGCTCAGTAAAATTCAATGTGTAACTGTACGTCTCGCTAATCGACAGTCCATGGTGGCCCAATTAAAGATTTCTGGTTTGGCTGAAATGAGACCGATTTGCTGCTGATGGACGGTGAGCAAAATGATTGTAAATTACTGGAGACATGATCGTATGACGTATGATTAAAATGTTTGGTTTGTAGTTAACAATTTACTCGTGCCTGTTTGTCTAAACAGGCTAGGCTCTTTAAGCTGGAAAATTGAGCTGGATGGCGAGCCAAAGAAAGAGGACTGTGTACTGTGCCAATCAAAGATTTTTTTTTCCTGTTCGATGCCCAATGAGTGTGACTTACCCATAACATCTTCGTTTAAAAATTCAAACGCATGAGGTTTAATTAGGCATGAATGCCACTCTAAAGGTTAGATGGTGTACTACAACACTGTTGATTTAAAGGCCTCATTATGTGTTAAGTATTATTATTTTGTGTTATTTGTACAATGTAACGTTGCTGGCATAGCCTATGTTTGTAGCCTAGCCTACGCTACGCTCACACACACAGACACACACACACACACATCGTTGAAATTATATGCTGGATGCTTTATTCTTTCTATGTGTTTTTTAGTCAATGATCTATTATTGTTAATATAATAAGACCACGTTGGCTATGTAATCGCTGACAACAGGGGACATTTCATAGTGGTTGGTGGAAACCGGGACATTTTAGCGTCCCGACAGGCTTTTGTCGGGACTTGAGACACGCAACTCAAAACCGGGACTGTCCCGGCAAAACTGGGACTTCTGGTCACCTTAGCTTAATATGCTCACGTGTCACCCAATGCCAATTATTTAAGAGAGCAAAATCTGTCCTGATCAAAAAATCTGCTGCATTTATGAAGTGCTTGTAGATGACTAACCCCAATGCTTGTAAATTGTAATGTTTCGACTGCAATGGGCCGCAGTTGTAGCGCTTCAATCCTGAATGAATGTTCCAGGAAGAGAGCACATGATCACACTAAATTAGCACTTGCGAGCTAATAATAAGCTAATAATAATAATAATAATAATAAAAGAATGTCCTGAACAGGACGTGAGGGAAAAAAGGCTGGAAATAGAATGAAATTCCTCAATGCAGAACAAGGAAACACGATAACAGATAGGGAGTTTACGAACAGGAGAGGGCGGACTGATTCTTTTGATGCATCTTATATCCAAAGCAGAATTAAAATAGACCCCCAAAAATTAGGGTCAAACACTGAAACACTTCTGCCCCAAGCTACTAGATAATTTTACACATGACAAACATCACAATAACTGCACAAACAGCAGAAATTCAGACCAGATACAGTAGAATATCTTAGGAAAACAAAATTAAGAAAATGATTTCGAAGCTGAATCATACACTTAAATGTAGAGGAGGCCACTCCTTTCCACCTGTATAAACACATCATAATCATCATATCTTTGTTGAAGTCTTCATCTTCATCATCTTCATCGTAGTCTTCGTCATCAACTTTATTGTAGTCTTCATCTTGGCAGATTCAATCTTCAGTCATACTTCAGTAAAGGAGCAGTTCTATTAAAGATAGGAATAAGTCCGGCTTCAGATGGGCTGAAGGACAAAGTTGTCAGAGTTCCAGCATCGAAATTGGGAGCATAGCTATACAATGGGAGCGACCTGATATACAATACGGCACATCGCTAGGCGGATATGATCATTGATAATGACGGATCAGCGGTCAAAATGTAGACGAATGAACTTCAGCCCATATCCGCGCGAAATCGAACACTGATAGAATCGCGATTTACAGCGTTTACTTCCAAGACGTGGACGCAGGCTTAGATAAAAATTTAGCGGTATGTTTTAAGTTCATATCCCCGATGGTTTTCTTTTGTGAAGCTTGACAATGTTCATCGCATAGTGTGAAAACTAAATCAAATCACAGTCGAGTTTGAATAAGATTGCACGGTGGCAGTGCTAGATCGAGCGAGAACAACACAGTATACAGTACAGTGCAAACTCCACCTCGCCGAGTCATATTGTAAATATGTGATGTTTATTTAATTTTTAGTTTTATACTGTTTAGAAAGATCAGAATTAAGACAATAATTCAAATAATAAATTACATCTTAGATATCTTCATCTTCATCACTTAAGTGCAGCAGCGGCTGGGGCTTTAGCCTACCCTGCGGCTGCATGCATTGGCTTGGTGAAGCTGGCCCTATCACTGGAAGTGCGGACGTCTACAAGAAATCCCCTTCATTCATCTCATCTCCCGTTTTACAACAGTTTCGCGCTATGTCAGGTCGCTCCAATTGTTACAACTCAGGATGTGCTGAGCTCTGAAAGTAAAATTTGTTACAAGAGCCAAGTCAAGCGACAAAAAGAGTAATCATGTTGCCAGGTTTTAGTCCTTTATCATTTTGAGCCCTGCTCTGAGGTCACTTGGAATAAGATTCTTCTCCAAAGCCATGAGGGACCTCACTCACAGCATGCAATGACAATGGGACACTTGCAAAACCATCTAAATTCAGGTATCATGACTCATGCATGTATGCATCGCCCAACACCAATTTACACTGCGATACTGCAAACGGAGCATGACCAGAATGCGTGACAGCAAAACCACTACCAACTTACATGCAAGGTAAGGTAACAATTTGATGAAGCCATAGAGAGCTGCACATGATTATGGTCGAGGCAGAGGGCCGCGTGTATTGATTGGCAGAGACCAACCCCCATGATTTTCAAAATTGG
This sequence comes from Gymnothorax javanicus, assembly GCA_029692085.1. NCBI lineage: Eukaryota > Metazoa > Chordata > Actinopteri > Anguilliformes > Muraenidae > Gymnothorax > Gymnothorax javanicus. Next base: position 86,318,169 of record CM056196.1, read on the forward strand.
CAAATTTAATCTGTATAGGGTTGCAGTTGTAGCTGCACTGCTCCTGAGTGAATGTCCCAAAAAGCATTTAGACTGAATTTCAAATTTCAAATGTATTGGTAGGATAACCACTTGAGAAGCATCATTGCATTTTCCAGGGGTCCTTATCACAATCAAAAAATACAAAACTGACAATACAACACAGACAAAACCGTAATAAAAAACAATCATACAAACACACTGCGAAAGCTCACCTAAGCCTAGCTTAACACCAAACAACCAGTTCCCAACATAATGTACAAGAGAATAAAGCAACTTCAATGAATGTACACACAATCATGTTAATCTTTGTACAAGAATCTGCATCTATTATACGTGCACAAAAAACAGGTGTAGCTATAGACAATTTTTCCCCTTCTTTTCCCAGTAATAACAAAAGGAAACCACTTATAATTAAAAACAGGAGCGGGTTGTTTGAAGACTGTTAAGGAATTATAGCCTACAAATAGCAAAATTTACATGAGCCAATAATGAAGGTAGCTCTCGTTTAGAATGCGAGCCACATCTAGCAGATATTGCATCTGACTAATACGATTTGCCTTTTCTGAAGGAAGCAAAGTTTGAAACACTATCAAACTTATACCCAAGAATCCTGGGAACCAATAAGGCCGATGGATATCATAGGATTGGGCCTGTCAAAATTCTGGAAGGTTTTTTATGAATGAATGAACGAATTAATCAGGATTTATATGACTCCTTCTCAGTCAATCAAAGCGCCTTAATAGACATATGCGATAATCTCTCCACTGCTAATGAGCCAAACCAACCTGAAGATACAATTTAGTGTTTAAAGCACAAGATTTGGATTTTCGGCCGAAAAAAAAGGACTATGCCCAGCACTAACACAGCAGTAAGAAAATAAGCAGTGATAATTTATCTCCGCGACATCCGAAATGATGAAATCTCCAGGGATGTCCAATCAATGCGTATATTAAACTGGGAGACATGCAATGTAGCTTCAGCTGACAGCAATTTAGTCATCCAAGCTTCAGATGTACGGCTGCGACCAGGGGAGGAATATTTGCCAGTCTCTTTCTTACCCGCCCGTAATCCAGTCACAACACGGAGTGTTTTCTCATAGTAGCCCCTTGGACTGTTTTCATCTTCGGACTCCCTTTTAGAAGCGAGAGGAATTGCGCCTGCATTAGTGAGAGGGCGAGTAGCACCAGTAACTCCGAGCGAGGAAGTTCGAGGTCATTAGGAAACTGTAGTTCTTCCAAAGTCATGCAGAGTCGTTGAATGGACAAGCTGGAGGCTGATGCCTGGAATGATTCTGAGGAGTTTGTCTCACACAACCCTCCTAATCTACAGAAAGGGGTGGAGGAGGGGTTGGAGTGGGATCCTCCACTTGACTGGCGGCAGCCAGAGGAGGATTGCTATTCGGAGGATTTCTCTGACCTGGAATCTGACATAGAGAGGGCAGGTTCCGAACAGGATGAGAATTTGGGGGCTGCTCTGACCTTTTGTTTGCCTCCTAATGTTCCTGACGATTATGCTGATCTCACAGAGGTTTTTAGCAAGCAACGGGCTTCAACTTTGCCTCCTCATCGCACGTTCGATTGCGAGATCAATCTCCACCCGGGTACCGCTCCCCCCAGGGGTTCATTATACTCGCTGTCAGGGCCTGAGCGAAAGGCCATGCGAGAATATATTCAGGAGGCTCTGGCTAATGGATTTATTTGGCCCTCCACATCTCCTGCCGGAGCGGGGTTCTTTTTTGTGGGCAAAAAAGATGGCGGCCTGAGACCCTGTACTGATTACAGGGGCTTGAATAATATCACTATTAAAGACCGATACCTGCTTCCATTGATGAAGACCGCGTTTGAACGGCTGCAGGAGGCATCGTTTTTTACTAAGCTAGACCTCTGGAATGCTATAACTTGGTCCGGATCCGTGAGGGGGACGAGTGGAAAACGGCACTTAATACGCATGACGGGTACTAAGAATATTTGGTCATGCCGTTTGGATTGGTTAACGCCCCCTCTGTGTTCCAGGCACTCGTTAATGACGTTAATGATGAGAGATGTTGGAGAGATTCGTCTTTGTCTAACTTGATGATATTCTGATTTTCTCTTCAACTCTCTTGGAGCATAAAAAACACGTCAGACAAGTGCTTGAGGCCCTCCTCAAAGCCAAGCTTTTTGTCATTTTATGTATGAGTGTTTCATGTAAAGCACTATATCATTTGTAAATGGAGATTTGTTACATACTGTTTGTGCTGCCTTACTGGTCAGCTATTTGTTGATTTTGTTCATCATTTGGCACCCTCTGGTAGTATGTCTGTAGAAAAACATGATCTGATGCAATACCACTTGTTTGTGATGAAATAGACTAGTGCTTTCGAGAAGTTTCTGGCTTCTTCTTGCCTGGAGGGGGCCGGATCACCCAGGACTCCTGTAGATCTTTCCAGAATGTTCCTAGTCTATATAAATGCTGTGATTTTGTTCAGAAGAAGAGTTTTTGTTTTGGCATCAGAGTTACACAGTGGCATTAGAGTGTTATTTTAAGATTACACCCTGGATTTTTGTAGAAATTTTTGGACCTAATCAGTGAAGAATAAATTTGTTTAAGTTGTCATTGCGATTTTTAAGTCATAACGAATTGGAGGTTCTACCGAGATAAACCATTCATTGGATCAACCATTGGATTCACCAAAGATTAAAGCTGAACTATTATTTTAAATCTTGTGACTATTTGAAAAACCAGCAATCATGACTTTGATGTTGAAAATTTTTTGAAAACTCCAACCCAGGAATCAATTTTGCTGGCAAAGAAGAAGGACTTGCTGCAAATAGCCTCAACCCTTGGATTATCTGATGTGAAATCATCAATGAAGAAACAAGAAATATTCAACATTTTGGTGCAACATTCCATCAATGAAGATATCTTTGGGGAAGAAGAAGCAGAATTGATTAAAGATGTGGAAGTGCCTGCAACAGAGCTGCAAAGACTTGAGATGCAGCAACGCCAGAAACAACTAGAACAGGAAGAAAGAAGGTTGGAGAAAGAACTAGAAGAAAGAAGGTTGGAGATGGAAGAAAGAAGGTTGGAGAAGGAGGAAAGAAGGTTGGAGAAAGAGAAAGAAATAGAAAAAAAAGGAGGCAGTATGAACTGGAAATGAAGAAAATAGAAGCAGGTACTGTAACAAAATCTTTTGGACTTTCTGATCATTTTGATGTGGTTAAACACATCAGACTTGTTCCTCCCTTCCTAGAAAATGATGTAGACCAATACTTTACCCATTTTGAGAAAATTGCTGAAAATTTGAAATGGCCAAAAGAGCACTGAACAATGATGTTACAAAGTGTTCTTACTGGTAAAGCTAGGAAAATCAATAACCAGTTATCTGTCCAACAGTGTTCTGATTATGATTTTGTCAAATCTGCCATTCTGAAGGGTTATGAATTGGTCCTTGAGGCTTACAGGAAAAAATTAAAGAATTCTCACAAGGAAGCCAGTCAAACTCATGTTGAATTTGGGAGGTTGAAGGAACAGTTTTTTGATCAGTGGTGTAATTCCATGAAAGTTGATAAAGATTTTGACAGAATGAGGCAACTTATTCTGGTTTAGGAATTCAAAAGGTCTATCCAGCCTGATATCAAGACTTTCCTTGAGGAGAAACAAGCTAATACTTTGGAAGATGTTTCCACCCTGGCTGATAGTTATGCATTGACTCATAAGTCTTCTTTTGTCCAAAAATCCACTTTTTCTAAATTTCAAGGCAAGTCTCAGTCCAAGACTTCTTCTAATAACACTTCTAATGATTCCAAGGCCACTTCTGAGAGGAAACCTTCCAGTGAGAAGCAATCCTCTGATTCTTTACCTTCTGTGTCTTGCCAATACTTCAAAAAGCAAGGTCACCTTATTTCTGAGTGTTATGCTCTCAAGAAAAAGCAAAAACCAAAAAAGTGCCTGTCTAAATACCTCAAAATTTTTCTCACCCTTAACGTTTGAAAAGGAAACAGGTAAGATGGATTTGGCACTGGTCTGGTTTAAAAATTAAAATAAGCCTGAATTTGTAAAAATACTTTTTCCCATTGTACACAGATTTCTTGTCATTGTACGTACAACCCCGATTCCGAAATAGTTGGGACGAAGTGTAAATTGTGAATAAAATCCAAATGCAATGACTTTCAGATTACATGAGCCAACATGTTATTTACAATAGATAACATTTCAAATGTTGAAACTGAGACATTTTACATTTTTATCCACAAAATGAACTTATTTCAAAATTTCTGGCTGTAACAGGTCTCAAAAAAGTTGGGACACAGGAAAAAAAGGGCTGAAAAAGCAATTAATATATGAGAATCAGCTGAAAGAACATTTAGCAAGTAATTAACTGGCATCAGGTGTGTAACATGATTGGCTATAAAAAGGTATGTCTTAGAGAGGCTGAGTCTCTCAGAAGTAAAGATGGCCAGAGGCTCTCCAACCTGTGAAGGCTTGCATAAAAAAATTGTGGAATACTTTAAAAACAATGTTCCTCAACATCAAATTGCAAAGGCTTTGAAGGTCTCATCATCGACAGTGCATAAGATCATCAAAAGATTCAGAGAAACTGGAAAAATCTCTGTGTGTAAGGGAAAAGGCCGAAAACCTTTACTGGATGCCGTGCCATCCACAGATGCCACCTAAAACTCTATCATGCAAAAAGGAAGCCATTGTTGAGCATGATCCAGAAGCGCCGCCGTGTTCTGTGGGCCAAAGCTCATTTAAAATGGACTGTAGTAAAGTGTCCTGTGGTCAGATGAATCCAAATTTGACATTCTTGTTGGAATTCATGGCCGTTGTGTCCTCTGGGCTAAAGAGGAGAAAGACCACGCCTCCTGTTATCAGCGTTCAGTTCAAAAGCTAGCATCCCTGATGGTATGGGGATGCATTAGTGCATATGGTGTGGGACACTTGCTTGTTTTAAAAAGCACCATGAATGCTGAAAGGTATATAAAGGTTTTAGAGCAACATATGCTCCCCTCCAGATGACATCTATTCCAGGGAATGCCTTGTGTATTTCAGCAGGACAATGCAAAACCACATACTGCAGCTATTACAACAGCATGGCTTCATAGTAGAAGAGTCCATGTGCTGAACTGGCCTGCCTGCAGTCCTGGTCTTTCACCGATTGAGAACATTTGGCGCATAATTACACGAAAAGTCCATCAAAGGAGACCCAAAACTCTCCAGCAGCTGGAAGCCTGTATTGAACAAGAGTGGGATCATATTCCAATGGCTAAACTCAAGAAACTTGTCTCCTCAATGCCCAGACGCCTCCACTCTGTGTTAAAAAGAAGAGGGGATGCTACACCATAGTAAACAGGCCCCTGTCCCAACTTTTTTGAGACCTGTAGCAGCCATCATATTTGAAATGAGCTCATTTACTACTAAAACTCGTCACAAGTACTACTGCCTTTTACATGACAGTGCGCGTCGATGAACTTCGGGGGTGGACACCGGGGCGGAGCATGAAGGGAGGGGTGAGTCTGTATTCGTATACATTTCAAATATCAACAACCTCTCGACTCGCTTTCTCCCACATCGCTGACTACACCTTTAAATGTTTACTTATTTTGAATATTTGAACGCCAAATAGCGAAGTAGTGCATCGCTGAGGTGTAGATTCTCACGCAACTTCGAATGGACAGTGACGAACCATCCGTCCGTGTCGGACCATGGTTGTACATCCTACTTTTGTTTTATTGAAACACCTGACGGACATAGTCTGTCGAAGGTTCGACTTTACACTCGACTGATGGTCTGACTCAATCGGACAAGTAAAGTTTATTGACCCAGCACCCTGGAGTCCGATTTACATGTGACCCACGCACACCTTTTAACCATATTACGTTTTTTTAACGAGTTCACACATAGACTATATGAGTTCACGTTAGCTAACTTCGCAATGTTTGTCTGAGTTCACTCACGTTAGCAACAGTAACCATGTATTGGATCCTCTGATTGGTGGATCAACTTCCAATCAGAAGAGCGATAACGGGTCAATTATTTCATATACTAAACTTGCGTAAGACATTATACTGAAACATTGCACTCATTCATTTCACTCTTCCACTAGTCCATCGCAAGTTCCACCCCCAGTTCTTAGTCAGGCTTCCCTGACAATGTGCTGGTACCCACTTATACACCTGGGTGGAGTAAGGCACTGTGGGAGTGAAGTGTTTTGGCCAAGAAAAACACTACGAAGGCTGTGGCCAGGACTAGAACTCGGGATTTTTTGGTCCCAAGTTAAGCACACTTAACCACTGCGCTGCCATGTCTGCCAGTACAACAGTACAACACTAGTGATACATTAATTTGTTCACTCAGTTTCTGTTAAAATTAGATTACGTTTTTAAACATTAAAACACGAGTGAAAATATTTTAAAATGAACACATACTATTTTCCAATATTGCTGAACTGAGTTTAGGGATTATGTTGTTTATTAGATGCAGCCCTCTCTCTTTACTGCACCTGACTGGACTTTTGTGGAGTTAAGAACAAATGCTACAACAAATTATAAAGCATTGGTTTCTGAATTTTCCCTTTGACAGCATTTCATATGGTACTTTGTTCAATCACAGCTCTTCAACTGGGGCTGTTCTGAGGCGATATACGAAAGAACAGTCAGCACATTTTAACCCTTGTACATGCTTTGCCTTGTAAGGCATTCATACAGACTGCAATGCAAGATCCCCCAAGCATAACATGATTTTAGCGACTATGATCTGCCATTTGAGAGTGCTGAGGAAAAATGCTATTTCCACATTTTGACACAATTCTCTAGTTGTATGGTGGATACTGTAGTTGGGCTTCAGTGAATAAGGAGTGGTTTTATCTGCAGTACACTTTGTCACTCAGCCAAGACTCATCCTAGCATTATGGCAAGACTGAGAAATGGATGTTGTATATTGCAATCACTGTAGGTTAATATGATACTGATCTGTATGTATCAATCAAAACCACCAAAAGCAAAGAGCTGGAAAAAAGGTTTTCACTCTCTGATTCATAAAGCTCCTCCATAACCCAAGTGCTCGCTGGCATCCTGGTCACATGATTCCTTTTCAATACATATGAAGAGATAGTGGCTTGATGGTAAAGTCTCACTGGCTCATTAAGTTTAACCAAATAATGAACAAAAGAGTGATCTTTTGGCTTTCTCAATTTTGTTTCAAAAGAGGAGGCATGTTGCATGATTAAACCATTATTTTTCTGTCTGTTTTCATCAAGACATTTCTTTGGACTTTTTCAGTAACTCTCTTTATAAATAGGGTAAAAATTGTGCTTTCCAACACACTTTATTATCAGCCTTGAATTTATACAAAAATCCCATCTGGGTATTCCTTTTTTTTTCTCGGTTCACTGGCTAAAGCCTGCATTATTCAGAAACCAAAATGAGAACCATCACAAGAGGCTAACATTTTTTTTTTCACTTGTATAACGGGGGAAAAGAAATTTTAAAAGCCTTTGGATTTCACTCAGACAGGTGAGAGATATGCTATTCAAAATTTTTTTTTTTTTTTTTTTTTGCAGGCCACTCGTAGTCTGTGACAAAGAAAACTCATCTTGAAAATTTCTTTAATATTATGTGTCCTGAAAATTCCCTCTTGAAGGTAGCTTTTTAATTTAGTTTAACAGCTGAGGCTTGTTGAATCCTATGGCTATGTTAAATGGCCAATTTACATCTTAATTTAAAATTCTACATGGATACAGAGCAATTAATAACTTTATACAGAGGGGGACATTCAAGTTGCTCTTGTTCATTATTTTAATTTTATCCAGGGGGCATACATCAAATAACTGATTTGTGCTGTATAATGCTAAAACGAGGAGGCAGAGCTGCAAAATTTATGCATAGAAATTGGAGCACAGGGAGAAAGAGTAAATATTATTTTCAATTTAAGTGAAAGGCATGTGCCTTTAGTCTGAAAAAACCTCATTAAAAATTGAATATACAGAATAATATTAATTAAAGCTTTCTTAGCTGCACAAAGTGTGGTAAGTCATCCTACTGGTTAAGGTGCTATGTCGTTTTTTTGTTTTTTTTTTTTTTTCCCCTGAACACCAGAAGCACTACTGCTAAAATGCATTAGTTATTTTAAATGACTTCATGTTTAGGGGTTTGCACCCCAAGTCCCCCAAGTTGAGGAAACTCAAAAATGCTTTGCAGCTGGTTGCCCAACTTTTTCAAGTTTGATGAAATGTTTATCTTTCATGGTGCACCAAGTTATTTGACACAATATGTAGAGAAAACTAAAACAAGTTAGACCAAGCATTTTCCAGTGGACTTGATTTGAGTTTTCAAAGCAGCAGGGAAACTAAAGTGTTTGAAGGAGTATTCCACCACTGGAAAGAATGTTCTTTTTGTAGAACTTCCCTTTATATGCAGTAGAAAGGAGAAAATTTCTTTGAAATTGGTGGTACATGACTGGAGCAAACAGACAAAAAGGGTTGTGGTTAACCTGTTTTGCTCAGAAAGGAGAAAACCTACCATATCCAGAATGCTCTACTTTCTAATGTACTGTAAACCCTGGTAAGTGTGGTGAACGCAAATGTTTTGTGGAAACCAATTATATGCCAACTTAATAATCTTGTGTTCACACCACTTAAAAACATGTAAAAAAAAAAAATAATAATAATAATAACTTCACCTTATTATCTTTAAGTTCCTTCCATACAATGCAATTAAGTTGTCCCACACAATTTTTTGAGGTAATCGGTTTCCACTGAACATTTGAGTTCACCACACTATCAGGGTTTACAATGTGTGTTGCTTTCTAAAGCCACTCCCTGGCAGTGCACTCCCTTCGCAATGAAGGGTAAAGTTAACTTTCCAAACTCAGCTGGTCAGAGCAACTAACGCTTGGCTATAGCATTGCTAAGTACCAAGATAGTTTGAGTCTTATACAACCCCAATTCCGAAATAGTTGGGACAAAGTGTAAATTGTGAATAAAATCAAAACGCAATGACTTTCAAATCATACCAGCCAGTATTTTATTCACAATAGAACAGAGATAACATAGCAAATGTTGAAACTTAGAAATTTTACAATTTTATCCACAAAATGAGCTCATTTCAAATTTGATTGCTGCTACAGGTCTCAAAAAAGTTGGGACAGGGGCCTGTTTACCATGGTGTTGCATCCCCTCTTCTTTTTAACAGAGAGTGGAGGCGTCTGGGCATTGAGGAGACAAGTTTCTTGAGTTTAGCCATTGGAATTTGATCCCACTTTTGTTTAATACGGGCTTCCAGCTGCTGGAGAGTTTTGGGTCTCCTTTGACGGACTTTTCATTTAATTATGCGCCAAATGTTCTCAACTGGTGAAAGATCAGGACTGCAGGCAGGCCAGTTCAGCAGACGGACTCTTCTAGCCATGCTGTTGTAATAGCTGCAGTATGTGGTTTCGCATTGTCCTGCTGAAATACACAAGGCCTTCCTTGGAATAGATGTCGTCTGGAGGGGAGCATATGTTGCTCTAAAACCTTTATATACCTTTCAGCGTTCATGGTGCTTTTTAAAACATGCAAGTGTCCCACACCATATGCACTAAAGCATCCCCATACCATCAGAGATGCTGGCTTTTGAACTGAATGCTGATAACAGGAGGGGTGGTCTTTCTCCTCTTTAGCCCGGAGGACATGACACCCATGATTTCCAACAAGAATGTCACATTTGGCCTCGTCTGACCACAGGACACTTTGCTACAGTCCATTTTAAATGAGCCTTGGCCAACAGAATACGACGGCGCTGCTGGATCATGCTCACCAATGGCTTCCTTTTTGCATGATAGAGTTTTAGGTGGCATCTGTGGATGGCATGGCAGACTGTGTTTACAGTCAGTGGTTTCTTGAAGTATTCCTGGGCCCATTTATCAATGTCAATGACAGAATCATGCCGTTGAGTGATGCAGTGGCGTCCAAGGGCCTGAAGATCACGGGCATCCAGTAAAGGTCTTCGGCCTTGTTCCTTACGCAGAGATTTTTCCAGTTTCTCTGAATCTTTTGATGATGTTATGCACTGTCGATGATGAGACCTTCAAAGCCTTTGCAATCTGACGTTGAGGAACATTGTTTTTCCTGATGCAAGTTAACTTAATCACTTGCTAAATGTTCTTTTAGCTGATACTTTTATATATTAATTGATTTTTAAGCCCTTTTTTTCCTGCGTACCAACTTTTTTGAGACCTGTTGCAGCCAGAAAATTTGAAATAAGCTCATTTTGTGAATAAAAATGTAAATGTCTCAGTTTCAACATTTGAATTGTTATCTATGTTCTATTGTAAATAACATATTGACTCGTAATCTGAAAGTCATTGCATTTTGATTTTATTCACAATTTACACTTCGTCCCAGCTGTTTCGGAATTTGGGTTCTAAATAAAAATGTGTATTGCATGATTTCATATTGTAACACTACCATGTTTGTAACAAAACACTATCACTATTGCATTTCAGGGTGCTCCCCAGAAATTTTTGAAAGCAGGGTCAGAGTGCATCAGAGTGCATGTGGGGTGGGAAGGGTGTCCCTCGTCACGCAGGGGGGGTTCGGGGGGGCCTTTCCTAAGAAATGTTTGGTTTTTCAACATGCATTTTAGGCATTCTGGTGTCATTTAATGGAAGATTATAGCGGATTAACATCCGTTTAAAAGTATGGAATGATATGATTTATGTTGTACAACAGTTCACTGAATTTGTGTGTGTGCATGTGCATAGGTCAATCATGTAGCTACTGAAGGTGTGGTGGCAAAGAGCACCGAGCTTTGGCACCAGGCCATCCGTAGCTGCCCGCTGCCAGATATATTGTTGATTTTATTTTGGCTTGTATTTGAAGCTTCACTCCGGAGTCTTTGTGATTGAAATGAAAGTATAAACGAAAGTTCAATCACGAGACGTAGGAAAGCCTAGGCAATTTCATTCACCCAATTGCAACCATAGGTCATTTATTTAAATACCCATAACCCATGTGTTTCCGTTCGCTGTTTGCAGAGATTTCGCATCACACAGCTTCTGGTATGTTAGTCCGCTCACGATTTTGCTCCTCATTTAGCAAATCGTCCAAGAAGACAAGGAAACGCCCGCCGCAGCGGAGCTTCTACTGATTGTTCAGTTTTTTGTTGAACTATTCCGCATGACCCCGGAAGACCTACAAATTCATATCAACCTCAAACTTCTTCATTCAGAGTTACTGATGCTACTTGCTCTCTCCAATGCCAACGCGAATCCTCCCCACTACAATGGAGTTCTAAGTTTGAAACAGTCCAGCAGCCTTCTGTAGAAAGCATTGCCTCCCTGTCGTGTCCTGATTCTGGATGCCAGCCATCCAAACCCTGGTGAAAATCGTGGAAGCATTGGAAAGCAGGTCCGGCAGTAGAAGCTACTGCCATTCAGCCGGCTCCTTCCATCGCAACAAAATTAGAACTCTGTGGTGTTTCCAAAGTATTTTATTCGTCATTGGCTTTCACAATTCCTGAAATCGAGAGGTAGGCTACATTTTCCCAGCTACATCAATTTATCCTCATTCTTTCTCAAGTACTACAAGGTTGGAATTTATCGGGTTTTTATTTTCTATTGCTTTTTTCCGAATAGGCATATGTGTAATGTACTTCTCTGTCGAGAGAATTCTATATTATTAGGTGTTTAACAATTGGCAAGTTTGTAGTGGCTTGGAGTTTATCTAGATATTATTTGTTGTGAAGTGTTGAACATTAATCTCCCTTAATTTGTGTGCTTGCTCAAGCACTCAGCAGCCGAAGGCATCATCAAATACTATCTGGGTGTTGATGGAATGAACTTTTTTTCTATTTACAAATACCTCTTCATCTTGGGCCAAAGGCAAGCACACTATTGTTCTTCTTAAGTCTTCTTATTCCTCTTATTCTTATTCCCTTTTCACCGGTTTTTGGGGCCCGTTACTCCTTCTAGGTCTTTCGAGATAGAGACACCATTCCAACTCTGAGACGTCCGGGCCGATCCGTACATCATGGCTTGTTCAAATGGTTAGGAAATCCCTGTCGTTCTTTCAGTATTCGCGTTTTTCCGGCGAAATTCCGTGCCATTGAAATGAATGGGTAGAACTTTGGAGTGATGACGTCATAATGCACTCCTCCACTCTAGATGTTAGAGTGGGAGCAGCGGAGAAAAGACTGAAAAAAATTTTTGAAATGGCTCCCCCGGCCACAATTTCCAACGTACACACACAAATTATACATCAAAACGTAGGAAAATTCGTGCAAGCCTGAAAAATGTCACTTTAGATGAGAAGAGACAAAGGGTTGAGACTCCAGGCGCCCCCAAGCGACAGGAGTGCAGACCAACCGCCCCATAGACAGCCATTATAACAGGAGCAGAAAAGTTTGGGAACAGAGCTGAAAAACAAATTGCCGTCCTGACCACATACTTCACACTACAAGAAAAAAAAATACATGGGGACGCTCAGCCGTGTCTCCACTCGCTCACAACATTTTTGTTTTTACCATAGGACCTACGCTCTGCCAGAAAATGGCAATAATTCGGACAGTGTCACTGACCAACTCCCCCATAGGCAGCCATTATAACAGGAGCAGACAGTTGAGATACACCTTTTTGAAATTGCCACCCTCACCACATACTTGATACTACAAGAAAAAAAATACATGGGGACGCTCGGCAGATACTCCTCTCGCACATGATGTCTTTGTTTTCACCATAGGACCTACGGTCTGCCAGAAAATGGCAGTAGTTCGGACAGTTTGAATGAAGAATTCTTTGAATTCTTCTCTGTCTCACAGCGCTTGTGAGGCAGCAAGCAGACAGGGCTGCTGCTGTCTCCATAGAGACAGGCACACACATAGAGGAGCTGCTGTGTCAGGCTCACTTGCGCACCCACACACATCTGTCGGTGTTTCTCACTGGTAAAAATACAGCATCAGCGATTAAACTGGCCGGTATAGACAATTTTCAGAGTGCAAAGCGCTCTGAAATTTGTCCTTTAAACAATGTCAGATGATACCTGTGTGTGTGTTTGTGTGTGTGTGTGAGAGAGAGACTGAGAGAGACAGAGAGAAGCAGAGACTGACAGTTTGTTAGCATTTTTAACATAGTTAACATAACTGCTAATGACATTAGTTAAGTTAGCTGAGTAACGTGGTTAGCATTGTTAGCATAGTCAGCATAACTGCTAAAAACATTAAGTTAGCTAAGTAACGTGGTTAGCATAGTTAGCATCGTTAGCATAGTTAGCATAACGGCTGACAACATTGGCTAAGTTAGCTGAGTAACGTGGTTTACATGGTTAGCATTGTTAGCATAATTGCTAACAACATTAAGTTAGCTCAGTAACGTGGTTAGCATTGTTAGCATAGTTAGCATAACTGCTAACATTAGCTAAGTTAGCTGAGTAACGTGGTTAGCATTGTTAGCATAACTGTAAAAACATCAGCCAAGTTAGTTAAGTAACGTTGTTAGCATAGTTAACATAACTGCTAAAAACATTAGGTAAGTGAGCTCAGTAACATGGTTAGCATTGTTAGAATAGTTAACATAACCGCTAACAACATTCATTAAGTCAGCTAGGTAACGTGGTTAGCATAGTTAGCATAACTGCTAATATTAGCTAAGTTAGCTGAGTAACGTGGTTAGCATGGTTAGCATTGTTAGCATAACTGTAAAAAACATTAGCAAAGTTAGCTAAGTAACGTGGTTAGCATAGTTAGCATATCTGATCCATTCACTGCTGCTGGCAACATTTGAGCAAGCACACTTAGCATTTTCTCTGCGGAAATGCAGTCTAGTTGCTATTTGCAGCTACGTTTCGGTGGAGGATTGTGAATGAACTATGAATGCCCCCCGCTCTCCGTTTCTTAGAAACTGAATGTTCCCCGACTGAATGGAAACTATCGGCCCTATTTCCATGGAATCTTGGGAATAAGTATGAAATCGTTTCATACAAGCTTGCTTCCTTCAGTGAAGGTAAATCGTATTAGTCTTGTTGCAATCTAGGTAGGCGTATGTGAAGGGGGGGAGACACTTTTCCACAGAAAACGTCTGCTATTTCTGAATAAAATTATAAATTATTTCAAGCACTTTGCTTCTATGGGATTGATCTGCAAATAGTCGGGATAAGTGTTGTTTTATTCCGCTGAGAGCAACTTTTAGTTAAGAAAATTGGTAACTCCTAGAATAGGAGTAGCTCTGAGATAGGTGGGAGTAAATCTATGCATGACGTCAATTCTCATGCACGAGTCTTGGTGCAATGAACACGGCGATTGGTTGTTTGGTGACAGGGCGGCCCATTGAAAAAAATATCCCACATACAACCCATGGAGGAAAAAATGAGGAAATAGTCCAAGCTGCTGGTTTGTCCCGTAAAATAATATGTTGAGCACTCCTGAAAATGCACTATGCGCAGTCCCCACATATCACGCTCTAGGCAAATAAACATACATAGGAAAGAGATAGTTGTAAAAATGCCAATAGCATAAAACGAGTCAATGATAAAACGCGTCATTTTCCCCAATAATTAGCAACTTATTACCCAATGAGAATATGTTGCGATCATTTAAATGTCGAGCCGTTCAAGTTTGTTTGCCCTAAACTGTCATGGATGAAAGTTCAAAAAGGACGCGAAAGCCCAACTGGAGCTACGACCAGTTACAGCTGCTGGCCCAGTTGTTGCTGGAGCGAAAGCATGTAATCAAAGGAAAATTTGGCTCGGGGGTGAACAGCAAATCCTCGGATGACAGACGACTACAAGAAGCGGTGGTATGGGCTGCAATCGCAGGGGAGGTCCGAGATTGCACCCTATAAAGGGGCTATCATTTAAACAGGAAAGCATACCAAGCTTGGTTTGTAATTTATAGCCTACAATTTAAATATGTATACAAAATATGACGTAGGCTGGCATTATTATGATGATCTATTAAATGTAACCTTTGCTCAACAGCCTAATAAAATAATTCATGCATACTATGCATTACATAGCAGGAGGAGATACAGCACCAAAGCCACTGTCCCCGAGCAAGTGGCAGCCCGCAGGCACATAATGCCTGTCAAATAATTGGCATAAGCTGCTTTCCATTAAAATGCGAGTCGTGCGTGCATCCTGGCCATTTCGCAACAATGTCCAAAATATTGTATTGTGCATCAATTACTATCTGGGTGTTGATGGAATGAACTTTTTTTCTATTTACAAATACCTCTTTATCTTGGGTCGGAGAAATAATTCAAATATGGGTCTCGTCAATAGCACCGATGATACCAGGCATACCTGAGATGTGCATGAATTCAAGTTTGATTCTGTGTTGTTGGCAAATGTCCATTGGAAACCGCATAAACTGTCGGATGATATGGGGTTCACAGAGCGCATTGATTGTTTGTTGAATTGAGCGACTGACAGATGATTGTGAAATCCCCAAATTGTTCGCGTTGCAAAGTTGCATTTTTCCAGTGGCCATGTAACGAAGTGTTGTCAAACATTTTATTTTGGGGCTTATTGGGTTGTTTCTCATGGTTGGAGACGTAATTCTCTCCCTCACCAAGTCAACAACAAATAAAATCCCTTCACGGTCGATCCGATATCTTTTCAACAACTGTGCATCATTCAGAATTTCCAAGTCGTTCCGTCTTTCAACAGCAGCAGCCATTTTCCGATTCTTTGTGAATAGGTTTTAGCAAGTTAGGAGTCCTCTTGACTACTTTTAAGCTCCCCCAGACTTAGGAGCTACTTTAAGGCCTAAAATGCATTGTGAATAACACTTGGTAAAAATAATTAGGAGTCCTAAATTTACGACTGACACGCCCATTTTTTTGGAGTTTCTCCTAAATCCGGCAATTAGGATCTACTTTTAGTGCTAAGATGCTTTGTGAATATGGGCCCAGGTCTACTTAGCTTTATTGGTGTCTGATCAGTATTTCACGGAAATTAAGCACCTTGAAACGAGCATATGCTTCCGATCTTTATCGAAACGGATAATGTGCGCAGATTCTAAAATTTGAAGTTGTAGCTGTGAAGGCAATTACTGGCCACTCTAGACCCAAGGAGCTTCGGGGAATTCCCCTACCAAAGCCAACGAGAAGCGGGCCCTGCGCAAAAATGGAAATCGAGCAAAAAAAAAAATTACTGGTACAGACCTATTAGGCATTTTCACATGCCTAATACTAGGCTGTATTTGGCTTGCATTACTAAATGAGCACTACTTTCATTCTTGGCTCACGTAATTTTGCTATGTGTAGGCTATGATTCCGTAAGGGAGGTTATTCATATCTCTGCTTTTGGATTCAAGTAAATATCAGTGTTTTAGTCGAGTCCACAACTTCCAAGGCCAAGACCAAGTCCGAGTCACCACTCTCCGAGGCCGAGACCGCGTACGAGTCACCAGCCTCCGAGGCCGAGTCACCACCTTATGATTTAACCCATTCGCACTCGGAGCCATGTTTACTCGCGAACAACCGCCGTGCTCGAGTCCCGGATCCGTCTATGAACGATAGCTCACACAGGTCGTATAAACAGGTGAGCAGTGAATGCTGCCATGCGTGCTGGCCCGGATTATTTTCACTATGGTCGTTGGCGTACTGTCCGATTAGAACTGTGCTGTTTAGCATCTAAACCATCCAAACACTGACTTGAATTCATGTGATGTACGATAAGGATGCAATCAATTACGCCATTTACATTTTTTATTTACATAGAAACGGATTTTGAGATGACAAGATGACATGACAGGAAAAAACTTACATCAGAAATTCTTGACAGTGTGCTAAGTTTGGAAGCACGGTTCAACGCATAATGGAATCTCATAACTCACGCATATGTAGCATGACTCTTTCTTTACACCATTCTTGGTGCAAACTACACAAGGCTCGCACGGTCTCAACCTTTTCACAGTCGGCGGGTGCAAATTAGCCAGTTGGTTACTGCGATTAACGCTGATCATTCTGTAGTTGTAATCAAGAATACGACGTGATTTCACCATTTGCTCACCCTGACGATTCCTCTTCACTGTTTCACACATGGTGGCCCGGTGTATGGTTGACAGCATCTTCACAAGCTTTTTGTCCTGCCACAGCAGGACCAGCATCAGTTCATTTGGCTGTCACAATGTGGTCACGGTGAAAATGAACGAAACGAAATTGACAAACAGAAATTAATGGATTGTATGCACGAGACTTCTTACTGTATGCACGTGGCTTCTTATATCACCCAAGACCAATCATAATGTAGCATGAACTCAAACCATTGTCTGTGTTTAGATGCGAAGCAAAATAAAACATTCATTACGGTTCCGCGTGTTTAGCTCGCTGATAAGACGGATCCGCGACTCGAGCCGGTCAGCGGAAATACAAGTACACAGGTTTCCGGGCTAATGCGATAAGCGCACTGATAAAGAGACCGCGAAGGCGTGGTCGTCACGATGTAAATGTACGAGAAACAAGGGGTAAAAGACCTAATTTAATGTCTGAAATTAATTTTATATGAATGCTGGGAGGGTCTTGTTACGTCTAAGGTTCCCTCCCATACCCCTTTTCCACAGAGCTGGTTCCAGTGCTGGTTCGGAGCCAGAGCCTGACTTAGCACCAGTTCTTTGCTTTTCCACAGCCTTAGCACCAGCTCCTGGCTCTCAAAACTGGTGCCAAAGCAATCACCAACTCCTTGCTGGTCCAGTGTAAGCACCGATTACGTGGGGCGGAGTTATAGTGGCCAACAAGACCAGCGCAGCCGCGGAAGTATTTTGAGCATTCTGCTCACAGTAAATGTTGGAATAAACAAGCATCTGTCCTATATCTGCATGATGCGTTTATATTTTATTTTACTTTTTTTTCTATGCCGCTAACGTCAATAATAACCATTACGAATATGATTTAGATGGCTAGCTAGGCCGTTCGCGAATTACTGTAATGGTCATTTGCCAGCTTGAAGTGCATTGCAAAATGAAACATTAGATCATTCAAATTTATGAAGCTCGCATTAAATACGGCAGTTGCTCATGTATTTCTTACCTGCATGCATCCTTGGGAAAAGTGATGATGGATAGCGTGTTCCTATTATTACACCCTATTGCTGCACAAGGTTTCGGTTTTAACATGCATGGACAACGACGCAAGATACGGTACACATTTATTTTCAATATCTGATCTTAACCCAGCACGAGATCATGGCAATCTAATAAGCTATACCTTTCCCCCACTAAAAATGATAAAACCTCAGTGACAGTCATAGTATTACTGACCATGGAAATACAAGCATTAATTCAGTTTTAAATTTTTATTCCTGGTTTCCCGCAGTCCATACTGTATTTCTGTATTGCCAGTGTTGAAGATTATACTTCAATATTTCTCATGATATTCATCCAGGGTTCCTGCAGCTTTAGGCAGATCAGATTTAATACTTTTTAAGACTTTTTTAATGCCACTCAAAATAAAATTTAAGGTCAATCTCATGAGGAAAAAAGCAAAATCAATTTCTCAGATTTAGGGTCAATTTTGGAATGTTTAATGAAACCATTTAACATAACACAAACACATTAACACACATAATATGTATGAACATACAAATAAACAAATTTTTTTTCCATCTGACTTAACCACCTATTTAAGTTTTGTAAGCATAGTGGATGTTTTACTTTTGGTTATTGACAAATTTCGCCACAGGCAAAATTTTTACATCGCAACAGTAAACATGCATGTGGTATGTGACTGAAAAATGATTTTTCTCATTGGCATACCAGCCACTCAGTTTCTGGGGACCGCTTGCACGCTCCATGAAGGCATCACAATGGTCCTAAATATCTTTTATGCCATGGTTACTGGACTGCGTCATGCCAAAGATACTGGCTATTCTGGGGTGCGTTTCCCAAAAGCGTTGTTGCTAACTAAGTTAGCAACTTGCATCGTTCGTCCATTCACAGTCAATGGGTCCAATAATGTAAGTTAGCATCTGTGATTTCGGGAAATGCACCCCAGTTTAGTCTTTGATTATACTGCTATGTGCTGTGCGCAATTGCGTATTATTTTATGATACTCATTAGATCATATAGCCATCTAGCTAGCTAGCTGATGTTAACTGCAAACAATCTTTGTACGTAATCGTCATACTTAAGAGATATGATTTCATTTTGCCCTAACTTTGCTAACTTAGCTACCTGTATAGGCATGAACTTCTTGGATGTATTTTGCGGCACTTTCCTGCGTCCGAACTGTACTTTCAGATTTTTGGGGTGTTATAGCAAATTTGCTAACTGGCTACCTCAAGTGCAATCCCTGTTATAGCGAGCTGGCTTGTGAAGTTAGGGCAAAAATGAAATGACATCGCATAAATATAATGATTATGAACAAAGATTTTCTTTAAATAGCAATAGCAAGCCAGCAAGATGGTCGTATAATCCGAAGAAAAACATAATACACGATTGCAAACATAATGGTGTTGTGTAGTAGTGATGGGCAAAAATGAACGAACGAATCTTTTTGAACGACTCTTTTTAGTGTCTGATATGTACCGGATCAGCCTGTAAAATGACTGAGTGCTGAAGTGAATCCCCAACTTCTCCCACCAGTTAGACTCGCCCACTTGCACTGCTCACAGGCTGCTACGTTACCGATATGGCGCTTTTCCAGTACGTGGTACCAGCTCTGCTCTGCTCTACCCTATTCTAGTCTACTCTACTCGGCACCGGGTACTTTTTTGGGGTTGCTTTTCCATTAGAGGATAGTACCGCCTCCGTGGTACCTGCTCGTCATTGCGACGCATTATGTTACTACCGCGACTGCATCCTCAGTTATATTAAGTTTACTTTTATTCCGTCGATTTTGTTAAATATTTATGTGTTTAAATCAGGGGACCCGCACTACCACCACCACGTTATGGCACTAAAGTCCGCGAGTGTTTAATTGTAATTTCTGTTTGACATTGTCCAGATGCATAGGATAGCTGCTGGTGTTGTGTCCGATTTGGTTGCGCATTAAATAACGTAGCCTACCACCGAAAAACGCAAAGCAATGATATCTGTAAAAGGCAAAGAGTATTCATAGAAAAAGGCAATATATTCTCAAGGCATTTGTGTACCGTCAGTATTCCATAATGTAACTACAACCCCTGGCAAAAAATATGGAATCACCACACACAGAGGATGTTAATTTACCTTTTTTTCCTTCATAACAAAGAAGCAAATTACACATAAGACAAAACAATTATTGTCTATTAGCTTGACATTCAGGCTTCATAAAACATTTCGCTTTGAAATTGAAGGCAAAACATGTAGCAAATGCGCAAATTGCAGGAGATGGCAGAGTATTAGAATTTATCGCTTTACGATGCATCATCTCATCTGATACCTTTCCTAAGTACATAATGCTTCATCAGCACTCGTAAAGTTATTTTCTGCGTAATTTTCATAAAATATGGGCAGCATAATAACTTTCTCCAGGGGAATTAGGGGAACAGAATTAGACACAACACCGTTGCTTCTAAAGGGTCACAGACAAATGAACCCCTGGCCCCCAGCCCCCCGCTTTTGAACACTTTGAAAATGAACGAAAGGTTCGAAAGGTTTGGCACATTTATATGTATCAACTCGAAAGAGCCGATTCTTTGAAATGAATCGAACTGCCCATCACTATTGTGTAGCTGAAATTGGCAATGAAATGATGTCTCAGCACGAACTGTCTGCTTGCCTTGCACTTCAGTTAACATTAAAGGAGGTTGGTCAGTGTGATCGCGTAGAAAGTGACCAATCAGAGTCTGCAACATTTGTCGCAGAAGCAAAGTAATTCGCTGGTATGCTAATGAGGAATGTTGTCTGTGCAGAAGTCTGTTGCAAGAAATTTCGCAGACAACCCTTCAACATTTTCTAAATGAGCGAATCGGTTCCGCTGTTCTGATCTGTGCGACATAGTACGAGATGAGATTGAGTTTTAAGACTTTTGGATACCGGATTAAAGACATTTTAATGCTTTTTAAGGCCTGATTTTTGGATTTCTGAATTTAATAGCTTTTAAGACTTTTTGAGGATCCGCGGGAACCCTAATCAATTGCCATGTTGAATAACCATAATCATAATCAATAACCATATTATGTAAGCAGCAGTAACACACACACATAACATAACGCACACACACATACAAGTAGTTCACATACGCGAAGGGAGGGGATGAGCAGTGCAAACACACACATGCACACGCACACGTACACGTACACATGCACACACACAGACACATACACATAAAACACACAAACATACAAGCAGTTCACACACACACACACACACACACACACACAAGAGCAGTGCACACAGACACATGCACACACACATACACACGCAGCACACGTACACATGCACACACACACACAGACATACACATATGCAAGCAGTTCACACATAGTCACACACACATGCAAGCAATTCAATTCACACATGCACAAGCAGCTCAAACACATAAGCAGCGGGCTTCTGTAGCTTTGATTAGTAAGCAGGCTTTTGTTTAGTTGATTTGAAAACATAACCAAGTGAGACATTTAAATTCATTTGATTTCTGTAGCTTTGATCAATATTTGTTCAGTAAAATCAAAAGTTGCTACTGAAAACATAATCAATTGAGTCATTTATGTATCTACTTGTATCCTATTCATCTGACTATGTTTTTCCACTCTTAAAATGTAATTTTTCATACCCTTTAAGCGTATATTCTTTAATTTTTTATGAAACTAATGTTTCTGTGCGCAACAATATTTCTCAGAGAATCCAAGGGAGAGAAAAAAACTTGAAAGATAACCCAAGAATTGTGATTGGAGCAAAGTTGGTTAAAAAAACATTAGAGATAAGATGGTTACAACCTATGTATTTTGATTAGAGCAAAGTTGGTTGAGTTTTTCCCATAAATATTGCTCTGTAAAGAATGCCGAGTTACCACTTCTTGGCCAGGGACTGCTCACCGGGTTTGGATTATTGCACGATTCAAGGCTGGGAATAAAGATGGCTTCTAAAGATTTTGTCTCTCTCCCAATTATTCACGAACAAGGGGACCTCAAAAATATGCCAACATCTAGTCGGGAAACCACAACAAATTTGGCGAGCCAGCAGCAGGAGTCAGCAAAGATTGGTTACACTCAGAAGGGTGGGCAGTCTTCCGGTGCTCGGAGATGGTGCAGGGAGCACACACACACACACACACACACACACACACCCCTAAGCTGCCAGCAAACTAAGGATAAGGTGAGCAATTTAATGAATTTGCTTTAATTATCTTGCTCAGATGGATAAGTGGGGGTGTTGTTTTGAGTTGTCCTGGCCCTGATCTGGAGCACTGGAGACAAGTGACCTTTCGGCTCAAAGAATCTAGACACAAAATTGGGGAAATTAAAAGGAGAGGGACAGAATCTGCAGAATTGATATGTAACTACTAACCACTAACACTGCATTCGCAACAAGTTACTGTGAGTAATTGTGTGGAACTCAGAGCGTGTTCTGTAATTGGTTTGGTGTATGACTGTTATGTGTGAGGCCTGTGCTGGGACCCTATGGCAGGGAATTAACCTGCAGGCTCTCTTTCTTTGAGGTTGGGCCTGAATGACCTAAGAGAGGTACCAGGATCTGTTTTATCTTTATGGTGTTTTTTGTCTTGTTGTTTATTATTTTTTAAAAAGGGTGCGCAGCACATTTGGCGTATGGAGCTGGCCGATTAGTGGGTCTAGCGAGGACAATGACTGGAAGTGAGGGTTGTTGGGTCCTAAGGGTGGACTGACTGGTAGCGAGGATTGCGGGGTCCCGGACAGACGTTGTTGACGGGAAGTTTGTACTGTGGGGTGCGGCGCCCTTTTGAATGAGTGTAGAGTACCATACAGGCCAGCAGATACTGCCTAATTTCTACGAGATGCCTCGTGTATCTCTCGTGGATTTCTCGCGATAATCTCCTCTTTATGTCGCGTGCTATTATCAACCTCGTACTCTGCCAAGACAAGCTTCGCAGTAGGCGGGCTGCCGAAGCTACACACGTATGCCTAGAGTCTGCCAAATGCGAGACGTAATGTAGTCCGAATTAGGCCTATGCACAGTTGTTGCTGAGAATTACTTTTTATATGCAGATTTAATAGATATAATACATTGTTGCGTTGAGGCATGGTTGTTGGGAATCGCTAATCACTAATCCGTGAAAATCGAGGATGGGGTGGGCTGAAGAAGAGTATACGATATCCAGCAGCCGTTGAAGAATCACTTTGAAAATCTCAGTATACATGTACCGCTGGTCTGAATAAAACATAATGTGATACATACATGTAGATTGCAATTTTGCATTTATTTCAGTTCATGTGGTAGAGGGGGATAACTCATATTATGTTTGCTGTTTAATAGCCTTCTGTTTGACGATGTTGGTTTATTCCTAAACATTGATACTGTAAATACACCGTAGAATGTTTTCTGTGCACGTCTCATTGTGTCATCAATAAATCAACAAATCTATCGATTCACATGTCAAATTATATTTAAAGCGACGCTTTGTTGCAGTAGGGGAGAGCTGGTACGAAAGTTACATTTTTCACATGGACGTCATTTTAAAAGAAAACGTTACAGACCGAAAAAAAATTTTGGAGCGATTAACTACTTTCGTGTGTGCTCTGTCAATATCAGGTGCTAAATCATCACCATATATATTGACTTCAGCATAGTTTGATGTCGAATGGAAGTTGCGGATTGCTTCTTTTGACCCATCCAGCCGGGATGAAAGTAATGCACGGGCAGGGCAAAAGTAACGTGTTCAAATTTACTGGAATCTTTTTACATTTCTGTCGTAAAAACAGAAGCAAAAACAAATGGCTCCAAAATGTTCCAAAAGTGAACGTGAACATGTTTAATGTGCAAGGTCTATTTATAAAAATTATCCCAGATAGCAAGCACCTCCGCTCCGGATCTGCCCCGGCTCTGTGCCGACTCCAGCTGATCCAGCTCAGAGCCGGGGCAGATCCGGAGCGGAGGAGCTTGCTATCTGGGATGAAATTACTCATCACAGTTGTGACACATATAATGAGTGGCACCCTCAGTGCATGCCTCATGCGACCACAGCAGACAAAAGATGCACCGCACCCACACTTCTCCAGGCAAAGATGAGGCAAATGTCTCCCCACAAACAAGACATTCCTCATCGTTACCCTGAGAAACTCTGGTTGCAGTGTGCCCACTAAGCCTCGTTTTCTTTGGGAGTTTTGAAGAGGACTGTTTTTTCTGGCCCCTCTGCCGACTCTCCTCCTCCAAAGCAGCTTTCACCGGGGTGTCGGTCAGTATTGCTGTTGACCTGCAACATTCAATGAGATTATAGTCAGAATCAGCTTGTTTTTATACAAGCAAAAGAATCAAGACGAGTTAAAAATGACACTGTGCTCACCTCTTTCTGCCTCTCCTTTTATTTTCTTTCCTCGAGCCAGCCTTTGGATATGGGCGAACCTCTTCTGAGCTGAACCTCTGTACTGGTGTGCCACTAGATGTTCCTGGAACCACTAGCATACCTGGATAGATGATATTAAAAAAAAATGCTTGGCAAGGCTCAACATGCACATTTAAAGACACACACAGACACAAACTCTCACCATCCACAGGACTGGCTGACTCATGGGGATGCAGCTCAAATGGGCTCTGGCTAGGTTGGTGCCCAGATGGCAAGCACCTCCGCTCCGGATCTGCCCCGGCTCTGTGCCGACTCCAGCTGATCCGGCTCAGAGCCGGGGCAGATCCGGAGCGGAGGAGCATGCTATCTGGGTGGTGTCTCAAGGGAGCAAGCGCTGGCGATGGAGCTGGTGATGGAGCTGGCGCTGGTGATGAAGGGGGCGCTGGTGATGGAGCTGGCGCTGGCAGTGGGGATGGAGCTGGTCGGTCACAAAAGCTGCAGCAAAGTCTGCCTCACTGAAAATATCTGGATTCAAGGGCCAGATACCGGTACACTCGAACCCAGACGAAACGCTGCTTGGTGTCGCAGCTTGAGGCAGAGCTTTACCCACAAGACTTGGGATGTTGTAGATGGTCAGAGTCAGAGGGGCCCTGGTCTGCTGCCCTCTTGCCTCTGCCCTCCTCTTGCGGTACCTGAACAGGGTGACATGACAAACGCCATGCACCGCTGCTGCCCTCCTTATACTATCACCTCTTCGGACATCAAAAAAGGCCCTTGCGTAAACCTCCGGGTCAACCGTTCCTCTCTGGGTAGTTCTGACCCTAACTCTTGGCATTTTCTGTTGGTAAAACATATCACACATTTTTATTGAGCTTTTAAACACAAAATGCAGCCGCATTAGCAGAGAGGGACGAACGTAACTGTTGTTACTTCAGTCCCGACGGTGACTCCTGACATTTGAACGAGGATTACTTCCAAAGTGGAAAAATTCTGATATTTCAAACTTCACCATATGTTGTGGAACTAAATCACCCATCATTTCATCATAAATATGACACATGGAGCGATAAAGACAATCTTTAAATCTAAAAATTTTAGCATTCGTCTGAATTTACTCACCGCTGTGGAAAACTGTCTTCTCGGTCTTGTGCCGCGAGGAAGACTGGACGCCTCAAGAATGTTCGCGGTTCTGGAGAGGGGCGTGAGCTGCACGTGCTGACCTAGTATGATGCATCGAAGAGCGAATGGCTGTGAGTAAATCGCCGTGTTACTTTCGTCCAGAGTTACTTTCGCACCGGCGCTCCCCTATCCTGAAAATGACAGCGCTCACATTCCATGTCTTTTTTCCTTCAATTGGAATTGGATAAGTGTACAGTAATAATTAGTTTGATATTTGTTTGGCGTACAAATTTTGCCTCTGTACGTGCAGTTTGATGGATTTAGTTTGAATGGATATCCCTTCCTCTGTGATCAGACAGTCTCTTATGTGCGACGGCATTTCTTGATTTTCATACAGAGACATACGCGCTCCTAAATAAGGGGAAATGCGACGCGTCTTCTCTACTGACAACTTGCTTACTGAATGATAATTTTGCTTATTACGTAGACTATGAATTTAAAGGTTACATATGATGCTATTTTTCCAAGTTTATATTTTGGTCTTTGACTCCCCTAGAGTACTCCTGATCGCGCAAAGTAAAAAAAGGGTACTTATTTCGCTCATACTGCCGTCCTCAAAAAACCCCATTTGTAGTCCATAGTGGTCTCTGCCTGAAACGCTTCACTGGGGTGGCTCTTCCGCTATAGCCCCCACTCCCCGTGTGCCCACTTTCTTCTGACTGGCCAGCTCTGTGGAGGGCGGAGTTGGGCGGGACGAGGCAGCAGAACGCAGTTTTCCGTGTCCCTCTCCCCAAAGTGAAACTTGAGACATGGCTGCCATCTGATAAGGAAACGGTGGGCAAATTCCGCAATCTAACGCAGTACATGTGTATAGATCTAATGAAATGAACTTGTTCTAATAAACGCAGCGGCGCAAGTGGAGGACGCACTGCGAAAGTCTGGCAGCTCAAGCACGAATTTGCTATCGGCTGCAGTTTGCTACAGCGACAGTGGTGAGTACAGCGGTTCCTCTATTCTTTTTTTTATTTTTTTTTAAAGATTTTTTTTTGGGGAATTTTTCCTTTATTTGACAGTTGTACAGTGTAGAGAGACAGGAAAGCTGGGGAGAAGAATGGGGGAAGACATGCAGCAAATGACCGGAGCTGGAATCGAACTCAGGTCGCTGCGGTAAGGACACAGCCTTTATGGTACGCACACTTAGACCGATGAGCCACCGGGGCGCCCCAGCGGTTCCTCTATTCTGTAGCTAGGATGCAGGGAAAGCTAGAATCCACCTTATTTAGACACATTTGTAGAACGGGTCGACATGCCCAAGTGTAGACCGGAGACCGTAGAGATCCGGTGGGTCTGAGTTTAGAGGGAAACATGGACAGTGAGGAGCAGCTAAAAGTGGACCAACTACTTATGGACTGCTTCAGTGTGTATTAGGACCTGCTGGTTCGTGTGCATAGCTGTGGTGTGTTGTTAGCGTGGAGAAACGAACAGCTTCTGCGCTGGTATATGACGGAGGGGCGAAATCTCCAGGCTAAACTGCCTTTTCGGAAATTGCCCGTAGTAATGGTTTACTTATTGCTTCGGAATGACCAGTTTTTCCTTGCGGAAAATGGGCGAGTTATGGATAGTGCCGAGAGCGAGATAGAGCTCCGGTTATGTCATGAACATAACACAGGTTTTACAGACCGGTAGTTCGTTCCCTTTGCGTGAACTGTTGCCATCGTTTGTTACACCGGACACATTATAGCCTGTGCGCTTCCCTATTGCTTTCACCGGTAGCATCAGAGAGCTTGACCAGACATTGGACATGTATCAGGCTGACCCCGGTCATGGATAAGTAAAGCGATCGTTTCACAAGCACCCAAAAACGCAGCCCAAGCTCTGCAAAACCTACGTCTGGTCTAACTGCAGCCCAACTCGGCAGACACATACAGCACCTCTCCGGTTAGCTTCAACTGTAGTGGCTACAATCAGGCAACATTATGATGAAACTCTCGCATTGATGCTTACCGAAGTAACACAAGCATATCGATCAGAATTATTGCATATAAGTTAACCAGGAGCATTTTTAATTAGCAGGGCACGCGAACTAACATGCAGTAGCTGATAAGCGGTCATGACTTTGAATGTAATCTGTCGCGCGAAAAATTCGTTTCGCGTCCGGTGTGAAAGCTGCTTAACGTGCCCTTAACGCGTGTATTCGCGTCTTTGCATTGACTTTGAATGTAGGCTAATCTGTCCCGCGAAAAATTTGTTTCGTGTCCGATGTGAAAGCAGCTTTATGGATAGTACGCGACAGCTAGAGAGAGCTCGGTTATGTTATGAACATAATACAGGTTTTGCAGACCGTAAGTTCCGTTTGCGTGGACAAGTTGCTTATGTGGAGCCAGCGAATTGATCACTTCTACAGGAAAGAATTACCTATTTGATCTCCGCCTTTTTCGGCTTTTAATTAGCCACAACAATTTCTAAAGGGGGATGAAATTCTGTCACGGTAGTGCAGAGGAATCATTTGTAAACCGGTAGAGCTTCCGCGTTTCGCATTGCTTTCACGGTAGCACCAGAGAGCTTGCTGAGACATTTGTGAAGTACCCGACTGATCCCGGTCATGGATAAGTGAAGCGATCACTAACTGTAGTGGCTACAATCGGGCAACGTTATGATGAAACTGCCACATTGATGCTTACCAAAGTAACACAAGCATACCAATCAGAATTACTGTATATAAGTTAACCAGAAGCATTTATAATTAGCACGGCACGCAATAACATGCAGTAGCTCGTAACTGAGCGGTCATAACCACCACAGAGACAAACCCTTGCAATACAGGTTTTACAGACAGCAAGTTCTATTACTGTGAACAGTTGTACCAAGCATCCAAATTACAAACAAGTATTAAAAGTTAGCTTTAAATAAGGTTTATGATCACACACCTTCTGTAGAATTTCCCCTGATATCACTCTTGCATATTTAGGACACAAACATTAGCAACAGTAACTTGGCTACGTTAGCCGCTGTGCTACAGCCACAATCAACTGGCTATCATCTCTGGTTGGCTTATGCAGTAAAAGCAACTTACAGCTTCTGTGTCTGTGAGTCACGGACAGTCGCGACCAATACAGGCTTTATCTTCAGATATTTTGCAAAGCCTGCGTTTTAGGCCAGTTGTTAGAGCTAACTATCGTTAGCGGTCCTGCTAGCCACGCGTAACACGTTAGCTTCACTTACAATATTTGCTGTTATATCGTTACTTACAGCTTGTGGCTCCGAGTGCTTGATCGATGCAGCTGCTTCAGGTTTGAGAAGCAGCTGAAACGCTTATCCTGTGTCGAATTATCCTTTATTGATAAAGCTGTCTTTGGTGGAATGCTGAGCACAATCAGCTAACGTTCCCTTTGGCCGTGGCTGTTTGCTGCCAGCAAACAAAAAAGCTACCCATTGATTTCTGGTGGCATCCTCTTTTGGAAGAGAAATAAGTGTTTTTCTTTGCGTCCAAAAGTAAACGGACAAGCAGCTTTGGGAGAGATACTGACAAAACTGCACCTAAAATGATATTTGGTTCTTCTTTTGTATTTCCAAAAGTGTCGACGCTACTAAGGCATAGTATGATCTGCTGTTGTTAGTGCCTGCTAGAATAGTGTCCGGTGTGGGCAGGTCCAGCGCCGTGATTGGCTCTGGCTAGGTCTGTACTAATTGGACGGCACAACCTGACGTCAGGTTTTGCCCAGATCTCGGGAGGAGCTGTTCAGAGAGGAAATCACGTTCACAAAATCACGTTCTTGGATTACGGCAAAACCCCTGTATCTTATGTTTAGAAACTTTTCAGTGGTTGAGTATGGACAACTAACATTATAACATTACTAATATGTATTAAAAGAAGGATCAGCATCATATGTCCCCTTTAAAGGACTGATGAACGGGTTTCAAGCTGCGGATTAAAAAACCGACTCCTTTTCTATTTTGACATCTAGAACTCGCGGCCTTTGTATTATCTAAGTCGTGGCTTCTTTCACAGGTGGCATGAAACACTTGAGTGCAAAGGGACATCTACTCATTAATCAAGTATAGGATTATAAAAATAATGTCACGCAGGATTGCATTGTTAACAGAAGAATTTGGTTTTTCCTTTCTGTATTTGTGATAATATAGCTATCCCTTAACACACCCCACGGTCCCAATCGATCGGTCCAAAAGTCTAAACTTAACAGAGCCGGTAAACCTCTCAATCGGATAAATACAATAATCACAGACCAATAAATCTTTTTTTGACCAGTTTAATAATAATCCGACGACCGTGACACTCAAAATATGAATTAGTTACTTTTAACAAAATGAAATAAATTAGCTAATTTGTTCCATGAGAGGTGACAAATTAATTTGTTAAAATCAATCCAACAAAATAAATTTGTTCAGGAAGTAACAAATTAGTTTGTTTTATTAACAAAGTAAAATTGTTGCTGTAGGCAATTAATCAAATATTGCGTTAGACTAACAATTAAGTAACTAATGTGTTTTGCTAACACAATTGGACCATTAATTATTTTGTTAGGATTTTTGTTAAAATAAATCTGCCACAAACCGATTATGCAGCCGATGTACATGTAGATGAAATAATTTAAGTGCATATTTTTATTACTTCTCAGTGGAGTGGTAATGTAAGAAGTGAAAGTAATGTTTAATGACCTGGTTTGCGGAGGATAAAATATAGTGGGATAGGAATATCATCTGCACACACAAATATCTAGATTGCGACACAAAAATAAAGATAGGCCTAGAATAACTGTGTCGATGTATGTCGCTAAATATTAAAACTTAAAAAAAGACAACATATAGTATACAGAGAAAAGATGGCATAGGTTAAAACTCGCCTTCCCGTTCTATGTTCCTGCTCATTTCAAGATCCTTCGCAGTCAGACGACACTGAAATTGGTGCAAGTGATCGATTCTCGCCAATGAAAAGTGACAACAGAAAATTCGCTGGGGCCGTGCGGAAAAGTAAAAAATCAATTTTGTTAAGACGACTGGACAAAATCTAGCCTATTTTGTTTAGATTTTTGTTTGAATAACAAATCGGATTCTGTTGCATCAACAAATTAATTTGTTACGAAGGCGTAACAAATTTGTTTTTCTTAAATTTTAACAAAATAATATTTTCAGTGTATTATCAATACATAAGAAAATCAAAAACATAAATGACACTGTCCTGGAGCCATATTTTAAACGCGTGTGAGACCGTAAACCTCAAAACTGGATGTTAGACATTCGGAATCTCGTTCACAAACAATGCTGTTTACCGACACCAGTTTCATGTGTGACTTATCGCGATACACATGTATACTTGTCACCGGCACTAGGCCTATTACTTCTCCTAAGCACGATATAAGTGACTCGTGCATTTATGCTGCGTTGCAATATTCTCGTGTATGTCTCGTGTATTTCTCCCGATAATCTCGCGTTAGAAATGGCACTGTCTGCTAGCCTGTAGGCTAGGTGTAGATTAGATGTGGATGTGAACAGTGGTTTTGTTGCGTATTGCATTAGTTGGGAGTGTTAAGAGTGCACCAAATATAAATATATAACCCCTAGTTTACATGCAATAAGTTAAAATTATTATTAATGGTCATTACTATTTGGCAGATTAAAAAAAGTAGTAAATTTCATGCATTAAAAGATGATTATTTTAGCATTATTTTGATTGGTGTACTATCATCATTGAATACAAGAGAAAAAAACAAATTGGCTGAGAAATGA
This sequence comes from Gymnothorax javanicus, assembly GCA_029692085.1. Classification (NCBI taxonomy): domain Eukaryota; kingdom Metazoa; phylum Chordata; class Actinopteri; order Anguilliformes; family Muraenidae; genus Gymnothorax; species Gymnothorax javanicus. Next base: position 86,349,408 of record CM056196.1, read on the forward strand.
AATTTGGATTAAAAAATAAATAATGATGATTACAACAAAGCTGGTAAATAGAGGAAAAAAGGAAAAAAAGAAGAAAAAAAAGCAAAAGCAACTTCCTTTGTTTGAAAAAAAACAAAAAAAGGCAAATGGAACTAAACAAGAAATGTCATTGGATTAGACAAGTAGATGGTTATAAACTAAACATAACACTGGTTTAGGAATGCGTAACAAAATACGATCTGTCTAAAAGGAAGAGGAGAAATCGCATAAGTGTGTTTATAATATAAACTGTTTTCTGAGCACACTGAGCAGTGTAACTGGTAAAACAGACATATTGCAATTTAATACGTGGGGAAAAATAATTTGGCTAAAGTAATAAAATTTAAATTAATAAATAAATAACAATGGCAACACCTGTGGAGGAATTAAGAGAGCAATTTCCTTCCTTTGAGAATGATATTAAAAATGATCAAATACGTGGGCAAAAAGGACTAAAAAAAAAAACAGACTAACAAAGTGGCCAGAAGAGGGGAAATTTATAATGACAAATTATGCATCGGCAAAAAGGGTTGAAAAAAAGAAGAAAATGAGCTGGCAATTCTGGAACTGTTGAAAGAAAGGGGAATCCTAAAAATTTAAGATCAGGATAAATATTTTGCAAAGCAAAGTGAAGCTGCATCTCAGTCAAAGCCATCTAAAAAGTTTGCTGACAATGAATTGTTAACCCACCGCCGTATGTCCCCCCATTTTCAGGAGCAGAGGGAGAGACAGCAGCTGAAAAAACCTGTAGCCAATAATATACAGTAACATCAGATTTGGAAAACCCAATAATTAATGGCAATAAGGGTAGGGAGTAAGGAAAAAAAATTGCTGTTGGCAGTATGTAAAAAAACACGTATAAGTTTATTGGAGAGGGATGCAGTTTTGGCTTTAGGTTTAAATTTGAATTGTGCAGACGAAGAAATTGATTTAACAGGGATGTATAGTATACAAATTTTAAAAAAGTGAATGAGCAAATGTTTATTGGTTGGGGGATATAGTAGACCAAATTAAGGAGCAAGTTTGGAATACCTGGGGAAAATTCTGTATGTAGAGGCCCAAATACCCCAGGCTACATGGCCAGAAACTGAATTGCATTGTACAACGATATTTGACCCCACTCAGGACCCAGAATTAGGGAGAGAAAAAAATGGGCCCTTAATGTTGATTTGGAGCAGGACAGGAAAAAATGATTAAGATTATTATTAACTGTCAATTGATAGGGAAAATAAAGCAATTGAAAATTCCTATTGAGGAATCAGAATGTGAACTTAGAGAAGGAATTAAGACAGAATTAAACAAATTACCAGAATAACTGTGGTCTCAACAAGATACATATGTGGCAGAATGCTATCAGCAAATTCGGTAATAACCTTTAAAACAAGAAGCTATAGAGGGAATAAGGAGTTTAGCCATTTTAATGGCTGTGGAGTTGTAAAAGGACAAAGTTGGAGAAGTGAACAGAATAGTTATTCCTTCTGAAAAATCGAATAAAAGTCCCTATTTATTGACTAAACAAACATATGCCCTTCTTGAATGATTAGTAACTATAAATAGAGAGAAGTTTAGTGGAAGTAACAATTGAACGTCAATTACACAAATGTGGATAAAGTGCTTCTAATGTTGTGGCTAATTGAATTGCTTTGAGTAAAAAGAGAGGATCGGGGGAAAAAATTAAGATGAGAAAGAAATACATTGCCGGGTCCTTTAAATAAAGTGATTACATATATTGAGAACTAATATTCTCTATGAGTGTGAAGTAATTACACCATTTGAATTAGTTAAATATTTGTAAAATTCTAAAGAACTAGAAAATATAAGCAGTTTTCTGTAAATAATTACTGTGTGAGATTGGTGTGCTAGAAGCATATCCCTGAAAAGAAAATGAAGGAAAAGTAATATTGAGAAACAAGAGGAATAACGCAAAGTGTTTAAAATTTGCCAAAGTACTGTTAAACACTATATACAGTAAGTATCAGGTCCAATAAACAGTAAATTTAAATGATACAGAGGTTTCTCTATCAAGAATTAGAAAATTTCAGTTGCTATTTGAGGGTAAAAAATTAGGGTAAAATGATCAGAAAGCTTGCAGTAAATATAAAATTTAGTATAAAATTTAATGGGGCATATTAGATTTATAAAAGAACAAAAAATCAAATGAACTATTGTGGGATTGGAGACTGGAGACTGGATGGATTTTTTTAGTGAGCAGAGTCAAAATAAGACAGCGAGTGGAGGAATTTGGGACCAAAGCAGATCAGGAAGCACAGATCGAGGTTAGAAAGCAGGGCCTCAGCAATACGATTGCATGTGGAATTTTCTTCATTTATTTAACAAGAATAGGTTCTGCTCAGAAAATGAGTCATGTGAAGGATCAAAGTTTATAACAAGTGGCATTGTGATTTAACAAAGGTAACTGAAAGCTTTCCTGACCAAAGAAATTCATTGACTGAGTATTGAAAGATCTTTTCTCTGTTTTTGAACAGGAACTAAGAGTCAACCAGCGACGGCCTACAATTCAAGGAAACGAATTGACTAATAAACTTTCTCTGATTTTTTAACTTTTACAGGGAAAGATCCAAGCGAGAGGAAAACCAGCAAAATTATGATGATTGAGTTTTTGTCTGCTGTTTGCATTGTTGTATGCATCTAACTCATTCCCTGAAACTTTTCCACAGAGGACTCACTGCAGAAGATAAGAAATGAAAATAACCTTGAGTGAAAGTGATAAGCTGGCCAGCTAAGATTCAGCTGCGGAGTTCTGAAATAGATTTGGGGGAATCCAATTTGGAGTATTAACACGAGACTAAATTCAAAAGGTGGACCACCATATAATTGAAAAAGTCGACTAATAACGTGATCACATTCTAAATTTATTTTTGATTAGGCTGAAAAAATATTTTCCCCAGACTAGTAGTGAGAAAGACGGGAACTGTGACAGTGACGGGGACAGCAACTTGCGTGACAGTGACGGCAACTTGAGTCTTGAGTGTTCAAATAACAGAAATGGACTTAGCTGACTAAATTTGGAATGATTATTCACCTTTACGTGCTGGGATCCCAATGAAAAAACTGTATCATAGTTGAATATTTACCCATGTTTTTGAATTTAAAAAAAAACTGCATATTGTAACACACGGTCTAAAGCAACTCCACCCGGTTCTGCTGATGACGCGGAGAATTGTCACAATGGCTGAGGCTAATAAGCCCTGACTGTGCATCTCCTCCATGCTCTTAGCGGAACCCTAGACTGAGGTGGGTTACTAAATCATAATTCATTGAAAAAAAAAACACTTTGAAAAGATATTATTGTTACTATCCCATCTTTTGACTCAGAATACTCTGAAACAAAAAATTATGAGTACACTGCCCAAAAATATTGATTTAAAATTGACAGGAGCTCAGTAGTGAGGGTGAGCAATTGGCTAATCATGAATTTTTAAAAAATTTTAATTTATCAGGGTGGCACATGCACTGTGGTTGACAACTCATTGTATTCCAAATAATTAAGGTGAACTTGATGATTTTGTAAAGCACATTCAAACCGAGGGGACAAAATACACAAGACAAATTTCTTGAATTGGGACTTATTTAGCTGGTTAAAGAAGAATCTAAGTGTCAGATCTATAATTGCAGCATCTGTTTCAAATTGTTATTGAGTTGTAACTCTAACTGTGACTCACTCCAGAGACGGGTAAGATCTCTATAAAAGAGACAACCTAAGGCAGGGGTGAGTCGAACCTCAGGCGACACGGTACTGTATTTTGGCATAAAGTGGCAATTGTTGAAATCAAAGTCTTTTGGGAGATTATTTTTAAGGCTATTGCATGGAGGCACTATTGTAAGTCCTTGGGAAGGCCTGGATGAAACTGTTTTTAAAATGTTCTGACTCCAAAGTGTCTGCACAGTCTTTGCAGCAAAAGTAAATATTGTAAAATCTGGTACATCTAAGACTTAAAGTGAAATTATGCAGGTGCAGATGACCCTCGTTCTGTATGTGCCGAGTGCATAGTGGATCTGCATGTGCCTGTGTCTGTGGTGTCTGTGCCTGTGTTTGTATTTTATTTTCTCACTCCAGTGACGGGCGGGTGGCAGTTTAGCGGCGGGTGGCAGTTTAGCCTACCAGCTGGTCAAGGCCCACTCCTTCCTGGAGCCTCCCTGAAGTTTTGAACGAATATGCTGAGACAGTGATTCCAGTCATGAAGACTCGTTCACCAAAACAGTCAGATGAAAAATCGTAAATCAATGTTGAATATGGACTTGGACATTGGACTAACTTTGGACTGATTACCTGCAATAAGCAACATTACTGGATTCAAGTGGGACATTAGACTGGGACTTTATTTACCAGAGCAGAAAGCTACTACTTTACCACTTCATCGCACTTATGATTGCACTATTGATCTTCTGCCAGGTACCACGCCCCCTAGAGGTGCCTTATTTTCACTTTCCATCCCTGAACGTAAAGCTATGAGGGATTATATCCAGGAGGCTTTGGCAAATGGCTTTATTAGACCCTCTAAGTCTCCAGCTGGAGCAGGTTTTTTCTTTGTTTCTAAGAAAGATGGCAGACTCTAGCCGTGTATTGAATATCCACCTTATTCCCACGTCCCATGATCCCTTGTGCGAATATTGGGCATAACTTCCGCTGCATTCTGTCACTGAACTGTTTACTATGGTAGCAGCTCACGCGAATCCTCTTTTTTTTAAGCGATTGGAAAATAATATATTTAGCCCTCAGACGGGATAAAGTTACGGTACCACTGCCTTCGAATGAATGAGAGAACGACCTGAAGCAGGCATTTGGCTACATTAGGACTCCTTGCCACAGACAGAAAGCTATGCCAAAGCTCCTAGGCATTTTAGCAAACAAGGTATGCAGTACTTAAACAACAACAAGGTCAGTCGATTTTTGTTAAAGGAGGTAGTATATGACCTTATGTACCTTAAAACAGATATACAAGTACTTTCTGAGAATATTTATGAAGGAAACACTATTTCAGCGGTAAATATTGCTCTACATATGAAACGTAATGGATTGTTATACAGAGTCCCCAAATTGGCTCTTCTCCAGCCAACTACATTATACGGTATTAAGTTGCTAGCTAATCAATACTATAGCATGTAAAACACAGTGAATCCATTTTCCCCATACTTTTAATTTTAGTGAAATGTGGTTTGGATGCAAGACTATTGTTTGGAACAGAGTAGGCTATTTTCAAAGTTGGACTAACTTCTACAGCCTCATCTTAAACTGTACAGGATGAAACGTTAGTTCCACTGACTGGCATTCCCACAAATACCAATTTTCTGTCCTCCCTACACGCGGAAATCATACCTTGTGCTCTCCTGGTTTCAAAATGCTTAGGACCCGGCGTCTCCTCTGGCGGCGGTCTGTCTGAGCCTAGCCATAAAAAGTAGGAATCCTTGTTTTACATAATGGAACACCTAATGTTTTTGGGGTCTTTTTCAAATTCAGGTTTTCAGCCAAATTCTGGCTTCCTCTTCTGTAGGTAGGCAATGGAAACCATTTCGGCTGAACACAAGGACAATTCCCTATGTTCTGGGTGCGTGTTCAAAACATTGTTGATCAAACCATAAATTTAGTTTCCTCTGGTTGTTAGTTCAGCCTCAAACAGTACAATAGGTGCCGGAGCTCTGAAGGACATTTTAAGAAAAGCAAGTTAATTTGTTTAAAAAAAAAAAATGAGGAATCGCTAAGTTAACTGAAAGAAACGCCGCTGTTCTTGACTAGCCATTAAAAACTACTTCCGCCGGAAGTTGCACCCCTCATCATATCTACAGTAGCGCCCTCGGGAATAAGGTGGATAGGGGTTTAAATAATATCACCATCAGGAATTGATATCCGCTACCTCTCATAAACTCGGTGTTTTGGGGTGTCATTTTTCACTAAGTTGGATCTCAGGAACGCCTACAACCTTATTAGGATACATGAGGGGGACGACTGGAAGACGGCGTTTAACACCCAAGACGGGTACTATGAGTGCCTGGTGATGCGCTTCGGCCTCACGAATGCCCCCTCTGTCTTCCAGGCATTCGTGAATGATGTATTACGGGAGATACTAGAAAAATTTGTCTTTGTTTATTTAGACGATACTCTGATTTTTTCAGCTTCTCTTAGTGAACATAAGGTCCAAGACAGGTGCTCCAATCTTTTGGACCAAAGTTTTGTCAACGCAGAAAACATTTATCTAAATCTGTACTTTTTGGGTTTCATTGTTTTAGGGAAGGAAAGATCTTGACAATTTCAGTAATGAATTGGCCAGTTCCTCAGTCTGTCAAAGACATTTAGCGATTTTTAGGGTTCGCCAATTTTTATAGGCAATTTATTAGGAATTTTAGTGCTATTGCTGCCCCTATTATCGCTTTGACTAAGAAGGAACGGTGTTCTCATTTTGTTTGGAACCCTGAGGCAGATAAGGCTTTTGAAGAGCTGAAGAAGAGGTTTAGTTCCAAACTGGTTCTTGTTAATCTCGACCCATCCCTCCCGTTTGTGGTGGAGGTTGATGCATCTGAGGTTGGGGTTGGCGCCATCCTCTCTCAGCGCTCCAAACATGACAAATCTTTACAACCGTGTGCCTACTTCTCTCGATCACTATCTCCCGCTGAGACAAATTATGATGTGGGTGATTGAGAGCTGTTAGCCATTAAGCTGGCACTGGAGGAGTGGCGCCATTGGTTGGAGGGAGCAGAACAACCATTCATGGTGTGGACTGACCACAAAAATCTGGTCTACATCCAACAAACTAAAAGGCGCAATGCAAGACAAGCTCAGTGGGCAATGTTTTTTAACCATTTTAATTACACCTTGACTTATCAACTGAGGTCGAAAAACATTAAGCCAGATGCTTTGTCTCGCATATATGATCATCTGGACAGGGAAGCTATTCCAGAAGCTGTTGTCTCGGAGAATAGGATCATTACTCCGGTTTTATGGGACATTGAAGCCATGGTCCAGAACACCCTAACCACTGACCCAGGGCCAGGGGGAGGACCACCTTACTGTTTATTTGTTCCAGTGGGGGTCCGGTCTTGTGTCCTTCAGTGGGCACACTCGTCTAGGTTGGCAGGTCATCCGGGTGTGCTGCGCACCAAGGGTTTCCTTTCCCGACGTTTCTGGTGGCCTAGTCTAGACAAAGATGTTCGGGAATTTGATGCGGCATGCTCAGTTTGTGCGTGCAATAAAAATTCTCATCTCCCACTCTCTAGTCTCTTAAGACCATTACCCATTCCTAAACGTCCCTGGACCCACGTAGCTTTAGATTTTACTACTGGGTTACTAATGTCTGATGGTAATTTGGTGATTTTGGTTATGGTTGATCGTTTTTCTAAAGCAGCCCATTTTGTAGCTTTGCCCAAACTGCTGTCCGCTTGGGAGACTGCACAACTGATGATCAATCATGTTTTCAGGCTACATGGTATTCCACTTAACGTGGTCTCTGATCGGGGACCACAGTTTACTGCTTGATTCTGGCAGTCTTTTTGCAAGCAGTTAGGAGCATCAGTGAGTCTGTCATCAGGGTTTCATCCCGAAACTAATGGCCAAACTGAGAGGACTAACCAGTCCTTAGAGAACAGGCTACGTTGCTTGGCGGCCGATAACCCCACTTCATGGAGCCGGGTTCTTCCGTGGGCAAAATATGCCCATAATTCGTTACGGAATGCGTCGACTGGTCGCTCGCCTTTTGAGGCTCAAATGGGTTATCAACCCCCGCTTTTTCCTGAATTGGAAAAAGAGACGGAGGTCCCCTCTGCGGGACATTTTATTCAACAATGCCGGGCAGTTTGGAGAAAAGTTTGCATGTTTCTCTTACGTGCCTCTACTAGACAGAAGGAGTGGGCAGATAGGAGGTATCGTCAGGCCCCTTCTTATCACGTTGGCCAACGAGTTTGGCTCTCTATGCGGGATCTCCCTCTGAGAGTTAAATCGCGGAAGCATGCTCCATGGTTTATTGGTCCATTTAAGATTATAAAGAAGATTAATTCAGTGATATTTCGGCTGCAGCTCCCTAGGTCTATGAGGATTCATCCTACATTTCACGCCTCTCGTATTAAACCAGTCGGTACTAGTGTTTTGGCACCTGTGGACAAGCTACATCCACCACCTCGGGTTATTGATGGGGGGCCAGTTTACACCGTTCGGCGCATTCTGGCTGAGAGACGTGTGGGTAGAGGGAAGCAGTTTTTAGTTGACTGGGAGGGTTACGGACCAGAGGAGCGTTGCTGGGTTGCTTCAAGGGATATTTTGGATCCCAGCTTAATTTCCAAATTTCACCAGCGGGGTACTAAAGGAACTTCTGATGCCATTCCTTGAGCAGGGGATCCTGTCGTGGTTGCAGGTTTCAGGACTGGTTTGGTCTTATTTGTGTGGTTTCTCACATCCTTTGTCTTGTTTGTTTCCTTTGTACTTTCGTCGAGGAGCTAACGATGTTCTTTTTGCTAATTGGCTATCTTTTCCTATCTGATTGCATTTTATCCGCTGACTGCTGGTGTAGCTGATTAATAATTGATTTCAGGTGTGTGAAGTCTGTACCGTCAGCCTGCTGATAAAACCTTGTATCTTCAAAATGATAAAAGCATAAAAAATGTTTAATTTTGCATGTAATAATGCAGATGAGCTGTGTTCGAGTAGGATGACTATTTTTCTTCCAAGAATGTATTTTGTATTTTGCAATGTTTATGTTATTATCGTGGACATAAAAGTTTTTGTTTCTTATCAAATTTAGAGACATGAAGTTTTGTCAGCAGGCCGACGATATATTACCCAGGGCTCCTGCACTTCTTTGCATTAGTGTCATCTTGCACTTCGTCAGATTAGGCAGAGGTTTTGTCCGCTGATTTGCGGCTAGTATTTGCCTAAAGTTTAGTAAGCAGCGTCTTACCTTTTGCTGAATTCTTTATTTTTGCTCACGGAATTTATCCTCTTTTATCCGCTGAGGGTCTTTGGTGTTTAAGTATCTGTGTGGTACTTCACACCTAGCTCTTTCTTTCTTAAGGGCTGTTAGTAGAAACTCTCCTGAAGCCTCAGTTCTTTGGTTTTCCTTTCATTGGGATTTTCCCGCAGGAGCGTACTTTTGATTTACGTTATTTTAGGAATTGGTCCCTTCTAGTCCGTCTCCTTTGAGACCTTAGTGGTTCAGGTCTTTGTGCCTTAGCTTTTTGTCTGAGAATTGTGCACTCTAGCGAGTCCACTGTTTCTCTTCCCCTTACAAACAGATTATTCGAATGAAGAGAATATGACAGAAATGAAATATACCGAGAGCAAATTCAGTCCCTCAATAATTACAATATAGGAGCGGCAGGATTCGGACGAAATTACGACTGGAATTGAGTCATCTGCTCGAGTGGAATTGGCTAGGCAGCTAGCTGGATTCTCTTAAAAGACTGCTTGGTAAGAAGTATGAGGTAAAATTGGACAACATATCAAGTTTGGGCAAGAAGGAGACGGACACATAATGTAAAGGAAGGACTGCATTAAACGGGGGAAAATAACATTGAAAAAGTATATTACAGCGCGATCGATATTGAACTAGTAAATGTACATTAATTATAGCTGCGTTTGCTATCGAGTTACGTTAGCGTTAACTGATTTGCTGGCTGACTTGGCAGTAACTAGCCTATTAATTTGCACACGGCAATTAATGATTAATTCAGCCTTTGAAACATACTTATTTAGGTGATCCATTGATTTGTCTTAATTTAGAGAGATAGAGCTGGGTTAGGGCGTTGTACAAAGACAAAATGTTGAACATGATCAGCTTTATTATTTCAGAAAATTATGGGTAGTTAATTTGAAATTTGGTGTCCCTTCTTATACAGTCTATGTTATGTTAACCACTGTACAACATAACGTCTGGTTTTTCCTGATGATTTTTTTCCATTATTCATATGACTACAGAAGCTGCCCACAAATTCAGACTTCAGCGTTACTCAGCCGAGGACTTGGAGAATGCTTGAAGCAATTCTTTTGTTTAATTGTTGGAGTATACTTCTGAAGTAATTTGTAAATGGAAAAACAGATAAAAATAGTTGTCAAAAATGCTGCACTGTGCATTTTCAGTAAAACTTGCAGTTTGTTAGACAGTAATTTACACTTCATTTTTACTTAATTTTCATTTTACAACTTTAGCTTCAGTTTTCCAACAGTGACTAGTCATATGCCGTAGGACGAGGAGCACATGAGAAATGCTTTGTTATTCAATGTACTTTTTCTTTGATGGCAGTAAATAAAACCTCTTGCAATGTATAATAAAGGTCTTTACATGTATGTGGAGCCAAAAACTTCACTCTGGAATTCTTTCACATGTACTACGTCTTCTGCTTTGGTAAATTAGACGCATGCAAATGAGAGTTAAATAAAAATATTTGAAGACCACAATGGAAAAATGATGAGTCACATTTTCACGTTGTGGAGAAATAATGATGAATTAAAAATTTCAAACAATCTTATAAACAAAGCACTGAAAAAAATGCAAAAAAAAATTTAAATATTATAATATTGTATACAAAAATGCAAAATTTGGACTCTGATCGTTTTTCCTTTGTGGTCTTCATTTATTTAAATTAAAGCTACGCAGAGACCTTAACTTTTGGGTGGCCCAAAGACTACCCCCTGACTACATTCACCGTGGGGAAATGCAATTAAGGAAGTCCATCAGGTGGAAAGGCTGGGGTAAAGCAAATGGTCTGGAGAAGACTGAAGAGGAAAAGAGAGGGAAAAAAGTTGGAGGGAGAGGAAAAGCTGTGACAGCAATTACAAGTGTGACAGCTACCTTAGTCTAAAAAGAAATAAAATGAGCAAATCAAACATCACATACAGCGGAGAAATTATGGCATTTATTGCAGCCATAACCTGTCGAAAATCCAAATACAGCACCATCCCACTGGATTTGGTCTTTCAGACACATAGCAATATTTCTTAAAAATATATCTCCCATCGGGGTGAAATGAACTCCTTCATGCAAAAATTGGCTAGGATCTCTATGCTTTATCTGAGGATGATGCAAGAGGTTTCTACCAATAGATAAAACAAAGGTAGCCATCACTGTTAACATAATGCTGGGCTTTGTTAATATTTGGATGGGAAGGCCTCCACCAGCATTGCTAGGTGATGGCAGAGAGGATAATCTTCATCCAAGGGTACTGCAGGTGGGGATCTTGCAAGTCCTGCTTGATTCCTGCGACAAGCTTCACGCTCTTGATGTTCCTAAGGTCATTCCTGCCACAGTGGATCAGCAGGACATCCGGGGCAGCTCTTCCTCTTAGGGGCTGGTAGAAGAAGGGGAGGAGCTTTCCTCAAATCATGCCACCCTAGCCAAACCACTGGACCTGGGCATCCAAAGGTCTCCCTTGCTTGTTGTTTCCCCACTGCGAATGTAAAGTTACCTATCAATGTAACACTTGTCCTGGCTTTTTATGTAATTTAAAATATTTAATATTTTCATTATATTTTTCTAAATTTTACTAGGCTGCATTGTGCTCTTTGTGCAAACGCTGGATTTAACAATGTTATAAACTTGAGTTTATGAAATTCCCCAATAAAAAGTATTATGCGGAATAGGCATCGATTTCCAGATATTCTTATGCTATTTGTACATGCTCTTGACCTCTGTGGAGGAAGTCAAAATGGCTGAATCCATCTCGTTGTCTAAAAATGAGGATAAAAATTAAAACAATGACTAACTACTCATTCAAATATCCTTCTTGAGGAAAGGGGGGGGGGGGTTGCATCGCAAACTTTGCCAACACAGAATGCTTTCCCAGTCCACCGAGTTATGATTGTCATGTTCAATTGCATTGATGAAATTATGTCTCTTATATTTTAAAAAATAAAACATTATTGTTGAGATGTGCGACTTCTAAGCACACCTCGCTAACTACATGGTAAGAAAGGCTTTTCATTTTTATTCAAAATTCGAACTATCGGTCTAACTTGAATAAAAGCAATAAGTTCAACCAACTACATGCACTTAGGAAATGACACTTTCCCGGTGAAATGTGATTTAGAAAATGCAAGGAAAGTCGGCGTTAAAATGCTCTCCACTCGCAAAATGGGGGTCAGTTACAGCTGAGAACACTGCGGCTATTTCAAGAAATTGCAAAAATCTTTTGCCTGCGGCTGCGTTAGCTAATGTAGTTAGCCACATAGTGAGCTTGTTAAGCAAGATTCAGTGACAAGACAATGCTGGCGAGTTAAATGGGACATTAACTGCGAAACAGATGGCAGCGGGGGTCTATTTACCCATAGACCTCATTAACAAGCCTGCGAATTGCAACGCTGCCGTTGCCGCTCACTTACATATACTGTACAGTCTCTATGTATGAGCTATTACAGGCACTTAACGTTGCATTAATAGTGCAGCAACCACACCAGGTTAAAAATTCAGGGGGGAGGTTCGAGTGGGTGTATGGGTGGGATCTCGATACCGCGGCTCGACCCCCGATCACTACTGTGCAGACTCTGGCTCCAAATGTGCACCATGGCACAAGCCTGTGTTTACTCTCTATTGTTGTTTAGACTTGCCTCCCGCATTCGTGTGTATCACCAACTTTAACTTCCGCACAGTAAATATTTATGTTCAGTGCTGTAATTATGTCTCCCCCCTTGAGGGAGAGGGGAGCCATATTGTTTTTGGCTCGGTTCCCGTTTGTGTCGATGTTCCCACTTCGTTTCTGGAGCGTAACTCCAAAACCGTTTGCATGATCTTAACTAAACTTTGCATACTTACTACTCAGGTCCTGAAGTGGTGCCTTTTGGTATGTGCCTGTCCACCCGTCCATCTGTCTGTCCGTCCGTCCGGATGTGATCAATTTTTGTCCAGAGCGTAACTCCTAAACCGTTTCCATGATCTCAACGAAACTTTGCATACTTCCTATTCAGGTCCTGCAGTGGTGCCTTTTTGTATGTGCCTGTCTGTCTGTCCGTCCGTCCGTCCTGGTGGGTTAGGCCGGGAAGGGGCCCAGCAGGCAGACGTCTGTTTTTACGAGTAAAAACACATTCTAGTTAATATGGCACAGCAAAAAGGCATACATGAAACAAAACAAAACAAATAGGAATCGAGGTTGCTGAATTACACTATTAGTTAAAACCAGGATTTAGCTACAGCAACAATGTATTAAAAATAGGAAAAAGAAAATAGGAAACGAGATTCCTTAACTGTAAAGTTAAAAGTGCTGACAATTGCAATAAACACCACTAAGTTCAAGAGTTCTATATATATATATATATATATATATATATATATATATATATATATAGTACATGCAAAAATGCGGGAGATAAGTCTATACAAGACTACAGGTTAAATACAGGCATGTGGCATGCAAGACTTTGCAAACATTAAGTGCAAAGCTCAGTCTTAAATAGACCAATAATACTACACTGTGGAAATGAACAATAGCTGCATGCGATGATTGCGGAGCTGAGAATGCGGTCCAGGTCTTAATAGACTGGTGAGTTTGAGGGCTGGAGGCATGGCCTTACAGGCAGCACATTACCTGAAATAATGATAAATGTTGAAAGAAATCCATATACACAAGGACTTGGTTGTCTTTTTCTTTGCTCAGATATTTAAGTGACGACTTACACAATATAGTGTGACAACACACCCATTGCTGGGACAAGTGTAAGTCCTTGACCAAACTATATATAACTTCATATTGAAATAAAGCTTCATTAATTAAAAATATCTCTCTGAATTGTTTGTGACATTTATTCTTTCATTTGGTATTACATTTTTTCAACTGCTACATTTTGTACCAAAATAAGTAAGGAAGGTAAAAGGGAGACAATATGCCCTTATTAGCTTTGAGTGGAAATAATCTGTTGCAAAAAAAGCCATGAAAATCAGACAAAAAAAGCAAAAACTTCACAGTTCATTATCAAAAATATTGCTATCTCTTTTAACTAATTATACTTTTCATGTGTTGTTTTGATCTGTGGGAAGCAGTGAGCCGGGTATATCAAAGCATCTTTAAATTAAAAATGACCTGTGTTGTAAGCTGGTTTATGAAGGCATTGTGAACAAAATAAAACGGTCTATTACCATCATTTTTGATAGAAAACAATAAGTCAATGTTTGCTACAGAAATTAGAAAAATAAAAGACAATAGCAGGTGTCTAATCAAGCAGCATTTGAACTTGAGACCATGGCTAAAGCAAAACTATGCAATATGATGTGACAAAAGGTGAGCAGTATGTCACGTTTTAGATTTCTCTTTCAATAAAAAAAGATCTAAAAGGTAATTTCACGGATAAAACTAATTCTAATGCATTGTGGTAATGTAGCAGGAATGGAACAAAAGTTTCATCTCTTTAATCTTGGATGGAGGAAACCTTTGATGCTTTGAAAATGATCATAAATATCTCAAAGTCAGCTGCAAAATACAATGCAAATCACTTCACCCTGCACTTAATGCAGCTATACTGGCTTTAGGGGGGAAAACCCAGAGTTGTCACTTTTCTGGTCCTAAAATTATCTTGTACAAAAACACCAAAGCAAAAGGAAAGTATAATATCATAATATCCAAGATTACTAGATCAAGGTGGACATTAATCTAGCAAATTTAGTTTAAATATATTATATTTTGTAAAATTGTTCTATTAAAGTAAAATCAAAAAAAGATTTAAAGATATCCAAGAAGGATTCTGATTTCACAGCTCAATGTGCTGGTTCACCAACTCTGAAGCCTCCAGCTCCATAAAGGTAAAAGCCTTACATTCGTTAATTCTATCTGTACTGGCTTCTATTTGCTTTCTGCAGCTTTTAAATGGGAACATTAGCATCAGTGAATAATAGTGAAGTACGACTGCACCATGCGGAATGAGATCAGGTCTGGTGCCGCAGCACAGCATGATCTGCTGCCAGTTAGATGATCCGAAAACTCCTCAGTAGCTGCGTTTACATGGGTCCAAAAATCCTACTTATAATTGGATTGACAGGTTAGTCAGATTCAAAATGTCTCATGTAACCACCTTTGCCGATCCGATTCACTCAGATCGGTTTAAATTTTCGATCAGATTGAAAGAGTTAGTCTACGCCGATTGATAATCAGCTTGATGCCGCATATAAATGGCTGAACAGAGTGGATTCGGTTGATGGATTGGATTATTCGTTCTGCGCATGCGCTCCCTAGTATGTAGGAGTCACGTAATGACGTTTGCGGGGAAAGTCAAAACCAAAAAAAACATGGCTGAGCCAAAATTGGACCTTTTGCGCATGTCAAAGAAACTGTAATTGGTTTCAGCTGGGGCCATGTATACGCAGATTGAATGTGGATCGCTTTACTTGGCGTTCATGTATACAGGTCAAATCAGATTCATTTAATCTGTTTGATTTCGACCAGATTGAGGAAAACAATCCATGTGAACGCAGCTACTAAGTACGCTCGCCCATGACCCCCTGACCAAAGGGGGGTCACATTGGTAGTGCAATAATGTGTCAGCCAGTGTGTCAGTTCAACATGTTATTTTTCTTTAAAATACAATTTAACATTCAATTTACAATTCACAATTTTTAGTCATTTTCCCCAACTCCCCCCTTCCATGTCTTGGCAGTTGGCACCCTGTATTCCTCACCTGTGCTCTGGGCCTGCATGCAATGAGAGTTTTATCTCAGGCTGACATTGATGGAGGCCAAAGCATACAGTGGTAAAACTTGAACTTTTCTCTATTGTTTAGGTAAAACAGTGCTGCCCCAGTGCAATCGTCCAAAAACCTAAAATAACACAACTAAAAAATGATTATTTTGTGTGCTTAGAATCCGCGTGTGGATAAAAAGACTGTTCAATATCATATAACTAAAAGGGAATAGAAGTCTAGCTCCAGAGAATGACTTGATTTTTTTTTTAATGAAACAAATTATAACTGAGCTGCAATGAAATTTAAGCCATACAGCACGCACTTATCAGTGAGATAAATTAAATTAATATCTTAAGATTTCAGTTAAATTGGCTTGAGGAGTTTTTAAGTTAGAAAGGTTAGCCCGTCAAGAGTTGAAACAGAAAACGTGCTTTGATATTGGCTCTTTCTATGTTTTTTCAGCCGGACTCGAGCACATTTTGTTGTAGAACAGAAAGAACGTTTTCTCCCTCTAGTCAAATGCATTGTCAGTTCCTCCTTTCAATTACTTCCACAAGGGTAATTTTGCACATTTTTTTATATGGGTATAGAAAGGAAGCTAATAAGGAAGGATTTGCTGGTCGAGCCAGACTTCCTCATGTCTACTTGTATTAAAACATTCAACTGAAGTTAAACTCACATTATATCACGTACAACGCTGATTCCAAAAAGATGCCACATAATTCAAAATACAAAAAAAGAAAAAAGGAGTGATTTTAAAAGTCCATTCTGTCACAACCCTCGAGTGAATCCCTTTCGTGTCCCCTCCCTTCCAGCAGCTTATATACGTATTTAGATATTTTGTCTCCTTTGATTGGTTTGACATCATGTGCCTCCCCCGCCAGCTGTTATGCATTTGTGTTTCGCATTCCCTTATGCATGTGTTTGCATATATATTGCCCTTACTTTGAGAGTGCAAGTTGCTGGATTTTCATTTGCTTTATTCCCTTTTGCAACCATTCAGTGTTCTCCCTCATAAAAGTTTATCTTTTGAAATTATTTGCAATCTTTAATGATTAATAAATATTAAAGTTCTCTTGCTACTCTTCCAAATAGGAACAAGCTCCTAAGCCTTTCTCTCTCTCTCTCTCTCTCTCCAGGATTTGGACCGCATTTCTGTTAACCACTCTTCAGGCTGTCTATTCTGCTTCCCAGTTTATTAGGAACACCTCCCAAGCCTTCTGCAGTCATTGAGATTGGGACTGAGTTCCTGCTAAACTCCTTGGTCCTGCCATCTGACAGCTGAACTCCCCAGTCCTGCCATCTGACATCTACTCAGGCTAGAGTTCTCCATCTGGCTACTGCCCCAGGACACCACTGGCCAGGCGCAGACACGCCACTGAACTAAAGGCCACTCCATCTAAATTGAACTCCATCGTTCTGCTCTGGGTTTCGTCCCACAGTCATTACTGTATTACTATCAACAAACCCATTTATGGGAATGTACTCTGTCTGCATCTGGTTCCTTGTCCGGATCATAAAACATTCACCCTCTACTATATGTGACCCCACCTGTGAAAACCCAGCTAAACTCGCCTGATCTAATTTTGAGATAAAGGCCATCAAGTAGTCCCTATGATAAAAAATGTCAAAAATATGAGATGTGAGTGTATTGGTGTAAATGATAGGTTACATATTGGGGTTTTGAAATATAGCGTTCAAAAATTAATTTCTAACATGATACATGTTAAAATGAATGAATTTATTGATACTACGTTTACGTTTTTTAACGGAGAAATACAGAAAGTTGGCTTCCACTGGGCTTGTTTCAACTATGGTTTAAATCGGCTTTTAGTTTTCCTCCGGCGGATAAACACCCGATAGTTTGGGTGTAATTCGGTTTAGGAAGTTCTTTTCTACCATTGAAAATGAATGTAGACCATAATATCAATGCGCACCACTGTGAAGAAGGTCATTTCATGGCATGGCAGAAGAATTGTGACTTAAAGGGACATTGTGTAACATTTTCAGTTGTTTATTGACCAAAATCTAAGTCTCCATTCATACATATGTCATCATTGGTGTATTATGACCTCCGCTAATAATCTGACATATTCTTGTAAACAAAGAATTTTAGATTTGTTTGTACATTGGACGGGTAAGCTGGTAGGGAAGCGCCATGACGGTCTGCCATCTTGAAACTACAGCCGCCGGCAAGGGTCCAATAGCACCAAAGGCGGATATATTCCACGTTTGCCCTGCCAGCCAGCGCAGAGTGATTGAGACACCGGAGGAGATCAGCAAGAGAGGCTACCGTGGCAAGTTTGAAAATCTGCACTACTGCAGCATAATGCAGGACCATGCATATGCAGCAGCTGCACAGGAAACGGAATCCTCATCGCCAAGAAAGCGAAAAAGAGAATTAAAAAGGCAGTGCGACCGGCGCATTCAAAAAACGAGGGTCAACATCGGGCTAGCCTTCCCCAGGTGGAAGGAGCTAATGAAAGAGAAAGATTTTCAAAGGGGCGCTGAAGTTGCCAGCTTTCTGATCGAGAAGTAAGTCAACTTCAAATTCAGGCTATGCGAACACCAAGGGGACCTTGTCTCTAAGCGTGTTCTCGTAAGCAGCGCAGCAGCTGCGGTTCTTTGCCTGTAGCACTGGTCAGGAGATTCCGTGCTGTCGGCTGACGTTATTACCAAATCGGTGAAGTGAGCAGGTGTAACGACACCAATGTTTTCAGTTATTGTATTTGATGAATGGCTTTGTTATGTAGCGACTCGACTGCTTCACCTGTCTTTTATGTAACGCTACAGAATAAACCGTAAGGTAGCAAGGGCTGTTGTTGGTTAGCTTAGGTTGGATAACGGGCGTGTATTCGGTAGCTATTGAAGATGACATCCTATAAGCGTGCATGTAGCTAACACATGCTTTGCTTTTTCGTATTAAATTGTTCAAGATGCACCTAAGCCGAGTTGTTTATTTCCATTTCTTTGAATATCTTACATCGATTCACGGTACTGTGTTTTGTTGCTTCATGTATTATATGCTGGCTAAGTAGCACTGACTACTTCCACTTTCAGCAAGGTATACATTCAGCCCAAAAAACTTCAAAGCTAATCATTTATTTACCATTGCACGCTCATTCTTAATTATTAAAACAATAGCAGATGTGCATACTTGATGTTGTGACTTTTCAATAACTTTTAAGATAACAGAAACTTCATATTTTGTATCTTATTTTATGCATGCGCCGAACTTGCATGACAGCACCGCACAGAGACAGTATTTGTTGTTCAGCCTTTATTAGCTACAAGTGTTGAGTGGGTTGGAAACGTTGGATAGGATGAGATGTGAATGACACACTGTTCGTGAGGGGCATCAGTGTATGGGAGTGATGCAGCGGAGATTCGCTAATGCGGCTGAACTCTGCCAGAGAAAACACGAGGGCTCCAGAAGAAACCGATGAGAACGAAACTAAGAGCGACTTTATATATATTTTATGACTGGGCTGCTGATCATGTGCGGACTTAGGAATGTGCTAATCCTGTATAAGGGGAAGGAAAATAATTCAGAACTGAAACTTCACTAATATCGAATGAAATCAGCACTTTTCCAGCTTACCTTGATGTCTGAGTACCCAGAGAAACATTAGGGTAGTAAACACCTCAAGCGTGAATTTAGTCAATAAAATTTAGTTTATTTTCTAGTGCTGATAAACGTGGTAATAAACGGCAGTAGCTGTGTTATGGATGACGCACCGGGTTGCGAGAGTATAAGCAGCATATGCATTCGCAATATTAAATTAAAATCCTTATGAATGGTGTGTGCACCCTGCGAGTCAGCTGGGATGGGCTCCAGTTCCAGGTATAGAGAAACGATGGAATTAATGAGCTTTGAGCATTCGTACACTACAAGTAATTTTGCTTGTCAGAATTTATTTCCCTGTTAAATGAAACTAGTTCATCCACATTTTATATCCCAATTAGGTATATAAATTGAGCCCCTAAGAACCATACCGGGCCATCCCGCACTTTTAGCGAAATTGAGTTGAGGTAGTCAGCATGTGCAGAAAACTGAGATCTACGTTTCCTAAATGAGCCAACCCAATCTACCCACATGGATTGTTCAAACAAGCAAACGTCCTCTCTGCCACTGTACATATGCACTGCACTGCCTTAGCCATAGTGGACCATCCTACAACTTTTCCATTATTCAATGTGAACATGGCGGCTCGGTATCTCACTAATGAGGAACTGCTTGCTATGATTGATGATGATGGTGAAGTGGAAGATAATGGAGACCCAGAGTTTGTCCCAAATGAATCAAAAGATGATGGTTCTGCTTCAGAAGGAGGTACCTTTCACTTTAAATGAAACAGAAGGGCATCCAAAACCGACATAAAAAGTGCATAACGTAATTTTACATATCTTGGGTTTATAACATAAGCAGTGTTTCTAGTTCCCAGATACTCTAGATGACACAGGAGGCTGGCAACTTTAAGTCCCATTTTCTCAGAAGTTCCCCAGCATGGGTTGGCCCAGTATGGCTCTTAGGGGCTCAATTGTTTTTCCAAACTATATTTAAGCCGAGTGCTATGTTTGCCCGTTCGGTGCGGAGCTGTTGCATCGGTTTTGCAGTGGACATAGCTACATTTCCAGAGAACATTGATACACGGTGGCTACCGAAGTTGCAATACGTGTTTGAAAAAGTGAGGCGCTCGAGTGCACTATTCGTTTTAATGTAATACACGATTTCAATGCTGGATGGGAGTAATTCTTGCACAATGTCCCTTTAAGCCGGGCGCGGATTTCTCCATGGATTAAGTGTTTGCATTTATAGATTAACGTCTTGTGAAGCTAACCAGCCTAGTTTGAAGACATGTCATGCCAACTTTGCAAAACAATTCGGTGTTTGGACATTGATGGCATGCAGACCCATCGTTCTTGGCTGTATTGTTTCCAAGGGGTCGAGCCACATGGACCCCGACAAGGTGGCTGCAGTCAGGAATTGGCCTGCCCCTCAAAGTGTTAAGGAGGTCCAACGCTTCTTAGGCTTTGCTAATTTTTATAGGAGGTTTATCCGTAATTTTAGTGCAGTTGCTGCCCCCATTATTGTGCTCACCAGGAAGAATACCTCCTCAGCGTTTTCTTGGTCTCCAGCGGCTGATGCTGCCTTTCAGGAATTCAAGAAACGCTTTAGCTCAGAGCCCATTCTGGTTTTGCCCGATCCCTCCCTCCCATTTGTGGTGGAGGTGGATGCTTCAGAGGTTGGCGTGGGTGCTATTTTGTCCCAGCGCCCCCTTTGGGATAATAAGCTACACCCATGCGCATACTTCTCCCGGTCTTTGTCCGCCACGGAACGGAATTTCAGCATTGGTGACCGGGAATTATTGGCAGTCAAATTGGCGCTTGAAGAGTGGCGCCACTGGTTGGAGGGAGTTGAACATCCTTTTGTGGTATGGACAGACCATAAAAATCTCCAGTATATCCAGCAAACCAAGCGATGTAATTCCCGGCAGGCGCGGTGGTCATTGTTCTTTAACCGCTTTAATTTCACGCTAACCTACCGCACTGGCTCTAAAAACTTTAAGCCTGATGCCTTGTCGCGAATTTACGATCGCTCCGATCACGATCTTACCCTGGAGCCAGTTATTCCGGCTGCTCAGATTGTGGCGCCTATTCAATGGGAGATTGAGGCGTGGTTCAGAAGGCTTTGAAGACCGATCCCGGTCCTGAGGGGGAGCCTCCTGGCTGTTTGTTTGCCTCGCCTAGGGTTAAGCCACAGGTCCTCCAGTGGGGACACTCTTCCTGCTTGGCGGGGCACCCAGGAGCCCATCGGACTGAGCAGTTCCTGGCCCAACGTTTTTGGTGGCCCTGTATGATGAGGGACATTCGGGAATTTGTTGCTGCTTGTGTCATATGCTCCAGGAACAAGACTTCCCACCTCCCTCCCCCTGGTCTGCTGCGACCATTGCCCGTTCCCAGGCGCCCTTGGACGCATATTGCGCTGGATTTTGTTGCTGGGCTGCCTGTGTCTGAAGGCAACACGGTCATCCTGGTCGTGGTTGACCGTTTTTCTAAGGCCGCTCCTTTTGTCGCGCTACCCAAGCTGCCTTCAAAGCGGGAGAAGGCCCTTCTTGTGGTTAACCATGTGTTCCGGCTGCATGGGCTTCCGCAAGATGCGGTCTCTGACCGAGGCCCTCAGTTTACGGCCAGATTCTGGTGGGCGTTTTGCAAACAGTTGGGGGCCACTGTGAGTCTCTCCTCTGTGTTCCACCCAGAGACCAACGGGCAGACTGAGCGTACTAATCAATCTTTGGAAAACCCTCTTCGATGTTTAGCGGCGGATAATCCATCCTCATGGAGTCGATTTTTAGCATGGGCCGAGTATTCCCATAACTCACTGAGTAATTCCTCCACGGGTCTTTCCCCATTTGAAGCACAGGTGGGTTACCAACACCCACTGTTTCCTGAGACTGAGAATGATTCTGAGGTTCCCTCGGTCAACCATTTCATTCGTCGCTGTCGGTTGGTTTGGACCAGGGTCCGTTCTTCTCTATTGCGCTCAGGGCTCAAACAAAAATCCGCCGCTGATAAAAGGTATCGTATGGTCCCATCTTATCAGGTCGGTCAGAGAGTTTGGTTGTCTACCCGGGACCTCCCCTTGAAGGTAGAATCCCGAAAACTGGCGACCCGCTATATTGACCCGTTCAAGAAGATCAATCTGGTCACTGTCCAGTTAAAGCTCCCTAGATCTTTACGCATCCATCCCTCGTTCCATGTCTCTCGGATTAAGCCAGTTAGTACTAGCGTCCTGGCACCTGCCGACACACCCCCGCCGCCACTGCGAATGGTTGAGGGGGGGCCGGTTTACACCGTGCGCCGCATTCTTGCCGAGAGGCGTGTTGGTCGTGGGGTCCAGTTTCTTGTTGACTGGGAGGGATATGGTCCTGAGATGCGCTGCTGGGTCCCTTCTTGGGATATTCTGGATCCCACGCTTATTTCTGAGTTCGTGCACGGGGTTCCTTAGGGACTTCTGGAGCTGTCCCTTGGGGGGGGGGGGGTCCTGTCATGGTTTTTTGAGGCTGGTGAGCTTTCTTTATTACTCTCGTCCGGGACGATATCGTTTTGCCCACAATCGGATTCTTTGGCCAGCTGGCATCAATTGTGGGCGGCCCCCAGACTCTATTTAAGCCCAAATTCCGAGATTTTTCCTTTGTTTCGTACAGTCTAGCTCGCGCTACTTCCATAATTCACTCGGACTAGATTTATGTCCTTTGGAAGCGGGTCTCTCTCTCCTATTTTGTCTGTGTTTGTCTCTCTGGCATTCCTGTACTTCCTTTTGTTCCGGCCGCTGCATTTGGCGTCTCGAAACACCAGCCATCACAGAAAGAGATTTTGATACTGATATGCAATTTTACTAATAAAATATACAGACTATCTCAATAGAATCATTTTTGCTCTGTAATTGTTGTTGCAGTAAAGTTTATTACTGCGGTTGCAGTAAAGTTAATATGATACCCCTTCCTTCCATGCATTTCAATGGGATTTATGCTTTTTGGTCATGCGTATCCTTATAAAAAGACTGATTTTGTCAAACTACTAAAATTTTTCCATGTATGTATCATACATGGATGAAAAGAGGAGAATGCAAGTTTTAATTTGGTATATGACACATAGTTAGGAAATTTATGGTTCAAAAGTATGGCTGTTTTAAAAATGTACTTATTAGTACATTAAGTACATTGTTTTTCATGTCGGCCATTTTCTTTATACTTATTATTATTATTATTAGCTCCCGCCGCTTGCGGTGCGGGAGCAATGGTATTGGCTCTGTCTGTGCATGCATGCGTGCGTGCATGCGTGCGTTCGTCAACACATTTCACTTTATCTCATCAACGATTTCAGTAACAGGCTCCAAATTTTTACTGGACATGCATCTCATAAAGCCTTAGAAATGACATGCCTAAAGGTGACCTTGGCCTATTTTTTCAAGGTCACTGGCCTCAAAATATCACCAAAAACTTCAACATTTTGCTTTATCTCATCAACTCTTTCAGTTACAGGCTCCTAATTTTTACTGGACATGCATCTTATAAAGGCCTACAAATGACGTGCCTATAGGTGACCTTGACGTATTTTTTCAGGGTCACTGGCCTAAAAATATCACCAAAAACTTCAACATTTTGCTGTATCTCATCAACTATTTCAGTTACAGGCTCCTAATTTTTACTGGACATGCATCTCATAAAGGCCTACAAATGACATGCCTAAAGGTGACCTTGACCTATTTTTTCAAGATCACTGGCCTCAAAATTTCACCAAAAACTTCGACATTTTATCTCATCAACTCTTTCAGTTGCAGGCTCCTAATTTTTACTGGACATGCATCTCATAAAGGCCTACAAATGACATTCCTAAAGGTGACCTTGACCTATTTTTTCCAGGTCACTGGCCTAAAAATATCACCAAAAACTTCAACATTTTGCTTTCTCTCATTAACTATTTCAGTTACAGGCTCCTCATTTTTACTGGACATGCATCTCATAAAGCCTTACAAATGACATGCCTAAAGGTGACCTTGGCCTATTTTTTCAAGGTCACTGGCCTAAAAATATCACCAAAAACTTCGACATTTTGCTGTATCTCATCAACTATTTCAGTTACAGGCTCCTAATTTTTACTGGACATGCATCTCATTAAGGCCTACAAATGACATGCCTAAAGGTGACCTCGGCCTATTTTTCAAGGCCGCTGGCCTAAAAATATCACCAAAAATTTCAACATTTTGCTTCTTCTCATCATTTTTTTCAGTTACAGGCTCCTAATTTTTACTGGACATGCATCTCGTAAAGGCCTACAAATGACGTGCCAAAAGGTGACCTTAGCCTATTTTTTCAAGGTCACTGGCCTAAAAATATCACCAAAAACTTGGACATTTTGCTTTACTGTACAGGCCAGCAGATACTGCCTAATTCCCATGAGACGTCTCGTGTATCTCTCGTGGATTTCTCGCAATTATCTCCTCTTTATGTCGCGTGCTATTATCAATCTTGTACGCTGCCGAGACAAGCTTCGCAGTAGGCGAGCTGCCGAACCTACACACGTATGCCTAGAGTCTGACAAATGCGCGACGTAATGTAGTCTGAATTAGGCCTATGCAGAGTTGTTACTGAGAATCACTTTTTTATGTGGGGATTTAATAGATATAATACGTTGTTGCGTTGCTGCGTTGTTGTTGGTAATCGCTAATCACTAATCCGTGAAAATCGAGGGTGGGCTGAAGAAGAGTATACGATACCCAGCAGCGGTTGAAGAATCACTTTGAAAATCTCAGTATACATGTACCGCTGGTCTGAATAAAACATAATGTGCAACATACATGTAGATTTTAATTTTGCATTTATTTCACCCTGTCTACTGTTTCATCATTTCATCAGGTCATGTGGTAGAGGGAGATAACTCATGTTTGCTGTTTAATAGCCTTCTGTTTGACAATGTTGGTTTATTCTTAAACATTTATACTGTAAATGCACCGTAGAATGTTTTCTGTGCACGTCTCATTGTGTCATAAATAAAGCAACAAATCTATCGATTCACATGTCAAATTATATTTAAAGCGACGCCTTTTTGCAGTATCCTGAAAACGACAGAGCTCACATTCCATGTCTTTTTTCCTTCAATTGGAATTGGTTAAGTGTACAGTAATTATTAGTTTGATATTTGTTTGGCGAATGGATTTCGCCTCTGTATGTACAGTTTGATGGATTTAGTTTGAATGGATATCCCTTCTGCGATCAGACAGTCTCTTATGTGCGACAGCGTTTCTTGATTTTCATACAGAGACATTATACGCACTCCTAAATAAGGGGAAATACGACGTATCTTCTCTACTGACATCTTGCTTACTGAATGATAATTTTGCTCATTATGTATGAATTTAAAGGACTGATGAACGGGCCTCAAGCTGCGGATTAAAAAAATGACTCCTTTTCCATTTTGACATCTGGAACTTGCGGCCTTTGTATTATATAAGCCGTGGCTTCTTTCACAGGTGCATTAAACACTTGAGTGCAGAGGGACATTTACTCATTAATCAAGTATAGGATTATAAAAATGATGTCACGCAGGGTTGCATTGTTAACAGAAGAATTTGGTTTTTCCTTTCTGTACTTGCGATAATATATATCTATCCTTAAACACACCCCATGGTCCAAATCGATCGGTCCAAAAGTCTAAACTTAACAGAGCGGGTAAACCTCTCAATCGGATAAATACAATAATCACAGACTAATAAATCTTTTTTTGACCAGTTTAATAATAATCCGATGACCGTTACACTCAAAATATGAATTTGTTACTTTTAACAAAATGTTAAATTAATTTGTTCCATGAGAGATGACAAATTAATTTGTTACAAAGGCGTAACAAATTTGTTTTTCTTAAATCTTAATAATATTTTGAGTGTATTATCAATACATAAGAAAATCAAAAACATAAATGACAATGTCCAGGAGCGATATTTTTAATGCGCGTGAGACAGTAAACCTCAAAATTGGACGTTAGACATTCGGAATCTCGTTCACTAACAGTGCTGTTTACCGACACCAGTTTCATGCGAGACTTATCGCCATACACATGTATACTTGTCATCGGCACAAGACCTATTACTTTTTCTACGCACGATATGTGACTCGTACATTTACGCTGCGTCGCAATATTCTCGTGCATGTCTCGTGTATTTCTCCCGATAATCTTGCGTAGAAATGGCACTGTCTGCTGGCCTGTGCGGTATCTCAACCATTTCAGTTCCAGGCTCCTAATTCTTACTGGACATGCATCTCATAAAGGCCTACAAATGATATGCCTAAAGGTGACCTTGGCCTATTTTTTCAAGGTCACTGGCCTAAAAATATCACCAAAAACTTTGACAATTTGCTATCTCAACATTTTCAGTTACAGGCTCCTAATTAGCTCCTGCCACCCGAGTGGCACAGGAGCTATGGTATCGGGTTCCATCCATGCGTCCGTCAACAAAAACTGACATTTTGTTTATCATAACGGCGGGAGCTTCTGGGGCCGCCAGTGCCCTATATTATTAGTGTGAATGCTGAAAGCATTCACACTATTGTTTTTCATGTCGGCCATTTTCTTTATACTTATTTTTTACTTCTTCTGCCATTCTACGCTATTAAACTAGTCCTACATACTTTGTGCTATTTCAACAATTCATATATCAAAACGTGCAGCTTTTTCTGGACATTGTTGCTATAATTCTTCTTTCATACGATTTAAAATATTTCACTTTTTTTTGTCCCATAGAAATGCATTCAAACAGTCTTCAAACTCTTGTGCTACTTTGAACCTCTGTAACTTCAGCATACTTTCTCCTAGAGACTTCATTCGACTTCTCACATTAGCTAAGTTAGCTGAGTAACGTGGTTAGCATTGTTCTGTCTTTGTTCAGCTTTTTTATAAACATTCAAGAATTCTACATAATTCAAATATTATAATTTCATGGCAGCTATTCAGTGTGGCATCAGCATACATTCAAACTTTATTGTATTCAAGACAGCATCACAGTGTGGCTTCAGGTTTCAGCATTTAAACTCGCAATTTCTTGAAGAAATTGCTTCTCTAGTTTTTAAATTGGAATTTAAGTTTTTCTGAGCCTGAAATTTGCCCAAACTTTGAGATGACCTTTCTCGCTCAATATTAGAGATATCAGTTAGATTTTTTCACAGAGTATTCCTTACTTGATGTAGAATGACTGTTAAAAACATTACATCACCAGAAAATGACTTTATCACAGGGTTATCACAGGCAGGGTCACATATTTGAAACACTTTAACACCACATTATTCGATTGTTCAACTTGTGCCTTGAAAATGCATTTAAACTGTTAAAACTTAAAATTTTTTAACTCTTTTAGGGCAAGTTAACCCTTCAAAAATATAAAATATTGACAGGATAGCATATGCAGCAATAACCTTCTAATAATTTATTGCCCGTTTCATTGGAAATGTAAAAATACAGCCCAGGAACCAGAAGCAAGCAGTAGTGAAAGTCGAAATGCTTTATTCAGTACGAGTTCAAGGCAAAGATCACAGAAGTACAGTGCCACAAAAAACAATCCAAAGCTCAGGGTCTTGGGACAGGCAGAGTTTGGTAACAGTGGGCCAGAATGGCAAAGGTACATAAATGGTAGGCAAAAATCAGAGTCGAGAAAAGAAATCCAAAAAACAAGGGCAACAAAAACAGGAATCGTAGTCAGGCGGGCAGGGTCAAAACCAGAACAACAAACAAAATAAACAGAAGGGCACAGGCAGAAATCAGTAGTCGGGCAAAGCGTGTCTCAAATCTCTCAGATCTTACCGGCGTACGGGTCTCTCCGCACAGAAGAAAAGATCAACGTTCTGATGGGGAAGGAACAGAAATGCAGGGCTTAAATGCACCAAACAAAAGTCACATGCTGCGGGGTAACAGGTGGTGGGAGTGACAGATAATGAGTAATGCAGGTGAGCACATGAGGAAGCCTAATACAATAATTGGCAAAAGCCAAGACGCGGACTGGGAACACATAGACAACCTATGACAGATAAATGGCTCTGGTTAAGGAGTTATACATGGACAAAAAAAGAGTGCAGGATAGCAATTAAGCACATGCGAAAGATTTCACGGAAACACAGGAAGATACAGGGAAAGCAAAGCAAGGGGCGGAGATTAGAACAGGGCGAGTGCTGAGATTACGTTAGAAGCAATTAGTAGCGGTAGAAACTTTACAAATTTACCCAAGTGCTCGTTAGTTAGTTAGTAATATGTACACAGGTTAGTTAAGTTAGTAACTATAATGCAAAATAAAAATGTTAGTATAATTAGTAATCAGAGAAAGCAGAGCGAAGGAAGTAAATGAGAATTGAAGTAATTAAGTGAAACACCAGAAACCACTGAAATCACCCGAGGCATGTAGGCACGTAGACAGGGGAGAAGGAACTTACCACACTGATCACAAGACAGAGGTAGGCACTGGTGCACTGAACAGAAAATAAACAAATGGCAACACAGGAACTGGGAAGCCGACTGATGAGCAACAGAAACATGAAAAATGAAAAATAACAAAAGCAGGTACATGGCATAGCATAATCATAACAGGAAATTTTCCTCTTCTAAGGTAAATTTGCCAATTGAACAGCTTGTAATTTAGAATAAATTGAATGCTGGCCGTATGTAGTATGGTGGTGCAGTGGGTAGCATTGCCACCTCACAGCAAGAAGGTCATGGGGTCGCGGGAAAGTTATCCCCACGTTTGCATGGGTTACCTGTGGGGACTTTGGTTTGCAAAAACATTACAAAGGCATGCATGTCAGGCTAACTGGAGATGCTAAATTGCCCATAAATATGAGCGAGTGGGTGAATGATTTGTGAATGGTGTATGCACCTTGAGATGGACTGGTGTGCTATCCAGGGTTTGTCGCTACCTTTCACCCCATAGTCAGTTGGGATAGGTTCCTACTCCCTCGCAATCCTATCAAGGAAGAAGCGGTTTAACCTCCTGAAGCCTAACGTCCCCTAGCGGTAACTCCGACGTTACAGGATTTTCTATGGTGTGCTGTGAGCCTCTGACACTTAAGCAGATAATTGCTTTCATGTTCTTCCTCTTTAAGAACGCTTGAATTTTTTACTGAATAATCAAGACCAATATATAAGCCTGTAATTATTAAGAAATAATTAAGCAACGACAGAGATTACCAATGGCCTACATTGACAATGTACTTAACTTTCTAAAACCCAACATCCTCCTAGCAGTAACGCCTGCATTACAGGATATTCAAATGACTGGCTGTGAGCCTCTGACCCTTAACTGGATAACTGCTTTCGAGCTGTTCCTGTTCAAGACCGCTTGATGAATAATCACTCAATTTATTAACTAAATGAAAGACTGTCAGAAGTAGCATAAGCTGGCGCGTATGGCTGCCGCTGCTACCTGGAAGACTCGGCATTTGTTGTGAACTGTTCTGTTCTGCTCTTCATATCAAACCTTGTTGGGATTATTGCCAGATCTATCTGATTTACTAGTTTCATAACTGGAAACCTCTTCACCCACCTATTGGATTTCATCTCAGAGCTGTTCATCCTGACGAAATTGCAAATTTTAATTCTGCTTCAACCTGGTCCTACCCACCTAGCCTGCTACCGCTTGCTAGCTACAAAGTCCACCTGATTTCAGAAACTGGTCCCCGAAAGCCCACCGTTCATCCCTGGATCTTCTGGCGCAGTTCATCGGTCCCTATTCCTGCTCTCATGAGCCCTTTCAAGTTTTCCATGCCCTTCAGCTGGTAAGTCTCTCCTTTCCTGCTGTTGTTGGCTGCCAGCGTTTCTGTCCAGATAGAGTAGTCTATTCTTTCTCTGTCTTAACAGAATTGCTGGTAGTCACAGTGTTCTAAACTTGCTGGCTAACGTCGTTGTCTATGTACGGGTATCGTTGACCTAACCACGTCAGTTACGGACTGGAACTCTCTCAATTACCTAACTGTATATTCTGCATGTAATTTTGGAAATCTGGATTCGTCATCACTGCCTGCCTGTTGTGGACAGCGCTTGAGTCATTTTTGCTGCGGCATTCCTCTCCGTTTCTCCCAACTCAGCTGTTGCCAAAGTGCTTCCAGTACTATCAGTATATATACCACAGCTCCCGCCGTTTATGGAATTCAATAACTGTTCACTTGCATCTGATTTCCTGTCCCTCTTTCACACATTTGACATCACACAGCATGTCAACTTCTCACCCACATCAAAGGCCACACACTAGACCTAATCTGTACAACTGGTCATCAACAACCCAACCCTGTCTCCCATTTCTTCAGTTGTCTCTGAAATCACAAAAAATCCACGCATCATATCATCTCGTAACTTGAAAAACATCCAACCAGTGGACCTCATGACCTTAATCGACTCACACACACCTCCTTCTCCCTCATCCTCCCTTACTGACTTAGTCTCCCACTACAATACTTCCCTCTCTGCTGGACTTAATGCCCTAGCACCTTTGAAAACACAAACCATGTCCTTCACTACTAGTGCCCCCTGGTACACCCCTGAACTTCACCGAATGAATACAGCTGGTCGCTGTCTGGAATGCCTTGCCAAGAAAACTAGTCTCACTGTTCACTCCCAAGCATATGCAAATCACCTCCTTCTCTACAAAAATGCTCTCTCCTCTGGTCGCACATCCTTCTACAGCCATCTCATTAACTCTAGAAAAGGGAATCATAAACTACTCTTCTCAACAGCCAACTAAATTTTCTCGCCTCCAGATAACTTTCCACTGCCTGCCACCACCTCTCTCCCCAATAGCTTCCTCACATTCTTTCAATATAAAATTGTAACAATTCATAAACGGTTGTCTTCTGCCCCTGAAACTACTTATCTCGTCAAAATTTTTGCCTCAGGCCTTAATCTCTCAATGCAAAGTCTCCACCTGTCTCATTACCACTTATCATCAAAATGCCTGCCACTTTCCTCTCATTTATGTACCACCTGCATCCTTTCCTCAAGGTTGCCCCAAGGTTGCCGCTGTCACCCTGTCCTTAGAAAACCCAGTGCTGACCCCAGTGATCTAAATAACTTCAGACCCATCTCAAATTTTCCCTTCATTTCAAAGATCCTAGAACGTGTTGTTGCCTCCCAGCTCAAAACCCACCTGGAAAACAATAATCTTTTGGAACCATATGAGTCTGGTTTTTGCAACACATACAGTACTGAAACTGCACTGGTGAAAATCACAAATGACCTCCTCTACGCAATCGACTCAGGTTTTCTCTCTATTTTCATGCTTCTCAACCTCAGCTCTGCATTCGATACCATCTCCCACCAAATTCTTCTAGATTGTCTCCTATCAATTGGCATTTCTGACCTAGCTCACCTTTGGTTCCTTCCTACTTAACCGACCGTAAGCAATTTATTTTCCTGAAAGATCAGCGATCTGTCCATGCCCATGTCTCCCACAGTGTCCCCCAGGGGTCAGTACTGGGTCCCCTCCTCTTCATCATTTACCTTCTACCCCTCGGACACATAATGAAACACCATGGATTCCTCTTCCACAGTTATGCTGACGACGCCCAGCTCTACATCTCCACCGAGCCCACAGCCACTTCGCCTCCCTCCTCACTTATCCTCTGCTTCCAAGACGTCAAGAACTGGATGACTCATAATCTCCTTCAACTCAATAGTAATAAGACTGAAGTCCTTCTCATTGGCACAAAATCCACTCTGTCAAAATTTACCGACTTTAGCCTCACCATAGAAAACACCAATCTCTCACCTTCATCTCATGTCAAAAGTCTTAGCATCATCTTGGACAACACCCTCTCATTCGAACCACAGATAAATTCCATTTCTCGCACTTCTTCCACTTCCGTAACATCTCTCGACTCCGCTCCCCATATTCCCAGTCTAACACAGAAATACTAATTCACTTCCTTGTCACCTCCTGACTCATCTAATGTAATGCTGTCCTTCCTGGGCTCCCCAATAAACTCCTGAATAAACTCTAGCTTTTCCAGAACTCTGCACCTCGCATTATCACACACACCCATTCCAAAGACCACATCACACCTATCCTCCGTGAACTCCACTGGCTCCCAATTAAACACCGCATTGACTTCAAAATCCTCCTGCTCACCTTCAAGTCTCTCCACGGACTTGCTCCCCGGTACCTTTCTGAACCGCTTCATGTTTACACACCCCACCGTTCACTGCACTCTTCTTCCGCCGGCTTCCTAATCACCTTCATGCCCGCCTTTCTTCTGTTGGAGCATGCTCTTCTAGTCACTACGCCCCGCGCCTCTGGAACTCCCTGCTGTCACACCTCAAATAGCTGGATTCCATCTCCGCATTCAAAGCACCACTCAAGACTCACCTGTTCAAAATAGCTTACACATAGCCCCTGCCCTTCTCCAAATTCCTGACCTGGACAAAACCTACCTTCTGTCCTTCCGCTCTCTCAGCTAAATTCGTCATAATTTCTTTATTTTTATTTTATTTTATGTATTTTATTCTATTTTGCATTGTCATGTACTGTTTTTTTTACTTCTGTCTTTTTATATATGCCCAATGTTGTTTAGTTTATTTGTTACTTCTCTGTACTGCGTCCTTGGGTTTCTTGAAAGGCACATTATAAATAAAATGCATTATTATTATTATTTTTATTATTATTATTATAATTATATTATTATTGAATAATCAAGACCAATATATAAGCCTGTGAATATTAAGAAAGTATTAAGAAATAACAGATCACTGGAGGGCTACATTGACAATGTACTCAATAGTAGGGCAGCACGATTAATCGAATCGCGATTATTTTAAGCGCAATAAAAGTAACTGCCACCATGAGGCAGACAGAGGAGCTTGCTTATTGCCGTTTTTATGACACATACCTAATGCAGTGTTGAACGAACAGCAAAGGTCATTTGAAATGCTTCCAGGAAGAAAATTGTGATTTGAAGTCCGCTAATTACCAGCGAGGTCGGACAGCCTCCAATGCCTTGGCATAACTAGCTTACCTTATATCAATTCCTGTGTGCTTTGCCTAACTTGCAATCAGGCCATTTATCCAGCCAACTGACTATTCAAAAACAAAATGTGGCCTATAATGATTAGGAAATGATAATGAGAAGCAGACAGACCTAACCAGGCAACCCTGTTAGATTGAAAAAATGTCAGATTTGAATAAATAGCCAACCTCTGAATTCCACCTCTCATCGTAGAATTTTTATGTATTATTAAACATATTTCTTAAAAATAAAATCATTTTTAGATGACAGCAACTCTTCTCAAAAAAGTTGGGATAGGGCCATGTTTAACCATTGTTTAGAATCCCTTCTTCTTTCAAGAACAGTCTGTAAACATCTGCGGAGTGAGGAGACCAATTACTGAAGTTTTGGGAGATGAGTGTTGTCCCACTTTAGTCAGATGAAGGATTTTAGCAGCTCAACAGTCCCGCGTCTTCTTTGCCGGATTTTTCGTTTTATGATGCGCCAACTGTTTTCTATTAGTGAATGGTCTGGACTGTAGGTAGGCCAGTTAAGCATTCAAGACTTTTCTACTGCGAAGCCATGCTGTTGGGTTGGATGCAGTATATGGTTTAGCATTGTTTTGCTGAAAATTGCAAGGCCTTCCCTGAGAGAGACGTTGTCTGGATGGGAGCATCTCTTGTTGTAAAACCTCTATAGACTTTTCAGCAATGAAAATGCCTTTCCAGAAGCTCCCCACACCGTAGGCACTAATGCAACCCGATATCATCAGAGATGTAGGCTTTTGAATTGTACGCTGATAACAATTTGGATGGCCCCTCTCCTCTTTAGTCCGGCGTCTGGGGTTCCAAAAAGAATGTCAAATTTTGATTAATCTGACCACAGAACAGTTTTCCATTTTGCCTCAGTCCATTTTAAATGAGCTTTGGCCCAGAGAAGATGCTGGCATTTCTGGATCGTGTTCACGTATGGCTTCTTCTTTGCATAATACAGCTTTAGCTTGCATTTGTAGATTGCACAGCGAACTGTGTTCACAGACAATGATTTCTGGAAGTGCCTCTGAGCCCATGCAGTGAATTCCAGTGCAGAATCATGCCCGTTTTTAATGTAGTGCCGCCTGAGGGCCTGAAGTATCAAATATTGACCTCCAGCTTGTCCCTTGCGCACAGAGATTTCTCCAGATTCAGTTAATTTTTTTGAGGATATCATGTACTGTAGATGGTGGGATATTCAACGTCTTCGCAATTTTACATGGAGGAACAATTTCTGAAATTGGTTCACAATTTTTAGATAAAAGGTATAATTTACTAATTATTTAACTGGTAGGTGTCAAGCGGTTGTGGCTGATGGCTATCAATCTAACTTTATCTATCTTAGCAAGGGGGGTTCCACAAGGTTCTTTCTTGGGGCCCTTGCTATTTGCCCATTTTATTCATGATTTTGGTGCTAATTTTACCAATAGTACTATCCATCTATATGCAGATGACACGGTCTTCTACTCAGCTGCTCCTTCTGTTGAGCTTTCTCTTCAAAATTTACAGTCTGATTTTCAAATCTTCCATCAGGCTCTTTTAGATCTTAAACTTTAATTAAATTCTGAGAAGACTAAATATATGCTATTCTCTCAGAAACCTGCTGCTAGGTTTTATAATGGTAGCATTTCTATAACAAGTGGAATACAAATTGGAAGAGTTCCTTGCTACAAATATCTGGGCATTTGGGTGGATGAGAAGCTTAAATTTAGGAAGCACGTTGATGAGCTAACCAAGAATTTAAAAGTTAAATTGGCTATGCTTTAAAGAAATAAAGCCTGCCTGCAGTGGAGTTGCAGAAGGCAGATTGTGCAGGCAACTATTCTTTCTAGAATAGATTATGGTGATATAATTTATATGCACTCTGCTCCCTCATCACTGAAGCCGCTTGATGCAGTATACCATGCTGCCTTAAGGTTTATAACAGGAGATGGCTTCAGAACGCATCACTGTAGTCTTTATTTCAAGGTGGGTTGGTCTTCACTGGCCATGAGAAGGGAGCAACATTGTTTTATTTACAAGGCATTGTTGGGTAAGCTGCCTGTACATATTGCCAATCTGCTTAATTTTAGAAAGGGGGAGTACCAACTTCATGCTCTTGATGATATGATTTTAGACATCCCGAGGGTTCATATAGGCTTCAGCAGACATTGAAATTGGAAAAACTTATTTCATTTAATTGTTTTAAATGTCTGTTATTGGATACCATGAAGCTGGAATGTACATGTGTACTGTAGTTTGTTTTTTTGTTTTAATTTATTGTTGTACAGCATGTTTTCTTGTTCTTGACTGGAAAAGAGAGCAAAAGAGAGCTTGCTCTCAATCGGACTCCTAGTTTTTTTTATTTGCGTTTTACACAAATTTCCAAATTCATCTGGGTTCATTGAGGTTTGTAAATCACTACTTTACACATGAACTGACCTAATTGGGACAAAATAACAGCTTATTAAACTCTTACAGTTGCACTTGTGGTTGAAACAAAAACCAGCATACACAGGGGGGCACCAGGACCGAGTCTGAGAACTGCTGTTCGAGACCTATTACTCAGGCTACCCATAACGTATCTGGAGTTTAGGTCCGTCGGTCTCTCTGCTTGTCTGCCTGCCTGTCTATCTTCTACATTGAAAGTTGAAAATTACCCCGAAGAGTTTGGGTATTGGGTCATAAAAACGCAGCTACACACAAGGAAAAATCGTAACTCAGTTGACTGAGTTATGCTCTGGAATTCACCATCTAGGTCAAGGGTAGCCCAAGTGCGTGCCTACTTTGCATCAAGTTTTTATTTGACAATGCGATCCTGAGCATCAACACCATCACAAACCCAACATATTTGAACACAAGGGACTATGTAAAAGGCCCAGCGTTTCGGTTGTTCTCCATTGTTTTTCTCAGCGGAGGTGGGGCTAATGGGGTTGTTGTACTTTAACAATGTGTCTTGCAGTGTGTTTTTTGTCTTATTTTGGTGTTGTGTGCTCCTGTTCTTGATGGATTGAATTTGGAGATCAAGCATGGATGTACTTTCATATTCTCTAATTACCTCTGCCAAAAAGAAGTTGGCAGGAGGTTATGTGATCGGTGCCATTTGTTTGTTTGTGAACAAGATAACTCAAAAAGTAATGAAAGGATATCTCTGAAATGTTGTGGGTGGGTCGCAATTACATCAGGGATGGACCCTATTGATTTTGACCGCAATCAGTCAAAGAATATCGCCGCCACGGCTGACATCTTGGAAATCCTATGACACATGATAACTGAACTTTGCTCCCGCTCACGAAGATTTGGACTGTGCTGCCTTGGTGGAGGTTTGCATTCTAGGAGTGCCTCTAGTTACTTTTCTGTCATTGACCTGTGGTTAAGGTGTAGTTTTTTTGGGTTGTTAATGTCCCTCCACCAGGCTGTGTTTGTCTGTGTGTGTGTGTGTGTGTGTGTGGGGTTATGTTTAGGCTGGGTTTTGGGCAATTCTTTTGTAACTTGTATATTGTTGCCTAAAATTCATCAAAAAAAAAAAAACCCCAGCCAACAGTTGCCTCACTCGTGAAAAGTAACTCAATTCCTTCTGTTATGATACTCATCCCGATTCATGCATCCATATGCAGCAAATCTTTACTTCCTAAAATGTTCATTCACAATATAAATATTTAACTTAAAGAGCAATGAAAAATACAATAATACTGATGATTTCTGATACAGGAATGACATAGTCAAGTATTTGTTTTTGGGTTAACCGATATGGCGGTGATGGAACTTTTGGTGACTTCAACATGGCATAGACCAACTAAAGTTAGCCTTCCAATCCAGATATAGAGGGTGATCAGTGAAGACAGAATGACCTAAAGTCACAGGTGAGTAAGCTAGCCAGGTAGCTGACTCACTGTTTTCATATGTCAATGCAATTATCAGGCAAAATTTCATGACTGGCAAAATTTTCCACTTCCTATCTAGCCAGCTCCAGCCAATTCATATTACAGCCATAAGCAAATGTTACTTAACAGACATGAAGCTGACCACAATAAAACAATAAAGTTAGCTAGATGTGGCCAGGAAAATGTTCTGCTGGCCATTGTGCTCCAATCTGCTACAATCACAAGCCAACAAAAACCTTAACCAGTTGACCAAAAAGTATCATTATATAAGGCACATTTTTAAGCTGGCTTGATCTAAGCACAGGGTTCTGAAGCGCATGGTGCAAATGCATTTAAGGCATGTCCAAATCAATTTTCATTGGTTTAACGGCAGGTTATATTGGCACAAAGTAAGGAGCATGGTTCAAATGGGTTGTGCATAGTCTCTTAATTATTCACCTCCGCCAAGGAGGTGTATGTTTTTGCTGGCGTTAATCTGTTTTTCTGTCTGTTTGTCTGTCAGCAGGATATCTCAAAAACGGCCGCATAGATTTTAACCAAACTCTGCAGGATCTTAGAGTAGCACAAGAGGAACAAGTGATTAAATTTTGACATATCTAGGCCAAAGTACAACTGAGATAGAGGCCAAAGTTCAAATCCAGCTATGCTGGCAGAGATTTGAAGTCTTTCCAATGGGCCAGATTTCCAATCGGCGTGCTTTTGAGTTTTGCTGCCACCTGGCGGTGGAATGCAACAACACCCTACATCAGCCAACGAAAATAACTCATGCACAGAGTTGCCTTTGCGTGGCGGAGGTGCTGTGCTCTTGTTAACCATAGGCGTGTTTTGGCCATAACATGAAATAACCAATGGAGTGTCATTTCGTCATCTCCTATTTGCTTTAAAAGCCAGGTGGGCTTGCTCCTTGGCGAATAGCTATTATAAGGGCAGAGTAGCGAGTTAAAAAAAAAGAAAACCTCTTCTTCGCAGGGAAACGGGTCTGCTCATGCACAAAGTGAAAGCACGTGCGTAAACTATTTTTGAAAGTATGGAAACCTGATAACAATGATCTTCCAAAATGTAATCAAAATATTTTAAAAATTTTGCTAAAATTGTTTTAATCATATCCAAACATTCAAAATTATCATAGTAAATCCTCGGGGCCACATTTGAACTTAACATGACATGACATTACAATTCAACTCGTGCATCAAATGAAAAAATAAGGTTCTATGACAGGCTCACTGGTAATAAAAAAAAAGTATTACATACTGGTCTCCACTGGCCGAGAGAAATTAAAACAAGTGAGAAGAATAGCCAGCGAGAAAGAAACAAAAATGTTATTTTAATTGCAATTCCGTGCCCCCTTGAATAATATATAATAAAATTGTAAAATTTCTCAGTATCAGCATTTGCTATATTATCTCTGTTCTATTGTGAATAAAATACTGGCTGGAGTGATTTGACAGCCATTGCCTTTTGATTTTATTCACAATTTAAACTTTGTCCCAACTATTTCGGAATTGGGGTTGTGCATGATATAAAGGATCTTACGAGTAAGCATGTCATCTGAAAGTTATGAAACAAGTTGAGTAAATTTTGCGTTTGTCGCAAGCTTTATGTTTGTACTGAGCTACATCATGCCATGATATGCCGTAATGAGTCACAGAGATTCATGATTGAACTTGCCATAGTTTATAAATTCACTGTCACTAGCTAGCTAGCTAACAAAAATGTTACATAATGGTTATGGAAATATACTCCGTGCATGCTGGCTAGCTGGCTCATTTCACAAATATTGCGGTGGAAAGATGACGATTGTACTGTATGTATGCTGTATGTTGCGTATATGCAGAGCAGCAGGCGTAACGTTGTAGCTAAGGGCCGAAAAAGAGACTGGTCTAATAAAATGGCGCACCCCATTCAAGTGAGAATAGCCTGTTTGCTCACACCCTTTGTTTGATATTTGAATTTCATGGGGGTTGAATCACCTGGGAAATGTTAGAAGTTGAATGTATTGTCATCTGGGTATGATTTAATTGGCAAATTGTATTGGATGATAATGTCCATTTAGCTTGCTGATATGAAAATTGTACCAGTGAATAGGATTTTTGGGCTGGTGAGAACATTTGCCTGACCCAATTATGTGGCAGCTCATCAAAGTTTGTCCTGATGGCCTGTATACTACTGTTGACGGAATTAGATTGGCCGAGCCTAATGGGCGATGTTCTACTTTGTGCTGCCCACAGCTGCGATGGCCAGGTATAACCGAGGTCGTTCCAGCCTGGAATGGAGCGGCTGTTCGGGAGCCTTCCTGAACCTCCCAATGGCCAGCCCGCCCCTGGTTGCAGTGTCTGTATGTTTAGTTCAGTTGTTGAGTGGCTGTCACAACATGCTTCAACACTTTGCGTTTGCTCATCTTGCTTGATGGCGCCAAATAATTCCTTGTTCAGGAATGATGTCCCACTCATGGATGACCATCTGATTGAAAGAATTAGTGAACAAGTTAGTGGACAAATCATTTGCAAAAACAAACTGAAATTAACTGTATCTTCAAAATGAACAATAATTACCTCCTCTAAAAAGCAGCAGGCTCACTGTCAACTGAATGGTTATATGAGCAGGCAGCACGCGTGGCTGGCCAAACAACACCAGCATTCCCTGACTTGCTTAAATTGACACCCAATACGCAAGATAAAAAGACAAATGCTAAATGAATTATCATGACAATTTACAAGGATTTTTCTCACTATTATTCGAAGGACAACTGTATGTGTGGGGAAAAAAAAAAACAATTATGCATACCTAATAATTGTTTCAACTGGGCTTTCCTCACTCTTAATTGTGAATTATAAATTTTAAAGTGGCTCGATATGTTTTATCACACATTTTATTGATCACACATTTAAAAGATTAAAAATTGCAAGCTTATGGTAACTTAGCGCTGGTTAGATTTTCTACTGTGCAAGTATCTATGTCTCCTTTGACAATGTTGGGTGGAAATACGGATACTGAATCCTCATCCATATGTATTGTGAATAGGCTTAATACAGAAAGTTTCCTGAACACCACAAAATGGTCTTGATGGCATATTAAACGTTACCAAAAAGACAGTACAGAACAACATTGGTCCATAGAATACCAGTTAGATAGCCACTTAAAATTCTGCTTTGTTTCAATAACCTGGAATAAGGCACGGGCAGTTGTGTCATTGTAGAATCCTTGCAAGAACAAGGTACATACTAACTAATCTCTGGCAGTTTGAGAAATGAGGCCCGTTGAGTATATTTCCTTCTTATGACATGTTATATTCTTTAACGGGTTGTTCAAGTGAAACAGTCTCTAACACTGGCAATCTGTAATCAACCTGCCTACTGGTTCTTTGAGTTGTGCTGAAGTGGGATCGAGAGACAATGGGGAATTTTATAAATGAGAAACCTAATCTCCAGAAATCGCTAGCACTAAAAATAGGGCATTGTTTCAAATTATTCGTAAGTCTTTTGAAGGCGAGATACTAAGTTGTTAGGCAGACTTTTCTTCCTTCCATTTTATAATAGATTATTGCTCTTCTTTAGTTCAGAAAATAAATTCTCTGGAGGCACACGAAAGCCCCAAGATAACCAGGTATCTGTCTTTGGCTTCACAAGGTAATAAGACGTTTGAAGAGAAAAACAGAAGAGCCTGAACACAGCACAGCAAAATTCATCCAAAGTTTTTCTTCCAACTTCCTCTAGTTTTCTTGAAACCCTCATTTGGGGAGATGGGCTTTTCATTATTTAACAGCAAGGCCTCTGCTACTCTTACCTGCAGTCATTTAGCCAATTCTTAGACTTCTTTCATCAAAATACTCTCAGGTTGTTGAAAACAAAATAAATTTTTTCTTCTAAACTCACATATAGAGTGTAAATAACTTAAATAATAAATAATTTAAAAAAACCCATTTTATACACAATGCAGCCACTTATGAACTACAGTATAACAAAAAGCAGAATTGTTATCAAGACAAAAAAAAAATACAGTTAGTCTTGTTCAGTGGTAAGGGCGCTGCCACAAATTTTGGGCCCCAAGAAAAGATATCACAGTGGGCCCCACCACCACAGGCCATGTCAACCCTGTGAAATTGCTATAACCACACCTCAAGGACCCAATCAATCCATTCATTGCATTACATAGCTCTACCTTTGCATGCTTGCTGCTCTGTTGTAGTTCAGTACTAACTATATAATAATCACTGACAGTCAGCTCTAAAAAAAACTTAAATGTAACTTAAATATAAAGTGGGCACAAAAATTACTGGAACCCCTGACTCGCAATGCACAAACAATACTTTAAAAAAAGAATATAGAGAAACTCTAAATAACAACATGTAAGAAATATTGCAAAATATTAATGTTTTGATGGAACCAACCAAAATCATTTGCTGATTTAATTAGAAATCACTTTCCTCCAAATCAAGGTTTCAAAATTGATGGCCCCCTTAAAGACTATTGTAAATAACATCTAACAAAATTAAACCAGCTATTGAATTCCACTTAATTTAGTTTTATCAGATTTAAGGAAATTCCTGATTCACTAGGGTATAAAAATGAGGTAATACACATGCAATATCCCTTTGTCATCCAACATCATGAAGAAACAAACCAAATGTCAGTTTAAAGAGGCGGATGGTCATAGACCTCATAAATCAGGTAAAACCTCATGGGTAGAGGACGCAACTGCATTTTGCACAGGGTGCGAATTATACAGTGACAATCGGGGGTCAACTTTTTCTCCAGGACATAAAGGGAACCCTGTACTACACAGGCGCGTTTTCAGTAAACTGAAGTCTGACAATCCTAACAGTATTTCAGTATTTTGCTTATTTAAAGTAATGTCAGATGATTATACTCCACTACATTCTGCCACTTAGATAATCTTATAAAATTACACTGCATTGTTAACGATTAAACCAGTGGCTCCCAAACTGTTTGACTTGTGGGCGTTTACAAAAAGATTTGTGTGTATTTGAGTCTCTTTGTCACATTTCAGATGTCTATAAGTGGTTTACAGTTCCACCAAAGAGACATTTCCCTTCACATGACTTCAAATAAATAACTGTTTCAGGCCCAAAGAGGTAAAAATCTCCAATATTACAACAATTTGAAAAAGAAAAAAAAAATCTGAAAAATTAATCCAAATTTGTCGCAGAACTTTTTTTTCTTCTATTCTACCCAATCCTTCATCTCACAACCTCACAAAGTCAGATTTATTCTGTGACCCTTTCAAGGCAGTTCCAACCAGCTCCACATTGAATGCTGCTTCTGCCTTCACTCGTCAGCCAGCAGCCAAACCACTACTCGATCTGCTCCAGCCGCGTGGCTGAAGCTAAGCAGACGGGGGCTTGGTTAGAACTTGAATGGGAGACCATCTAGGAAAACCAAGTTGCTGCTGGAAGAGGTGTTCATAGGCCAGTAGGTTGCGATCTTCCCTCTGGTGGAATAATCTGCAGTGCCCCAGTGTAGTGACGGGGACACTGTACTGAAGGAGACGCCGTCTTTCGGATGACACGTTAAACCGAGGTTCTGACTCACTGTGGTCATTAAAGATCCTATAACACTCTTCGCTAAGAGTAGGGGGTACCCCGGTGTTATGGCTAAAGTCCCAACCTGGCTCTTTCGACCTGCCACCTAAATCATTCCCTGATCTAATTGATTGTGCAAATTGCCCTCTCCCTCCCCACCTCAACCCCCGGGGCTCCGTTGAAAAAGAGATTTCAATCTCAACGGGACTTCCCTGGTTAAATAAAATTAATAAAAAATTTAATAAAATTAAAAAAAAAAAAAAATCAGCATTAACAATGTTACATTTATTTAATACATCAGTCACAGTACAATTTTCTGTAAAACCAGCACTTTAATACCTTACTTTTACTAACGTAGGATTTTAGATGCAGGACTTTTACCTGTAGTTAAGCATTTTTACTCTATAGTATTGATATTTTCACTTATGTAAAGGATCTTAGTAGTTCTTCCTCCACTGTTTTTATTCGTGTCAAAACATAACATATCTGTACAACTATTCCTCCATTGTCTCATTGCTCAAAATGACTGAGCACCAGTGTGAGCTAGCGTTAGATATTTCATTTTATCCCATAAATATTTAAAATTCGGCATGATACAACTCATGAGATACAGGTCTGGGGTTACACACGTGCGATCTTTTTATACGGTCTATGCGTGTGATACAGCTTCGTGGCGTCCTGATTGATCAGATTCCGATCATTGGCAAACAGGGTAACGTTACCAATCCTCCTGCTGGTAACCACTAACCATTGCTAGCATTGGTTTCTAATTTGCGGTTTATTCAAATCAATGGGATTAATAATTTGCTAGCAAGCATGCCATCACTTTTGCCATTATATTAATAAGTTAAACGAGTCATTGTTATCGTGCAAAACTAGAATTTATTAATTTAATGGCTAAAAGCATTAGCATGGTAGCTAGGTAATTATTTATCCTATGGACTTGAATAGACAGCCAACTAGAACCTAACGCTTTTCTAAAATTTTCCAAGTAGAACGATGCTGACATTTATGGTATGAAATGCCATTTATGAAATGCCAGTGGTAATTTTTGTTTAATGTTATTCCTCGACGAAGGCTTGGAATAAACGAAAATTGCTACTCTCATCTCATACATAATTCAATATCTTGGGCTCACTCATTAGAGATCCTCTAT
Organism: Gymnothorax javanicus; assembly: GCA_029692085.1. Taxonomy (NCBI): domain Eukaryota; kingdom Metazoa; phylum Chordata; class Actinopteri; order Anguilliformes; family Muraenidae; genus Gymnothorax; species Gymnothorax javanicus. The sequence continues at coordinate 86,393,130 of CM056196.1, forward strand.
ACAAAAATGCCAAGCCACACATACACTTTAGCGTTCATTCGTAGACAACTGATTCAATTTAATTCAAAAACTCTGAGGGAAAGAAGCCAAAGTGTATTGAACTAGCTAGATTGCTACTTACAGTAGCCTTCACCGTTTGGCACAACACACGCGAGCCACTGATGGGAGTGATACAGGCAGACGAGACGTTTAGCTAAGGGGTCAATGTCAATGGTATAGTCCACTTTAGGGGTGTCTGAAATCTTCCAGGCATGAATATAAGAAATATATTGTAATATTTATGATGATAGGTAGGATAAGGATAAATGTTTTGAACCCCCCAATCTGTTGTTTTTACCTCTTTTAGGGGGGTTAAAGTCTTAATTAGGGGGTCAGACCCCCCCAATCCCCCCCGTAATCTGAAAAATGGTGAGATGGTGAGAGAAGCCACAAAATCCCCAAGAATCACTGTGAAGTAATTCCAGGTCTTGGTGGCATCTTGAGGTCACCAGGTTCCAAAAAGCACCATCAGGCGCCACCTCCACAATCACAAGCTCTTTGGAAGGGTTGTTAGAGGAAAGCCTTTTGTGACCAGAAGATACAGAAGGAAGCGCTTGGAGTTTACCAAACGTCATTTGAATTATGACTGGAATCAGGTGCTTAGGTCAGATGAGACCAAATTACACATGTCAGTCAGATACAGCATCGACGCAGAGATTCAAACAAAGAGAAGCACCTCATACCCTCGGTGAAATATGATGCGTCAGTCATGTTTTGGGGCTGTTTTAATTCCAGAGGTCTTGGGACACTGGTTAAGATAATGGCCTAATGAATTCCATCAATTATCTGGATGTTTTGGCTGACAATCTGGTTGCCTCTGCCAGAAGGCTGGAGCTTGACCGTAGGTGAACTTTCCAACAAGACAGTGACCCAAAGCACACATAAATGGTTCTGTGACAACAAAATCAATGTTCTATAATAGCAGAAGTGCAAAAATCGTGGTTTTTATTCAGTCCGAGTCCAAAGCCAGGTAAACACAGTGACGGTACAGAGGGGCAATCCAAAAAAAAACAGAGTCCAAAGACAGGCAAGGGTTCAAAAAGCACAGGCAAAAGTACCAAATCGTGAGGCAGTGGGGAAGTAGACTGTCTGTAATCCGAATTCCAAAAGCCAGGGCAGCAATACACAGCAATCATGGTCGGGCTGAAAATGGGTCATAATCAGGAGCAAACAGAACCAGGCAGGCAGAGACAGGATTCGGAGTCAAACAGAAGGGCATCACAGAATCAAAAATGGATCACTGGCGTACACGGAGTTTGGCACAGAGGAAAGTTGATCCACAGTCTGACTAAGCTAAGCAGAAGTGAAGGACTATATATACACAAGGGAGATACAAGCTAGGCGGGGCAACAGGTGTGAGGAATAATCTAAACTTTAACTGAGAGGGGAAAACACAAGAGGTTATTAAACAATACAAAATGGGAAACAATGATGAAGACTAGTTTTCACATGACATCCTTAAACGACAATGGCTCCATTCGAGGAGTACCTAAGTGGGGAGAGATGGAAGAAACAGATTCGTAGAAGAGATAGTTGCAAGGTTTCTGCAGAACAAAGGCAAAGCACTGGGACAGCAAAGAGGGCGGAATTACAGATTAGTGTGGAAAGTGGAGAGAATCAATTAGTAAAGTTAGTAGTCTGTGCAGGATTAACTTTACCCAAATGTGCAAGTTAGTATGTTAGTTATTTACAGGATTAGTACATTAGTAGGAGTTAGTAGATAAAATAGACAAAACATATAGTGTTAGTGTGATTAGTACTTAATTAGTAATCAGTGTTGAAGGAAGTAAACGAAGCGTATAGGAACTTCATGTGACAGAAATGTGACAGCTCGAGATAGGGGCGTGCACTGGCAAAGAACATAGAAACGCAAAACATCAAGGGGAAAATGATGTGCAAAAACTGGCAGATGATACTGAATGCATAAACTAAACAAACCAAGTGGAAATAAACATAAACCAGAACAGGCAGAAATCACAGATCATAACAAGCTGTCCCAGTGGACCACTGACTGGGCACGGACATGTCCCTTGCACCCAAGCCTGAACGATCTGAACTGAACGTTTCATTCTGCTCTGGGCTCCAGCCCTCTGTCAATACTGTGTTACTATCAAAATACCCTACTATTGGGTCGTACTCTGACTCTACATTCGGTTCCTGGTCTGGAACATAACACAATGTTATGCCAGATTATTATCCAAATTGTGACTATAAAAGGAGGCACAAGGTCAGCAACAATACTGAGACTGTGGCATTCAAATGATGACTGATTGATATTGAGAGCCTAAAGTGTGTTCATACAACCTTTTGCATTCAATGATGGCATCATTACACTAGCCCGAACTGTTGACACAAGGCAAGTTGGGTCAGTGGATTCAAGCTGTTGAGGCTAAATCCTTACCCTATCATCTGTATGTTGAAACAGAAATCGAAATTCATCGGATCAGTTTCTCCAAGCTTTAGTTGTTCACTTTCAGCAAGCCTGTGCCTACTGCAGTTTTCTGTTTTTTTTGCTGACTATAATGGAACACAGCATTGTCTTCAACTTTTGCAGCTGATCAACCTTAAGATTCAACACGTTGAATCTAATTCACTAATCAGATCTAATTCACCGGTCATAAATTCTGTGGAGGCTCTTGTTAGGGAGATGGTGTCAGTATTTGATCAAGATGTTTGTGGTCAGGACGCGGCTACGCGTTTGATGCACCTTAAACAGGACAAAGAAAGTGCAGCTGAGTTCTCTATCGCATTTCGCTCTCTGGCTACAGAGACAGGCTGGCCGGAGGCTCCTCTTATGACTGTGTTCAGTCATGCTCTTATTGAGGAGATAAAGGACGCGTTGGCTACATTGGAACCCTGTTCGACTTTAGACTCTTCAGTTCGTACTGCTGTGCGAATTGACACCGTGACACGTGAACGTAACAGGGAGAAGCTAAACAGATTGCTGCTTGCTGACAATAGGGCTAAAGTTGCTAGTGGCAAGTGTGCGGCTCCTATTCCACCCACTGAAAATTCTACTCCGGTTGAGCCCATGCAAGTTGATAATTCGTTTGACAGTCGGACTAATAAACCTACTCGCAGAAGAATAATCTGCTTTAATTGTAATAAGCTGGGTCATACCCGTCCACGTTGTCCGAAGCTTCAGGGAAACGGAAAACCCCTCTAGCGATTTGGGGGGCGCGAGAGGGGCAGACCCAATCTCCCTTCCGAACACTAATCCCTGTTGAACTGACTGTGGGGAACAAGAGAGTTACTATGAAAGCGTTCGTGGATTCGGGCGCAGTAAATAGTTTCATGGATATTGAGTGGGCTAGGAAGCACTCTGTTCCCACCGTTGTGCTTTCACAGTCACGTTCTGTCGGAACTTTGGACGGTCACCCGCTTGGAACGGGAGTTATAACCGAAGTTTCTGAACCGCTAAATATGTTCATTTCCTTTGGTGGCCACTCTGAGGAGGTTCGGTTTTTTATTATCAGTTCCCCTGCTTTTCCCATTGTTTTAGGGAATTCTTGGTTACGGGAACATAGACCTTGCATCATTTGGGGGGAACAGAACAATCCTATCTTCCGCTGGGGCACCAATTGCAACTCTCATTGTAGAGATAATGAAACTTGTTTTCCCAGACATCAAGCTATGGGGAGGCTGATGCCTGGAGCGAGTGTGAGGAGGCTATCTCCCTGTACCCTCCTAGACTAGAAAAAGGGGCAGAGGAGGGGTTAGAATGGGATCCTCAATTACCTTTCAGAGGATTTTAGCGATTCTGAATCAGTCACGGAGACATTAGATTCGGAGCAGGGTGAGGAATTTGGGGCCACCCTGAACTTTAGCTTGCCTTCTAATGTTCCTAATGACTATGCTGATCTCGCCGAAGTGTTTAGTAAACAACGAGCATCGACGTTACCTCCCCATCGTCCATACGACTGCAAGATCAATCCCTACCCTGGTACAACTCCTCCTAGGGGTTTGCTATACTCGCTGTCAGGACCTGAGCATAAGGCCATGCGAGAATATATTCAGGAAGCTCTTGCTAATGGTTTTATTCGGCCATCCACGTCTCCTGCCGAAGCGGGATTTTTTTTGTGGGAAAGAAGGATGGCGATCTGAGACCCTGTATTGATTATAGGGGTTTGAATAAGATCACCATTAAAAACCGGTACCCCCTTCCGTTAATGAATTCCGCGTTTGAACGTCTGCAGGAGGCGTCATTTTTTACGAAGCTAGATCTTCGTAATGCTTATAACTTGGTTCACATTCGGGAGGGGACGAATGGAAGACGGCATTTAACACTTGTGACAGGCACTACGAATATTTGGTCTCACCGTTCGGATTGGTTAACGCCCCCTCGATGTTTCAGGCACTCGTTAATGACGTCCTCCGAGAGATGTTGGAGAAATTCGTCTTTGTTTATCTTGACGACATTTTAATTTTTTCTTCAACACTTTCGGAGCATAAACAACACGTCAGACGTGTGCTTGAGGCCCTCCTTAATGCCAAGCTTTTTGTTAAAGCCGTGAAATGTGTTTTTCACGCCCAAACTGTTTCGTTCCTGGGCTTTATTGTTTCTAAGGGGTCGATTCGTATGGACCCGGACAAGGTGGCTGCGGTCAGGAATTGGCTTGCGCCTCAGAGTGTTAAGGAGGTTCAACGCTTCCTGGGCTTTGCTAATTTTTATAGGAAGTTTATCCGTAATTTTAGCGCGGTTGCTGCCCCCATTATTGCGCTCACCAAGAAGAATACCTCCTCAGCATTTTCTTGGTCTCCAGCAGCTGATGCTGCCTTTCAGGAATTAAAGAAACGTTTTAGCTCAGAGCCCATTCTGGTTTTGCCCGATTCCTCCCTCCCATTTGTTGTGGAGGTAGATGCTTCGGAGGTGGGCCAGGGTGCTATTTTGTCCCAGCGCCCTCGTTGGGATAATAAGCTACACCCATGCGCATACTTCTCCCGGTCTTTGTCCGCCGCGGAACACAATTGCAGCATTGGTGACCAGGAGTTATTGGCGGTCAAGCTGGCGCTTGAGGAGTGGCGCCACTGGTTGGAGGGAGCTGAACACCCCTTTGTGGTGTGGACCGACCATAAAAACCTCCAGTATATTCAGCAAACCAAGCGACGTATTTCCCGGCAGGCGCGGTGGTCATTACTCTTTAACCGCTTTGATTTTACACTGACCTATCGCCCGGGCTCTAAAAACATTAAGCCTGACGCCCTGTCACGGATTTATGACCGCTCTGACCGCGATCCTACCCCGGAGCCAGTTATCCCGGCCGCTCAGGTTGTTGCACCCATTCCGTGGGAGATTGAGGCAATGGTTCAGGAGGTTTTAAAGACTGACCCTGGTCCTGGGGGGGAGCCTCCTGGCTGTTTGTTTGTTCCGCCTACAGTTAGGCCACAGGTCTTCCAGTGGGGACATTCTTCCCACTTGGCTGGGCACCGGGGGAACCCAGTTCCTGGGGCGCTTTTGGTGGCCTGGTATGATGAGGGACATTCGGGAATTTGTTGTCCATATGCTCCAGGAACAAGACATCCCACCTCCCTTCTGGTGGCCTTTGGTTCCCAGGCGCCTTGGACGCATATTGCGTAGGACTTCATAACGGGGCTGCCTGTATCTGACGGCAACACGGTCATCCTGGTCGTAGTTGACTGTTTTTCTAAGGCTGCTCATTTGGTCGCGCTACCCATGCTGCCTTCAGCGCGGAAGACGGCCCTTCTTGTGGTTAACCATGTGTTCCGGCTGCATGGGCTTCCACAAGATGTGGTCTCTGACCGAGGCCCTCAGTTTATGGCCAGATTCTGGCGGGCATTTTGCAAGCAGTTGGGGGCCACAGTGAATCTCTCCTCTGGGTTTCACCCAGAGACCAACGGGCAGACTGAACGTAATAATCAGTCTTTAGAAAACACTCTTCGATGTTTGGCAGCGGATAATCCATCCTCATGGAGTCGATTTTTAGCATGGGCCGAGAATGCCCATAATTCACTGAGTAATTCCTCCACGGGTCTTTCCCCGTTTGAGGCTCAGGTGGGTTACCAACCCCCACTGTTTCCTGAGACTGAGAATGATTCTGAGGTTCCCTCGGTCAACCATTTCATTTGTCGCTGTCGGTCAGTTTGGACCAGAGTCCGTTCTTCTCTGTTGTGCTCAGGGCTCAAACAAAAATCCGCCGCTGATAGAAGGCGTCGTTTGGCCCCATCTTATCGGGTCAGTCAGAGAGTTTGGCTGTCTACCCGGGACCTCCCCTTGAAGGTTGAATCCCGAAAACTGGTGCCTCGCTATATTGGCCCGTTCAAGATAGTGCGGAAGATCAATCCGGTCATGGTCCAGTTAAAGCTCCCAAGATCTTTACGCATCCATCCATCATTCCATGTCTCTCGGATTAAGCCAGTTAGCACTAGCGTCCTGGCACCTGCCGACACACCCCCGCCGCCAACGCAAATGGTTGAGGGGGGGCCGGTTTACACCGTGCGCCGCATTCTTGCTGAGAGGCGTGTTGGGCGTGGGGTCCAGTTCCTCATGGACTTGGAGGGATATGGCCCCGAGGAGCGCTGCTGGTCCTTCGTGGGATATTCTGGATCCCACGCTAATTTCTGAGTTCCGCGCACGGGGTTCCTTGGGGACTTCTGGAGCTGTCCCTTAGAGCGGGGGGGGGGTCCTGTCATGGTTTGGAGGCTTTGAGAGCTTTCTTTGTTGCTCTCGTCCGGGACGATATCGTTTTGCTCTCAATCAGATTCCTGGGCCAGCTGGCATTAATTGGGGGCGTCGCCCGGATTCTATTTAAGCCCTAGTTCCGCCTCACTTCCCTTACTAGAGTGTCATGTGTGTTATGTTTGCACTTTAGCCGGTAAGGTCTCTTGTAAGAGAGTTGTTGAGGTTTAGCTGCAGATTTGAGGAAAAGTTCTAGATAGCAAGGGAATCTTTGTTTTTTCCTCTTTCTGTGCGCCGTCTGGTGCTTATTCCTTTTATCTCGGTTTCCGAGATTTTTTCCCTTTCTATTCGACTTGTTGAGCTCGCCTTGCTTCCTTGCCTCGGACAACATCTAGGTCCGTTGGAAGCGTGAGTTTCGCTCTCCTATTTTATTTGTTTGTCTCTCTCTCATCTGCATTTCCTCCTTTTATTCTGGCCGCTGCGTTTGGCGTCTCAACTCACCAGCCATCACAGAATTAGACCGGGAGCTGGCTCATTTTATTTATGTGAAAAAGGTAAAAAGGTTTGACCCCTACAAGTCAAGCTATTCTACGTGATGTGTATAAATCACCATTGCTGGCTGCTGGACTCCTGTACGTTTGACCCTGGCACCCTTTTTAAAGGGTCCCAAAAGAGGTTTTATTTATGTGAACGTTGACAACGAAATCAACTACATAGGCTCGTGGGGTGATGATTGGCATCATAAATTTGTCAACGCCAACAACTTCAGCTTGACCTTTAAGGGGTAAAAAAGCCAAATATTTATGTGAAGGCCGACAAACACGTGTTTGATCTTTTCTTGAAGCTAGAAGAGCCCGCTACTTGAAAACCGAAGTGCCAGCTAGTTTTGACTGTACCAAACCCTTGCCAGCAAGACCCTTTTTAAAGGGTGAAAAAAATCTAAATATTCATGCAAAGGCTGACATACACGCGATTTACCTTTTCTTGAAGCTGGAAGGGTCCGCCATTCGAAAACCGAAGTGCCAGCAAGTTTTGAGTGTACCAAACCTTGCCAGCAAGACCCACTTACGACAGGTATGGTTTCACCTTGTTCGGAACAGCTTTTGAATACAGTATAGACCAGGGGTCCTCATATACAAATCTTAAAGGTCCACAAAGAAATTTTTCAATGAGTCAAATGTCCGTTTATTAGTCGGTCAAGCCACGAAGATCAATGTATCTCCCACCAACCAACCAACTCAACAATACTGTGGTATACAGTGGAAAAATAAAATGCATGACTCAACAATGAAATGCACTTTTAATTTTAAAACATATTCCCCTCCAAAATTCCTCAGATAAATAATTTTATCAGGAGGTACTGTGTTGTGGTTACAGAAAACAAAATGTCCTTTTCATAAAAACAACAAAAAATACATACTAAAATAAAATGTCCTTTTGATTAAAAAAAAAAAAAACCCTCAAAAACAAAACTTCTTTTTCTTTTTAACATAAATTCAAATAAATAAATAAAACCCCAATTCCGAAATAGGTGGTACGAAGTTTAAATTGTGAATAAAATCAAAATGCAATAAATTTCAGATCACGAGCCAATATGTTATTTACAAAAGAACATAGATAACATTTCAAACATTTCATTTCATTTGAAACTGAGACATTTTACATTTTTATCCACAAAATGAGCTTATTTCAAATTTTCTGGCTGCAACAGGTCTCAAAAAGTTGGGACACAGGAAAAAAAGGGCTGAAAAAGCAATTAATATATAAGAGAATCAGCTGAAAGAACATTTAGCAAGTAATTAAGTTAACTGGCATCAGGTGTATAACATGATTGGCTATAAAAGGGATATCTTAAAGAGGCTGAGTCTCTCAGAAGTAAAGATGGCCAGAGGCTCTCCAACCTGTGAAGGCTTGCGTAAAAAAAATTGTGGAATACTTTAAAAACAATGTTCCTCAACGTCATATTGCAAAGGCTTTGAAGGTCTCATCATCGACAGTGCATAACATCATCAAAAGATTCAGAGAAACTGGAAAAATCTCTGTGCGTACGGGACAAGGCCGAAGACCGTTCCTGGATGCCCGTGATCTTCGGGCCCTCAGACGCCACTGCATCACTCACCGGCATGATTCTGTCACTGACATTACTAAATGGGCCCAGGAATACTTCAAGAAACCTCTGTCTGTAAACACAGTCCGCCGTGCCGTCCACAGATGCCACCTGAAACTCTATCATGCAAAAAGGAAGCCATTGGTCAGCATGATCCAGAAACGTCGCTGTGTTCTGTGAGCCAAGGCTCATTTAAAATGGACTTTAGCAAAGTGGCAAAGTGTCCTGTGGTCAGACGAGTCCAAATTTGACATTCTTGTTGGAAATCATGGGCATCGTGTCCTCCGGGCTAAAGAGGAGAACGACCACCCCTCCTGTATTAAGTGTTCTGTTCAAAAGCCAGCATCTCTGATGGTATGGGGATGCATTGGTGTATATGGTGTGGGACACTAGCATGTTTTAAAAAGCACCGTGAATGCTGAAAGGTATATAAAGGTTTTAGAGCAACATATGCTCCCCTCCAGATGACATCTATTCCAGGGAAGGCCTTGTGTATTTCAGCAGGACAATGCAAAACCACATACTGCAGCTATTACAACAGCATGGCTTTGTAGCAGAAGAGTCCGTGTGCTGAACTGGCCTGCCTGCAGTCCTGATCTTTCACCGATTGAGAACATTTGGCAAATAATTAAGCGAAAAGTCCGTCAAAGGAGACCCAAAACTCTCCAGCTGCTGGAAGCATGTATTAAACAAGAGTGGGATCAAATTCCAGTGGCTAAACTCAAGAAACTTGTCTCTTCAATGCCCAGACGCCTCCACTCTGTGTTAAAAAGAAGAGGGGATGCCACACCATGGTAAACAGGCCCCTGTACCAACTTTTTTGAGACCTGTAGCAGCCATCAAATTTGAAATGAGCTCATTTTGTGGATAAAATGGTAAAATTTCTCAGTTTCAACATTTGCCATGTTATCTCTGTTCTATTGTGAATAAAATACTGGCTGGTGCGATTTGAAAGTCATTGCATTTTGATTTTACTCTTTGCTAGCTAGCTGGTATCTGACATGCTAGCTAGTTATCATGCTATTGCTAGCTGGCAAGCATTGCTAAACTAGTCGCCAGTCGAAATGTTTGATCATAAACGTGTACTTCACTCCCATATAGAGCACTGAAGGTAGAAGATTTGTCGTGTTTTATTTTGGCAGGCTAAAGTAATGATCTGGGTTGGCATGTACTCATGTCGTTTCAGGGATTTTCTGTCAACTCCTCGCCGCCCTCTTGTTATATTGCACAAGCTAATCTGTTCCATGCATGACGACTTTGTGGTCGGATTATACTAAGGGACTGTCTATTTGAACTGCGACTGTGCATGTAAGCGACGTCCACTCACTTCTTAGCAGAGCAAAAATGAATTGATGTCGGTTAGGGCTAGGGTTAGTAGCAGCTGTGCATGTAAGCGACGCCAACTCCAATGGGTTTTTTTTTTTCCGTGTTAGGTTTCGTTCCTGACATTCAAAGTGCATGCATAAAATGCTGTAAAGGGCCGTCCACACTGAGAAAGATAACTATAATGATATTATACCAGGTTTTTTCTCTTGACTTTTGACAGCCAAGCCTTTCTCTCCTCTTTGTCTTTTGGAAATCAATAAACACAGACAAAGCAACTTATACTCTGTTTTAAATATTTTGCAGGAAAGAAGTATTGCCGTTGAATGTCAATTACAAGTAGCTTGCTTGTTAGCCACCTTGTTAATTTTGTTAACTGCCAGGTCAACGTAGTCTCCGCAACAGTTACCAAGGGAGCTATCTGGTATAATAATAATTATAATGATAACCATAACCATAACCATTTGAGCATCAACACTGATGAACAATATCGTTGTGTAAACTTTGATGTTGTGCATTCCAGCTGTGTCAGAGCCCTTTTTTCTCTGTGATGTCATCTGCCATGTTGAATGAACGCGACGCCCTGTAAATTCTGATGGATTTTGATTGGAAGTCAGTTTTTCTACCATGCATAAAATCGCTCTGAGAGTGACCGCAACGATGTCGTTTGCCATTATCATTGTCGTTATAGTTGTAGTGTGGACTTCGCCATCTACGTGAGTTAGACCGATTTTTAAGTCTCCCTTACCTGGTCTGAAGACATGGTTGATCGGATCGCACATTACATGTCCTGCTTCAGAAAGTTCGCTGGTGTCGTTGGCTTGTCAACAAATGCACGTTTAGACAGATTTTACGACAGTTGATACACACAATACTGTTTATCAACTGTAGGGGGACACCGCAAGCGAATCCGGCGAATACTACATAGTGTTGCTTTAAAGTTCCCAGTTCTTTCAAAAGTGAGTTTGTGCAATCACTGGGACTTTAAGTTGAGCAAACTCTAAAATGCTTTACAACTGGCTGCCTTACTTTTTAAAGTTGAGTCAACTTGTTATTTTTTATATACAATGAACTGTAAAAACTGTAGAACTCAGTTATTCTCTCTTTATTCTGCATAAACTCTGAAGACCTTTGTACTTGAAAACTCCAGAAGACTAGTAGTTTTAGAAATTCTAAAACCAGACTTTTAAGCACTACAACCTTGCCACTGTCAAAGTCTGAGATCACATTTTTTTTCCCCACACTGATGTTTGATTTGAACATTAAGTGAAGTTTCTGACCGGCATCTGCATAATCACAATTGAATGATTGGATACATGGATAAGTAGGTGCACGTACATTCCTAATAGAGTGCTGGATGAGTGTATTAATGCTTTACTACAATATGCAAACTATGCCATATGTATCTCATTGCAATATTCAAACTCTTCATTTTATGAAACCCACTGTAATTTGCTAATACATTAAGGGCATGGGGCAAGTGGCTGGTTTCAAGTGAATCTAGAAAATTCTGCAGGCATCACCTGGTGTCTGTATACTATCCCCTGCTACTTTCCTTTTTAGAAAACAAATAATCCACTTACAGGGGTGCCATATGGGAGAGAAATTAGGTCAATTTTAAGTGCCTGTGACTGACAGGGGCCGTAAAATATTACAACATTCAGTATTTTTTTATCATATTAAATAATTTACCTGTCATCAATAATAGAATATTTTATTTAAAAAGTATCAGTTAAAATAACATTTTCTTTTTCTTTTCTTGTTTTTGGTAAAAAGTTAAAATCCAGAGCGCCTCTGTATTTACCAACTCCACCCACCATTTCCATTAAATTGCTCAGTCCTACCCCTAAACCAGGCACAAACAGTACTTGCGAGTAGAGTAGAGCATCATGTTGAGCTTCTTAACCACTTCAACTATCAGAGGTATAAAACCCTTCAGTAACCTGACTTTAAAACACATGATTACTGCAAACCGATTACCATTTACTTTTCCTAATTAGCAACCAAAATAGGAGAGAGGGAACGCAAACCAGCGTTGGAGAGGTGCTGCCCACGATGAATATGAAAATGATAAGCAGGGCCACCACACTCTTGTAGCCACGATGATGTAATAATTAATTTTAAAATTTATAGTGAGGGGGCCTCCCGGTGACTCATTGGTCTAAACGTGCGCACCATAAAAGGCTGTGTCCTTCCCGCGGCAACCTGGGTTTGATTCCAGCTTGGGTCATTTGCCGCATGTCTTCCCCATTCTTCTCCCCGACCTATCTGTCTCTCTCCACTGCATAACCATCAAATAAGGGAAAAATTCTCAAAAAATAATCAAAAAAAAAAATTATATTGATGTTGCCAGGTTAGCTCACTTGGTTAAGGTGCCACGTTTGCGGAGCAGTAGTGACTACCACGGCACGGGTTCGATCCCCGGTTGTACTAACCGGCAGTGGTCGGCTGCTCTTTCAGAACAGCGCATGATTGGCTAAAGCATTGTGGGTATGCAAATTGGGAAGGGACTGCCGGGAAGGGATATTAAAAATAGTTGCCTTGTTCGTTGCTCAAGCGCCTCCTGTTGGCCAGCCGGGCGCTCGTCATTGAGATTCTAAGCTTGCTCATGTTCGGGTATCCTCCACCCTCATTCTGAACTTAAACTGAAAGTTTCGACCAATGACTGTAAAGATGCAGGGGCTGACAGGTGCGTGCTTCGGAGGAGAGCTGCGAACTGTCTCTCTCTCCTGAGCTAGCAACAGGGGGTCGCATACGACCAAGTCTTGTACATAGTTCTCAAATTGGGAATTCCAGATTCGGGTGGCTAGACCACCATAAACTTATTTTTTCCTTAGTAGGAGGTCATATCTAACATTTCCATGTGGTTTAGCCATGTCATGACCTACATTTTTTTTTCCTATATCTTTTAATGGGAATTTCAACTCATTGAAACGCGAGTGATGAAACTTTTAGACCATCAACTAGCATTTTAAGAAGGTAGTCCCACTGACATTGACCTGAGCCTGTGCCAGCATGAAAAAACTCAACACCGGCCTTGTCACTCGCGTTTCACTGACATTTACCTATATATAGCACAAACTACTGCTAATTTCTATACTTCCTACCATCCAAACAAAGTTACAGGGTAAATGTTGCAACCCTAAAGGTAAAATAATAAAGAAAATTCATTCAGGTTGGCTCTATGGGTAGTTGCTCGGTGAGTGAAACGCGAGTGATTGCCCGGGGCAAAAAAGTGGCGAGAAGAGGAAAGCGACTTTCTGTTAACCGGCGGAGGTAACCTTCATCTCGGTTCCTTTGTAAATAACTCAGATGATCTCAAGCTTTGATTGAGGCAAGTCCGCGGCAGATTTTACAGCAAAATACAAGAGAAAATCTTCAGAAAAATAAGGAATTTGGATGAAATTATATTGTTGAGGAGGTTTCTGGGTGTACGCAGATGTCTCAATTTGTACCGAAATGATGTATTTTGGGTTCTATGGGTTAAAACAGATCGGCAAGTGAAATTTCCAAGCCGGTATGGCCATTGGTTTGTGTGTACAGAGCCATTCGCCGTGCCTAAAGGTATTTGGCTACGCCGCGTCACTCGCGTTTGACGTACTATGATTATGGCCGCCATACACACCTATACGCACAGCCTGGGAATTTTCACTTGTTGGTATTTTAGATAGGCCTCTCCTCTAATATCCTGACCAGAAATAATGAACATTGTGCAATAACTTCACCGCTTTTAGGTACATTTTCCCATCGTCACTCGTGTTTCAATTTCTATTTTTTCGTCAGAAAGGGCACCTCAACTCCATCCAGCCTATTCATATTTCACCATAAGATGGCCCTATGGTAGGCTACCCCTAACTTACAGGGCACCTCAACTCCATCCAGCCTATTCATATTTCACCATAAGATGGCCCTATGGTAGGCTACTCCTAACTTACACAACAGCCAATATGTAGATACTGCATACTTTTTTTAATCAAAAATTTCTGGGGGCTGTATTTTGGGTTTCGCAGTGTCTACATGTCCGAAAGTCGGACAGGGATTGAATATAAGTCAGTGTCCGACAGTCAGATGGTTTCAATATAACTCTGTGTCCGACAGCCGATTATTGTTTTTAATTTCTTCAAATCTAATGAATCTTTTAGATAGGCTATTAAACGTGAATTTTTGATAAGATGGCTCAGTTCTTTAAGATGAGTACCGAGAATTTCAACCAATGTTTCTGTTTAATCTCTGCTCAATATAGATAAGTCGACATTGCGGGAATTAGAGCATTAATGATAAGTTTAGAGACTGTCGAACAGAGATCCTAAAATACTCTGTGTCCAACAGTTATAAAAGTTCAAATTTTTCGAGTATTCTAGCAATTATTAGAATTACAAACTTAGCCATGTTTGTTTTCGACCTTTATAACATGCAAATTGTTAGCTATCGACTTTTCATGGTCTATTTATTCGTCTGTTTTAATTCTTCTGTTGAAGATTGACAAAACAGTCCTTATTCGGTCTCTCTTTAAATAAATAAATTGCAGTGTTCATTGGATGTTCTGTTTTTTGTTAAAATGTTTTTTATTCTTTATTTCGCTATCAATCTGTTCTAATCGTCCTCTTTTTTTGTGGCTGTCGGACATGGAGTATTTTGCATTTAGTGTCCAACAGGCATTGTACAGACTTCGTTTTATTTATAAAAATGGCCCAAATAAATGATTGCAGTGCCCATTGGATTTTCTGTTTGTTGGTGATATATTTTTGTTTTTTATTTCGTTATAAATCTGTTCTCATTTCAATACTTTTTTACTTTTTGCTGGCTGCCAGACATGGAGTATTTTGCATTTCGCGGCCGACGGTCTTGATCGTGCATGCAATATTTAATTCACAACGTCAATGGTCATGGAATTCATTCGCTCACTGACTACAAGCACTATTTTATCTCTGGTGTGGAAATAAAGCGTGAATCTGTTCGGTCCATCTGACTAATTTTCAAAAGAGAGACCGAATAAAGACCGTTGTCTGTCTTCAACGGAAGAGTTAAAACAGATGAATAAATAGACCAAGAAAAGTCGATAGCTATCAATTTGCATTTGATAAAGGTCGAATACAAACATGGCTAAGTTTGTATACGTCTGATAATTGCTGGAATACTTGCAAAATTAGAACTTTTATGACTGTCGGACACAGAGCATTTTAGGATATCTGTCCGAGAGTCGCTAAATTCGTCATAAATGCACAAAGTCCCGCGCCAATGTCGACTCACTTTATTGAGCAGAGCTTAAACAGAAACATTGGTTGAAATTCTCGGTACTCATCTTGAAGAACTGAGCCGTCTTATCAAAACATTCACGTTTAATATCTGAAAGATTCAGAAGATTTGAAGAAATTAAAAACGACTGTCGGACACGGAATTACATTGAAACCATCCGACTGTCGGACACGGAGTTATATTAAAACCCTGTCCGACTTTCAGACACGTAGACACTGCGTTTGTGGTTTGACTGGATATTTGGTCCCTATCAGTCACGGCTCGTGAACTGCCAACAGGGGAGGCTCAAACAATCCCTTAAAAAGAATGATTGGTCAAAACCTGTTTTCAATCAGTCATTTCAATTACCATTACAGAATCTCTGAAAACTCTCAACATTATCAGGTGTGGCCAGTTTTCATTTATAACGTATACTTGTCAACTCTCACGCATTCGTTGTGAGTTTAAGTGGCATATTTACGTTCCTCTGCTGTAGTCAGCAATAATTCAATCAATACATATGTCATAGATTCTCGCGCAGAATTGAAATCATTGTGCATGGAGGGGTTGGAGGCAACGGAATTGCATAAGACATTTCAAATGATCTTATGTCATTTAAACGATCGCGAAACACATGCATTGCTTCCAACCGCTGAGTCAAGAAAAGCGTGCGAAGTCCGGAGTCGTAATTGGTATGCGTTGTAAATGAAAACTGGCCACACTTGTAAATATTAACAGCTGGCTCGCGTGGAGTCGGTGATGTCGTGAAAAAGAGTTGAATTTTATTTTCAAAGGCATTGTAGAAACCCTAGACGGGCCAGATATGTGTATTTATGCCCTTATAATTTAATAGTAAAACATGTTTTGCGTATGTAGGAGTGATATGGATACAATCCAATGATGTACAGTGGTGCTGAGGTGGACTTTAGAATATGTAGTCAGAGGTGAAATGCGAGTGACGAACGAGAGGTTTGCCGAGGGTCAATGCAGGGCCTGACTGAGCTGTTTAAGTACGTAATTTATGGATGGCAAAGGGTAACTATTTTGTATAATAGACACACTGTAGGCAAAGTACAGTGATTTTGAAGAGTATCTGATGAGTTTTGAGGAAATGAGGGTAAACTTAAGAATGTGAGTCAATTTTTTCAACTTTTACTTTTTGCGCTATATATTCGACAACGCATAATTCTATAAGTAGAATTTTCACTCCTGGTTTTTGATTTTTGGTACACTTAAAGTAACATATTGTAATAGTTTGTAAACAAAATTAGGTGTAGATATGACAATTATTAACTGTACTTTTGATGTTGCATTTAATTTCGTCACTCATGTTTCACGCGTTTCGGAAGGTTTTACGGCACGTGCGATAAAAACTGACCCGTTAGGAGTTGGTGACTTGAATGAACCGTTCCATAAAGCCAAGATAAAGGGCGATCAATAAAATAAAGTGTTATTAAGTAAAACTGTTTGTTATTTTCATCCCCCTCAGGGCTCAGAACATCAATAATTGAATCCACCTATATATATATAAATATATATCGATGATGACATAAGTGATTCTTTATTCTTTATTCTTTATTCTTTATTTCAAGGATAGCCCCTTGAGATGCACCATCTCATTTTCGAGGGGGTCCTTACAAATAATGACAAACAGTACCAGGATAGTAGAAGGTAAATACTAAACAAAATGTCAAACATATAAACGCAGAGACACACACACTCACTTACCCACACACAGTCCAACAATGCTCCCCAAGACTAGGCCACCCACCCACCCCCCCCATCCCCCCAACAGCCAGTGTTACACAGACAGAGTATGATCAAAAATCAAAAAATCCCTCTGCAAAATAGAGGTAAGCCGGTGTCCACATAAACATACATTTACACACCTATTTAAATACTGCTTACATGACCCAGTAAAATATACAGGACATATTTATACACAAGTTCACATTTATATATAATACAGTGGACAAAAGAGAACGAATATGAATAGAGTAAGTCCTGGAAAGAAAAAAAAAAAAGTAAGATACATCAGAAACAAGAGCAAGATATTTGAAGATGCGTAATTAAAGTTGATTTAAAGATATGAGTGGATGTGATAGATCTAAGTGAGGAAGGAAGGTTGTTCCAATCTGATGGAGCTTTTAAATTTGAATGCACGACGACCGATTTCTTTGCTGATTCTGGGTGTGAGTAGAAACAATGATCCATATGCCGTGAGGGCTGTATTGTGAATTGAGAGGAATTAAAAGTTGTTTCAAATATGTGGGGAAATTGAAATAAATACATTTGAAAATAAATATTAACCAATGGAATTGCCTTCTGGACTTGGGGGTGAGCCAGTTCAAGGACTCATACATTATACAATGATGGGTTCTATACGGACACCTGAGCACAAATCTACAAAGACTGTTATATAGTACATTAAGAGGACGGAGATTTGTGTCAGAGGTGTTACCATAGATAGTATCAGCATAGTCCAATATTGGGAATATTAATTGCATTATAATTCTTTTCCGGACTTCTTGTGAAAAACAATCGACCGAACGATAAAGTGATTTTAGACAACCAGATATTTTCTTGGAAATTGAGTTGATATGAGGTTTAAATGATAGCTGGGAATCAAGCCAGAGACCTAGATATTTAAATTCTTCAACTTTTGCTATTGTTGTTCCATCAAGACAGTTGATGGACCAATTAGTTGACAGCAAGGAATCAGGTCGAGTGCAAAACAACATAGTATATGATTTCCTCTTGTTCAAAAGAAGCTTATTTGAGGAAAACCATTTTTGAACCAGGTTGAAATCAGATTGTAGAGAGTGTTGAATTTGTGAAGTATCAGAGCTGGAGGAGTATATTACAGTGTCATCTGCATATAAATGAATTTGACAGCCAGAACAGATTGAGGAAGATCATTAATAAAGATCGAGAACAAAAGAGGACCTAAGGATGAGCCTTGTGGAACACCTTTATCAATAATCTTGAAGTCTGATTGACTACCCTGAAAGGAGACGCACTGACTTCTATAATGAAGAAATGAGTTAAAGAATAGTAAAGCGTTGGTAGAGAGACCAATTGCATACAATTTGTCTAGAAGAAGATAATGATCGACCATATCAAATGCTTTAGTAAGGTCAATAAATATAGCACCTGTAGGCATATTATTATCAAATGCTGACAGTATATCATTTGTTAATTTTAAGAGCGCAGTGGTGGTTGAGTGGTTGGGAATTAAAGCCTGATTGATGTGGAGATAATATATTATAGTTAGTAAGATATGTGGATAATTGATTAAAGATTAGTTTTTCAAATATTTTTGCTATGCTATTAATAATCGAGATTGGTCTATAATTGTTAATATCAGTGATGTCACCTCCTTTATGAATAGGGGTTACTCTAGCACTTTTCCATGATGAAGATGTTTCACAGGTAGCAAAAGACAAATTAAATAAGTCAGCCAGTGGAAATGACAAAACATGCGAAGCAAGTTTGAAGAGCTTGATGTCCAGACCATCTGGACCAGCACTGCAACCAGAGCTTAGATTATCGATAACCCTCTGAACATCAGTTGGAGAGATACTTTTGAAGCAAAAAAGAGCTGCCACACCTATTCTGAGTCGAGGTAGGAGCAGAATTAGAGTAACCAGAAGGAGTGCTGCCAATTGTAGAGAAGTGTTGGCTGAATGCCTCCGCAATTGATAAAGGCTCGCTGACAATTTGATTATTTAATTTAATATGCGTTGTGGGGCTTTTTATGGATTTATTAGTTATACTATTGATTCTCTTCCAAAACTTCTTTGGGTTCTTAAAATCAGTTGCTAAGCAGTCCTTATAGTAATTTGCTTTAGCATTTCTGGTATTAGTTTTGCATCTATTCCTTAACTCTTTATAAGCATTCCAGTCAGCAGGATCCTTTGTTTTACGGTATTTTTCCCAGGCCTTATCTCTTTGTTTGAATAAGTGTATGAGATCTCCTTTGATCCAAGGTAAATGTCGACCCTTGACTTTAATTGATATCCAAGGAGCATGCTTGTTAATTATCTCGATAAACTCAGTATGAAAGAAATTCCATGCATCTTCAACAGATGGAATTAATTGAAATCTCTCCCAGTTTATATTTAATATATCCTGGGTGAAGTGTTCAGGGTTAATTTTATTAAAATTTCTTACTTTAATCAGTTTAGGAGGAAGATGAGGCATTTTGATTTTCCAAATACAAAAAACAGTAGAGTGGTCGCTGAATGAATCAGGTAAAACCCCAGATTGTGAGATTCTGCCGGGATGAGAAACTAAAATCAAGTCAAGCAGCGTTGAAGAACTAGGACCGACTCTTGTGGGTTCAGTTATGAGTTGAGTTAAATTTATACTGTTAAAGAGATTGCGATCTTTTTGGGGGAGGCGATCCAGCCAATTAGAATTGAAGTCACCCAATATAATTTTTTC
Source organism: Gymnothorax javanicus (assembly GCA_029692085.1). Taxonomy (NCBI): domain Eukaryota; kingdom Metazoa; phylum Chordata; class Actinopteri; order Anguilliformes; family Muraenidae; genus Gymnothorax; species Gymnothorax javanicus. The sequence goes on from CM056196.1 coordinate 86,412,917, forward strand.
ACTGGTGCAGTCTACGGAGTTTATAGTAGACAGGATGCATTCAGTGGTTTCTGCAGGAGCAGATGGAGGTTTATAAATATTTCCAATGATTAGTCGTTTATTTTCATGAAAAATAATTTTAACAAATAGGCCTTCAAAATGCCGGGGATTCTCATTTGGAGAAACAAATTCTGCAGTCAGATTTGAGGATACATATGTTAAGAGGCCCCCGCCTCTTGAGCCTCTATCATTCCTAAATATAGTATAATTGTCAAGTTTGACTTCATCATCAGAGATATTGTTATTTAACCATGTTTCAGACAAAGTGATTACATGGGGTTTATTATAGGTAACCCAGGCTCTCAATAGGTCAATTTTTGGTAGCAGGCTCCTAATGTTCAAATGAATAACATGCAGCCCTTTAGCACGATTCATTAATCCAAGATAACTGAATAAGTATACATATAGTATGACAATAAGAATGCGCACAGGGCATCATTGTAGGTTGTGGTTTGTAGAGGGCAGGAATAGGTGGTGAGAGAGGCAGGAGGAGCAACAAACAAGCACACACACACACACACACACACACACACACACACACACACACACACACACACACAGGACAGGAAAACACATACAACATTGAGGAGAAGTACTATAAGGCCAAATGAGGGAGAAAGAAAAAAAAAAAAAAAAAAAAAAAAGTACACAGCTCTATCTGCATGGCTCAGCATAATGCGAGCATATCAAAAATGAAAGATCCAAGTCTAAATAATGGCATATTGGGTCTTTATGAGGTCGACAGATGACAAGCAAATACTAAAAATAATATAGTAAAAATAACACCAAATGCTTCGACCACTTCATAAATTTATTGGTTTCGGCATCCAAAGTATTCTATAATTATACTAAACTAATTATAAGTGCCAATCATTCCCAGTTTAAATAATCTAACTCATCCCCTCTTTTAGTGTGCAAAGCAACCAATCGAATGCCAACTGCCGTTAAACACCATAGAAGAAGAAGTCTTTTAGTGTTACGCTAATTTACGACATTTGCGACATGTTAAACGGCAAACAATAAGAAGGCAGCTGCCACTATAGTAGCGCCCTGCGATAATTTTGCAAACAGGAAACAAAAAGTAAATAAGGCAGGCGCCAACATCGTGGCACATATATCAGCGACGAAGTTGCACATATTGAACAAAATACTCAATGCCAGTCCGATGAAGAAGTAAGTGCACGGGGCCAAATAATAGAAGAATTCATAAAGTTCATCAGCAGGCAGAGTGTTGTGCTAGCATAGACACTAGCCACAGGTCGTCAACGCCACCAGTGTCTAGGCTGTTATGTCGGAGTCAATGGAGGAGTTAATGGAGGAGAGTTCATCAAGGAGCCTCTCAGCTTCACCAGGAGTATGGAAGAAGTGTGTCTTACCAGCATGGGCAACTCTCAACGTGCAGTGAAAGATCAAGGAGTATTTAATGTCCCGGTCACGGAACTTTTTCTTCACTGCATCAAACTCCCGGCGTCTCCGGACTAAGCCAGCGGCGAAGTCCGGGTAAATATAGACTCGATCTCCTTTGTACTGAAGGGGCTCCTTCTTGTCCCTGGATAGTTTCATTATCCTCAGCTTGTCTTGGAAATAGTGAAACTTTACCAAGATCGGCCTGGGACCCTTGGCTCTGAGGTGGTCCTTGAAACCAGTGCGATGACAGCGCTCAATCACAGGAGGAGTGGGGAAGTTTGCCTCCCCGAGAAGCTGTGGAATCAAGTGACTCATGAAGCCGAGGATGTCGTTGGCCTCGGCCTTCTCAGGTATGCCGATAAATCGCAGGTTGGATCGTCTGCTTCGGTTCTCGGCGTCTTCAGTCCATGCTTTAAGGTCGGTGTTTTCCTTTTCGAGCACCTTTACACGTTTGACCAGGTCTGTTATGTAATCTTTGTTTGAGCTGACTCTCTGCTGAATCTCACTGACCTGATCTCCAAGCATGTGAAGTGAGCCATCTATTTTCTTCAGACTGGCTCCAAGTGAATCAATTTTAGAGTCAATGTGTGAGATCATGTCAATCTTCATTTGTTGCATAATATCCAGGATACTTTGGAGAGTAATTGGCTCACCCATTGTGAGGCCAGCAGTGATTTCACTCACACAATGAAAAGGGTGTAGTCCCAAAAACTCACGGGTTTGGTGCTATAAGCTGCTTTAGTTTTCCTTTGTTGTTTCACCACAAGCAGTTCATTAGCAACAGATGATTTTTAGTGTGAAAATGTATCTCACAAAGACCTTAGTAGATAAATAATTGAGCCAGCAGACTAGAGCTTGCAGAGCTTCCAACTAGAGCTTGGAAGAAGACATAAGTCTTCTTCCAGTTATTGAATCCAGGTATTGAATCCTTCCATACCCTGAAGAAGACTTACGTTGAAACATTGGCATCATTACTTTAATAAATAAAGGCAGCTATAAAGGCAGTAACAACAGCACATGGAGCCCTGCTGGCAGAGGAGCTTAATAACTTCTTTGCCCGCTTTGGGAACAGCAGATCCTGTGCCCCACTTAACCTGGTCACCGATATACATGCCCTCACTATTCAACAGCACGAGGTGAGGCGGGTTCTCAAAGCGGTGAATCCAAGGAAGGCTGCCGGCCCTGACGGGGTACCTGGGAAGGTACTCGGGGTATGCTGCAACAAACTCTCTCCTGTCTTTACCATCATCTTCAAGTTATCTCTCGCTCAGGCCATCGTTCCCTCTTCTCTGAAGTCAGCAACAATCATCCCTGTCCTGAAGAAACCATCCTCAAACTGCCTGGCAGATTACAGACCTGTGGCCCTCACCCCTCTCATAATTAAGTGTTTTGAGAGACTGGTGCTCAAACACATACAAGCCAGCCTCCCTCCATTCTTGGATCACCACCAGTTTGCATTCAGGCCTAACAGATCCACAGATGATGCCATATCCATCACTCTCCATACTGCCTTGAACCACCTCGAACACAGGAACAGCTACGTCAGGATGCTTTTTGTGGATTACTTCTCCGCCTTTAACACCATCATCCCAGACATCCTGATAAACAAACTGCTGAACCTTGGCCTCCCCTCACCCACCTGCAGCTGGATTAAAGACTTCTTGACTAACCGTCCACAGTCCGTCAGAGTCGGCTCTCACCTTTCCTCCACAATCACACACACACACTCACTCTTCCACAGGTGAGCACTGGCTCACCTCAGGGCTGTGTGCTGAGTCCCCTCCTCTATTCACTATACACCTCTGACTGTACACCAACATTTCCCTCTAACTCTGTTATTAAGTTTGCAGACGACACTTCTGTGGTCGGACTTATTACAGGTGGTGATGAGTCCGCCTACAGGCAGGAAGTCAAGAACCTGTCTGAGTGGTGCTCTGCTAACAACCTCATCCTCAACACTACAAAAACAAAAGAACTCATAATTAACTTCAGGAAACTCAACACAAGCCGTCAGCCTCTCTTCATTGATGATGTGTGCGTGGAGAGAGTTCACTCATTCAAATTCCTTGGCATCCACATCACAGACTGTCTGTCATAGTCACTAAACACCTCTGTGACTGTTACAAAGGCACAACAGCGCCTCCACTTCCTGAGAATACACAAGAAAAACAACCTAAGTGAAAAGCTGCTGGTTTCCTTCTACAGAATAACAATTGAGAGCATCCTGTCATATTGCATCTCTGTGAGGTTTGCTGGATGCTCTGTTGCAGACAAAAAAGCTCTCCAGAGAATCATAAAGACAGCAGAAAAAGTCATTGGTTGCCCCCTCCCCTCTCTGTCAGACATTGCAAACAGCTGCATTCTCTCATCAGCTAAAAACATCATTAAGGACAATACTCACCCCAGTCACCATTTGCTTGAACTGTTACCCTCTGGCAGGCATTATACTAGGTCCATCAAATCCAGAAACACCAGATTCATAAACAGTTTCTATCCATATGCTCTAACCTCATTCAACAACACAGACAATAAACCCTCCCCACCTGCCGCCCTCTTGCATATGAACACCTGTTCTGCATTTTAAATTGTTTTATTTATTGTACATCTGTTGTATTTATTGTATATTGTTGTATTTATTTATTGTATGTGTGTACCACAGTGGAGTAGCACTCTCAATCTCGTTGTGCTGTAATGTACACGACAATAAGGGCATTCAATTCAATTCAAAAATGATCTATGCATCATGGCTACTAGTGTGTGAATGCCCTTCTTCAAGTCTAATTAGCAACAAAACATTAATTTCTCCTTTTGACTAATCAGTAGAATGATAGGCTAATTTGTTTTTAGCTTGCTTTATCACTGCATCACAAATTTATCAGAAATATTCCGGTTTACAGGGTGTTCCCGATAACAAAGGTTAATGAACAAGACCACTCCCAATGTGCCCTCCTATTCGTCCGCTCGCCTATATATACCACCTTCATTCCAACAATCTCTGCTCGTCTCAATTCTACATCCCTCCCTCCCTTCCCCTCTCGAAGAAGGAAGCAAGAAACAGCCACCACCTAGGACCCCGGGGGGCTTAGGAGCCTACACGGACTCCGACCAGAGACGCGAGCCCCACCCTGAGTCTTGCCACCTGGGGCTCCCAATATTCGCACAATCACTGATCAAGTCAATACAACATCGCCTTCGCCCCGATCTCCTTTCCATCGTTCCACCGAATACTCTCCTCCACTTTGGGAGTGGTCCAGAGTTCATTAAACTAATGATAACACAAAATATCAATGAGTCTTTTGACTTATTGATTCCGTTTTGCACCAGTGTTCAATACAGGGTTCAATACACCTGAGAAGGTGTTGCAATTTTAAATATATTCTTTATAACACTGAAAATAATTTGAATGAGTTAAGTGTCATCTTAAAATAAATTACACTGCTGGAAAGAAATGAAAACGGGAGACATAATTCAGAGAATGTTTTGGATTCACTCATTACTTGCATAATAGCCATACTTACAATATCACTGGTATTATTTGTATGTTGTCAGTGTTGCCTATCAGTGGAGTCATTTCTTAATTTATAATTTCTTCATCATTGTTGGCTTTTGCATCGGTCTTGATTATTCAGTAAATAAATTGTTAGATTGGTAATCAGGCCATCTAAAATGGGAACAAGTCAAGTGCAAAAATGCATTGAAAGAGCTCGCTCAAGAAAATCTCGTAACGCCTGCATTATACCTAGTGGGAGTGGCGTGGTTATTCAAGAAAAATATGGCTTTCAAAAATGAAAAGAAAGACCAGAGAGAAAAAAGGGGTGAAAGTATGTCACCAAATTCCACACAAAAAGGAAGGTGTAGCCCTTGAGTGGTGGAAATTAATTAGACTACCTTTGCTTTGCAAACATTTGTTACTATATCTCTGTACAGAAAAATCTGAGCGTCTACATTTCTCTATTCTTTTAGCCAACATTGACTCATTTCAGAAAAAAAACTTTTCAGCAAGCTATTCATACTAAATGAGTTGTCCCTTCCCCTGCCTGGTGTCAGGCCCAACAGAATTAGCGCAGTTTCAGCAGCCCTGTCTCCCCATCCTTATGCAGCAACTGCACTCCCAACTGAAGTGTGGAATCATTGTGTGGAATGACATGTCATCTGGCTTACTTGCAGGGGGTCCCTGGGAATTTATTTTCCATTATTATGACAAAGGAGCAAATATCAAATCCTTTTTCAATTACATAAATTAAAACTGCAATTATTTCTCAAAAACAACCTATTGTCAGTACTGGAAGCCGGACAGTTCGGAGCATTGAACTGAAGGTAATGCGGGTCAACAATCTGTAGGATTTGGATTCGGAACCAAGCGCAGATCTTAGATTTGCCCAATTTGGTCTTTATTGACAAAAGCAGAATGTGAACCTTGAGGTATTTCAAATTGGAGAGTTAATATTTCACCAAAGACATTGGCACAATGCAGTGCTGAGAATATACGCTGGTCAGGAATGTAACCGTAATTCTATGAAGGAGTGAAAGACCGCAAGAGGGCAGTCGAAGACTAGTGGAATTCCTCATGCGCTCGCGCATTGGTCGAGAAGATGTATCAATTTTTGAGATGTATCAATTTTTGTCACACATGACCATGACCTCGCGTGGTTCAGTACAAATACCAATAAGTGGGTCATGATGGTCTTTCCAAGTGACCAGAGACTCTGGCGGTCTACCACTCCTTCACGGAACCACGTTCTATTTCAGTCCTTACAGACCGCTAGAGGGTAGTCAAAGACTAGTGCAAGTTGTATGCCAACTATGTCACAAGGAAACTTACCCCGAAACTTACTCCAAATCAGTTGGTAGAACAGCTACTTGGGTCAGAGGAGGTGATGCCACGTTCAGGCTATAAAACCTGGTGTACTTACTGGGGGAAGACCACATTGCAGCTGAACATATATCAGACAGGGGCGTGCCACGGAATGCTGCCCAGGATGTTGCTACAGCTTGAGTCAAGTGTCCCTTCAATGAAGCAGGAGCTGCATGCCCCTGCTATTGATAGGCAACAGAAATGGCTTCTGTGACCCAGTGGGAAAACCTTTGTTTGGAAAGAGCGGAGCCGTTATTATTTCTCCCAAAGGAAACAAACAGCTGTTCTGAAGCCCGCCAGTGCTCAGTGACAGAGACATACTTTCGTAGAGCACGAACAGGGCAGAAGGCCTGATGATTAGGATCAGATTAAACTGAGGTGATATGACTTTTGGCAAAAGGGCAGGGTTAGGCTATAAGGTTACAAAACTATCCTCTGGGCCCCAACGCATACACTGAGAACTGACGGACAGGGCATGGATCTCACGCGTTTAGCAGATGTTATGGCCAACAAGAAGGCAGTTTTATACGACAGCCACTCAATGTCAGAGGTTTCAGTTGGCTCAAAAGGAGCTTCACACATGCCATTCAATACAAAGGTCAAATCCCATTGTGGAGTTTTCACACGGTTTGGTTGCTGTACACGAAAAGCACCTTTAAGAAAGTCCATAATCAGTCCGTCGGTGCCCAGAGACATCCCATGTACTAAGTCACGATGGGCCGCAATAGCTGCTACATAAACCTTTATTGTAGCTGGTGACTTGCCAGCATCGAACAAACTCTGAAGATATTCAAGCACATGGGAAACAGGACAAGTATGTGGGTCCAGAGGCCGATCTTAACACCATGCAGAAAAGAGCTTCCACTTATTGGTGTACATGCTGCGTGTCGATGGGGCACGGGCATTCAAAACATTGTCCCGGACCCTCTGTGAACAGTCCATGAGCTGCCGCTCTGACCAAGAGGCCACACTCAAAGATTCAGTCTCACTGGATGGGGATGCCAAAGGGTGTCTTGCGTTTGTGACAACAAATCCTGTCTGAGCAGCAAAGACAAGGTTGAGCTGCTAGCAGGGATAGCAGCAGCGAAAACCACGGCCGGGCCGGTTGGTGTGGAGCAACTAACAGGACTCTGCAGTTTGTCTCCTGGATGCAAGTGAGAGTCATCCAGATGAGAGAGGGAAGCAAAAAGGCATAAAGTAACTTAGGTGGTTTAGCCATTCGTGAGCTGGGGCGTCCCGGCCAAGGGACCCCAGGTCGCCCATCTCCACAAACCAAGATGGGCACAGTGACAAATGCTGGGTGGCAAACAGATCTACTTCTGCTTTGTCATATCTCCTCCATAACATTTGAGCCACTTCCCTTTTGAGGCGCTAGTCCCCTGCACACTTACCGCCTAGAGAGAGAACATCTGCCGTGCAGTTTGTTGCCCCTGGAATATGTGCCACTCTGAGAGACAGCAGGTGCCTGTCTGCCCAGGTGAGGAGCATCTGTATTAGGGCTAAACACTGTCCGGACCTCGTTCCCCCTTGGTGGTTGATGAAGAATACCACTGAGGTGCTGTCGGTTCAAACAAATACATGCCTCCCCTTCAGTTGTGCTCTGAAATGACGGAGTGTCAGCCAAACAGAAATCAGCTCCAGCAGGTTTATATGCTGTGAGCAGAGTTCTGGGCCTCAGCTTCCCCGTACTCCCTGATGGTTCCAGACCCTTCCCCATCCCGTCAGAGAGGTGTCTGTTGTCACCACTTCCTGCTGTGCCGGCGGAGGCCCCAGTGACACTTTGTGTAGCAAAAAACTCTGCCGACACCATGGCATAAGTGCCCTGATGCAAGTCTGTGAAATACGGAAAGGAGTGTACCTGTGGTGTGAGGAGGAGAGCTGTTTGGATTTCAGCCAGCGCTGAAAAGGACGCAGATGCAGGAGACCGAGTTTCACAATTGATGTTGCTGCAGCTAGAAGCCCTGCAAGGCGAAGCAGGGTCAGATGAGGCAAGTGGTGGCCCCTGCGCCCCAGTGCAAGGGTATCTCTGATGGCCAGCTGTCTGGTTGGGTTCAAGAAGCCAGCATTTGCCTCGAGTCTAGGCTCATGCCTATAAATTCCACTGACTGAGAGGGATGAGGGAACTCTTCGCCGAGTTGATGGTGAACCCCAGGGCGGTTGCATGATCTAACAGTCTGTGGGTCTCCATCGCAGCTTGTTGTCGGGAGCGTGCAATCAGCAGCCAGTCATCGAGATACGGAAACACTAACAGCCCTTGACGCTGCAAAGGATCGAGGGCAACCTGAACGCAACATGTAAACACACATGGAGCTAGAGGGAGGCCAAATGGTGGGACACTGTACTCTTAGACTCTCCCTTGAAAGGCGAACCCGAGGACTAACGTGGGTCGCACCTATGTGTGTAGTGGGGTTCGGTGGTGGCATTGGAGGCAATATTCTTCTGAAAGTGTGCGAAGATGCCAGCGATTAATCGCTCTCCATTGGTTCAAATGAGCCCCTGTGTCCATCGGCCTGAAGGACTCAGCGACATTTGGCAAAGATTTTGATATCTTTAGTGGGGGCGCCGGTGAGGTAAGCACCCGATGGTTGGGAAAAGCTTGGCTCGTGACCGCTATGTGGCTGCCCCATATTTGGGGTGTATCCTGGCCAGCATGGGGATGCGTTTGCACAGGGCGTGAGGCTGGGCCACGATAGGGGGCAGCCTGATGGCAAAAAGTGTGGTCATGGCATTGAGGTCGAGGAGCCTGAGTGGGGCGCCTGAAAGCTGGCTGAGGGCTGATTAGTCAGTTTCGGGTCTCAGAAACAAGCATGCGGCTTTCAAGGGCCTCTTGAGCTGCAGGACCAAATATCTGCTCTGAAATCAGAGGTAAGGCCCTCAGGCTGTTCCGACAGGGCTCTGGCAGTGAGGACTGAGCTAGCCACACCTGCCTCCTGGCTTGCACTAATAGCCCAAGGCTTTTCACCACATTCGTTAGCAATAGCACCAAGCGATTGAAGAGAGGCTTCCAATAGCTCGTTCACTGTAGCATCTCCAGGGGAGGTAAAAGATGAGTGCATAGCCAGCAGCAAGTGACTTAAGGAGTTACCGATTCTATCCAAAGATGCAGTGGCACTGTAAGCCCTACCCAGGAGGTCGTCAGTGCGGCGGCACTCTGCATTTGGGCAGAAAATCACCTGCCGGAGGGCTTCATCTGGTGAAATTATAAGAGAAGCAATGCAGGGCTCCACTGTAGGCATTCTGCCAAGCCCAACAGCATCAGGTTCCACTATTGCCGCCAGAGCACAAGTAATTTAGTCGGCTCTAGATGTCATAGCCATTTGTTTGGCCTCTGTAAGAACACCAGTGAAGTCACGGCATTGTGGCATGCGTAGCTCATCAGAGGGCCCAGCAGAGTGGCGCAAGAGGTTCGATGGTCCCACAGTAGTCTGTGGAACGTCCAGCTTTAGGCGGGCCAAAGCTACTTAAGTGTGCGTTTAATGGATGCTGCCGTGGAGTTCACTGCAGAGGCCGCGCTCTGTGACTCAGAACCACTCCCACTAAGTGAATGGGGTGAGGGGTTATGCTTTGCACCTCGCTCCTCCACACCATAAACACTGTCCAAGCCAGCAGTTAACAGGGACTCAGTGGCAGCGACCGACACAGCATCTGAGTCCGATTGAGTGAATGCGGCTGTGTCAGGTTGTGGCAAGACTGGGGGTGAAACATGTTCCGCCTCTCCAGTCTGTAGCTTGCCAGATGGGGCTGGGTGTCCAGCAGATAACAAAGCCTGTAAGTGCTCAACACTAGAGGATGGCTCAGCTAGTTTGCAAGCTTTGTCTTTGGAGGATTTTTTCTTCTTAGTTATAGCACTAAGCAGGCCCACAGCTTCCTCTTACTGTCAGTACACACCCCAGAGGGCGGAAGAGAAGCATCAGATTCTGGGTCTAGCCTAGCTAAACGCAGGCGGCGCACCTCCAACGGCATCGTATTACAGGCTGGGCATGGGTTGGTCAAAGCCTCACGCAAATGATTAATGCCCAGACTGGTTGGGCATCTATCATGTCCATCCAACACGTCCACGATGCTATGACATTGTACACACCAGGCATATTCCATCATACAGTATTGGGTTCACAGTGCGTTACTAGCAAGTATAGCACCACTGATAACCAGCCAATGTAACGAAGCCAACACTGCGAGCAGTGAGCAGGATCGTCTCAGCAGTAAGCAACTGCAATTTTCGCTGAGCGGAGCTGGTCAAACGCGGGCGCTCAGGTCTCAATAACAAAAATCCGGTCAACTGAATGTAAAATAGTTTAGCCAGAAAACAACGTCAGCAACTCACACTTAGCGTTGTTCAGTAGTAATGCCAAGAACTAACAGTCAGCTGGGGTGCTAATGGCTTAGTGTCTGTGAGCAGAGCCGGTCAAACGCGGGCGCTCAAATCTCAATAACAAAGACTTACTTCAATTCAGTCAAGTGAACGTAAAGTAGTTGGCAAGAACACAACACAAACAAGTCACACTTGGGGGAGTTTGGCAATAATGCCAAGAGCTAACCATCAGTTGGGTTGCTTATGACTTTCCGACCGTGAGTGGAGCCGATCAAAACACGGACACTCAAACTTAAATAATCACTCAAACGCAACGTACTCTCGATGGATAATACAATATGAGTGGTGCTGATAATACATGGACACTCAAAAAGTTTCCAGGCAGGCTTAAGGCTACAAGGAAATAGTATATTCAAAAAGTTTTCCACTTAGGTTGTGTCATGGTTCTGGCTGTATGTGTTTAGGACTTTCTCTGTGGCTCTCGTTCTGGGACGACATCGGATTCCTTTGCCCTCCTTTCCCAGCTGTTTCATCAGGCATGGGCGGCGCCTTTCCCTAAGGTTATATAAGCCGGATTTCTGCCGCGCCTCCTTTGCTGGAGTGTCTGTTTTTAGTTATGCACTTTAGCTGAAGATATCTGCAGTCTGGTTTTTATGACTTTCTATCTTCGTATTATTGTAGTTTCTTCTCCCTTTTTTCTGTCTCGCATTGCTTCCGTGTTGCGGACTATTATACATCCTTTGGAAGCGCGAGTACTTTCGTTTGGTCTAAACTATTCTCTTTGTTTGTACTGTGTCCGTGCTGCACTTTCTCTTTAGTCATTGCGCTTGGCCTCCTATTCCACTGGCCATTACAGAACACTCCAGCCAGACATGGAGTCACCAGCTGCAGCTACGCTGGAGAGAGTGGTTGCCGGTCAACAATCTGTGCTCAGCCGATTATGACAAGGGCTTCACTAGTCTAAGTAATCAGCAAGCTGAGCTGGCAGAAAAGATTCGCCTGCAGGAGGGTGTTATGCAGAAGCAGGAAAATATTCTAATAAGCCTCAGCGAGAGTGTTAGAGCGTTGACGGCTCAGTGCACCCTAAATGTTTCACAAGCACAATCCACACACTCCACAAGAGCCTAAGATATGAAGATATATGAAGGCGAGGCAGGGAAATGCAAGGACTTTATTGCCCAATGTGAAATATTTTTTAAAACGCAACCCTCACGGTTGTCAAATGAAGAATCACGGATTTTGTTTATTTTATCCCTGTTAGCTGGTACAGCTCTCACGTGGGTGGGGCCACTCATTTGCTCCAGATCGCTGGTTGTTAATTTGGTAGAAACTCTCGTGAGGGAGATGATTTCAGTGTTTGATCAGGACGTGTGTGGTCAGGACGCGGCTACACGTTTAATATATTTGAGGCAAGGTTCTAAGAGCATTGCAGAGTTTTCTATTTCTTTCTGCTCCCTGGCCACAGAGACAGGGTGGCCAGAGGCACCTCTTATGACGGTTTTTATTCAGGCTTTGGCAGAAGAGGTAAAAGATGCTCTGGTGTCATTAGAGCCTTGTGCTTCTTTAGATTCTTTGGTTCGTACTGCTGTGCGAATTGATAATCGTATCCACGAACGATACAAAGAGAAATGAACTACTCTGGCTCCTGCTAACAAAGGGGTAGATTCTGATTACAACACGCTCACACACACGCAACTCCGCCCACTGAAATTCCCACTCCTATTGAACCTATGCAGGTTGATGGCTCATATGAGAGCCGGGCTCGTAAGCCTGTTCGCAGACAAATAATTTGTCATAACTGTAACAAACCAGGACACATCAGACCTCATTGCCCTGAACTTAAAGGGAAATGGGAAGTCCCTCTAGAGGTATGGGGGGCGCTAGAGGGACAGACCCAATCTCCTTTTTGGACATTTATTGCAGTAGAATTGACTGTGGGGAGACAGAGAGTATTTGTTAAGGCCTTTTTGGACTCGGGGGCAGTTGATTGTTTTATGGATGCGGAGTGGGCTAGAAAACATGCCATTCCCATCCGCTCTCTCTCACATTCATGCTCAGTCAGATCTTTGGATGGTCGTCTGTTAGGAACTGGGCTTATAACCGAGGCCTCTGAATTATTGACTATGTTCGTCCCATTCAGTGGTCATTCTGAGAGAATTTGGTTTTTCCTGATTAATTCCCCGGTTTTCCCTGTTGTGTTAGGACAGTCTTGGCTGCTTGAACATAGGCCACACATCTCTTGGGGCAGTCAAAGTAATCCTGTTGTCCAGTGGGGCCCGGATTGTGGGTCTCACTCTAGTGAGATTCTAGCATGTCATTCCGAACGTCAACCTGTGGGGGAGGCTGAAGCCTGGAGTGATGACGAGGAAGTTGTGTCACTTAATTCACCCGATTTAGATGAAGGGACGGAGGAGGGTTTGGAGTGGGATCCTCAATTTGACTGGCGGCAGCCAGTAGAGGATTCCGAGTCGGAGGACTTTTCTGATTGTGATTCGTTTGTTGATATGTCGGGTCTGGAACAGGAGCGGAGTTTGGGGGCTGCTCTGACGTTTTTGTTAACCTCCCAATGTTTCTAATGACTATGTTGATCTCGCAGAGGTTTTTAGCGAACAACGGGCTTCGTCCTTGCCTCCGCATCATGCTTACGATTGCGAGATCAAGCTTTTTCCCGGTACTACTTCCCCCAGGTGGTCCCTATACTCGCTGTCTGGGCCAGAGCGTAAGGCCATGCGAGAGTGTATTCAGGAGGCTCTTGCTAATGGTTTTATTTGACCCTCCACGTCTCCTGCTGGAGCGGGGTTCTTTTTTGTTGGGAAAAAGGATGGCGGCTTGAGGCCCTGTATTGATTACGGGGGCTTGAATAATATAACTATTATGAACCGATACCCTCTTCCCTTAATGAACTCGGCATTTGAACGCCTGCAGGAGGTGTTGTTTTTCACCAAACTAGACCTCTGCAACGCATACAATCTGGTCCGGATCCGGGAGGGGGACGAAAGGAAAACGGCGTTTAATACGCATGACAGGCACTACGAATGTTTGGTCATGCCGTTTGGATTGGTTAACGACCCCTCTGTGTTCCAGGCACTCGTTAATGATGTCCTCTGAGAGATGTTGGGGAAATTCATCTTTGTCTACCTTGACGATTTTTTTAATTTTTCTTCAACTCTCTCAGAGCATAAACAACACATCAGACAAGTGATTGAGGCCCTCCTGAAAGCCAAACTTTTTGTCAAGGCTGAGAAATGCATTTTTCATGCCAAGACAGTCTCGTTCCTTGGCTTTATTGTGTCAGCAGGGTTGGTCCGTATGGACCCGAACAAAGTGGCAGCGGTCAGGAACTGGTCGGCTCCTCAGAATGTTAAGGAGTTTCAGCGGTTTTTGGGCTTTGCTAATTTTTATAGGAGGTTCATCCGCAATTTTAGCACTGTGGCTGCCCCGATTATTGCGCTAAGAAAAATGCCTCCTTGTCATTCATTTGGACCCCAGCAGCTGAAGCTGCTTTTCAGGAGTTGAAGATACGTTAGGACTTTCTCTGTGGCTCTCGTTCTGGGACAACATCGGATTCCTTTGCCCTCCTTTCCCAGCTGTTTCATCAGGCATGGCCCCTTACCCTAAGGTTATATAAGCTGGATTTCTGCCGCGCTTCCTTTGCTGGAGTGTCTGTTTTTAGTTATGCACTTTAGCCAAAGATATCTGCAGTCAGGTTTTTATGACTTTTTATCTTCGTATTATTGGAGTTTCTTCTCCCTTTTTTCTGTCTCGCATTGCTTCCGTGTTGCGGACTATTAGATGTCCTTTGGAAGCGCGAGTACTTTCGTTTGGTCTAAACTATTCTCTTTGTTTGTACTGTGTCCGTGCTGTACTTTCTCTTTAGTCGTTGCGCTTGGCCTCCTATTCCACTGGCCATTACAGGCTGGGGCTACATTGGAAAAATAGTGAAGCCGATACACACAGACACTCAACTTATACTAACGTAAACAATGGAATCCAATCAGTGGCGTAACATGCTCCGTGTGGGCCAGAGTGCAGACCTGACGACATGGGCCCCCCCGATAGTAAACAGTTGTGGATATGTGTTTTTTACACACTGGCGAAGGCGTTTACGATAATGGTACCACATAAATTCCATGTCTTAATGTGCTTAATTTCGGCACCTTGGCTAACCTTTCCTCCTGCTCCTTACGCTCATGCCTTCCTGCCGCTTCCTGCAGCCACTTTTGTTTGAAAGGCATAAATACTTCGTTTGTAGCCTATCTTGCATGCAAGATTAAACCATAGACTGTCCTTGGATTAAACGATCGGACCGTGACATCGTCACGTGGGTGGTTTATGGAATGTTGGACATTACTCAGAAACACTTGCTGTCTCAATGACGATATCAACAGCAGAATAAAATTATCATTGTTTGTTTTCCAAAAAGCATTTTCCAAAAAGAAATCTGAATTATTTCATGTTATAACGACTTATGTTCAATTAAAATGATGAATAATGTACAATGATGACATCGACTTGCCAACACCATGACTGAGAAATGAATGCAGTTGCAGTGGTATAAATATCCAATAGCAGTTCTGAGTAGTAAACTATTAATTGCAGGCTCTGGTTAGTATGAGTGTCACAACGTTGAAAGACACCTACGCTGACGTTGTTCGGGGCCCTACTCTGTTGCCGGGGTGCCCATAAAGGGGTCCCCCCCCAGCACTGGGCCCTAGTGCCGTTGCACTCGCTGCTCCCCCTTTTATTACGCCACTGAATCCAATCCAACAGTCATATTCCAACTGTCAAGACCAAACGGCGAGCATGAGAAAGAGACTGTGCATGTTTGAATAACTATGAACTTATCCAACAAAATGGCATTGGATAAATTAAACAGAACCATAACGGGCATAAACAATAGGGGTTGTTTATAGACACTCAGCTATATTGTGATTAAAACTCTTCATGACTGTCATAAATCTCTATGATTTTATGTTGTGACGTTTAAATCGTAGTGTAAATAGACACTCAGCTCTGTTGTGATTTATAAATCTTTATGATATCTTACCCATAATCAAACTGTTTTTCTGGGAGTTGGGGGCAGGACTTTGACAAGCGATTTCGCTTCTCCCGCGACCCTTTCGGTCATGATACATGTTGTGTTGAAATTGTCATGGAATGACTGTACAATCATGCCGAAATGAAAAAACAAATAAAATAAATAAATGACCCATGCATTGGTATCTGTACTGTACCTCGTGAGGTCATGGTCACGTGTGACAAAAATTGATACATCTTTTCGACGAATGCGCGAGCGCATGAGGAATTCCACTAGACTTCGACTGCCGTCTGGCGCTCTGTAAGGACTGAAATAAAACTACAATTCAAGGCAGATAACACAATGCAGGGAAGGGAAACAATCCTGCAAAGGGCTGATGAAACTCAGGAACTTCAATACACAAGGACTGCAAGCAACAGGTGAGGGAAAGAGAGTGAGGAATGCACAGGAGGGGGGAGAGTACAAGACAATAATTAAATAAAGAGAAAAAAATTAATGAAAGAGACTGAAACTGATACAGACTGCAGGATTGCCAGGAAGGAAATTAAGGAAGGAAACGAGGCATAACATTTTCCACTCATAGTTTAGTCCTGGGCACTTTTTAATTGATCTTTGATTAGTTTGCAAATTAAACAGCTTCAGAAAGGAAGAGTCCACAGTGAAAGATAATAGAGATACATTAAGGTCCCAGTCAAGCAAACTCCATGATGTTTTCATAGCAGAACTTGGAACCACAAAATAATTGTCTTTGTGTCTTGCTGCAAACAAGCCCACACATGTTTCTTATGAGATTAATAAGGTCTTCCTGGAGTTAAGTTTACCCCTACTATCACTTGCACATCTCCTCTACTCGTGCTTGCACGTCCTCTTGGCACATCTCTCTGGCTGACACAAACTAACCCCATTAATTGCCCTTGAGGTGGAGAGCTGCAGAGGGCTGAGGATACTGAAAATAATGTATTATTTATTCTGATATGTGCAGTCCACGCTGAGCTTCTGAGTTGGGTAATAGATTAATGAGGTCACATTAGCATTCTACTCACAGCCAAGAACATGGAGACTGTTGATAAAAATTAGATCAAGCCTTCCTAGATTAAGCACATTTACTCAAATACATGCTCAGGTACTTGCTGTTAACACCACATAATGGCATTTTACCATGCATAATGCGTCTCCCATTACCAGCTACATTTAAAAATCAAATAAAACAATGCAATTTATGTCAAAAAGTAAGAAACACTTACCAAATGCATCATTATGGCCCAAAGTGTCTGCTATTTAAGGCATTAGGGTAGTTTAACAATGTCGGGATGAAAGTGTAATGGCTTTGATGGATTTTTTTTTTTTTGCATGGTCCCACTGCTGATAATAATTTCAAAGTCCTTTCTTGTGTCCTAAAGCCATTTACAAGTTGAATTGCAAAAAAAAAATGGTGTGTCAATTTGTCAGTTATTTCACAAAAAATGTTGTAGCACTTAGTCATTTGCTGTGATCAATGCTTAATAAATTAGGATTTTCACCTTAGTTTAAGGAATAAATGTTAACCACCTACTGAGGTCCCAGAGGAGTCTGGGTTGCTGGAAGCTTCCCTCTAATTTATGAAAAGTGAGGAACTCAGCAATACAGAAGTGCAGAAGTGCTGGCATTTTGTAAATTGCTTTTGTAAATTCATTTCAGTTGAAACGGAACTTAACCTCAACTTTCATTATAGAGCAGCAGAGGAAAAGCAGTGTGAAAAGAAAAAAATAGTATGAAATAGACTCTGGATTTCCAGAATTGTTTACGTGCTGAAGTGCACCATCATAATGCAATTATGATTGTATAATGTCTGGAATGATTTTGGTGTATAAGATTTAAAGCCTAATATCAATTTGCTCATCATCAGCAGCTCAGTGAACAACACTGCCTTTGCCACTAACCCAATTAAGTATGCGGTTAAATGCTATAATGATTGAAAACCAAACATTTCACTTACAGTACATTCATTATAAGCTCTAAAAATGCCGTCATGCACTATTTTGGAGAGATCATGCAGATTGATGATATGTATTGATATAGCCATGAAAAATGTGACGTAAATTAAGTCTGCATGCATAAATTGTTTAGTCTATAACTGATATTACATTTTAGTTAATTGCCCAATAGGACAATACATCTTTCCTAACGTTGCAAACAATAGTCTGCAAAAATATGGGCATATGTTGCAAATTTACTGAAAATGGTTGTATCTGATTTTGTTGGACACAGTAAACCTTGAGAATTGTTTTAAGGTTAAGAATTTTCTCTGATTCAGCCTCCTTAACACAAAATACATAGCCAATATTCTGTATCACTGCACAGGAAAAACACCAAAAGTGGTGTCAACTCTTTTTGGAAGAATTTATATATCTTTCAATATTATTGATTTGTCAGGACAAAGGGGTGGGTGTAAGTGGTACAGCTGATGCAACAAGTCAGCAACACTAGCTTATTGGCAACATAACTCATGATTAAAAAAATGCATGTATGCTTATTAGATAGAAGACTCTCATGTTTGGTAATTCTGCACGACTAAACCATTCAAAAACTGTGAAAAAGACCACAATATAAAAAAACAGTGGCTGCAAGTGCACACAATGAGAAATATCTATGGGATTCTTCATACTTAAAATAGATTAAACTAAAATATGATATTCCCCTCATCTGTGCACGCAGAAAAGAGTTAAGCAATGCTGTTATAATTGCACTGCCTCTCAGATGTCATGTTTGTGATTTCCCTCGAGACAGTCTTAGCAGGAAAACTGGGCCAGTCTCAACAGAACTATGTCTCAATGACAAATTCATCCATTTTATTGCAATATCTAAACTTCTTACAAAACCTGCACATTTCTGAAGCTAAATTATCAACAATGAAATTGTAGTATATTCAAAATGTACAAACTACTGTAATAACCTCTTAAGCCCTGAGCCTCTGGCTCGAAAATGACATGCCCAAAATGAAATGAGTATATCTCTGCAACTACTTGGTCAATTTAAATAAACTTGGTATCAATGTAAAGGTAACACCTTGGGGATTTTTTTTTTTTTTTTTTTTGTGGCATAAAAATCAGTATACATGTCACGGAGTCAGAGTAAATAAAGATGGAATACAGCATAAATGAAAGAGCTCATTTCTGCCCAACAAAAATTTACTTTTATCCCTTTTGAAATGAGTCAGTTGTAGTCTGAAACCTCTAAAAAATTACATCACAGAATCTCATTATTATCTGTGCCAAAGTTTATTCTAATCATGTAAATCAGAGCAAAATTAGAGAGGAATGTCTAGGTGGCTTCTCCAAATTGGTAATTTGGGCACGTTTTCAGGCACTGTGTGCCATTTCAGATCTATCAGGTACCAAACTGTGAAACTCATTTAATTTCACTTATATGTCACCACAGGCATAAATATTATCCAAATACAACCATTTTTTTTAATTCATAAGTTTTTTATTTTATTTCTGCCAGTCCTGTATACATTTTCCCAGTCAAAGAAAATACATACAAAGGAAATTAAGTTTCACTCCACTGGAGCAGAATTATAAAACAAAAAAAAAAACAAATTAACAAAATTGTAAAAAGAAAATAAGGTTGAAAAATGGTACAAAGTAAAATGAACAAACACCTAAGCAATTATTTACACAAGAATGATGCTTCTACTGCCTAAAACGCGTTTGAACCTTGGTCTCTCACAAGAGAGCGCACCACGCTAGCTACTACGCTACAACAAATGACAAGATTCCTATTGTCTCATTGCTCACACGAAGAGTGAGTCAAGAAAACACGTCCCACACCCCGATTTAGCGTTTGTATAGCTGCATGTCTTCATGCTTGCGCGTAATGACGCAAGGATTCTCAGTCAGAAAATGACTTTTGAATATTTAGTGGACAGTTGTACTGAAAATACTACAAATAAACCAGCTAAGCACTTCTGTTGTTGCGCTCTTTGAGTACATATGAATGGCGTATGGACTCTCAGTTCGATGCACCGAGAACGCAAGGCTCTATCTCAGGCTAGGTTCGTGAAATTAAGGTGGTTTAGGGCGCATTGGAGACATCAGAGCCCATGGAATCAAATGGCCACCCGCAAAGTCTTACTGACAGCATCACAAGCTGATCACAGGGAGGAAAATACATTGCGTGCAAGTGGAATGCTCAGGACCTGACATCCTTTGAAGGATCACCCTGGAAAAAACATGCATGGAGACTGGAATTTAGCTTTGATATAACACGGACACATTGGGCCCAACAATAGCAAGCGCAGTTTACCCTCAAACACCGTTTTTTTTTTTTTTTTACAAAATATCAAAGGTAAGAAAAAAATTTTGCACATCGCTTTAGAATGTAAAGTGTATGCCAGTTGTTCTTTGAGTATGGTGTTGGTTTAAAATGACATGGCTTATACCGTTGGATTCCGTGGACTTTCCTCTTTCATTTGATGTTTTGTTTGTATGCATAGTACTAACAATCAAGTGCTGATATTATTTTATCCTATGTTTTGCTACATGCTTATTTACTTGCTTGGTGCTTGAATTATGTTCAGTTTAGGTAAAAATTTTCATCATGTGCTTTTCGCTGAGTTTCTCCCCTTTAAGTGGATATGCTGTATGACGGTGTTGCTATTAGGAAGCATGCTGTATTAATGATGCATAATAATTACCCCTGATACTGGGGGCATTCGGGTTAAAGAAGTTCATAAATAATAATACTGCTATCAAACAGTGACCTACTACACTGGTATAACATGCTTGTCACGACTGATAAATCCAAGCCCTCTGTAGGCAGCCCATGAACTAATTCAGACTAATGAACTAATCATTCTTTACCACTCAACAGCCCTTAAAGTGAATGTTTAGAAGCACAGGTAGTTGCGCCAGATGAGGCCTTATGGGGTCGGTATGTGGTGACAGCTCCTGATTGAAAAGCAGTGAGTGAACAAGGGCACAAAAATGGTAGGGGCTGTATCATGCCACACAGCATGACTTGGAAGAGAAAGAAGAGCACTTTACCTTATCTTCTTCCTTATAAAACACGGATGATCAGTCAGAACAGGAATATCTGCCTAACCCATTTTTAAAGCATTATTTTTGTCATACCACGCTTGGTTCATCACTGAATTATACTGGATTTTTCTGGTACGAATGCACATCATTTATTTTAAAATCCAACAGCTATAGAAAGTGCACCGATGTCGCTTACAGTTTGGCAGTGAGACCATTGCTATCAGCCATATATCCATGCAAAATTCTGTGGAAGTTCCCTGTCACACGCATTTAATACAATTAAAAATGCCAGCTAGAGTCCAACTTTTGATTTTAAGCTCATATTTCATGTTATGTTTAAAATCCGAGTACCGTCCTTAAAATATCTGGACTGCGCAAATCATGTTGCAGTGCCCTGCTTTCGGCCTCTCTTCCACCTGATAAAAAGTGTTCAAATTACCAAAGGAGAAAAAGAAAAGAAAACAACTGCAATTTACACTCATTTTCACCTTTTTTGTCGTGTGTGTGGCAGTTTCCTGGGATTGGGGTGGCTGAGCACTGGGCCCTATTCTCTGGAGATATGAGTGTGTGACAGGACAATGGGCAGAGGCTTGCGCACAGCACAGCACATCACACCTGCTGAGAGAATAAATAACACACTTCATTCTCTACCGCTGTCAGTCTTGCATTTCACACAAGCGCCAAATTTATCACTTTTTTGTCCTGAAAACAAAAGAAGAAAAGGGCAGGAAAAAAGAAATTGCTTCTTTGGAGGTGAGGCACAGGAAATATCTCAAGCTTCAGAATTTATGGCCACCTCTTGTTTGGCCATGCCTCATCTTGTTATCACGCAAACATACACACACTCTCATAAATCCACAAATGTGTACATCTTTAATCATATATCCTGATTATTCTTAAGGGAACTATGCATTCAAATACAATTATTCTTACTCCTGACTGTTGGATGTTGGAAGGCCAAATTAAGTGGAGAATTTGACTAAAAAATTATCCGCACTGTTTATTTAAAAACCCAAGGCATGGGTCTAATATCAGTTAATAAGCTGTGCAAAATAAAATGAAGTAGACAAAACAATGAAATAAAAAGAAAAAAAAAAAAAAAACTCAACAGATGTGCTGTTGAGTGTTACATACAGCCAAGTGAGTGTTGCATCAGTCACACTTCAGGTCAGCGATGATCCATCATTAGAAACTCATGTAAAAATTCAGCCAGTTATCAGTGGGAAAGGAGAGCTTAAATCTCAGGGATGGACTGTGTCAATTAAAGTTTAAAGCTGGCTAAAGAGGAATGATTAACCTCTGACCTGTTCATTGCATAAACCCCCAACAGCTCAGAGTATATTGGACTAAATTTTACACCTTTGGCAAAGCATTACTTAAGGGAACGCAAATGTCTCTGCTAGTTTCCGACCGATGCCGTTGTCATTTTCTTGTCCCCTGCCCATGCAGTTTAAATAGCGAACCTACGAATAGCGTAGGTTTGTTGGTCTTAAAATGGGGTGTGGTCGGGCGCATTTTTGTTACATTGCGATCTTGTGACAGCAAAAAGCGATTGTGTGATTGACCAAAAAAAAAATTTCAATGAGAAATTTGAAAAAAATTTTTAATGAAAATTTTAATGCTGAATTTTAATGTTTTATTAATGGCATGTTATTAAGCTAGTAATCAGTGGCATGCACAGATAGACTGTAGGTGGTGCTATAGCACCTGCCCTTTGCCCTCTGGATGAAGCAAGTGCCCTTTTGAAAGTTCATTTGTATTTTTTTTGCGTCAACGCGATTTTCTCTATCGCATTCTGTATGTGCGTGCGCGCAAAAAAAAAAAAAAACCCGTAAAATTAAAAGTACTGGAAAATGCGGAATCTGCACAATAAGAAGCAACAACCCCCCCGCTCAACAAAATAAGAAACAGCAACCCCCCAAACAAAATAAAGAGCATTTACCCCGCCGTGGTCTGCCACCACACATTGCTTCCTCGTCTGTAGGAAACACTGAAGTGCCCTTATTTCTCACTGAGCACCTGCCCCCAAAATGTCTGTGCATGCCACTGCTAGTAATATGCACCCACCTAAGCAGGTGTACAGCACATGTACCCTTTGATTGTTACACACACAAGGATGCTCAGCAGTACTGTGAATATCCATTCAACACAATGGAAGTGCTCCAGGCTTCAAGGGGGAGCAGTAGGTGCAGTATGAGGCACAGTTTAATTTTAGACCCAATTGAGGTTAAATTTAAAGCTAGAATAAAAGTGGAGTAAAACAGCGACATAACATGGTGTAATATTTTTCTCATTATAATCTTTATAGTCATTAAGTGTTAAATACCAATGTTAAAAGCACATTGAATCAGTATCATCCTACCAATTAAAGTTGACAGCTCGTAACGTTGATATCAGAGACGCTGAATAAACATTAATTTATGGATTTATGGTTGACTGGGAGATAATCTCTGCCAGTAGATCATTGTATCATTGCATATCTGTCCTGTTGGTCTACGCAATGCTGTCACCACTCGTGAACTTTAGCACTCGTCATTATTCAAGATATTCTGATGCAAAAAGTGGTAAGAAAGCTAATACGAGCTCATAATATCAGAAAGTGAATCAGTAGTGACAGACCATTCGTAAATCATTTTCTGATTTTCTTTAACACAGCAAATGTATTTCCCGATGGGTCAGATACTAGCTATAATCCCAGCTATGTTGTTGTCAGCTAATATTATTATCCCTTGTCTTTTTTTAGTTTTTAATTTGTGAAAAAAAAAGAGAATTACATAACATAAACAGTGAACTTAGCTCAAGTTAGTTTACAGTTGTATTAAGAGGGGTAGCTGGCAGCATGGCTTGAGCCATGGAGCCATCCTCATAGAAGCATCACCTTCCTGGAAGCACTCACGTGGAAGCATAGCCAAGAGATTTAAAGGTCCCATATTATGCTTTATTTAGTCGTTTAAAATCGTATGTCCAATGGGTCTTTAAAATAATGTTAAGAATTCAGTTAAAAAAAAAAAAACCACATACATCCAAGCCTGGTGAGACCTCTTCTCTCACCCCGTCTGTGCCAGCCTGAAACACGAGCTGTTTTGAGTGGGCTGGGAGGCTATGCTAATGAGGCGCTGCTCTGATTGGCTGCCTGGCCGCTTCGATTCCGGGGGAGGGTGCAGGCCTGAAAAACTAGGAAACCAAGTTGGCAGGTATTTCAGGACAGGTCTCCGCGGCATCTACTGCTGTCAGACCATACTTGTTTGATCCTGATTCCGACCCCGAATGGGAGGAGGAAGCAATTGAAGTATTGCAGCAACGTTTATAGCAAGATGTCAATGAGTGGCAAGTTGAAATTTTAGAGTTTTGCTCATACTGTCTCGCCTTGCATGCATGTGATTGTAGCTGTACTGTTATATATATATTATATATACCCACTTAGCTATCTGGAGTAAACTTTGCTAAAAGCTCCTGTTAAACATTTCTACTAAAACGAAACACAATTCCAACACCAAGCTACTAAATGAGTTTGTCGCAAAAACACACAAACGGTGCAAGCGTTGCTGTGGAGCTAGCGAATCAATAACTTCTACCAGAAATCCATATCCAATCTCCACTTCTTTTTCGGCTTTTTATCAGCCAGAACAATTTCAAAGGTGGATGAAATTCCGCCTGGGCAATGCAGAGAAATTGTTTGTTTTACCAGACACGTTGTAGATGACCCTGTATATCAGGCACATAAGTTTTGTATTCTTTCTGAAATGGAGTAAGAGCAAAGGACTGAGTGAGCAAGCTATTATAGACATGGACTTTTATTTTGACATATGTGCTTACGTGCACTCCACGGAAGGACTGGGCGCACGCTATTCTCAACCTGCGCGGAAGAAACGTCACAAGTCTATGGATTATTGATACAGAAAAGCTTGCTCCTTTTACTGATAAGATTACAAGCTCTTACGGTGTTTGTAAGTGTAAATTGTATGGTCGAGGCGTTTTACACTAATACTTCTCAGTTAGGTGTATTAAACACGACATTTTCAACTTGCAACATCAGTCTTTGAGCCATTTTTCAGTGGAGCTAGCTACACACGTTATAGAGCATTTCACGAAAGCTTTCACCGCGGCAGGATCAGAGAGCAAGCACACACCACGGCAAAGTACACGGCTGACCCTGGTCATGGATAAGTAAAACGATCATTTCACAGCAGCAGTAAACAAACCAAAACACGTACCCTAAACTGTGCAAAGCCAATGTCTGGTCTAACTGCAGCCTTATCAGCCCAACTTTGCAGACACGCACAACATCACTCCGGTTAGCTTCAACTGTAGCGGCTATGGTCAGGTAACGTTATGATGAAACTACCACCTTGATGCTAACCAAAGTAACACAAGCATACCAATCTGAATTACTGCATACAAATTAACCAGGAGCATTTTTTAAGTGGCACGGAACGCGAACTAACATGCGATAGTAACCGAGCAGTCATCATAACGACAGAGACAAACTTTACCCTGCAATACAGGTTTTACAGACAGTAAGTTCCATTACCGTGAACAGTTGTTGTACCAAGCATCCAAATTAAAAACAAGTATAAAAAGTTAGCTTCAAATGAGGTTTATGTTCGCACACCTTCTGTTGAATGTCTCCTTGATATTATTTACTCTGGCATATTTAAGACACAAACATTAGCAACATTAACTTAGCTACATTAGCCACAGTGCTACAACCACATTCAACAGGCTATCACATTCGGTAGGCTTATGCAGTAAAGCAACACAAAATGGTCAAACTTACTGCTTCTGTGCGTCTGTGAGTCACGGACAGTTGGTACCGATCCAGGCTTTATCTTCAGATAGCCTGCGTTTGAGGCCAGTTGTTTGTGCTAACTATCGTTAGCTGTCCTGCTAGCCACTCGTAACACGCGAGCTTTACTTACATTACATGCTGTTATATCATTACTTACAGCTTGTGGCTCTGAGCACTTGATTGATGCAACTGCTCCAGGTTTGGGGAGCAGCTGAGATGCATATCCAGTGTCGAATTATCCTTTATTGACAAAGCTCTCCTCGGTGAAATGCCCAGCACAAACAGCTAATGTACCCTTTGAGTGTGGCTGTTTGCCTCCAGCAAACAAAGAAGCTACAGTACAGTCGCCGTTAAAACCAAAGAAAAGGTTTTAATCCTTGAGTAGGGGGGCGTTAGGCTGTCGGTGGGACCGGGAAATCTCGTCGTTAGCTGTGCGGTAGGACAGGCGTCTTGATGCGCACGAAGACAAAAGAAGACCTCCCGCCGCCTACTGCGCACGCAGTAGCTGGGCGATAGCCAGCTAGCCCGGTGTTTGTTTAATCATAATTGAGCCATGAGGGCGGTTGGGGCGATTGTGTTGACAGTAGTCATGTAGATAATGTAGATAATGGCACAGCTTTTTGGCGATTTATTTCCATATATGAATGCAAGAGTAACGTTAGCCTACATAGAATATTGATTTGCTTTGGTGGGGGTGATGTTGCCGGTAGTAATTTCTGCAAACCTTTTTATATTAGATGATACAGTTTGCTCAACCTGTGCTACTATTTAAAACTTTAGTGCAGTATAATACGCAATTTGATTATTAAATATCATGCCATTTTTGGTGAGGATTTTGTTTGTCAGGTATCATTTCTGCAATATTTTATGTTCGGAGATAATGTGTACTTTTATGTTCTATTATTTTACACTCAAGTGCCGAAATATATTATTTTTCCTGTTGCAAAGCTGTAATTTATTAGCTTATATCCATTCCTATATCGAAGATTACTCGCACCCCGTCTCAGTAAAATTCATTTACGGAAAGAAATTGACTGTTTTTCGATTTATATACTGTTTCATTTTAAAATGCTAATAGGCAATTTTTAACCAATTTTTCATCACAAAACGTTTTGCATCGTCTGTATTTGTTTTAATGATTTGTCATACCCATTCAGATGTTCAAATATAATGTTTGCAAAGCTTGCAATTAGAAAAGAATTTTGTGCAATATGAATTTAGTTCGACCATAACGACTCTTGAATGCACTAAAAAAAAACAAGCAAAATAAACTATTTGCGGAACCTTACACAGGTTATTTTTAGTAAACTTACTATATATCAATCAATAAGGAAAACGCAATTAAAAAAAGATCTGCTCAATATCTTATCTCTAAAGGACAATAACTAAATGTCACTTAAAACTGAATGGCTTTTTCGTAAACTGAATTCAGGGGATTAAAAGCAGATTAAAAGCGGATTAAATACACCTGGCACTGATTCAATACAGCTCAGTTCGTGTCATCTCTATTTATTACTCATTGTCACCCTAATAATCCCTTTAAGCTCATTGTATTAAGAATTAATGACCTGCTTAGCGCGTAGCAGAAATTTTCTATAAAATGCCCAACCATAAACTGACATATCACATTCACGACTATATGGAACCTATCACGATACGACGCATTTCTCCACAGTTTAGGACAAAGATTGACTCCTTGGCGAGAGACAACCTCACACCTCTGCAGATCCGAAAACACATAATTATAATGCATAATGGAGTAATTACAGTTCACACTGTCTAAGCTATATCAGAATTATATTTAAACACGTCATCTATAATCACAATTTGTTTATTTATATTGCTGTTGGCTTTTCAAAACCAATAAATCAATTGCGGCACACTTCGCTGAAGGTCTACCCACAAACTCTCAGAATCACAGTTTCTGCAATAAAAAGACATATATTTAAAATACCAAAAAAATTTCCTTCAAGAATACAATTGCTTATATTACACCGTCGAATTAATCATAATATATTTTTTTTTGTTAATGCAAGGCTTTTTAAACCGAGGAATTGATCAGCCACACGCTTTCCAGAGGGCGCATAAGCTCTCACTTCCACTTTTACTGCAAGAGAAAATAAAAAGATGTTAAAATACATAACGGCAAACACAAACGTAATTCTAACAGTCAAAATGCCCTCTATTCTATAACTTACACACGGTACTACATTCAGTTCCGCGGAGCCACATGTGGCTATTCCTGGAGGTAAATTGTCCTGTGGTGCGGCTCATTGGTCAGCAGTGTGAAGTACCGTGTTATCGCGCGTTTGATCGTGATCGTGATAGAAATGGGTTAGAGGGGCAAAATGTCCGAGGTAACCGGGCGTTAACTAACGCCGTCTCTTCGGTTTTAACGGCGACTGTACTGTACCCACTGATTTCTGGTGGCATCGTCTTTTGGAGGAGAAAGTAGTTGTGCTTTTCTTTTGCATCCAAAAAAACACGTACGAACAGCTTTGGGAGACATACTGATAAACGTACACGTTAAATGATTTGGGCTCGTTTGTGTCTGATAGAATAAATTCCTGGGTGGGCAGGTCCAGCGCCGTGATTGGCTTTGGCTAGGTCTGTCCTGATTGGACGCAACAACCTGACGTCAGGTTTTGCCCAGATCTTGTGAAGATCTCGGGATGAGCTGTTCAGAGAGGAAATCACGTTCAGGAAATCACGTTCTCGGATTACGGCAAAACCCCTGTATCTTATGTTTAGAAACTTTGCAGAGGTTGGGTATGGACATCTAACATTATGACATAACTTATACAGTGCCGTGAAAAAATATTTGCCCCCTTCCTGATTTCTTACTTTTTTTGCACATTTTTCATACTTAAATGCTTCAGATCATCAAACAAATTTTAATATAAGACAAAGATAACCCGAGTAAATACAAAATGCAGTTTTGAAATGATGATTTCATTTATTAAGGGGAAAAAAGCTATCCAAACCTACCTGGCCCTATGTGAAAAAGTAATTGCCCCCCTTGTTAAATCATGAATTAACTGTGATTAACCACATTTTTTGAGTCAAATTTCACGAGCCACACCCAGGCCTGATTACCGCCAGACCTGTTGAATCAAGAAATCACTTAAATAGAACCTGTTTGACAAAGTGAAGTAGGCTAAAAGATCTCAAAAGCAACATGTCATGTTGCGAACTAAAGAAATTCAAGAACAGATGAGAAACAAAGAAATGGACATCTATCAGTCTGGAAAGGGTGGCAACGCTATTTCTAAGGCTTTGGGACTCTGGCGAATCACAGTGAAAGCCATCATCCACAAATGGAGAAAATTTGGAACAGTGGTGAACCTTCCCAGGAGTGGCCGGCCTACCAGAACTACTCTAAAAGCGCAACAACGACTCATCCAGGAGGTCACAAAAGAACCCAGAACGACATCTAAAGAACTGCCGGCCTCACTTGCCTCATTTAATGTCAGTATTCATGATTCAACAATATGAAAGAGACTGGACAAAAGTGGCATCCATGGGAGGGTTCCAAGGCGAAAACTACTGCTGACCAAAAAGAACACAAGGGCTCGTCTCACATTTGCCAAAATACATCTTGATGATCTCCAAGACTTTTGGGAAAATATTCTGTGGACTGATGAGACAAAAGTTGAACTTTTTGGAAGGTGTGCATCCCGTTAAATCAGGCGTAAAACTAACATATCATTTCATAAGAAGAACATCATACCAAAAGTCAAACATGTAGTGTGATGGTTTGGGGCTGCTTTGCTGCTTCAGGACCTGGACGACTTGTCGTAATTGATGGAACTATGAATTCTGCTCTCTACCGGAAAATCCTGAAGGAGAATGTCCAACCATCAGTTGGTGACCTCAAGCTCAAGCGCACTTGGGTTATGCAGCAGGACAATGATCCGAAACACACTAGCAAGTCCACCTCTGAATGGCTTAAAAAAAAACAAACTGAAGGTTTTGGAGCGGCCTAAGCAAAGTCCGGACTTAAATCCAATTGTGATGTTGTGGCATGACCTTAAACAGGCCGTTCATGCTCAAAAAAACTCCAATGTGGCTGAATTAAAACATTCTGCAAAGAAGAGTGGGTCACAATTCCTCCACAGCGATGTGAAAGACTCATTGCCAGTTATCACAAACACTTGACTGCAGTTGGCACAACCAGTTATTAGGTTTAGGGGACAATTACTTTTTCACACCAGGCCAGGTAGGTTTGGATAGCTTTTTCCCCTTAATAAATTAAATCATCATTTAAAAACTGCATTTTGTATTTACTCGGGTTGTCTTTGTCTGATATTAAAATTTATTTGCTGATCTGAAACATTTAAGTGTGACAAATATGCAAAAAAAAAAAGAAATCAGCAAGGGGGCAAATTCTTTTTCATGGCACTGTATGTATTAAAAGAAGGATCTGCATGCTAGGGGACCTTTAATGTTAAGAAAGCTAAAGGCATTGGTATTGCGCATAAACACAAGGTTAAACACCACGCTTAGACCTCTGTTTCTTTGTAGTTGGATCACAAAAAACCTGATATCTGTTTTGTTTTGTTCATTTTCAGGAGCTTAAAAAGTGACGGCTGAATCTGCATTTACAGAGGTTGCTATAATGGTTCTGATATGCACCAGACCAATTAGGTGGAGCCGGTTAACATGGACAAACAAAAAGATTTTTAAAAAATTCAAAATACTATTTAAATAAATAACAATTTTAGTGATTAAATAAAATATACAGTGGGCTCCAAAATTACTGGCACCCCTGACTGGCAATGCTCAACCAAAACAAACAATATACAGACATTATTGTAGAGAATTATATTTTATACTATATATTATAGAGAAACAGAATATACCAACATGTGTGAAATACAACATTAAAGCTTCGATGGAAACAGCCAAAATCATGACAATCATTTAACATAAAATCAATTTAAACAAAATCAATGTTTCATAACAACTAGCATTCTTCATTTCATACTTACTGCAACCACCTCTGGCAAGGATAACAGCATGGAGTCTTTTCCTGTAATTTTTGACAAGGTAAAGGCACACATTTGGGGAGATTTTGGACCTTTGCTCTGAGCAGATACTTTCAAGATCTTTCACATTCTTGGCTTTGCATCTATCATCTGCCCTCTTCAACTCAGCCCACAGGTTTTCATTTGGATTGAGGTCTGGTAACTGAGATGACCATTGCAGAATGTTGACTTAGTTGTCACAGAACCATTTCTGTGTGGATCTTGAGGTATGCTTCAGGCCATTGTCTTGTTGGAAAGTCCACCGACGGCCATATCTCAGCCTTCCTGATGCTATTCTGATGCTTGGTGGAATTCATTATGCCATTAATCTTATCCACTGCCCCTGGACCTCTTGAATTAAAACAGCCCCAAAACATGACTGACCCGCCATCATATTTCACTGTGGGTATGATGTGCTTCGCCTTGTATGCATCTCTGTTTTGACACCAAACATGCCGACACTGTGTCTGACCAAAACGTGCAATTATGGTCTCATCTGACCAAAGCACCTTGTTCCAGTCATAATTTCAATTATGTTTGGCAAACTTGAAGCCCTTGCTTCTGTGTGCTCTGGTCAGAAAAGGCATTCTTCTGGCAACCCTTCCAAAGAGCCTGTGGTTGTGGAAGTGGCGCCTGATGGTGCTTTTTGAAACCTGGTGAAACCAAGATGCTGCCAAGTTCTGCAGCTTCTTCACAGTGATTTTTGGGGATTTTGTTGCTTCTCTCATCATCGTCCTCCTCAGTATCCTGGGGGGCCAACTGCAATTGCATCCTGCAACTGCCTTTGAGGTTTTCAACAGTTCCATAGCTTTTGAATTTTAAATAATTGCCCTGACAGTGCTCAGTGGCTTATTCAATTCTTTGTGGATCTTCTTGTTGCCACTACTACATTTATGAAGGTCTATGACCATGCGCCTCCTTTGAACTGACAGTTGTTTAACACAGATAAAACCTTAACCTTAACACTTAGATAAAACTTAAATAAGTGGAATTTAATACCTCGTTTTTATTTTGGTAGGTGTTATTCACAGTAATCTTTAAGGGTGTCGTTAATTGTAAAACCTTGATTTGGAGGAAACTGATTTTTAATTAAACCAGTAAATGATTTTGGTTGGTTCCATTGGAACTGTAATATCGTACAGTGTTTCTCACATGTTGTTATTTAGAGTTTAGACTGCATAATCAGGCTGAGGGTTGTTATGACACAATTTTAAATACTATTTTTTGCTATCGTGTTTGCATCATAAAATGGCATACGCATATACAATGCCGAGTTCTCAAACTCTTGAACAATATATACAGTATATATAGTTCTGCAATATTGCGCAATTTTTCGCAGGTAAAAATGAAATTGTGCTTAGCTAGCTGTTGCTAGCTAAAGGGTTAAACCATGTGGCTTACTTTGTGCTTGGATTATCCTGTTAAACTGGCGGAAGCAGATTTGAACATTCTCTAAATGCATTTGTGCACTTTGCACTTTCATCATCAGTATATACAGTGCAGTAAAAAAGTATTTGCCCCTTGTTCAATTTCTCATATTTTTGCTTGTTTTTCATATTTAAATGTTTCACATCATCCAAATAAATTTTCATATGACAAAGACAATGTGAAGAAACAAAAAATGCAGCTTTTAAATCATTGTTTCATTTATTGAAGGTAAAGAGTAAGTATGACTCTTGAAAAAAATAATTGCCCCACCTAATACGTGGTTTTGTCACCCTTAGCGGCTACAAGTGTAATCAAACTTTCATGATAACTCACAGCAAGTCTTTTACATTGCTGTGGAGGAAATTTTGCCCACTCTTCTTTGCAGAATTGTTTAACTTCCTCAAGCCCACCGTCCCCCAAGCAGTAATGCCGGCATGACGGGATTTTCAATTGTGTGCAGTGAGCCTCTGACCCTTAAACAGATCATTACTTTCAAGCTATTCCTGTGCAAGATCACTTGAGTAATAATCACACGATTTATTTACTGAATAATCAAGACCAATATATAAATAAATAGTAAATAAATAAATATAAATATTCAATATAAATATTATTCAGTAAATAATATCCATTTACTGAATAATCAAGACCGATATATAAGCTTGTAATTATGAAAAAATTATAAAGAAGTGGCAGAGATCACTAGTGGGCTACTTTGACAACGCACTTAATAGTGACATTGCAGGGATGGAGAAAATAATAATAATAATAATAATTATGTTATTAATAATAACCTTCTCTGAATTCCATCTCCCATTTTAGCCAAATGTTTTCACTCCTTGCCTCGATGGTATCGTGAATAATTCATCATATTACCAACATGTCTTAGGTTGAAACAATGGTAATTGAATAAATTAGTAAATTGGATATTAGTGCATGGTGAAAGCTCAACGCATGACATGCATTTAACATAATTTAAAAAGCATACCAGGCGTTGAACTTGCATGATCACAAATCATTGATGAGGTCTTCATTGGCCAGCTTCCGTGAAAGTTATTAGAAGGCTACAATATGAGATTGTAAGAATGGTAATTATCGAAGTAATTAATAAGAAAGGCTATCTAAACCTTGTCTAGCTACCATCTTCAGTAACATATACTGCATTTTAATTCAAGATGAAATTTCAGTTAATTGCCATCAATGCAATCTCATATTGTAGCCTTCCTCTTTGACACAAAGCAGCATGTCTTTATCATTAATAGCTATGCAGCTTATTGTTAGCCAATTTGCTCAGTAAATTAATTTAATTAACTGTTTGATTCTTAGTTGGTTGGTTGAGAGTTAACCTGCATTATGGTAATGTCTCTGGTTGTTGACAGTTTTATTTTTACATAGGCAAACTTACCAGACCTGCAGACCTGAGTTGGCAAAACCACATTTTTTTAAACATGTTTTCATAGGTGAAACAATCCGATCCGACACTGACGCAGAAAAAAAATATATACAGTTTATACAATACTGTGCAAAAGTCTTATTAGGCACATTTAAAGCAATTTCTTAAGGCAAATATGCTTGCAAAAATGATGAAATTAAGTTTATAACAACTGAGAAATGTACTAAACAGAGCTGTAGACTGTTAAAAACTAAATCAAATGAATATTTGGTGTGACTACCCTTTGCCAAAAAATTTGGGATACTGTTCTGTTGTGCTATAGTTTCATAAGATGATTGGCTTTTTGCTTGTCCCAAACAGAGAGAAGAACTTGCCATCGTTCTTCTGCAGACTGACTGTCTCACTTGGTCTATCCCTCCAAGAAATTACAAACAGCTATGATGATGTTGACATCAAGGCTCTGTCAATACTACAATATCTGTATCGACTATTTTCAATGGAATACAAACATTTATTTTTGAAACTTTTCTTTAAATTAGCATTTGAAATTTTTAATATACTTTTTATCTTCAGGAACTCCAATACGGAAACAAAAAGTAAACATCTAATCCAAATTTGAATTTTTAAAAGTGCAGGGTGCCGAAGACGTTTGCACAGTACTATACACCATTTTCTGTGCAATGAGAGTTTGGCAGCTTCGAAAGACATTGACGTTTTATTTCACCATGAATGTGGATAGGAAAATGCTTCATTACTATTGCGATGAACAAGATTGTTAGCTGAGGGGGGATAGCAAGTCCTTTGATTGATCCTCGCAACTGCACGAATTAATGCTTAGTTGCTTATTAGGATGCGTACATGGACATGGGTTTGGAGAAATAATGCGCTTTAACGTGAGGTGAGAACCGGGCATTAATCCCTCTGATGGCAAGTCCCAAGTGGATGAGGTTAAATTCAGTCACATTGGGGAATTTTTGATTGTGCACTGCCCGGTTAAGATCATGCCACTGGATCTTGTATCGGATTCAAGTCAGGACTTTGACTTGGCCACTCCAAAATCTTAATTTAGTTTCTTTTGAGCCATTTAGAGGTGGACTTTTTGTGTGCCTTGAATCATTGCATAATTCACCTGAGTTCAGCTGCCTGTATCTCCTAAACATATGGCCAGACAAATTCTCATTGCATGTCGCCCTGGTCCTGAAGCAACAAAGCAGCCCCAAACCACCACTCTACAACCAACATGTTTGACTTTTAATATGATGTTCTATGTAAGGGGAAATCACTCAGTAAAGGGGAAATCACTTTTTCACGTCAGGCCAGGCAGGGTTGTATTGCTTTTTTCCTTCAGTGAAATCATCATTTAAAAACTGTTTTTTTTACTCAGGTAATCTTAAAATATTAAAATTTGTTTGATCCGAAACATTTGGGAGTGACAAACACGCAAAAAAAAAAGAAATTGGGAAGAGGGAAAATCCTTCTTTGCGGCACTGTAGCCCATTATGCTTTCAGCCAATGTCAGTGCAAAAGCAATGCACTCTTCGTGTAATTATATAGATTAAAATAGGGAAAAACTAACTCACATACGTACCACCTCACAATGTTAACCCCTTGTCACTCCTGTCAGGGAAGTTAAAAACAAGAACAGCTTTCAATTTATTTTGCTTACGCCTTAAAAAGGGCATTTTAGGCAAATGTTACTGGAGTGAGAAGGGGTTAAAATATGCTTGGCATTGGAAAGCATAGAAAGATGAAAAATAGGTTATTGTTGGGCCTATACGAGTTCAAGTGTGATCAAAAAGACATTTTAATTAAATCAATCTGAAAAGTGCACAAAGGAGTGGTATTATGGTGTGTGTGATGTGTTAGTGAGAGGACAAAATTACATTCGCCTGAATAAAAAATCGGGCTTGAATAAGAACTTACCCTTCTTTGGACTTTAAAGTTAAAAGTTTGCCCATCCCCCCAAAAAAAACCATTGCATTTACATCAATCATTTAATATACACACCACAAGCAACAAGGTACTGTCTTTTCAAAGTATCTCAGAGGACGCACTCCAGCAGCTATATTACTGATAGGCCTTAATGCCTATTTAAGCCTTTTTTGCACTGGCTGAACTCTTAGAGATTATGGAATTAAGAACATGGACTGCCTCTCTTGTTTTCCTGCTTTGTTCAGATTAGCTTTTCTGACATGATCAGTGTTCAGACAAGACTTTACATTCTCCCAAAGGTTCTCTCTCCTCTCACTTCAGGATTTGAGCCATAACAATTACTTTTAGGGTCAGGCTCAAAACCATGCCAGCTAATTACCCCAAAGTCCTCAGTAAGTCTTTCCTCAATGAAAAAGCTTATACTGAGCTTTGATTTTTTTTTTTTTATCTGCAACATAGTTATGTCTAACACCTGCTGAACTCCAATTGTTAATTTTAGGTCACTACTGAGAGCCAATTCAAAATCAATGTGTTGAACTCCAGTGAAGGGGCTGCTTGAATTAAAAATTTCTATTTGACAAACAAAAAGGAAACTATTTAATGGTACGTTAGGTTGAGATGAAATAAAGGTTGTTTACCTTATTTTTGTATTTTTTCTGTAACAGCAACTGAAATAATTTTGAGTTTTACAAGTGTGCCATGTTCCATTTCAATTTGCATTACAACAGTTTTGCCCAGTTTTGTTGTTGAGAATGAATGACAGACTGGCAAATTGATACACTGATTAACTGATTACGATAGAATCAAACATCGACACCGCTGATGATGCAGAGTATATCGCTGAAGTCCATTCTGTTGGAGATAGCCTATTTTGATTGGTGACATCTTTGCATCTAAATGCCTTTCTGTAACTTCACCTTTGATTTCACTCCTGATGAGTGAGTTTATATGTGTTTAAATGTGAGGAATGGGCACAGAAGCCACCTTCCAGTTCAAGAAGAATCGAGGCCAAGACATTTCCTTAATCTCCCAAATAGCCTCTCTAATAAGGCAGTCATTTAGAGTTGACTGGACCACATTAGGTAGGTGAGGAATTATTGAAAGTAAATGTGTAGTATTAAATCTCCTCTGCATGGGGGCTTTGCTTACCTGGGAATGAAGCTGTTCTGATAACTAAAAATCTTGAAAGACTTTTTTCAGTGCTGTTGTTCACCATAGAACGGTTGATTTAAGTTCATCAGGGATACATACAAGACTTCAAGCTCTGATGAAGACGTGGTAGCGTTGAAACGCGTCAGTTTTTTCCCCTGATTTGTACTATTAAAAGCTTTTTGGTATCCATCAGCTTCAGTGTTTTTTACCCTCTTCCATGAATTTATTGTCCGAGACTGAGAAGCACAGGATCTAAGCTTTCACAGGCAGATGCGCAGGGATTCTTCATATACAGTAAGACTTCAAGCTACTTGCATGCAAAGGACATTACTGAAGAGGATTGATCTCCGGCAATTACATTTATGTCCTCAAATTCAACTGACTAAATAAGTTTGGCCAGAAACTCTGAGATTTGACATGTTGGAAACTACGCTGGCTTAGACCCTAGGGCATAATCTAAGGGGGGAATAGAGAGATGCTCCTCCTGAATATTATAATCAAATGATTTTGTTCCCCCAATGATGGTCCTGTGATAAACGTAACTTCAATGTTAAAACAAGTGGTGCCAGGCACAACAAACCCCGCCCGCACATACTTTGACCTTCTTTTCCTAAATTCAATAGGGATCTATTCTGGGTCAGTGGCAATCCAAAAATCCAATTTGGGGTGAATCAGGGGGCCTTATTTATAAAAATTTGCATGGATTTCATACTTAAATAATACGTATGCACAAAGCAATAAAAATGAGATTTTGTGGAAAATAATCTAATTTATAAACCTATGGGTAAAATAAACTGCATGGAATTTTCATTTATTTAATCAGGATGGACTTGGAATTTATTGACATTGTGCATAATCTTAATAATTTCCCTTTTTTAATGTCCAGTTTGTTTTTATAAATCAGAACTCTGCAAAGAAAGTGATGTACGTATCTTTTTTGTGCCGATGCACCGTTTATAAATGAGGCCCCTGGCCATTAGTTTTCCTGCTACAGTGTTAACAAACAAACAAACCAAACCAAGAACAATACCCCTTGCCCTCCCTATTCGGGTGGGGCGGGGTAACAAAGCATATTTTCGCAGGTGCGGGCATTTCAGTTGTTCTGTCGTCCCCGGTTATAAACTAACTGTTATTCCCTAGTTTAGATCCTCTGCCTGCCATATAGGAAAATGCGAAATTGCATTTCCTGGTTGTTCTCTTTCATCAAGGCTCAAAATGACAGGAACATGAGTCAGGCACTCGAAGGTCATGTGTTTGTGAGGAAATCTTGGTGGTTGACGGTCCACACACCCACCTCAGGCATCCTCAGGAACCTCCAACTCTGCCTCCACCTGTTTTAAAAATGTCGTGGTGTGTGCAGATTGTAACGAGAATGCACTTAAATATCACCAACTGAATTTTGTACAATTTTGTTCATGTCTGTGTAAGCATAAATCTCCCCTTGTAAACCAAAGCTGACACAAAAGAGCAATGCTATGAGGAGAATGGTTTGGTGGGCTTATTGCTGCCTGAGCTAATAATGGAGCTAAACAGTCATATTAACACATCATATCACATCCAGCATCACATAAGTAAATGATATATATAAAAAACATGCATAATGAACCACTGGAATGAACTGTCATCAGTGTATTTTATGTGGGAAAAAAAATCTAATTTCCCTTAAATCACATTCATAGGCTGGGACTTCAGGGTACCTGAGGGGTGAAAATGTGTGTCTCAATAACTGGGAAAAGGCAAGGTTCAAGAGAGTCAGCTTAGAAAAAGATAGCAAAATATTATGTTAATGCCCCCATCTTAACATTGAGGGCTAATCACTACAACCCTGAATTAAAAGGACAGACAATTAATTCTGGAGTACTAGGTTATCGACCAAGGCTATTGTCTAGGAAAATGAATAGAGTGAAAGGATTCATCCTTTTGTCGGTGTTGAACAAGAAAGATAAGGCTTGTCTGAACTTGCCCACAAAGGGACTTCTTGAAATTAGAGCAGGAATGTGCAAAATAAACCCTTTGCAGAACTCAGAGAGGTGAAAGTCTTGTGCAAAGTCTGTTGAAATTAATTCAGCCCACTGGCCTCTTTTTCCTGAGCTAAGTCAGTCAGACTGCATGTTTGGGCATGAGGTGAAGTAGCATCCATGCTCCTGAGCAGAATGTCACTACCGTTTGGCCTGATTTTTTTTTTTTTCATTCTGCCTCCTTCCTTTTTCTGTGTCCCATGTCTGCCCTGTTTGAATTTGTGTGTTAGGTCAAGTTACATTAAGCATAGGGGCCTCTTTTGTTGTTAAAGAAGACAGCAGAAAAGGAGACACTTTTATTTAAAAATATAACTCCATATAATTCTGTGCTTAAACCTGGAAAAAATGTGGATTCTTTCCAAAGCAGAAACAAAGAAAATTACATTGTTTTTCATCTTTAGAGAAAAGAGAAAAGATGGTTTTGAGAAAGGAATGAGTTGTGATGTGTTAATTGTAACTATAGACATTTCTCTAATATTAATTAGCATTATTCTGGTCTTTTAGAGAGTGAAAGCATCATTCCATATCTGTGATCCTGAAAACGGAACTTTCCATGCGCAGACTGACAGCATTTGTGGTTGTCTACCACACAGTTGTCACATTCGACGCTGACAGATTTCAGTTTTCAATTTGTAATCTAGTTCCCTTATTTTAATGGATAAAAAGTCTAGTTTGGGATATACGGTCACGCAGAAATCCCCTCTGATGGTCCCGCATCATATAAAAGAATCAGACTTGGAAGGTTTTGAAATTTTGATGAAGCAATCTTGAGATACCATGTATTGAATTAATATCACTACGCATGTGAACACTACACTATGTGAACTCAAGGCACATGCCTTGACGTCATTGGTTCATGCGTGTGCGTGTATTTTGTATACTGCACTAGCATTGGAGTGGGGGCTGAAAACAAAACTTATTTTCTTCCTGTAGGGCTACTGGACAATGTACAGCACTGCATCATGAGTAAAAATGCTAATTATAGTGACAGTTACAATAACGCGCAGCTACTACCTCCATGTCAAAGTCGATTTAATGACATTGTACAAGCTTGCTCGTTTTGCGGATGAAAAACAAAAGCAGGATTTACCAAGGTAAGAACATCGGTTTCTAATAGGGATGGGTAATAAATTCATCACAATAATTTTAAGTGCAATAAAAGTAACTGCTGCCATGGGTTGGATGGACAAGCTTGCTTATTATCTTTTTTTTATGACGCGTACCTGATGCGAAGTTTAACAAACATCAGAGGCCATTCGAAATGCTTCCGGGAAGAAAACCGCGTTTTCACGTCAGCTAAAAACCAATTAGGTTGGTCAGCCTCCATCTCCTTGGCATAATTAGCCAACCTTAAATCTATTCCCGTGTACTTTGCCAGTGAAGCCATTTATTTAGCCAACTGATCAATTAAAAGCAAAATGTAGCCTGTAATGATTAAGAAGTGATAATGAGTAGCAGACAGACCTAACCAGGCAACTGTGTTAGATTGAAGGAATAAATAAAAGAGTGAATTATGAATAAATAGTAAGAAAAAACATTTCACTGAATTCCACTTCTCATCGTGGAATTTTTACTTATTAGCTAAGATTTATTGAAAATAAATTCATTTTAAGATGGTGCTGGTTTTTAAGCGTTTAAAAATATATCTGAAGTGGAAAACATTTTTTCGAAGCATATCACACGCGAATGTGATAAGAATTATTTTCGCATTTCACGCAAAAGTGCACAGAAGACCTAGCAAACACGTTCAGGAAAACCTATACCACAAATTTGTTGCATTTTTTATTTGATAATTGAAAAAGATTAATTTGAAACAAAGCTCTTGAATTTGGTTCGTTCTGAGCGTGTAAATAGCCTGCAGTGAAGGTGGAAAGCATTTTTTATGCGTATCGAATGTGAAATATAAACTGACATAAAAACATTCAGGCAAATCTGTCATATTTCATGGTCATTTTAATTTCAAAATGTGACAAGAAAATTTTGTCTGAATAAATTAGACTGTCAACTGTCTTGTTAATTGCAAGAATCAATTGTTTGATTGCAAATTGAGCAAATAAATGGGAAGGGGGTGAGAGCAATTGTCGACTAGAAGGTGATGATTTTGCAGACCTTCAGTTGCTCTGTTCAACACGTCGCTGATAAATGCTTAAGTCAGTTAAGCTATTTTCCGAAAGCATTTCATAAAGTCTCTGATTTTTGGCAGCCCCATGTCGGCGTGCTGCACCACTGAGCAACTTTCATTGAAATGAATGGGTGGCATTTTTCATTCAGCATCCAGTTCTTATGTTATAATACATCCATGCCCTAGACCCGTGTATCCCTTTAACACGGACTCTCGAGCGCAACCCATGAATTCTAAAAGCAAATTCCCTATGCTTTACATCACTGCTTGTGCATGGTAGGGTGTTTGTAATTAGACAAAATGAAGCGCTATATATATATATATATATATATATATATATATTTTTTTCGCTCATCTGAACTTTCTGGGCCTGCCGTATAGTCTTTTCATTTTAACTGTGACGTGCATAGAAGAGCTGGCAACCATGCAAACCCAAATAGCGCATGGCTTTGATAGCCGTACATCAAAGCAGTGCAGTTTGAATTCATTTCATTGGAAGAGATGGACAACACCTCAGAACAAAACCCTCTTTCTTCCATTTTTTCATTCATTCTTTCTTTTTGCCTTTCTTAATCTGCTCTTCTCCTCTGTCTGTCAAAGGTATACTGTGCAGCACCCACACCTGTGCTGGGCTGAGTGAATTATTCATCTAAGCCAAAGGGTGAAAAGTCAAATAAGCCCATTTTGTCAGCAGTAGGCAGCAGGGACGTGATGAGGGAGCAGGGCTACGGGGATAGCGACTGCCACCGCCATCCCCAGCTCCACTGCCACTGCTGCATGAGAGAAAATGAAATGTAATGAGACTCCAACTCATGCATTATTCATGTGAGAAAGATATCTGCAAAGAAATACAGAAACACTGTGTAGATTTTGACAAGGCAGGGCCACAATCAAACGCATTATGCTCCCTAAGGATTTGAGGGAGAATACTGGTCAAAAGTGGAGGGTTATGGATGCCAATCTAAAGTAAAGCTGATAGGTTTTCAAATGCAATCAAATTTATTTAATCGTCCAAGAGCTTAAAGAGAAACCCAGCATTTACACCTACTAATGTTGCTTAGCAGGTATTTACTTTGAAATATCTGGTAGAATTGCAGCTGAGGAAATGTGTGAGGACTGCGTTTAAAAGGTGTTAAAACATATGATGATGGGTGTGTATTACTCAAAAATTCACATATGTTAAGTACAGGAAATACAGTGTGATGCATCTGACTTCACTTAGGAGGATTAAACAATAAAGTGTTTGGCGCTGTAAACGTTTGCTAAAATGTTATTTTTACAAAGATTAATACCTCCATTGTACGCGAAAGCTGACTGATAGATAAGTGTCAGAAAACAAATAAATTCCACCAAATTAAACAAAAGAGTTACTTAAACAAGCACCACAACAACACTATGAAAGTGGAGAACATATCAATATGCTGGGATTGAGACCTTTGCTACAGAATACATAAAATAAAACCAATGATGAAAAAGTCAACAGCTTGATGACTTCTAAATAACAGAAATCATGTAAGTTAATTCAAATCCACAAAGAACCAACTAGCCAGATAATTCAATAGACTTACTTTAGTGCTATTTCTGGGCCATGATTTGGTTCGGCAGCAGTGTGAGGTGATGGTCAGGGCAGTGAATTTGTGTCGTAATATTTCTTGTCCGTTTCTTGGCAGGGCGCGACAATTATAAATTACCATTGAGTATGTGAATTAATTCAAATCACTTTATAAAATGCATCAGTAAAATTGATAACATGATTAAATATGTCCGATTCCTGGAGTGAATGCATCCATTCAGCAAATGGATTTTGTGATAAATAATTCTGTCAACCAACTTATGTGTGAACCGTTAGTTGCAGTACAAACAAATACATACGATGATAATTTGGCGTCTACACTCTGACCCTGACTCAACTTGTGGCCGACTGAACTTGAAGAGAAGGCACCAGGAAGCGTAAGGATATCACCCCCCCTCCCCAGTACCTCCAGGGGAACTTCAGGGATGCTGGGGTAGAAGTGGGATTTTAACTAGCAGCTGGCAAGAGTGATGCAGCAGCAGAGAGTAATGCAGTACAGCAGCAGGCAGAGGCATTTTTGCTGTGGCGGCAGAGCAGGCGAGCAGCTTAAATAGCCCACCTTCCAGAGGGCGTGAGCAGCATCTGATATGTGTCTGAGGCGATTCCATGAAGGAGTATACACCAGTGGTCACCATTCCAGTTCCTGGAGATCTACTGTCGTGTATGTTTTCACATGAACCCTGAGAAGGGCCACCTTATTCAACAGCCAGAGATGTCTTGGAGCTGATAATTCAGGAATCAATTACAGCCATAAACATCAGTGACAAATGTTGCTTTAGGTACAGTTTAGTGTTTCAATGTTCAATAAAGATTTTATCAAGACTTAATTTGGCATGTTACTGAACAGAAGTAATGAGTTCCATCTTTGCCGGGAATGAATGGGGATGGTAGAAAGGGACCCGGCCAGCCCTCTGACCCTTGCTGACCAGCTGTGCTAACAGGGCAGTGGTTTTCAAAGGGATATTTAGGATTTTTTGACATGAAGTCGCAGTGTAGTGCATGAGAGGTGATTTTTTTTTGTCAATGAGTCTTGTGAGTAGAGTTCTTGCCTCTCAAAGTTTCGAATGAAGTAGTTCTGGCTAGTTTGCTGGGGTCATAAAAATAAAAAGTTTTGCTTCCCAAAACAACGTGCTTAAAAGAGTAATACATTTCAGTCACACAACCATGGTCTGTGAATAACTCATACTTTACAATCACTTTGAACTATATCTCTCTCTCTCAGTATCACTGCGCGCTGGCTATCACCTATATCAAAGGTAACACGCTTGGATGTCGGCTGCCGCGACCAGAGAGAGCCTTAAACGCATAATTGTCCCGACCAACTTTCGGACATGGCAAAAATATCCCAACCATCTTTCAATCAACTGGGAAAATGGGAGAAACGTGACATTGTAAATTTAACATGAATAGACAAGATTGCAAACTGGCTAGCTGGCTGACGTAGCTATATCCACACAATTAGTTACACTGTCCACTCTACCAGAACTGAGCGGGTTTCTTGAGTGCATGGATGTTACTTGATGCGGTCAGTAAAGGCAGCGGAAAGTGAAAAATTTTCAAACATTAGCTGATATTGAAATACTTGCCCACTAGTGGTGGAAACACCAAAGGTGCAGATGTGCCCGAGCCTGCGTATGCTGTGTGTTTGTGGGTAAACTGCATCTGAGGCTGTGGCAAAATGACCAGTGTGGTTGTCTAAGTCTGAATAAAGACAGACTAGTATAATCAGGAAGGGGTGATAATTTTTTCTCGCACTGAACTTCACACAGTTGCGGGGAAATTTTTCTCATAACATAAGTGACAGCAAAGCTAAACAAATCTCAGTCATGGGAATTAACATTCTTTACATTTTAATCTATCAATGTTTAATAATCATGAGAATATGTCAGGCCTCCGTTAGACTGACGTTATATAATTAATTTTTTTTGTATTGTAATAGATGGTTAGGCTGCATACTTTCTCTTGATGTGATGGTAAATATCTTGCTTACTTTTTGCTGAGATTTATGACAAAAAGTATGACCAATAAAATGTCCTAGGAGGCTACTTTGATTAGCTATAGCAACCATTCTCAGCATCTTAACATAACTGAATATGCAGTCAAAGAAAAAGCATGCAAATGGGAGAAAAAGTCTAGCGGAAGATGAGACGAGGGCAAAACTGCCAAAAGCTGAGGACTGTTTTTGTCTCATCCTGCGATGTGCAGCATGATTACTGTTTTCGGGCTAATGCCACTGATTTATTGCTTCCAGCTCAACCATTTCGCTAAAGGAAAACAGTCGGCAACTGGATGTGAGTAA
This sequence comes from Gymnothorax javanicus, assembly GCA_029692085.1. Lineage (NCBI taxonomy): Eukaryota > Metazoa > Chordata > Actinopteri > Anguilliformes > Muraenidae > Gymnothorax > Gymnothorax javanicus. The sequence continues at coordinate 86,457,319 of CM056196.1, forward strand.
CCAGATAGCACCCAGTTTTTGTTCGAATATAGAGTGGACACTGACTTGGAGATTTTACACTCAAAAGAAAGTGTTTAATAAGGGAAAAATTTGAGATTTGCTTTGCTATAAATTTGCGAGGGGTCAGAAAGCAGTTCTTTAAAAAATTTTAGTATTAACTGTTGTCTAAGATGCAAGGATTCTCAGTCAGAAAATGATTTTGAAAACAACTGTTGAATATTTAGTGGTTAATTACAACGAAAATACTAAAAGCAAACCACTTAAGTCATTATACGGTTGAGCTGCTAGAGTACATGTGCGTAATGGCGCATGGACTTAGATAGAAGCACCGGGAACACAAGGCTGTATCTCAGGCTATGTTTGTGCAATTACGGTAGTTTAGGGCTCGTTGGAAACGTCTGAGCCCATAGAATCAACTGGCCACCCACAAAGTCAAACTGACAGCATCACAAGCAGATTACAGAGGAGAAAATACATTGCGTGCAAATGGAATGCTCAAGGACTGATCTCATTGGAAGCAGTGCCCCGGAAAACAACTTGCATGGAGACTGGAAAATCTAGTTTCAATGTAACATGGAGACATTGGGCTAACAATAGCCAGTGCAGATTTTCCCACGAACAGTTTTTTTTATTACAAAATATCAAAGGTAAAAAGAATTTTTTTTCCTCATCGCTGTAGAATGTAAAGTGAATGCCTGCTGTTCTTTGAGTGTGGTGTCAGTTTAAAATGACATGGCTTATACTGTTGTATTCTGTAGACTTTCTTCTTTCATTTGATGCATCGTTTGTATACATAGCAGAAATTTGGAAGAAACTCTAGCGATCGAGCATATTATTTTATCCTATGTTTCGCTACATGCTTATTTACTTGCTCGGTGCTTGAATTGTGTTCGGTTAAGGAAAAATGGTCATTGTGAGCTTTTCATCAAGCTTCTTCCTCTTAAGTGGATATGCCATTTGACAATGTTGCTATTAGGAAACATGCTGTATTTCTGATGCGTAATGATTGCCCCCAGTACTGGGGGTGTTCGGGTTTAAGAGGTTAACTAAATAAAGAGGAAAGCTTCCGCAAATACCTGTCATTAAGGTCATGCTGCACTTAATACAGACCAAAAATTTCTACTAGGAAAACTGACTGGGTCTTAGCACAAATAGCAAATTACAATCCAGCAACTTGCAACTCAAAATAGGAGGTTTAAAGACACAGCTGGGAGGGGAATACATGTGATTAACAGACCAATAAAAGGAGACATACTTCTAATAGACACATTAGTTGCTGAATAGGAGGGAGAAACGGAAGGCATTCACACTAGGGTTGTGACACTAGATTGGCATTAACAGAACAAATAAATAGTAGACTCAGGGGATGACTTGTTTGAGTTTTGACTGTCTGCATTTTTGCGAGGACCTGAAATGGCGCAGATGAGGAGAGAAATAGAGAGGAAATACTATGATGAAAATTGTCACTACTGTAGTTTTGTGAATCATTTTCAATTTCTTGTCAGTTACATATTTTTGTTGGTTTCTGCTTATATGATGGCTTGACTTCATTTTGACGAGTGACGTCTTATATGTCAATATTAAGTAATATTCTTTGGATCCCTTTCTTGATCCTTGTACTAACGATTTGAAATAGATTGTGCTGATCGAGTCTATGCATAATAAATTGCACACATGTAATTGGATTATAAATTTGTAATACTGCATACAGCCAGAAAAAACAGAAGGATACTGAACTCCTTATCGTCTCAAGTTTAATAGTAATATGACTAATGTCATATTATGATTGTCATATTGCATCTTTTTTTTTGCTTCAAAACACGAACCTAATAACTGTCTCACACATGCCCTCTGATTTGCAGGTATGCAACCTAAAAGACAAACACATCACCAAGTGGGAAAAGCGGTATGGTATTTATAAGAGAATAACAGAAGACTGATACTCAGCTGCATACATTGTTATAAGATTCATAAAAGCCCTGGGACTTTAATTCATTACATAAGGACACAGACACGGATATTGAGGACTTGGACTCAGACATTAAAAAGTGTTAGGGCCTCTGACTCGAACTCAGACACTAAGGACTTGGATTCGGACTCGGACTCGGTGGGCTTGGCTCCAGCTCTGATGGTTTCACTTATTTTCTATGCTAGCCGGAAAATGCCTCCAAACATGAGCTAAACCATGCTAGATCACCTCTGCATGTGCACTCTGAGCTCTGGCTGGGTGAGCTCACAGAGGCATGCACTGCTATGTCCTGTAAAACCTTGCCCATTCAGATGAAATATCAATTTCTTAAAGAGTCCTGCACAACAGAGGGGAGAGTAGTGAAGGGAGGGGCAGAGGAAGAGCTTATTGTCGGCCCGACAAAGAAAATTTGGAAACCCAAAAAACCCAAAACAGGCGACTACATCAGGCTGGCTGTAAACTCTACAGTGACAAGAGACCAACAAATGATGACTCTCACATTGTCGAGTCACTGAAACAATGCACATGATATTGCTTACTGTAGCTTGTTTACTATAATGGAATCTGATTGAACAAATAAAATATAATTAAGTCTTACACCAAAAAGCACAGTAGAAATATATTGTGCGATTATCCTCATGACCATATTGTTCACCCTGTCTTAAGGATTCCAATAGACCATTCCTGGTCAACTGAAGGAACGCATTTTTTTAACAAGTTCTGCCAGCAAGCCACACTAACACTATTCTGGTGTTTACTGCCACATCTAGTGCAAACTGCTTTCTCTGTAGAAGCAGAACATTCCTCGTAGCATTTTGTCAATAATTTGCTGCACGGCAATTTGCACTGCACACAATTTTGCTGACTCCTAGTAGTGTATCTCCCTTTTAGGAATGTTTGTCTACTGCCAATGCTAGTACCTGCCATGTAAGGTATGGGTTACAGTGCTGATATTCACAGAGAAGGTTGAAGCTCAAAGATAACAGAAAGCATGTGCTATTTGGTATGGCTTGGGAGGTTACCAATTAAAATCTAGCAGCAGAGTGACTATTCAACTTGCATTCCCTCTTGTTATTTAAAATGTTTGCACAGGATGAGCCAAGTGTTTTGCATGCAGTTGTCATAAATTGACTCTGCTGGGGTAGGTAGGTGGCTTTAAAGTGGCAATAGACGACTTTAAAACTTGTTTCCAAGTAAAAAAAAATGTTTCCAAGTTGTTGTATTGTTTGTGCCATTGTCCCAAAGACAACCAGATCACTTTTACTTTTCCTCAGTGCCTGACTACCACTACCAGCCCTCTGTCTCAAACAGTAAACAACTGTAGGAGTCCAAATTTGAGCTAGAGACCCCTACCTCAGTGCTGTTACAAAGGCAGAGTAAAACATCAGGTGGTATTAAGTAGCCAGGTTGGGTTGTGTTACTCACTGATTCAGTAGAAAGAATGCTAACTGGTTGTTGGTTTGAAATCCTTTCTTGTCTTGCTTCAGATTTGTTTCAATGGTTCAAAAAACATCACTCTGGGTTTAGTTAGGTTCTTAAACATCAAATAATGATGTGTATGCATGTTCTTGCCTATAGCTAGTGTCTCTCTGAGCGCTCAACGTTACCTATGATTTTTTATTCAAAATCTCAATTGCTATTGTACTGTCCTAGAATTTTTTACAATCTGATTTTTACCTAGATTTTTAAAAATCATTTTATACTTATATTTTTGAGTAATTAGCAATAAGCCTAATCACACCATCCCATCCTCCTTTCATTGTGCTGTGCCTGGATGCACAAGGAAGGATGGCAAAGTCAATTTATATCACCTGTGCATCGATGGGATACAATTTTCTCAGCCATGGCAGCTTGCAGCTTGGGGCTTGTGAGCAATGCCACCAGACTCTACAGACCACATTTCATCATATTGTGATTGGATGGATATATATAAGGAGACCACAGAGGAAAAATGATCAGAGTCACATTTTCACGTTGTGGAGAAATGATGAATTAAAAATTCCAAACGATCTCAGAAACAAAGCACTGAAAAAATACATAAGAATATTATATATATATATATATATATTTATTTATTTTTTGATAATAATATATATATATATAGATTTATTTTTTAATAATAATATATATATAATATACAAAAATACAAAATTTGCACTGATCATTTTTCCTTTGTGGTCTTCATATATATATATATATATATATATATATATATATACGTTGTATACTGTATATACATACATATATTGTCAGTGGGGACAGCCACGTTCCGACAAAAATTGTCCAAATTGTCAAATGGCGTCACATTATTTTGATTGGCAGATTGCGCTACTTGCTTTAGTGGCAGATGCCCCTGTACCCACTGAGAAAGAGCAGCACGTCTTTGATTCGTTGGGACCATCATACCACATGCTCTAAATGAAGAGATGCCTTCATCCTGGAGCCATCTTCGCACCGCGTGACCTGATATGGTCACGGTGTCTTCTGGGAACCTCTGGAGTGGTCAACGTTGCTGTACGGAAGTGGTCTCTGAGATGCATCACACGAATGCTACGGTTCTGCGCACGCACTGTCACATGTGGCTGCCCAAGTTGATCTCGAGTGCTTCCTGTCTGCAGACGTAAAACAGTAGCACAATGCACTCCAAAGTGTGCCACAAGTCTGGCTGCACTCATTCCGGCCATCAGCGTTCCAATCACCTCCGCATCGTGCCTTAAAACCGTGTGATGCACACCTACGAGTTGATTATCCCGCTTATACCATGGTCATTTGCCAGCAATATCAAATCAAAGCATTCAGAAATTTTTGATGAAAGTTTTGCACTTAAAATCTAAAGTTTATGAAGCAAGGGCTTACTGTCCTCATGACGAGGCCTAATTCTAGTCCCTTTTACAACCACGTCAGTTAGCCACAGTTGGACAGGGTGAGGAGAGCGATGGTCATTTTTATTCCCCCAGAATCCAAGATTCGGGGGCATATTGTTTTGCACCTGTCTGTCTGTCTGTCTGTCTGTGTGCAGCAGGAAAAAAACTTTAACCTGCAATACTTTAACCTGCCGCCGGGGGCATCAGTGTTCCACGAACACAGCTTGTTTCATTTCAAATAAAGAATAGCAGATAACAAAACGTTCATTCGTTAATTCATCAATTTAATTGGTTCATTTTTAATTCAAATAAGGAATAGCAGATAACAAAATGTTCATTCAGTAATTCATCAATTTTTTTTTTTTATAAATAGCAGAGAACAAAGCGTGCTCTGCTCTCGACAGTTGACAGTTTGACAGCGATGCTCTCTAATGTTGCTATGGTTACAGGTTGGCTAGCGGATGAATTTTGAACGGTGAAACTACCGCAGGTGAACTAGCCGCACATTCCACGGTTTTAATGCATACCTGCCAGCCAATCAGAAAAGAGTATTCACCCAGACCATGGTGTATGTCTTTTCACGATACTGGGTCACAAAATTGTGACACAAACATTAAAATTTCAAAATCATTCAAGGAATAGAAAACCAACTTCACTTGATTCTTCACTGGAATAAGACTGGCATATAACAGCAAGAAGATAGTCTGTTCACAGCAAGTACGAGACAATGGCATCAGTATACAGCATGCAGAATACAAGATCCTGTCGAAGTATTCCAAAGGCAGGGGGCGGTAGAAGAAAAAAAAAAAAAAAATTTTTTTTTAAAAGTATATATATATATATATATACACACACACTAAGGGAAGTAGTTGAAGCAGGCAAAACCAGTAGAAGCACAAGCAAGCGGAAAACAATTTGAACTGGGGGACACTAGCGTGTTTTGCGAGAAGTTTCAAAAGTGATTAACCCTTTACTGACTGTCCTTCGCCTCACCACTCATCCGCCTCGCCGGTAGCGGCACCTGGTTGGCTAAAGCGGATATCACAAACGCTTTTAAGGTCATCCCACTCGACCCACCTTATTGGGATTTTTTTTTTTTTTTGGCGTTTCCTGGAAGGGGCGCTACTACCTCGCCGTTTGTCTCACTTTCGGACGCAAAAGCAGCCCCAAGACTTTCGATTCCCCGACGTAGTTCCTATCACGAGCTTCATTTCGTACATTCACTCTGTACACCACGTTCGACCGGCCTCAATACAAGTCTATCTCAGCGGCATCGACTACTTCGTCAAACCGGCCACTGGTTATCCGTGCCCGTCAATTTCCCACATTCAAGTGCAGTCACTACTAAAGGTTTACGTAAACAAGAACCTCTCGCTCCGGCCAAACGTTTACCCCTAACGGCAGACCTCCTCTCTCACTGTACCCAGACGCTGCGCTCAGGGTACCACTCTCCTCCCACGGATTCCACTCTAGAAACCATGTTCCTACTAGCCTTCTTCGGTTTTGAGATGCTCCGAGTTCGCTCCGCTCTCCGCTAATTACAAGAGGCTCCTCAGAGCCTGTACTTGGGCCAGGTCTAGGCCTGGGCCAATCGCAAAACCACGCGTGCGCATTAGCAGGACAATTGCTACCCGGAAAAAAAAACAAGAGGCTCCTCAGAGCCAGGGGGGTGTACTACGAAGCAAGATAAGTGGGTTAGCGAGTATGTCGAGCCTAAACCTAGGATTTTCAATGTCATGAAGGTGCCTCTCTTTTAACGTGCCTAGATTAGCATGGTAACTTACGCTGCGAACTTAACCTGGTCGGGGGCAGGTTATGTGCCGAGTTTCGGCTGTAATCGGCTATACACGTGCTGCCTTATCAGTAAACACCTCCTTTAAAGTTGGCATCACCTTTCTTGAATAATCCTGTGGACTTTGGTGCCCAAAATGTAGGCGGTTCTCTTCGAAGGGAGACGGGCATGACCTGTTTGCTTTTTCTGACGATATTCTCTATGAACGCTACAGATTGTCAGCTGAGGGCATTCGCTACTTATGCGATCTACTGGAGCCATATACTGGCAATGTAGCAAAGAGAGGCACTTAAGTTGCACGAACAGTATGCATAACGTTGCGTTTTTTTTGGCCACTGGAACCGACAACATTCAGGAGGTAGTGCAGAAAATCTGAGCAAGAATATTGTATGCTGCGCTATACATTTTACACAGCATACCATTAAAATAATTGAAATAATTATGAAAGCAAAGCAGCATAGGGCGTACTACTTTAAAAAATGTTCTCATGCTTTGTTTTAACTTGCTGCCATGTCCTCTTGACAGTGCTGGTACTGCAACTATTAAAGCGTATTCAACTATGAAATAGTATTTTATGCGGCAGGACTGCTGTAAATTTGCAATGGTGCAACTGGTTAGGGTTAGTGGCGGAATACGATTTTATTAAAATCATGCTGTATAAAAGAAAAGCAATGGAAAAAATACTTTAAACTAAAAACGAAGAAATTAGTGAAACAGAGTTTATTATTTATCAGTCAGATAATATTCAATATATAATGTAATTTCACTTTGTTTCATTTGGCCGAGAAACTAAAGTGATTTCCACTAGTCCTTACATCAGAGGACTTATGCATTTACATGGTCAGCAATTTTCCAGCAGAATTCCTCCCTGGCCTTATTACAACCAACAAGAATACATATACTAACATAAACCTCAATTACAATTTCCCGAGAATCTATGCGCATGCATAATTGTGCAGTCTTTCAAAGTGTCCAACCAATCAGTGTAAAAATTCATATATCTCCCATTAAGCCGCTGGGGCGCCCCCTGGTGCCGCGGGGGGAGACATCGCGCAGTCTTTCTGATCCTGGATCAGAGATAGCTGATAGGTCATTTTATGAGGGGAAATACGGAAAACTGACACACGGAGCGCTCACGGCGTTAAAAGCACAAAGCCAAGGTTAACAAAGAAAGATTATAACCACCGTTATGATACCAATTATCTGTGATTGCGAGGTCAGGGTTTGTTGAACCGGCTTACTGAAATAAAGGCTGTCTATGGTGAACTTGCTTCGTAGCATACCCCCCCTGTACTCGGGCCGGGTCTGGGCCTGGGCCAATCGCGAAACCGTGCGCGCGCATGAGCAGGAAAATCGCAACCCCGAAAAAAAAGAAAGAAGATCCGGAGCCGAAACTTAGACTCGTGGCCTACCGGCCCGAGTAATAATCCACCTGGCCACGCCAGCCTGAACGACATCTCATCCTATGCCACCGACTGTCTCACGTTCAAGATAAAGAGTAGTTAAACGGATCAGTTCGGCATTTCTCAGCCCACATTCTTATTCTGCCTTGACTCTGCCCTCAGTCCGTCCAAGCCAATATCAAACTACATCACCCCAAGACACAATAATCACGCTTGTCCCCAAGACACATCATTCATGACCAACACGCCATGTTTGAATTAGATTTGCACCATCTTCGACATGACACTTCCTGGAGCTACAGACATCCCCGTTTAAATGGGCTTTAATTGAACTCTATTGTCATTTATTCTATTATTACTTTATTTTACTATTACTTAGCTAACCCGCGGACTATGGGCTTCTCCACCATAGCCGGGTTCCTCCTGAGATTTCTTCCCACTGGGGAGTTTTTTCTCACCACCACTTGAGGATTTTTCTCCCTACTGGGAGTTTTGCCTCAATTGCTTAGTGGGGATTAGGCTGGGCACTGCCCCTTCATTTATTTAATCTCAACGTAATGTGTCTTTGTGACAATCTATCCGTGAAAAGCGCTATACAAATAAACGGAATTGAATCGAATTGAATTATATTCAACATTTCGCCCAAATACTTCCCTGGGCATTCTTTCGCATCGGCGCTGCTGCCATAGTATCCAAGCGAGGAGAGCCGGACCACCTGATTAAAATCCTCGGCCGCTGGATGTCAAACTCTAATGCAAGCAATATTCGCAATTATATCAACGACGTATGTAGAGCCATCTATTGTCCATTCATTAACACCTTTTGGGGGCTTAGGAGCCTACACGGACTCTGACGAGAGACGCGAGCCCCACCCTGAGTCACGCCACCTGAGGCTTCCAATGTTCGCACAATCACAGACCAAGTCTATACAACATCGCCTTCGCCCCGATCTCCTATCCATCGTTCCACTGAATACTCTCCTCCACTTTGGGAGTGGTCCAGAGTTCATTAAATGACATTTAATGGTTTGGACTTCTGCAGTAACTTAAGCAGCAAGATTTGTTTCATTCTCTGGTGCGGCAATTCAGCTTGTATTGTGAATCATTTGTGTTCTACACTGCTTGTCCATAAGTTGTTGCCGTTTGGATTCAAATAAACAAATAATACGATCGGGTCATTATTGCAGCTATTACAAGCCTATGTTTCAGCTGGCAATAATTATTTTAACCCTGATGGATTTCGTGCGTAGCTTCTCATTTATTTAAAAAGTCATGTCGGAAGATTCAAAGGGGGTTAATTATAGGCCCTCACCATCATTAATAATAAGTCATCATAAATATTATTAATAAGACAAAAAGAATCCACAACGATGGGTTATGACCGTTTTTTTAAGATAAGGAAATGCACCATACCACTATGGAAATCTTATAAAGTGTAGTTTGTTTGCTGAACGATTTATTGGACTGCTATTAGTCACAAGCATTCTGCTTTATTTTTTGAAGATATCCTACAAACCCATGCGTACACTACTGGTCAAAAGTTTTGGAACACCCCAATTTTTCCAGTTTTTGTTGAAAATTATACAGTTCCAGTCCAATGAATAGCTTGAAATAGCTTGGTACAAGGGTAAGTGGTGAGCTGTCAGAAGTTTTAAACAAAAGTTAAGGCAACCCCGGTTTTTTGTACGCCGTCAAGTAGTTGAAAGGATGGTTCCTCAGTGTGTGACATCAACTGTCAAACATGGAGGAGGAAGCGTGATGGTCGGGGGCTGTTTTGCTGGATCCAGGGTCAGTGACTTACAGACTGAAAGGCGCCCTGAACCAAAACGGCTACCACAGCATTTTGCAGTGCCATGCAGTACCCTCTGGTATGCTCCTAGTTGGTCAGGGGTTCATCCTACAGCAAGATAATGACCCAAAACACAAGTCCAAGCTCTGCCAGAACTACCTTAGGAAAAAAGAACAAGATGGTAAGCTTGAAAACATGGAGTAGCCAGCACAGTCTCAAGACTTAAACTCCATCGAGATGGTTTGGGATGAACTGGACAGAAGAGTGAAAGCAAAGCAACCTACAAGTGCCACACATTTATGGGAACTTCCGCAACAGAGTTGGGAAGAACTTTCTGAAGAATATTTGATTTCCATTGGAGAAAGAATGCCACCAGTGTGTTCAGCTGTTATCTGTTATCTGCCAAGGATGGGTACTTTGAGTCAAAAGTTTAAAATAAATTTTGGTTCATAAATTGATTCCATGATTTCTTTTTTAACTTCGATTGTTAATTTGTTCTATCATGTCTATGCTTTCATTCAATGAGACATTAAACTGCATAATTTTTGATTAAAAACTGGAAAAATTGGGGTGTTCTAAAACTTTTGACCGGTAGTGTAGTCATGATGTACTTTCTAATTGTAATAAAACAAAATATAACGCGTTGCTGAATACCCCTCGGCCTGAACAAGACTTCCTGCCTCAAGGTCACAGTGTTAAGGTGAAAGGTGTTATGACTTAAAAATCACAACAAAGAAAACCAGCAATGACAACTTAAACAAATTTATTCTTCACTGATTATACAAAAAAAACTACAAATAATCCACTGTTAAATCCTATAATAACACTCTAACCGAATCACAGTGATTAAGTATAAAAATGATGACAAACATTTCCCCTAACTAGCGTCAGCAGGGTCGGAAGACGGATAGCGTTTTATCTGGAGTAATGTAATACGCTATAGCACGCATGGGAGGATAATGCTGCTTTAACTAGCTATGACATAACATGTCTCAGGCTGAACTGTCAGTTTGTTCTTTAGGTAAAAGAAGCTGCTAATCAATGGTGAAAGAGGTCGTGTGTGCGAGATGGCGTTTAAAGTGACAAATCAGGGCTGTAAGAGCTTATCCAGTAGGCATCATAGCTAGCTAGCTGTACCTAAGCGATTGCTTTTAGACTCACTTGCAAGCTAGCTAACGTCTCTGAAATCTGCAAGCACACTTGGGTTGCAGTTGCACAACACTGCCGCGAAGCCTCGGATAAGTTCATGCATATTACAGCTAGCTCAGTTAATAGAGTTGGGGCAAAAATCAAATCATATCGCTTTAATGTGATGATCATTTACCAATATTTTCCTTAGTTAACGTTAGCTAGCATACTAGCTGCCAAGATGGCTACATCCAAAGCGCAACATAGCCTAATGCGCGATGGCACACAATACATAGCAGCGTAGCCATCATGACATTATCAGTAAGCCTCCGTGCGTACAAGCGCTACCCAGAAGCTGATTGGTTGGTATGCAAATGAGGAACATGGTTTCCGCTCGCGCTCCTAATGAGTGACGTCCTAGCGGAAGACCCGCCTTGATGAGACGCTGACAGATTGCATTTTAATTTTCATTGTGTCCCAAAAAGAGCGTGGTGACATGTATTTGAAAATGCAATGGACTGGGAGGCGCTGCTTCCCTTACTGCGTTTGAATATTGTCCCATGTATTGCAGGCTAAGTCTTTGAAAACGAAATGTCAAATGTCGTCATCATTACTATATCATCATTATTTCCAAGTGATTAGAAAACAGCATTTTCATTATCATGTTGACCCTAAAAGAGCGTGATGACATGTAAATGTAAATGCAATAGGCTGGGGGTGCTGTTTTGCTTATTGCATTTGAATATTGTCCACTGTATTGCAGAGCATGACTTTGAAAATTAAATGTCAATCAGCATTTCATTATCATTTGAATATAGTCATAGATTTCCCATATGTGTATGTGAAAATGAAAGTGATAATTGGATTAATGCATTTTCAATTTAATATTGTCTCAAATAACTCATTCATAAGTGGAAAATTATAATGCAATAGTGGGATTACATTTTCATTTGAATATTGTCCACTATGGGCTTCCATAGCAGAGCAAAGGTGTTTAAGGAGTCATTCAAGGAAACATGAAAATCAATAAATTGATGTGTATAATCAGAGACTATAAAACAAAATATGTTTTCGGTAACCGTCATGATTTAGTGGACACAAAATGATTTTTTTGTGTTTGAATTTATTAGTCTCAAAAACGACGGAAATTAGCTGGGGGGGGAGTTGGTTCATTGGCATAAGGAAAATCAGTTCTTCTGCGGAGTAGCAGTACATTTGAGCAGTGCCACTCACTCAAGACCTGCCAGCCGTGGTAACGGTCGTGAGCACAGCGGACAAGTTGGGCAATGACCGTTAACCGATAATTTCAGTCTGATATTGTCTTATATTCTGACTAGAAATGTTTTGTAGTGAAGTGGAATTTATTCACTGGACTGTGAGTGAATAACACACGGGCAAATCTACAGGATATAGTCTAATTTTATTTTCCAACATCCTTTCAGTTAAAAACTGAATTTTTATGTCACATTTTGGTGTCCTCTTTGAGCCAAAAAACTTTTTAATGAACTTAATTTAAAAAAAAAAAAAAACTACTTGGGTTCAAACTATATCTCTAACATTTGCTTGACAAAATATTCATGAATTAAATGCATCAATCATTACCAGCTGATAATAAAGCAATGAACAATAACTGTCCCAAAAATCTCTCAAGTATTGTGAAAAACACACACACACACACACACACACAAACACGCATATATATATATACACAGTTGCAATCAAAATTATTCAACCCCCGTTGCAAATTAGGTTTACTGGCAAAATTTACAAATTTTCAGCTGTTTGCAATGAACAAATCAAACAAGAACAATTTAAATGGCTCAACACAACAAATATTACAAGTAGCTTCTCTAAATTCAACACAAAATGCCACTTTTAATGATTACTGCAGGCTGAAAATTATTCAACCCCTTCATGACAAGCATCTTTAATACTTAGTAGAAAACCCTTTTGCCGCTATCACCTGCTGGAAATGCGATGCATAGGCAGATGTCAGCCTTTGGGAGCATTCCCAATGAATCTTACCCAGTCCTCATGGACAATGGCCTCCAGTTCACTAATATTTTAGGGTTTGCATGCTGCAACTGTCCTCTTAAAATCCTACCAGAGATTTTTTTTATGGGGTTCAAGTGAGGCGACTGTGATGGGCACCCTAGGATCTTCTCAGACTTCCTCTGAAACCAAGCCTTGGTGGATGTTGAGGTATGCTTAGGATCATTGTCCTTTTGGAAGGTCCAATGATGCCCAAGCGTCAGCTTCCCTACAGACGGCATGACATTTTCTCCTTGGATATCCTGGTACTTAACTGAGTCCATCTTGCCCTCCACATTTTGCAGATTTCCTGTGCCAGAGGAAGCAAGGCAGCAGAGCATCAAAAAGCCCCCACAGTTAGGGTTTACTTTTCAGCATATGCTTCTTTATTCCTCCTGCAGACATACCACTGATTCATAAGCCTGAAATATTCTAGTTTTGTGTCATCACTCCACAGAACAATTGTAATGGCTGGTAGAAGTAGGAGGCCAATCGCAGCGACAAGAAGGAAACAAGCAGCATGGACACAAAACAAACACAGAGAATAATACAAACCACCGGAAAGTGCTCGCGCTTCAAAAGGACTTATAATAGTCTGAAACACAGAAGCAAAGCGAGATAGGAAAAAGGGAGAAGAAACTCCAATAATGATGAGAAGATAGAAAGTCAAACAAATCCTGACCACAGATATCTTCGGCTATAGTACGTAGCTACAAACAGACGTGACAAACATCCGGCTTATATAGAGTCCTGGGAAGCGCCGCCCCAGTTTAATCAGCCAGCTGGGTAAAGAATCCGATTGAAAAGGAATACGATATCGTCCGGGGACGAGAGCCACTGGCGCCGGAAAGGGGGGGGCCAGGGGGCCATTGGCCCCCCCACTTTTACCCTCCTCCCACTTTCTTTTTAAGCCTAAACAGTTTAGGAGGTTTGCGCGTGCATAGTCTATTGTCACGCTGGGCTCTAAATTCGTAGACCAGGCGCAGGCGCGGCGAATGGGGGGTGCGCCGCGCCAACGGGGTGTGTCCAGGCGTATGTTGCAATTTCGTGCCCCGTGCAGCCTGGCGCAAGTACTCCTCTGTCCCGCCTCGGTCCCTCCTACCGGCGCAAGTGGCAAAGAGGGAGGAGAAAAGGCTTAAGTGTGTTTAACACAGTCGAGTCAAATCTTCACCAATCAAATGAGCTCCTCTCCTCACCTTTAATGTGTTGGAATATAGAAGCCTCTTTCCTATATCTGCATGATGCGTTAATGTTGCATTTTACTTTGCTGCTTCAGGCATGTTTTCTGGACCGCTTACGTCTATATTAAGCATTACGAATATGAGTTAGCTGGCTAGCTAAGGCATTCGCGAATTATTATCATTAGGGAACTTGAATGGAATTACCACGAAACTATGTCAGATCATTCAAACTTATGAAGTTGGAATGAAATACGACGGTTGCTCATTTATTTCTTCTGCCTGCGTCATTGGGAAGAGAAACGATGGATAGCCTGTTCCTATTATTACACCCTGTTGCCGCTTAAAATTTTGGGATTAACATGCATGGACAACAATGCAAGATACGTTACACATTTATTTTCAATATGTGATCTTAACTCAGTACGAGATCATAGTAATCAGGCTGTATTCCTTTCCCCCACTAAAAATGATAAAACCTAAGTGACAATAATAGTATTAAGCTGCTTGCACACTGGACGCGAAACGAATTTTTCGCACGACAGATTACATTCAGAGTCAATGCAAAGACGCGAATACACGCGTGTATTCGCGTCTTTGCTTTGACTTTGAATGTAATCAGTCGTGCGATATTCGTTTCGCGTCCTGTGTGAAAGCAGCTGAAGGGCACATACCCACATAGCCTACACGCGCACTCACGCGCCCATATGTACACATCTCTCTCTCTCTCTCTCTCTTTGATCTGACATCAGGACAATCGATATAGATAATATAATTTATGTGCTGATTCAGATAGTTACATTAAATAGTGGTTGCTGTAATTATTTATTGCATTGAAATGCGCCTGACATTCTGGAAACCTGCCTGTGAAGTTTTCGGTGACGCAGCGCACTGTGCGCCGGTCAGCCAAATTACCACTGCACAGAAAGTAAACCAGGTTGGAGCTGGCGAGCTTTCTGCGCAACTGCAGCGAAGCCTTTTTCTACGAAACTGTCACTGCGTCTTGATGAATATGTGACACCTCCCCCTACTACGCCGCCACACCCATCTCGGCGCACGTTCGCTTCTACCAAAGGCTGCGCGACGGTGTTGCACCTCACGAAATTACCACTGCGCGGGCTGCGCCGAACGAAATTACCACTGCGTGGGCTGCGTCAAGCTACGCCACGCTGCGCCACCCTGCGCTGCGCCAAGAAATTAGAGCCCGCTGTCTTCAATGGGCATCATTTAGGCACAGCGCTTCTCTGCCCAGTGGCGTAACAATAGGGGGCGCAGCGAGTGCAACAGCACTAGAGTTAAGTGGCGGGGGACCATGATGGGCACACTCATGACGGTGGCGGGCAACGACAGTTATCAGTATAAGTAAGTTTAAAACGTGACATTTACATACCAACTAAGATCTGCAAATGATACACCTGTAAAGGATAATTGTGCTCCTAGGTATTTATACCATCATAACTGCATTCATTTCTCAGTCATGGTGCTGGCAAGTCGATGTCATCATGGTACATTATTCATCATTTTAATTGAACATAAGTCGTTATAACATTAAACAATTTAGATTTCTTTTTGGTTAATGCTTAATAAAACAAACAATGATAATTTTATTTTGCTGTTGATATCGTCATTGAGACAGCAAGTGCTTCTGGGCAATGGCCATGAGCGTGAGCGCAGATCAGCTGTTTTTACGATGTCCACTCGCTCGCTTATTATTTATTGTTCCCACAACTTCTTGCTGTTCACAAAATTTCAGATCATCCCAATAAAGTTATGTTAATGTGTCGTTCATTTGCTCATTTTGCCGTATTGTTCTTGATGATGACCATTATTAAGAAATAATTTTAAGACGATAATGTTAAGAAAGAAATAGGAAACTTTATATATAGAATGAAATAGTGTAGTAACCCTTAGGGCTCTCTTTCACACTGCCTTACCCGTTGCCACTACCCGCAACCCGTGAATTACGCATTTAGCAGCTTCCACTATCCCTAAACGATATCTTGCGGCCACACTACCCGCTATGCATTATGCCGAATCCTTTATTTGCGCCTGGAGGTGTGCCCGTGGGCGTGTTTATGCGCTTTCCCTACAATTGCTATCTTGACCACACACGTTAGGGAAAGCGTATAGCGGGTCTTAAACCACCCGCTACCCGCATTTTGAAAGGAACGGGCATAGACTCCAAATGCAGTTCAGCATCGGCAGGGCGTTTATTGGGATTAACCAAGCTCATGGTCAAAACAGAAATGGATCAATAGCCAGGCAAACAGACAAATGCAGACTGGGCAGAATCGAAGTCAGGGGACAAGCAAAATAATCCAGTAACCAGAGAATCAGTCCGCACAAAAGACAGTAACAAAGGGGGCTGAAACTAAGGGAATGGAAGGGGAAGGAAAAAGGGAGTTGGATGGGATAAGGGAGAACACAGGAGATACTAAACAGATAGGTACAAAATGGGGATCAGGGAGAACGAAGTACTAATCAACCAAACCGCAATCTCACAACGCAATACAAACAATCAAATACAAGACTTACGGGAGAATCACAAGAACGAGCTTTCAACAATCGAAACGAGAAAATAGCGCAGAAACGAGACTGACCAAGAGCGAGCTGTGGTAGAAACAAGTCGACAAGAAGCAGGAGGAAAGTGGGTCTTTTATACACAAACAAATTAAGTGGAGGCCCAGCTAAACTCAGAACAGGTGAGAGGAGAGGCGGATCTAGAAAAGCAAGGACGGTGATAGGAGAGAGAGAGGAAGTAGGTGGGATCCTAACTTTGAACTAACTAATCACCCGTGCCTAACTGAACTGCTCTAAGTGTGGATAGTCCAATCAGAACAGCAAGAGAGAAGGAAGAGGAATTACCAAACCGAAATGGAAATAAAAGAGTGAGAATCTTTTAAAGACACCACACAAAGAAGCAAGAGGAAAGTAAGACATGAGACTGCAAGCATTCATTCTCTAAACATGAAACATGTAACTCAGAATAAATATATAAATAGAAATACTAAAAAACTAAGAAACAAACTAAAACCAGAAACTAACTAAAAACAAACATACAAATCACTGATCTCTAACACATTTGGGCTTTCACAAGAGCGCTATGCACTGGCACTCAGCAACGGAATTTTTTTTTTTATTCCAGCGAGAGCGGCATTTCAGAACTCTCTTGCGAATGAAGGTAATTTCGGCGACAAGTATGTACACCTGTTTTAGCAGCACGGTCACGAAACTTGCTGTAAAAAAATAGACAGCTGTCCGATTGGAAAATGCAAACGGACGAAACCACGTACTAGTCACCAGAATTACCTTCATTCGCTGAAGAGTTCTGAAATGCCGCTCTCGCTGGGGGGAAAAAAAAGTTACGTCGCTGAGTGCCAGTGCATATACCTAATTTTATTTGCCTAAAATGTGATTTTGTTCTATGCTTCATTTTAGAGGGGAGAGGGAGATGGAAGTGCATGGCGAAATGCATTTTTTTTTTTTTTTTTTTTTTTTGAAGTTTCCATCACAAAAGGGGTAGGCTTGATTTTTTTTTTTTTTTTTTACCACATACCAAACATTAAACAATATGTCAATGTCAAATAATAATAATAATAATACTACAATTCATGATTAACTTAACAAAAATAGATCCTCCCCTGACTGGATTTGACCTCATGCACGGGCAATTTAACTTCGTCAATGGAGAAACGTGGCGACCTTCCTCTCTCCATCAGGGATTTCGGTTTGAGGATTTGGGATAGCGCAGCCTGCTCCAAAAGGCAGTGGCACCTGGCACACTGATTGGTTTAACTGGCGTAACGCCCAAACCACGCCTATGCATAATGTAACGGGTAGCGCTGGTGTTTTAGGGATATAGGCAGGTGTGCAAGATAGCAACTTTCGCGGGGGAACGCCTCTTACGCAATGCGAAATCCTCAAATAACGGGTTTAGGGACTCTGGCGTAAGATAGGGCCCTTAGTGTGTTTTACGTAGGTCTATAACACTTTGAGGAGCGTGCAAGTACTTTTTCCCACGACATTACAATGTGTGAGGTAGCAGCGTCGTGAACACTGAACACCCTTATCCGCGTGGAAAAAACACAAGTGTAACTCTGTGCGATTACAATTTACAAGTAATAATTTGATCGCTATAATTCACTGATGTCAAAAGCTTGATTGATTTTGCAGTGGTTTTAATAATGAGTTCTACTTAATATATATTTTTTCATGCATGTACTATGCGATTTAAGCTCTGGCTGATCCTGCCTACCCAGCCACGGACCTCACTACGCGTTAATGCATGATGTACATTGAAACGAAAAGTCCAAAGCATTAGTTTTAAAGAAGAGGTGATGGATTTGGGGCATGTGTGTCTGGGTTAACTGGAACGAGCCAAATGTCTTTTTATTTTTTATACCGTAAGTGTTGCAATATAGGGGCACGGCTGAGGTGCACGGAATAGAGGCACTGTGAATGAGCTGAACACACAACACGGCACTTTTTGGCCCCCCCACTTCTGTAGTGAATCTGGCGCCCCTGACGAGAGCCACAAAGAAAAGTCCAAAACACACGCACAAACATCCAGAACCGTGACAGGACCCCCCCCAAGGGACGGCCCCAGACGTTCCCAAAGAACCCCAAGCACGGAACTCCGAAATAAGGGTGGGACCCAAGATATCCTGAAACACTGCTTCTCAGGACACTAAACCCTTTGGCCAACCTGATAAGCCAGTGCAAAATGGCGCCTCCTATCAGCGGCAGCCCTCCGTTTATGCACCGCCATGGGGACAAACAAACAGCCAGACGGCTCCCCACCAGAACCAGGGTAGGGTCGCAAGGCCTCCTGCACAACAGATTCAGTATCCTACTGCATGGGAGCCACAATCCGAGCTGCCGGAATAACCGGCCCAGAAATGGGATCACGGCCCGAGTGGTCATAAATCCGTGACAAGGCGCCAGGCTTGATGTTTTTGGAGCCGGGGCGATAAGTTAACGTAAAGTCAAAGCGATTGAAAAACAATGCCCACCGCGCCTGCTGGGAATCACGTCACCTAGTCTGCTGGACACACTGGAGATTCCTGTGATCCATCCAAACAGATGTTCAGCCCCCTCCAACCAATGGCGCCACTCTTCTAACGCCAATTTAACAGCTAACAACTCCTGGTCACCAATACTGTAATTCCGTTCAACCAGTGACAACAACCGGGAGAAGTAGGCGCATGGGTGCAACTTAGTGTCCCGAAGGGGGCGCTGGGACAAAATGGCATCCACCCCGACCTCCGAAGCGTCAACCTCCACCACAAATGGGAGGGAGGGGTCGGGCAAAACGACAATAGGTTCAGAGCTAAGTCGTTTCTTCAACTCCTGAAAAGCAGCCTCCGCTGCTGGAGACCAAGCAAATGACGAGGAGGAATTCCTCTTAGAAAGCGCAATGATGGGGGCAGCCACAGCGCTAAAATTGCGAATAAACCTCATATAAAAATTAGCAAAGCCCAAAAATCGTTGAACCTCCATAACATTCTGAGGGGCAGGCCAATTCCTAACCGCTGCCACCTTGTCAGGGAATAGTTTGATCTCGCAATTGTAATCACGATGCGGAGGCAAAGATGAAGCTCGTTGTTTTCCAAAATCCTCCATGAGATCAATATAATCATCTGAAACGTTGGGAGGTAAACCAAAGTTCAGCGCGGCTCCTACACACCAATCTTATTCAGAACCCGACGCCTCCCCCATGGGTTGAAATTTGGGGCGACTTGCCAGAATCTCACTACAGTGAGACCTACCGTCAGAGCCCCACTGGACGATTGGGTTATTTTGATTGCCCCAAAAGATCTGTGGCCTGTGCTTAAAGCTGCAGTTGGTAAGTCTTATAAAAGTAACTTCTGGTCATATTTGCTAAAACTGTCACTGTGCACAGACAGTATTACATAAAACTAGTATTCTGTAATAAAAAAAAAAGGCTCCTTTAAACCCACCTACTGCTCCTACTGCAATATAGCAGAATCGTTCGGACTGACCAAAAAGAACCAATCAGAGCCAGGATGGTGTCTGAGGGAATGTCTGACAGCCGTCAAACACTGCACATGCACGCGCTGCAGACAGCCTCCTCCCCCTTCCTCCTCAGTTCACGCCAGTGCTCAGTCAAGTTCAAATCGTCCCATGAATAACAAAAGGTCGCAAGTGACATTCCTGATGAAACCTGTTTTTCTCCACCACAAAGTACTACAGCGCTGTAGTACTTCGTGGTGCAGAAAAACAGGTTTCATCAGGAATGTCACTTGCGACCTTTTGTTATTTATGGGATGAAATCTCCGAGAGAGGCTTCAGGAGCTTAGAGAAACTAATGGTGTAACAGTAACCATCAGCGAGGGAAAAAAATACCGATACCTCCATTACCGACAACAGCATACACGGCTAAGACAAGTAAGAAGAGGAAGCCAGAAGAAAAAAAAGCACAAAAGAAAGAATTAGACAAAGCCCAGGATAAAACCAGAGTGAACATCGGAGTGGCTTTTCAGAGGTGGAGGGAACTCCGTGATCTGGAAGGATTAAAAACCGATGCAGAGTTGGTGACTTTTCTGCTTGACAGGTAAACCCCCGCTTTATTCATTGCTTCATTTTTGCTCCGCAATGCTCTGCAAATAAGCGAGTTGGCGTCGTTCACATGCACAGCTGCTACTAACCCCAGCCGTAATCGGCATCAATTCATTTTCGTTCTGCAAATAAGCGAGTGAACAGTGCTTACAAGCACAGTCGCTGTTCGAATAGCCAGTGTCTTGTAATTGTTACACTACTCCGTAGTGCATGTGATGTTACTGTGATGTTGCAGTCGAGTTAACGTTAGCTTGTTTCCGATAGTAGGGCTAACGTTACTGACGTCGTTTTATTAGAAAGTAGCAGAAAATATCTTTATGAAGTGACCTGGCAGTCTTATCAGTTGTGTTGTTGTCCTCATAAATATGTGTAACGTTTCTGTGCTTTCACAGCTAAATGTTGTCATACATGGTTTACTTGCCATTCAGCAGGATTCACAACAGTTTCTGTACTCAAAAAAATGGGTAACTTACTGAAATAAGCGTGTGCTGGGTTTTTACTGAATACATACTGCTGCAGATTACTTTTCATGTCGACATGATTTATTTCTGCTCGTTTGTTGGCCAGCAAGGTTGACTGTTCACAACAGTAATGTCTAGCCTCGGCAACTTAGCCGTTTCCATAATGTGAAATTGCTAAATCTCTCCACAGTCGCATGCATAACAGCTTGCGTGCCTTCGGCACACGGCAGCCTCCTCTGGGGGAGGGTCTTAGGGCAGGAGTGCAGTGGAGAGGGAGGGGGAGGGATCTGAAAGCTGCATTTTTTCAAACTTTCATGCTAAGTCCTCTCTCTCCTCATAGTAACCAACTGCAGCTTTAAGCAACCACGAATGACCTAAAACCACAGGACAAACCGGGGAATTGATTAAGAAAAAACAAATTTTCTCTGAATGACCACCAAAAGGGATAAGCATTGTCAAAAAATCAGAGACCTCGGTTATAAGCCCATCTCCCAACGGTCGATCATTCAAAGCTTTGATCGAGTGCGAATGTGAGAGAGAGTGGATGGGAATGGAATGTTTTCTAGCCCACTCTGCATCCATAAAACAACCAACAGCCCCCGAATCCAAAAAGGCTTTAACCCATATTCTCCTTTTCCCCATAGTCAACTTTACTGAAATAAGAGTTCGAACGGGAGATTGGTCTGTCCCTCTAGCGTCCCCCCTACCGCAGGAGGGTCTTCCCGTCTCCCTTTAAGATCAGGGCAACTTGGACGGATATGTCCCGGTTCGCTACAATGATGATAAATTATTTGTCTGTGAACAGGATTACGAGCCCGGCTCTCATATGAGCCATCAACCTGCATGGGCTCACTAGAACTGGACATTTCAGTGGGCGGAGTTGGGGCTGTATGCGTGTTGTAAGGAACATTAACCCCGTTGCTATCAAGAGCCAATGCAGTACGTTTCTCCTTGTTTCGTTCACAGATGTGATTATGAACTCGCACCGCAGTACGAACCAACAAATCTAAAGAAACGCTAGGCTCTAATGTAGCCAGAGCGTTCTTAACCTCCTCAGCCAAAGCGTGAACAAAAACTGTCATAAGAGGTGCTTTTGGCCACCCTGTGTCTGTGGCTAAGGAGCGAAACGAGATAGAAAAATCAGCGACGCTATCAGAGCCCTGCTTCAAATGCATTAGACGCGTAGCTGCGTCCTGACCATAAACATTCTGATCAAAAACATTAATCATTTCTCTCACGAGAGTTTCCACTGAATTTACTACCGGCGATCTAGCTCGAATAAGTGGCCCCACCCAAGTGAGGGCAGTGCTGGTCAACAGTGATAAAATAAACAAAACCCGTGATTTTTCATTCGAGAACCGTGAGGGTTGTGCTTTAAAAAATATTTCACATTGAGCAATGAAATCTTTACGTTTTCCTGCCTTGCCTCCATATTTTCGGGGTAACTGGAGTTTAGGCTCTTGGGGAAGGTGCACTGATTGTGCTTGTGAAACACTTTGTGTAATCTGAGCAGACAATGCTCTAATACTCTCAGAGAGACTTATTAAAAGGCTTTTCTGTCTCTCCATAGCATTATCCTGAAGGCGAATTCTCTCTGTCAGCTCCGCCTGCCGACTGTCCAAGCTAGAAAGACCCTGGCCATATGCAGTAAGGACAGACTGCTGATCAGCAACAATGCTCTGTAGCGTAGCCGCTGCTGGCGACTCCACGTCTGGCTAAAGTGTTCTGTAATGGCCAGTAGAGGTAGGAGGCCAATCGCAGCGACAAGAGGGAAATGAGCAGCACGGACACAAAACAAACACATAGAATAATACAAACCACCGGAAAGTGCTCGCGCTTCAAAAGGACGTATAATAATCCGAAACACGGAAGCAAAGCGAGATAGGAAAAAGGGAGAAGAAACTCCAATAATGACGAGAAGATAGAAAGTCAAACAAATCCTGACCACAGATATCTTCGGCTATAGTACGTAGCTACAAACAGACACTCTAGCAAAGAGGTGTGACGAACATCCGGCTTACATAGAGTCCGGGGAAGCGCCGCCCCAATTCAATCAGCCAGCTGGGTAAAGAATCCGATTGAAAAGGAATACGATATCGTCCCGGAACGAGAGCCACAAAGAAAAGTCCAAAACACTCGCACAAACATCCAGAACCATGACAACAATATCCCCAAACTTTTGTGCCTTATGTATATGGTTTTGGGCATATTGGAGCTTGTGCATTTGGATAAGTTGTGGTGTAATGTCTTGGAGACCTTTAATGTTTAGTATGCGCCCTATTGTGCAAACTGAAGCCTCAGTGCCTCCTGCCTTCAAGTCTTGCTGTGGGTCTCCTGCAGTCACTGGAGGGTTTTTGACCACCCGTCTCCTCAGGAATCTGGTGACAGCCATTGATAGCTTCCTCTTTCTGCCACATTCTGGTACTGTAGCCACTCTTCCTTTACCTCTGAACTTGTGAACTATGCTCCCAACTGTATCTCTACGAACAGTTAGTGCCTGTGCAACCTTTTTGTATCCTTTTCCTTGTTTGTGCTAGGCAATGATCTCCTCTATTAGCTTTTTGGACAATTCTTTTGACAGCCATATTTCTAATATGCAATCAAATGTCACTGTCAACAGACCCCTAGCGAGTGCAAGAATTTGATGTATTCAATCTCAAGCAAACCTGATGCAACTAATTAAGCTCTTGATTAGCTGCATTAGATGTGCTTGAGACAACACCTGATTTGCAAATATGCTCTTATGAGAGATTCTTTTTGGGGGGTTAAATAATTTTGAGACTGCAGCAGTCATTAAAAATGGCATTTTCGGTTAAATTTGGAGAAACCACGTGTAATATTAGTTGTGTTTAGGTATTTAAAATGTTCTTGTTTAATCTGTTTATCACAAACAGTTCAAAGTTTGTAAATTTTGCTATTAAACCCAATTTGCAATGGGAGTTGAATAATTTTGATTGCAACTGTACATATATATATGCAGTGCCGTGAGCAAGTCATTGCCCCCTTCCTGATTTCTTATTTTTTTGCATATTTGTCACACTTAAAGGGGAACTCAGGGCTAAATCATAATGCTGTTTTATACAAACATAATTAGTAAATAAATATTGTAAAATACAAAAATGTGGAATTTTTGTTTTCAAAGACGAGATAAATGAGGTTTTAATCCCTCTAATTAGTTGTCATCTGCTTCAACGGTCGCGTGATAATGACGTAACGTCGCCCGAGAATGACGAACTGTCGCCCTTCGCCCAGAGGTATGCGCTGTTATTGTGATGGATAGTGTGATTATCCCAGTCCATTATTTTATGACAAAAGATCGTTCAATATGGCCCATTGGCTAGTTGCACGAGATGGTGTTTTGTACTTTCTGAAATACACAGGGTTGCTTCAACATTAAAGTAGGGCTGCACGATTTTGGCCAAAAATAAGATCCCAATTTTTTTCTCTGGAATCTCAATTTTCGATTTTTCGAAAACTACAAAAGACAACAGAATAAATTATTTCAAAGATTTTGTTTTTATTTTAGAAAAAAGTGAACAGATTTCCCTATTGGGAATGAAATGCAAATTCGACCTTGACCTAACAAAGATCAGTCCCTTGGGATTAATAGTAAGGACTTCACTTTCACCAATGAAAATAACCAGGTTCCTTGTAAGCAAAGAGGAGGTTCCATTATTTGGCAATGAAGTGAAAACTTAAGAACCCCCCTTGGGGATAAAGTGACAATCATAACTGTCTTTAACCAAACTTCACTTTAAAAATAAATGGCTTTTCTATCATCTATAACTAAGATTAATGAACAAAGTGCAAAACTTTTACATTTTGTGAAATAGAGCTTGAAAAAAATGTATCCCTGAGGTAAAAACACAAACACTAATTGTTATTTGCATTCCTATTGAATGCAAATAACATATATTATAACAATATTGAACTTGTGCAAACAAAATGAATTGTTATTTGCAGAACTGAATAACAATCATATGTATCTCTTGTATGATCTCTCATAATGAGAGAGATAGAGGTAATGCCAGTCATACATTGTTTCAATAAATAACAATGTTGCAGGTAGTCAGATTGTTTCAGTCACATTTTGCAAGTTTCTTGCAAGGAACACTAGCCTGTCTATAACATCTGGCTTGAGGGATGCCCTGTGGTATGTTACAATGTTCCCTCCAACACTAAAGAGCCTCTCTGATGGGGCACTTGTGGCAGGGATTGAGAGGTATTTCTTGGCTAGCTTGCTGAGTCTTGGAAAGTTGTCTTCATGTTTCTTCCACCGCTGCAGTGGATCAGCATCCTCACTTATCTCAGGGATCAAGAGGTAAGTTTCTAGCTCAGTTCTAGCTCTTTCTGTCTGTGACTGGGAGGAAGAGGACACATTCTTCTTCTGGAAGAAGCTTGCCAAGCTTCTCCTTTTCTTTGTCGCAGGGCCAGGCTGTGCTTCTTCCTGGCGCACCGGCACAGATGGTCCAGGCTCTAGTGTGGTTTTGTCAGTCGGCAGATTCTGCAGCTCTGTGACTGCTCTCTTCTTAATGTGTTCCACCATCTCAGGACGAATGTACGTCGTGCGGAACCTGGGATCCATAAGTGAGGCCATGTCCAAGAGTTTGTTTTTGTCAGAATCAGTGTAATTGTCAGTCATGAAACTGAGAATTTTTTCTTTGATTGTTTTTGTGAGCTCAGTGTCGTCGTCTTCTGGGGAGGAGACTGTTCCTGAACATGCTGAGAATTGGTTTGATAAAAGGGACGGTCACATAACTCTCCCCAGACAGTGGTCAGTGAAATCTTGCAGTGGTTTAACAGCTTTATTCACAGACTCCAACACCTCAAGGTCTTGCCAGGTGGGCACAAGGTGCCTGCATTTCTTGTCTGCCCCCAGGACATGTGCTATGGCTCTCTGTTGTTCCAGGATACATTCTATCATCGCTTGCCTGGACCCCCACCTGGTTGGGGACTCTGTTTTTAGCTGATGAACTGGCAGACCGAGCTCTGTCTGTACTGCAGCAAGTTCTCTTCTTCTTTTCCAACTATAGGAAAAAGAATTGACAACCTTCTTGCAGATCCCAATAGCACGATCAATCCGCTGGTCCTTCATGCTATTCTCTGTATAAAAAAAAATATAGAAGAAACAAACAAAACTGTGACACTGTGTATGGGATATGCTATTATATGTATCACATGCATGCATGTGTGCATTTTGAGGAAATATGATTAAAATTTAAATTTTTGTATATAAATCTTCAATCACTTTTTTTTTTTTTAAAGCACTACATTTCAGGGGCCGTATACCCGGAGCAGGGATAACTTTACCCCCAGATAACACCTATCCTCCGGATAACTATCCACTGCCGCGTGCTCTCCGTATGCATGAGTCAAGGATAGGGCAGGGAATAGCAATCCCAGGTTTACACGCAAGCGCTATTTTTAGAAAGGGGGACTCGCTGTGTTTTATAGCATTCTGTGCATATCTGTGCGGGATTTCTTGTGACACACTTACATAACAACACATTTCTCGCTTTTTAGTTGTACAACAAATAGCTATTTTCTACGATGCAGCAGGCGTCAGTTGTTTTACAACCGAAGCGGCAGCGGATAAGTAACTTTTCTGACACCGAAATCTGTGTTCTTTTGGAGGAAATCTTGGTGGAACGTACAGTGCTGTTTACAGCTAATACATGTGCTGTAACGAGCAAAATTAAGACTGAAATTTGGACCTGAATTGCCGCAAAGGTGAATTCGTGCAGCTGCACAGAACGCACTATTTCAGAATTGAAAAATAAGTGGAAGTCTCTGAAAGCAGCTGTACTAAACAGGCAGCGAGACCAGCGGAATCCGTGGAATAAACCCACTATCCCCAGTTGAAACTGGGTATAACTTTATCTTCAGATAAGGACCGCGGATAGTGCTATCCCCTCTACATGCATACCACTTCAACCTCACTATCCAGGAGATAGTCTCTATCCTCCGGATACGTCACTTATCCTGGCGTCATGCATACGGCCCCAGATAAATACAATTATGCATTGCCATGTTTGACACTTACCAATGGCGTTGTGCAGTTTGTGCCCAAAGCACTGTAGGTTGGGCCACTCATTCAATCTCAAAGCCTTTATCATGTTGGTGCCGCTGTCTGTCGTCATGCAAACGAGACGGTCTTCACTCAGGTGCCATGACTCAAGTGCATCTCTCAACCCCTGGGTGATCTCTTCACCTTTATGATCAGCAGGGAAGAAAGAGGTTTGTAGGCAGACCTGCTCCAGATGCCACTCATCAGTGATATAATGCGCCATCAAACTCAGGTATGGCTGTATTGTCCGGCTGGACCACAGGTCTGTCGTTGCGGATATATATGGCACATCCTCCAGCTGCTCTGTCACTTTGGCTCGTGTGGTGTTGTACATTTGGGGCAAGATGGCATCGCTCAAATACTTTCGGCTAGGTAGCTCATAACGGGGGTCTATAACGTTGAGCATGTGTTTGAACCCAGTTTTTTTCCACTGTATATACTGGGACCATATCTTTCGCTATATGAAACGCGACTACACCCGTAATCTTTTTCCACTTGGCCTCTGTCTTAGCATAAGGGACACCAAGTGAAAATGAAGCTGCTAATTTTATCTGCTTCGGAGCTGTTGGTGGTGTTTTGGCCGGTCGTTCGCTCTCTTGTGCAGCCTGCAATGCTACACACTGCTCCCACTCTGTCCTGTGATTTTTCTCGAGATGCTGAAACAGGTTGGTTGTGCTGCTGTCCTTCAAAGATACCGCCTTCAGGCAGACTTTACAGAGGGGAGTAGTTTGCTTCTCATCCGCAACAGCGAAGCCGTACCAAGTCCACACAACGGACTTGCTTTTGCCCTTTTTCGCCACGAGATCCTTGCTCTCCTCAGCCATTTTCGAACTGGTGTATATTCGCTCTCGCCGGTAGGAGGAGGGGCTAAGGTGGCCTAGAGGGACACAGCCTGGAGACATGAGATGAAAATCGATATGACGATTTCCCCCTTTTTAACATCGTCAAAATGAAATAATCCGATTTCGATTTAAAATTGATTTATCATGCAGCCCTATATTAACAGTTTGCTTCGGTCACTTATCAGTCTATATCAGATGCAGAGCAGATGACAGGTATATCATCCCAGATATGTGATTTTAGCTATCGCCGATATTCCCAGGATTTGGCTTCATTAACTACGAATGATGTTCGCAAGATTTGTCTCGATTACCTGTGACTGATGTTTGTTCATTGGCACTCTTAATGAGATATCAGCTGCTCCACCGAGAAACGAGAGGGTTTTTACCTAGCATCACATTTCCAGCCGTTCTCACTGATGAGTGATGAACTGGCTTGAAGCGACAGACAACAAATGTGAAAATATCCGGTAATTAATGTGTGACTATTCCATAACGTCGAAATGCCGTTTCATAAATCTAACACTCGATCGACGCATATTTTAATATTGTCGATACTTCGTTTACCTTCCCACTCGGCGTCAGTTGCACTCTCAGAACCATCGCTTCTGTAGCTATGGTTAGCTGAGTACATCTAAGAAAACCATAACGATCTAGCAGAACTAGCTAGGTAGTTGCATCAGAAAATGTCGAAGTAGATTCACTATAAAACCGAAACAATAAAGCCAAATCCTGGGAATTCTTTGCATGCACGTGACGTCACGCATATTCAGCAAACCCGAAGTCCGCCATGGTGGATGATAACCACAACCAAGATTACGGTTCTTCACGGTGCTTCCAATACCCAATTCTGTGCCACCCACTGTTGTAGAACGAGATGGTTCACACTGTTAGCGCTATGAAAGCGCTTATTTCCAATGAAATAAGATCATTGGAAGAAGGACGTTTCAAATGATCTCATTTCATTTAAACAATTTAAACGATGATGAAACACACGCATTGCTTCCAACCCCTGAGTAAAGAAAAGCGTAAGAAGTCTGGAGTCATAATCGCACGTGAAAATGATAAACCTCCATGCATAAGGACTTCAGCTCTGCATGAGAATCTCTTACATATGCGTTGATTGAGTAATTGCTGACTACAGCAGGGGAACGTAAATATGCCACAAAACTGATGCCGAATGCATGAGAGTTAAGAGGTACTCGTTATTAAGGAAAACTGGCCACACTTGATAATGTTTAGAGTTTTCGGGGTTTCTGAAATGGTAATTTACATGAATGATTAAAAACAGGTCATGACCAATCATTATTTTTAAGGGATGGGTTTCAGCCTCCCCCATCGCCAGTTCACCAGCCGCCACTGGAGATGGCATTGTAGATTTGTATATCATCCAACATGGCGATGGATGCTTACGTCTCACTATTTTGTCATGTGGTTGCACACTAAGAATATCGGCGATAGCTAAAATCACATATCTGGGATGATATACCTGTTATCTGCTCAGCATCTGATATAGACTGATAAGTGACAGAAGTAAACCGTTAATGTTGAAGCAGCCCTGCGTATTTCAGAAAGTATTGAACACCATCTCGTGCAACTAGCCAATGGGCCATATTGAGTGTCTTTTGTCATAAAATAATGGACTGGGACAATCACACTATCCAACACAATAACAGCGCATACGTCTGGGCGAAGGGCAATGGTTCGTCATTCTCAGGCGACGTTACGTCATTATCACGCAACCGTTGAAGCAGACAACAACTAATTAGTGGGAATAAAACCTCATTTATCTCGTCTTTGAAAACAAAAACTCCAAATTTTTGTATTTTACAATATTTATTTACTAATTATGTTTGTAAAAACAGCATTATGATTTAGCCCCGAGTTCCCCTTTAAATGTTTCAGATAATCAAAAAAATTTTAAAATTAGACAAAGACAACCCAAGTAAATACAAAATGCAGTTTTTACCCCTCGGCCGACTTCGGCCGGAGGGGTATTGTTGTCACCTGCGTGTCCGTCTGTCGTCTGTCGTCCGTCCATGACTTTGTCCGGGCCAGTACTCAGCAACTAATGATTGCAGCTTCACCAAATTTGGTATGGTAACTCACTATGACCCATAGATGTGCAACGTCAGGTTTTTTGCTGGATTTGACCTTTGACCTTAGCGCTGTGACCTTGACCCTGGAAATCTTGTCCGGGTCCGTACTCGGCAACTAATTATCGCAGCTTCACCAAATTTGGTTTGGTAACTCACAGTGGCACATAGATGTGCAACGTCACATTTTTGCTGGATTTCACCTTTCACCTTAGCGCTGTGACCTTGAGGCAGGAAATCTTGTACGGGCCGAAGGGTATTCAGCAACGCGTTATGTTTAAATGATGATTTCATTTGTCAAGGGAAAAAGCTATCCAAACCTACCTGGCCCTATGCAAAAGTAATTGCCCCCCTAAATCCTAATAACTGGTTGTGCCGCCTTCGGCAACAACAACTGCAATCAAACGTTTGCGATAACTGGCAAAGAGTCTCTCACATCGCTATGCATTAATTTTAGCCCACTCTTCTTTGCATAATTATATATAGTTGCTATGGTGCCATCTTGGGCTCACCAGGTTTCAAAAGGCACCATCTGGTGCTTCCTCCACAACCACAGACTCTATGGAAGGGTTTCCAGAAGAAAGTCTGACACAGAAGCAAGTACTTGGAGCTTGCCATACTTCCTTTAAATTATGACTGCAACAAGGTGCTTTGGTCAGATGAGACCGAATTGTATGTTTTAGTCAGATGCAGCATCGGCATGTTTGACATCGAAACAGAGATGCATGCAAGGAGAAGCACCTCATACTCATGATGAAATATGATGGTAGGTCATTTCTGTTTTAGGGCTGTTTTAATTCAAGAGGTCCAGGGGCACTGGTTAAGATTAATGGCATAATAAATGCCACCAAGTTCCAGGATATTTTGGCTGACAATCTGGTTTCCTCCGCCAGAAGGCTGGGACTTGGCCATTGGTGCGCTTTTCAACAAGACAATCACCCAAAGCAAACCTCAACATCCACACAGAAATGGTTCTGTGACAACAAAATCAATGTTCAGCAATGGCAATCTCAGTAGCCAGACCTCAGTCCAATTGAAAACCTGCGGGCTGAGTTGAAGAGGGCAGTTGATTAACGCAGACCCAAGAATGTGAAGGATCTTGAAAGGACCTGCTTAAAGGAATAGTCCAAAATCCCCCCAGATGTGTGCCTTAATGTCATAAAAAATTACAGGAAAAGACTCCATGTTGTTACCCTTGCCAGAGATAGTTGCACTAAGAACAAAATGAAGGGTGCCAATAATTATGAAACCTTGATTTTGTTGAAATTTATTTTGTATTAAATGATTTTTATAATTTTGGTTGTTTCCATCGAAACATTAATAAAGTATTCTGGCACCTAAATAAATTTATGCTGGTGATTTGAGTGCTCCAGTTTCTTCTTTGCATTTGGATTTACTGTCCTTTCTGCGAGCACCGACCTCCACTGCCAGAGGGGCTGAGGCACAAGGGGTTCCTTCATTTTATTTCACACATGTTGGCATATTCTCTTTCTCTATAAGCATATTGCTTATATTTTTTTGTATTGTTTGTGCATTGCCAGTCAGGGGTGCCAGTAAGACCTATACCCTCAACCCATGTGAATGCCTCTTGTGTCTCCTCCCATCCAGCAGCTTGCGTGTCTTGAAGAAGTATTGTATCTTTAGTTTTGATAGGTTTACATCGTGAGTGCTTCCCTTCACCGGCTGTGTCTCATTCATGGTGCTGCAGTCCTCCTCATGTGCATATTGACGTATTTATGCCCCCTACTTTGAGTTTGCAAGTTGCAGGATTGTTACTCCCCAGATGCCCTTTAGCAACCTGTCAGAATTAACAAATAAAGCTCTTTGTCTTTTGAAATTCAAATGTAACCTTTAATGATAGTAATTTCCAGAAGTCTTCTTCCTAGTCAGTAAATAGGAACTAGCTCCCAAGCCTTATTCTCAGTCTCCAGGATGGGGATCGCTTTCCTGTTAAACTTCTCCTTCCTGCCATCTGACAGTTCCTCTCTGGCAAAGTGTGCACTCCATATGGCAGCAGTCCCGGAATGCCACTGGCTGAACACAGGATGGACCCACACTACCTCACGTTACACCTGAACTGAAGTGTGCCATTCTCCTCTGGGATCTGTCCCTCTGTCTACTATATTATTATCAATAAACCCTACCATTTGATTGTAGTCTGCTTCTGCATCTGATTCCTGGTCTGGATTGTAACAGTATATTTTAGGTTACACATTGATTTTGGCATAAGAAATTGCAGATATTGTATGACAGGAGGAAAATTTTCAAAATTTATATCATGATGGCAGTGGCTTTAAATGTATCTCTGATAGAATTTAGAATATTAAATTAAAATTAGTTTTCATTTCATAGATCACTGTGTCCATGTTCAGACATTTCTTTAATATCATAGAGCAAAACAGTCCAGTTATCAAACCTAATATCGTACGGCTTTTTAATTTATTTACCTTATGAATTCATGAAAGAAAACTCAGAAATCTTGATATAAGCACACTAATAAATCTGATTCTCACACAGTCATAATATAATTGTCAACATTTCCTCATTTTCTCCACCTTTGACAAATGATACAAATGGATCACCTTTTCTTTTAATGAAAAAAAACTAGCACGGATACATCAAAATGCTATTAAGATTTTCATTCGGCAATTTTATTTAAGGTGGGTGCTGCTTCTCGCTCAGTGCATAACATTCCTTGAGTCTCCCGGCCCGGCTGGCAGCAGAGTCGGGCTGATGGAACACTCAGCCCTTTCCCTGTCCCTCTCCCGCTGCCATACCATCAGTCTTCTCCTCTGGACTGTCTCCCTTGAATATGTCCTGCTTTCTACTCATTACAGTTGTTCCCGGTGAACAGTGGAGGACAAAAGAGAAGGGGTAAGCTCTGAAAATTGATATTTCCTGTTCGGAGAGGTAAGGATAGGGGAAAAGACAAATGCAATGGTATCATCAGGGCCCAAAAAAAAAAAAATTTACAGTGGGGACATCCGAGATTTGCACTGAAAGTACATTTGTCCTTAAAACCCGGACAATATGCATGTGTGCATCGTGTGAATGTGTGAATGCGTGAATGCGTGCAAGTGTTCTTGTGTTTTTGTGAGTCTTTCTAACTCTTCCTTGGAAAGCAAATGGTACTTGATGGTGTAGTCCCAACTTGACACTAAAATCAAGGTTTCGGTGGTCTGAATAGTAATTTGGTGGCAGCATTTAACATAGATGGAGTTTAAGAATGGGGCTGATTCTTCTTTCCTGTGTATTTTTATAGATCATCTAGGGCCGTATGCCATGGCTGGAACTAAATGAACCGGTCATTATTGGGCATGTGCGTTAACCAGACCTGGGTGGTTATTTTGCAGTCCAAATAGATAATGGAATCAATTGATGGATTTTAGAGCATATTTGTTCTAGTAATTACTCTGTTTGGAAAAATCTGATGCTGTTTTAATGAGCTTTTTTTTAAAACACATAACACCTGAAACTCAAAAATTACTGGTTAAAACAGCAAGTGTATTTGAATTACCAAATTAGTGACAAATGTGAAAAAACATGCCGAGGATGCAATGAATTGGACACTCATTTATTTATATGATTGGCTTGGGAAAACAAATAAACTATTTATTTTGTCTTGACTTAGGCCTCCATGTGAACCATGAATATCCACCTGGCAAAATATTATATTTATGAAAAACAGAATTTAGTAAGGCCATTCAAACCACTGTCAAACACTTTACCAACAACTTTACTTTGCCTTCTGTGCTTTAATAAGTATGCACCCAGACTAAGAGAGGTGCGGTGCTGTGAGACTGATGATTCTCTGAGTGCCTTTTCACAGATGGCATTCAAATTCTAGATTATCACCTTCTGATGTATCACTTAGGTGCAAAACGCAGTGAGAGAAATGTGTTTGGTTTCACATTACTTAAATTCTGCTCATTTGCCGCCCTAGAGATATGAGGGAGAGTATCTGCACTAGGCTAAAGTCGTCAATATGTAAATATGCCAGCTGACTGCTCTTTTATCAGTTCTAAACAATACAGTCTGAACATGTATAATAATTTATTGAAAGCAGATAAGGTCTCTACTGAGAAATGTGTTTGATTACACATTTCCGTATAAATGCCATAGTAGTCATTGCGCCACTGTAGATTTCAATTTTGACGGTGTCACAACAAGCTTACGAGTTACCATCCAAATTCCAAATGTTGCAGTAACATGGTGGTCACAAATTTGACATGGCTCTGAAAGTCTCTTAGGCCCAAAACAAAAACGTAACTAAATTTTCCTTTAAAAATTAAATTAACAAAAAGGCTTAATGAAAGTCCCAGTGCTGGGCAGGGACAAACTTGGCCTGAACAGGGACGAAAGGCAACACCCAGGTTGAAACAATCTGTTGATATTAGGCTACATCTAACAAAAAGACAAACAGGATGTATCTTCTGGTGGCTTTCTTCTCTGATCTGACACCAAACCAAAAAAGCAAAACCAAACCAAAAACAAAAGTACTGTCTCAACATCAATCTAAGACAAAAATGCTGAAAGTGTTAGACAGACAGCACTATGTTCGTGGTCGAGCCACAATCCTCACAGTCTTTCTGTAAGGACTCCTCATTGTATATCAGCAGGTGTGCATAGCTGTGTTACCTGCTCCCAGATAAGGAAAACTTTTGTTGAAGGACAGAGTTTGCTCTGATACAGTCTTTGTACACATACTGTTTCCTACACAGCAGGCCATGCAGTAAAATGAGATAATATGGGATTTGTATTGGCTAAGCTATGATACTCTATCAGTTAGCTGGTGTTATCTCGGTATTTTGAAGCAATTGGTAACTTTGCATCTTGAACCAATGTTAACTATTTTGGGGTAGTGTCATACTGACCTTAGGTTAATATCAAGCAGTAGCTCATGGTGGTAACTATCATTCTGCAGCCTCGTTTTGGTAGAGCTTTTTAAAATGGAGAATTCCAAATATTTGTTGTGACCAGTTCCGCAAGACCACATGTTTAGCACCAAGCTGGGTTTTCTATATTGTGGCATTAATCAGTGTGTTCATCATATTTGGCTCACTGTTCGCCATATGAGAGCAAATGCAACCTGGATGCATCACCCAAAAGCATTCAACAGAACTTGATGAGGTATCAGGGTATCTCAGAGTCTGTTGACCATTTAATGTTCCCATATATTTCTATACCAATAATTATTTTATTTTTATGCAACGAATAAACACAACTGCAATTCCCGTAGCAAGGGGAGAATAATGTTAAAGCTGGTTTTTCCAGAACTGAACATCGCTGCTGGCTGAAATATAACATTAACAGGGGAATGCTCATATGGCTTTATTCATATGAAGCCAGGACTTTAGTTTTGTTCCAAGAGGAGCTTTTCAGCATTTTTTAGTGCTTTTCATGTGTATTTTTATACAAAACCCAAAACCAGTGAAGTTGGCACGTTGTGTAAATCGTAAATAAAAACAGAATACAATGATTTGCAAATCCTTTTCAACCTATATTCAATTGAATACACTGCAAAGACAAGTTACTTAATGTTCGAACAGGTAAACTTTGTAATTTTTTGCAAATATTAGCTCATTTGGAATTTGATGCCTGCAACATGTTTCAAAAAAGCTGGCACAAGTGGCAAAAAAGACTGAGAGAGTTGAGGAATGCTTATCAAACACTTATTTGGAACATCCCACAGGTGAACGGGCTAATTGGGAACAGGTGGGTGCCATGATTGGGTATAAAAGCAGCTTCCCTGAAATGCTCAGTCATTCACAAACAAGGATGGGGCGAGGGTCACCACTTAGGGATTTCATCATCTACGGTCTGTAATATCGTCAAAAGGTTCAGAGAATCTGGAGAAATCACTGCACGTAAGCGACAAGGCCGAAAACCAACATTGAATGCCCGTGACCTTCGATCCCTCAGGCGGTACTGCATCAAAAACCGACATCAGTGTGTAAAGGACATCACCACATGGGCTCAGGAACACTTCAGAAAACCACTGTCAGTAACTACAGTTCGTCGCTACATCTGCAAGTGCAAGTTAAAACTCTACAATGCAAAGCGAAAGCCATTTATCAACAGCACCCAGAAACGCCGCCGGCTTCGCTGGGCCCAAGCTCATCTAAGATGGACTGATGCAAAGTGGAAAAGTGTTCTGTGGTCTGACGAGTCCACATTTCAAATTGTTTTTGGAAACTGTGGACGTCGTGTCCTCCGGACCAAAGAGGAAAAGAACCATCCGGACTGTTATAGGCGCAAAGTTCAAAAGCCAGCATCTGTGATGGTATGGGGGTGTATTAGTGCCCAAGGCATGGGCAACTTACACATATGTGAAGGCACCATTAATGCTGAAAGGTACATACAGGTTTTGGAGCAACATATGTTGCCATCCAAGCAACGTCTTTTTTCATGGACGCCCCTGCTTATTTCAGCAAGACAATGCCAAGCCACATTCTGCACGTGTTACAACAGCATGGCTCCGTAGTAAAAGAGTGCGGGTACTAGACTGGCCTGCCTGTAGTCCAGACCTGTCTCCCATTGAAAATGTGTGGCGCATTATGAAGCGTAAAATATGACAACGGAGACCCCGGACTGTTGAACAACTTAAGCTGTACATCAAGCAAGAATGGGAAAGAGTTCCACCTGAAAAGCTTCAAAAATTGGTCTCCTCAGTTCCCAAATGTTTACTGAGTGTCGTTAAAAGGAAAGGTGATGTAACACAGTGGTAAAAGGCCCTGTGCCAACTTTTTTGCAATGTGTTGCTGCCTTTAAATTCTAAGTTAATGATTATTTGCAAAAAAAAAATAAAGTTTCTCAGTTTGAACATTAAACATCTTGTCTTTGCAGTGTATTCAATTGAATATAAGTTGAAAAGGATTTGCAAATCATTGTATTCTGTTTTTATCTACGATTTACATAACGTGCCAACTTCACTGGTTTTGGGTTTTGTACATTTAGGTGAGTGTTCATGTCTTTTGTCATGTTAGCCTGGTGAAAATCTACAACCACAATTCCAAAAAAGTTGGGATGCTATGTAAATTGTAAATAAAAACAATGTAATGATTTGCAAATCTCATAAACCTAAATTTTATTCACAATAGAACAAAGACAACATATCAGATTTTGAAAATGAGACATTTTACCATTTAATGAAAAATATTAGCTCATTTTGAATTTAATGGCAGCAACACATCTCAAAAAAGTTGGGAGAGGGGCAACAAAAGGCTGGAAAAGTAAGTGGTACTCATAAAAACAGCTGGAGGAGCATTTTGCAACTAATTGGGTTAACTGGCAACAGGTCAGTAACATGACTGGGCATAAAAAGAGCATTTTAGAGAGGCAGAGTCTCTCAGAAGTAAAGATGGACAGAGATTCACTAATCTGCAAAAAACTGCATATAAAAATTGTGGAACAATTTCAGAAAAATGTTCCTCAATGTAAAATCGTGAAGACTTTGAATCTACAGTACATGATATCATCAAAAGATTCAAAGAATCTGGAGAAATCTCTGTGCACAAGGGACAAGGGCGAAGGTCAATACTGGTTGCTCGTGATCTTCGGGCCCTCAGGTGGCACTGCATCAAAAACAGGCATGATTCTGCACTGGAATACACTGCATGGGCTCAACACTTTCAGAAATCATTGTCTGTGAACACAGTTTGCCGTGCAATCCACAAATGCAAGCTAAAATTGTATCATGCAAAGAAGGTGCAAGTTCATTTAAAATGGACTGAGGCAGAATGGAAAACTGTTTTGTGAATCAAAATTTGAAATTCTTTTTTGGAAACCAGGGACGCCGTGTTGTGCAGTATTAAGAGGAGAGGGACCATCCAGCTTGTTCAAAAGCCTGCATCTCTGATGGTATCAGGTTGCATTAGTGCCTATGGCGTGGGGAGCTTCCACATCTGGAAAGGCATTGTCAATGCTGAAAAGTATATAGAGGTTTTACAATAACATATGCCACCATCCAGATGTCTCTTTCCAGAAAGGCCTTGCATATTTAAGCAAAACAATGCCAAACCACATACTGCATCCATCACAACAGCAAAGCTTCGCAGTAGAAGAGTCTGAGTGCTGAACCGGCCTACCTGCAGTCCAGACCACTCACTAATAGAAAACCTTTGGCGCATCATAAAAGGAAAAATTGGGAAAAGAAGACCCGGGACTGTTGAGCAGCTATAATCCTACATCTGACAAGAGCGGGACAACATTACTCTCCCAAACCTTCAGAAATTGGTCTCCTCACTTCCCAGACATTCACAGACTGTTGTTAAAAGAAGAGGGGGTACTAAACAATTGTAAACATGGCCCTATCCCTACTTTTTTGAGATGTGTTGTTGCCATCAAATTCAAAGTGAGCTAATATTTTTCAGGAAATGGTAAAATATCTCACTTTTAATGTCTGATATGTTGTTTATGTTCTATTGTGAACAAAATGTCAGTTTATGAGATTGGCAAATCATTGCATTCTGTTTTTATTTACATTTTACACAGTATCCCAACTTTTTTGGAATTGGGATTGTATTATTAATTTCAGATGGAAATTTCTTGGTTACCTGCTGATTGATCATCTTTTAAATAGTGTTAAAAAATAAACAGAGGGACTACTAGAGGCACTCGTAGAGTGCAAACCTCCGCCAAGGCAGCACAATCCAAATCTTCATGGGTGGGAGCAAAGTTGAGTTATCACGTGTCGTACGATTTCAAGATGGCTGCCGTGGCAGCCATATTGTTTCACTGATCGTGGTGAAAATCAATAGGGTCCATCCTTGATGTAATAGTAATGCACCCACAAAATTTCAGCCAAATCCGTGCATTACTTTTTGAGTTATGTTGTTCACAAACAGACAGACAAACAAACAAACGGGCGAAAACATAACCTCCGCCCCAACTTTGGTAAAAATGGAGCTCTTGTTTTGCGCAAGCAGGTACAGAGGTTAGGCCTAATCACCAGCCCCTCCTGTCTCATCATTCTTGACTTCAGCATCTCCCATCCTATTGCTGTGTTTTTTATATCCAATATATTTTTATATACATTTTGGTAATTTAGGCCAATAATGTTTTTGCATGACTGTACATGTACTAGGACCCCACTTAGAATAAAGCTATGATTGCTGCACAATTTGCTTTGCAGGTATGTGATCAGATACTTTCTAGTATCAAGCTCATGTCCAAAAGCCATGAAAAATCCCATCTCTGCTAAACTTGCCCCAAGCACATTGCCTCACAGGCAAGGCATCTTTGATAATTCACTTGCATCTAGTTTGTATCCATGAGCCATGGCTTATCCCATGCGCCCCCCCACAATTGCAATGGCTATGAAGGCATGTTGCCCAGCAGGCAAGCATTCATAATACTTTGCCAGTATCTACCTCACCTTCTCATGCCTAGGCTCATCCTTCATGCACTGAGCGAGGGCCACCATCATCAGAGCATGCTGCCATCTTGCTTGCTTAACTTGTCAGACTTTTTGGTGCCTCTTTGGTCGTCTGCTCTAACATCCGTATCCTTCATTTGGAACAGCTGACCTCTGCCTGCTTTGACAGTGTACAAAACCCACTAGCAGTAATGCCTCTCGCTTGGGATGAGCTAATACCATAAATATGGGAGGACGTCACCCATAGCTCGAAGGCGAAAGGGGACCCAAAAATGTTAGCCTCATGTCATTCAGCTGTACTGACATGGTTTTGTTTTGGGGGGATTTGTACAGCACTCCTGGTCTTGAGCTGCATGTATTCTTGCAAAGTTCAGGAGAGCTCAAATGCTCACATAGAATATCTCCTTTGCATCAGGTCACCAGAATGGGGTCTTGCCATAGTTCATCTTTTTGCGTTCAGCATGCCTGCTAATTTCTAGGACTCAGGAAAGAAGGTCATGCATGCCTGCATGAGTTCAAAGAAAACGCGACATTCTTGTTACCACACATGGTTTCAGACATCACATTGCATATTTCCTTTGTATGAAGTCACTCTAATATTGTCTTGCCGGATGTTCCTCTGCTTGCATTCAGCATTGCTGCTGATTGCCATGCACGCAGAGGAAAAGGTAATGCATGCTTGTCTGAATTCAAAGGAAATGCAACATGCTTGTCGCAACAGTCTCATTCTCACGTAATATACTCTATTGTATCAAGTCACTTTAATAGTGTCTTGCTGGATGGTCCTCTGTTTGCATTCAGCTTTCCTACTGATGTCTCTGCACCAAGAGGACAAGGCCACATATGCCTGCATGAATTCAAAGGAAATGCAACATGCTTGCAGTCACACATACATTCATACCTTACATAGCATATTTCCATTGCATTAAATCACTCAAATTGTTTCTTGATGGGTGTTCCAACTGGCTGCCTTCAACATTACTGCTGATCTCTCTGCACTCGGGGAAGAAGTTTATGTATGTTTGCATGAATTCCAAGATATTGTGAAATACCTGTAACCACAGATAGTTTTAGACCTTGCATGGCATATTTCCTCTGTATCAAGTCTCTCTTATAATGTCTGGTTGGATGTCCTCTGTCAGCATTCAGCCTTCCTGCTGATCCCACTGTTTTCAGAGAAGAAGGCCATACACACCTGCACAGACTCAACGGAAATGCAACATGCTGGTTGCCCCACACAATATACATTTTATTCCATTCATGATACATTTTATTAGCAGGCGACTCTGCTCGTTTGCTCCCTTTGGGAGCACAAGTTTGGGGAGTTTGTGATCTCATGCACTGTCAAATGCTGTGTAATGCTAGCTCAGATTGTTCCAGAGCATTGCTGGACCAGAGTAACAGCCAAAACACAGTGCATGTTGTTCTGTAATAAATGGTTAAATCTGATGCAAATGTCCCGCCTGAAATGGAGCTTTAGCATTAGTTCAGGCACACACAAAAGTCAGGCCTAATCACTAGCCCCTTTCTGTCCAATCATTCTTGACTTTAGCACCTTCCACTCAGTTGGCAAGCTGTTATATCCAGCATTCATTCATTTTTGTGGCTTTGTGCCCTCTATACCACTCCTACTTTGGCCTACTGCAGATCTCTATCTCATCTCCCCCACCTGTGAGATTTTCTTTTCACGTCTTGCTCTGTGTTTCTTCTGTGTCTCTCCCCAAACTTGTTCATGAGCTTAGTTCAGAAGCCATGTAGCCCACAGGAAAACATAAGGGGCATTTATATGTCCTGTTGCAAAGTAAAAAACACTGGTAACGTGTTAGGAAGAAGTAAACATTAACTCTTCAAACCCTGTATTATACAACCCCAATTCCGAAATAGTTGGGACAAAGTGTAAATTGTGAATAAAATCAAAACGCAATGACTTTCAAATCACACCAACCAGTATTTTATTCACAATAGAACAGAGATAACATAATTTCAATTAACATTATTACAACTGGAGCCCAGTCACTTTAAAAAATTGCACAAACCAGTGTTACAGTGCTAACTTGGAAGCATGCTAACAAGCTTCTTAGTCGCACAATGGCTGCAGATCTGCCAGATATTTATGTGCAGTTTATTCGGCTTGCAAATATTACAACCTAACTCCACCTCCCTCTTGATTGACTGTAGGGGTGTGCGACATGACGATATTAGACCGTGAACGATTAGAGTGTGTCCACGATTGGTCATCACATGGAGACCGTTTGAATCGTGTGTCAGTGCACGTTCTATCTGTTGCAGCTCTAGGCTCATACGCTGGGGTGTAGTGGAGGGGGAGCGAAAAAGTGATTTTCTTCATTTTTGTGTGGAATTTTCCCTCAGTGCAAATCCTAGCTGCACATTTTTAATCTATTTTCAGTAATCTGAAAGATTTTTTTTGTTGAACGAGATCAATTCACAGATTTGAAATTGAATGGAGATGCCAATAATTCAAATGTTAGCATATTGTTTGGCCTTCTGAATATCAACCTTGCTTCATAGCAGAGATTGAGATAATTCAGTTTAGAAGGTAAGTATACATTCAAAGCAAGGCTCCCCCACATATGCATTGCCATTTTATATCCTCTTGATTGTCCTGGTTTTTGTAGCAGCACCCCGATGATAATGCAGTGGCAGTCCTTATAATGTGAGGACTGCACTGAGTTTATTTGTGCCCAATAAAGTAAAGCATTTTAATTCCCATTGTATATTTCAGACAGAAAAAAAAATGCTCACTTAAGTGTTAGTTTGAAACAACATGCTCAGTCTTGAACTTGCTACTTTTAAGGCAAACATTAGTTTAAAAATATTGTGCACAATCACACATGGAAATGTAATGGTGTTTTGTGTTGTTCTTTATGAACTTTGTGCAATTTACACATTCCTCTTACCTTCAAAATCTAAATACAGGTCTGAATTTAAGATGTGATCACACTTTCAAATGAGTAAAAAAGATTATCCCTGTTGTTATTTAAAGTTTTTTCGAGCTCAATGACAAATAAATAGCTATGTAGGCTGATCATACATTTTAAACACTACGCCATGACCTGATATTATATTTGCATTCGCTCTCACCCTCAGGAGAATTCTATATCTCTCTATAATCACACTAAAAGCAGCGGGGCATAATAATCAGTATCCAAAATGCAACAATGGATTTCCACTTTCCAGGTGTGGCAGTATATATTAAAATACAGCAGGGAGCAGAATTATTGGCATCCTTGATAAATATTAAGAAAAAGACTGCATGTAAAAAACTTAGATCATAATCTAGATTTAATGAATCCCAGACCACACCTGACATAGTAGTTAATGATTCTTATTGTATCGAATGAGCATGATAATTTGTACTGATGAAGGACGGAATAGAGTTGAGTAGGAGACCAGCGCAGGATAACGGGAAAGCCCAGGCGACGAGACTCAGGGTGGGGTCGCGTCTGTTCTCAGACTCATGAAGGCTCTTCATGTCCCTGAAAGAGTGAAGAGATTAAACGAGATTGTGCACTTGGTGGATGTCATAATGAAAGACACATGGACAGTCTAGTAATGGCGTGAATTAGCTGTAAATTATTTGACTTGCGGGTGTTGCTACTGTACGTAGTGTTTAACCAGCTGTCTGAAATAAATAGATGATACCAACCGGCAGGAAGGCTTAAGTGCTTAAGAAAGCCTCTCGTTGCCATCACTAGGATGAGTGGCTAGAATGGAAAGTAGTAGACTGATATTATAACCAAGGTTTGAGGAGCAAAGCTGCCTCGAGTTGCATATAGCAAGTCTTCTGCCAGATCAGAGATTTATGGGAAAATGGCCAACTGATTGGCGAGGGTGAAATTTCAGTTCGATTTGATTTTATTTGTATAAACTTTTCACAGAAGGACTGTCGCCAACATTATTAACGGACTGTAAAATGGGCAGTGCTTGGCCTAATCCCCAGGATAGCAAATGAGGCAAAAAAAAAAAAAAAAAAATCCTCAAAACAGTGGTGAGAAAAAATTCCCCAGTGGGAAGAAATCTTAGGAGGAACCCAGCTATGGCGGGGAGCCCATCATCCACAAGCAAGCTAATTAATTTCTTAATATTAAATTTCTTCACATTTAAGAATTATTTTTTGATGGGAAACTTTTGGGAAGTGGACTTGTCCTGTATAATGCATTGACTTTGCCCAGTTTGTCTGGGAGAGACAAGTTCTCTGAGTCCCAAACAAATGAGGTAGTTCTTGAGGGAGACGTTACATTAACAGTAATTACCAAACATTCGTATCAGGTAGATGACGTTTTAAGAAAATGCGTTTGGAACTATGGGCCCTATCTTGCGCCAGAGTCCCTAAACCCGTTATTTGGGGATTTAGCATTGCGTAAGAGGCGTTCCCCCGCAAAAGTTGCTATCTTGTACACCTGCCTATATCCCTAAAACACCTGCGCTACCCGTTACATTATGCATATGTGTGGTTTGGGCGTTACGACCGTTTAAACCAATCAGTGTGCTAGGTGCCATTGCCTTTAGGAGCAGGCTGCGCTATCCCAAATCCTCAAACCGAAACCCGTGATGGAGAGAGGAAGGTCGCCACGCTTCTTTGAAGACGAAGTTAAATTGCTCGTGCATGAGGTCAAATCCAGACAGGGGAGGATCTGTTTTTGTTAAGTTAATCATGAATTGTATTATTATTATTATTATTATTGTTTGACATTGACATATTGTTTAATGTTTGGTATGTAATAAAATAAAAAAAAACATCAATCCTATCCCTTTTGTGATGGAAACTTCAAAAAAAAAAAGAAAAAGAAAAAAATGCGTTTCACCATGATTGGGTCATGCCTCCAATTGAACTGATTGGGTGTTGGAATGACCCACTAGCATAGAAAAATAGTGCCACAGTAACCCTAACAGCAACAGGCAAGGCATACGGACAGCTAGCAACGGTGTATACATCATCTGTAACCAGGTGATATAATTCTGTCACTGCCTGATGGGAGAGGCGCAGTTTTGTCACGCGTTCTCGTTCTGTGGGAAATAATACTCAGGGCCGGCGCTAGACCTGAAAATTTGGGAGAAAATATCCCTCCCTTTATTGACTACAATTAGCCCTGGCTAATTCTAGATGGTTTTCCCTTATTAACACGTTTTCCAATTCAAGAATAATCAAGTGGCAATTGAAGACACGGCTTCTCTCCGCCATGCGATCTAACAGCGACAAAATAATGGGCTACATTCAGTACAGAAAAATAATTTAATTATAAATAGGTCTATGCACTGGCACTCAGCAACGGTAATTTTTTTTCCAGCGAGAGCCGCATTTCAGAACTCTTTTGCGAATGAAGTAATTTCG
Source organism: Gymnothorax javanicus (assembly GCA_029692085.1). Lineage (NCBI taxonomy): Eukaryota > Metazoa > Chordata > Actinopteri > Anguilliformes > Muraenidae > Gymnothorax > Gymnothorax javanicus. The sequence continues at coordinate 86,502,243 of CM056196.1, forward strand.
GCGACAAGTACGCACACCTGTTTTTGCAGCAAGGTCACGCAACTTGCTGTAAAAAAATAGACAGCTGTCCGATTGGAAAATGTAAATGGACGAAACCACGTACTTGTCACCACAATTACCTTCATTTGCTGAAGAGTTCTGAAATGCCGCTCTCGCTGGAAAAAAAGATACGTCGCTGAGTGCCAGTGCATAGACATAATTATAATTAATTATTTTCTGAACTGAATGTAGCCCATTTGTCGCTGTTATATCGCATAGGGGGAGAGAAGCCGTGTCTTCAATTGCCAAATGGGTAGCGGGTGGTTCGAGGACCCGCTATACGCTTTCCCTAACCTGTGTGGTCACGATAGCAATTGTAGGGAAAGCGCATAAACACGCCCACGGGCACACCTCCAGGCGCAAATAAAGGATTCGGCATAATGTATAGCGGGTAGTGTGGCCGCAAGATACCGTTTAGGGATAGTGGAAGCTGCTAAATGCGTAATTCACGGGTAGCGGGTAGTGGCAACGGGTAAGGCAGTGTGAAAGATAGAGCCCTATATGTGCGTTAGACAGGGAGAGAGAAAATGGGTTCAAAGTATCAAATGATCGGAGGGAAATGACGTTATTGTCTCTTTTACTAGATTGTCTTTATGGTACATTACCTGTAACAAAACTTTGATAAAACAATTTGTGTGGAGACAGGAGACGGGGGAAGGAGGGACAAAGGGATGAGTAAATGGGGGAGAAATCAGGGCATGAAAATTCTATGGAATTTGTTGTGTGTTGTGATAAGATAAAGCTTCTATAAATTGAGATGCAATGAAATAATTTTGGGAGGAATGAGAAATGCGGGATCAAGCAGACGAGGGTGTGTCACATTTCTTTATTAGAATTTTTGCGAATCTCTAAGAAAAAAATGCATCAAAATCTTGGAAAGATGAAGGGATATAAGGAAAATGAAGGCGGGGGAAGAAGAAACAATGAGAATGAGGGACAAGGGAGTGAGAGAATGGGAGAGAAATTGGGGCATGAAAATTCAATGGAATTTGTCATGCGTTGTTATAATGTAAAGCTTCTGAAAATTAACATGCACTGAAATAATTTGTGTGAGTGATGACGAACTAGGGATTAGGAGAATAAGGGCACGTATTATTTCATTGTTTGGATATTGCAAATCTGTTAGAGAACTGCAAAATTGTGTAGGCATGAGGGGATAAAAGGGAAATGAGGGAAGGGGACAAAGTGACAATGGGAATGATGTACAAGGGCATAAGTAAATGAGAGAGAAATTAGGGCATGAAAATTCGACGGAATTTGTTGTGCATTTATAAGTAAACCTTCTGAAAATTGAAATGCAGTGAAATAACTTGTGTGAGAGATGAGGAAAGAGGGATCAGGGAGATGAGAGAGCGTGATGTTTTGTTATTTGAATTTTGTGAATCTGTTAGAAAAAAGCAAAATCATTTAAGGATGAGGGGCAAAAGGAAAACGAGGGAAGGGGTCGAAGGGCTGAGGGAAGGAAGGACAAGTGGATGAATAAATAGTGGAGAAATCATTGTGTGAATTTGATGGAAGTTCTCATGCATTGATATAAAGTAAAGCTTCTGAAATTAAAATGCAATGGAATAATGTGAGTGAGGGAAGAGGAAGCCGGGGTGTATTATTTCATTGTTGAATTTTTGCGAGTCTAAGAAAAATGTTTGAAAATCATGTAGGGATAAAAGGACAAAAGGACGACGGAAATGAGGGAATGGAACGAGAGGGGAATGAGAGGGGTTTGCAATTTCATTATTAGAATTTGTCACATTTTAATGTGTAGGAAGAAAGGCAACGAGGGAAGGAGAGGAAGGAGGACGAGGGGTGCGCAATTTCATAATTAGAATTTATAGCAGTTTTTTTAAGCAGATGTCACATCTGTAAACAGAAATGTGATAGCAATGTGTACATGGCAAAATACATTGGGATTTTAGCCAAGAGGGAGGGAGTAAAGGATAGAGTAGTCGGAAAGAGAATTGCCAGATTTGTTCCTCCTTAATTTGGATTGCCTGCAATGATTACGTTAGAGGCTGAAGGAGCCAAAGTAGCTGTGTTTCATTTTGATATGGCAAAGGAAGAGGAGAGGAAAGGGACAAGGGGACAACAGGATGCATGTCCTCAGGGATTTAGTGCAGCCAGCAAAGACGGGGAGAAAATGGGGGGGGATGGAAAAGGCTGAAAATATCGAAAACAGAGGGTGCAGGCACAGGGGAAATGCGACTTGGCCCACTGACTGTGGGCAGCAGTTGTACGATCAGTGACGTTGGCTGTTGGGTGATGATGTCATGGTTTATGCAGGGAAATGTTGAGAAGAGGACCCAAAGATGCTGTGTTTCATCAGGAATGGTTCTCGAGGCTAGATGGAATGATGGAAAGGAACAAGAGGTCATATGATTTTATTATTAAAAGTTACTGCATTCTATTTGCTGGTAGATCATCTGTAAAAAGAACAGCATGAGTGAAACATGGCAAAAAATACATTGGGATTTTAGTGAGAGGAAAAGGGTGGGGAGGGGGAAGGGAGGGGGTAAAGGATAGAATAGTCAGAAAGAAAATTGCAAGGTTTGTTCCTCCATGCTTTGAATTGACTGCAATTAATACGCTGAAGGCTGGTGGAGCCAAAGAAGCTGTTTGATTATTTAATACAGCGAAGGAAGAGGAGAGGAAAGGACGAAGGGACAGCAGGACGCATGTGCTCAGGGATTTAGAGCAACCTGCAAAGACAGGGACGAAAGGGGGGGGACTCAAGTGTGACGGTGCGTTCAGGAACCACACGCAAGAGAGGGAAATCCAAAAAACATATGCCTTTAATGAGGTCCAAGTCAAAGCCAAAAAAAAAAAAAAAAAAAAATAAAACACAAGAATTGCCAAGCCACAATATGAAATCCAAAAACAGTGTCGACTAGACAGGCAGGGGTCAGAACCAGTAAGACAGATGAGCAAAGGTACATAGACGGTAGGCAAAAAGTCGTAGTCGATGAACAAAGCCAAGGGTCATACACAGGGCATCCAAACACAGAAATCATGGTCATACAAAAATAGGTCGAAATCCAAAAAGACAAAACAGTACAAAAAGGGCAATGGCAAGAATCGTAGTCGGACAAACCAGTCGAAGAAAAACAATACTCAATGGCATACAAGGCGCTCTGCACAAAGAAATATTGATCAACGTTCTGATAAGGAGCTAGCTGTGAAAAGACTGCTTAAATAGACGGGAGGAAAGTCACATGCTATGCAGGGAGCAGGTGAGCTGGATCAGACTAATTACAACGGGAGAATCACATGAGGGAAACCCTAACCACTTAAAATTGGCGAAAGCCAAGACACGGACGGGAATCACACAGACATTTAAACAGCTCCGGTCAAGGAGTTCTAAGTGCACAGATAACGAGTGCAGGAAAGTAATTAAGCACGTGCGAGAGATCTCGCAGAAACGCAGGGAGAGACAGGTACAGCTGAGCAAGAGGCGGAGACTAGAACAGGGCGATTGCTGAGAGGGAATTAGTATAAATTAGTAGCGGTGCAACTTTTCAGATTTAACTAGAGTGCTCATTAGTAAGTTAGTAATCTATATACATGGATTAGTTGTGTTAGTAGACTATGATACAAAATACAAATGTTAGTTTTGTTAGTAATCAGAACAGTAAGACGAAGGAAGTAAACAAGAATCGAAGGAATACGTTAAACACCAGAATACATTGAAATCACCCAAAGTACGTGAGCACACGGACCGGGAAGACGGACTGAACCAACTAGATCACAAGACAGGGGAGACAAGTGCAATGGAACTGAGAAATGGAATGAACTAAACCTGAGGATTACAATAACCAAAAAGAATAAATCAAAGACAAAATCATGAACACTGAACTTGAACATAAACATGAACAAAAACCATAACCATGACATCAAGAGGCCGAAAAGATCGAAAACAGAGGGTGCAGGCATGGGGATACAACCTGGCCCATTGGTAGTGGGCAGTTGCTTCGGTATCGGTGTCATAGGCTGTTGGCATGAAGACATTGTAGAGGTGCAGGAAAAATGGTGAGGATCCGAAGCCGTTGTATAGCAACTGGAATGGTTCTGGATGATGAAAGGTTGCTTCACTTGCGATTAATGTGGAATTAGCTCATCGCATGATGACGAGCGCGCTGGGCATTAAGGGAGTGAAGTGGGGTCTCGCTGTCTTGCTTTGCACATTAACAGATATAGTGTAGCAGATGAGTCGATTAAAGTTTGATTGAATCTTTGAAGTCGTATCGTAGTGTATTACTATGCAAAATCGCACCGGATTGCGTAATCCTGACAAATCCAGTGGGACTGCACGTTGCTTCCAAGTTTAATGTGTGAGCTAGTTTGCTAACCAAGCTAGTGAGCGTGTTAAACTTATAAGTGATTCAAACAAAGCCTTGTAAAGGCTTGATTTCACGTAAAGTTATGCTAGCGATGTTTGTTTTGTGTTTCGAGCTCAGTGTGGGGGTCAGTACACTGCACCGACGTTGCTTGCACCCACTTTCATTCCATGTCTGCAACAGCCAGCCAGCCAGCCAGCGAGTTAGCTACAGAGCAGCATGAAAAATAAGCTGTTCAATGCCACAGATTTCATATAGCGCCATAGCTTGCAAGCTGGCTGGCTTTTGCAGACATGAAGTGAAGACGTGCTGATAACCTCGGTGCAGTACACACTAAAACAAGCTAGCCAGTGCGTTAAACTTGGAAGCAACGTGCAGTCCTTCTGGATTGTTCAGGACCATGAAATGCAGTTACATTTTTGCATATTAATATAGTGTGATGCGACTTTACAGATTCAACCGAACTTGGATCAGCTCATCTGAGCTGTTAACGTACAAACCGAGACCTCACTTCAGTCCCATAATGCCCAGCAGGCTCGTCATCATGCAATGGGCTTATAGGACTGGAATCAGTTTGCAGTGCTAAAATAGTGGTTAAAGTTAAGGTCCGTTCTTTCATTGCGTGTTGGAAATGAATAATGGTCCATCAATAAGAAGGGGCGCGAGATTGAATCACTGAATAGCTGAAGATGCAGGCTGAAAGCAATAGTCCGAGTTCTAAGCCTTGAGAGCCAGTAGAATCAATGGCCAGGGCAGAGATCGGTAATGAGGGCCGTATCTATTCCTGGCTTTCTTGGAGATTTCTGGCCTGTAATTGCCAAATAACCTCCATTAGCTTAACTGTTTAGATATAATTACATTTTAGTTGCCTTTTTTTCCCTTTCTTCCGTCGAAATGACAAGTGGCTGGACACAAATCCAACGATACAGGAATGGCTCATCTCAATTGTGAACTGTTGCTTTAATGGACTGCTGATGGGGGCGGTAGTCGAAATGATGTCAGACTTGTGAGGATGTAGTGAACCTGGAAGTCTTGATTGGTGTTGCTTTCAGCATAGCATTGCAAAACAAGCTAACTCGCTTAGTTTTCTTCATTAAAACCTCGGCAGATGAAGTATTTAAATTCAGAGCATGTTGTGTATGACTGACTAGTGAGAGTAGTTTGATTTCTTAAAACCTCGGAAAGTAAAATGTCCTTTAATAAAGAGTGGGTTGCATAAGGTTTACTAGCTAGAGTAGTTTAATTTTTTAAACCTTGGCAAATGAAGTCCTTTAATTCAGAACGTGTTACATTCGCTATTGCAGAAGATCTCAAAAGGGGCTACAGGTGCATGTTGGAAGGAGTCGCTGGTGAGCAGTGAGCGCTGACTGGAGCTGGTGAAGTTGTACAACCCCGATTCCGAAACAGTTGGGACAAAGTGTAAATTGTGAATAAAATCAAAACGCAATGACTTTCAAATCACACCAGCCAGTATTTTATTCACAATAGAATAGAGATAATATAGCAAATGTTGAACCTGAGAAATTTTACAATTTTATCCACAAAATGAGCTCATCTCAAATTTGATGGCTGCTACAGGTCTCAAAAAAGTTGGAACAAGGGCCTGTTTACCATGGTGCAGCATCCCCTCTTATTTTTAACACAGAGAGGAGGCATCTGGGCATTGAGGAGAGAATTTTCTTGAGTTTAGCCATTGGAATTTGATCCCACTCTTGTTTAATACAGGCTTCCAGCTGCTGGAGAGTTTTGGGTCTCCTTTGACGGACTTTTCATTTAATTATGCGCCAAATGTTCTCAATCAGTGAAAGATCAGGACTGCAGGCAGGCCAGTTCAGCACACGGACTCTTCTACTACGAAGCCATGCTGTTGTTATAGCTGCAGTATCTGGTTTTGCGTTGTCCTGCTGAAATTCACAAGGCCTTCCCTGGAGTAGATGTCGTCTGGAGGGGAGCATATGTTGCCCTAAAACCTTTATATACCTTTCAGCATTCATGGTGCTTTTTAAAAACATGCAAGTGTCCCACACCATATGCACTAATGCATCCCCATACCATCAGAGATGCCGGCTTTTGAACTGAACGCTGATAACAGGAGGGGCGGTCTTTCTCCTTTTTAGCCTGGAGGACACGATGCCCATGATTTCCAACAAGAATGTCAAATTTGGACTCGTCTGACCACAGCACACTTTGCCAATTTGCTACAGTCTATTTTAAATGAGCCTTGGCCCACAGAACACGGCGGGGCTTCTGGATCATGCTCAACAATGGCTTCCTTTTTGCATGATAGAGTTTTAGGTGGCAGCTGTGGATGGCATGGCGGACTGTGTTTACAGACAGTGGTTTCCTGAAGTATTCCTGGGCCCATTGAGTTATGTCAGTGACAGAATCATGCCGGTGAGTGATGCAGTGGCGTCTGAGGGCCTGAAGATCGCGGGCATCCGGTAAAGGTCTTCGGCCTTGTCCCTTATGCACAGAGATTTTTCCAGTTTCTCTGAATCTTTTGATGATGTTATGCACTGTCAATGATGAGACCTTCAAAGCCTTTGCAATTTGACGTTGAGGAACATTGTTTTTAAAGTATTCCACAATTTTTTTTCCGCAAGCCTTCACAGGTTGGAGAGCCTCTGGCTATCTTTCCTTCTGAGTAGGCATGGGCCGGTTACCGGTTTCAAGGTATACTGTGGTTTGAAAAAGTCACAGTTTCAAAACCACTAAAATTTTCCATCATACCGTTCCTGAGGTATGAACAGTTTTTATGAGTTGTCAAAGACAGAAGAATTTATTTAGAAGAATTCAATTATTTATTTTATTATTATTTTATTATTTAATTTAACTTAACATGGTACACATTTACTAATATACCAAATATTCTATATGCTGTTTAAAACTAAAATACATTGTGTTCAATGGAAAAAAAAGTTGTTTTTACCTAGACATTTTAAAATAATACATTTTAGAACTGTGATTGCAATACTGCAACACCGTGAAACCGTGATATTTTTGCTAAAGGTTATCATACTGTCAGAATCTCATACCGGCCCATGCCTACTTCTGAGAGACTCAGCCTCTCTAAGACATCCCTTTTATAGCCAATCATGTTACACACCTGATGCCAGTTAACTTTATTAGTTGCTAAATCTTCTTTCAGCTGATTCTCTTATATATTAATTGCTTTTTCAGTCTTTTTTTGCCTGTGTCCCAACTTTTTTTTGAGACCTGTTGCAGCCAGAAAATTTGAAATAAGCTCATTTTGTGGATAAAAATGTAAAATGTCTCAATTTCAACATTTGAAATGGTATCTATGTTCTATTGGTAATAACATACTGGCTCATGTGATCTGAAAGTCATTGCATTTTGATTTTATTCACAATTTACACTTTGTCCCAACTATTTCGGAATTGGGGTTGTACTTTGCCTGGGGGAGAGGCCTGGAGAGACGCGGGGAACAACTGGAGGCATTTGAAAATTTTTTGGAATACTTCGGTTCGGCTGGATAATTGAATGTTAGACTAATTCGGCATTTGATGGTTGAGCTGGAGCTTCGATTCCAGAATCCGTGTTTCTTAGTAAGTAGAAACTATGGCTATCAAGAAAAAACATTAACTTAGCTTGAATCTGGCCTGGAAGAATGCGGATCTGGTAGAATGCTGGTCGGAGAAAATGTGGATCTGTTAGAATGCTAGTCACGGAGAATGCGGGTCCGACAGAGTGATATTCGTGGAGAATACGGGTCTGATAGAATGATGGTCATGGAGAGTGTGGGTCCGATAGAATGCTGGTCTTGGAGAATACTGGTCATGTCGAACAAGACGGACGAGGATTGCAGGATGAAGGCGGTATAAATAGGCTGATTGGTGAGGGCATGGATAAATGGAGCGACGTATTTAGGCGTGGTCTGGTTCACTAAACTGCGTTTAGTAAAAAAGTAATAAGCTCAAAAGTAAGGAAACTGCAAACAGGTTCATGCATACTTGGACAGTGATGCATTTTTCATAATTTTGATTGATGGTAACAGTTACTTACCTCCTCTGGCGTAAGTAACAGTTTGAAATTTCACTGTCCCTGACTTTTCAGGACTGTATGACTGTTACCGACTGTCTTTGCCTCATGCTCACAGTTTTGGTCCAATAAACAAAGAATATGAGCATACAAAATATTGAATTGGACCTGCACTCTGAAATTAGGGATAACTGCTGCTTACGTTCGCAATGAGTCAACAGTAATGACAAAATGACTGAATTTAAAGCGAGTTAGCTGCAAGACGACAATCTAGCTACCTACAACTGCAATGTACTCAAAGGAGCTAACTTTGATCATGCATTGACAAGCATTGAAAGATGAAGTCTTAATACTCATGCCCACATTTAAACAGGACATGACTAGCTAGGTTTGCAAGGTATAGTATTACAACCCCATTCCCCAAAAAAGTTGGAACACTGTCTTTAATGTAACTAAAATAGAATGCAATGATTTGCAAATCAATTAAAACCCATAATTTAATTGTAAATAGGAAAAAGACAATGTATCACATGTTGAATCTGATAAATTTCATTGTTTTTTTGAAAAGTATCAGCTCATTTTGAATTTGATGGCAGCAACATGTTTTTAAAAAGTCAGGAAAGGTCACGGACAATAAAAGACTGGAAAAATTGCCTGATGCTAAAAAAGACAATTTGCAGAACATCTTATAGCTAATCAGATTATTTAGCAACAGGTCAGCAACATGATTGGGTATAAAAAGTAAAGAAGGTGAGATCTTAACCACTCTGTGAAAGACAGCATGGGAAAATAGTTCAGCAATTTAAGAATAACCTTTTCAACTTAAAATTGTAAAAAATTTGAGATTTTATCCTCTATGGTACATAATATCATAAAATGATTCTGAGAATCCAGAAAAATATCTGTATCCATGGGACAAGGCCAAAATCCAGTTTTGAATGGCCATGCTGTTCCAGTCCTCAGGCAGCACTCCATTAAACACAGACAGGATTCTGTAGTGGAAATCACTGCATGGACTCAAGACTTCTGTAAACCATTGTCAGTAAACACAGTTTGTCATTGCATCCACAAATGCAAGTTAAAACACTGCCATGTAGAGATTAAACTATATATAAACAAGATCCAGAAACAGTGCCTGCTTCTCTTTACCCATTTACTCATTTAAAATGTACTGAGGCAAACTGGAAAACTCCCCTGTGGTTCGACGAATCAAAATGCGAAACTCTTTTGAAAAATTATGGATGCCACGCCCTCTGGGCTAAAGAGAAGAGGGCCATCTGTTATCAGCAAACAATTCAAAAGCCATCCATCCATCCATTTTCAGACGCTTATCCAGGGCCAGGTCGCGGGTGTAACAGACTAAGCAGAGAGGCCCAGGCGCTCCCCTCCCCAGCCACTTCCTCCAACTCTCCCTGAGGCAGCCCAAGCCATTCCCAGGCCAGCCAGGAGATATAGTCCCTGCAGTATGTCCGGGTCTGTCTCGGGGCCTCCTCCCAGTTGGACATGCCCGAAAAATCTCTAAAGGGAGGTGTCCAGGAGGCATCAGGATTAGATGCCTAAACCACCTCAACTGACTCCTCTCAGCATGGGGGAGTAGCGGTTCTACTCTGTGCTGCTCCTGGATATCTGAGTTCTTCACCCTGTCCCTAAGGGTCAGCCGAGCCACCCAACAAAGAAAGCTCATTTTGGCCGCTTGTATTCGCGATCTTATTCTTTTAGCCACTACCCTAAGCTTGTGACGACAGGTGAGGGTTGGAACGTAGATTGACTAATAAATCAAAAGCTTTGCTTTTACGCTCCGCTCCTTCTTCACCACAACGGACTGGTACAATGCCCGCTTCACTGCAGATGCTGCACGATCTGTCTGTCAATCTCATGCTCCATCCTACTCTTACTTGTGAACAAGACCCCAAGATACTTGAACTCATCCATTTGGGATAACAATTCACCACCCACTTGAAGGAGATAAACCACCTTTTTCTGGGGGAGAACCATAGCCTTAGATTTGGAGGTGCTTATCCTCATTCCAACTGTTTCACACTCAGCTGCGAACCGCTCCAGAGTGTGTTGGAGGTCACCGTGTGATGAAGCCAACAGGACCACATCATCTGCAAACAGCAGAGATGTAATCCTGAGGCCACCAAACTCAACACCCTTCAAACCTCGGCTGCATCTTGATATCCTGTCAGAATTGGTGACAAGGCACACCCTTGGCGGAGTCAAACACTAACTGGAGATAAGTCTGAATTAATACTGAGAATGCGGACACAACTCCGGCTTTGGTTGTACAGTGATCGAATGGCTCGAATTAATGGCCCTGGAGCCCCATACTCGCGCAGGACCCCCCCATAGGATACCTCGTGGGACACTGTCATAAGCCTTCTCCAAGTCCACACAGACTGGATGGGCAAACTCCCGAGGCCCTTCCAGTATCTGTGCAAGGGTAAAAAGTTGGTGTACTGTTCCACGGCCAGAACAAAACTGGCATTGCTCCACCTGAATCCAAGGTTTGACAATTGGGCGGAGTCTCCTTTCCAGCACCCCGGCATAAACATTTCCTGGGAGGCCGAGCAGTGTGATCACCCTATAATTGGAGCACACCCTCCGGTCCCCTTTTTTAAAAATGGAAACCACCACCCCAATTTGCTCGTCCATGGGTACCGTACCCGACATCCATGCGATGTTGAACAGGCGTGTCAACCATGACAGCCCAACAATATCCAGGACCTTCAGCATCCAAGGACGAATCTCATCCATCCCCGGTGACTTGCCACTGTGGAGCTTTTTGACCACCTCAGTGACTTCTGCCAGGGAAATGGGTAATGACTCGCCCAAGTCCTCCGTCCCTGCCTCCTCAATGGAGGGTGTGTCTGCCAGGTTCAGGAGTCCCTCAAAGTGCTCCTTCCACTGCCAGACAATATCCTCAGTTGAGGTCAGCAGTTCCCCACCCCTGCTGAAAACAGCCAGGGCAAAGCCCTGCCTCCGCATCCTGAGTCGTCTGACGGTTTGCCAGAACCTCTTTTAGGCCACCCAAAAGTCCTTCTCCATGGCCTTCTGGAACTCCTCCCAAGCCTGAGTTTGCCTCAGCAACTGCCGCGGCTGCAGTCCTTCTAGCCTGCTGGTACCGGTCTGCCGAGTTGGGGGTCCTCTGAGTCAACCAAGCCCGAAAGGCCACCTTTTTCAGCTTGATGGCCTCCCTCACTGCTGGGGTCCACCAACGGGTTCTTCGGTTGCTGCCACGACCGGCACCGACAACCTTCAGGCCACAGCTCGTGGCAGCCGCTTCCACAATGGAGACTATGAACAGGGTCCACTCAGACTCTATGTCCCCAGCCTCTCCTGGGATATAGTAAAAGCGCTTCTGGAGGTGTGAGTTGAAAATGGTCTGAACAGGGTCCTCTACCAAATGTTCCCAGTCAACTCTCACAACATGTTTACGCTTGTCAGGTCTGTCCTGCAGTCTTCCCAGCCATCTGATCCAACCCTCCACCAGGTGGTGATCAGTTGACAGCTCTGCCCCTATCTTCACCTGAGCATCCAAAACATACAGCTGCAGATCTGAAGATACAATTACAAAATCAATCATCGACCTTTGGTCAAGGGTGTTCTGGTACTAAGTACACTTATGAACACCCTTATGCTCGAACTTGATGTCTGTTATGGATAATCCATGACTAGCACAGAAATCCAATAACAAAGCACCGCTCGGGTTCAGATCAGGGAAGTCGTTCCTCCCAAACACTCCCCTCCAAGTGTCTCTGTCATTGCCCACATGAGCATTGAAGTCTCCCACTAGAACTATGAAGTCCCCAATAGGAGCCTTTTCCAGGACCCCACCCAGGGACTCCAAGAAGGCTGGATACTCTAAACTGCTGTTTGGTCATGTAAGCACAAACATTCCCTTCCGCATCCCGCAAGCGGATTGCAGAGACTCTCTCGTTCACCGGGATGGACTCCAACACGACGGTACTCAGCCGAGGGGACACAAGTATCCCCATGTCTGGTCGCCGCCTCTCACCTTGGGCAACTCCAGAAAAGGAGAGAGTCCAACCCCTATCATAGATCTTGGTTCCGGAGCCAGAGATGTGCGTAGAAGTGAGTTCGACTATATCTAGCCAGTACCATTCAACCTCCAGGACAAGCTCCGGCTCCTTCCCCACCACTGTGGTGACGTTCCATGTCGCAAGGGCCTTCGCCCCTGTTTGCCACCCAGTCTACACAGCACCCGACCCCTAATCCTCTCCTCGTGGGTGGTGGGCCCACGTGGAGGCAGCTCCCCGTAGCCTCTTTGGGCTGAGCCTGGCTGGGTCCTGGGAAAAGCTCGCCTGCGAGCTCCCCTCCCAGGCCTGGCTCCGGGAGGGGGCCCCGGTATCCCTAATCCGGGCGAGGTTCTCATTTTTCTTGAGGAGCTCATCATAGGAGTCTAAAGAATCATGTTTTGTCTGGCCCCTCACCTGGGACCAATTTGCCGTGGGAAACCCTAACAGGAGCTAAGCACCGGACAACACAGCTCCCAAGATCCCAGGGCTAGGCAAACTCCTCCACCACGATAAGGTAGCGATTCACAGGAAAGATTCAAAAGCCAGCATCCATGATGGTATGGGGGTGCATTAGCAAAGTGGTCTGCCTGCAGTCCAGACTTGTCATCCACTGACAATATTTGGCGCATTATGAAACAAAATATTTGAAAAAGGAGGCAGAAAAGTATTGAGCAGCTGAAATTCTTCATTGAGCAAGAATGGGAAAACATTTTGCTTTGAAGGTTATGGCAGTTGGTCTCCTTAGTTCTCAAATGCTTACAGGGTGTTGATTGAAGATGTGAGGCAACACGGTGGTAAACATACCCCTGTACTACAAATGCACACACACACACTCACACACACACACATATTCATGCGCTCTATTGTAGCAGACTGAACATCCAAACCAATATTTGCCCACAAGGTTCCTCCCTCTTCATCATACAAATGATCATCATAAAATCTAAGTTTTACAGTTTGAAAAAAAGAGAAAAATATAATTAAAAAGAAAAAGAAAAATATAATTAAAATTATATTTTTCTTTCTCTCTGGGTATTGGCCACAGACCCCTCTACAATTTTTAGATGCTGTAATTGTGTTCCTCTGCTCCCCCCAAAAAAATTTCTGGAAGCAATAGTATTGTTGCCCAACTAAATAGTCCAAACACCCACCCCAAGATGACATGTTATTGACACCTCTGCTACTATTGTGTTTGCTTTGTTAAGTACCAAGGCACTTACTGTATTGGTGGATACAATTCTTTGCAGATTGTTAAAACATTGGTAAGTTTGGCTGTCAGAAGTCAGGACAGTCGTGGGAAGGCAGACAGGTCGGGTCATCTGCAACAGCTTTTTTTAACCTCCTCTGGTTGAAGAGCTATGGGACAATTTACATCGCTAAAGCCCGCTGTTAGCACAAAAATGGCATATTTTGTGAGTATTTCAGTCTGGATGTTTAAGTATTTATCATTCAGCACAGTTAGGTATGGTGGCAAACGTGGGGCAAACGTGCTGCAACGGCCAAAAACATCTCCAATTGCAGAAATGCGCAGCAAAACAGAAAAGATGCAAATGCAGAAACACGCAACCAAAAAAACAAATCCGAGAGAAAAATTCTGCATAGCCACGTCAACACAAACGTGCTGCACCGGCCCAAAACACCTCCAATCAGAGAAACGCGCTGCAAAACCAGAAATGATGCAAACTCAAAAACACGCAAACCACAAAAGCAAATGCAAGAGAGAAAAACACTGCATTTTGGCATCAACACAACAGAAGTGCTCCCAGTCGCTATGGGGAGCGCCAACTAAAATAGCTTTTACTTCTGATTTGAGCGAGACTAGCTAGCTAGCTAAGTCAGCAAAAAGGCTTTCTGGCGAGCTAGTCAGCTACCTAGCTAATGTTTGTTTGCTTGCTTATCTAGCAAATTTGCTTGCCTAGCTTGCCAACAGTTTGGTGCACGGAAGTCAATACAAAATAAATGAATAAAAAATATCCATTATTTCACTATCTCACTTAGCTAGAGTTGAACCGCGAGCATTTATGTTATACCAAATGTAATTACTCGCTAGCTAGCTTGCTAACATCAGTTTGCTTGCTTAGCTAGGTAGTTCACCAGCCTAGATAGCCAACAGTTTGGTGCACAGAAGTCAAAACAAAATAAATGAATAAAAATGATCCATTATTTTGCTATCTCACTTGGGTAGAGTTGAACAACGAGCATTTACGTTAAAACAAATATAACTGCTCATTAGCTAGCTCGCTAATGTTAGTTCGCTTACTTACCTATTTCACCAGCCTAGCTAGCTGAAAGTTAGCGAAATAATGGATAATTTTTATTCATTTGTTTTCTTGACTTCTGTGCATCAAACTGTTAGCTAGCTAGGCTAGCGAACTAGCAAGCTATGAAAGTGAACTAACGTTAGCAAGCTAGCTAGCGAGCAGTTATTTGGTATTACATAAATGCTCACGGTTCAACTTTAGCTAAGTGAGATGGCGAAATAATGGATTTTTTTATTCATTTATTTTGTATTGAGTTCCGTGCACCAAACTGTTGGCTAGCTAGGCTAGCAAATTTGCTAGGTAAGCAAGCGCACTAACGTTAGCTAGGTAGCTGGCTAGCTAGCCAGCCAGAAAGCCTTTTTGCCGACTTGGTTAGCTAGTCTCATTCAAGTCAAAAATAACAGCTGTTTTAGTTGGCGCTCCCCATAGCGACCGGAAGCACTTCCGTTGTGTTGATGTCTAAATGCAGCGTTTTTCTCTCTTGCATTTGCTTTTGTGGTTTGGAAGTTTTTGAGTTTGCATCATTTCTGGTTTTGCAGCGCGTTTCTCCGACTGTAGATGTTTTGGGCTGGTGCAGCGCGTTTGTGTTGACATGGCCATGCAGCGTTTTTCTCTTGGATTTGCTTTTTCGGTTTGCGGGTTTTTGAATTTGCATCTTACCTTTTTGCAGTGCGTTTCTGCAATTGGAGATATTTTTGGCCGTTGCAGCGCGATTGCCCCTATTGACCCCCATAGGGGTTTTGTATTAAAATGACCAAAAGCTATTTTCTAACACCTAAAGGATAATTGTTTTCTTTGCAGTTCACTTCAGACAAAAGTTGTCTTTCACTTTAAGGCAAAATTGTTCTCTCTTTGGATAGTGAGGAACATGGCAATGGAGAAAGTGAAAAGCTCAAGGAATTTAGTTTCAAAATTTCAGCGATTGATTCCATCTCGGGATCTGAAAATCTCAAAAACAACCTTGAGATGCCACCTCCATACTATTGTCATCTTTAGAAGACTGCACAAATAAAGCCCTTACTAAACAGAAGATAAACCACGTATTTGAAGTTTGCTGTGCATTTCTGGAATCATGGTTGGAATAGGGTGCTAGGGGATTAGTGTTTTGGATGAGAAGCCAAAATTTTGGCAATACACGCCATAAAAATTTCTGGAAACAAAAAGTAATCCAGAGATGGAAAAGCAGTTCATATCTGCTGTCAAATATGTAAGTTGTTCATTGATGATTTGGGAATTTTTTATTCCTTTGGTCCAGAATCACAAAGTAAACTCAATGGCATAATGACTTTTATCAAACATTGGGAGTGTGTGGCAAATAAAAGGCTGATACTTTGTCATAGGTGGACTGTCCAGTGGAACAGTGACCCTTAACACACATTAAAATTCACTGTGATGTCTATCTCTGTCTCCAGACTTAAATCGCATTAAAAACCATGGCCCACACTGAAGATGGCTGTCTTTAAAAGCAAACCTAACAGTTTCACTGTAGTTCAAAAGTTCTAGCAATGGTCGGCCGTCCTATCCAACATTTTTTCCAACCTAATCAGAGATTACAGGAAAAAACTCATGGCTGTGATCTTGAGTTTTGAAATCAAGTATTAAACAAGGGATGCCAATTTGTCTTCCACCTGTGACTTTCATAAATTGTGCAGTGACAGTGAAAAACATTAAATCATGAGAATACATATGCTGAAGTAAAATTATAGATTTTCCCTATATTTTTTAACTTGACTCCTGAATTATTTTTTCCCAATTTTACAACCTGAACACAGTCAGCAAACGCAAGTGCTAATGGTATTGTAATGACTGATGGGCACACGGAATGTGCACAACAGCAATTAAGGACAGGATTTGGATGCAATGGTTAGATTTCTTAAGCTTTCTTGTTTTTATTTTATGCCACAGGAAACATAAACTGTGGACACACAGGGGAAGACAAAGCTGATGATTAGTACTTCGGTGATGAGGAGTGTTGCGGTCCCAACGTTACAGTACCCCCTCGAGGCATGGCTTCCGCCTTGCTGTGCTGTTGTCCTGGGCAGTGACCCAAGTGGATCCCCGGCGGATTTGCACTTTGGTATTGGGCCATACCTTCTCCTCTCGCAGCAACCAGGCATCCACTGCCAGAATCTTGGTCTGGCTGGGATCCCACAGGCGTAGAGGAGGTTGCCAACCAAGCACACGCTAGAATGGGGTAAGACCACTGGAGGCACTCTTGAGAGAGTTCTAGGCGTACTCTGCCCAGATTTGGAAGTTTACCCAATCCAATTGGTGGTTTTGGCAGTGTGCTTGGAGGAACCTCCCCAGATCTGGGATGGTTTGCTCTGCCTGCCCATTTGATTCTGGATGGTATCCTGAGTTGAGGCTCGCTGATGTTCCCAGCCTGTTGAAAAAGGGTTGCCACAGTTGGGACGTACACTGGCCACCTGGGGGGTGGGGAAAGGTATGAATTTGCGTTGTACAATATTTGGAAAACTGGTCAACCAGCACACACACCACCGTATTGCCACTGGATTTAGGTAGATCCCTGACAAAATCCACTGCCATGTGCAACCATATGTGTTGGGGAACTGGAAGGGGTTTTAGTTCACTTGCCAGTTGCTGTTTCGGGGTTATATTGATGACACAGGTGGAGCATTAATTCACTGATCGCTCGACGTCAGAGGTCAGATGGGGCCACCGGTATTTCTAGTTGATGAGTTCTGTAGTTCTTCAGATACCTGGATGCCCAGAGGCTAACAAAGTATGGGCCCAGGTGATGAACCTGTCCCGCAGAGTGGAGGGGACATAGGACTTGCCTGGAGGTTAGCTGGAGCAGGTTGCCTTCTCAACTCCCAGTGAATGTCCTCCTCCAGTTGCCAGCGGATTGGGGCGATAAGGCAAAAGGCTGGGACTTTAGGCTCTTCAGCAGCCAGGTCCGCCTTAGCATCATAGTGGCAAGACAAAACATTAGCCTGAGAGTTCTTGGAACCGGGGCGATAAGTTAAGGAGAAATTGAATCTGGTAAAGAAGAGCGCCCACATACCCTGACGGGGATTCAGTCGCTTGGCAGAACAGATGTGTTCAAATCCGGTGGTCGGTCAGCACTGGAGAGTCCCCTTGAGCCAGTGCTTCCACTCGTCAAGTACCAACTTTGCCGCCAGTAACTCCCAGTAGCCCACATCGTAGTTCATCTCCGCCATCAACAATATGCGGGCGAAGAACACACAGGGGTAGAGCTTCTCTAGAAACCTGTGTTGCTTATAAAGGACTGCCCCCACTCCTGCATTGGAGGCATCCACCTCAACAGCTTGTTCCCAAACAGCAGTAGCCTGCTGTTTGTAGTCAGTGCTTTGCCTGACAGCCGAGTGATCACGGTTATGATCTACTTGGCGTCGCTGAGGGCAGGGTGGTGAGTGAAGTCCAAGGAGCATTGCAACAGGGATCCCTTGCACTCCTTTGGGAAGCCCTCATAGCGATCTGGCAGGCGAACAGGTGACTGACCAGCTCATTGCAGGTGGCTCCCAGACGGTCATCTTCCTTTGTTGAGTGGCCACCACGGGGACAGTGTGAGTGGGAGGAAAAGCCAAAGCAGCCATCATGAATTCCTCTTCGTCCGGCAGAGGGATCTTCGCTGAATCCATAGCAGTGGCAAAGTCTTCTGTAATTACTGATGGGCACACAGAATGTGGACAACAGGAATTAAGGACAGGATTCAGATGCAAAGGTAAGATTTCTTAAGTTTTCTTATATTATTTTATGCCAGAGCCAACCTAGACTCTGGACACACAGGGAAAGACAAATGGATTATCAAAAAAGTTGGGAAAATATGGGAATCTTATACTCAAGTAAATAAGCTAGTTAGCTAAGTGTTAGGAGAGGCGAGTAACTGAAAAGATTTTGCAAAGGATTGAGGAAGAGAGGAGTATATAGACAAACCGGGCTGATGAGATAACAATGAATAGGTAATGGTAATAAGGAATGCAGGAACTGGGCAGGTTGGCAATTAGTAATCCGGTATCACAGGTATTGCAGATAAAAACTGGGCTAGTCTAAGTCCATTTTGTGACAGGAGGCGATAGCGCTGCTGCGGCACTGTTGTCAAAAGGGTTGGATTAAAAAAAAATCAGCCTAAATTCCTGTGGGTGTGCTGGGGATTGGTTTCATTAAGGCCAATTAGATTAGTGGCTGTCATTACCTTTAAAACCAGTGTGTTTATGCCATAGTGAACTGGCAGTTTTGTCTGGCACCTTACTGCCGGCTTCAGCTCCCTAGGAACCGTGCTCTTATGGAGTTATGCATGGAGGCATTTGAGGGGATAAAGGTAGATTCACCAGGTAATATGTTTTGTATGAAAAGATGCGGGCAATTTAAACCGTCTACAAAATGGCAGTCGTTTCATTGAAACAAGGGCGAGACTAAAGCTAATTATTTGTATTTCCCCCATATCCACATATATGAAAATACCCCTTCACCCTTCCCTTCATAGTGGATACCACCACCATTATGTAGCCGTTATTTAAGAGATACGTAAGAAAAATTAAAATGGGAAGGAAATAACATGCAATGATTTGCAAACAGCTCCGTTGGCTGCGATTCAGTCCACGAAAGTACCATAGAGTGAGAATGTTTGCATTAAAATGTGGCTGGGGTGGGTCAAAACACAGACAAGATCTGTGACACGAAAATTGCCCAGCACCAGGTTTATGCCTTGACACACCTCCTTTTGTACTGTCCAACCCCTTGAGACGCAAACGCTATTATTTTTGAGCCGAAGACTTCCAAACTGGGCAGAGGTGATAAATAAGCCATCACGATGGGTAAAATTGTGCATAAAATTACTGCTGCATGCATTCAATCTGCGAAGGCCTGAAAATGAAGCCTGAATATAAAGAACCGTTTCTCTTCATATACTATAAAGGGTGACAATAGTTTTGCACTAGCCTGGTTCCGCAATTCTGTCTAATATAGTGATCATTATACAGTAAATACAAAGGAGGTGCAAATTTTTATGATATATTGCTCCCTATCATAATGATTTGGAGAAGGTTTGGGGATGCAGCATCATATGGATTTTACTGTACAGTACATCCAATTTTAAAACATTCAAAACCAGCACCCCTCCCTGGAAATGTAATGCTCCATTCTATCCTGTTATTGACTGAATATTCAGCTCGTCCTAATTTTGACATTTCAAACACTCATGGAGTGGCTGCAGAATTGCAGATGGAATATTTAACTAGATTATGTTCATCTGTTAGAAAATCCTGTTTACTCTCATGATATGTCCATAAGCTCCGAGGGCAAGGTTTATGAGGTAGTGAGCACTTAGTATTTAGGTTCATTCAATTGCTGCCTTTATCATAGAGCTTTGGTAAACATTTATAGATAGTAATGAATGGTATTCAGTTCACCAGAGGATACAGTCAGTACTGTAAAAGAGGGCATTTTAGTGAGTGAAGTGTCGTTCACATTAAACCACTATATGTCAGACAAATGCACAAAATTGGCCACAAATGACATAATACTTCAATCCCTGACAGCGAGCAGATTGTGAGGGAAAATTATAGGAAGAAAATCAGGTGTAAAATGTTTGAAATTATTTGGAGTTGGAAATACCAGTAGGCAGGCAGAAGATGAGATGGACATGTATGCTCAGACATACGTGAAAGTCTGAATAATACACCAACTTTTTGTAAAAATAAATAAAATAAATAATTTTAAAAATATTGGCGTCTAAGATGGTTGCTATTGATTTTCTACACTGTCTGGCAAAATAAATAAATAACAATGGTCCCATACAATATTTTGTTGGACCACCATTGGCTTTGATGCCGGTGCCCATTTATCGTGCCATTGTTTCAACAACCTTATGCAACATCACAGAATTTATATTTGTCCAGTGTCGGGTATTAATTTTTGGTTGAGATCACTACGGGAGAGTCAAATCCGTCTCTGAAGACTTTTATAATATATGCCTAAGACTTTAATAATTAATAATTCACTGGACAGTTTTAACCAAATTCTAGTGATATCAGCAATCGCCTAAGTTATTTTCTTTGTTTGATACAGGCCGATAATGTGCCCCTTCTGAAATGCTGTAATATTTTTTCCATGACCACAGGATACATCTTCTGATGTGGTTGTTTAAGTTATGAGATGAGCATTTCCTAATTTAAATACAAAGAGTAACTTTTTTTTTGGCCAGGCAGTGCATGTACAAGCTGCAGTATTTGCAAACCCATCTGCTATCTTCAATGCATTTTGTACACAGTACTAATGAGACTTTGAAATTGTAAGGCCATCATTTTCTCACTGCAGTAAATTCTGTAGCCCACCTTTCTGGCCTCTTGGTGCAGCTGATGAAGTCAGGCTGTAGTCCCTGCTAACTCCACTGCTTTCCTTTACCCGTTACATGATATTTCTTCATACACTCACGAGCAGTCCACATGAAAAAAAGGAAAAGAAAAATATAAGGACACATATAAAATAGTGACCAAATTCCAGAGTAGACTTATTTCAGTCTGTTCTGCTGAATGCTTTTTCCCTCCCACTCAGTGAGTCTGGATGGGTTGACTTCTGTTTTTCCGCCTGAAGACGCCAGCCTTTCTGGAACATTACTCTATTCAGTGGGTTCCTTGACTAGCCCACCATAAACCACTCAATTCACAGAGCAGGATGGCTGTCAGAGCCAAACTTCATTCATTCATCAGCCCATTGCAACACCCAAAAGTGGAATGGCCACCTGACCCAGACCTCATCATAATTCACCCATTGTAGGTCACATAATTATTATTCAAATGTGGGAAAAAACATTCTCTCAGCTGATCAGCGGTACTATTATTAGGTAACATCAGTTAACTGAGCAATTTGACAAACTTCCTGAAAATTCAAATTATTACAGACCAACTTGAAATTTTAAAATCTAATTAATAAGAGGTAAACAATTATTTGACCTATTACCATAATTTTCATCGCTGAGAAATCCAAAACATCTTATCTATAATCCATGCTTCTAAAAGGCAGTCTGTTCATGAGAACAAATTACTGAATGGTTCACCGGAAAGGTGCACACGCCAGGAACAGCAAGTGATTTCCACTTACTTTTAATCTTCAGTTAAGATATCCTTAACGGTTCACTTGAACATTCTACTCGGTTTCTGCAATTCTTGTCATGTGCATTTAATAATGTGTATTTCATCCTTACCAATGAACAAAATGTATACCAGGCCTATATAATTTCTCAGGTGCAAGATGCCTGCATATGTTGCAGTATTGACTCGGAATCGAATTGAAAAGTCAAATGATTAACTTCAAAGCATCAGAATCAGCTCTCACAAACACTGAGTGTTAGACTCACAGTTCTGCTTTAGATATCAGCAGCTCTCAGTTGCTAAATGCATGCACTAAAAAAAAAAAAAATTAAAAGAGATAGACAAGGCCAATTATCTAATGCTAGAGCCCATTCCAGAGGAATTATGAGCTGTTCTCTGGAAAAGTGATATTTCTATGTACACAATCTGACTTTATTGCTTGTAATGACTTTTAATGTATTTTCACACTTTGAAGTGCTCCTGTATTCTGATAGCACAGAAAATTGAATTTGGCTACAAAGACTGAATTGCAAAAACTTTATTTTTCTTTTTTTTAAACTAAAGTAATTAAATGATGGCTCTGACCATGAACACTACTGAATATCATATGGTTAGTGCACTCTTGTAATGATAAAGAAGTAGTTGAATTAGTGGTCGAACCAATGAAACCCAAAGATAGACAATAGTGTATGAAGTTTTAAAAAGCATGACCAAGAATATTAATTTTGCTTAATAGTTCTGAGAAGAAACTGATACTTGTTCAATTGTGGGCTCAATTATTTTTCCCTCACATCCTCATCAAAGGCTAGCCTTCAGCAGGGCGAATCTCTGAAAACCAAATGTGCACCTGGTCTTACTGCACTCATGTTAAGTGCACGAGTTCCATTAAATTAAGTAACCACTTCGGGTAGCCATCCTGCTGATGCATAATCTGCATGAATAACTCTTTTGCCTGAGTGACTCTTTGGATGAGGGACAATTGTTCAAGACCAAAATGAAATACAGCTGTGCCCTGCATGCAAAAGCCATTGATGAAGCCAGTGATAATGGGGAAGTGAGGACTTAATCAGAGGACAGAGCCATGTTTAAGAGAATAAAAGCAAAAGTCATGCAATTACTGGAGATATATGGCAGAAAAAAAGTACATTTACTGATATTACTGTCCATAATACAAATCTGATTTAAACAACCTGACGCAGATGATAAAAATGCACACACACAAACAGGGGACCTAACTATTTGGTCCCATTTCCTTTTTGATTAAAAGTAATGTGGCAATGTCAAAGAATGTGTTACTGGTTTATTGCCAATATGGATGTTTAAAGTACAATGTATTATATCCCAAGTGCATCCATTCAATTGCTCTCATTTTAATTCTACCACTTAGTTCGTAAAAATATTTTACAATAAACAGTGAAATTGTGCTGCATCAAGTTTAGTCTGCTAAGCAAAAATGCTAAATGTTTTTTTTTTTTTTTTGGCCCGCCATGTTCATTACAACATGTTATAGCAAAAACAATGACACATCACTGTAGTGGTGCAACTCCTTGGTGATAACAGTTATAAACATTGGCTGAAATTTCTATTTTTATAGGCATAAAGCTATACATTTTACCTATTAAAAAAAAAAAAAAAAATATAAAAATATATATATACAAACAGACCATTATTTGTGTGATGGTATATGCAGTCTCTTCTTTGAAATCCAACAGAGGGCAGCAGATGAGAGGATGAGAGAAAGAGAGAGATTGAGAGAGAGAGAGAGAGAGAGAGAGAGAGAGAGAAGGGGGAGATTGGGATTTCACATGAAAGAGTCATTTTATGACCAACATTCTAGCACCTTCATAACCAGACAAGCAAATCCTTATTTAGTTAGAATAAAAGTAAAATATAGCTCTTCTTTCAGTACATTTTCATATATCTACATTATATCCTTTTTTACCAATTGAATTTCTATCTAGCATTTACTCGAGCCAAAGTGACCATTTCCATTTTTAAAGGTACACACATAAGATTAAGCCTACTTTCACTCAACCAGGAAATGGAAACTAAATTTTATGTTTGATTTGTTTGATCAATGTAATAATCAATGCAATACACTTTTTTATTTCTGTTGTTTAAATACAAAGTCTAACTTGAGCTACAATTTAAATTGTTTCCATTGCTTTATGTGGCTTTTACGAGAAACAAAAGTTTGGGCCAATGTAATGATTTGAGAGTGGATGTCTTTGACAGAACAGACTTTGTAGCAGACATGCACATTTCCCTTTGAAGTGCTATTAAAAGATGAAATGATATAGCAAACTGGAAATTATGCTGAGTCACTGTTCTGACTTCTGTGAAAAT
Organism: Gymnothorax javanicus; assembly: GCA_029692085.1. Taxonomy (NCBI): domain Eukaryota; kingdom Metazoa; phylum Chordata; class Actinopteri; order Anguilliformes; family Muraenidae; genus Gymnothorax; species Gymnothorax javanicus. The sequence goes on from CM056196.1 coordinate 86,526,329, forward strand.
TCAGATGGAGGTAATTGCAGACTCAGCTGGCCATTTTTGTTCAAAATACTGAATACTTTCCTCCCATTAAAGAAAAAAAAAATAACCAGATGTCTAAACATTCAGCTCAATGCTGCTTTTATTTCAGTTTTGGCAATTGCTCCGAAAACCAGCCGACAAGTTTGGCTGGAAGTGTTTTTCCAGCACATTTGCATAATTTCATGCATATTTTATACTCTTGCATTACATCTTTTAGTAGTGGTCATATTTAATTTGGGTATTTTGTAAAATGTGGCATTTGTTTTAATAAATTATTCTGTTGCAACACCACCACTGAGAGGTTTCAAGTGAGTATTAAGTAAATGCCACATTGCTGAATTAGTCCTTAAAAGTGGAATACGCACCTCACGTTCTTTATTAAAAATGCAATCTTATTTATGTGTCGCCATTATTGCGGTTATTATTTCATAAAGCAGTGTTATTGAAGGCAGATTTCAAGGGAGCAGTTTTGAGGACCAGCCAGTCCCTCACCCCCTGTCACACCTCACCTGTACCTGAGGCTTCACTGGCGTGCCATGTTATACTGTGATCCAGCTCCGTCTTTAAAGCACCATCATATACGAAACGTGAAACCTTGCTCGGTGCAAAAAATGCTCAGTTGATATCAGAAGAAAAGCCGGCATAATCCCTACGGAAAATAAAAATTCAGCACAGAGCCAATTAAAATTTGCCGGTGAGTGGCGCATCTCCTCAAAATTAGGGGGATCCTCAGATTGAGTTTTGAGGAAACAAAAAAAGTGGCAGGAGCCTCAGGCAAGCAGACTTGAGTTGGCCCGTTACTCTGGCAGTTGTCTGCTAGTGTCTTTCCCGCAGAGCCTATCTGAACGCATGCGATGATCTCTCCCATGTGACAAGTTTATGTTTTAATTTTTGGGCCTGCAGGAGAGAGAGAGGAACACTGGTGAAAAAAGTAGGGACGTTGGGAGCGGCTGTGGTCGGGCTCGCTGCCAGCAGGATCCATGATCAGGCCCTCTCATAGCAGAGGAAGTGCACCTTATTCATAACCTACATATCCCTGGCTATTAACTTCTGGGCTCCCGCCAAGCCAAACTTCTCAACCGTGCCAGAATCTAATGCCCTTTTTGATATGTGGTCTAGGAACCACTGAGGACGTTAGAGGTCCAATAAAGTCTATCAATTACTGGGATATCCATTGCCAAGGATATATGCCTCCTCATGCTTTACTGTATTTATATGTAAAAATATGTAAAATATATTTATTTACTAAAAATGAAGTCTAAAAATGTATTTGGTGAAAAACAGATTTCAAGGCTGCCTTTCATTGTACTAAACAATGTTCTGTTCTGCAGCCAGGGTAACATGGTACAACTCCCAAGAAAGTTTGAATATTTTCATATACGTTAAAGTTAACCAGCAAATGTTGTTTATGGTCCCCAAAATGTACTGCTGCCATACAGCTCATATAGTGCAGGGAATCATCATATTCCACAGATTTTTGGTTGTGGTGCAGATAACTGATTATTGTTGCAGTTCATCCTCTTTTGTTCTAAGGAGCTACAAAATGATGCTGCCTCTTTTCTGTGGCAATAACCCCCTCCATTAACTCACAAACAAACACACACACACAGGCACACACACGCACACACAAGCAAACCCATATGCGCGCACACACACACACAAAGGCACAAAAGAACACACACGCACAGGCGCATAAGCACATGCACAGGCACACACACATACATATTTTACTCTCTTTGTATTGCTTTCGTTATCATAACAGCAGGCCCATGGTTTGAGGCACAGTGGGGAATGAGATTGCACTGTTTTAAAAAGGCTCCATTTCAGCCTTGGAGTGCAGAGAAGATTAATAGCAGAAATTTTTACAGGTGCCTGTTCTGAGCTAGCCCTGCTCATATTGAATTTGTGCATCCATCTCTATGTCCACAAATCTCATTTGTCATTTGCTCACCTCAGAGAATTTGGACAAAAGATAGCTGACCTTTTTGTGTTGTGTGCACATTGATCAGATTTTAGAAATCAGAATGAAGACAACTGCTAGATGCAAGTGAATGTCCAGAACTAACTCTCATCAAAACCAATATAATATCTTTGAAATTAACAAAATATCAAACAAGTAATACAAAATTACTCTAAGCCACATATCAAATTCCTTTTACTGACAGATATTCACAGGAAACATCTGATGTTTGTGATATTTGAAATATTTGTGATAGATTGACATATATACTACATTATTGCACATTTTTGGCCAAAATATTGCAGTTATCACAAATGGAATCATACTGAATGATTTGAATTTGCCTAGGAGTTGAACGACCATTAATAAAATGCTGCATGCATTTTCTCTCTATATTAAATAAGGCTGAGGTGGGCAGAGTCAAAGTACAATCAAGATAAAATCACAATGGACAGGACAGGTGTACAGGTTAATGCCTCGAAGATGTAACAGTAAAACTCAGGTATAACCTAGCGCTAGGTCAAAAACCCTTTCGCCGGATGGTTGTAATAACAAAGGAATGCAACCTGCGAAGGTTATAAGCTGAAGAGGCGGGCATTGCTGACCCAACTGACTGGTCCAGCTATCTGGGCTCTGTGTTAAATAAATGCTGAAATTTACTAGAGAAGTACATCTCTGATGGCACATTTTTTATTTACAATGGAGTTTAATACACCTGCTCATAATACTGTGCCATAACAATTGGTTATTGGCATATTCCCTCATTACAATAGTGTTTCGGTAACATTGGATTTACATTGAGAAAACATGTAATTGACTTGTATTCCGTTTGAGAGTTTGCCATGCATCCTTGTTTCACAGGGATAGTTCAGTCCTCTACATTTCTCAAGCAAGTACTCAACAAACATACTGAATTTGAAGTTGACATATTCCCCATTATCACCTCCCAGAAATAAAAATCACTTGGGAGTCAGAGATTAATGTGAAAATACTGTACAGATTTGCCCGCGTACTTTAATGAGGTCTTCAACAGAAGATAACGGTGCTCAAGGTTGTGATTTTATTAGCCACATTGTCCCAATGCTTGACTAGCATGATATCAGAAAGTGAAGTGATTTGATTGATCACAAGAAATTTATTTTAAATGATGTTCACTTACATAATGTCCGTTTTGAAAGTTAATTATTCATGCACCTTCTGCCAATGAATGCAAATGAAATGTTTCAGGAGGGGGATTTGTGGACACGGTCAGTTTCTCTTTGTAATATGTCTATTAGCACTGAAATATTTGCAATTCAAAAAACCATGACAGTGCCAAATTCAGAGCATTACTGTCTGTGTCCCCTGTTGATTCCCCCCTCCTCCCACCCGTCATAAACCCATTTGAACATACCCAGCAAGATAACGAAGACAGAAATAACTGTAAGCACAGCTACTGTGTTAATAGGAGTGAAATTTTTATCTTGAGTCAGGAATATACTGTACTGGTGTAAACTTTTAAAGATATGCACAATATTAATTCCACTCACTGTCACACTGGATTTCCTTGCTTGTCACTTAATGTGCTGAGAAAGTGGAGCTCATAATTGCGTTTATAAATTCATTCCACTTTTTTGATGACAGCTTGGGCAAATTTGCCATTTTAATCATTTATATACATATAAAAATTAGTCCACTTGCCTTCCGGCTCTCAACAGTCATGTATTAAACAAAGAGCAGGATGCACAGAGAATTTTTTGCCTATAAAAATGGTATTATTGACATTAATGCATAATATTAAGGCTTTTCTGGAAATATTGCCAAGCCATAGTTTTGTCATTTCTGCAACAATTCACAATGCTTTAATTGGTACACTCAAAATGGGGCAAGCTTTCATGTGATCCATGGCATAAAATAAACATGCAATACATTTCTTAAGAAAAGGGATGCAAGTGAAAGAATAGCACTAGGCTTGGTGTGCTATCTGAGCACTACACCAACAATCAAAATGCATGTTTTAAATGCATGTGATATTTGAGGATGAGACCGCAGAAGGCCTGCTAATAAAGAAGCCCCAGGTGGGGACAATAATACGTGACCCATTAAATAGGGGAAATAATGATGGAGAAGTAAAGCAGGAGGTGAAGCAACTTCGGTAATTGGTGGATCTGGAGGCCCACCAGGACTTCTGAGAGCAGACGGTTGGCAGCAGTCTGCCCGTCTCTGACTGCTCCACTCTCACCCAAAAACAAGCGCAGGTGCTGAGAGCAGGAACCTCAGTTTCTCATTGCCACAAAAACATCCACTCAGTCTCCATTTCCATTCTTACAGTCAGCAGAGTGACCGTTTGTGCTGCCCCGACAAGAGTCTGAAAGTAACTGAGGGGATACTGAGCCACAAAAAAATGTGTCAGTGATGCCTGTTCTCCCAAGTTAAAAATTTCAGAAATGTTGCTTGATGGAGTGGAAGATTACAGTTCAGATACTCAATTTTTGGGCAAATGTATGGAGCAGTCACACGAAAAGCCGTAGCCCTCTTCATTCAATGGGATGATATGACAATATTCAACGAAAATGTAATGAACTGCCACTGGTCGTTGAAGAAAATGGTATGCACTGATTTTTCCATTGACCAAATTGAAGAAAATGGAAAAGCCTTACACTGAGGATTCTTTCTGATGTGTTCATCATCTGTATGAGAATAAAGCAAATATAACATGATGCCATCCATACACTGAACACTTTAAAGCGAGGATTTTATTTAAAAGCTCAAACCTATTTTTGAATATTGTCCCATATCATAAACCTACAAAATATTAAGGTATTTTTTTGGGGGCAGGGTTTAAGCCCTATTACAAATGTGCAATGGATACTATATGTGAGGAAGAGATTTTTCTTCAAACTGCAGAATGCACACAGATTCAGGAAAAATATGAAATAATCATCAAAAATTGTATGTATTATGCCATTTAGAAGATAAAACAATTTTGCTAAGCTAAAACAGCTTTTTAAATCACAAAATCTTTTTCAACAATTAACATAAAATTGCGTTACTGAACAGTTACTTGTAGAGAAAAGAGGAATGGCAAAAGGAAACAGCCACAATTCCACAGAAACCCACCAAGTTATGAATTTTAAGCAGATGGCCGGATAGAATTGTTGTACCGGTAACCTGTCCCCTTCTTAAGTAATTGCAATTACGAATAGTCTGCAGCACTGAGTGGGAACTTAAGCATGGATTACTTTCCCAACATCGATAACTAACAGGCTATTCTAAGATGTCATTAGCAAGAAATTGAATATTATTATTATTTTTTAATATGAAGAATGGGCTTACTGATCTACATTTTCCCCCATCCCGTCTCCCGTGAATGGGCTCCAGGGATATTTTCTTATTCAGAAAGAACCTTTCAAGGTTGAATAAAGGAAATGGTGGCGGGTCCCTGGGAGAGGGAAGTGATCATCATTTTCACCTTCAACTCCTCTTTGATGTGGCAGAGTCAATTTTTAATCAGCCGCCATCAGACTGGTCTTCATTTCTCCTTACAAAGTCCTATTACTCTCCCACTTTCTGGAAGGAGGTGATAAGGACAATGCTCTCCTCTTTTCCTTCACAGAGCCCAGCGTATGATGAGTCCCTTTGGAGAGGTTTGATATAAAAAAAAAAAAAAAAAAGAGTGAGCACATAAGGATAAAGGTCACCTCACTGCTGGGGTTAACCCTTTCTCCCCCACCGACGGGCAAACAGTCTCCTAGGTTGGGGGCTTCAGACCGAAACAGTGACCAAAAGCTAAAGGGTTAAAAAATGAATTAAATCATTACTGTGCACATTTGCGACGGTTGTGCCCTGGCTTAGCTGTGTGACAGGATTGTTTTGAGGGAAAAGCCTGAGAAAGATATTAAAAAGCAAGCAGGCATTGAAAAAAAAAAATCATCTCCTAATATTATCTCCTCCTTTCCTTCTCTTACCCCTTTACACTTTGCTCCCTTATAAGCATTTGCTGTATAGCAGTCCATTTCTGGCCCCAGATTGCAATGCATTGCATTGCATTTAAAAGGAATGGCCTTTCTGGAATTACTGTATATGTTGAATTCGTCCGCCTTCTTACCCCGCTCATCTGTGTATACATATTTAAAAAATCTGTTTGAGAAGGCACCCCCATGACCCTTTTGGGAGGTCATGTTGAAATGTGCACTGCATGCTAAGAATAATCAGGCTGGATTCAAACAGACATCTGTCTGTCCTCATTCACTGCCTAATCAGGTGCAGATGTTCTTCTTATGGAGACTTTTTGTACCAAACTTAAAAGCCAATTTGAGGAGTATATTGATGGATTGTGTTAAAGGCAGCGCTTCACTGAAAGCAGTAATGCTCATAACATTCTTTCAAAAGAGAAGGAATTCTCATTTGCATTTGTTTTCATTTCCTGACAATCTAACATTCAGCCATTATACATTCAAATAACGAGAAGTATCTGGAATGAAGCTCACTGCCTCCAGTCATTTGCCATTAATGTTCAAATGCACCTCATGAAGTAAGAGGCACCCCACCCTGGAAAATAAGAGCTCAGAAATTTAAGGCAGTTAAGTTCCTTGTGAGCAACAGAATGATCCCAAAGCTATTTTATAATATAAATTTAACAACACCAATTACTATTTCGATAACAACAGTGTAGAGCATGATTAGCTTTCTGGCAGTCGTGCAAGAAAAGCCACAATAATCTTGCAGGAGATGCAGAATGCTAGCCTTGAATAAAGCAAAAGACAATAATTTGTTATGATGAGTTTGGGCTGTTTATGGCCATAGTGCAAAGGTGCGACCAGGCGGAATGGAAATTCACAGCTCTATATCAGCGACCGTAAGCAGGGACGCAATTACCTCAGCGAAATGGATTAGAGTTCAGGGAGCTAGAGAGTGAAAATGATGGCGCCTGCTTACAGTATCCACATCCTGTTTTAATCTCATTTGAAATATCAGCTCTCTCAGTGAGGGCGTATATATGACACACGCTAAATGCATTTTAAACAAGCACCTCTGATGTGATGACCCCAGAGTTGCTGTCGGTCTAATACAGAAATAATGTTCCAGAATCACATCGGTAATTGTCAAAATGTTCCTGTTGGTGAAGCTTTGGTTTGCATTAAAAAAAAGAAAGCTAATTTTGGATGAAACAAAAATACTGAAACAGCAGTATTTTATGGTACCAACTCTCCAGGAGACTAACCACACACAAAACCACACGTTTATTAAGTGAAATGACGGCAAGATGTTGAGGAGAAGAGAAAGTCCAATGCCGGTTTTTGAGTATGCAAAACGCGAGCACCCTTAAAGCACGTGTTTAGGAGGGGCGGAAGGTGGTATTAATCCTCCAGCTGAGCTAAAACGAGCTTAAAACACATCAAAAGCAGGCTTAACCTCCGCAAACCTTACAGCATTTTTCAAGAACAGCAAATGATCACCCTCATGATTGTTTCCGAGGGACTTTGTCGGAAAATTGCTTTTGGCTTCTGCCCCAAGCCTTAAAAGCCACCGGTTTTATTTTTTCATGAATACATGTGAGCATGTTTGTGAGCGAGTCTATATTTGTAAGAAAAAAGTTTCCTCTTCCCTTTTAACTGTGACAGTGCAAATGACTAATACCACTAACAAGCCCAGCCTTTCCTCATTAAAATGTATAATCCGTGGAAAAAGTATGTCAGAAGCTTAATGTTGTTCTGCATCTTGAGGATAACAGAAAATGCCATGTTCAAGCTTCTGGATTTACTAACAGTCCCTCATTAGCAACAGAGAAATGGGTCCACTTTCTAAAAGGAAGAGTCATTTCAAAGAGCAGGCTCAAAGGTCTCCTTGTTTAGCCAACATAGCCTTGTCCACCCATGCTTTGCCTTTTTAAATACCACTGCCTTCACAGCCATTCCAAGCACACAGCTCTCCATTGTCAGAGAAAAAAAAATACTGAGAGAAAGAGAGAGAGAATGGATGAATTTCCTGAATGAAAACATTTTGTATTCACATAATCAAAGCCATTTTCCAGTGACCGTAGCATTGTGTCAGACACAAGTAAACTTGGAACATTAATGCCTGCAGCAAATCTTCCTCGCTTAAAAAAAATCCTTGCATTATTCCTTTGGTTATTGACTCATTTATTAAACTATAGTTGTACGAGTGACTCAAAAGAACAAAGGATAGAAAAGGAACATGGCAAGGACAGGCTACAATAACAGAAGACAACTGAGCTTTCAGAATCATATTAAATGCTTCCATACAATCTAGGCCAAACAAGGCCACAAAACTGCACTCCTATAAATGGGCATTATAAATGATTAAGCACTTCCAGAGACATTTGTAAGAGACATTCTCCTATTCCTGGCCGTTTCTGTCAAAGGAATTCATTTTAATCATTCAGAGGAAAAACAAAGCAGAAACAGCACTTCAGCCATGGGGACATGATACCGCTGGAACACAATACAAACAGAGGAGAGATAACAATGTATTATCAGCATGCAGGACTAACAAAGAGGGTGATTCATTCCATCACTTATTTATGAGGGACCAGCCAGTAGACGGAGTCGAGCTCTCATTTCCGGTGCATTATGGGGCCCCTGGCACTTTAATTCACACACACCAGATGAACCCCGTCTCACTGACCAATAAAAACTGGCGCTTCATAAATGATCAAACATGAAAAAAAAAAAATTAGAACCAGGCACAGCATTAACCTCTGCGCACCAACCTGGTATCCTGATCAATCATAAATCCAGCATAAAACTGTCAAGAACAAATATTAATAAATATCCTTCACTTGCAGACAGAGTATATACATGGTAATATTCCTAGTGCTAGTACGGATAATCAAGAGCAGGTGCTTCAGAAGGCAACCTAAGGCACTCATTTTCCCTGCACACAAACAGCACATTCCTGGTGTTGAAGTTTTCAGGGTGATTGTGATTCCCTCTGAGTTTGGGGGTGGAGGGGGCTGGCGGAAGACTGCAACTGGAGTTCAGTTACTCAGGGGGGCCAAATGGGGGTGCTCCATTTCGGTGACGAGGCCGCTCATTTTCTCAGACCAGTACTCCGCGCTCTCCTGGAGCTGAGCAGAGAGCTCTCCCACTCTCTGGATCCAGTATGACTTATCCAGCGAGTCTCTCATCTGCGGCCCTTCAAGATCCCCTCTTGTTAAGGCCTCTGTCTCGCCCCGTTCAAAGCGGCTGCGGGGCTCTCCTGGAGGCGTAGGGAGGCGATGAGGGGCGGCGGGAGGCTCAGAGGCGCGGGCCGCGGCTAGCGGGTGCCGGAGGCGGCTTAGGGGAAAGCGCTCTGGCAGAGCCCAGGGGGAGTGACCGACGCTCTGACCGCCGATCTGGGTCCTCAGCAGCAGCTCCAGCTGTTGGCGCTGGGCTCTCTCCTTCCCCAGGAGCTCCCTCTGTGTCTCGTTCTCAGAGCTCAGGACGCCCAGCTTAGGGAGACAGCAAAACGCCGACCGACCAGCAGGTTAAAAACACAGCTCACAGAATTACAGCGCACTCGCCCTAATTAAGCTGTTTGCACACATTCTCAAAGGACTCCATTTGTGCTGCCTTATTCACGCACTGAACTGCCAGCAGTAAATCAGCTCTGCTAGTTAATATTAGCACCCTTTATATCATGCAAGCAGAAAAATAAACAGTAAATCCCCTTTCATCATTAAATTGAGTCAGTTTTATCAGTGAATGACAATATTTTTCAAATAAACGCACAGCCAATTGGAAAAGTGATAAATTGTTATGAACACAGGAATAAATGCATATGGAAGAATTAATGGACATCCATTAAGCAAAATAAGCATTAATCATGGTTGTCTCAACCTATATGGATGTAGGAATGCAGATTTATAAAAAAAGTCATTTTTTTCAGCTGACTTTTTCTAAGTGTTTGATATCGATGCACAAAAACCATGTAATTGCATAATTTGCAGATGAAACAACCAATTTAAAAGATTAGAGGATGCGATTTTTTCAGTTAACCATGAAACAAAACAAATCACACCATTTCAAAACAAGCACTTAACCACTGCAGACAATCACATCATAGTTGGAAAAATAGATGGAATTAGACGATGGACCTACAGGTCACTGAGAAGATTCAGCACGGCAGAGGAGAGAGGGAAAACATAATTATCTCTTATTTTTGTACTATAATTACATTTTAAGTGGAGCCAGCCTGTGTGGTTCCACACAGAGGGGTGGAGGGAAGACACAGAGAAACTGAGAAAAAGTTACCAAACAAAGTAAAAGGTCTCCAAAATGCCCATTTGAACCCTGCACCCTCAAAAAGTGGAATGATACATTTGAAAATATCCACACACACACGCACACACACACACACACACACACACACACACGCGCGCGTCAATGGGGAATTCCAGGGTACTTTCAGCCTATTAGGAGCCACTCATTGTTTTGGTGGTTACTTCTGTAAGTCTGCCAAAACCACTGTTCAAGGACACAGTAGTAAGACTGGCTATGAAGGACCACATATGTCTCAGCACAGCCAGTGGGGTGTGTTCTGTAGCTGAGGGAGAAGTGGGGAGTGGATAGAGATGAAAACAGCAGGGGCAGAGCCTTGGGCTTTGGCTCTCTGAGGGACCGCGGCCATGTTAGAGGACATGAAATACACACCATAACCCACATGATCTCCCTTACTCTCTCTCACTCCCTCTTTACAGACCTTTCTTGTGGCATACCGGGGTAGCCCCATACAAACACACGTGCACACTCAAAAACAGGGGAAGCAAGACAAATGGCAAAATAACCAAGCTAATGTGTTGATTGGGTCTGCTTCAGAAACTATTGCTTGTTTAATGTTAGGGGAAAGTGTGTGTGTCCAGAGCCATGAAATTGCAAGAGGAGAATTCTGCAGTGCACGGAGAGGAAAAGACCTGCCTAAGTCAGAGGAGAGGTCTACAATTCAACAGGATATTCAATGAATAAACAACCATCGGCAGCTTGTTCTACCTTTCTTATAACTCATTACAGTGCATTCCATCACTCAAAATTAAAGTCTTACAACACCACCTCTGAGAAAGGATTATTCCTGGAAAGTCTAAATTACATGACTGTGTCTTGAGGGCAGATGCTAAAAAAACCCCAAAAATATTAAACTTTTAAATTTCATCAACAATTTTACATTAAAAATATGCAACATGTGCTCAAATATCTACAACCCCATCTCAAAAAAAGTTGGGATGGTATTGAAAATGCACATAAAAGCAGAAAGCAGAAATTTCTGATTTCACTTTAACTTGTATTTTATTGGAGACAGTATGATGTTGTCTGGCCAACTTCATTTAACTTGTAGATATACATCCATTCCTGCAATACACTCCAAAGAAAAGTTGGGATGTGGGCAATTAAGGACCAGTAAGGAGGTAAAAAAAATGGGAATAAATAATGATTGTGATTAGATGTCATAAGGTGATTATAATCATGATTTGGTACAAAAGCAGCATTCAGGAAAGGCAAATTCTTCAGGAAGAAAGACGGGCCGAGGATCGCCAATTTGCCCACAAATGCGTTGAAAAATCTTTGAAAGGTTTAAAATCAATGTTCCTCAAAGATAGATGGGAGGTAATTTAGATATTTCAGCCTCTACATGCATAATATAATTCATCAGGAGGATTTTTGTGTGAAAAGAGCAAGGGCACAAGCCCACGCTGAATACCCGTGATCTGTGTTAACTCAAGCAGCATCACATCAAGAACTGTCATTTATCTACATATGATAAAACTACTTTAAGATCAGGATGACATTGGCAAATGATACCCAGCTACATGAACAATTGCCACTTAAAACTTTACTATACAAAAAAGGAAGCTTTTAGTTAACAATGTCCAACGCTTTCAACTTTTCTGGGCTTGGAGGCATCTGCGATAGACCATCACACAGTGGAAACCAGAATTGTGGTCAGAAAAATCACTATTTCAAGTTTTTTTTTGGAAGAAACAGACACCATATGCTCTGGACCAAAGAGGGATAAGACCCTATAGACTGTCACCAGCAGCAAGTCCAAAAGCCATTCTCCATCATGGTATGTAGTTGCGTCAATGCCCTTGGCAAGGGTAACTTGCACTTTCGTGAAGTGCAAGATTAATGCTGAAAAGTACACAGATTTTGGAGCAATGTGAGCTGCCTTCAAGACAACATCTTTTCTGGGGACACCCATATGTATTTCAAATAGGCAATACAAAACCACATTCTATACATTTTAAAAATGCACTGTTCAACAAGAGAATGCAGGTGCTAAATTGGCCTGCCAACAGTCCCGACCTATCCCAAACGGAAAAAGCGTGGCACATTTTGAAACACAAAATGTGACAACAAAGATCCTGTGCTGTTGCACACCTTGAGACTTGTTTGCAGGAAGAATGGGACAAAATTACACCCAAAACAGTTGATCACTTGTTGTATCGGCTTTGCTCTGTGCTCTGTTGCTTGGTGATCATCTGCTTGGACTGAGAGAGAAGTTGGAGAGTAGGAAGAGTGAATTGTTGTTGAAGGACAGAAGGAGATTTGCTATTGTTTCAAGGGTTTTTGCTGATATTAACTCATATGTAAAAGCTCAAATATTAAAAGTTGTAAGACAATTTGCTCCAAAGGTATAATCTTAACCGCCTTGTGGGGCAGAAAGAAAATCCTCACTATTTTTTCCCCTAGTAACAACTCAATTATCTGGTCAAACAAAAGCGACAGGGTTTTTTTTTTTTTTTGGTGCATTTTCATTCCCCCGGGAGCAAACATAAATAAACATATACGTTAAATAGCTAGGTAGGTAAGTAAGCCGTAATATATTCATAGCTAATACTTAAAACAAAGCGATTTTCAAGGGCTTTGCTACTCTCGTCTGGTTTTTGTAGCCAATTTAGCTAATGAACCTTAGCCAGCTGCTCAACGCCTAGTAACAATATTGACTTACCTATCTATACTATTCAAAAAAAGTAGGGGATATTGGATTTACAAGTACCATGAAATGCAGATCATGAGGTCAGGAAGGAAACAAATGACATAAAAACATTAAGGAAACATTTGTCAATTTATTCGAAACCCTGTGTACAGTCAGTAAAGGACAGATTCTCCAGAATAAGGGTCGACACAAACACAGGGTCACACAGCAAATTTACCACCATTGTGAAACAGAGTCAGTAGCGGGTAAAACCCCCTCGGTTGGCTAGACAAGCTCGAATTTGGCGTGGCATACTCCTAATGAGACGTCCCAGGTCATTTTAGGGAACGTTATTCCATTCCTGTTGCAATGCTGCAGCAAGTTCTTGGACATTGGCAGGAGGTTGTTGACGTTGGCGTAGTTGCTGTCCAAGCATGTCCCAGACATGCTCGATGGGGAAAGGTCCGGACTGAGTGCTGGCCATGGTAATGTGGTGATATTCTGCTGCTGGAGGTAATCTGTAACGATCCTGGCCCTATGACATCTGGCATTGTCATCTTGGAAAATGAAACGGCGGCCATAACGACGTGCAAACGGCACAACATGGGGTGCCAAGATGTTGTCCCGGTAGTACTGCCCTGTGACACGCCCAGCAACAACATGCAAGTCTGTTCTGCCAGCAGCAGTGATGCCTCCCCACACCATTACAGATCCACCCCCATACGGATCATGTCTAATGACGTTAACGTCATGGAAACGTTCGTTACGTCGGGCGCCAAACCCTCCTGCGTCTGTCAAGGAAGTCCACAGTGAACCTCGACTCATCTGAGAACATTACGTTGTTCCATCGGCGATTATCCCAGCGTTGATGATGACGACACCATTGGAGTCTGGCCCTAATGTGACGATCCCTCAAACAGGGAATGACACGAGGACGTCGGGCGTGTAAGTGAAATCTGTGCAGACGATTCCTGATGGTCTGGCCACTCACTACCAAGCCAGTATCCCTTTGAAGTTGAGACCTTATCTGATTTGCTGTTACCATACGATTTCTCAAGACAATAGTGCGGATGAATCTGTCCTGAGCCTGAGTTGTTGCCCTTGGTCGACCGGATCGTGGTCTATCCTGAACAGACCCTGTAGCACGATGTCTGGACCATAATCTGCTGATGACAGACTGGGAAACATTCATTGCCTTTGCCACAACGACCTGTCTTGTGCCAACCTGTAGCATGCCAAGGGCACGTAACCTCTCCTCCTGTGTTAGACGGCGCATGGTCTCTGTTTAATTAACGACTTCAACCACTGATAATCTGATGCTTTCTCTTCAAAATCTTCCTTTACAGTGGCTCTAACCTTCCAATTCAGAGTCATGCAAATTTGTGGCACAACCCCCTTGATCATCAATAGCATCCCGTGCAGATCGTGAGAGTGTCATTGATGTGTTTGGGTGATGAATTTCTTTGGAAATGCTTCCTCAGTAAGGAACTATACAACATGGTTTCGTATCCCTTTGTATATGTGAAAATTTTGATCTCAAAATAAAATATCCCCTACTTTTTTTGAATAGTATAGTAACAACTTGCACTGGTTTCATATGTGCAAGATTGTTTTTAGGGGTGTTAATTAAGGACTAACATTTACCAGAAGGTTTTTATGCATAAACATATAGCAAAGTTAGATATTTTAGAGTCTCTTCTGGGTGCTGTGGGTAGACCAGTTTGTCACAGTCAAGTTGCGCTGTTTGAGTGCTTAGCTACGACGTAATCTGGGATATCGTGTTTAGTTAGCTCACACAGTGAGTGAGTAGTTCACTCTGCCAGTTTGAATTGAATACAGATTAACGTTATCCAGGTTGCTCTTTTTCAGGTTCACTTTGTTGTAGTGCCTGTTTGTGGCTTGCTAGATAGGTGTTAGCATTTCTGTATTGGGATCTGGGATTTAGTGTTTAGTTATTAGGGCCACAGACATGTGAGTCATCCATTCAGCTAGATTGTAATAATTAAGAAGTAAGGTTAACTAGAGGGCTTTTCCCCCCTCCAGTTTCTCTTGGTCGAAGTCGCTGCTTGAGTCTAGCTAGCTATATACCGCTGACATTTTTGTCGTGGTATTTGGCATTTCCTGTTATTCACACAGCAGGGTATGAGAGTTATTCCTTTGAGAACATCATCTAGAAAAGCCAGTCAGTGATTATTGGATTCCAGACTAAGCTCTGTTTTATTATTACAGACCAGTATGTTCATGGTACAGAGACTGTATAAAATCAAGTCAGCCGTCTGAGTGCTTATTACGTATCAAGTTTGCACCTATTTAGAATATCACTGTTAACAAGAACTAAGCCCCCGTTAAAAGAGGCTTATTTTCTCCACGGTTTCTGTTGTGACTACTGCTCAGAGCTTCTCCGGTTTATAAATTGTGGTTCCTCTGCTTCTGTTTTGGCAGTAATAATTTTCTTTGGTATTTTGGGAGTAACAGGTCAATAGTTGGGGAACAAAATGTGGCCAAAACTGTGTGACGGTTGCAGAATGAGCCAATGCTAGAAAGAGATTTCCAGCGTGAGTTTGTCTGCCTCCGGTGCTGGCTCCATGGTCATGGTCCATGTTGGGACAAACAACATACAGTCATGAGACAAATAAAGTTCACCCTCTTTCAGTTCTTTGGTTTTATGTATCAGGACATAATAAAAAAAACAGCTGGTCCTAAAATGATATAAATCTAACCTCAGGTGTAAGACAACACACAATAAATTCCACCATGCCATTATTTATTTATTTATTTATTTATTTTTACAAAAATTCTTCCAAAATGCAGAAGCCATGTGTGAAAAACTAAGTGGGTCCTTACTGCTTCCATGGGAATTAAGAAGGTAATTAGCAGCCGGGTGTTGCTGATCAAACGCACTTGATTAATTGATAATCAGCAAGTGTGAGCACCTCTATAAAAGCAGAGGTTTTGGCACTTTGCTGGTCTGGAGCATTAAGGGATGTGTTAACACAATGCCAAGCGGGAAAGAGATTGGCAGTCATCTTAGAGAAGCAATTGTTGCTGCCCATCAATGTGGGAAGGGTTATAAGGCCATTTCCAAACAATTTGAAGTCCATCATGATTATTCACAAGTGTAAAACATTCAAGATAGTTGTCAATCCTCCCAGGAGTGGACGTCCCAGCAAATCCACCCCAAGATAAGACCGCGCAAACTGCATCTAGGACTCCACAGGCCTCAGTTAGCATGTTAAATGTTAAAGTTTACGATAGTACAATCCGAAAAAGACTGGACAAGAATGGCTTGTTTGGAGGGGTTACCAGAAGAAGGCCTCTTCTCACCAAAAAGAACATGGCAGCACAGCTTAGTTTTGCAAAGCTGCATCTGAATAAACCACAAGCCTTCTGGGACAATTTCCTTCAGACAGACAAGACCAAAGTGGATTGTCTGGCCATAATGCAAACCGAACACAGCATATCAACACAAACACCTCATACCAACTGTCAAGCATGGTGGTGGAGTGGTAATGATTTGGGCTTGTTTTGCAGCCACAGGACCTGGGCACCTCAAAGTCATTGAGTCAACCATGAACTCCTCTGTGTACCAAAGCATTCAAGAATCAAATGAGAAACCATCTGTACGACAGCTAAAGCTTGGCCAGAATTGGGTCATGAAACAGGAGAATGATCCCAAGCACACCAGCAACTAATCTGCAATAGAATGGCTGGAAAAGAAAAAAATCAAGGTGATGCAATGGCCAAGTCAAAGTCCAGACCTCAACCCGATCGAAATGCTGTGGCTGGACCTGAAAAGAGCTGCGTGTAAACAAATACATCAATGAACTGAGGCAATGTTGCACAGAATAGTGGGCCAAAATTCCTCCACCATGATGTGAAAGACTGATAAAATAATATAGAAAACGATTACTTCTGCATTTTGGCTGGATTTGGTTAAATAAATAATGGCATGATGGAATCCGTGGCGTCTTATTTTACACCTGAGGTTCGATTGACCTAATTTTAGGACCTGATTAGGACCAGCTGATTTTTTTAAATGTTCTGACATGTAAAACCATAGAACTGCAAGGGGGTGTACTCTCTTTTTCTCATGACTGAAGGTAAGGGAAGGTTTGAGGTTCAGCAAGACAAATTTGTGGAATGAGCAGAAAAGCTGAGGGGCAGATCCTCCACAGTAGTGTTCTCCGGGATTCTACCTGTACCATGTGCAAGCAGAGGGAAGCAGAATTTTATTTGGAGGTTTAACATGCGGCTATGAACTTGGTGTAGGGAAGAGGAGTACAGGTTTATGGGGCACTGGAACTTCTTTTGGGATAGGGGTGACCTGTACAAGCCTGACAGGCTATACCTGAACCAGAGGAGTACCTTTGCATTGGGTCAGTCAGCGTATATTTAGCGTAGCACAGGTTTACTTAAACAAGGGACTTTGGGGGGGGGGCAGGGGTTGAGAGAGTAATATGAATAGGGAAATGCAGACTGCCCTGATGGAAGCTGTCAGCGCTACATGCACTAGTGATGATTTTCAAGCAAAAAAAAGCATAGTTAGGAGCTCAGAGCAGCAGGCAGTTGGGGAACAGGAGGGAAGCTGCAGACATAATAGTCTGAAATGTTTTTATTTTAATGCTAGAAGCATAAAAATAAATTCTCAGAACTTGAAGCTGTTATGATTAGCGGGGGGGCTGTGACATAGTTGGGATTACAGAGACGTGGCTTGGTGAAGAGGATGGGGATGAATGTAATACAGAAGTTTATAAGCTGTTAAGCAATGATAGATCCAATGGGAGGGGAGGGGGTGTAGCCCTGTGTGAATGAAAACCTTAATGTGCAAAATATTCCTGAAAATCAAACATCTCTTGCCCTGTGAAGATATTTGGATCAGGCTCATAGGCAAACACGAGACAGATCTAAACATAGGAGTTTGCTATCAACTGCCAGCTTCAGACGGTATTGTAATACTATGCTCTTTAAGAAGGTTAGGCAATTTGTAGAAGAGGAGGGACTATTATTATGGGAGACTTAAATTATCCTGCTATTGATTGGGAAATGGTAAAAGGAAAGGGTAAAAGTGAGAATTTCTAGATGTTATAAAAGACAATTTTTGGGCGCAGTATGTGAATAAACCGACGAGAGAGAGAGCAATTTTTGATTTAGAGCTCTGTAATGACCATGATAGAATTTGCAATATAGAGGTAATGGAGGCACTAGGGAGTTGTGATCATTCTACTGTTAGTTTTGATGTTTCAGGAAAAAAAAAAAGTCATCTTCGAAAGCCAAAATTTTCGATTTTCGGCCAGCAAACTTTAACAGGACGTGCTCATATGAAAGTGAAATAAGTTGGAAGACACTCCTTGATTGTAAGTCAGTAAATCAAATGTAGGGTAGCTTAAAGGGACTTCTACTTGATGCACAATGCAAATTCATTCCAAAGGTTTGCAAAAGTAAGTTTAAAAAGCAGAATCCTCAGTAGATGACAACAGTTACTCAGAAGAGTTTGAGGGAAAAGAGGATTCTTTATAAGACATATGTAAAGAACAGTAATGTGAATACTAAGGCTGAATACTGTAAAATGCGAGCTAAGGTCAAAAAAGAACTGAGGAATGCTAGAAGACTGTATGAAAGGCAAATTGCGGAAGGGGCAAAAACTAACCCTAAACTTTTTTTTCAGCACTGTAGTAGAAAAAGGAAAGTCAAAGAGGAGGTTAAGAGTATAAAAAATAAAGATGGATCACTGCTGTATGAGAATAAGGATATTGCTGATGCCTTAAATAGCCACTTTGCTGAGAATTTTACCACAGAGCAGATTTTTATCAGGCCAGAGGGCATTTCCATTTGATGAAAATGATTTTGCAAAAATTGAGATTGGGAATAATGAAGTATTAGACAAACTGCATAAACTAAAGACAAGCAAGGTGGCAGGTCCTGATGGCTCATACCCTAGAGTTCTCATGGAAGTTAGTGAGATTGTGCCTAAACCACTGTCAGTTATTTTTAAGTGGTCTTTAGAAACTGGAGAAATACCAAATGATTGGAAGCAGAGCAATGTAATACCAATATATAAGATAAGGGACCGTACTGAGCCAGGACATTACAGGCCTGTCAGTTTAACCCTGAAATGCCCCCTGTGACAAATTTGTCACACGATTTTGGGGGTTGTCAAAACCACTGACCCCACATAAATTTTGCAACCTAATGCCCATAGTGACATATTTAGACCATCAGTGCTGCCATCTGATGCATAAAATTGGAACTGACACTACACTGGCTGCACCAGCTAACCTTTCCAATATGGCCACCCCCATGGTGGAATCCACAAGATAGATCAGCACCCATTCATCACTGGATAAAGTAGACAAACAGATAAGCTAATGAAAAATAAGCTATGCCTAATACTTCAGCTATATGTCAACTACCAAATTTGAAGTCGATCGGGCAAAATCCCTAGGAGGAGTTTGTTTTAAATTGCAAAAATTCAAATCAAAATGGCCGACTTCCTGTTGGGTTTTGGGCGTGGCTCCAATATAATTTTTTGTATGTCTGGGTATGATACATATGTGTACCGAATTTTGTCTGCCTACGACAAAGTAACCGAATTTCCCTATGGGAATTTTGAAACGTGTTTAGGGGGTGCTTTTTCGGCATTTCGCGTCGATAGCGCGCAAGCCTACAAAAATATCGAATTTCGGATCCGGCCGGACGAATGTGAAAAACTAGACGCGTTTTCATTATTGGGAAAAGGGCAAAATTGGCCTTTGAAATGTCGGAAGAATAATAATAATAATTAAAGCTGCAAGCAGCGTTGATTGGGCCCTCGCCCCCTTGTGCACGTTGTGGGTAGTGGTGAGATCCTGATGGATGCAGGTGTGCACTAACGACCAGTGGACAGGTCAAGTACAGGCACCAATCTGTGATAAAGTTTTGAGCGAATCGGACAAAGCAGGAAGGAGTTATGAAAAGTTGATAGTTAATCCACCAGGGGCCGCTCTGAGCACAACCAATGTGGGCAGGTGCATTCAGGGGCGGACCGTCAGCACAAATGCGAAGTTTTGAGCAAATCGGCCAATGTCAACGTAAAATATGGCATTTCCTGTTTCCACAAGGGGGCGCTATAGAGACATTTTGCTCCCCCCATAGGCGAGGCCCCTATCAGATTTAACAACTTGCCATCCTTGACCTGTGTATCAATTTTTATGATATATGAGTTCAGTAAAGACATCAAAAACACAAACGTATTTTCATGGGAAGGGATCCATCTTCGCCTCGTTGCCACACAAACGCCATTACTTGTAGCTTCACAGCAATCATAAAGTAGCTTCAACGACTTGTTCTGCATGTTTTAGAAGTGGAATGAAGTTGATGGGTTCAACTATGTGTCATCAGTACATGTTACAGTAAAAAATGGTGACTTCCTGTTACCACCAGGGGGTGCTATTAGTAAAGCGAGAAGTTATTATATCGTGACGTTCAGGGCGGAGCCATCATCATGTCCAGCAAGATTGAAGCTTCTATGGTCAAGTATGTTGGCGTGACAGCATTTTGAAATTTTTTTGGTGAGTCACCAAACTTTGTCACGTCCTAGCAGCCACGCCCTTTGCCCTACAGACATGCAGAGCACAACTTTTCATCAGCTTGGTCTCTAGATGATCTGTACCAAATTTGAAGTCAATCGGTCGAAAACCCTAGGAGGAGTTTGTTTTAAAATTGAAAAATTCATATCAAAATGGACGACTTCCTGTTGGGTTAAGGGCTTGGCTCCAATGAGTTTTTTATATGTCTGGGTATGATACATATGTGTATCGAATTTCGTCTGCCTACGACAAAGTAACCAAACTAGACACTACCTGTTACCACCAGGGGGCGCTATTATTAAAGTGGGAAGTTAATATATTGTGACGTTCAGGGCGGAGCCATCATCATTTCCAGGAAGTTTGAAGCTGCTACAATCAAGTATGTTGGCCTGAGAGCATTTTGAAATTTTTTTGACGAGTCGCCAATTTTCGTCATGCCCTTGCAGCCATGCCCTTTGACCGACAGACATGCAGAGCACAATATTTGATCAGCTTGGTCTATAGATGATCTGTACCAAATTTGAAGTCAATCGGTCGAAAACCCTAGGAGGAGTTAGTTTTAAAATTCAAAAATTCAAATCAAAATGGCCGACTTCCTGTTGGGTTTAGGGCGTGGCTCCAATGAGTTTTTTGTATGTCTGGGTATGATACATATGTATATTGAATTTCGTCTGCCTACGACAAAGTAACCGAACTAGACACTTCCTGTTACCACCGGGGGGCACTATTAGTGAAGTGGGAAGTTATTACATTGTGACGTTCAAGGCGGAGCCATCATCATTTCCAGCAAGTTTGAAGCTGCTCCGATCAAGTATGTTGGCGTGAGAGCATTTTGAATTTTTTTGGCGAGTCGCCAAACTTTGTCACGCCCTATCAGCCACGCCCTATGACCAACAGACATGCAGAGCATAAATTTTGATCGGCTTGCTCTCTTGATGATCTGGAACAAATTTGAAATCGATCGGGCAAAATACCTAGGAGGAGTTCGTTTTCAAATTAAAAACTTGTCACTTCCTGTTACCACGGGAGAGCGCTACTAGCAAAGTGAAAAGTTATAATATGGGTACGATCAGGGCGGAGACATCATCATGTCCAGCAAGTTTGAAGCTGCAAAGATCAAAGATATGGGCGTGAGAGCATTTTGAAATTTTTTTTGTCAAGTCGCCAAACTTTGTCACACCCTAGCAGCCACGTTCTTTGACCGACAGACATGCAGAGCACAACTTTTGATCAGCTTGGTCTCTAGGTGCTCTGTACCAAATTTGAAGTCGATCGTGCAAAATCCCTAGGAGTAGTACGTTTTAAAATTCAAAAATTCAAATCAAAATGGCCGACTTCCTGTTGGGTTTAGGGCATGGCTCCAATGAAATTTTTTGAATGTCTGCATATGATACGTATGTGTACTGAATTTCGTCTGCCTACGAAAAAGTAACCAAATTTCCCTATGGGAATTTTGAAATGTGTTTAGGGGGCGCCATTTTGGCATTTTGCGTCAACCATGAACGACCACCAAAAAATATCGAATTTCGGATCCGGCTGGACGAATGTGGAAAATTAGACGCGTTTTTTCCATTGGGAAAGGGGCGAAATTGGCCTTTGAAATGTCGGAAGAATAATAATAACAATGAAAAAAAAAAAAAAAATTAAAGCTGCAAGCAGCGTTGAACGGGCCCTCGCACCCTTGTGCATGTTGGGGGTGGTGGTGAGATCCTGATGGGTGCAGGTGTGCACTCACGACCATAGGACAGGTCAAGTACAGGCACCAACCTGTGATGAAGATTCGAGCAAATCGGACAAAGCACTAAGGAGTTATGACAGATTGATAGTTCATCCACCAGGGGGCGCTTGGTGCATAACCAAATTTGTGCAGCTGCATTCAGGGGCAGACCCTCAGCAAAAATGTGAAGTTTCGAGCAAATCGGCCAATGTCAATGTAAAATATGGCATTTCCTGTTTCCACAAGGGGGCGCCATGAGCGAGATTGCCTATGAGCATATGGAGGCATTCAGGGCGGGGCTCTTATCATGTTCAAGAATTTTGAAGTTGTTTGGATGAAGTATGAGGGAGAGAGAGCTGCTCGAATATGCATGGCGAGGCATCAGAAATGGGGACACCATAGCGGCCACGCCCATGGACCTACAGACATGCAGAGCACAACTTTTGATCAGCATGGTCTCTTGATGATCTGTAAGAAATCTGAGGTTGATTGGACGAAACCTCTAGGAGGAGTTCATTAAAATAGAACGTGTGGAAATCAGGCCAAAATGACACGTTAAAAACAAAATGGATGACTTCCTGTTTAGAGTAGACCAATGGTGCCAGAGACTTTTTGGTGCGTCTTTGTACCATACACATTTGGACCAATTTCCATCTTCCTATATAAAAAAAACCCCTATGGGGAGGGGTTTTTGAAAATTTCAAGGGGGCGCTATAGAGGCCTTTTTTCTCATCCCATGGGCAACTCCCCAAGCAGATGAAAGAGCTCACAACCCTTGACCTGTGTATCAATTTTCATGATGATACGAGTTCATTAAAGACATGAAAAACCCAAACGTATTTTCATGGCGAGGGATCAATAGTCGCCGCATTGCCACACGGACGCCATTACTCATAGCTTCACAGCATTCATAATGTAGCTTCATATACTTGTTTTGCATGTTGAAAAAGTGGAATGAAGTTGATGGGATCAACTATGTGCCATCAGTACAAGTGAAAGTAAAAACTGGTCACTTCCTGTTAGCGGCCACGCCCACTGACGTACAGACATGCAGAGTGCAACTTTTGATCTGCATGGTCTCTTGATGATCTGAAATAAATCTGAGGTTGATTGGACGAAATCTCTAGGAGGAGTTCGTTAAAATACAACGTGTGGAAATCAGGCCAAAATGACACGTTAAAATCAAAATGGCCGACTTTCTGTTTAGAGTAGACCAACGGTGCTAGAGACTTTTTTGTATGTCTTGACAACATTTACATGTGTACCAATTTTCATCTTCCTACTCCAAAAAAACCCCTATGGGGAGGGGGTTTTGAATATTTCAAGGGGCGCTATAGAGACATTTTGCTCCTCTTTGGGCGATGCCCCTATCAGATGTAAGAGCTCGCCAGACTTGACCTGTGTATTAATTTTTATGATGATATGTGCTTATTAAAGATATCAAAAACCCAAACGTATTTTCATAGTGAGGGATCGATAGTCGCCGCGTCGCCACACGGACGCCATTACTTGTAGCTTCACAGTATTCATAATGTAGCTTTACCAACTTGTTCTGCATGTTTTAGAAGTGGAATGAAGTCGATGGGTTCAACTATGTGTCATCAGTACAAGTGAAAGTAAAAACTGGTCACTTCCTGTTACCACAGGGGGGCGCTATTAGTAAAGTGAGAAGATAATATATCTGGACGTTCAGGGCGGAGCAATCATCATGTCCAGCAGGTTTGAAGCTGCTGCAATTAAGTATGTGGGCGTGAGAGCATTGTGAAACCCAAATGTATTTTCATGGCGAGGGATCCACAGTCGCTGCGTCGCCACACGGACATCATTACTCGTGGCTTCACAGCATTCATAATGTAGCTTCACCAACTTGTTCTGCATGTTTCAGAACTGGAATGAAATTGATGGGTTCAACTATGTGTCATCAGGACAAGTGAAAATAAAAATTGGTCACTTCCTGTTACCACAGTAGGGCGCTATTAGTAAAGTGGGAAGTTAATATATCTGGACATTCAGGGTGGAGCACTTATCATGTCCAGCAAGTTTGAAGCTGCTACAATGAAGTTTGTGGGCGTGAGAGCATTGTGAAATTTTTTTCGTCGAGTCGCCAAACTTTGTCACGCCCTAGCAGCCACGCCCTTTGACCTACAGACATGCAGAGCACACCTTTTGATCAGCTTGGTCTCTCAATGATCTGTACCAAATTTGAAGTCGATCGGGCAAAATCCCTAGGAGGAGTTCGTTTTGAAATGCAAACCTTCAAATCAAAATGGCCCACTTCCTGTTGGGTTTAGGGCATGGCTCCAATGAAATTTTTTGTATGCCTGGGTATAATACATATATATACCGAATTTTGTCTGCCTACGAGAAAGTTACCGAATTTCCGTATGGGAATTTTGAAACGTGTTTAGGGGGCGCTATTTCGGCATTTTGCATCGATCACGTGCAAGCCCACAAAAATATTGAATTTCGGATCCGGCCGGACGAATGTGGAAAGTTAGATGCGTTTTCAGCATTGGGAAAGGGGCAAAATTGGCCTTTGAAATGTCGGAAGAATAATAATAAAAATAATAATAATAATAATAAACGATTTCAATAGGGCCCTCCGCGATTTCAATAGGGCCCTCAGGCCCGAATAAACAGCACTTGCAGTTCAATAGGGTCCCCCAACGACTTGCACAATCGGGCCCTAACAATGATAACAATAATAAACAGCACGATTTCAATAGGGTCCTCCGCTGACGACTTGCAGTCGGCTCAGGCCCTAAATAAATGCTTAACCGTCCGAACTTTATTCATGTTGCAAAGATGAAAATTAATGTTTATTTGAAAAATCAATAAAATTCATGTAATAAAACATCAAATACTGTGCTGTATTATTTTCAATGTAATACAGGTTTTTTGCAAAACTTGTTGGTCAAAACTATGACACTTTGTTGTTAGCAAACCTTAACACCAGCATACTTTGCCCTCTGGGCAAAGAATGGTTGGTCAGAACTTTGTGCTTAAGCAAGACAATGACCCCAATCACTCCTCCAAGCTGTGTCAAAAATATCTTGACAGCAAGAAAGAAGCAGGAGTGCTTCAGATGACAATGTGGCCCCCACAGTCACCAGATTTGTCACTTATTGAGTTGCTGTGGATGAACTTGACCAGGCAGTCAGAGAAGTGCACTCATCAAGTTCAAAAGAGCTCATGAAGAAACTCTTGAAAGCCTGTAATGAGTTACCAGGAAGTTCTCTCCTTTAACTGCCGGAAACAACGCATAGGATATGTCAGGCTGTAATCAAGGCTAATGAGGGTACTTTGTAGAGAGTCGATTTTGAATATGTATATCTCTTAGCAAATAATTTATCTTCATAGTTAAGATATGCGTTTCTATGTTATTCGGTTTTTCTTAGTTGCTGAAAATGGGTCATTCCATGCCAAACCACTCAATTTTTTTCTGCACCCCCTTTGATTGCGATCAAATTTGGCATGTTGGAGGACATCCTTGAGGAATGGCAGCACACCAAATTTCAAGGCATTCCTGCCACTTTTGATGGATCTAGCGCATTTTTAGTTTTTGGCGGGATTTCCAACAATTGGTGACCCTGAAACAGAAATTATGTGATAACTCCTAAACCAGCAGTTCAATTTGTTCAAATTTGGTATCATGGGCCAGCGAGAGCCTCTCAGGTATTTCTACCGTATTCTGTTCCCAAGCTGATATTGCTGATCATGAGATCAAGTTGAAACCAAGATTTGACAACAGTATTATAGTGACCGGTACACAGAAGACACATACTTTCTGTCCAGCTTATGAACCAAACAAGCTTTTTGTAAAACGCTATTCCAGTGCATCAGAAAGTAAGAAGGTTAAAGTTCTTAAGGCTAGCAAATAGGTACTGGTAATTAGCTGATGCGAAGACGTCAGGCCCCATTTAGGTTGTAAGTGACAATAGATTTGATCACTAATATCAATTTTATTTTGGGTGAAACTAAAGTGAACCATGGCTGTGAACCATCGTGCCCCCCTCCCACCCTGAACTGGTAAAAATGTGATACCAAGGCCTATATGCTAGAGCGCTGGATCCATGAGCACTCTCACGTGATTGTCGAAAATATAAATATGTACATAAGATCATGTAAATATGAATAATAAAATGTTGTTCCCTGAAAATTTCAACTTTGGTACTATTTTTCCTATTACATCCTGTCAGGAAATCCAAACATATCTGCAAATCCATGGAATTCTCCAACTTGAAATTTTGAGCATCTCTTTGTAGGAATATGCCCTAACAGCGTTACAAATTTCATGAAAATTGGTTGATATTCATTTTGTGAAAAGTAGGTCGAAGGTCAAGGTCATGTCAATTGCCCTCAAAAAGGTCATTACCTGAGAAGGTCATCGTGATCCATATCATTTGAAAGGAAATTTTCTACTCTTTCCAATGATACCAAATTTGAACAAATTGAACTGCTAGTTTAGGAGTTATTACATAATTTCTGTTTCAGGGTCACCAATTGTTGGAAATCCCGCCAAAAACTAAAAATGCACTAGATCCGTCAAAAATGGCGGGAATGCCTTGAAATTTGGTGTGCTGCCATTTCTCAAGGATGTCCTCCAACATGCCAAATTGATCGAAATCAAAGGGGGTGCGGAAAAAAATTGAGTGGTTTGGCATGGAATGACCCAAATATACAGTACTTTTAGCAAAGAAAAACAAACAAAATTCTTAAAAATGCAGGGTGTTCGTAATATTTTGGCCTGTAATGTATCTTCATTTTGTTAAGCGTATAATCATCACTGCACACTACTGTAAAACAAAGATGACCTGAGTAAACACCATTTTAAATGTTAATTTAATTTATTGGGGAAAGTAAGCTTTCCAACACCAGCGTGCCCCATGTGTTAGAATACATTAGATAATCATTCAGCTAATTAAATGTACGTTTTAACCTAAATGAAACTTTGATGCAGGGTGGCACAAACTGAATATAAAGCATGAAATTTCACTCCAATACGTTCTGGTACAGAAGTAATTTGGCATGTTTTGTGTAGTTTTCGCAGCTCCAAAAGTTCAACTTTTTTCCCACACCTATTCGGAAACTATTGCTTCCTGACGTCACGTGCGTCAAACTGAGGCTTGATGACAACAGACTGAACAGAGCTTCTTACTCATGTCAGGCTTTGATGACACAAAAAAGCAATGGTTTTTATCCGCATCATCAATTTAAAAAAAATTTAAATTTCTCTGAATTCCATTCCCCATATTTGCTTGTTTTAATTTTTTCCAATTTCTGTTGAACACAGTACAAGCTATAGGCTACCGCTTTCAGAAAAGTCAAGTTTGTAAACACAAATCTGTGGTGTTTCATGAGAATTTCACGAATGCAGTTATGCAAGCTTAAGATAGAAAATTGTCCAGTAGTCTTTCCAATAACTCATTTGGTTAACTTTGAGTGCATAGACTGTCAGTCGCATAGCCAGAACTGAAAATTGGTGGTACCAAGAGCATCCCTTTACAGAAATGAATGGTCCTGGCTTGTTCTCAATCATTTTCCTTTATTAACGCAGTTTCCAATTGTAATAATAATCAAATGGCAATCAAAGTCACAGCTTCTCTCTCCATGTGATCTATCAGGAACTGAATAATTGGCAAAATTCAAAACAGAAAAATAATTTACTCGAAAACTAGACAGTCCGGTCACCCGTGTCCACATGGGTTTAGCCCCTGAAAGCCCGCTTCTCCAGCTTGTACTGCGTCCACAAGGAAATCTCTATGTTTTAGCATAAATTTGCGGATTATTCGGCAAACTGTTGCCATGGCAACCAAAATCGATAGGTGTCATAACTGAAGTATAACATGTCCATACCAAATATGAAAGTGATCAGTCAAAAATTACGGCCTGTACAGCGTCCCCAAGGAAGTGTCTACGGATGTGAACGCAGCGGCGGTGGAGACGACAAGCATGAATCCATAGTAGCTGCCTGACTTTGTATAATATAAACTTTATACATTAATTGAAAGACTTTGATTGGACCATCAGAAAAGTATTTAAACCCTTGCGTAAGAGCAAGTTGAGTTGTATTCTCTCAACTGAGCGCAGCTGAATGACGTGAGTACAAAGAAAAAAGACTTCCAAAACCAACCAAGAAGTGCCTCGGTTGCATTTACGTGATGGCAATGTGATACTGACATGAATGATGGGAGTTATTCCAAATGGAACGGTACTGGAGGGTTCCTTGTACCAGAAAGCTCTGTTGCTCTGGTTTTCTGGAGGAGAACTTCAATGATGGAGAGTTTTTCTTCATTAAGAGCGAGTACAATCCAGTAATATGGAGCGCTTATGGCTAGCTAAATAGCTGGCTTGCTGTTTTTTTATTTTTGGTTTCCCATAGCCATAATGATTACAGAGCTTGTTTGCCACATTGGTTAGTATGAGTAACTGTTAGCCTTTGCTAATAATACTGCACATGGCCGCATTTTTCTCAATGTGGCGATGTTCTAGAATTTATACCACATTGCATGAAATCTAATGCCTAGGTTTTCGTTTGTTCAAAATAAGAAAAGCTCAGGACTTCAGTAAATCCCCTGCTATGATCATTGCACCAATTCTGTTCAATCTGGAGTATCATATTGCCTGCTTTTTCCTGATAGTGGGATGTCTGTTTTGTTAAACTGAGCTATATTTCAGATATCACTGTGTTAGCGAGTTTCACTTGCACCTAATAGGGTGTGAAAAGCATTTATACAAGCTTGTGTTTGGCTTGGATGATTGGAATTGTAAATAGCAAGCTTTCTGTTGCAGGGTGAACCTTCTGACCATAAAATTAGCAGTTCCTTTACTGGAGTAAAGTCAGCGTATCAAAAAAGTGCATCTACATTTTGATTTCTTTCTTTTTTGTAGTACATAAAAGGTATCCATTTCATGCTTACTTGCTGCATAGATTATGGCCTGAAACTTCCATCTCATTGCTGCATGCTGTACTTACACACTTGTTTTACTGACTGGGCAGTGAGAGGCAGCTGGCATGCATAGCAGTCTATATGTGATAGTTAAGGTTGATGCAACTTTGCAAGTCAAAATATGCACCATCACATCAGTCAGCAAGAATAAACAATGTCAAATGTCAATAATGTAACCTTGTAAATCTAAGCATGCTGCAGCTCGCTGTGCCACAGACATGGCCTTGGCCATAAGAGCACTGTACGCCATTGAAAAATTGGTGAAGCCCTGAAAACCCCTCGAAAATAATTATTGGTCTTAAACTGTTTTTAATCATTAATTTATTTTGACATGAGGTAAACTCCAAAAACAATCAACATTATCAGATTTTGAGAGTTTTCCTCAGTAATTTAACAGAAAGAAAATGTGTCATTTCGACAAGAAATTCCATTTCAATCAACGTAATTCATTTGCAGATTTTTTGCGCTAATTTTCACTTTCTTTGTTGTAATTATACAATCCTGAAGCTAAGATTTGATAGAGTAGGAGGTGCTTAAAGCAAGCACAAACATTAACATCGTAGTTTTTCTTTATTTGTTAAGTGAATAAAATATTTTCTCTTCAATAGTTGCAACACTGCATAAGGAAGAAAGCTGTGCATTTAACTGCCAATGGCTTATTTTTATCATTAGAAAACGTGTCAAGGAAAATGATTGAAAACAGATCGAGGCTTAAGTGCTCATCGTACCTTAACGAGCAGAACTGGCTACACCTGATGGTTCTGACTGTTTTCTGATTTCATGTAAAGTCAATTTACCACCCCAATTACGAAATAGTTGGGATGAAGTGTAAATTGTGAATAAAATCAAAATGCAATGACTTTCAGATCACATGAGCCAATAGGTTATTTACAATAGAACATAGATAACATTTCAAATGTTGAAACTGAGAAATTTAACATTTTTATCCACAAAATGAGCTTATTTCAAATTTTCTGGCTGCAACAGGTCTCAAAAAAGTTGGGACACAGGCAAAAAAGGGCTGAAAAAGCAATTAGTATCTAAGAGAATCAGCTGAAAGAACATTTAGCAAGTAATTAAGTTAACTGGCATAAGGCTCTCCAACCTGTGAAGGCTTGTGTAAAAAAATTGTGGAATACTTTAAAAACAATGTTCCTCAACGTCAAATTACAAAGGCTTTGAAGGTCTCATCATCGACAGTGCATAACATCATCAAAAGATTCAGAGAAACTGGAAAAATCTCTGTGCATAAGGGACAAAACCGAAGACCTTTACTGGATGCCCATGATCTTCAGGCCCTCAGACGCCACTGCATCACTCACCGGCATGATTCTGTCATTGACATTGCTACATGGGCCCAGGAATACTTCAAGAAACCACTGTCTGTAAACACAGTCCGCCGTGCCATCCACAGATGCCACCTAAAACTCAATCATGCAAAAAGGAAGCCATTGTTGAGCATGATCCAGAAGCGCCGCCGTGTTCTGTGGGCCAAGGCTCATTTAAAATTGACTGCAGCAGGGTGGCAAAGTGTCCTGTGCTCAGAGGAGTCCAAATTTGACATTCTTGTTGGAAATCATGGGCGTCGTGTCCTCCGGGCTAAAGAGAAGAAAGACCACCCCTCCTGTTATTAGCGTTCAATTCAAAAGCCAGCACCTCTGATGGTATGGGGATACATTAGTGCATATGGTGTGGGACACTTGCATGTTTTAAAAAACACCATGAATGCTGAAAGGTATATAAAGGTTTTAGAGCAACATATGCTCCCCTCCAGATGACATCTATTCCAGGGAAGGCCTTGTGTATTTCAGCAGGACAATGCAAAACCAGATACTGCAGCTATTACAACAGCATGGCTTCGTAGTAGAAGAGTCTGTGTGCTGAACT
Source organism: Gymnothorax javanicus (assembly GCA_029692085.1). Lineage (NCBI taxonomy): Eukaryota > Metazoa > Chordata > Actinopteri > Anguilliformes > Muraenidae > Gymnothorax > Gymnothorax javanicus. The sequence goes on from CM056196.1 coordinate 86,557,319, forward strand.
GGCCTGCCTGCAGTCCTGATCTTTCACTGATTGAGAACATTCGGTGCATAATTAAACAAAAAGTCTGTCAAAGGAGACCCAAAACTCTCCAGCAGCTGGAAGCCTGTATTAAACAAGAGTGGGATCAAATTCCAATGGCTAAACTCGAAAAACTTGTCTCCTCAATGCCCGGACGCCTCCACTCTGTGTTACAAAGAAGAGGGGATGCTACAGCATGGTAAACAGGCCCCTGTCCCAACTTTTTTGAGATCTGTAGCAGCCATCAAATTTGATAAAATTGTAAAATTTCTCAGTTTCAGAATTTGCTATGATATCTCTGTTCTATTGTGAATAAAATACTGGCTGGTGTGATCTGAAAGTCATTGCGTTTTGATTTTATTCACAATTTACACTTTGTCCCAACTATTTCGGAATTGGGTTTTAATTTGACGATTGAAAACAGGAAAGGACTAATTGTCCCACAAATAAAAAAAGGTCGCAAGTGACATTCCTGATGAAACCTGTTTTTCTGCATCACTAAGTACTAGAGCCGCTGTAGTACTTCGTGGTGCAGAAAAACAGGTTTCATCAGGAATGTCACTTGCGACCTTTTGTTATTCAAGGGATGTAATCATTATTTTCAAGAAATGGTCCGTACTTCGCCAATTTTCAGTTCACCAGGCACCACTGTTATGTTAGCCCCCACTTTTGCTGACTGGATAGCACCAAAAATTACTTTATATTATTTATTTTGCATCATATTGACATTGCATTGAGTTTCTAAAACCTGCCTTCATCCCTGGATAATAACGATACGGCCAAACTATTCCAGCTTCCTAAATTCCAGCTTGAATCTCACGATACTCTGACAAATCTGATATTTCAGCTGACTCTGAAAACAAAGCATTTTCTCTATCATTCTCACCACTGTTGTTGGAAGTGTTGCACATGACTTGTATTGAATTTGGGAGTGAAAAATACAAATGTTCAGTTGTACGTCTGGGCGAATGTGCGGGGTACTGCAGACAAGACTCACTTCCCGCGACTCTGCTAAGAGTATTGTCCTTCTAGAGATGACGTCTCATGGAATACGTAATTGCACAGAATGATTTAGCAGTTTTCAAGGGGCGTTCCCAAGCCTGGTTTTTATTTGCATTTTACACTTCTCATGAATAGGATTCTCATGAATAGGATAACAGAAAACCAGTGTCAGAGTCAAATTCACATGGCAGAAGTACTGGAGAACAGCTTAAATGCATTTTTTTGAAATTTTGAGTGCCATAGGACGTTTAAGTTTTTCACACTGTGTGCATGTTTAATCATGGTAAAATATTATCCATCCATTTAAGTATGTATGAACATTAAATTAAAGTCCAGTCAGCGATTGGCCCAACTTATAACAGAACGTTTGTCAGCCTGCTGAGCTCATTTAGTTGCAGTATAAGTTACTGTTATATTTACCGTGTATTATATGCACGGTTTTTTTTTTTTTTTACTAAATATTCATAAGAATGTGTTTTTGCATGTTCCCGAATATTAAATCCACATTTCTCTCCTGTGTCAGGCTTTAAAAGAAATATCTATTTTTGATTATAATTATTTGCTTTAGCTTCCATTCCTTGATCTTAAAATCTGTCATTAAATTGTCCACACAAACTGGGAACAGCTTGAATGAGATTATGAACAGAATGCATCTGAAGGGAAAAACATTTTTAGTGTTTTTACCCAGCAGGGAGGCCAGTATTTTAAGACTCATTTTGAAAACATCATAGAATTTGTTTCATTTACTAAATTATTTAATTAGTTCATTGCAGTTGTTTGCTCATTGCACTGTTGTCATGCAGACTATGTTTGTTGTGCAAATTTGCCCTTTCATGGTTTTTTTTCTTTTGATTGGCAAAGAAGGGGTTATGTTAAAATGAGATTTTGGCCCACTAAAGGTCAGGTTATGGCTTTGAAAACTTATTTATAAATCCCTAGATTTCTGTCCCATATATAACTCACCTATACTGTCAAACATTTCCATAGGTTTTCTGTCGATAGTTTTCTTAGTTTTGCCATGATTTAGCGCTTAAATAAGCAATGTTGTGCAAAATGCGTCTGAATATGCCTATTCAAGTGTAAATCTATACATGAAGGACCATGATGACTTGACCAATTTTTTCGTAATAAACCTATCATTCGTAAATGTCATCATGTGAAAATGGTTCCGGTCAGAGACGTCCTTCATAATTAAAATCACAACTTTGTGATTCATAATAGCTGTTGGCTTACCCCAAAATAAGGTAGCAAAAATGTATGAAAAATCTGCAACTCTAAGGGCCTGATTTACTAAGACCTTTAGCACATGCAAAATCTTTTTGCCCATGCAAAACCAATAACATTGCCCATGACAGGCTAGGGTACTTGCCTTGCACCAATCAGTGGCAGTGTTATTGGTTTTGCATGTGCTAAAGGTCTGAGTGAATCAGGCCCGGAGTGTCCATGTTAGCATAGCGCCAGCCAACAACTATTCCCCGCCAGTAAACCACGATTCACTCCGAGGAGAAGATTATTACAATTCTACTTTTTCTTCCATCTTTCTTTTAGTTTTGTGCAAAAATCCTTTTATTTTATTTTGTTTGCTTTGAAAATACATAAAAATATTGAACAAGTATAATAATAATCAGCCTCTGAACATTTACTTTTCACATGTCATGGTTACAACTGCAGGATTGCCTATTAGCCTTATTTGAAAATACTGCTATCCTTCGTCACATCACGAATATCCTCTGCGCTCTGTATACCGGATATACCATCACGCTGTACACATCGCGAATAATGTTTGTAAACACCCGGTAGTGGATTTTAAAAGATTATTTTCCATAGATGATGTACCTTTGTACTTATTCCAATATGAAAACAGAATTCAAGTTCAAAATCCACGAATAAGAATTAAATTCAGTTACAGCACAAATAATAAGCTCGGACTGGTCAGAAAGACTGACCGTTGTCGGCAAGTCATGTGCATTTCTTTGTGCCATTGAGTGGCACGTGTTCATTCCACTCCTCAAACTAAAGTACTCGAGAACTGTGGGCGATCTGGGTGCCCAAGTGCAACTCTTCCTTTGCACTAAATTTTACCCTTGGAAGGGATGCAGGTTTACTGTGGGTGGGTGATAATTAATGCTTGTAAACTGTTAATTAGCAAAGATTGCTTTCATATTACTCTCAAACTTTTAGTTAATAACAATTGTGGCATTGTTGTTCAGAAATGAGAGATAATAATGACTTTAAGTTGTTGAAATGTGTTTTTTTTTTTTTAATTTAATTTTTCGTGATACCACCAAATATAATGATAATACCGTAAACCGTGATAAAATCCCAAACAATTATTGTGATGGAAAATTTTAGTATCGGCACATGCTTTATGTGGTGTGGGGCAAAAACCTTCATGGCACTGCACATTCAAACTTAGGGCATGTTTACACTTAACTTTTTCAACAACTAAGACCTTTTTTCCTTGCAGTCCTACAGGAAAAAAAGAAATGCTGATGCCTCAGCACCCAACACTTTTTTTCTGGTGAATTTTATTTAACTTTTCAAAAAAGCACTGTTACATCAAGGGCCTTTTCGACAGCTGACCAATCAGGACAAATAGAGTAGATCAGTTGCCAACATAGAATTCTAAAGCAGTTACTGGTGCCAAAGACTCACCAAGATGGAAAAAGTACCTGTTGAACAACTTGTGATTGCTGCTTCATACCACAGTTACATGACATGAGTCACAGATGATACAAAGACATACACATACAATACTGTGCAACAGTCTTACGCACATTTAAAGCAATTTTGTAGGGCAAATATGCTTGCAAAAATAACAACATTAAAAGTTTCAAATGGCTGAAAAATGTACCATACAGAACTGTAAGCTGTTAAAAAGTAAATCAAACCAATAGTTGGTATGGCTACGCTTTGCCTAAAAATTTGGGGTGCTGTCCTGTGGTGCCATAGTTTTAGAAGATGATTGGCTTTTTTTGCTTGATCCAAGCAGAGTGGAAAACTTGCCACTGTTCTTCGGCGGTGTCATTTGTCTCATCTGCGTCTATGCCTCCAAATAATTGCAGGCAGCCACAATGATGTTGACATTAGGGCTCTATCAAGACTATATTACATGTATCATCTGTTTTTAATGAAATACAAGCATTTATTTTTAAAACAATTATTTAAAATTAGCATTTGGAACTTAAAAAATACTTTTTTTTCCTCAGCAACACCAATTTAAAAAACTAAAAGTAAACATCTAAAGCCAAATTTAAATTTTCAAAAATGAAGGGTGCCTAAGACTTTTGCACAGTACTGTAGAAGAGTCCATCTGGAAACAGATCAGTAGATCTTTGGATTTTTCTGTGAAGTACATGTCTCAAACTCATTCACCAAAAGCTACCTAGATAATTGTGGTTACAGAATAGGCCTGCTTGAGCATAGGTGCTCAAGAGGCGCTGAAGGCAAAAAAAAAAAAAGAAAGAATGAAAAGCTGAGTGCAGACATGTTCCTAAATATGTTATCAAAGTACACTAGTTTTCAAGTGCACTTCACTTATGACTTCCTAAGCCATCCTCACTATTGGGGTTCTGGACGATCATGGATGCTTTATTTACTTCAATCACTCAAGTATATAGGTCCCAGAATGTGAATGTTTCTTGGACAATGCGACATTTTTCAGAAAACCTCTTTAAAAACTGAACTCCTCCTACATATAACTGGGTCCAGGGCCTAACTTGGAGAAATATGAGCTGTACAGCAAGGAGAGTTCAGTTTTGGATTTCGACAACGAAAATGTAACAAAATTATTGGGAAAATTTTTTGGCATGCTTATATGCCACATACTTCATTTAATTTTGGTTGAAAAATGATACAGACCGGAAAAAAAAAGATCCACTAATGGACAATAATCGATTTCGTACAAAGGCATTTGGAAAAAATAAGTGTTGGGACCAAGCTCTGAGCCCCCTCCCCCAAAAAGGAAAAAAGTCATCCCAGTTGAAGAAAAGGGGAAAAAAAAGATACCACTCGATAAATTATTGTCCTTAGACATGTCCCACTTAATGCATTTTGCTAAGATACCACTGCAGGAAAGTGTGATCTTTTCTAACTGAAAACTTTATCATATTCAGTTCATCACATTTCATTCAAAAATGGGCCCCAATTGCACTGTATTATGAATTGTGGGTGCAGAAATTAGAAATCAAATCCTTTCCAACTCTATTCTGGCATAGCCATCTATGCAGATTAAGCAGGGGCAATTTAGCTTCTGCTGCCATGCTCATTTTCTTACCATTACACAGAAATGAAGTGAGACATTCCATTATTATTTAGACTGAAACGTCTGTACAGAAGTTCCAGAAATTACCTTGAAATTTTTGCTTGAGTTACTGGACTCATTATTTCAAACATCTTAGTCTGAATCAATATCAGTAATGATTCACTCGTTTGATTAAGAAGTGACTCCATCTGTAGGTGTCAGGTAATTACTGAGATGACCTATAATGAGAATATTTCACAAGTCTCCGGCTTCACTGACTTGTTCCCTCAACAGCATAATGACTTCCTGCTCTGGCTTTTTATAACGGTTTTATGTTCCAGAGGCTTCATCCCACTGTCAATCTCTAATGCTTTCATTTTCTTATTTTCAGCGGACCAAGACGCTCTGAGACAGATGGGAGAAAATATCTATAAATATATCAATCAAAATTTAGGACACTGGGACTTCCTTCACTGAAAAAGTTCCAGAATAGGCCTGTGGCTTGCTGCACCCATTGACACAAAAATAACTTCATATATTTCTGGTACATTTACCTCCATGCTGTTCTGCCGTATTCCATAAGAAATATTTTCAGACACCATTATTACGAATAATTATGATGCTGAATCAACAAAATAACTGAATCTATATGCTTTATTACTCTACAAGTGCCTACAAATGTATTTTTACAAAACAGAGTACTAACACAGCATATAAACAGGGTTTCCCGCAGAAAATCGGTTAGTCAAGGTGGTGACCGGGGGCGGCGGCAACAGTCAGCGTTTATTTACTCTTTATAGATAAACAAAGCAGTTAAAGTGCAATAACAAAGTGACAAAGTCAACAGTCTTGTAACTTTATTGATTGACACTCAGATATAATAAAATGCATGTATTATGCTTTCATGGAAGTGAGATCAAAAATAGCAGTTTGAATGGGTTTCTGGATTTCAATGGCGCATTTTTTGCACTTTACAGTCTGAGTGTAACACTTGCTTGTACACAGTGTATTTTAGCCTTACTGTAAGAGCTGAGCTGGAAATAACAAGATCAAATAAAAACACACAGTCTTACCAAAATTCATGCTACAAGAATGAAAATAGCCAAAATTATCAAAAAAAAAGAGAAGGAGAATGAAAAGTGCGTAAAATGCGCACAACCATCCCTAAGGGTTAAACGAAAATTAATGTAAGAACGGAAAATGTATCAATCTGTTTTGACTTCAATTCCCCAAATGCTTTGCGGTTGTGGTTATGTTTGGGGAGAGGAGAACGGTATTATGTATGGAAGTGCATTGCATTCACAGGATAAAAAAAATATACACCTTATCTCATAATTACGAGATCTAATTACGCGCAAATGGTGAAGTAGGCTGGCTTCTTTGAATAAAATACCCTGATATGTTTGACTGCTTTTTCCCATCCATTACTGTACACTAAAGAAAACCATGTGCAATTGTCAAACATAGTAGAAAGCTACGCGCAAACACATCGGTAGCCTTGACAAGAAACTAAACGAATTGCATATAGTTTATCTTAATGAAACAGAATATGTGGGCAAGCAGTTTATCGGAGACTCTATTCAAATGTTTAGTTTAAATGAATAATTATCTTACCTCCACATGTCCTTCCCACGACGACAACAGGTTATTGTATATCCGGATAATTAGCTTCTTCCCGATACAAAAAAGTAATGTTGGCGTAGCAACAGGTGATAGATGGCGCAGCAACATATTTAACCAACAGATGCCGGCCGCTATTCGGCCTCATCGCAACGCGGCCTTATTTTACTGTGTATGCATGCGTGGATGCAGCAGAATTTTTTTTTTTTTTTTTTCGGGGGGACGTAGTCAAGGCGGCATTTGTTGTCAAGGCGGCTGCCCTAACTATAAAGCGCTGCGGGAAACCCTGTATAAAGCACTGTTGAGAAGCTTTGTGTTTTATAAGATCAGACCATGTCATTTAACCTAGCTCTAAAAAACTGCATTTTTTTTAACCTTGTCATGTCTCAAAGGAAAATAAGGTACAGACTAAAAAACACTCCACTGAATTTTTTGATGATACCACACCCTATTTTTGATTCAAAGATGAATAATGGTCATTGCAGTTTTCAGTTACACCCTGAGGTGGGACAAAAGGTGAACGATGTTACCTGGTCATTCAGGAGGGCAATAGACTCCATATTGGCTTTCAGTCTAGTCTGCATCTCCTGAATTTGGCGCAGATTCCGAGTCATGAGGCCCTCCCTCTCAATCCTTCACATAGACAGGAAACATGTGGTTACCAGCAGATATTAAGCAGAGTAAGACCTGAAACAATGAACAGTCAAGTGCTTATGCCCCACCAACAAACACAAAATCATTCCAAGAGTTCTAATTACAGCTAGTCTGAGATTTTGAGAAAACGGGGTATTTTCCTAACTGCAGGGAGTTCAAAGATCATTTGCAGAGCTGCCAACATTGGGTTTCATAAATCAGGAAGATTCTAGCAAGCGAGCGAAGCGAGTGAGCCATATTGAGTGGGGTCCAGCAGTAATGCCCTGCCAGAGGGTCAGGGGGCAGTGGTCCCGGTAGCTCCTGGGTTTTGGCCATTTTTGTCAGCTAGTTTCAACACTATTTTGACTACAACCCCAATTCCAAAATAGTTGGGACGAAGCGTAAATTGTGAATGAAATCAAAATGCGACGACTTTCAGATCACATGAGCCAATATGTTATTTACAATAGAACATCGATAACATTTTAAATGTTGAAACTGAGACATTTTATATTTTTATCCACAAAATGAGCTTATTTCAAATTTTCTGGCTGCAACAGGTCTCAAAAAAGTTGGGACACAGGCAAAAAAGGGCTGAAAAAGCAATTAATATATAAGAGAATCAACTGAAAGAACATTTAGCAGGTAATTAAGTTAACTGGCATCAGGTGTGTAACATGATTGGCTATAAAAGGGATGTCTTAGAGAGGCTGAGTCTCTCAGAAGTAAAGATGGCCAGCGGCTCTCCAACCTGTAAAGGCTTGCGTAAAAAAATTGTGGAATACTTTAAAGCAGCACTATGTAGTTTTTTCACTCTCAAATATATATTTCCAACATCATTCTGGCGATTTATCAACTCAAAATAGGTTGAATAATACCTTTGTCATGGCTCGATCGCACCTACATCGCCTTCACTGGCACTATGTAACTTCGGGTTTCGGGTAGGAACCCAGGCCACCCAGGCCCAAAAAGAACTACAAACTTACTTACTGCTTTACGGCACACATCACACAATCCCCCTCCCCCACGTCTCTCAAGACCAGCGAGTGAATGTAGAATGAAGCAGAGTTGGAAGTGGTTGTAATGGCTGAAGCGGCCAGGAAACCGAAGAAGGCAAAGGTGTTGTCAGAGGAGACATTTAAGAGAAAAAGAGAAAGCGATAAAATAAGATCCAGGACTAGGGTCAACATTGGACCGGCTTTCACTCGCTTGCGAGAGCTGAAAGACTAGAGGATGAGGGATGTCCGACCGATGGCGACCTGGCGTTGTTACTTTTGGACAAGTAAGTACAAATTGTTAGCTTAATCCTTCATTCTAGATCTGGTTCTAGCACGTTTAAACTTGCTTTGTGTCAGGCTGTGTCATTGAAATCATCTAGTACCTCGTTTATGCTCAGTGAAATAATCGTCTCCAGCGATTTATCTAGCTAGCTGGTATCTGACATGCTAGCAAGTTGTCATGCTATCGCTAGCTGGCAAACATTGCTAAACTAGTCGCCAGTTGAAATGTATGATCATAAACGTTGTAACGAGCATGATAAACCGGTATGCGCGTGTGACTGAATGATACAAGTTCCCTGGAATCAATGTGATGCCGTGTAGCCTATTTACATGCGACGTGATGATATATAAGGATCTGGTGTTGTGCAGATTACTTGTGAGATTGAGAATGAGAGTAGGAAAACGGTGGACCACTCGTTGGGCGTTACGCATGGCTATCGAGTGCCTTAATAAAGTTACTGTCTAGCCGCTCCCAAGTTCGAGTCCGTCTCCTTTATGTATATGGATCGGGTTGCCTACCCCGCATTCTTCTCCTCTCACCACTTGGACAATCCGACCGGCGGAGCAGGAGCGAGCCCTTCCCGGTCATTGAACCCGGACGCACCCCCCTCAGCCACAGACGGATTCGTCACAACATGTACTTCAGTCCCCTATAGAATACTAAAGGTAGAAGATTTGTCATGTTTTATTTCGAAAGGATAAGGTAATGATCTGAGATGGCATGTACTCATATCGTTTCAGGGGTTTTCTGTCAACTCCTTGCCGCCCTTGTGTTTTATTGCACAAGCGAATCGGTTTTATGCACGACGACTTTTTGATCGGATTCCACAAAGGGGCTGCCTACTCGAACAGCGACTCTGCATGTAAGTGACGTCCACTCCCTTCTTAACAGAGCAAAAATGAATTGATGCCGGTTAGGGCTAGGATTAGTAGCAACTGTGCATGTAAGCAACGCCAACTTCCGTGTTAGGTTTCATTCCTGACATTCAAAGTGCACGCATAAAATATTATAAAGAGCCGTCCACACTGAGAAAGATAACTATAATGATAACCATAACCATAACGATTTGAGCATCAACACTGATGAACGATATCGCTGTGTAAACATTGATGTTGTGCGTTCCAGCTGTGTCAGAGCCCTTTTTTCTCTGCGATGTCATCTGCCATGTTGAATGAATGCGAAGTCCTGTAAATTCCGACTGATTTCGATTGGCGGTCAGTTTTTCTAACGTGCGTAAAATCACTCTGAAAGTGACCACAAAAATGTAGTTTTCCATTAACATTGTTGTTATAGTTGTAGTATGGACTTAGCCATCTACGTGAGTTAGACCGATTTTTAAGTTACCCTTAACTGGTCAGAAGACATGGTTGATCGGATCGCACATTACATGTCCTGCTTCAGAATGTTTGCTGGTCTAGTTGGCTTGTCAAAAAATGCACGTGTAGACAGATTTTGCTACAGTTGTTACAGACAATACCATTTATCAACTGCAGGGGGACACCACGAGCGAATCCGGCAAAAACTACATAGTGCTGCTTTAAAAACAATGCTCCTCAAGGTCAAATAGCAAAGGCTTTGAAGGTCTCATCATCGACAGTGCATAACATCAGCAAAAGATTCAGAGAAACTGGAAAAATCTCTGTGTGTAAGGGACAAGGCCGAAGACCTTTACTGGATGCCCCTGATCTTCGGGCCCTCAGATGCCACTGCATCACTCACCCGCATGATTCTATCATTGACATTACTAAATGGGGCCCAGGAATACTTCAAAAAACCACTGTCTGTAAACACAGTCTGCCGTGCCATCCACAGATGCCACCTAAAACTCTATCGTGCAAAAAGAAAGCCATTGTTGAGTATGATCCAGAAATGCCGCCGTGCTCTGTGGGCCAAGGCTCATTTAAAATGGACAGTAGCAAAGTGGCAAAGCGTCCTGTGGTCAAACGAGTCCAATTTGACATTCTTGTTGGAAATCATGGGCGTCATGTCCTCCGGGCTAAAAAGGAGAAAGACCATCCCTCCTGTTATCAGAGTTCAGTTCAAAAGCCAGCATCTCTGATGGTATGGGGATGCATTGGTGCATATGGTGTGGGACACTTGCATGTTTTAAAAAGAACCATGAATGCTGAAAGGTATATAAAGGTTTTAGAGCAACATAAGCTCCCCTCCAGATGACAACTATTCCAGGGAAGGCCTTGTGTATTTCAGCAGGACAATGCAAAACCAGATACTGCAGCTATTACAACAGCATGGCTTCGTAGTAGAAGAGTCCGTGTGCTGAACTGTCCTGCCTGCAGTCCTGATCTTTTACCAATTGAGAACATTTGGCACATAATTAAACGAAAAGTCCTTCAAGGGAGACCCAAAACTCTCCAGCAGCTGGAGGCCTGTATTTAACAAGAGTGGGATCAAATTCCAATGGCTAAACTCAAGAAACTTGTCTCCTAAATGCCCAGACGCCTCCACTCTGTCTTAAAAAGAAGAGGGGATGCTACACCATGGTAAACAGGCCCCTGTCCCAAGAGACCTGTAGCAGCCATCAAATTTGAAATGAGCTCATTTTGTGGGCAGAATTGTTGAATTTCTCAGTTTCAGAATTTGCTATGTTATCTCTGTTCTGTTGTGAATAAAATACTGGCTGGTGTGATTTCAAAGCCATTGCCTTAATTTTTATTCACAATTTACACTTTGTCCGAACTATGTCAGAATTGGGGTTGTACTTAAAGGGGACCTATTATGCTACATGTCCAAGTTTATATTTTGATCTTGGACTCCCCTAGAATACTCCTGATCATTCTAAGTCCAAAAAAGGGTCCTTATTTAGCTCATACTGCCATCCTCAAAAAGCCCCATTTGTAGTCCATTGCAGTCTCTGCCTGAAATGCCTCGTTAAGGCGGCTCTTCCGCTATGGCCCCCCTTCCCCGTGTGCCCACTTTCTTCTGATTGGCCAGCTCTGTGGACGGCGGAGCTGGGCGGGACTCGGCAGAACGCAGTTTTCTGGGTCCGCCTCCCTACTGTGAAACTGAGACGCGTCTGCCATCGGAGCAAAGGCATCGGCGGGGAAATTCCGCTAACAAATTCTGTACATGTGTCTAGATCTAATGAAATTAACTTGTTCTAATAAACGCAGCGGCGAAAGTGGAGGACGCAGTGCGAAAGTCTTGCAGCTCAAGCTCGAATTTGCTATCTACCTACGGCTTCTATGATGAGTACACCGGTATTTCCACTCTATAGCTAGGATTGAGGGAAAGCTAGAATCCACCCCATACAGACACATTGTAGAACGGGTCGACATACCCAAGTGTAGACCGGAGACCGTAGAAATCCGGTGGGTCTGAGTTTAGAGGGAAACATGGACAGTGAGGAGCAGCAAAATTGGACCAACAACTGATGGACTGCTTAGGAGTGTATTATCAGGACCTGCTGGTTCGTGTGCATAACGGTGGTGTGTCGTTAGCATGGAGTAACGAACAGCTTCTGCGCAGGTATATGACGGAGGGGCGAAAGCTCCAGGCTAAACGGTCTTTTCGGAAATTGCCCGTGGTAATGGTTTACTTATTGCGTCGGAATGACCAGCGTTTGCTTGCGGAAAATGGGCGCGATAAGCCGCTTTCACACCGGATGCGAAACGAATTTTTTGCGCGACAGATTACATTCAAAGTCAATGCAAAGACAATGCATTGACTTTAAATGTAATCTGTCGCACGAAAAATTTGTTTCGCGTCCGGTGTGAAAGTGATTTAACGCGCCCATAACGCGTGTATTCGCGTCTTTGCATTGACTTTGAATGCAATCTGTCGCACGAAAAATTCGTTTCGCGTCTGGTGTGAAAGCGATTTAACTCGCCCTTAACGCGTGTATTCGCGTCTTTGCATTGACTTTGAATGTAATCTGTCGCACGAAAAATTTGTTTCGCGTCCGGTGTGAAAGCAATTTAACTCGCCCTTAACGCGTGTATTCGCGTCTTTGCATTGACTTTGAATGTAATCTGCCGCGCGAAAAATTTGTTTCGCGTCCAATGTGAAAGCAGCTTTATGGATAGTACGCGACAGCTAGATAGAGCGCCGGTTATGTTATGAACATAACAGAACAATTTCTAAAGGGGGATGAAATTATGCCTGGAAATGCAGAGAAATCGTTTGTTATACCAGACACGTTAGAGCTTATGCGTTTTGCAATTGCTTTTACGGTAGCATCAGAGAGCTAGCCCAGATATTGGTGAAGTATCCAGCTGACCTCAGTCATGGATAAGTGAAGCGATCACAAGCAGCCGTTAACAAATCCAAACACGTATTCCAAGCTCTGCAAAACCTATGCCTGGTCTAACTGCAGCCTTTTCAGCCCAACTTTGCAGACACACAACACCTCTCCGGTTAGCTTCAACTGCAGTGGCTACAATCGGGCAACGTTATGATGAAACTGCCACATTGATGCTTACCGAAGTAACACAAGCATACCGATCAGAATTACTGCATATAAGTTAACCAGGAGCATTTTTAGGTAGCACGGCAGGCAAACTAACATGAAGTTGCTGGTAACTGAGCGGTCACAACAACCACAGAGACAAGCCCTTGCAATACAGTTTGAGAGACAGCAAGTTCCGTTGCCATGGACAGTTGTACCAAACATCCAAATTACAAACAAGTATAAAAAGTTAGCTTCATATGAGGTTTATGTTCACACACCTTCTGTTGAATTTCCCCTGATATTACTCTTGCATATTTAGGACACAAACATTAGCAACAGTAACTTGGCTACGTTAGCCGCAGTGCTACAGCCACAATCGACAGGCTATCACGTTTGGTAGGCTTATGCCGTAAAAGCAACTTACAGCTTCCTCTTCTGTGAGTCAAGGACAGTCACGACCGACACAGGCTTATCTTCAGATATTTTACAAAGCCTGCTTTTGAGGCCAGTTGTTAGTGCTAACTATCGTTAGCGGTCCTGCTAACCACCCGTAGCATGTTAGCTTCACTTACATTGTTTGCTGTATATCGTTACTTATTGCTTGTGGCTCCAAGCGCTTGATCGATGCAACTGCTTCAGGTTTGAGAAGCAGCTGAAACGCTTATCCAGCATCGAATTATCCTTTATTGACAAAGCTGTCTTTGGTGAAATGCTGAGCACAAACAGCTAACGTTCCCTTTGGCCATGGCTGTTTGCTGCCAGCAAACAAAAAAGTTACCCACTGATTTCTGGTGGCATCATCTTTTGGAAGAGAAATAGGTGCTTTTCTTCACGTCCAAAAATAAACGGACAGGCAGCTTTGGGAGAGATACTGACAAACTGCACCTCAAATGATCTGCGGTTCTTCTTTTGTATTTCCAAAAATGTAGATGCTACTAAGGCATAGCATGATCCGCGGTGGTTTGTGCCTGCTAGAATAGTTTCCGGTGTGGGCAGGTCCAGCGCAGTGATTGGCTCTGGCTAGGTCTGTATTAATTGGACGGCACAACCTGACGTCAGGTTTTGCCCAGATCTCGTACCTGTACCTGATGTTTATGCCTTCTTCACTGTCATGGAAGGCATCAGTGAGCATGGCTGAGAACATGATGCTGAGGAGTGTTGGCGCCAGGACACAGTCCTGCTTCATGCCGTTGGACACTGGGAAGGCTGCTGACATTTCCCCATCATCCTGCACACGGGCCATCATGCCATCATGGAACTGGCGAATCATGTGGATGAAGTGGTTGGGACATCCGAACTTGGCCATGATCTTCCATAGACCTTCTCTGCTTACAGTGTCGAAGGCCTTGGTTAAGTCGACAAAGGTGGTGTAGAGTAAGTAAAACAATAAATTGACTTAGTCTGCTGGGCAAGAACATTGTTATTAGTCTATGTTTGTCCTGAACATGAATTGTAAAGACATGGGGTGCCTCATGCTTGCATTGGGCCTAGTGAGCTTTTCCCTTGATTTTAACGTTGTGTTTACTTTATGCGCAATACTCGGCTGACAAATTACATTGTGAATGTAGCCCTCAAATGCATATTGTAGTCTTTTTGGTCCAGCTCTGCCTGATATTTCAGAACTTTTATTCTAGAAATTAGCAGTCATTTCCTATTGAATTTCTCTTGCAGTTAATGCTTGACAGTCATAGCAAAGAGTAACTAAGAGGGGCAGGACTGACGGAAGGCTCGATTGAATGTCTCGAAAAAGGTAGGGACCTTTTGCTATTTATAGCGCTAGATACTCACAGGAAATGGCGGTGCCAGGGGTTTTTTACTGGGGTACTGGGTAATTTAAATCCCTGCACTTGGAGTGGATGTAAAATTGAGTTGGTTGTAGCTTTTAATAGAGTTCAGTTGTCATTTTTTTCCATCCCTGAAAATTTCATGTGGCTATCTCCAGTACTTATGAAGCTTTGAGGGTGGAAGAATGCTGGAAAAAATAAAGCAAATGAAAATGCGCAAAATTTTGATGCACCCGAGGACCGGCATCTTGGAAAATATTCATAGTATGAAGGAGGACTTTTGCATAGCTTGATGAAATATACTAAAATTACAGCACAATAAAATAAATTAATTTAAAAAAAACTGCACATTCTCATGGGGTCGGGTGGAAGGTCCTGACCGATTTTTCATGGAATGATCCAATATAGCAAGGCTTCTCATACCTTGTTGCTGAAAGCAATTCTCACCTTTCTGGCATTTTTACACTTTTCTTTTGTTATCTTAAAATGATCCTAATAAGGGTATGGCACACTAAGATGTAAAAGAAATCCACCAGGTGTTGAACTCTTCAATAACCAATTCTCATATATTTCTGATAAAAGTCCGACTAATCATTTTCTTTGATCCGAATAAAATGATTTGCCGAGCTTCCTGTCTGTCATCCGTCGCCGCGCCCCTTCCAGTTGCCTACCGCTGTCACCGCTTTCGAGTCGTGCGCCCCTCTGGCAGAAAAAAAAAACGACGCATTTGACTGTAAACAAACGGGCGCTGAAATGCTATAATTACGATAATAACGTTAATGGTAGTTCGTCAGACTACAAAAGTAACTTTACATTACGAGGGCATTTTATTTTATACCACACATAGAATTGAATATTATGTAATTACTGTTGGTTAGTTTTCACTTGCCGGTGCCTCTGAATCTGACTCCATTGACCCTTTCACTCTCCTACGAAAAAAAATATAGCCTGCGGCGCGAGATTGTGAGCAGTGCAAGTGAAACGGGTCAATGGAGCCAAATTCAGAGGCACCGGCAAGTGAAAACTCACGAACAGTAATTACATAATATCCAATTCTATATGTGGTATAAAATAAAATGCCCTCGTGACATTTAGTTACCTTTGTAGTCTGACGAACTACCATATAATAGCTATATTTTTTTCCGTAGGAGAAGTCTGGGAATCGGGGGGGGAGAGGGTGGGACTTCGGAGGGAGGCAGAGTTGTTCATGTTCAAATTTTTACTAAGTGCTGTGCGACATGCCAGAAAGGTAAGAATTGCTTTAACAAGCCTTGCAAACTAATGCATACAAAGCTCTACAGTGGGCTCCAAAATTACTGGCATTCCTGACTGGCAATGCGCAAACAATACAAAAAATATAAACAATATAATAATGATGATGATGTTCGTCCATCGTATTCGATGAGGACCTCGACTTCAGTCTTTGTGCGTCTGGAGATGGCTGACTAGCCCGATCCTTGCCCTGAAGTGCCATCCACAGACTGTGCATGTGAGGCCTGTTGTTGGCTGGGCGGGTGGATTTGCCTCTCTAGCTTTACGTGCGGCTCTCCTGTTGTCAGCTAGGGCGTTTCAGCATTGTTCAGCAGTCTTGATACCCTGGGTGATTAGTCTGCACCAGGAAGGTCGGTCGGAAGCAGACTTTTCCCAGCTTTCCACCAGAATGTCTGGGCTTTTGAGTGTTGCCTTCAGTGTGTCCTTGTATCGCAGCTTTGGGCGCCCAACTGGCCTTTTGCCTTCCACAAGCTCCCCGCACAGCAGTACCTTGGGGATGCGTTGGTCGTCCATACAATACACATGTCCTGCCCATCTTGCTTGTGACTTCACCAGAAATGTGTGCATGCTGGGCAAGTTGGCACGGGTAAAGACCTCTGTGTTGGGGACGTGGTCCTGTCATCTGATTCTCATCAGCCTACGGAGACAGGTCTTATGGAAGTGGTTCAGATGTCGGGCATGTCTGCTGTATACAGTCCAGGTTTCGCAGGCATAGAGGAGAGTGGTGAGGACTACTGCCTGGTACACCTTGAGCTTGGTGTTGAGACTGATGCCCCTTCATTCCCAGACAGTTTTTTGTAGCCTCCCAAAGGTGCTGCTGGCCCTGGCAATTCTGTTCTTCACTTCATCATCAATGTTGGCCTGTCGTGATAGAGTGCTGCCCAGGTAGGTGAACTTGCCCACATTTTTGAGAACTGTGTTGTTTATGATGATGTTGGGTTCTCGATACGGCTTGCCAGGGCAGGGTTGGTGCATAACTTCAGTCTTCTTGGTACTGACGGTGAGGCCAAAGTTGTCACAGGACTTGGATAACTTGTCATTGCGCGCTTGCATTTCCGGTTCAGTTGTTTCGTTAAGTGCACAGTCATCAGCAAAGAGGAAGTCTTTGATGACTGACTCTTTCACCTTCGTTACTGCTTGCAGCCGCCGTTGGTTGAAGAGCTTCCCATCTGTTCTGCACCTGACGTTTATGCCTTCTTCACTGTCACAGAAGGCATCAGTGAGCATGGCTGAGAACATGATGCTGAAGAGTGTTGGCGCCAGGACACAGTCCTGCTTCATGCCGTTGGACACTGGGAAGGCTGCTGACATTTCCCCATCATCCTCCACAAGGGCCATCATGCCATCATGGAACTGGCGAATCATGTGGATAAAGTGGTTGGGACATCCGAACTTGGCCATGATCTTCCATAGACCTTCTCTGCTTACAGTGTCGAAGGCTGTGGTTAAGTCGACAAAGGTGGTGTAGAGTAAGTAAAACAATATATTGACTTGGCCTGCTGGGCAAGAACATTGTTATTAGTGTATGTTTGTCCTGAACATGAATTGTAAAGACATGGGGTGCCTCATGCTTGCCAAAATTAATGACATTCCTGACTGGCAATGCACAAACAATACAAAAAATATTAACAATATAATAATAGAGAAACAGAATATACCAGCATGTGTGAAATGCTTTACTTAATAAATTTGCCTATTTATGGGTTACCCAATTTGATACTTTATAATTCAAGATTTAAGCTTCATAAAGAGGACAAGTGTGGCTCACCTCAGAAAAGACACTTACAGCATTTAGAATTACATCGTATTTCAGTTTATTTTCATGATTTTGGTAGAGAAAATGGGCTGCAAACATGAAAAATCTTCATGAGAATTCACCATTGAAACTGTAAAAAAAATAATTCTGAGGGTTGAAAAATGGCTGGGGGTTAAAACAATACATTTCTGGGATAATAAACTCCTAGACCACAAGTACTCCTCATCTGAACATGAAATATTAAATTATCCACTTTTTATAAACCAAATAAGATAGCTATCCAGGTGGCTCCCCAAACTCCCAGAGCATTGAAAATGGCGCACTTTCAATTCATAAAATAATCATATTTTTAACGCAAATCAACTTTGTACTCATGAAGTTCAACATGAATGGATGATTTCCTGGTTGAATTTAGCATGAGTTTATCAATATAGGCGCAGCCGGACATCAATGGTCACCACTGACCTCTCCAAACCAAAAACATGCCTTTTCTCCACGATAAAGTTCAGAGTCTCGTCCATTTATCTACAAAGCCGCGTCAGCAAGCACACATACTCATTAGAGTAACTGCATATTTTACGATCAGAATGTTCACGCAGGCGGAAAGGTTGCTGTTTACAATTCCGATCATCCCAGCGAAACGCAAGCTTTTCACACCCTCTATGGAACAAGTATAACTCAGGTCACAGTAATAGCTGTTCGCACTTTAAAAGAGTGAAAATGCTAGGCATTCCGTTTCATCGAATGTGGTATAGATTCTAAAACTGATCACCTAGTTAAGAAAAATGCCAGCACACTGCAGTATCGACTACTCTCTTGTTACCTAATGTGATAAACAAGCTCTGTGATCTCGGTGGTAAACCAAAAATAAGAAATAGCTGGCTAGTTAGCTAGCAGGCTAAAAGTAAGATAGAGCTACACCATACAAAGACAGCTTTACTCAGTTTTCAATAGAATTATTGAGCTGCTCCTCAAAAGTATCAATGCTGTCAGCCCTCCTGTCTGTTCCATTCAGAATAACTGCTATTTTCCATCTCAGAATCACATTTCCATCCCGCAAATAAGCTCAGCTCTCCAGGCTCAGTTCTGGAGGTTTTTTGTTCCCATGCAACCACGTCAGTCAGAGCTGCGTAAAGTGTTTTGAATACAACGTAACCCTATTACGCAAGTATTTTAATATGTTTTTTAAGGTCCAATCAATGTCTTTCACTTACTGAGGAAAGCTCATACTGTCTGCAATTGGATAAAAATCGTGTAAACCAACTGATAATTACCAGGAGAATTTCACGTGGGTGTGAACTACAGCTGGGCTTTCACGCAGATACCATTGAATCACCATTAAAGTAATTGGTTTTCCATGAGAGCTTGTATGAGGCTCTAAATAAACAGCTAAATTCTTCAACCGACATATCTACGCGTTAATCCATGATAGGAAATTGCGCGTTTTTAATATGTGATGACTGAAATTGATAGTAGAATGACATAGTGTCAATACCATGGCAAATTTTTGCCTCAGGAAACTGATTTTTTTTTAACTACTTGGAATACTGTTATGACTTGAAAATCACAACAAAGAAAACCAGCAATGACAACATAAACAAATTTATTCTTCACTGATAAAAAAAAAACTTCTACAAATAATCCACTGTTTAATCTTATAATAACACTCTAATGCCACTATGTAACTCTGTTGCCAAAACAAAAACTCTGCCTCTACTGACCAAAATCACAGCATTTATATAGACTAGCAACATTCTGGAAAGATCTACAGGATTCCTGGGTAATCCCGCCCCCTCCAGGCAGGAAGATGCCAGAAGCTTCAAGAAAGCACTAGTCTATTACAAAGAAGTGATATTACATCAGATCATGTTTTGCTACGGACACACCACCAGAGGGTGCTCATGCACAAAATAAGTAGCTGACCAGCAAGGCAGCAAAAACAGCATGTAACAAATCTCCATTTACAAATGATATACAGTGCTTTACACAAAATACTCATACATAACACCTCCCCTCTTTAAGAAAAGAAAGGTTTGCTTAAAGCTTTCTTTTGTTAAAATTAACTGAGTTTCATAATCAGTATAAACTTGAACTTTACACAAAAGTATCATTGATCATTATAACAATCATATACATAACAACCAGTGCAATGTTCACAATCAAATAGAAAAGTAAAATTACATTTTTCACAGTTAAATAAATAAAATTACATGCGTGAAAGTGTATCTGGGATAACATTATCTTTTCCCCTGATGTGAGAAATATCCAAATCATACTCTTGCAAAAGTAAACTCCATCTCAGTAATCTTTGATTCTTGTTTTTGATCTTATGCAAGAATGTGAGGGGATTGTGATCACTGAAGACCTTGATGGAAGTAGCTGAACAAGTCAAATAGACTTCAAAATATTGTAAAGCCAAAACAAGCGCCAAACATTCTTTTTCAATTGTTGAAGTTTTTCTGATGTTTATCAAACTTTTTGGAAAAGTAACAAACAGGATGATCTACTCCATCAGTGTCTTCTTGCAGTAAAACTGCGCCTGCACCAATATCACTGGCATCAACAGCTAACTTTAACTCCTTTTTGAAATTAGGAGGTAAGAGAACTGTTGCGTTTTTGAGGATAGCTTTCAGTTGTTCAAATGAATTTTGACATTTTTCATCCCAAACAAATTTTGCATTTTTCTTCAGTAAATTTGTAAAAGGTTCAGAAATGATAGAGAAATTTTTACAGAATTTTCTGTAGTAGCCAGCCATCCCGAGAAATCTCATTAGTTGTCTTTTTGTTGTAGGCTCAGGAAATTCAGTGATAACTTTTACTTTTGCATCAACTGGTTTGACTTGACCCTGTCCTACAATATGACCGAAGTAAACAACTGTAGCTTTACAAAAGTCACTTTTAACAAGGTTGATAGTCAGCTTGGCATCACTCACTCTCTGAACAAAGTTTCTGATGTAGGTGAGGTGCTCTTGGAAGCGGTCGCTGGTGATGATAATGTTATCAATTTAGGCCTTACATCCTGGTAGTCCAGCAATCACTCTGTTTACCAGACGTTGGGTGGCCAGAGAGTTTTTCATTCCAAAGGGCATGACCTTGTATTGGTATAATCCATCTGGCATGACGAAAGCAGAGATCTCCTTTGGTCTGTCTGTTAGAGGGATCTGCCAGAAGCCCTTGAGGAGATCAAATTTGGTGACATACTTTGACTGTCCAACTTTGTCAATGCAGTCATCAATCCTCGGAATAGGATATGAGTCCATTTTTGATAGAGCGTTTGCTTTCCTGTAGTCCGTCAGCATTCTATATGTTCCATTGGGTTTCACAACTAGCATGCATGGAGAACTCCAGTCACTGTTACTTGGTTCAACAAAGTCATTTTCAAGCAGGTATTTGACTTCTTGTATAAGGTATTTCTGCTTCTCTGGATTTATTCCGTAAGGATACTGTTTTACAGGCTTGGCACTATCTTGTAGGATGAGATCATGGTAAACCATATCAGTCCTCGATGGAACGTCAGGGAATATGTGACTATATTCAAATATGAGCTGCTTTAGCTGTTGTTGAAAAGGGTCCAGGTGGGACAACTTGCTGTCAATATTTTGAAGAATGTCTGAATTTTCAAGTTTGGCTGGACCAGGTTCATTTTCCAAGGGGCAGTCACAATCTTCTTCAGAATTTTCCAGTTCAAATGTATTTATCACATTGACTGGCTTTTGCTGAGTGTCTCTGTCAATGTATGCTTTCAGCATGTTGATGTGACACATTTGTTTTTGTTTCCTCCTTCCAGGGGTTAAAATTATGTAATTTAGATCACTGACCTTTTTGAGGACAGTGTAAGGGCTGAAATATCGGGCTCTTAGAGGGTTTCCAGGAACTGGCAAAAGTGCAAGGACTTTGTCACCAACTTTAAAACTTCTATCTTGGGAATGAAGGTCATATCTGGCTTTCACTTTGCCCTAAGCTTCTTTGAGATTAGACTTAGCAAAGTCACAAGCCTTAGAGAGACGATTACGGAAGTCAGAGACAGTTCATTGGGACATCATCTTCGGCCAGCAACTTTTCCTTCAGAAGCTTCAGAGGTCCATGGACTGTATGCCCAAAAACAAGCTCAAAAGGACTGAACCCAAGAGATTCCTGAACAGCTTCACGGGCAGCAAACAGAAGAAGATGGACACCTTCATCCCAGTCTTTCTCTGTGTCAAGGCAGTAGGTCCTTATCATGTTCTTCAGGGTTTGATGGAACCTCTCCAAAGCACCTTGACTCTCAGGATGGTATGCTGATGACCTGTATTGTTTAATACCAAGCTCATGCATAACTTGTTGAAATATGCCAGACATGAAATTTGACCCTTGATCAGACTGAATAGACTTAGGAAGACCAACAAAGCAGAAAAACTTGCTAAGAGCCTTGATCATAGTCTTCTCCTTGATATTACGAAGTGGAATTGCCTCAGGAAACCGGGTGGAAACACACATGATAGTCAGTAAGTACTCACAACCAGATCTAGTCTTTGGCAATGGTTCAACACAGTCAATGATGATCCGACTAAAAGGTTCTTCAAAAGCGGGAACGGGCTTAAGTCGAGCCTTTGGAATATTCTGGTTCGGCTTCCCAACAATTTGACAAGTATGACAGCATTTGCAGTACTCCTGTACATCGGACTTCATGGAAGGCCAGAAGAAATGATTCCTGACACGTTGAAGGGTCTTCTTGATACCGAAATGACCTGACATAGGATTGTCATGGGCCAGACTAAGAGTTTCTTGACGATAAGAATTTGGAAGAACAATTTGATGGGTGATCATCCACTCTTCATCTGCAGAAACATCAGGTGGACGCCACTTTCTCATAAGCACACTATTGTTGTTGTAAAAACAGACAGGAACTTGAGTAGCCTCTTGTTCACTTACAGCCTGTGGTAGAAGATGCGCTAGATCACGAGCTTGTTGTTGCTCCTGAATAAATTGTTTCCGAGACAGAATGTCATTAAAATGACCTGACAAGGACAAGTCTGAAGATTTCCCAGACATCTCAGGACTGGAAGGTTCCTGATGAAAAGACTGCCCAATGAAGGTGTCAGCCAGGTTGAAGTCCAGGTCAGCATCATCTTGAATAGCCTTTTTGGCCATAGAACGAGTAACTGCACATGAAGGATAGAGGTCTGGAATTTCCTCCTCTATAGAGTCAGATTCTTGATCAATCAAAGGAGTGTCAGTTACAACAGGGTAGGGCACAACCTTATCCTCAGCAAGATCATTACCAAGAAGCAAATGAACACCTTTGAAAGGAAGAGAAGACCTAACACCAACAGTAACAGGCCAAGAGACCAAGTCTGATTTGAGATGAACATTATGGAGAGGTACACTTGTAAAACCACATTCTACTCCTTGAATAAGGACATTAGCCTGAGTAGACGATTTGTCAGAAAAAGGCAGAATATCTGCAAGAATAAGAGATTGGGAAGACCCAGTATCCCTTAGAATTCGAACAGGAGCAGATGAGGAAAAATCATGTGAAAGTGAGACAAAACCATCAGTGATGAATGGCTCAAAACCCTCCATAACAGAATCAGACACAGAAGGTAGAAGATCAGGTGAACTGACCTTTGATACAAGAGATTCTCTCTTAGTGAAAGCAGTTGGCTTGGTTTCTTCTCGTTGTTGTTTTTTCTTGAGAGCATAACACTCAGAAATAAGGTGACCTTGCTTTTTGCAGTATTGGCAAGACACAGAAGGTAAAAAATCGGAGGATTGCTTCTCACTAGAAAGTTTCCTCTCAGAAGTGGCCTCAGAAGTGTTATTAGAAGAAGTCTTGGACTGAGACTTGTTTTGAAATTTAAAAAAGTGGATTTTTGGACAAAAGAAGACTTATGAGTCAATGCATAAATATCAGCCAGGGTGGAATCATCTTGCAAAGTAATGGCTTGTTTCTCCTCAAGGAAAGTCTTGATATCAGGCTGGATACACCTTTTGAATTCCTCAACCAGAATAAGTTGCCTCATTCTGTCAAAATCTTTCTCAGCTTTCATGGAGTTACACCACTGATCAAACAACTGTTCCTTCAACCTGCCAAATTCAACATGAGTTTGACTGGCTTCCTTGCGAGAATTCCTAAATTTTTGCCTGTAAGCCTCGGGGACCAATTCATAACCCTTCAGAATGGCAGATTTGACAAAATCATAATCAGAACACTGTTTGACAGATAACTGGTTATAGATTTTCCTAGCTTTACCAGTAATAACACTTTGTAACATCATTGTCCAATGCTCTTTTGGCCATTTCAAATTTTCAGCAATTCTTTCAAAATGAGTAAAGTATTGGTCTACATCATTTCCAAGGAAAGGAGGAACAAGTCTGATGTGTTTAACCACATCAAAATGATTAGAAAGTCCAAAAGATTTTGTAACAGTACCTGCTTCTATTTTCTTCATTTCCAATTCGTACTGCAAATGCATCCTTCTTTCCTTTTTCCAGTTCTCTCTCCAACCTTCTTTCTTCCGGTTCTCCCTCCTTCTCCAACCTTTTTTCTTCCAGTTCTCTCTCCTTCTCCAACCTTTTTTCTTCCAGTTCTCTCTCCTTCTCCAACCTTTTTTCTTCCAGTTCTCTCTCCTTCCTTCTTTCTTCCAGTTCTTTCAGGCATAGCTGAAATTCAAGTCTTTGCGGCTCTGTTGCAGGCACTTCCAAATCTTTAATCAATTCTGCTGCTTCTTCCCCAAAGATATCTTTATAGATGAAATGTTGCACCAAAATGTTGAATATTTCTTGTTTCGTCATTGATGACTTCACATCAGATAATCCAAGGGTTGAGGCTATTTGCAGCAAGTCCTTCTTCTTTGCCAGCATAATTGATTCCTGGGTTGGAGTTTTCAAAAAATTTTCAACATCAAAAGTCATGATTGCTGGCAAAGTCACAAGATTAGTCACAAGATTTAAAATAATAATTCAGCTTTAATCTTTGGTGAATCCAATCGTTGATCCAATGAATGGTTTATCTCGGTAGAACCTCCAATTTGTTATGACTTGAAAATCACAACAAAGAAAACCAGCAATGACAACATAAACAAATTTATTCTTCACTGATAAAAAAAAAACTTCCACAAATAATCCACTGTTTAATCTTATAATAACACTCCAATGCCACTATGTAACTCTGTTGTCAAAACAAAAACTCTGCCTCTACTGACCAAAATCACAGCTTTTATATAGACTAGCAACATTCTGGAAAGATCTACTGGATTCCTGGGTAATCCCGCCCCCTCCAGGCAGGAAGATGCCAGAAGCTTCTAGAAAGCACTAGTCTATTACAAAGGAGTGATATTACATCAGATCATGTTTTGCTACAGACACACCACCAGAGGGTGCTGAAGAACAAAATAAATAGCTGACCAGCAAGACAGCAAAAACAGCATGTAACAAATCTCCATTTACAAATGATATACAGTGCTTTACATAAAATACTCAAACATAACAATACCATTGAGTCACTGTAACGGACGTGGTTGCTACAGAGGACAACAATTTTTTCTGTCGCAAGAGATCATTTTTTTAAACTGCTGGATAGATCTATGGGCAAGGATATTGAGCAGTTTGCACATCAGGCTTACCTGAGGAGTTTAATTCATGCAACTGCTGAAAAACAGGGATAGCAGTGAACTCGTCAATATTCTAGACTGTGTTCCAGCTCTGCTGGCTTGCGAATATTCAATAACTGCTCCGGGGGTGCCATCTAGTGATAGAGTAGTGCAACTGCATCCAAAAAAAGAGCTGCTCTATGTCCGCAGGCGTCTACGTCTGCAGAAAGGTGTTAATGTTTTGATGGAAAAAACCAAAATCAAAACAACCATTTAATACAAAATAAATTTCAACAAAATCAAGGTTTAAACATAATGCGTTGCTGAATACCCCTCAGCCTGTGCACATCTATGGGTCACAGAGAGTTACCATACCAAAATTGACGAAGTTGCCATCAATAGTTACTGAGTACTGGGCCAGACAAGATTTCCACGATGAAGGTCACAGCGCTAAGGTAAAAGGTCAAATCCAGCAAAAAACCTGACGTTGCACATCTATGGGTCATAGTGAGTTACCGTACCAAATTTCGTGAAGCTGTGATCATTAGTTGCTGAGTACTGACCCGGATGAGATTTCCACGATGAAGGTCACAGCGCAAAGGTCAAAGGTCAAATCCAGCAAAAAGCTGATGTTGCACATCTATGGGTCATAGTGAGTCACAATACCAAATTTCGTGAAGCTGCGATCATTAGTTGCTGAGTACTGACCTGGACAAAGTCGTGGACAGACAACAGACGACAGAGACAGACACGCAGGTGACGACAATAGCCCTCTGGCCAAATTTTGGCCGAGGGGTAATAAAAATTATTGGCACCCTTAATTTACTGCTTAGTGCAACCACCTTCAGAAAGGATTACAGCATGGAGGTCTTTTCCTGTAATTTTGACCAGGTTAAGGCACACATCTGGATGGATTTTAGACCATTCCTCTCTGCAAATCATTTCAAAATCCTACACTTTCCTGGGTTTGTACTAATAAACTGCCCTCTTCAACTCAGCCCCCAGGTTTTCAATTGGATTGAGGTCTGGCAACTGAGATGGCCATTGCAGAACGTTGATTTTGTCGTCACAGAAGCATTTCTGTGTGGATCTTGAGGTATGCTTTGGGTCACTGTCTTGTTGGAAAGTCCACCAACAACAAAGTCCCAGCCTTCTGGTGGAGACAACCGGATTGTCAGCCAAAATATACTGATATTTGATGGAAATCAATCTACCATTAATCTTAAACAGTGCCCCTGGACCTCTTGAATTAAAACAGCACCAAAACATGACTGACCAACCATCATATTTCACCGTTGTATGCATCTCGGTTTCGACGCCAAACATGCCGATGCTGTATCTGACCGAAACGTGCAATTTTGGTCTCATCTGACCAAAGCACCTTGTTCCAGTTTCAATTTTAATGAAGTTTGGCAAACTCCAAGTGCTTGCTGCTGTGTCTTCTAGTCAGAAAAGGCCTTCTGCAGGCAACCCTTCAAAAGAGCCTGTGGCTGTGGAGGTGGCGCCTGATGATGCTTTTTGAAACCTGGTGACCCTAAGATGCCACCAAGGCCCGCAATTACTTCATAGTGATTCTTGGGGATTTTGTTGCTTCTCTCACCATCCTCCATAGTATTCAGGGGGTAAAACGCAGCTGCGTCCTGTACCCTTGACATTTTCAACAATTCAATATCTTTGGAATTCTTTTAATAATTGCCCTGACAGTACTCAGAGGCATATTCAAACGTTTGTGAATCTTCTTGTGGCCACTACCAGATTTATGAAGGTCTATGACAATCGGTCTCTTTTGAACAGACAATTGTTTTTTTCCCCTTTTTTTTTTATTTAAAGATTATTTTTTTGGGGATTTTCACCTTTATTTGACAGAGTGCAGAGAGAAACAGGAAAGTTGGGGAGAAGAATGGGGATGACGTGCGGCAAATGACCCAAGCTGGAATCGAACCCAGGTCGCCGCGAGAAGGACACAGCCTTAATGGTGCGCGCGCTTAGACAGATGTGCCACCAGGGCGCCCCTTGTTTTCTTCATGGTATTGGGTGACAAAGCGATATTTCATGCGTGTTACCTCATTTTTACACCCTAGTGAAACAGGAAGTGATGTAATGGTTTGATATAGTTCCTTAAAACTTAGATAAAACTTAAATCAGAGGAATTTAATAGTGGTTTAATTTTGGGAGCGGTCATTTAGAATTTAGAAGTATTGTTTGTGCATTGCCAGTCAGGGGTGCCAGTTATTTTTGAGCCCACTGTACATGAGTTCAGAATATTCGAAAGACATATTGACGTTACGTTACGTAATTAAGCATTAAAAGGTGATGTTACTGAAGGGCATTGATACTGCCAACAAACCACAACTGGAAACACCATGACATTGATATATAGTGATTATACACTGTTTGACCAAAAAAAAAAAAAAAAAAAAATCATAACAATAATAATACTCAAGCTGTTAAGTTAAAAATAGTTAATTAGTTCTGTATTTGATTTTTTTTTTTTTTTTTAGCTTAATGCCTTTAAACAGTTGGTCACTAACATTTGAAACATGACTGAATGGATTTCCTTTTACCATTTATCTTTACCTGAAAAAGTGAGCTTTCTAAAAACAGTGAAATGGATATGTAGCGTTTTGGAACAGAAGTCTTCAAGTTCTAATTTTTAATAAATCAAAAAAAAAAAAAAAAACCAAATGAAGAAAAATTCGATCTCGTAATGTGATAAATAACAGAAGGTCCTAACAGAATTCAGCATCTTAATCTCAATAAATTATTAAGTAGTGCTGTAAATATTAGAGCTTGATATCATCATTTCAGATGACATTGTCACTATATTACTGCTATGGAAGAAAACATTTAACATTAAATTGCACAATGCAGGATCAGGTGGATTTATGGGTACATACATTTTTTGGAATAAATTTACTGATTCAACAAAACAGCTCAGGGAAAGGAGGGTTACAAACAAATATTTCCGCTCAAGTTTCAAATCACTGTTCAGAACTGAATTTGCATAGAAGTTCTACAAACCCAACATGCAGCTCTCTTGGGGCAAGGCAATTTATTTCACTGAACTAATGAATACTCCTTAATGGTATATAATGAACAGCCATTCTTCTAGAATCTAAAGTGGCCATTTTCTGTCATAATGAAGTTCTACCAGTCGGAAGTTACATTTAACTTCCTGAATACATGTTTGTATACACAGTAATAGCCACTGTTGACTGTGTATTACATATATTTCTTACAACCATTATCTTATTGGAGAAACTCAAGCCTTTTATGCAGTCTTTGTGAAAAGCAATGGATGAAAATAAGTCAATCGTGCTTGAGTTACATATTTGTAGCAAGTCTAATGAACTCCATTCCAGCACAAACTTTCTTCCCCATTAGAAGAAACTTAAAACAAAGCAACTAAATGATGTGAGGCCATTATGAAAATTTATATAAAAACTATATTTCCCCTGGCAAGTAATTGCATTTTTATAAAAGAATTGCCTCCTCTTATTCCTCATTTCACTGAACATTAAAAAATCCTGTTCTGGCAGAAAAAATAAAGACTTCAAGGGATTTAATCAAGGCAGATGACATCAATGTACCTATTTTAATCAAGACAGTGGATGTTAATGCAGCAGTTTTAATAGACTGACTTCATTATTCTTTATTCAATGTCCACATTAAAAATAAAATCTTAATAATGATATTTTAAAATCCTTCCTCCACTGAAATGAGATGTAGAAAAAGTAGAAACTCTACATCTGTAACCTCAATTCCAAAATAGTTGGGACAAAGTGTAAATTGTGAATAAAATCGAAATGCAATGACTTTCAAATCACACCAGCCAGTATTTTATTCACAGTAGAACAGAGATAACATAGCAAATGTTGAAACTGAGAAACTTTACAATTGTATCCACAAAATGAGCTCATTTCAAATTTGATGGATGCCACAGGTCTCAAAAAAGTTGGGACACGGGCCTGTTTACCATGGTGTAGCATCCCCTCATCTTTTTAACACAGAGTGGAGGCATCTGGGCATTGAGGAGACAAGTTTCTTGAGTTTAGCCATTGGAATTTGATCCCACTCTTGTTTAATACAGGCTCTCAGCTGCTGGAGAGTTTTGGGTCTCCTTTGACGGACTTTTCATGTAATTATGCCCCAAATGTTCTCAATCGGTGAAAGATCAGGACTGCAGGCAGGCCAGTTCAGCACACAGACTGTTCTACCACGAAGCCATGCTGTTGTAATAGCTGTAGTATTTGGTTTTGCATTGTCTTGCTGAAATACACAAGGCCTTCTCTGGAATAGATGTCATCTGGAGGGGAGCATATGTTGCTCTAAAACCTTTATATACATTTCAGCATTCATGGTGCTTTTTAAAACATGCAAGTGTCCCACACCATATGCACTAATGCATCCCCATACCATCAGAGATGCTGCCTTTTGAACTGAACGCTGATAACAGGAGGGGTGGTCTTTCTCCTCTTTAGCCCAGAGGACACAACGCCCATTATTTCCAACAAGAATGTCAAATTTGGACTCGTCTGACCACAGGACACTTTGCCACTTTGGTACATTCCATTTTAAATGAGCCTTGGCCCACAGAACACGGTGGCGCTTCTGGATCATGCTCAACAATGGCTTCCTTTTTGCATGATAGAGTTTTAGGTGGCATCTGTGGATGGCAGGGCGGAATGTGTTTACAGGCAGTGGTTTCTTGACGTCTTCCTGGGCCAATTTAGTAATGTCAATGACAGAATCATGCCGGTGAGTGATGCCGTGGCGTCTGAGGGCCCGAAGATCACAGGCATCCCGTAAAGGTCTTCGGCCTTGTCCCTTATGCAGAGAGATTTTTCCAGTTTCTCTGAATCTTTTGATGATGTTGTGCACTGTCAATGATGAGACCTTCAAAGCCTTTGCAATATGACGTTGCGTAACATTGTTTTTAAAGTATTCCACAATTTTTTTATGCAAACCTTCACAGGTTGGAGACCCTCTGGCCATCTTTACTTCTGAGAGATTCAGCCTCTCTAAGAGATCCCTGTTATAGCCAATCATGTTACACACCTGATGCCAGTTAACTTAATTACTTGCTAAATGGTCTTTCTGCTGATTTTCTTATATATTAATTGTTTTTTCAGCCCTTTTTTGCCTGTGTCCCAACTTTTTTGAGACCTGTTGCAGCCAGAAAATTTGAAATAAGCTCATTTTGTGGATAAAAATGTAAAATGTCTCAGTTTCAACATCTGAAATGTTATCTATGTCCCATTGTTAATAACATATTGGCTTATGTGATCTGAAAGTCATCGCATTTTGATTTTATTCACAATTTACACTTCGTCCCAACTATGACAGAACTGGGGTTGTATATGTGAGAAAAGGATTCAAATTCCAAACAGTTTTTTTTCTTAAAATGGGGACCAATTTGAAACAATACAAAGAAAAAGAATGCGAAGACCCAGCCACAATGAATCAAAAATTACACATTCTTCACTTTGAAGCATATTTTGTCCTGGAAAGACTGTATATGAGGTCAGTGTGTCTAATGGGAATTAAAAGTGTATGTTCGGTCAGTTTAGAAGGAAGGAATGATAGCTTGCAAACTAATCTATTTGTTGTACCCATCTTTTCCTAAAAACATAATTAAGGCACATCAGTACATGACAAATGCACTGTTCAATCTTTTCAAATGATATTCTAATTGAAAGCTGTGTGTCAGGGGAGAAAAGACGGAACAAGCAAATGTGAATGATCTACCCAAGAAAATCAGCCTACACATTACGGCATATCTTGGGAGTTCTTTTCCTTCTGATTTTCAAATAAGCCAGGTAGCAAAAATACGTTTCACAGAATATGGCTAAATTAGACTTCGACACTGGTTTGTTTGATGTTGGGAAGCAAAGAGGCGGACAACGCTCAACATATGATTTTTCAAGACTCACAGCTGAAGGTCTTGTATATGAGAACTTCTTCAAGCATAGGATGGCCTGAAAGCTTGATGTACGTTAAATATACTTTATATATACACTATTGCTCATAAAGTTGGAATGAAATATTTTTCCCTCTTTTCATGAAATGATTGTGACAATGTGATTTATTCGGGATATAAAGTGTGCGAAGACAAAATTATTCCAACTTTATGGGCAACGGTGTACATAATTTTTTATATATATATATATATATATATATATATATATAAAAATACACTTTAGTCTCTAATTAATTCCCCATCACCAATTTCCATACTTTAGTTTTTCAATTCAAAATGAAACATACAATGAATTACGCAGAACATTAAAGATAATGACAGGCACACACTGCCTCATGTCCAAGAGCCTCTTCAGATATTTACAGTAAATCTAAGCTGCAGTCACGTGGCATTTGGTAAATGAAAGCTGATAATTGTGGTTAGAGTAATATAATCATATGGAATGCTGACAACATGCTGGTGACAATATGGCAGCTGCAGGTGTCAGTCAGACAGGCCAAACGATGACAACAGCAGGACTAAATGAGAGGCAAAACCCACTGAAATACAGTCTGCTCTGCAAATCTGTTAATATTAACTGAAAAAGAAAGCTAAATACACTACAGGGTAACGTACGAGTCGAGTCTCATCAGCATGACTCAGTGAGCATAAATAAATCAGGTCACAAAGGACTTGCACGGCATATATTGTGCTCTACAATAGAATATGATCGGAGCAGTCTAAAAGATAAAGTGAGTTAATGCATACAAAGATGAATTAAAAACTCAACAAGCAACAATGCGTAAAATTTTGTGCAAATAATTTAATAAGGAAAAAATAAATACAAGAATATTTTCAGTAGAATATTAGCTCCCAAATGGTGAATTGTAACAAACGGGTAAGTCAGCGGAACACGTATTGACAACAATAGTCTGATACAGTAGCCACTCCCCAAATGATCCACAGAAAAAAAAGTGACCTAAGAAATGTTCGCATTGCTCAACATTAACCCTGGCTATAAAATTCCTGGCTTAAAAACTTTGCATTTGTGAAAAGTCATGATGCCATGGCTGAGAACAAAACAGGGATCGGGCAATTGGAATGCTGATGGCCAGAATGAGTGCAGCAGGAGTTGCGACACGCTTTAGAGTGCATTGTGCGACTGTTTTGGGTCATTCCGTGTCAATTCACTGAATGGCTCCTGCATGACCCCCTCAGATTTTCTTGAAAAAAAAATCATGTTGGTGGATTCACTTCTTAATAGAATAATCCCAAAATTGTAGATCTCTACTGCCAATAGTTTGGCCACAAAAAATTATTTAAAGGACAAAGGTTTGGGCAATTTTTAGCCTGTTTTTTAGCATTTCCTTCTGAAGCTCTAATTTTGAGCTGGAATATCTTAAAAAGTACTTAAGCTAGGACCTCTGAAGTTTGTATGTCAAATATCTGGTGATACATCTGCACATAATTAAACTTTCAGCAGTCCAGCTCATGTGTAACATGCAGTAAAAGACCTCCAGATTCTGTCGAGAATTTCTATTCACAAACTGTGGCAGCACTTTTAAGGGCCTGTAAACTCATCAGTTTTTATGACAGGGGGCTGATATTTTGTAGGGGGTGTCTTTTGGACTAGGTACATGGTTTTCTGAAAAATTACCAATGTGAAGTAAATAGCATCTGAGATATTGCCGATCAAAAATGAGAAAAAACACATTTTCCAGCAACTTTGAAGCTATATTCCCGTTGAATGACACCATGTTTCAAATCCAAATCAAGTTCACCTTAAAGAGCAGGTTTTTGTTAATGATATATCCAAAAATTGTGATGGTGTTCTTTCTCTTTTTCCAAATATGAATTTTTAAAATTATGTTTTATATTGGAATGCTAATTCTCGATTATAGCTTCATGGTCTTGTGGACAGCTCTGTAATTATGTCAGAGATCTCAAATTTTGTACAGTGCCTCTTATAAACCATTTGACATTAATTTTTAATACATATTAGAGCCAAACAAACTTTGGAGGTCCTAGCTCAAGTACTTTTTAAGATATTCCAGCTCAAAATTAGAACTTCAGAAGGCGATGCTAAAAAAAGGCTAAAAATCGCCCAAATCTTTGTCCTTTTAATAATTTTTTTGTGGCCAAACTATTGGCAGTAGAGACCTACAATTTTGGGATTATTCTATTAAGAAGTGAATCCACCAACAAGAATTTTTTTAAGAAAATCTGAGGGGGTCATGGCGGGAAGATTTTCTGAAATTTGGTGAATTGACACGGAATGACCCTTTTACGTATGCTAGTGCAATATAGGCAGACAGAAAACACCTGAAATCGACCACGGCAGCCATGTTTGACTATGTGTGCGCAGCACCGTAGCATGAGTGTAATGCATCTCAGAGACCGCTTTCGTCCAGCAGTGTTGACCGCAGCCGAGGTTCCCAGAAGACACCATCACCATATCAGCTCCCCTACTGTGCAAAGACAACTCTGGGATGAAGGCATCTCTTCATTTAGAGCACGTTACATGACATCCCGACAGATCGCAAACGTGCAACTCTTTCTCAGTGGGGACAGGCACATAGAGCAAGCGGCGTGATCCACCACAAAAAATGATGTGACGCCATTGACAATTTGGCCAATTTTTGTTTGAACGTGCCTGTACCCACTGACAACAAGCAGCACGTCTGCGATCTGTCAGGACTGGGGCGTAAAGTATACCCCCGCAGGCCCCACCATCCGAACTGGTCCAATGGGCCCCGTCCGTGAAATTTTTATTTTTGCAACCGAGTTCCACACAGACAACGTTCCTCATTAGCCTCCAGCCAATTACATTGCTCCTGCAATTCCTAAACCATTTTGACAACTCTGATTGGTCACTTTCAATGCGATCACACCCACGCGACCTCCTTCAATGTTAACTGAAGAGCAAGCAGACAGTTTGAGCTGAGAAGCGCAATGCCAATAAGTAGCGGTCACGTGTTACATTACTCTTCAGATTATATGGCCACCCTGCTAGCTACCTAATGGTATTTCAGGAAAGTCTTTGTTAATAATCATCATATTTAAGTGATGTTATTTGGTTTTTGCCCCTAGCTCACTGTAACAGCGATAGCTCTTCCGCTTTAACCAGCTAGCACATTAGCTTAAACTAGAATTAGAAAATGTGAAAACACTGTTTGGACGAGCGAAAGTGCCACAAAATATATCAAATACGTTCACGCCTATTGCAGCTAGCTAAGTTGGCTAAGTTAGGGCAAAACCAAATCATATCGCTTACAAAGAATGCCTGCAGTTAACATTTGCAAGCTAGATGGCTATATTATCAAATGAGTAATGTAATTAATATGCATCGTACACAGCAGCATAATCAAAGACTGAATAGAATAGCCAGTATCTGGCTGGTATCCCAATAAGGAACATCGGTTTTCAGCCATATACCAAATTTATGTTTACTGTTGCATTGTAAATGCTTTGCCGTCAGCGTACTTCATCAATAACTGAAAGTAACGCATGCAACGTGGTGTCAAAAGTTAAAACAGGTGGTCAGGTATCATGGCACAGGAGAGACTCTCAGAGCTGGCCATGACCGTCCTCAGCATTGAAATTAAACGAGCTTGCAGTCAGGACTTCAAGAGAGTGATGTGAGATTTTTCTCTTGACTGTGGCTATTCGCCCAGCAGCCAGGCACCGAAAAACTGTTTGATTATTCGCCCAGCAGCCAAACTTCACGTATTTCATTTGTAAACAAACTTCTTGTCAAAGTGTTTGTTGCTGTCAGCGATCTTCTTATTTGCGGTCTGTATGGGTCTGCGATCGTCTTTAACCCATTGCACTTTGTTCTCGTAGTCTTACTGATTAAGAACTTTAAATAAATTGCCGTAGTCGTCGAAAGCTTGTCCACTTCTAATTACCACCATTTAAGTTATTTCTCCATCAAAATGTCATGCGTGTGTAAAATATGCCTCCGCCTCTTGCGGCAGGCCCCCTTGCCTTCCCTGCTGGGCGAATATCTATTAACTATCTAGGGGTACCCGGCTGCTGAGCGAATAGCCACTTCCTTTTCTCATAGATGCGCAAAAAGATGTGCGTTTGTGTATACAAACGATGTGCACAATGTGCGTCATGTTTTTGAGTTTTGTTGCTCTGTATGAGAAAAAAAAAGATAATAATTGTGCCTTAAGGAACTGCTTGTTCTGTCTGTCCTTACATTCCAGTTGTGTAACAATCTGAGTTGAGTGGGCAGGTGAGCTTTATACAGTAACTTTGACAATGAAATCCGGCACTGTGATAATGGGTAGTATGAGGAGGAGTTGGGCTACTCCCGCAATTATGGGGGTCACAGGATCAGCACTTTGACAATATGACACTTTGTTTATTATCTTAAAAAGCCCCAACCATTTAGAATTTAAGCGACATAAAACAATCAACAATACAAGCTTCGCCCAGTGTTCTAAAGTGGTCTTTCTGTGCATTTGAAACATTAAAATTCGTCAGCCCCGTGCTGCAGCAGGGGGGCCCCACTAAGGGTAAGCTGCAGGGGGGCCCCACGTGTTTGCGTTACGGTACTGCGTCAGGACCATCCCAACACGTGCTCTAAATGAAGAGATGTCTTCATCCCGGAGCAGTCTTCCCACAGTATGGGAGCTGATATGGTCACGGCGTCTCCTGGGGACCTCGGCAGTGGTCAGCATTGCTGGACCAAAGCGGTCTCTGAGACGCATCACACCAATGCTATGGTCCTGCACATATATTGTCACACGTGGCTGCCAAGGTCACGGTCAATCACAGGTGCTTCCTGTCTGCCTATATCACATCTGCAGATATAGAACACTCGCACAATCCACTCTAAAGCCTGCGGCAACTCCCTGTTTTGTTGTGTCAATCATGGTATCATGACTTTTCACAAATGTTAAGTTTCTAAGCCAGGATTTGTATAGCCAGGGTTAATGCTGAGCAATGCAAACAACATTTCTTTGCTCGCTCTCCTTTCTGTGGACCATTTGGGGAGTGGTTCATGTATCGGACTATTGTAGTCGGCACGTGGTCTGCCGACTAACCTATTTGTTAGAATTCACCATTTGTGAGCCAAAAGTCTACTTTAAATATCATTGTATTCATTTTTTCTCATTACATTGTTTGCACAAAATTTTTGTACATTGTTGCTTGTTACATTTTTAATGCTTCCAACTATCTATTTTCCAACTGACTTCCAAATCATGGCAAAGAGCTTTTCTCTCATTGTTCTTTCCATTGTATCAGTATAACCCACATAAATTATAATTACTCCACCCAAAAGGTGAGGGGTATTGTTTTCAGTGGCATTTGCCTGTCTGTCTGTCCATCCATCCACCTGTCTGTCTGTCAGTCAGCAGTCTAGCGCAAAAATGGTTTGATCAAATTACTCAAACTTTCCACGAAAGGTCATCAGCGGTTAATGGATTACCCCATTATATTATGGACCTGGTTGGGTCAGGGTCACTGAAAAAGTGAAAAGCACGGGCTTGATATGTTGTGCCAGGCTTCACTTATTGGACAATGATAATAACATACTGCATACGGAAAAAATATTCAAAACCAGAAATATATCAATACTGGCATACAAAATATTTCACTTGCTACAGGTTTCTGCCCATGGGTTAGATTTGTCTGTGATGTGCATTTGTAGATGTAACTCAAATCTGTGTTACCAAAGCATCAAAAACAGCCAGCACCAATGATTCACTCCACGTAATGCAAAACAGGATTTCCACAGGCATTTTTAATGAATGGCTGATCAAGTTGAATAAGTATGTATTTGATTGTAGTTCCACGAAAACAAACAAAAAACCACAAAAAAATAATATAAAATGTCAGAAAACATAAGAAATGGAGTGAAAGGACCTGACTGAATATCCTTATCTCAATTTAGACTATTATATTCATTTTCTGAAAATCAATCAAGAGGCACTATATATAGTATTCCACTCCCCCCCTCAATTATTAAAATAGACAAAGAAAGCCATTCATCTTACTGTCACGCATTAATACTGCCATTAAAATGACTGACAGCTTTAAACTGTATCTGAAACCAATAGGGGACACAACAAATGAGATTGGCAGGAAAACAAACCAGCCAGTTCATTAAGAATGTAGACGGGATTTCAGAGAGGAGCAGCAGAGAGAAGCGCTAATGAGGCAGAGGGGCTGGGTGGGTCAGGGCTGCAGGCAGGTGCTCATCAGTAAAGCTGCCTCACTTTATGTTTTATTCTCTCAATTGAACTAATAGATATCCCATCATTGATAAATACTCTTTGACATGACTGGGATACATCAGTTTGTAGTTCCGTTATTCCGCCAGACGAAGCCTGCATTATTTATCCATTATGACGCTGCGCTGAGCTCAGGGGTGGCTAACCCTCTCATTTGACTGTCAAAATCACTTGGTTTCTCATAATTTTTTTGTCTTCAGTACTAAATGAATGAATAATTCATGAGCCATAATGCAGTGGACATACTTGCTATGGTAGACTGATTGCAATAAGACAACATGAAAACATGATCGATTGTAAAAGCTATTCGGACCATATAAACATTGGAAGCTAGATTTAAAATTAGATTCTTAAGTAGAACCCGATATTGGGTCAGATTTAATGCAAGGCTATTTAAATTAAACGTGCAAAGCTACTTTTTACCGCATTTTTCTGTCAAAAATACGAATTCTTAAAAAATATTGAATTGTTAATTGGTCTCTACTAGGCCTGTAACAAAAAACCTGGCACAGGTTATAATCAAAGTTAGATCACACTTCATGACAATTTAGGGTCAGTATAGTAAACATAGTATTTACACTGAGTATCATATAAATGTATCAATGTAACAACAATTCAAGAAAGCATATCTTCACATTTATCAATTATTTTGAAGGAGAGGATGACTGAGCGTGATCAAAGCAGATGTTTGAGATTTGCTGCAGCACTCGATCGGGGGACATTTAACTCAAGATAGATTAACTATTTTAGCATATTCTGCACACTTCTGATGATGATTTATCCCTGAAATAATTAATGCCAGAACAATAGTTCAACATGTTCAGTTTTCAGCCGGAAAACAAAACAAAACAAAAAAAAAAAACCCCCAGAAATGAGAATGACTTGGCGTGCACACATGATCATATGCAACATATACTATTATATTCTGAAATAATGAGGGCACTTTCTCAGATGCCTTTATTGCGAGTGTCCCTTTGTCCCACTGAGTGGGAAGAATAGCACAGTTGGAAAGAGTGTGATGGAGGCGAAAGAACATTATCCAATACTGTACTTACTCCTCTACCTCCAGACGACCTCTCAGCTGATTAAGAAGTGCCTGCTGATTAGCGGAGTGACTCTGGATTGCCTGAGCATGCGGAGAGGAAACACAAGTTCATTAACTCTCAGTGCATTAACTGTGATGAAGCGCAATGCAAACCTCATGAATCCTCTTGACCAATCCGACTCCAAGAAAAGCAGTCATCAGGACATGAAGCATGGCCACTAGCAAACAAGGTGTGCAACTCTAATGTGTCTTAAAACCTTTAGCCACAGTCTGCGGTAACAACTGCACTCTTTAGGACGTGATTAAAATAAAAATGAGTGCTGGGTTATAATGACCATTACCTTTGCATGTGAGTATCATCCACAGCGCGTCACTGCTGCTGTTGCAGTCTCATGGATAAACAGCAAACTAGCAAAATTCATTCATTCATTCAGTATTCCAGAATGGACAACATCAAAAACTCTAATCCTCATGCACAAACTTGGAAACACTTCCACTCCTTAAATCACACTACATCAGAGTCGCTCATACTCTTGTAGTATGCAGTTTAAAATGCGGTAAATTTCAGCGGCAAATGAATCATTTGAACACTGAGCATAGTTATTCCAAAGTGCTTGCCTTATCACTTATCCCGAACCAAAATGCATTCACTTATCATTTCTGGACAACGTGGGGTGGGGGGTACTGCAGTAGCCTATGTTTTAAAGTAACTTAAGACTCTAACTGCAATACAGCCCTGAGAATGCCACTTGTATTTTCTGAATGCTTTCTTGTTCCATCAATCTTAATAATTTTCAAATCTCAGCTCATTACTTAGGTGAAGCTGAAATGTGGTGAAATTTTCTTACAATACCCCATCATTGAGGAAAGATTCTCTATAGTGAATAAGCCATTTTAATGCACTCAGGCCGAACTCTATCATTTAACAGGTTCTCCTGGACACTGTCCTATTGTTATAAACCAATTTCACTCAGTTTTAAAGTTCTGCTGGCAATTCAGATGGATCCTTATGGATAACCATTGTCCTCAATGCTGAAACTCCGGGTAAATAACACCCTCATCTCACTCTGACCATCTGGTATGAAATGATGAGCCTCCCTTGATCCAATGATGGCCAGACTGTTGAAATATCTGGCGGAGAAAAGAAAGTGGCTCCCTACAATCTGTGCTTTACAAGACAACTGTCGTCTGACCACCAAATATGCAAAAGTACCCCTCACAATTCAAAAGGAGTGCCGATTCCTGGGGGACTGCAAGTGTAAAGTAGCTTTTTCCACAAAAAATGTATTATTCTCAGTAATTCTCTCAGTATATGCCAATGATCAATTTATAAGATCACTGCAGAAGGTAAAATTAAATATAAAAGCTGTACAAAAACAGGGTGTTCCCAAAAATACACATTTGTACACAAATGAAAATAGAAAAGGTAATAGAATATGGCAATTATAGAAATTCCTGGTCCCATTTCATGGACTTGATTGTACCTGTAACTGCCCAATCTCCCTTTTGTTTTCATCAATCACTGCTTTCAGCCGTCTCACTTCCAGTTCTGCTGCATCTTTGGCTTCTTGCAAATGGCTGAAAGAAAAAAACCTAAATTGAATGCCAACTCCAACAGTATTATTATGCTGTTTCTTAAATGGAATGATGCCATTACTGGTCCACAAGTGGCCAGTCAAAACAATAATTTAGAGCATAGGTAACTTCATCCTTCATGAAACATTTTACATATCGTTGTAAAAATAACTAAAGTACATGTCCAAGTCATTTTACAAGCAGTAAAATGCAGAAATGAATTAAAATGAATCAATGCTGTTTCTGCTCATGGGAAATTGTATTGGACATACATGTATAGGTTGTGTTCCAACTGAACCTCTAAAACTTTCTAACTACAATAACTACTGACATAATAATATCATTCAGCAGCATTCTCCACTGTGCTTTTGTCTTTTCTAATAATCTTCTAATAATGACAATTGAGTTATTGAGTATTAAGACTGCAACTCAAATGCTATCTTCTCTTACAATTATATATATATATATATTTTTTTAAACCAGACACCAAGTGTCTTCCCTGGTGATGCTCTGCCTGGCCTTCACTGCAGCTCTCTTCAGCACCTGTCCTGTCATTGGGATGTTTTGCCTTAAGCAGGCGAAATACATGCACTATTGGATTGAGGTCTAATGATTGACTTGTCCATGGTAGAAAATTCCACTTCTTTGCCTTATAAACTCTTGTGTCGTTTTTGCAGTATGTTCCCAAGTCACTGTCCATCTGCATAGTAGAGCGTTTTCCAATAGGTTTGATGCATTTGGCTGATTCTGACTCTACACAATTCAGAATTTATCCTCCAGCTTTTAATAGTCTCATCACCAGTAGAAACAAGGGAACTAGTTCAAATAACGGTCATACATGCCCATACATAACCGCTCTTGACAGGTGAGGTGGTAGGCCTCAGATCATGAGCAGTTCCTTCTCTTCTCCATATCCTTCTTTTATTATCTTTCTGGTATGAGTTCATCTTCGTCTTGTCTGACCTATGCGGGCATTTTTAGATTTTTTTGGCAAGTTTTCTGTTTTTGAGCCTAACCAATATTTTACATGTTAAAATCATCCCTCTGTATTTACTTTGGTGAGGTTCTCTCTTGACTGCTGACTTTGGAACCGAGACATCTACTTCAAAGAGATTGTTCTTGATCAGGCCAACTTTTGTGAAGGGTTTTTTCAGAATCAAGGAAAGAATTCTTATGTCATCCACCTGTGGTCTTCCTGGCCTTTTTGTATTCCTGAACTCATCACTGCTTTCCTCCTTTTAAGAACAAACCAAAAACTTTCTCTTTTTCTCTGGTAAGTTTGCTTTGATTTTTCTGTCAAGTAATGGCTTGCATTACTGGCACTGACAGCTCTTTGGATTTCATACTGAAAGTTAACAGTAACAGATTCCAAATGAAAATGTAACTCTTGAAATCAATCGTAAACCTTTCAAGTGTTCACTTCTAAATAAAATTATCAGGGAATAAAACACACTTGGCCATGGAGCAGCTGAGCATCCAACTGTCCAAACACTTTAGTCCCTTGAAAAGGGAGGACTTCTTTAAAAAAAATGCTATAATTCCTACCCAATTTCTGACATGTTAACCCTAAAATTGAAGCAGAATGTCCTAACTTTGAACTCACTCATTATTAAATTTCAGCTCCAATATTCTA
The DNA here is from genome assembly GCA_029692085.1 of Gymnothorax javanicus. Lineage (NCBI taxonomy): Eukaryota > Metazoa > Chordata > Actinopteri > Anguilliformes > Muraenidae > Gymnothorax > Gymnothorax javanicus. The sequence continues at coordinate 86,599,364 of CM056196.1, forward strand.
TGGTAGATCGCTAAAATAATAACATTGTCAGTGTCCAATTTTTTATGGACCTGACTGTAAATAAATTTGTTTGCTTCACTTGATATCCACTATATTGCCAATTCAGAGCCATCATGATGAAAATTCTGTCACTGTCATAATATTTATGGACCTGACTATTTTCAGCAATTGGCACAGCATAAATGTAAAATAAACTGTGTGCTTCGAGCCAACCTTTCAATACATAAAAGCTATAGGATATTTTACCACATTTCCATCATTTTGGCTGGACAATACTCCTTGTTTGTTATATCTGTTCTTTGATGTTCTCTGAGTGTCTGAGCTAATGGCAACTTGTTGCCAACGTTTTCAAAAAGCTCTTAGGTACTCTCTTTCATGTCATCTTCTTTTATCAGCCTTAATTTCTCCAGCTGTCTTGTGATTACTCTAGGTCTTTTTAAGGCTCACTAGCTCCCCTTGCCTTCTGATAGGCTGCACACTAACATGCAAAATGGTGTTTGATACATAAATCTCAAAAGCCATTTTACTAGTGGGATGGTTATGGAGAACATATGCATAAATCACTTTCAACCATGCATCAAGCTTATAACAAATACATGAGCACGACGACAGCCCCAACAGCAAGCGTATATCCCCGTATTCTTCAATCTACGCCACATTTAGTCAAATGTGACAGCATAATGTACAATAACTGAGATTTTGGTCAAAATGCAATTAATTTATAGCACTGAAATTAAAAATGGATTTAAACTGATAAGGTGATGTCCAGATCAAAGTTTAAGAGATTCTAGTTAAAACTGTTTAATTTACAGCGCTGACACAGAGGATCTATGGTGGCAGCAGCAGACACGGCAGAGGTCAGGGTGAATCCACAATATCCCCAAAAGTAATTAGGGGATATAATGACCCAACTCGGCTTTATAGTTCTGTTTGTCATCAGGTTGTCTACGAATCTTGTAATATGACTTTTTCTACCAGTGGTCAGACAGACCTCTAAATGAGATAAACTGAAAATACTGAGGAGCTACAATAATGTCTGAAGGTACCCAACTGCACTTTATTATAAAAAAATAAAATATATAAACAAAAGTTTATGTCATAATAGGTCTCAGTCGCCACATAGGCTTTTAATGAATATTAAAAAAAAGAAGACTATGATCACTTTATCATTTAGAATTTTAAACATGTACAGTAATAGGTGACATTCAAATAATTTTGTGAAATAACTCAGCAAACCTCAAAACGACATCCCCGCATTTTCACATTTAACTGAAGCGAGTGAGAGACACAAAATGGTGGCAGTGGTTTTTCAGATAAGAGACTACACACAAAGATTAATACCAAGCAAAATTCCCACAAAATTCCCACTACAGTCCAGCCCCGATCAGTTTCACTCTGGCATGCGGAATTTTGTTTGTTGTTTTTTCTGTGATGCGTTCCTTTTTCTCGCAGAGGATTGGAAGTGACAGCCCTGGTTTTGTCTCCTCTGTAAGATGGAGCAGCGACGTGCCGCAGAAGAGCACTCCCTCCCTCAGAACATCCATGACTTCCTGAACCCGAGACACATTTAATAAAACATCAATACCGCTGAACGCGTGGCGCTGCGATCCCAATCAGAATCGTCACGTCGAGAGGCTGCTGACAGACTCAGCGTGATGGCGGACGGCTGCGCCGTGCCGGGCGTCACAGGGGAGGCGGAGGGGACGCGCCGTCTGACAGGGAGGCTCCCGAGATGGCTTTGATCACGCCGCGTGACGCAGGGGATGTGTCAGAGCTGCGCGCTAGAGTACGAGAACCGTCAGGTGAGCTTGTCACTCTCTGCCCCGTTGATTCAGGGCCCTGAATTAAAGATCCTTTGTTAGCTTTTGATTGGGAGTTCTCCTCTGCTGGATAAATATGACCTACTTAGCTAGCGCAGGTATTAGCATAGCACCCTTTTATTTCGATTGGAAACGCACAAGTCACTTTTCATAAACAAGTCAAACATTAAGGATCTGTCTAAAGTCCCATGTTAACATTTGAGGCATTTCATTCATGGTTAAAGCTCTTGAATGTTTTATGCCACGCTGAAATGCTTTTTTCACAGAAAGACAGGTTGACTGCTCTATATTTTTCTTGAGGGGAGGAGATTATGTAGTGGTTATGAAATGCTGTCACTTAAGGCTTTAAAATGGATACACTGAGGACAAAATTTTCTCAATAAGGTAAGGGCAATGCAACTTCAGATTCATTTACAGAGACATCCACAGTGGTTATAATATAGCAGCATGCTTCATAAGGCTGGAACTAAACAGGCCAGACACACCTTGAACATAGAATAGATAAATCTATTATACCAGATAATCAATTAACATGGACATATTCCATTGCGTACACCCCAAAAAAGAAGTGGGGATGGTATGTTATATTAAAATTAAAACTGAAAGAAGTGATTTGTAAATTACCTTGACCCAAATTAAAACAATACAACATCACATTATTAGATGTTTCACTGCATTAATTTTATTTATTTTCCATAATAAATGCTTATTTCCATTTTGATTATTGCAACATTTAAAAAAAAAATTGAGACAGTCAGGTATTCACCACTTTGTAATGTTGCCGTTATTTTTCACATCACGTAATAAACATTTAGGGACTGAAGATACCACATGATTCAGTGTTTCAAGGGTAATTTTTCCCCTTTCTTCCTACAAACCAGTCTCAAGGAATGCGACAGCACAGGGTCTTTTTTGTCACCATCTGCATTTCAAAATTTGCCACATTCTCTACTGGGGACAAGCTGGGACTGCAGGCAGGCCTGCCCATTGCCCGCATCTTACTCCTACTCAGCCATCATTTAGTAATGTGTGTAAAATGCAGTTTTACATTGTGTTGTTGAAATTTGCATGAACTTCCTTGCAAATGATGACATCTTGAAGGCATTAATTAAAATCTGTGTACTTTTCAGCATGAAAGGAAAATTTGGGTATTTTTTAACTTGGGCCCTATTTTCCCATATATTTGTGCCTAAATGATTACTAGGGACAAGAAAGTGTTTTAAACGGTCCAATATTAAGCAAGAATGCCTTAACCAGGAATCCGCAAAACGGCTGCAATGTAATGAAAAAGGGCAGTTGCCTGTGTCAAAGTACATCCAACAGAAGTATGTGTTTTTGATACAGAAAGGCTCAGAGTGTTATTTTATAATCAGTCATGACTTAATTGATACCTTGCACCGTAGTATGCAGTGATGGTTACACACCTAACAAAAACAGCTTATGATAGAAGGAAGTTGATGTTGTCGTGACGTTGACAATTTGGAGGCTGACATCACAGCTTGCAGCTAAATTTATTGTTGTTGTCGCGATTATGATTATTATTACTAGCCAATGCCAATGTTAGCAACGATGTTTATAACAAACATTTAAACCGTATTGCAGTTGTGTCCACTGGCAGTCACAGAGAAGCGCAATTAAATTTCATGTGTATGGGATAAAAATATATATACATTTTCATGGGAATTGATTTTTCCCCTGCAGCGCTTGTAATTTGGGATGTAAAGTGGAATGGCATTCTTTAAGAGACATAAGAGTGCAAATGTGATTGCCAGGCTGAGCACACACTCCTGTCCCAGGGGTGTAATTATCTTTTGGGCCGCTGCCAGAGACAGTTCTCCTCGTTGGCAACTGAAGGGAATGCGGATGGGTTCTTGTCTCAAATCAGCCTCAGATAAAGTGATTATGTATTACATGGCTCTGCGTGGGATTTCTCCCTCATGCAAAGCAATGGGAATGACACCCACGAAGGGAAAGGAAAGAGAGAGAGCCAGTAAAACAACAGGTACGCTGGCCATGACAGAGAACTGCTGTAACGTGGCTGAGCAAACTTCAGCACAGCCAGACAGGAACTGCAAATCTGCTTAAAATGTGGGAGGTGCTCAGATAAAGAAAGAGAGGAGGACAGCTCTGCTTCACATTTCACTGGGACAAAGTAATTGGTAATAAACAAACCATAAATTAAAATGAACTATTTTTATCTTGAAACCTTCAGATGATATGAAAGGATTTCAAGAAAACACAGAAACATCTCAAAGGTTGTAAGTTTGGTGGTGAATGCATCATTTCAAGCAACAATACTCATATGTGATAAACAAACCAGCCAGATGTGCTCTGGACCATAATACAAGGCTGATTAAAATTCACTGAAAGCAGACATGCACACATGCAGTCACCTCATTGACTTCCGATCTGTAAGTTGGCTGTGAACGGTATCTGGTTCCAAGCTTAATAAGCTAAATTCCGCATAGTATGAATTAATTTAGAAGTGACAACACAATCAAAAATGAGACAAAAATGTTCATGCCCTTAAAGGAACACTGTCACGGCTGAACATGCATAGTGGATGCTGCTGGTGAATGCCTTCGTGTGAAAGCAGATGGCTTGCAAAATCCGAGAGACTTCCGTAGCCACACTTAATCTTAGCAGCAACCCACAAAGAGTACACAGTGTTGTTGAGAGACATTTGTTGATGTCCTCTACACCATTTGCAACTGTATTGCTTTTTGAGGCATATACATGTCTTTGACCACTTCTGGGACAATGGCCAGACACAGCAGCACGAGAAGAAATGTCTCAAAGTCAGCTCAAGCAAAACTGAAATGAAATAAACCTGGAGTCCTGCCTCAAGTAAATGCTTCGCTTTTAGAAAGAGCAGCGCGAGGATGGTAGTGATAAACCGCAATATAAACAAGCAATTTCCACCAGCAATGAACTTCAAAAATTTTGGACGATTTTTTCAAGTTTAAAGCCCCTGTCACACATTGTGGCGACAATTGTGGCGAATCCCCGCGAACTGGGGGAATTATTTTTGTCGTCGTCATCCGCCTGTCTGGGGCCCTATCTGGACCTATACACGAATGCCCTAAGATTGTGGTATGCATGCTGTAGGTATTTTGTAAGATTGCCGTAGGTATGTCGGCGACGGGAGTAAGATTGCAGTGAGAATGAACAAGAATCATTACGCATGTAGTACGAATCACGTATGAACTTTGTACGAAGCTAGCAGACTGGAGTATGAATCATGAAGAATCACCACGAATGTATACGATCGCAGTACGAACTCTCTACACTTGAGTACGAACGCAGTACGATTGACCAAGAATGCAGTACAAACGCAGTAGGATTGAGTACGAATGTAGGAAATGTGGACGCGCCGAAATGTACAACTTTTTTATGGGATCATGACGTCAAAGGGGTCATTCTTGCTCCTGTGCCTCATTCCGACCCCCTATGAATGTTCAAGAATATATACGAATCGCCACGACTGGCTCCAAGAATGCAGTAGGAATGCAGTACAATGAAAAATAAATCGCGCCTGAACCGCAAATGTTTTGAACATTTCAAAACAGTTGTAGCCCCTCTGAGACTGGCCAAGAATGCCGGCGAATGAGGGAGAATCCACCACGAGCCCAATACGAATTGCCAAGATTTTTTCACTTTTTCTAGTTCGCGGGGATTCGCCCTCCTAAGTTGCCACAGTGTGACAGGGGCTTCAGCAGCACTACTGTATGTGCGTAGGTTTCATTACAGAGTTCCTTTAGATTAACACATGCAAATGCTCAAAAAATTTTTGACATCCATAATGACTATAATTATATAAAGTACATGTAAAATACAAAATATTCAGTGATGCCAGAGCACATCAAATTTGGCACCGAGAAACCAAAACATAGGGAATGTATTTTGCAGTATGCCAAGTTATCTGTAAATGTTGGACATTTTAAAAAGAACAGCCACTAACACTCCCCTACTATAATGAAAATGTGCAGTTGAGAGATGAGTAACAACAATTAATTGCAATGTATCAGCAGAATATATTCTTGTCTAGTTGAATGTCTACATACACTTGGATTCAAAGCATTAAAACTAATTTTCTCATGCATTCCACAGATTTTATGTCAACTAGAAATTTGGCAAGTTGGGTTGGACATCCACTTTGTGAACAACACAAGTCATTTTTCCAGGAATTGTTTCCAGCCAGATTATTTCACTTATAATTCACTGCATCACAATGCCAGTAGCCTAAGTCATACACTACATACATACACTAAGTTTACTGTGCCTTTTAACAGCTTGGAAAATTCCAGAAAAAGATTTCCTCCATTGCCGTCATTTGACGTAAACAATGATGTAGCCGGAGGTAAGGAAGAATACATGCGATTTTAGCTCAGACTCCTTGGGCCCTATTTCAACGATCTGAGCACATGGTCTGAAGTGCATGGCATGAGTGCATTTAGGAAGTGTCCAAATCCATTTTTGCTTTTCTAACGGCAGGTTATCAGGGTGCGAAGTATGGCGCAAGGTTCAAAGGCGTTGTAATGACTGCAATTTCTTAATCATAGGCGTGTTTTGGGCGTAATATGGAATAAACCATTCATAGTGTCACCTCCCATGCCCTTTAAAAGCCAGATGCCCTTGAACCTTTGCGAATAGCAATTGTAAGGTCGGATTTTCCAAGTCATAGGAAAAAGACTCCTTCACAGTGACTCATGCGAAAAAATGAAGGCACACGAGCAAACCATTGCTAAAACCAGATCCCTGTAATGTCCAAAAATGCTAGCTAATAATACATGTATTTTAAAATATTGTTCAAAATTGTTTTAATTAAATTCGGACGAAAAAAGTCTTCATACACTATGAATCCCAGGGTTGCATTTGAGCGAGTGCATAAAAACAAGGAAACAAAATAAAAAAAGAACTTTTAATTCAGGTTCGTGAGTAAAAACATAATTATGTGCGGACGGGGCAATGACCAAGAGAAGTTAAAATGAGCAAGGAAAATAACATGCTTCGGAGAAAGAAATTAAATAAAGTTATTCTGATGACACTACTGTAACTCCTTGAATAATATGCAGCGGGAGTGAATGAACTTGCTTCTGCTTTATTGACAGTGAGGCTGGGAAAGACATGGATCAACCAGGATGAGGTAACATAACATAACATGAGTGGCGAGAACAGGCCATTCAGCCTAACTAGGCTCGCCAGTACATAAGATCAAAAATAACTGTTGGTGAATTCCAGATTGTAGACATCTCATCCTTGAAGGCTAATTCAGATGTATAGAAGAAATTTGGATTAATTATAGACAGTGACCGTCTATAATTTCATCTTTTGCTTTCATGCCCATGAAGTAACGCATTTTACGGTTACTTCGTCTGTCAGCCAGACAAATTATAATAACCACATTTCAAATGAAATTCTGAGTTGTGCATTTGATAACAAAAGCGGGACAGATGGATTGCTGGTATTGTTTTCGTGGGTCAGTTCAGTTCAAAATTTATTTTGAGATAATTGCGTTACCGAGATGTCTGAAGCACTCCAAACATTCAGTCTATACTGAGCAACAAAGGAAACAAAAATTAATGAAAGACTGAGCAGAAACTAAGAATGTGTGTGATTATTATAAAAAAATCTCATTTATTTATTGCACATGCTCATTTACTCTCATTTCCTCAAACAGTTCTTTGTTTTGCAGTTACTTCTACATGGTGACTAAGTGAGTACATTAACAAACTTGTGTTTCCCATTTTCGATTGAAGGGAAATTCACGCAGTTTTGGGCATGATATGATATCCTGAAGAATTTGTGAATACCTAAATGTGTAATCTTGCATGCCGAATTGCGAATCACGTGGATGTAGATGGACAACGTTTCTTCACAATTTAGCTAAATTCAAAGAGCATTTCAGGATCGTGCACACAGTTGCACAGGCATTCAAAAGATTGCACTTGCCATTATGACATCTATTTTTTAAATATCTCAATTTATTCATTAATAGGCTAATATTTACTCTGTAATCTCTTTATTTTTAATCGTTTGCATGTCTGAGCACTGCTGCTTGTCCCTGTGTGTAAGAACCCGCATTGTGCATTGCCCTACAAAGGCACATAACTCTTTCTTAAAATGCACTCTTAAAATAACAGTTAAAAATTGACTATTGACTTTAGACAAGGTTTTTGTTAGTCAATGGCGCAAGAGCTTTATGCTACCTCAAGATAGTATCACACCAGCAGAGCACCTGACCACGCGTCATTTTAAGACCAACACGTTCCTGGGCGCTCAATTTAGCACAAACATATTCGCTGTTTATGCAGAGTGGACACTAGACGGAAAAATGGTATCTGCGTCGATCGCAAAGTAGCAAAGACACTTACGTTACGCTTTGCCCTGAGTGTATGATAGAGGCCCGACGCCTGATAGCCAGGGGCATACTCTAGTCTAGATGCTGCTCAAAACCAAAGCTTCCTTGTTGACTTTGCTTGTATAGTTAACTAGCTAGCCACGTCTCCAGTAGCGGAAATGGAACCCCAATTAAGAGTGTTCGGACCAAACACATTTTACAGAAAGCCAGCAAGCTGGATAACTTGCCTTCGATAACACTACCTTTCGATCAACTACCTAAGGTTTTGGTTAACTTGCAGCTGTAACAGACTGGAGCATGCTAGAAATCGGAAAATTTTAGCTGGTCATTTCGGCAATATCGCCTAAACATAATATTTTGGCACTGTCAGCTTCATTTCCGTCAAGTAATGTTAATGCTAGCTTGCAGCTGTAACGCGAGTTGGCTAGAGCTAGATAGCAATAGGAAAATTTAGCCAGCACACCTGACGTGTAAGGAAACGGCAAGCGTTACCCAGCTAGCTTATTCATCAGTGACTGTTTCATTTAATCCTCTCTTCTCCAGTGTGGGTGTCGAGGGCAAGAGTGAGTTCTGATTAACACTTCTCGCTAAAATCAGGCCATGGAAAAATGGACGGTCTGGCCGCGTCATTCAGAATTTGCTTCTCAGGACAACCCAGTAATTTCGATTGGAGATCTCTCTATTAACCCTTAAGACAAAAATGCTCTCGGCATACTCTTACTTTTAAATATTTATTTACGAGCATGTCTACTTCATGTGCTATGTTTGCAAAGGCCCATTGCCTGAAAAATTAAACCTCTAGCTTTGGCCTGTTTGTAACCAGTGCAACCACACAAAATGTCAGCATTTTTATCAAAGCCAGTGTCCATCTCGGTAACTTGAATAATTCTTCATGCAAAGCCATTAACAGCCTTATGCCACAGATCCATGCAAGGTTGAGGGTGTGTCTGGTGTAGTAAGCTGTCACAATGCATAGTGGTAGTTGTTATTTTTACAGCAAATGTATACGGAAGCTATGTGGATACTAAATACGCAAATACAGTATCTTGAGCTGCTGAGGGAAAATGTGTATGGTTTGTGTGCAAATTATTTATTCAGAACCTATGCTTTGAAACCATGTGTGGATCAATATGGGTGGAATTCCCTTTTAAGGCCAACAAAGTCAAGCAACTGGAGTGATCATCACCAAGCCCTGAATGCATACAAACAGAAAATTTGTTGGCACTGCGTAAAAATCATGTCTGAGCTTGGTGGCCTACAAACCTAACGCAGTTACACCAGTTCCGTCCAGAACTCAGCCAAAATTCCAGACACGTAAAAGTTATACAATTTAAAGGTAATTCAACCAAACAATAACTAAATAACTTCTGACCCACTAGGAATGTGATGAAGGAAATAAAAGCTGAAATGAGTAATTCCCTCTGTTACTTTTCTGACATTTCACATTCTTAAAATAAAGCTGTGATCCAAACTGACAAAAGACAAGGAATGTTAACTAAGATTTAAAGACAGGAATTGTGAAAAACGGAGTTTAAATGTATATGGCTACAGTGTAAGTAAACTTATGTGAACTTGCGATTTCATATGCATATGGAGGGCATGATTCCTGAGAGACTTGTACCAGCTACAGCATGCTTAATGTCTTTTGCTCGTTAGATATTCAGTAAAATTATCTTTATTAAACCTCCTATACTTCAGTGTTGCCCGACTGCTCAGGAACATGGCTAGGTAGCCAAGTTAAAGAAAATTCAAATAACGTGCTTTATAGAATATAATGTATTTTTCATCTGTAAACAGCATCATGTTCATAGCCATCAAACTTTGGTGCCTTGTTTTTGATGCAAAAAAAAAAAGAAACATCATTCATCTAAACCAGCTGAATAAAAAATCTGAGGCGCTTCAAAATTTGTACATAGTTAACTCAGCCAAACAATAAATCCTAAGGAACAAGAAACCTCCAGTGGGAATCCAAAATACTCAACAAGTGTTTTCAAAAAACTGCTGAAAATATTATTCACTGTGATTGCCTGCAAAAAACACGCAATATGCCAGCCACTGTTACATTTGTTACCATACTAGACATCGTACAATAGACAATAGACAAGCCTGACTAAATTGTAAGAGTAAAGACAATGACAACCTGGCACTGTACAAGAGAAAAACAAAGTGTAGGAACTGAATTTAGAAGGGAGAAGAATGGTATAATAATCAAACCTTTACTTAGCTAAAAGATGGATAGTATGCCATTCATTCTGTGTGGTAGGTGTGAAATGCAACATGAATAATGATTATGTATGTTGATGGGAAGGGAGTGAGGCAAAAAAAAAAAAAAATCTTTTATGCAAAAAGAAATAGTGTGAAAACTTCACAAGGTGACTGTGTTAGCAGTTCTAGTGTTAAGCATGATCCAACAGTGATCCAAATGGGTCTGTGCTAAAGAAACATACATTGTAGGATACATGCATATCATGTTCACTGTATAAGCAGTGAAAAGAAAGTTTATAAGAAAAGATGAGAAAAGAAACATGTACACAATCTCAAGCCCTGCAGCACACTGTTAGAGGCAGATTATTGCCAGAGGATGTGGTAAGTAGATTTTGCCTCTTGAAATGCTGGCTTGGGATAATGATCTGCATATAACTTGATTTAGAAGGTTTTTGAATACAAGACTACTGCTGCAAAATAGCTAAATCAGGGCATCATATAGCTATTGATGCAAATTGTTTCATCTCTGTTTATACATGTTCTGGACAAAAATAGCTGCCCCAACACTGAAAAATAAAATGGTAAAAGGCTACCATTAAGTGTTTGAAAAATATGACCAAGGCAGTAGTCCAGCAGCTAAAGATAAAAATTGTTGTGGATGGTCCTCATGAAATATCAAGTCATTCTGGCTGGCGGTATCTGAGAAGACGATTTTTGAAATTTTCCACTCAGTGACTTTGGGTTTGACCATCAAGGTCAATCAAAGTAAATGGATAACAAATGTAAGCTGTAATATGACTTCCTATCTGTCAATTTTACTGAGATCAATATCTCCAATTGTTTCCATGTTATAGCCCATTGACATATGCCCAATACTGAGAATATGGGAGAATTCAAAATTAATAATTAAAAAAATCAATATTTTCATACTATTTGATCAAACTTGTCACAAGGATGGTCCATAACCAATATGTAGAAATTCCCGCAGACGGTTTCGGAGACGTTTCTTGAAAAATTGCTCGTGAGGATAGACCATTAGCGGAGCGACCGCAGGGGACAAGGGGACGGCCGCCCCAGGGCCCACGGCCAGTGGGGCCCCTACTGCCTCACTGAGTGTCTTTCTCATTATTGCCAGATAAAAGAGTCACCTCACGCGATTGTGTAAGAAACAGAGTCCGCATGCATTAGAAACCACTCATATTAAAATTTGTACTCGCATTCAATCACGCTGTGTGAAATTTGTTATATAAACCCTCGTGAAGCCCAAATCATCTCTATCATGGGTTTTTCTAACAATCATTCATAGCATTATATAACAAATTTACATTCTTAATATACACACGTTTTAAAGACATTAATGAAATTAAAAATGTTCTTATTTTATTTGATATTTTTCTTTCATATTGATATGCAAAGATGTCAAGATTATTGCTCGGTAATGTGTTGTCCAATGTCAAGGCTGTATTTGATTTGATCATGTGACCAGGTTAACGTCTGTAAAGTCTAATAGTTCACGCGCAAAATCTGAAGATCAGCAAATTTGCAAACTCAGGAGCAGTCATGCCATTCAAACATAAAAGCAGTAGTCAAAAAAAGAAAAGAAAAGAAAAGAAAATTCTGAAGAGAGGGTAGCAAAGCTGCAAAAACTAAGTTCATTTGGCTTTATTACAAGCAGTTGCCGAACCACGGACGACCCTTCCTCAAGCAGCAATGCAACCAGCAGGTAACAGATCCAGCTAAGCTAACGTTTGACCTAAATAATGATAACGCTCGGCTATTGTATAAATTTCAAGACAAGTCGAGGATTTTGCTCAACGCAAAGTTTGCCTACAAGTGACTTTTCTTTTAGTCCAGAGTCTATTTTTATATAGGATATATGGCAGAAATAAGGCTGTTTGTGTGCAGTAAATTGATCATTTTATGGGGTTTATGCAGACGGTGTTTAGCTGGGGAATTCTGGGGACATGGTGGCGTTGTTTTAAATATCGTTAAATACTGTAGCTTTCATCCGTCTCGTCACATACTTTTTCTAGGCACTATCATGGCCTGCCTTTATGTCAGATAGTGAGGTAGTTGCAGAAAAATGGAAGTTTTCGGATGTTATAACTGATCCAAGAACAGAACGATTTTAAAATAGATTATATTTTGGGGGGTTTTATATGTGAGAAAGGGGTTTAGAATTTAATATTAATAGGATGAATACGGAATTCTTTCAAAGCTAATTACCAATTTCGTTCTCATTTTCTTCCCAGAAATTTGACGTTCGCTTGTGCTTCCATGAAATATTGCTGGCGGTATTAATTGCTAACAGTGGTATTCATACAATGTTTTTTGCAGTAACCCTGTTACTGACCACGCTGCCGCACAATTGTATTTATGCATGTGCATGTGACATGTTGTAGTAGTGGTGTGAACCCCGAAAGCCAATGTGTAATTCGAGCCCTGGGTCCTCCAGATTTTGCAATGGGTTTACGGCCGCTTTGTCAGAGTGCCCATGCCTAAAGATCAACGTCATTTTCCCACTCTTTACAGAAACGTAACGTTTCTGTTTTTTACTCATGTATATGATTACATTAATAGAATACGCTAGTGGCTGTTATCTTGGCAAGTTAGTAAGCTTCGATTTTTACAGTTCTTAACCAAATTTATATTTATAGCTCGTAACCGCAGTTCTTAACCAAATTTCAGTAGTTTCAGCAATCTCCTCAGTTGTTTTCTTTGCCTGATGCAGGCCAATAATTTGATCTCTCTGAAACAGAGTATTACAACACCTTTTCCATGGCCACAGAATGTGATCTGACATTGTTGCTTAAAAATAAGAGGCAACTAACTGCATCAGTTAGGATTAAATAACTTGTTACCCGCTGAAACATATTAATCACTGCAGTATTATCCAATGGAAGGCTCTTCCTTTTTGTTTAGTTAAATCGAAGAGGTGACTTTTTTTTGCTGGGCCGTGCCCGAACTGTAGACATATAAAATAATCTGTTTCATTTAAACTGTTTTGTGTTTTTTATTTATTTAAATTTCTTTTTGATTTTAAAGTGTTTTAATGAAGTTAGCACATGTGCAGTTAAATTTCACATGATATTCTAGTCTTTTTCATTCGAGCTTGTAAAATCTTCTGAGGGCTAGTGACTTTCTGTCATGAGCCTGATCGGCTAGTGGCAAAAAAATGGGAAGATTGAGCTTTGCAGACATACCAAATTAATGAAACTCGAATTGTAATTCTCATTTTTACCTCACCGAAGGCTCATAAATTAAAATGACTACTTTCGTTGATACCGAAGGCTCGGATTAAATTAAAATTACTATTCTCTTTTAGCAAACGTTTGGCAACCATTCCCTGTATTTTGCTGCCAAAATATTGACCACATTTTTTTACTCCCCCCTCTCTCAGAACAAGCTTGAGTGACAAAGTGGCTTCACTGTATGTTTTCTTCAACATAAATTTGCTTGGCTCAATAAGTTACGATTTGTGTTGGATAGGATAGAGTAAGATATAGGCCTATCCGTTATTTTACAGTTGACTGCAATGACTATTTTAGGGGCTCCTCCATAATACTCCGCCCCCTCTGGGGTGAAAGTCTAGCTCCGCCCCTGCGATAGACAGATGACAGATACCGGACGCCACATCATGCCAATAGTCCATTGGCCCCGAGGCCGATCAGCTGTTCAATGGGGCCGTTGAACTAAAAATAAAGTCATTGTGCAGTATATATATATATATATATATATATATATATATATATATATATAAATGTGTCATTTATATGCACAAAAGAAGTTTGTCATTCAACATATATGATGTACGAATGTAGTATATACACATGTATGTATGGCCGCACTAGTGTGTCTGCATGCAACATGTATATACTCACTCTTTCTCTGCAATGACAAGGGCCAGAAGCTCATTCTGTTCTTGGATTTTGCTGGTCAGAGACTCATTGGAAATCCTAAGATAATGGAAAGTGACATAATCACACATAAAATGCATAAAAATCTAGCGGAAACGAATTTGAACATTTACACATTACTCTATAGTAAAAAAAAAAAAAAAAAAAAACTGAAGTGTCAGGAAAAAAAAAAACATAAATTAATAACGCATAAGGCAAATTTCTGGAGCCAAGAGAAGCTCCAGAGAAAACCAGCAGAAACTCCTCATCAAACATCAAACTGACCGATTAAATATTATCTCCTGGGCTCCAGCTGCTGGCATTCCAGTTCGAACAATTACACAAGACCTATAACACTGAGCACTGAAGCACTCTCAAAACTCTCAGCACTAACCTAAGCCAAATGTAAGCTATCTGCTTTGTATTTAAATGACAGACAGGTGCAAAAATACATTCCGTGCGTTAGGTTTGGATCACATTGGTCCAGATGTGGCTCACAATGTTCGCCACTCTTTTCTAAGTTGGGGTAAAGAAACACCTCAGGCTCATGGAAAGAAAGCTCAAACTTTCATAAGCAAAACTCATATTCATTTACTTTAAATCACAGCGAGGAAGAAAAACAACTTAGGTGGGAGTGCTGTGGGACCTCCACCTCGTCTTCCGACAGCAGACCGAAGCTACGCGCTACAGGGGTTTATAAGCGCAGGCCAGCTCGGCAATTCTGTTTTGAACAACAGCCCACACAATTCAATGAGAAGGGAAGCTCCTTGGATCAAGCTTGTATCTTCAGGATAATAATCTTTAAGGAAGGAATTACTCAAAAAGCGAGCTGGGGAAACAGAGAACAAAGCCTGCATCGGCTAGGCGTCATGATCGATCTTACCCTCACTGATCTTAAATGGCATAATAGACACTGGAGTTAAAATCATTTGAACAAAACATGGGCTTGGATAATACCAGAAAAACTCCACAGAATGTAATGTAATGGGGAGAAAAGTCCAATAAAGATCCCTTGCTGAATTAGTCATGCACTGTAAAAACCCTACACCCCATAATGGCCGCAGCTCCAGCCTTTATGTTTTATTCAGTTTTTTAATTATCCAAAATTAATCTCATTCTTTTATTATTCAATTCATTCAATTAGATTGCAAGATGTGGGTGGTCCTGAAAATTTCTTCAGAACAATGTTAGGCAATCAGAAGCAAAGGCCTCCCTGTGCATGTCAGACATCTTAATAAAACAGGCAAGGCTGTGGGTTTGGAGCCAACTGTGAAAAGAAAAAAATCTAATATTTTTACAGCCATTGATTGTCAATAGGCCAGATTGTGCCAACAATTTACTATGATGTAAGAACTGCAATTGTTCGTCAGGTGAAGCCGAGGCTAGAAAATTTGGTTAGTGGGTTGAGAGGGGGCTGTGCCTAAAATGAGTACATAGTTCACTGAATGATTTTGTTAAAACCCATAAATTGAGGTTTTAAGTCTGTATTTCAAGCAAATGTTAATTGTTTCTTTTCAAATCCATTGTGATGGCATACAAAGCTAAATCCCTGAAAAGTGTGCCACTATTCAAATATAAAATAACCGAGTCACTTTTGAAGGTGTTCAGCACTTGTTACTAAGTTACTGAGTCACATCTGAATGTGTTCTGCACTGGTGTGTAAATGACTGAGTCAGATCTGAGTGTATTCTGTGCTAATCTAAGTGACTGAGTCACATCATTTAATATCCTGTAACTCGCTTTTATGTACTTTTGCCTTTTTGCCTATTCCATCTCCTATGCTGTTTGTACCCATCTTTGCTTTGTGTTTTTGCTGTGTGTTGACTATGTTGATTTTACGTGCTCCTTTATGTGCTTATGTGCTCTTGCTGAGGCCTCTTGGCTAGGTCATCATTGTGAATAAGAACTGGTTCTCAATGATTCGCCTAGTTAAATAAAGGTTAAATAAAACATCTGAGTGTGTTCTGCACTCATGTAAGTTACTGAGTCAAATCTGAGTGTGTTCTGCACTCGACTGTAAGCATGGCGTAACATTTCAGTGTGTTCTGCAACTCACGTTTAAGTTCCTGAGTCATATTTGAGAGTATTTTGCGCTGGTATGCAAGTTACGAAGTTACATTTGAGTGTGTTCTGCACTTACGAGTAAGTTACTCAGTCAAAACTGAGTGTGTCCTGCACTTAAGTGCAAATTACTGAGTCACATCTGATCGTATTTTGCACTTGAGTGTAAGTTACTGAATCATATCTGAATGTATTCTATGCACATATGTCTGTTACTGTGTCATATCTGAATGTGTTCTGCACTGGTGTGTAAATGACTGAATCAGATCTAAGTGTATTCTGCGCTAATCTAAGTGACTGAGTCACGTCTGAGTGTGTTCGGCACTTGTGTGTAAGTTACTGAATCACATCTGAGTGTGTTCTGCACTCGTTTGTAAGTTACTGAGTCACAACTGAGTGTGTTCTGCACTCATGCGTAAGCTTCTGAGTCAGATTTGAGTGTCTTCAGAACTCGTGTCTAAGTTACTGAATAACATATGAGTGCATGTTGCACTCGTATTTAAATTACCGAGTCACATGCCAGGAGCCAATGTCCCACATACCTCTGCTCTTTGATCCAGCGGCTGACGCTGGCGACCGCTAATGCGCTTTCCTGGCGGAGGCGAGCGTTGTCTTCGCTGGCTTGTTCTGCCGTCAGCCGCTGTGTCTCCAGCTGAGGGAAAAAACAGATCAAAGGGTGAGATGAACCACTCTTAATACCTTCTATCTCCAGCGCTAATAACAGCCTTTACAACTCGCAAAGAATCAAGTCATTTTTCCCCTTCTCCTTAAAATATTCAGGGCTTCCTTGAACATGGTATTAATTGATTCAATATGCTAGGAGGAATGCCTCAAGCTGCCCCATGTCATCCATTTGCTAGTTTATTATGCAAAGCAAGCACAAGGCCCCCACCACCACAGGGGGCATAATTCTAATCAGGCGTGTTCAGTAACAGATCGCAGTTCCTCGGGACACAGAAACAGGACAGACCCCTGTCAGGCTGCATGTGTAAAGCTGCGTATCAGTGAAGGGAAGAAAAGCGTTTTCTTCTTTAGCAATTTTACGTCAAAAAAGGCCCCAGCAAGTTTAGTGCTGGACTCAATCAAACACAGGACCTGCTCCAGATAGCTCACGAAGGTAGAGGCCTAACGCAAGACAAATATCTCCCATTGTTCCCATTGTGTGCACTGAAGGAGGGTAGTTTATTAGTGGCCCTGTGCAAGAAGGTCCGAAGCCATTAACGTCACGCGTGCACCGAGTGTGCTTGGGACCTCAGTGAGTGACATGCTCATGCAATTACCCTGCAAATGAAGCGAGGAGTTGTGAATATGTGAATAAATAAATAAAATAAAATGTCCGCGTTGCAGCACTCGAGACATTAAGAGGGCATGGCAGAAGCACACAGCTGAATTAGACCCCTGCACCATGCGCAGCCACTGTGGGTTACATTAAGCAGCTGAAATGATATTCGCGTCCAGATATCACGTCCTCTGTCTAATTAAAATCCAATTGCACGTGCGTCCGCGGCCCATGAGCTTGCTCTTCAGAGAACCATCTGTTCTGCACATTAGCGAAGAGAGCCGGGTCTCCATGCTACAGAGGTGATTCATTATTTCAATAGGCCATGCTAGTATTTTTGCGCATCCTTCCAAACAATGAGCTACCCCTGCTCGGTCCCACAATCGCACAGACATGGTCTAGACACTCCTGGTCAGAAATATGGCCTCTAAATCTATCCTAAGGTTGGGAGATGACTTTTCTTTCGAGCTCAGAGGCCTTTTAAATTCATATCATCCTCTTTTCTACCCTACAGGGGTCTTCAAGTGCTTAGATGTACTGCACATGCTTCCAGTCTGACACGGTGTAGTGACCAGAACATCACAATCACATAGGAGCGCAACGCAAACATTGAGCATCATAGTATATCGTAACAAGAATCTTAAGCATAGCGCTGCAACTGCAGAGTGTACAATATAGCAGAATGCTATTCTAAAATACAGTTTAACGAGGATTTAATCACAGTTAACGGTGGCGCAAGGGTGGGCTTACAACTGACTGATATTAATGTAGATCCAGTAATTCCACTTACTGCAGTGTCCTGGAGCCGGCCTACACCAGCAAAGAGAAGATATCGGGACTGTCACAACAGGAGTGCTACTAAAAAATGTGCCTAACATTTATCAATATGAAGACACCATAATTTAAGTAATTTATCAGTGTGCTGGGCACACTTCTGCGTATACATGCATTATGCTCGCGCATCCTTTTCACCAACTGTGTCAACATCTAACATCACCACATTTCTAATTATGCCAAATAAATATTTATATCTTTCTAAAAGTACATGCAAAACGAGCAAGCAGAGGTACACTAACGCATACACAATAAATTACACATAATGTATTCCTTGTCACACAAACAGCAATTCAGAACCACTTAGCTTAGCTTTTTTAGGTTCTGGAACGGACTATCCAACGAATAAATAAATAAAATAAATAAGGAGCTTTCAAAAGTTAATTTTTAATGGAGACATAAGTTAGTTTCCAAGAACACATTTATAAAAGGCTAAGTAAGTACATTAGACATTCGATTTTCATAATCCTGACTCAAGCAAGTCGTGTGCATTTTTTAATGCTCAACTACTTAAACCTATTTATAACCAACTCAGTCATGACCGTAAGGGTGCAGATGAAAACAATCCTTAGTCTTATTATAAGCTGTGCTAGCGTTCACTCATCAGACGACAGCACAAATAGCTAACATTTAAAAAATATCCCAAAAACATATTTTCATGCATACAGAGGGACTAATTTCAATTCAAGTAAATGATATCGAGCTACCTAAAGCACTCCATTTCCTTATTTAATTAACAGGTAGGGCCCTATGCGGGGTTACCAATGTAACCTTAGAGCATATGGGTACAGATTTTCCTCTATACGATCCTTCCATAATCAACAGGCCAAGTCAAACTTTTAGGGTGGCAGTGAAAAAGACTGGCTGATGAAGTGGGCTTGGAACTTGTTGGAGGTAGGTTGCATGTCCAGCCAAGAAAGAGCTGAAGAAAACCTGATCAAGGTAAAGGGCTGGAATAGTTACAGTAAACATCGATCTGCAACTTACTGCTGGATATCCATCACGGACTGAATGTAAACTGATGTAAGCTGTGGAAGTCCCTCAGGGTGAGGGGAATAGTGGGTTAGTAAGTACTGGGATGGTGACACAATTCTATCTTTTTGGCTCCATACTCCAATCTGCTGGTCATGAAAACAATGAACATGAGGTTAAAATAGGTCTTTCCCTGCTTAAATTGAGGGTATGTATCGATTACACGTACAAATGAATAATTTAATTCCTTTTTATGCAAGGATGAAATTCTTACACTTTTGGCTGCCGACCAATTGCTTGCGGACTCCGATGTGAATGCTTAATTTCTTAGATGTAATAAAAAAACGCGCAAGACAAAAGAGCCAAATGGCCAACCCCTGCGCTGCCAAACTGTAAGCTCTCCTGTGCGGATGGAATGGAACTATGAAATAAAGTCTGAGGTAAACCGCAGACGTGCTATGCAAGGTGATGAGACCGTACACCTTCTACCCAAAGTCCCCCCACTTGTTCCCCTGCATCCTCCCTCTCTGAGAGGAGAAAGGACTCGCTGTTTGGAATAAATCACCAAATGTGGCTTTCATTTACAGCGCTTACCTCTGCACTCACAGCCTCCAGCTTCTCCCTCAGAATGTACTGTGCGCTTTTCAGACAGTCCGCCTGTTTTGAGGACAGAACAGATTAAAGGACACCCTTCATAACCATGCTTGGACATAACACTCTGATTAACACCTTCTGGCTCAATACGCGGCGTCCACTGAACAATTCGCGTGGGTGTTGCATTCTGGTTATGAGAACTGTGTGCCGCTAAATGTCACTCCAACAATCGGGCCGCATCACACCACGTCTGCTGAGTCCAAATTTTTCTTGGAATACCCCCAGCTTAGTTTTCTGTACAATCAAATGTTTCTTCCCCAATTTCCAGTCGTGATATTTTCCTGAATTGTTATCAGTGTGAGATGCAGCCTGAGCGCTTATGTGGCATCGGTTTTTTTCTCCCAGTGTCTGCACCTGGTGAAGTACAGTATTAGGAAAGAAAAAACACAATCAGGGGTGCGTTTCCCAAAAGCGCAGATGCTGACTTGCAAAGTTGGAGGCATTGACTGTGAATGGATAAACTATGTAAGTTGCTAACATAGTTAGCAACTATGCTTTTGGGAAATGCACCCCAGGGTGTAAAATTTAAAATGGAGCAGCATGAATTCTTTGTATTTTAGGGTGGCCAGTTGCATTGTGTGCAACAGACTACCCTGGAGCAGGGAGTGGAGCAGAGCCGTTTCTCAGGCAGTTTTCCCGGGGTGCGTTGTCGCACGCGCTGCGAGCATAATCAGGACAACAAAAGGCGAGAGGGAGGGCTGTGAGCGGGCTGACGAACGCTGATCAGCGCTAAAACGCAAACCCCTCCGCGCCGCGAGACTGCCATCACACTCGCTGCCTTTCAAAGCTGTTAAGGACCTCTCTCCCCGCAGCACATAAAGCAACACATTAATTCAGCATTAATTATAGAACATGTCAAACAGCATTTCAGTCAAAGCACCCGCAGTCTCCAAAGCATTCTTAATGACAGTAATTACCAGTCATAAAAAAGACTCATCTAAAATTAACATTTCTCTTTTGCCTAGATAGGAAAATGTAAATAGCGGAGCAGTACAGATGTTATGATTAGAAGAAATTACACATCTTTCTTTTGTTTCTGTGCGTGTCATCGCGTACAATGATAACTTGACAAAAGCAGCGGAGGTTTAATTTCTCCAAGGAGAGCAATGCAGAATGAACCTGCTTAACATTTAGATTGTTTCTCCCTCTTTCTCTTTTTTCATAGATAGCTGTCGCACTGTGACCCCAGTACGAGAGAAACTGCACCAAAGGAAAGAGACAAAACCCTGTCTCGAAAGAAATCAGCAGCCAAAAAACAAAAACAAAAATGAACAAACAAACAAGAATGCAGGCAAATATACAGGGGAGGACAAAATATTGGCAGCACCTCAAAAAATGGCTTTAATTTTCAAGTCTTTCCAGCACAATTACAAAAGCATTTAAACAGGCCATTCCTATGAATTTGAACTCTAATCACTGGCAAGGGAACCATGTTGAAAGTCATGACAATACATGCAAAACACACACACACACAAAAAAAAAAACCCCAACGTTAGAAGAGAAAGAACTCCAAGAGACGTCAAAGCTCTTGGACCGGGACCTGGGACCCAGGACCTAGGACAGATAGACACGTGGTTGGATAGTTGCTAATATCAGAAGAACCACAGCTTTAAAAATCACCTCAGAATTGAGTCAATCCACATCAGAACCAGTCAGAACCGTACCATGTGAGCTTAACAAAGCTGATATTTATGGTAGTGTTTCCTATGATTTGTGCATGCAGGGGCAATCACACATAAAGAAAAAAACAGTTCTTATACATGCCTATGGCATTATGGCCATTACATTATATGCAATGATATTGGCAGCTAGCTCGTAAACTAACACAGTTTACTCGAAGTCACATGGCTACTGTGAGCAATTTGATGAATGTGTTACAATTTCATAGCCAAACCCTGTAATATCAGTCCACTGCGTCAACAGTCCACTGCTAAACTACCCAATACTGCATGCAATGCACAAAAATAGGATTCAAACAAATGGCATTCTTCAATCAGCTTTATGTTTCTTTGGACCATTAAATATTGGTGTGCTCAAGAACGTTTCTGAAAGAAAGCTGAGGAGCGCTACAGGCAAGGTACCCTGATTTCACTTCCTTTATTGGCTTTATCCCGCGCCCAATTATGAATACCAGAGTAATGAAATACACCACTGAGTTCCACTGCTGGACAGCCAAACAGACGAAGACCTACGCAGATCCTCTCAAATACTTATTCAACGTTGATACCATATGTATATTCCGTAATAAAATTAAGTGTTGCAGCTGCCACAGGGTTGTTTTAATTCTCGATCTCTCGATGTAAGCCAAGGCCGCGCAGGACGTAAACATGCCAACCTGAAACCGCAAAGCTGTCGACTCGCTCCCGGCACATTTCTCAGGGAAATGCGAGGAGACAAACTTTAGCAAGGACTTTCAGGATAGCCATTTGGCTTATTAATAATTTGCTGATTTCCCTCCCTTCCGCCCCACCGCGCTTATATTATCTGGTCACAACCGCAGAGGGAGCACAAAGATATTTAATAAAGGCTGCTGTTGGTAATCCTCTCTGATTACCTCTAACCTTCCAGCTATAGCACACAGCGTGCAGCGCCTGCTCAGAAGGACATCACACTGTCACCTGCTATAATGTTTGACAGCTTATTCTGCCGCATCAAGCCGGCACAAAATTACTTTTTCCAAATCCATTCCTGGTTAATAACCAAAGGCAATAACAGCTTTCCGTGTGCGCAAGTACACAGAGAGGCGGAATGAAACAGCGGAGTGGGAAAAGATTAAAGGGAGGCGATTATGAGAGAGAGATCATGCATGCACACATACATACGCAGGGAGGAAAAAGGAAAAAGGGGGAGCAATGGAGAAAAAGACACAAAAACACCCTAGTCTCGTGGTTTGCAACAATGTTTCAATTATAATACCACGCAGAGAGCACTCCATACCACTTTAGAAAAACCCACTCCGCTGTTCCCAGAAACACAAGGGAACGCTGCCATTGTGTTTATACTCCGTGCTTTCTTAGTCTATTTCAAACAGATCAACATTTCACATTTTCTGTTCCAGCATGTTTGCACGGCTCCCTGGAGAGGTTTGGAGACAATGCCTTAAAACACAGAAAAAAAAAGAAAAAAACATAAAGCACATTATAATTCTTTTTTTTTCCACTATGGTACACTCTAGGTGGAATATATTGATTAACAGATCATTGTGCTTTCCCCTCTCAATACACTAAAATTTCATCTGACGTTCTGTTATGGTAGGGGGGAAGGATCAATAGGCTTCTGAGATGTATTCAAATTTGTATTATTTCAAACATTACTTGCGGTTTTCTTCAAACAAATAATTCACTCCTCAGTCACGGTCTTCAAAGGTATTGACACCTCTCTCACACTTTACATTATTCTCAAACTGAAGATAATGAATGCACACCTCTTCAGCTCACTGCAAAGCCTTGAAATAAAAAGATTTAACACACACAACGTTGCAACACTCAAGGTAAAATACATAAAATGGCATAACAAACACAATGATTCATATTACAGATATTCTACAGCAGGTATCAGTAATCCTTAACATATGGACTGATCAGATCGTCATTTCAATGAGCTACAAATCCTGTCCCTTGTGCCATCATAATTCAGGGGCTATGGTCAGGGTGGCCAAGAACTTTCAAGCACAAATACACAAAGGAACTAAACCTGCAAGCAGGTATTAAGGAGGTCCAAGCCCCGACGCAATTCACACCAGGTGGCCCGTCGAGATGATGCAAGCCAAACCTGCAGGCCGATGGGTGCGACGCAAGTTTCAGGTTGCAATGAAGATGACACAGGTTTGGAGCCCGAGGGATCTGATTTCTTTGGTGACGTGGAATGCCACAAATGTGCAAATATTTGGGTTGAGCGTAAAATGCCACACCCACTCATCAATTATGACTGACCGTTACACATCAACGAAGTCCTGACCAGAGATCATGCAAAGCAAATTTTGCACAAATCCATTCCAATCGATGACATCACATTAACTTTTCGCATTTGCTCCACCTCTGTGGGGCAGAATGTGCCCATACTTTGCAGCGAAGTGAAGACCTACCATCCGGACATGTGCACGGAGTTTGGTTACAATCATCTTTGGCAAGTGTGATTTACAAGTGTTAATGTGACATAGAACCAATCGAGTGACGTTTACTTTCTAAACAGATTGTTTTATCAAAATCAATTTTGATTATGAGACTCTGTTGATGCAACATGCGAAGTTTCATGCAGAGTGGACTAGGAGGAGGAGGTCAAAAAAGTAGGTTTTGCATATTTCAAAATATTGTGAAAAAAAATTTGAAGTGAAAATAGGCATGGCCTGTTATCAAGACATTCGGCTCAATCGAGTGAACATGTGAATAAAGGGTTTTTGAATGTGCAGCGTACAACGTGGGAGTTATGGGGAAAAAAGTTCCTACCTTGGTTACATGGTCTGGCACTTAGGCAAACTGCATAGATTCTGCCAGCAATTTGGGCATATGGAAGCAGTCCTTTCTATGAATTTTGGCAGCCATTTTGTTGAGGGAGCCAACTGACCTATGGCTAAGCCCCGCCCTCCAATGCGATGAGCCAATCACAGTGCGTATTCTCTCCCCATATACTCGGACATTCTGAGCCTGAACTTCCATTGAAATGCATTACGGAAACTCCGAATCGTTCGCTTTTACGGGGTTTTAAAATGTTTCTCAGCTAAAAAAATGGTCAAACGCTGTGCTTGGGGTAAATGTAACTCCGATACAAGGTATCCCGAGAGGCTGGGCAATGGGGTGTATTTTATACCCTTCCCAGAGCCACATCGTAACCGAGAGAACTGTCTCCTCTGGATAAAGCTTTGTTGAAGACCCCACTATCAGCTTAACGTAGCTAACAAAGGTCAACAAGGATGTCTACATTTGTTCCAAGCTAAATCAACATCGCATTTAAGGCGACATCTTGTCACTTCGTTGGAGATTAATGTAAAGTTATCTTTTACATCGCTAACTTAGCTAACGTTAGCTAAAGTTAGTAAACTCTATGGCTAACTTCAGTGCTGACGGACGTTGGCTTAACGTAACCTCCTGGCTGCGTTGTTCACCATGTCACCTTGTTTACTTAGAAGGAGTTCAGTCACGGCAGGTTAAATTTCTTAAATTTGGTAGTAATAATAATACGTAAATTAAATGTATTACCCTGCAGTGTACGAACAATGCTGATCCTCTTGTTGTGTGAGAGGGTGACAGAAACGAGATGCGGTTGATCGCGTTTGTACTGAGACCTGATCATTTTAGCTTCTAATTTAAACTTTTCGTTGACCTTCTCCACTCTAAATTCATTAATGTATCCCTCCAATGCATAGTGTAACCCTTTTTGCTGACTTCTTGATGATATTTGAGCCTTTTATCACCAAAAATCATCGATAGCATCCTGAAAAATATCTCCGACTGTGATACCAGCCATTAGCGCCTGTTCTAAAATGTTGATTGTTTTTCCGAGTCAGTGGAGGGGGCGGGGCTTAGCCATAGGCTAATTGGCATTTCAGGTAATGTCAGCAAATGGGGCCAAGTATACATACAGTAAATTTCAGATTTTTAGTAGAAGCGGTTGATGAGATATTAAATGTGTGAATTGTAGAGCCCCCTTTAAATGAAATTTTAAACAAATTTGGTGTGCTTCCAAAGAATGTTGTAGAGAAGCAGTGTTATAAGTTTCTTTTAGGTTGAAGATATATGTCACAAGATATTGCCCAGAGTCATCAGGGGCCACACCTTAAAAGTTGATTGCAGGGTAACTTTGAAACGAACTGATGGATCAAAGACCCTTTCAAAATTTTTAGTCAGGATGGTCTTGAGATCATGTACATGGGGTTTCCGTGACAACTGGATGAAAAGCCTCAGATGAGTTTGCTTTCCCACCCTATACATGGGATTGAAACGGCGGGAACTTTTAGGTCCTGAAATGGTCACAAATTGGCTCAATTAATTTGGGACACTACAAGGAGTAAGAGGAAATAGATTTTTTTGTTCTAACCCATGAAGTTTCTGAGATGTGAGCCAAAATGTAAATGTGCTTTTTACAGCACCCCTTGTGGACGATTTGTTTCAAAGCTTCTATGTTTCATTATGAATGAGCCTTAGAAGTTTCATGTAGATCTGCCATTCGCACTGGAAAATACTGACTGCAGAAATTTGATTGGCTCTTTGGCAGCCATTTTGTGGAGTGAGCCAATTCGAACTCAAGAGATTTTAAACAAATGGGGCCACGCATAATTAAATCAAATTTCAGATTTTTAGCTTAAGCAGCTCTTGAGATAATGAAATGTCAATGGTAGTGCCCTCAAAGGGCAAAATTTTACAAAATTTGGGGTGTGCTCGAAAAATGTTTTTGTGAAAAATGCTTGAACTGCCCCTGATTAGTCAGTGTAACTTTAACTTTAGATTTTTTGAAAATTGCAGGAAAAAACTGCATATGCAAATTATTGGCAATGGGTGCAGTAGATTCAGGAGATTTCAAGAATCAGAGGTGTGTGAGGTGTGTGTGGACCAGTGGCGGCTCATTAACTGGCAACTGGGGAGGCTCAAAACAATCCCTTGAAATTAAGGATTGGTCACAACCTGTTTTCAATAATTCATTTAAATTACCATTACAGAAACTGCGAAAACTCTCAACATTATCAGGTGTGGCGAATTTTCATTTATATCGCATACCTGTCAACTCTCACACATTCGGTGTGAGTTCCTCTGCTGTAGTCTGCAATTATTCAGTCAACACGTAGGCTATGTAAGACATTCTCGCGCAGAATTGAAGTCCTTGTGCATGGACGGGTTGGAAGCAATGTAATTGCATAAACACGTTTCAAATTATCTAATTTCATTTAAACGATCATGAAACACATGCATTGCTTCAAACCGCTGAGTACAGAAAAGCATGAGAAGTCCGGAGTCATAATCTGTATGCGTTGTAAATGAAAACTGGCCACACCTGATAATGTTGAGAGTTTTCGGAGTTTCTGTAATGGTAATTTAAATGAATGATTGAAAACAGGTCGTGACCAATCATTAATTTTAAGGGATTGTTTTGAGCCTCCCCAGTTGCCAGTTCACGAGCCGCCACTGGTGTGGACCATTCTGTATCTCCCCTGAAAATTTCACTCAGACAACTTTTATGGTTTAGGCGGCAGTACTACGTTAAGAAACGAAAGAATGGAAATAAAAAATCTGAGTGATTTCAATAGCGTTCCATCACATCGTGCTTGGACCCCTGATAGTTAAGCATCCATTAATACAAAAAAGAATGTGTTTTTTTAAAGGAAATCTTCCTCACTAGAACAATGGCAAAGCATTGGAAAGTGAAACATTGTGCATGATAGTCCAACATGTCCAATGGCCAGCAGTTAAATTCCAGTAAGTAGACTGGCAATATTGTGCCTGACAAAATTTTTTTTGACTACCGATAATGCAATCAAAATGTCTTTGGGCTTATGGGCCAGAGAAATATACTTAAGGACCAGTGTATCTTGGGCCTACTTGCCAGTTAGACCATTAGGAAAAAACCTTCATGTTGAACCCCGGCATTGTCCCTGATCTTGATGTTACCACTTGAGCCCAGAGCTTTTTGGAAATGCAACCTACATTAGTCTTCATTGCAATGGCTCCAAATGTTCTTCTGCCACACAGAGGAACTTGATCCACTGACACTTTGCACAAGCTGCCTTGTAAACTCAAACAGCCCCCCCCTCCTCACCCCAACACAAACTGCTCCTTCCACAGTGATTTGTGTCATTTTATTTAAGTCAGATGGAATATTCTACATCTGGGGGGATTACAATGGCGAATGAGATGAATGAAGGATGATATCTATAGACAACCATGGTGATGTTTAAATAAAGCCGAGCTCTTGTACGATCCGCCAGTGCCTGGTACCAGGCAATCAGAGATTAGCAGCAGGAAACTAAATGCAATTCTCTGAGAAATAAGAGGCGTCATCCCAAGGCCTCATCAGCACGAGGCTTTGCCTTTTGCATTATAATAATCCCAAAACACAGCACTGCTTCCGCGGAGAGGAAAGGAGAGGAGAAAAGAGAGAGGGGGTTTGTTGAGCGTGCCACAGCAAGACTCAAGGTTCAGGCCGAAATAGAGCAGTCCATTCTGGACAAGGGATGCAAAGCATTCAGGCTAAGTAAAGCCGAGACAACCACAGATTTCAGACACCATCCAACCGATAATGGCAGGTAAAATACAGCGCACACACACCTGACACTTCCAGAAAATATGTGTAGATTTAGTTCAAGCTATTGCGATTATAGCATAGTACATTGGTCCACAAACAGTGAGTGAAGCTACAAGAAATTTAAAAAAGACAAAAAAAAGGACAAAAGGACAAAGTGTTACTAACATTGAGCTGTACAACTGCAAAATGTAAAATCTGCATCATGCTTCAACCACAGAGGTTTGATGAATAGTTGGAAAATGAGAGTGATATCAACAAATACTGTAAAACATCATGTTAAACATTTACACTTCCAAGCTAATTAAAACACCCAATGGGCCCAAAGTCATTTAAATATGCATATTTATCGCTAAGAGGCTCTGAATTAAATATCCACTTCTTGTCAAGTATTAAAAATTATGAAACAAGTTCATCATATCTCCAGCAATTTCTCTGGCTCCCTAATGGGAATGTCAGCATTACTGGTGTCCGCTGGAGCACAGGAGATTCCTTATTAATAATACTAATGGATATTTTAATTGAAGCAGGACACGTACTGTAGCCATTTCACGCTATATAAAGCGAGGCTACTAATGCCTTAATAACATTTGCTCAATGATAAATCATGAATAGCACTCTGTAGGGTAAATGAGCTATGTTTATAGAGCCACCATAACCACAACAACCACTCTAATAGTTGATACTGACTTAAAGCAGATGCATTCAGTGCCAGAAGCCAAATGGTAGGCAAAATGTCAAAAAATGCTTTGACATGGGAAAAATGCTGCCGCATTTTTATCAAGTTCACGAAAGAAAAAGCCATACAGTACACCTGCCCAAAAAACCAGGTCCAATGGACCTGAATAATCTACAGCCATTGAAAGAACAGGACTAAATATGTGAATGTGCCAAAAAAAGAACCCTAATGCACATCAGGATCAGTGCTGTAGCTCTACCTGTTTAAAATGCCAATGCAGACGTGTTCATAAGGCATCAGCTGCTCTTGAGGTTGATAATTTTTCAGGGAGACTCCACAGCACGATGAGCAGAACACAGCAATAGTGGGGAGGATGCCTAGCGCTGCTTCTCCCAGCAATTAATGCCCTCTCAGGGATGAATAAGTCATATTCTGTCACATCCCATCCTATATAACACCTCCGCTGGATAAGGAGGCCAGGTGGACCGTAAAGCATGGTGGTCAGTATCTGGTGGCACCTCAATACCCCAGCCTCCCTACTTACTCTTACGGCCACTCCACAGCGTAGGTTCCTGAAAGACTTCAGTAGCACAGCAAACGTAAATGCAGAGCTGAGCACACTTATGAAGAAGCTGTGAATAAGCATAAGGGCATAAGGACCTTTATATTTTTCATTTCTCCGAAGGCCAATGTATCATGTGCCATGAGTCAAGTGGACATGGTTAAAACATAGACAAGAATAACCTTGATAAATATTCAACATGTTCTTTACAAGAGCAGATGCAGTGCACTTTGTACCTGTAGCATCCTCTTTGTTTTTGGAATGAGTCTCATGCGCTGCCTCACAAACTGGCATCCAAATACCCTGCATCTTACTGCATGCAGGAAATATTCAGTAATCGCCATTCTTAGTCATGTCTGAATCAACCATTCATATAGACAGGTGTGATAAGGAAAGCCAAATGCTTCTATCAAGAAAGTGAGTGACTTAGTGGTTCCATGAGGAACAAAATATGGAAAGGAAATATGCCCCCATGATTTGGACTTGGCACAGCTCAGGTTTCTCTGTCGTTTTCAATTTTTGTTATGTACATCAATGGTCTCTTTGACCAACTGTAGCAGTGACAGAGACATATTAATAATCTGTGACCATGCACACAAACATGAAGAGCCATTTAAAAAACAATACTAAGGGATTACAAATAAATGTTCAAAATAAATTATTTGACAAATAACCAGGTAATCAAAAATCATACATTTTAAAATGAAATATTTAGATCACTGTCACTACTAAGGCAACATTAATGACATTTTGAAGTCCTCGGGGAAAAAAAAAAAGTTTGAAAATGCTAGGGTCATTTCTGGAGGCAGCTGGTTAAATGAAAAGTGTAAACAGTGCAAGTCGATGTAGCAGCTCTCTACACACAGGTTGCTAACTGTGCTACAGTGGTAGGACAGCTAGGAGAGGGAGAATGGTGCCCAGAATAATCTGTAGGACTGGTCCTAAGGGTTCTGCAAGCAACATTGAGGAAAGGAAAACTGAACAGTAATTTGCTTTTAAATGAAAAGGGGGAACAACAAGAACACTTCTCAAAAGCGCATAGAGAACAGACATTTTATTTTAAGCCAAACACCAGCAGGTAAACCTCAATGAGACAGAAACCCCAACAGAAGACATGAAAGCAAGCATAAGCTCTTGGAGAGATGCAGAAAATAATAACACCATAATAATAACAAATTATAATAATTGTAGCACAAAGAACTTCCCTGTGTCATTGGCTGCTGCCTGAAAGAGGAACATATCTGTTCCCCTAAAGGATTTCAAATTTGCAAGACCATACCTTGACCAAAACACATTTCAATATAAATGAGGTTTAAAATAGACCAAAATTAAAAAAAAGAGAACAATTTGGCGTCATAATCTACAACCTAATTTCCAGAAAAGTTAGGACGTTGTGTGAAATGTTAATAAAAACAGACTGCAATGATTGGCAAATCATTTAAACCCTTTGTGCAGATGTAGATGTCCACGTCTATGGAACTGCACATTTAAGCATGCAGTTACAGTACTCGATCACTAGATGGCACCCCTGGATCAGTTATTGAATATTCACAAGCAAGTAGAGTTCAAACGCAGTTTAGAATATGGAGAAGTTCACTCCAATCCATGTTTTTCAACAGTTGCATGAATTAAACTCCACAGCTAAGCCTGATGTGCAAACTGGTCAATATCCTTGCCCATAGTATCGACCCAGCAGTTTAAAAAAATGATCTCTTGTGACAGAAAAAATCGTTGCCCTCTGTCGCAACCACTTCAGCCACAGTGAGCCAACGGTATTCCAATTAGTGGTTCAGAAAAATCAGTTTTCTGAAACAAAAAATTCAACATGGTATTGATTCTCTCACATTCTACTGTCAATTACAGTCATCACATACAAAAAATGTGTAGTTTCCTACCGTGGATTTACGTGTAGATTCCTTCACTGACAAATTCAGCGCTTCCTTATATCCAACCAAGTACTGGTGTTGATAGCCAATCACTCAATTATATACTCAGGCTCTTCTGCGTAACTGCACAGTTATAGTTCACGCCCTCGTGAAACTTCCCCGGTAACAATGTATCGATTGGCTCGTTTCTTATCGAATTCCCAAGTGTTTAAACTTTCCACAGTAACTGAAAGACATTAATTGGATATCACTGAGTAAGTGACTTGTACTTGTTCCTTATAAGTGTTGAAATAAGGTTGTGAGCTCAGAAGTCGGAACTGCTAGCTTGCATTGCAGGGTGAATGTTCTGACTGTTTAATCAGCAGTTTATTTCATGAGTATGTGTGCTGGCTTGGGGGACATAATAAACTCTATACTTTATTATGGATAAAAGGCATGTTTTGTGTTTGGAGAGGTTACTGGTGACCACTGAAGTTCAACTGCACTGATATTGATAAATTCATGCTAAACTCAACCAGAAAATCATTAGGTCATATTAAAATTCATGCCTCAAAACTTTATTTGTGTTAA
Source organism: Gymnothorax javanicus (assembly GCA_029692085.1). Classification (NCBI taxonomy): domain Eukaryota; kingdom Metazoa; phylum Chordata; class Actinopteri; order Anguilliformes; family Muraenidae; genus Gymnothorax; species Gymnothorax javanicus. The sequence goes on from CM056196.1 coordinate 86,631,372, forward strand.
ATATATGATTATTTTATGATCTGACAGTGCACTATTTTGAGGGATCTCAGACTTTGGGGAGCCACCTGGATAGCTGTCTAATTTGGCTCATAGCAAGTAGGTAATCTAGAATGCAATGTTCAAGATAAATTACACTTGTGGTCAAGAAGTTTATGATCCCAGAAATGTATAGATTTAAGCCCCAGCAGTTTTTCAATTCTCAGTATTATTTTTTTTTTGCAATTTCAATGTTGAATTTTCATGAAGATGTTTTGTGTTTGCAGCCCCTTTACGCTACCAAAATTATGAAAATAAACTGAAATACGGTGGGAGTCTAAATGCTTCAAGTGTCTAGACTCAGTTCAGCCACTCCTGTCTGTGAAGCTGCAATCTTGAATTACAAAGCTTTAAATAAGGTAACCCCCCAAATAGCTAGATTTGGCTTCTGCGCAAAGGAGTTAAACTCTATATTAAATTGAAAATAGTACAAAGACAACATACCAAATGTTGAAACTGAGAAATTTTATTGTTTTTGAAAAATATCTGCTCATTTCGAATTTGATGCCAGCAAAGCTTTTCAAAAAAGTTGGGACCGAGCCATGTTCACCACTGTGTTAAATGATCTCTTCTTTTGACAACACCCTGTAAGTGTTTTGGAACTGAGAAGACCAATGTTTTGAAAGCAAAATGTCTTCTCATTCTTGCTTGATTTTAGATTTCAGCTTCTCAATACTTTTGCAGACTCTTTTGTCACATTTTTCATTTCATAATGCACCATATTTTTCAACAGGCAACCTATCTGGACTGCAGGAAGGCCAGTTTAGCACCCTTTTACTGCGGATCCATGATGTTGTAACACGCACACAATGTGATGTGGCATTCTCTTGCTGAAATAAGCAAAGCTTAACCAGAAAAAGATGTCTTAATGGCAGTATATGTTGCTCCAAAACCTGTGTATGTTGTTCAGAATTAATGTCTTCACAGATGTGCAACTTACCCATGTCACGTGCACTCATGCACCCCATACTATCATGGATGCAGGCTTTTGAACTGTGCACTGATAAAAAGCCAGATGTTCCCTCGCTTTCTTAACCTAGAGGAGGTGGCATCCTTGAAAATTTCAGACTTTGATTGGTCAGACCACAGGATAGTTTCCCACTCCGTCTCAGGCCATCATAAATGAGCTTAGGCCCAGAGAAGGCAGCAACGTTTCTGGATCTTGATTAATTATGGTTTTTTAACTTTCATTTGTGGATGCAGCAACAAATTGTGCTCACAGAGAATGGTTTTCAGAAGTGTTCCTGAGCCCATGCGTTGATTTCCACTATAGAATCCTGTTTGTTTTTAATGAAGTGGCACCTGAGGGCATGAAGATCACAGCCATTCAATATTAGTTATTGGCCTTGTCCCTTGCATATAGAGATTTCTAAGGATTCTAAGAAAAACTTTATGATATTCAGGGCTCAATCTTCCCACTTTTTGCCACTAGACAGTCGGGCTAGTGACAGAAAAAAAGTCACTAGCCCGCAGAAGATTTTACTAGTCCGACTGAAAAAGACTAGAATATCATGTGAAATTTAATGTCACTGGTATACACTTTATTAAAATGCTTTATTTAAATCAAAAATAATTTAAAATAAATGAAAAACACAAACAGTTTCAATAAAACAAAATTATTTCATACATCTTATGTTTAAAAAAAAAAGTCATCACCTGGATTTAACTGAACAAAATGCTAAAAGCCTTCCATTGGATAATTACCACAGTATTTAATATGTTTCTGCTGGCAACAAGTTCATTAACCCTAGTTGATTCAGTTGGTAGCTTCTCATTTCTTAAACAACCATGTCAGATCATGTATATCTTGTGGTCGCGGAAAAATGTTCTGGTTCAGAAGGGTCAAATTATTGGGCTGCATCAAGCAAAGAAAACAACTGAGAAGATTGCTGGAACTACTAAAATTTGGTTAAGGACTGAGATTATGTCCTATAAATTTAAATTTGGTTAAGAACGATAGCCATCGAAGTTCACAACCCTGCCAAGACAAGGGTCATTCGTGTAATATATTAGTGTAATTGTTCAAGTGGGCAAAAAAGACAAGCATAACATTACTGCAAAGAGTGAGAAAGTGACGTCGTTGATCCAAATGAATCGGCACTTTGACAAAGCGGACGTGTGAAAAACCCATCGCAAACCGTGGAATATCTATATTATCTAGCCCCCTTCACAAAATCCTGAAGAAATATGCTGAAGTAGAAAACGCAGATCTCGGACCTTGCTCACTCACTGTTAAGACATTGTCAGAGATCGAACGAGTGACATTGCCGATTACCAGTAGAAAGTACTTAACTCCGAGGAGCTACCGTGCTTACATTGCGTTTCATGTGTCCGTGAAGGCTGTAGATGATTGGTCGGATATAGCAAGCCAGCTAGCAATGAAGATGGAGCGTTTAATATGCATCTACAGGACCAAGTGCACACAATAAGTAAATCCATTCTGGCGCAGTATTTCAGCAGGAAGCATATCCCCGTGGTCTTAGCTGCATATTTTCATGCACGAGTTAATTTGTATGTGCCTGAAGTACCGCTCCAATAACTCAATATTTCTTTAATTTGTTTAGCAAGTTCGCTTTTAACTGCCGCAGGTGTGTCATCATCATTAAGCAATATGAAGTTAAAGTTGAAGTTCTGAACAGTTCTGTCAAATTATTTCAATTTTGACTGAATATAACGTTACACTTGAAGTCCACGAGCTTAAACGTGTAGCCTCGCTAGCTACGTGCATTCACCCAAGCACATGCCAATGGGCAGAAAAAAAAAGACGCATTCGTAACTAACGTTAGCAATAACGTTAACGTTACTTACACCGAAGAAACGCTAGAAATTATTGAGTACATTTACTGATAATCTTGGGCTAACTCAGGGTTAACTGTTGAAGATTAATATGATGTTCTGAAAAAAATAAACTGATAAATAGCTTAAGTTTTTGGGAAATGTATTTGGGTGGCTTTTTTATATTGTTGGGTGGGTTTAGAATTCATTCTGAGGTGCGCTTCCCGGAAGCATAGTTGTTAAATTAGCAACTTACTTGTTCGTACATACACAGTGGTTCCAACTACGTAAATTAGCACTCGCGCTTTCAGGAGACGCACCCCTGTGATGAGGAAACCACATGACCAATCAGGCGTAAGTAATTAGGAAAAGGCGGCGAGATTTGTTTGAACTTCAGTAAGTTACTAGTATATAGATATTTGCGTATTTTATTTCTATTTTCATAAGTTTTCGTTCATAATTTAAATAATATTAAAGTGGTGGCAAATCATGTTGTTGTTGTTTTGCTTTCTCCGATAACGGCGCTTTAGAACTAGGAAAGGTTTAATTTCTTAATTCTTATCGGTAAATATTACGGCAAAAATACATGAATTTGCAGACATTAACTTTCCTGGAAATAAATATATTGCCAACTGCGCGAAAGAAAATCTGGAGCAAAAATTACTTCTGGCGTTTACACTATACTACAAATATATTGGACGTCATGTTGTCCGACAAAAAAATTTCAACGCTGAACTTATTTGGACATCTTTGCGACGGGGATTTACACTAAGATATGTGTGAAACGGCATGCCAACATGCCTCCTCACTCCCTCTACTTCCCGGTTCAGTGAGCAGGGGCACGTCTACCTGACTTTCGGCTGACACACGGCCAACGGCGCATTGGCGAAAGTGGAACCTTTATCCACGCTGGTACTGTAACTGTCTTTAATATTCGCAGAACCTGTTTGTAGCAACGTTTTGTCTGACATGCAGCTGTCATAGATCCTTTTGTGACCGCTTCCAGTTCGACGGCCGCCATGGGACAACATAACAATCAACGTATTCTAACTTAGACGCAATATTAACGCTACAAAAACCTGAACTATGACAAAATGATGCTACGAACAGGCTCTACGATCAATAAAGATAATTTTTACCTAAAAATTTCATAAACTTCTCGAGGATGAACATGATATAAACAGATAGAAAAACGCGTACACGAAATCTCTGATGAACTTGAAATAGTTGCACCAACGTTTTCAAGAAGTTTCGCTTCGTCGCGCATATGCGCCCCGGCTGACATAGTCCCTTTAAATTGTTGAACAATTTTCCCATGCAGTCTGTCACAGAGCAGTGAAGCCCTCACCATCTTCTGAAAGACTCGGCCTCGCTGAGGTGCTTTTTTCATACCCATTCATGACACTGACCCGTTGCAATTAATCTACTTTGCTTTAAGATGTTTCACCAGGTGCATTTTTTTAACATTATGAAGCATTTCCAATCTTTTGTTGCCCCTGTCCCAACTTTCTTGAGACATGTTGCTGGCATCAACTTCAAAGTGAGCAAATATTTTTCTAAAAACAATAAATTTCTCAGTTTCAACATTTGATATAGTCTTTGAACTATTTTCAATGAAATACAGGTTTAACTGATGTGTAAATCATTGCATTCTGCTTTTATAAACATTTTTCACAGCATCCCAACTTTTCTAGCCTGGAATCCATCCATATCAATCTTTGGTCTCTCCCAATGGTCACTTGCTTATATGTCTGGCCTCAGTCGGTAGACCAGCGTTTGACTTTCAAATATTCGCACAAAATCCATGCGTGATCTGTGATTGGCTCACAGTTGCAAGGGTGCCCCGCCCCTTTAGACAGACTTAAAAATAAATAAAATACCACAGTTCTGCATTCAACGGAAGTCCCACCTCCTGGCTCCTGTTTATACGAGTATTCATCTGAGTGGCAGCAGAGTCTCTGGGCAATGAACGAGCCGGGACTTCCGTTGAATGCGCGAGCTTAGTTGAAGCATATTTGTGGTTTTTTATTATTTTTAGCGAAAAAAACCTCATTTCTAGAGTTCTGAGGATACGAGTGGACAAAGCAGACTCGGATTATACTGGACGATGTGTTGGACGATGGTTTGAAAGTTTGTCAACGGACGTTTTGTGGAGTTTTCCCATTGCTACTGGGTTACCCTATTTGCTTCCAGCAAAAAAGGAATTAGGATAATTTTTCAAAACTCTCCAGTGGCCATAAAGTTGCGCCAGGTGAAGAACAACTTCGTCCGTTCAAGACATCTAATGGTGAGTAATTGATATACAAATTATAGTTTTTGGGAGGAGTATCACTTTAATCTAGCTGATGCAATCATGCCCTTCGAGCTATAGCTAATGCCAATTACAGTGAAATACGTTATGTAATTTTGAGTATTATTTAATTTAGCCTTTATTAAACTGGGGAATCCCACTGATATAAACAAAATGCAGAAATGGCCAAACATTATCCTGTTCAAAACCTAACAACCACTCCAAGAGTAAACGCAAGCAAGCCACAATCTAATTTTTAAGCTCATGTCAAATAACATTCACGAATGCCGTTGCTGGCCAGCTAACTCATATTCAATTGGTGGTTCTCGCCAAAAGATCATCCAATCAGCCAAGAGCAGAAAACATGAATATTCAAATATTCACTTCATTAGTGACGTAAGGGCTAAATGCTGGCTATACGACTGAGGCCAGACTGATATCAGTCAGTGACCGTTGGGAGCGACCAGCACTTGATATGTATGGATTCCAGGCTAAACTTTTCTGGAAATGGGTTTGTATATTATCAAAATATTTTACAATACATTTTCTATTACATCAATCCTGAGGGCCTCCTTACCATCTTATTTGACCTTATAATTATCAAAGACAATCTATCGTCCACAATGTTAACCTTCACTGTTAACTGTGAGCATTTCAGATTTCTTATTTCCAGTTCAAATACAGCACCAGAGATTGCAAAAAAGAGAAAAAAACTGATGAGAAATGAAGTTTCCAAAGTGTGCATTGTAGTATGCAGCAGGAGACTGCAAATATATGGGGACCCAAAGCGCTTTATGTAGTCCAGACCACAGACAGCACGACCTTACCTTCACTTCGGCTTTGTCCTGTAGCAGAGCCTGCTCCTGCTGAAAGGCTGCGATGGTCTCTCCTGCTGTCAGGAGGTCCGCCCGACACGAGGCCAGCGAATCAGTGGTGTCACACAGGTCAGCGTTCTGCTTCCTCAGTGAGCATTCATCACACCGCATCTGAAATAAATGCAAACAAATTAAAGTAGATTTAAAAAATAAATAAATAAATAAAAAACTTTTTACAGAGTAGGTTTACAGGGACGAAGTTATATTGGGATGCTTCTGCACGATGTGTTGGAACCTATTGTTTTGGTAACGGCGGGGTGACATTGTGTTAACAATACTCAAATGGCTGTTCAGTTCAGTGCCTGAGACCGATAACATGGTTCACGGATAGAGGTGTCCATGGCAAGAGAAACAAAGAAACAAAGGAAGAATAAAGAAAGATTGCTGGTCACCGGTGTAACCATCCTTCAATGCCCCTGTGTGTCACACAATGGCTACTGACTTCAGAAAGTCAGACATTTAAGCACTTACTCCAGGAACATCTCCTCGGAATGAACTTTTGAGACAGAAACATTCATTCTTTTGTAGCAATTCATTATTTTTCCAGTGTCTTTATTGTGCCTCTTCAGTGTCGTGCTTCCCTGTATTTCAGTTGCTGCTAGGCCCAAATTTGACGCCTTTTAGATGAGATCCAGCTTTCCGGAACTTCTCCAAACCGGCATCTGTATTTTGCTTGGATATCTGGGATTTTATCCCCCAGTCTAAGAAAAAAAAAAAAAAAAACTCGGACACCAATAGCCCTTTTAAATAGACAGTGAAAAGCCTGTGTTTTTCTTGTCTACCTTCTCAAATCAACCGCAGGAGCCATGGCTAATGAGCTGCGTGGGATGGGAGCAGGGCCAGTGCAGATGAAGAGACTTCACCATGTTGTTGAAACAGCGGGGTTCCATGAGCAGGGGGGTCGAGATGGGGGGTACATTTAACATTACCTTTATGCTTTTCTGAAAACCAGACTCAAAATATCGTTCTAACTGACTCAAAGCAAAACTTATCCATGATTTTGGCTTCAAACCAATATACTATCACACAATGTTTTAGATATAGAACTTATAAATTCTCTTTTCTGTTAATGAACCACTAAGAAAGTGAATTTTGACCATGTCGTTCACACGTACACCAATTAAGCCCATTTCAGCACTGAAAAAAGAAAATGTGTTGGTATTTCTGCATTTCAAAAGAAATGGTTTCTTTCAATGTATAATCATTTGGTGACCATTTAGAGGATATTTAGAATATTCAAAACAATTCCATTATCCCTGGAAACCACCAGCCATTTGACCGTTATATACACAATACCGGGCGTACACTGACCCACTGCACGGCCATTTTGTGGATCATTTGCTGGCCTGGGGTTGGTTCATTTGCTGTAATATCCACACACATTCATCAGGAATCACATTTAAGCAGCCAAATAATTAAAATATTACCGTTTCAATTACGAATAAATGAGTGCCATTTTTTTTAAAGGATTTCAAAGTCAAGCTGCAAAGCGTCCATCTTCTGGGGTAATTCTGAAATAATTTAGCCACACTCAAAATCCACTTATACCATACATCAAGTAATGGCTTTGACCTCAACAGATGAGGCCATTTCAAAGCCAATTTCCTTTGGATTCATCAAGCTTGACCATTTCTGTGCTCATAATAATCCTCAGGCAGGTTGCCTCCATATACCACCTCAGAGGGATGAAGAAGCTAATGCCCCATACAGGAACATAACTGCAAGAACAAAGGAAAGCCTGGCAGCCATGAGCAGAGCAGCCAAAACATTCAAATCCTCTAATCTTTATAACAATAATAATCGTTGCTGTTGTTGTTGTTCTTCTTCTTATTACTATTATGTGACTGCAGAAACTGTTTTATTGATCTAAAGTATATTTTTACATGGCTGATCTGTTTAATCTTAAGCAAAGTGGTAGGATTGCAATACACATTGACAGAATCAATGAGATACTGGAGTTGCAGAAAATGGCATCCTGCGTTCCGCTGTGTTTGAGTTGCTGGGATGTTTCCAGGTTTCGGGGAACTTTAGGAACAAAGTAAACTTCCTGTGAAAAGAGTGCTTGTTTCGTCAAGAGTATCAGTTGTGGATTATTATGCAGTCTTACAGAGGCCATTAAAACAGATCAACCAAAGTGGTTCCTGTTTTGTTATGCTACACACGTAGAATATTTGCAGCAGAAAATTGTTCTCTACCAATTAAAATTTACCGGGGTTTGAATATCATTTCCCCGCCCAATGAAGAGTTTATGGAGGTTTATTATTTGTATTACCTCGTCATTGCATTAAATGATTCTTTTTTATGTTCAAGTACATTTCAAAGCCCGAATGAAAGGCCTGTATCCATGTAAATGCGCTTCATCTCATGTCTGGTTTTAACAGCCCCTTGCATGCCACTTTGCTTCCCCAGAATTAAAAAATTCACAGGTTGTTGGAAGCTTGATAGTCATTATATCATGACTGAGTACATCACATTACGCAAAGATCATCACCATTAAAGACAACCCACCATCAGCTGACAGTTCCAGGCCAACAGATTATTTGGAAGCCATTCCCGTCATTTAACCACAGTCGTAAGTGTCTATGGTTGTATGCTACTGCGGATTTGGTTGGAACCGAGCTCTACGGTCGGATGAAATGAAAATTGAGCTTAATGGCACAAATGCTCAAGGTGGCTTTGGTGTAGGCAGAAGCATGACTGTACTGAGAAGAACCTGATCCTCACTGATCAGAATGGTGGAGGCTCGGTGATGTTGTGGGGATGTTTTTCTTCTAAATGCCCTGGGAACCTTGTTTGGGTATATAGCTCCATGAATTCCACAAAAATACCAGGACAAGTTACATTTAAATCTGGTTGTCTCTGCCAAGAAAATAAAACTGGATCATAGTTTGATTTTGGAGGAGGGGAATGATCCACAACTTACTACATGTCCAGATCAACATGATAATGCTCAACTAAACACAAAATCAAGCCTCTGCCATGGCCATTGCAGTCCCCTGCCTCAAAGCCCACTGAGGCTATGCAGTGAGCTAAAGAACAGAGTGCAGAAAAGAAGACCCGCCAACCTGGATGATCTGAAGAGATTCTGTAAAGAATTGTCCCAAATTCCTGGCTCAGTGCTGTTCAACCTCATTTTGTAAAAGAAGACAGTGCTGTTTTTTTTAACATACATATACATACAGTACACACACTGTATATATTTATATGTATAAGCTAACACATTCCCTTAGTGCTTCTACTTCTTCACAAATCTGGATGAAAAAAATAGTGGAGTTACATTGAAAAGCTTTGAAGTTTTATTTCTAACCCTCCCAACATGCTAATAAGCCAAAAAACTAACTTCTAAAAGCCCAGCATTTCATTAAAACAAGTATGAACCACAAAACAAGCTGCTGTTAACGAAGACAAACAATCAAAGTACCTTTAAATGTGATTCCCCTCAGTATGAACGATTATTGCAAAGCATCCTTTTAATGGCTCCAGAGCCGTTTGATTTATATATGTTCCATGCAGAGAGGAGAGCAGGGTAAAGTTAGTCATGTCATTTCCAGCAAACTTTCATCTTCATTCAAACTTTCATACTTCAGCCGAGGTTCATTCGGTCAACACACTAGGGGTACCTTCACTTCCCCATCCATAAAATGTGCCACTCTGTACATAAAGAGCAATGACCAACACAATTCATGAATTAACTTAGAAGCAAATAACTTGGAATTACTTAGAAGCCAATGTGATGATAATGGTGGACTATGAGCACCAACAGATTTAACAAAGCTGAAACAATCTTGCCCTTAAAGATGATTTGCAACCCCCAAAGCAATTCATTAACTTTAATGACAGATTCTAATATTTAAAAATCAAACAATAAATATAACAAATCTTCTCCTTTCCCATCAGCGTCGTGAATTTAAAAAACCATAAAGGACCTCCTAATGCAGCTAATGTATGCAACTGTGGCTCTGTATTGGAGCTGAAAATCACATCTGACTTGATTGCCCCGATCGATTTCAATAGATACACACCAGGAACTGTCAGCTCAATATGGAACACATTCTGACATGTGCTGACAATGTTCTGGACAAAATCTGCAGACCAAATGTTAACCTCACTCCACAGTACATCATGACAATACAGCCAAATCTGAGAGTGGAAATCGCACTGAGTACATAATTGCGCCTGATCTTTGCCCGTTGGACTCGGTCAGCCTGCTGCAGCGCGGTTTTGGTTTCTGCTGAATTTACTGCTGTGCAGTCTGCAGTGTTTGAGCGTGTTGACAGCAGGGTGAGCCTACCATGTTGGCGTCACTGCTTTGTTTGGTTCTCAAATGTTCCAGCTCCGTCTCCATGTTTTCTGTGTACATCTTCAACTTGTTAAACTGCCGTTGCTGGTCCTGGTTACGAGTGTGCTCCTGCCCCAGCTCTTCTCGCAGACACCGCATGGCTTCTTCCTGCTGCTGGAGCTGAAACACACACACACACACACACACACACACACGCACATGCACACACACACCAAAACAAACACATCTGACCAAAGCAGTCGTCATTGTACACAAGAAAACCTATGTAATGTTCAACCAAAATCACTTTGAAAACAGGCACATTGGTCTATACGGAAACATGTTCACAAATTCTAATCACGTCACCATCATTGAATGTACTGCCAGGAGCATTGTGGTGCCACACCACTGTGTTTGTAAGTGTTTTACCTAAATAAGGCCTGCGGTGTTAATTAGGGTTATTATTAGATAATCCCAGGACTGAAAAAGAGCTAGTCTAAGATCAACACCTAATAAAGGAGTGATATAAAAATTTTATTACAGTGTAGTCAGGATAAATTAAAACTAAGGTCCCAGAGGTGAAACAGCAAGGCAATCACCATCTTCCATCCTCAGAGATTTGTGAAATTAATATAAATGAAGACCCCGCATGCAAAAAAAAAAATATGAATGAATGAATAAATTAATGAATCAATATATAAATCATAGAACGAAAATTTAAAAAAGAAACATGACGTCAGGGATGTAAGAATATTTTTCCACCTCGTGATAGGTTAGAAATCTGTCCTTGCATTAGTTTTCCATTTTTGCCATTTTATGTTCCTTTGGCAGCATACCAGAGCCAAACCCACTGCATATCATTGCAAAAAATAAAATAAATAAATAAAAGAATAAAATAAAACGCGCCAAATAAACTTTATATGATGGTTTCAAAATCTGGAAATATAAATAAAAAAATGAGTAAAATTCTATCTAAAACTACACAAATGCTGTCGGGAGACAACAGTGGCGTATATCCCAAAACTATAGCCCTCTCCTCTTAAAAAAAAGGAATTCATAGCGTTGCCTAGAAGTGACATTACAGGAAAGGATATAAAATCCAGAAAATCAGCAGGGGACCTACTCAAGGCTCCAGAGACATTCACAGCAAATTCTACCCACTTCCTATAAGAACTGCTTGACTTATTGCATTTTTGGAGAAGTCCAGTTTGGCCAAAGGGTGGCACTACAGGAGCCACCAGAGTGTTTGACTTGCGTTTAGAAATTTAGTTTCACCTTATGGTGGCGCTACAGTAATAAAGCCATAAAAATTAATCAGCTTCCTCCTCTATGCGCTAGGAATGTTGGTGGTGGATTTGACAGCTTTGTCGTTAAAACTTTTTGATTTATTGCAATTTTTAAAAATGAAAAGTTTGGCTTGGTGGTGGCGCTATAGCAAAGGTAAGAGGGTGACCAACATTGATAACTGTCCAACTTTACACACCCGAAATAATCACAAGACGTGTGGCATAACTCCCACCAAAACTGTTTTAAAATGTAGAGTTTGACCAAGTGGTGGCGTTACAGAGGTCGTAGAATAACACAAAACAACAGAGTGCTTCCTCTGTGCACCAGTAATGAACAAAATAATTTGATTAACATAAAAACTGTCCTAGTTACTGTGCTAACAAGGATCTGCAGTGGCAGTGGTGTCCAAAGTGAATCCACACAATCCCCAAAAACTTTGTTTTGGGGATAAAATTAATGTCTCCTACTTGTTGTCCTCAGAATTCACAGAGGTAATCTTCATTGTGATGTTCCTATGTCCTATGCTATATACTTCTACAGGCCTCGACTATTGTAGAGTTCCAACAAAAATGGACTCAGTCACACAAGACACCGGTAGCCTCCGGGTCACCTGGACCAGAACGGTGAGATCTAACTAGGAAGTGCATGTCGAATAGCCTCGCAGTTCAGACATACTACACACAGCTTACTGTGTGATAATAACTACAGTCAGTGGGACCAATCAAGTAAAATGAAGATCAATAAGGTTGGAAAAATTTCTGAAACTTTATTTTATAGATTCGGCACATCATTAAAACATTTCTCCCTAATTTGATGGCTTATCCAAAGGTCTGCACCTACAGAAATAATGATGCTATCAGAGAATCAGAAAAGCACACTGAGCCCAGCTCACAGAAATTGATTGGATACATCATTTGACACCTCATGAGAGATTGTAAGCTGCATGGAGTTTAGCTCAGACTTCAGGAACACCCAGCTGGAGTCATTTATATAATGACCTCAGAAACACTGCATCTAAAGTGATCAATAACAGCAACATAGCCTCAAACCAAAGTCTGTATGAATAGCCAAAAATATTAGCATATACACTGCACATGCCTATAATGTATACACACACAATATAGACACTATACATGCAAAGATACCATACAATCTCTGACACAAATTAAAAACTGGATTATGTACATTAACAAACTGTTTATTCATTTGCTGATTATCAATGCAATGCAGAAATGATGTAGACGTTCTGCAGCAGCAGAGGAGCATGCAGTGTTCTGATCTTTTCAGCCATAAACAGGAGGATGAAGCCACGATTAGCTGATGATCACAATATGACAACTGAAGATTGGGAAAAATGGGTTACAGGACTCTGCATCCCTAGATTTTTCGTCTCTGGAATTTTTGTCCCCTAATGATAAAAAAATTTGCCACCATTGTTGACAGACGGATAGACGGACGGACGATGGACAGATCACCGTGATATAAGGGTTAGTGTTAGGGATAGTGGTATAATGCAGGAGGAGGGCAAAGCATTATTGGGGATGAACCATCCAGGAACAAAGAGTCTGGGGACGAAAAGTTCATGGGGACAAGAAGTCCGGGGATGAAGAGTCCTAGAGCCAGAAAAATGCTGCCAGGTCCCTTAAATCTTGATTTGTAGAATGACGTGCAGGTGGCATGCTCAGAATTTAGAGTAAACAGCATGGATCCCTCCTCCGGCCGCGTGTCACTGTCGCACTGGCCGCTGGTGGCACAGTAATGTCTTTAGGAATTATAGTGGGACATGTTAAGTTGCTTAATACCAACCAAGTATCATTTGAATGGCGCATCATTCCCAAGCTGTGTTGCTGACCATGCGTATCCCTATGGCCTATGGAGTATAACGTTACACTTCTCCACATGAATACTTCCAGCAGGATAATGCCCCGTTTCAAAGCATCCAGCACCTGTAGTTGGCTTCATAAACATGACAGTTACGAGGTAACTACAATGACCTGCACAGTCCTCAGATCTCTGTTCAGCGCAGCACCTTAGGGGTGAGATGAAACAGGAGATTCGCGACGTGAACATGTGGTGGAAACGTCTGTGAGATCTCTGGAATGCTATTGAGTCAGTATGGACCAGAATCCCTCAGGAATGTTCCCAGTCTTGTTGAATACACACTGCAAAGACTTCTAGCTGTTCAGGAGGCAAAAGTGGGGCCTCCAATTGGCCCTCACAATATGTTTCGGCTATTTGCCTGGCAGTAGCTCCATAGAGCTGTGCGTTACAGGCCTTACGGGAGCTCTGATGGTATTGATCTTCCAAGCATCAGTATCCTTTTCCCCACTGTGGTCACTGAATTGGAGGAAAGTTCAATACAAAAATGGGCTGCTCATCCAGTTTTCACTAAAGCAATTTGTAATATGGATTTATTTTCACAACCTACAATGCTCACTGCTGCTTTTACTATTTAAAAGCTTTGATTGGCTATCTCGGAGAAGCTTTATCTTTTTAACTGTTCAATACAGTGATTCATTTGAAGGTGGCAATTTTGCTTAAAAAGCATAGTTATGGATGTTATGCATACTTTTCTAGCCAATAAAAATTTATTCTCGGGTTTATCCAACCAATAAAATTATTATCGCTGCTCGCTCATCATGTTGGACCTGAAAATGCATTACGGCGCGTGATTATAATGGGAAGAGTTTAAAATGCTCTTTCTGGAGCTGGAAACCGGATACTTGTCTTCCGCTGAGGGGAACAGAAGCGGTAAATCAGGGAGAGACCTGAAAGCAGACACCCCGCAGGTGAGGGAGCCAGCGGGACAGGAGCAGGTGTCCAGTGGACAGGGTATCAGCAGCAGCAGGGCGCCAGTATCTGGGACGGGTCAGAGTACGGGGGGTGTGTTTGGGGGCAGTTCAGCTCCTGCGATGGGAGCTGCTAAAATGAGTCCCTGATGTGCGCGGCCGCCATTTGGATTCTGTGCAAATCGAAGGGCGCAGGGCAGCGGGACAGACATGGGGCAACAACGTTTCTCCCGTCAATACAGTGAATCCTGTCCTCTGCCACCTGTATGGCTTGTTTTACACAATTACAAAACATCCTCACTGAAACATCGTCGGTTCCCTACGCTCCCTTAATCCCAAATATTCACATCAGACTGATGAACTAATTTATGCTTCCATCACTGATTTCTAAATATCTTAATCTTTTGGAAGACTACTCTCAAATTGCATCCATCTCCATTATCATCAGAAATGTATTTCACTGACACCTGGAATTATTGCTCAAGGTAATCTATATAGTTACTAGAACAACTGCTCTATAAATGTGAGCTCTTCATGCAGCAACAGTATTCATTTCATACTGTAAGTTTCATCTGTGGCCTAAAGAGGAGGCTTGATGAAATGATCTGAAAAGAGCAAAGAAGAAAAGAAACCTCATTTGAGTCTTGGTTTCACACAGGAATAGTAAGAATAGGCAAGTTTTTCAGTTTTGGAAAAGGGACTAAAAGTGAACATCTTCAGCTCAAGTTTCCTCCAATTACATGTCCAGTCTAGAAAGACATTGTTTCCAGTGCAGACAATTGAAAAGAAGGCTGCAAATGAAATGCGCTACTTTGCACAATAATAAAATGCTTGATCACGGTGTTGTTTTTATTTGTTTTGCAGTCTAACTTGTAGGTCAGGAGCTGTCTTGACTCTGGTGCCTGTTATGATGCGACATGCACAGCGCACAGTGAGTGTGTGTCGCTGGGCCGTCCAGACCGAATGGAGCAGGAGAATGATTAGCATCACTGCCATCAGCGGGACTTCAACCAGCTTTGGTCCAATTTCTTGTGCTTTTGAGTTGAAAGGCTTATATTTCAGAACACAGCATATTTAACCAGATTACTCAGAATAAAGAGAAAGAGACCTTGAATTATTCAGTACTCCCAGGTTTCCACTGAAAAGTTCAGGAGAATTTTAATGATTTCAAAGGAACTTGCAAGACCTGGATTAATTAGCCCTCTCCCTTTGTGGCACTAAACCTGACGACAGCAATCCAATCTCATTCCCACAAGTAGAACATTATGAAGTATTACACGCCAGGATCACAGTCAAATAACCTTTCCAGATTCAGCGCTTCAATGTCAGGACAAGATAATTCCCCGTTCGTCGCGTGATATTCGCCGCTAATCAGAATCTGGAATGTTCTAAATGTGTCACGGTGTGTCCTGGAGAGAGAGAGATGGGTGTCGACAGGGGTTTTCGGACAGACCGAATAAATAAACCAACAAGCGGCCCATTCAGGGCCCTTGCCCACGGTTGGCGGACTCCATGAATTATTAACACATGGCGGGATGCACAGCGATGGTCACCTCAGCTAACGGACGGGTGGGGGGGTGCCCCTGGGGATGGGATGGCCGGGCGCTCACCTGTCGCGTGAGGTTGAGGGCCTCGTTTCGGGCGGAGTCGCGCTCCGCCTCCGCTCTCTGTCGCTCCTGCTGCCGGCTGGCCACCTCCAGCTGGGCCTGCTTTACGGCGTCCTTCGCCGCGTCCGAATCCGTCTGCAACTTCTCCGCCGTCACCCTGGACAGGAGGACAGGCACGAGGCAATCAGGCGGTGGCGGCGATCTCCGAGACGAATACGCCGCCGAGCTGTGGAGAAGGCCGCGGTTTCACAACATTCGGACGCCAACCACTACTCGTCTGTGCGGCGAGGAGACTCATCGATCAAGGCAGGGATGCGGAGGCAATTCAGGTAATAAGCCGTTTTTGTCGTTTATCTCACGCTTTCATCATTAAATGTTCAATAAAGCATGAATCCGCATGGAAGAATGGAGGATAGAAATCTCATCAACCCTTCTCCATGCGTACAGTGTATTACAAAGAGGTAATGTGGAGGTTTCTTTACAAACAGAACAGCATCGCTCCACTTCATTAAGTGCCCCAGACAAAGTATTCATTTGATGGATTATCATCAAGGAAAAAAAGTCTGCATTTATTAAGAGTCCTTTCAACTTTTGCCCTTCCTTAATCAAAGCGTCCCCCCAAAAACATCTTTCAAATGAGCGACCAAATTTCCAAATGATGTCCAAAATGGGAATGAATGCACAATATAGAGCAAGTGGTCTTGTGTATAACAGTCAGTGGTATAACATTTTAAATAACCAGGCTACATCATAAAAAGAAAAACCACTGAACATCTTAATGATACTGTGATAGTCGGGTATGTGGAGTTTAGTACAGTGCTGAGCCTGTTAGTGAAGGCTAGTCTGAGGATGGCGATCCATTGCTAAGCAGCAATTTAAGTTCAGATGAGGAAATTATTCCAGTATAAAGAATAAAAACAAATGAGGGGGTCTATGGAGATGTAAATCTCTCAGCGCGCAGGATAATGGGCCATGTGCCGGAGGAATGCCCACACAAAGTCGTGGAAGTATAGCTGTAAAAGGTAATCAATAAAGTGTCTATTTCTGTTCCTGCACAATGGGACCCGGCTGTAGTTGAAAAACAATCAATACAACAAATTATTACAATTTCCACAACTACCAGTGGACATTCTGAGGAGGTGAAAACACATAGTGGTTTCACACAACCGACAAAGTCAAATTGATGTAAAGTAACATGGATAAATACATACTAAATGGCTGCATAGACGTGCCCGGTCTGCTAATGGCATGAGTTTAAAGGGTTATAAATACCCTGAGTGAATAAATGCATTGTACAGGGATCTACAAAGTGGCATCAACAAAAAAAAGGTATGTGTGAAAAGTCCATTTGCGCAGAGGAAACAAGGTAGCGTGATTCTGCTAATATAACATGATACTCGAGGACGTGCCACGGAAAAGCGCCGTGAGGTTAAGTGGCCCTGCGACTCGGATGTGTGCATGGTTAACACTTCGCCAGAAGACTTTCAGTAATGGTAATAAACTGGGATACATAAGGCAGGTTCTACAGCCGCCCAGCACTGTGCCAAATATCTGACTTGTCTTGGCAGTAGGGAGAAATGGGAGGGTGCGTGTGCACGTGTGTGTGTGCGCGCGCGTGTGCATGTGTGTGTGTTTGTGTGTGTGTGTGTGAGAGTGTGTGAGTGTGTGTGCATGTACAAAGGGAGGAACAAAGGGAATGACTCCCAAGGAACAGATGAAAATCATTTTGTATTCAGCTAAGGTTAATAATCATAGCTGCCAAGGTTTCGAAACACAAAAACACGCCCAGGATTCCCCTTACAAAATCCAGGAAGACCTTAACTAATCCTGATGGATTGCTAACGTCACAGCCCTCCTAAAACACTGCTTTAAAAATTCATTTTGATTATTTATGTGCCACTACTGACAAAAGTTGGGATCAGAGGACTAATTTATTTGTACATTACAGTACATGGAATCACCAATTTGAATAAACCGCTTATTAAAAACTTCAGAAGCAAGCTGCAGCCTAATTCTCCCCCCAAAATAATAATAATGTTCACATCTTACAGCAGCTTACATGCATAAATGCTCTTGAAATCAGTCATTGTATGATATTCCTGAAGAAACATGAGTGAGTTATTTCCCTCCCTAAAACATCAGAATACAGCAAAATAAAGGCTGAGGTACATACTTCTTTTTTTGCCAAACAAAGGCTAAGGTACATATTTATAGCCATATATATTTTTTCATGGATATTAACGATTTCAGCCTTTTCTTTGCGGAGAATATCACTCAGAATTGATTAGAAATGAATAAATGTCTGGATGGAGCGGGAGCTGGTGGAACAGAATGAACGGAGAGTGGAATGGCGGGCAGCGGGGAGCGTAATGGGGAGCGTAGTGTAGCGTAGCGCAGCGCTGCTCTTACCTGAGCTGAGCAGCCTCCTCCTGGCTGGTGCGAACCCTCTCCTCCGCGTTTCGGAGCTGAGCCTGGGTGGAGCGGATGCTCTGCTCCTGCCGGGCGGCCTCGGCCGTCCGCTCCCTCAGCTGCTCCCGCACCGCGCTCAGGCTGGACTCCAGGAGCAGGGCCTGCTCCCCCTGCCCCGCACGCTCCTGAGCTGCAGTCACACGGAGGATGCAACCTATTCACCACGCCCCGTCACCACCCGCACCGCATGCCGGCCAGCAAGGTGAAGAGCCGCATTACAGGACAACAACTCGTATGAAATGCCCAGCTGTGACATTATATCGATTATTTAAAGATATAATGCTGTTTACACCTGTGGAAGCTTCACTAAGCTATATGCAAAACATTACAGATTTATGCGATCGCAAATCAAGACACCCCTGTACAAAACGTGGATAACAGTCATTATGGTACCTGAAACAATACCCAAATTCAAAAGAGGATGGAAAACCAAAACAAACACAAACAAAAAAAGAAGAATTAAAGCAAACTCCACAGCCTTTCTTTGGGATTTCAGTGAAATACAGAAATTATGCACAACAGCTTATGTGCACATGCCACCAATAACATGCCTGGAATGACCACAGGCTGCAACAAAATGGTGGCCAATAAAGGAGGATAAAAAGCGCATTATTTTCTAGAGGGTGACACTTTCTGAAATGATGAAAATACTGTATCACAGACTGCATGACAGACACAAAATTAACCTTACACAAAAGGATTCATTAGCATTAGTAAGACTTTCCCATAAAAAAACAAATACACAACCACACACACATGTATTTATGCATATTCCATGACTGTCCTATGTCCACAGGAAGGAAAAAAGCCTTTTGTTGTAAGACACAAAAGAACATTACAGTTATCCATCAATAGATGGCACTCTTTACATTGAACGCAGCCCTACAGCGACGGCGCACATCGCATTCAAAGCAAAGCGTTTTCACTTTATTTAACATGAAATAAAATCCTCATGTTTTGCGCTTGGTACATTCAGTGTATAGAATGTGTATATAAAGGATATGCCTTTGGCGCCCATATTGAAATAGCATCACATTTTTATGTGCATGATTTTAAGTGAGAGACAATTTGTTATAACAGGAACATTAAAGCAGAACCTCTGCCATCCTCATCCCATTTCAGCTTGGAGCAAATTTCTTCCGGAAACCATTTTTTTTTCCGTCACCGAGATGTTTGCATGAATGTAGTATGCTAAACTGGCGCAAGTAAAGCAGGCTCGGTTTGGTTTTTTTGAATAGCAAGTCCGGTACAAAGGTTGTGTATTACTGTGGGGTTTTTAGTGCCATTTGAGGTGCCGGTGGAGGTGAGGGAGGGAGGTGTGGAGGGGGCAGCGGGGGAGGTAGAAAAAATGAATAGTAAAAAAGCAGGGAAGGACATGATTAATTTATGGCATAGCCGTAACCAAACTGTTTAAATTGGAGCCGCAGGAAACGGCTGAGCATACCCCAATCACTAAATATTTAACAATGCACAGGCATCGTCTCACAGCCCAACTTAACTGCTTTATAGCTCCTCAAGGTGAAGTATAGAGAGAAATCTAAATAATCAATAAAAAAATAGTTAAAATGCAACTTTTTCTAAAAATTCGCATTGAAGGCCAACATTCAATATAACCCCTTGAATACTGCACATCTGGGGAATGGAGTCAGGTGGTTAATTAACAGCAAGTACGCATTCGAAACAAATAACTGACAGCCCAGCACAGACAAGTAAAGGCCACGCAGCTTATAGCGATGGAATAATAATTTTTAATACAGGAAGCTGTCTCACATGACAGTGTCACCTTTAGGAAGCACAATAGAGAAAAGCCAGGAATGAAAAGGATAATTTGGCGTAGGCGTTATAGCCCATTTACACGTTTCAGACGTAGCCACGGCAGAGCCGTGCTGTTCAAGAGCGCTCGCTCGCGCTGGAAAGCGCCCCGTATGGTCGGGGGCACGGGATCAACTCCGGAGGAGTCCGGGGGGCTTTTAAATTCAGTGTCTCTGTGGGTAGTGGAGTGCACGAGCAAACGGGGGTTAAAAATTGCATCAAATAAAGTTTACCTTTGCCTCGGATTTGAGCCGGAGCTGATTCCAAGCCAGAGGCAGTCGCAACTGCTACTTTATTTACAATCCCTTTGGCAGACTTACAACGGCCCCGGGCTATAACACAGTGCACCTAATGCTCAAACTGGCAGCTAATCTTATGTCAAACATACTCCTTTGATATAAAGTGATCAATAGATTCTTGTAAAGAAGTAATTTCTCTGATGTTTCCACCTTGATTTTCTTTTATTATAATACATCACACACAAACACATCAGCGTGTACGTATGGATGCATGTCCGTGTTCGAGCGGCTGTGCTTGTAGAGTCTTCACAGAGGCCATATGGACCAATAAACATATACAACGCTGAAATTGTGTGTTTATGTTTCCTGTTCTCAGAGATTTCAGATCAATATCCCATGTAATACAATTATCTGCAATGATCTAGATCTATTGGAAAGGAGTTTGCTGTCAGACCACTAGGGGTTTCAAGATAGAATCATACATCAAACAATATGACCGTCTTTGCAATTAATAATTTCACAGATTTGGGGTGACGCTGAACAACATTAGATCATCTTCATTTGGAGTGGAGCAAGAAATATTGCGGAAAATGCCAGATCTACGCACCTTGCCAATCAAACAAAAAAAAAAAAAAACAACATTCATAATGACCTTTGAATTTTAATTCTGAATTCAGTTCTGAATATTAAATGCAGAAAAAAGTGCAAATTAAACATAAAATCTTAAAATGGACCGCTTAGAAGGTTTTGTTCTCTCAATTTACACGGATATTTTAAGTTCAATAAAAATACAATTAAATATAAGAATTAAATTGCATCTACACACTGTGGCACCAGGAAGATTACATATTAAGTTAGCATGGTCAATTCAGACCATTCCTTCCCCTCCCTCTTTACTGCGGGAAGTGGTAATATTTCTGATCTCCGTCCGCAGCACCCTGCTTTGCATATTCATTGAGGAGCATGAATCATGCGCAATCTTTTTAATGGTTTAGCTTTCAACAGCCATGACATAAACTACCTATTTTTCACCTTTTTAGCATTAGTAACATTTGCATTTAAACGCTTTACTGTAGAAATGATGTGCTTAGGATTCTCTAATTAGAATGCAATGTATCATTTGCGGCAGGTCCTCCTGTCTGAACGCGCAGTGTGGCTGCAGCGCCCAACAGCTCCATAAATCATGTCAAAGCCAGCCAATAAGAATCATTCCTTTTCACAGAAATAGCTTTGCGTTCTTATAGAAAGTTACACTCCAGTACACATTATCAGCTTGCCTATTACCACTAATTTAAACCTCCGCAAACCACAAACAAAGATGAGCAGAGTCCAGCTATGCCCATAGAAAATGGTCCACGAATGTCATGAATGCTACCAATGCTTATTGTTATTACAGCAATAATACTGAAGCATTACACAGGCAAATCACTAAACATTTGCAGATCAAGGACTAGCATTTCTGGAATCCATGAGCAAAGTCTAAACACTGAATGCGAATTCTCTGAACAATATTGTCTAAATGGATTGAGTTATGTCTCCATAAGCAAAATTAATTTTTCTACTCTTTTTTCAACCTTTGAAGAAACTAGTGGGAATGATAGATATTCTCAGGCCTACACAACAAACAGCGACCGGCAGTGTTCACACTGAGCTGGCAAATAGATAAGTTAGCTTCAGAACCTGACATATCTGGACTGAGCAGGGGCAATTGTTCAGAGAAACAGCTTATACTTTCACCTGTGTTATTCAATGCAAAAAGAACCATTTCAACAGTGTATGTTCTTGCCATTGAAAGTTGCCCAGCAGTCACGCCTGAATGGCTATGATTTCTGATTTCTTAACATATATATTTATATGTATGTGAGTGTGTGTGTGTCTTGTCACAATACTGGAGAGATTTCAGGGATAGTTGTTGTTCATTGTTTTCTTATCAGCAGATAATGATTGAAGCATTTGATTCATGTTCATTTTGTTAAGCACGTTAGAGTTATAGTGAAGATAAAACTACCACTTGAACCCAAGTAGGTTTTTCTCATTATATTAATTAAAATGATTTTTTGCTCAAACAAGGACACCAAAATGTGACATCAAAAATAAGTTTTTAACAAAAAGGATGTGGGAAATTAAAATTAGGAAGTATCATGTTCATTTGCCTATAAGTTATTTACTCACAGTCCAGTGAATAAATTCCACTTTGTTGCAAAACTTTTCTGCTGAGAACATAGGACGATATCAGACTGAAATTATAGGGTTATGGTCGTTGCCCAACATGTACATTGTGCTAACGACTGTTACCATGGCTGGCAGGTCTTGAGTGAGCGGCGCTGCTCTAATGCACTGCTACTCACTAAAGAACTGATCTTCCTTACGCTGATAAACCAATATTTAACCGCTAAATTCCGTCGATTTTGAAAAATATTAACTGAAATACTAAAAATCATGTCGTATCCGGTAAATTACGACCGTTACCAAAGACAAATTTAGATTTTTTACTCTTTGATTATAAGCATCAATTTATTGATTTTTCATGTCCTATGGAATGACTCTGTGCACACACTTTATCGGTAATCAAAGTTTTTCCATGCGGTGTTCTGAGTCGGTTGATTTCCGCAATCATATCTTTCATGTCCACAATTCTGTATGTAGCAACGACTGTTAAGTGAACAGGGAATTACGACAAACATTGCCTGAATCCATCCTTACTCATATTCATTGTTCAGCAATTGGCCATTCTCCCGCAAGGTAAGAAGTTACTGACTGTTATTTTCATGACTTCTCTGTATAATTTGCGTTATTAATTACATATTTTAGGATTATAGCACGATTTCTTACCATGCAGAGACGGATTCATTCGCACCCGTTTCTTGTCCACCATAATCCATCATGATGTAAGGTATGCTTCAGAATAACGTTGTCTCATAAACTATCGAATGAATTAATTGTACTGTGGACGTTGCCCATAAGCAGTGATGACGACTTTTGAAATTTAATATGAATCGGTGTTTTCTTGCTTGTTTCACATTTCACCGTCATACTTTTGTTATCCAGTATCGTCAAAGGACACACACATCCTTTTGGGCAGTTTTTGGGTAGAATAGACCATAGCCTATCAAAAGAAGGGGTATGTGTATCTTCAAAAATATATGTGCTTATTTTATAATAAGACAGACCTAACTATTCATCTTTTAAACATATTAGGCCCGGGCCACACTGCCTGCAGTAGCGATGCGGATTCCGCAAGCCGAGCGATGCAACCGCTTACCGCTTGCAACTCGGTTACACTGCCTGCGTATCTGCAGCGGCAGGTCTGCCGTGGGCTCCTCCTTCCAACTCTGTCTCTGCACGACTTTGCCCAAGAAACTACGATAAAATAATATAGTATTTCGTCTCATGTCGCTATAGCCTACATGTGATTTATATTTTGTATTGACAGTAGGGGAAGCATGCTTGAGCGTTATGAATCATACAAACAATTTAATTACACGATCATATTAAAATACACAGCAAACCCTTCTGAATTGGTCTTGCTCTTTCCGAAGGTAATTTCGGGGTAGGGGGAGGGTGTCGGGATGTGGAATGTGCTTTCAAAAGCGATCTAATTTACATTAGTCGAGGCTGAAACCATTCGTATAGGCCAGGCGCCGAACGACCGTAAAAGGAACAGTTCAGACAATTCAGAGACTGGATGATGTGCTGTACGTTCGTTTAGCCACTGTATCCAGTTTAGTTCTTTTTTTTCCCTCTTTACTAGTGGAAACAGTCACCTGAACTGTTGCTGACACAAGTGGGGGTCGTATGTAGGTTCAGCAATCGCGTGGGTGTCATGGCCAGAGTGAGAGATACGGAAAAGTACTGCTCTGATACTCTTTAATCATCATTGATGATTCATCAAAATAATAAGCTATGTTCATTGGCTTGGCTCCGCAATTAATGGCATATTCCCGCAAAATACGTTGATACCTCCCCCATCTAAACATCGAAATCCAAAATAAAACGAGCAACATCGTATTAAAGCTTTCAAAAATAAGTTAGGAATGACTAAATACTTCTCCATATATCCCCTTTAATGACAGCAGCTTACAATGAAAGTCGCGAATTTCCCACTACATGTTTCAATATTTCACGAAGCATTGCTGAATTGAGCAGAAGGGATTATGTCCATACAAACAGATTTTTAATATCATAAAGATGCCGGAAGTGTTGTTACATTTTTTGTTTGTCAACTTCCTGCTTGTAACAGACACGCATCCTCGGCAATATAGCGAAATGCATGCATTTATGGCGATATGACTGTTTTCTGACAGTCATTTTCACCTCTGCTTTGCCCTTTTCCGCATGCGTAGCGCAGAAAAATTCGGCAAGAGTCCGAATCTATATTTTCCGCATGGTAGCAGTACGGATTTTCCGTGCGTGAGTCGCGCAGCTTCGGCATGCAGTGTGGCCGCTCTCATTGAATAACATGGGAGCCGAAAGGAAAATACGCATGCAGTATCAGCACCGCCACCGCAGGCAGTGTGGCCCGGGCCTTACTTATAACACTCCAGCACATATTAAAACACTGACAGTGCCAGCCTTGTCATTAGTTTGACTGAAAGCCTGTCAATTGCACAGAATCACTATATTATCAAAATTCTATGCATTGTCAGTGCAAAACATGTAGGACTACGCAAACCTCTTTACCTCAGAAAGTAAGGAAATACTACATAATATATGACTCTGTTAACCCCTTTGCTCAGAATACAAATACTGCCAATTTTTTCCTGTTTTCCTGATTTAGGCTTTATAACTCAGTAATTGTGTCACAGAGACTCTGAAAAATTATTCCAGTGAAGTAAGACATCTGGAATTTCAATTACAAGATTATTTAGGAATTAAATTTTTGAATTTACGGACGCAGGCGTCTATATCTGCACAAAGGGGTCAATCACACTGGATAGGTTACATTCATTGACATTCACCAACCACAAAAGCAGCTCTCAAGGTTTAAGGGTCTTACTTATGTTATTTCACTTCTCTTTTAGTCTGATGTAGAACACCTGAGCATTTCAATAAAATATTCTGCACTGAAGGCCCCTATTATCATTAGTGGCTTAAGACTGTGAAACCTATATGAATGTCTACTTTTCATGACTGAAAGCTTAAACCTCGGGTACCTAAGACCATTTTCTATTAGATTGCCACTAATAACTAATTGTCGGAAGCAAAATATTCAGGGTTTGATTTACAAACTGAAACTTAAGGAAAGCCTCTAGTGCCAACTTTCTTCTTGCAATTGTCAATATTTTTATGTGCAGTAGGTCAACAAGGTAGACATGCACAAACACATAAGTATTTTCAACATGACAGTCAAACTCAGTTACGGAAGCTAGATTATAGTTTTTGGGTGATATTAACATGCATCCCATATCACCATTTGTGTCACCCTATAAAGGTTTTGAGACTCTGTGTACATACTGAAACAGACATGGCTGGAGGTATTGTTAAAATCATCAATTTGGAAAAAAGTAAATAAAATGAATCTGAATCATTTTACTGTTCTAAACTGGGCCATTGACATTGGTGGAAAAGGCTAGCAATGTTATCAGGTTCCTGCCAAAAGCAGGCACAAAAAAAACTGCACTTTAATAAAACAGCAGCAGACAGACAAGGCAATAGTGACCTATTTAATAAGAAAATGTTCCATCAGTGATGGCAGTAGACGATGAGATTTATTGCTCTCCATATCAAAGCCCACTGCTTAGCTTATTCGATTCCACCATGTGCTAGTGCGACCACAGCTGAGCCCTAGAAATAAGAGTAAGTCGGTGAGTCATGATAAATCTTTACAATTAGTGATCGTGACAAATACAAGAAAATGCATTGTGTCTGGAGACATTAATCAGATAGAAAATTAAATAAAGAAAATCCCAAAATCCAATAAAGCGCAGGAGCATAAAACACACAAACAATTTCTGCTAGTTATGACAGGCAGAAAGAAAAAAAAATGCAGATCTATTTGATTTTGATGCTTAGACAAAATGGCTTTCCTTCATTTTCATAACATTTAATTTCATTTTTAAATCTGATAAAACCATACCTTGCCTCGACTTTAACACATAAGCCTACAACCTGAAATTTGAACACCTTTGCCGCAGCTTTATCGGTGTTTAGAGAGCAGGCCGCAGCTCTGAGGCGAGGCCTCACGTTCGACAGATAGTTGACATGACGTGCTGCAGAATGAGATCACAAACGTCTCTCTGAGGACAAATGGGGGGGGGGAACGGCTGACTTCTGACAATTAAAGCACTCGGAGCGGAGGGCCGTCTGCGGCGGAGGTGGGCTCCCGCCGTGCCAGCGGATGCGCCGGTTAATTCTTAATGAGACCGTTCAGCATGTGTAACCGTATCGTCAGCGGCGAATAACAAAGGCCTCCGCTGCTGCAGATGATGAGATCTCCGCACGGCTCCCACCACCGGGCTGGGCCAGTCATTACCAGACACGGGCCCAGCATCACACGCGCGCCGCGCCTCCTCATCATTAGGGCGAGGCTCACTTCCTGCGCTCCCGAGGTGGGCCAAAGCCGTTACAGCCTGGCACCTGTTCCATCGCCAATCGAGGGCAACAGGAAATCGAGGAGGAATAGGAGGAAAATAAACCCAAAATGAGGCCCTCGCAATATGAAATGAGTCCAAAAATGAGCCACGCATGGGGCCCCTCGTCAAGCACGAATGTAAACCAGGGAGGATGATAACGGCGAAGCCACTGTCGCCCGTTTCCTTTCCGCAGGTAGTAATCGCGCCTTTTTGAGGGGAGGCATCATTTTCCATGATTTCTTTGTGCTTTTCAAACTGACGTGAAGGAGAGAGCCGGCATGTGATTTGCGAAACGCCTCCCAAGAGGGGCCTGAATACATCCCGGGATACGGCTCATTCAGGGGCTGGGGCGCCCTCCTCTCACTTAATTAAAAACTGATATGAATAATTCCTCAGGGACATCTGTCGGAGGGGCCAACCTAAATCAGGAACTCCCCAAAAATGAAAACCGAGAAATATCCGGAATTTCTTGGAAGGTTTCACAAGGATGTGCGTATCTTCTTGCCAGGAAATGCATAATGAGTATTTTGTCGATAAGTCAAATTTATGGTGCAAAGGTGACGGCAGCTCGAAGCTACGCTAGCCCAATGACGGTCATAAGCATAACCATATTTGCCCGTAAGGAATACAAATGCTAACGCGAAACAATGGATTTTAGGTTTTAAATATTTATCGAGTGGTTCAGTGCCACCTCAAGGAGGTGACCTTCCAAAAGTGAGGGACGGTGGTAGCGGTGACTTTTGACAGTGTGTACACATGAAGCATGGCGTGGCTTGCTGTGTTGTTTTCAGAATCCTGTCTCGCTCACTCCTGGGGCCTGACTCTCCGGTCTTCCTCAGCATTTTGAGTACATTACGGCGGGTACAATCATGGAACTTCATTGCTAAGGCACTAATGAGGCTTAGCTTTTTGCTTCATAAAGTTCGAAAGGTGGAGATCAACAACTCCACCTGCTGCGTCTTAATGCTAAAATAATTCACTCATGTCTTTCCTGTACACTTAAAATGAAGGTGATGCACTAACACAAAAAAGGAATATGGATAAAAAGGCATCAGCATATAAATATGCATCTCTCACATTATAATGCAATTTTATGGATTTGTACTTACATGTGTAAAAAAAAAAAAAACTAATACAACTTACATGATTTTTGGGCTTTTTCAGTCAGCACACATCTAGTCACTGCACATTATAATGCATTCAGGCAGGAAATCTAATTTCTTATATGCACATGTCTAACTCTCGAACACTCTGAAAACATATTTAAAACATGCACTTATGATATAAATCCCATCTCATAAGTCCAACTTCAGATGTTTTTATTTGCTCATTTCATTCCTCGCTGCAGTCCTATCAAATGTAATATTTATGTTGTCCACAGAAAGCATAATGATTTATTCATCAAACATATTAGTGCTCAGTGCAACAGCTTGCAAAACAATCTGTACCGGCCATTCTCATTTTAATTCATTTCCTTTAATGAATAAAAGCCAGTGTCTCCAGGACTGAACAATACTGCAACAAACAAAGACTTGCAGTACAATATATGGACCAAAGACGGATGAAAGCATATATATTTATAATGTTCAAGCCGCTGGTTATACGCTGCTTATGGTAAATATTTAAAAAATGTGGTAGTTACCCAGGGAGTCAACAGAATCTGGATGACTGTACATTCATATTTGACAGACATAGAAGAGGACTGCAGACTCGAGAGTGCAGATGTACTATAAAATTTTATAAACAGAATGTACTCTAAGCTTCACTGTAAATACCTTGACTTCGTAGTACTAATCACCATCACACTACCGAACAATTCTATTCAAAGTAGAGATGTAATTAATGTAGAAGGGTGGTATCATAGCACAGCATCTGACGTGTCCCAGTAATCGTCATGCAAGTTTGTGAACACAGTTCAAATGCACATAAACTATATCACAGGCATATAAACAAATAAGCAAAATTTTTGTCAGCAATAAACCACCAATTACATCTCTACAGGATACGTTCAGACAAAACGTTTAAACATAATTGAAAATATTCAAAACATAGGACTAGACTGTAAACTCCAATACTCCAATTCCTAATGGCATTTAGTGAAACCAAAAGCCGCAATAAAAAGACATCGACAAGGAACCAACGGATTACGTATAAACATAACATTTATATGTACCACATGCTGCTGGCCAAGGAATGTAGAAAGGAAAAAAAAAAAAAAAATCAGCTGACGTGACCATGTTTGGAGTAAATGCGCAGGCTGGTCAGGCCTTAATAATGACACAAATGAGTGGTATAAAGCAGAGGGGGCCTTACCTGTCTCTCTGTGCTGCTTGTGCAAGTCATGTAGCTCCTGGTTAAGCTGCTTTATTTCGCTCCTCAAAGCCTGGTTCTCCTGCTGCTTGTGGCGTTTGTCCTTGTGGGCGCTGCGCAGATCTGCTCTCAGGTCCTCCACGGTGCGCTCCAGGAGCTCCAGCTGCCGCGCCGAGCCTTTGATGGCCTCCCGCGCCTGCAGGAGGTCAGCCTCCGACTTCTTCAGAAGGTCATCCCTTTTCCCCACCGCCTGACAAGGGCCACAAATAAGAGGAGCCATTCAAGTGCGCCCAGACAGTCACAGCGCTGTGCAGAGAGAGGCCACGTATCACTCAGAAAAAAACCATAGTGACAAAATAATGATGTGTGAGCGTGTGTACATTTGTATGTACGAGCACACCATGTAAGCATGTACGCCGCGGTACGTTTGCAGATGTTTTTGGAAACTTTCTTGTCTACAACTTCACTGTCAAATAACTAAAACATATGCATTCTTTTCAGCTTTTAACCATGGTATGATTCAAACTTCACACAGGCAGTATTTTAACCCCTTATTCTGTTTGTGCATTCAGGCTAAACTCCTGTTGAATATGAATAGGCATTTTCCCAGTTGGTAATTTCAGATACCATTTCATTTAAACAAATTCCTTTGTGCAAAATCATGAGCTAAATTGTCAAAAATAGCCTCTATTAGATTCATGTCTGGGAAGGAGTGCAGCAAACCCAAAAAAAGCGGTCTCCAATGAGAGGCACTGGAGTACCTCTGCTCGCCATAAACGGCTGGCTTCTCTTGGCACAGCTCCGCACCTCAATTCTTTATCGTGTTCAATCATGTCCCCCCTAATTTCAATATTTAGTATCCTTTCATGTCTTAATTGCTGTAAATTGCATTCACTTGGCATGATTTCTTGAAATTAATCCCTGAGTAATTTGTTTCTGTCAAGCAATCAAAGCCTTGGAGAATAATGGTAAATGTTATTACAGATCTACACTGAAATGCCTGTCTATGTATTTAGCTTAAGCCTTTAATTATTCCTGCTGCTCAGTTTCAGTTAAAAAGTCATTAGCTCTTTGGAGCGATTTAACCTACTGAAAGCCAGAGTGTATTCGGTTGCACTGGCAACATAACAAATGGTCGACTCGAAGATTTTTCACTGAATATATTAAACAGAGTGCAAGTATGAAGCAAAAACACCAACATTTCTTGGGGCTAGGGAGAGAAAGCAGAACTGAGAGAAAGCACAGGAACATTATTACAAATGCTAAATATTCACAAGCTCACTGAAAACTTTTGAACCCTTAAAAGCTTAACAGGTCATTTGTCTCCATACATGTATGACCGCGATCGTAAATGGGATGAGGAGAATGTATGCACCTGGGACAGGAAGAATACGAGGAGAC
This sequence comes from Gymnothorax javanicus, assembly GCA_029692085.1. NCBI lineage: Eukaryota > Metazoa > Chordata > Actinopteri > Anguilliformes > Muraenidae > Gymnothorax > Gymnothorax javanicus. The sequence goes on from CM056196.1 coordinate 86,662,113, forward strand.
ACAAAGAAAACACTGTGAGTTTGAGTACTCACAGAAGACAGATGTTGAACAAATGGCCATGAGACACTCTTACAAACACGGCCTTGAAGAGCAGTAATTACTATCAAATACAGCCCTTTCCAATGCTCTGAGCATGATCAATACTCAATATTGTATCTTGGGTTGCAAACATACCTCATTAATTAATGAGCGGCTTTTCAAAATGCAAGATCTTTAAAGGGCTTTTTTTCACCCTGAGGACACTTCCCTGAACATCAAACATAGAAAAAATGAAGTCTTTGAGCACGATCTATTGTCTTAGCACATTACTTTCTCTGAGATGATGCATTTCCCTCATTCGCCTACGAGAGAAATCAATGTAAGGCGAGGAAGAGACCCGCGTGAAGGTCTATTGAGAGGCAGAATAAGGTGGAGGAAGTTAGGTGCTGGAGCTACCTGCTCTCTCTCCGCGCTGCTCTTCCTGGCGTCGCTCAGGTCTGCCTCCAGCTGAGCCACTTCCTGTTCCAGCTGTGCGACCATGGCCTTGTGGGCCTGCTGGGCCGAGGCGGAGTCCAGGTGCAGGGACTGCAGTGCATGCTCCAGGGCCTGGCTCTCCTGCGTGCGTTTCTGCACCTCCTCCTGCAGCTGCTGGATGGTGCGTTCGCGCTCCGCGGCGTGCGCCTGCTGCTCGCACAGCTGTGCTTTCACTGAGTCCAGATCCTGCAGGGACCAACGCTTACATCTCTAATTCAGAATTAAACATTCAAGACCATCAGCTGCAGTCATGATGGACAATTAGAAAGAACAGCTGAAGAGAGACCTGTTAAAACTCTCACGCGTGGACCTTCATGAACGTAAACATCTGATAACCGCCGTCCTCTATTCAACGCAAGCATATCAATATTTGTAAACATTTTTATGATCTTAATTTTCATGACACAACAGTATTCATTTTTTGATTGCACCGTCTTGAAGCTCTGGTTAAGATGGAGCTCTGAAGAATAATGTGAGCTACAAGACAAAGTCCCTCCCTCAAAGATCTTCGGTAGAACCCCAGCTGCAATGACACAGGACTGCTCTGAGTACAGACCACCCCACGTGTCACTTCCCAGCCAGTACCAATCTCTTTCATTGCCAAGTACTGGTGCAGTCAGTTAAGAGTGTTAAGATGACTGTCTTACTTTTTTACAGCAAATGAACAATCTAACCTTTTGCCATACTCATTTATTGGGAGATTGAAGCTAATTTTCAGGATAACTGTCATTACTTCCGACTTCTGCTGGTCCAAAATAATAGCACAAACGAGCCTTGACAACTATTTAATACAGCTGAGCCAGAATTTTATGCTCCACGAAAAACCAAGCTTGAACTAAAATACAAAATAACCAAGCTTGAACCAGGATGCCAGAAACAACATCCATAAAAACTTCCATTTGGCTATAAAAAAAATTGCACCTTGAAGCATTAACTTCTCTCAAAACACCATATTTCAATGATTATTTGAGAAGCCAACTCATACATACACATTCACTATTTTATGTGGCGATATATGTCTCTGTCCTCCTTTCCATCATTGCTTACTGCAGTCAAGTACATACCAGTAATTAAAAATACAGTACAAACTGAAGAATAAATAATAGATTAATTTTGATATTTTAGAATTTCTAGTGGCACGTCATTATCAGATAAATATCCAGGGAACACCATAATTCATTGAGCAGTAACACATTTTTTATTTTGGTTCTGCATTCTAGCTCTTCGAGTTTGGAAGGACACGACCACAATCAGGCTGAAGCGCAGACTGTCAGCTATAAATTGAGGGTATTTTCATCCACAACAAATGTGTTGTTTAGACATGAAAGCACCTTTTGTACATAGTCCCCCCATTTTTGGGAGCACAAAAAATATTGGACAGTTTAAGACTGTGGAATAAAGTACTCATTTTTAACATTTGTTCCCATATCTTTTGCATGCAATGCTAGCTTGAAGTCTGTGATGCATGTTCAGCACCAGATGCTGAACATCTTCCTCGGTGATGCTCTGCCAGACCTGAGTTGCAGCCATAGTTTTTGATTTTTTGAGGATTTTTTTTGCCTTTATTCTAATCTTCAGCATGTAAAATGCATGCAAAAATAGATTCTGATCCGGATTCAGATTGACTAACCAAAACAATAAATATTGTGCCATGGTCCAATGAATAATGGTGCTCAGTGTGTTTCTTATTGGACTTGCTAATGTATCCTGGCCTCAACTGATACACCTACTGATGTACATGAAAATAAAAATAACCGCAAGCTAAAAATAACTTTGCTTTACTACAGACCTGTGCCTGGATTGTGAGACGGTTGATCTGGAGAATATGAGATCTGAACAAAACACGACATTGATCATTTGGTCAAATACATTTTCAATCTGTAGCAGCTGCCATCCTCATAAACCAGGCTTCATATTATCATGTTGCATCGGCACATTTCATTTTTGAAGTTAACTTGGCTGAAAGGAATGGCTTGAGAGAGCCCAATTGTTGCAGTATTGTGAAATAATAGTAAGTTGTATATTAACATCAGTTATCGCAAGCCCTAGTCACTGATTTATGGCTTGCTTTGCATCAATGCAATGTACAAATGAGGCAAAGAACTTGTACTCGGTGGAAAATGTTTATTAGCATGTTGCACCACAGGGCATGGAAGACTGCTTGTAACCCCATAAGCAAGAAAAAATATGGTCAGAATGAAGTAACATGTGGTGCAGTGCATAAATGTGATCTAAATCAACATTCATCACATCAGGACATCACAAATACATGCAGATTTGACCATTTAATATGCATAAGACTGAAATCCAATCTCATTAGCATGGCTATTTGTACTAAAATACCTTTCTTTCTGAAAAACATGATAAACCAAAGGGTTTTTTCCCCCAGTTTATTCATTGTTACATACAGCATTTTCCACATTCAAAAATGTTTACAGCACCCCAAATTAAATAGGACAACATCAAATACTCCTTCACTTAATTGAGAGACATATTTCTCACCCTTCACAACAATTTCAACCTTGTTTCTTTGATTTTATCTTATTAATTATATTACATTGCGCAGGTTTGGTGGAATTTGATGGTTTTAAGCAACTTAATTCGCCATTAAATTTGCTGTATGTGTTTAATTGAATCTTGAAGACATTTTTTCCCAAATGACTCACAGAGTATGTGATTTAACTTCCACATACCAGGCTAAAGCATGGTTTAGCACGTCACACATCTACTGCCACAAAACAGTGCATATTGCAAATAATGTCATTTAAGCACATATAAGAAATGTTCACTGTGAGTACATCATTACAATAAACCTATTTACTAGGAGACCGGACAGCTTACCTTTATTAAAATATCACAGCGTTCTTGCTGAGCTTCATACTGTTTATTTGAGTGACTGTGGCTGAACTGGTAAGATTTAAGCTCAGACTGAAGCCGAAGGACTGCACTTTCATGGTCCAGAATCTGTAAACAGGCAAAACTGTGTCATAATACAAAAAGCATAACAAATGCGCTAATGGGTACTCTGAGGGGGAAAAAAAAAAAAAAAAAAAAGAAGTGACAGAATTGCGACATAAGCACAATTACACTTTCATGATAATCTCCACAATACCATCAGTTTTCAATAATCAGATGAAAGATTTAAAATAATACACACTTTAACAAAACTGTTTTCTGAGCAACAAATTTACCACAGGAAGTTGAGTCAGTAGGCTATCATTTAGTAGAAGTACCGGTATGCAAAATGATATTGGACATATTCATGATCATGTTTTAGAGGTATAGCCGCCAGCCGCAATCATCAGGGTCCGAGCAGCATGTGTAGAGTGCAAAATTCAGAATAATTTTACAGATTCAGCCGGTCGGTTGGGGACGAGAGAATTCTGTGAATTACTGATAAATGTGCGTAGGTAAAGGCACACAATTAAAATGTTTAGGGTTTTGTGGCTCTTGAAATACAAGGCAACTGCATTCCAGCCAATGACTGCAAAGTGCATGGTAAGCATTATTTCATGCTCTTCTGTTCCAGAGAAATGGACCAATAAACAGTCAAAATGAGAGCTGCCATATGCCCAAATTGCAGTCAGATTCTACGCAGTACATGTAAGTGCCAGTGAATGTATTGAAAACGGAACACTAATCAGGTCCACCCAGAGTTGGCTCCTACTTGTTAAATATCCTCCTGTATTTGAAACAATTGGTAACTTAGGAAATGTGGAGGGCCAAGTATAAGCACACAAACACGCAACATTTCACATTTCTAGCTTGATCGGTTCTTCAGATATTGAAATGTGTCAGTTGTAGTGCCCTCATGAACAAAATTGCACAAAATTTGGTGTGCCTACAAGCAATGTAGTTATGATTGAGAATTTTAAGTTTTGTTAAGTTTGAACCAGACCCTTTAAATCATAACATATTGGCCATAAAATCAGTATGAGCCACACATTAACATTTGATTGATGTGTAACTTTGAAATGGATTGACAGATCTAAATTCACTTCACAACTTTTTACAAGGATATTTAGGAGATAACAAACATTACATTTTGTGACAATTACATCAAGAAATTGATTATGTCTCCAGAAAAAGTACATAAAACTTTGCATAACAGCAAGTTAAGTCCCATCTTCTCAACTTAATGCACTTAAATTACACGAATGCATTAAAAATATAGGGCACTGGCGGCCCCAGAAGCTCCCGCCATTAAGATAAAGCAAAATGTTGAAGTTTTTGGTGATATTTTTAGACCAGTGACCTTGAAAAAATAGGCCAAGGTCACCTTAAGACATGTCATTTTTAGGCCTTTATGAGATGTGTGGTAAAAAATTAAAAGCCTCTGACTGAAATACCGTAATTTCCGGTGTACAAGCCGACTGGGTGTATAAGCCGAGCCCTGTTTTCAAGGCTAAAACAACAGATTTTTTGTGTTTCCGCTATATAAGCCGACCCCCCTTTCTGGAGATTGAATTTATCAAAAAAAAAAAAAAAAAACGAATATCATTGTATAAAAGAATTGGTTTAAATTCAAAAGGCTGGCAAAGAAATAGAATTTCTGGTGCAAGTTTACGTGAAAGTCGCACCATGCGCAATACCGAAAGATGAAAAGATGTTCAATTGACCAATCTGCACTGCGTAATCCCATAACACACTGTCCAGTAAACGACACTTTGAGGGACTCAGATTTTTAAGGCAGACAACAGCATGCAAACAGTCAGTGATTTGTTAATTTTGTTTACCTTTCAAATGTTTTTCACAAACCTTTCTGCAAAAACGATGAACTCCGTAGGCATGTGGTTTTGTTTGACCGGAGTAAATACGATTCCAGTTTCAGCAAAAAAAAAAAAAAAAAAAAAAAATTGAAACGTTAGGAATCATTTTCTTTATTACCTCCATCATCTAAGGTGGAAGGAGGTTGTGTGATGGGTGCCGTTTGTCTGTCTGTTTCTGAACAAAACTGAAAAACCGCTAAACTGGTTTTGATTAAATTTGGTACGATGGTGAGAGAGTCTACGGATGAGTTTTTGGTGGTGATTCTGTATACATCCAGGGAAGGGGGAAAAAACGATTGATTTTGGGTTTTGCTGCCACCTGGCGGTAAAATGTGGCGGAGGTACTTGCGAACTCTGAATGTAGCTCGTTTTTTAATGTGACACCCTCTGTATAAGCCGACCCCCTGCTTTTAGGACCAAAATTTATGGCTAAATTTTCGGCTTATACACCGGAAATTACGGTAGTTGATAAGATAAAGCAAAATGTCGAAGTTTTTGGTGACATTTTTAGGCCAGTGACCTTGAAAAAATAGGCCAAGGTCACCTTTAGGCATGTCATTTGTAGGCCTTTATGAGATGCATGTCCAGTGAAAATTAGGAGCCTGTAACTGAAATAGTTGATGAGATGAAGCAAAATGTGTTCACGGGTGCACGCATGGATGGAGCCTGATACCATAGCTCCCGCTCCGCTTGGCGGCGGGAGCTAATAAACAGTACCATATGCAACCCAAGGGTGTCTGTGTGAGTTTTTCGAAAAGGAAAAGCAATATGGATCTGGACAGCGAAGTGCAAGTAAGAACTGAAAGGTTCCCTCAGCCTGACAGCGTTGACTCTCTGGATAAGGAAGTCTATCATGAGGAGTCTTTTTCCCTGATGTGTAAATAGGCCTTTTGTTGCCTGGAATATTTCAGTTCTTAGCTAGCTAGACATCTTTAGTTTTCCCGTTTACTATCGTTGCTATGATTATCGTGCTATTGCAGCTAGTTAGTCACATCGGTTATAATCACTAACCATTATCCTTTGCTAATAATACTGAATATGGAGGTGTTTTGCTCTATGTGGTGATCGGTTTAAGAATTTATACCGCATTCAAAAAAATAGAATGTCTAAGTTTGTGTTAGGTTATTACGCAGACAGCTCGAGGACTTCAGCATACCCACTATTATGATCCAGTAATTTCTGCTCAGTCTAGGATAGCATATCACCTGCCTTTTTTTTTTGTTGAAAAAATAGGGTATATTTTGGAAAATACTGAGTAAAAGCAGGGTTAAAGCAGGGTTGCCAGTGACAGCTACTTTGGGCCAGGCGATATCTACTTTAATCATAAAGAAACTACTAAGTTGAATTCCTCAAGACTAGTGCTGACAGCTGGGCAAAGTAATATGTACATCCCAGGGGCAGCTCGTCCATCTATGAAGATTAACCCTCTCATGCATGAATTATGATAAACAAGATTTTTTTACTAATATGCAGCAGTGCCCAAAATTGCAGGCATATATAGAGAAAAAACACTTTTAAACAGCTGTGCACTGTAGTGACCTCCATGCATGAAAGGGTTAAGCACTGCATGTTAAAAAAAGATTAAAAATATTACACAAATCAGAATCAATTACAACATTTTTTTCATCAAAAGCATTTTACTTTTTAAAAGTGCTTGTTCATCCAAAAATAAGATTTGGACCGAGGAATCTTTAATATAAATACATCCTTTGTGCACTTGTCATTTCAAATTATAATCAGCCATACAAATTTATTCACATTTTAAGAGCCATTGTCTGAGAGAATAGCACTGGGTGTGGAAATGACCCCCCTAGATTTGAACAAAACTTTGCGTGTAGGTACATACACATGTATCACGGAAAATCCCCAAATTTTTTTTTGCCATTGATCGCTTAGTTTGGTTGCAGTGCCACCTGGAATCTGAAAAGTCAGCGCCAAAATAGGGGAAAAGTGGAAAAAACCAGTCTTATTAGATGCATTATAATGGGAAATCATTTCAATCTGCCAAACTATTTCTGATGAATATGTACACTTAAGTAATTTCCCGTGAATCAGTTGCCACTGAGTGGTCACTTGGAGAATTGTGTGGCAGGGGCTCAAAGTTTGGGGAAAAAGAAATGAAAATCCACTTTCTGGACTTAATCTTTATTTTACTCCAGGAACATGCCTTGAGAAACAATGCTTTATGGTGAAGGCCTATGAATGTATAATAGCATAATATAGCATATAATAGCATTCCTCCGGCATCTTGCTGGAGTTTTGGGATATTTGGCCTTGAAAAGCGAACTTTAGCTGTTTTGGCCCTACTTTGAGGTCAGATATCTCAATACTTCAGACAAGGATGGAACTTATGAATAGGTTGATTTATACCTTCTTTCATGATGTATGAAATGTACCAGAAATTTCTTTGGCACTCCTAAGTATTTTCGCGCTGTCCCCTGTCAAAGTTGCCCATACCACCTGAAAGTGACCTTCTCAGCAAATTTGGGACCATCTTTAGCAGTCCATAAATTTTTACTCCAGCTAGATAGTTTCTTGACATTTGGAGAATCTTCAGACTCTACTACGTAGATTAAAGAAAAGGTGAAATTATCATGGCACTCTATATGGTAAGTCAGATATTTGATGTGTAATCTCAGCTAAAACTGCCACTAGGCGGCGCTTTTGTCGATACCTTATTTTACAGTATCTCCATGGATGTGCTACAGTAAAACCTTTGGAAACTTAATACAAAAGTATATTAACTGGACTGATGAGAAAAAATAAGAATTTGTTATGGCATTAAGATGAAGTTCTTTGCTATGCCAGCAGGGGGCGCCGTCAGTTTTTCAGGCGCATAGTCAATTTCTCCGGGCAGGTTTCACAGGAAAACCTTCATGAATATCATCAATGACCTTCATTCTGTAGGGGCCGTGAGCACGCATGTTTTGCTCATGTAGACTGCGTGAAATGGTACTTGCGCTCACCCTCAATCGTCTCGGACCCCTCATCTCATGACCAGTTTGGGTTGCTCTACAGAATCTGTCACGTAGAGGCTATAACCAGATGTGGCGCTCTTGAGTTACCATAGTCACTCGTACCTGCCCTAGACAGCCGACTGATTGTTGAACGGTGACAGTGCAAATGACGCACCACCTCTCGGCGGCTGAGACCTGCCCGTAACATGCCAATGGCCCTTTTTCTCACTCCTGTGCCACAAGCCGTTCCTTTTTCTTGATGCAGTAGCATTTTTAGTTTTTTTTTTGTTTTGAATTTATGTAGGCTATTGACCACACCCAAAAGAACAAATCAAGTGTCACTGTATGCATCACAAACAGCTCAATGTTTGTTATTAATGAAGTGCATGGCGCATTCACGTGGCACGCGTCAGGATTACAATACCACACGCTTTTCTTTATTTCCACTCGTGCTTCACTGGAAAAGCACTAATATCAATCGATTCTTCAATTGGCCGCAAATACAGTACATACCTCACCATTGCGTTTTTAATGGCGCTAAGTATAGTTGTGCTTTTTTTTCACATCCAACAGCTTTGGGAGAAATACTGATAAATCTACACGTTAAATGATTCGGGCTCGTTTGTGTCTGATAGAATGAATTCCGGGGTGGGCAGGTCCAGCGCCGTAATTGGCTCTGGCCAGGTCTGTCCTGATTGGACGCAACAACCTGACATCAGGTTTTGCCCAGATCTCGTGAAGATCTTGGGACAAGCTGATCAGAGAGGAAATCACCTTCTCGGATTACGGCAAATCCCCTGTATCTTATGTTCAGAAACTTTGCAGAGGTTGAATATGGACAACCAACCTTATAACACTACTTGTATGTATTAAAAGAAGGATCAGCATAATAGGGGACCTTTAAGTATACATATCCATCAGAAATAGTTTGGCAGATTGAAATGATTTACAATTATAATGCATCTCATAAGACTGGTTTTTTCCACTTTTCCCCTATTTTGGCCCTGACTTTTCGGCTTCCAGGAGGTGCTGCAACCAAACGAGCGACCAATGGCAAAAAAATTTGGGGATTTTCCATGATACATGTGTATGTACCTACATGCAAATTTTTGTTCAAATCTAGGGGGGTCATTTCCACAAAGTGTCCAAAAAGTGCTGTTTTCTCAGACAATGGCTCTTTATCACTACAAATCACAATCATCTCAGAGAAAATTTATCTTCAGCTACCTTCAGCGATGATGTCACGAGACGTATCCAGCCAGCGGCAGAGAACGCATTGTCAATGTCAGTGGACTCAGTGATTCATAACTGTAGATTACTCCCTTGGGAAAATGCCAAATATTTGCTTTGGTTACAGCCGCGACAATAAGGCTAATTCAAGCAGAGGCACCATGGCCCATAAATTTCCAAAAAAACCCCACAATTCGAAAGGCATGGGTGTATTCAGTGAAAAGGAAACGAGTGGATTTCACGGAGCCCGGATCAGGATCGTGATCTGCTCTAAACCCTTCACTGATGTCTGCTTTTATCAGCCAGATCCTGAGTCACAGGATAAGTCTGGATATCACTGTGGGTTAGTAATTACTGAAATCACCACTTAATAAGCCATCGGTTAATAAGCCGAGCCAAAACTGGACCCAAATTTTCCCCATCTATTCCATGCTCAAAAAAGTCAGTTAATAAGCCCAGGGCATCGCTTAATAATCCCATTTCAAAATGAGTGTAGAAACTATTTTACGCAAAAAATTACTCAAAATGAAACTAAATCAATCTTCCACCACAAGACCTTGAGTAAAATCGAAACTGCGGCCATGATAGCGAAGCAGGAACAAGACCAGAAGATGCAACTGGGGAATGAAAAAAGCATAAGCTTCTAGTCTGTTCAAGTTAATGGGATGAATAATTCGCTAGCTAGCATGCTAACACTTTTCGCCATTAAATTAATAAATTCAACTTTTTATGACAACTGTTACACGTGTAACTTAATACTTTAATGGCAAAAAGCTTAAGCATGCTAACCAGCCAGCTGTGCAAACAGGGCCTCATTAGACATTGAGCTATATTAATGGATTGGCCACCTCCTATTCGCTAGCAGAGACCGGCGTGCGCAAATTGCTGCAATTATTAAGTGTTGCACAGCTCGTGTAAACATTACACACGTGTATGGCGATGCAGTCCACCTCACTAATAAAAGCACTGATTTCATAACCAACTAATTAAAAGATTTCCCTGTAATATGACCGTTTGTAAAGCTAAGGTTTTGAGTGGCATAAATATTATTTTACTAAAAGACAATTTGAATTATGAAAAACAAATCCAACACAGATAAGATTATGATGATGACAATGCTTTATTTACTGATGTACAAATGGAAAGAAAATTTTGAAATGGGGGGGCCCTCCTATAGTTTGGATCAAAATAAATTCGCATACACTTTACACTTTTCTATAATTCATGGGCCTTATCCCGGTTTTGACCATATTTGGGATTTGCCGTCTACATGCACACAGAGAAACCTGGTCATTCACATCCCTGCATGCAGACTAAATGCTTGTATCCCGTTTTTTAATAACAGCATGTTATTTGCACAGGTGGCTGGGGTGTTTATTGCATCACAAACCCCAGCAACGTTGAACTCAGAGGAAAAAATGAGACCACTCTGGCTAGCACTATTCAATGCCTACATAGCATTATGGATATGGTTCATCTGCCTCATTTCCAGTCATGTGAGAAGAGAGTGACAGCTGACATTAAACACTCAAACCTTTGAAAAGTAACCAGTGGTATGCTTCCCAGAAGCACTATTGCTTACTTCCATAGCTGGAACCATATACTGTCTATGGTTCAAACTGCGCAAGCTGCTTATATGGTTAGCAACTAAGCTAGAAAACAATGTTTTATTCATCGCAATCAAATTTTGTCCAACCAACTGGTTGTATTGAGTAATAATGACCAATAGCTGCTGAATGGCCTAGAAAGACTATCATGAAATAGTTAACATTATTTGTCAAAAGAAATTAAAGAATGCCACTGCGACATTACTTACAGTAGCTGGGCAGACAGTGATCGTTGTCCTCCAATCATCTGTTCTGTTCTCTAGCGAGCTAGTCAGCTGGCTACCATTATTTTATGTATTTGGCTGGGGGAATTCAGTTAATAAATGTTGTTTCCTTTAAAGTTTATTGTTTGAAATATTGTTTGGGATGTACGCTTTGCTGACAGTCACTTGACTGAGGCCATGCCTTTGCAGGTAGTCGGCAGCTGTCAAAAACAAGGGTGAGGTGTATACATGTTATGAATAAATCTAAGTTTGAGTATTTCTGCCTAATTTTCTTTCCTTCCATATTCAAGATGGGCAATCTAGCAATATGATGGTATCTGACATTGAGAAAAATTTGTACAAGCAAATGAATGACATCAATATCGTGGTTATAAATTCCAATTTGAGTATCAAGAGCATGTCTCCTCTGCCGTGCAACACTAAACGATGGGGGCACTGTTGCACGTCTTAAGCGAAATGATGGCCATTCCAGTAATATAGTTCAATGTTGTTTGTTGTTGCCGTGTTGTTTGTAGAGTGTGCACTGAGGAATCCGAGTCAATAGACTCTGAAGGTCTCCTGTTGTCATCATGTACGTCGGCTACCTATTTTCGGACGCCTTTCCTCGTCATAGCCAAATAAACTCTCAGTTAGTAGTTTTGGTGCACCAGTCAGACAACTTGACCTTTGCACTCACTTTTTTATTGTAATCTGCGGTTTTTTATATTATTGTAGTAATATTGTGAATGATGTTTTGTAGTATAGACCAGTGCAGTACTTAGTGAATATTGAATTAGTGCTGTCTTTTATTTCTAATTGGTTTTTAATTTTATTCTGGATATTACTTGCTGGATAGCCGACAAGCTGTCAAGTTAGCTCGCTGGCATTTGAATAACGCAAAAACAAAATGTGGCAGCAAAAATTCTGGAAAATCAGTTTAACTCTTTCTGTTTCGAGGGATTACAAATTAAAGATGTCGGTCTTGCCAAAAATCTGTCACTGAACACTACCGACATAAACTTTTAACGGAAACTTAATCCAATTTTTTTAGAGAATAAATAATCCAAGTAAGTTGTGTCTGTTTGAAGCCAAATGGTATACTTTCAGGTCTACAACCAGGAACTTTGGTTTGGAAACCAAATTGAAAATGGCTGCTTGCGAGAAACAATTGAAAATTAATAGTTTCTGCAGACATACAAGGCCAAGTTCAGGTAAGAGAGAATAACATAATATGATGATAAAAAATGCAGTTTCAAATCGCAGCAAAATGATGAAATGATGAAAAAATTGAGACCTAGGCTAGATGACATCATGCTAGACCTATTAGATCTATATAGAGATCTATACTGCATAAATACTTTAATGGGTCTTTTAGTCCAATTTTATAAAACTAGGCAGGCCTACCTGTACTAAAACAATTTGTATAATTCAGCTGTTTCATATTTGTGTGTTGTGGAATTGTATTATTGTAGTCCTTTAAATCTTTATAAAGAATAAAAAGTTTCAGAAGGTACCTTGTAGTTTGGAATCTGACTGGCAAAAGCCTCTGAATTGAATTGTGCTAGTTCTATTGTAAGCTGCATCACCTTGTAGCTTGGACATCTGACAAGTTGTTTCAGTTTCGATTGTCCAACATTTGCTTTAAGCTGTATCACCTTGAACTCTGACTTAAATTTCTTCTGGTTTAGATTGTGCCACATTTGCTGTATGCAGTATCATCTTGGAGTTTCAGCTGAGAATACTTGAAGCTTGTGCCTGGTCATTTTAAACTCATTAAACTGGCATTTAGATTTATGCTTTGCCTTATTTAAGTAATTTCCTCAGTAGTAAAATACCCCTGTTACATGTTTAATGCTCCATAAATGAAATTCAAACCACCAAAAAAATTGGACTCAACTTATCCAAAAGGAAATTACTGAACCCTAATCCTGCTGGTCACCGATATATGGAGGATCCACACTCATTTCCTTGTGTGCCGATCGTCGATATATCGTTCCCCAGTAGCCATTTCCCTGTATGCCGATCGTCAATAAACATTGTTATAAGGGTACTGTGAGAAACGGTCTTTTAAACAATGAGCAAAATCCTGCAGGCATGAGGAGAGGAAATGAGCATTAGCCCAGAGGCAGGACTAGGGTTAACCTGTGAAGTCTTTATAATTATAGCTTTTTTCACATCAGTGATTTTTCAGCCTGCTTTTTTAGACAAAAGTTCCTAATGTGTGAGAAGTGTTACCAGCTTCAGATTTCCTTTGAAAGCTTGAGAATCCTCTCAAATATCAGGAAGCATTTAAGGCAGCGAGAGCAAAACACGTTTTTAACAGAATTTCTGTCAACTCTCATAATCCCAAGGTCTTATTCAGTACCACTAATTCTGTCATCTGTTCCACCCCCAGTACCAGCTTACCTGATATGTCCCTTGCTAAGTGCAGTGAATTTTTAAAATTCTTTATGAGCAAAGTTGACAACATTGGAATGTACCCCCCCCCCAATCTTACTCGTGATCTAGTTGTCTCACTGGTCTGTTCATCTAAATTGGACTGCTTCCACCCCATCACGCTACCCTCCCTTACAAAGATTTTTTCTTTGTTATAGCCAGTCCCTGCATCCTCTCTCTTATAAATAGCTCCCTAACCACTGGTGCTGTTCCAACCTGCTTCAGGCACACAGTGGTCCAGCCTCTCTTGAAAAAACCCAATTTAGACCCTGCCTCGCCAAACAACTACAGGCCTATTTCTAAACTTTCATTTCAGTCTAAGGTTGTTGAAAAGGTTATTCTCGGTCAGTTGCTGCCCTATCTACAACAAAACAAAATCTCAGAAAGATTTCAGTCTGGTTTAAAGGCTTATCATAGTTTCGAGTCAGCCCTGTTGAACGTTCACAATGGCCTGCTCCTGTCTATTGACTCTGGTGACTGCGCCATGCTGATTCTTCTTGACCTCAGCAAGATGTATGATACTGTGGATCATGACATTTTAACACATCACCTCCAGTACGGGGTTGGCCTTGATGGCAATGCATTGAACTGGGTCATATCCAACCTAAAGAATGGTTGCTTTTCTGTTAATATAGGCAATTTCCCTCTCCTCTAGCTAGTCTCTCTTGCGGGGTCCCACAAGGTTCCATCTTAGGTTCCATTCTTTTCTCTACTAATGCTTCCTTTAGACAAAATAAAACACAACATTTCCTTCCACTGTTAAATATATGACACACAGTTTTATCCCCCCGGAAACAAAATGACCAGTACAATCTACTCAGTTTCATGAACCTCCCTGAGGACTTACAGTGCTGGATGGCACATAATTTGCCGCAACTGAATGAAAGAAAGTCTGAAATCATCTCATTTGGCTCCTCTGACTCCATCAAAGCGATTACTATCAGCTTTGGAAACATGTTTACCCTTGTCAAACCCCATGTAAAAAAACCTGTGCATGATACTGGATTCCACCACTAAGTTTGACAAACTAGTCTATGCAGTAGTTAAAGCCAATTTTTTCCAGCTTCATACTATTGCCAGTAATACATGCTTTTATATCTTCTGGCGTGGACAAAAGCAATTCTTTATTCAGCGGGACTGATGCTGTAAGTCATCCCTATTTCGCCACCAGTTTGTCCAGAACTCCACAGCCAGGCTCCTGACAAGTACCAGGAATAAGGACCATATTACTCCTGTTTTGGCCTCTCTCAACTGGCTGCTAGTTCATTTTAGAATAGACTTTACGTTCCTTCTGTTTGTTTATATAACCCTAAATGGGCTGGCCCCCACCTATATTGCGGACCTCCCGACCCCTTTTTCAACCTCCAGCTTGCTTATGTCAGCTGACTTGGGGTTGCTGGCTGTCCTGAAATCTAGGTTTAAGCCCTAGGGTGGCTGAACCTTTGCAGTTGCAGCCCCTAAATTGTGGAACAGCATTCACTTCCATATCAGATCTTCCCCCTCCATAGACTCCTTTAAGTCCAGGCTTAAAACATACTTTTACTCACAAGCGTTTAAGTCATCTGGCTGTGGATAAATGTTGACTTGTGCCTAACCCCATGCGTTGTGTATTTGTGCCTACGTGCTGCGTTACTTGATGTTTATATTGGTGTTCTTTTTATTTGTGATTTAAGCAAACTGCTCTAGTCTGTCAATTACATTGGTCATCAGGGGTTGTTTAAAATGTGCTTTATAAATATAATTTGATTGATATTTGATTGATAATGCATTTAGTATTATTTTGGACAACAAATAGTTTCAGTTCAAACATCATACTACTTCAGAACAGGATAATTTTTATTATTTGAACAATGAACAGATGATAATAATTGACACGGGACTGAGCGCAAATTTTACAGGAAAAAGACGTTTGAGAGCATCCTGGGCACCTTAAAAAAGCAAAATTTTCTGGTGGAGGCCTGTGGCACTAAAGACACCTACTGTTCCTATTGAGACTTCAACTGAGGAAAGTGTGAGGAAAAGTGTTTCACGAGCTTGCTTTTCACTTGTGTGCTTGGAGATTGTAACAGCATATCGTTTCCTTGCAGGATGAACATTCTGACCGTACAATAAACTTTTTTTTTTTCATTGAGTATGTATACTGGCTGATGGGATTCTGATGAAAAACTGACAACTTTCAATACTTCATAATAGAGAAAGCATTTTTTTTTGCATTCGGAGAGTTTTTTGGTGATCACTGATGTCCATTCCCGTCTATATTGATGGACTCGTGCTAATTCCGACTTGAAAATCATTCATTCATATTGACTTTCATGAGTCAAAAGCTGATTTGTGTTATAAGCATGACTATTTTATGATTTGACCATGCACAATTTTGAGAGCATGGATGACTTGGAGAGGCACTTAGAAAGCCACTCGAGGAGCCACTTGGATAGCAATCTTATTTAGCCCATAGATGGTTGGTAATTTTGAACATCACATTCAGATGAACTCCATGACCACAAGTGAGCTACATGACTCCAAAAATGTATTGTTTTAACTCCCAGCCATTTTTAAATTCTCAATTTTTTTTTTTCTCTCAACTTCAATGCTGAATTTTCATGAAGATTTTTTGTGTTTGCGGCCCTTATCCTGGGCAAAAATTATTACCATAAACTGAAATAAGATGGTATTTTTAATGATACGGGTATTTTGTTTCATTTAAGCTAATCACCTCCCTCTATGAAGCTCAAATATTGAATTATAAAGCTTTAAAAGGGTAACACATAAATTATCAGATTTAGCTTCTGTGCAAAGGGGTTAAGTACGTGTGCACCTTACTCTTGTGTGTACACTAGAGCCTCGACATAGGGTGGCACTACTGGTATCGAAGTTGAGCCGGCCTCTTTTGACAGACTGACGCTCTTCCTATCACTCCTACTTGCAGCCATCGCATAACGTCTGCATGTGTACTCAGAACCACTACCACTGATGGATCACAGATGAGGTTGCGGTGGTCCTTGCATGCATCGCATACGATAGGCAAAATCGGGCACAAAGAGCCTTCACTTACCTCTCCCTGTTGAATGTTTACTTGCTCCCTGAATTTCTCTATCAGTTTCTCACATTTAAGGATGCGATCATTGCTACTCATGAGCTTGTCCTGAGTTGTTTGGAGTTCTTCTGTCAGCTGGTCGATTGCATCCTCTGAATTTCCCATCTGTTTACGCTTCTCCTCATAGAGATCTTCAAGGTTTGAAATCTCAGCTTGCAAGTTTCTGATCACTTCTTGTGCTTCAAGAACCTTGATGCATGCAAAAACATTTTAAATTTTACTCCAATTTTACGGCAATTTTACTTTTAAATTCAGTAATTAAAGCTAAATGCCAAAGCTTATGAATATGAATATCAATTTACAGGGTAATTTACATTAATAACATGAGATGAGATAGAGGACTAATAAAGCAAGTTTGAGGAGAAAAATGGCAGATGCGCTTTATCATCTAGTTTGTACAGCATTGATTCTTGATACCTGAACAGAAGGTATCCAATGCTCGGCAAAAATGTAAGTTGATTTTGAATCTTGGCACAATCAATACTTCACACAGTTCACACACTGATCTGAGCTGCCAGCATTACAGTGATATTAAGCACATTGTGCATCAGAACAAAAGTAAGAATACAATAAATGTTTCAATATGCTGATTGAAGCTTTCACAAGCCTGCACATTATCAGGTGTTTTTCCAATTGGTCTTTTGACTAGTAAGTTCCACCAGAAAGTAAATCCATGCATGTCTAGAAGTGAGTCTTTCTAATCCAATGATAAAATATTTCATCCACTGAGTTTATGTAAACATGTTGTGGATAGACAATGATCAAGAGGATGGAAGAGTTACCTGTTTGTTAGCGTAACGGACCTCTTCCTCTAAATTCTGAATACGTCCCTCCATCTGCTGTGCTTTCTCCATAGCAGTCTGATACTTCTGTCTGAAGATGTCAGCAGTCATTTCGTGATTCTTGGCTGCGCTACTGGTCTCACTCAGCTTTGTCTGGACATCCATTATGTGCTTGTTTAACAGCGAAATTTCTCTGGTTTGCTTTTCCGCCAGCTTTACACCATCCTGAATCTATGGCCAAAGGAATGCAAAGCAATTGTATGCAATGAGACAACATATTGACAGTATGACACTAAATGCATTTGATGTAAGTCAGTCGGAGGGAAAGAAACTAATATTTAAACCAGAGCAAAAGACAACTGAACCGGAATTTGTAAGTGTGATCTGTGTGTGCGTGCGTGCGTGCGTGCGTGTGTGTGAGTATGAGTGCATATGTGCTCAGCGCAAAGCGGTTGTAAATATGCAATCATTCCCTATTGGCATAAATGTAGAATCAATCAGCACATATTTTCAATTTTAACTGTGATAAGGATAAGATTATCAATAATCCTCATGATGTCATGTTTTACACCAAGACAATGTGGCTGCCTTCCAGTTTCACAAATTAAACCATTTTCTTTTTTATTTAATTTCTTTTCTTACCGCTTACCAGGAGTGTTATTCACAGGCAAATGTTTTTGCTTGGAAAATTTCCCATTATTGTCAACTTTATTTAAGTGTTTCCTGTCCTCCTTAACATCTGAACTGGGTTTCGGATACAACACAGTATGCAAAAGCCATCACACATAGGAATGAGTTTATCATTCAAAGGCACCAAACAAATCAGAATAGCTGTGGCAAAATCCCACAAGACAGAGTTTGTTGCCTAATCAATTATCCAATTAAAAATAAAAATATGGTCAATGTCATGAAACAGCACAATTCATGAGGATCCTGAACAATAAAAAATAACAAAATATTAAACAAAAAAGTCAAGCAAGTACTTAAAATGAACAGCGCCATAAGCTATGAGACAGTGTGTTGCTTATGCTGTCAATGGTCCAATACCAGCATGAGATCATCATAACAGAGCTAACTGAATTTCCTCAAATCGTGTTGAACATAAGTGCTGCGACTCACAGTTTAAGGGTGTTTGTACCAAACAAAATTACAATCACCAAATTCTTACCACATCACAGGCAGTCTAATTTGCTCGATAATTTGTTTTTCATAATTTTGCGTTTCAGCGGATTTGTACCGGCAGTTATTTTGCCTATAAGACAGCCTGGTTTGCAAAATAATTATTTAATTGCAGGCCGAGTATTTTCAAGGATATTTCCCATTGTTTTGGGAAAATCAGACTCAATGAGCTTAATGACTGTAACGTGTTCCTCTTGTGATAGTGATAAAAAGCCGGCAGTAAGAACGTCACGTTCCATTCCACTAACAGAAAATGGAGAAAAACAAGGAAATGCGTCAATGACCTTTGGATCAGTGTGAAAAGCTCTGTCTTTTATTTTTGATCAATTCGTCAGCAACACGACACTTTATTACAGAAAACAATGGCCTAAATATTTTTGGCAACTGCGTTGCTGCCCTAATTTGACCCCCTACATTCAAACTCCTCATTTTTTCATTGCCAATGAATCATTTTTATGTACTATGCTGCATTTACTTTTTGGAATATGGGAGAATTTTGTCTCATCTGCAACACGCTTGGACTGCACCAGCACAACTTCCTGGTTACCAATCTGAATTCACTTCAAACGCTATGAAACACAAAGGCCACAGGAAAAAACCTACATGTCCTGACACGTTTACATTATCTACCAGCAGTTTGCTGTGGCATCTTCATTTTGTGGAGTGGAAAGTGTGTGACTCCTTACCTTCTCAAGAGCCTCCTGATATGAAAGCTCGCTCTGCTTAAGCTTGTCCACCAGCTCTCTGGTCTTCAGCCTCTGCTCCTGTGCTTTGCCCTGGCTGTCCTCCAAGTCCATGCACGCTTGATCAAGCTGCTTCTGTAAAAGTACAGTTTTCTGGTTCCATCGCTCCATATCTGCGGCGTGGGCCCGCTTTTTGCAATCAAGTTCCGCGGTCAGCTGCTCAGCTGCGCTCACCTGGTGCTGCAACTAACAGACAGAGGACTTTACCCAACGGCTGAAGAGCAGCATTAATCCAAGTGCACATAAGGAAAAATACCCTTCATAGACATCATTAGAAGAGCAAGCTTTAAAACGGAAATGTTGGTAGTTTTACAATACAAAAGCTTTGGTTGATAGTGCTAACAAGGTGGCCTGTTAAACTAAAATTATTTGAAATGTCCATCCATAAAATAAATATATACGCCATAAATTCAGAATATCAAACAGTGAATGACAAAGTCTGAAGTCATTCCAATGCATGAGCCCTTTTAATCCAAACGTGTCATCACTGACACAAATGCGCACATCATGTTGTATGTACCGTAATTATTGTAATATTTGAGCGATCGAAAAAATTCCAACTGTTCCTGACAGCTGAGAAGTTGCCCTTCGGCCCAATTACAGGTTACTACGGTAAACACGGCAGCATCATGCTCTCCAGGGATTTTTTTAAATTAGGCCTTAAAGGGTTAACAGTATACATTGTCATATGTATGTTTTGAGAAACACTGAAGGCCCACTGGAACACTGGGAGCCGGCTGGAGAGAACCCTCCTAACACACAATACCTGCTGTTGTGCGGCGTGGAGCTGCAGCTGCAGACTCTGGTTCTCCTCCTCGGCCCGGTCAGCACGCTCCTCCACCTCCCTGCTCCTCTCCCACCTCTCCCCCGACTCCTTCTGCTGGCTCTTCACTCGCTCATGAAGTCTGCCGACCTCCAACTCCTGAAGAATTAGCTGATGGAGGAAACAGCCACACGGTATACTTCAAACAAACACGCGGTGGTGACATGCCCAAAGTTCAGAGCCAAACTGTATTTATGGCCAGGCTAAATACTGAAGATTATTCCACTTCTAAACACAATTCTCATAAATTTTTCATGGCGTGAAAAAAAAAAAAAAAAAAAACTTGATGTAGAGTGTCAGCTAAGGAGGAAACACCCACCTCCTCCTTTAGACCACGATACTGTTCTTCCCTTGTTTTCAGGTCAGCCTTCAGTTGCAGAATTGCTTGATCTCGATTGTTCACCTGATAACGAGGAGTACACAATTGCAAAGGAGTTTGAGAAAAAAGAAGATATTTACGACCTTTAATTATTAAGGAATTTTCCTCTAAGAGGCCTCAGAGCAAAACAAAACAAACAGCATAATTAAAAGGTGTTCTCCCAGTGCACTTCCTCTGAATTGCTGAACTTTTTTTTTCTCCCACAGTATAAACTTTGAATAAATATCATGAAATGTAACTCATGCATTTGCAGCCAGTTCACAGCATAATAGATACACTTCCAAATACACACAAGTTACAAAGAGGCACAGGTGAAGTTATTTGATGTTTTTATACGCATATAAATGCATATAAATATCTATTCCATGTCTCACAAACTTTTTACCACATTTATGTGTATTTCAAAAGCAACTTCTTCAATTCCCTCAACAAAACACATTGTTCAAATTGGACTCATTTACAGTCAGCAATCTTAAATAGGTGAATTAATAGACAGTGCGACTGCTTTACAATGCAAGCAACTGGAAGTGCAACAAACATGCAATATTACTTGATAATATGAGTTATGTAGAGATGAGCCATCACAACATCATGGGAACAGCAGGCCATATGTTTTCCCCATAAAACCTTGCTTTTCCATTTGATTAGTGATACAATTAATAAAAATATATAAATAATTCCGCGGTCATGGCGCATACGCTTTTGAAGCAGCTGAGAATTTCTCAAGTGCACTCGCACAGCACAGACCATGTGATTACTTGAGCTGAGCACAGGTGCAGATGTGACTTCTTCAGATAATCTTCAATTAGGCTCACAATGGCAAATCAAGTGCTGTCAAAAGATTTGAGCCAAAAACACAAAAGCACCTTGATGCAAACCTATGATCAAAGAAATACACATCGACTCATATTCAGAATGTAAATGAGTTCTAGCAGACTACGACAGGAGAAATACTAAGGCATAATAGGAGTGCAGTGCTTTTCAAGTTGCCTACTTAGGGGACAAAATAACTACTTGCGTCAGAAATTATTGTGCTTGTTTAGAAGGAACATCATAACGTTTTACAAGTTTGGTGCCTTTTGATGAGTTACACAGATAAAAATCATATTACACTGACAGTATTGCATTGCATAGTTGACCAGTACTCTTCTTCTGGGGATACAATAAGCAGTACACCTTACAGGACAGCTTGCTCTGTAAACAGAGGTTTCATGATGAACAGTGACAATGGGGTCTAAGTTGGCACACAATGTATGATAATGAAGCATTTAAACCCTGAGATGGAAGCCTTCTAGTGTCCTGGCCTACGTGTACCTCTTGTTGCGCTGTTCTGTGTTTCTCCATGACAACCGTCAACTCCAGCTCGAGTTTTTTCTTCTTGCTGTTCAGCTTGTTAATGTCCTGGGATTGCTCCTTTATTTGGGCTGTCAGCTGCTCCGTCTCTTCCTTCTGCTTCTGCAAGAGATTTTCCCTGCGGAGCAACTGGGAAACAAAAAAACAAGGATGCAAGCCTCATTTAAAATCACTTAACCCTCTCTGTTTCAAATGTAATAAAAGTGGTGAAAATAGGTAGTCTGTTCCTCTTTTGCAAAAAAAAAAAAAAAAAAAAAAAGATTGACTCAACTTCAGAAAGACCACAATGACAGCTTTCAATACAAATATACAGAGAATTACACTCCATCAGTGTTGTATCTTATTAGCATCCTTTTCCAACTGATGAATGTCAAGTATTTTTGTTTTGTTTGTTTGCCTAGATGCACAATATGCTGTTTGTCCGTTCAATCAACTGACATCATCAATAATATGATTCTGCGCATGTGTTAAATTGTAATATGATTATTGAGGATAAAGGTAGTGGAGTACAGTGTGGAGTGCATTTGTACTGACAGTAAGACACTATTCCATGAGGATTCACTGAGGTGTGAATAGCGCCTGAGGAGGTGAAGCAGCAAGACTTAGGCCGCAGTCATTAAGCAGAGCCGAAAGACATACACGATAATTCCAGTTTAACATTCTTACCTCATTCTTACATTCAGAGTACTTAGCTTGGGTCTCTACCAAATCCTTCTGCATCATTCCGAGCTTGTTTTCCTTCTTATGTATCTGAAGAGAGAGGAAGAAAGCCATTGTGCTGAGGATATCAAGATAGAAATTTTTCCCACTTGATAACATATTTTCCTTGCACATTCACCTACATAGAGCAGAAAACGTAACGTTAGTGTGTACTCCAATGATGCAGTGTCGTAAAACAGATTTTCTCTTCTCTATTCACAGCCAGTGATGACATTTAGAAGGAAATCATATCAAGACCAACCAAGCCAGCTGAATCTGACATCTGTTCTGGATTCTATCAACGCATCGTATTTGAGCCATTGGTATAAACACTCCCATGTACATTAAGCATGAAAATCATACTTACTACTATTGGTTTAATTTTGAGCTTTGTTTTGTGCCAGATTAGTCAATTCCGCTCAATGAGCTTGTCTCCCTTTCTCGCTATCGGTCAGACAAGACTTCAAGGTTGGTTAGTTTTATAAAGGTAAGAGAATGGAAGGTCATCGTGTTTGTTGGGGAGAGCGTGCTACATACACTGGTCAGATCAGTCCTGCGCAGAGTTACGATAACCCCTAGGTTCTTGACGAGAGATTAAATGAATTCATTCACCAAGCTTGCGGCTGCGGTTAGACTGTTGTGGCCATGTGCCATTCTTTAGATGCTCATTCACGGGACTGTTGGTATAACCCTGGCTGCACTGAGGGTGTATGTGTTTGGGGGGGTGGATTGGGGGCAAGATATATTTTGCCCCTTCACTTCTGAAATGAGTCCAGTGCTCCTGGTTGCTATCTATAATCTATATGTAAGAGACAGATCTGCAGCTGCTTCCCAGTTTCACTCTTTTGCCACCAAAAAACAGCACAAACAGTGTTGACTTTTCATTAAGACTGGAGGCTGGTGTTGAGAAGGGATTCAACTCTGGTTCGAACATGTTCAGTTTAATCCCTGAAGGAAAATTTATAGATACCATGTTCACATTTAGAGCAGGAGTGGGCAGGAAATGGGAGGGATGCTCCTGTCATTCCCAGTAAGATAAACAATCAATGCAGAGCATGTCTGAAAAATGTGCAACACCCACAAAAAACTGCGTCCTGCTGAGCTTGAAGGAAGAGATACTGATGCTTCATTGGATCATTTTTTTAGACCGTAATGTTGACAGGCCTAAAGTAGATCTTGTGAAATACTATAAATTTATTTGTAATAATATTACTTTTTTTAGCTAATCAATACAGAATCCAAAAAATAAACCATCAAATAATGACTCTGCCATCATATCATGACCAAATGGCAGTCAAAGATGATAAGTGCTGACAAATTATACATTAGTAGTGGTAGTAAACATACATACTGGTAAATACCATCAGCACAAACTGAGCAACAAAGGCTCTCATGGCAGATAACTGAAAATTTAAGAGAATGTAATAAGTTCAAGACTAATTTTATTAGACAACGAATAGCAGTATCAATCAGTGCTCAATGCCAAAGAGAGGCATTCTGATCTACTGGAATACAGTAGATTTGACTTGACATGGAAGGAATAATCCAAAGAGCAGCTTAATTCAAAGATGCTCACATCCAAACAGAGGCGGTTTATAATGACTGCTCTAAGAAACACAGTATATGTATCAGCAGCAAATACAACAAACATTGATGCCACGCTATTAATCCACCCTTTCAAACCTTACAAATAAAACTTTTTATGTCTCCTTACATTCTTTATCTCTCCACTCTTCTCATTGGTCAACAAAAGCATAATCAGTTAAATAGTGTGGGACACTTCACTGATGGTGGGAAACTGTGGCAGCAGGAGTGACCGTATTTATGCTTTGCTTATGAACGGGTTTCCCTTCTGTTTGGTGTGCTGTTATTTTTATGCTATTGTCTAATCAACCACTTTATATGCTGGGAGTTTATCTCTGCTTTCAATAAGATCTTCAATCTTCAGCTTTGCGAATAGGAGTCAGATTCTTTAAATGAGATATTAGTTTCAATCAGCACACAGGGTGAATGGAGCGTTTAGAGGGATCTCAGCATAGCACTCTGCAACATGAAAGGCTCTTATTTCCCCATCTTCTAAACACAGAAAAATGTATCCCTCCAATTCAGAATATTGAATGTCTTATGGAAAGTGAAAGGTCATTTGTAACTGTCCGCAGGATTGATGGAGTTAAGCTAGCTCCTTGACCTTCACCCTGCACTCATGAAGAACAGTCTCAGATGACGGAGCATCAGGCAACTTTACACAAAATCTCTGCACTTATTCCAGATTGCGTTTCCAGTTTGCTGGATTCTGTGCAACACACAAATGTATGTTGATATTTAATTACCAGTAGTCTTCCTTCATTAAATAGTGATCAGTTATCCAATACCACTTTCCAAAGTCTTTAAATTATACTAAATCAAAATATACGTCTGCCTTTGGCCATTCTCAAAAATAGTCCATAGGGGATAATTGGTTTTGGTTTTGCAGTCAAGGTCATTCTTCGTAGGACTTCAATGTTTTTATATCAGACGTCCTCTGGGCTTTCATATTAGTATCGTTGAGCCCCTTACAGATTTGTGGTTAATACAGATAAGCCAGAACTGAGCTTCAGAGAGAAAGAGGCCTGTAACACATCCACTATATCATCAATAAGCAATATTAGCTGAATGATGCTGTATCCACGACTGAAAATAATATAGCACATTAGTATGCAGTAGCATGTCCCAAATGGTCCTCAGTTTTGCAGTCCTTGTAAAACACACTGTTTTGAATATATAAAGTAAGCTGTGTACTATGTGATGTATCAACTGCATTTTTAAAGACTTCTGGAAAGTCCACACACAAAAAAAAAAAAAAAAAACAACATTTCAAATACCAGCCCAATCAAAATTCTCCAGGCATTAATGCTTTGGATGTCAATGAGCCACAGATCATTTTCACTGGTATAAAAATGAATGGTATCCATGGAAGTGCCATTTTATACTACTTAGCCTGTTTTGCCAGTGGCCAAGAAACCATTTAATATGTTTCACAAACTGCATCAACAGCTCTTGAGAAAACAGTATCATATCTGTACTGCATAATTTCTTTGTGTTTGTACATTTTTTGCATGCATAATGTATTGTGCTATGCTTTCAGAAAGCACATTAAACTAACTCACTGCATCACAGAGGTGCCACATTGACATCAGATATGCACCAGAGCGAAGCCGCTAACGTAAAACATAACTGAAAGCTGGTAAGAACACAAGGAAAGCTCAAGGCGAGAGTCTGCCGAGAAAAAGTGGGCAATGCTCCTATTTGCCATACACAGAAAATTAATGCAATGAGGAATCTAAATTCTGCAACACCAAAATAAATAAATAAATAAATAAATAAATAAATATGATTCATAATAATAATAATTGCAAGTGGTAATCAATGTGGTCAAAACAACGAGAGACAATTATCAATTCTGAAGCAGTAAAGACACACATTGTATGAATGTTTGAAACAATTTCCAGTTCATGGCATATGATTATTCACAATATTCCTTGCCCTGCAAGTTTCATGCCGATTGGTAATTGCTAAGCCAGTCAAATAGCAGCTATTACCAGACTGGCTAATTGTGGCCATGTTTTTAAAGATTTACTTTCTTCAAAGGAAGTACAACTAGAAGCTTATTCAGCAGTATAGCTAGCCTGGAATCCATCCGTATCAAGCTTTGGTCGCTCCCAACGGTCACTTGCTTGTACGTATGGCCTCAGTCGGTAGGCCAGCGTATGACTTTCAAATATTCGTACAAAATCCATGCGAGATCTGTGATTGGCTCACAGTCGCAAGGGTGCCCCCCTCCCCCCTTTAGACAAAATAAATAAATACCACAGTTCTGCATTCAACGGAAGTCCCGCCTCCCCGCTCGTGTTAAAACGAATATTCATCTGAGTGGCAGCAGAGTCTCTGGGCAATGAACGAGCCGGAAGGTGGGACTTCCTTTGAATGCGCGAGCTTACTTGAAGCATAACTGTGTTATTTGATTATTTTTAGTGAAAAATAACCGTGTTTCTAGAGTTCTGAGGATACGAGTGGACAAAGCTGACTTGGATTATACTGGACGATGCGTTGGACGATGGTTTGAAAGTTTGTCAACGGACGTTTTGTGGAGTTTTTCCATTGCTGCTGCGTGACCCCATTTGCTTCCAGCAAAAAAGGAATTTGGATAATTTTTCAAAACTCTCCAGTGGCCATAAAGTTGCACCAGGTGAAGAACAACTTCGTCCGTTCAAGACAACTAATGGTTAGTAATTGATATTCAAATTATAGTTTTTGGGAGGAGTATCACTTTAATCTAGCTGATGCAATCATGCCCTTCGAGCTATAGCTAATGCCAATTAAAGTGAAATACGTTATGTAATTTGAGTATTATTTAATTTAGCCTTTATTAAACCGGGGAATCCCACTGAAATAAACAAAATGCAGATGTGGCCAAACATTATCCTCTTCAAAACCTAACAACCACTCCAAGAGTAAATGCAAGCAAGCCACAATCTAATTTTTAAGCTCATGTCAAATAACATTCACGAATGCCGTTGCTGGCCAGCTAACTCATATTCGATTGGTGGTTCTCGCCAAGAGCAGAAAACATGAATATTCATATATTCACTTAATTAGTGACGTAAGGGCCAAACGCTGGCTATACGACTGAGGCCAGACTGACAAGTCAGTGACCGTTGGGAGCGACCAGCACTTTATCAGTGTGGATTCCACGCTACAATATAGCATGCAAAAATGAGAACCATTTGGGTCAAATGGATGAAAAGATATAGGCAATTTTACATTTTTTCTTCGTAAAACGCCATCTATTGGCCATTTGCAACCATCTTTTCTCGGCTTCAGTTTTTCTTTTCTCGGCTTCAAGTTTTGTGATGACTGGACATTGATTAAGGAGTTGCGCCTAATAAAGGCCTTGCCCACAAATTTCATTGGCTTATTGCGGCCACATATTTTAACAAAGCAAATTTCTTCGTACTGGGATTCTAAGCTCTTGGTCTAAAGATTCTATGTGCCACATTTTGTGCAAATTAAATCCATCGTCAAGAAGAGAGATTTTAAAGTTATTCAAAAAAATTTCACAACGGCAGAAAATCCCGTAAGGCAGATTATTTTGAGGCTTTTTGTTTAGGTGAAGCCAGGGAATCAGTCTAAATAAGAATTTTACATCTAGCCCAAATGGTTCTAGAGTTATAACCCAAAATACATTTTGGCACTATACAGCACCACGATCAGGCCAATTGGATAACTGAAATGATTTCTATAGTAATTGCTCTTGGAGATATACTTAACGAACACATAGAATTTCATGATGATCGGTGATAGCTGTGAGAATAAGGGCTACTGAATTCAGACTGGCAGATGGCAGCCTTCTTGTTTGAGCAATCACCTTATAATTATAGGTATAAATAGCAGGCTTGACCAATACGCAACATGAAAAAGTTCAAGTTAATTGGACAATTGCATTAGAAGCTAAGACCAATTTTGTTTGCCATTTTCATCAAATTAGGTAGGCTTGAGTCAAGTGGTCTTCAGATGAGGGCTCTCAGGTTTGGTGATGAACTTACATTGCATTTAGGGGTTATAGCTACTTTTATTGACAGAGACCACATCTATGAATTTCGCTGGCTTTTTGCAGACAAATCTTTGAATATAGCAACTTTGTTTAAGATCTTAGTCTGCAGATGCTGCTTACCAAATTTTTTGCGACTCGGTCACCTTGTTTAGGAGGATTTTGACACTAATTTATCACTTCAAGGGCAAATTCATCAAATTTTCTCGAATAAAAACTAATCTGGTATGTGTTTGACCAAACAGTTAATGAACATTATCCTGCTAATTAAATGCCCCAAATATGCCGTTTTTTCTTGGAAATGAGCCAATTATTGAGGTTTGAGCGGAAATTTCCGAAAAAAAAGAGGATTGACCCAAATTAGCCATTTAGCGGACATGGCATAAAGGAGAGTATTCCAAATGTGGAAGTCAAGCTGAAAACAACCGGAAAACAAGGTGTTGTCAAAGCATGTTATTTCCATAAATTGATGAAAATGAATATTTTTCACATCAGAGGGGGAAAAGGAACAATGTTACAGTCAGCCTGTAGACATGGTGCACTGAAACGACTTACTGAGAGGTTTATTAGGCCATGACAAGGAAAGGTCCCAGAAAATAGGTAGCCTACATACGTGATCACAACACGAGACCTTCAGGGTCTATTAACTCTGATTCCACAGTGCACACTCGACAAACAGCACAGCCCATGCAAGTAAAATGAGGCCCAGCTGGGCTGCATTTCCCGAAATCACAGAAGCTAACTTACATAGTTCATATCATTGACTGAATGGACAAACTATGTAAGTAGCTAACTTACTCACTATGCTTTGGGAAACGCTTCCATGAATGGCAAGCATGATTAAGCTCTTTGCTATTAAAGTGCTAAGTAACACATGTAACAGTTGTCGTAGAAACTTGAATTTAGTCATTTAATGGTGAAAAGAGTTAGCATGTAAACTAGTGATTTATTCATCCGATTGACTTGTACAGACTAGAATCTTGCTCTTTCTTCATTCTCTAATTGCAGCTCCTAGTCTCGTTTCGGCTTTGCCATCATGGCCCAAGTTTCGATTTTACTCAAGGTCTCGTGGTGAAAGATGGATTTAGTTTTGTTAAGAGTCTTTTTTTGCATAAAATATTTTCTACACTCATTTTAGGATGGCCTCATTAACCAGCTTTTCTGAGCACAGAACAGACAATGAATGTTGGGGACCGGAGCAGTTTGAGCCCGGCTTATTAATCGATGGCTTATAAAGCGGTAATTTCAGTAGTTACTGACCCATAGTGATATCCAGACTTTTTCCTGTGACTCGGGATCTGGCTGATAAAAACAGTCATCTGTAAAGTGTAAAGAGCAGATCATCGACCCTGATTCGGGCTCCGTGAAATCTTCTCATTTCCTCTTCACAAAATCCAACGCCTTTCAAATTGTGGGATTTTTTTGGGAAATTTACTTATTTATTTATTCCATAAAAACAAATACCAACAACATTCACAAAGGGGAGTAAATGTTACTCACTATATGTACTCCCTCTGCCAAAGAAGTTCACATTCTTTAACAGCTGCTTAAAATTTGAAACGTTTGCTGCATTTACCAACTCATTATCCAGTTTACACAAAAGTGTTTACGCTTATCTATCCTTGAATGGAAATAAAACAACTTCCTATTTTGCCCTCTTAACATATTACAGAATTAAAGGGAACGCTTAAATCAAATTTCATGTGATTATTCAGGGTTTCCTGCAGAGCTTTTTTGGCCAGGCGCCCCGCCCGGCCTGAAATCTGTAGCGCCCGGGCTAGAATGTCGGGCGAAAAAAAAAAAAATGATGCAATTCATGCAAGCAACACTGCAGCGCTTGAGAACTAATCTACCAGCGCACCTCAGGGCCGGCGCTCGCCTACACGATTGCCTAGGCGAAAATCGGCAACAATTAGTCCTGGCTTGTTCTTAATGGTTTTCCTTTATTAACGTTTTTTCCAATTTAAGGCAATTGAAGACACGGCTTCTCTCCCCTATGCGATCTAACAGCGACAAATGGGCTACATTCAGTTCAGAAAAATAATTCGCTACCAGCTCAGGCGAGAGTATTCCATCCGACGCTGCAAGATGAGAACCTCAGCAAAAGATTTTCATCATCTGAAAAACTACCATCCTGGCGAAGTCAAGAGTTTGAAAATGCAGGTCCTACGTGCATTAATGGTCCCCCCCTCCCAAAAAAAAAAAAAAAAAAAGCTGGAAGTGAAATTAAACAGCGATTAAACAGCGACATCGTCGCAAAAAGGTGAGCAAAGTTATTAAAATACTCGCATAAAGATATAACGTCAAGGATGATTTATGACATACAGACTAAAGAATAAATCATAAACCCCGTTTTTTCCCAATGCAGCCTGAGCTATGACTCTGTGAGATCTGCAACGAAAACTAAGGCGGGCATTTTAGTCTAATATAAACGTACACCAACTAGTAACAACTGGAATAATTAAAAGGACAACAATGCTTAATTGTTCATGATTAATTGAACCAGTCTCATTCAGTTGGTGAGTAATGTTTTAATGTTAATTTCGAGTCGTGATGGCCGGTCGCGGAGAGAAGGCAAAGCAGCGCAAGATCTCCTCGTTCTTTACAACCGACGGGGTGACTGGGGCTAACAACTTGACCCCAAAGGCGGAGCCCTCTGCCTCTGAGGCCGCTCCACAGCCTGCAGAGCCCGAACAGGCCGCTGCATGTAGCAGTAGCACCACCACCAAGGCACATGCCCATCACCGTGCTTCAGGCTGAAATCCTGAATGGGCTGTGAATAAAAAGTATAGTTCCTGGCTGTACAAGACAGAGCATGGTGACTTGAAGAGAATGAAGTTAATTAATATTGAAAGACCAAATAGTATGCCTATGACTAATGTAGCCAATAGATTTTTACTGTCTAAACATAAATTTGTAGTTTGTCTCATTTTAATAAATAAATAAATATAAATTAATACAATTAAAACATTAAATAAATACATAATTTCTCATTCACAGGAATGTTTTGCAGAGTGTGCAGGAAGCACAAACAAACTTCTTCTCTCATATTTTGAGAGCCAAAAATAATTTTGATTAAGCATCTTCTCTTTAATTTTGAGGGCAAAAATAATACTTGAACAATCTAATTAATTAATTAATTAATTAATTAATTAATTTTTTTGCCGAGAGCGGTTCTCGGCAACCGTTCTCGGGTTGAACCCCCCCCCACTCACCTCCCCCCCGGCCAAAGTTTTTTCCTGCAGGAAACCCTGTTATTTACCACCTTATACAACAATATCAAATCTGCCTTCAATCTACGCGATTCAAGTGATTCCAAATTCAATCTATTATGTCTGTTGTCATGAGACAAATGCCAAAAACCTGACAAATGTCTGGTTAAATACCTTCAGACTGCCTCTATCCTCTCTATGTTACCCTTCTGAACAGGGGGCCACTTGAGTAGCACTCTCTAAAACAGGTCTTACGAAGCAGGTATACAACTTTACATGGAACCCATAATTGTGGTTTTCAAAGTTACTAAACAAATTTTTAATTAGATGTGCTTTTTTATGACACTATTACACTGTAACATAAATTTCAAATTCGTCTGTAAAAATACCCCAAGGTCACAAATCAATAGGCTATAACATGCTCAATATAGTTTTTCTGCAGCATACAGTTTAATGAAAATCCATCTAAGCCAATGGTTAACTTCTCAGTTTTTTCAGGATTTGGCTTCAATTGCCAATCATCTGACTACTTCTTTACGCTGTCTATATCTCTCTGAAATAATTCTTAATGAGATAAACCATTAATTTGTTTACACAACTTTGTATCATCTGCATAGGCACTAATCATGCTATTTTGTACAACACTTGAAAGATCTGCCGAATAACAGAGAAACAGAAGTGGCCCAAGCACTGATCCCAGTGGCACGCCAGATTTCACATATTGCTCTCTAGATAATGTATTATTTATTTCAACAAGCTGCACTTGATCAGTCAAAAAAACCCTCAATCCATCTTTATGCAGCCCCCATTTCACCATACCTAGATAGCTTATATAATGACACACAGTGTCAAAACATTTGCAAAAATCTAAACATATGATATCAGTTTGTTTTTTTTGTTTCCACTGAGTCAAATGCTTCAGTCCATATATCCATACAGTTTACTGACCACAGATCTTTGTTCGAAAAAACCATTCTCTGGCTCAGGTATAATCTTGTTCTTATTCAGCTCTAAAAGCAATTTCTCTCACACAATTCTCTCAAGAACCTTGCATATAATACGTTGTAGATGTCAAACCTACAGGTCTATACTTTAAAGCATTCTGTGGATCAATTTTCTTAAATGGAAATAAACAAGCCTTTTTCCAGCCTGTAGGTAGATATCCTTCTCTCAGAGAGATGTACAATTTTGTTTAAGGCATGACAACATGTGTCATGATATTTGTAAGGAACTAGAGTGCCAAGGGCCCTGAAGGTTGCTGGCAGTTACAGCTCCAACAGGAGAAAAGTAACTAGCATCAGTCCGCGGATTCAACAGCAAGCCAACACGAATTCTTGCGAAAGCAACACGTTGTCTACACGATATTGGCGTTAAAAAGCTCCAGCTCGGACATCCGCGAAAAAATTTAACCTGTTTAATTTTTTTGCGAATTTTGGCAGTGATGGCGAATGGTCCCGTACCACTGCGAATCAATTCATGGTTCTTCGAATCAATTCTTCTCTGCGAAAGAAGAAAACCGTTTCATCCGCACACTTCCGCGGGCCAACGCAGCTCAGTGAGAAAGGGGTTTTAGTTACCATTATCGGGCAACTCGACTGAGCAGTCACACTTTTTCATGAGTGACAGACAGCAACATTTCTGCCATTTAGCAAAAATATAATCTTTAAGAAGTCTACATCATGAAATCCGATTATATTTTTTTCTAACCTGAACTTTCACTGTCGTCTGCTGTCAATTTGTGAAGGGCGCCATCTTTTCAAATCACTTCTGGTTCTTGCTCTGCTTTCAGAAAATGATTTTTTTTACACAACACTGCCACCGAGTAGGTCTAATTAGTATTATTCTTTCTATTCCATGATGCTAATAGGAACAAACATCCAAAAATGGGTTTTGACCAGTTTTTATTGCCGCAGTTGATCGTGAAAAAAGGTCGACCATGCTGTTACAATGCCCGTAAAAATTTTAATTATATATAGGTTAGTGCCTAATACATACTAATTTCTAAAGACATTATTAAAGGAGGAAATAAATCGATTGATTTTGTCACATGACCAAAGTCAAATCCAATATGGGATGTTTGATCAGCATACATGATTTGTCATTAGTATCCAATACATTAAAGGACTTTTAGGCCGTTTTTTCATTACCTGGACCTTGTTGCCCAAGGTCAAATCCAATATGTTGAAAACAACCAGCATATATAATCTGCTATTAGTGCCCAATACATACCTAAGCTCTACAAACAATATTAAACAAATATGGGCCATTTTTGTCATAACCTTGACCTTGAGGCCCAACATCAAATTTGACTGCCTAAGAATGTTCAGCATACATGGTTTCCTATAGATGCCCCAAACATACCTGAGCTTCAATTGCCATATTCAGCAAGTTATAGCATTTTTTGCCATTTGATCTTGACGCCCAATGTCATATTCAACTTGCCGAGAATGTTTGGCTTACATGATTCCCTATAGGTGCCTCACACATACCTAAGCTCTAAATGCCACATTAAGCTCTTATAACACATTTTTGCCATTTGACCTTCACCTTGAGGCTCAAGGTGAAATTCGAACAACCGAGAATGTTTGACATACATGATTCCCTTTAGATGCCTCATACATATCTAAGCTCTGAATGCTATATTAAGCGAGTTATAGCACAAAACACCCTGAAAAATGATGAAGTCCAGACACGTTTCCTAAGTGGTGCTATGAAGGAGCGATTCAATCAAAACGCCGTTTACACCGTTGAAGCAGGTTCCATTGCTGTGATTAAAAAAAAAATTAATTGGACAGTTTTTGAGAAAATTGCACCTAACTGCCAAAAATGGCCATTTTCGACATAAAAATGGCCGCCAAGTCTACACGAACGATTCAATCAAAAAAATTTTTGCTCGGGCATTAACTTGATGACCGATTTGATCACATCCCCAATTAAAAAAAAAAAAAATCATCAGACCGTTTTTGAGATACGGCTTTAAACTGACAACGCCAACGCCGCCGCCAGACGCAAAGTGACGACAATAGGTTACTGGCCTATGGCCGGCAAACTAAAAATGGAGTAATATTACCAAATCCCAGTAAATACTGAAGCAAAATAATCTAAAAACAGTTCTTTTTTCCACATCAGTTACAGCAATAATAACCCACAATTCCTTCTGATACTTGGAATTGTAGAAGAGATTTCATTTTTTCGTCTAATATCATTGTATACCCTTTCTGAATCAATATTGTTACTAGCAAACAAACTCTGTTCATATATACAGGGAATATTTTCAGGTCAAAAGTTTGCATAGCAATGATTGCTACACAAACCCTGAAATGTATAGTGCACTTTCAAAATTGTATAGCAGTCAATATCGTCCATAAAAACCAAGAGAACCGTTTTATCATTATACAGGGATAGAAATTGGATTTTCTTCCCCCACTAGACATCCAGACTAGTAATCACTCAGGTTTACTAGTCCTCCCCATCTTTTACTAGTTAGCATTTTTTTCTTTAATTTGCAGCACCAATAAGACATGTTATCTCAAATTTTTTCATTTGGTTTTTTCCAACTGAAACTCACACTTATGCTAATTTAACTCCAGTTATGTTCTAATACTAATTAATGATCAATGATCATTCATGCCAATAAACATATGAGACAGACACAGATGACACAAGCCCTTCAGTAAAACAGAAAGCATTCTTCATAATTAATGGCACACGATAAAAACTTCAAATTTCAAAGCCCTTCAGTACCTTGGACAAAGACAAATCCCAAACCAATTCTTGACATGATCTAAAATGCTGTTTTGTCTATTTAAAATTATTTTCAAACACTAATTAAACCATAGTATATAATTGCTATTCATCTAAATTTATTGCTTTGATTTTATCCAAGATAAGTTATTCAGTTCAGCAATACTTGGTAGTTCTTACGCAAAAGTTAATGTCAAATTATTCAACATCAATAGGCTGTTCATGTTCACCGTTAATAACGGGTTAAAGTCCATACATCGCTTAAGAGTTGAGACCATTTTCTAATTTACACTGAATCGCTAATTTTTTAGATTTTGAAAATGTGAGCAGTGTTCTGATTCTCCAGTCTAACATCGGTCGATCCTCAAATTCCAACGCGGGACAGTCCGGACCTTCAACCTTCACACAATAATTTGCAGTTTTTTTTGTGCAATTAGCACATCTGGAAATCTTCGGTGTCATTGTTATTTCTATATTAAAATTTCTTTGTTAGAGGACACCGAGCGAGGTGACTGACTGTTAACAAAAACAAACATCGGAAATGAAAGTACAAACCCCAATTTGAATGAAGTTGGGACGATCTGTAAAACGTGAATAAAAACAGAATACAATGATTTGCAAATCCTTTTTGACTTATATTCAGTTGAGTACACTACAAAGACCAGAAATATAATGTTCCAACTGATAAACTTTATTGTTTTTTTGGAAATATTCACTCATTTCGAATTTGATTCCTGCAACACATTCCAAAAAAGCTGGGACAGGGGCATGTTTATCACTGTGTTACATCACCTTTCCCTGTAACAACAGTCAGTAAGCCTTTGGGAACTGAGGACATCAACTGTAGAAGCTTTGTAGGTGGAATTCTTCCCCATTCTTGCTTGATGTACGACTTCAGTTGCTCAACAGTCCAGGGTCTCCGTTGTCATATTTTGCGCTTCATAATGCGCCACACATTTTTAATGGGAGACAGGTCTGGACTGCAGGCAGGCCAGTCTATTACACACACTCTTTTAATACGAAGCCACGCTATTGTAACACGTGCAGAATATGGCTTGGCATTGTCTTGCTGAAATAAACAGGTACGTCCCTGAAAAAGACATCGCTTGGATGGCAGCATATGTTGCTCGAAAACCTGTATGTACCCATCAGCATTAATGGTGGCTTCACAGATGTGCAAGTTAACCATGTCATGGGCACTAACACATCCCCATACCAACACAGATGCTGGCTTTTGAACTTTGCAATGATAACTATCTGGATAGTCCTTTTCCTCTTTAGCCGAGAGGACACGACGTCCTCCATGATTTCCAAAAACAATTTGAAATGTGGACTCGTCAGAACACAGCACTTTTCCATTTTGCGTCAGCCCATCTCAGATGAACTCAGGCCCAGAGAAGCCGGCGGCGTTTCCGCGTGTTGTTGATATATGGCTTTCGCTTTGCAGGGTAGTTTTAACTTGCACTTGTAAATGTAGCGAGAAACTGTGCTAATTGACAATGGTTTTCCGAAGTGTTCCTGAGCCCGCATGGTAATATCCTTTACAGAATGACGTTGGTTTTCAATGCAGTGCCGCCTGAGGGACCAATGGTCACGGGCATTGGTTTTCGGCGCTGCCGCTTATGTGTAGAGATTTCTCCGGATTCTCTGAATCTTTTGATCACATTATGGATTGTAGATGATGAAATCCCTAAATTCTTTGCAACTGCACGTTGAGAAACGTTGTTCGTAAACTGTTGGACTATTTGCTCATGCAGTTGTTCACAAAGTGGTGAATCTCGCCCCATCCTTGCTTGAGAACGACTGAGCCTTTCAGGGACGCTCCTTTTATACCTAATCATGACATTCTCTTATTTCCAATTAACCTGTTCAACTGTGGAATGTTCCAAACAGGTGTTTTTTGAGCATTCCTTGACTTTCCCAGTCTTTTGTTGCCCCTGTCCCAGCTTTTTTGAAACTTGTTACAGGCATCAAATTCAAAATGAGTGAATATTTCCAAAAAAAAGGATAAAGTTTATCAGATTGAACATTAAATATCTTGTCTTTGTAGTTTACTCAATTGAATATAGGTCGAAAAGAATTTGGAAATCATTGTATTCTGTTTTTATTCACATTTTAAACAACGTCCCAACTTCATTGGAATTGGGCTTTGTGTACGGTGACAAAGTGATTTCAAATTACGCCAAGTATTATATAATCTCTCCAGAAGTTGACCTTTGTCCGCGATGCTGCAATGCGAACACAAACTTAATTACAATTTATTGGAGAGTGAATTCTGTATTCAACCTCCACCAATATCGAATGAAATCAGTACTCTTTTGGTTAACCTTGATGTTGGGTACTCAAACAAACATTCTGGAGTGTAAAAACGTCAAGCATACATCCAGTCAAGAAAATTTAGAGTTTAATTTCTAGTACTGCTATACATGGTAATAGCACGTAACGGCGGCAGCCATGTTACTAATAACACATCGGGTTGCTGGGTCATACGCACTCGCAATATTAAATATGCATTTGTGATATTAAATATGATTCTAAACCCCCTTCTCACTGGTAAGACTCCTCAAAATATATCGGCACCCCCTTTTAAAATAGTTCTGGCAATTAAAAAGCCGAAAAAAGTGGATGTTGGACGCAGAATTCTTTCCATTTACAATTAACTGGAAGTTGAGAATATTTTACTGGATGCTTGGACTAGTTTTAAGACAAGTTTACTAGTCTGCCGTAATTTTTACCAGTGTGCAGACTACCGCCAATTTCAAATCTTGTTCTACATTGGGCACCGATTCAAAACATATTTCAACAAGACCAATCATTGGAATTTAGATAACAAAGAGTGACTGGTGATTTTGGGTGATATTAGCATATCGTGATGTTACATTTTTGAAGAAATTGCGGAAGGGGTGTGCATGATTACCTTGATAATGGCCAAGTTCGCAGTCATCGCAGCAGGGAGGTGCAATCATGTCTTACAGCGTTCAAACATGAACAGATGCGACAAGAAAACAGGGGGGCTTACCTGCATATTTTGCAGTGCACAGCTGATTCCTCTGGACCAATCCAGTCAACCTTCCATGACCGAACTGTGTCTTCGGTCAGCACGTATTGAAAAAAAAAAAAAAATCACTCGGCCCTGAACTCGGAAGGCAGACGAATTGACTTCCACTCCACATTCAACTGCGCATTTTGACAGTATAGCGCTGGTTACGGAAGACGACAATCTTTTAGAACATTGCTCGCCTCTTGGGGAAAATATTAGTGCAACGTTGTGAATTTTGGTAAAAAAAAAAATGCTTTTTTGAGGTAAAATTCTGTATCGCACCCCAAGCGATGCACGGCGAGATTTGCATCGCTGTATGGGAGCTTTTGTGGCGCTAATTGCGATGCGATGCCGTGGAAAATATTCCCTGATATACAGTACATTTAGACATATGAAATTAAGAACGAAACTGATAAGCAGCCTCCCTGCACCAAGTGCGGCTGACAATATTTCTATATATAATGTAAGTTCTTAATATTATGCAACCTTTTTAAATCCAATGTAAACTAAGGTATGCCACATTCTTAGCCCAATGCAACAAAAGGAACAAAATTCCAAATGACTCCATAAATGATATTGTTAAATGCAATCAAATACTCCTCAGTAGTTCTACAATCTGCGCAAATTACATTCCAATCTAAAGTAACAAGAAAAACATTATTGAAATTAAAGTCAGCCTTTTGAAAACATGGCTTAACAACGACATCTCTTTGAAGTGATTTGTGAGGAATCATATCGTATAGAATAACACTGTGATCACAAGTGGAAAAAGGAACATCATATTTGAGGCTAGATATTAGCTTCCTATCAGAGCACAGTACCAAGTCAATAAAATTTTCATACCTAGTTGGAAAATTAACAGACTGTGAAGCACCAATTTTAAAACAAAATGTA
The DNA here is from genome assembly GCA_029692085.1 of Gymnothorax javanicus. Lineage (NCBI taxonomy): Eukaryota > Metazoa > Chordata > Actinopteri > Anguilliformes > Muraenidae > Gymnothorax > Gymnothorax javanicus. The sequence continues at coordinate 86,701,357 of CM056196.1, forward strand.
AGAAATGTACAACCCCAATTCTGAAATAGTTGGGACAGAGTGTAAATTGTGAATAAAATCAAAACGCAATGACTTTCAAATCACACCAGCCAGTATTTTATTCACAATAGAACAGAGATAATATAGCAAATGTTGAAACTGAGAAATTTTACAATTTTATCCACAAAATGAGCTCATTTCAAATTTGATGGCTGCTACAGGTCTCAAAAAAGTTGGAACAGGGGCCTCTTTACCATGGTGTAGCATCCCCTCTTCTTTTTTTCAATAGAGAGAGGAGGCGTCTGAGCATTGAGGAGACAAGTTTCTTGAGTTTAGCCATTGGAATTTGATCCCACTCTTGTTTAATACAGGCTTCCAGCTGCTGGAGAGTTTTGGGTCTCCTTTGACGGACTTTTCGTTTAATTATGCGCCAAATGTTCTCAATCAGTGAAAGATCAGGACTGCAGGCAGGCCAGTTCAGCACATGGACTCTTCTACTTCGAAGCCATGTTGTTGTAATAGCTGCAGTATGTGGTTTTGCATTGTCCTGCTGAAATACACAAGGCCTTCCCTGGAATAGATGTCATCTGGAGGGGAGCATATGTTGCTCTAAAACCTTTATGTACCTTTCAGCATTCATGGTGCTTTTTAAAACATGCAAGTGTCCCACACCATATGCACAAATGCATCCCCATACCATCAGAGATGCTGGCTTTTGGACTGAACACTGATAACAGGAGGGGTGGTCTTTCTCCTCTTTAGCCCGGAGGACACGACGCTCATGATTTCCAACAAGAATGTCAAATTTGGACTCGTCTGACCACAGCACACTTTGCCACTTTGCTACAGTCCATTTTAAATGAGCCTTGCCCCACAGAACACGGCGGCGCCTCTGGATCATGTTCAACAATGGCTTCCTTTTTGCATGATAGAGCTTTAGGTGGCATCTGTGGATGGTACGACGGACTGTGTTTACAGACAGTGGTTTCTTTAAGTATTCCTGGGCCCATTTTGTAATGTCAATGACAGAATCATGCCGGTAAGTGATGCAGTGGCGTCTGAGGGCCCGAAGATCACGGGCATCCAGTGAAGGTCTTCGGCCTTGTCCCTTACGCACAGAGATTTTTCCAGTTTCTCTGAACCTTTTGATGATGTTGTGCACTGTCGATGATGAGACCTTCAAAGCCTTTGCAATTAGACGTTGAGAAACATTGTTTTTAAAGTATTCCACATTTTTTTTTAACGTAAGCCTTCACAGGTTGGAGAGCCTCTGGCCATCTTTACTTCTGAGAGACTCAGCCTCTCTAAGACATCCGTTTAATAGCCAATCATGTTACACACCTGATGCCAGTTAACTTAATTACTTGCTAAATGTTCTTTCAGCTGATTCTCTTATATATCAATTACTTTTTCAGCCCTTTTTTTGGCCTGTGTCCCAACTTTTTTGAGACCTGTTGCAGCCAGAAAATTTGAAATAAGCTCACTTTGTGGATGAAAATGTAAAAGGTCTCAGTTTCACCGTTTGAAATGTTATTTATGTTCTGTTGTAAATAACTTATTGGCTCATGTGATCTGAAAGTCATTATATTTTGATTTTATTCACAATTTACACTTCGTCCCAACTATTTCAGAATTGGGGTTGTCAAATTTTCACAAATGCTAAGATATAAGCACAACTTGTCAAACAAAGCAAGTGAATCGCTATGCAGAGTATTTGGAGGTCTATACACAACACCATACCTTATGTACCTTGAACTGTCAACAAGAGCATCTAAAAGTAAACATTCACAGAACACAGACTTTGTTTAGCAACTTATGATGTAAACTATTCTTCATAGCAAAAAGGACACCACCACCTTGACCCTCAATCCTATCCTGTCTTTCGCATTTTAATTCCTGAGAATAGCATTAAATCTAACTGTATCACTGAGCTATGTCTCTGTAATGGCCACAATGTTGCAATCATGTGCTTATACAAAATCCCTAAACTCAGTCTGTTTACATAAAACACTTCTTGCATTAAAACCAATTATTGTAACAACAGGGGGAGTGACTAATTCCTTGTGCTGATTTCCAAGTAAAGGCCGAGCCTCTGCTTAGCTTGATCGTTGTCTGCAATGCGCAGTCAGATCTTTATTTCTCTTTGCTGCCTGCCTTCTCTGGTAGTCCATATCCCTCCGTAGCTTCGTCCAGTCAGGTCTCATAAAAACACCCCTGAGCTTGTCCCCATCAGGGTGGCGACCAAAAAATTTAGCTTTGTCAAGCTTGGCCTGCCATTTGGCTGGGTCTGAAAACATCACTTTTAGAGGCCTAGGCTTACTCCCCTGTCACCTCATATGAAAAACCCTAGTCAGGGCTGTACGCTTAGCTTTTTCACTAGGAGTACAGGGGCTCCTAATGAAAAAATTTAGGAGCACAGAAAAAATTTAGGAGCACTATGAATTTTCTTAAATAACACAATTTTATTATTAACATTCAAACAACGTACACACACGTGCATTGTAATGCATTGTTCGGCCTACTGCTCGGTTATTTAAATGGGCAAAATTTGATTATTTTTCCAAAAATTTTTTTTGAATAAAAATATTCTATAATAGCCCACCTTTAATAATCACTAATTGCTACAAGGATTAAAAACTGAACTCAACTTTTCAATGCAGTCTAATGCATTTTCCATTGATTTCCTATGGTATTACTTTTTCCACATTTCTCATGTTTGTGGCAGCCATAACTTTTTTATTTATCATTGAAAATAAATGAAATTTGGGCTGCAGGTACTTTACTTCATTAGAAATGAAATGACATAGGGAAATTTTGCCTATCTGTTACATACTTTGTTTAATTTGAGTATTCGTCAGATTATGCGCAAAATAGTTTCAAAATTTGAGTAAAATGCCCCAAAATCACAAAACTGATAAACTGGGCAAAGAATGGCTATGTCATTGCATTTGGATAAGCAATGGCTTTTAAATGATGAAAGAAAAACTGAATTCTATCATAGAGTTAAAGAGGAATTGGTGCCAGAAGTTTTCTGCATATATAATGAGCTTGCTCGGTTACCATGGCAACCGCATAAACAGAAAAATGCCAATTTGTATCTTTTTTGGTGGTTATTACATATACCTCTTTAGATTAATTCTGAGTTGTTTCCTGGTGTCATTTTTCATTAAACCCCAGATCACCCCTTAAACACAGAGAACATCCCTGTCCCGCAGCTTTTTGTCGTCAAGTCGCCTGGCACGCTTGGCTGAGTTCATCCAGCGGTCCACAGCAGGACTTGGATCAATTCCCGTGTAGCCTACTTTACCTAACAATCAAGCCATTTATTCAGCCAACTGACCAATCAAAACCAAAATCTAGCCAATAATGATTTAGAAGAGATAATGAGAAGTGGACAAACCGAACCAGGCTACCGTGTTAGATTGAAATAATGTCAGTTGGCTAATCTGAATAAATAGCAGACCTCTGAATCCCACCTCTCGTCGGAAAACTTTAACGTATTATTAAAAAAGATTTCTTAAAAATAAAATAATGTTAAGATGGCCCTGGTTTTTAAGCATCTAAAAATATGCGCGAAGTAGAAAACTGTGAAGCGCATCAAACGTGAATGAGAGAGAGAAATTATTTTGCATTGCAAGCAATGGACAAATGCACCGAAGACTGGGCAAGCACGTTCAGGCAAATCTGTGCCACAAATTTTTAGCATTTTTTTTATATTTAATAATTGAACAAGATTCGCACACAGCAGCCAAATGTAATAATCAAGCAAACACATTCAGGCAAATTGCGTGCAGAACTAAGCGAAGTTAAGGTCTTCAATCATCCTCCTCTACTCAACAATTGCTTTTACCCCCTTCCCATTTACTTTGCTCAATTTGCAATCAAACAGTTGATTCGCTCAATGAACAATTTTAAATTGGTTGGTAGTCTAATTTATTTAGATTTCATTTTTGTTTGTCACATTTTGAAATTTAAATGGCCATGAAACATGACAGAGCTTCCTGAATGTGTTTGCTACATCAGTTCTAGTTTCACATTTGGCCACTGTGGGCGAATGTGTGAACAATTTACATGTCACGTTCGATACGCTTAAAAAAAAATGTTTTCCACCTTCACTGTAGGCTATTTAGACGCTCAGAAGTAACCAAAATCAAGAGCTATGAATTACTTTATTTCAAATTAGTCCCGTTCAATTATTAATTCGGTGCATTTGTCTGTTGCTTGCAATTCGAAAATAATTTCTCACATTCACGTTTGATATGCTTCACAAAATGTTTTTCACTTCGCGTATATTTTTAACGCAGTGTCTACGTGTCCAAAAGTCGGACAGGGTTTTAATATCACTCCGTGTCCGACAGTCGGATGGTTTCAATATAACTCTGTGTCCGACAGCAAAAAAAAAAAAAAAAAAAAAAGAGGACAATTAGAACAGATTGATAACGAAATAAAGAATAATAAAAACAAAAACATTTTAACAACAAACAGAACATCCAATGAACTCTGTGATTTATTTATTTGCGGGCCATCTTTTTCGGATGTTCTGTTTGTTGGTGATTATTTTTATTCTTTATTTCATTATAAATCTGTTCTCATATCAATACTTTTACTTTTTGCTGGCTGCCGGACATTGAGTATTTTGCATTTCGCGTCCGACAGTCTTGATCGTGCACGCGATATTTAATTCACAATGTCAATGGTTATGGAATTGATTTGCTCACTGACTACAAGCACTATTTTATCTTTGGGGTGGAAAAAAAGCGTGAATCTGTTCGATCCATCTGACTAATTTTCAAAAGAGAGACCGAATAAAGACTGTGGTCTATCTTCAATGGAAGAAAACAGACGAATAAAAAGACCAAGAAAAGTCGATAGCTATCAACTCGCATTTTGCGAAGGTCGAACACAAACATGGTCAAGTTTGTATGTCTAGTAATTGCTGGAATACTTGAAAAATTAGAACTTTTATGACTTTCGGACACGGATTATTTTAGGATCTCTGTCTGAAAGTCGCTAAATTCGTCATAAATGCACAAAGTCCCGCGCCAATGTCGACTCACTTTATTGAGCAGAGCTTAAACAGAAACATTGATTGAAATTCTCGGAACTCATCTTGAAGAACTGAGCCCTCTTATCAAAATATTCATGTTTAATATCTAAAAGATTCAGTAGATTTCAAGAAATTAAAAACAGTAACTCGGACACGGAGTTATATTGAAACCATCCGACTGTCGGACTCAGAGTTATATTAAAACCTTGTCCGACTTTCGGACACGTAGACACTGTGTATTTCGCAAAGCTTAAAAACCAGGGCCATCTTAAAATGATTTTATTTTTCAGAAATCTTTTTAATAATACGTCAAAATGCAATGATGAGAGGTGGAATTCAGAGGTCTGCCATTTATTCAGATTACTGACATTCTCTCAATCTAACACAGTAGCCTGGTTCGATTTGTCTGCTTCTCATTATCTCTTCTTAATCATTATTGGCCAGATTTTGGTTTTGATTGGTCAGTTGGCTGAATAAATGGCTTGACTGCAAGTTAGGCAAAGTACACGGGAATTAATTTAAGGTTAGCTAATTATGCCAAGGTGAAGGCAGCTGTCCAACCTTGCTGGTAATTAGCGGACTTCAAATCGCGCTTTTCTTTCCGGAAGCATTTCAAATGGCCTCTGGTGTCAGTTGGCCTCTGATGTCATGCTGCGTTCCATTTACCTCGGAAGTCGGAGGTCAGAGCTGGGCATGACGTCAGGGCCGAGTTATCAGCGCTCCAGTTACAAAGTCGGAAAAAAGTTGCCAACCGCCATAAACCAGGAAGAAGACTAGTAAAACAAGATGGTCACGTCTACGAAAGCTATTCTCGCGTTTGCCTTGTCCGAACATAAGCAAATACTGGACAAATATGCAGTCCTTCTGCAACCTTCAAACATGGTGGATTTCCAAATATATACATCGAACAATGTATACGGCTGATTTAGTGCGACAAACACGAGTCAGAAATAATAAATGGAATATTACAGGAGCTTATGATTACTGTTTACACCTGGGGCAGCCATCTTTAAATGTTAACTCGGGGGTAGTGCAGATTCTCTGACTTTCCGAATTGGAAATCCGACCTCGGGGGGCGTTCCAGTTGAAACTTCCGACTCGGAACTCGGAAATTCCGACTTCCGAGTACAAATGGAACGCAGCATCAGTTCACCTCTAAATTAAAGGTGTGTCGCATAGAATAGGTAATCATCAAGCTCGTCTGTCTGCCCCATAGAGGAAGTTACTTTTATTGCTCTTAAAATTACCGCGATACATTTATCGCGCAGCCCTAACTTCTAGTTTGATCCACTTTCTATGGATTTATTTTAGGAGCAAAATGCGAATGAAAGGGTTGAAATCCGTAATCGCACGCGTGCTCCCTTTTTATTTTTCTACTCGCACACTCTATTTTTAGGCGCATGTGCGAGTGAAATGCTCGCACTGTACAGCCCTGCTAGTAAGCACTGGCTCTGACATCCCGCAGCTCCGCTTAAGAAACTGTGTCACTGCTGCCTGCACCATGGTGCATGGATGCCTCTGCTTGCATCGGCCTTATTGTTGCAGCCATAAACAAGGCAGATATTATGCATTTTTCCAAGGGAATAATCCACAATTACGAATCGCTGAGTCCAATGACATTGAGATTATGTTCTCTGCTGCTAGCTAGGTTCCTCCCGAAACGTCATCGCCAAAGATAGCTGAAGATAAATTCCTTCTGACTTGATTGCGATTTGCAGTGATTAAAGTGCAAATAAATTTGTAACGACTGATTATAATTTGAAATGACCAGTTCACTAAGGATGCATTTATATTAAAGGTTCTGTGGTCCAATTTTATTTTTGGATAGGTTCAAAGTTTCAAAAAAAGCATTTTTTTTCATATTTCAGGAAAATGTCACATGCGTATTCTGTGTCTGCTGGTTACTGCACTTCACTGAAGTTAGATAACTCTTATTCAGAGAAATATTCAAACACAGGATGCCATATTTTTATGACCACAGCATTGCATCAAATGGAAAATATCTTGATCTTTTATATCATTTTCCTCACATTTCCTGGTAATTCAGAACGACAAATTTGGGACTGTTGGAAACCCTGGGGTCTGAACTAGAATTTAAAATATGTATAACTAGAATTGCTGGAAGAAATTTTTGCATCAAAAGTGTTGTGAGGGTGCAGGGTGGGGTCCTCTACACACCTGCCAAAATGCCTAAAAACAAAAAAAAAAATCCAAGATTTGTGAAATTTATGACTCTCTCTCAATAAAACAGCAAAAAGACTGAACATGGCGCAGCATGGTGCAGGTTAATTTACAGACGGAAGGGTGGTTTTTTGATATCAGAACTTGTCCTTTGCCAACTTTGTATGGACAAGTACCAGAATATTCCTACATAATTTCATGTCAGTGGGGCAAGCAGTTCATGAGATTTTTAAGTATTATTTTTTGGATTTAAAATGGCAGAATATTGAATTATCTGCGACAGCCATGTTATTTATCTGATCTTCTCTGAAGTTGGTATATGTCTACACCGTAGTATTGTCCTGAGTGATACTAAGTTCTACATTGGTTGGTTTAAAACTGGCCAAAATAGCGTCATTTGCATATTTCATACATATAGGTGCTGATTAATTTGCTTGCATCAAATTATCTTTTGACATGGGAACATTTTGTTCACAAACTTTTCAGGCATAGGTACATAATTTTTATATGTACCAAGTGTCATGTCAATAGGCCTTATATTTTAATAAGTTCTTGCTGAGTTTTTCAAAAAAAATTCAAATGGAGGAAAAGCTACTTTCCTACTTTTTTTTTCCTTTTTCTACTTTTCCGTCCTGTTAGCACTGATTGAATGGATCTGCCAGCATTGATTTAGTGTCTCTACAACCAATGGTTAAAAAAATTATGGCCTCTTAAAGTAGATTAAATTCAACTTGTTGCAATAGCACCCCCCTCTGAAATTTTTTTTGCATCAATTTTTTGTGAGGGAGTGGGCTGGGGTCTTTTACGTGCTTCTGAAAAATCAAAAAAGTAAATATTTGAGTTATGGCCATTTTTCACAAAAACAACAGAAGGCTGTATAATAATAATAATAAACCAATTTGGCCACACCATATCATAGACTTAGTTGATTTAATTGTTTACAATTACATATTTATATAGTATGAAAAAGGATGCACACATACTGAGGATGCACAGATTGAAGATGCAGAGAATATTCTGAATCAAAAGCAGAAAAGCTTGGAGACACTTCCTTCTGTTCCACAGGAGGTTTATCATCACAAATAAAACAATGTCACACTGTATTGCAAAGGCAGGTTTGTGCAAGTCACCTCACTGTCACAGCTGAGATATAAGGCATCCAATACCTGTAAGGTGCTTGTAAGGTGCTGATGACAAAAAGGAGCACCTCAAGACACTCAAATAGATAAGTGAGCACACAGTAGGTACATATGTGGAAAGTGCTTCTGTAAGCATTTGGTTTCTCTCTAAATGCAGACTGACCAATTGAGTTAATGACGTTTCCTATTAGCTAAATCAGTGTTTGCGAGAAAATATGAACAAAACATGTAGAAGTGCCCCAAACACATGGAAAAAATGCCAAATCAATGATGTGAATTTAATGAAATTGATACCCAAAAAATTAAAAAGTTGTCAACATGCCGCTCTCCATAATTACAGAAGTCAAAAATCTCACTGTTGCACGTGCCTCCCAATTAACAAACAGTTATACGTCTGTGCATGTGTTTACGCGTGCGCATAAACGCGAGTACGTGTTTCTGAGTGGGGCTGATTGTGTGAGTGCAGGGATGGCTTTGGGATTAAACCACCAAAAACAAACAAACAAAAAAATATAATAATAATAACGTGACAGAAAACGCCTCCAAAACGCAATGCGATGAAGGGGTGACAGAGACTTGGAAATCATTGTGTCCGGCATTTTGGCAACAGGAGGAGTGTTGCCTCTGGCTCACGCCCTGCTAACTCTGGATGCTTCGGCTCAGCTATGAGAGGAATGTGCCCCGGTGCCCGCTGGCTTTGGGCCTGGCCACAGCCCCTGTCACTGTCCCTCCCCACTCAGGAATGCCAACTTCATCTTCATTAATCGTTTTTCCCCTGTCTGTGTATTTCTTCTTTCATAAACGGGCAGCTCAAATAAAACGCATTTTTTGTTCAACTTTTCTTTGTCTTTAATGTAAGCTTGCAGCTCTAGGCAAAAAATCCTGTTTCATACAAAAAATGCCCCCCACACGCCTTCAATAATTTTTTTTTAATTTACTTCATATTTCTGGATCAAAATGCCTCAAAACTGTACCGTGATGGGATCTTTAAATATTAGAGAACTACATAGCTGAAAGAAATTGCTTTAATGCAAACACAGACATGGTTCCAAATGAAAACTTTCATTTTATTTGTTCAGCTGTGCTAATGTTAGGAAAGTCAGGAACAAAAGCTATTATTGTTCAGAGCACTTTTACAGGAAACAGACAGTGGCAAAGTTACAGTAGTTCAACATATGAGATCAGAGAGATGGCTTTCACAGTAAACTAAATGCAGATGTGGGAAATTTTACCAGACACAGAAAGTGACGGCCTCATTGTTTGCTAAGCAAATCTGGGAATAAAAGTGAGAGGGAATCTCAGATACAACTTTAGAAGCGCATTTAGGGCAGTTATGATCCGTTTGATTTTGAGCAAATACCTGTCGAAGTCAAAATAGCAATAAGTGTCTCGATTTGAAACACTGGTGATCGTAGGAAATTCAGGATGCTCAAGTTGTTTATAAATGCAGTAATATTCTATGTGCAATTTATTTTCCTGCATGAAGATGCTGGTTTTGAGATAATAAAACAGCATATAACACATGCTGCTTTCAGTTCACACATACTGTACCATGGGTGCATATGAGTGTCGGTATTAAGATAAGACACAGAAATTACTATAATGGGCTCCATATTCTTCCAAAGAGCACATCCTCTGAGCATAGCAGAAAGTTCAAAGAGGTCTTTTACTTTTTTTATTTCATGGAAAATATGAAAAAGAGGAGGGAGGGAGGGGGCTCTTCAACTCTTTTACCTTACTGCCAGCTGCTTTCCTGGTGTCTTTTAGAGTTTCGTTTGCCCTACTTAGAGCCTCCTGCTGCTTGAGAATTTGATCTTGCAGCTGTTGAGATTGCTCCGTCTTTTCCTGCAATTTGGACTTGAGCAGGCCAACCTCTAAATCCAAGCTGTTAACTTTCTCCTCGCTGTTTTGGAGCTAAAAAGACACATTCAAAAAGGAAACAGGGGAATTCAAATGGTGTTTGCACGTGTGCACTCATACTCACAATATGTAATTGGCTTTACAGAGATTTTCAGTGAAGAAAAAAATAATGCAGAATATGCTCATCGTATTTCTGTTTAATGGTATGGAGTCAAGCTGGAAGAACCACCATGAGCCATGTTGTCTTGCGTTTCGCTCCTTTTAGAATGTATCATTTGCACTTTGTTTGAACTTGTTCAGCAATGTGCTTACAATAAACAATAAATAAATAACTGGGGAAACCCTACTTTTATAGTTTAAGACAAGAGCGACATCGTTGACTATCACATAGAAAGGAGCATGAGCAATACAATATTTCACTTCCTACTGATCTTTTTTAATGTGGTACTGCCCCCCGCCAACCAGTCCTGCTGCAGTTTACATCCAAATCTGTCCTGAATAATATATGCAGTAAAGACTGAAAAAATTTAATGAGTATTAAAAATTTAATACTTTGGGTGAAATGGATGTTACCACTATGTTGACATAGATGATTCCAATGAATAATTTCCAGAGACTATTTTACAGAGGGGCACATTTATAGTAATTGGGCCTATTAGTCGATAGTTTTGTTAATGTTAACGGAAAAAAATCTTGACAACAGGCACAGCCACGATGATAGTTTGGTGCATCAGATAGCTTAATAAAATGATTAAAGCTCCACTGCAGCCAGAGTGACTTCCTCTTTTTTGGCAAGGGGGAAGGGTCATTACATGACTGTGTAACGTGTGAACAAACATTGGTGCCAAGTCAGAAAACTTTCAGTTCGGCCAACATTGAGACAAATGGGATTGCCATCTCCTCCTACATGACCTGTCATTTTACCAGGGTATTACCCCAAATGGCAGGATCATCAGTAATTTTCTGCATTGCTAACTAGCCACCGTATGATCTACATTACCTCTGATAGAGATCTTATATATCTTGAATTTATTTGCGTGTGGCAACTCTACAACGCAGGCTGAAAACTGGAATATTTCCCTACCGAAGTTGAAAGACGAACATCATTTTGATAACGTTAAGTATTGTTAGCAAATGTTTTCTGTTGCTAAAAGTTAATCACTGTAGTGCAGCAAGTTAATTAATTATAATTATTATAATTGAACTTTCATTACGTGGTGAAGCAAAGATTTCATAATCACATGCTTTCAACTAACTACATTGTTAGTCTGCCTGACCAAAAATATTTTTCATAATGATAACACTAGCCAGCATCTTGTCTCATCAATAGACACTCTAACTTAATCAAACTAATGAAAACACATTGCAATTGGAGCGACCTGATATACAAAACGGCGCATCACGAGGCGGATATGATCGTTGATAATGACGGATCAAAGGTCAAAATGTAGACGACTGAACTTCCGCCCATATCCGCGCGCGATCACTTATATAATCGCGATTTATAGCATTTACTTCCAAGACGTGGACCCAGGCTTAGATAAAAATTTAGCGGCATTTTTTCAGTTCATATCCATGATGAATTTCTTCTCCGAAGCTTCACAATGCTCATTGCATAGTGAGAAAACTAAATTAAATCACAGTCGACTTTGAATACGATAGCACGCTGGCAGAGCAAGATCAAGCGAGAACAACACAGTATACAGTACAGTGCAAACGCCACCTTGCCGAGTCATATGGTACATATGTGATGTTTATTTAATTTTTAGTTTTGTACCGTTTAAAAAGAGCAGAATTAAGACAATAATTAAAATAATAAATTACGTCTTAGATATTCACTTCATCACTTACGTGCCGCAGCGGCTGAGGCTTTAGCCTAGCCTGCGGCTGCATGCGTTGGCTTGGCGAAGCTGGCCCTATTACTGGAAGTGCGGACGTCTACAAGAAATCCCCTTCATTCATCTCATCTCCCGATTTCAGGTCGCTCCAATTATTAACAAATGTATGATTTCAAAAAGTTATCTGACTACTCAAGAAACTGATCAAGGTGACAACTCATAAATGAGTTAAAAAGCAAGTTAATTCGGATTGCTGTGTTTGACAATCAATCACTAGCCAACCATTAAACTGTTAATAATATTTAATATTCAGAAGGGCCAATGTTGGCCTGCTTGCTTGATGATGTTTCCTATTATTGGCAGGAGGTAGTGCCAATCACCATAGTTTACATGCCTCTAGAAATCTGGATATTTATCACTTAGGTTACCTTACCATTAACCAGCAATATCTCTGTTGTGCCGGATTGATTTTAAGATAAAACCATTAACACTGGGAAGAAATAATCCTTGTGCAGGTGTAAAACCACAAACAGGGTCTTTTGTAAAGTGAAAAAAAGCCGTTTTGTTAGGCCCAGACTCTCTACTCCAGCTCTGTGGTACTGCACAGGGATTTGAAGAAAATGCTTTTTTTCAGCCAGGGAAGTGCTGGCGAATGATAGCAAAAGTTTCTACCTCTCTAGCTTAATCGTACGAATTTAAATACCTGGGCAAACTGCATGGCACGGCATACGGTCAAGCCCCAGTTTGGCTTTTGGATATTCACCTAACTGACATGCCATGTAATTTGGTCCAGCCGGTTATGATCATCAGAAAAAAAAAAAAAAAAAAAAAAATCCATCAAGAAATAACTGCAGTCCGGTCAAGAATAATAGGTCAGACCTGCTCCGTTTGGTCATGCATCACAATATTATTTCAGCTATCTTGGACCAAACGGGCGCGAGTTTAGCAATATTGCAGCTATCATCTGTTTAGAGGCCATAACAAGGAAAATGCATGTGCACAGTTAGATTACAAAAGAAAAATAATATTAGTCCACAGTACGTAACCTGGGGTTTTCTTTTTTGTGAAATGCTTTTTCCGTCAAAGGTGAAACAAAGCAGATATGATGGGTTTTAGTGGAACTTGCAGCCTCACCCCATCAGCTTCAGTAGAAGAGGCACCAATGCTATCACTATGACGTAATGACCGTTCATTCTTTTTATGGTTTAATAGTTTTTCGAATAACGTTTTGTCTCAAACAGAGAATGGTAGTGTGGTTAATAGTTGGCCATAATCCATTACCATGGCAACCAGATTGCAGTTTTAGCATGTCACATGCTTGCGATGGTGCACTGCGTCATGCCTCTTTGCATCTCAACAGCACACCGATAAACATCGTTGTGAGCCAGCTAGTCAATCTTATCCAGTAATCACTACAACTGGAACATTATGGCCTTCGTTATGTCTCAGTGTAGGCGAGCCTGTTTGTTTGTCAGTCATTCGTATCAAGGGCAACATCATTAGTATTGATGTCTAAGTGAAGATTGAAATAAATATGCTAAAACTGAATGGATTTGGCTAAAAAGCTATGCACTTGGCTAAAAAATACTAAAATGTTTTTTTTTTCTTTTTTCTGACAGAGCTGGCCCACTCCTGATTGTCATGCAGGGAGAGGAAAAGAGGGCGGCGAACTCATACAACTACTGAGGGATCCAAATCAATAAGTAATGGCCAGAAATCTGTTTTTGCAATCAGTGAAGACAATCCTTGCCCTATTGGATACAAAATGTGATCACTTCATCCTATTAGACATAGGTGTGAAATTTTGTCGTAATTAGTGCTTGAATTCTGGATTTATAGCCAAAAACATGTTTTCTGAGGTCACAACCTTGACTTTTAACCACAAAATTCTACTCAGTTCATCCCGGAGACCAACTGGACATTTGTGCCAGATGTAATGAAATTTCCTCCAGGAGTCCGGAGACATCACATTCATGAGAATTAAATGGACAGAGGGATGGACAACCTAAAAACATAATGCCTTCAGCGATGGCTATCGCTGGCATGAGGCATAAAATGAGTATGTTTGGAGGCAGACCAAGTATTCAGTCACATTTAAATGCATTCCCTATTCCACAGAGGAGAGGACACCCCCTGACTGTCAGAAGTCTTAAAAGGAGCTTTAAAGAAAATCCAATATCAATTACCAGCATCAATAGAATGCTTCATTAATGTACTTATTTATCATTTAAAATCAATATATAATGAAATTTTCGATTGCTCCCAGAATGAAACTCAAACTGCCCAAATTCCTTCATTTACACTCAGCGCTCAAGAGAGCCTCTGAGCATCAAAAAAGACAGCATTACAATATTGAACACTTGACATAATAAACGATACTGGAAAATTAAAATTAACCGTATTCCCAGTCCTCTCATTTACAATTTCATTAGAGAGGAGAATTGTACCTTGTTTTGCAGGCACCCCAGGGTTTGCCTCAAGTCACTGCACTCCTGAGAGAGTTCATCGTTATACTGCTCTTTCCCCATCACTGTCCTCTTCAAAGACTCCTGTGAGGCTCTCAGTGAGGTCAAGTCAAGCTGCATGTGCCTTATTCTTTCCTCGCCTTCATTTATCTTCATCCAAACAAAGAGGGGAAAAACACAGCACATGTTTAAAATGTATTTAAAGCATCATTTTTACGAAATGAAAATGAAGTACTCAAACTCAGCTTAGAGAGAACTGAAAACGAGCCAGCACAACACGTTAATTTCTGCTTCAACTTTTATCGTGCAATGCTTATAATTCAAAAGGGCCAAATGCATTTAACAGCATGACGACTATATAACAAGAGAGGAGAAGGTGTAACACCAATTTGATGCTTCTCGGGGTATAATGGCAGGGCACACCAAGCATCATTAACGAAATATAAAATTCAGAGGAAGGGAAAGGAAAAACACAACTAATAACCGTGGCAAAGTAATAACATTCATCAGAAAACTTTGCAAAGCATTTCAGGTCGCTCCAAAGGCCTGAAGCCTGAATGTCCGCAATCTCTAAGACTTGGCAGCCATCAGTGTCTATAGCTGTGCCACTGCCAAGTGAAATGGGAAGACGAGTGCTCTGTTGTTCTGTCCTCCACAATACCCTCTCTTCACAGTCTCCAGACACAAGCTCCTCCCGAGGACCAAAGGATTGCCCTGGCATGCACACAGTACACAGAGCAGAGAAATACCTGCCCCATGTCCAAAACGTTTACATTTTATTACATTTATTTAGCAGACGCTCTTATCCAAAGCGACTTACAGCAAGTGCATACAGTTAGGTTACTGACACTGTAGCCCAACCGACTGGACAAGGTACAATTCATATTAAGCATTAGTCACTTGAAGTAATGAACATGTAGAGCACAGACTATACATAAGGCAGTAGCACACAGAGAAAAGCAAAGCAAATAGAAACAGCAGGAAGTTTTTATTTTTATTTTTTTTAATAAAGCAGGGTGGGGGGGAGAGAGTTCAGGACAGATACTGTCTTAACAAGTGAGTCTTAAGGTTACAATGTCTGAGTGAATCTGTGTTCAACTTACTTTCTCGTTTTAGACGCAGCATCGAACCTGATGCTCAGATACAAACACTATAGTTAGCACAGCGGACTTCTCAACCAGCTGCATGAAGGGCCATGTTTGAGCCATTTCCTAAATAAAATAAAATTTTGAATGGAGATCCCCTCGGAAAGACTTATTTAAGTCCAGGACGAATTCCTAATCTGTATCTATGAAAACAGATCATAGTGTCTAGGACATTCAAACACTAGACAACTGAATACAGCATTGGATCATTCCTAACAGCACACTGCCTTTGCAGAGACTGCTGCAAACAGCCCACCATTCATGCATATAGCAAAAGATGTGGGCGAATCTTGCAGTACCAAAACTCTTCTTTAAAAAAAAAGATATTTCCTGCATTAAAATATCATTCATTGAAGACCAATGCAAGGAGCAAAATCTTTTCACTACTACAAATCAAACGGGTGGAGTCAAGTATCCAAGACACACACATGATACACACACCTGGAAGAAAAACGGATGAGTGGAACTATACTGAACAACAAAAGAAACGCAAGTTAATTAAAGGCAGACTGGAAAATAAGTTTGCGCGTAATTATTTTAGAAAAGCAAATTTAATACTAGCGCGTGCACATTTACACTCATTCCATCAAACTTTTCTTTATTTTGCAGTCACTTTGACTGAGTAACCATAAGAGTACATTAACTAACTAGCTAACTTGCTTTTCTTTTGTTGCTCAGTATATAATCATCGATTCATGATGTTTGATCCCAATTTTTTAACAACTGGAAATGGTTCACAAAAACGTACACTATGATGTAAATAGACAACGGCTAACACCAGGCATATACCCAGTCATACTGTACGTTCCCAAGGACCTGATGTCAGGCGATTCCACTTTTCCGGACAGTAATGAATGGACATACCATATACCAAAGTGAATACATTGGCAGATTCCTCATCACTCCTGAAAGCACTCCCTTGTTTCAATGTGAAAGGGTGCTCAACGTTATGAAGCAAGGGTAGAGTTGAGCTGACTGCAAAGAACTTTTTTTTTTTTTTTTTTAAGCGAAAGTACACACGAAATAGACCAATTACAACTCAGAATACAGCCGGAATTTTTCTGCACTGAGCCTTTGGTTTTGGGTCTGTCAGACAACAACAGTTTCGCGTCACAGTCTCAAAACCTGAATTCTATTTAACAGGGAATCGGATAGGTGAAATGATTTTGCACGTATGAACTCCAACTGACAAACAAACATTGTCCAATTTATATGCTTTTGCCTGGACATGCCTGAGCTTCTCTCCTCCATCACTCTTCCGTGCTTCTCCAGCACTTTGCTTCCACTGTCTACAGTGCACAGACGAAGCAGCTGGAATATCATGTTGTTTTTTTTTTGAGGGTAATTCCTGTTAGCTCGGCCCATGTAAATGAGACCTGGCACATCTCTAGAAGGTTTTTTCCCTTTTCTGCATTAACCCTAGCTGATACCAGAGATGCTTGCAAAAGCATGTAAGCAGCTGAAGCTCCAGATTTACGCCGTTAAGTCGACAGATGATTTCAGCGTGCAGAGTCCGGCAGCCATTGGAGCCCACTATTAAAGAGTTTTTGCGAGGTTAATGCTTTAATAGATGCCAATACTGGGACAAACATTGTGGAAGAAGATAAACCCTGCCTGTGGTCAAATACCCATCTCAGTGACCTCGCTCATTCTGGACAGCAAGGGATTCTTGAATGGGAAAATGCAGCTTCACTATGAGCGAGCGAAACCGCCATGCTAACTGTGTGCAATGCTAGCCTTCACACGCACTGTATTGTACAGCCCTTGTGTTTCAGCACACAGTGCTACAGCACAGCTGCTGTGGTCGCAATAGTGAAGCTTTTATTTCTTTCCACCACACGCTGAAGCAGAAACCGCGTCGCACTGGCGGCAAACATCTGAGAGCAGACGACAGTGGCGGCCTGTGGTCCGACAGCAGCGTACAGTTTGTTTATTTCTTCCAAAGGAACACGGCAGCCGACAGAGCAGCCGGCAGAGTCGACTGCAGTACGTGGCTTTGGTGGAAATCTGAAAATAGAAGAAGAAGAAGAGCAGAGGAAAGCGGAATCGCGCAGGGCCGCCCGGCGCAGCGTCGCACGCTAACAGCTGGCGAGCTCCCGGCGAGGCGAACAGGTTGAGACAGCACGAGAGCCCAGCTGCTGATAAGAGAGAGAGAGGGGCAGTGGCGCTACGCTACACGGGTCCACGGCAGGGCCACCGCACACTCAGTGCTGAACTTCTGAACCCTCCATTTAACCACACACAGCACAGCAACCTCCGTCCTCTGCACCCTGCAATTTACTGCACACAAATTAAGACTCTGAATGCAAAGGCCATTCATTTACTTCAGGCAGTTCGTGGTATTCACTTCTGTCAACTGCATATACCAGCTATACAACACGGAAAAAAAAAAAACAAGTACATGAAAAATACAGTCATTCCTGGATCCCACACAGAAATTCTCCTTACCTTTGACACTGCATCCTTTTCCGAGCGCAGCACTTGTTGGAGTTCGTTTTCTAAAGAATGTATTATTTGGTGCAGCCTTTGAGCCTCACTTTCTGCGGCCGAAGATTTCTGCTTTTCCTGTTGCAGTGCATTTTCTAGAGTGTACATCTGTGATACAAAATTAGCCAAATACATTAGCATTTTTTTTTTTAGTGAGAGTCATTTACATGATACTGCTCACCTCTCAGACATCTTAAGACATAGTACGTGCAAACACGTGCGAGCACACAGACACACACATGGGCGAGCGCACACACACGCACACAAACACAAGCCTCAGAAACAAGTTGGTAAACCTGCCTGTTGAGCGGCCTGGGAAATTTCATTCTCCTTCTCCAGTTGCTGTAGCCTCATCGCATGGATCACACCCTCTGTACTGCTGATCTGAGAGCAAACAGAGCTCAGCAGTCAGAAGTGTGAGTGTGCGTGTGTGTGTGTGTCTGTACGCGCATTTGTGTGTGTGTGCGTGTGTGTGTGTGTGTGGTGTGTGTGTGTGTGTGTGCGTGTGCGCCTGTGAGGGTGAGTGTGTGCCAGTGAGTGTTTTTGTGTGAGCGTCTGTGTGCAAGCCTGTGCATGTGTGCGCACACCTGTGAGTGCTTGTGTGCATGCTTGTGTGTGTTTGTGTGACCGTGTATGAGTAAGCCTGCACATGTGTGCAAACAGGTGCTTCTGTGGCTAGTGTTCAATCAAAATTTGTCAAATTATGACAAATATTTCTTTTCCTTCCTAGACAAAGACTGGAAAACTCGGCACACATTACTACTAACCACTCTGGGTTTGAGAAAAGTCATGCTAGAGTAAGCCACACACTTTAACGGCACAGTTAAGGACAAATGTTGATGAAATAATGGCCAGCGTGTACACTTATCATTGGGAAGCTGACACCAACCTCGCTGGTGAGAACATCCTGCTCATTCTGAGCACTCAGGCTCTGGGCCTCCAGTCTGGCCAGCAGCCTGCCGTTCTCCTCCTTGGTGACCCTGTGCTGCAGATGAAGGTTTTTAAGCTCCGTCGCTTGCTCATCAACCAATTTTTTCATCTGTGATAGCTGAAAATACCATACATTTCATTCAACAAACGGAACAGCTTTTCAGCTGCTTCATAATTATTCATTGCCCTCAATAAGAACGGATACTTGAAGAACTATTTAAATAATGGCTTTCAAGATATGGCTTCAAAAAGCTTATCCAAGCGTATTTGGAAACCGACAATCACTATGATTAAAAGCCAGTTTGAAAAAATGTCAATTTGACCCTGCCGATAGAGGGAACTCTAAATAAAGAATATTAGATTACAAAATATGAAGTGCGTTCCTCATCTTGAATATTATATGACGGAGAGGGTACACTAGAGAAACATCAATGAGGACATAATAGACAGTAATTATTTTAGAAATTAAAATCTCCACAGGTTTTCTCATCCTAGTGCTGCTATTTTTCAATGCTCCTCCACCGGTAAGTGGGACTGTTCACATAAGTCCTTCATTTCTGAAAGCTCTTGCTTCTATTCAGGATTTAATGGGATTTAAAAATGACAATGTGCAGGTAAGATAGGTGAGTCCACTATTTGGGGTTGTAGTCGCAAGCCATAGGTGTCTTAATAAAGTGTATATAAAACTGCATATAACTAAATAAAGCTCAGGCAGAAGAAGGGGGAAAAAAACTGATGGTGAATTTAACCCGAAACTAGATGGAACTGAAAAGGAAATTCAGAAGCATTAAAAAAATAAAACTAATGAAAAAAAAAACAAAACTAAAATAACCTTGTGTCTCAATACAAAAGCCTAAGGACAAGAGAAGGATATGCAATTTCGGTGAAGCTCTCTACGATTCTTAAAGAAGTTCAGCCTTCAAAATCAGTCAACATTGTAGGGGTCTTCAAACACGCACATATAAAAAGAACATATTAGGCACAGGAAAAACATACTGGGAATCGCAACTGCAATCGGCCAGTTACAAAAGGCAGCACAATGGCTTTTTTGCCGCGCAGGGCCTCAGGAGTTTGACAAGGTCACAGTTTCATTTGATGAAATCAGCAGTCACAGCTGAGAGGCCACGTTGAAGGGACCGCACATCCACGCGACTGCAAGACGAGTGCAGCCATAAACACGGCGAAGGGACCAGCGCATTAAGAGCACTCACACAAGCAGCACGTGACCTTCAACGTCAGCAATGTGCAAACGCACTGTATTCAAGTCAAATATAAACTTAACAGGACGCTTGCAAAGTGGGCCCTCAACAAATTCAACAATGCAGTACAAAAAAAAAAAAAAACTGACATAACAGCCAAAATGTGAAATTTATTTCTATTTAGTATTTCTTTTAAACAGTCGTCCCTAGTGGCCGCGGGCCTTAGCGTGCGCGCATAACACATTGGCTAACTGAGCAAAATAACAATATGCAAAGTAATGGCAAGCTGAAAACAGGCCAAATACATTCTATATGAACATCAGTGACAGAAGTACTACATCTTACAATATCATGACCAAACTACCTCAGTTAAAATTGAAGCATAGAGTACTAGCATCACTGCTGCCACAACCATTAAAAATCAATAATAATTAAATTGATTGTAAACATATCAAATTAGCACAGAGTTGAAAATACATTCGTAAAATGTAATTACGCATCTCAAAAATGCAACATTGCTAGCATATTATAGGTACAAGAGTTAAACATGGAGAAGGGGGTAGGAGGACTGCATTGGATTCCACTCATTTCCTGCCTGCTGTCAATAGGCAGGCCTCAATCTCCAAAGGCCAAACAACCGATCACTTTCAGTTTGCTGCTCCATCAGCTTCCCATGTGGATTGGGATAAGAGGGGGATTATTAAGGCCACGCGCACTCTATAAATGACAAAGTTAATGCTTTCCGGGAACCACAGCCAATAGCATTAGGAGCGGACAAAAAAAGCTTTTTTAGCTTTCTGCACAATTACTAGGTATCACTACTACATATAATGCAATCAGAAATGATACTGACACCAGGGCCACCCTACTTATCATACCTGAGTACTGCTGATGGAAAATGCCTTCTTACTCCACAACTTCTGTGCACCGAGGGCCTAGATTTTCCCAGTTTCTAGACGCTGAAAATACTCCAAAATTTTCCCCAGTTTCACTCAAAGTAAACTGAGCTGTTAATCATATACAGTATATATTATATACTTTTTATATATGCATTTAAAGCTGTATCCAGCAGCATATTTAGAATGCATTTTAAGTAAGTGGGAAAACATTATGCGCAGAACTATCTTTCAGTATCAAAGATTAATGCATAACACGTTTCTTTGAGTTTAGTTATGCATGATGATTAGCAATTAGCGTTAATTACATAAAAGCGATCGAATCCTCTTTCGCTCTCGAGGTCCTCCATCGCTCACAGCGGTCTCCTTTGTGACAGAATGGTTAAGTAGAGCAGCACTGGGACTCCATTTCACACTCCGTTCACCAGCATCCCTGGTGTGTGTGTGTGTGTGTGTGTGTGTGTGTATGTGTGCGCGTTACCCACAGCGGCCCGGGCGAGTGCGCGCTTTTTCGTCGCCAGCAGGGAGGAAGCGGGGCTGACAGACCGCTTCATTTACCGAGGAGCCGCGCGGCAGAGAGCGCAGACAGAGCTAATGGCGCTATGCTAGCAGAGGATTCAGCGCGGGAGCGGTTGAGCGGCGGCCGTTCCCTCTGAGGAGGGATGTAAATGCATGACTGCAGGAGAGTGTCGATGGCTGCTGACAGCGGGTGGAACTGAGCAGAACAGGCTGCCAAAGCGAAGGCCTCAGACAGACAGACGCGCGCATCTCCTCACAAAATGGAGGCTTCCGGCACCTGACAGATTTTGGTAAAGGACTGCTGTCCCTGATTGTGATTTCTGATGGCAGCATGAAAGGTGTCATGGCACTCCTTCCGTTCGCACATTTAGAACTGTTGCTGCAGATGTAGATATCCACTGCATTGTGGAGACATTACTTCATGCCACTAGAGACCAAAGCTCTTCAGCTGCATGTTCATGGCCTGTGTCATGCCAATTAATTAATCAAATGAGCCATCACTTTAAATCTCAAAAACACGCAGGCGCACGCTCACAAGCGTACGTACTACATGCCTGAGGCCTGTTCCGACAAGAGCAGGTGACATTCTCTATGGACACCTTTATGCAAACACAACCATATGGAGCCCTAAATGACTCATTATGGGGTGTGACAGCTTTTGAATTATCAATTGGCAGCGATTTCAAACAAGCCAAACTGTTGCCAAAGCGAGACATCAGATAATGAAGACACCGCAAAAAGATGGGATCCCGCAACAGACAATTAATTATGTAATTAGGTTAATGACTTCTTTACACAGGCTCTGTTTTTTTTGGCTGGAGATATGAATTAATTACAGCGAGTAATTAAATTAAGCAGGTTGTAATTTCGCAGCTGCACTCCTGGCCCTCCCCCTCTCTCATGCTAATACGCCACTGCCGCCAGCGGGAGAGGCCTCGATGTCACTCTTCTCCCACTCTTCTCCGCAACTCCGCCATTTCCACACCAAGCAAAACACTTTGTGAAAGCGGGCGTGCGCGAGCGAGCGACTTTGCAAGCGGCTGCAGCGTTCCCACAGTCGTCTTCTTTCACGTTCACCTGAATTCGTGAAGGATTGACCTCACAGCAAATACAGCCGACTTTTCATCGTCTGGCTCTGATAATGGCCCCTTGGCTGGACGTCGAGGGAACCCATCAGGATCACCAATCAAACTTATTTTATTTCTTCCTCTTAATGTACAGAAAATGTTTTTAAATCTGAAACAACCCTGGGAAATAGTCGAGGATTGAATGAAAATAACATATGGTCATTTGGAGTTGATATAACATGCTGAAAATCCATCAGCCACCCCGTCTGGATTGACCTTGTTCAACTTCACAAAGATACCTCGTCTTTTCCAGTAAATTATGCATATCTGACACTGACATAAATTCTTTAAATCACACTCAAGAGCGTGGACTTTGATTCCATTTCACAAAGAATTCCTGCATTCGAAGAGGAAATATTATATCGCTTTGAAAAAGTCTGTCACGAAAGAATGAGGCATGCAATTTCCCTGTTTAACAAGTTAACTTTACCTCCTCTTTGGCAGAGACGTGCTTCTCTTTTAAGTTCTGTAGCTCCTCATTTATCTGTCTGGCTTTCAGCTCGTGCTCCCGCAGTTTATTTCCATACTCTTCGCAGAGATCGTTCTTCACCATCGCCATTTTGGCTTCACTCTGGAAGACAGCAATATACACCCTTATTGACACTGTATATAAAACGTGTTCAGGAAAACACATGCATTATGCATGTGAAACGCTGAGCCATGCAGCACTGGCTTCCCTCTATTTACATAGTTTCATCCGTCGACCCACAGATCTGGTACGGCAGGAAGAAAATAGCTACAAGACCAAGTCGGAATAAAAAAGGCGTACGTGTGAAGTGACAAGTAGATAATTGCAAAGATGTGTGCAAAGTGCAAATTTTCATGTAATCTGTGCGTGTCCCCGCCATTCTAAATCCGCAAAACAGAGGAAATTTCAGCACACCGCCGAGAGAACTCCAGCCCTCATAAAGCCATTAAAATGACTGCTGATTTAAATAACGTATTACAAATTTAAACAAAAAAAGCAAAAAAAAATAAGTGTTTCATTTCTGCAAAATTTTGTGAAACAGTAATAGACACAGCCAGAGGAAATGCACCTTCTGAAACCACAAGAATCCAGAAGTTTGGTAAAACATTAGCCTTTCAGTCGTACACCCGGTCACCATATGAATTGCACAGGCCACTCGCCTATTAATTTATGGAAAGACTGCATCACTGACATGCTAATGGTGGGGCGTGAAATTCAGGCGATGTGTCTCAGATGGCCCATCTGAACCCCCCCCCCCAAAAAAAAGAGCTGCCACTTCCTGTGCAGTCCGCACATCTGGAAGCAGACATGAGGTCGGACCGAGTTGGCCGAGCCCCGCCAGGATCTTGTTCCCCCCCCGGCAGCTATAGCGTAATAACGGCAGTGCATTTCTGCCACGGCAGTGTGACATTTACAGCGGTGGGCCGCTCTGCAGCGTTGCTGCTGAACAGGGGCGTTTTTTGGGGTCGGGGGGGTCGTGCAGGGCTCAGGCCGGGGGTTCGAGCTGCTGCAGAGGGAGCTTCAGGATGTGCGCTCGGTCACCTCCCCTCCCAAAGTCAAGGGGACCTCGCGGGAGTCTGAGTACAGGAACACAGCAGCGCAGTCTCAATCGAGAGGGAATGAAAGAGATTAATGTGAAAGTGTGTGTGCGTGTGTGTGTGTGCGCGCGCACACGTGGGGGTCTCCAGGAAGCAATACAGTCAGTAAATCAAGTCAAAAAACGGACCAGCATTTTCTCCCCTCCATCAATTTATCAGGTGCTGATTGCCATCATCTCTCATATTCTGAAACAAGGGTTTTGCAACCATTCTGACTAAAATGATGTGATGCCAGATCTTACTTGTACACAATTGCTTGAATGCTATTCTCGGAATTTTCATTGCATGAATAATTTGCGTATAATAGTATTAGCATTTCAATGCCAAGAATAATTTGGTGACTTCCAAAATCTTTGTAGGATATTCATCAGAGATTTTAAATGAGATCATTTTAAAAAAGGAATCTCATGTCACCAAAATTTTGGATTAGTTGAAGCAATTTTATACAAGCAAATTTGCAGCCGTCCTTCCTTGCACTGTCAAATCAAACAGAGCAGATTAAAAAAAAGATTTTAGCATGAATCCCTGACACAATGCATTTTTATATTCAAGATTTCGCAGTCAGATCTTCCCTGGAACGTTTTGCTAATCAAGCTTCAATTTCAAATGACAAAATTGTGGCCATGGAAAGAGTAGGAAGGGAATGGTAATTGACTACAGATATATAATTTTCTGAATAAAAATCTGCAGCCCGTGATTAACTGAGGCTCGGCAGTAGATGGCATGTTGATTAATTTTACCCTCTTCAGCCA